>OX101754.1:11587940-14491176 GCA_944452675.1 Tachina lurida | reverse complement strand
CCAGCATGTTGCAGGCACTAATGAACCTTAACTGGGGAAATAACAAGAAAAACGATTTAAGTTAAAAGAAAATATTACATTCAGCATTAGTATTATATGTATGTATGCATATTTTGTAAAAACTTTACCTTTTAAGCCAAGCGCCAGAGGTGGAAGAGAGTTAGATAATAGGAATACTTAGGTCAATTATTTTTTAGTTATAAACTAGTATGTCTTTTTAGTTATCAACTAAAACTCTATAAAAAAGCAGGACCTAATATAATTTCCTATAATTTCAGCAAAAGCTTGTCATACTCTATTTTGTGCTTGAAAAAAAAATGAATACACTCTTTGAAGTATTTGCTTTGCTAGCTACTTTAAATTCCATTTCTTTCTTCGTGGTGTGTTTCTATAACACGGATTTGCTTGAAGGTGTTGCCAATGTGATTAATTGTTAACTAAGATTTTACCTCCTTTTTATTATTTGCCCTCCTGCCTCCATTATGTTTCTCCTTGTCATTCCTCTTGTGCAGTAGAGCAAAGGCTTTCTTTTTTATCAGGCTTTATTACGCTATTTTTTCATATTGATAAAGAAAAATTACTTAATGTCTAGAGAATGATTTGAATAGTTGGAAACTTTAAATTTAAAGAAAAAAGGGCGAGGGAGAAATAAAAAGAAAAACATGAAAGTAGGTGATGCACTAATTGGTGGCATTATTGTATGAAATTGAGCTAATTTTTCACACTTACGTGGGTTTTATCAAGGTATTGATTTTATTTTTTTAAATTATTCTATTTGTTGCCGGTATTTATTATAGCAGGTATTAAAGTTAATAAAAAAAATTGTTTAGTTTAAAACAAAAATGAAAATTTCTTAAAAATTTATAAAATAAATTCTCTTACAAAATTTGTCGTTGAAACTTTTAAGTGACGAAGATCATAAATGAAAATGACCACTCAACATATCGTGCCATAACCGCCAAAAAAGCTTAAGAGACATAATTTTCCAACTTCATTTTTTGACCAAAATCGATTATTTGCGATTGTAAATAGTCGATTTTCGTCAAAATAACGAAGTCCGAAAAATGTGTCGCTTAAGGTATTTTAGCGGTTATGGCTCGATATACCAGCAGCAGTTACTATTGATACTCAATACTAATGTAAAGGGTGTTTTTTATAGAGTTACACAAGTTTAAATCATAATAAAACAAGGAAATATATTTTTTGTAATATCAATGAAACGGGCTTTATTGGAAAGAAAATTTTCTGAAATTAATGTTTAAATATGATTTCTGCCATGTGGCCGCCACGGCTGGCACGTAGCAGTCTCAATCTGCAACACCAATTTTCAACAACTTTTCGCAGCATTTGCAGCCGTATTTCGCCGATAACTTTTTGAATGTTGATATCCTGGTTTTCAATTGTTTGTGGTTTATCGACGTAGACAAGTGAGTTAACATAACCTCAAAGAAAATAATCCAATGGGATTAAATCACACGATCTTGGTGGCCAATTAATTGAGCCATTACGTGAAATTATTTTTTCATCAAAAGTTTCTTTGAGTAAATCAATTGTTGTGCCAGGGCTGTGTGGCATATGGCTCCGTCCTGTTGGAACCACATATCAGCTATGTAATGGAGGTGCGAAAAAATTTCGAATCAAATTCCTCTACCGTTCACCATTGACAGTAACATTCTGACCATCATCGTTTTTGAAGACATATGGGCCAATGACTCCGCCAGCCCATAAAGCGCACCAAACATTAATTTTTTGTGGAAGTAATGATGTTTTGAAAAAAGCTTGTGGATTTTCCTCACTCCAAATGCGAAAATTCTGCTTATCTACGTACACATTCAACCAGAAATGGGCTTCATCGGAAAATCGAAGAAGTGCACGATGAGTTTGATGAATAGAATAATTATTTTGATTAAAAATTTCAACAATTTGCACGCGTTGCTCTGGTGTAAATCGATTCATAATGAAATTTCAAAGCAAACTAAACAAAATGCAACTATCAGCTGTTAAATGGGTGCCCAAATAAAGCAGTGATGCCAACTCAAAGTTGTGATACTCTAATAAAAAAACACCCTTTACATTACAGTGGATTCCTTCATCTCTTTTGTAGCAGAATCATCTGAAAAGTAAAGTATTTAATTAACAAATTCAATGATGGGAATTATTTGCCTGATTGAAGATTTTTTTTTTAGAAATAAGTGTTTGTTAATAATTAAGAACATCGAAGTAATGTTAAACTTCAGTTTTTTTCAGCGGAAAAAAACAGTGATTTACTTTTTGTCTTGATGCAAGGTCATAATATTCTTGCTATGAAACATGTGGGATGCAGAGTAACAAGCCGACCAAACAATTTCGGCGTCGGCTGAAAGGCAAATGTTTTCGGTGGCGGTGCTGAACGGCTCAACAGCAATTTTTTAAAGCATTTAAGAAATTGTTTGAACCAGTCTGGTTCTGGGAGAGAATGTGAGTTACTGAATCACAATCAAGGGCGTGGAGAGGCCATTTTTGGGGGTAGAAGGTCATTGTCTCCCCTAGAATTGCTTTTGCCCCTTCTCTCTAGAATTATTAAAAATTGCCTGTAACTATCTATTGTAATATTCCTCATAAAGATCACCAGTCGTAATGCCCCCCCCCCCCTCAGTATTACAGTAATTGATGACCCAAATGCCAAGAAAATTACATTCGAAAATTGTTTGGTAAACCATAGAAACATATTATAACATTTATATAAATTTTATTTAAGCTTTCGGGTTTCCTAAACTAAAATTTAGTTACTTTATGGCATTGATCAAATAATTGTCAAAAATTCGACTTGATTGGTGTGACAAAAAAGTGTTTATGTAAACATGCATGGATTTAAGAACGGACTATAAAAGATAATCTAAGCGTTGTAGCAGCTACGTCACCCTTCATTTAACAGGCTCTTTTATGTGGTTGTAGCTTGCAGTCTATCTTTCAATGACGCTTGCTGTCATATTCCATACAAAATATAACTAACAACTATAGGTATCTTAAGTAGTCACAAAATCAAAAATAATCCACAAAGTATAAAAAATAACAGTAAATAATAAATCGGCTGAGTATTAAGCCGCCGATAAGCCCAGTGGCTCGACGGGGGCTGAGCACAAAATTAAGCGGCAGCGGCTAATATCTGCTCTAGCGGACTTATCATATCAGAAACATAAAAATACATATTTAAGTATTCTAAGAAAAGTTTAATTCAATATACTAAAATATATATCATAGAAGTAACGCCGTAATTCTCTTACGTATCAGGTATGTCCGATGAATTATTTTTATTTCAAATATTTGCAAAATATTTTCGTATATTCTTTAGAGAATGTGCGTAAAGATAAATTTTAAAATTTATAACCATAGACACAAACCGTCTTGTTTAACAGAGCTCTGTTAACAAAAAAAAACAAACCTCTGTTAAATAATAATACATAATTAGTTAATTTAATTATTATTTTTCGAACTGTATTTGTTTCTATATTCTTATGAATTGAATAGGCTAAAGTTCGTAACGCTCTTTAAGCCAAATTACATGTGATAATTATTAATGAACAAATAACATCAAAGTTAGTTGTAAATATTCTGACAACAACACATAGTTGAACGGAACAGCCAGCCGTTTTCGAAGGCTCAAATTAATTAACAAACATGTGCATAGTTAGTAAGGAACAAACGACAATGGTAAGACTGTTGTAATATATATGGAAGATGGTAAATTTTCAGCCTTCATTACCTAACATATATATGAGCAAATTGAAAAATGCAATGAATCAAACCAATTCACATATTCCATTTGCAATAAACTTATGTATATAAGGCAGACATCTACATCAACTGACACCACACACGGTGGACCAAAACACAGAAGAACGCTGATGAGTAAGGTTTAGTGGCCTTCGAAAACGGCTGGCTGTTCCGTTCAACTATGTGTTGTTGTCAGAATATTTACAACTAACTTTGATGTTATTTGTTCATTAATAATTATCACATGTAATTTGGCTTAAAAAGCGTTACGAACTTTAGCCTATTCAATTCATAAGAATAATACATAATTACTTTTTCCCACAAAATGGACTTGATACCCAATTTTTCAATTAAAGTGAACCAGAAAATTTAAACCGAGATCCTTCTCTATGCTTCCTATATATAGAGATAACATTTAATGCATCCAACAACACGAAAAATCCATATCTTAACCCACAGTTATAATATGGTTTTTTGTATTTTTTTTTTTCAAAAATCGTAGGAGATGGGGTAAAATGAATATTGGAGGAGACTCCTAGACGCCTCTAGATCAATGTCCAATAGTCGAAAGTTATAACAGCCTGTTTTTGTAAAAATTTGAAAAAAATTAAAAAAAAAATTGAAATTTGAAAAATAATTTTGGTAATTTTTTTCAAAAATCGTAGGAGATGGGGAAAAAAGAATAGGAGGAGACTCTTGAAATTTTTTCCCAAATTATATTCACCCAGAGAAACAAGTCGCTTGAAAAGTTGGCGGCGGCGGCTTAGTAAAAAATAGTCGGCGGCGGCTCATAAACTGACATTATCAGCCACTGGTTTTGATTTTGATAAAATTTTTAAACATATTTCTGTCAAAAAAAAATCCATAATTTGTAAGATTTGGTAAAAATTTGCCACTATAAAAACAATTAGCCGGCTGCAATTTTGAGCCGAGGCTAGCCGCAAGCATCGTCGCGACGGCGGCTTGAAGTTACGTTGAAAGCGGCTGCGGCTCTTGAGCCGGCTATGAACCGATCGACTTGTAACGGAATATTCTGCAAATCTGCAAATGCTTTGAAATAGTGATACCAGCTTTTTCAACTAAATCCTTTTAGCACTGGTGTTGGGTATTTTTGAAAATTCAAAGTTGACATCGCTGTATAGAGAGGATTTTCACGAAGTCGTCAAAATTTCTAAACGAAGGTAGCCGTCAGTATCGTCGGCGGGTCAGATACCAGAACATAAGTCGGCGGCGGCCGTTCTCTGGCCTATATCCCATACTCCGTACGGCCTTAGCCAGCTTCCTACTTTTTTGATTGCAGATATTTCTGCTTGAATTATAACTACAGATAGCGAGTAGCCTCAATACAACAGATACAACGAATATCATATCTTCGTTATTATGTGTGCTATCAAAATAGTTTTTGTCTTAAATATTCGGTATATAAATTACAATATATTTTTAAACAACCTGACCTTTTACTATATTAATTACGTCCTCGAGAGCAATATTTTAATTTATTTGAATAAAAATCAAAGACTGAAATGAATTTGTTGGCAAAACTGCATTCAAGTGTGAATTTAATTTAAAACTTATTTACTCAAGACTGAGAGGTGTTTCCAAACAATATTGACTTTTGTTTGGGTTTGTGGCACAGCACTGAGCACACAAGAGAAATTATGTCCCCAGGGTGTAATAAAGCTGACACGTATCCCCAAATATAACATACGCAAACACCAACATTTATCTCTGTATGCAAGTGCAAACATTAAGAATCAAATACTGCAAGGAAGTGTGCGTGTTAAGAATATTTTTTTTTTTCAATAATAAAAGTGAAACTTTGAAGAGCATAAAAAATTAAAACTAAAGTAGTGTGAATCTGTGGTAACTAGAAAAGGCAGAAGTATAGAATTTAGTTGCTGAAAGGTTAAGTTTCTCATTAACATGTAAGGAATGTGATAAAGTGACACCATGCTTCACACTTTCCCTCGGATGCCCAACTAGTGGCAAATGACAAACTCATTTTCCTGTTCTGTGTTCAGTTTGAGCCAAAAAGAAAAAACTATTAAGCATACAAAAGGGAAGTTAGGGGAGCCTGCAAAGGTTATGGCTGTTCAAATGCAAAGACAATAGAAGAAGACAGGAAATTAAAAGTGTGAAACAATAAGTAAGTTTAATTGAAATTTTCTTCCTTCCTGCTTCCCCTTCTGCAAGTAACAAGTCTTTTAATTTGCTGGGGAAACAAATTAAATCGCTGGTATTTGAGAGAGCTCTAGATAAAGTACGGCATTTTATATTTTGCTGACTGTGATGTTTGACGTTTTTTTGTCAACCATAATTACTAGAAATTTATGTCCCCTTATGATATTTCGTAAGACACCTGCACTCCATGGAAGTGGCATCAACTTTAAAACATGTGTGTGATGTGATATTCTCTTCATATTCCAAGTCTATTTTTGGGTAGTTTTTAATCATTTTGTTTAATTAATTTCATTTGTGTTAAGGTTAGACATGTACAATTTATATTGAACTTGAAATTCTTCTTTGATTTTTATTGCGGTGGCCTTGTAGGAAATTTTTCTTAATTCAAAACCGATTTGGGGAAATAACTAATGTTGAATGGAACTGAATATTTAGAAATTTTGTTTGTTATGTTTCATGTTTCGAATCATTAGTTTTAAAATTAATGAGATTTTAAATATAAGAAAATGTCTTGCAGTCATTAATGCCACAACGAAACTTGTGGCACAAGAGGAACCTCACCAGCTACAAAGACTACAGATAATATTAGATAAATATGATTGACTAAATTTAGAAAGATAGGAAAGTTCAAACTGTTTAGTTGAAGAGAACTTATAATTTAACAATAATCGAAACAAACAGCATAACGAGCATCATCATCATCATCTTCAGAGCACACTTTTCTAATAAAAAAGTCGACTGTATAATCATAGCACACTTTCCTTACAGTAAAGTCGGCTGTCTCATCACAGCAGATTTTTCTTATACAAGAGTCGACTGTATCCTCACAGCACACTTTTCTTATAGAAAAGTTGAGTGTACCATCACAGCACACTTTTCTTATAGAAAAGTCCACTGTGTCCTCTCAGCACACTTTTCTTATACAAAAGTTTAGTGTGTCTTCACAGCACACTTTTCTTATAGAAAATTCGACTGTTTCATTACAGCACACTTTTCTTATAGAAAATTCGAGCATCTCATCACAGCACACTTTTCTTATAGAAAAGTCCACTGTGTCCTCTCAGCACACTTTTCTTATACAAAAGTTTAGTGTGTCTTCACAGCACACTTTTCTTATAGAAAATTCGACTGTTTCATTACAGCACACTTTTCTTATAGAAAATTCGAGCATCTCATCACAGCACACTTTTCTCATATCCACCAAGGTATGCTGTGGTGGATACTTTTTTACACTGTGTCATCACAGCACACTTTTCTTACACAAAAGTAACCTATGTCATCACAGCACACTTTTGTCACAGAAAATTCAACTCCGTCAGCACAGCACACTATTATGTGAGAAAGTCGGTTAATGAGACCAAAGCTTTCTTTCTGTCAATATCTAAGCATTGTTTCTCCTATTTTTTGAGTTCCTGGTTAAAAAAATTTTTTTTGTAATTATTAAACAAAAGGGATGAAAAATACCCATACGAAGAAGTGTTAGATGTTTAAAATATTCCAAAAACTTTGCTGTACATTTTGTATACCTAAAAAGTAAGCTTTGTATGATTCAATTTGACCATTCGCCAAAAGAACAATCGATAAAAAGGTTTTAGGGCTTTCAGCTTAGAGCCAGACCTAAACTTTCAAAAAGGCTATACACGTACATTTTGTAGTTTTGATCTCCTGTGCTAGAATTGGAACATTGTGATTTTTTTAAGTACTTGGGCTTATCTTAAACGACACTCTGGCTCGGTTGCTTGAAATTTAAGAAAAGTACATAAAGAAAACAGTTCCTACTAAATACCTCATAAAATAGAACAAAATTAATAAGAAATATCTATGGTTTTTTTTTCAATAAGGAAATCTTATTAATTTCATAGAGAAAACCTTTTTGAAAAAATCAAGAAGAAATCTTGTAGTTTTTATGAGGTTATCTTATTGATTTTTTAAATAAAAAATATGCGTCTTTATTCTCTGTACTTATGTATTTTCATTTAAATTCTATACCATATACATATGTATGTATGTAGTATATTGTAGATGTTATTTATTTATATACTTACATACATACAGACATACGCATTATGTTATATTCTTAACTAACTTACTCACCAAGTATTGAACCAGCAGACTTCTACCTGATAGACAAGCACTCTAACCAATATGCTAACAAGCAGCCTGAATAACCATTGAAATTATTGTGCAAACATTCTTACACGAAAATGAAAAAGGTCATGAAAAAAATTGTCTGTATGTCTATTTATAGAAACGAAATAACAAGACACCTCATAAAATCAAGAAGATTTCCTTATTAAAAAAAAATTCAATAAGTTGCTTTACACATAATCATATCGGAACCTACTAAAATAAAGAAGAAAACCTTATTGAAAAAATCAATAAGGCAACCTAATAAAATCAAGAAGAAAACCTTTTAAAAAAAATTAATAAGGCAACCTAATAAAATCAATAAGAAATCCCTATAGTTTACAATTTATAACAAAACCTAATAGAATCAAGAAGTTTTTCTCTATGGATTGTTGTTTTGGTGCCAAAGATAACGGAAATTGAGTAAAAAAAGTTGTGAATAATAAGATTTCTTCTTGATTTTATGTGGTTTTCTTCTTGATAAAATTAATAAGATTTACCACATAAAAACAATAAGGAATCTCTATGAAAAAATCTTCGCTTCTTTCTGCTGGGGTACCCCTTAGCGTAAAAACGTTTCAAAGAGAAAATCTTCTTGATTCTATGAGGCAGTTTTTTCTCTGTGTACCAATGAAGTCAAAATTCTTTCCGTAAGACGGCTTTTAACACACGCAAAGCTTATTTTGCAAAGTCTTGAGCTTGTTGCAGATAGTTAAAGGAAAAAAGCTCCCATTCTTCAAACGCAAGACCTTGCAAAATAAACTTTCCTTGCGTAAAAGCCGGCTAATTAATCGTCAGATGTACATATTATCCAGGGTGCGGAGAGTGCTCGAATTAAACTCGCTCGCAAACGAATTCAATTCGAGCGAGTTTTATTTTTGTATTGAAACGAGCTACTCTTGTCTGCTCGCGAGTTAAAAAAATAAAACTCGCGATCGCATTTAATTTTTGAGAATCAAAAATAGGACTCGCGAGAGTCAAAAATAAAACTCGACTCGCGAGTCGAGTTAAAAAGAATTATTCGCGAGTTTTATTAATTGTGTTTGCTCAAATTCTGTTCGCTATAGGTCGAAATGTTGAAATTATATTTTATTACTGACAGGTAAGCATTTGTATAACTTTTCATGAAGCAGAAGCCTTAAAACATTTGAAAAATACTTCATGACATGAAAGTAAGAACAAATATTTTTATATATGTATATGCATTTTTAAGTACTATGCTTTTCAAATTCGCATATAAATACATATACTTTTTCGAATAAACAAAAAAAAATTTTTTGTAATAACTACTCGTTTTGAATTCGTTTATGCTCGTTTTGCACTCTTTTAAAATTTGTGCTTACGAGTTTTAAAATAAAACTCGCGAGTACAAATTTTAAGGCGAGTCATTTAATGCTTACGAGTCGAGCACAAATAGAGTACGAGTCTTATAAAATTTGTGCTCGCGAGTTCTAATTTTGAACTTGCGAGCACAAATTTTAAAATGAGCGAGTTAATAAAAATTGTGCTCGTGAGCCGAATTTTTCCCTACCCTGATATTATCATTTATTTTCGCTACAGGAATTAATTAGTTACCAATGTTTTGCTGTTAAATTTTAACTAAACAAAGATGGCCTAAAATCGTTAATTTATTTAATTTAAATTTTATTTAAACCAAATATTCTAGCTTGAATTTTCAATAATATAAACTCACTATATGCGCAAGACATAAATTGCATGACTGGTAAACGAACAAAAATAGTTTAAAACAAAACACTTATCATAAAGTCAAACTCCTTCAAGTAGTCGTACTTTAAGCCATTTGTTATCTTTAACAAGTCTTAATTAGCAGCAGCTAAAAATATCACACCCTCGTTTTAAAAATAAGAGTATTAAAACAGCAGCACAATGACGGCAGTTGTTGCAAGTGGAAACAAAAAATATCCAGTGCATACAAATTATGACTTTCAGTCGAGTCATTCAGCATTAAAACCACATTGCAAATTAAGCCAATAATTTGCAATGAGAAGGAAAAAAACCTCGACAAAATATTTACTTCATTTCAAAAAGATCTTGTTGGCTAGACGGAATTTAAGGCAAATAAACACCCACTTGTCTCCTCCGTTAAACAAGCAGATACTTAAATACCAAACAAATAAACATATTTTGTCTATTTTTATGTCTGGCTGCCAGCCTTGTGATAACTCGTCATTAATCATGTCAAAAACATGAAAAATTATTTAACTATATGTATAACAATCCTAAAAAGGGGGTGTTAACAACAACATATTTTCCTAGAGATGCCTCGTAGTTTGACAAACACTTTGTATGACGTTTTGCACCTCCTGAAAATTCCATTTTTATTTACCAAAAAGAAAAAGAAAGAAAAAAGATGCTTAAGTAGTTGCACATTATTTTTCTGTGTATTTTTTTTAGAATGCTCCTGTTCTATGTGGAACAAACAAACAGTCCTTCAAATTCAACGAAACTCATTAAAAAGTTAATAAAATACACCTTTTTCTATTTTATACCTGTTTTCTGCGAGTAAGTTTTTTAATTGCAATTTGTTCAAAATTTATGATGAGTTTTGTTTGAAATTCAAGTGTGAAATACACTTCGCAGAATAATAAATAGCAAAAAAAAAAAAAAGATGTTTTTATTTCTTTAAAAATTAAACGAAATGAAGGTGATAAAACGAAAACTATGATAATTTTCTCAGTAAAATAAAGTTATGAAATTTCTACAAATGAATTTTTGAAATATTTTATTCTTTCCATTCATTTATTAGATTTTCTTTGAAAATATAGAGTTCGGTTCATTTTGGAGCAACAGCATTGGATCTTAATTTTTACCTTTTTTTTAACACTAAGAGGAGGATGGCGTTAAGTAGCAAAAAGCGAAAGTCCTGGGTTCGAGCACGGCCTCCGACAGCCATTAAATAACAACACTATGATATGCATTAGTATCCATTTGTATCAGTTGTTGTAGGAAAGTTCAAGTGATGAAGGCAGAGACACTTGTGACTGAACTACACCGGCTTCAACGGATACTAATCCTAATCTAACATCAGTGCGCTCTTCATCATCAGTATTGTGTAAAATAACCAATAAAATGGCTACTAAGCATGGCTTTAAAAATTTAATACGCCTCATTGACACCAGAGGCGCTGCAACACTGCAGAAACGTGGGAAAAAGCAGAGTTGTAAAATATACCTTTCATAAATTAGGTAACACCCAGTAACAGTAGTAGTACGCATTCATTGCCTGAGTATTATTATTTTTTGTTTTAAAGTGATGAAGATCTAAGTCAAATATTAACAAGAAGTAATAAATATAATTGATGTCGACTGGCCCAACAGATCTCCAAGTCTTCAGACGATTGTCAGATCTTGCAATATTGTCAGTAAAATATGGTAAACATTTCTTACAACCGTTGGAACAACAACAACAATTTTCTCTGGCAACATTGCCAGAAATGGTAATTCCAGTCCATTTTAAGATTCAGACATTTGACAATTGTGTGCACACATTTCGTTTTCACACATTGTCAAATTATTTCCAGATATATGGCAGACATTTTATTTTTGCAGATGTGCAAAGTTCATGCATATGACATGACATCACTGTAAGAGAATTCAATGCGGCAAAACTGCACACAAATAAATTTATTGCCATTTTGTGACAAATTTTATACAACCATGTGAACTGACAATCTTACCATGTGCTTGCAAATTATGATTCTTAGTATATTGTCGGCATATTAACATATCTGATCTTATCTGTACTAGTCTACTAAGCATTCTAAAAAAAAAAACAACAAGATTTTTATGACTGGCTCTGTTACAATAGTTACACGCCTACCGCCGCTTTGAAGGTTTACATCTGAGTCTCATTTAAAGCGGGCTGATGCTGTATTGAATCGTCAAAAGAATAGAAGAATTCGTTCCATACATTTTGCATTTAAGAAGTATTCTGCACTTTTCAAAACAATACAAAGAAAAATTTTATTTGGAATATTACGAAATGAACAGTTATCCATAATTCTCTCCCCTATATAAAAAAGTTACATATTTTGCCAAGTTATGCTAGAAATGAGATGTCAGCCTGGCGATGACAAAATAAGATTCATAGCAGATTGCAATCATATGTATTGCACCGAACTAGAACTTGCTCAAGGTTTTGAACTCGATGATGGAATTTTTGGATATAAACTTGGCCTTTTTCTCATTTATGTTTCTGTGAAGATCTGGGGTCTAATCTAATCGAAAGCTATGATAACGAGCAAAAATGTAATAATATGGTTCGATATCGAATGCCATAATCTCAAATTGAAAAAAACGTGATCGAATCAGCTCGTTATCGAAAGCGACGATTATACTCTTGTTCTTAATTTCAAGTTTCTAGTCTGTGAGGTTTCCATTCATGATGAAATATGTCGATTTGCAAAAGTAGACCTGCATAAAATAGTCGACCTAGACTACGATTTCGACAATAAGCTTTCTGTCGCTTACTTACATTGTTTCTGTTTTGAATATAAGCAAGCGATATAAAGTTTCTTGTCGACATCGTGGGCCAGACCGAATAGGTGAAAGCTTGATGAGTGTGTGCCTAGTTCCCCTTGAAAAACGCACTATTGTGTCAATACAGGAGTTCCATGTATTTACGAAGTTTCGTAAGAATAGTTTGGTGCGCGACCTCGTCAACTTTTCTAAATAAACCGAAGAAAACAGAAGGCTCAAATTTTAGCGTCGTTACGCCCACTTTTGAAAACGCAAAATTATAGCCTTGGATAAAATGTTGGCTTTTCCTACTTGGTATTTCACAATATAACTTAAAATTTTTATGGGCTTGAACCGCCTCAAATTTTTAACTCGAGTTTTTGCTGTACCCACTTATTATGATACATGTAAGGTTAAGGACGAAGCGGCTTATGGTAACTGTATAAATAATAATGGGCGTGTTCACGCCCACTTTTGCAAAAATGCAATGTGCATGCAAATTTTCAACAAAATTTCTTTTGTGGGCGTGATCCCGTCCCCATGGTTGAAAGTTCTGGGTTTTCAGATTTTTCTAGTTCGTGATTTATAGTACTGATGAGTGAGTTAGTCAGTCAGTCTGTATATCTTAAAATATGCACCCTTATTCCAGTTGTTGACATCGACGTCACTTTAACACAATACCAAAAAATTGGGGCTTGTGTACCCGTTTTCAAAAACAACTGTTGGCAGGTTTATGCCATTTTCAGACCTTAGGAAACGGAAATAGATTGTCAGTAGCACAAAGTTGTTCTCGAGAGCGAGTAAGCAAGCCCCAATTTTGTGGTACGAGTGTTGTGTTAAAGTGACGTCAATCTTGACAACAGGAATAAGGGTGATGAATTTTTACACCCCCTTTCTCAGGAAGTTTTTTTGGCAAAACTTTCCAGCGTCGTATATGATGTTTTGAGTTTCATCATTTTATGCTTGCATCGGAACTTGACCTTGTGCACTACCGTAGCGTTGATAAAGGCGAATTCTATAAGTTAAATAATTTCGAAATGCAACACTGCAGAAAAATATGTGCTATATTTGCTAGTCAACATTTTCCTTGATTTGACACCAGAGACATTAGCAGCTGATCATCATCTGCTGAGATGAGGTTACCTGGTATCAACTCGCCTTCGCGAGTTAAAATAAGAGCACATTGCCGCAATAACGTTTTATGTTGAAACTTGCACCTTGTTCGCAGATTTTTAACGAAAAATCAAATTCCTTTTTAATTAAAACTTTGTAAGGAGCCTTTTTTTAAAGAGGATAATTGGAGATTGGCAGCACTGTTTTTATAACAGCTGTTTTGGCACTTCAAAAACCTTTTGAGGTTAGTTTGGTTTGACAATTATTATAAATAAAATTTGAAAAGCAATAAAAATTTTATTTTTAACATAATTTAAATTCTTAATAATCGTTATGAATTTTATGTTCATTTTATGGTATTCGCATTGAATTTTTATACTTTAGTTTTATATTCTCAATCATTCATCCATCACTCGTTTACGCTGCAAAATATCAATCATTTCAATCGATTGATTCTTTTATTGAAACAAAATCCATTTTATGTCATCTTCTTGCTCCGTTTTATCACGTTTTTATATTATTTGTTGACTTAAATCTCATACGACTAACACTTTCCTAATGTTTACTTTTAAGATTTGCAATAATATTTTACTTCCAAATAAATTTTTCAAGGATAACACTTTCTTGCACATCTCCCAATTCCATTTTCCTTTTATTTTTTTGGGGCTTTGGTTTTATACTTAAAAATTGCACATAAAGTAACTAAAACAAACAAATCTCTATCAAAAAAATAAGTTAGAACTTAAAAGGAAATTTCCATTTTAATGTGTTTGTTCAACAGATTAAAAAATTTTTTTTTTAAATATTTGTAGATGGGAAATAAAATCTAATTGTGAGCTTTTTAAATGGAGAGTGTTAAGATAGCAAACATTAAATAAAAATATCCCTTTAAAAATGACATGGAATAAATTTATAGAAAAAAAAAATTATTTATGTAGTGAGGAAAGAAAACTCTTCTGATTTTTAAATAGTAGATATTGTCGTAAACCTAAGTTTACAACTTTGAAATGCGAAATGTTTGAAAAAATTGTGCAATATAAATTTATTCAAAGTATTGGCCATGGTTAGCTACAATCATTTCCCATCTTTCTAGCAACACATGGATTCCGCGTTAAAAGAACTACGAATGATGATAATTTCGGATTCCCTTTTCTGCGGGGCTTAATCCGTAATTCTAAATGAAAAAAATGCTTTGGATTCTGCGTGCTATTAACATATAAATTCGAAAGAATTTTCTTTCGTTTCAAATTGCAGATTAAACCCCTGTAGTAAACTGTATCGATCGAATAAAATGGTATTCGATTGCGGTAAGATTGGTAGGTACTCTATGGCGAGTAAGGCAAAATCTGCCAACCATTATTTTTAAATAGATTTAAACAGTTCAAGTATTGTCATGATGTATTATTAAGGCCGCATATTCCCAGCGTTTTTTTTGGCCAATGCTCGCTTCAAACGTATGAATTGTGTTCGATATAGGTTTCCTGTGATTTAATGACAAAATGGCGTTCAAGCCGCATTTCGGATATGCAAAATCGTCTTTCAATGTCTTTTCTTCACACTTTACAAATCCACCTTCATAAATAAGTGCAGTTATAGGATTACCAGAGTTTTTTTATTTTTTCTCCACAAATATCTAAAAATTAATGAATTGCATTTTGCCTACAAATACAGAGAAATACAAAAGTATTGTTTTAAGTACTCTTTGAGTACTGACTGTCAAACAACTATGAATAAACTAATTATAGCTATAAACATCCAACAACCATGTATATACACATTTTTTTCATTACGTAGCACAAGCAACTATAACTAAAAATGTATAGAAATATAAAATACTCTGACTTTTAATCGGCTACACAAGCTTATATACAGGGCTATCTTATTTACGCACACACATATAGCATGTTTTCAAACAGCAACGTACACACCCATACATTTTCCATTCCATTTTATACACACAAATGTATGTATACGGTGGCGAATGATGAATAAATATCCCGAGTATCATGCGTATATTTTTTGACCGATTAAATGTCCATACTCATGTAAGCATACTCCGACTATAAGTATCACAGAGAGTCAATGCGCTTGATACGAGTTTGCCTTTATAGGTGTAGCGTAATTAGTTTTTCGCATAAACGAAATAGAGATGCTCTTGTATGTTTGAATCGGCTATATTTATAGCTGATTGAGAGAAAATATATGAGCATACGAATTGTTTGCGCTACAAAATTTTAAATATTTACTTATGTATATTTTTTTGTCATTCTCTGATAAAAAAATAAGTCTGCACAATTTGGAAGCGTTGTTCAGGTGTCAGTCTTTTGATGTTGAAATGCCGAACCAAACTAAACCTAAATCACTTGACAGGTGAAAATGGCTGCCAGTTAAAACAACTTAAAGTTTCATACATCTGTAAAAAACACCCTTTAAATATAACTTACCCGTAATGAATAATGGAAGTACTTAATTATATCATTATGTAAAGGTATTTATTTAAGCAATTTCTAGTTGTTGATGAAACATATAAAATAAAATTTATTGATCGTGTAAATGAACTTTGAAAACAAAGAAGATTCGTACTTTAATTTTCAATAGATTAACTTAGTAAACTTAGTTTAATTTTTTAACAAAAATTATAGTCAGGTGAACTTAAAATCAAAGTTAATCTATTTTTTTCAAAGTTCATTTACACGATCATAAATTTTATTTTATACATATGTTTCATCAATAACAAGAAATGCCTTTACATAATGATATAAATAAGTATGTACTTCCATTATTCATTATGGGGTAGTCATATATCGTCAGCTAAAATGCAAAAACTAACAAAAAATTCAAAATCGAGTTTTTGATTGATTATTATGAATGCCATTAAACTACATGTCTTGACAAAATATTACTCTTCTGCGATCAAAAATGATGCTTCTATTAACAAATAACTAGGGGACTTAACTACACGTTTGTTCAGTTTTTTGTTTAGTTTTTTGTTTCTCCTGTAAAACTATATTTTTGTTAGATACGCCTTTTCGGATTTTAGCTAACGATATAAAGGTTGTTTTTTATAGATGTATGAAACTTTAAATTGGCAACACTGCTTTAACTGGCGGTTATTTTGTCAGCTGTCAAGTGATCTAGGTTTAGATTTGTTCGGCATTTCAACATGAATATACTGACGGCTGAGCAAGGCTGCCAAATTGTGCAAATTTATTTTGAAAATCATGGTTCTGTTCGAAATACGTCCATTTTACGATCAAAATAATCGTCCATCAGAGCAATTAATTCGATTAACTATGGAACGTACGTTTTCGCACCACGTTTATTTTATTGGCCCTTTCCACAATGTACAATTAAAATCTAGCAGGAACTTTAACGGCAAGTTTTGTATGAAGAACTTGTAGTTCAAGTTCACGTTAATTCTTAACCACATATTGTTAATAGGGGCGTAAATGATAATACGCATGCACAGAGACGTCGTACAGTGCATACAGAAGAAGTCATTGCTGCTGTAGAGCGTAACGTAGTGGAAGACCCAAATCAGTCTATTCGTCATCGTGCACAGTAATTGGATATATGTCCATCCACTTTATGGAATATTTTGTGGAAAGATCTTTGGTTGCGTGCTTCTTATAAAATTCAACTTGTGTAACAATTGAAGCTACACGATCACCTGGAAAGGGGGTATTCGGTGAATGGGCCCGAAACAAGATTGCTGTTGATCCCGATTTTCATAAGCAAATTTGGTTTAGCAATGAAGCTCACTTTTGTTTCAATGGTTACGTTAATTAACAAAATTGCCGTATTTGGAGTGATGATAATTCTCAAGTGTATGTTAAGACACCGTTACATCCAAAACCGCTATATGCTGACTTATTTGTTCATCAACTGAACAACCATAATGTGCAGGAGCTGTGGTTTCGACAAGACGGCGCAACATGTCACACAGTTCATGCCACAATTAAGTTATTGAAGGAAATGTTTAGTAACCGCATAGTTTCACGTTTTGGACCCGTGAATTGGCCTCCAAGATCGTGTGACTTAACGCCGCTAGACTATTTTCTGTAAGGATATATGAAGTCGCTAAACTACGCCAATAAGCCCGAAACGATTGACCAATTGGAGGGCAACACTGGCTGCGTTATTGCAAATGTTCAAAAAGTCATCGAAAATTAGATACTAGATTAGACTACGCCCGAGGCAGCCGTGGCGGTCATATGCCAGAAGTCATATTCAAATTATAATGCCATAAAATTATCTTTCGAATAAAGCAAATTTTATGTCAATTTAAAAATATCATCTACATTTTATTCCATTTCAAAGTTATTTACCTCTATAAGTACCACTCATTACTTTGTAAGCTATTAAAAGAGCAGTATCCATTACAAAATCTTAAAAATGTGTTGTCGGGTTATTTCTACATAGGTTGGAAATAGTACTCGTATATTCAGCTAGTGGCTAAGCTGAGAATAGCAAAAAGCATTTGTGTAGTAGTTTTGTCGATTTCGATATTTAAGTATTTGTAAAGTTTGCTTTGAACCTGAACTTTTTCATTATTCCTCAAAAGTGCACGTATGACATAAAAATTACATTTTATATCTTCAAATACAAAATACTTATTTTCATACATCATTATTCATTCTATAAAGGCAATCTAGTTAATCTTGGCAAGATTCAAATTTAATTTATTACTGGAGCTGTGCCTGCCGCCATAGGGGTTGTAAAGCCGGCGTATTTATTATTGCTTCTTTTTTATATGGAAAAGTGTAAAAATTTGGTGTGGGGGGAGGGGAACTGGTGGGGGTAAAATGAGGCATTTCAGTAGTACAATAAATGTTACTAAAGTTCAATTTATAGTTCAACACCCTTATGGAAAGTGAAGCGAATACAAAATACCTACTTACAACTCGTCATTATTATACGTTTGTATGTATGTGTGTTTGGATGTTGTATATCCCCATGTCGGTAGCTAAAACAAGCCACCACCACCCTCGTGTCAAAGTTATTGAAAAACTCCTCACTTATTTATTTGGCCAAGACCTTGAAAACAAAGGAAATTTTAAGCAATCCTTAGACAGAAACGACAATAGCACACAAAAAAAGCGTTAAATTTTACAAAGAAATCACACAAATATTCCTACCGGCAAAAGTGTATGCATGTTTTGGCTTAAATGCCTAAAAGTATGCAATGAAAATCTTTGGTAACATTTAGTTTTCTTTTTTCTTTTCTTTAAGCTGCCTCGTCATTGTAATTCCTTAAACGTTTTTCAACGTACATTCTGATTCCCTTTGGTGGATTATTTAAGCTTATGCAATTGTTCAAAAAAAAAAATTTGTCTACAAAGGGAGAAAAAGTAAAAGAGGAATTCCTCTAATTCTATCTGCACCCTGTTTTATATTTTGTTTTTTTTTTTCTTTTGCCCAACACATTTTGTTACAAAACAAGGTGTAGTTTTTTTTTTCTTTTTTGCATAAAAATTACGTTACAAGTTTAATAAAACAAAAGTTTAAAAAATTACATTGCACTTGCTGTCTTGTTTGTATCTCTTTGTCTATTACAAGCTGCCCAAGCTCGAAAGAGGGCTGATGTTTCGAATTTCTGCTGCTGAAGGGTGAGTTTTATGAGTTTAATATTGTGCGTATGTTGCCCTGGGGGATTTACTTGTAATGAAAAATGAAACCAACAACAACAAAAAAATAATTCACTACAATTGTAGTACCTCATAACACCACATGTTCAGTTTCAGTTGCATTCCCCCACTTTTCATTTGCGGCAAAGGAACTTTCATTGTTCAACTTTTCCACAACTATTGACATTTGCTCGAGTATTTTTGCTCACACTCTCATTTTTAGATTTCTCTGTTTGTTCTTTTTAATTCAAGTTGATGAGGCGCAAAGTTGTGGAATTTATTACGATTTTTATAATATTAGATATTTTTCTAGCATTCAAACTAAAATGAGGTTTAAGTGTATTTTGTATAAATAATTAAACTGAAGTTAAAATTTACGTTTATTTTCTTTTGCAATTAATTTTTTATTATGGGATTTGAAAAAGAATTTTTAAATTTGTTAATAAGAAAATCGGTTATTATAGTTTCTTTACGCCTGATCAAAAGCTAGAGAGATTTCGACCAAAATCTAATAGATTTCCCATACAAAACAAAATCTACTTCATTACTAGATTTTATCGAAATCTGCTTAAAATCTGACAGGACTTATGCCTAGTACACATTATGGCATTTTGTGGCATCATTGCGTACTAGTGGCAACGTTTGCTATTTCCGATATTTTTCCTTGTGTGCCATTGCTTTCCATATAAAAAACATAGAGGGCACTTATGAATAAAATGCCGCCAGAAAAATTTCCCGGGGAACAATTGCAACTAATAGCAAGTAATAGGAAAAAAAGAAAATTCTAATCGGAAAAGGTAGAAATTTATCGCGGAATTTTATTCATAATTGCCCTGAATGTGAACAGCATTGCACACATTTTGAAAATGACATCACAAGAAACGCGAGTTGTGTACTCAGCCTTAGTAGGACTGGTAGGACTTAGTAATGCAACTATGGTTTTTTTTTTCAAAATTATACTAAAAAAATAAACCGATGTACTTAAAAAGGTGTATGAATTAGCTAATTGCACTTGTTTGGTTGTAGTTTAGGCAAAATTTCAGTCCATGGTTTTTGTTTTGGATAAGAAATCTTGATAAATGTAAAAAAAATATGTAAACGGTATACATTTTGATAAAGGTAAAAAGTAAAAGTGTCCTAAGTCCTGTTTTGGAAATTGAAAACCGGAAAAACCAAAAATGCTGGCAACTTTGTACAAATAGGGGATTTTGGGGATTTGCATGCTGCCAGATCAGCAACCTGATAACATGATCTGATACCTGATAACCTGATCTGGCAGCACGAAAATCCCCAAACCCCCCATTTATAACAGTGTTGACACAATTTTTGTTTTTCCCAGTTTTGAATTCCCAAAAGAGGTGGCCTGAGGGCCCATCAATACCATCTATTTCTGCTAGATTTCGGGCATGTGTAAATGTAAAATTAGAAATATTTGTTTAACCTAATTTTTTTTTTATTCAAAATTCTGGGTTCTAATCGTCATTTTCGATATCTGAGTGATGTATTTTTCTTCAAATGGTGTTTGGTTTAATTTGGAAAAATTTCTGGTATCCCACCTCAAATCGTTCCAATTTAAACTTTCTATATCTCGTTTATTCTATCACGTATTTTCATATGTATGTATATAGATTATGGCATATGATATCATACAATCCCACTTAACCACGAAGTTTTTGTACTGTAGATCAAAGAAAAAAGACTTGACTTGAACTCGTTCCATAATAATTTAAATGGGTTTGGTCATAAGTTTGTTTCTAAATTGACCTGCTGAACGAGTTCGAACCAATTCTACACATATAGAATATTTTTTATTAATTAAATTAATTTTGTTCGAACTTATCTTTTTCTATGTTTGGTTTTGATAAGGCTAACGTACGTATCGCTCTGTAAGTCATATTAAATGTGATAATTTTTAAGAAACAAATAACACCAAAGTCAATTAATTGTAAATATTCTAACAAACACTAGCAGAACGGAACAACATGCTGCTTTCGAAGATCGCCATGTAGACCGCGTTCTTGTGTTTGGTCCAGGAATGGCATTAATAATTTTAAAATTGTACCAACAACTTTCAAAAATTGTACTTTTTAGGGTTCCGTACACCAAAGGTGAAAAAGGAACCCTATTGTTTTCGCTACGCTGTCCGTCTGTCCGTCTGGCCGTCTGTCCGTCTGTCCGTCTGTCCGTCTGTCCGTCTGGCCGTCTGTCCGTCTGTCCGTCTGTCCGTCACAGGGTATTTTCTCGAGAACCGTAAGAGCTACGGACCTGAAATTTGGACAGAGTGTGTAGACCCTTGGCCGCTACAACAACAAATACATGAGAGTTGGAAATTAAAGGGTGTGCCAAAACGAGCAACGAAAAATTTTAAAATCCCATGTAATATACATACAATTGTATGTATGTATATTACATGGGACCCTTGGCCGCTACAACAACAAATACATGAGAGTTGGAAATTAAAGGGTGTGCCAAAACGAGCAACGAAAAATTTTAAAATCCCATGTAATATACATACATACAATTGTATGTATGTATATTACATGGGACCCTTGGCCACTACAACAACAAATACATGAGAGTTGGAAATTAAAGGGTGTGCCAAAACGAGCAACGAAAAATTTTAAAATCCCATGTAATATACATACAATTGTATGTGTGTATGTATATTACATGGGACCCTTGGCCGCTACAACAACAAATACATGAGAGTTGGAAATTAAAGGGTGTGCCAAAACGAGCAACAAAAATTTTAAAATCCCATGTAATATACATACAATTGTATGTATGTATGTATATTACATGGGACCCTTGGCCGCTACAACAACAAATACATGAGAGTTGGAAATTAAAGAGTGTGCCAAAACGAGCAACGAAAAATTTTAAAATCCCATGTAATATACATACAATTGTATGTATGTATGTATATTACATGGGATCCTTGGCCGCTACAACAACAAATACATGAGAGTTGGAAATTAAAGGGTGTGCCAAAACGAGCAACGAAAAACCGTAAGAGCAAACTTCCTGAAATTTTCAAAAACGGTGAAACAAAAAAATCTCAAAATTATAAAATCGCCAAACCGAAAAAAAATCGCCAAAATCAAAAAAAAAATCGCCAAAACGAAAAAAAGCACCAAATTAAAAAAAAATTTCTAAATCGAAAATAAATCGCAAAAAACCGAAAAAATCGCAAAAATTAAAAAATCGCCAAAATGAAAAAAAAAATCGCCAAAATTAAAAAATCGCCAAAATGAAAAAAAAATTCGCCAAAATTAAAAAAATCGCCAAAATAAAAAAAAATCGTCAAAATAAAAAAATCGCCAAAATGAAAAAAATCGCTAAAATTAAAAAAAATCGCCAAAATTAAAAAAATCGCCAAAACGAAAAAAAAGCGAAAAATAATAAAAAAAAATTATTTCAGCTGAAAAAACGGAAAAACATTATTAAAAAATGCTCAAAGCCCAACGTACGGAACCCTTCGTGCGCGAGTCAAAGTCGCACTTTACTGAATTTATTTGACATTAATTGTACTAAAAAAATTTTTTAGTTTAAATTACATATTTTTATTTGTTTTTAAATAATCGACTTTGCTCTGGCAACCAAATCAAATCCGAATTTAGAATAAAAAAAGTGATTTGGAAATAGTCGGGTTCATATAATTTGATTTTCTTGCTGCATTTTGCTTTCACAAGACTGTTTTCAAGTGAGAAGAATATGATTTTCATCGTTTAAAAGTGAAAATTGACATATGCAATCGCTTGAAAATAGGTGCGGAGTGAAACTGGGGAGATTTCTTGAATGTACTAAATTAGTGATTGGTGTACCATTGTACTTTCCGAGTTTGAATAGTACCAAAAACAAGTACAGTTGTACTAATTTCGTCATCCCTTCTTTGGTCCACTGTGTGTGGTGCCAGTTGATGTCTTAAATTTGCATTTGGAATATCTGTATTGTTGTGATTCATCGTATTACAATTTGGTGAAAACTTTTTGTAATGAAAGCTTAATTTTACCATCTACTACTACTCTTATAACCCTGATGTTATTTGAAATAATCGTTAAAATATATGGCATGGTTTTCATTTTTTTACGGTTTCTCATTGCAGCTCCCTTTAATATGGACAAAAGAAGCGCACACAATTAATCCGCTGGGAGGCAAGGTGTACAACTTTTTGGCCGTGTTAGTTCCTTTATATGTACATACTTACATACTTCGGTAAGTTTTGAAAGTAGAAAACTCTAATAGTAGTTAAGTAAATTTTAAACGTCTTGTTTTCGAGATTTAAAGCAGACAATCTATTGCTCTACACATTTAAAAAATATATGTTTAAAAAACAGTTGCTTTTTGAATTTTATTTAATTTTTAAACTGAATAAAATATAAAAAAATATATTTAATTTAACAAATATTTTTTCCATGGACGGATCGATCTTAAATCGGTTAATATTAATTTTAAGGCAGAAAATGCTTTTTCTACAGTTTTAAAATTAATGTTTTTTTAAGCAAACAAATTAAATTAAAAAAATAATTATTTTCTAAGCAAAAATAAATCTCAAAAAATTATTTTAATATCCTGAGGGATAAATAAAACTCAAAAAATTATTTTTATTTGATGAGGAATAAATAAAACTCAAAAAATAATTTTTATTTTCTGAGAAATAAATAAAAATCAAGAAATAACTTTTATTTCCTGACGAATAAATAAAACTCAGAAAATATGTATGTTCTGAGCGAAAAATAAAACTCAAGAAATAATGATTAAAAAAGCATTTTTAAAAATAAAATATATGTACTTTAGCATGGCCATTAATATATTTTTTGGTTTTTATATTCTCTCCCCCCCCCCCACAAATCGGTTCAGTTTTATGTAAAAAAAAATACAAAAAAATTTCATAGCGATAAATTGTGTTTTAGGGGGTGCGTCCGCCACTCAAAGTTGGCCTTCAAGCCCACACGCAACAAATTTTTTTTTTCAAATTTTCCACTTAATCGATCGATCTTTAATAATTTTTAAATTTCTTAATTCTACCAGGCGCAAAAATTTTTCATATTTTTTTCACTTGTTATTAAAAAATAGCAACAGCAACAATGTTGTATATACATATGTATGTATGTATGTATGTACTGGCGTACACGTCCGTCCAAAAAATTCTTTAATATACATAACATACATACATACATACATATATTGTTATTTTTTTCTTTGTTATTAAAAAAATTAAAATAAATTTTTTACGTCGAAAAAATTTCATTTAATTCTTTTCCAAAAAACGCAACAAATTTCATTTGAAAAGTTTTCTGATTTTTAATTTTTTTTTATAAAAAAATCTAATTCTCCACTTAATCGATCGCTCTTTAATAATAATTTTCAAATTTCTGAATTCTACCAGGCGCAAAATTTGTTTGTTCAGCATATTTTTAGGGTTCCGTACACCAAAGGTGAAAATGGAACCCTATTGTTTTCGCTACGCTGTCCGTCTGTCCGTCCGTCCGTCTGTCCGTCACAGGGTATTTTCTCGAGAACCGTAAGAGCTACGGACCTGAAATTTGGACACAGTGTGTAGACCCTTGGCCGCTACAACAACAAATACATGAGAGTTGGAAATTAAAGGGTGTGCCAAAACGAGCAATGAAAAATGTTAAAATCCCATGTAATATACATACAATTGTATGTATGTATGTATATTACATGGGACCCTTGGCCGCTACAACAACAAATACATGAGAGTTGGAAATTAAAGGGTGTGCCAAAACGAGCAACGAAAAATTTTAAAATCCCATGTAATATACATACAATTGTATGTATGTATATTACATGGGACCCTTGGCCGCTGCAACAACAAATACATGAGAGTTGGAAATTAAAGGGTGTGCCAAAACGAGCAACGAAAAATTTTAAAATCCCATGTAATATACATACAATTGTATGTATGTATGTATATTACATGGGACCCTTGGCCGCTACAACAACAAATACATGAGAGTTGGAAATTAAAGGGTGTGCCAAAACGAGCAACGAAAAATGTTAAAATCCCATGTACTATACATACAATCGTATGTATATTACATGGGATCCTTGGCCGCTACAACAACAAATACATGAGAGTTGGAAATTAAAGGGTGTGCCAAAACGAGCAACGAAAAATGTTAAAATCCCATGTAATATACATACAATTGTATGTATATGCACTTGAAATTTGTAAAGTTAGTGTATTTTTATACAGACTACAACAATTAACACTAAAATTTAAAAAATTTTAATTAGAGGGTGTACCATCAGTTAATGTAATTTTGACTATGTAATTTTGATAACTTGCTGTATCTTGGAAACCGTAAGAGCAAACTTCTTGAAATTTTCAAAACCGGTAAAACAAAAAAATCTCAAAATTATAAAATCGCCAAACCGAAAAAAAATCGCCAAAATCAAAAAAAAAATCGCCAAAACGAAAAAAAGCACCAAATTAAAAAAAATTTCTAAATCGAAAATAAATCGCGGAAAACCGGAAAAATCGCCAAAATAAAAAAATCGCCAAAATGAAAAATATCGCCAAAATGAAAAAATCGCCAAAATAAAAAAAAATCGCCAAAATGAAGAAAATTGCCAAAATGAAAAAAAATCGCCAAAATGAAAAAATCGCCAAAATGAAAAAAATCGCCAAAATGAAAAAAATCGCCAAAATTTAAAAAATCGCCAAAACGAGAAAAAAGCGAAAAATAGTAAAAAAAAAATTATTTCAGCTGAAAAAACGTAAAAAACACTGTATTAAAAAAATTCTCAAAGCCCAACGTACGGAACCCTTCGTGCGCGAGTCAAAGTCGCACTTTACTGAATTTATTTCTTCCTTTTGTTTGTTGTTGTTTTTGTTTCTGATATTTTAAATATTTTCAGCATTCTACCAGGCGCACAGAATCGATCATCAAAAACTAGCAGGTCGTTTGTTTACAATTTACAGTAATTTATTTCAATAATTTTTTCTAAATAACTCATTGATATCGCCACCTAAAATACAAACAGCTACGAAAAGCTTCATAATATCAGTAATAAAAAGCGAAAGAATGTCAAAGCCATTAGAGTAAAAAATAAGTAAACAAAATATCGTAATTACGAGTATTTGTATGAGAACAATAAATATACTTTATTTATTAATGTACATATGTATGTAGTATATCTTTAATATAAGTATGTAATAATGTATTACCCCTTTTCCACACGTAAAGCTTACTTTGCAAAGTATTAATTCAGCTGTGTGAAAAACAGAGACATCAGTACAGTCTCTTTCTGTATTAAAACTTTGCAAAGTAAACACTTTGCGTGTGGAAAAGGGGTATATTATTATAATTGTTTTTCATAATTTTTGTTATGCACGACGTTTTATATTTTAAGTGGCGATACTTATAAAAATCAGACAAGAAAAAATCCTGGAAAAAATGTTTATTAATAAGAATTTTTCCATTTTTTCCATTATTTTCCATTTTGAGTGAGAGTGAGAGTGTTTTTTGTTTGTTGGATATCTACATTTCCCTGAAACATTTGTATGATTGCTTAATGGTCACAGACTTTTCGTTATAGTTTCTTCTGGACGATAGTAAGCAGGAATATAAATAAACTAAAAATAAAATTTATAAAAATTAATTTCAAAAGTTATTTTCAGTTGAAAAATTTAATTTTTTTTAATATGTTTTTGATAGTTAAGCAAATATATATGTACATACATACATATCGTTACCTTAATACAGAAAGGCTCTAACTCATTATTTTTCAAATCGAGTTTTTTGCATATTTCGGTAAAAGAACATCTAAAGTCCCGAAAAATGCAAAAATCTCGATTTAAAAAAAAAATAACTATTTAGGGAATTATTATCAAACTTTTAGGGACCTTAACGGTTATAATTTTTCTAATTAGCTTGTACTGCGGCGTTACGAAACTCTACACTTTGCTCGAAGATAATGACGTTAAGTCAGCCTAACTACCAACATACATACATACATACATATGTATGTATGTATATATGGGGGATTCAAACGGCAGTCTTAAGTTTCATATTGTCATAATGTCTTAAATTATTTTAATATAATTGTTTTTGCTTTTGTACTTTTTTTTAGTTTTAAAATATAATGACACTTAAGACTATCATTTTACGCCATCAATAGTATTATGTATATGTATTTTTGCAAAAAATAAAGTTAAAATCCGAAAAATATTTTCAAATAACTGGATCTTTAAAACGCAAAATTTTAAATTATTTCCGTTCTTAAAATTTATCTTAAAACAAGGACTAATTTTTGTATTATTTTTCCGATTTTGATTATAAATTGTTGGACGGAAATCACTTTATGTTTAAAAAAATATCGAGTCCTATTTTCGATTTAATCGCAAGCGACATCTAGTAAAATATTTACTTTTTTTATTGAAATTAAAATTTTATAGGCCTATTCATTGTTTAGAATTATCTAAATGGAAAACATTTTGATAACATTTAAAATACAGGCGATAATTTACGCATGTGTGTACATATCAATCCTTTATTGACACGTAGTTATATCTCAAAAAATTAGTTTTTCGAGTTAATGATGCAAAAGTAATCCTCATATCTTTATTTATATTGTGTAAAAATTTCATACAAATATCTTGTTTACTCAGCTCTTGAGAGAAAAATAAAATTTTCTTTTTCAATTAAATTGTGTGTAAATTGAAAACTTTAAACTCGTTTTCTTGCGAACTAGTTTTTTGGAGTTATGACTACGTTGCAATAAAGGAGCGATATGCTAAACATTATGAATATTATAAAAAAAATTAATATTTGTCGCTTACGATTAAATCGAAAATAGGGCTCGTTATATCGAGCCTTTTTTCGATTGTATCGTAAGCGACATGTTATCGAAAATGTACTTTTTTATTGAAATCGAAATTGTATGGGCCCCTACCCATTGTTTAGAATTATCAAAATGGCAAGCTTTTTGATAACTTTTAAGATACAGGCTGTTCAATTTTATCGTAAGTGGCAATTTACGTACAAAAACAAATTTGAATATCTTAAAAAACCTTCTCCTGAAAAATTTAGTTTTTGTCGCTTACGATAAAATCGAAAATAAGGCTCGATATGGCTGACAACAAAATAAGATTTGTAGTTTAATATCATAAAGAAAAAATCGACCCATATTTACTTTTACATATAATAAAAATTTTAAAATCTTATACATATTAACCACATGAAATTGTTTAAGGGAAAGAACGCTATAGCAAATGTTTGCAGGTCTTAACGATTTGTTCTTACTATATTGTATTTCTTTTGCCAGGAGTTCAGAAAAACAAGAGCCATTTAAGTTTAATATATTTTTGATACAGAGCCTTATTATTATTATTGCAGAGCCTTAAAACAACAATATTATTCATTTCATTTGCTTGTTGCACTTCTTGCATCGCTACTCTGCTGTTAGTTTTACCGAAATAGTTGTTTGTGGTCAATGAAGATGTCACTATTAATTTAATTATAAAATTAAGTAAAAATAAACATAAATAGAATTATAAATTATTTACTATGTACCATTTATTACTATATTATATGGTTACATACATACATACATACATATGTATGTACATATGTATGTGTGTATCCAAAACAGGCCCTTAATATTTCTGGAAACATCCTTATTTTACAAGCAACACCAGTGCTTTATGTATATAATCCACCCAAAGAAAAAGTGTTGTACCTAAAAATTATCACAAATAAAAAAAATGATTTCGTAGAAAGAAATTACTCTTTTAAGTCTTGTAGTCAATGTTTTGCATTATTAACAGTTAAAATTTTAATATCAGAATTGTTGTTGCTCGAAAGAATTTAACTGGAAGAAATAATTCAATATTGGAAAGACAGAGGAGAGATGATTTCTTTTTATCCTCTTTTGTTTACAAGTTCGCACTTGTTTTTGTAAAACATACATTTATTATTTTTTGCAATAATACTATAAAAAAAAATTATGAAACAAGTGCATGCAAGTATGCCAAAAAAGAAAAGGCTAGCATTTAAGAACTCAAAAGTGCTACATGCATTAAATGATTAAGTGCATGTACATATGTAGGTAATTAAAAAAAGGTTTTGTAGCTATTCTATGAAAATATACATATATACATAAATATAACACACATACATATATTAAATTTTTTATTGTAATTGAAAATAGTCTGAAGTAAAAAATATTATAGGTGCATAGGTATGTATTAGAGATGCTAAACGGGAAATCCCGAGCCCGGAAATCCCGGGCTTTTCGGGACTATGCAAATCCCGGAGCCCGGGATTTTTTAATTTTAAAGCCCGGGATTTTCGGGATTATCTGAATCCCGATTTTTAGCATAAATAATGATTTTGGCGGTCATCTTCTATATTAAAAATTATTAGAAACTCCTTGTTAAAATAAAAAATTTGCTTTGAATAAATATTTTCGTAGATAATATTAAATGGTATATATCTGTGGAAATAAATAATAATGGATTAAGTTGGCATAAGTGCTTTTTCATTTTATTACATATTCTTATTCTCTTCTTCAAAATCTATCACTCAGCTAAATTCAATTTTAAAATGTCATTAATATTAAAACTATACGCATTTATATTTTAGCTTAAGTCTTCATGGAAAATAATACATAAGCCATAACATCTTATCTCAACTTAATCTTTTTTAAGGTAGCTTTAATATTATTAATATTAAAATGTTTGAGCATTAAAACTTGTATACATTTAAGTTCAATAGCTTCCAGCCCATTCAAAATATTCCTCATAAGAAAAAAACTTGTATTTAAATTTAATTTAATTTGAAAACTTATTTAAAAAATATCTATACATTATCTCAGGTTTTCCGCAATTTTCAATTTAATTTAAAGCGACTTACTATCAAAACAAATTATTTTGCATTTCAATATAATAGCTTAAGTGCACTTTAGTTTTTATTTTTCTGCCAATGGATTTTTTCAAAACTTAACTAAAAAGCAACGAATATAAATAAACTAATAAAACGTTTTCTTTTTTTTTATAAAATTAACAGTTTTGTTCCAAGTAAATGTGCATCTTTTTCGGCGGCTAAAAATTTTATATAAAAACTAAACACAATTTAGACAATACCCTTAATATCTCGAAACAAGACATTTCGACTTAAGCCATTATTATTTATTGCCACAGATATATGGCGTTTTCTTTTCTAGGAAAAATGTTTACATACATCGCACTTTTCAATTAAAATTTGTAATTAAATGTCTCAGTTATATAAGTAACCTTAAAATATGCAAAAAAAAAAAAATTAATTGTTAAATTAAAATATTATAATTACTATAAAGACGCACATTTGTGCACAATTTTTTCGGGATTTTGTAAGTCCCGAAAATCCCGGGATCCCGGTTCGGGATTTCGAGACTCCATCACTAAATCCCGAAGCCCGGGATTTCAAAAAACCTGTCCCGATTAGCATCTCTAGTATGTATGTACCTACATTGATTAAAAAAAATTCAGAACAGTTTAAATAAATGCAATTTTTTGTGTAATAAAAAACTTTTTTAAGAATATATTCAAAATATGTAATACATTATACATACTTACATATGTACATACATACATAGCTAAGTACATACATATGTATGTACATATGTATGTTTGTATGCATGTATGTATGTATGTATCATTGCAAAAGTAGGGCTTTTGGTGTTCTAAATGACAGACTTTTCTTTAAGTACAATTTCTGCATTGTGTATGTGTGTATGCAAGTGTGTAATTGAATAAGTAAAAATGTTCTTTTTACAAAAACAATTAGTTAAAGAAAAAGAAATTTTAAATTCATCTTACTTACACACACTCTCGCTCTCATTTGGTCATATGGTAAATTTTTTTTTTTTTGGAACAGAAACATGAAATATCAAAACAACATTTACTTTAGTCACAAAACTTCAAAGAGCAAATTCGTTTCACGCAGAAATTTAGTAAGTAGTTAAAGCTATATTAAAGAAAATATTTTTTGGCTTACGACACATTAAGATGAATTTTTTTTGTAGAAAACTTTAAGAAAAGCAAAATATTTTAGGAATAGCATATTTAATGTTTGTACAGTGCAGCTGGCTTATAACGAACTTCATGTGACCGAGGAATTATAAAAGTTTAAGACAATGTTGGTTATAAAAAAGTTAAATAATTTATTTTTGTCGAAAAAGAGACGTTTTTTCCATCTGACAATTTTTACTGCAAAATACATTCATTCCGTGTGCAAGTCTTAAGACTTTGCTACTATAAATGTCAGGCTGCAATGTCAGATATCTATATGACATCATCTATTGTACAATGTATGTACATGTGTTGGCAAAAATATAAAGAAACAGCTTATGCCAGATGTAACTAAATAAGTTTGAAAGCAAAAATTATAAGGCAAATTAGATGCAAAATATATGTCGTGTGAAACCAGTATAAGCAGGGGGCATATTTCAATAGAGTTTATATGGAAATATTTTTAAATTACGAGTCGTATCGAATGCCGTGATTTGTCCCCAGGGTTATAAGTGTGCATTTTTGTTCTCTTACATCTAAATATGCCCATGAAATATATTTAATTCAAAAACTAAAAATAAAATTTACAAAAAATTAGAAAAATGGCCAAAATATAAACAAGCAAAAAGCAGCATTTTATATATATATATATATTCAAAAAAGCTATAAATACATATCTCTAAAAAGTAGTTTTTATTAATTTATAAAATCAATTAAAAATTTAAAGGCCCAACCACATAGAAAAAATAGCAAAATAAAAATTCTATTAATCCTCTTATATTGTTTTTCGAAGGCGAATTAATTATTTTTACTTTTGGTTTTTGTGTCCGACAGTTTTAATTGTAAATTACCTTTAAACGTTCGTTTTTAAGCTAACATGTGTTAGCTCTAACTAGCTCTTCTTTTCATTTGTTATAAGGACTTTAGTTCCTTTAATCGAAAATTCTATCTTACCGGACGTCGCTTTAAACGTACTAATTTGTGTGAAATATTAATGCAAACCTGTTGGGAAAGCACCAGGGTATCGCTGCACACAATGATTCGTTATAACCAATGTTTGCTGTAAACTAACTCCAAAGCATTAATTTTTTAATGTAAAGTACAAATGTTAGTGTAAAAGTTCAAACACACTAGTGATGTAACGAATGCCAATTTTTGATATTCACGAATACGAATACGAATACTTGAAACCATATTCGCGAATACGAATATTATATGTGCAATTTATATATATTAAATTGGGGTTCTATTTACGCCTGCAATATGAAATATTAAAAAAAAATTATGACAAATGACTTCACACTCCTGTTGGCGTACTTTAAAGTTAATAAAAATTTTAATTATCCTCATTAAATAATATTTGAAAATGATACAAAGTACAAATTTCTATAAAAAAATTTAATGGATTTGTACAAAATAATATTTTTAGCCATTTATTTAAATTTCGTTTAAGATTTATGCATTTATTTATTAAATTTGCTTGGAAAAATATTCGTATTCGCCTGAATTTGGGGAATATCTAAAAAGGTCCGAATATTCGACAATTCGAATACGAATATTCGTGCATCACTAATACATACATACATAAAAAAAATATATTGTGCAGACTTACATTGTTACTTACATAAAAAAAGGATTTTCAGTCATTAATGAAAAAAAAGAAGATTGCGCATTCAGCCGTCCAAAAAAAAATGTTCTACTGAGCATCAACGGTCACCCTGACAATAAGGAAGTAAAAAATTCGATTTGTGTGTCTTTAGTTATTTAAAAAAAATATACATCATATAGTCGGTTGGTTATTGGTTTGCGGCACAGAATATTTTAAATACATTATGTATACAAAGTATACCAAATTTATGTGAGAAAGAAAAAATTATTTTACAGCTCTGCATACATAATATATGAAATTCTTATGCATTGCATTTTACTTCTTATTCTTAAATCTTGGTATTTTGTCAAACACGTACGTACAAACAAAACATCTCCTGCTTCTTTCTATTCATATAAATAAAAAACCTGCAAACATTTTGTATAACGAAACGAACGAAGCAACAACAAAAAGAAATTTAGTGCGAATATATTTTATTTTACAAAAATGTAAAATGTTAATAAATCTAAAAATAATCATAAAAATGCAGTGTTTTATTGTTAACATTTTAAATTATTAAAAGACAATAATTATAAATGCTTATTAGATAAGCATTATAAAAAAAATCAAAAATAGTGCAACAAAATAAATCAAGTGAAATGAATAATAAAGTAAACATAAATATAAAATTTGTGCATATTATTTGTTTTCCTTTAGCTAATTGGGCCTATGAAAAAAATGCAATTTTATTTAAAAGTTTTCCGTTTCGTGAAGTTTATGCTCACTTTTTCGCAAATAATATTAATAATAAACTTTTAAACAAACATAATATTGAAAAATATACATATATATATGTATGTTACTTTAACTGGCTTCAAATAAAAATTACATTATTCAAATAACTAAACTATAAAAAACCACACAAATAGGGTTTTATTACAAACAAAAAAGAATAGTACAAAAAATCAGGAACACAGTAAATTTCGTTGGCCATTTTCTAGAGCTATAGTCGCCAGTGATTTCTTTTTCTAAAACGTTATGTCTATACTAAGTTGAATGCTTATCTATCTCAGAAAGCTTAAGAACTAAACAAAATAATAGACGTATCTAATAATGAATAGAAAAAAAAGAATCCCCATACATTTTTATTCCACTACTTTGTATTGAACCTAAATATTTACAGCCTTATCTATACAAATTATTAATGCTTTTTAAGAAAAATGTTGTATGAAAATATATGTTAAAAAGACTTTATAAAGCCTTGATAAGTTTTATAAATAAGTCTGTTATATTTTATTCTTAAGCCTGGATCACATTATCGACACAATGTACCGATTTTCGTCGGGTTACTGCAATAAAGTCATAAGTAATAAGCCAAAATGGCATTATTACTCAATTAATTCTGGAATGAGTCTATATGGCTTATTACTAAAGCAGTGAGTGAGGTGCAATTATGTCCTTATATTTCAATAAGTTGAGAAATAAGACAAATTTAGCTTATTACTTATGACTTTATGCCAGTGAGCCGACTAAAATCGGTACATTGTGTCGATAATGTGATCCAGGCTTAATAATAAAATATAACAGGCTTATTTATAAAACTTATTAAGGCTTTATAAAGCCTTTTTAACGCAAATTTTCATACAACATTTAGGTTTAATACAAAGTAGTTGAATAAAAATGTATGGGGTTTCTTTTTATCTATTATTTCTTTACGTCTATTGTTTTGTTTAGTCCTTAAGCTTTCTGAGAAAGATAACTATTCAACTAAATGTAGACATAAAATTTTAGAAAAAAAAAATCACTGACCCACCCTTTATAAAAATATATTTTTAGCTTTTGCTTTTTTATAAATCTTTTAAAAATCAAAAATATATTTTTTAATGAATAAAGCCCGTTGTATACATTTATAGATTGTTATGTTGATAATATAATTTTTATTTTCAATAAATTAATGGCTAAATATATTTGCAGTATTATGTTTGACGTTTACTCTATACAAATAGATGAATTTTTATAAAAACTGAACATAAACATCACGACACTTTGGGAAAATATAAATTAGAACTGTTTTTTTATTAACAAAAAAAACTTCAAAGGCCTCGTTAGTTAAAGGAAAACAAAAAAATTTTTTTCGAATTTTTCCGGCTATCTTCCAGGCGTCACTAATACGATACTTCCATGACGAAATTCCGTAACCATGATGCAAATGTTTGTGGGGACATACTGATATTTAGTTAATAAACTCTCTGAGCGCCTGGAAAGTCAGCAAAAATTGTGGGCGTGTACTTATTGTAATGGAATTTATTGGAAAATAAATTTTACTTTCCAAAGAAATTCACCTTCTGTTTTCTGCTGATTATGGGCTCCTAGTGTAAAACTGAAATTTTTCAATTTATTTTGTAACTTTTGAAACCAAAAAAGCAACACAGTGGGATGAACGGGCAACGGAGTAGTGAAAAAATTCTTTTACATACAAAATAACGAAATATCATTATAACTGAAAATATTTATAATAAATAGTTAGTGAGACGGTATAGTGAAAAATTCGAAACAATTTAACATAAAAAACAAATAAATTAATTAATTAAAAATGAAACAAACTTTTTCTTTAAATATTAAGAAGAAAATAAGTAGAAATTAAATTTTGCACAGGTCTCTTCTAACACAATACTTGAAATGCATAAATAAATAAATAAAAAGATAAAAATCCTTTTTTGTTTCAAAAATTTATTACTATTGTAAATGCAAGTGTTTAAAATAAATACATGAGTAGTTTTTAAATACAATGGATGGATGATATATGTATGTATATACAAGATAAAATATATTTTTAATTTCTTTTTGTTTAGATTAATATTATATATTTAAACTAATATATTATTTCTTCTGCGCTTAATTAGCTTAATAAATATTGAATGACGTTTAATTTATATTAAAATACTTTTTCTCATTACAGGGGTACTTACATATGTACATACATACATATGTATATATAGTATGTCTCAAATAAATACATATTAAATAGTAAAGTTATGATGAATCATACCGATTGTCATTAATTCTCATCATAGTGTATTCTGGAGGCGAATTTGAAATACAACTGCATATAAACTGGGCAAAATACAAAGACTTGGTAATTTTTTGCTGGAGGTAGTGCAGGTAGTAAATCCTTTTAACCCTACCGTCCCAATCCACAATTGACAAGCATGTAGTAATTTTTGTAATAAATTCCTGTGAACTCTTTTGCCAAAGAGCTATGTTGCAGCTCAAATAACTGAAGGATTAAGGTATCTCTGGAGTACTGAAGTTTAAAGTTTGAAGGAGCATCTTATCATCTGTTGCTGCACTGACCACTGCTACATTTAGAAGAAGCCTGTAATTAAACAAAACATATACAAATATGTATGTAAGTATGTATATATATCAGATGATAGAATTTAATATTAAATAATTTTTATGTTTTGTTTGCAGATTTTCGAAAGATATAAATGGGAAAATATATCCATATAAGATGTTATTTAATTGTGACCATTTGTACCGGTGTTAAACAGGACCTCTTTGCCAACCAATATTATAAATTTATAATTTTTCGCATATTGATAGAATTTATTAATAATAGCAATAGAAAACTCAAGCGTCCATCAGACACCTTTTCTAATAGAAAAGTCGACTGTGGTCATTGCAAAACTTTTCCAAAAGAAAAGTGTACTGTGACACAGTCGACTTTTCCAAAAGAAAAGATTACTGTGACACAATCGACTTTTCCAAAAGAAAAGTTTACTGTGACACAGTCGACTTTTCCAAAAGAAAAGTTAACTGTGATGCAGTCGAATTTTCCAAAAGAAAAGTTAAATGTGACACAATTGGCTAGACTTTTCTATTAGAAAAGTTTACTGTGACACAGTTGGCTAGACTTTTCTATTAGAAAAGTTTACTGTGACGCAGTCGACTAGACTTTTCTAGTAGAAAAGTTTACTGTGACACAGTTGACTAGAGTTTTCTATTAGAAAAGTAGATTCGACTTCAACTTGCTGTACTAGATTAAAGAAATATACAACATTTTTCTTTAATCTGGTACAAACTCTCGAAGTCGAATAGAAAAATTCGGGAACCGTAATAAGGCCCAATATTTATCTGAAACTGAAATAACAAAAAACATAAAAATAAAAAACATAAAAATAAAAAAATACTGAAATGAAACCTGCCCCCTTATCTGCAACTCGCTCAAGATACGAGTAAATCTATATCGCCAAAAATATATAAAGCCGATTTATCGAATTTCGGATACGAATGCAATTTTGAAAGGCAATGAATTAAAAATTGAATTCGTCGAAATTTTAGTGTTTTATGTCATCGACAAAAATTTAAAATTTTTAATTTAATCAGCATTTTAGCGATATAATTTAGCTTAAGCGAATTACAAAATAAGCGGGCTGAGTTAGAAAAATTACTCCTTGTATGTTCAACATTCGCAGAAAATATCTGGTTTATAATCAAAATCCCAAACTTGCTTACAGTAGAGTTTTATGGAAAATAAGATTTACTCGCGATTCTGGAAATAGCGACCTGGGATCATAATCATAAAAAAATTCATGGATTTTTAATGATGTTTTGTCAGTCAAGGAATTGGTGGCGGAAAACATCAATATTTGTTTTGGTGGCCTTTAGAAGCCAAGGAATATTAACAACCGAAATACAGGTCTAAAATGTTTCAAAATCCTGCTCATTTAAATTCTTCTAACAGGAACATTTAGCAAATCTGACATGTTCAGCTGTTCCAATTTAAACGATTAACCTCCATACGACACAAAAAGTGCAACATTTAAAGGTTTTCTTTTTTTTGTTTCAAGAATATTTTTATTTCAACTAAAAAAACCGGTTTTCAAACAGATTGATTATTGCACCTTGTTTAACCTGCCGTCATCAATTTTCAGGCCAACATTCAGAAGAAGAAAAAAAAAAAACAACAACCACAATATGTTAAAAGGAACAAGAGGAGCTGCCAGCCAGTCAACCAGCCATAGCAGCTGTAAAACAAAACATCTTAAAAATATTACTTTTTTTATTATTATTTATTTTTTGTTTGGCCAAAAGTCATCTGGTGTTTGGACGCAATTTAACTTCTTGTTTGTCATAAATAATGAACAAATCTTTGAATTTTTTTTTCATCCAAATGAACGTTTTGTTTGTAAGAGGATTTATTTCTTAGTTAAAAAACAAACAAGGACAGCCCTTATGAAAACAACAGCCGATCGATCGATCGATCACAAGCACAAGTAGAGGAGGCTACAAAATACGGGTAAAGAGTAATCCAAACAAATGGCCATTTGAAGTTTATATTTTGTTAATATTGCATTGTTATTGTTCAAAACATTTTGGTTGATTTGTAGGATATACATATGTACATGCACTGCGGCTCAGGTGATGCAATTCCTATTTGCCATACCCTACATACCCGCTGGAAACTTTTACACATTTTAAATATTTTTAAACTCAAAATTACCAGCCATAAAAGCCAAAAAGTTTAAGTGACAAAATCGATTATCTTTGAACGTAAATAATCGACTTTCGTAAAAATTTAAGGTAAAAAATTATGTCTTAATTTTTTTGGCGTTTATGATACGATTATCACTTTAGCACTTGAATCCATCATTTTGAAAAAATTAATAAAAATCATATTAAACTTATAATTTTTATTTGCAAGCAAGCTGAAAGAAAAATTCTGCCAGACCACATTATTAAAATTTTCGTCGACGTTTTAAAAGTTAACTTCTATGCCCGACAGAACTTAAAATTGGCATTAACATTTGAAAATGATTTCGGGGCTGTTCTTGGTGAAGCGCCTTCTGGATGTCTAATTTTGGCTTGTAAAGCATCATTTATTCCTGATTTATCAGCACAAGGCAGTGACTTAAGGTGGTCTCACAGGAAATAGTCGAAAGGTCCAAGTTAGATCCCTTTCACGAAATCAACTTATCGATGTCATCAAAATTTTCAAATCAAAAATATCCATTGACCGTAACGCGAGCTCCGGCTTAATTTTTCTTGAAGAAAGAAGGTTTAATAATTCCACCAGCGTGTGAACCGCTCCAAACGGTGTATTTTGTAATGAAGTCTGTAGGATCTGTTGTGGATTTATTTCACTCCATATGCGGCAATTTTGTTTATTAGAAATTCCGAATGGCTTGCTCAAATGGATGATTATGTGCGCCACAAAAATTACGAAATCGTCTATAAGTTGCGAGAATTGAGGATTGATTTTCAAAGCAAATCTGGATTATTTGGTGGCGTGGTTCAAGCGTCCATTCATTCATAATGCTTAGACAGAGTATACGGTTCGTAAATGTCAAAAAAGTGAGCGAAGTATGACAGTTATTTTGAAATTTCCAGCGGACTTTAATAAAACACCCTCTATTATAAGCGTGAGTGATAGTCCCGGTCCCGGCTTGCAATTTTTATTGCAGCAACTTTTTAGTGGAAAAGAGCGAGAGGGGAGTACAAAATGTATACATTTCTTTTTCAACACTCACCCACGTATTCAAGAATTGCTGGAAGGAAAATTGCAACTCTAGAGTCTAGACCGGAACATAGAGAGACAAAGAGATTTTTACCAAAATTTAAACTAAAATCTGAGAAAATTAAAAAGTGAAATCATTAAGCCGACCACTATTGTCTATAATTCTTTTTCCACACACTTTTAGTTATTTCAAAATAAAAAGTCGACAGGTGATTTTTTTGGCTGTTCTTTTGTTTCGAGAATTCATATTTAATATTTTTAAAGTTTTTTGTTTAAATTATATATATGGTGGTTTTAAATTTAATTTAGAAAAGAAAGAAACACTCCACTTAAGGAATTCAAAAGAATTATTTATGAATTTATGTGTGTGTGTGTGTGTTCTTAAGATTACGATTAAAAAAATCAATCTGTGATCATCATTATTTAATATTTATTTCCACTTCAAGCTAAAACCAAGCAAAGTCAGAGTGCGTGGTCGTAGTGGCTGCTGTTTTTACCCCAGATCATGTAAAATTTTCAAATAGAAACATGAAATTCACTCACTCACCACCACCAACAACGATCACGTTTTGTTCTTTATAAAAAAAAATCCAAACTGAGATTTTTATCTGACACCCAACAGCAGAAACTAAAAGATGTTTGCTTAAGTCCTTAAACCTCTTCAACCGTGTTTAAGTCAAAAGAAAAGTAAATATTAAAAAAAAATTTAATTAGAAACCATTTGGTCAAACTGTTATCAATGGCTTTCAATCTTTTCAACTTACACGAAATTTTCCTTAACCTTGTTAGAGTTTTGTTTTAACCTGCTTTTTAATTTAATAATCCTGAAGTGCAGTAATTTTGGAAATATGTGAATGTTTATGTTGTATGTTTTCTTTCTTTCTTTCTTGGAACGTGATATTTTTATGTTTAACTACTTCAATTAAACAAGGCCAATCAAATTTTGATGTTCTGAAGTTTTAAAGAATTGAAAGGAAAAAAAATAAGAAAATAATTACACTGTGGCATACAAAAAACAAAACGGGTTCTAACGTCTGATACTGGCAGAGGAGACCAAACAAGATAAACAAAAGCGTGCCGGAATTTAGAAAGTTTGTGTCTGAATCTATTAGAAAATTTCCTCCTTCGTCACGTTTTTTTTTATGAAAAATGGACGATTTTTATTGTATGAAAAAATGAACGATCTCTTGTAGCACATTTAATTTTTGTATGAAAAATGAACGATGTATCACCCATTTATTATTTTTGTTTTTGTATTAGAAATGGACGATGTGTAGCCCATTTATTTTTGTTTTTTTTTTTTTTTTTTGTGTAAAAATAGGGCATGTATATATAACCCATTTAATTTTTTTGTATGAAAAATTTACAATGTATACCCCAATTATTTTTTTTTTATAAAAATGGACAATGTATAATCCATTTAATTTTTTTTATGAAAAATTTGTTTTTTATGATAAATGGACTATGTATAGTCCATTAAATTTTTTATGAAAAATGGACGATGTATACGCCATTTAATTTGTTTAAATGAAAAATGGACACTATATAGCCCATTTGATTTTTTTTATATGAAAAATGGTCGATGCATAATAGCCCATTTATTTTTTTTTTATAAAAATGAGCCATGTACAATCCTTTTAAGTTTTTTGTCTGCAAAATGGACCATGTAAAGTCCATTTAATTTTTTAATGTGGAAAAATCCATGGCTCATCCTCCAGATGTATAAATCATTTAATATTTTTGTATTAAAAATGGATGTATAGCCCATTTAATTTTTTTTTATGAAAAAATGGAGAATGTATAGCCCATTTAATTTGTTTAAGTTAAAAATAGACAATGGGCTTTATTACGAGTGTCGTATTACGACTTCGACTACGACGATTTTGTACTAGACTAAAGCACATTGCAAACTTTTTTCTTTAATCTAGTACTAAATCGTTGTAGTCGTAGACGAAATACGACACTCGCAATTAGGCCCAATATATAGCCCATTTAATTTTTTTATAAAAAATGGACAATATACTACATATATCCCATTTAATTTTTTTAATGAGAAAATGAACTATCTATAGCCTATTTAATTTTTTTGTATGAAAAAATATACAATATTTTTATATGATAAATGGACGATGTATAGCCCATTTAATTTTTTTATGAAAAATTAAGGATGTCTAGCCAATTTAACTTTTTTGTAGGAAAAAATGTACTATATACATACATCCCATTTATTTTCTGAAAAATGGACTATGTGTACTATATACACTTATCCCTCGATTTACAAAATACTTTTTCTACACGATTTCACATTTACACGATTATTTTGGTTTTCGTGTAAATTGAAAGATTTATGAAATACCTCGATTTACACGATTTTTTATGTGTTTTATTGAATATTTTATGAATTACATTAATTTTGTTTTTGTTTTTATGAATAGCATTTATTTTGTTTAATGAATAAAGGTTTATTTTGAGTAAACGCTTCTGATATTTTAAAAAACTAAGTTGAAATACATGTACATATAATTTCTTAATAAAATCAATTTTTTACGCGATTCTGCCTTTATTTTTTATTTACATTATTTTTCATACAAAAATTTAAAATTTCGATTTACACGACTTTCTCAGGAACGTATCTATCGTGTAAATCGAGGGATAGGTGTACAGCATTTTATTTAAATTTAGTCTTGAAGGGAGCAACTACATATTTATTAATATATTACAAATATAAATTCTTAAAATTGAAAGATATGTATGTGAAATTATATTAAAACAAGTATAGATAACAATACTGTGCAAAGTACTACCAAAGGGTAGTAAAACCCTATACAATCAGTTTAGCGATTTTGGTAAGCAATTTATTTTATGGACCTTCAAAGATTAAAAAGAATGGTGTCATCAACAATGCTTCCGTTTCCGCAATTGCGGAATGGAATGAATAATTAGATTCAATAAATAAAGGGCTCTATTTAGATTGGGAGGTATTAAATGCCTGTTATATGAGTGGATTGGGATGTTAAAAAAGAATTATTTTTTTATTTTTTAACCATAATGTTTTTTTATATTTAATTTTTCACATTAGTTAGTTTAACCAATTTCCTTGGTTAGTCGTCGAAATTGATTGGATTTGCCCATAACTTTTTTCTCTGTGTAATCACTTTAACGAAACTACTTCGAGTGGCTGTTTAAAGTAAGCCTACTTAAAGATAGCATAAATTAAGACCTTTTAAAATTACAAAAGACACAAGTCTGTAGTGCAAAAGCAGTGCTTAAATTGCGCACTTGACTTTAAAATATAAATTTGTCTCCTAATGGAGCAAATGAAACAGACGCCTTTATCCTTCTCAAATATTTACTCGTATTATATGTAGAGTCTGACATCAATGAAAGCAAGCCGCCTAAGCCAATATAAATACTTCCTGTTACGAATTTAAAGTGTGTTAAATGACGTGATTTAACAAGAAAAAACAACTTAAATACCTGAGATAACAAAGAGAGAGAGAGAGAGATACAAGTGCGTTCGTTACGCAATGAAAATTGTCAAAGAAAGTGTAAAAACAAGCAACTCTTGTCAAAGATGGATTTTCAAGTTGTATTTGACAAATGACTGAATTTTTACAATAGAGTTATTTCACAACATTGCGTCGGTTGGTTAATGGTTTGCGGCACAGTATATTAAAAATGCATTAAGACTGCAGCAAACCAATAACCAATCAACGATTTATGGGCGATTGCAGATCATGAGCTGAAATCAAAACTAATATTCCCAGAATACAATCAAGCGGAAGGTTATTAAAAATAAATACAAAATTCGATTCTAGGAAGAGAGAATGAAAGTGTTTTTTTCCTCCAGCATTTTTAAACAAGTGTTGACCATATTGCAACATGTGGCTTCGGCAAAAAGGCTCATTTTTAGGTTTGAGTATTTGTAATATCCTGCAGAGCGTGTGTCCTTTTTGTTCGCCGCATTTAAAGCGTTTGCTGTTGTTGTAATTTACTAAACTAAATTTTTTTAGTTATTTGTTTGTGGTTCATAGACCTTAACTTAACTTTACATAACGAAACAATTGATGTCATAAAAATAAAATACCTCACAAAAAAAAAACCAAACAACACTGAAATATTACATTCTTGAATGAGCACCTCGCTAAGGACACCAAACTCGGAATAAAAAAAAGAGTACAAGTACATTGTTAAAATTCCTTTTGTCTCTAAGTTCCCAAATCCATATATATATTACAACATATTCTTTGTTACTTTTTTCTCATTCATTTTGTGCATTTTCTATTTATTTGCTTCTTTTTATGTTTGTTATTTATGGTTTGTTATCAAATAAGTTTTCAGGTTCGGGTTGCAAGTTTGTAACACGTTATTTTTAGCAGTGTGGATAGTTTGTAATCGGCCTGAAGGTCGTGGGTTAGATTCAAATGCACTGTACTTTTGTATTACCAAGGATTGAAGGAAGGTGTTAGTTAAAATACCTAGTACATACTTTCATATATTCTGACATACGGTTTTTTCTTGATAAAAACAAACAAGAGATTTTTTAATATTTTTTTATTTAAATACTTAAGAATATAACAGAAAAAAAAACTATTCAAAATGGCCGCTATTTGCCCTCCAACAATATCGAAATCTGACCGGTCAATCGTCTATTGCAGCACGCACGATCTCCATGGGAATATTGTCCTCGGCGCGGATAAGTACACGCTAAAGAGATTACAAATTGTGGAAAGTCCAGACCTGAATCCTTTAGGATGGCTAATCATCCGTAGAAAAAAAGTGTGATAAATTGTTTTTTAACTAGTCTTGAGTGTTTTCTTTTTTGCCTTATGGGCTGGGGCACAGAGTCCTGTTGAAAAGTACACGGCTCGTTTATGAACAATGTGCTATTTAATGGCTTCACAACCTTTTCCAAAACGTCGGATTGTTACACGTTTGCCGAAGTTTTAATTTTTTTTCACTGGAATGAAGCTTGGTGACCCCATCATAACATCACCGAACCAGAATGGTGACCTCTCTGAACTCTAGGAACCAATTCATTTGTTTGCAGAGATGACTCAGCATGGACTCTTATCATTTTGCTTATTAAACGACTCTTCTCATCAGTAAACATAATTTTTCTGTGGCCGGTAATGGCGTACTGGCGAATAAATGTTTTTGATTTTTGCTTGGGTTTCTGTTTTAACGCCGCCGTAGGTAGATGCCTCGTGTGTTTTGTGAGCTCGAAGTCTCAAGTCATGTTTAGTGGTGCGAGAAAGGGATACCTTCGATATATGTATCTCCGCGACAATATTGACTGCTTTCAGAGTTAATTTCGATAAATTCGATTTTATACAGACCTAAATCTGCATTCATTCAAATTTCAACTGATGCAAGAATTAAGGCTTGTCTGTGAGCAGCGTGACCGTTTGACCGACTAAAGTGGCAAATTTCCACTTTTTCGACTGCCTTGCCACCTTTTTGACTGCTTTACCTCTTTCCCCCCCCCCTTCTTTTAGAGTGAATTATATAAACATACATTAAAAATAAAAAGTTTAATGTAGTTTTATCGTTTTTTTTTAATTTTGCCCCTTTTTTTTGATAAATCCCCTTTTGGTGCCACTTTTTGAAAAATGTCATCGGCCACCCTGTCTGTGAGAGGCTTGTATTTTTTGGAGAACTCATTTCCAGAGAGATAACATAAAATGGCCTCCACTCAGTCCCAATCTAACCGCTATGGACTTTTTTCTAAAGTGTTACCTCAAAGCTAAAGTTTACCGATTTTCGTGGATCCGTTAAAAGGAAATTTCTGTCACACAGAAAAAAGTATTCAATAATTAATTATAATTAATGTTTATGTATGTATGTATGTTTGTTTGTTTATTTATTTATTAAATCTATTATATTTGCATATCGTTGCCAGATTAATAAAAACTATCCCTGAAGAAGCTGGAAAATACCAGCGAAACGTTGGATTAAATAATGTAATAATAGTTTTTATTTACATTAAAATACAATAAATAACTTGAAATCCCACTATTACATTACTCTGTAATATCAAAAAGGAATAAGGAAAATAAGGTCGTTTAAAGTATCATAAATAATTAATGTTTTCAATTAAGAATTTAATTGGTTCAATTAAATTTTTAATTGTATTAACTAACTTGAGTGGAAAAACTTAATTGATATTATCAAATTGTTTATAGGTGAACATTTAATTAATTTTTTAATTGATATCACAAATATTTTAATTGATATTACAAAATTATTCATATTACTTTTTTGTGTGTCAAGAAATGACAGGCAACAAGGAGTCCACCGTCATAAGAAATTCTACTATTTGATTAAATAAGTGCCGCCCACACGAGTGTTAGTTAACATTTGGACGATACTATTGTCAGGAAATGGATGTCCAAATTTTGCATTAAAATAAGTAATGAGAATAACTTGTTTAAGCGATCTACTAAATATTAACTCTCTTGTACATACATACATATTTCTATTCCGTTTCTTCTTCTGCTGGGTGGAAGGTAGACTTTGAAAGCTTTATTAAAGTCCAGCCTGGGGCAGAATATAATGAAAGGCTTTTTTCAAATATCAGGGCCTGATCATGATTCTGGCTTGTCCGTCTTCACCATACAGATGCTGCCGCAAGGCTTGTATATAAATCCATAAATCCAGTAGAGCATTCGGAACAGGTTTCTAGTTTTGATAGTCCACCATATTGCCGATCCATATAGCATTCATTATTGCAAATCTAATTACCATATACATACCTACTACATCTTTCTTAAGGTCTTTATAAATATGTTACATTTTCTTTTCAAGATACGCTTAAGAGTTCAATATAACTCCCAAAAATTGTGTACTATCCCATGGGTGTGATTTTCTGCCATTACAGCGAAGAACCAATATATATCAAATCTTTATCATTTCCAGTTGAAATTTAAGTTCCAATTAATTTTAAATTGAGGTCACCACAAATTTAATATCAAAAAGAAGATAAAGGATCTAATACAGAGTATGTATTTTTATTTTATTGGATGCTTTTTTATTTTACTTATTTTACTACAACATAACTAAACCACATACAACAAATAATGCGGTCAATTCACTTCATATTTATCACTTCACTTTATTATTATTCACTTTATTATTTATCATTGTTCATTATTTTTTACGAATTGTTTAAATACTGTTGCATTGTTTGTAACTTCGAAATAGAAAATTGCCCAATTTATAATTCAGCAAAAAATTAAAGAATTCAAAAAACATGAAAATATTTCCCAAGCATACATATGCTGCAGCAGTCTTTACGTAAAACCGCAACTGACCGACCCACAGTGGTTCCTTTTTGGGGTTTGCGTAGCTAAAATCTGTAACTTTTGATCTATAAAACATTTTTGAGTTTTGTAAAAAACCGATTGCAGACAAGAAATCAAGGATTACTACGACATATCAGCATTGCAAATCTCACAGTGGGGTATATTGTAAAAAAAATATCAAGAAAACAGAAATTTAAATTTTTTATGTTTTGATGGAATTGTTCATAATGCGCAAAAAAAATTAATTTTTTTCGTCTTGCAAATATTAGCTTTTTTGAGATTAAAGTTTAAAAATTATTTTTTTTTATTTTTACTTCCAAGTAATACTTGTTTTATTTTTTTATATAAAAAATAAAAATTACCTATAACAGATTTATAAATTTATTAGCATTATAATTCAACAAATTTCGTTTATTTATAATTTTTTACTTCAACATTTTAATCTTCCGAGTCGTCTGTAACACTATGCATATATTCCGAATTTTCTAAGAGCTTTATAGAATATCTCGAGCATTTTTAGAGTGAAATCGTCGTGTTTCCTTGTAGCATTTCTTGATTCCTGTGCATCCTCTGAAAGAACCCCAATGGGAATCATCCCAAAATGTTTTATAATCTCCTTTCCATGAAAAAGAAGTTTATGCATAGAAAAGGACATATAATATTCTTATTGCCGAATCACTTTTATTGTTATTTATGTAAGACAAAATTAAATCTTTATTTTTACACTTAAATTCTTCCATTATTAGTAACTCTTGTTACACCAATATTTTAAGTTATACGACTTACAAGAAACGTTTCATACAGATAAACTGTCACTGTCACGAAACAACAACCACATTGGCGCTGTAATCTTCTCTGACATACTCTCATTTTGACTAACAACAAAAACTGAACAAAATAACTCGCTTTAAGTGCATTCGCACCTAAAACATAAGAAACAATTGATCAATAACCACAAAGCATGGCATAGCAGATAAGACTGCTGATTCAAGAGGTTGCGGGTTCGAATCCCACCAAAGGCATTTTTTTTTTAATATTATTTACACATTAATTCTTTATGATAATATTTGACATTTAAACCAAAAAATAAAAACAAATTTTGTTTAAATTTATTGGAAAAACTTAAAAAAATGCATATTCCAAAATGTAGTAGTTAAAGTATTTTGTAAATATTTTGCAGGCTAGCAGGTATTAGCAGCTAAAATTTTTAGTACGAATAAGTAAAACATATAGCAATATACCTGTGCTAATATCTAAGTGGAGGGGAGTGGCGGCAAAATTGTAGGTCCACCTTAAAATATAATTCTTAAAATTTAAATATAGATCGAAAAATTGGTTGAAATTTTTTTTTATTAAACTACATTGATAAGAAATTAACACAGTTTTATTTGCAATAAAATCACCTTTTTAAAAATATATAACATGTAAGTATGGCTGTTATACTTTTAAAGTTATAGGTCTTCAAATCTTTAGTTGTTATAAGTCAACTTTTTTGATTACACATATATAGCTACTTTATGCAAGGATATTTCCTAAAGAAAAATAAAATCTATTGACGGACGTAGTAAAATATGTAAATTTGGACATATTTTTATTGAAAAAACAGGAAAAACATTACGTCTCAAACACTTAAAATTTTGAATTTATCTACGCTCTTACACTAGCAGGAACCATTGTGCGACCGGCCGACCATGTTATTAAATTTCTAAACTGTTTTTTTAGCATTTATTTTATGCAACATTGAGATACAAAACGTAGTTTCTATAGATGTTCATGATGGAAAGGAGGGAGCGTCCGTCCATCCACATGTTAAATACGAAGGTTCTTTCTTGTATTCACATCAATTCCTTTATTGAGTGGGTGTAACCGTAGGGCTGGTACAAGATTAGATTTTTATTATTGAAAGAAAAAGGAATGAAAATACGAGAAACTGTTGAGATTTTTTATGACATTTTGTTTGACTGTACGTTTTATTGCACGAAGGTGTTAGCACTCATTACAGCATTCCGGGATAGGGTGTCTCAAAAGCATGTTTAAACATATAAATTTATATGTATTTAGATGATCGACTACAATCTTTATTAAGGTTCAATTAAACAAACCAAAACGAACCAATCTTATGGGCAACACTGCATTTGATTATAGGTGACTCGTTATAACGCCATAATCATAGAAACGAATTGAATTTTGGGTTTTCTCCGTAACCACAAACAGCTGTTAGCTTGTTAGACATATTTGTTGCTGTAATTTTGAAATGGATAATCAGTTGTTCAGTCGTTAAGCAGCTCTGGGCTGAAGAACAGCTCTCGCGTCATCGTAATTATTTCTTAAGTGCGGTCAGACTTGTGTGTGTTGTTTGGCCTCGAGAGATTTTCGTCTCGCTCGCACCGATTTCCCATGGATAACCGTATAGTCTTGCGGTTCTTTTGTGGAATTTCGTTGATAACAACGTTGCTTCTTCCTATGGGAAGCCATAGGTCGAGTATGTCTCCTCCACTCGGAGACCCAATTGGGTCCATTGTGATTCCCTTCTATTACCCATTACTAGTAATATTTACCCCTCCCATTTAAAGCCAGAAGTGACCCTATTATCCGTCACTAAGCCACCCAATCGCCATGATGAAGCACCTGATGTCCTCTAGTTTACACTTCCCGATATCAGTAATGCTTTCATGGAAACGTCTGCTCAGCCATCTAACCCTATGACGTTGCAGCTTCGGGCAGTGACAGACAATATGATCAATGGTTTCTGGTTCCTCTTCATCCCCGCACATCCTACAAAAATTTGGAGTTCCAGTTTCCCAAATGCTGGTTCTTGCTCTGACCGAGCAGTGACCTGTCAACGGGCCTATCATGATTCGCATCGCCTTCCTATTCATGTCCAGTAGCAGTTTGGATTTTCCTGAGTCAAGTTTTGGCCAAAAACCCCTCGAGACTCTACAATCCTTCCTACTTCGCCATGAACTGTTGGTCCTCATTTCTACCTAATTACTGAGTTCCCTATGTAATGACCTATCGGTAATTTCACCGATCTGTCCGTCATTCCCTAATCTAATACCGGCCCTATTCTTTCCAGCTCATCGGCAGTTTCATTTCCCTCAACACTGCTGTGGCCAGGAACCCAACATAGTCTGACACTATACTTAGCCAGCGCTGTCTGGCTGTCGACATAGAAGGTTGCCTTCTAACCTTCAGCTACATTCCTGGCCACCAAAGTCGAGTATAGTCAGTCACAAAAACATTTTTAATAATACTGTTAATAACATCATGGACATATGGTCTTAGTCACCCCGTCCATTTTTGTGCAACCATATTCTGCAAATTTACTTTGTAGAATATGTACCAATAAGTCAATAAATAAATAAACAGTTGTTTATGGTTATGGCAGCACTAATAGATGAAGCAAATATACGAGTGTCACTGTAACTGTAACTTTTTGAAGAAACACATGTTTTTATATAAAAATTATTTTATTTTTCAACATAGTCTTATTTGAGTTCTATACACTTAGTCCAACGTTTCTTCAATTTTTTTATCCCTTCCAAAAAATATGATTTGTCCAGGTCATCAAAATAGGCATTTGTTTGTGAGATGATTTCGACGTTGGGAGTCAAATAAATCTCTTTCTTCAAGTTTAGGAACAAGAAATAGTCACCGGGGGCTATATATGGAGAATAGGACGGATGAGGGAGCAATTCGTAGCCCAATTCATGGATTTTTGCAATGTAAACTGCACATGCGTTTGTGGTCGATTGTGAGCAATCGCGGTAGCCATCTTGCGGAAAGTTTTCTCATACCCAAGTGATTATTCAAAATTTAAGCCACTGAGCCATGTGAGATGTCTATGACTTCCGTAATCTCTCTCACTTTCAATATCCGATAGGCTAAAACAACTTCGTGAATTTTTTCGGATGTAGAGACCTGAACTGCACGTCCAAAATGTTCGACTTGTACGGCCACAACGAAATTCAGTAAACCACTTTTTTAACATTGAATTTGATGGTGAAGAATCCGCGTAGTATTTATCAAGCTTAGCGTTGGTTTGAATGATGGTTTTTTCCGCAAAAAAAAATGCGTAATGCGCATACGAAATTCACTTTTTTCCATTTTCTTCTCAAATCTCGCGGTAATCTGCTATTAACGGCAGCTTGTTCAATTTTACTCGTAGACAGTAGTCAATTGACAGTTGCCTGTTGACAGGAGCAGTGTTGCCATTTCAATTAAAATGTGCAAAATTCGAAAAAACACTAAGTTAATGAGCCACTCTCGCATGTATGGTTATGACAATAGTTATGACTATGGCATTATGGTATGGCACGTCTGATTGAAATTTTTACTTGTGTGGGAATTTATTTCTTAATAATAATATCGTGCTAAAAGCAAACCCTCGGGATGGCGACAATAATTAAATCGAGTGGTAAAATTTCTTATGACAGCTCGACAGACAGGTAAACTCTGTGATGTTCATTTCCTAACGCATTATTTTTTTAGTGCCAAAGAAATCGATTTTTTGGCGTAAATTTTGGAAAAAGTCCGCATGGGTTAAAATCATGGCTGCGTGGATGCCAATTTATGTCAGCTGTTTGCCACCTCCATGTCCACAGTTGAACCTAAATTTCTGGTATGCAACGCAATATTCGCAGGAATTTTTTAAGACAAATTAAATTTCCATTAATCTGTAGAAAGAATTATTTTCCAAAATTCCACCTCTTTGTTTTTATACTTATTGGCAAACTCCAATCTAAGCCTTCGTTTTCTCTCACTTATTAGTGGTTTTTTCCATGGAACTCTGCTTTCATATCCATGAAATAATGGACCAATATCTATACAAGAGCATTTCAGAAGATAATTTGCAAGCTTCGGTGGACAGATTGTACCTTGGACCTCATTGGATCTTCCAAACTAGATAAGGTTCCGAAGCAAACTGCACTTTAGGTGAAATAGTGGCGGCATCATTATGCTTCACGACAACGTTATAGCCCTCTCTGAACCTCAGACATTAATCCCTACTGGGGTCCTACTCTGTAATTCGAAACGAAAGCAAATGTTTTCGAATTGTAATATTAATAACATACAAATTCGAAAGTAAATTCTTTCGTTTCGAAATATAGATTATAACCGCTGACGTATAGATGGCGCGGCAGTAGTTTTACAGCACCTGGCAACCTCATAAAACATGTGTTTGGAAGTTTCTTCTTCTTCTTTTTTTTTTTGAAGCAATACTTTCATTTGAAAGGTCTCACAGTCCAACCAATATTAAAGCCAAGCTCCTTCGTTTACCACTATAAAATATTGTTCTTTGCAAATTCATAATTTTCAAACAATTAATCTGACACTGATTTAAAGTAATTAAGTTATTTAAACCAAAAAAATAATCAGATAGATAGATGCGATGAATAAAATAAATTAACTACTTTGCTTCAAGAGCTTAGCAACAATTCCCCGAGCTAATTTTCCAAACTTAACACTTCAATAACTTTTGAAAAGATTGTCCCTTTTTTTTTAACAAAACGAATAAACAAATTGCTTTGATATTTCATAAAGTCATGCTGCAATTTTGCCTGTGAAGTCATATGCTCTCTTCACCCACTCCCCCACTCCCTACCCCTTCGCTTCTCCACAAACATAAATTTAAAGCTAAAAACATCCCTTTTTCAAGAGCAACCACAATTGTAAGAGTTAATGCACTTGTTTTTATATGTGGAGAGACAAATTTTCATTATTATTGCCACTTTGTAAAATTAAACTTTAATAAAAATAAATTTTTACCACAAAACTGGACACGTACAAATGATCATAAAAATTGTTTTTGTTACTTGTGCACAGCCCTTCATATATTTGTTTTAGTGGTTAAACTAAAAATCCAATAATCTATGAAAATTTTGTATCAATAAAAACTTTCAAAGAAAAACTTTTCGCTAAGAAAAGTTATCAGAATTTTTTTTGTTCAAATTAAATATTGCAACTGTGCATCATTAATGGGCCAAGTGACACGTTTTTCCAACAACAATTGCTCACACTTGCTGCAAAAGACATTTTCTTTTTCTTTTTAGACAAGGGGGAAAATGTGCAACCCCTGTTTTTTCTTCAGCAAAAAGAAAAGCCGGCCGGCCGGCCGGCAAGTCATCATTGTAATAATTGTAATCAAAACCAAATTATAACAAAAGCAGGCAGAGCAAAAAAAAAATATATTTTGGATTATAACTCTTAGCTTTTGAATGAAACAAGTGTATTCCAAGCCATTAATAACGAAAAATAGTATAGAATTGTGGCAGAAAAATTTTCGAGGGGGCCGCCAGCAATGTCACTGTTTGCATTTTTGTGCTGGGGAGCGAAAATGACAGAACTTTAATACGTTTTGCTGATATATGAGGCATAATTAAAGCCTGCATAAGCTGCGGTTTATGACACATGAATGAGACATGCCTAGGCATGTTCAATGTGGTAGAAATATGTATGATGTTGAGCAACGACGTTATGGGGAGATGGCAGCAACAGAGTAGGCAGGATTCTTAATCAAAGTCTAATAATGAAAAAGGCGTAAAATATGAGTGCCAAGGAGGTTATACATATTTAATATAAATGTAAATTAGTTTAATGCAACAGTAAAGACAAATAGACGTTCATATGTATGTACCATAAAGATGTTCATACATACATGCATACGTAGTATGTATTGAACTATTAGAATAAAAATCTAAATTGTAATAAGAACTATTTATAAAAATAGTTTGTATAAAAGAATAAATAAACATTCTTATAAGGAATGACATTGTCATGACTCATGATTTAAGCTATGCACAGACGGTTGTCAGATCTTACAATATTGCCAGTAAAATTTTCTTAAAATTTCTAATAACCGTGTGAACTGGTAACAAAATAATTGTCAGTCCTTTGCTAGACTAGCAGCTGGCAACAAATTGTCAGACATCTTACAATCGTGTGAACACATTTTAAAATTATTGCCAGATATTTGTCAGACATTTTAATATTGTCAGATGCGCAAAGTTTATGCATCTGAGAATGCCGTCATTGTAAGAGAATTATTTCTATGGGCAGCACTGCATACGCATTTTAAAGAAAAAATATATAATAAAATATATGCAGACAAGAAAAGCATTGCAATTGCTTCTTTATGGTCCATAATAATTTATATTTTCACCTTTTACATTTAACACAACCGCAAACGATTGATATTTAACAATTTCTAACTAGTGAGTGCTTTAAGTCTGGCAACGCATAACAACAGATCTGGCAATTTTTGAATATGACAACCGTGTGAACTGACAATTTTTCGACTGGCGATTTTGTCAGATGAATTTAATGTTATACAACTGTCTGGCAATAAATTGTTAGATTTTCTGACAAATTTGATACAATCGTGTGAACTGGCAATCTACCTTGTGCTAGCAATTTTGGATTGCCAGTAAATTGTCAGCAAATTGCCAAATCTGACAATATTGTAAGATCTGACAATCGTCTGTACAAGCTTGGTATGATGGACCAAGCGGTCTACTCTTTAATTCGAAACGAAAGAAAACGCTTTCGAATATGTATGTTAATAACACCTAAATTCGAACGACTTTTCGTTCATTTCGAATTAGAGAGCAGACCCCCAGGGCTTATTGGCGAGAGAGGAATATGATGGCTATTGTCTTATGATTTTCTGTTCTCTCTCTCCTAGTAGTAGGCCTGAGTGTTACTTCTCTTTATATAAAAAAAAAATTGCTTAAAAAAATTGCTGCGCGTGAACCCAGTCATACTAAACCCCAATGATTTACTTTTGCGCTGCTGCTATTGCAACTAATTTCATGCAAAGTCATTGTATATATTTACGAGTAGTCTAAATTTATTATTATTATTATAAATCAATTATTAATTTAAACACAGTTGCCATTGGACATACTTAAGAAATTTAATTCAATACATATTTCGCAAACTCCACACCAGCGCCACGTGTATCTTCATAACAAAAATCAAAAAATATTTGTTTTCCTCACTCACAACTTAACTGAAGTTACTTCTTCCTCTTCACAAATAATTTCCTATCTAACTTTTCTCTTAGCAAAAAAAAAGTAGTAACTAACCATTTTTTGAACTTAATTTAATGGTATGAGTGGAATATTGTACAAATATGTTGGCAGCATAAAATACAATATTATTATTTTAAACATTTCCTTAACACATCCTCGAGTTAATTTTGTTGAACAGACATGTGTCAAAGATCTAGATAAGTGATGCCAAGCATACCTCCGCTGTACCAGTGCCAGTGAACAATGAATGGAGAAAAGCTTTTGGGCATAAAATATACACCATCATCATGTCAAGATTTCGGGGTGGTGTCAGTAAGAGCTGTGCGTTTTTTTTTAATCAAAATCATTTAACAAATTTACGTGATTTTGATGATTTTCAACTGTGTTTTAATCTAGTTGTTTTTTATTTTAATAAAGTCGTTTGGTGATAGGAGATGATATCAAGGGACATTAATAAAGTGACAACTGTATACAAAGAGCATGAGGAAATCCCTCATGATTTAGCTGAAGAGATAATGTATATCTAAATATTTTAATCAAATGTACAACATTGCATGAATTTTGACACGCCTGATATTCATGCAACTGTTCCATTGCTCTTCAAATAATAAAAGTTGCAGAGGAAAGAGTTTTTAACGCTGTTAATGTCACTTTTTATCACTACTTCTGTTTTTTATAGTCTTAGGCACACTTCTGAAAAGTTCCTTCGGAAAGGAAATTACTTGGGGATTGCAAAATCGTTTAAACGATCTTGATTACGCAGCTGATATATATATTTTTTTTTTAACACAACACAATCCGCGTAGCGATTAGGGTCTATGGCGGGAATCGAACTCACGATCTCTGGACTGAGAGGCTACCATCGCTACCACTCAGCCACAGGGGCACCCAATTAGCTCCCAGCTTCTCACTTCTTGTATCAGATTTGCGAAACATACCAACAACAACAGATACGGCTGGACTTAAGATTAACACTGCTAAAACCAAGAACCTGCAAGTTATAATGCGATGTCTCAGGAATTACATATTTACAATAAGAAATAATCAAGTAGTAGAAGTTTTGTTATCTTGGGAGCACAATTTCTCAAAATGGCGGGTGAAGTGAAGACATTGACAACCGTGTACAGAAAGCGCGACACACTTTAGGTCGTTTAAGACCATTTGGAATTCGTCTTCACTTTCTCAGCGCACAAATCTTTAATACAAATGACAAGTCCACTCTCCTCCACGGTTGCGAGACATGAACCGATTCCCATCGAGACATGCAAATGATCGAGGTGTTTGCGAATCAATGTCTCCGTAGGATATTGCGAATATTATTCCCTAGGGTGGTGTCCAACAACAGGCCTTCATAGGCGCCTATTCACACCAACTGTTTGGTCTCTGCTTTGTTGTGATGGATACACAACGTCCATATTGGCGTTGAACTACCCCATACACTCCTGCAAAGTTATTATTACTATTGCGTTTGTATTCGATTGCGAGCGGAAAGCTTCCGCATGCCCAAGTGATCATTCAAAATTGAGACCAGTGAGCTTTGTGAGATGGCTTCCACAATCTATGGCCTCCATAATCTCTCTAACTTTTAATCTCCGATCAGTCAACATCATATCGCGAATTTTTCTCATCGACCCAATTTTTGATAAATTTTTCAAGTGATAATTATATCCCAGACCGGATTCCTTTCTCTGGAAACATCCAAGTTTTTTTAAAACTTGGATGTTTCCAATGCGTGCTAGGAGCGGGCAGCCACGTAAACTAGGTTCTTGGACCTTATCATTTCCACAAAGGCATTTGGTACTCTGGTTAGAAGACACCGCAAACTATATAATTTTTGCTAGAGTGATTTACGAGTACTAAGTTGGATCTTTTTAATCTCAGAACTATTTATTTCCAAAGCTACCACTCGTTACTGCGGCTGCTTAGTTTAATGAGAATTCTCGTGTGTTTCACTTAACTCCCTAATCGTCAATAAATCATCGATGTTCTTCTTCAGACACCCATAGTCTTTACTATAGACTATACAGCTTACTGAGCTATCACTTTTTAATATTTTTAGATGAAAGGCATCGAGCCTTGGAAAATCAATTTTACGATCTTACTGTGTATACAGCAATTCTATGATTTTAAAAGCAATTCTGCTTATACATGAGTCATATCATGTTTATATCGTGTTTAAATGGACATTAAGCTTTGCAGGTCCAGTTTTGAGTTATATCTCAAAAATGTATACGTTGGTATATCCATGTGTTTCATCACGAATTCGCTAGTGGTCTGCTTCGAGGAACTCCCAGCTGCACTATCGGCTTTATCTTCTCTTGCTTCCTGACGACCAACAATCAGATCAAACATCCTGCAATTTTATAGCTCATCTTCTCTATTAAACTCGACTAATGAGCACTCTCCCCTTTATTTGACAACTTGCTATGACAACAAAAAAGTTCACTTCTGATTGCAACTCAAAAGTTGTTGACGTAGCCTAAAATGCTTGTTTTTACCTTTGTCAATCAAAGGATGTTAAATAAGTAAAGATTTTATTTGTATATCCGTATACGTGTTAAAGTCAATAAAATAAGAGTATTTTAGCTTAAATAAAATTAAACAAAATTCTCGAATACAATCTCAATCACAATCATATTTCATTTCACACACACACATACGTATACCCGAGAGACGAAATGTCAATAATCATTAAGCAGAAGAAAAAGACAACAACAGCATATTGACAATTTGGGAAATTTATTTCTTAAACAAGAAGTAAGAAAGAAAACGTGTTAACCGAAAGGTGACAATGAAAGTTTGAGAATTATTTATATTTAATTTAACGTCAAGAAGCTTTAGTCTTACTTTTGGTTAGAGTAGGGAAAGAATTTCACAATTAAATCTAAATTTGAAGAAGAAAACTACTACAGTCTGAAAGGAAAGGAAGAGGTGATAGTGATATGTTAGGTTAGGCAATAGCGGCAATCGGAATCCTGAGGTCATTTGGTATCGAAGCTATTGATTAAGCGAAGACTCCATCGTCGAACTAACCGAAACAATGGAGCACTTTCTTTGTCATTGTCCAGCTTTCGCCGAGCCGAGATACGGTTATTTTGGAAATGATACCTTAAGGACATTACCGAGCTCAGAGGTATTGACTGGAAAAATTTGAGGGACTAGGTAAATGATACAGAGTTCATATAAAGTTGGGGTTCGTTTTTAATTCATACGAGAGCACACAACAAGCCTATACTGGCTTATGCGTATGAACCCGGACATTAGCGTACTGGCTCCTCTATTCAACTTAACCTAACCTAACTTAACTTAGATGACTTCAGGGTTCCTGCTGATTATGATGTAATTTTTTGTAGTCCTCTTCAGTCTTGCTCCAATGGTACACCCAAGCATGCCAAGCTAATGGAATACCTAAGGCTGCCTTGCAAGCCCTAAAATTTGCATATATGACTCAGTGCCCCAGGATTCAGATGATTCTAATTTTTAACTACCCTGACATTTCGCTGAGAGGTTATCGGCAGTCGAGGGCTTACAGAGTAGCCCCCTATTCTAGGCTCATATATTAGTTTACATGTACATGACGATCGTTGAAGTTACATCCACGCTAAATCAGTCTTCCTCGAAAGCAAGGTTCTATTTCTGGTAAGGAATGTAGTAAACTCTTGTAGTAAACTCGGCGCGACGCGAAATAATCGCACAGTTTCACATAGTTCAATTGACGCCCCTTATTGTGAATGGCGTCGTCGACGTCACATCAAGACGACAGTAAAAATTGTCACTTGTCTACTCTTTGTCGACAACAATTGGCTACTATTCACGTGCTCCATTAATTTACAAAGCCTTAGAGATTAGTAAGAGATTGTCAATAAGAGCCTATTGTTGCCGATAAAGATTAGACAAATGATAATATTTACTGTCGTCTTGATTTGACGTCGACGACACCATTCACAATAAGGGGGAATATTTTGTGGAACTGTTTCTTGTCCCGTTATACTACTTAATACAGCTTTAATTTCATTGTAAAAATATACACAATATATAAAGCTGAACCCCTGCAGTAGTGGTCCAGTTCCCTAATTACTTCACAAGATTGCCGTGGAATTTGTTTCTCGTGGTTCCACAGCATTATTCAATTTATGCTACAAGATTATAAAAAAAATTTCAGAGATCTACTGCCGTATTAAAAAAAAAAATTTTAACTAAAAAAGGTTTACAAAACAAATTTTCAGAAAACTGAAAGAAACCATTCGCCTGGTATGCTACTCTTTACATAAAATTGTTCTGCATTTTCCTGCTAGATTTATCATCCATTCGCCACCATTAATTCATATTTTTTTTTATTACAAAAAGAAATTTAATTAATTTTTTCCCCTCTCCCCATCCCAAAAAAAAAACAAACATTTCAAAATATTCTAACCAATAAAACAAATACTACAAGTTAAAAAAAAAACGTGGCCATTCGAAAGCAAAAAGGAACCCCAAAGTGGTAAGAAGTAAAGATAGAAAGAGAGTAACCAAAACAAATTTTAAATTGTTACCAAAAATTCGTTCCAAATTTTACGCTACCGTCTGCTGTTTGACAAAACAAAATGCGACATTAAACAGGGTTGCATTCGAACAAGTGAGTGAGAGTGGTGAAATTTAATATTTGAAATAACTTTAAACATTCACAATACAATAAAATGTCATTAAAAATTCCAAAACTTTATGATGCGTTTTCATTATTAAGCCAGTCTATGTGACATTGAGTTATGATGACAATGTTTAAAGGCATCCATCCATTCGTTCTCGGAGCGGTACAAGAAGAACAAAACAAAAAACATTTACAGGGATTACATGCATATTAGCATATTTTTCCTTTTCCTTGCAGGGATTAGAGTGTTTCTCTGCTTTGGGTAGAGGTTAAACACGTGCACTTGTTTTTTTTTTGGTAGCAGGGGAAGTAGCTTGCACAAAAGGGTGGAATTTTAATGCATTTTTGGGGGTGGTTGGTTTCAAGCAAGAAAAAACATTGTCATAATTTTCCAAAGAAAAAAAAAAGCAATCATATTTTTGGTTTTGTTAAACAAACTTATGATTATCTTAAGCTGTGATGATATAAAAGCAAATAAATTTTGAAGTGGATTTCATTTTGCTCGTATTAGATTATAAAATACAAAAAAAAGGGGTTGAATGCTTTTTTTTTGAGACTAAAGACGTACATATTAAAATTTTGTTACTATTGTTTTAACACATTTATTTTACTTTACAATGCTATTTTTTATTGCTAAATTCTTTGTTTCCTGAGAAACAAGTTCATCTTTTAATAGAATGAAAATATAAAATTTTTCTATATATATGTATGACAGCGCATAGAGAAAGGGACCTAAGGGTAAACAAAATCAATTTTCACTTTTTTTTTTTGATGTGGACAACTGAGCATCGAATGAGACCGATCCCATGCCCCAAAAGTGTTCCCTCCCAGAGATATGCGCGTTTTATGAAATTGAAGTCGACGATTCTAAGGTTATGTGAAAAATTTTCGTACTAACAGAGTGATATTCACGATTTAAAAGAATTATAAATGAGTATTTATTGTAATTCACAATTAATAATTTCAGAAAATAAACCTGGATTCGAAAAAACGCGAGCAAAATTGATATCAAACTCATGGAAACAGCGCGCTAGGTAGAAAACAGTAAAAACCAACTACACAAAACAAGAGGTAGGGACGACCTACGCGCGTTTTCAAGGTTGACCAACACGTTCCTGACGTCATGAGATGTGTCGCTTTCAAATTTTGCTTTGTAAGCCAAACTACATGTGATAATTATTAATCAACAAATAACATTAGAGTTAATTGTAAATATTTTGACAAACACGTAGTAGAACGGGACAACTAGCTGTTTTCGAAGGCCACTACACCTTCATCATCAGCGTTCTTTGTGTTTGGTCCAGTGTGTGTGTGTGTGGTGTCAGTTGAAAATTTACTAAATTTTATATTTTCAGTTTTAGCAAACAACAATGTTTGGTTTGTCAACGTGCTTTGTCATGCATGAAAAAACGTGACATGCAAAGACATTTTCAATAATTTAAATATTATTTTAAGAAAATTTTCTAAAAAAAAACATCTTACTCACCATTACATTGATATAACAACAACGAAAGATTCCTTTCTTTATAAACAAAGCTTGAGTATTTCTTCTGAACATAATAAAATCAAGTTTGCCTTTGGAGATTTAAAACTTCAAATTATTTAAATTAGACGAAATTTTACTGGCAACACCGGTTCGTGGTGAGAGTATAACGCACATAATCGTAAAATGTACTGGTATACGTTGCCGACCACTGATCTAAAATCACTTCTGTCAGAAAGCCTTTAAGAAAATTATTTTTGAGAAAATTTCTTTAACTCCGGAAGTCGATATATTACAAGTGATTTCGTCCTTTTTGTGGAGCAATATTATAATTTTAAATTATTTTTGCTGCAAAATTTATTTTAACGATTGATTAATTTGTGCTTAGAAAAATTGTATCCAAACAATTTGTTGAAATGTTTTATATTTCAAACAAAATTTAAACGAATATTTTACACCAAAATGCTGTCGAATTGTGTAACGACTCATCTCCTAGTTCTAGAAGATCCATAAAATAAGCTTTTTCTTGTATTTGTTTGCAATTTGAACAAATTTCGGCTTTGATAAATTACAGGGGAAAAAATTTCTTCAAAATTCCATAGCAACCAAGTTTATTATTTCGAGTCTTTTTTCGATTTTATCTTGAGCGATATGTTATCGAAAATAGAATTTTTTATTGAAATTAAAATTTTATGGGCCTACGCATGCTTTAGAATTAGCAAAATGCCAACATTCTTGATAACTTTTAAGATACGGGCTGTAAAATTTTAATTGTAAGCGACAATTTATGTACAATAACAACATTTTTGAATATTTAAAAAATAACCTTCTCTTGAAAAACTTAATTTTTGTCACTTTCGACAACGAGCTGATTCGGTCATATTTTTCAGTTTTAGATTATGGCATTCGCTATCGAACAATGTAATAATATGGTTCGATATCGAATGCCATAATCTCAAACTGAAAAAACGTGATCGAATCAGCTCGTTATCGAAAGCGACGATTGGTCTAATCTGGATATAACTGTGAACTTAATTAGCAGAGACACAAACCACAATGCCTAAAATAGTTCATCCAATTAGCAAACCCTAATACATACATATATAACATATACAACGGCAACGCTGGTCCTAACAAAGTATTTGTTGGAAGTTTGAAATACTTACATATATTATTATTTTTCATATGAACGAAATGAGAATCCTAAAATTCATTAATTTAACAATTACGTGTAACACAGAGTGAGTGTAATGCACGAAAACGATGTACCTAGTATTGTACGCTTTGATGTTGCTAATATGTATGGGCACTACTACACGTTCAATATATATTGAACGCGATCCAGTATCGTGATATTTATTGAACGTGTAGCATTTTCATGATATTAGATCGCGATACGTTAATAAAAACTGAAATAAAACAAATTAAATTAAAAAAAAATTTACAAATAAAAAGTAAAACAGTTTATTAAATTTGTGTAAAGTTAGTTTTAATAAAGGGTAATGGCAGAAGATAGTGAAAGCGAGTGGGTTCTGCCGGTGGAATCGGAACTAACGACCGAAAAAATTATTTTGAAAGACTTTTTTTTGTGATTTGGAGGCATTGCCGGAGTTGTGGGACTCGCCGGCTAAAGCTTATTAATAAATTTGTTATTAATAAACGATCCGCACAGGACAAAGTAAATTAAATACTGACGCGATAAATATTGAACATGTAATATACGCTCGTGATCCATCAATCCATTAAAATGAATCGCGATCCAAATATCACAATATATATTGAACGTGTAGCAGTGCCCTATGCCTTTTTACGAAGCAGAAAAAATTAATTTATTGATTTTAACGAGGCAATAAAAATGGCATTCATATTTTTGCTGACATTTAGCTCATCGAAATTTCTTAATAAATTGGTATTGTCCTTTATGTTATACATACATACGTATAAGTTAAAACCGCTTGATATCATTTTAATAAAGGAAATCCCTCAACATGCGTATGGTTGTATTTAAAATTTTTTTTTACTAAAAAAACATTTCAATATCTTTTCTTTTTATCAATAATAAACTTGTGACAAAATGTGTTATTTCACAAATGGTAGAAAGAATTAATTTTCTTAATTTTAGAATTGATTTCACTCACCATTGAAAAGAATTGATAATGGTTCTGTACTACAAATACTTATTGTTATACAACACATACATACTACCCATCAAACAAAATGCTCCGAATTCGTAAAGAATTCGTAACGACTGGTCGACAAAATCTTCCGATTTCGGAACCGAAATATTACCGAAATCGTAACAATTTTTGTATGAAATGGTTGACACGACTTCGTAACAATATGTCGGTACGACTTCGTAACGATATGTCGTTATGTTGCTGCTATTGTCGAAATAATTTGCACATACACTTTTTAATATTTGCTACAATCCTATTTTTATCAACATATACACATATTTATTAAAAAAAAATGTTCACAGACTTTTACTTACATATGTACTCAAAAATCAAAGTTTTAATGTTTAAAAAATATTGTTCAAAAAAAAACTACCGAAATTTCTTAACGAGTTCGGTACGAAAAATCTGAGGTCAGACAAACTACCGAAATGTCTTAACGAATTCGGTACGGCAAGTCTGACTTCAGAAAAAGTCGAAACATTTTGTTTGGGGGGTACACACATATGTATGTATGTATATGTAAATACATTATTGCGTATATTTTTTTAAATAATTATTTACATTAAACAAATTGAAATCAACTAAAAGATATTGGAAAAAACACTGTCACAGAAAAAAAAAACAAGATAACATAACGAAGAGATATTGATTCAAGTCGATGCTTAAGCCCCTTAAAGAAAAACTTGGTATTTTTTAAAGTTAAACTTAAGCAAATAGACAGACACAACTGCTGTACTCTTACAAAGATCATACTGACAATCAAATGACATCTCAATATTCACTAAAAATATATTTATATAGTCGCATCAATATTTTTATAGCAATATTTATAAACTGTAGAGAAGAAAAGAGTCTGTGCATGGTTAACAAAATTGACAACTAACAACTATAAAATACCCTGCAGTTCTGATAACGGCCCTCATAGTAGTTACTGTGCAACGCTGGGCTAATGAAAGTTCTATGAAATCAATTCCATACAAATGAGTAGTCAATATTGTTAAAAAGGAACGTTTGCTAGCAATAAATTTAGGGGCACTTAAGAAAAACTTTTTTCGACGAAAAAAGAGATGATTATTATTGATGGAACTTGCATCATCCGAACTGCTAACTAATTTCATAGAACTACTTACTTACTTATTGCTTTAACCAATATTTATAGTATTTTAATTCATATTTATTTGTTTTTGTATTGTAATCTAAGTTACATGATATGCCAAGTAATGAAAAATAACAAAACAAACGTAAACACTTCACGATATTTTTTTTCGCATATGTACATAAATATTTTGATAACCTATCAAAATAAACTTCACTGAAATCGACGTAAATGTTAAGTACATACTTAACGTTTAAGAAATTAATAACACCTGATAGAGCTGCGGTTAGACGGTGCAATAAATATCCGGTAAATAAGAGCAGGAGGGGAAATTACGTCATTTGATATCGATGGAAATTTTGAAAATATTTCTATAAAAACTACTCGTTTTTATCAAGTTTATCTATGTTATTACACCATTTATATTCATAATTCTTAAAAAATATGTGTGTATATCGATGTCTTAATATAAGAAAGGCGTAATTCGAATTTTCGATATTTCATAGATGAACAAAAAACAGAATAAAAACTAAAGCATATACATATGTGACAGCGCATGGAGAAAGGGACCTAAGGTTAAACAAAATCAATTTTCACTTTTTTTTTTGATGTGGACAACTGAGCATCGAATAAGACCGATCCCATGCCCCAAAAGTGTTCCCTCCCAGACATATGCGCGTTTTATGAAATTGAAGTCGACGATTCCAAGGTTATGTGAAAAAATTTTCGTACTAACAGAGTGATATTCACGATTTAAAAGAATTATAAATGAGTATTTATTGTAATTCACAATTAATAATTTCAGAAAATAAACCTGGATTCGAAAAAACGCGTGCAAAATTGATATCAAACTCATGGAATCAGCGCGCTAGGTAGAAAACAGTAAAAACCAACTACACAAAACAAGAGGTAGGGACGACCTACGCGCGTTTTCAAGGTTGACCAACACGTTCCTGACGTCATGAGATGTGTCGCTTTCAAATGAGACCAATACCAACAGGCTCAGTGATAGTACACCAAAGATACACGTATTTAAATCTTTAAAATGGCTCTCCTGCACAAAACCGGTTTTTACCCTTAGGTCCCTTTCTATTTTGCGCGTCAATATATGATTTGATTAGGCTAAAGTTCGTATCGCTTTGTAAGCCAAATTATATGTGATAATTATTAATGAACAAATAACACCAAAGTTAATTGGTCTGACAAACATATAGTAGAACGGAACAACTAGCTGTTTTCGAAGGCCACTACACCTTCATCCTCATTGTTCTTTTTGTTTGGTCCACTGTGTGTGGTGTCAGTTGATGTAGATTTCTGCTGTATATACTCAGCCATTATTGCAAATGGAATATGTTAACTATTTTGATTCATCGTATTCAATTTGCTGAAAGCTTTTTTATAAACAATTATCCAACTTTTGACGATTCAATAAAATTTATACTTTATAAAAAAACGGACAGAAAAAGCAAAAAACATATTATTATTATTATTGCTTCACAAGGCAATAAAAACAATCACCCTTATTCCAGTTGTCGACATCGACGTCACTTTAACACAATACCAAAAAATAGGGGCTTGTGTACCCGTTGTCGAAAGCAACTGACTCCTGTTGGCAGGTTTATGCTATTTTCTAGAACTTAGGGAACGGATATGGATCGTCAGTAGCGCAAAATTGCTCTCGAGAGTGAGTAAACAGGAATTGCGTTAAAGTGACGTCGATGTCGGCAACTGGAATAAGGGTGAATAAAACCTTCTTCAACTGAAAGCGAGAGAGTGTTTTCTCTTGCTGGTAACTTCTGCACAAAAATAAGGTCTCGTTTAAACGACTCTACATTGAATGATTTAACGTTTCTGAAATTTTATTACTTGGATAAAAAATATAATTTTTTATTCATAAGCTTCTTCTAATGAAAGTACCTGAATTGAATACAAACAAGAGAAACTTATTATTTTTAAATCATCATTTATCTTTCCAACATACACACCTATTTGTATAAATGCATACTTTCAAAACCAAACCGAAACCGACCGGTTTTAATAGTTTAGGACCAGAAACCGCGGTTTTCTAATTTCTACGGTTTTTGGCAAACCCTATTTTAACCCCTAAAAGTATACATACATATCGAAAAATATCAAGAATGTGTCGGCTTATTTTTTAACCGACTTCAAAAAAAGGAGGAGGTTAACAATTCGTCTCTATTTTTTTTTAGGTGTGTATCTTCATAACTCAGTACATTTTAGACGGATTGTAAAAATTTTTTTGTCTGAGAGGGTATACCTTCCCATTGGTCCCATTGTAAAAAAAAATTTTTAAATATAATTTTATGATATTCTACTTATTTGATTGCTGCGAAACGTATAAAACACCTATTGTTCTTGTAATTACACAATTTAATAATTAAAAAATGGGCGGAGTTACGCCCATTACAATTTAATACTATGTTTCACAAGCTTCTATTTCACCGATTTTTACTAAACTTGGCACCCACCCTGAGCTTTAAAACTCATACATGTGTTAAAAAAAGTAGGCAGGGCTACGACCGTGTAAGCTTAGTTAGTATTAAATTAAATGTACTTCTGCTTATTAAAAGTATGCACTAAAAATTTTAAAATAAAACTTAAAAAAAAGAGAATGAAGATGGAAGTGCTGTAACCGTAAATGGAGAGCGGTATCGGTTTATGATAGAACATTTTTTACGTCCTGCTCTTGAAAACATACCTGGTATGTGGTTTCAGCAGGACGGAGCCACTACCCACACTGCCCGAGACACAATGGCAGTTTTAAGTCAAATTTTTGGAGAGCGAATAATTTCCAGAAATTCGGAAATTATTTGGCCAGCACGATCGCCAGATTTGATAGCACCCGACTATTTTCTTTGGGGTTATTTGAAGGAGCGAGTGTATGTGAACAAGCCAGAGACAATCCTTGAACTCAAGGCAAACATTGTTGCAGAAATTCGAACGCTACAGCCACAAATTGGTCATTTAAGAGACATTATTTTTTTTTTACTTAGTATAAACAAATTTCCATTTTGTATATTATATAATCTGAGAAAATAAATAAACGAAAAAGTTATTAAACTTTTAAACCCCATGGCGACTTTTGGCCCACCCTGTATAATAATAATAGTTGTATTATTTTGTTACTCTGTATATACAAAAATAAGCAATTAAATTTTAACTGCTTGTATGATTCAAATAATAGAACTGTATTAGAAAATACTTAATATGTATGTAGATTTTCAAGTGAATACTATAAGAGGATTTCTTAAAGAAAGTACAAACAATAAAAATCAAAGAACTTAATATCAAATAATTCCCAACTTATTGTTAGTTACACCTAGTACAATTTAAAATTTAAAAATGCAATCAAATTTATTAAGAAAATATAATTCGTATTTATTTTATGCATTTTCCATTGTATTCTCGAAAAACGAGTAGCTAGAGGGGAAAATTCGAGCAGAAAAATCTTGGAAAAACACATACAATACAACTTCAGATGAAATTTTTCTTTTGAAATTCACTATACGAGGACGATGCAAGAAGTACTATTTCAAAAAATAATTCTAGCGTTATCAAGCTAAGATTTGAAAAATTTTGGCAAATACTTTTAATTATAAAAGAATTCTTAATTCAATTTTCAATACATATTGGAATATGATATCCAATTTTCGAATTTAAAGAGAACGAGCACCTGCTATAAATACCTTTTTCGAATAAAATTTAAATTTTCTGTGAAAATATAACTTTTTCATGTTCGAAATTTGAAAATTGGTTTCGTAACTCAAAAAAATGCAATGCCTATTCATTCCAAAGCTTTCAGTTGAGGAAAATTTTAATTTTTAGTATGAAAACTGGTAAAATTTTTATGATCTAAAATTTGAAATTAATTGCGAATTTAAGAAATATACCAAAAACTGCATCTTAAGAAAAAAAATGTTTGAGCTCTTGCACTAAAATATGAATTTTCGATTATCATTAAAATTTTCGAACTTGACACATTTTCGAATTCAAAAAAAATATCAATTTCAAAGGTAACAAACACTTAAGGCCAATTTCACCAACTCTATTTAAATATCAATTCATATTTAAATGTCGATTTTCAATAATTTTTTTTTAGAAAAATGTCTTTTAAATATGAATTGATATATAAATAAGTTGGTGAAATAGGCTCTTAAAGATTTAGTTTGAAATATATTTTATAAAAAAAAAATTAAAAAAACTTTTTCAATGCAAAGATCTGATAGAAAATTTTAGATAAACATAATTATGGGACCAAACTGGAAGTAAACTCTTTCAAACAAATACAAAAAAAAATTTAAATCTGTTGGTTAAAAGAAGTACGTGATATATAAAATTAAATTTTAATGGGCGTACCTCCACCCATTATTTTAAATGCAAGATTGTGTGTTTTTCAGAGCTCAGGGTGTGTAATAAGTTTTGTAAAAATCGCTACAGTAGAAGCACTTGAAATAAAATATTAAATTTTAATGGAATACTGTGTGTATTTTAAAGCTCAAGGTGTGTAGTAAGTTTCGTAAAAATCGGTTAAGTAGAACCAAGTGAAATATAATCATAAATTTTAATGGGCGTAGTCCCGCCCATTTTTCATCTTTAAAATGGTGTAATTGCAAGATCTAAAGGTGTTTGCTAGGTTTCGCAGTAATAAAATAAGTATAATATCATAAAAACAAAAAAAAAAATTTGGGGGTGTCATCTCCCATTTTTTCCAATGGAACCAATTGGAAGCATGCCTTCCAAGACAAAAAAAAAAGAATTTCCTTCCTTTTTGGAAGTCGCTTAAAAATGTAACTAAAAACTTTCTTTATAAGCAAATCAAGAGTTCTTCGATTTTGCAAATTTTTTTTTTTGGTTCTCGAAAATTTTAGTTTTATAAGAAAAGTCTTTTGGAAAGTTTAGGGGAGTGGAAATTTTTAAATTTTTAAGGCAAAAAAAAAGCCACAAATTATGCATTCACAATGTGTTTTCGAAATATCGAAATTGATTTGAAATTTTCGAATTATAAAAAAATTTTCAAGTTCGCAAGAAATATTGAAATTTTGCAAATAGACTTTAAAAAAAATTTGATATTAACTAAAAAAGTTTAAAGCACTAAAGTTTTTAAATTTTAAAATGTTCGTTGTTACAAAAGAATTATTGAATTTTTGAAAATAAATTTAATAGACTTTCTTAATCGGACTAAGTTCAGTATTTTCAATTCTTATATAAAAGAAAAATTAAACTAGACTTTAGCTGGGAAAAATAAAAGCATTTTTCTGTGCCGCCATGCACTTGACCAGCACCCATTTCTATCCACTGGGACAGAGATTGTTTATTAATAGCAGCTTTTTAACATGAATTTTTTATGAAATAGAATATGAGAAATGATTATATTTGGTATATTTTGTATGTTTGTATTTGTTTTTGTTAGAAAATATATGAAATATATGAATTTAAAATACTGGACTTGAGCCCGATTTAGTAGGTATCCATTAAAATTTATTTTAGTTCAATAAAAACTTTTTATATTAATTAACTAAAAAATTTTATTTTTTTTTTTTTTAATTTTTGTGATTATCGAAAATTCGAAATTGGTTACGAATTTTGAAAATATGCCAGAAAATCCAATTTTAAAGTTCTGTTAACAAGAAAATATTATGACGAATATATAAAAATATGGACTTAAATCCAGTTAAGTTTAAAATTTTGAAAGTTCGAAATTTTCGGACTTTACTATGTACTTTCATTACTTTACGTAAGATACAACTTTCCTAAAATAAAACAATCAAATTTGTTAAGTAACTGACAACCTACTTTTGTTAAAATTAAAACTATCAAATCAAGTTTTCAATGAGTTCGAAAATTCAAATTTTATATCGATCGCTAAAGAAATACATACATAGATTAAAGTGATAAAAAATACATAGATTAAAGTGACAAAAACTGAAAATATGTAGGTACTTTATATTCAAATTGTTTGTATTGTCCCCACCAAGCAAAATAATTTTTATACCGCCCTCGTACACTATGACTTTAGTTAGATGCACACTTTCATTCTAACTTGAAGCAGCATGGTCACGCATACGTAATCAGTTTTTCATTCTTCAATAAGCAACAGCCAAAGTGCTACGAGAATAAGTTCTTTATTAAGAAAAAAAATATATATATACATATATATAAATTTGCTTTTCTTTTTAAATCAAAATCAAGTACTTTATATGCAGATGATGTGTGGAAAAGATGAAACATAATGATTATGATTTTGAATTTCATGACTACGAAAGCAGCCCATTCAGTTGAAGTGTTCAAGTCTGATTAAAATCTTCACACTACGAATAAAGTCTGTTTACTATAACTTAACAACAACTAACAAATGAAATTTTACATATCTATTCATAGAATTTTTCCAATATCCAAATTAGATCGAAATGTTTTTTTGTTGTTGTTTTTTTTTTTTTTATTTAAATAAGAACAGTAGCAATATTGCAAGGACAAGTATGTGAAAAAATTTTATGAGTTTTCAGGAAGTTTGCATTTGCGATTAATTATTTTTTTTAAAACTGTTTTTCTTCATATTGGCGGTATGCAATTTACAAAATTCAAATAATTCTGAACTTCCGGCAATACCGTTACAACTAATTTAATTGCCCATACTCAGTGCTGGATTTATGCATAGGCCCGTGAGGCCCGGGCCTAGTGCGGCATGATTTTAGGGGCGGCAAAATTTTAAGAACCCTAAGAATTATAAGTTTTAATAACATATTGTTACCTTAATATAGAAAGGCCCTAACTCATTTTTTTAAATCGAGTTTTTTTGTACATTTCGATAGAGGAACATCTAATATATCGAAAAATTCAATAATGTCGATTTAAAAAAAAATAATGAGTTAGGATCTTTCCATATTAAGGTAACGATATATATGTATGTTTTTTTTTATAATTTATTCAGTATTGTGACCCTTTTTCAGCACTGAAACAAAAAGTATGGAGTAACAGCATCAGAAAATTTCGTACTATCGAAATATCGTACATGATATTTTGATTCGAAAGCAATTGAGATCACGAATGCGGGAATCAGCCCCACTGATTTCAGCCTATCTCTCACACATAATAGCGCAAATATTCTAATGACAAGTTAAGATAAATAAAATAAAATAAATATGTATGTATATGCAAATAAAAATAAATTATGTTGATTTCCTTTTAAGCTAATTGGGCCTAATATTTCAATGCAAATAAAAATCCATTTATTTACAGTTTTTCCCGACGAGCTACAAAGTAGCTTTAAACGAAACAGATCTGTGATATTAAGTTAAGTTGTGTTTAAAAAATGTTATATTTGTTTATATATGTATGTTTTAATGTTGAGTATTGTTATTCAATATGAAAAATATGTATATGTACCTATGTAATTAATTATTCCATGAATTACGATCCCTTGAAAAAGTAGACAAAAAATCTACGAAACGTCGGGAAAAACTATAAATAAATGGATTTTTATTTGCATTGAAATATTAGGCCCAATTAGCTTAAAAGGAAATCAACTTAAACCTAAATACTGGCCAAAATAACAAAGAGATAAAAATAAATTATGATTATTATTTTTCGCCGAACTATATTTTGGGCATTACAATTTTATATTAGGCGGTGGCAGTGAGAAATCCTTATCACCAGTTAAATAATAAAGTTTTTTAATTTTTTTATTATTACAATTATCAAAAAAAAATATATAAGTCAAAAATCATTTAGTTTCTTAACACGCCTACACAAGTCAACATCTATCTCATTACAACACAAGATGCCGAAAAATATTCTAAAAAGTCGTTGTATTAATACGGAAGTCTCCAACAACCGTTTGGCTTATTCCATAAAACAATACGCCACCGATGGTCAAAGTATACCCCTAAAGAAAAATTGGTCTGACCCTTGGTGTACCTTGCCCATATATTTCGATAACGTTTCCAATGACATTTTAAATTTTGAAGTACGCGAAGACGATGTTTTCGTTGTGACTTTTATGAAATGTGGCACTACTTGCTTCTCTTCTTTAGATACTTACATTAATTAATAAAAATATTTCATTCAATAAGAATTGAAATTACTGAACTCAAGCCTGATTAAGAAATTATTTCTGATTAAAAAGTATAAATTTTACCATAAATCTGAACACAAAAATTACAATGAAATTCAATACCGCAAATCTGCGGTAAATTCATGATTTCTTAAATGGAAGTAGGGGTAGTCATTATTTTTCAGTCGGCAAAAATATGTGTTTGTAACCGCGCGAAAGCCAAATGAGAATAAATTATTGGAAGCGTAAAAAGGGTGATCAGAGAATACTTCCCTAATAACAGAATATAAGAGAAATTTCTACAAAATTGGAATAACCACACAAAACGTAGCAATAAAAATTAGAAAATAAAACTTTCAGGCAGCAACAACTATTTGTTTAAAGATAAATACGAAATCCAGCTAGCAGAGACACAAACCACACTGTTAACGACTTAACAGTAGTAGCTACATAGATTACGTATGTCAAATCTATAGTGCGATTCACTAACTTTTTTTTAACGATAATCGCATCGTTTAAATAATTATAACGAAAATTTATCGAATTTGATATTCAGTAACATGTTTAACGATATTCGCTGTAGGTTAATCTCAGCTGTGTCGTTATTTAAGCGACAATAATTTATGTGCTGTTAAGAAAGTAACAGCTGCGTGTTATTGTTAAAAAGAAGTTACAGAATCACACAATCGTTATTGCAAACGACAAAATTTATGGACAAAAATTACGATTGTCGGATCGTTATAAGTTACTGAATACTCACGCGATGGCAAATTTCCAAGGCGGAAGCCTAGCCACGAAAACTGCCGACAAACGCTAAAATTATATACATCTGATAATGTTCAATGAAAACTGCTCAAATATAATTATATTTTTTTAGTTTCCTAGTTCCCACGGCTCCTTGTCCGATAAAAATGTGCAAGGAATTGGCAAGTCCACGTTTGATTAAGTCCCACTTACCGGCGAATTTATTGCCGCTACAAATATGGAAGAAACAGCGAAAGGTAATTCAGAAAGCAAACAAAAATATTCGAATAAATTACTCCGAATTGATATTCTGCTCAAGCAAATTAAAATATTATAAATTAGTTAGTTAATTTTTATTTTTGTTTAATTCTAGATAATTTATGTTGCCCGTAATGTTAAGGATGTCATTGTGTCTTCTTTTCATTTCACCACTAAATTGAGCACGTGGCATGGTAACAATTTGAACCATTTTATACATGACTTTCTCAACAATGAAATCATTTATACAAATTTCTGGAAACATATTGTGGACTTTTGGCAAATGCGCCATGAGCCATTCATATTCTTTGTGACTTATGAAGAAATGCAACGTGATTTGGCGGATGTTCTACAAAAGCTGTGCAGCTTCTTGGAGAGCCCTCAATTGACCCCAGACGAATTGGAAGATTTAATGAAACATTTATCCTTTAGCAATATGAAGGGTATGCGATTTACTGGCATTATAACTAAATTTAATTTTCATTTCTGTGCTCTTTTAGAAAACAATCAAACCAACCTGACATGCCACATGTGAAGCAAGATTTGCAGTATGTTTAAGAAAACTTTATTTGTATTAGAGACATTAAAATATTTGATTTTGAAATACTTATTTATTAGATTTATGAGACGTGGTATTGTGGGTTCCTTCAAGGACGAATTAACGCCTGAACTACAAGCCAAAATTGATAAATGGACTGAAGAATGTTTGAGCAAACATGGCCTAAAAGAGGCTGATATTTTTGGCAAGCTCTGAAAATTTCAAGCAAGCCTTTTATTAGCTAACAAAATTGTAAATTTATATAAGGAGACAATAAAAAGCACAAAACTCACGAAAAATATACACATTTATAAATAAAAAACAGTCAGATCTGCAAAATAGTTCCTTCAAGGACGAATTAACGCCTGAACTACAAGCCAAAATTGATAAATGGACTGAAGAATGTTTGAGCAAACATGGCCTAAAAGAGGCTGATATTTTTGGCAAGCTCTGAAAATTTCAAGCAAGCCTTTTATTAGCTAACAAAATGGTAAATTTATATAAGGAGACAATAAAAAGCACAAAACTCACGAAAAATATACACATTTATAAATAAAAAACAGTCAGATCTGCAAAATAGTTATGCATAACTCAAAAAGTCTAGTTTTATAAAAACGATTTTAAAATTTCAAATTTACACAAAAAAAATATTTCATTCAATAAGAATTGAAATTACTGACCTAATCTGGATTAAGAAATTATTCCTGATTAAAATTTACACACAACTTAAGGGAAGAGTCGAGTATGTCGCAGTCCACACTTACAATTTTTGTTGCAGCAACTTTTTATTTTTTAGTGCAAAAGAGCGAGAGAGGAATACAAAAAGTATATATTTCTATTTCAACACACACATATTCAAGCATTGCTGAACAAAAATTGCAAGTCTGGACCGGCACTATGCAAGATATTTATTTGTATGCAATTTCTGCATAACACCCATTTTAGACACTCCGAAATTGCGGATCCTTATTACAAGAGAAATTGATATTTTTATATTTCGGTTGTCATCATTTAAATTAATATATACGCCACATGTTTATTTGGCCACAAACCGGACGATCGTGTCTAATAAAGTACATAATGTCTTATGCAAATAATATTGTTACGTTTTTATTCTTTAAAAACGCTTTTCCGTGGACTCGAAGATTTGCAGATGAATAAAAGACCCCAGTGTACTAATTAGGGTTAAGTCTGACACTTTATTTACCAATAAATACAGTTATACTAATCCAATTCCAGAGCTTAAATACACACGCCGGAAAATAGTAATTGAATTAAAATAAATATATTTGTAAATAAATTAATAAGTTCCGTGGTGATGTGTGGCGACGCCATATTGAAAATAAAATTGCTTTGAAATTGATTTGACTAAAATTATTAAAAAAATATATTTTTTTAAATGAAAAAAAATTTTTTTGGTCGACTTGAAGATTTTTGATAATAAAATATGGCAACAGTGAGAGCTAACCAAAATACGAGGGTAAGTAATAAGTAAAAGAGGAGAGTTCAATTCTCATTACGTGCGATTTTTACCACCCCGTAATTTGTTCTTCACTTCACTCACGACAACAAACATAAGTTGCACGCGACGTGTCGCACCCTTCACCTAAACAGCCTCAATTCAGCGTTGTGAAATGAAGGTATTCGCTGTTTTGCAACAATGAAACAAGAACCAGGTGTCGAGTCGTCACATCCGTGAACGTACAACTCGTCACGTAAAAACACAATTTTTTTTAAGAGAAGTAACACTCAGGCCATGAATGCCTACTAGTGTTATATAGTACAGAAAATTCCATACTATCGAAATTAAATTTTGATCGCCAATGCGGGAATGAGCCCCACTAATTTCACCCCATCTCTTACACATCGTAGCGCGAAAATATTCTAATGACAAGTTAAGTTTAATTGCAATTAAATATGAAATAATGAGCCAATTCACAAAGTGTCCTATTACGTCATATTTGTTGTAAGTCATAAACGCTTATGGCTGTCATAAAATCTTGCTCATATTTTTCGTATAAAAATATTATATGACAATAATACTTTTTTTTTTTTGTTGCTAAAAACACAATTGGGAAGAACGATGAACTTCGCATAGTTCGACTAACTTGCCTTCAATAATTCGTTGAATTTGACGACTTAACAGCCCTAGTCAAAATCTCTGCCTTGCTATCTGTGGATATTTTTGGATCCCGTGTATACTAAATTATGCAACTATTCACTGCAGCAAAAATCACTTGCAAAAATAACAAGAATACGCGAAAAATAAAGGCAAAAATTTAAACCAACCGTAATTTTTTATTAAAAATCTCTAAGGAATGCCAATAATTCGGTAAAAATGCCGAAAATTTTTAAAATTCGCAAAAATTTGCTACAGCGGCATAATGGCTAAGTTTAAAATTCGCAAAAACTCGCTTTCATCGCGAATATTGCATAAATTCGCGAGAATTAGCAAAATCTGAAACAATCCTTTAAATTCATTAGAAATCGCCGAAACTGTTAAAAATAAAATAAACTACGAAAAACGAGAAAAAATCGTAAGCTGGAGAAAATTTTCTAAAGAAATCACTTACACTGCAAAGAATAACAAAATCTAAGAAAATTACATATAAATCCCAAAAAAAAAATTCCAACATCGCGAAATTGTAGTGTCTCTTTAATTTGCATGTCATAATAAATCCACATCACCACAATGGACATTTTTTAATAATTTCGAATTAAAAACAAAAAATTAAACGAAAGAATTTAACGTTTATGAAAAAAATTTTTTTTGCCAAATTCCAAATGCCGTTCTAAACGGTGCTATTTGGTCGTGAATAGTGATTTATCACTTATGACTTATGACTTTGTGAATTGGGTAAATACCCTCTAGTCAGCCTAGAACTTTATGTCTCCTTGTCAACACTACTGTATCTAGCGACAATTGCACTAGTTAAAATGTCGACAACTTTCCTTTGAATTCCTTTCCTTTGAAATGAATTTGAAATGTATTTTATTTAAAATTTTTCATACAAAATTTTCCTAAAATAGATTTTAAATTCATTTTATTTTTTATAAATAAAGACTTATGGCCTAATTTTGTAAAACTAAACGAATTTTCGTTTTCGTTTCTGGTTGGAGCGAAAACAAAAATATTTTAAATTTTGTAAAACGATACGTTGTTTTCGCTTCTTGTCAAAATATTATAATTGAAAAATATATTATTCATTATAAAAAGCTGAATATAAAAATATTTTCAAAGTTAAATTTAATTAAATTATGGAATATGCACCAACGAAACAAGAAATTCTAAATCAGCGGCCCATAAATATTTATTGGATGTTTGTGAAACTTTGAAACGTACAATATTTCAATGCTGGAGTGAAATGTTAATGTATATGGATATGTTTTCAATTATACATATGAACTCAGTCAAGTTCCTATTCAAAATCTCACAACTGCAATCGATAAGGTCTCATATCATTTCTAGACAACCAACTTACTTCACAAAATTTTCCCACATAAAGAAATAAAGAGATATCCTATTATCTTCTGTATTATAAAGGTAAAAATATTGCCAAGATACTCTAACGATTATAAATTAATACATATATGTATGTAATATTGTGATAAGTATTGTGCCAAACAAGAACTTTATAAAAAAAATGTATCTCACTACTTTTGATGGCCGAAATTTTTAATAGGAACTTGACCTTTTTTCACATTTACATATATTTTTGTGAAGATCTAACTACTTTTTGTTTTCTTTAATAAAACATTGCAAATTAAAGATTTCTAGTCTGTTGTATTTCTCTTAATGATCACTGCGCCAGTTTAAAAGGGCAGAGTTAAATATCATAATAGGTTAAAGAGAGAAACATAATAGTATAACATCACGTTAAATTTTATGACCACGGGCCAGTCTCCCTGTTTTAACAATCGATGCTTTCGAATTTTTCTTGTTCGTAACTCATCTAGGCCTACTTGTGTAACAAAATACAGCTATGTAGTTAGAGTTCAAGTGCTTCATCAATTTATGGTCAGTGTCAGTGAGTATGTCTTAAGAAATGCACTTTTTGCATCTCCATTTATCAGGAAACTTTCATTACACACTTTCAAACTTCGCATTAAATTTTATCATTTTACCATTGACAGGAAGAAAGTAGTTATGAGGGTCTCAAAGCGAATGTATGTGTAAATATAGGCACTACGTCCATAGGTCGACCTGGCCTGGAGCTCTATCGTGCACCTAGATCAAAGTCAGGCAAACGCATACATATACATATAAAAAAGAGAGTAAAATGCATGCTTGTACGAATGTGCGTGTAAAAAATATCATAACAAAGTACCGACGGGCGGCCTTTTGCTTATGTTTGACCTAGATACTAATTTACTCATTATTGCAGCAAAACTAATGCAATAATGTACTAAAACTTTTAAAACGAATACAATTTAATAAACGTTTTCATATGACATTTAAGTCGTTTGAAAACGTTAGCAACTGTTTTATAAAATACATTAATTTTACGTAACATAGAATTTTCGTTTTCAAATGTTTTACAAAATTCAAAATTAAAAACAAACCAAAAATTTCTGTTTGAAACGTTTCGTTCTGTTTTACAAAATTAGGCCATTAATGTCAAATAAATACTCTTCGCTATTTCATGTATCAAATATTTTTTAGTTTCGAATAAAAACTTTTAATTTCAGTTAAAACTTCAAAAATAAATAAAAAAGTATAAATAATTTAAACAAATATTATTTAACTTTTAATACAAAAAATAATATTAAACAAATATATAGTATGTGTGTGTACTAGTGAGCCTTTGGTTCAAATGTTTCCATATGGTGGTAAAAGAACTACTTAATCAATAGTGCTAAAGTAGTGGTAGATTTTCAATGACAGCCGCATGTTATATGTCAATAGGCGTTTATATTGGTTGGGGTACACCTGGTCAGTAGTACTATTGACAATGTCACTAGGAAATCACTAAATTTTACTAGTGATATCGAGCGAAGAAATATCGATATTGTAAACTAGAGCCCCTAAAATTTACTAGTGAATCTTTGGTGCCAATGTCGCCATGTGGTTCCAAAAGAACTACTAGGTAGTGGTACAGTCTATTGGTGGATTTCCAATGACAAGCTAATGTTAAATATCAATAGATGATTACATTGTCAATGACAATGTCACTAACAAATCACTACAACTTCACTACTCGCATTTCGTGCAGGGTATAAATAAACAAATAAAAATAAATTATTATCGTATTAGTTAAGGTCTTGATTATGATTTTTGGCATAGCAATTTCGTTAAATAATAGACTTTTTTTTATCAGTATAGCAATATTCAAAAAACTCGTGAAAATTTATTTAGTTTCTTATTAAGCCTACACAAGTCAACATCTCATTATCACACAACATGCCGAAAGATATTATAAAAAGTCGTTCTATTAATACGAAGGAAACCTCCAACAACCGCATGCCATATGCCATAAAACAATATGCCACCGATGGTAAAAATGTACCATTAAAGAAAAATTGGTCCGACACTTGGTGTACTATGCCCATATATTTTGATAAAGTTTCCGATGACATTTTAAATTTTGAAGTACGCGAAGACGATGTTTTCGTAGTGACTTTTATGAAATGTGGCACTACTTGGATGCAGGAGTGTGCATGGCTGCTGTTGAACAATTTAAATTTTGCTAAGGGAAGAGAAGCTGCTGTTATGCAGAGAAGTCCATTTATAGAGTGAGTAATCAAATATGTAATAAACAATAATGTAATGGGCAAGTCAAAATTAACGATGGACGCAGCGGTAAAAATATTCGAATCGAAGTTCTGTGGCAGGACTACAAGCAAGCAAATGTGTGTGAAGATAAATTTAAATTTAACTAGCAGAGACAAAAACCAAAAAATTTTACAGGGCTCATTTTGCAGTTAACAGAGCACTGTTTTTCCAAACTCCCAAAATGGTTACCGAAATGCGACTTCATTTGCTCTTTAAAGAACCACCAGGAGCACCATTTCTATATAGTGAGATATATGTAGAATTTTTCTGTTTCCCACAATGACCACTTTGCGTTCCAAAATAGGACCTTTTTAGTCCATTAGTATAATTTAATTATTCAGATCTCGGACCATATTTCCCATTCATTTTTGGGTATAGTATCAGTCCCTGTTCCTAGATTTCGCCACCGAAATAATATTCCTTTATTTTACTAGGACTGTTAACTGCTTAACAGTGCTCTGTTAACTGCAAAATGAGCTCTGTAAAATTTTTTGGATTTTGTTTCTGCTAGTTAAATTTAAATTTATCTTCACACACATAGCAAGCAAATTAATCTAAGATTTGTGACTTCTCACAGAGAAACTTAATTGAATGTCTTAACAAAACTTATTAGATTGAAATGTAAGGAAGCCGGGGTAATTGAGACAATCAATCATCTACTGTGCCACTGTCCGGCTCTAAGCCGCACTAGATATACAGTAAGGGACAAAATTGTTCACAGAATAGTAGTTATTAAGAATATGTTGAATTATATTATTGTAGATATTATTTTATTCGAATATTATATACTTTTTGTAATTCATAGGCAATGATATGATAAAAAACACTTTAACTTAAAAATATTTTATTTCATAAAAAATAAAAAAAATTTTTTTTTTTGGAGTGTAGGTGTGAACAATTATGACTTTCGTAGAAGCAACATACTAATTTAGCTGTTAATACTTTGTATGTTTACCACGAGCGGCTTCAACAGCGTTTATCCTTCTGGGCATACTTTCCAAAAGATTTCTAAGAACAGCTTTAACAATATCTTCCCAAGCTTCAATGGCGTGATCACAAAGCTCATCCAAAGTACTAGGTGGTGCTTTTTTAGAAAATATTCTCCTCTTTAATATTGACCACAGGTGTTCAATCGTGTTCAAATCAAGCGATTGAGGAGGCCAATCTAAAGTCTTAATCCCATTGCTAACAAGCCACTCCTTACTAATTTTAGCCGTGTGCTTAGGGTCGTTATCTTGCATAAAGATGTCGCTCTGACCAGGTCCCAAACCAAATATATCCAGACTTGGGAGATATGAATCTTTCGGAATGGTTGTGTAGTCAGTAGCACAAGTTTTACCTTTTATTCGTCGAAGAATTTCAAGCTCATTACCACGAAAACAACCCCAAGATATCATTGAACCACCTCCAATTTTTAATGTGCTGCATATGTTGCGCTCTTTAACACCAACACTTTTATCTACCCATGTCCACTGCCGTCCGTCTGATCCTATTTTGTTGATTTTGAACTCATCTTACCACGTAACGCGTTTCCAGTCTTCTACAGTAAAATTTTCATATTTTTTGCAAAGGCTAATCTTTTTTTCGATTTTTTTCCACTTAAAAATGGTTTTTAGCCTTGGTTCCAGCAACGAATCCACGTGCTCGTAAATTCCTCCGAACTTTTTTAGCGCTAACATCTATATAATACTCTTCTTAAAAATTTTTTTTTGCCTCAACAGCTGTATTAACCGCTCCTGTTGTGATCATTCGCTTAGCTACGCAGATACCAGCAGGTGAAAGTTTCTTTAGGCGACCTGCTTTGTTGCTTAAGATATTGAAATCACTTTATTTTTCTATTTTATTTACTAATCCAATTAAAATTTTATAATTTTGGGCAGTTGTATGATATGTGAACCCTTCAGTTAAATCTTTGACAATATTTTTCTTCAAAGAAGCTTTCACAGGAATTGGCATTATAAAAATTTTAAATCTAAGCACACTATTATTTAAGATTTAGTTTAAAAACAATTTTAGACATATTTTATTTACTTAAGACCAAATCCACAGAAAATCAATTAAGAGTAATTAAAAAGTTACTAATTTTATGTATACCTTATTTTATAAGGGACAAAATTGTTCACACACGTGTTTTCTTTTTTAACTTTATAATAAATACAAACATAACGGTATTTCCGAAACAGATATGTCATACAACATTAAACAACATGGCACTCAATATGTACAATTTTAAGAGTTGACAGATGTATTATGAACAAAAATTTTTTGTATAGAATATATTTTCCTTTTTTCTGTGAACAATTTTGTCCCTTACTGTAACTGTCGGAGTCTTGCACTTGTATCGAGAATGTAACTGTGTAAACAGGTAAGGTCTGTTAAATCTGTGTGGGAGTCATACGATACAGGCACCACGAAGTAGGCTGCCATGCTTACAGGTTTTCTTGTCATCTGCTGGTACCACTTAAGATCAATCGCGGTCTATGCGAGGTATTTGACCAACCAGATTAACCTAACCTAATCTATTAGATTGAAGCGGTATTTTTATATGTAAACTAATTGGACTAGAATCAGACATTGCCACTTAGGTACAGGGATATTCAATAAAATCACTTTTGACCAATAATTAATTTTGATTAGTAAAATTTCTTATGACGGACGGTTCGGCAAATAGACTTCGTAAAGGCTGATATTTCGTAATGGATATTTTCTTTTAAAAATTTCCAGGAATTCGGTTTGCACAAACCTTCGATTTGAGGTAACCTATTAGAAAAAAGTGCATAGGGGTTAAATCAGGATTGGGTGAAGGACAATTTGAGTCATTTTTTCTCGAGATCAATTACCCAAAAAAGACAATCGTACGCTGCGGCTTAAATTCTTCACTAACTGAATTTTGTCTTAGTATATAATGCGGTATAATAAAGAACTGGAGATATTGAAAGTATTTGCACATTTCATAATTGAAAGTTTGGGGGTCGATACGAATAGACCGCTTAACATAACATTGTCCACGTTTTCTGCCGTTCTTGCTAATGTTTGTCGCACCGATTTTGGTTAAACCGGTATCTTTTAACTTTTTGATCGATTTTAATCAATTAATAATTTCTTAATCGGGGTTAATTTCAGTGTTTTCAATTTTATAGAATGAAATGTTTTTATTAACTAATGTGATATTCGAAAGAGAAGAAAAATTAAACTGGACTTTAGCTGAGAAAAAGATCGGAATTTTTCTGTGCCGGCACACACTTTATCAGCACGCAGAGGTTGTTTATTAACATCAGCTATTTAAATTTTTTTTTTCTCCATTTCTCCATTTTCTAATAATAGATATGTTTGCTGCTGCAAATTTTTAATATTGCAGAATCTTCCACGCCCCACACTCGGCGAATTAGCACATGTGTAAAACTCTCGCGCGTACAATCCGTCTCGAGGAACGCTCCATAGCGTGTGGATTCTGAAGATTCATGCCACCGATTGTCGTACCCAGCACTGCCTTCAGACTTGTTGTGCTGACAGTGTAAGCTAAACAAATATATACTTTGTGTTGAGACACCCTGTATTAGGGATGGACAAAAAACATCGATGTTTTAAAAACACTCGATGTATTGTTTCGAAACATCGATATAATCCGATGTTTTTTTTGCTATTAAACAATAGAAAAACATCGATGTTTTCTTTCGATGCATCGAAATGACAAATTGTGTGCAGAACGTGTAGATGTAACATAAGCGGTTATACATATCTATATGTGTTGGCATGACTCAAGTTTGTATATGTAAACGTGGTAAATATTATGCGAACAACTGGCAAGACTATTATATGCGGCGAATAAGTTCAGGTCTGGCATCTTTACTCCCAAAAAAAATTATTTGGAAAGATATTTGGAAAGATTATAAATCACAGTTTCCCAAGCTTTACAAGATCGCTTTTAAATACCTTACAATGGTGGGAACATCGGTTCCGTCTGAAAGACTATTTTCACAAGCGGCGCAGGTGATGACTCAACAAAGAAACAGATTGAGTGGTGAAAGACTTGGTAAACTTTTAATTCTACACAGTATTGAAAAAAAGTATTGGGAGATGTAAAATAGACTTGAGATTTTTCGAAAATATGGTAATAAATAATTAAAAAAAAAAAACAATCGATGTATAAAAAACATCGATGTATTTTATGAAATATCGATGCAACATCGATGTATGCTTGCGATGCATCGCATCGAAAAAAACATCGATGTTTTTTTACAGTGTATTACTAAGTAGGCTTAGAGAACTTTTATTTGGAAACAATACAGTAATTGAAGATACTCGTATCTTATCAAAATTTTACACCGTAAAAGTGCAAACAGCGAGAAAGGTTGTATATTTCATTTTATTATTTATAAATTTTGACAATCTACAAAAAAAACAAGATAAGAAAAAGATAATTGAGTTTAAAAAATTTTTAAATTTTTCCATAATTCTGAACATAAAAATCACAATGAAATTTTATGCAGAAAATCTGTGCTGAATTGGTTGAACTTGGTTTTTTTTTTTTTTTTTTAATAACAACACAACCCGCGAAGCGATTAGCTTGTCTGCGGAAAACACCCAGGGTCTATGGCGGGAATCGAACCCACGACCCCTGGACTGAGAGGCTAGCGAATTATTGAGCCTAATTACGAGTGTCGTAGTTCAACTTTGACTGCGACAATTATGAACTAGACTAATGAATACGAGTATTGAAAAAAAAATTCTTTAATTTAGGACAAAATCGTCATAGTTGTAGTCGAAATATGACACTAGTAATTAAACGCTTTTATTTTCAGTCGATAAAAATATGTGTTTGTGTCCGTCCGCGAGAAAGCCAAATGAGAGTAAGTTATTGGAACGAAAAACGCGTCATAAGAGAATACTTCGCTAATAACAGAATTAAGATAAATGTCTACAAAATTGGAATAACCAAACAAAAGGTAGCAATAAAAATCTTAGACAGCAACAACTATTTGTTTAAAGATATGCAAATACGAATTCCAGCTAGCAGAGACACAAACCACAATCTCTAACGCAGCTTGTGTTGCACCTAACAGAGTACTGTTAATTACATAACGGTAATAGATAAATAGATTAGCAATATGAAAATTTGAAAGTGGAAAAAGATCCATTAAAAAAATTTTAGCGAAAATTGCTTCAAGAAGTTTTTAAAATAAAATACAATAGTGGAACTCACTATTAGTTGCAAGATGCTGCTGCAAAGGTTGCATATGTAGAAAATGTAGGATATTTTGTACATTCACAACAGCAAATCATATGAAATTAAAAATTTCCTACACTAACTCATATATGCAACACAAAAAATCATTGAAAATGTTTGCAGAGCTAAAACAACAGGGGGCAAATTATGGCACTCCATATCAAACGATATTACAAAATCTTCCAACAAAATTTATAAAAAAAATATTTTAAAATCGTTATTGAATGCGTTTTTGTTTTGTTTATAAAATCAAAATAATTAAACTATCGCGATGGCAAAGTTTCACGACGAAAACCCCGCCACGAAAACTTTTACTAGAAATTAAAATTGTGTACATCAATGAAAACTGCTTAAATTTATGAAAGCTTAAACTATAAATTGCAATTGTGGTAACTTACCCGAATTTTGCATGCATTGACGTTCAAATAATATTGGCTGCGGCTTGGCTTAGGTCGGCTTTATTTATTTATTGTGTACTTCAAATACTTCAAAAGTCAGCTCTTGCAAATGATATTATAAAGGAAGGATAGATAATCTTAAGGAACAGCAATGCGACACAATTGATAGGTTTCTGAAATAAGTTTAGAAATTGAAATAGTTGATTAGTGAAAAATATGATTTTTGTGAATTTCGAGAGGAGTTTGGTGATCATTTTGGTTAAATATGGAATTGCATCCATATAGTAATTAAAATAATAATTTCAGTAAAGTGCGACTTTGACTCGCACACGAAGTGTTCCGTACGTACACTAGCGGCCCTTTGTATAAGAAAAAAATTGGCATGAAGTTAGCATAAGTGAAGAATTTGAATTAGGTGTTAACGAGTTCGTTCGTCCATACAATTTGATATTAAAAATGGGTGCATTACGTAGTTTTATTAAGTCACTCCTAAGTCCTGGCATCATCATCTTTTATGCCAGGAATATATGGTTTGGTTTTAATATTTTCCCATTGATCTTTAAAACGTGCAAATAATGGCACTCCTGGCCCAGATATTTTGCCGAATTTAGCATCGAACACTTCTTTCAATAGCAGTTCGTAAATATGAACGCGCCAGGGGCAATTAGAGGCCTGCGAGTAAATTTTGTACAAATTTCGCCTTTGTATGGGAGCCCCCTTAATGAGTCGAGATAGGATATAGGTATATTCGGAGGAAATGTTTTACCCCCCTAGGAGGCAACATAAAAGCGGAAAAAGCGGATTTCTTAAAAAAAATTATTCAAAAAACTATTTTTTTGTATGGGGACCACCTTAATGGTTGAAGATACACGATAAGTATGTTCAGAGAAAATTTTCGTAATGAAAAAATTTTGGAAGTCAGTCATACATTTGACTTAGATAGGTACGCCCTAGGGGCAGTTAGAGCCCTGCGAGTAAATTTTGTACAAATTTCGCCTTTGTATGGCAGCCCCCTTAAGGAGAGGAGTTAGGCGGCCGGTGTGTTTAAAAAAGATGTTGGGCGGAGAAAATTAATGGGTGCTCGTCATACATTTGACCCTGGTAGCGGTGACCCCGGGAAAGTTATATGTTTTTTTGTAGTTTTTTTTTGCTTTTACCCTCAAATTTGAGGACGATGCGGAGCCCCTTGCCCCCATCTGACCGCCACCATTTTTTGGCTCGAATATTTTTTTTCCGAATCTCACAAAATGAGGGGTTCTTGGAAGTCGAAATCTCCTTACTAAGAATTCCCATATAAATTATGCCATAGCTAATACTACATTCGTCGGAGTCTGAAGCATATTTCAGTTCCGTATTCCGGAATATAAACGCCTCCGACCCCTTTTTTGAACCGTCCGTGAAGACCTGTACGGCTCCGTTCGGTAAGGAAAACCCTTCTGTCAATGAAATTTGAAAATTCCTATTGAAATAGGGTTTCGGAGTACAGTAATCAATAAGATCCGGTATGTTATCCACTATACCTAAAATACTTGCATGCCCCCAAAGGAAATAATCTATTTATGTGCATTAAAATATTTAAAACTGTAGAGGGAAAAGAGATGAGGAAATGAAAATCGTTTGACTACAATTTGTCTCTAGATTGTTTTGCATAAAGTGACTTTTCTGCAAAAAAAAAAAATTAAAATTTGTCGTTCATTGTACGAATCCATTAAATTTTTTATAGAAATTTGTGCTTTTTATCATTTTCAAATGTTTTTTAATAACGTTCATTAAAAACTTGGATAGTTTTTATCAATTTTAAAGTACTCCAACAGGAGTATGTTCTTTTTCATAAAAATTTTTAAAATTTTATGTCTATAAATTCCACATATAATATTCGTATTCGAATATCACCTTTATCGCGAATAAAAGGCGATTTTCTTCACGTGAAATATTTCCCGTGAACAAATTAGAAAATACTCGTAGTATACTGAAACAACAACAAACATTGGCGATTACAATTTTACAGAAAGGGAACACATTTCACGTAAACTTTTATTCCCGATAAGGGTGATTGTTTCAAATATTCATATTCGTATTCGTGAATAACTAAAATTTACACTCGACAAATCACTAATAAATACATAGGCTGATAAACACAATACCCTTTCCCGCCTCAAAGGTCATTAGTGCGAAAAAATTGGTCATACTTATGAAATCCTAACGTTTTGGATATTGATATAATAGATTTCGGAAAATATGATATTTTTGACCAAACCCTCTATTTCACCTTTCATTACTTCAAATTCATCAATCTTAAAGATGTACTCTACTGAAAAAATTAAAACCAGCAAATATATTTATACTTTTTGTAGTTTCCGGGGACTACTGCCCACGACTCCTTGTCCAATAGAAATGTGCAAAGAATTGGCAAGTCCGCGTTTGATTAAGTCCCACTTACCAGCGAATTTATTGCCGCTACAAATATGGGAAAAGAAGCAAAAGGTAATTGAGAAAGCAAACAAATATATTCGAATACACTCTGCAAGAGTTATGAATTAAATACTTGATATTCTGCTCAAGCAAATTAAAATATTATAAATTAGTTAGTTAATTTTTATTTTTGTTTAATTCTAGATAATTTATGTTGCCCGTAATGTTAAGGATGTCATTGTGTCTTCTTTTCATTTCACCACTAAATTGGGCATATGGAATGGTAACAATTTGAACGATTTTGTACAGGACTTTCTCAACGATGAAATCATTTATACAAATTTCTGGAAACATATTGTGGACTTTTGGCAAATGCGCCATGAGCCATTCATATTCTTTGTGACTTATGAAGAAATGCAACGTGATTTGGCGGTTGTTCTACAAAGGCTGTGCAGCTTCTTGGAGAGACCGCAATTGACCCCAGACGAATTGGAACATTTAATGAAACATTTATCCTTTAGCAATATGAAGGGTATGATACTTAATGGCATTTTAACTAAATTTAATTTTCATTTATGCGCTATTTTAGAAAACAAGCATACCAATTTGACTGATTATTTGAAAGAAAAAGTGCCGCTTGCGAAGCAAGATTTCCAGTAAGTTTAAGAAAACTTTATTCATATTATTTGGCATTAAAATATTTTTTTTTTTTGAAATACTTATTTATTAGATTTATGAGACGCGGTATTGTGGGCTCCTTTAAGGACGAATTAACTCCTGAACTACAGGCCAAAATTGACAAATGGACTGAAGAATGTTTGAGCAAACATGGCCTAAAGGAGGCAGATATTTTTGGCAAGCTTTAAAAATTTCAAGCAAGCCTTTTATTAGCTAACAAAATTGTAAATTTAAATAAGGAGACAATAAAAAGCACACAACTCACAAAAAGTATACATACGAGTATAAATAAGCAAAAGTAACATCTGCAAAATATGCATTTTTTTAAAGAGAACTGAAGACATGTTAATTGCTTGAGTGTTAATTACTCCAAAAGACTATAGTTTTACAAATAAAGATTTTGAAACTTTCAATTTAAGGCCGCATTAGTTTTTACTTTTCGTTGCCGTTCTTTTCTGTATAAAAAATTGTGCAATTACTTTTTCTGTGCAAGGAATCAGCTGGCAACCTATTGAACTATAAACTAATGCATACACAGTTTTGGCTGTCATTTTCTACAGATTTGTCCGCAACAGAACATAACATAACATAAAAGGAAAAACAAACCACACATACAGATTTTCAATTGAACAGATTCAAAACAGCTGATTCAGAACGGAACAACACGTACAAACTAATTCTGCCTTTACACACAACCTATGCACACAACTTAAGGTAATATTTTTTATTTTCTCTCTCAAGAGTCGAGTATGCAAGATATTTATTTGTCTGAAATTTCTACACAACAACCCGTTTAGACACGCAAAAATTTACCATACAATAAAATAAATTGACAATAAAATTTAAGAATTTGAAAACAGTCGCATATCGCTCATATATTTGAACAAAGTCATGTGAGTAAATATGTTTATTCACATCAGACCCCTTTTAGACACCTAAAGTTTACTTTGCAAGGTCTTAACTTAGCTGTGAGGAAGACAAAAATTGACAGAACCTTCGTCTTTCACCCAGCTGAATTAAGACTTTGCAAAGTAAAGTTTGTGTGTCTAAAAGGGGTCTGATGTGAATAAATATATTACAACTCACTTGGGTCCAATACAATGATCCCTTTGTGCTAACTGTAAGTTGGAAGTAGTAGAGAAAAGGAAGATAAAGAAGAAAGGGGGAAGATATATGTACATAGGTGAATATATGAATAGTTAATTGAGAAGAAAAGAGAGTGGGTACGGAAAGGGGATTGTGTGTACACACGCTATAGAAGTGGTTTAATGGCCATACCTCCTAATATAAAGACTGTTTTGAGTCATATTTCCGATAACTCAGATAGGCTACTGAAGGATAATCTTCTAAGGAAGCGCAAACGGAGATCCTCCAGAGCGGAACAGAAGCAGAGGAGATGCGGGATACTTTCCTTCTCTTCTTCATCATTACAACTGGACCAGTAATAATTGTACGGAGAGCAACACATTTAGCATGGGACGGTCAGTGTGGCCAAGGGATTCCTCAAGTGCATCCCAATGAAGTTCATGAGGTTTTCTGTTCTGTGGGGTTTTAGGCGAGACTAGAGAGTTCGCGCTATCACGCAGGTCAGCTCATTGCGCCATCTGTCTTGAGCTGAATTGATAAAGGCAACATTGAAGCGTCTCCAGTACTATTAGAGTGAGAGCCCGCAGAGATTGTCAATATCGACTGCTCTTAGTAGGACTCCCCTCTTTGCCAGGTCATCCGCAGCTATGTTGTCTGAATTAGTCCCGTGTCCACGCACCCAATTCAGTGTGGTAGATGCTATGCAACATTCTTGGACAAGGAAAGATGGGGAGTACACACCTGCGAGGGACTTAATTGCAGATTGGCTGTGAGTTATGATATTCACTGTTAGATATTCGATAAAACCTTAGCCAATGTGTTGCGGATATCTCTGCCTGTAATATGGCTCATTCGTCCGGCAGTGTGAAGGAAATTTCAATTCCGAATGCTGGAATATATATATGCCCCCACCAACTCCTACTCCCCTCACCTACCACGTCTTGAGCCGTCCGTGAAAACCTGTACGGCTACGTTCAGTGGGGATAAGTCTTCTGCCAATCAAATACTAAAATTCCGATTAAAATTGGGTTCGGGAATACTGTAGTCAATGAGATCAGGTATGTTGTTAACTGTATTTAGAATGCTAGCATGTCCCCAATATATATAGTTCCATACGCCTGTTGTGTTTAGACAAACGGCAGTATGTAGAGCTAATTTCCTAGCCGCTAAGTCTACAGGAAGCCAACACAGCATAGCGTAGAATACCTTTATCAGCGTGGATCTAAGAGCAACTGTTATCATAAGTGCCATTTTGCGGATAATCCCTTCTATACGAAACTGATTGCTCACTGATTCTAGTGCTGTCCACCAGACTGTGATTCCGTAAAATAGTATAGGTTTTATGACCATCTGTAGTATCCACCCGACTCCTTTGAGGGGTTACTCCCCAAGTAGAGCCGTTTGCCTTCCTACAGACGTAACAGAACAGCGCCACGATTTTCACAATAAATTTGCACAATTTGGAAGTGTTCTGCAGGTGTCAGTTTACTCAAGTTGAAATGTTAAACCAAATTAAACATAAACCACTTGACAGCTGACAAAAAAATGGCCTCCAGTTAAAAAATTGTTGCCGACTTGAAAGATTTATACCGCTATAAAAAAAAATACCCTTTATAAGCCACATACATGTTTATTTGGCAGGATCACGTGGTTTGCAAGAAATTTAATCATTTATGGAGATATTCGATGTGTGCACCGAACGGTATGAACGTATTAGTTGTGATGTATGTGAAGATAAATTCGTATTTAAATAGCAGAGACAGGAACCAACATTTCTAACATTGCATGTTAAGCACATAACAGAGCACTGTTAGCTATTTAACAGTAGTCGATAAATGGATTAGGATTCCAAATCCTTGGAACTGGATTAAGATAGATATTTTTTTTTTGGAAAAATTTCTCTAAATTGTACCTTATGAAATTATAAAAGAATGGTAATGGAAATATGTCTGGTAGAGCCAATAAATTAGATTTAAGAAAACATAATTTTCTTGAGAAGATGAGTAGTCATTTGGGTAAAATATGGAAGAGCACACGTACTACACCATATAGGGGTGGTACTCTGGAGGGTCCTAAATGTGATCCAATCGGTCACGTTTCTGAAATAATTTTGGGAATTGAAATAATCGATTTTGAAAAAAGTGCTTTTTTAGTGAAATTTCTTGAGAAGATCAGGGTAAAATATGGAAGAGCACATGTACTACACCATATAGGTGTGGTACTCTGAAGGTTCCAAAATGTGATCCAATCGGTCACGTTTCTCAAATAATTTTGGGAATTGAAATAATCGATTTTGAAAAACATGCTTTTTGTTGTGAAATTTCTTGAGAAGATCAGTGGTCATTTGGATAAAATATGGAAGAGCACACGTACTACACCATATAGGGGTGGTACTCTGGAGGGTCCTAAATGTGATCCAATCGGTCACGTTTCTCAAATAATTTTGGGAATTGAAATAATCGATTTTGAAAAACATGCTTTTTGTTGTGAAATTTCTTGAGAAGATCAGTGGTCATTTGGATAAAATATGGAAGAGCACACGTACAACACCATATAGGTGTGGTACTCTGGAGGGTCCTAAATGAGATCCAAGTGTTCACGTTTCTCAAATAATTTTGGGAATTGAAATAATCGATTTTGAAAAAAATGCTTTTTTAGTGAAATTTCTTGAGAAGATCAGGGTAAAATATGGAAGAGCACACGTACAACACCATATAGGTGTGGTACTCTGGAGGGTCCTAAATGAGATCCAAGTGTTCACGTTTCTCAAATAATTTTGGGAATTGAAATAATCGATTTTGAAAAATATGCTTTTTTCGTAAATTTTTTTCAAAGAAGTGGTCATTTTGGTAAAATATGGAAGAGCACACGTACAACACCATATAGGTGTGGTACTCTGGAGGGTCCTAAATGAGATCCAAGTGTTCACGTTTCTCAAATAATTTTCTCAAGAAATTTCACCAAAAAAAGCATATTTTTCAAAAACGATTATTTCAATTCCCAAAATTATTTGAGAAACGTGAACACTTGGATCTCATTTAGGACCCTCCAGAGTACCACACCTATATGGTGCAGTACGTGTGCTCTTCCATATTTTACCCTGATCTTCTCAAGAAATTTCACTAAAAAAGCATTTTTTTCAAAATCGATTATTTCAATTCCCAAAATTATTTGAGAAACGTGAACACTTGGGTCGCATTTAGGACAATCCAGAGTACCACACCTATATGGTGTAGTACGTGTGCTCTTCCATATTTTATCCAAATGACCACTGATCTTCTCAAGAAATTTCACCAAAAAAAAGCATGTTTTTCAAAATCGATTATTTCAATTCCCAAAATTATTTGAGAAACGTGAACACTTGGATCTCATTTAGGACCCTCCAGAGTACCACACCTATATGGTGTAGTACGTGTGCTCTTCCATATTTTATCAAAATGAGCACTTCTTTAAAAAAAAATTTACGAAAAAAGCATATTTTTCAAAATCGATTATTTCAATTCCCAAAATTATTTGAGAAACGTGAACACTTGGATCTCATTTAGGACCCTCCAGAGTACCACACCTATATGGTGTTGTACGTGTGCTCTTCCATATTTTACCCTGATCTTCTCAAGAAATTTCACTAAAAAAGCATTTTTTTCAAAATCGATTATTTCAATTCCCAAAATTATTTGAGAAACGTGTGAACACTTGGGTCGCATTTAGGACCCTCCAGAGTGCCACACCTATATGGTGTAGTACGTGTGCTCTTCCATATTTTATCCAAATGACCACTGATCTTCTCAAGAAATTTCACCAAAAAAAGCATATTTTTCAAAATCGATTATTTCAATTCCCAAAACTATTTGAGAAACGTGAACACTTGGATCTCATTTAGGACCCTCCAGAGTACCACACCTATATGGTGTTGTACGTGTGCTCTTCCATATTTTACCAAAATGAGCACTTCTTTTAAAAAAATTTACGAAAAAAGCATATTTTTCAAAATCGATTATTTCGATTCCCAAAATTATTTGAGAAACATGACCGATTGGATCACATTTAGGAACCTTCAGAGTACCACACCTATATGGTGCAGTACGTGTGCTCTTCCATATTTTACCCTGATCTTCTCAAGAAATTTCACTAAAAAGCATTTTTTTCAAAATCGATTATTTCAATTCCCAAAATTATTTGAGAAACGTGAACACTTGGGTCGCATTTAGGACCCTCCAGAGTACCACACCTACATGGTGTAGTACGTGTGCTCTTCCATATTTTATCCAAATGACCACTGATCTTCTCAAGAAATTTCACCAAAAAAAGCATATTTTTCAAAATCGATTATTTCAATTCCCAAAATTATTTGAGAAACGTGAACACTTGGATCTCATTTAGGACCCTCCAGAGTACCACACCTATATGGTGTTGTACGTGTGCTCTTCCATATTTTATCCAAATGACCACTGATCTTCTCAAGGAATTTCACAACAAAAAGCATGTTTTTCAAAATCAATTATTTCAATTCCCAAAATTATTTGAGAAACATGACCGATTGGATCACATTTAGGAACCTTCAGAGTACCACACCTATATGGTGTAGTACATGTGCTCTTCCATATTTTACCCTGATCTTCTCAAGAAATTTCACTAAAAAAGCACTTTTTTCAAAATCGATTATTTCAATTCGGAGTACCACCCCTATATGGTGTAGTACGTGTGCTCTTCCATATTTTACCCAAATGACTACTCATCTTCTCAAGAAAATTATGTTTTCTTAAATCTAATTTATTGGCTCTACCAGACATATTTCCATTACCATTCTTTTATAATTTCATAAGGTACAATTTAGAGAAATTTTTCCAAAAAAAAAAATATCTATCTTAATCCAGTTCCAAGGATTTGGAATCCTAATCCATTTATCGACTACTGTTAAATAGATAACAGTGCTCTGTTATGTGCTTAACATGCAATGTTAGAAATGTTGGTTCCTGTCTCTGCTATTTAAATACGAATTTATCTTCACATACATTTAGTTGTGTTAGCACCCTGTAACAACTAAAATTTAGAATCTAAACACAGAATCATATATGTATGTATGTATCTATATATAACATGTGTAACTGTTAAAGAGAAAATATCATAGAAAATATATAAAATCAAATGAGAGATTGACGTGCATATATGTAAATGTAGATAAGTATGTGTGTGCCATAGTATATTATATTAGTTATTTGCACATGTACATACGTATGTGAATATATTTATTAACATAAGAACTCAAATAATAAATAACTTATTTCATACATGTGTTGTGAAATGAAAACAATTTAACAATTTCATTTTACACTAAAAACAAATAAAATTTTAGAAATGTAGAAAAAATACTGGAAATGAAAAAAATTTCGGAAGTCAGTTCACCTCGCAATGGCATTCATCTTAACTCCAGAGCGATTTCCGATAATTTTTTGGGAGTCTAGAAAATCAATTTAAAAAAAATTTGAAGGAATGTAAGAATAAATTCCCGAATTTTTATGGTTATCGAGAATTTTATTGCTGATGCTAGGAAATTAAAAAAAAATATGTACATATGTATATGTATGTATGTACGTGTATTGGCGTTTTGAAAGTTTAAGTCTGAACATATACAGGGCAAACATGAATAAAATTCCGCCTTGACATTTTTCCCAGGGAACAATTCCAACTAATAGCAAATAATAGGGAAAACAAAAAATTCTAATTGGTAAAGGGAGAAATTTCACGCGGAATTTTATTCATGATTGCCCTGATTAAAGGAAGCCTCAAAAGAAAGTTTATATTTGTTGTTTAGTTTACTTCGAAAACGCAACGAGTCTGATGGGGTTGCAGCGTATGCCAATCGGTAGCGTGGCTTTTGGGAATTCAATCGCTGGAAGCCGCACTGTGCATGCAAGAGTTTTGCGAAAACTATTAGTATTCGGTCACTGTAGACCTTGTTGACAATCCTACAATCTTGGCAGTTTGCAACAATTAAATGATTTCTCAGGCATACCTCTCATTTAAACAGATAAAAAAATTTAAAGAGACAGGGACATTATTGGAAAAATCAATTTTCGGGCGACCGAGATCATACACAACGGTAGAAAATGCAGGAAATGTTAATCAGTCTCTTGGTATTCCTTCAGTTGGGAAGCGTGCAAGTGCCTCAAATTTGAATAGATTACATGACATTTCAGACAAAGACCGAAAGCTGCATCCCCACCAAATTCAATACGCCCAAGAAATAACGCACCAGGAGACGAGTTAAAGACTTGACTTCCCTGGAAAATTTACGTCCAGAAACCCCACACAATGCTTGTTTAAACCATAAAGTATTTTTCCTATAAAGTTACATACATACATACCTCCAAATTAAAGTTGACGCCAATAAACCGATCCTTGTAAAAATTTTTACTAGAATTATGTAAAGTTTGGTCTGTAAGTGGACTCGGACAGACACACCCTACACAGACACACCCTACAAACTTATAACACCCCTTTTTTATGTCAGGTTTAAAAATGGGAAAATGGAAAATTTGTCAATAAATTTTACTTTTTAAAATTTTGAAACAACACAATGGGTCTGATGCATACAACCTGAGCAGCATTTGCTTCGGCTCAATAATATTGACTGTAGGTCTAGGTGGTATACTTTTGCTCATTGCTTGAGATCGTACTCAGCAGAGTTAACTTGAGTTAAAGCTCAGTTTTTATGCATTAGACCCAATGTGCTACATTTTTTTCATTTCACCAACTAAACAAAGGTTTAGTCATTTTTTTTAATCAATCAACTAAATACACACAAACCTTCTTTTATGACGCACCGTCTAAAAGGACTATTCGGCAAAATTAAACTATGAATTCCAACCAGTGTGTTCAGTCAGCACTTTTATGTAAGAAAAAACATTTTTGTGGAGCATTTTAACCTTCAAACTCTTCTCCATTTGGGACTTTTTTGCTGCCTTTGTAAAAAAAGTGGGGTCTAAGAAATTTAGAACATTTTTGTCCACATAAACACCAAAAATCAATTGTACAATAATTTTTCAATGATTCCGGATTTGAGAGCTGAAATCGACATCATATGCAAGACATATGATGACCTAATAATCATTCTAAGAACAGCTGTAAAGCTAAAATTTCTTTTTTATTGATTCAAGCATTTTGGTGATTAGTCATTTTTGGAAACATAAAAATTTTTTTGTGATTCCTACACTCAAAATATTCCATGCTTAAATATACGAAATATTTTTTCGTAATTTATTTTTTGTGCAATAAACGAAAATTTTGTACATTTTACGAAAATATTTGTGGCTTGTGCAGGAAAACAGATTTTGTAATTTTACGAATTTCGTTAAGTTACAAAAATCATTTCGTACAATTATTTTCGTATATAGTACCATATCTTCCGTTTATTTTATTGAATTTAGTATAAAATAAAACATGTTTAATTTCGTAGAATAAACAAATTTTGTTTTGTTATCATTTTGTTTTCAGTACAAAATTATTCTTAAATTTATAAAAGTTTCGTAAATTTTACGAAAAAAAAAATTTGGAAAAACTGTTGTTTTGTTTTATTTTTTAATGTTTTCCCCATTTGTTTTCTTGTCATTGAATACAAATATAAAAAATTTTTAAACAAATTTCAATTAAAATAAAAATTGTTTTAATAAAAAATTACTTTTTGGCTTACGATAGGAACGCAACTGGGAAGACCGATAAATCTCGTCCACGGAACACCAACAACGAATAAGTAACAGATCTTATAAGTGATAATTGGTTATTGTTTGTGCAAAGAAAGAGAAAATCCATCTAAATAAATCTATCGCAGAGTTCGTCAAGCAGGACGAATTCCGTTTGACAGGGGTGTTGTGATAATCTTCATATGAACAAATATCTTTTATTTTCTATGTCGAAAGTCCGCAACGAAAAATTCGTTGTTCGTCCAAGTTGTGTTCCCAGTTTGATTCTTTTTTTCAGTGCAAAATGTGTATGTATGTATGTATGTGTATGTGATGTATGAGGAATACACAGGCTGTAATAATTCCCCTCAAATTACATATATTTTTATTTTCATAATTATTGCAACCTTTAATTCCAAGAATTACCGATTATTCTACAAAATTATCTTTCAAATGTAAAATATATTTTTTTGCAGATTTTTATATTCTATAGATTTTAATTTTACACAAAATTTCGTATATAACACAAAATTGATTTTCATTATTCACGAATTTATTTTGTAATATAAACATTGTGTTTCGTAAATTTACGAAAAAAAACCCTGTAAATATACAAAATTTTGTTATTTGCAGACAAAAAGTATTTCGTAAAATAAACAAATATTATTTCCACTATTTACGAAGCATTTTGTACCGTAAAAACAACGAATATTTTCGTAAAATGAACCACATTTTTCGTTTATTTTACCTATGAAATATTTTGAGTGTATACAAATTATCTAGATATGTATGTAAGTAGCTTGCTTTCATTCTGGAAATGTGATTTAAAAACTGTTAAAATATTTTAAACTTTTTTTTATCAAATTGGCAGCATTTAAACATGGTTTCTATAACTCGAGAATTTTTTTTTTTGCAATGCGAATTTATGTTAAAAATAATTATAAAGTTAGTAAATGTTGACATGCGCTTATGATTTTTTTGGAAAATAAATTTTATTTAGATTATTTTTTTGCTAGTTAGTTTTAAGAAATAAAATATATAGTTTTTCTTTTTAAGACAATAAGATTTTTTTTTCTTCTGTATTGAAATCTACTTTATTATTTTGCAGTGCATCATCATCATCTTCGTAATCATCATCATCTTCATAATCATCATCATCATCATTATAGTAATCATCATTATCATATTCGGAATAGAGAATTGCATAATCAGTATTATTGCCATTGTCGTTGAAAACCAAATCCACATCAGCTCCAAAAAAACTTTCATTTTCTGGTACAATGTCATTTTCTTCGCAATCAGCAGTATCACAAATAATATGCTCTATCAAGTCTGGCGAAGCGGCGACATCTTCTTCAGTAACTAATCCAGCATTAGTATTTGTAATAGTTAAGACAATCTTTCCTTTGGTTTCGATAAACTGAGGAAATGTCAACATCGAAAACGCTAAAAAAAATAGTTACATATGTATTTAATTTCAAATTTATTTTCTTAAGTTTTGAAAAAAAAATCACACTGACCGAAAAAAATTTTTCCAATTTTTGTAATATCCATTTTCTTTCTTTTAAAGCACTTTAATTTTAAAACGTTCTTATGTTCCCAAACTCAGTAACGTTATAATTTTAAGAATTTTATGAATCGGTGGTATGAACTCGTTTAAGCAATTTAAAAAATAAAATTTTATATTTTTTTGCAAAACATTTGTGTAAAGAACAGAATATACTATTGCTAGACTAATACTAACATTAGAACGTTTTTGATATTATTAACACGCCGCTCTTTCAGTAGAAACTCTCAACATCAGGTATTAAGAGCATTTCATGCGTAAAATAAACGGCAGGTAGCGGGTTAAAATGTCTTAGAAATATATTCGCCAGCACCAGTGCACAATGGGGGCGGAATAAAAATATTTTGGAAATAAATCAGCCATTTCTATCAAAATAAAATTTCGCATATACCATGTAAAATTTTTTTCATGACAAACCACATTTCATTCATGTGGTATCTCTGTATAGAAAATGTCAAAATAAGCGAAAAGCACAAAGAATTAGAAAAACTAAATGAATTGGGGAAGGGGGAGAAGGGGGCTGAATGTGCCCGCCAAAAAAATCGATTATAAAATTGCTTTGTCGTTTGTGGACCAATTTTCAAAATTCTTTTTGCATATGGAAAAGCTCCACTAATTTTTTTAAGATATGTGAGGTGAGGGAGGTGGAACCAAGTGCCCGCCTTCAAAAATTTATTATCAAATAACTGTTGTTTCAAAATTTACCCGCCCCAATAATTGATTATCAAATAACGTCGTCATCTGTCGACCGATTTTTAAAATGTTTTTGAATTTTGGGAGGGGGAGAAGAGTGCTGAATGTGCCCACCAAAAAATGGCTTAAATGGTTGGTGGGCTCTATTCTGCATTTTCCTGAAAGAATTTTAGAAATCAGACGGGTGGTTGTTCTGGAGATTACCTCTAACAAACATAAAAACTTTAACTCTTTAATAGAGTATATAAATATAAGAAGTACAGATACTTTCATTTTTTGTTTTTGCTTTAAAGTTTTGTTTTTTTAAAATGCACAAAAATCACACACATAATTGTAAAAATTTTGACTCCAGCGTGCACGCGATGGCTTCTATACTCAAGTGCGCGACTTCATCTCTTATATTTTATTTTCATCATCATCGGCGACATCAACAGAAAAAACTAAACTTTGTCTATTGCAACAAACACTTCAGAGCTCCACAATTGACAAGATTCAAGTGACCAAAAGGTGATGAAGTGGCTGGAGACCAACTTTTGAACACCGACCAGTAAAAAGCCACAATTCTTGATTGCTCTTCAATACATCATGCAGCAAACAACCAAAGATTTTGGCCACAAAAAACACACTCCCCCACACACATACGAACAAAAATATTATGTGAAAAACAGTGATGATCAAAAATCCCTTTTCACTTGCTTCTCATTTTTCAGCGAAAATTTTTAGTATTAATTTAAATTTATGTGCAGTTTCTACAAGTCGGGCAGACGACTTGTCTAGAAAATTTGTATGAAAATCACTAAAAATATGAGTTCTTTCTATATAAATTTTATACTCAAGTCGTCCGTCTGGGTTGCCGAAACAGGGGGTTAATTTAAAAGTTTATATGAAAAGCACTCATTTATAATCAAGTCGACCGTTCGGATTGTAGAAACAGGGTCCAAGTGTATTAAGTAATGGAAATGTACTTAATAAAGTTGTCAAAGGAGTTTAAAAGCCAAGAGCGATGAGCTTTGTAACGTATGCGTTTTAGGAATTTAAATGATAACGAGTCAGTTTATAGAAACATTTTTATCGATTTTATTATAAGGTCTTCCAATAAGAGGTTTCAATTGTAAATGGATATAACGAGTACTGCCAGTTTACAGAAGCCATATAAAAATTCTCGTATGCCTATTTATATTGAAAGCAAAAACAAAGCACTCAAAATTTGTTTTTGTTTTCAATATAAATAGACAGCCGAGAATTTTTACATGGCTTCTATAAACTGGCAGTTAATTAATAATGGAAAATAGTCACCCTTATTGCAGTTGTCAACATTGACGTCACGTCAATATAATACCAACATAATTCAGGCTTGTCTACCCATTGTCTAAAACAACTGAAGGCTATTGACAGGCTCATGCTATTTTCTAAACCTTGAACTTGGTATGAAGATCATGTCGGACACCGCATATGCCTAAAGTAGACCGCTCATGTCCATGTTTCGAATATGCTCTGACATCGATGCCTGAACATATTGCTGAGCAACAATAGCCCATCTCTATTGCACTAACGCAAAATACTTTGATAATATTTGATAATACATAACATGGACATTGCATGTATTCACAGTTGCTCTGCCGCCGTCATGTTCAAGTCAATGGCTCGTGAAGACGCAGGTTTAGGGAGTATAAATAAACTGTCAATAGCACAAAATGTTTGTCCAGGCTGAGTAGACAAGGCCCAATTTTTGGCATATTATTGACGTGATGTCGATGTTAAGAACTGTAATTTTTCACTGTCACACGGTTTACAGGTGCAAAGTCGAACCTTTTTTTAGGGTTCCGTACACCAAAGGTGAAAAGGACCCTATTGTTTTCGCTACGATGTCCGTCTGTCCGTCACAAGCTGTTTTCTCGGTAACCGTAAAACTACAGGCCACAAATTTTCACAACAACAAATATATGACAGTGAAAAATTAAAGGGTGTTCCAAAACTAGCAACTAAAAATTTTGAAATCCTAATGTAATTAATATACACACAATTATATATCGACACCTGAAATATTCAAAGTTAGTGTATTTTTATGCAGACTACACCATTTCAACATTGAAATTTAAAAAATCAAAATTAAAGGGTATTCTATCAGTTAATATTATTTTGACTAAGTAATTTTTACAACGAAAAAAAAATTTTACCGGGTAATTAAAATTAAAAAAAAAACTTTTACATCTGGTAAGATAGTCGATTATATAGCCTAAAGTTCGTATAGTATGACATATCGGTCATTCTCTCAAAGAACGTCATAATTCAAAAAATTTAATTTTTGATTTATTTATTTTGATGCAGAATTAATCCTCATATCGTATTGTGTAAAAATTTCATACAAATATCGTGCTTATTCAAGTTTTGAAAGCAAAATTGAATTTTCTTTTTCCTTAAGTTGTGTGTAAATCTGAGCTGCCCAAAGTAGCACCAGAGTACCTAACATCAATCGGTTTATTATACAAATGAATACACATAAACAAATACATTGCCCTCGGTGGGCAGCTCTGGTATAAATTGAAAATTTTAAACTCGTTTTCTGGCAAACGATTTTTGTTTTGAGTTATGACATTCTTTGAATAAATGAGCGTTATGTTCGTGTGCGAGTCAAAGTCGCATTTTTATATATCAAAACAAAAACCTTTTATGGGAAGTTCCTGAACTTGAAAAGAAGAGAGAAAAAAAATTTTTTTTAATTATTTGAAAAAAATTTTTGTTTTAATTTTTGAAAAGGTTGTTTCAGTTAAAATATTTGAAATACTCTTTCTACGGAATCTATTTTCCCAATCAGTGCAAAAAGCAATTAAGTAGTGGAAAATATTTTTTGTCACAAAATCTACAATAATCGTATTTGATCTATAAGTCAGGATTTTGGGGGGCAGACATCGATTTCTGAAAACTCGATAAGTGCTTTTATATTTAATATTTCACTGTCACACGGTTTACAGGTGCAAAGTTGAGCAGGTTTTTTTTATTCCTTCAAGCATTTTGGTGATTACAAAGGGCGTTTTAATTTTTTCGGTGTGATATTACAAGCAGAGTGTTGAGCAAAAATCGGCCTTGTTGAACTATTGCGCAATATTTTAAAGTTTTTCAACCGGCATGGCAGCATTTAAAAATGGTCATCTTTGACTCAGCTTATATTTTCAAAAGTACGACGAAGTTATTAACGGCAGACATACGCTAATGATTTTTTGAAGTTAAAATTTTTATTTTATTTTTATAAATAATCAGATATTTCGTCCCCTTCTTCGAAATCGTCTTCTTCATCGTACAATAGTCTTGGCTTTACGTACAAGTCATTGTTATACAGTCTTGGTTTCTCATACAAGTCAGCATTAATATCATCTTCATAACCATCATCATCATCATCATTAACATCATCATCATTAACATCATCATCATCATTATCAACATCATCATCATCATCATCATTAACACCATCATCATTATCATCATCACCGTCGAGTTCTGTGCCGTTTTCCACAAACACCATCTCATAATCAGTGTCATTGGCGTTAGCAATGAAATCGAAATTCAGATCCCCTCTAATAAGGCTTCCATTTCCTGGCACAATGTCATTTTCTTCGCAATAAGCAATGTCACAAATATCATACTCCTTTAAGTCTTGCGATAAGGTAACATCTTCTTCGGTAACTAATCCAGCCTCAGTATTTTTAAAACTGAAGACAATCTTTTCTTTGGTTTCAATAATCTGAGGAAATGTCAATATCGCAACTGCTGAGGAAAAATAGTTATTTGATTTCGAATTTTTGAGTTTTGAAAAAAAAACATAAACTTCCATACTGACCAAAAAAAATGTATCCAATTTTTTTAATATCCATTTTTTGTTTTGGTAATAAATTAAATTTTATTATTTTATTATCTCTCCTTTGAAGGACGTTTATTTTAACTCGTTTCTGTGTTGACTAACTCAGTAATGTTTCAAGTTTAATGTTTTTATAGACTGCGCTGGTATGAAATTGTTTAAGCAATTTGTTCTATTTTTCATATTTTTTTTTTCATATGTGTATTTTTCTAAAACAATTGTGTAAACAAAGTTGTTTGAAATGCAATCAAACATTTGCTCTAGTTGACATTACAAAATTTTGAAGCCGAATGGAAAAAAAATTCAACATCATTGTTCTGTTTTTTCTTAGCTAACATAGATGATACAAACGTGAGTATTATGCAATATGGGGCATTTTAGATGCTACCGTTTATTGTTAAAGTACCGGAACATTGGTAAAACATTTGACTGAATTCTTTAAATATTTGCTCGCGGTACCAAAAGTAAAAGTTCCAAAGTTGTATACATATTTCGAAAAATGTTAAGCAGCGAATCATTGCACTACAACTTCCCGAAAAATCGCATAAAATAATTTAGATTTTGCCCAAAGGTATTTCTAAATATGAAAACTACAAGAATGCCATTAACTCAAAATTAGCTTATCTCGGACTTAAGTTCTTTTTCCTTTTTGCCACAGATAGTTGCCTAATTTTTTTTTATTATGAGCTCCTTGCAATTAATAGAAAACTAAGTTAGAAAGAAATTTCACTTAATCAAAAACTATGAAAAGTACACCAAAAAAAAAAGAGTACATACTTTTATCAGAAAGTACTTTTTCAAAAAGTTCTTTTTTAAAGTATGTATCTTCTACAAAGCTATGGAAATTACACTAAAAAACTATTTTTTGAGAGTAGATACTTTTTTGAAAAAGTATTTTTTCAGAAAGTACTTTTTTAAAGTACCTTTTTTAAGAACTATTTTTTTAAAAAATAACTTTTTCAAAAAATAATTGTCCTAATCATTTAAAAAACAATAATTCTTCAAAAAAGTATTATTTTAAAAAGCTCCTTCTCCAAAAGGTATTTTTTCCTGTGTGTTTTTCCCATATTTTTTGGACGAAGCGATGTTTTTTATGTCCCCTTTTGGGCACATTTTAATCCCCGTGAAAAAAACCAACCTATTGTAAAATAATTTGTATTGATTGGAAAGACCTTATATCAAAAAATATTACTCGGCATATACATATGTACATACATACATATGTATAAGATTAGATTTTTTTGAAAAAGAAACTTCAAGCTCAAATAAATATTTAAAAAAAACAACGAGTCAAAAATATCAAAAACTTATAATTTTTTTTTGTAATAATAAATATTTTTTTTAATTATTTATGGATTCACCCATATGTTTCTAACATACAATCTATATAAAAAGCTTCCTAATCAAAGAACTTAACAATGAATTAACGCAGTTAATATCCAGTAGCTTTAATATTCAAGATCTGTTTATCTAGTTGCTTTATCTATCATTTAGATATTTCCCTCCACAATACCCAGGCCCGCTCACACACACATACTGACACACTGGCTCTCAATTTATCAAATGTAAACAAACTAAATGAGAAAAACAAATACAGTCGAGCTGGTCTATGATAAACGTTTTCATACTATATTTATCGAAAGCTATCTTTAATTTGAATTTAAAAGTGTTTTATAAGTGATATAAATAATAATTTTTCAACGAATGTGACGATAGCTTTCAAGAAATTGTGCAACAAATGTATTGATAGCAAAACCAAACTTTCAGTAACAAAAATTTAATTCGGTCGATTATTAATAATTTTTTTTTTTTCATGTTTTTGAACCATAATTTTTAGTTTTTAGAAAATCTCAAATATATTTTGAAGTGTCCACTCGTAAGCAGTTTTGCCAGAAAATGCGGATGGGATAATGCTAAATCAGTCCAAATTTTATGCTAAAATGTGCTACAGAAGAAAAAGTAAACTGCTATGTTTTAAATTTATGTATGTACATAGATCTCTTAACATATTTTTGAAAATCTTGAATTATTTTTTACGAAAGAATATTCTAAATCTGGCAGTGAAAATGCTAAAATGGCAACAATGGTCGTAAGGCAGCTCTGGAGTCATCGCAAATTATTTTTCAAGTGCGGTAAGTTTTGCGCTGATTGTTTGGCCTTTGATAGTTTTGCGTCTCGCTCGCACTGGTTGATTAATTTACCTCAAGTAACTTTATATACCGAGAAAACAGTGCCTACTAAATACCTCATAAAATAGAACAAAATTAATAATAAACCATAATAAGGTTTTCTTCTTGTTCTTATTAGGCGACCTCATAAAAAATAAAAAAATAAAATTGCGTCTTTATTCGCTGTACTTATGTATTTTCATTTAAATTCTATACCATATACATATGTATGTATGTATGTAGTATATTATAGATGTTATTTATTTATACATACATACATACACATGTTATATTCTTCACTAACTTACTCACCAAGTATTGAACCAGCAAACTTCTACCTGATAGACAAGCACTCTACCCAATATGCTAACAAGCAGCCTGAATAACCATTGAAATTATTATGCAAACATTCTCATACAAAAATGAAAAAGATCATGAAAAAAATTTTCTCCATGTCTATTTATAGATATGAAATAACAAGACACCTCATAAAGTCAAGAAGATTTCCTTTTTAAAAAAAATCAATAAGATGCTTTACACATAATCATATAGGAACCTAATAAAATCAAGAAGAAACCCTTATTGAAAAAATCAATAAGGCAACCTAATAAAATCAATAAGAAATCCCTATAGTTTACAATTTATAAAAAAAAATCTAATAGAATCAAGAAGTTTTTCTATATGGATTGTTTTTTTTGTGCCAAAAATAACGAAAATTGAGTAAAAAAGTTGTGAATAATAAGATTTCTTCTTGATTTTATGTGGTTTTCTTCTTGATAAAATTAATAAGATTTACCACATAAAAACAATAAGAAATCTCTATGAAAAAATCTTCGCTTCTATCTGCTGGGATACCCCTTAGCCTAAAAACGTTTTATAGAGAAAGTATTATTGATTCTATTAGATCAGTTTTTTCTCTGTTTATGGGAAATCAATTCGCAAATTACTTAATTTGGAAACGTACTATTAGTCACCTCGCCTATTTTAGTGCAGCCATGTTTTGCAAATTCGCTGTGTAAAGTAGGTTGTAAAATAAATAATTATTTTGATGTAAATTTTATTTCTGACAATTATTCGCCTCCTCGCACTGAGTTTTGATGTCAAAGCCAAGTTCGACTGTATATAAATAGAAAAATAGGTACAGGCAAATCCCGCTATAACGAACGATATAATGTCAGGCCCATTCGTTATGCCGAAAAATTCGTTATATCGCAAAGTTTTTCGAAGTGTTGTTTTAACTTTTCTTACTGTCGACATCATACAATACAATAAAAAGAATGAGGGAAATTTTTTTTTTAAATAAGCTGCCAGATACAAATTAACGGTACCACAATTTTTTTATTGCAAAAATGCTGCTGTAGATTTTGTTAAATTTTTTTTTTTGCCGTTCGTTATACAGAGCACACCTTAATCAAAACATTCGCTATATAAAGTAGAACTAAATGTTAGATATATGACGCTAGCAAGTTTTTGTTTTTATTTTGCAATTTTTTCTTTATCATTCGTTATATCCAGTATAAAATTAGGATAGTATTCGCTATATAAGGTTATATCGGATTTTCGTTAAAGTAGATTCGTTATACCGAGATTTGCCTGTACAAAAAAAAACTCATAAAAGATTGACTGGCAACATCTCTGGGCAATTAATAACAGAAATAAATATAATAACAATGAGAGAAATATTTTGCTTTATTAATTTTTCCCTCATTTTTTTTTTAAAATTTATCAGTTTCTGTTTTCATGCAAATATGTAGTCTCCCTTTAAAGTGTTAACAAAACAAAAACGGTAGAGAAGCATTGACAACGCTTATCAAGTGCAAATTGTTACAATAAGAAGAAAAACAGAATACTAGGTACATACATGCCTATATTAAGTAAATAAAATATCTAAACTCACTGTATAGTGATCGGTTTTTAAAGTGAAAGCGTGCGCGGTCTCTCTCCCCAATAATCATGGCGAATCAAACTTACGCACAAATCATCAGCAATGATGATGAAATGTTTTTCTACTCAGTAACAAATTTCGATAATCCATTCGATAATACCCCAATAGTGGTCATGATGATTTTAGCCTGGTTCATATTGATTATAAGTTTTTCTCTGTGTTGCTGTTCCCAATGCTTTAAAAGTTCATTCTGGTCCAGCAAATGGCGTTCATGTGGCCTAGACGGAGGCACAGCCAGTGAGCATGATGATGATTGGTATGACAGTAACAGCATAACGACTGTTGCTGTGGATGTTGGTAAGTTTACAACTTGTTAGATATTCAGTTTTTTGAAAAACACATGAAAGAAAGACCGAGAAAAGAAGAGAGAACTTTACAAAGCAGCGATAACTTTGTTTACTTAATGACAGCGTTGCCGTTGTGACATTGAGGTAGTGATGCCAACCCATTGTCAAAAAGCGGTAGTTTCCAACAAATCTTACTTTGAAAAGAGGTAGGATGTGCCACTTTTATTTTTAGGATATTTAAAACACCTTAGTAAAATAATTTTTCGTTTCGATAAGAAATATTTTATAAGGATTAGATTTAAAAAAAACATCGGGTAACTGTACTTTAGCGTTATAATTAAAAAAATAAAAAAGGATAGATTTTTCTCGGAAAGTGGTAGAGTTGAGTAATATACCCAAAATAAGTAGATCTACAACAAAAGTAGTCGAGTTGGCAACGCTGCACTGAGGTATCAATTACCGCATAGAAATATATATACATATATATATATATATTATAGGGAAATCTCTGTACAACGAATCTCGCTTTAACGAAATTCGAATATAACGAACGTGCAAATTTTTACATTACCAGCCTTATACAGCGAATACTATATTAATTTTATACTGAATATAACAAATGATAAAAAAAAACATAAAAAATAAAAACCTTGCTGGCAACAAATTCCTAACATTTACTACCTCATATAGCGAAAGCTTTGATAAATGTATGCTCTGTATAACGAATGGCAAAAAAAAATACAATATTGATTTTCCAAACCATTGGTGCTGAGAGAAATTCAGGAAGAAGCGCTCGCAAAAGTATTGAAATTAGCAAAAAAAAACATCAATCAGTGATTTTTTTCAAGTGGATTATCCTTAAATGTAGAGCCGTATAAATTAACACATTGTACCATAACCGCCAAGAACCGTCATAAATGAAGTTTTATTTATTTTATTTGTTTATTTTTTTGTTTGTTTTATTATTTTTTTCGCTTTTAAAATTAAAAATATTTTTGTAATATTTATGGAATGAATAATTTTTTTTATCTACAATAATAATAACAAAAATATCACTTAAAAAAACTTTGGGTCTGACGTTCGTTATACCAGGATTTGCCTGCATAAGTTTTTGAAATTTCCAAACTATAATCCTAAATATTAGAAAATTTAATAATGTCCTCTTGAATTTGATTTAAGTTTTATTGTTTCATTGATTTTAATTATAATATAAAGAGTTTTTCTTATGAAAGGAGTATTTGTGTTGATTTTGTATAAATTTTTCTATTGTTATTCACGTAATATCTCTTTTATAATTGTACGATAGAATTATTATCTTTCATATTAAATAACAAAAATTAAAAATTTAAAAACCCCCCGATATATCTGGAAAAGATGTGACATCTTCTAAACGGCTGGACCGATTTTCTTCAAACATAGTTAAGAACCATCTCTATCAAGTCACCTTTCAAACAGAGAAAACTAAATCAAAATCGATCCAGCCGTTTGGGCTGTACGTGGACACGGACAGACATACAGACACACACTACAAACTTATAACACCCCTTTTTTTTGGTTGGGGGTTAAAAATAAAGTGAAACAATTTTATTAGAGTCTGAACACAATGTAACGCTAAGTTATTGCGGTGCGGTTTTTCATACGATTTTGAAGTAAAAAACCGCAGTGGGGAACGGCATAATATTATTAATATTAAAATCTATTTTATTTTCTCTGCGGACTTTTTTTGACACTCTTTCTGTTTCTGATGTTGCCATAGTTTTTGAATAATTGGCGATGTTCACAACATTATTGTAAACAAAAAACATGATTTTGAAGTTCAAAAATTTTTGTCATAAAATATAAAAGTTTAAAAAATATATATTAAATACATCTGCGAATGTATAAAATGTTATTAGCCGATGGCCTTAGTAGCTAGTGCTTCTACTCCTTTTATATTATTATTGTATTTATCTATAATATCAATATTAATAAATAAATAAATAATAAAGTGTCAATCATTTTTTGTTTTTAGTTACTGCCATTACAAAATATGAAACAAAGAGTAAATTTTTTAGAAAATTGTATAAAAACGTATGCACAAAGAAATTAATAAAAATTCAAACAAAAATTAACAAGTATTGCCGTCGCCATCTGCCGTTGTATTAATGATTAAACAGAATAAATCCGCAACTTCAGGAAAAATCGCTGTCAAATTACCAAAGCCCATAATAAAAACTACGGCAGTAACTTCAAATTCTCTCTAATTTTTGTTTTATTTTCTTTTGTGCTTATTTTTCTTTGTAGTTTTGTTCACAAAATGTATGGAATTTATTGAGATAATATTTTTTTATATGTGAGAGCATAAGAAAAAACGCTCTCAAAATAAAATAGATTCTACCTATCGACTGCTTTCTGATGCTAGTTTTTTGTGTCATTTTGTATGGAAAATGTATTTATGAAGCAATTCTGTTTGATCATTATCTCTTGACTGCTTTCGGGATGTACTTTTTTGTGTCAATTTGTATGGAAAATGGTTTACGCCGCAATTCTGTTTGATCATTTATGTTTATTTTTCTCTCCCGCAACGAGAAATCGCACCGCACCGCAAACATTGTGTTTAGACTCTTACGTACATTTTCACAATGTATGGTTAAAAGATAACAGAGACTTTAACTGCAAGTTTTGTATGAAGAACTGCAGTTAAAGTTCACGTTAACTCTTAACCATACATTGTGAAAAGGGACGTTAGTCTTTTTTTTATCAACAACATTTATTTATCCACAATATTTCGACACGCCTTTGTGTTTCTTCTTCAGTTGAAAATTTTAAATTAAAAGTATTTACCATACCACAGGCATACATACATATAAAAATTGAAATAATAATAATAAGGAACAGAAACATTCAAATAAATGTTGTTAATTTAAAAAAAAAAAATACTCAAGCTTTGCAAAAATCATTAATAAATTGAAACTTTAATTTTCTTGTTGAACCTTTCTAAAATTTGCTAACGGTAACGCCGTTTAAAGAATTGAAAAAGCTATTCTTTTCATAGTTCCCTATTATACAAAAAGTCTACTTTTAGGCGTTTCTATACAAACTGATATTTTTGTTATTTGTTGATTATTGTTGATTTATGTATATATCGTTGCCTAAATATAGAAAAACCTTATTATTAGTTTTTTTTTAACCAAGATTTTTGCATTTTTCGATACATTAGATGTTCTTCTATCGAAATAGGCAAGAAACTCGATAAAAAAACAATTAGTTAGGGCATTTCTTTAAAACGTGCAAATAATGGCACTCCTGGCCCAGATATTTTGCCGAATTTAGCATCGAACACTTCTTTCAATAGCAGTTCGTAAATATGAACGCGCCAGGGGCAATTAGAGCCCTGCGAGTAAATTTTGTACAAATTTCGCCTTTGTATGGGAGCCCCCCCTTAATGAGTCGAGATAGGATATAGGTATATTCGGAGGAAATGTTGAAAATGAAAAATTACTGTGGGTCGGTCTTACATTTTACCCCCCTAGGAGGCAACATAAAAGCGGAAAAAGCGGATTTATTAAAAAAAATTATTCAAAAAAGGAAAGTTATATGTTTTTTTGTAGTTTTTTTTTTTGCTTTTACCCTCAACTTTGAGGACGATGCGGAGCCCCTTGCCCCATCTGACCGCCACCATTTTTTGGCTCGAATATTTTTTTTCCCGAACCTCACAAAATGAGGGGTTCTTGGAAGTCGAAATCGAAAAATCGTAAATAACGCCATACCCAATAAATATACGTGTACATTCACAGGTAATAATAAAATTAAATTTAAGATTTATTTTTATAACAAACGAATTTCCAAATAACCAATATGTAATGCATAACGAATGTAAAAAGATTAACAGACGGATAAAAAAAAATTATTTGAGCTTAAAGTGTACGTTAAAACAAAGTTTCTATACAAATTTTGACAAAAGAACACTTGAAGTTCAAATAAATTTTTTTTGGATACGGCCGTAATTCTCTATCGAAACTGAACGAAGACGCTGATGGACAAACAAAAATAACAGTTGCTGATGTATTACTTGCTCTTCTGTTATAAACCGATCACAGAAAAAAGCTATGACAAAGCAAATTTACATACCAAAAATAAAATCGACTGGTGGAACAGTCGACTTTTCCATAAAAAAAGTGTGCAGTAACAGTACAGTCGACTTTTCTATAAAAAAAAAAAGCTTGCTGGGACTCATTCGACTATTCTATAAGAAAATGCCACTTTTCTGCAAGAAATACATACATGCTTTTGGTGGCATAGTGAACTTTTCTATAAGAAATGTGCTGTTATGACACATTCGACTTTTCTATACTAAATTGTGCTGTGGTGACGTAGTAGACGTTTCCATAAAAAAAAGTGTGCTGTGTTGATATAGTCGACTTTTCTATAAGAAAAATGTTGACAGATAGTGTGCTGTGACTGTACAGTCGATTTTTCTTTGCGAAAAGTGTAATGTGAGGGCACAGACGATTTTTCATTAAAAAAATTGTGGTGTGCTATAAGAAACGTACGTCTCTTATGGGTGTATATTATAGAAACTTTCAGTTGTATATTATCTGTACTTTACGTACATACATACATACATACAGATGTATTATATTTTGTACAAGAAAAATTTGTTTTAGCATATTTTAATTTGGTTTAAAGATTTTAGACAATTTTTTAAAGTCCTCCAACCACATTAATTTTAAATTTTAACAAGACTTTAATATGCCTTCCCCAATTGCTCTAAAATTTATCATCATTTATCTTTGTAAAAACATTTGGACTAAAAGTAAACAACGGTATTAATGCCAACGCTTGGTCATGAATTTAAATTAGTTAAAAGTATAAAAAAATACACATAAAACCAGAGTCACAAACAAATTCCTTGTTCTTCTCAGACCTCCACTCACAAAAAAATGTTCTTGCATGTTTGCTAAGAAAAAAAAAGCTTCCCTTGACATTGAGAAATTTCTTGAGTTCTCAAAAATACAACATAGCCTTAGCTTTTAGGCATTATTAGGGAATTATGCCAAATTTACCACACCATTTTATGTTGATTTGCTTTAAGTAGAAATTACTTGATTATGCTGACTTTTTCACAGTCTTGCAAATTGACCGGCAAACGTGAGTTGCACAGAAAATTAACACAACGTTTGCTCTACCTCAATGATGTTTAATTTAATTTTTTTTTTTTGCTCGAGTGCTGTCTATATTGTCATTGTTTAATGGTACATGGTACTTTAGTGATTTCCAAAGGGATATTAAAACATATACAAATTATATTTTGTTTACAATAGGGATGTAGAGGAATTTCTATTACTTTTTTTCTTTGCTTTAAATGTTAAAAGTTTTGCAGGAATTCGCATTGAATATTTCATAGAAAAAAAAAGTGAAAAAGTGTACAAAGTTTCAAATTCCTCAACATTATAAGAAAATATATAAAAAAAAATTTTAAGTATATTTTTGGGACACATTAACTTAATGTGATTATTTAGCGAAAACATATTGTATTCTTTCAGGAGATGATTATTATTAAAACGTGTTGCATATTTGTAGGATTTAAATATTCATTAAATGTTTAAAAATAAAGTTTGCTAATTAAATCTATTAGCATTCAAATTTCTTGAATTTAAAAGCATATACTGCTGTATTAAGTTTTTTTTTCTAAAAGGTTTGAACAGGCAGGTTTAATTCTTTAACCCGAGTTATGAAAGGCCAGCTGCAAAATATGCTACATCAGGAGTCCAAAAGAAAGAAAAAAATAATGAGTGTTAGTAAAATTGCATGGGTTTGATCAAACGTTTGTGTCTAAAACGACCGACTGAATGAGTTCGACCCAAGTCTAGTAAAAACCTAACAATATTACTTAGAACGAGTCCATACTAGAACAATACACCACTGAGAATTACAATGAGTAACTGCGCATAATCCTAATTGCAGAGCAAACAGTTTGTACGCTCACATATTTTCTCTCAAGCAACTATGACTAAAGCCGATTCCAAAATGAAAGAGCATATCTACTTCGTTTATGGGAAAAGCTAAAATACGCTAAAACTAAAAATAAAAATGCACATGCGTATCAAGCGCACTGAATCTCTCTCTCTCTCTCATACTTATGATCGGAGTATGCTTATACTCAGGCTGTGGATGTTTAATGAGTAAAAAAAATACAGGGATACTCGGGATTCATCATTCGTCATTGTATACAAACATTTGGGTATATAAAATGAAATGGAAAATGTGTGGGTGTTTGAAAACATGTTTTATGTGTCTGTGTGTGTAAATAAAATAGCCCTGTATATACGCATGTGTAGCCGATTAATAGTCAGAGTATTTTTATAACTGATAAAGGGCCTTATTATGAGTAAACTTTCGATCTTCGACTATAGCCGAAAGTACTGATCGAACGAGTTATCATTTGGTATTATGACGAGCATTCGACAAAGAATGTGCTTATTGTGAATATCTCTCACAGTGATTTTTAAAATTTGCAAGAACTTTATCTTGAAATAAAATCTAATCGTTTTTAATAAGTTTTTATATCAAAATAATTCATCGAAATCTTAATTCTGTTCGACAGACAAATCGTTGCTCAACAAAATTTTCGATGCTCATAATATGAATTGAATATTCGGTTTTCGATGTTCGAAAGCCAGCGAAGATCGAAACTCTAATGCGAGTTGCATAATAAGGGTCAAAGTCTATACATTTTAGTTAAAATTGTTTGTGTTACGTAATTTGAAAAATGTGTATAAATATAGTTGTTGGATGTTTATAGTTATATGTACGCATTCGGTTCAAAATTAATGTGTGTATTGGCATATGAGCATGTTTCTTTATTTTTAGCTGTATGTATTCATAGTGGTTTGACGGCCAATACTCAAGGAGTACTTAAAACGATATTTTTTTCATTATCTGGAACATACTAAGGTACTGCGACTGTTTAGAATTGGAACTGTGTCTCTTTCCAATACCTAGTGCGGAAAAATTTTAATATAACAGCGCAGCTTTCATGAACTCAACTGAGCTGTACAATATTTATTTTATTTTTATTTCTAGCTTTTCCAGAAGTGTGAAATTTTCGTTTTCATAATCATAATCTTTGTAAAACTTCTTCTGAGTAGTGAAATAATATATATGTATATGTAGGTCTTTAAAAAATTATAAATTTATCAACATTCAATAACAGCAAAGTCGGATTTAAGACAAATGCATATTATTTTTTCTTTCTTTCTTTTAAATCCTACCTTAAGGCTCCTGTCACATAACATTTTTAAAGCATACTTTCAGGATAAAATAATGTATATTTTTTCATGGACATACTGCAATATACAACAGATAATGAACTGAAATATTACTGCAAAAATATTAAAGAAAAAATATTTTATCTACTCGTATAAAAATATTCTTATATTGAGTATTTGTTTTCCATATTGAATAGCTGTTCCCGCTATTATTATTGTTGTTATCCCTTATTGCATTATACATTAATATGTATTGAAAACTCGTTGTCACTCCTAGATGCGTGCGTGCTACATGTGTAACTACGTATTTTTATTTCTCGTTTAATGTAATCATAAAGCTGAGTAGATTGTGTGAAAAAAATATTCATATGAAAAAATATAAATAAAAGCAGAGAAGTAATAAAAAGAAGAACAGAGAAGAAAAAAGAAAACTTATAGTATCGTAGAATATTGTTGCCATTGTCTGCATAATACACATGCCAACAGTAACAGCAGCAACGTACAAACAACATATTTTTTTTATTGAACTCTATGAACATGCACACGCATGAACTGTATATCTGGTTATAGGGTTCGACTGACTAGAACTGTATTATAATAACGATTTTCTGTAAAAGCTGTAATGACCAACAGGTAAAGGAAAGTAAACTTGCATAGTGCAAGCAGATGTTTCTAAGATTATCGCGAGTACCTGCCATGGCGCATTTACTTCACGGTACTTCTAACACCGAGTGAACTAAAGCATTCGCCACCGCCTTTATGCATATAAAGAAAGCACTGTGTGACTCGCCCATAGAGCACATAGGCTGACATCTTTTGTGACATTGCTGAGGTGTTTTAGCTATCTAAATTTCGTATTGCTTAAGACGCTTACGAGAGACAGTCCTAGCGCGTCACATAAACCAAAAGGTATGCAACAGCATCTAAAATGGTATCTGGCTGATCGCCGAGACCCTTCTTACAGCGATTTCGGTAGCAACCAGAACCACTACGTAAGTGACAGTCGCTGCATGTTCTTCAATAGAAGACCTCACCCACCACCAGAGAAATAGCCAGTGCTCTTGCGGTGTTGGAAAGAAGTCTGCCACAGACTTATTTGCAGAACTTATTTCACAATAATAAGCATCATTTATTAAGCCCCATGGTGTTACATAGAAGTGTAACTCCGAGGCAGACCAGCTGTTGGGTCATCGGTAGTACCAGGGTCAAAGGTTATATTCCAGAATGATGCTCCCTAATATTTAATTTTTAGGTGTATGAACTTCTACCCAACAGATGCCAACGAAACGTTTCACACATTTCGAGCTCACAAACTTTCGTTTAGAAAAGTGGGCGGGGCAAAGCCAATTAAAAGATAATCTTTTAGTTTGTGTATTTCGGAACAATCTGCATATTTCTGCACGCACATTTGGATCTTAAGATAAAAATGAGCAGGATCACGCCCAGATTCTCACAAAGTTATGATGTCAACGACATTTTTGGAGTTCTTGTATTAACAAGATCTCCTGTTTGTAAATGGGCGCGATTAACACTGTATTTCAATAGGCACTTTTGAACTAAATTGTTTGCCCCCGATTAAAAAAGGTTGTGTGTTATAAGTTGTGAGTCTGTGTATCTGTGTGTTTGTACAGATTATCGTACAGACCAAATGGCTGGACCAATTTTGATTTATTTTTTAAGGTGACTTGACTGAGGTGTTCTTAGCTGTGTGAAGAAAACCGATCTAACCGTTTTAAAATTAAAATGAAAAATTCAAGAAAAAAAAATGTTTTCTTGTTACACACAAAAAAGTAATATGAATAATTTTGTAATATCAATTAAAATATTTTTAATATCAATTAAAAAATTAATTAAATTTTCACCTATTAACAATTTGATAATATTAATTTTTTCCATTGAAATTAATTTATACATACAATTAAAAATTTAATTGAATCAATTAAATTCTTAATTGAAAACATTAATTGGTGAATACTTTTTTTGTGCACGAGTATTTCTTCGAGAAAAGAATTTGAGACTTGCATCTTATTTGGGAATTATGTCGATTATATTGCGTTTCGAGGACATTTTACATTTACTAGAGGTTTTCTTTACATATGTATGGAATTAACTCGTATTTTTTGGGTGTTATTTCAATGGAACTTGTTTAAAATCTTATGAAAGTTATTTTGTTATGAAATTAATCAGGGCAATTATGAATAAAATTCCGTGAAAAATTTCTCCCTTTTCCAATTAGAATTTTTGGTTTCCCTATTACTTCCTATTAATTGGAATTCTTCCCCGGTGAAAAATTTCTCGAGGAATTTTATTCATAATTGCCCTCAAGATATTCACCAGCAATTCACCAGATACTCTGGTCATATAAGAATATAAATTTCTGCGAACCCTGTTCTTCCTACGAAATAGTGTAAGAAAACAAAAACTAGCACAATAACAGTCACAACAACAACAAAACAACACCAGCATAACCCTAATGAAATTTTTATTGAACATGCATTTGCATGACAATGATATTTTCACATCGTATTACCCGACATACTGAAGTTTCCGTTCTGTTGTTTACTGAACAATGATGATAAGAAGAAATAAAACGTTTGATGATCAAAAATAGAACAATTGGAATATAGATACATACATACATATATACTTTCCTATACTACTACACCTACTTATCTATATGTATGTATGTATATCGTTACCTAGAAAGGCCCCAACTCATTATTTTTTTAAATCGAGTTTTTTGTATATTTCGAAACATGCAAAAAATTTCGAATTCCAAAAAAATAATGAAATAGGGACTTTCTATTTCTATTATACATACATACTTATTTATAGGTATGGTACTTACATTCATACACAAATCCATAAATACTTATACCGGGCAATTATGAATGAAATTCCGAGGGAAATTTCTCCCTTTTCTAATTAGAATTTTTTTTTTTCCCTATAACTTCCACGTATTTTTTCATGTATTTTATGCCTGTATGTAGACTTTTTTCCTATGGATTTTGAATATTTTTGCTTTTATTGTTGTTATTATAATTATATTTTCATTTTTTATTTTTTTGTATAAACAAATTTATTAGCACCCTAAATATTAGCATAATTAATTTTTTGAATTTCTTCCCAAGTTTCCTTAAACGCCAAAAATTATGGGTGTATGTAGAATTAATTCCTTAACTGTATGTATTTTTAACACAATTTTTTTTGCACGGTTTTCTTAGGAAGGTATCCATCGTATAAAAACAGCTGTGTATATTCTTGAAAAAAAATTGCAATTTGTTTTATATAAAAAAAAAATTAAAACTTTTGGTTTGTTTTTTAATAGATTTTTTTACAAAAACTATAGAGTATTTTCCACTTTTTAGGTACATTTGGCAATTTGTATGTTAATACAGTTGGTTTGTGTCTTGGGTTAAAAATTTCGTAATTTACCTTCACACGCGCTCTATAATACGTATTTTCTCCATATTATATGCACAAGTTTCTTCAAATGGGTTTCAATTTAAAAAATTTCTGTGATACTGACCACTAGACTAGATTAGGAAAGGGGGAAGATCTGGTCCAAAGACCGGCACTGCGACACCTGATGGATCTTTTGTACATATATCTATGAATTAGATTAATTCAATATCTGTATGACGCTCCTTATGAAAGTCAGTACAGATATTAGAGAAGTCCGCCTAATATCATCTGAACACAGAAACTCAGAATGAAAAACACGCCTTCTACTGTCACACAATACGATACACTCACAAAGAATGTACATATGTCGTCGTCTCGTCATCTTCCAAGCACAAGCGACAAAAGGGTGAACGAACTTGGTTACTTTTTCACAGAGGATAGTTCAGTCCAAAGTGACCAGACAGAAAACCAGTAACAAGCCGTAAATTATTCCTGTTGAAGTTCAGGATGCCTTTATATGTAAATAGCTGCATCAAAGCTTTGGCCTGTCTTAAGACAGAAGACGACAGCCACATCTACCTAGAGGTCGAAGTGACATCTTCTTTGATCACAGACATTATAGTCGACCGACTTAATCCACAAAACGGCTCTGGGCCCATAAAAGTAGCATAAGAGGGCCTCTTGGCCAGTTCATCCGCTTCCTCATTCCCTGGATGACCGCTGTGTCCAGGTATGCAATAAATGGAATCCTTGTTCCGTATGGATAGCTTTTCTAATGAGTCAAAGCAATCTAAAACTAGCCTGGAACGGAGTTCCCATGAAAGGAAAGACTTAAGAGCTGCTTGACTATCGGAAAAGATAGCTATATGCGCACCTCTAATGCCCCTATTTAAATTAATATCACTGACCACTAAAGGTAACACGAACGTCTTAAAAATTATACAAAAAGTGTAAATTAAAAATTAAGAATGTGGATACTCCCACAAATATGCAACAGGAGTGTTTCATATTTGAGCATTTGCGGGAATGCGTGATATCATCTTTAAAGCAGGAGCAAGACATATGTAGACCTGCAGCACAACGAAAATAGAAGCATAAAATGTAAGCAAAGGACTTGGACTCCTTGGGCCTGGTCTTTTAACAAGGCCTCTTTCATTTGCAATACATAGTTGATTCTATTGTCCTTCTTATTTTCTATAACAACTAATATTGAAGTGTGATGATGGAAAATTTATGCTTGTTATCGCATGAAAACTGTTGCTTTTTAAACAAACAATTGCTCCCTATTTGACATTTATTTTTTGCATGTAGAAGATGTAGGGAGCAGTGCTTTTTTATAAGTTGGGCTATTTAGTTGAGAATTGCATACGTCCATATCTATGTACTCGTATCTCCGTTGTTATTAAATATATAGAGAATATTAGAGAAAATCGTGTCAATGAGTTACTAAAAAATCGACATTTTAGTTGGCAGCTTTTTGTACGTGGTGTATAAACTATTGCTAATTTTTTTGCTATACAATGAGGCCGTAGATATTTTAGTGTTACATTTGTTTAAAAATTACAACAGGGCATTGAAAAGTAGTGTACTTTGGGAGTATACTAGGCCAATTGAAACTAATTTCCTAGTTTATTCTATGAAAATGTTATATCCTGGCAGTTATTTTCAACTCACTATTCATTCACACAGATAACCATTTATAGTCATACAATGTTTTTTATATAAAGCATCTGCACAATGCAAATGATGTTAGTTATGTTTGGTTTTATATTTAAGGAAAAATAAACATGTTTTTGTTTTAAGATAGAGTGATGGTAAAACAATCGTACGCAACATGAGATATATATATGTACATACATATCGATGGCTTAATATAAAAAGTGCCTATCTCAATATTTTTCGAAATCGCGTTTTTAACGTTTTCTGGGAGACAACGTACAATTAGATCCTCCTTGAAGATCTTAGTACGTTACACTTAAAAATCAAGGACTAATGGCCGCTTAAAAAATTATTTCTGCGTGTAAATGCCTTAGTTTTTCTTCAGTTTTTTGTTCTCCTATAAATATCGAAAATTTTAGTTCGTCCTTTGTTATATTAAGCCATCGATATGTACATATAAATATGTCAATATGTATGTATCTATTAGGCAAATAAAATATTACTGACAAGGACCAACTGTCTACTGAATCTATTATGTACGCAGCTCTTTCTTATAAAACCCCCTACACTTTCTCTTACACTTGCACACTTCTGTCTGCTGTTCGATAATGCTAAGCGTAAATTTTCTACATAAACAATTATGATTGATGAGAATTTGAAATAAAAAAAGTATAAAATAAATGATAGAATGAGCTAGTGAGTGTATTATAATGATAAAAGTCCAAGCTTTTGCTATTTATATATGAAACACACACACACACACACACACGCATACAAACATACACACAAACACACACACACACACACGCATACAAACATACACACAAACACACACACACATATATTTAAATAAAATAACAGTAAATAAAAATAACTTATTGATTTCATGAAAGTCAAAAATAATTTATGTATGTAGCATACCTTAAGGATGTGCTTAAAGTTTGAAATGATCAGAGTATTGTAGAGATATAATGAAGTGATAAATATGTATGTATCTATTCGTAAAGAAAATATTAAACGAACCTGAAAAAATTAACAAAAATAATGCATATGCGAATTTGTAGAGAAAACAAAAACAAATTTTCTTATCAATATTAATTTGCACACGAAGTTTAGTTTTTGTTTCCTAAAACAAGGCGATATATATTGGAATTGGTGGCATCAGTTGCTAAAGACTTCTTTTATAACTTCTTAGTTACAATTATTGAGTAATAAATTCCAAAAACCTTCAAATATATGTAAGAGTGCTGTTAGCTGAGGTAGTTAGTGCACTGCACAGAGAAAACAGTGCCTACTAAATACCTCATAAAATAGAACAAAATTAATAAGAAATCTCTATGGTTTTTTTTTCAATAAGGAAATCTTATTAATTTCATAGAGAAAACCTTTTTGAAAAAATCAAGAAGAAATCTTGTAGTTTTTATGAGGTTATCTTATTGATTTTTTTAATAGAAAAAAAAAATTGCGTCTTTATTCTCTGTATTTGTGTTTTCATTTAAATTCTATACCATATACATATGTATGTAGTATGTTGTAGATGTTATTTATTTATACATACATACATACACCATGTTATATTCTTAACTAACTTACTCACCAAGTATTGAACCAGCAAACTTCTACCTGATAGACAAGCACTCTACCCAATATGCTAACAAGCAGCCTGAATAACCATTGAAATTATTGTGCAAACATTCTTATACAAAAATGAAAAAGATCATGAAAAAATTGTCTCTAGTCTATTTATAAAAACGAAATAACAAGACACCACATAAAATCAAGAAGATTTCCTTATTAAAAAAATCAATAAGATGCTTTACACATAATCATATAGGAACCTACTAAAATCAAGAAGAAAACCTTACTGAAAAAATTAATAAGGCAACCTAATAACATCAAGAAGAAAACCTTTTTAAAAAAATCAAGAAGACAACCTAATAAAATCAATAAGAAATCCCTATAGTTTACAATTTACAAGAAAACCTAATAGAATCAAGAAGTTTTCCTCTATGGATTGTTTTTTTTGAGTAAAAAAAGTTGTGAATAATAATATTTCTTCTTGATTTTATGTGGTTTTCTTCTTGATAAAATTAATAAGATTTACCACATAAAAACAATAAGGAATATCTATGAAAAAATCGTCGCCTAAAAACGGTTCATAGAGAAAATCTTCTCGATTCTATGAGGCAGTTTTTTCTCTGTGTGACTAAAAAGCAAATGAAAGATTTCGGCAGGCAGAGTTCAACCCTTGCAAGGGTTGGCCAGATCCAGTCATATTAACATCACAGATTTATCCGATATACATACATGTGCAGCCTCAATGGCAAAACTCTATGAATTGGGGCTACGAACTGGTAACCCATCCGCCATATTCTCCGGATTTAGCCCCTAGTGACTACTTCCTATACAAAAACTGGAGAAACACCAGAGGTGCTGCAACGAAGCTATAAAACTTAACAAATAAACACCATAGCAGAGTTGTAAAAACAAACAAAAATTAAGCCTATATTATTTGGATTCAATTGAGTTGAAAACTTATTAGTTATCTCTTTTCAGTAACCTGCTAACATAACCTAGTTATATACATACATATGTATGTATGTATATGTATTTATTCTTACGATTTCATGCTGACATAAAGATACATAACGTTTTCCCATCTTTTATCTGTCTTGTGCCAGCAAATTCATTTCACGACCACGTCATTCTGTTTGAGTTTGCTTCTAGTTATATGTCGATTTGCCTTTCCAGGTGTTAGCTGGCCTGCCCCTTCTTTTGCTATCTTAGGGGCTCCACTCAATTGCCATCTTTTATATATCATTGTGCTCTCTCCTCAGGACATGTTCAATTCAGCTCCATTTTCGTTTGGCTCTTTGGACATGAATGGGGTGCTCTGCTGTTCGTTCCCATAAGTCCTCCTTGGAGACTATATTTGGCTAAAATACTCGTATCTTAAATATCTTTACCATTGCTACATTGGCTGATTTCTTTTCAGCTCGAATTGTAGTTGTAAGAAGTATTTAAAGAAAAATAAATGTAAAAAACCACAACAGATGTTCATTGCTTTAGCAAAAATAGAGTGTTGCCACACAATTATTTTTTATCCAAATACGATGAATCAAAACAATTCACATACTCCATGTGCACTGAAAAATTAGTATATAAAGCTGAAACTTGCACCAGCTGACAATACACACAGTGGACCAAACACAAGAACGTTGATGCTAAAGGCATGGCGGCCTTGGAAAACAGCATATTGTTCCGTTCTGCTAGTGTTTGTCTGAATATTTACAATTAACTTTGGTGTTAAAAATTATCACATGTAATTTGGCGTTACGTATCTTAGCCTATTCAAATCATATATATAGAAACAAATAAAGTTGAAAAAAAAAATACAAAATTAAACTAATTAAATCGCTATATAATTCATTAAATAAATAAGTAAATAAAGAACGAAGATTGAATCAAAATTTCTGTGTTTAATAATAATTTCTTACGTCACATTTTGGTTTTATTACGATACGTTATTATAGAAAATCATAAAGATAATCTAATTGTTTTATTATTGTATATTAGATTACCTCCTTTTATTTACATATTTAATATAATAATTAAAAGCACTTATAATAATTATTGGTGCAATCAGGTAATATGAGACTTAATTTTTTTTTGGTTTTATGTCAAACATGCTTTAGCAAAAGTTTTTACAGTGTTCTCTGGTATTTGTTATAGATAACGTTCAGGTCGGGGCAGATCTTTGAGTACTAAATAGATAAGGAATGATGGGAAGTATGTTCCCGCTCTTGAAGTTACTGCATTGCGAAATATACAGAATGACTAACGCTGCTGAGAATAGCATCGGTATAATTTATCAACATCTGTCCATATCCTGCATAATACTCGTACTACAAAAATCGTTAAATCCTTACGAGTTTATCTTGGACTGCTTATTCCTGCTTACATATTTATGTTGTAAACACGGAATCAGTTATTTTATCTTAAAAATTGTGGAATAGACAAAGACATTTTCTATTACTTCTCATAACATTCTTTTTTTTTAAGCGTATCAATTGATGCAAAAGATTTGCCTTTATAAATCAATTTCTTAACCATTAAATCGCGTTAAGTGATCACATCCGTTAATGAAAAAAAAGATCAAAAACATGCGGTATTAAAAAATATATATACTCTCCCCGCCACATGAATAGGACCCCCGTTTGTATTTTGTACAACTGCAATTCTCTCCGATATTTGCAAATAATTGTTGTTGGTTTGTTTTGCGTTTTAAAGGTGTATATGGTTACTTGCTCTGATATCACATTTGTGTTCTGGAAAAGTTCCGTTATAATTTTTTTTTTTTTCATATTTTGTGTTGTGATTCACTAAAATTGTCTATATTTTTTGCGTCACTTTATTAGGACCCCCGCATTAACTTTAGTTTTCTTTAGCAAGTGACCAAGTACAGTTCGCAAAGAATTGTTTTAATGCAAATTGAGTTCTTTTAATAAAAAAAAATTGTTCGAAATGGGTCGAGGAAAATCCTTAACAGAAGCTGAAAATTGAAAATTATAAGGAATCTGGACAATCGATTCACAAACTTGCTGAACGAATCAAAAGGCAAGTGTACGAACAGTGCAGCGTTTAATTTCGAAGGATGAATATCTGAAGCGATTAAAACTTAAGAAAAAACCACCACATGACGTGGAACAACGAGTGGCACAGTGTCGTTTTTTCTGATGAAAAAAAAATTAATTTAGAAGGTCCTGATGGCTTTAATTATTATTTTCACGATCTCCGAAAAGAAGAGCATCAATTGGATCGTTTGCATAGCAGAGTGGGAGGGGTTATGATGTGGGGAGCCATATTCTATTATGGTACCTGTGAGCTGAAATTTTTGTCTAGCACCATGAACGCTAACTGTTATATTGGGGTGCTACAAGAAGCGTTTCCTCACTTTCAGGAAATTTTTGGAAGCTTACAGTGGACATTCCAGCATGACAATGCACCAATTCGTACTGCCCGTGTGGTAAAGTCATGGCTACGCGATAAAAATGTATATGTGCTCGATTGCCCCTCTTACTCGCCGGATCTTAACATCAATGAAAATGTTTGGGGGTGGCTAGCTGGAAAGTGTATGCTTCTGGCAAGCAGTATAATACTAGAGAGGAACTCATTGAAGGCATAAAAGTGCCTTGGTCGACCATTTTGCTCGATTATATAAAATCCTAATCGAATTTACGAAACAATCAGTAAAAATGGAGGCTCTACGCATTATTGAAATGGCTTTAAAATTAAAAAAAATTTCACAAAATGCAAATAAAATTAAAAATATTTATTGAAAACTATACATAACTGTTTTTTCATAGTAGGGTCCTATTCATGTGACGCAAATTGGTAAGGAATATTTTTACTCGGTTCACAAAAATATTTAAAAAAACAAAACTAGTGTATATATTGAACCAATTTTTATAATGCTCAATAACAACTAAATTACATTTAAATTAAAATTAAAATCAAGTTCGTAACTATATTTTTGTAGAAGCTATACACTTTTGAAAAAATTGTGTTAGAGGGTCCTATTCATGTGGCGGGGAGTGAATCTCAGGAAGACATCAGTAGCGATCAAGCTAAATAAAATATTTATTAAACAGGAAATCAGCCAGAATATGATGAGAGGCAGCGGCACACAAAAAGTAAGGGAGAGAAAGAGTAGAAAGCAATTTATATTATTTTTATTGAACGATATTAAAAAGGCACAATTTGAAAACATTTTATTTATCATTATTTGCTTGCCGATTTAATGCTTAAGCCACACACATTCCTTCAAGGCTTGAAAAACAACAACTGTTACTTTCCATTTTTAATCTTAAATGTTTGTTGCACGAGCACTAAATTTTTTTTAAAGGTTGATTTGTTAGGACCCTGCAAGGATTTTGTTTTTTCGTTTCCAAATTTGTTTCTTTATTGTTGCTGTTACAAAAAAGAAAAAGGCAGCCATCCATCCGTCTTTCGAGTTTTATCGCTTGAGAACGGAAATGCTACATAATCTAACAGCAGCATGTAAAGAATTTCATCAAAAATTGTTGGGCATTACACGGACCTTAGTTATCTTTATTGATGTTGAAAATTTGTCCTTTCTAAATGTTATTATTTTACTTTTATTCTACAAATGCTAGAGAATTGTGAAAGAAAAGGGTTTTTCCTTTCTGTTTGATGTCTGACTGGCTCAGGTAAATTGAGCATTTTCCCAAAATGAGAAAATTAAAGAATTGTTATGCAAAGAATTTGATTGACAAGCACTTAAGGGATTAAAGATTTTATTGATAAGGGTTACAGAGAGTTGTTAACACTCACCTGAATAAATATGAAGTTATGAAAATGTTTTAATAAAATATTTTTTGATTGTTAAAATATACACTGAAAAAAAATCAATCCATCCGTACTTCATACAAAATTTGGGAAACGTCAGGATTTGTCAGGATGTGAGTTACCAAAGAAGAGAATAAAAATTAAACTAGACCGAAATACCGATATTTTTCTGTGCAGCCACGTACTTCATCAGCACCCATGTCTATCTACTGGGGTAGTGATTGTTATTAACACCAGCTATTTAACGCAAATTTTCAATGAAATGGAATATGAGAAATGTTTACATTGTGTATAGCCTGGATCCCACTATCGGCACAATGTACCGATTTTCGTCAGCTCACTGAAATAAAGTCGTAAGTAATGAATTAAATTTGCCTTATTTCTGAACTAATTGAAATATAAGCACATATTTTCCCCACAATGCATTGGTAATAAAGCCGTATACACTTAATTAATTCCATAATTAATTGAGTAATACTGCCATTTTGGCTTACTACTTATGACTTTATTGCAGTGAGCCGACGAAAATCGGTACATTGCGCCGATAGTGGGATCCAGGCTTATGAGGTATTTAGGGTGAATAGACACGTTCAGATTGTATTGATGTGTTCACAAAATTTGTTCAATTTCACCGTACCTGCCGCCTACTATGCCTAACGTGACCAGATGGTTTTTGCAAAAAGCGGGACATGATCTATCAAAAAGCGGCATTTTGAAGAAAATACAGCCAAAAAGCGGTACTTAAAAATAAATGTCGTTTAAAAAGCGGGATGTGTAATATAAACATACACAGCTTTGCATCTACTTAGGGACCACAGTTTTCAATAAGAGAAAAGTGCTTAAGTCATATTTGACTGTTTTGCAGGAGAGCACTTTTAAGCGTTGTACTCGATTTTCAGAAATTTATTGTTTGTACGGTTAAATTGAGAAATTCTCCGTTAATCTTTATTTTTTTCTATACACTGTAAATAATACATTCAAACTGAAATATACACAGAGAAAAAACTGCCTCATAGAATCAAGAAGAAATCTTATTATTCACAACTTTTTTTTACTCAATTTCCGTTATTTGTGGCACCAAAAAAACAATCCATAGAGAAAAACTTCTTGATTCTATTAGGTTTTCTTGTAAATTGTAAACTATGGGGATTTCTTATTGATTTTTTTAAAAAGGTTTTCTTCTTGATGTTATTAGGTTGCCTTATTAATTTTTTCAGTAAGGTTTTCTTCTTGATTTTAGTAGGTTCCTATATGATTATGTGTAAAGCATCTTATTGATTTTTTTACTAAGGAAATCTTCTTGCTTTTATGAGGTGTCTTGGTATTTCATATCTATAAATAGACATAGAGACACTTTTTTTCATGATCTTTTTCATTTTTGTATAAGAATGTTTGCATAATAATTTCAATGGTTATTCAGGCTGCTTGTTAGCATATTGGGTAGAGTGCTTGTCTATCAGGTAGAAGTTTGCTGGTTCAATACTTGGTGAGCAAGTTAGTTAAGAATATAACATAATGTGTATGTATGTATGTATGTATAAATAAATAACATCTACAACATACTACATACATATGTATATGGTATAGAATTTAAATGAAAACACATAGATAAGTACAGAGAATAAAGACGAAATTTTTTATTGAAAAAATCAATAAGATAACCTCATAAAAACTACAAGATTTCTTCTTAATTTTTTCAAAAAGGTTTTCTCTATGAAATTAATAAGATTTCCTTATTGAAAAAAAAACCATAGAGATTTCTTATTCATTTTGTTCTATTTGATGAGGTATTTAGTAGGCACTGTTTTCTCTGTGTATACCAAAAGTGTAACCTAAATTAAGTTATTATTCCAAATGTGATTAGATGTCCAAAAAAGAAAAGCCGCAAGTCATTGTGCTATAACTTCTTGAAAAATCGCACAAATTCGTTGAGATTTTGCCCGGTGGTACTTTAGAATATGCAGATTACGGAGGTAAATCAACTTATCTAGACTTGAACACTTTTTCCTTTTTTCCACAGATATTTATGTACATAAAATTAAATCGAATCAAATCAAATGTTCGTTGGTAATCGCATCAATTGAGAACAGCTGCACCAATGTCGCTATTTTTTTAATATGTATTTGTGTTAATTTAAAAAAATTGGGCGTGGTACCTCCCACGTGAAATTGTTTAAGTAATGATTTTAATAATGTGCGATGCCTTATAAAAAAAAGTTCGAATTGAACATGTGTACTGATCTTGCTGATTTGCCCACAGCGTATTACTGATGGTCTAGAAGGGACAATAGGCTATTAATTTTTTAATGCCTAAGATTGTCATGGCGCTTCTCACATAGAAGCAACATTTATTTCAAGACATCGTGGAAGCCAAAACAGTCGAAATTTTTAAATTTATTTGTGAGCAGTAACGCCAATATAATGGAGCAAAAAGTGTGTAACCTCCGAAGTAAATTAATATGTGCTGCAAACTTGATCAAACTTGAAGTTCTAAGTCTACCGATGATAGAAAACAATCGGGATTGGACAAGTTATAAAAAAGATGTTTATTTTCATCTCAAATCGTATATGAGGTGTATTGAAGCACACAGGGCTTTGGCTAGTTAAGCAATAAATACACTTAGAAATATTTGGAATGCATTTTTATCAGTTACTTTTTGATAAAAATCTAAAAGATTAAAAATTTCAAAACTCTAACAAGCGGAATAATAATTCGAGGCGGGAATAACATATAGAAAAGCGGGATGTCTGGTCAGGTTAACTATGCCAAATATTGTTAGCAAAAAAAAATTAGGAGTCCTTGGAAGTTATTCTGGAAAAAGTGAAAAAGAAATGTTTTCCTTAATTTTTGCAACAAAAAGGTGCATGAAGAAATTATTTTTTTGGCATAAGCTACATTATTGCCATATATAGTTCAGAGCTATCAGTAAGTCTGAATAACGTATTGGCCAAGAAATGAAGACACCATTTTATGAGGGCGCACAGATTTTCGAAATATTTGAAGGCCCATAAAAAAGTTGGTCACCAAAATCGCCAAACTAAGTAAATGGTTTTTGTATCCTTTGGCAGTACTATCGAACCTATACTATCAAGACCGTGCGGATTTTTCACTGTTGCACAGTGTAATTAATAAATAATTTCATTAAAATATTATTTAATATTTTTTATTTCATATAATAAAAATAATATTTTGTGTATGTATGTATTTATATATTTAACGTTATTTTAGCAATAAGAAGAATTGAAAAGTGATCAAAGAAGTGGAAAAAAGTTTAGCTTAATTTTCTAGCATAAAATTTAACTTTTTAGCTTTTTTCAAACGTGATTTTAAAATCTGGTCACACTGATTGCAATTCTAATTACAACAAGCAGGGATGTCAATTGATATCAGGGACACAGCTGTCAGTTCCCACATGCGTTGCCACAAAATTGGCAGTTTGCATGGATTTTCTTTGCATTCATATGTATCTAAATTAAAAAATATCAGTTAGTCCTAATTTACACTATGCAAGTCTTATTGCTGAGCTGATTAGTTTGTGGGAGAGAGAGACAAGGGGAACATATAAATTTATTTTCGACTCGTCTCTCTCTCCTAATAAACTAATCAGATTAGCAATAAGACTTGCAAAGTGTAAATTAGGACTTACTTGATACGAAATCCTTGCCGAATTATTTCGGTTTTAGTAAGGAAAGACTACTTGCAATTTGTTTTTAAGCAATTATTTCTCAACAAAATTTTTTGAACAACAAGCCCGTACGTATTTTCACGACTCTTTTGAAATAAAAAAAAAGAACTCTACACTACGGCCTTTTTGAGCACTTCCTTTTAAAATGCATAAAATTACCATTACTAACTAATTTAAAATTATCTATGTACTACAGTCACTATTAGTTGACAATTGTCTATTAAGTCTATAGTTTATGGATATACCGATAAATTTTTTTTTTTTGTATTGTATAAGTTTTTTATTATATAGACTTACAATAAAGGAAGGTAGCAAACAGTTCTATACGGATGACCTAATTGATCTCATTTGGGACATCCGGCTACCAAGAGAGAAACAAAAAACACATAAATGCTGCATCATATTACATATTAACGATAAAGATAAATAGGAACTGACCGCACATAAATGCCTTATAAAAAAGAAGAATTTGAAAATTTTTGCTGTAAAAAAAAATATAAAACCCTTATTAATGACGTGACATTGTAGTACGTAACTACCGACGAAAGGTGACAAAAGATGACAAAACAATAATTATTTGTTATAATTTATAGGTTATTTGGCTGACTTGCCGACATTAAAATCGCATTATATTATTTTCTACACTTTATTTGTACCCTATATATATTTTAAAAAATTTTTGGTAGGGGTATAAACAAGGTAAAGCAGTTGCATGCCTTTTTAAGTTTTATTTGAAAATTGGTTATTCATTTAATGTTCAGTGTTCTTTTTGCCTGACAAATGAAGCGTTAACTTTAAACTTCCTGTATTTCCTACATTAACATAAAAACGAACCCAAAAGTAACTTGTTATATTCGTTAGAATTAAAAAAAAATAGTTTCCTTCTATCAATTGTATTTAAGAGATGAATTTGCATTGTCTTCCTAAACGCATGTTGCTTTGTATATTGTTACAGCGTTGTTCATACTTTTTCTATAATACATTCAGCGGTGCCAATTTAGCGCGTTTAGCTTTTTTCGTCTTAAAGTATGTACAGACGATTGTCAGATCTTACAATATTGTCAGATCTGACAATGTGCTGACAATGTACTGGCAATCCAAAATCGCCAGTACAAGGTAGATTGCCAGTTCACACGGTTGTATCAAATTTGTCAGAAAATCTTACAATTTATTACCAGTCATCTGACTAAATCGGCAGTGTCAGTTCACACGGTTGTCATATGCAAAAATTGTCAGATCTGTTGTTATGCGTTGCCAGATTCAAAGCAATTTGTTAGAAATTGTTAAATATCAATAGTTTGTGGTTGTATTAAATATAAAAAGTGAAAATATAAATTATTATGGACCATAAAGAAGCAATTACAATGATTTTCTTGTCTGCATATATTTTATTATATATTTTTTCTTTAAAATCAAGCGTATGCAGTGTTGCCCATAGAAATAATCCTCTTACAATGACGCCATTGTCAGACGCGTAAACTTCGCACATCTGACAATATTAAAATGTCTGACAAATATCTGCCAATAATTTTACAATGTGTTCACACGATTGTAAGATGTCTGACAATTTGTTGTCTTGCAATGCACTGACAATGCTTTTTCTGGCAACGACGTCTGACAAAAATTGCCAGTTCACACGGTTGTAAGAAATTTTGAGCACATCTTACTGGGAATATTGTAAGATCTGACAACCGTCTGTGCATAACTTCAGCGCTTATAATAAAAAAACGCGCTTAATTAGCGCGTTTTGAATAAAGTCAATAACATAATTTCAGTTCAATATTTTTTACCTTTTTTTATAAATTTAACAATTTTCTATTATTATTATATACTGAGCTTTTAAGGCTCAGTTACCCGACCGTAATGTAATGTAACTGCAACAGTAGGAAACAGCTGATCGATATTGTTATGTGAAAAGTAATGAAAATAGTTATCGAGATGTAATCTAACGTAACCAACTTTTCATATAAAAATATCGATAAGGTGTTTCCTACGTTGAAGTTACATTACATTACGGTCGGGTAACTGAGCCTTAAGTTCCATAGCTAAATAAGAGTGTCAACGTTGTGTTATGAACAGTAATGTTAACTTATCTTGTTTAATAAAACCCACAAAATATAATAAAATATGGAGATAACCAACTTCTCTACATAACGCGCTGTCGAAATCGGATTTTACAATAGCAAAGCGTTGCCGCCGCATTGTTTCGGTTTGTTTCATACAAATTGTGTGCGCATAAGAATTTTTGACAGCTAAAAACGCTTATCGCTTTTGTTTAGTTGTGGCTGTTAGTTTAATGATAGTGACTAGTTAGTTGCCTGAGAGTAAAAAAAAATAATTTTAGAATCGTGACTGAGGGTTTGTAAAGTTTATATCACCCTTCTTTTTTTCTCTGCCACGTGATTTGTTGACCTTGCTTTAAAATTCGTTTATCTAAAAATAAAAATATATTTTCCTAAAATTCTAGGTTTAGTGATATATTATTTCGTAGAAAAAGATATTTAAATATTTGCAAACATTCCAAGCATTTCTTTCTTATCGGCCAGCATTCATTCTCTCAAGTAATTTTTTATCTTGTCTACCTATTTACTTTCCTTCAGTCAGCGAAAATAATAATAATTATTATAGTTTAGTTTTCAGTTACTTTCGGTTTCATTTTCAACCAACCAGTCACTAGTCAAGGTTTAAATATTTATTTAGAAAACCACTCGTCACTGTTCTAGCCCTGCATAAATATTTATAAACTGCATGTGCTAATGACACGATGCATCGCGATGCTGTAAAGTGTAGGTGTTATTTTCTCTTACATATTTGTTGTACGAATAAATGAATGTTGGCTTTAAAGATTCTTTCCAAATGCTACAGGTGCTGAGAAATATTCGTATGCGATAACCTCCATCTGATGTTTGCATATGGAATACTGACCCCCCAATATAAAGGAAAACACATATTTTTTTAATAAATGGGATAAAGAAAATATGAAATTCTGGAATTCTTTAGGGTAGAGATAAACAATTGTGATTAACAACAAGGTATTTTTAAACCAACAAATGACGCTGCTTTTTGGTATGTAAGTATTTTTTTTTTAACACAAATAAAAAAGGTATGTATGTAATAGTATTTTGCGCTTGAGGTAACAAATAAGGGATTCATGTGCTAAATTTGGTATGTAGTCATTTTTTGATGTTTGCTTAATTAGATAAGAATTTTGTTTAAACGTTTATGATAAAAAAAAACTTTTATTAGTTCTAAGTCACATTTAATTCAAGTGAACAAAGATTTGTAGTAATATTTACTTACAGAAGCTCTGCGATTCACTGGGAATTTCAAACATTTTAGAGAAGATTTTTTAGGAGCGTAAAAACGAGATTTTGTCATATTTAAAGAAAATTAATCACCCTTATTCTATTTGGCGTCGACAAAATCGTCGTTAAATTTTGAAACAACATCACTTTAACTCAACATCAGTGCTAACTTTGCATTCCCTAATAGAGACCTACGTAAATAGTCTTGAAATGTAAATACAGTTGAACTTCTATAATTTGAATCACCATTATCCAAACAAAAAACTTCAAATTAGAGAGACTTCAAGTTATGGAGTAAATTTCGAAAGTTTTACATATAATAAAAAAATGTATTTTACTAACTTTTATTTCTTTTTACTTGTAATAAAAGAATTGATAACGTGTATATAATTTATTTTATATTAAAGTACTGAGTAATTTTTGACTGATTTTGTTTATTTTTGTTTTGTATAAAAATTTTGTCTAATTTGTGTAGTTCTTGGTAGTGGTCGTCACTCGTATTTGCATTTGTATATTATTGTTTAAATAGAAATTCAAATTGTTCAACGAATCCTTCATAGCTTCCCTGTAGGGCTGAGCAACAGTTTCTTCAACTATGTTCTCTTCATCACTATCGAGGATTCGAGAGCATTATCAACAATTATCCGTTGGAAGTCTCATTATGGACTTCAAAAAATTCTTGAAGAGTGCAATTGGTTGTTATGCGGATGCAGTTCGTAAGTTAATATCGCTTTTGCTATTTTCTTCTACACGCTTTATAGATTCTTTTAATATTCTATTCCGATAATGACCTTTCAAGCATCGAATTACACACTGGTCAGGTGATTGTAATTTTAATGTCATATTTGCAAGGAAAAATTCAATTTATAGAAACTTTGCAAGGCTTTGTACCATTATGTTTCTTCAAGTTAGAGAGAAATTCAAGTTAGGGAAGTTCAAGTAATAGAAAAAAAATATAAAGGAATTTACTTGTTTGCCGCTGTTGCCATGCGATTTGCTTCAACTTATAGAAACTTCAACTTATAGAAGTTCAAGTTATAGAAGTTCAACTGTACGTCTTGTTTTTTAAATGTATTCTCGTAGCTGTAGAATGCTAAACCAATAATAAATGCTGTCGTATTATAAGCAAAGCACTATAGATGCATTGGTGTATGTGTATATGAGTGCTAACAAGCAATGTGCTGAAGACTTCTTGTTATGAACAAACAATCAACAAAGTAGTGTTGATACGTGTATGCTTGTTATTTTCCATATTGTACGTTTGAGTGTGTGTGTAATATGTATATGGTAACCCTCTAGTCAGCCAAGAACCATATGTCTCTATGTCAACACTCTTTTCTCTAGTGACAATTGCACTAGTTGAAATGTCGACAACTTTCCTTCTATGCGCGAGTAGAGATACGTTAGAGACAGCATTTCTAGTGTATTTCTGGTGATATTGTCAATGAACTCGTCAATAGTTTGTTTTTCTTTTTTATTATGCTATGGAATAATGTTAAAAACTTACGTACATATGTATGTATGTATGTATGTATTTAAGTTTGTTGCCCAACCCGTATAAAATTGTAGACGAGGGTCACTAAAATGTACTAGTGAGTCCTTAGTTCAAATGTCTCCATATGATCGATTAAATTGGCTGCGGTACACCTATTCAGTTGTACTATTGACAATGTCACTAGTAAATCACTACTATTTTACTATTGACATCGAGCGAGGAAATATCGATATTGTAGACTAGAGCCCCTAAAATTTACTAGTGAATCTTTGGTGCCAATGTCTCCATGTGGTCCCAAAAGAACTACTTTGTCAGTATTGCTACAGTCTAGTGGTGGATTTTCAATGACAAGCTAATGTTAAATGTCAATAGATAATTACATTGGCTGGGGTACACTTGGTCAGTAGTACTACTGACAATGTCACTAGTAAATCACTACAATTTCACTATTCGCATTTTCTGCAGGGAAGCTATTATGTGTTTAACCCTTTCGACCCGACATTCGAATAGCAATGCTACAATAAAATTTTTGGTGGCAACGGGTTAAGTAAGCAATAAATAAGTTGTCGGCGAACGAAAATCAGAGAATCAATAACTGGGTGGCTGAGGGGGTAGTGGTAAACCATTGTACCACTCGGGATGTTAAATGGTACAAATAAGTACCAACCGTCCTGTAAAACAAAGTATATCAAAAAGAATTATGCCAATAATAAAGCATATTTTATTGATTTTTTTAATTTTATTGAAAAAGAAAAGGAAGGTTATAATAAAAATTTATTTTCACATAAAATTCACATGTGATATGGTGCAAAGCACATTTTGTAAAGTGGCACTAAGCACTCCTTGCACATTGTCTTAGTGCGCGTCTGTTTTTTTTTAGCGCTGCAGTTCGTGCAACGACGGCGAGTAGTTCCTTCAATAGGAAGATGCATTGACTTACGATTGGTAGCTTGTGGTGCCCGCCCTGGTTTTATTGATCGACGAACAGCTGCAGTTTGTTGGCCTTCCTGAATCAATGCCTCTGCCAAAGTAACTAAAAATGACTTGAATGGCATCTTTCTTCGATTGAGGTCATTATAAATGACCCAGGAATTTACGGCTGTCATCATTATTAAACGATAAAAAGTTTTCTTCAACCACTTATCCGATTTTCGATCGTATTCGTAAAGGCCGGACATTTGATCAGCCAAGTCGACACCACCCATGATCTCGCGATAAAATTTTATTTGCTTCGCTAGACACACAACTTGGTACAAACTCATCAAAGCTTTCTCTGGAAAATTCCCCTGAGTCGCTAGCGCTATCAGCTTCATCTTCTAAAATTTTTCGAATACTTTCAGGATCCATTACTACGAAAACAACAAATTTTTCCCGAAATATAAAACTACAATATTCAGTGCTCACCGGACTACTGGTACAAATATGTACCACTATACCGGCCGAACGGTACATATATGTACCATAATCTAAAATAACCACAAAACACATATATTTTTAAAAATACTTACATGCTTCAATTGCAAATACTTGCAAAAACTTAAATTTTGCCGTATTTTGATTATGTTCGAAGCTTCCACGGCCAATATCGCACAAAAACTAACAACGCACTTCACTTTGGCTCCGTCGCGACACACAAAAATTGAAATATCAAACGTAAATAACAAAATAAAATAACGGGACTTCTTAGAATCTATTCAGCGAAGTTTGGAGACGACATGGTGCAATGCACAACCAAATAACATTTAATTTAAAGCTTTTAGGGATGTTTAAAGTAAGAGTGGTACACATGTATACCATCCGGGTCGAAAGGGTTAAGGGAGGTTTTTTTAAAGCAAGCGCACACAACTAATGTCAATGCATGGGTGCGTTTGTGTGTGTGCAGAAAAATAAAAGAGCATACACACAACGCGTGTGTGTATGTACAGAAAGAAGAAGCAAGCATCACAAATTTTTCAGTCACGAAGTATTTTCTTCTTTACACTACCTACACCTGCAATAGCTGAAACAAATTATTGCAAACAGTGTTGTTTAGCGTTTGTTTTAGAAGATTTCTCTGTAGTAAAGCATTTGTGCAGGACTTTATTCCCTAATAATGTTATGACGACGTTGCCTGTTTATCGATAAATACAATACACATACATACCCAGCAAAAAATTACACATTACCATCAGAACTACTTGCCATATAATGACTTACTTTTCTGATTATCAAATTTTGTACAAGTTGCTAAATGAGGAGAATAATTTTTTTTAGATTAAATAGATTACGTGAACAAGTTGCCAAATAAAAAAGTAATTACTTCTCAAGAATCCATTATTTTAGTCTCACTCCTTGTTAAAATCATTAAGTTGGTAATCCAGCAAGGAACAGCTTCCACCAAAAATGCTTAATTCCAAACCCGGATTACCTTTATTGAAATTTTTTGCTGGGTATCTAATATTTGAGTCAGCTGATTCAATTTGTTTAGTATTTTTGGAAAAAGTCTTTTTGAATAAATATATTAAAATAAAATGTTTTTTCTTTCCGATTGGGGCGAAGAAAATAAAAAAAATTAATAATGAAAAGAAAACTTCTCGGACAAAAGTCCGAAAAGTGAAAAGTAAGTGACAAATTCAAAGTCATATTTTTGGAAAATAATAATCGTTTTAATATTTTAAGGTTATTTTCGGCTGAATAAAACATCATATAGGCATGTATTGGATACAATAGAGCATAATTTTGGAAAAAAGGGATCAGATCAACTTTTATTGGAAATTCCTCCAAGAAGCTCAGTACTAATTGTTTATATACGCCGCCTCAAGTTGATTCGCACTCAGCTTTATTTGCAACATTTTGCTTTTTTGTTAATTTAAACCTCCAGTCCCGCCAGATCTATAAAAATAATTCCATCATACAGTATACTTTCCCAACACACTATTGACCTTACTTTTTGTCGCAACACTTTCCCACTGTTCCTTGAAATTATTAGGAACACTGCCTCTGCGGAATCCTCTTGCAAGAGAAGGATTCCTTTCCATTTCTTCCACAAGCTTTTTAAATTGGTTTTAATTTTGTCCGTATTATATTTTTCACTTTTTTTAACAAGTTTTTTTCAAATAAATAAGTTATGTGTACTTTGGTATTTCTTTACTTTTTTACTATTATTTTTCAAATTCGTTGAGGTATACACACAATAGAACACGATATTAAAAACACTGACAACAAAATGGATGGCAACATCAACATCAATTTTTCTTACAGAATACCAAACATATGTTGACAGTCATCGATAAATGACAATACTATCTCCGAATACTGATTTGCCAAAAAAAAAAAAACATTAAAAACCACGTGTTATGTTGCCGACGAAAAATAGAATAAGGGTGAATACATACATATGTAATTGAATTTTTGGCTGCGAGTGCCTCACAGTAAGTTAGCAAAGCTTCTATGAAGAATTTCCTGAGTTTTTTTAATGGCTTATTGAAATTTTTCTGCCTTAAAGAATTTTATAAGATTTCGTAATTTTCTTAACAAATTGTGAATTTAATTTTGCTTCGAAAAATCCAAAATGGCAACACTGCTTCGAAAGAGGAGTAAAACATTTTCGAAAGTAATTTTGACGTTTGCAAAAATAATCAAATAAAAGCTCTTGAAATACTCGTAGTGTAATTTTCTTTTAAATCAAATAATTAAATCACATGATAAGGTACTTCAATCTAAAACGAAAGCAATTAAAAATGTGTAGAGATTTTGCAACGAGACCAAGCGATACATTAGATAAAAAAATAAGATTAATTAAAAAAATATACGTATGTATATTAATTGTTTCTTTTCACGTTTTGTTGGACAAAAAGGAAAATATGATGACTACCCGTTTCATTTTATTCCCACCTCAACACTCACTCTCTGTCGGTCCCTCTCTTACTCTCTCACCCATTAAATGAAAAGTACTCGGGAAAAATGTAACCATGTGAGGCGTTAAGCGGCCTAGACACGATCAAAATGCTTGATGTCAACTTTCATAATGAAGAGGTCAACTTTTAGGTTTAGCGCTGGAAAATTGTGCATATTTGTTTCATCGTAATATTTATCGACATATTTATTCGCTTGCGGTAACGATAATGTGATTCCGTAATTTCTTATTTACGATAGTCTCCAGCTTTATCTTACTCACCGTTTAACTTAATACATATTATGTGTTATCTCTGTATAGAAAATGTGAAAATAAGTGAAAAGCACAAAGAATGATAAATAAAAACTCAATTTGAATTTGAACTTGTGACTTTATTTTATTTTCCTCCAACCGACTGCGAATATCGTTAAAATATGTTACTGAATAGCAAAGTCGCTCAATGTTCGTTATATTTATTATAGCGATACAATTATTGTAATAAAAGTTACTGAATCCAGTAGCAGGTCATTGATCTTATTGATCGTTAGCTGTTGTCATGGAAACTGGAATGTCATTTCGTTTAATATCTATTTCAATTCATTACTCGTATATGTATAGCAGATATGATTATCAGCACTAAGTGAAAACAAATAGTAAAACTATAGATCGTAAATTTTATTTTTTTTTAACCAAAAAAAAAAAAATTTTTTTATTATATTTTGCTTATGTATTGTCAGTTTTATAAGCCCGATAATTTATAAGCTAAATAACATCGTGTTAACAAATCATGTTTCTAATGAAAAAATGTATTAGAAAAATTATATTTGAAAACATTTGTCAATAGCAAATGCACATATAAAACATATCGCTACTTTATCGCAACAAATTTCCATACAACTCAATGAAGATGTAAAATATCTTCTTTTTTCAAGCGATGCGTACACAAGATTTTTATATTAAATTTGTTCCCAAGATTAAATATGAGTTAACGAATTTTTCTGCATTATTAACTTAAAAATAATATTTTTGAGATATCTACATGCATATCGTCACCTTAAATGCAAACGAACGTAACTACACAAAAATTCTAAATCGAGTTTTTGATTGATTATGATTCATTTTATCAAACTACATGTTTACGCAAATTATTAAATATATATGTATAAAAAGGAAATAAATGGCTAAGCACATATAAGTCTCCATTCTACAAGAAAAATTTCGAAGAAAATTTTCAAGAACACTTTATTACACTGTGATACACAAAAATATTCAGGGATTCTAATGTACCAATTCTATTTTGCTGGAGTCCATGGATGACGAAAATACCGTTGGTTTTTTTAGGTCACTTCATAAAGTGATTTTATAACGGTAAATGTAGTGAAAAACGGGGTTTCTTAGATTTTCAGTTTTAAACAGTTGTAACTTCTTTGTTTCCCAACGGATTTCTTTTAACTTTTCGTTGGTCAAAAGGATCGAATATTATCTTTCAACCAAGATATATTTTTTGTAAATCGACTAACAAATGACTAAGTTACAGTCGTTGAAGTGTACAAAAAACCCATTAAAAATGCATTCTTTTGTAACTCATAAGCAAAATGGTAAAGTCCCGAAGTCTGAATGTATTTACAAGTATTTTCGGATCCCCTTGGAATTCGTTATATCGAAGTTTCACTGTAAATGCATATATAATATATACAACGGCAACGCAGGTCCTAACAAAGTGTTTGTTGGAACTTTAAAATACTTACATATATTATTATGTTTCATATGAACCAAATGAGAATCCTTAAATTCATTAATTTAACAATTACATGTAACACAGTGTGAGTGTAGTGCACGAAAACGATGTACCTGCTATTATACGCTTTGATGTTGCTAATATGTATGCCTTTTTACGAAGCAGAAAAAATTAATTTATTGCTTTTAACGAGGCAATAAAAATGGCATTCATATTTTTGCTGACATTTAGCTCATCGAAATTTCTTAATAAATTGGTATTGTCCTTTTTGTTATACATACATACGTATAAGTTAAAACCGCTTGATATCATTTTAATAAAGGAAATCCCTCAACATGCGTATGGTTGTATTTAAAATTTTTTTATCGATAATAAACTTGTGACAAAATGTGTTATTTCACAAATGGTAGAAAGAATTAATTTTCTTAATTTTAGAATTGATTTCACTCACCATTGAAAAGAATTGATAATGGTTCTGTACTACAAATACATATTGTTATACAACACATACATACTACCTAGAGATGCTAAACGGGAAATCCCGAGCCCGGAAATCCCGGGCTTTTCGGGACTATGCAAATCCCGGAGCCCGGGATTTTTTAGTTTTAAAGCCCGGGATTTTCGGGATTATCTGAATCCCGATTTTTAGCATAAATAATGTTTTTGGCGGTCATCTTCTATATTAAAAATTATTAGAAACTCCTTGTTAAAATAAAAAAATTGCTTTGAATAAATATTTTCGTAGATAATATTAAATGGTATATATCTGTGGCAATAAATAATAATGGATTAAGTTGACATAAGTGATTTTTCATTTTATTACCTACATATTCTTCTTATTCTCTTCTTCGAGATCTATCACTCAGCTAAATTTCAATTTTAAAATGTCATTAATATTAAAACTATACGCATTTATATTTTAGCTTAAGTCTTCATGGAAAATAATACATAATCCATAACATCCTAACTCAACTTAATCTTTTTTAAGGTAGCTTTAATATTATTAATATTAAAATGTTTGAGCATTAAAACATGTATACATTTAAGTTCAATAACTTACAGCCCATTCAAAATATTCCTCATAAGAAAAAAACTTGTATTTAAATTTAATTTAATTTGAAAACTTATTTAAAAAATATCTATACATTATCTCAGGTTTTCCGCAATTTTCAATTTAATCTAAAGCGACTTACTATCAAAACAAATTATTTTGCATTTCAATATAATAGCTTAAGTGCACTTTAGTTTTTATTTTTCTGCCAATGGATTTTTTCATAACATCTTAACTAAAAAACAACGAATATAAATAAACTAATAAAACGTTTTCTTTTTTTTTATAAATTAACATTAACGGTGGCTAAAAATTTTATATAAAAACTAAACACAATTTAGACAATACCCTTAATATCTCGAAACAAGACATTTCGACTTAAGCCATTATTATTTATTGCCACAGATATATGGCGTTTTCTTTTCTAGGAAAAATGTTTACATAGATCGCATTTTTCAATTAAAATTTGCAATTAAATGTCTGAGTTATATAAGTAACCTTAAAATATAAAAAAAAAATTAATTGTTAAATTAAAATATTATAATTACTATAAAGACGCACATTTGTGCACAATTTTTTCGGGATTTTGTAAGTCCCGAAAATCCCGGGATCCCGGTTCGGGATTTCGAGACTCCATCACTAAATCCCGAAGCCCGGGATTTCAAAAAACCTGTCCCGATTAGCATCTCTAATACTACCCATCAAACAAAATGCTCCGAATTCGTAACGACGGGTCGACAAAATCTTCCGATTTCGGAACCGAAATATTACCGAAATCGTAACAATTTTTGTATGAAATGGTTGACACGACTTCGTAACGATATGTCGGTACGAATTCGTTACGATAAGTCGGTACGAATTCGTAACGACATGTAGGTACGGTTTCTTTTTGCTTTTATAGCAGAGTACCGCTTCACCGTTATGTTGCTGCTATTGTCGAAATAATTTGCACATACTCACACTTTTTAATATTTGCTACAATCCTATTTTTATCAACATATACACATATTTATTAAAAAAGAAATTTTCACAGACTTTTACTTATGTACTCAAAAATCAAAGTTTTAATGTTTAAAAAATATTGTTAAAAAAAACTACCGAGTTCGGTACGAAAAGTCTGAGGTCAGACAAACTACCGAAATGTCTTAACGAATTCGGTACGGCAAGTCTGACTTCAGAAAAAGTCGAAACATTTTGTTTGGGGGGTATATACATATGTATGTATATGTAAATACATTATTGCGTATATTTTTTTAAATAATTATTTACATTAGATAAACAAATTGAAATCAACTAAAAGATATTGGAAAAAACACTGTCACAGAAAAAAAAACAGTAACAAGTAGAAAAAAACAATATAAAATAACGAAGAGATATTGATTCAAGTCGATGCTTAAGCCCCTTAAAGAAAAACTTGGTATTTTTTAAAGTTAAACTTAAGCAAATAGACAGACACAACTGCTGTACTCTTACAAAGATCATACTGACAATCAAATGACATCTCAATATTCACTAAAAATATATTTACATAGTCGCATCAATATTTTTATAGCAATATTTATAAACTGTAGAGAAGAAAAGAGTCTGTGCATGGTTAACAAAATTGACAACTAACAACTATAAAATACCCTGCAGTTCTGATAACGGCCCTCAAAGTAGTTACTGTGCAACGCTGGGCTAATGAAAGTTCTATGAAATCAATTCCATACAAATGAGTAGTCAATATTGTTAAAAAGGAACGTTTGCTAGCAATAAATTTAGGGGCACTTAAGAAAAACTTTTTTCGACGAAAAAAGAGATGATTATTATTGATGGACCTTGAATCATCAGAACTGCTAACTAATTTCATCGAACTACTTACTTACTTAATTATTGCTTTAACCAATATTTATAGTATTTTAATTCATATTTATTTGTTTTTGTATTGTACGAGTAATCTAAGTTACAAGATATGCCAAGTAATGCAAAATAACAAAACAAACGTAAACACTTCACGATATTTTTTTTCGCATATGTACATAAATATTTTGATAACCTATCAAAATAAACTTCACTGAAATCGACGTAAATGTTAAGTACATACTTAACGTTTAAGAAATTAATAACACCTGATAGAGCTGCGGTTAGACGGTGCAATAAATATCCGGTAAATAAGAGCAGGAGGGGAAATTAGGTCATTTGATATCGATGGAAATTTTGAAAATATTTCTATAAAAACTACTCGTTTTTATCAAGTTTATCTATGTTATTACACCATTTATATTCATAATTCTTTAAAAATATGTGTGTATATCGATGTCTTAATATAAGAAAGGCGTAATTCGAATTTTCGATATTTCATAGATGAACAAAAAACAGAATAAAAACTAAAGCATATATGTGACAGCGCATAGAGAAAGGGACCTAAGGGTAAAAAAATCAATTTTCACTTTTTTTTATGTGGGCAACATCTGAGCATCGAATAAGACCGATCCCATGCCCCAAAAGTGTTCCCTCCCAGAGATATGCGCGTTTTATGAAATTGAAGTCGACGATTCCAAGGTTATGTGAAAAAATTTTCGTACTAACAGAGTGATATTCACGATTTAAAAGAATTATAAATGAGTATTTATTGTAATTCACAATTAATAATTTCAGAAAATAAACCTGGATTCGAAAAAACGCCAGCAAAATTGATATCAAACTCATGGGAACAGCGCGCTAGGTAGACAACAGTAAAAACCAACTACACAAAACAAGAGGTAGGGACGATCTACGCGCGTTTCTGACGTCATGAGATGTGTCGCTTTCAAATGAGACCAATACCAACACGCTCAGTGATGGTACACCAAATCTTTAAAATGGCTCTCCTGAACAAAACCGGTTTTTACCCTTTCTATTTTGCGCGTCACATATGTACATGCAAAAAATAATTTTTTAAGTGGCCATAAATCTTTTATTTTTAACTGAAACACACTTAGTTCCTTAAAGGGGATGTAATTATGCGTTGGCTACCAAAAAACGTGAGAAACGCAATTTTGAATATAAATCGAGATACGTCTTTTTTTTTCATATAAAGCCAGCGATATGTGAATATAACAAATTTTGACCAGGGGGTGAATATAACAAATTCTGCGCAGGGGGTCTACTCTGTAATTCGAAACGGAAGGAAATGTTTTCGAATTTGTATGCTTATAACATGTAAATGCGAAAGCATTTTCTTTCGTTTCGAATTACAGAGCAGACCCCCAGACTTATTCCGACAAATAAATGATTTTCTCTATAATACTGTTACGCAAATATACCTGAACAAACCTAATACCAATATTTTCGATCAACACATTTGTAAGAACTTTGCAGAAATTGTAAGCTAAAGAACAAAATAAACAATCTCATCTACCAACCAGACGATGTTGAAAGAACAAGTATAATTTTATACTGTCTGCTTATTAAGAAATATACAACCACACAAACACATAAGCCAATGCAAACGAAAGACACGCTATTGCACTATGCAATAATTTAATAATTTAACTCTTAATAATTTGGCTACAAAAATTGTCAGATGGGTTTAAAGACCCAACAGATTCCACATTCCACACATCATAATATTATAGGATCCATTAACGGAAATTTAAAAGATGTTTAAATTTAAATTTAATTCGTTGACTATAGTCTTCTCGAAGCGTAAGTTTATGTTGCATTATTGCCAAAAGAAGTTGATAATAATTGATCTATAACGCTCGCGACCGGCCAATTCGACAGATGTAGCTTTAACAATAGGACTGTCAAATTTCGGAAGTCCTTATTGGAAGACCCTTTATTATCATTCATCTTATTTATCGTGCGAAAACGAAACATGGTTAATCGTGTTAGCTGCTAGAATGAATGATTGTGGCGATCCCACGATAACATTCCTGATTACTTTAGTCTTTAGTTAGTCTATTCGCAAAGCAATGACAAAACGAACTGCGAGATTTGCCGTCCCGAAATTATACCTTAAAAAAACACCCTTTATTGCAAAAATTGTCAGATGGATTTAAACACCAGGCGAATTCTACATTCCACCTCATTACATTATTTGATCCTTTAACCGAAACTTTTAAGATATTGGATGCTGTTGTATGGATTTTGAAGCTTTAAAAAAATGTGTCAAATTTAATTCGTTGACTATAGTCTCCTTGAGACTTAAGTCTACTACATACATATTTATGTATTTATTGCATTTCTTAATACAATGAATCTCACTCCGAGCAAAAATAAAAAATAAAAATGTTTATTGCTTTAAAATGGGTTATCGCAGTTATATTTTATTTATAATTTTGTGACAAGCTTGTGTATTTTATCTTATAGTGAGTTTCACAATTTTTTTAGAGAAGTATGTACATACATATATTTGAACAGGATATTGTTTAATAATCTAATCGGTCTTAACAATCGATATGATAAAAATTAAGTTTTAGGCCCACAAGTAAAATAAAAATTTATTTTATTTTTTTAATTTTTGGAATTTTCGAAATTCATATGTATGAAATATCTACATATTCATAATTTTAGTTTGAATATGTATTTGGAGACACCATTTTAAATCATGTTCGAAAATTCGAAATTAAGTTCGAATTTTCGAACATCACTTTCAAGTTTACATTTTGTAAACAGATTAATAATAAATTAAAAACTTAGTTTTTTGATAGCAGTTACTGAGTGAGCATAAAGACTTCAAAGTACAATATTTCATATTAAAAATAAATATGTACATAAATACATACATATATGAGAAAAAATATGGAAGAAGCAATGACTTTTAAATTAATTGCTTCTCTATTAACATATTTTTCAAAAGCTTAGTAAGCAAAAAAAAAATTATAAAAAGCAAAAAAAAAATTCTTTCGTCACTTAAAATACTTGTTTCAAAATTAGTCGAGTGATCCACGTACATTTTTTTTAAATGGGACTTTGTAGCTAAAACAAAAAAAAAGAAAACACAACTGATGAATTGTAGTCTCATTGGGTTAGGTGGCTTTCTCATTAGATAGAGAAAGCTTGTTGTCTCCTATAGAATGTTATTCCCTTTCCTCTACATATTCTACGCATTTCAAAGCATGTTTTAATTATAAAACTCAGACATTTTGTTATTCTAAGTGTGTTTGCATCTAATTAACGTTTCTTAATTTCACAAAATTTATTTAGCACTTATTTACCTCACGAATGAATGAATACCTATGGAATTTGTTTTTTGGTTTTTGCCTTTTTCATTTAGTTTTTTCTCTTCGTTAATTTAAATTTTAGTATATATGATTATTATTAGTTTAAATAATAGATCACATTATTTTTGTATTTAACAAATAGCAGCTGAAATTTCTCCTCTTACTGACATAACAATAATCGAGATAATTAATATATATTAAGAAAAGTACTCGTATATAAAATTGAAATGAAAAATGATTTTTATAAGCAACAAAGATGAAATGCAAAAAAAACACAAGGCAAGTAATTTTTTATTTCTTAAGCGAATAATAATAAAAAAGAAGCTTAAACAGCAATTGACTAATCGTACATTCAAGTTAAGCTGTAGAAGTAAACTTCTCACCTTGATGTTTCAGGAAAATAATTTCCTGAGGCTTTGGGAAGTATGTTGATAAGCTTATTTTTTTTTAATAGAAAATGAAGTACAAGTATGCAACAATTGAAGAGCAGACAAGGGGAGAGCGATGTCCTTAATTAAATGAAAAATATTTTTTAAAATCGCTATGAAAAAATTAAATTTTAAATTTACATACATAATTAAAAATCGAACTCAGTTTTGGATTTTATATACAATTTTATTTCGAAAAAAAAAAATCAGTAAAAAAAAGAGTAATTAATGTAAAAATATTTTTGCGTTCGTGCGAATATGGGAAAAGAATATTTTAATCATGTTCGAAAATTCGAAATTAAGTTCGAATTTTCGAACATGGCTTAAAAGTTTACATTTGTATCGTTATACATAAATATTGTGTAATTTCATAAAAATATCTTGTTAGCTCAACTATTTTTATATTTACTTTAGAATACTTGCTGTTGGCTTAAAAGCTGCCATCAACAATAGGAAATTTTAATGGTTTAATTAATGCAGATTAATTAATGCAGATTAATTAAACTATTAAAATTTCCTATTGTTGATGGCAGCTTTTAAGCCAACAGCAAGTAGTCTAAAGTAAATATAAAAATAGTTGAGCTAACAAGATATTTTTTATGAAATTACACAATATTTATAACGATTTACTCAAAATTCCCACTTTGGGATTGTTAAAATCTGTTAACAAATAGAGCAGCTTTGAAGCCACTAACATAAAACATCACATTAAGAACTTCCTTACTTTTTGAAGTCGGTTAAAAAAACAATTAAATTTTCGCTAATTGTTAATGCATCTTTATATACACACATACATACACACATATATTTTTTAGTGCAAAAGGGCGAGAGAGGAATGCAAAAAGTATATACATACATATTTCTATTTCAACACTCTCACACAACAAAAATTGCAAGTCTGAACCGGCACTTACTTACATATGTAGAATATTGAAAACAAAAACAATTTTTATGTCGACATCGTGGGACAGGCCCTTAATTTTAACGCAAAACGATTTATAAGTCACCCATATACATACATACATACTACATACATACATACATGTATCCATACATATATGTATGTACGTACCCAGCTAGCATTTTGTATCATAATCGAATCTTTTCCGAATCAGCTTGACGGGAAAAACAACCGCATATGAGCTCATTTTTCGATCATAAATGATAGGTACTCCCGTTGTGAGAAAATGGTACCCTACAGATGAATCATACCAAAGAATCATTTATGATACGATTTGCTGATTAATTTTTGAGCAATTTTTTGGTATTATTAAATCATTAAATCGCCCTTTTTGCGGTTTCTTTTCATTTTGTTGCTCTATTTTCAAGAAATCATTGTTTGATCATATAGATGAATCATAAGTGAATCCTTTTTCAATCACCTAAGTGATAAATCAGTTTTTAATCATCAAAAGTGATCTCAGGAGAATCAAAAAGAGATAATCCCAGCTAGCATTTGGGTGATCTTTTTTTTTTTTTTTTTTTTCATATACATATTTATTTATTGTATCTTCAAAAATGAACTAACAATAAGTAATCAAATCTTAAATCTAAATATAATTATTAGGCCCGACCAATATCGGACATAAGCTTAGTGATAGTTATAAATAATACATAAGTAGTGATAATCAAAAAGATCATTTTTGTCAAAAATATCTTATTTACTTATGATTCATCTATATGATCAAATAATGATTTCTTGAAAATAGAGGAACATCATGCAAACCGCAAAAATGTGATTTAAATGATTTAATATGAAAATTGCTCAAAAATAATCAGCAAATCGTATCATAACTGATTCTTTTGTATGATTCATCTGTAGGGTACCATTTTCTCACAACGGGAGTATCATTTATGATCGAAAAATGAGCTCATATACGGTTATTTTTCCCATCAAGCTGATTCGGAAACGATTGGATTTTGATACAAAATGCTACCTGGGATATTAAACGAATTAATCTACACAGAACACATTCTTATAAAAGATATTTTGAAAAACAAAAACAAAACAAAAACACACACACACCCACACAGATAAAAAATATGTTGTATTTAAGAGTCTAGCCGCTAAACTCTAGCGTATAGGAATTTGTATACACTACCGTTCATTTGATTAGGTTTATTATTATTTTCGGATTCTCGTTAATTTTCCCCCGAAAAGTGCGGGAAAAGTGTTTTATGTATGCCTATGTAGTTGAAATAAAAATAAATTCAGTAAAGCGCGACTTTGACTCGCACACGAAGGGTTCCGTACGGACACTACATTTCGCTCGTTTACTCAAACAACGTCAGAACTAAAAAAAAAAACCAGTTTGCAAGAAAACGCACAAATTAATGGAAAAAGGACATTTTATTTAGCTCTCAAGAGTTGAGTAAACAATATATGTATTTGTATGAAGTTTTTACACAATATGAATAACGATTCGAGGATAAACTCTGCATCACTAACTCAAAAATTCCATTCCATCTTTTGAGTTATGACGTTATTTGAGTAAATGAGCGATATGTAATAATATGCGAACTTTAAGCTATCGTGTGTGTTCTGGCTTCCATATCGTTTTCACATGCTTTCTTGTGAGATCGGATGTTAAAACACATACTACACTGAAAGAATTTTCGGTCTAAATTCATGAATTTTGACATTAATCTAATGAAAAATTCATTAAAATTCAACCAACGCCACGCTTCGTTGGATTAATGAAACCAGTTTCATCAAAATTATTTTATTGAAAACTTCATCAAATTTATTTAACAGTGTAATTAATGCAGTGCTATAACTTCATCGAAACAATAAAATAATTTCATGAAAATAATGAAATAACTTAAATATAAAGGGGTTTCTTAATATGTAATTAGAAAATATTGTTGTCATAAATCCAATCAAATATCCTTACGAAACCAGAATACCAACGAAGCAATTCTAATGAAATTTTTTCATTGAATGTGAAATTATCATTAGATTTGTTAAAAAATTTTAATGAAATTGTTTCATTGGACTTATGAAGCAAAATTCTTTTAAGTTGAAATTTAGAAAATACAAATTAATAGTATGTGTTCTAGCATCCGAATTTAGAAGAACACAATTTGGAAAAAGACGATTTCAAACTTCTGGATTTTTTTCGTTTTCGATTTTGAGAAAAAAAAAACTCGTATTCTTTTTACAAGACTGTTAACAAGTGAAAAGAATAAGAGTTTTTTGCTCATTGTGCTATTGACTGCAGTACTTACAGCTTTGACTACAGAGCAAATAATGGTATTCGAGAGCCCGAATTTAATCCCCGGCCCGGAGTCAATCATATTAAAATCATAGATTTTTCTGATATGCATTTCTGTCTATGCTAATGGTTATCACAGCGCGCTCCTTCGCTGATATTTATACCAATTAATCGTTTACCAAGTAACATAACTAATATAATGGATACATAACTTAAACTAGCATAACTAATTAACACTAGAGGCGCTGCAAAGATGCTATAAAAATTAGCAAAATTTACAATAGCAGAATTGTAAAACGGGACAAGCTTAATAAATAAATTAAACTTCACCATCTGTCCTCTCTTCAGTATGCTTTTCATATCCCTTTCAGACCTAGCTTAATCGATTGTGCAAGGCAGATCTTGATTGACCTCAAACTACATTAAAATTTTATTTTTTTTTTGTCTATTAACCGGCAAGCAGTGATTGTGACGTCTTGTTTCTTTCGCAAAAAATATGACAAACAAAACCAAAACAGCATAAAATAAAAAATACATCTTCATTTTGTTTGTGTCTTTCAAGGAGTGTAGACATGCGTCCACAAGGTGAGTGTTTTTGTAAAATAGTTTCGATATAAGCTCTCAAAATTACTGGTGGTAACTGCAAAATGAGATTTTGCAACAATTCAGTGCATATCACCAGTAGATATTGTACATAATAACAAGTAGCCAGCGCTCAAGGAGATTCAGATAGCACAATTGTGTTGATCAGGCACAAGATGATATTTTGTTTTATGCTCACGTTTGTGTTATCTGATGTTGACTTCATCGACGATGATAATGCTGCTGACGAAACCGGGATCCCTTTAAATGAAAATGCACAAGAATAAAGTAATGGAAGCATTGAAAATATTCACATGTGTGAGTCTACCAATATCAAGCCAGATAGATCGAATGAAAAATTAAACTCCTCAGATATAACGGAGTGTTTCATTCCCGAGTATTGAGCTTCCGACATCAGCGGGTTATCGACAAGAAATCATTAACAAACCTCTTCTAGAATATCTAAATAAATATTTTCTAAAAACCCATTATGAAGAGTTACTAGGTATACTATTTAAGTATACCTAGTAACTCTTCATAATAAGTATAATAAGTAGGGTGGTCAGGAAGTGAGCTATATAGCTTCGGGCATTAAACGGATCATAGTGGGGTGGCTTGTTCACCCGGCGATCAAGACGTATTGGTCCTACAAATATAGAATTCCTACCTTATTTAACTCCATGTACAGTGATAAGTTCCTGGAACTTCGACCAAACATGCACTTTTCAGACTATTCCGAACCATACTCAACAAATAAACGATGTATAGAGAGTTTAATTAGTCATCAAAAAAGTTAGAAAATGGTGAAACGAATTCTCAACTGAGATCACAAATTATTGAATTGATGAACAAATGATTCATTCCCATTAATGAGAGGTGTACTGCACGACAAGCCATGAACAGTTGGATTGCAAATCTGGTATGCGCAACTTTTGATCGTGTCGTAGTTGACTTTGAAGTTTTTCAGGGAGCTGGAACATTTAAAAATTATGTATCAAAGGGCAAGCATGTATATTTCGATAGATTTTTTACAGTAATTCCACTAGTTACACTATATGGCTTATCTAGCAATAGCCAAAATCATGGTGAACAGAAAGAGTTAAATTTAATTTAGAGAAAAATATGGACCGAAATGATATTTCCCAATTTGCAAATGAACACTGAGTTGTTTATAGCTGGAAGGTCGAAATATTCTAAGCGTTTACATAACATAATGCAACTGACGATATTAGATTTGATCGCTACAATCACCATTTGATCTGATGATCCACCAAGAGTATGTCGCAATAGTTGCGACTGTCAGTCCAGAGGACGATGCCAAATATATAAAGTATCACTTTGCTTAACAGAAAACAGAGACTGCTTCGAGAAATATCGTTCAAAACTTTAAACTATCTAATAAATTATGTCTACATTTTCACATATTAAATGGTTCGTTTGTTTGTTTTTTAACTAATCATTTTTATAACATATTTTCATTATATTTTGTGCATTGATCTGAATACTTTTAAGGTCAAAATATCACATTAGATATTGAAACGAATAAAATATTTTTAATATAATTCGGATGACCGAGATGACTCAATTGTGGGATGTCCTTTAAAAAAAAGGACCTTTGAAAACGCTTCTGTAGGCAAACTTTAGCCTAAAAATTAAAGAATTATTTTGATACTGATGATTCAAAGAAATTTATAGACAAAATAATGTTCAGGTCTGAAAGGGATATAGAGCCACAACCACCAAAAAATCTTAAGCGACATAATTTTAGAACTAAATTTTTGACCAAAATCGATTATTTGCTGTCGTAAATAATCGATTTTCGTCAAAAAAAAAAAAAAAAAAAAAACGAGATACCAAAATATGACGGTTAAGCTTTTGTTGGCGGTTATGGCTCGATATCGTTATCTTAGTATAGAAAGGGCCTCACTCATTATTTTTTTAAAGCGAGTTTTTTTATAATTCGATAGAAGAACATCTAATGTATCGTAAAATGCAAAAATCTCAATTTTAAAAAATAATGAGTTAGGGAATTTCTATATTAGTGTAACGATATGTATTTTAGTAGGCATATTAATTGCCTGAGTGTTGCTTCTTTTTCAAAATAAAAATATAAAAAAAAATTATTCAAAGATAATAATGAAAGAAAACACGACTCTATTCAGATGAGCTTCAGTGTATTTTAACAAGAAGCCTACCGAGAAACCCCAAACCAACTTAAACAAATTCAATACAACCCCAACAAAACAACAGATAGTGAGACAGCCATTCAGTCTGGATGACAATCAAATCATACACACATACATACATACATACATACATATACATATACGACAGCAAGCGTAGACCCACTAACCGAACAACCAACCAGCCAACCATTCTGTGTAGTTCAGAGCAAAAAAATATCTTAAAAGTAAAGCATTTAAATTAAGTTGGAAAGAAATACTGGTAGAATTGCAAGCAAAACATTTAGTTAATTGTTGTAAACATACGCGAGCGGTTTATTTTATTTTTTTTTTTAATTTTTTCCTTTTCGTTTTTGTTTAAATTTGTGTTTCGCTCAAATCGTATTAACAAAAAAAAAAAAAGAAAACTGAAGCAAATAGTAAACAAAAAATATATGTATGAAGTTTGCAACTAAGTGTTAAAATTTAATTTATAAAATTTTATAATCTAATAAAACAAGAATTTTTCTTAACTATATATAGTTACATATTGACAATATTGTTATTTTCTATTTGCTGCGAAAGTTGAGTGTGCTAGTGAGCTTCCAAAGAAATTGTAAGAAAAATGAAATTAAAAAAAAAAACAATATTCATACAGATACACACGCTATACAAATAAATTTGTTTGAAAATTTTAAAAAGTTCAAGCCCCCCATCAAATTAAATGAAAGATATAAACAAATCACAATCACACTGATTGGATACAATTTGAAATGATACATTTTGTGCAAATAGTGGAAGATCGATATACATACATACATACATATGTACATATGTATGTAATTTTTTTTGATATGAAGTGAGAATTAATATAAGGGTCGGTCTGTTCTGTATTCCACGTGAAATTAAATCGTTCGGAATTGCTAAAGCACTATTTTTATAAATATGGCGACGCCGCACGTTTTAATACCATGTGGAATACAGAACATATCCGATAGTGTTTTTTTAGATGTATAGAACTTCGAATTGAAATAAAACACAAGAAAATCGTTTTAATGTCCATCAATTTGGCTTTATTGGAAGGATAATTTTATGCCATTAATGTTTAAATATGATTTCGGGCATGTGGCCGCCGCGGCTGGCTCGAATAAAGCCAATTCTACAGGTCCAATTTTCAACCACTTTTTCGAGCATATGGGGCCGTATGTTGGCAATAACGCCACGAATGTTGGCTTCCAAGTCCCCTAACGTTTCTGGTTTGTTGGCGTAGACGAGCGACTTCACATATCCCCGAAGAAAATAATCCAATGGTGTCAAATCACACGATCTTGGTGGCCAATTGACAGGTCCATTCCGCGAAATTATGCGCTCATCGAATGTTTCCTTCAATAAATCGATTGTGACGTGCGCTGTGTGGCATGTAGCGCCGTCTTGTTGGAAGCACAACTCATCCACATTCAAAATCTTCAAAATCTTCCATAAAGTTGATGGACAAAGCTCCAATTGCTGTGCACGGTGGCGAATCGATTCATTCGGGTCCTCTTCAACACTTTGCTCTGCAGCGGATATTGTTTTTTCGGTGCGCACTGTTCGACGTCTCTGCGGATGCGTATTATCACATAGAGTAAACGTAGTGCGAAAACGATCCATGGTTAACTGAATTAATTGCTCTGATGGACGATTATGTCGACCATAAAATGGACGGAGCTTGCGGTAAACTTCGCGAACTGAACCATTATTTTCGAAATAAATTTGCACGATTTGCAAGCGTTGTTCTTTTGTCAACCTGTTCATGATGAAATGGCAAACCAAACTAAATATTAATCACTTGACAGCTGACAAAATGGCCGCCAGTTAAAAAAGTGATGCCAACTTAAAGTTCTATACCTCAATAAAAAACACTTATTATTATAGTGTGAAACGGCCTTAATGAAAAACTGCGTGAGTCAGACATGTATTTATTGATTTCAACAGTTTTCAATCATTTTGGATTCTATAAACTTGTCTATTAGTTATGTATGGAACTATTTAACTTAATAAAAACATGTCTGAATCAAACAGCTTTTCATTAGTAGTTAGTGGTTACGCTTTTCTTAAGCTTGTGTGGCATTTGGCACACCGATGTAAACCCGGCCTAACATACGAATTTTGTATGAGAAAGACCTGTTTAAAGAATGCTATAGCTTTAACAAATGTTTATGAATAACGGCGTTGGAAGTTTGAAATTTTTCGCGCACTTTTGCCCAAAATAATATTTAACTTGTTCAGTAAAATATTAATTGTTTTTTTTTTAAATACCTACATGGAAATTAATTATTGATTTGTATAGCTAGCATTTTTTAACACAAAATTAATATTATATTAAACAATGAAATTATGGGCGCATATTCATATTCAAAACAAAATGTATTTTAAGTGTTTAAAACCAGTATTTTGTATGGTAATACTGGTTTTACATTGACTATGTAGTATGTATATGCGCCATTAATTTTGGGAAAAATTGCGATTAAAAATATTAAACTTTAATCCAACAATTCCCAAAAGAGCAGAAATGAAAAAAATTTACCCTTTCCCATTTCACCGTATATACACATACACCCCATCATTTGAAATACGTACTTTATATACATACATAGATACATACATACATACATACATGTATACATAAGTATGTACATACATACATATGTACATATTTAATTTTGCTGACTCAATACCGTGCTCTAGTTACGCCACATATGTGTGTATGTATGTATATATAACAAAGGCCATTACCGCTTGTGTAGATATTCTGGTAGCTTTCCGATTTTCGATATAAACTTTGAATTGGTTTTCAAGGACAAAAAAAAAACCACTTACACCAGATTTACACGATGAAATTTTTCATGAAATTTGTTGCAGAAAACTTTTCTAAAAAAATTATATATTTTATATCTATATTTTATATATTATTATATATAATATATAAAATCTATAATAAATATAATATATTTTATTGAAATTTTCGAGGCAAGTTGTAGAAACTACAACTAATACTGACTGCATTTACATTATGAAACTTTTCATGAAATTAGTTGCATGAATTTTTTTTTTCTAATAAAAGACGTGGAGAAGCAAAAAGGTTGAAGACATATACTACCAATTTTATTCTCGGAAAGCATTTGTTTAAACCTCTTTGGTATGATTTGCTTCTAATATACTGTCAAAAACAGCTGATACCAGTCAGCAAAGCTGCAAGTTTTTACAGCTATCTCACGGCATGTATAAATTTTACTTGCCAGATGTGAAAAAAATATGACAGCCAGCATTAAGAGACATACGCTTTTTGACTACTGCAGCTCCTGGTTTATTAAAAAAAATTAAACAAACAAAATTGGTTTAAGATCCTATTATGACCAATTTTTGGGGCAATGCCCCCAAAACTGAAAAAAGTGATCGAATCAGCTCGTTATCAAAAGCGATGACCCCAGATTTTACTTTCTCCCGTATTTCCTTATTCCCCGGCTATTTAGAATAGGAAGATTATTCCCCGGGAACAAATTATAGGGAAGAGAAAAATATCCCCGGAAATATTCATAATTGGGCTGAATGAGTTAGGGCGTTTCTATATTAAGGTGACGATATAAACTGTATTAAGGTGACAATATAAACATTGTGTTTGATACGTTTTGGAAGTCATTTTTGAATCCAAAATGTCAAATACCCAGTTATTGTAAAATCCCTTTAAAAAAAAGTTGCGTTTTGCTTAAGTATTTTTCCATATAAGTATGCATATGCATACACACATACATATGCATGTATGTATGTACAGCCATAGTACCAGTATATGATTAGCATAAATAATAAAAATTAATTCAATTCCTAATAATATATGTACATATATAAATAAGAATAACACTTACCGGAGGGCTGGCTGTGCCTGCAGCTTTTAAGCAAATCGAAACAGTAGCAGAAATTGATCATGTCGTTCGTTCGTTTGTGCTAAAAATGAAAATAACAATGAAAAGCTTAATTTTATTTTATTTAATAAAATAAATTTATAATAATTGTTTAAAGCAATAACAATAAAAAATAAATAAATCATCAGCAACAACGGCATCATTGAATTTTAATTAAGAATCAAATAAAAATGAAAAATAAACAAATTAAATCAAAAGCAAATTATTTGCCATGTCTTTTAGTAGATTGACACAAAATTTAACATTTTAATTTATCTGTTTTAAATAAATTCTAAAGAAAATCTTGAATACTACTTAGATAACAATAGTAACAACAAGTGACTTACTTACGATTAAATTCCTAAAACCTCTTAACAATTATCTAGTATAAAACTGTTTAAGGCAATACTTAATTAATTGCAGTAATTTATAACTGCAATATGAATATTTGAGCATTGCAAAATTCAGCTTTGATTGCGCTATATATGTACATATGTATAATAAATTGAATGGATATCGTGCACGGAAGTAATGATAATGAAAATATTTTGTTTTTGTTTTTTTTTTTTTTTTGAAAAAAAACCTTACACTGTGAGCCAATACCGAGCACAAAGAAATAGTGAAAGTTATTCGAAGGAATGACATTTTTCAGGACATCGAATCCCCAAGAAGTCATACTGACAACTTTCAAATGGCCAACCAAAAATCATGTTTAGTAGTCGTATACTGCAACTTACTGTGCATGTACATATGATACAATTCTCATTTGGTTTCTATTGAAATTATTATTGTAAAGGGTAATAAATCAGTTGCAAAGTTAATCTGTATTTTTGATTCAAAATGTTTTTAGACCATTCAATCAAATAAATCAGCATAGTATGTAAACCATCTCTAAAAGCATAAAATTAAGCGTTTAAACCCTGAATACAGACTTACTGGCGTATTCAGAAAAAATTATTTTGGTTTACAAAAGAAATTTTGTGTGGAAACTTGTTTGTTAAACGTTTTGTAAATGAAAATTATTTTTTTCTGAATAAAGTCACATAAATTTTAGGTTAAAGAGCACTTAACTTTTTTCCAAGCCTCTACTTTTTCTTCAGATCTTGCCCGATCTGTTTTCTTGCAATATAGCATTGTTCCTTTATGTTTGTCTACTTCGTTAAGCATAAAATTAATTTCTGTCTCAGTAAAATTTTTACTTTTTGCAAAGAATTGATAGCCTGCTGCTAAACAGCTGTTTTGGAGCAGTGCTGCCACATTATTACACGATATGTATGTGGTGCTTTGATATGCCGCTGTTGAGTTTAAGTTGCATATAAATTTAAGTTTAGTTCAACTAAATAACCGTTTAAACCTGCTTAAACTTGCACTGATTTAATAACCCTTAGTAACTCAAGTTTACAATCAGTTTGTTAGCCAGTACAACAACAAAAAGGGTAATTTAATGCAAAGCCAACGTTTAAAATAGTATTATATAATTTCCGTTTAATTATAAAAATTAAAAAATAATAATTTATTTATTGTAATAAATAAAACTGTTTAAAAAATAATTAAAATGGCTTCAAAAACAAGCACTAAAAATTAAAAATAATCCGCCTTATTGCGAATGGCATCGTCGCCGTCACATCAAGACGACAGTAAAAATTGTCAGTTGTCTACTCTGTGTCGACTACAAAGAAAAATATTAGTAGGCATCTGCCCGCCCACTTTTTTACAATGGAACCGAATAAAAGCCATACTCTCTCAGACAAAAAGAACATTTTCAAAATCAGTCCAAGTGGAATCGCTTAAAATAGCATTACCGGCATCACTTTTTCTTAACTTTCATGAAAATCCAATTAGAAACTTTAAGTTCGGCTCAACCAAATTTGTATCAAAGTAATAGACCAATATTTCTGCAAAGTTTAGCACAAATCGCTTCGAAGGAAGTACTTGAAATAATGGATCTTAAGGGTCAGGCCTTTTCGCCTTTTTCAACTGACAGCTAAATTGAAATACATGTTTTCTTAGGAGGTATGTTACATTCAGTACAAGTCCGTCAACGCAAAGTACAAAAGTTGGGCAACTTTTAACTTTTTGCGTACGTTGAGTACGAGTAGTTTGACAGATATTGGTTGGTTTTTTTTTGTATATTTTGATTTAGGTTTTTATGTTTTGTGGCATCAAAAATAAAATAAAACAAAAGAAATAAACGAAATTAAAGTCAGTTGAAAAAGGCTAAGCCTAATTTAATCTTTTGCAAAACATTGTAGTAGAAGTCGATAAGGTTGATTATAATAAATTTTAACGCGTGTGGCACCACCCAAAAGTGTATACAAAGTTTCTCATAAATCAGGTGATCAGAAATTTTGTTAACTATTTACAAGGTGTGTGCAAGGTTTCACATAAGGCTAGGTTTACACAATGCAATTTTTGTTCAAGAACTTCTGAGCTCATGGGCGATAGAACAAAAGATGATTTATCACCTAATTATTATCATCAACGTACAAAGAGAAATTTTGCCCCGGAAGTGCTTTATACCTACTAAATTTCCAGGCGTCACATTACCGATTGATGTACTGCGCACGACCCTTAGTAATCAGTAGGCTATAAAAATATAAACTTTCTTTTGAAGCACCCTGTATATGTACATAACTGGCTATGAAAAACTTTGCTCTTCGTTGTCGGCTACAATTTCCAGCCACTGGAGCAGTCACTTGACATTCTGTGACTCCTTGAAAATAGTACGATAAGCCCTTAAGAAATAATTAAATAGGTCTGAGTTTCATTTTTCTGTGGGAGAGTTCGCAAGCTGTTGTTTTATTTGTTATAAATTATTTATTCCTTGAAATATTTTTAGCATACTTAAAAGCTTATTGATTATTTTGATTGTTGCACTTGTAAACAATTAGTAAATAAAAAAAAAATAAATAAAAAAATTAGCAAATCATTGAAATAAGTATTGAAAAATGTTTTCAAAGCATTGCAGTATTATGTGATATTTAACACGTATCTATGTATGTATGTATGTATATACGTTACACGTTTATAGCAAATATACTCGTAGTAAAATTTAATGTATAAAATAATTAAGAAAAAAAAAAAAACTTTAACGCCCTACAAAAGTGTGTAGTATAACCTTATAAAACATGAGAGATATGCAGCATAACTTAATGTTGAAGAGGTCCTAAAAGTATGCTTTATTATCAAAGCGAATTAATAACAGGTGATCTCAATTTGCAACTCTGCATAAATATGTATGTATATGTATATTTTTTAGTGCAAAGTTTCCTGTTTGATTTGATACAAGAGAAATTAACAGCTGATCAACATTTTCTGAATCGAGATCAGCTGGTGTCAATACGCCTTGCGTTATTATCATAAAACAACTGGCAGCAAGGAGAGGAAAAACTATGTATTTATTTTTTGAAATTGAATAGTATGTACATTAGGGATATAACTTTTTAAAAAAATTTTAAAGTATCAAAATTGGCATAGCACAGTCCGATAGAGCATAGAAAAACTATAAGGGAACGTGTATTTATTTTTTCGCTGAGGTCAAAAAAGTTCACACACCAACCGCGATGGAGTTTTGAAAATTTTGAATTTTCTTTTTGGTTAAGAAAAATTAATAATATGTTTATTGAGGGTGGCGTTGGCTGAAGTAGTTAGCACGTTGACTACAAAACCGAAGGTCCTGGGTTCAATCCCTGTATCCGACAGTCATTAAATAACAACACCACGCATTTTTCTGATGTGCATTAGTGTCCCTTTGTGTCAGTTGTTGTAGGAAAGTTCAAGTGATGAAGGCATAGTCACTGGTCACTGAACTATACCGACTTCAGCAGATACTAATCCTAATGTAACATCAGAGTGCCCTCCTTCGTTGTGTAGCAAAATCATCAGCGAAGTAAAATAATCAATAAAATGGCTACAAGACACAGCTTCAAAAAATTAATACGCCCCATTTAACATCAGAGAGGCGCTGCAACACTGCATTATTAAAAAAACGTGCGAAAAGCAGAGTTGTAAAAGAATGAAGCTTTCCTCTATCTCTCCCTTCACCACCTGTCTTCTCTATCACTATCCCTTTCCTAAAGAAGTTAACACCTAGTAATAGTAGTAGGCATTAATTGCCTGAGTGTTACTTCTCATAAAAAAAAAAAAAAAAGAAAAAAAAAATTAATTAATAAAAAACACCATATAAGATTATTAATATTCAATATTGCATTAAGAAGGTCTCGAAATAGTTTTAGATTACATATGTACATATGTATGTAAAATAATATTTTTGTTAGTTCAAGTCCGTGCTTTAAAAAGTGTTCCAAAATGTCTTTCAAGAAAAGCTTCCAATCCAATTGCTGCGTGAACTTTTTTGAGAAAAATTACAAAATATTATGATTTTCGTGGTTACTAGGACATGGTTGACCTCATGGTACTATGCCAAAAAATTGGTTATACCCCTAATGTATGTACATACATATGTTCTGTAGGGTTAAATCGAATTCGTTTTAGCGTTTTATATCAATCCTAGCATTTGTTTAATAAAATCAGTTTATTATTTATTTAAGAAAATAAAAATAAAAACGAAAATCGAGAAAAACATTTGCATGAAAATGGCAACCAAGTGTATGTAAATAAAACACTTGCACTCGATGAATCTGACACATACGCTTAATCGTAGTGCTTTCTCACTCTCCCCCTTGTTAACATGATGTTATTGTGTACGTGTATGTACATACATATGTATATATGTATGTATGTGTGTACGTATAATTTGCAGCTGTCAATATTGTTATTATTGTTTGCTTTACATTTTTTTTAAAGCTGCTGAGATATTAATGTGAATTCAATTAATTTGATTATCTGATTGATTAACACCGATTTTTTTTACTTGATTTAAAATTTTTTATATTGCTTTCAAAGCAACAATGAAAAATAACCCTCCCTTGATCCAGTCAGTGACTAGAGCTGGCAGTTCCAGGCGTGTAGCGATGCTATTCCCTATAATTAATATATCCCGTTACTCTATTACTCGTATTTCAGATATTAGGAGTAACATATAAAATGAATGAATAACCGGCTAAATGTAACGCCTGATAAAGCCCAGGCCAATTGCTATTTAAATGGAGAGCTTTTCTTGAAACCATACATACATATAAACTATGTATATATGATTTTCGAAAGCATTTTAAGCTAAACAAAAAACTTTTTAAAATTTTCAAATCAAAATCATTATATGTACTTATTTATAGCTAAAAATAAATAAATAAATAAACACCAGTTTGAAGCCAAACTTGAATGTATTAAAAATTAATTAACATTTCTATGCTAAAATTTTGTTAATGAAGCGTTAATATAAAACCTACAATTTTGAACTTAAAGAGTAAAATAAAAATTGAACTTTTAAAAAGTAAATAAAAGCGCTCGAAAAATAATATAGAAAATAACAAAAAGCTGGCGAACAAAAATAATATCGAAACATAAATATTTTTTCGCAAATAAACTAGACTATTTTTCAATAAAGAAAATTTTAAACCAGAATTTAGTTACAAAATGGCAACGAGCACATAAAGTTGGTGTATAAGAACAAAATAATAAATATAAAAATATTAAAAAATAAAATTAAAATTAACCTTAAAAAACTTAGAAAAAAAGAGTCCTACACAAATCATGGCCGATTTGAAAATATTCAGCAATCATTTGAATACTTCAGAACATGTTGATGTGCAAAATTTTGATTTAATACAAAACTATTCGTTGCTGCTGAATAAGTTAGAGAAATTGGCATCGGGTGTTGACGCCACACTCGACAACATTTCAGTGGACCACAAAGCTTTCGAAGTTACTTTGACCAATGGTGATTTATTAGGTGATCCTATGCCGGCCAGCCGGGCTGGTCCGCCTCATATTACCTTGGCTCACGGCTTGGACGAGGTGGAATATTCACGTGTGGTTAGTGATATATGGATCGGTGTAATATTAACGCTGCTCATTGTGTCTGTGATATTTTTCATATGCGCTTGTTTTTTGTATCACAAATTTCAACAGTGGAAAAATTCATGTAAGTTACCAAAGATTAAAGATTACAATGTTCTAAAATTTATATGTATTTAAAAAAATTAAAGATTTTTGTAATAAGAGAGAATTTATTACCCAGAATTTAATTCCTGTTTAACGATATCGAAAAAAAACGTTCGTTCGACACTTTATATTGAAAACAAATTCGTATTGATTTTGACACGCTTTAAATTGAAATAAGATATTGAAACAAATTTTTAAATTTTATTTTTGTTTTCAATACAAATCAAGGAACAAATAATTTCTTTCGTCATGGTGGGCCACGAATTAAAATCTCTAAGTTTTCTCCGTATGTGTTCTATTTGTCACTTTTTTAAAAAGAAGTCAAATAAGTTCCCTTCAATGTGTATATAGCGGACTAAAACACCTTAAAAAAACGTTGGGCATAAATTAGAAATTAGTATAAACAAAAAATGGGTGAGTATTGGGGCTAACTTAACGCCCTGTTTCCATAACCCAGACGATCGACTAATTTTTTTGAGTAATTTTCAGGGAAATTTTCTAAACGAGTTGTGGCAACACGGGGTTAATTTCAATTTATTTCTAGAACTCAGGTTTAATTTTATGGCAAATGTTTTTGCAGAACATTTCAATTCGTTACCTCTTCCTTTAAAGGCACTTATTACTCCTTTTCAATCAAGGGTGGCGTTGGCTGAAGCAGTTAGCACGCTGACTACAGAACCGAAGGTCCTGGGTTCGAGCCCGGTATCCAACAGTCATTAAATAACAATGCCACGCATTTTTCTCATATGCATTATTTGTTGTATGAAAAGTTTAATTGATGAAGGCATAGACACTGGTCACAGAATACCTTCGTCGGTATTCTGTAGCAGAATCATCGGCGAAGTAAAATAAGCAATAAAATGACTACTAAGCACAGCTTTGAAAAATTTAATACGCCTCATTGGCACCAGAGGCGCTGCAAAACTGCATTATTTAATAAAAAACGTGCAAAAAGCAGAGTTGTAAAATAATGAAGTTATCCTCTACTTCTTCGTTCACCTCCTATCTTCCCTGTACTATCCCTTTCCTAAAGGAGGTAACACCTAGTAATAGTAGTAGGCATTCATTACCTGAGTGTTACTTCTCTTAAAAATCATGCACACACCCATTAATTTTAAACCGAATAAGTGTAACTATGAACAACCAACAACTATGTTCGTACACTTTTTTTTTAAATGCGCAGCACAAAGAACTATAACTAAAATGTATAGACTGTATGAGCTACAATCATACGCATGAGTATAAAAATACTCTGAATATACAGGGCTATTTTATTTACAAACACACATAAAGCATGTTTTCAAACAGCCACACACACACCCACACTTTTTACATTCCCTTTTATACATACAATTGTATGTGTACGGTGGCGTAGGATGAAAAAAAGAAATATCCCAAGCATCATGCGTATATATTTTTTGTCCGACTAAATATCCATAGTATGAGTATAAGCATACTCATACTATAAGCATACTAGTATGACAGGCAGTCAATATACTTGATACGCATGTGCCTTTTTATTTATATTTGTAGAGCATTAGAGCTATACTCATAGTTTCTTGAGACACAATATATGTGAGACAAATATGTCTGTACGCATTGTTTGCGCTGCAATTATGATTATACGCTGTTACTAAAATTAAGACTATTTACTTATATTTTTTTAGTAGTCATTGTCATTCTCTGGTACTGACATACATACTTATCTGTTGAAATTAGAATTCATCATTAATGGTTTCGTTAGTCAAATTATACCGTCTTTCTTTCGAAGTTGTCGTATCGTTTACGTTTGAATGTTAGTTAGTAAAAACGTGAGTCTAACAATGCATGCATCAGCTGTTATTGTACTTCTCTTTGCTTTAAATACATATGTTTGTGTATGCATGTACATATCTATGTCAATAATTGACAGAAAATTGATTTTTACGTACGCAAACGTAGTCCATAAATTTTTAATAAGCATCAAAATTTTTATTAAATATTACGGATTTTTTCAGCAGCGATTTCACTATCTCTACCATAAGAGACAGCCAAAGGGCTGATAAGGATAACCCAAAATTTGTTTCACTTCTCTGTCGAAACTTGATGTAGTGAAATTTGAAATAGAAAATTTGTGAGACAAAAATTAATTAAAAAAAGGACAGCAAACTGCAATAAAATCTCACTGAGATAATATTTTTTTTTTTTGTCTTTATCTTAAAATCATTTAAAAATTTTGAAATCTCAACTTAAATACTTACACGCACATTTGAATCAACACAAATATGAGTGTGTTAATAATAAAGTGCTTTCAGATTTATGATATGTGTTCAGTGAACTCATAAGATTAATCTTTTCAATATTAAAATGCTGATAATTTTAAAAAATTTTCCAAAAAAAACAAGAGATACAACCAACCTTATGTCACTATTTGCCGACATGCGATATAAAAACTATATCACACATAATTAACATTGATATCTGTATATTTAAACAATGTTTTATTTTTTTTATTATTATTTAAATAATATAAGACAACAAAAAGTCCCCTTGATAAAGCCAAAAGATGTTTGTTCTATGTAAATAATTTAAATTGTCTTTACGTTAAATTGCTGTTTTGTTCATTTATTTACAATATTTATACATATTTACTTAGTTGTCAATTAATTGTTGTTAAAAGTTTTTTTTTAATTACACTTAAATGTAAAATAAATAAACACTTATTTTCTGTAATAATTAGTTTCCTGCATTTCATATACAATGCAAATATTTTACAAAGAAAATTTGAAAAAAAAAATTTAAGCCGATTTTAAAAATTTCGAAAATTTGTAGGATAATTTCCATGTAATACATACTAAGGGCTAATAAATCAGTCAAAGTTTAAACGCTGGTTTAGTTAAACTAAACTCAAATTTATATGTAGTTTAAACTCAACAGGAGTAAATCAGTGAACCATACCTTATGTGTAGTTTAAAAAATAATATTGTGGCAGCACTAGAATAAATGTCAAAAGACATTTGTTTTGCAGCAGGCTTTGTGCAAGCAAAAGGGCAAAAAAGTTAAGAAATTTTAATTAAAGGTCGCCAAATTTTACTAAGAAAGGAATTATATTTATGCCTGGCGAAGTGGAATAGTATAAAACAATAATAGAGTGTAAGAAAACAAGTCGAAAATGTTCTGAAGAAAAAGTAGAGGCTTGGAAAAATTTTAGTGCTTCTTTAATGCAAAACATATGGTCTGCAAGTAAAAAAACCCATATGGCCTGTATTGGTAGTTTAAATGCCCAATTTTATGCGTTTACAGATGGTTTAAATACTGTATTGATTTATAGATTTGCTGGTTTGAACACATTTTAAACCAAAAATTGAGATTAACTTGCACTGATTTATTAGCCCTAAGGGCCAATTTCACCAACTTATTTAAATATTAATTTATATTTAAAAGTAATTTTTCCATACAAAAATTAATGAAAATCGTCATTTAAATATGAATTAATGTTTAAATAGGGTTGGTAAAAATGGCCCTAATTAATTAAAAATGTAATTTTGGTTTTTTTTTTTTTGCTGACGATATGAAAATTGGGTGTTTTGCAAAAAAAAAAACAAAATTTCACGTGAACAAACCATTATCGTTTGTTTTTTACGATAAGGGAGAACATATTGCATAAGAACAAGAGCCAAGTCACGTGGGAATCGGTTGATTAGTAGATACAGGGTGGGTGTCTGGTGGCAAATATATATTTTTAAATACGATTATTTCAAAAAGCAATAAACGGTGCGGGGGAATATCGATTGTGCGGATTTGTTAGTCACGATGTTGCAGTGGTCGAGTGAGCATCGCGCGTTCGCTGTGGAGACATTTCATAAGAGTAATGCAAGGAACACAACTGGGACGAACGACGAATTTTTCGGTGCGAACTTTCGTCATTAAAAATAAAACACATTTGTGCATATGAAAATGAACACAACACCGCCGTGCAATGAAATTCGTCGTGCGTGACGAATTCTGAAATAGATTTATTTCTAATTTGTAGGCCGAGGAACGACGAAAAAATATTTCTCTCTCTCTCTCTCGGTCACCCTGCTCACAACAGCCAACTTTATCAAATATAAGAGAGGAATTCTTCGATAAGAGTTCGATGCGTAAATTCGTCGTGAGATGTATGTACAACAAAGATGAATTTACGCATCGAACTCTTATCGACGAATTCGTCGACGTGGACGAAATTCGTCGTTCGTCCCAGTTGTGTTCCTAGCATAATGATTCTTACGTAATTGCTCGTCGACAATTTTGTTCAAAGTTCGGTATTCGGCGAATACGTGATGGACCGAGTTTAAATTTAATTCCTTCGTGGGTGCAGAGATTCCGCGCAACTGCTTCGGCTATGAATGTCCCACGGACAGGGCCCAGTCGATCGCCAAGGACTCCCGAAAACATTGAACTGGTTGAAAGCAGTTTACGTGAAAATCCGCGACTTTCAATGCGGAAAAGAGCAGCCTCACTGGAACTTTTAAAAGCGATTATTCATGAAATTTTAAAAAAGGAGCTGAAGTTCCAGCCTTTTAAAATTCAAATCGTTCAAGAACTGAAAGAAAGTGACTTTGAATTACGCAAAAAATTTTGTGAAACGATGTTGGATCGTTTTCGCACTGTAAACGGCCACTTCAACAAGCAAAACTACCGTTACTGGTCTCCAAGAACCCGCAACCCTCGAGTGAAACACCAAAAACCATTATACAACTAACGGCCACGCTAATATACATATACATACATATATGTATGTACATATACATATATATACATTAGAGTGGGTCAATTTGTATGGACTGAAAAAAATTCACGATGCGGTTGTCAAAATCGTAATATACGGTGAATTCTAAGAAGGTTTGCCCAAGGAACCATGGGTCTAAAATCAAAATCGAGCTTCCCATTTTTAACGAGAAGTTTTTCTTTAAGTATTTAATATTCAATACAATTTAGGCAAATTAAAAAAAATTTCATATACGAAAACAAAAGTTTCTCGTTAAAAACGGGAAGCTCGATTTTGATTTTACACCCATGGTTTCTTGGTCAAGCCTTCTTAGAATTTTATGTAGATTACGATAATATACATATGTACATTAGCTATGGCATAGTGTTATATGAGAATTCTTAGTAACGCGATTTCGACTTGCAAGAACCTCTCATTTTATGAGGTTCGGAAAAAAAATATTTGAGCCAAAAAATCGTGGCGGTCAGATGGGGGCAAAGGTCGCCTCTTCGTGCTCAAAGTTGAGGGTAAAAGCAAAAAAAAAAAACATATTACAAAAAATCATATAACTTTCCCGGGGTCACCGCTTTAACATCTTTTTTTTTAACAAACCAACCGCCTAACTCCTCTCCTTAAGGGGACTCCCTTACAAAGGGGAAATTTTTATAAATTTTACTCGCTGGGCTCTAACTTCCCCTAGGGCGTACCTATCGAAGTCAAATGTATGACCAACTTCCAATATATTTTCAATACAAAGATTTTTTCTTAATATACTTATCGTCTATCTTCAACCATTAAGGTTTGCCCCATACAAAACCAAAATTTTTTGAGTAATTTTTTATAAGAAATCCGCTTTTTTTAAACGCTTTAGAGAAACGAAATTACAACACCAAAAAGCACGAAAAACTATGCAATAGAAGTTTAATGGCATATTTCGCACCTGCGAAAGAAAACGTTCGACTTAAAATTTATATTGAAAACAAAAACAAATGTTCATATTTATTGTTGTTTTCAATATAAATGTTAAGTCGAACGTTTTCTTTCGCAGGTGGGAAATAGGCCATAAGTATTTTTGCCGAATAATAAATGAATTCGTTTGATGACTGAAAGTCGGCTAAATATTTCGCTTTACAGCAGCTAATGTGTTCAGTTACTATAAGAAAAAACTAAACATTTGAAAAGATGACTAATTAACACATCCACAATTTTACCCTTTCCTTAACTATACATACGCTTGCTAGCATCGGAATTTTCCACTTAACTTAATATTTCCTACGTTAGCACGTTTATGATTTTGTTATTGACATTTCATGTGAGAGCAAGAGATAATGGAATTTTGTTTTTTATCATGCGCTTATAAATTTTATATTGTTTTATTAAAACTTTTAAAATTATCACTTTTTTCCCTCCATTTAAGAAGGTGGTGTTGTTTGTGTTAAACTAAACTGCTATTTAACACACAGCAACTGCAAAGTAAATATGTGCCCTTAATTATGAAAGTGCTATAAGTCATATGTTTCTGGTGACGAGATATGTATCTATTTAGGGCCTGTCCCACGATGTCGACAATGTTTGACTTGTCGCACAGTTACATTGGAAACAACAACAAAATTTTAAAATTTTTTTTGTTTTGAATGTATGTAAGTGTGCGAAAAGTCGAATGCTGTCGACATCGTGGGACAGGCCCTTAGTACATTATGTTTGCCAAAATCAAAAAATTATTTTATATTGTAAAACATTTTAATTTAGAGTTGTTGTAGTTTGGATTAATTTAAATTTAATTAAAATTTATTAAATATTTATTGAAGTTTTTTTTTAAAGATTTATTTAATATGTCGAAGCAAAAATGCACATGACTTAGATCACTTTCATAATGAAGGAGACATATAACAAAAAATAAATTCAGTAAAGTGCGACTTTGACTCGCGCACGAAGGGTTCCGAGCATTTTTTGAGCATTTTTTTTAATTCAGTGTTTGTTACGTTTTTTCAGCTGAAATAATTTTTTTTATTGTTTTTCGCTTTTTTCTCATTTTGGCGATTTTTTAAATTTTGGCGATTTTTTTTTAATTTTGGCGATTTTTTTCATTTTGGTTATTTTTTTTGCGATTTTTTTTTCATTTTGGCGATTTTTTTTTCATTTTGGCAATTTTTTAAATTTTGGCGATTTTTTTAATTTTTGGCGATTTTTTCATTTTGGCGATTTTTTTTTCATTTTGACGATTTTTTCATTTTGGCGATTTTTCCGGTTTTCCGCGATTTATTTTCGATTTAGAAATTTTTTTTAATTTGGTGCTTTTTTTTCGTTTTGGCGATTTTTTTTTTTTTGATTTTGGCGATTTTTTTCGGTTTGGCGATTTTATAGTTTTGAGATTTTTTTGTTTTACCGTTTTTGAAAATTTCAAGAAGTTTGCTCTTACGGTTTCCAAGATACAGCAAGTTATCAAAATTACATAGTCAAAATTACATTAACTGATGGTACACCCTCTAATTAAAATTTTTTAAATTTTAGTGTTAATTGTTGTAGTCTGTATAAAATAACACTAACTTTACAAATTTCAAGTGCATATACATACAATTGTATGTATATTACATGGGATTTTAACATTTTTCGTTGCTCGTTTTGGCACACCCTTTAATTTCCAACTCTCATGTATTTGTTGTTGTAGCGGCCAAGGGTCTACACACTCTGTCCAAATTTCAGGTCCGTAGCTCTTACGGTTCTCGAGTAAATACCCTGTGACGGATAGACGGACAGACGGACAGCGTAGCGAAAACAATAGGGTTCCTTTTTCACCTTTGGTGTTCGGAACCCTAAAAAAGAAACTTCAACCCATTCATTGGTACGTTACATGTTGCCAAAGTCGAGGAAACTGAGATAAAAATGTTCTACGCAATTTGGGAACTTATTTCTTAGAAATACAGAGTGTCACACAAAGTAGACAGAAAACTATTTCGGAACTAATTTCAATTTTAATTCCAAATAGTCTATAATTAAAACCAGTTGGTTTACAAATTAAACAACAACTTTTTGCTGTACATTACACTGCTGTGGTATTAAGGCCATACAGACTTATTCCGGATGAATTGAAGAGTAAGGCCATTTAGGTTTATTACTTATGACTTCATTCCAGTGAGCCGACGGAAATCGGTACATTGCGCCGATAGTGGGATCTAGGCTTTAGATGTTAAAACCTTCTCATTTTACAGTGTAGCCTTATTTATAAAAATTATTATGGCTTTATAAAGGCTTTTTAAGAAAAATGTTATATGAAAATTTGCTTTAAACCCCCTTTATAAAGTCTTACGGCCCTTTTCACAACGTACAATTAAAAGCTAACAGAGACTTTAACGGCAAGATTTGTATGAAGAACTTGTAGTTAAAGTTCACGTTAACTCCTAACCATACATTGTTTAAAGGGACGTTAATAAGTTTTATAAATAAGGCTGTAAATCAATTAAATTGTGTGGTTCAGAGAATGACAATAAGTACTCAAAAAAAATATACTGAACTAAATAGTCTTAATATTCGTAACAATTCGTAACGCCCACATATTTGGTCGTTTTGACAATTATATGTATATAAAAAGGCTCATGCGTGTCAAGCGTATTGACTCAGTGCAGTGCTTATAGTCGGAGTATGTTTATACTCAGAGTATGGATATTTAGTCGGGCAAAAAAAATATACACATGATACTCGGGATATATTTGCGTATGTAAATAATATAGACCTGTATATGCTCGTGTGTAGTCGATTAATACTCAGAGTATTTTTATACTCATGCTTATGATTTTAGCTGGTACCGTCAATAAATTTTAGTTATAGTAGTTTGTGGTGCGTAATTTAAAAAAAATGTGTATGATCATAGTTGTTGGTTGTTTATGGTTATACGTATTCGGTTTAAAGTTAGTGCGTGTGTTTGCATATTAGCGTGTTTTTACTCAATACTCAAAGAGTACTTATAATAATACCTTTGTCATTCTCTGGTGTGTTTTATGTACATACATATATGTTCTAAACTAGCGGTGCCTTAGCGTCAGTTCACTTATAACAATATTCATCTTAATATTATAAATTTTCTTTAACAACTCGTACAGATCTTTTAATGCAATAAATAAATTGTTATTGCTTTGAGTTGGTTTTTTTTAAATATCGAAAAACAAAATAGTTAAAGCAATAAATAACTTTTCCATAGTTTGTAAAAAACGTTAATACATATTTAAAAATGTAAGCAAATGTTTTCACGTCATACTTATTTATTATAATACATTGGACTTGAACTAATGATTATTCGATCCAGATTATATACAACTCTGTATCGTTTCGCAAAACTTTTATTACCGATTAGAACTATTAAATTTTTATTATCGATGGTAGCAATTTTAATCAGTTTTTTTATGTAACTATTAATAATAACGTTGTTATGAAAGCAATTTAACGTAATTGTTTACCTAAAAACTAATATTTAAATTGTAAAATTATAACTAATAAACAAATCAAAACACTTAATTAATGAAGTTTGCATAAGAAAATCCAAAGTCCATAAAAATGCATGAAATGTATATAAATTTTCTATGAAATTTAACAAATTATTGCAATTTTATTGGAAACGAATTGACCACATTAATTATGTATGGTAAATATTACACTTAAAAAATATATATTTATAGCTGTTCAATTTATATTTGATTTCATCATGTGTAATTACATTAAAAATTTAATTTTTTGCGAGGGTGGTAGTTTTTACGAACGGTTTATACATTTTTATTTTGACATTATCCCTCATTTCCACAGGAAGGTCAACTTTTTATCGCATGCGATACCAAACAAATGTTTGGTTTATTTTTTAAAGAAAACTAAACGTTTTCTTATACTTCTTCATATATGTATTGAGTAGTAGGTAAAATTTTAAGAAAAATCGAGTCACATTATCCTGAAATACATGCTTAATTAATTGCTTGCTGTCGCACGCGACAAAAAGTAGACTTTCTCGTGCAAATGCACATATGTAGGTAGGTATAATCTTGGAAGAAAGAAACTAAAATGCAAAAAAAAAGTACTAAAACAGACTTTTTCTTAAACGCGCTGCATTTTACGAAAATCTAGGTATGTATTGTTGCTACACCCACTAAATATTTTAGGAATCGTAATAAGATAAAGGAGGAGGATGGTAACAAAAGCTTGGATAACCCCTCGAATTTTATCAATGTACATAATTTAATTATGAAAATGCTGTCGCACAATCTATTTAGTACTTTTTTTCTCATTTGTTTACCTATCAATTAATATTTAATTAGTTTAACATTAATTTATGCCGCAAAGCAAACTATTTTTGAACTACATGCATACATACATACATACATAGGCAAGTATATAGATATGTATGTATGTATATACATGTGTTCATAAATACATATCGGAAAAAGTAAATAAAATGGCAGATTTTAAATTACAATTAATAAAAATGCATAGTCACTAACAATTACGTCCATAAATACATACAGCTGTGAGAAAAATAATAGCAAAGAAGTTAATCACATTCTTTACGTATTCAATTTACTTACATATATTCAGTTATAAAACTATAACTGCGTTATATAAGACAAATAAAAGAAATATTTAAAGAAGATTTCAATCAGATAAATAGGGCCAATAGACAAAATTTGTACGTTAATAAACAACTTCAGTATTCCAGTATTCCTGTTACACAATATCGTTTTCTAGAAATTCTATCTTGCGAGTCCCTAACTACAGCCTCGTTCTTAGTAGGTTTTGATTCATATAGACTTTTTTATGTCGGCACAAGGCACAAAGGTTCTGATTCAGCTCTTGAGATGGCGCAGTCCAATCTATGACATTCATATTGTTGTCTATAAATCATTGCTATGCTTTGAGTCGTTATCTCGTTGACAAGCCCAGAACAAGGCTTTTCTTCTTCCGCATAAGACAGCATCGCATTTGCAATATATCAACGTAAAGCAACTGGTAAATTCTTGCCTTTTTAAATACTAGATTGTTTCCCACTTTCTGAGATCGTCCAATATAACGTTCACTTACTACAACGTCATAACTCAAAAATAAACTATGAAGTTTGACAGAAAACGAGTACAACGTTCCCATTTTAAACTCAACTTAAACAATATTTTAATCAGGAATAATTTCTTAATCGGGCGGGCTGAAGTTCAGTAATTTCAATTCTTATTGAATGATAGAACAAGAGAAGAAAAATTAAACTAGACTTTTTAGCTGGGGGAAATAACAGTGCTGATGAAGTGCGTGGCTGCACAGAAAAACGCCGGCATTTTCTCCAGCTACAGTCTAGTTTAATTTTTCTTCTCTTCTTTAGAAAATCATATTCACCCGTATTGCGTATGTCGAGTGGAATATTCGTCTACGAGTATTTTGTCATAGAATAAAGAAAATTTGTACAAGCTTTGTTTAATCAAATACAAAATTCTCGTAGACGAATATTCGATTCGACATACGCAATACGGTTGATTAATTAATAAAAATATTTCATTCAATAATAATTGAAATTACTGAACTTAAGCCCGATTAAGAAAATTCATTCTAGTTCAATTAAAATTTAACATTTTTCACTGAAAAATAAAAATTTTATTTTTCTCTCAAAAGTTGAGTTTACAAAATATTTGTATGCAATTTTTACACAGAGTGAATAAAAATTTAATTTTTTTCAACTGCTTTTTCTGCTCTGTTGCTGGCTTAAAGCAATGATAATCAAACACATACATATGTAATGTAAAAGAGAGCGGCCTTTTGGTGATCAATGGCTTAAAGGGACAATTTTTACTTTCACGAATCAATTGTTTAACCAACAAAATTAGACATTGCTTGCTTTCTACCAGGGGTTTCATATTTATGTTTTTAGGTTATTGCATTTATACACCCAGAGAAAAAACAGCTTAAAATCAATAAAAACCATATTAAATTAATAAGAAACATTAACGAAAGTCTAGTAATGTCGAAATTTCTTATTTCAATATGGAAAAATATTAACTTACAGTGTTAATTTATTAATTTGATTCATTTTTAAGTATTTCAACATACATTTTCTATTATATTGAAAATTATTGAATTAATGTGATGCATTCAGTCTCTTCAGACTGCTCATTCTCTGATCATCGCTATTTGCTATTCACAGTCAACATATCAAATAGGCATTCGACATTATATGTTAATAGACGGAAGACGGACTGGGTGATGCAAAACCAAATCCTAACCGACTTAATTGCACGCCCACCAAATATAGAGGGGGCTGCGGAGATTGATTTAGCCGTGGACATGCTAACAAATGCGTTCAAAGCAGCCACGGGCACATCCTGTAGGGCATCTGTACAGCGCCCGATAAGAAGGCTACCTTGGTGGTCTGGAGACATAGCAGAAACTAGGAAAAACTGCAGGAGACTTTTCAATGAAGCAAAAAGGACAGGAAATTGGTCACTCTACAAAGCTGCATTAAATAGATTCAAGAATGAAGTCAGGAACGCAAAACGCAAAACTTGGAGAGAATTCTGCAGTAATGTAGAAACTTACTCCGAGACTAGCAGAATGCGTAAAATCCTTGCGAAAAAGCCACCGATACCCAGCTACATCCAAAATAATGATGGAAACTGGACCACTAACAGTATTGATTCCCTAAAGATTCTAATGGACACCCATTTTCCGGGATGTCAACCTTGTAGCGTTATGCCACGGGCGTATCCCTTACATGCTCAATCACATATATCCATCGACTTAACGGTGGAGAAAGTTAAATGGGCAATTAAAAGCTTCCATCCGTTCAAATCACCAGGACCGGATGGCATTATCCCAGCGGATCTACAACATAACGTAGAACTTGTAATCCCATGGTTACTTACCATATATAAGGCCTGCTTCGTATGGTCATATATTCCAATTGCATGGACTAGAAGTAAAGTGATCTTTATTCCCAAAGGAGGAAAAGCATCACATACTAAAGCGAAGGATTTTAGACCCATAAGCTTAACTTCCTTCCTTCTGAAAACTCTTGAGAGAGTGTTGGATGTACACATTAGAACTTCCATAAACAGCTCTCTAATCTCGGTCTCTCAACACGCTTACACTAAGGGCAAATCGGTTGAGACCGCTTTACATTCGCTTGTAGGTTACATAGAGAAATAAAAACTATACCTTGGCAGCCTTCATGGACATTGAAGGTGCCTTTAATAACATTGATCCAACGGTAATCATTCAGTCTCTCAGGGAGCTGGGGATTGACCGAGGGATTTATCGGCTCATTGAAAATCTGCTTCTATGCAGAACCATCACTTCCACCATGGGAGCAGCCACCATCACAAGGCAGGCCCACAGAGGTACACCTCAGGGTGGTGTGCTGTCACCACTACTGTGGAATGTGACAATCAACAATCTGCTTAGAAAATTGGAATCCTTGAGCATTAAAACCGTTGCATACGCAGATGATGTAGCGATAGCAATATCAGGATTTCACTTAGATACGATATCGCAAAGGCTAGAAACAGCACTAAATGAGGTTAATGCTTGGTGCTCTAGTTGCGGCCTGAGTGTCAACCCGACCAAAACGGAACTAGTACTCTTCACCAGGAGATACAAAGTTCCACAATTCATACCCCCGGCATTGAATGGTACTGTACTTACCATTTCGAAAAGTGCCAAATATCTAGGTGTTGTTCTAGATAGTAAACTCTCCTGGAGGGAAAATCTTCAGGTGAGGATAGAGAAAGCCGCTATGGCAATGTACATCTGTAGGAAAGCAATTGGCTCTACTTGGGGAATAAACCCCAAAGGAGTCGGTTGGATACTAGAGATGGTCATAAAACCTATCCTATTTTATGGGGTCTCGGTCTGGTGGAAAGCACTAGAATCAGCGGGAAACCAGACCCGTATAGAAGGTATTCTACGCAAAGCGGCACTTATGATAACAGGTGCCCTTAGATCCACGCCGACAAAGGCACTCTTCGCTATGCTTTGTTGGCTTCCTGTGGACTTAATGGCTAGAAAACTGGCCCTACATACGGCCGTTAGGCTGAACGCAATAGGCGTATGGAACTATAGACCATGGGGTCACGCTAGCATCCTAAATACAGCAAACAATATACCTAAACCCATTGACTACTGCACTCCCAAACCCTACTTCAATAGGAATTTCAATATCTCTTTGACAGAAGGGTTCTCCCCAGTGGACAGAGCCGTGCAGGTTTTCACGGACGGCTCTATACGAAGGGGAAGAGTTGGAGGGGGGATATATATTCCAGATTTTGGAATTGAAATATCCTTCAGACTCCCGGACGAATGTAGCATATTACAGGCAGAAATATCCGCCATAAAAAGAGCAACACACTGGTTGAGTTATTATCGGATACACAATAGTAATATCCAGATAATAACGGACAGCCAACCCGCGATCAAAACCCTTGCAGGTGTATATTCTACATCATTACTTGTCCAAGAATGCCGCACAGTCCTGGATGAACTGGCGCAGCACGCAACCATCACACTATACTGGGTGCGTGGACACGGGACTACTTCAGGCAATATAGTTGCGGATGAACTAGCAAAGAGAGGAACCCTACTCGGGGAAGTCGATGACAATCTCTGTGGGCTCCCTCTGTCGTCTTGCTGGAGACGCTTCGATAATTCAGCTCAGGAAAGATGGCGTAATGAGCCTACCTGCGTTATATCGAGAATCCTTTGGCCTCGTCTAGATACTAAAAGAACCAGAAACCTCATTAGCTTTACCAGAAAGCATCTGAGGAATCTCATGGCCACACTTACAGGCCACTGCACTTTCGGAACCCACGCTAAACGTATGGGTCTCCCGTATAATGACTACTGTTACAGCTGCAATGATGAGGAAGAGGAGGAAAGCATTTCGCATCTTCTCTGCTTCTGTCCTGCTTTGGAGGATCTCCGTCTGCACTTCCTTGGCAGAATATCCTTCAATAGCTTGTCCGAGTTATCGGAAATAGGACTTAGAAACCTAAGTCTATACATTAGGAGCAGCGGCTGGTATGGCCGCTAGCCTTCACGGCATGTGTATGTACTAGGCCCTCTCCTTGTCCCACTTTTCACTTCTTCTCTACTCTATTCTCCATCTATATCCTCTCCATCCATATTCTCCCTATACTTCCGGTCTCCCCCCTTATTCTTATACTTTCAACTTACAGGCAGCACAAAGGGATCATCGTATTGGACCCAAGTGAGCTAGACTCCTATATTTTCATTCTTCACTAGCAGCCTGCTAACCTAACCTAACCTAACCTATGTGATGCATTCTGATTTTTAAGCTGCAGCTTTTCCCTGAGTGTACCTATTATATTTATATTTATTAGGATTTTATTGAAGCAATTAACAAAGTGACCTACATATTTCGGCATACAAATGGAAATCATGTAACGGATAACGGTGCTATTATTTTTCTCGGCACTGTATATGTGTACATACATACATACATATGTAATTATGTACATACATATTTACATATATACATAGATATCTACGGAAACAACTTTTAATAAATTCCTTTAAAGAAAATAGAAAAAATATTTATAGCAATAAAATTTAATTTCGAATTTAAATTTAACAGCTTTCTTTTTGTTTTGCAAAAATATTTATAGCAATAAAATTTAATTTCGAATTTAAATTTAACAGCTTTCTTTTTATTTTGCAAATTTGTATGACAGCACTACTATTTTAATCAACCAATCGTATACATATATGCAAAGTCAAATACATTTTCTTAACAATAAAATGAGTAACAAATACAGCTATAAGAACAACACACAACAGAATACGTTCCACATTTACTACCACTTTAACCGGTTTCTTGAGAAATAACAATCAAAAACACAGTTACGTGCAAACGTGCAAATGTATACGTATGCATATATATGTATATGAGTTTACCGAGTGTACATTTTGAATACAATGTTAACGACCGCTAAATTTAAGCATGTGTTGGTAGGCATATATACCCTGCAGTCAGACTGGGGCCAAATGTCTCTATGTCAACACTAAAACTCTAGTAGTAGGTACATTGTCTATAATTTCTTTTCTATTCGTCAGTATAAAAGAAAGAGAGAAAAAAATGTGGTGTATTTCTGGTGGCTTTTGCAACAACTTGTCAATATTCATACAATTGTATGTACGTAAGGTATGGAAATGTACCACTAAATGTCTGGTTGGTATGTCTCCATGTTCCCATAAGAACTATGTATTCACTACCTAGTCAATTGTTTTAGTGTTACTAGTAGATTTTCAATGACAAGCACATGCTAAATGTCTATAGCACAAAGTATTGTATGGGGATTAATTAGAGAGTAGTACTGGTGACAAAGTCAAAAGCGACTCAGTACATTTTCACCATCGACATTTCCTTCAGGGTATATATATGTACATGTGAAAGAGAGTTAACAAAAAACACACTTGCACATAATTATAAGCTGTACAAAACATACATATCAGTACCTTAATATAAAAAGGCCCTAATTCATTATTTTTTTGTAATCGAGAATTTTGCATTTTTCGACACATTAGATTTTCTTCTATCGAAGAATACAAAAAAACTCAATTAAAAAAAAATAGTTAGAGCCTTTCTATATTAAGGTAACGATATGCATATATGTATGTAGGTATGTATGCACATGTAAACAAAAGTGGGCAAAAACATTGTGTAAATTGTAATGAGACAATAGAAGACAGTATAATAACATACGATAGTAATAAAATCTACTATACCGTACAACAGGGTGACCAAATTTTAACATTTGGTCAGCCTGCTGTACGGTATAGAGAGAACATTTTTAATCCTTTATGAATTTTGAATTGACAACAGCTGATCTCGTTTCAGGGTAATCAGCTGTTCGGAAATTTTCTGACAGCAGGAAATTTTTCACTTACAGATAAACATGCATTTTTTGCAAAGCTGCAAATCGATATCATCAGGTATAAATTCGCATTAAGGCGTTTGCTATAAAATGCATGACGATTTCATATCAGATGATCTATGTTTACAATAATTGATATTGCCTGTTCTTATTTTATATTGGCATATGGCACAATATACATATTGAATAACATCAAGTCTATTGATTGACAAATATTTGACAATATTGTACAATTTTTTCCAGGTATACTACTAAACATTATTTTTCCGTTTTTTAAATTATATTTTGTATGGATCTAGTTCCAAGAAAAATCAATTTTACTGCCAGTTTATAGAAGCCATGTAAAAATTTGTTTTTGTTTTCAATATATATAGGAAGACAAGAATTTTTACATGGCTTCTATAAACTGGTAGTTAAAATTTCTAAATCGCACATGTGCGTGTAGTTTTTGTTTAATTTTACATATATGGCAAGAAGAGTTGCGCTATATATTTTTTTATATTGTGCAATTTATTGAATAGTGTGGAGCAAACCGTAATATGTACTAATGAAGTACTCAATAATATTGCGTAGTCTATGGGTACATTTACGGTTGTTTGTTTTTTATGATTTCTCTATTTATTAGGAATTTTTGCTTGTTTTTTGGTTAAGCGACGTCCGTATGAATTTACCTCCTGCTCATGGAGCTCATCAGTAGATTTCAACCCAAAAGTGTTTTTAAGTCTGCTGATGGGTTCCATAAGCAGTAACGAAATGCTTAAAGATTAAAAAAAAAAAATATACAAAAATTCCTAATACACTGAAGACTAACGGCCGTATCAAGAAAAATTAATTTGTACTTCAAGTGTGCTTTAGACAAAATTTTTATGGAAATTTTGTTTGAACGTACACTTCAAGCTAGTGATGTAACGAATGTCAATTTTTGATATTCGCGAATATTTGAAACGATATTCGCGAATACGAATATTATATGTGAAATTTTTAGACTTTAAATTGGGGTTCTATTTACGCCTGCAATATGAAATACTAAAAAATTGTTATGAAATAAGGCTTCATACTCCTGTTGGCGTACTTTAAAGTTATTGATTGTAATTAAATAATATTTGAAAATGATACAAAGCACAAATTTCTATAAAAAATTTAATGGTTTTGTACAAACTAATATTTTTAGCCATTTAAATTTCGTTTAGGATTTATGCATTTATTTATTTAATTGCGGCTGAATTTGGCGAATACGAATACGGATACGAATATCTAAAAATGGCCGAATATTCGACAATTCGAATACGGATATTCGTGCATCACTACTTCAAAACCAAATTAACTTTTTGTACTATGCAGCTATAAATGTAAATAAATATACATATGTATGTAGGTACTTATTTCCTATTTATGTTAGAACAAAATGGTCACACTATTTACCAAACGAAAATAAAACTCAAGCACATGTTAAATGGCCGAGAAAAACATTAATGAGCAGAGTAGTTGTCTGTGCATTGTTTACATTGCATTAGTGACATACGAGTACAAATGAATGTCAGTATGTATGTACATATGTATGTAATTCAAATAACAGCTGTTAGAAAGAGAGACTTTGATTTAATAATTTCAAGTGAAGTTACGAGTATGAAAACAACATAAATTGTTGTGACGCTGGATATGAGAAGACATTGGTGCAGCACGTAATTATGAGTTTTATTTTAAAAGAAAGACTAGAAGAATTAAATTAAAATTTTTTTTATTATAATAAATTGTTTTGCACTTGCGGTTTTTTGCTTGACACTCAAGGCGTATGCTTGTTTTTGATTGTTCATACTCAAGGGGTTGATATCGAGTATGTGGCTTGTTTTTGTGTTTTATTTTTTTTTTCTTTTTCGTTCTTTTTACGTTTCTACTTTGTTCGCATGGAATGTTTAATCTATATATTAAGTGCAACTGTATGAGTTGTGTTAAATTATTGCGTAGTAGTATTAAAATGGTGCGATTGCTTTCGTGGCTTTTTTTTTGTCATTGTTGTGCTACTTGACGTATGAACAACATGCTGATATTTAACAAGTTTTATATTAAAATTTATTGAGAAATGGAAATGACATCATTTTAATACGAGTATTTTTTTATCGTGTACACTAAATAAAATTTAATATAAATGTTGTTAAAAAATTAACAACGGATTGCGAATATTTAGTTTACATCTGAAATTTTTATATTTATTAAGGAAGTTTTCTTGTTCAAGTTTTTATGTTTTTTTTTTCATTTTTCTTTCTCACCATATAATCAAAACTTGCACAAGAAAACTTGATGTGTATAAAACCCGAATGAGTTTGTGTTTGTCGCTTTTCCAAGGACTACGTGATATTTTGGAAAATTTACGATTTGTTTTATAAAGAAAGAGTTGGAATATGTCAACGAAGCGTAGGATTAGTTAATAATTAATTAATAATTTTTTTTTTCAAAAAGGACAACACAACAAATTTACAACAAATTTTAAATCTAAAAAAGCTTAGATTTGATTTAGATTTTAGATCTAAAAAAAAAGGTTAGTTATCGGTTTGAACAAATAAATTTTAACTAATGATTTGACTGTGGTACGAAAATTATGACACAAACTTGCAATAATGGATTTTAATTTCCTCATCTTTCTCAATACATATTAAAATAAAAACCTACATAATTTTAAAAATTGTCTAAGCCACTTTTCGAACTGCGATTATTTTTTCTTTTTCGTTAAGAAAAAAATCTTTAACCTTTTTTTTATTTTTCAATATAAAAAAATATATATATTTCATATATGCGTGTATAGAAATTGTATAAGTTAAATTAAATCTTCATTATAATTTTTAATGAGTGGAAGTGTTTTTGCATTAAGTAAACTATTGAATATCGCATTAAGTAAATTAAAGTAAAATGTCTTTTATATGTATTAAAAATTAAAGAGAAAATTATTAAAATAACTACAAAAATTAAAGCCGCAAAAATTTGTTCAATTATTTAGAGTGACATTTTTGTCAAGTAAAATATAATTTAAATTTATTAAATTCAGAGAGTAACTTTAAATGAACCAACTAAACTAAGCTTATATTTTTATAATCATACCAATTAAAATGTATGTATGTATGTAGTAAATCTAGGTAGAATGTATGCAAAGTTATATAATGAAAAAATAGTGAAAATAAAATTTTCATTTTTTTTTTTAATCTTAGTTTTTGTTTTTTTAAATACTTTCATTAACACATATTATTATTTTTTGTTACTTTTAGAACTGCGTTTACTTAAGTCTTGACTCTTTTTCTTTTTTTAATTAATAAAAGAATTCCTTATAGTATTTTGTATAAAAAAATTGTATATAAAAATATATAAAGTAGTTTTTACTTTGCAGTTCTTTTTATTATTTATGCATATCATGAGTTTTTCTTTTTATTATACAAAATTAATAAATATGTTGTCTTATAGATATACTTCATTTTTTTTTCAATATTTTCAATTGAGTTTATTTTATAATATCATTTTATAAATTTCAAGAGAAACATACCTATTCGGTTTTCGTTAATATATAAAAGAAATATTCTTTTATGAAATCCCCATTAGCAAAATGTTGCAAAATACGTATCTGTACCTCGTTTCTGTAACTTGTGAGAAATTCAATAATTATATTGTTTGTTATATTACAATTACATGTAATTGAAAAAATAACTGCATATTACAATCGGATGTAATTTCTAATTGAAAATTTCCAATTACAAAATTGTAAAATGTTTTTCAATTACAATTATATTTTTGTAATTGAAAGCCCTGTAGTAGAAATTAATGTAATGTAATTTAAAGTCCAAGTCTATATAAAAGCTTAAATAAAATTGAAAAAATTAACAACAAATATGTACTCATACTTATGAAAGTGGTCTAAGTCATATATTTCTGTGAATTAAACAGATTAAACAAATTGTTATATTGTGCAACATTTTAATTTAGAGTTTCGATTTATACAAATTTATTTAATGTTTCTTAAATATTTATTTAATATTTCGTAACAAAAATCCATATGACTTAGACCACTTTCATAGTTAAGCATACATATGGACATATCCCAGGCGACGGACGCGACATTCGTACACTTTTATTTGAGCAAAAGCAAGAAATAAATGGAAAGATTCAATATATATCTTAAATGTTTTAATGCAATGAAGGAGTAGTATATTTAAGAAAATTTTTTTGGCGATATCAATAATATAGTGAAAAGATATAAGCAAATGTCAGCGAGAAACGGACGCGACATAAATAGTTAGAAATATTCAGCGAAATTGTATGTAGAATTTTTTTGTAAATGTGGAAATGAAGGCGAAAGATGATCGTTTATGTGTAGATTTATGAAATGTGAAAATTTTGGTTCAATTTTTTTTAAATGGTTAAAGTACAAATACGGACGCGACATTTTTTCCCCAAAGGGAACTAAACGCAGTAGCTTCGCTAATATTGATTGAACTTTAATTGAAAAGTAATCAATTAATAACAAATGCTTATTTACTGCTGAAGAAAATTAATCAGGTATGTGATGGAAACCGATCGTTTTTAAAACGATTTCAAAACAATCCTTTTGTAAAGGTGTGATGAATTTCGATCGATTTTAAGTATCATTTTTGAGCTTATATTAAACTACTTACTTCTAAAAAGAACACGAGAAGATAAAATATAAACCATATTATAGGGCTGTGGAAAGAAACTTATAAAAAATGTCTGGAAAAGCTATTGAAAACATGTTTTAAAATTATTGATAAACGACTATAGGAAACATATCACACCTTTTATCGTTTTCGAATTGGTTTTGTGTCGTAATCGTTTTTCATCACATACCTGAATAAATATGGATTTTATGTGGCGTATGCGACATTAAGGTATAAGTGGAAGCAAATTCAAACAACTTCCCTTATTACAACTCCATTCTCCTTCTTTTCTGCTAATGAGTAGGAAAATAATACAAATTACTTTAAATAATCGCTAAAAAAAAAGGCTCAGCAAAGAAAATATTTCTTTTAAAAGTCCCATATTTCGGTCAAAAAATTGCAATTTGCTTTATTATTTACAACCAGGGACCGTAACGGTTATAATTTTTATTTTAAAAATCACTTTTTAATCATTATTTCTTGATTTTTATTTATCCCTCACAAAATAACTCTTATTTTGTGACTTTTATTTATTCCTCAGAAAATAACAGTTATTTCTTGATTTTTATTTATCCCTCACAAAATAAGAGTTATTTAGTGACTTTTATTTATTCCTCACAAAATAACAGTTACTGTTTGATTTTTATTTTTTTGCTTAACTTTTAAAATGTAGAAAGCGTAATTTTTGCGTTAAAATGAATATTAACCGATTTAAAATTTAATTTATCGCCAGAGTCTTTAAAAAAAACTCTTATATGTTAAATTAAATTTACTTTTTTATTATTTATTAATTTTAAAAGTTAAAATTTTTTTGAGCAAAAAAATAAAAATCAAAAATTAACTGTTATTTTGTGAGGAATAAATAAAAGTCACAAAATAACTCTTATTTTGTGAGGGATAAATAAAAATCAAAAAATAACTGTTATTTTCTGAGGAATAAATAAAAGTCACAAAATAAGAGTTATTTTGTGAGGAATAAATAAAAATCAAAAAAATAAAAATCATTGCATCTATCGGTAGTCCATGTAACATGGAGTATCTTGGTATATTCCTTGTGCACGTAGCACTTCTCTATTATTGTGATTTTTTTAATTTAAATTTGGAAAATAATCGTTATTTGCGATCCCTGTTTACAACAAACAAAAAATTTTTGAGGAAAAAGAATTTTTTTGGTTGACCTTTTTCTGGAATTACCCATATGTATGTATATGTAGTTAGTTTCTTTTCCTTGCTCATCCTGTGTTTCACAAGTGGATAAAGAAAACTCGTCCGACTCGAGAAGTTCTCACATTCGTTTTAGAAACAAAACACTGATTGATCATGATACAAAAATAAAAGAAAATTCATACATTGTTTCTACAATTTCAATATGAAATGCAAATATTTGCCGAAAGTCTTCTTTTTCTTTTCGAAGCAAATATGTATAGTGAATAGCATAAAATTAAATTTTTACCAAGTTTTTCCTTGTTTATTTTTCACGTACATATGTATATAGCAAAATAAGTTAACTACCGTTTTGCTAAAAAAAATTAAATATTTGTTCAAGAAAATATTTAAAAGAAATTCCGCAAAAAAAATTTTTTTAATCACACAAAAACCATAAAAAAATTATATTTTTCTGCGAGGCTAATTTATAATTTATAAAACATTTAAGTAGAGAAGTTATAACAGTAATAATGTTTATAATAAATAGTTATGTATGTATGTATGTATGTATGTATGTATTTCGAAACTACTTGCAGACTAAACTAGAAATAAAAATTTACAGGGTAATTCTAATAATCAAATAAAGGCTGTAAAGGTATGGTCCCAATGGCCAAATATGTGCATACATACAATACGAAATAAATATATTCTTCATTTGGCAAAGGTTTTTTTTCAAATTTATTTATACGAAATAATATCAAGTGAAGCGATGTTATTGATGTTATTTCAAAATTTATGTAAAATTTGCATGTACAGAGACATATTACATATCGCACTAGTTCCTCTAAAGAGCGCTAACTCAAAATTTAGCAATTTTAGTTTTTACAAGAAAACGATATACAGTAGTAATATATACCCCCTGTAAAAATCTTACATCATCTTATATACCCTCTCTTAAAAAAAAACTGGTTTATCCCTGTTTTTCATATAAGAGTACTTAAAAATAACAGTTATTTAACTCTACTCGTGAATAAAAAAAACAAGATTGAGCGTTGCGCAGGTCCGTTATTTCATTTTCTGCTTGTGACGTAGACAAAGAATTTTTGTTGTAAACAAAGTATGTAAATAAATTTGTGTGTGGATGTGCAGTAGAAAATTTTTTTGTACGGCTGAGTGCGCAATCTTGTTATTTTAATTCATGAACTCTACTGAACATTTGTAAATTTTGAGTTGATGCTCTTTAGATAAGCTGGTGCGAAATGTATGTATGTGTGTTTGTACATACATATCTACATATATGAAACAATAAATTAATTCAGATTTTAAATTATTTTTATAAAATTCAAGGAAATTAATGTACGAGTAATTAAAAAAAAATAGAATAATAAATTATTCAATGATAAAACTTCAGCTGAGCGAAAGTGAAGGACCAGTTGTAACTTGGGAAAATTATTGCATTCATTTTGAGATTAATACAACTACCGCAAGTACAAATTTGTAGCACAAAGGGGAGGGAAAGGAAGTCTATGAGGCATTTTCTGATAATCACATGTGTGATTTTAAAAGTAATAATTTAATTTTAAAAATGTGATTTTCAGAACATGACTATATAATTTTAAAAATTTTTAAGACTTGTTGGTCTTTTTCGAGCACATGGGAAAAGTTAATCAAAAATTAAAAATTAATTTTATTTTGTTGTTCATAATTTTAAAGAATAATATGTAAATCATATTTAAAGCAATGATAATAGATGAGGGTATTGCCAAAGTACCTTAAACTTTACTATTTCTCAATTTTATGTAAAATTACTGAAAGCAATTCCCGTTTGCGGTAATGTAAAGAAAATTGTAATGCAACATTTGAGAAATATTGCAGCAATGAAACCAATATTGTATGTAGTAGAGATGAGCGCGTATATTGTTTTTTCGTGACACGAACACGCATGAGTCAACACGAAGTGTTCCTGACAAGAAATCTGAATTCGTACGTATTTAGGATTGTATCGTGTTGAGCAAAATTTGACACGATAAGGCACGAAACGATTTTATTTTTATTTCCAGTAAAAAAGTTTTATATTTTGTATCGTCAAACACGCAAAACCAGCAAATTTAGCTTTCAGTTTTGAAATTAAACAAAAATATGTATCTATTTGAATATAAAAAAATGCTTTTTTTCTATTCAATTTGATTTCGCGCGTGTTGTGCAATTTCGTTTTGGAAACATTTTCGCGTGCGTGTTTCGTACGTGTTGAAAAAATTTAACACGTGCCCATCTCTAGTATGTACATAGATGTGCAAACATGTAAACAAAGAGGTCTACTCTGTAAATACTTTCGAATTTGTATGTTATTTCAAGTCAGATTTTATAGGAAAAAGAAAAAAGAGCTTACGTTTTATAGTTCCTTCTTTTCTTTTTTTTATCAATAGATGCGAGAGACCTGCGTGAAGCAGTTTAAAAGTGACCAAACCAAGCTGTCTACAGAGTAGACAGACTTCCATTTCATGTAACTTTTTGGGAAAAAAATCTTTTTGTAAAAAAGTGTTTTATTTTAGAAAAAGTAACTCGCTTAGAAAAAAATTTAACTTTTATAAAAAAAGAAGACAGAACATTTTTTAAGAAACAAAAAATACGTTTTTACAGAAAAAATAATACTCATTTATAGAAAGTTTATTTTTATAGAAAAATCAACTTTCGTAAAAAACACCTTTTTATAAAAATAGTACCCCTTTAGAGGACAAGTACCATTTTATAGGAAAAATATCTGTTTATAGGAAAACTTGATTGATTGAAATATTTCTTCAAATGAGTACCTTTTCTGTAAAAAGGTATTTATGTCTCTAATAAATTGTTCTCTGATTTTTATAGGACAGTATCTTTTTATAGGATCAGTACCTTTTTATAGGAAAAATACCTTTTATAGCACAAATTAAATTTTTTCATAGGAAGAGTGTTTTTTCGCATAAAAATACATTTTTACAGAAAAAGTATCTTTTTATAAAAAACTTTTTTTTAAAAATCGCTATTTTATAAAACAAATTAAGTTCTTTCATAAAAAGTAACTTCTTTCATATAAAATATTTTTTGTTTAAAAAAGTCCATTTCAAAAAAAAAATATTAGGAAGCCATATAATATCTTACTCATAATAGGTAACACAAGGGACCTAAGTTAAATGGACCCAAGTCTTCTTCCTCGGCAGCCTGTTAACCTAACCTAACACTAAATACTCTTAGATTCTTTGACTCAAATATCAATAATTTAAAATTTTTTCGGCAAAAAAAACTCCTTCAGAAAAATGCATTTCTGTCTTGATTGAAAATTTCCCTTTTCGATAAATACATAATATATGTACGTTTTTACAGAAAAAGTACCATATTTGAAAATTTTCGCTTTTCTAAAAGAATTATATTTAATTTTTTTAGAACAATGAGTTTACATAGAAGATGTATGTAAAAGTTTTGGCAATTTTTGTTTTAATTAAATGAATGGAAGAAAAAGTTGTCTTATTCAAAACTAATTATATAAATATGTTTTTGAAAATACATATATAGCTCATTTACTAAAAAAATTAATGCAAAGTTTTTCAATTTACACGCATCGCCATACAATATAAGAAATATTCTTCTAAATTGTCGACGTTGTTGGATTAAATGAGCGATATTCATGTATATATTCACCCTTATCGCGAATAAAAGTTCACGTGAAATGTGTTCCCTTTCCCTAAAATTGTGATCGCCAATGTTTGCATTGTTGTTGTGTCAGTATACTATTTTCTAATTTTGTTCACAATTTTTTGTTCACGGGAAATATTTCCTGTGAACAAAATGTTCGCTTTTATTCGCGATAAGGGTGATTATATTTGTCGAGCAAAAACTATAAAATTGTAATAATAATAATAATACAATGGTAATAATAATAATAATAATAATAAACCCCAGCACACAATTATAATATTTAAATATTATTGGATGGAAAATGTAAAATTAATATTAAAGAATTCAATTCTATTTCAAAAGTTGGTATGTTGCCTTAAATAAATGTCTTAATAAAATGATTACCTTAAAAAAGCTGGGCATTTTTCACTTCATTCTCTATTTCTCTTGCGGTTTCCTTGCGCTTGTTAAACTTCAGCCTTTTGGCCCACTACCGTAAAATAACTTGTGATCTTTCTTTCTTTTTTAACACTATTTGTACTGCTGGAGCATGTCGTCAAAATACCACCATTTTCTTTTTCGGGAGCGCTGGGAGTTGGTGCAACATTTTCCACTTGCATAGAAACTGTCACCGATACTTGCTGGATGCCCAATGAGGTCTTTTGAGACACTACCTTGGTAGCAGTGGTCTTGGGTGGGGAGGGTGTAGAACGGCGCGAAGTAGAAGTAGAAGTAGATGAGGAGGTAGCCGGTGAGGGTGAGGGTGCTGGTGAAGCCTGTTCTAGTTTTTGCGTTATAGTAAGAGGTAGTAAAGTTGTTGAGTCTTTTTTGCTTTTTTTCGAGAGAATTGCAGCGAGTGGTTCGCCCATCGGTGGAGGCGATGGTATTGCAGTTAAAGGTTTGGAGGTAGTTGTTGATGATTTCAGTTTGTCTAGCAATTTGTAAGCACTTTGTATAGGATCACTATTACTGGTTTTCGTCGTGTTCGCGGAAGAAGTGGTTTTTGTATTGGAATCGTGTAATGTTTGCTGCTGCTGCTCCAACATTTCCTCATCGGATGGTATGATTTTTTCCTCGGTTTGAATTTGTTGCCATAGTTGGCTTTGCAGTTCCTGTATCAATTTTCTTTGCTTTGCTATCTCATCCCTTAGGGCTTGGGGTTTGGGTCCTGGTTTCTTTTTGGATTTCGAAGTTTTCTCCGATATATGTTCTCTTTCTATGTGGGCTCGTACATTGACTTTCGAGGAGAAGCCACGTTGACAAACCTCGCACTTGAAAGGCTTTTCGCCCGTATGCGATCTCATGTGGACTTTGCGATCGATATTACGCAAAAACTTCTTGTCACAACGATCACATTTGTAGATTCTGGACGCTTCGCCCATGTGAGATTTTTTGTGAACGCACAGGTTTTGATTGGCTCGGAAAGATTTGTTACAAATATCGCATACATATGGCTTCTCGCCAGTATGGATGCGCGCATGTATTTTCAAATCAGAACTACGCACAAAGGCCTTGGGGCACATGATGCACTGGTAACGGCGATCGTTGGAATGATGACGCATATGCATATGCAGGTCTTGTTTGGTAAAACAGCCCAAGCCACAGACTTCACATTTAAATTTCTTTTCGTTGGTATGCCTTAATTTATGTTCTTTCAAGCCTATACGTACACGGAATTGTTTATCGCATTCATCGCAAGGGAAAGGCTTTTCGCCCGTATGCACACGTTTATGTTCCAGCAGACGTGCTTGCTTTTCGAATCCACTAGGACATACATCACAGAAGAAACGTTTAATGATTTGCAAAACCTTGGTTTTACCTTTCACTGATGTATCCGTTTCATTGAGCTCGGCGTCAGAGTTTACTGAGCCAGTCTTCAAAGATTTCACTTTAACTTCTCCCTCCGGCTCGACAGCTTTAACAGTGTAAGTTATTGGATGGATCTCGCCAGGTCGTAATTCTTTTTCCACCATTTCATTTTGCAACTGTTCAATAATGTCTTCGACTGGATCAGTCTCAAAATCATTCATTACATCGTTTGCTTGGGCAACGGATGTTTCTTCTATTTTCTCATTTATTGATGAGGAAGAGGAGATTGTGGGCAGTTGTGGTTCTGCTGGTTTTTCAAGTTTCGTGCTCGGCACATCCTGTCTCCTAGCTGATTTCCTTTTACATTTTGCAGCTTCTTTTTTCGTTTTATGATCTCTTTCGATATGTTTGCGCACACTGCTCTTGGACGAGTAGCCACGCAAGCAAATATCACATTTAAACTTTTTCTCATTGGAGTGGATTTCCATATGGTTTTTGTAATCATCGCTATGCATAAACTCTATATCACAAACTGTACACTTGTGTATTTCTTGTGACTCATTCGTGTGAAACTTTTTGTGGTCGCTGAGACTTGAGCTGCTCTCGAAGTTTTTGTGGCAGACCTCGCACTCGTAAGTTTTATCTGTGGTATGTGTGCGTTCGTGAAGTATCAAAGAGTATTTACTAGAGAGTTCCTTGAGGCATATTGAGCACTCAAATTTTCGCTCATTAGGAATTGATTCAATTTCAGTTTTCTCCTCTTTGAGTTTTTTCATTTGGGGAGATTTGGTTGTTTTTCGAGAGTCTTTCGTGGCCAGTATTTCAGGCAGTGTTCGTTTTTTGGCCTCTACCAATTTTGCTGTTGTTGTTGGTGTTGCTGTTGTTGTTGTTGGTGGTGGTGGTGTTGGTGGTGGTGGTGACGGTGGTGATTGTGATGCCGCTGCTACTTCTGCTTTTGTTGCTTTACTTGGTTCACTTTCTTTAGCTGCTTGAGTTGCTGCTGGATTTTTTGTTTGTGCTTCTTCTGCCTGCTTTCTTGGTTCCATAGATTTTATAGGTACATTTGTTTCTTTTATTTCTGTAATCTCCTCTTGACTTGTAACTTTTATTGACTTTATTTCTGTAATCTCCTCTTGACTTGCTACTTTTATTGATTCTGCTATTTCTACGGACTTTTTACTGGAATCTTGTGCTTCTTTTATTGTTGGCGGTTCTGGAATTTCTTTTGTTCTTATAACTTCTGTATTTTCTAAACTTGTTGCGGGAAGCTCGTCGGCTTTCTTAGCGACAATGGGCTAAAAATTACGAATTTAAACATTTTTACTACTATTAACTATTTATACTTATTATTATTTACAGCATTAAGTTTGTTTGTCGGTTTGAAGAGAAAAATAAAATTAGATTTCAAGTTCGATTCGTAACACCAATTTTTATTTGCACTCACACAAAATCAAATAAGATCCGAAGATCTTATATTTGAATTCTCCAGAAGTAGAAATTATGTCCAAATGACTTCTTTCAAAAAAAATGCAATGTCTGGCATGAATGAGAAACATTTTTGAAAATGTATGTATGCACTATGAAATTTTGCAATCTTTAGGCTCAATTTTAAAACCACTTATCTCAGCAGAAGTGAGATAAATGGTTTTATAATCTTAGTTAATTTAATTATTATTTTTCGAACTGCAATTTGTTTCTATATTCTTATGCACAGGATAATGTTCGTATCGCTTTTTAATCCAAATTACATGTGATAATTATTAATGAACAAATAACATCAAAGTTAGTTGTAAATATTCTGACAACACATAGTTGAACGGAACAGCTAGCCGTTTTATAGGCTTGTTTTTAAACGATTTTGAAAATGCGAACAAACTAATTTATAAAAAATTCTTTTAGTGCCAAAAACGTTTGGAGAAAATGTAGAAGATATTCTGTTTTAAGCAGGTACCGTAACGGTTGAAAGTTTTATTTTAAAAATCAAATTTTAATCATTATTTCTTGAGTTTAATTTTTTGCTTGAAAATAAAAGTTATTTCTAAGTTTTATTTTTTGGAACTTTTTTTTCTTAGAAATGTTATTTTTGAATTGAATAAAATATAAAAAATTGAACTCGGAGAATACATACCATGATACAATAATATTATTGTATCATTGAATTTACATAAAAAACTGAAATTGATTTTAAATTTTTAATTTAGCCCTGTTTCCAAAAGACTGATTGTCGACTAGACTAGAAAATTTATATGAAAAACACTATTTTTTTTTAATAATTTTCATATAAATTTTCTAGACGAATCGTCTATTTGACTTGTAGGAACAGGATGTAAAGGTTCCTAGCGATAATTATAATTTTACTTAGAAAAATAATCAGTTTTTTTAATTTGATTCATTTTAAAAATTCCCTTTTTTAAGCAGACAATAAAATTTATGGTATTTATTATACCCTGTTTCCACAAACCAAGCAGGCGACTGACTCGTGTAGAAAATTTGTATGACAATCAAAAAAAAAAAAATTAAGTGCTTTTCATATAAAATTTCTATTCAAGTCGACCGTCCGCGTTGTGGAAACAGGGCGTAAGCAAAAAATAAAACTCAAAAAATAACTTTTATTTTCTGACGAGTACATAAAACTCAGAAAATAATCGGTAAGATGAGTTTTTTAATAAAAATTAAATAAATAAAAACGAATGCTTCTAAAGGTAATCAGTATCTTTGAGTATTCCTTGTTCACGTAGCACTTCTCTTTTAGTTTGATATTTTAGATAAAATTTCGGAAAATTATCATTATCAAAAGAATTTTTTTGACCTTAACAAAAAAAATTGTTTGACATTTTTCATAGTTATAATAATCTACTTAGTTTTTTATCCTTGAGGTCTCTCGTTTTTGTATAAAAATGTTTTTTTTAATATTTTGCCACTCCTTTGAGTGGTTTCTTCGTGAAAATACATTTTGTTTCGGTTTTTAAATAAATAATTTTATATAAAAACAAGAAACCATAAGCTTGAAATATTAAATGGAATAATTTAAAGAGAAAATAAATAATTTTAACATTAATAAGAGCATAAAAATTAACTTTCAAACTGTAAATCGAAATTGAAATCTAATTTAGAATTAATAATGAGAAGGATTCAAAATAAGAAATAAGCCTTATGCATGCCCGAAAACTGCGAGGAAGTTAGCATAACTGACAAAATAAATAAATAAATAAAACTAAATTATGTGCCGAGTTTTAATATCAAATTGTATATGGGAACTCGTTAATACGAAGTACAATTTCGTTACTTATGCTAACTTCATGTAAATTTTTCGTTATTCATAAGGCTGATATAAACATACATATTTTCAAAAAATCCAACGTACCTCCTCCTGCTGAACATTTGTGTTACTTGGCGCTTCTTTTTTAGCGTTTTTGCTCGGCGATTCTACTGGTGTTGAAGATAGTCTTTTAATATCCGCTGGCTTAGTCGAAATTATTTCTTCATTCATAACCTGCTTAGGAGACAATGATAACTCATTATTTACGACTTCGGCAGGCAATGTTGTTTCATTATCTACGACATTCTTAGTGGGTGACTCTTCCTTATTATCCACAACTTTTGGTATTTCTTTTTCTTCCTTCTCAAAAACCACCTTAACTTCGCTGCTATTGGGTTGGACTTTATCTTTAGATTTTAAGTTTTCCGTTACTAAATCAATGGAAGAAGATGTGGCCTTTTCTTTGCTACATTGCATACTAGTTTCCACCCTTTCCTCTAAAGCTGGTATCGTCGTTTCGTCATTTTGTATTGGGTCAGATATATTTAAAGGAATGTCAGCTGGTATGATTACCATGGCATCGGGAGCTACTACTATATTTTGGTTATCCACTACTTCTGTGATAATAAATACCTCTTCTTTGACCTCTACCTTAGGCACCACATTCAACTCATTGCGACAGCCCTCAAAAATACGGTGCTGTTGCGTCAAATGTTTTTCAAACAAATCCAAGTTGGCATATTTACATTCACAATATCCACAAACCAAAAACAATTTACGATGATTAAGCATAAACACATTGCCACACGAGTCTAGAGGTTCTGCCAAAACAGATGCCGGCAGAGCAACAGGTGGCGCAGCCAATACTTCTAAGCTCTGCAAAGGTTCCTTTTTAACATTTGGCGCATTATTAGATATGCGACTGCTTTTGGGTAAATTTCCTGGTGCGTTTTCCTTCTCGGCACCTTCGTGCATGTTGAAAACTTTATGAGCTTCATGCAGATGTCGTCCAAAATTCGCCAGGTCGCCATATTTTAAATCACAAAACTCACAATTAAATATAAGTTTCTGCTGCAAATTAAAGACATAAATATTGCCACAAGATTCAGTCTCGGCTCTCTCGGAGACCAGAGTAGATGCAACACTACAAGCAGAATTGTTACTGCCACGGCGGCTTTTTTCTCCGGTAACAACATTACCTGGACATTTGAGTAAATGATCTCGATTGTTGCGTGTATTTTCGGAAGTTTTCTTTATTTTAATCTTATCCACACATTTGGTAGCTTCGTCCTGTTTATTTTTATTATTTTCCAAAGTTTTGTTATTTTCGAGCTTGCTGCTGTTCTCCGTTTTGCTTTTTACCTTAGTTTGTGCACTGTTGCTGTTTTCTTTATTACAGATCTCCAAATTTTTATTGTTCCCATTATTCTTCAATAAAGGTGAAATTCTTTGTTCGTTGTTGGTTTTTTCTATGGTCGGATTTCTAGTTATAATTTCGTAGGTAATATGTGGCTTGGAGGATGATGAACAACTGCTCGTTTGGCTGTTTCTCGAAGAGCTCCGCGTTGAACTATAGGAATCTTTGCGCAATTTCTTGGCACTTGCAATATCTGGAAAACGTATTCTCTGTGCCTCCAGTTCAGCTTCTTCATCGCTGCTTATCAACATAATAGCCTGCTGTTCAATTTCTAAAGCATCGCTTTCAGTATCCGAAATTTCTTCATCTTCGTCTTCATCATCTAGTTCTTCATCGGTCTCATCAATTCTGTCATCATCTTCTGCCAATTCAGCATTTGCTGCTTTGTCAGCAGCCTCATCATTGTCTTTAACTTCCATTTTGATGGGCACATGCTCCAGCAAAGTGTTGATCATTTTGTTTTCTATACCTTGAAATTTTTACACACTATTTTTCCCTTCGATTTTTTTTATTAATATACCACTTCTTAACTATTTATAAAACTTTTTTCTTTATATTTTACATGAATGTTTGGCTTTAATTTAAATTTTTCTTAAAATTTGTTGAATTTCTTAACAATCATTGGCTTTTCACACTCTTCACACTTAACAAATTAAATCCACTGACGCCGCTTTTTTCCATTGTGTTCATTTTCTTGTTGTGTTGTTCTTTTTGCTTTACTCGTTTTTTATCTTCCACAAATATGTTTGTGTTGTGTTGTTAAAACACACACACACATTTTCATACATTTTGCTTTGTTTGTCTATATGTTACTGTTTGCCATTAGTGGTTGTTGCTGTTTTTGCCACCAATTTTTTTTTTGTTGTCTTTTCAGGTTTCTTGTGCGTTTACTCGATTTGTTGTTGTTTATAATTTGCACACTGTGTTTTCTGTTATTTACTTGCCGTAGGTCTGAACAAGATAGCTGTTGAAAATTCTCCATATGGATTTCAGTTGCCATCCTTGTCTGGCTAATGCCTGCAAGTGATCTCGTTCAATTGCAGTGATGTGGAATGTATATGCAGAGATGTAATTTTGAGTAGTAAACAGAAAGGTTGCAAAATTTTGCACGTTAAATATTACGTACGTTACTAACTTTCCTCCTAACAATTTTTAGAGCATTTCACTAAATAGAAGCGATTACAGTTACATTTACATAATTGCAGAATCTTTTTAGTATTTACATATCGCATGAAAACTTTAATTGTTGCGGTCGTTAGGGTTTTGTTCAGGTAACTGATTTATAAAAAAGAAAAACCACTTTGATAGTATTGAGTTGCGACTGTTTATGATTTAGTGTGCGAATATTTAAGATACAACACTTCTTGACTGATCAATTTTGTATGTATGTATCTTTTATCGTTACATTTGTTTTCCATTTTATTTGAGTAAGTTAGTAATTTAACCATTCAATTTCAGAATATATGTACATACATACGTAGGTACACATACATATGTATGTACCTAAATATGTAGGTAAAATGCTCCCTCAAAAATGAATTCCAAAACTAGTTTTGCTTTTTCTTATGATTGTTGTTCACATACACAGCACAACAATTGTGTATCTACGGATGCACATATGTATGTATATACATATGTACATATGGATGTATGTACATATGTACATATGGATGTATGTACATATGTATTTATATACAAAAATGTACAAGTTTACTAAAAACAAAAATTTTAGAGAGAAATAAAATTAATGTAAGTATGTGTATGTGTTAAGTTAAATTAATTAAATCTTCAATTGAAGAATACATACATATGTACATATATGTACATGAACATGTTTGCGTACACACAACCATACATATGTATATATGTATGTATATTCGTGTGTATGCATTGTTGAAGTAGCTTTTTATCATATTCTGTATACATTAAAAAATAGATTGTACCTAGTGCGTACATCAAACAAAATTAAAGCGTAAGCGTATACGTGACAAATTGCTTATACGCCTAGGTTGAGGTAACTGTACTTTTCTAGCAAGCTAATCAATAAATAAACTTTTGTATAAATTATCAGCCATTTCACAGAACTCTGATCGAAATATGGATATTGTCATATGTATGTATATAGATTAGGGGTATAACCAATTTTTTGGCATAGTACCACGAGGTCAACCATGTCCTAGCAACCACGAAAATCATAATCTTTTGTAATTTTGCTCAAAAAAGTTCACGCACAAATTGGTTTTTCTAAACATTATATGTATCTGCCAATTATTATTTCCTTGGTAGGCATTTTACTGAAATGATTTAGTCTAAAATCAATGTTATGGATTTTACGCGGCATTACTAAACTGTTTTTGAATATAGTTAACTTGTTTTTCCAGATTGTGGAATTATTAATTTTTCTTAACCAAAAAGAAAATTAAAGATTTTCAAAACTCCATCGCGGTTGGTGTGTGAAAAAATAAATATATGTACGTTCCCTTATAGTTTTTTATGCTCTATCGGACTGTGCTATGAAAATTTTGATATTTAAAAAAATTGTTAAAAAGTTATATCGATAGAAAATATTTTCAATTTCGAAGGTTGAGTCTTTAGAAACGAACGAAAAATTAAAACAATTATATAATTAAACAGTGAAATTAAATAATTGAAGAGTTTGGGTTTACACCACTTTTGAGCTGATAACCTCAATTATGGGGAAGAATATGAGAAAAAAATTTTGTCAACTTAAAAGGTTGCATAGAAATAAGACGACATCCTGGCGATGGCAAAATATAAACCATAGCATGGTGTAGTGATAGATACGGTACCAAACAAGAACTTGGTCGAAATTTTAATGGTCGAAATAGGAAAAGACCACATGTTTTTGCACATTTATGTTTTTATGAGGCTTTTTATTTTCAGATATCATTTCATTGTTCATAAATCGAGTGGCATTGAAGAACTAAAATTTGAACCATACTTTTTGTGGCAAATAGTGTAAAAGCATTTATGTACTCGTATGTAGTTAAACAAAATGTTGTTTATTTTATTTTTTATATTTTGTTAGTAGTTAGTTTAAAATTATTGTTTCTTAACTATTCACACAGAGGGAAAAGTATTGCATATTAAAGTGTTCACCTAGAGTGAAACTTTCCTTTAATACACCTTTTCTCTTCAATTCTAAACATGTTTCATTGTAAATCCTCTCAGCTTAAGAGGTAATTTTTATTAACTTTCCTGACCTTGTTTTCTAATTTGCAGCAATAAAAAACAAACAAAAACTTTAAGTTTTCCCAACTTTGCTTCTCCTGGTTGATTCTTGTTAAGGTTTTACCCGTATTTCTGCTCTTTATGTTTAATTCACCAACAAAGAACGTCTTTTATGTCTTCATAATAACGAGTACATATTGTGTACATACATATTTTTGTTGACTTCTTATTTAAGCAGACAAGGTCGTTTCGTTTACTAAATACTAAAAACAACTAAGTATGCAAGTAAAGAAAATAAAAGTCTCAAAGGTATACCTAGATGTTATACGAGTATATTCTAGGGAAGTTTGTAAAATTTTAAAGCTCTCTTGATGTACTCATAATGAAACTTAAATATGTTTTTTGTGTACCTCATACATATGTATATGTATATGGATATGTATATGTATGTATGTATGTATTTGTGTGTGTGCAAGTATATTATGTGTTAGTTAATAATTTACAAAAGAAACGAAAAGTAGGAATAACGCTCTTATTATGTAATAAGATGGTTTTATGGTGTTAAAGTAAATTCTCGAATATAGTACACAAGACATACATACAAACATAAAGTTAAAGCATACTTTAAGGAACTTACAAAAAAAAATTTATGTTGCATATAAAAAATAATGTTAGGTATAAAAGAAAATTCAAAATGTGTTGAGGAGTGTATTTAAGGATATTTCGATGCAAACTTTCTAATGTAGAGTATTGAACATGTTTTAGAATTAATTTTTTGGTTAAGTGAAAAGTTTCTGTTAAACAAAGGTTAATCTTATTATGAAATAAAATAAAAAACTTTTGCAAAAAGCTTATTTTATAAATAAATTAAAATTAATAAATTTAAAAGAAATACTTACAAAAAAAAATAAAAGGTATCTTTTATCAAGAATATTGAGAATATAACCTAAAAATGCGAGATTCATAACATATGGCGTATTTTTTACAAGAGGTTTGTGTCTTTGATAATTTATATGACATTTTGGAGGTTAAACATCTGTCATTTATTCTCAGTTATTCACACAACGAAATAGTGTAAACAACAAAAAAAATATACTTTAAAAGTTTAAAACCAGTATTTTGTACGGTAATACTGGTTTTAAATGTTTAAAGTATACTTTGTTTTGACTATGAATATGCGTCAAAGTATTTTTCTTCGCAAATGTCGAATTTTGTGCCAATAAAATTAGAAGTTTTGCTTTACTTCTTTAATTTAAAAAAAAAAAGTGCAGCTGAAGCACATCGATTACTCAGTGAAACTTATGTGTTCCATCGATTTCAAAGAGCAAGAAATTGTTTATGCGGTTAAAGTGGTCATTTTGAAACGCAACCCAAAGACCTCCCAGGTCAGCCAAAAAATTTCCAAGATGATGAATTGGAGGAATGACTTCATATAGATTATTTTAAAAACTCATTTTGGAATCACTCAAATAACAATTTCAAACGTTTGAAGGCAGCATTATTCGTCTAAAAGCGAGTAAATTGGGTATGCCACGAGAGATGTTGAAATACAATTTTGCGGGTGCCAAATAATGCTTGAATGCCATAAAAAGAAATAATTTTTGCGATGAAAAACGGATCTATTACGATAAGCCAAGGCTTTTAATGTGAAGCCCGGCCAATCAACAGAAATAATGAAAAAGGCAAGATGATGCTCTGTATTTGGTGGGACCAGAAGGTCTTATGCATTATGAGCCAGATAACTACAAGGAAACTGTTATGGATACAAGCGATTTGTTTGAAGCCAGCATAGGCTGAAAAAGCTCCCAGAATGTGAAAACATAATATTCCACGCTCGTCCACATGCTGCAAGACTAGTTAAAACCTATTCAGAAAATAGTGTTTGGGGAGTTTTGCTTCATCCGCTATAGAGTCCAGACGGCGGTATCAGAAATTTACTTGATTCGTTCTTCGACTCACAAAATGAGCAGTTCTTTTGGCGCAGAATATACCAATATATTTTATATAAACTGTCTTTCAAAAAAAAAGGATCTTCTATTAAAATAGATTTCACAAAAACTACCTTTTACAAGAAGTACTATTTTACAAAAAGTACATTTTATAAAAAGTACCTTTTGCAAAAAGTACATTTTATAAAAAGGAACTTTTATAAAAAGTACATTTTATAAATAGTACCTTTTACAAAAAGTACATTTTATAAAAAGAACTTGTATAAAAAGTACCTTTTACGAAAAGTACCTTCTACAAAAAGTACCCTGTCTAAAAATTACCTTTTATAAAAATGCCCTTTTATATAAATTATCTTTTATAAAACTACCTTTAATAAAAAGTACATTTTACAAAAAGTACATTTTATAAAAAGTACCTTTTACAAAACGTACATTTTATAAAAAGGAAATTTTACAAAATGTACATTTAATAAATAGTACATTTTACAAAAAGTACTTACTACAAAAAGTACCCTTTCTAAAAATTACCTTTTATATAAATTAGCTTTTATAAAACTAACTTTTACACAAAGTATATTTTACAAAAAGTACCTTTATGAGCACTACTTTTAATAAAAAGTATCTTTTATAAAAAGAATCTTATAAAAAAAATAACTTTTATATGTACATATGTATGTACTACAATTTTTGAAAATACCTTTTATAAATACTGCTTATCAGAAAAAGTACGTTCTAAAAACGACACCTTTTATAAAACATAGATTTTATAAAAACGTACCTTTTATACAAGTAACTCTTATAAAAATTACATTTAATTAAAAGTACATTTTAGAAAAAGTATCTTTTATAAAAGTACCCTTCATCTTTCAACAAAAATAGATTTTATGCAAAGTACGTTTTATAGATATGTACTACTTATTAGAAAAAGTACTTTTTACAAAATGTACCTTTTATAAAAACTGGATTTTATAAAAAGTAGTTTTAACATGAACTATCTTTTATATAAAATAGCCTTTATAAAAACTACCTTTAATAAAAGGTACCTTTTATAAAAAGTACTTTTTATAAGAAGTACCTTTTATAAAAAGTACCTTTTATAAAAAGTACCTTTTATAATAAGTACCTTTTATAAAAAGTACCTTTTATAAAAAGTACCTTTTATAAAAGTATCTTTTACAAAAAGTACCTTTTATAAAAAGTAGCTTTTATAAAAGAGTAGCTTTTATAAAAAGAACCTTGTATAAAAAGTACCTTTCATAAAAAGTACTGTTTATGAAAAGTACCCTTTATAAAAAGTACGTCTTATTACTAGTTCCTCTTATAATAAGCACGTTTTACTAAAATTAAAGCTTTTTTATAAAAAGAAAGAATTTTAGCGAAAAGTAACTTTTAGGAAAAAATTATTTTAAGAAAAAATAACATGTTTTTTAATAGTTATTTTTGATTTTTCAATCTATGTGCATATTTACATTGAAATTAGGTATTTTTATTTATTATTAATTTTATTAGCTTTTAATAATAAAAACATTTTTATTTTTCTGTAGATCCTGAATATGAACTATGTATATGGTTCCAAATATATGTATAGATTTAAAAAAAAAATACAGAATCAGAAATAATTAGAAACAACACAAAACTATAGCGCGTATTACACTCAATTCAGCAATACAAAATTTATTGATAGTTTATTTTAGCAACAATCCTATAAACAATTCAAAATTTATTAATTTTATGGAGCTCAACTTCTCAATTTCAAGTTTTGAAATTTATGAATTGCTGGTAATATAATGATTTTTTATTTCAAGATAAATTTAAAATGAACCCACCGTCCTCAAGCATGCCCCACTATTTACAATTGCTGTAAATGGTTGAACATCCATATCCGGTTTTTAAAAGCAACTTTATTGTCGAAATTAACAAAAATTGCTGACAATGCTTTTTCGTTCGTTGGCTGGTTTGTTTTGATGGTGGTAGTTTTCGATTTTTAATGGAATTTTATTTAAATTAATGAAATTTTGTTACACAGCAAAATATATACATACATATGTATATACATTTACGTGCCTATTGTAATTTTGTAAAGTGCAACCTGTTTAAACATATGCTCATCTTTTTATTTAGCGAATACAGCAGATGTGGCAGAGGGTGCAAGTAAAAAAACTACCCTTCTGTTAAAAAAGAGTATTACATATGAACCGGGAAAACATTTAAATGGAACAGAAAAGTATTTTCTGTTTTCTGTTGTGCGTTAAAGATTTGTTGCGCCTGTCTGATGGACTAGCTAGCAGAGGCTGCCTGGCACTTTCTGGCTGGCTGAATTTGTTTTATGACGTTTAAGCAAGGTAATCCTGATTGTTTTTTTTTATTTATTTTGGGGAAATCCTTGTTTATTGCCCAACGTCTGAGAGTGTTTTGGTAGGTAATTCCCTGATGATGACTCACACACAGTCTTTTTCTTTTAGTTCAAAAAAAAAATGGAATTTATTAAAACTGTAGAATCATTGAAGCAAAAATTCATTATTCTACAAAATTAGTTCCAAGTGTTTGGTAGTTACCAACAACAAAAGCAAACAACAATGCGGGGAATTCCAGAGTATTTTTATGACCCCATCATTTATTCTTACCAAATAATGTGCGCTTCATACCCTTTTTTAAGTGCAAAAGGAAATTTTCTTTTTTCTTAAAAAAAATTAAAAAATATTGAAACAAGCTGTTTTGAAGGCCAACGTGAAGGTGTGTGTCTTCTTTATTGTCTTTTGTCTCATGTCTGAAACGACTATTGTTGACAGCCTCCCTTAAATGTTTAACATTTATTATGTCTGTTTTTTTTTGTGTTTTTGAATTTTGTTACAGGGTAGGGGTAGTTAGATGGATTGAAAGTTTGTTAGGTTTTTTTGTTTTGTTTTTAAATTGTTACCAAACGTGTTGGCATTAAAATAAATTTTAAATTCCTCACACTTCGCATATTTTAAAGCATTAAAAGCCAGAAATAATAAATATTTAGATTGAATGTTTTGTTTGAGTTATAAATTTTACTGGATAGGGATACATCATATGTATTATAAGATTTAACAATTTAATAAATTATTCAATACAAGTGTATAAAACAAAAAATTTTTTGAAATTTTTAATTTTTTATAAAAAAAAACATTATTATCTGATTTAAAGAATAATTCAGTAAAAAGTATAACGTTAAAAATGTCGCAACAAATAAATGATCTCTTAAGGCCCTGACTCACTATCCTACACAATCGCAGGACTTACGAAAAAAAACCTGGTCTCATGAATTGTTATTGTTTTTTGAAAATGTTCAACCAGGGTTGCATTTTCTCAAAAATCGCACGATTGTTGTATTTTTTGCCAAGAAAGTGGGGGTGGATGGGGGGACCATGACCATGAAATTCAATTTATATCTGCATGTATTTATTTCTACTCAAACTCTTGCCCATTTCTTGCATTTGTAATGACACAGTTAGTAATTTGTAAAAGTGGGCGTACTCACGCCCCTTTAAATTTGATACCATATTTTACGTAGCTTTACTTAACGAACTCTTATTAAACTTGGCATGCCCCTTGGGCGCTGGTGGTGATAACATATGGTGTTTTAAAAAGCAGGCGCAGCCACTCCTACTAAAATTAAATATTATATATGAAGTACTTCCGATAGGTCGATTCTTACGAAGCTTGCTATATACATATGTACATACATAAATATATTGTACTCTTGGATTGACCGAACTAGAAGAGTGGGCTCTGCCACGCCCATTAAAACTTAACATTATATTTCAAGTACATACTCCTACCCAAGCGATTTCCACAAAACTTAATAGACACTTTGGCTTCTTGTATTGCCACAACCACGTACTTGAAGTAGTGGACACAACCACGCCCATGAAAGCATAATTTATTTAAATATAACACTTAGCAGGATCTTGTGTTTATAAAAGATGGCGGAACCACACCTATTCTGAACACCCGATTTCCACAAAACTTTATGATACAAAATTTGGAATAAAAGATTACAAGGCACAGTGTATGTCATCTTATTAGTATCATCAGTGTTGCCAGCTTTTGTGGTCAAATGTTTTAATAAGTTCAGTAAAAATTGAAATTTCTTTATAGAGCATTTACACCTGCACAAAATTAAAATGACGATGAAATGAAAATCTATGCCGTTTACACCAAGTTTTTTTCTTACATTTATCAAGATTTTTTTATCCAAAACAAAACCCATTCACTGAAACTTTTCCAAAACTACAACCAAACAACTGCAATCTAGCCAATTCCCACACCTTTTTAAGTACACAGCTTGACTTTTTAGTAGGAATTTTGGGGAAAAAAAACATAGTTCTACTAGATTTTTAGTAGATTTTGACAAAATCTAGTGACGAAGTAGATTTTATTTTGTATGGGAAATCTACTAGATTTTACACTATAAAAATTTACACAAAAAAGGTAAATACATATAAAAATTTAAAAAAATAACAATTGAACCGACTTTAAAAATACGCAGGTACTACGCTCAAAAAATTATTTAGTTAAAGCATATCGTTCATTTACCAAAACAACGTCATAACTCAAAAATTAATTTTTAGCTAATGATGCAAAATTAATTCTTCATATTTTGCAGAAAATTTCATTCAAATATCTTGTGAGAAAAATAAAATTATATTATTATTTATTAAACTTGAGGAGGTCAAAGAAAAGTTGCAAAAATCATTGAAAAACTAAATTTTCTTTTTCCCATTAAAACTTTAAACTTGTTTTCTGACACACTAGTTTTTTTTTAGTTATGACGGTGTTTTAGTAAATGAGCCAGCGATATGTCTTCACAAAAGCTTTTCCATGTTACTCCCACTCCTCTTGCAATTGCTCACCCTACTACTTCTAACTGTGAAATTTGACACTTGCATCCACTTAACCAGTTCATGTAAGCCTCATGTTCAATGTTTAATTGACTTCTATTAATTTTAATAAAAGGGTGGATTTTAGTCAAAAATATTCAAGTGGAAAAATAAACAAAAAGACGCCCACACCAAAGCACGAAAAACTCCAACTCTTTCACTCTCTTGATTACATAAGCACACTTTAAATTTACAAGTGTTTGGCATTGAATGAAGTGAAATGGCAGCGTGCTAGCCTGACAGACTAATAAAATCCAAAATGTAAACAAAGCAACAATTTTAACGGTAATTTAAGGTTGAAATGACAGTAGAGCTAATGTCAACAATATGAAAATTATTAAAAGTAATTATGTATGATTTAAGCGAAACAACAAAGCCGGGGAAGGTTGGTTGGGTGACAGTGTTAAAGAAGTTTTTAATAGAGAGAAGAAATTTAAATGTACTTATTGAATTTGTTTAATTATTATGTATTAAACACATTCAAACCAGCTGGCTACCGACTAGCAACAATTGTAGCCATATACCCAACAACTTAATTATTTTGAAAGCTGTAGCGACATCATAAGCATTTAATATTTGATTATATGATGATATTTAAATATATACAAATATTTCAGTGGTGCCACTTTCAAATACTTCACATGATAAAAATAAAATTACTCATTTAAAATGTTTTATATCGCGTAAAAGTAAAAATTAATCAATGGCTACCTTTATATGAGTTTTGAGATTTTCTTTCTGTTAAATAATATCCAATAATTACAAGTTAAAATTCATTTTACATTTTCTATTATATTGGCAGCACTGTATTTGCGCATTGTCGCCTACAAAAATAGAAATTATGCATTAACCACATTCACCACAGCAGGCTACACGAACACACGTCTTCAAATGCCGCCAACAGCATTTGTCGCCTCGTAGCCAGCTACTTAATTATTTTGGAGACGGCAGCAGCACCATCTGCAGCTGATATTCAAGTACAAATACATAGTTCAGTATTGCCACTTTCATATATTTTGCATTTATAAAAATTAATTTTTCTTCTAAAATGTACTTATTTCACGTAAAAGTACAAAAATGAATCAATTTATTCTTTACATCAATTTTTGGATATTGCTTCTGGTACATAATATGAAATAATTGTACGATATCATTCATTCAACATTTTGTATTGCACTGGTAACACTGCATTTGCTCATTGTAGCCAAAGAAATAGAAATTAGTTTAATTGGAGTACAACAACAAAATCAGCATAGACAACAACCTGTCAACGTGTTGCCTTTCTGTCTTCAAAATTATCATTCTCATATAAACATGTGTATTCTATCCTTGACATTTGGCAGTCGGTAGCTTGCTGTGGTGAATGTGTTTAATGCATTAGTCTAAGCTGGCTACAGCCACAAAAGTGGTCGTGTAGTAGTGTAGCCGTGTTTCCGTGACAGTTTGTAGTCGGTAGCCTGCTGTGTTGAATGTGTTTAGTACATTACACTATGCAACAATGCAAAGACACACAGACTTGATAGAATAAGTTCGATTCTACTATCAAAGATTCCTAAAAACTTTTACTAATTTTGGCGATTTTGGTGACCAATTTTTTTTATGGGACCTCTAAAGATTTCGAAAATTTTAAATATTATTTTGTATTTTGAAAAAAAAATATTATTGATTTTCATAAAAGCTTTTTAAATTGATATTAAAAAATTGTTTTTTTTTATTATTCTTACAGATCGCACGAATAACACTGATAACATAGAGATCTGTCGCAGTTATCCACCCAACTTTGAAGCCGAATCGTTGCCCTCCTATACTATAGTTTCCGGTTTGCCCACTTACGACGATGCCATAGAAGAGTTCCGTAAAGCTGGCATTATACTCAAGCCTCCCATACCGATTATAAAAATATTTGAGGCCAATGAAAAAACTAAAGATGCCATCTTCAGTATCGAAAATAACATCAATGAAGCGGACACTGTTTCGGTGTCTTCAGTTAATACCTGTAGCTGTGGTAATGTCGCTAACGCACAACAAACAAGTGCCCTCAACAATGCTCTTAATACACAATTTATAGAACTATCACCTCAACAGTTGGCTGATTTGTCACAAAAACGTTTTTCACTGCAAATAGCTTTCCCACCGGGCATACGCCGTAACTCACGCCAAAGAATCGATATGCGCAACAACTTGTTGCGCTCTCGAGCTGTTGGCAATACTGCCGGCTATGACATAAATCTACCACAACTGCATCGTTCCTCGTCTTCGTTTTCATTGTCCAACAACGAGTGTCATAACATGCAAATGATGCAACAACATTTGCAGCACAGGGGTTCATTATTTTAAAATACTTAAAATACTTCTGTGCAATGACCTGCCATTTAGCTAGTTAAAAAGTTGTTATAATAAAATCAAAAAAGAAAAAAGTTCCTTTAAATATGTTTAAAGGATTTCATTATTGTTTTTTTCTTTCTTATTTTTTTTTAATTTTAAGTTCATATTGACCGTTCTAAGTATTGCATATAGTTAGTTTATTTGTGAGCACGTGCGTGTGTGTTTCGTTAATTATTGTGAACAATAATTTTAGCATAATTTTTATTGTAAATATTTTTAGTTTTAAAGTTATGTATGTATAAAAAATGTTTTAGAATAATAAAAAAAATGAACTAGAAACATAAATTAAAGAGCATGTCTTTTAATATGAAAAAAGTGCTGCAACATTTTGTTTCGAGTGTAATTTAAGAAGATGAGAAGAGGAAATGGAAATCAAAAGATTGTACACACATAGAAATAAAAACTAATTGCCGCAAAATCATCTGACAGAGCTTTCGAAAGCTTTTTCATAGGTCTTGTGGAAAATATAGCTTTTTTCATAGGCACTGTGAGGAAAGCTTTTATACGTAAAAAGGAAATAGTACATAACAGTGTTACCACTGCAGAATTTTTAACTCAAACCCATAAATGGATGGTGATACATTTATTTCTTTTCTTTATTTAGAAGATTCGTACGTAGTTAGATTATTTTTTTATTTAATGCTGAGAGTACACATCTAGCATTTATTGTGTTGTCATTTTCAAAATGTGTGCAACGCCGTTCTCATTGTGCTTTTTATAGGGAAAGCAATGCCATACAAGGAAAAATATCGGAAATGACAAACGTTGGCGCTAGTACACAGTATTGTGATGACACAAAATGTCATTATAAGTATCCGGCATAAGTTTCTTAGAGAAAAATAGACTTCAGCAAATTGCTTTAAACAAAGTTTTTATTTGAAATAGATGTTTCGATTTTATGTGCATTTAATTTTCCCACAAAAGTCATAGATTGAGTTTGCTGCCATTTTAGCAGTTGGCGCCAAATGTCATTGTGCTTTGACATTTATGTTGCAAATAGATAGAGAGTAAGTTGTCAATTATCGCCTTGGAGCGATACACACTAGAGAATGACAAAAGTACTCTTTAGAAATAAAAACCATACCATAAAGTTTAAACTGAATACGTACAACTATAAACAACCAACGAGACTATGTTCCTTAAATTACGCAGCGCAAACGACTACAACTAAAATGTGCATACAAATAAGTATAAAAATACTCTAAATATTTATTTGACTGCACATGAGTATATGCATGAGTATTTTATTTGCACACAAAAGTGAATTGGAATAACGTTAAAATGGTAAAGGTGTTCAACAGACTTCATTAGAGGGATGGTAAGTGCGATTTATTAAATATAATTATATTAATTGATATTTATTTGCAGGTGCTTAAGCATTGTCTATATATATATATATTTCATTGGTGCTTTGACAAACCATCAGTATACTTCAACGCTTATTTTTCTTTTGTGATTTTCAAAAATATTATTATTTTTTGTGAATTCTCAAATAGTTTTTGAAAGTCTGAGCATAATATAAGAGGTTTGTGACTGTTCATAACAAGTGTTTGAAATCTACTGATGATTTGGCAAAGCACCAATAAAATATATATAGACAATGCTTAGCCACCAGCAAAGAAATTTCAATTAAAATAAACTTATGACAATATAATTAAATTATAATTGTATATAAAACGTTTCTAATTAAATATTTACTAGAAATAAATTTATCACATTACAAATTTCAAAATATCATTTCTTTTTGAAGAAATTTATTATATGACATATTGTCAGAAGTATACATACAATAATTGCAATTTATTTGCTGGTAGTTTAGCATGTCTATATACGTATTTCATTGGCGTTTGAACCAAATCATCAGTAAACTTCAACCACAATTTTCAACAGTTGAAGTCTACTGATGATTTGGTTCTAGCGCCAATGAAATACGTATATAGACATGCTAAACTACCAGCAAATAAATTTCAATTATTGTATGTATACTTCTGACAATATGTCATATAATAAATTTCTTCAAAAGTCTAATGTTTTACAGGGCAATAACAACACTGTCGATTTACACGGGGCTTAAAGTACAATTCCTTCCTAGATAATTTTTTAGAATAAAATATACTACCCATTTAGAGAGCAAAACATTTTTTAAGAAACGTGCACCAAATTACACTTTTTAGATGGAAATATAACTTTTTTTTTGTAGAAAAAAACACAATTGATTGTTTTTAATTTTTGAAGATAATTATACCAAAAAACAGACGCAATGGTCTTGCCTGCAGATGGTTCTATGTTCGACTTCTTTGGACACGATTCTTCCACTCCAGTCCACTGCCTTGACTGTTCTTTTGTCTCAGATGTGAAGTGGTGAATCCATGTATCATTTATAGTTGCGAGTCGACGAAAAACCTCGACTTTATTCCGATGAAAAATTTACAAACACTCTTTTGAACCATCTACACAACAGTGTTTTTGTTTCATTGTGAGCAAACGCGGCACCCATTTGCACACAGATTTCTCATCTTCATATTTTCCAGCCAATTTGGGATGCATGGTACTTTTTGCATTTTAACTCACGCAACTCCAGCCGACATCATCTAACATTTGGAGAATTTACTTAACCGTTTCGGACATGGACACTAGCGAATGACAATGAGTATTCTAAAAAAATATATATACTTAAATAAATAGTCTCAATTTTAGTATCTACGTATAACACGGATGGAAATCATGGTACAATTGTACTTTTTATGGTACATTTTGGACCTCGTTGGTACCGTGTTACTACCGCGAGTTACTTGGTACAATTTAAAAATCCCATTGTTTCACTATATGGTAACATTAGATTTGCCTATGTTGTCTTTAATTTTTGTGTGTGTGTTTTATTTTAGACGGCCAGTTTCTCTGTTTTTGTTGCAATGCTGTTGTCAAGGCAAATTCATGTACCAGGTGGTGTCAAGTCTGCAACAAAAAAATCTGTCTAGTACTTTAACTGTACCTGTTAACTTGACAGCACCTCCTACATGAACTCGCTTTGGCTTTGGTGATATTTATTTTTGTTAACTATATACCGCTCCTTTACTTCAATAGTATGTTTTAGGTTTTATCGCGCATTTCTTATGCGCATAACTTAGACTTTATAGTGCATGAAAATAACTTGCCTGTTAATAAGCAAAATTTTTAAAATAACCGACCTCTAACAAGTCTAATCTTCGAATGTACCCGTATGAATGTAATATTTAATATTTTTTATACTGAATTTTTATACACATTTTTGTCAAATTTCTGTTTTTTATTGTTTACTTCAGAACTTTTAAAATTTTTTTTTACGTTTCCGTTCTTATTAATAAATATTTAAAAAAATAATACCGTCATGGTCCAAAAAGTACGTTTTGTTTGCATAGTTGGTACAAAATCCAAGAAGACATTTTCCTTCCCTGACGTATAATCATAATTATGGAGCAAATAATTCGTACGCTCACATATTTTCTCTCCAGCAACTATGACATACTTCGTTTATTAATTTAATTATTATTTTTCGAACTGTATTTGTTTCTATATTCTTATGAATTGAATAGGCTAAAGTTCGTAACGCTTTTTAAGCCAAATTACATGTGATAATTATTAATGAACAAATAACATCAAAGTTAGTTGTAAATATTCTGACAATAACACATAGTTGAACGGAACAGCCAGCCGTTTTCGAAGGCCACTAAACCTTCCTCATCAGCGTTCTTCTGTGTTTTGGTCCACTGTGTGTGGTGTCAGTTGATGTAGATGTCTGCCTTATATACATAACTTTATTGCAAATGGAATATGTGAATTGGTTTGATTCATTGCATTTCAATTTGCTAATGTGTTTCGTAATGTATACGCAAGTTACCATCTATATATATATACCATCTTCTATATATATTACCATCTTCTATATATATTACAACAGTCTTACCATTGTCGTTTTGTTCCTTACTAACTATACACATGTTTGTTAATTTGCTTATTTTTGTTCTACTTAAGACAAACTTTTTTGGTTTGTTACTATTAAGTATATTTTTTATTTTTTAATTTTTGCCACAAGCCAATGACTATTAATTAGTTAATTTAATTATTATTTTTCGAACTGTATTTGTTTCTATATTCTTATGAATTGAATAGGCTAAAGTTCGTAACGCTTTTTAAGCCAAATTACATGTGATAATTATTAATGAACAAATAACATCAAAGTTAGTTGTAAATATTCTGACAATAACACATAGTTGAACGGAACAGCCAGCCGACACCACACACAGTGGACCAAAACACAGAAGAACGCTGATGAGGAAGGTTTAGTGGCCTTCGAAAACGGCTGGCTGTTCCGTTCAACTATGTGTTATTGTCAGAATATTTACAACTAACTTTGATGTTATTTGTTCATTAATAATTATCACATGTAATTTGGCTTAAAAAGCGTTACGAACTTTAGCCTATTCAATTCATAAGAATATAGAAACAAATACAGTTCGAAAAATAATAATTAAATTAACTAATTAATAGTCATTGGCTTGTGGCAAAAATTAAAAAATAAAAAATATACTTAATAGTAACAAACCAAAAAAGTTTGTCTTAAGTAGAACAAAAATAAGCAAATTAACAAACATGTGTATAGTTAGTAAGGAACAAAACGACAATGGTAAGACTGTTGTAATATATATAGAAGATGGTAATATATATAGAAGATGGTATATATATATAGATGGTAACTTGCGTATACATTACGAAACACATTAGCAAATTGAAATGCAATGAATCAAACCAATTCACATATTCCATTTGCAATAAAGTTATGTATATAAGGCAGACATCTACATCAACTGACACCACACACAGTGGACCAAAACACAGAAGAACGCTGATGAGGAAGGTTTAGTGGCCTTCGAAAACGGCTGGCTGTTCCGTTCAACTATGTGTTATTGTCAGAATATTTACAACTAACTTTGATGTTATTTGTTCATTAATAATTATCACATGTAATTTGGCTTAAAAAGCGTTACGAACTTTAGCCTATTCAATTCATAAGAATACTTCGTTTATGCCTAAAACATTAACTCTCTCTCACACTTATAGTCGGAGTATGCTTATACTCAGAGTATGGATTTTTAGTCGGACAAAAATATATACGCATGATACTGCGCATGATATAAAATGGAACAGAAATGTGCTTAAAAACATGCTTTATGTGTGTTTAAATAAAATAGCCCTGTATATACGCATATATAGCCGATTAATACTCAAAGTATTTTTATACTCATGAGTATGATTGTAGCTCATACAGTTTTAACATTTCAGTTGTAGTCGTTTGTGCTGCGTAATTTAAGAAATGTGTATAAACATAATTGTTGGTTCTTTATATTTATTTATTAAATGTTACAAATACAATTACAAATTATATCAACTTAATTTAAACGAGAATAGTAACAAAGACCTTCACCCGCTGTAGTGAAACAGACCACGGTCTATGGTGGGAATCGAGCCCACAATCTATTCACTGATAGGCTAGTACACTACTCACTAACCTACCGAGGCACCCTGCCACGGTTTCTTTATAGTTATACGTAATCGGTTTAAAATTAATGCGTGTGTGCTCATATGCAAGAGCGTATTTTTTATTTTCATAATTGTTTGACAGCCAATACTCGAAGAGTGCTTCAAACGATACTTTTGTGCTACTCTTGTGGACACCTCAATTGGTTGAACACTGCGGTGTTCGTCTTGGCACACAATATTTTATAGTCGTAAACGAAGGAACAGACCCCCTTAGAATAAAATTTTAGCTTGGCTTTAATATTGGTAGGACTGAGGCCTTTAAAATTAAATAAAATTTGACCAATTTTTTCGATTTTTATAAATATGTACCAAAAAAATACTAAGCAATGTGGCGCTTTCAAGCCTTTTTTACAATGCTTCCACTTTCCACCAAAGCATTTTCTTTTCAAACTACATATGCGGCTAATTTTGAGTCCGTCCTCGTACAAGTATGTACACGCTTACATATTTGTATACATATGCACATGTGTGTGTGTCTGTATGAATTATAAAATTGCTTACTTCAGCACCTATTTCACAAAATTTAACCTTCAAAAAGGGTGCTCCCCAGAAACAAAAAAAAAAAACATTTATGCTGACTCTTTTGTCTGTTGTTACAACTTTCCACACAAACACATACACAATGTTTTATTTTATTCTCTCGGTTATTATTTTTACTTTTTGTTTCTTGGGAATACATATTTGGGGGATTCATACGGTAGTCTCAAGTGTCATAATGCTTTAAATTATTTTTGATTTTGTTTTTCTTTCGAACAAAAATTTTAAAATATTATGACACTATGACACTTAAGACTTTCGTTTGAATCGCCCAATTATGTACATATTTTGGATTGTATATACAACATATGTATGTATGTATGTGTAAATGTGCAAAATAAAATAGATTTTTACTTTAGAAATTTTCATTGTTTCAATAAGAAATGATTTATTTCTTTTATTAATAAATTTAATAATCATACTTATGGCTTTTTCTTTTTTTATGTAATTACTTTAGGGCTTATTTAGAAAAAAAAAATAATTTTAGCTTATAAAAGGTTAACAAACAAATTTCCATACAAAATTTGTTTTGTAAACCTTTTGTAACCCAAAATTAATTTTTCTGAATACGGCAGCAACTTTTTAAAAATTGATTCCTGAAAAGTCAAATATATACTCTTATTGATAGTTTGGAAGTAGAGAAAAAGTACATACATACATAAATACATACTCGTACATAGTTGCTGAATAATTACTTCCAATTTTTTTCACTGGGTAAGCGTAACATTTGTTGGACTTTGAAAGAGAACAAAATAAATTTCATGTTCGGTAAATAGTGAAAATTTATTACGAAATAGTGCACAATAATTTTAAACCATGAAATTTTTTATATTATGCCAGTAAATAGATTACAATCAAGGTCTATAAACATAAGATCTATGCAAGAAATCAGCTGATTGACTTTTTACACCTTTAGTTTTCATGCCTAGCTATCAAAAGTTGTTTAAAAATACATAGTTATAAATAATTATTAATTTTTTTTAAGAAAACGCCATTAGAAATACATACTTAACAACTAAATATCCTTTGAAACTCCAAACGATGAGAATTTTTAAGTATGACTCCTATTGATCATACGATCGATTATTTTATTCAAAGTGGATGATGTGTAAACATACGCACTCACACAGGCAGACATGTTTGTATCAGAATGTTAATGTTAGTGAATATAAATTTCAGCCTTAAGCCAAAGTTCTTAAATGGAAATAGAATACGAGAATTGTATATGATAAAACATAGAAAAAATGCGAAGAACTATCTTACGCAAACGCTATGCATAACTTCTTCACTATAATTAGTAATCCAATTGGTAATCAATGTGAAATTACTGTCAGATGAATTTAACTTCGCCACTACTTTGGAAAGAGGAAAGAGAGCACTTTTTGCCCGACTGCGAGACACAAAGAAGAGTACTGTGTGGTCAGTCTATGTATGTGTGTACGTATGTGTGTTTCTTTGGGGCACTATATAACCCGAACGCGAGGGCCAATTTTTATGACCATTACGTCAATTGATTTGTCTTAATCCCTGTATGACTGCAGTAAAAATTCAATATGGCGGCCAACAGACGCTATTTTGTGAATAAGAAAAAAATATGAAGTCGGTGAACTATTTATATCAAAATGGATATTAATCGACAGGTATTTAAATCATCTTTATGTTTCTCTTATGATTTTTAATTTCGAATCACCATTTAGGATCTTTAAAGTTGGTCGCAATCGGGTCTTTTAATATTATATTACTTTGTAATGAAATGAATTATTATTTTCCTGCTGATAAATTTTTAATAACAAGACAAAAAGAATTTCTTGACCATTTCTCGCTCTCTCTCTCTCTCTCTTTCTTCCCCCGCCGCCCCCGTATCTCTTTCCAATAAACTAAAGTCTTGCCCTGTATAAATGGAAGCGTACTGCTACCAAACTCAGCGAAGTTTTTCCCAAAGAGGAGCAGCCAGGTTATGGGACAAAATTCCAATTTAAAGCATAGTGCACAGGGTTATCAGATTTTTTCCGAGCTATTTCGCCAAATTGATTTTGAAAATCGCCAAAAATCGCCAAAATTGATTTTATGTGGTTTTTCTTAATATATATTTGATTATAAATTTGTTTTTATGTAACAATTTTTAATATAAATTTTTAAAATATAATCGTATACAAATTCAGCAGCAAATCAGCAAAAGCAGAAATAAAATCGCCAAAATGTTCTTTATTTATTTTATTAATTTCAAAACGCATTACTAATTAACTAATATAAGAAAACTCATCAAAATCAAATTGCTTTAATCGGGTATGTTCTGTATTCCACGTGAAATTAAAGGGTGTGGAACTGCCATATAATTGTTGTTGGAAATATGTACTTATAACAAGAATTCTATGACAATTCCACACCTTTTAATTTCACGTGCAATACAGAACATACCCAAATATCTTGCAGACGAGTTTTGGTAAGATTTATTTTTAAAACTACTCCTTTAACAAACTAATTTTCCTGAATTACTAAAATTTTGAAGTTCAATTTTGTTCAAAAATAGCCATTAAATCGCCAATAAATTTATTTATCGCCAAAAAAATCGCCATGTTGCCAAATCAAAAATTTAGTCGTCAAACAAGTTGAAAAATCGCCATGTTTGGCGAGAAATCGCCGTATCTGACAACCCTGATAGTGCAATTTGTGCCAAATAGTTTTTACAAACAATTATTTTGTATCATAATAATCTAATCGAACCTTAAAAGTAAGGCACACATGTACATAAGTATGTATTTATGTATGTATGTATGTATGTACATTAGGGTGGCACTTAAATGCATGGAATTTAAATTTAATTTAATTTAATTTAAATTTATATGATACCGGTACGGATTATTATGACACTTGGATTAAAACACACATTGTGAAAATTTGAGCCAAATTGGAGAGTGTTAATGCGTACCCTTTGGAGGTTCGAATTTAGCAACATTTTCTAAACTCAATTTTATTGCGTATAAATAAAATCTTTCTTTCGAAGTGTTTATGGAAACTGATCTTTTCAAACTTGAAGGAAGTTAATACATAAAATTTACAAACTGTATATAATTAATAAAAATAGTTTAAGGGTGCTGTACTCCTTTCGTTTACTTCAGTATTGCTAAAAAAAATACAAATTTGTATATTTACTAAATTTTTACTTCTATCTAAATACTAAAAATTTTGAGCGCCTTGCACCATGAAATTGATTTTGTGATTTTTTTTAGAAGGACCATTTTGTCCCCTGTGACACAAAAGGGTTAATTGTATCAAAAATATATACAAAAATGTTACTAACGTCAAGTTTGAAAACCTCAGTTCGCATAATCACTTCCAAGGAAATAGTGTTCTATATAAAACTAGCTTAAACCGTTGTGATTTGCTACTCCCCCAACGCCAAATAATTTATAATATACGTGGTTCTAAATTTCAAATGTATGGCGGGTGTTGAGTAGGGTTGTTCATGGAGAGCGCACACTTTTTCACCGACCTTATAACTCGCCGAAAGTTGGGGGGGGGGGGGTTTACAATCTTCACCAACCCGATTGCCATCATATCACATTATAAATTATATTTTAATTATGCGTGCTCAGCTAAGATATTTAGCGAAATATGCAATTTCAGATAAATCACGGTTAAATTATAAAATGATGTTACTAGATAGTATGTAACCAAAACAGCCCACCCTGCCATGATCATAACATAAAATTATTCCTTTGAATTTTAATATTTTATGATCCCAATTATCAAAAAAAAAAAAACAATTCTAATGAACCTCTTCCATAGCAAGAAAATTTTTGAAAATTGGTCCATACATAATAAAGTTATTTGATAATCAATTTTTCGGGAGTACACTTTGCTTCCCCGACAAAAAATTTAATGGAATTTTTCAATATGCAAAAAGAATTTTTAAAATTGATCCACAAATGACAAAGTAACTTGATAGTCCATTTTTTGGCGGGCACATTTCGCAACTTCCCTCAACTAAATAGAATTTAGTGGACTTTTTACATATGCAAAAAGAATTTTGGAAATTGGTCGACATATGTATGACTAAAACAAGCAATTATTGGGGCGGGCAATTTGCGACACAATTTCAAAAAAAAAATTATTGGACCTTTTCATGTGCAAAAAGAACTGCGAAAATTGCTCCACAAATGGACCAATAAAATCTGTTAAAAACTATGTGGAGGAAGTAACATAATTTAAAAAAGTGGGCGTGGTTAAAAATAGCCCATAATTCATTTTAAAGTCCCAGTGAATTTTTGTGGGCATATCGGTCCAGAGACCTGCTCTCCCACACGGTACAAACAAACAAACACACATTCCCTTTTATATACATATGTATATACTATGAGTATAGATAAGTTAAAATTTAGTAAATTGTTCTAAATTTGAACTTTGACCTCCAAGGGGAACGCCTTAACAACACTCTACGATTTGGCTTCAATTTTCACAATGTATGGTTTAAGCAGAGCTGTTAAATTTCGATTACGTTTAGTAATCAATTAGATTACATTTTAAAAAGATTTGTAATGATTATATAATTGCCTTCAAAAGAATTGCTGATAAATAATTGATTGCGATTACTAATAATCGAAAAGTAATCTGAATTATTTAAAATTACTAAATATAATCAAAAAGAATCAAAAGTAATCAAAAAGTAATCGCACTACTTGGAAGTAATCGAATTAATTTTTGATTATTTTTGATTATTTTTAGTAATTTTAAGCAACTCAGACTACTTTTCCATTATTAGTAATCGTAATCAATTAGTAATCGTGCGAAACTGAATATAATCGTAATTTAATCATTACTTCACATTTTAAGAAAAAGTAATCAAATTAGTAATCATTACGATTACTAATCATTACTTAAGCCAAGTGGGTTTTTAGAAAAATCTTAAAAATAATTTTCGCCACCAACCTGATGTGCATACATATGTATGTAAATTACGTTTTAATAAATATTTAAAATCTATGAAAACAAACGTAACCGAACAGGAGACAGCCGGTTAGTAGTCATACGAGTATTCACATATAATTTTTTTTTATTAGTAAAAAATTACTATGAAAAGCGTCCCAATTACCACAAGTTTGTGCCATTGACCGACTGTTGATTGTTAACTGTTGGCTGTTGAATGTAAACTCCAGCAATGCTAACACATGACGTGTCCTGTTGGTAACCACGTACGTAGCCAATCAATCATTATGTGTTTGTTTTTATTAGAACAGTTAAAAAGCGGAAGTTAAATTGTTCACAAGTGTTAGTTCAAGCTGTATAATTTTTATTTTTTATTATAAAAATTAAAATAAAAAGTTTTGATTTGAATAAGTAATATTTTTTTAAAAATTTACAGGTAAATTTAATACACATACACAGTATGTAAGTATGTACATATGTATACTTTCTTCCGAGATTTCTTTATTCAGTAAAAAAAACAAAACTGGAAAATTTATTCTGTTTATTTATTGTGTTTGTAAGGACTTCTAACATTTTTATACGAATAAAATAATGTTGAAATCGAAATAGAATGTGATGTTTTGGAATACGAGTACCTACTATTCCATTTGAAAAGAACCCGATATGAAATTTTTTTTAATTTTTGTTTTGGCTGATTTTATGTGAAATTCCTATAAGATTACAATCTTAGTATGCCCTTAAGGTTAATAATAAACATGTTTTCTTAAAAAAAAAACATTTTTTAGTCTTTCAAAGATATGAAAGAAAATTTTGTGTTTATTAGGAAGTGAAAATTTATTATTAGGGAATAATCAAGAAATTATTTTATTTAAGAATAAAGATTCTTAAATAAAGGGCATAATTTTATAAAACTCAACGCTTAGCGTTCACAAATTTTGTATGTATTTTGTTTTTGTAATTTAAATTTTTTCCATATAAAATTTTTCAATGCCTAACGTTGCGTTTTACAAAATTAGGCCCTAAATAAATTTCTTAACCTAAAAAATAAGAAAAATATGTTTAATTTCTTTTAGGAAACAAAACACCATTAAAGTGAGTGCAGATTAGAGATAGGCGCGTGTCGAATTTTTCCAACACGACACGAACACGAACACCAAGACGTTCAACACATACGAAACACGCACGTGAAAAATTTTGTCAACACTATACTGCACAACAAGCACGAAATATTATTGGTATGATATTTGAAAACCAAAAAATTTAATTGATTCTTTTTTAAGAGTCGCTTTTCAAAATAGGGCATCAAGTTGGCACTGCCAGCTGATACTATCTGCCACCACAGCTAATACTATCGGTTTACGTACAGAGCTTTACGCTTCAGATATCTACAAATATGGTGGTCATCATTTCGTGTTTTTCGTGTCAATTTCGCCCGTAATCAGACTTTTTTGTCACGAACATTTCGTGTTGGATCGTGCGTGTTTGTGTCACGAAAAAACACACGATACGCAGGTAGATAAAATCAACATGCCGGAATCTGATAAAAAAAATTGTCTTCAGAAAAAAACAGCGTACGTGTTCTTGTGCTTTTTATATACATAATTTCAAAGTGAGCAAATAGCTGTGGTATACGTAAAAACTATTTGAATGAATATAAAAGTTAGGTTTCTTAGTCCTCATCCATACTTGCAATTTTTGTTGGTGCAATTTTTTAAAATTCTGCTTTGAAATTACATACATAAGTGTCCGCAATAAGTCCCAGACCAGATTTGCAATTTTTGTTGCAGCAACTTTTTATTTTTTAGTGGAAAAGAGCGAGAGAGGAATACAAAAAGTATATATTTCTATTTCAACACTCTCACACATATTCAAGAATTGCTGCAACATCAATTTGCAAGTGTGGACCGGGACTAAGAAATTCTTGTTTTGCAATTAAGTATTAAACAAGTCTATTTCACAACAAATTTGCCTGAAAAATTAACAATTATTTTTACTTTTTGTTACATTTTGTGTTTTTCATACAAATGAACAAATAAAATAAAATAAAACATCAAATACACCTACAAACTTTAAAGTAACAACTGCAAATTTCAAAACAAAATAGAATTGCCGAACGAATGAAACTGTGTACCACTCCCCAACCTTCTCACCCCTCTCACCAACAAACTCAAGAATTGCTGCAACAAAAATTGCAAGTCTGGACGAGGACTTAGTTTCAAATAAATTTTTAAGTTTTTTTTAATTAAGTTGTTGCGCTTTTTCTTAGTTTTGGCTATTTGTCTTGCTTTTATGATTTTTTTCGGTTTTTGACGATTTATTTTAATTTTGGATTTTTTTTTTTGTTTTTGGCAATTTTTTTTTCTTGTTTTTGACAATTTATTTTCGTTTAGCGATTTTTTGTGTTTTGCGCTTTTTTCGTTTGGCGATTTTTTCGGGTTTTGGCGATTTTTTTGATTGATTTTGGGGTTACTTAGTTTTAGACTATTTGAAAATTTCAATAGTTTGCCTCTTACTGTTTCCAAGATACAGCTAGTTGTCGGTACATTACTTTTCACATAACAATATCGCTCAGCTGTTTCCTACCTATGCAGTTAAGGCTCAGTTAGCCGACTGTAATGTAATGTAAGTGCAACATTAGGAAACAGCTGATCGATATTGTTATGTGAAAAGTAAAAAAAATGGTTATAGAGATGTAATGTAACGTGACCTACTTTTCATATAAAAATATCGATCTGCTGTTTCCTACGTTGCAGTTACATTAAATTACAGTCGGCTAACTGAGCCTTTATATTCTACATATACCCTGGAAATTAAATTTTTCCAAGAATAAAATTTTCCAATTCTAAATATGTACATGGAAAGAAAAGTAATAAGGGAGAGGAGAGGACTTTGAAGTCGGCTGTTTTGTTTCTATCTGTTTTATTTTAGCTTAAGACTTTGCGAACTATTTTTTAGAATAGGGGAACAAGTTCATAGGGTAAATAATTCCCAGGAAATTTTGTTTTTAATTTTGAATCATAGTGAAGCAAAACTAAACTTGTATGATAATGCGATAAAGGAATTAAATTTTTGGTTCCATTACATTAGCTCCACTCTTACATTAGATTGGAAGAGTAGCCCCTCGTCCGAATTTCTTTTCCATTATGATACTCTTGGAGTAATCTATATAATCAACTAAGATTAATCCGTTGGTCTCGCTGCCTCAAGGCGTACAAGGGCTCCTTTGTAAAATTTTACATAAGGCACGCAAAATATAAGAGCTTTTCGATTTTTGTTCTACTTGGGTTTGTGTAACAAACATTATTCAACAACTGAAACCAAACATAATTATTCAACGACTAAATCAACCATACACAGTAAGCCAAGCATGGTGTTGCAATTAGCCAGAGAAGAGAAATATACACATAGATGTTTATGTTAATATTAGCGATCACTTTTGAGCACAACTAGAATTTAAAAGATATTAAAAATGAACTATACATTGATTTTTTTTTTTTTTTGTGTATTAAACACAAGTCCAGACGATTTTTTATTTTACATGTGCACACACAAATACACGAACATATTTTTATAGTTTTTCATAAGTACATGCATGGTTCATATTTCAATAATTCGTAAAAAAAAATACATAACCAAATAAAGTATACTTTTTGTTGCTGTTAGCTCGTATAAGTCGCTTTGTATTTTGAAGTTTTAAGAGAGCTAATGAGCACTTCTATTAGTTTTAGCTGGATATTAAAATTTCAATTCTGCTCATCAATGTTGCCGAAGTAATGATACAATTGTAACCAAATAAAACTTCTTTGAATAGTACAAAACTATAATTATGTTTTAAGGTATGTAGACTTGGATTAAAGTCGTTCACTAGTTCATTTTTGACATAAATCTCTTTATTGATAGCGGGAACAAATGTTCCCATGAAATTCGCATGAAATTTCTCTTCTTGGGGAATGAAAATTTCATTTGAATAAAAATTTCACATTTTATTCACCATAATTACCGTAGCCATTGCCGCAAGATGGTTTCTCAGAATATTATATTGCATCAAAACGTAAATCGCGCTATTCACGGTCAAAATGCATGACACAAGCATCGTGTACGTGTGCATGACAAATGTAAGCTAAGTGCAAGCCAATTGTTAAACTACATATAAAAACTTATTACATATAAAATTTGACAGTCAATCAATGTATGTGTAACCGTTAGCTTTGCGTACCTTATCTTTCTACTTTTGTATTGCCGACATTCATGTGCGAAAAATCAAAAATTTCGATTTTGCTTTAAGCGTACACACCTGCAAGCGTACGCATACAGACAAAATTTCACTACTAATATTATATATATTACAAGTATATAGGCTCAAATCTATTAATTCCTGATTTTTTTTATAAAACTGCCAAAGTTTGCAGGTTTATAAACAAGTGATAAATATTTGAAATTATACACAAAAACACACAGAGGCAACACTGACTTTTTAGGAATGTCCATACATGTATGAGAGCCAGCGTTACCGTTGAGAAATTTCAAAATGTGTTAAGAGTGCCTTACAAAAGATTAAAAATAATAAAGGCCAACTATTCTCAAAATTAAAATATGTAATATACTAAATTGTTCTTTTCACGCCACTTTTTCTATGCGAAATAGTGGAATTCAAAACAAATTCTAAAAGAAATTCTTGAATGAGAACAACTACATATATACAAAAAATTTAGACCAGAAATTAATATATATTATATAAATTTTAATCAAGAATAATAATAGGGCTTAAGCTCAGCATTTTCAATTCTTATTGAATGATATATTTTTATTATTTATAAGTAAAATTAAACTAATTAAATTAAACACTTCATCAGCATCCATGTTTATCTCGTCTTTATCTTAAGCCCGATTAAGAAATTATTCCTAATAATAATTTATTATACTTCAATTAAACTAAATATCAAATAAATTTTAATTTTAACAAATCATTACATACATACATATGTCTATCTTAAGTATTACTAGGGGTTACCTTAGGCTGATTTTATATCTTAAACTTAAAAGGAGTCAAATGAGGTCAAATTTTTTTTAAGTTGACGACAACTTGTATTAAGAAAATTTGTTTTTGTTTTCAATGTAAGTAATCGATCGACATCGTGGGCCAGGCTGATAATCTCATTTTAAATTTAACAACTTTAACTTTACTTTTATTTGCCTTATATTTTGCTGTCAATTAAAATATTCATATCGAGACCTGTTTTCGATTTAATCGTAAGCGACACGTAGTAAAAAATTAACTTTTTATTGAAATTAAAATTTTTTAGAATGATCAAAATGCTAAAATTGCTAAAAAAAAACGCTTCTCCTGAAAACTTTAACTTGTGTCGCTTACGATTAAAACGAAAATTTACTTTTTTTATTGAAATTAAAATTTTATGGGCCTAACCATAGTTTTAGAATTATCAAAATGACAAAATTGTTGATAGCTTTTAAGATACGGGCTGGAAAAATTTATCGTAAGCGACAGTTTACGTATGTAAAACCAATTTGAATATTATAAAAAAAAACCTTCTCCTGAGAAATTTAACGATTAAATCGAAAATAATGCTCGATATCACAACAAACTAATACAGAACAGAACGAAAAAGGAAAAACAAACCACACATATAGATTTTGAGTTGAACAGAAACAACGCATACAGATTTTGAGTTGAACAGAAACAACACAGAAAACAGCTGATTCAGAACAGAATAAACAGCACGTGCAAACTATTCTGCCTTAAGGCATCTGAAAACGGTAACGCTAATGTGAACATCAATTCTCTCCTGAAATATGATTTGTTTTGTTTTTATTGTGTTTGTACTTATGATATTTTCAATACAAAACATTTTTTATGAAAATGTAAACAATTTAAAGGAATTAATTAAATACAACACAGTAGAGCGAATAAATTTTCCCACATTGGGAATTTTATATACATATGTATATAGAATCAATTAAAAAGTATGCAATTAAGCGGGTAAATCATTGATACGATACTTTGTTAATACTAAAGGCTCAGTTAGCCGACTGTAAAGGCTCAGTTAGCCGACTGTAATGCAATGTAACTCCAACGGTAGGAAACAGCTGATCGATATTGTTATGTGAAAAATAATGTAAAGAAGCTTAAGCCTCAGTTAGCCGACTGTAATGTAATGTAACTGTAACGGTAGGAAACAGCTTATCGATATTGTTATGTTAAAAGTAATGCAAATGTTTATAGAGATGTAATGTAACGTAACCTACTTTTCATATAAAAATATCGATCAGCTGTTTCCTACCGTTGCAGTTACATTACATTACTGTCAGCTAACTGAGCGTTTACATTCCGGTTACATCTCTATAACCATTTTCATTACTTTTCACATAACAATATCATTCAGCTATTTCTTACCGTTGCAGTTATATTACATTACAGTCAGCTAACTGAGCCTTAATGGAGTGTAACTGCAACGGTAAGAAACAGCTGATCGATATTGTTATGTGAAAAGCAATGAAAATGGTTATAGAGATGTAACCAAACGGAATTTAAGAATCTGTACATTACTTTTAACAGCTGTCTCCTACCGTTGCAGTTACATTCCATTACAGTCGGCTAACTGAGCCTTAAGACAATTACATGCTTTTTGTACTAATTAAGCTCGGTTAAGCGGGACCTACTGGTGTATGATAGTTAAGTGAATTGGCCTCAATATGTTAAAAATTCTTATCGAAAAGGAACATTTTATTGACTCACTTCTCCAGGTACAATGTATAATTTATCTGTTGGATATTCTTTTGGCTGATGCAGGATCCCGCATCGTGAAGATAGACTTCGATTTAACGTAATAGTCATCACTTATTCAGTAGCAGAGGGTCATGTTATTCAGAGGTTCAGAGAGTCCTAAGGGGTAGGAAAAATTTTAGCACTTACATTTTTATAACCCTGACAATAATTTTTCATTCATTAATTCTTTATTGTTCAAAAGCAGAGCAGTGCTATTTTCTTTTTTGAAATAAGTGTAATACTTTCCTTTTTTTTATTATTGTAATTGTTTGTTTTTAAGCTCTTGAGCACTACTCCCTTCTTGTAAATGTTCACTTCATAAAAGGTAAAAAATTTAGCCTCAAACAGATTTCCAGTTTCGCAAAATTTTTATTTTTTTATTCCAACTTTCGAAAATCTAGTTTTCATTATATTTCCACTTTACCGCATGAAAAATTGCAAGTTACACAACACGCGTTACAAACGCCTTTTCTTTCAGCTTTTTTATTAATTTTTACATTGAAAAATGATCTTGGAACATTTTCAAATCCTTTTTTGTGCAATACTGCATAGTTTTCAAACTCTTTATTAAGATTTTTCTTCACGATTCTAATTTTTTTTTAAATTTTTCTCTTTTATTGTCAGCCGATTAGTTGTCAAAACATCAAAACGCGTTAAAAAGTTGAAAGTTAACCAACTTTCTGCGGCAAACGCGTCAAAGAGTTTGGTATGTAACTTGTCGTATGCAAAAACACTATTTCAACTTTTTTTGACAGATGCCTACAGTTGGCACGCGCACTAACGCGTGTTATGTAACTTCACCTTAAGGTCTTGTGGTTCGAAACTGACTATTTTCAAGATAATTCTGTTTGTGTGGATGTACATATGTGTGTAATCGATTCGGTTCTAAGGATTTTAAAAATATTCGAAAATAAAATTTTTACAAAACTGTTCTAACACATTTAAAATTTTATTTAATTTGCAGCAGCTTCACTAAAGTTGATTTAAGGCAAAAAAAATGCCAAACTGTGAAATCAAAACCAAGTTCCTTAATGCTCCCTTTATTTCTAGAAGATTAATTATAAGAGCTAATAATAATATGAACTGTACATGACAAGTATCCTTGTACGAAAAGAAGTATATTCCACTGTAGGTATAGACTCTCTCACATATACAGACAAATATTGGGAATTTAGCACATCAATGGACTTCATACATACATATACATATACGTCTAGAATTTGTAGCCAAGATTTACAAAATCTTGTGATTGATTCTGATGAATTTTTTGTCGAGCACACAATTCTTTGTCTGCTCAAATTAACAACAAGTATTTTACATTTTAAGTTTGCTTAAATACAATATAAATTTATTATTTTTATTAAAAACATCAGTACATACATACATATTGTATATACATACATACATAAGTACATAATTACTTATAAACAATATTATTTGTTTGGTGCAGTTTCCATATTACAAACAGTCAACTTTTTCGTACGTTTTTTTTTTAGCAAAATCATGGATTTAAATACAAAACAACGCAAAAAAAATTGTTTAACTTTGGAAGCCCGTCACACAATATCGATGTAAGTAATGAAGAGAATGCGAAATTTTAAAGCTCTATACCTAGAAAATTAATTCCCTTTATTTATGTATCTACGAATGGATGTTTTTATAAAGTCTAGCATTGAGCCTGAAATGTGGATTACTCAAAGTCTTATAATCGAATTTATAGGTGCAATATTCATGATAATGATTTCAATGCCTACATCTGATTAACGTCTAGAGCTCAGCTTTATCTTACAGCCAGTAATTTTTAGAAACCAACAGCAGCCCCTTACATGTACATATGTATGTATGCATGTATGTATATACATATGTACGTACTTATGTATGTATTGATTGTTCTGTATTACAGCATTTATTCTTGAATTTTTCTGAAATGTCAACAAATTTATCTCATACATACATACTAGTGATGCACGAATATTCGTATTCGTATTCGAATTGTCGAATATTCGGCCATTTTCAGATATTCGTATCCGTATTCGTATTCGTATTCGCCAAATTCAGGCGAATACGAATATTTTTCCAAACCAATTAAATAAATGAAATTTAAATAAATGGCTAAAAATATTAGTTTGTACAAATCCATTAAAATTTTTATAGAAATTTGTGCTTTGTATCATTTTCAAATATTATTTAATGACGATCATTAAAATCTTGGGTAACTTTTATTAACTTTAAAGTACGCCAACAGGAGTATGCAGTAGTTTTTCATAAAATTTTTTTTAATATTTCATATTGCAGGCGTAAATAGAACCCCAATTTAATGTCTATAAATTTCACATACAATAATCGTATTCGTATTCGAGAATATCGTTTCAAATATTCGTATTCGTATTCGCGAATATCAAAAATTGACATTCGTTACATCACTAATACATACATACTTCCCTTCCCCCCCCCCCCCAATTCATGAGGATATGGCGCAAAATTTCCCTAACTCACAAAAATCACGAAAACTATTAAAAATATTATTTCTAATTTAATCTAATAACATCATACTTAAAAAGGTTTGTATGTACATTAGAGTGGCGCTGAAAACTCACCTTTTGATTTTATAAAAATAAAATTGATATGGTGAAAATTTACCCTAAGTCGGACATTTCTAAACCGTGCCCCCATTGAGGTCAAAGTTAAAATTTTGCAAAATTCACCGATTTACCAGCAGTTAGTTATAAAACTCGAAAATCTTAAACCGATTCTTCTGAAAATCGACTAGGTCGCTATTATAAATACTATATAGTAGCATTTTCACGCGACTTCGTTCGCATCCAGCAAAAAACTGAGTAGATTTTAAACTGCATTTATACCAATCTTATCAAAAACAGAAAAACACCAACAGCATAAATTTTTCTAGTTTTACCCTGATCCCTGATTCTTGATTTTTTTTTCTTTCATAATCTTCATCTTCAGACAATAACAAACAAAACATAAAAGGAGTGGGGGTATCGGTCCAGCCATTCACGCGTGATGCCGTGACAAAAAAAAAGGGATTAATTTATATATATGTATATAGATATCCTAAGCTTTTTATATATAATTAACCCTTGTGAGCCATGTGGGTCAAACTGACATCTATTTTTCACACATATTTCAACGATATTTTTTTCAGAAATTTGGAAAATCTTTAATAAATACAACTATAAAAAATACTTGAACCTTCTAAGCTTTGGTACCAAAATAACTCAAAAAAGTTAATTTTAAGGTTATTAGAGGTTAATTTTTTCCAAAAAAATATATTGAATAAATTTGGTTACATTTAAAAGCACACCCTCGCCGATTTTCAGAAGAATCAGTGCAAAATTAACCGATTTGCTAATGAAATGTTGGTAAATGGGCAAATTTTGCAATATTTGAACTTTGACCCCAATGAGGCAAGGATGGGAGTAGTCCGGTTTAGCTGAAGTTTTCACTATTTAAGTTTTGCACTAACTGCCTTATTCATAAAAACAATTTAGTTTTATAAGCGGTTTATAAGGCAAATTTTGTATGAAAAACTGTTTTATAAACCTCTTATAAATAAAAAAAATAATAATCATGAATAAGAATAAGTGTTACAGCAATTTTGTGGTATTTTACAAAAATCCAAAGTTTATAATTTTTACATATTCTGCCACTCTAATATAGAATGGTCACAACTATTTTTTTATATCAAGCTTATTGTATATTTCTACAGCAGAGCATCTAATGTATTGAAAAATTTAAAACTCTCGATTACAAAAATTAATGAGCTAGGTCCTTTCTATATAAAGCCAACGATATGTAGTGGCTCTGAATTTCATGAATAACCGAGTGTGTCCTTAAATTTTTTTTATTTCATACCAACTAAACTGAATTCAACGACATATATGTTTCAGACAAAATGTTTGTCCAAAAAAATATTATTTATTGCTTTTACGCCAAATCGCGGGCGGAGAAAATAATTGCATATAAAATAAATTAAAAGTAAAAGAACTTCTTCAAAACAAGCTTTTATTTAAATGCACTAAAAATAATAAAATAAATTTTTCCTTTAAAACTTTTACTATCAACTTATAACGCTATTCCGATCCATAAAGAAACAGAAATTGTCATGTAAACAGTATTTATACCAAAAGGCAGTTTAGGAAGCGAATACGTGCGGTATTCCTATTATAATAAGTGCTGACGCAAACGCGCATCACCACATCTGGGGCAGCTCAGATTCGAATGATAGAAGTGAGTGCATTTTTGATTTTATTATGGACAACAATCTGGTAATACTGAATCAAGGTTCAGAACCAACTTTCGTAGCCTCTAATATGCAAGAGGTAACTATTAGACATAACTCTAGTCAATTCGAGGCACGCTCATTTAATTCATAAATGGAGGGTCTCTTCGGACTGCTCATTCTCTGACCATCGCTATCTAACATTCTTAATTAGCATTTCAAATAGAAACACAAGATTATACGTCAACAGATATAAAACAAACTGCGAGGTACAGAGGTAAATCCTCACCAACTTGATTGCGCAACCTCTAAATATAGAGGAGGTTACGGATATTAACTTAGCCGTAGATACGCCAAAAAAATGCTTTCAAATCAGTTACAACGCAAAAATAGGAGACTACCTTGGTGGTCTGATAGCATTGCAGAAACTCGTAAGAACTGCAGACAACTTTTCGATGCGGCAAAAAGGACAGGTCTGGAATGCAAAACTTGGAGAGAATTCTGTAATAAAGTAGAATCCCACTCCGAGACTAGCAGACTGCGTAAAGTCCTAGCGAATAAACCGTCGATAACCAGCTACATCCAAAATAATGATGGAATCTGGACAACAAATAGTAACGGATCTCTAGAGGTCCTGTGGTGATATTCCACAAGTATTCCCCTACCATGCCCAGGCATATGTATCCATAGACATTACTGTGCATAAAGTTAAATGGCCCCTTAAAAGGTTCCATCCATTTAAATCACCAGGTCCGGAATGGTATCATTCCTGCGGATCTGCAACATAATGCAGATCTAGTAATCCCATGGTTACTTGTAATATTCAAGGCCCGCATCGCATGGTCATATACTCCAATTGCATGGACTAAATGTAATGTGATCTTTATACTCAAAGGAAGGAAGACATCACATACCAAGACGAAGGATTTTAAACCCATTAGTTTAACTTCCTTTCTTCTAAAAACCCTTGAGAGAATAATGGATGTTGACATTAGAGCACTCATTGATAACTCTCAACTCTCGACCTCTCAACACGCATATACCAAGGGCAAATCGGTTGAGACCGCCTTACGTTCGTTTGTAGGATGCATAGAGAAGTCACCAGATCATAAAAATTATACTATGGTGGCGTTCATGGACATTGAAGGTGCGTTTAATAATATTGATCCGACGGCAATCATTCAGTCTTTCAGAGAGCTGGGGGTTGACCGAGAGATTTATCAGCTCATTGAAAATTTGCTAATACGCAGAATCATCACTTCCACCATAGGAATAGCTACCATCACAAGGCAGACAGACAGAGGTACACTTCAGGGTGGTGTGCCATCAACCCTGTTGTGGAATGTGACGGTTAATGATCTGCTCAAAAAATTGGAATCTATTAATATTAAAACAGTTGCATATGCAGATGATGTAGCGATTGCAATATCAGGATTCCACCTGGATACTATATCACAGGGACTAGAAACTGCACTAAACGAGCTTAGTGCTTAGTGCTCGCGGAGCGACCTCAGTGTCAACCCGAACAAAACGGAACTAGAATTCTTTTCCAGGAGATACAAAGTTCCCAACTTCAACCACCTAAAGCTTAATGGCATTACCCTAACCGTTGGATAATGCCAAATATCTGGTGTTGTCCTCGATAGCAAACTTTCCTGGAGGAAAAATCTCCAGGCAAGAGTTGCGAAAGCCATAACGGCAATCTACGTCGGTATAAACACAGCAATCAGCCCTACCTGAGGAATAAATCCTAAGGGAGTCGGTTGGATACTAAAGATGGTTATAAAACCTGTATTATTTTGTGGAATTTCAGTCTGATGGAAAGCACTCGACTCAGCGAGTAATTAGTCCCGTATAGAGCGAATTCTCTGCAAAATGGCACTTATGATAAGAGGTGCTCTAAGATCAACGCCAACAAAATCGCTCTTCGTTATTTAGGGTTGGCTTCCAGTGTACTTAACGGCTAGAAACCTAGCTTTACGTACCGCCGTCAGACTAAACGCAATAGGCGCATGGAACCACTTTGGGGGCATGCAAGCATTTTAGATATAGTGGATAACATACCGGATCTTGACTACTGCACTTCGAAACCCTACTTCAATAGGAATTTTCAAATTTCATTGACCGAAGGGTTTTCCCCACTGAATGGAGCCGTACAGGTCTTCACGGAGGGTTCAAAAAAGGGGTGGAGAGTTGGTGGGGGCGTTTATATTCCAGAATACGGAATTGAAGTGTGCTTCGGACTCCCGGACGAATGTACTACACTACAGGAAGAGTTATCTGACATTAAAAGAGCGACACACTGGCTAAGGTTCTATCGGATTTCAAATAGAGATATCCATATTATAACTGACAGCAAATCTGCTATTAAGTCCCTCATAGGTGTGTACACCACATCTTTTCTTGTCCAAGAATGTCGCAATGCCCTGGATGGACTTGCGCAGCACTCCAATATCTCATTAAAATAGGTGCGTGGACACGTTACTATTTCAGAAAATATAGTTGCGGATGACCTGGCAAAGAGGGGAACCCTACTAAGAGAAGTCGATATCGACAATCTCTGCGGTCTCCCACCCTCATCCTGCTGGAGAAGTTTCGAAGTTACCTTTCTTGAATTAGCTCAAAACAGATGTCGCAATGAGCCCACCTGTGCAATAGCGAGAACCCTCTGATCTCGCCTAAACTCCCATAAAACGAAAAATTTCATGAACTTCAATTGGAGGAACCTCATGGCCACGTTGACCGGCCACTGTGCCTTCGGAACCCATGCTAAACGTATGATTCTCCCGTATAATGACTACTGCTACAATTGCAATGGTGAGAAAGATGAGGAAAGTATTCTGCGTCTCCTGTGTCTTTGTCCAGCTCTGGAAGATATCCGTCTGCACCTCCTTGACAGAATATCCTTCGGCAGCTTATCCGAGTTATCGGAAATCGAGCTCAAAAGCTTGAGCCTTTATATTAGGAATAGTGGCTGGTATAGCCATTGACTCCCCCCCCCCCTAACCAAATTTTTTGGCCCACGCTCACTTCTCACCTCCCTAAATAACTATTATCTCTTTTCTATTTCTACCCATCTCACACTCTATCTTCTTTTCAACTCACAGGTAGCACAAAGGGATCATTATAATGGACCCAAGTGAGCTGGACTCTAATTTTCGACTTTTCCTTTCCAGCAGTCTGCAAACCTAACCTCACCTAAAAAAGTACCATATTTTTTTATTTGGACAAATTTTTGGCCAGTAATTGGCCAGGATTAATTAAAATTATGGAAATTTTTTCTCAGGAATAGTTTTCATTCTCTTACTTGGAGGCTACACGTTAAATTTTTGCTTCAATTTTTGTTTCAATGTTCAATACATTCACACTTGTTTACTACCACACTCATACATTTGGGAATTGAATACCAGGTGGACTTCAATTTTTCTTTCAACGCTTGATTCAATTTTTCTTTCAATTTTACAGCTGTTTTAAAATAATTTTTGTGTTTGTAAAAAATTTAAAACAGAAGTAATTTTCTTTGCTGAAATAATATATGTACAAAATCAGTGAGGCGAAAATTTTTAATTGTTTCCTCGACGACGGCATTTTGAACATAAAATTGGAAATCAAATTGCTTGCAGCAAATTTAGCAAATTTTGACAAACCATATGTATGAAAAAATTTAAAGTAATTTATTGAACGTGTAGCCGTAAGGTTACTAAAAATATGCACCTGATTGGTTTTTAAAATTTTTAAGAGCAATACAATGCCATAATGGGTTAACCCGTGTCATTTTCGTGATCAAAAGTATAATATGTCTCAACCTAGCATATTTACAGAATTTAATCTACTGAATAATTTCTAATGATGTTGACATAGTGTTGTCATTGCAATTTCTCTTTTCTTATCCATAATCATTGAATCGTATACGAACTTTCACGTTTATAATATTAATATATAGGATAAAACCTAGTCGCGGATGTCTACATAAGTCAATATTATAATCGTTACCCTACGTCTACACCTGATATATTTTTATCATGACAAATGTCAAATTTCATATAGAAAAAAGAGCTAACATAAAAAACAAATATTTTTCAATACAAAGTTTGACTTTTGTGTTATGATAAAAAATATATCAGGTGTAGACGTAGGGTTATATGGTATAATTTAGGACATTAAATCAAATTACAAGCGGCGAAAATACTCAGCTGGGGTGTTGAGAGTTGTTGGTATGAATTTGCCTTGGAATGTGCTGTATGTGCACTTATAAATCTTTTTGAATCACCCTTTCACTACAATTTTTGAATTTGAATTTTTCAACGACTGCTTGTCAAAATTTCTGTTATAATTTTTAATTATTTTGACAGATTTAAATTTATATATACATATAAAGAAAATTTTATATTTTTCAGTGAAGTCGCAAACAAAATTCGCGAGAAGCTTTCTCCAAGGATATTTTTACCAGTAAGTTTTTAATTCATATTTTTTGCTTCAACATTTAACCCTTAACTTAAACTTAGTGTAACTATTTTCCCCGCAATATAGAAAACACATTTACACGGACATACAACAAGACTTGCTCCACCCAATTCTACCAAAGAATTAGCATCAACACTTCCCAAAAGGGAAATTTTAAAAAATCAAGAATTCAATACAAAGTTACCAGAGGTAATTGTGAAAAATTTGGTTAAGCATTTAGAGGAAACATGCACAAATTCCACAGAGTGCGATAAAGAGAGCAAAACGATGGACAAAAACGACAACGGCAACAATTTACGCCGAAGTGGTAATTTGCGACAGAATGTTAAAATATTGAGAAAAAAAGTTCAAATAGCTGCAAAAGATTTGGATCAGGCTTGTAGTTTAGCGCATGCAATACAAAATTTCGAAAAGCCTATAGATACAAAATTTTCAAAAAAATATGCGAAATTATCGATTTCACAATTTGAGTCACAAGATGTGGCCAAAAGTAATTGGGAAATTTTTAAAAACATAGCTGATGATAATTCAGCAAAAATTATTGCCGATGACGGAGTTCTCTTTTCGAAGGATCCTTTAGCATTAAATTCACCAACGTCTACATGTAAAGGTAATTATATGCATAAATGTACACAAGTATATGCACATATCGCTCATTTACTCAAATAACGTCATAACTCAAAAAAAAAACTTGTTTGCCAGACAACGAGTTTAAAGTTTTCAATTTACACACAATTTAAAAGAAAAAGAAAATTTTATTATTCTCTCAAGAATTGAGTAAACAAGATGTTTGTATGAAATTTTTACATAATATGAAGAACGAGGTGAGGATTATTTCTGCATGATTAACTCAAAAGTTAAATTTTTTGAGTTATAACGTTCTTGGAGTAAATGAGCGATATGTAAATTTATCTTTGGAGGGAAATTCCCATGTATGTAGGAATATATTTCCAAATTTTACATTTCTCAAAAGTACAAATTTCATTGAGAAAATTTCAAAGGACATTACAAGAAATTTGATGTCTTATTCATAAAACTAGTGTCCAAAGTGCATATAAATAATATTTTATGTCAATAACATTGGTATTAATATTAAGTATGTGATCATAGGACTTCATTCATAAAATACATTTTTCATAAAAGTTTTGCAGAAAAACTTAAAAAATGATTTTGTATATTTTCCGGATAAGTGCTTGTATTTAAAAGAGCTCGTAAGATCATGCACAATACAGCCAGTGCCGATGTTCTGTAACTTTGTGAGAACTTTTCTAGACGAGAAGTTTGTTATCATTCTGTGAAACACAGGGTGAGTAACAAAAACCTCAGTTCCTTGCTCATTTATCTTGTAAGCTTATATAAGGTTTTATAGGACAACCAATATAATTGTTTAATTTTTCTCGACACGAAAACTTCTCGCAAGTTACAGAACACAGGCACAGGTCACTCACATTAGCCTTTTAAGGAAGAAATTTCACGTGGAATTTTATTCATGATAGCCCTGAATATATTTTTTAAATCCACAAAAATTGTTTTTCTTCCAGTATACCCCAATGTATTTTAAAACTATGTATATATGTAAATCCTTCTTTTTGCAGATAAAAAGCCCAGTGGACTAAAAAATCGTAAAGAAAATTTTTCTGAAACATTTGGAAAGTTTGCTTTAACGTGTGAAATTGAATATGAAAATGAAATTACTGACAAAACGCAAAAAGCTAAAAAGAAATCTAAAAGACCATCAAAAAGAAAATTATGCAATTCTAAAGCACCGCAAGCAAATAAAGTTGGCAAACATACCAATGAATGCATTATACTACATCCACAGGAAAATACCGGAAAAGCGATAGGCCATCAACCAAAATCAAAAGTTGAGCAACATTCTACAAGTTCTTTTATTTCAACCGAATTCCAAAATATTGAACATCATCCCAGCGTTAATAAAAACATTAAAACTGTTAGCACCAAGGTAACAGAAAACAATTCAAAATTATCAAGCATTATTGGAGACAACTTAGGGAAGCCTAGAGTAGAAAATTGTGCTGAAAAACCTATACAAGGGGCAAGAATTTCCACTCAAATAAAGTTCGATCAAAGAGAACAACCGCTTAAAGATTTTAATAAATGTGTAAAATCTACTAATGAGAAGAAAGAAAAATTGTTAATTAAGAAAACAAAGCAAACAACTAATGCAACATGCACCAAGGACAATCACAACCCAAATTCAACAGCAAATTCGAAGAATGTAAATTCTTTTGTAAAACACCCCTTAGACAGCCAATTGTACTCAGTCCGAACAGCTGTTGCGGACTTCCAAGACGCAGTAAGATCTTCGATTTCCCAAATTTATGACTGCTCACCACTAGACAAAAATATCAACGGAGATCTCATGGATTTGGAAAGTTCTATGGAAAGCTTTTACAAATACTTGCTGCAATCTTATAATGATGTAGACGCTAAGGAAAGGAAAACAAATAAATCTATTGAGTATTTAAGAGAAAATATGAACAGAAGAAGCTGTCTTGAATCACCCGGGTAAATATATATAGTCATATGGTATTTAATTTTTAAGCCCACAAAAATCTTGTGTTACTACAATAGAAACTTTTATTTAAACAAATTCAAATCAAAAAATCAAGCAGACAGGACTCTTCACAGACAAAACACATACATAATTTGTTTGCCTTTCTTAATTAACGCATTAATTATGAAGAGTATCTGCCTATTCATTCCTTTGCGTTTTTTGCAATTATGTCCAGCCGGTTTTTCGTTTTATTTTGCAAAATTTTTATAAAAACTTACCTCAAATATTTGGAGAAACTCAGCTTCGCTGGTGCACACTTTTTATAGCCTTTTTTCACTTGTTAATTTATTTCACTTTTTATATTTATTTTCACGAATAAACTGTTCATTTCTGTTTTTCAATTATGTAGTCAACAATAGTGATATTGCATGCGATATCATTCATAGAAATAATGTCTACGGACAATATAGCTCATTGTTATAGTCCTGCCGGCATTTTGTTTTATTTTGCAAAATTTTTATGCCTTTGGCATCTGCGGAGAATCGTATGTAGTCAATAATATGCATGCACTAACGTTCATAGAAATAATGTCCACGGACGATATTTGCGAAAAGGAAGCAATTATTATTAATGATCGGTGTACATCGAATAATGTATTCGGCAAGTAAAGATTTTTTGGCTAGCTGACCATCAGTCAGTTTTAAAAACTTTTTACATTGATAGTGACCATTGAGTAATAATTTCCTTCCAAACTGACCTCCGCCCGAGCGGAAAGATATTTCTTCAGCGTGACGCAATTTTTTTCATTTAAAGGAATGTCTACCCTCATGTATGTATAATTTTTATTTCGCTAATAAACACTTATTGCTTATTAGATTTTTTTTCTTTTTACTTTCGGTCACAAAACATTATGTATTCTGTGCTTTCGGTGCACCACTTTATTATTAATACTTCACTTTTTATTTTCACTTGCATAAATTTTAGTAATGAATTCAATTTTCTTTTTAACTAAATCACCTGTTCAATGTCAGTGTTGTAAACGCAACACACAGCAAAACCATGAAGAAAGCGCAAAATTGTGCATTTTGTTGTTGGATTGCAATCAAAAGCGCGGGTTACGGTATTTTCCTTTTAAACTTTAAATGAATGTGTGTGAAGCAGTGTTGCCAGAAAATAATAATGGAAGACTGCTAAATCGGTGTAAGAAATCTGCTTAAATTTTTCGCTGGGTATCGAACATCGAAAATCGAATGTTCAATTAATCACCCTTATTCCATTTGTCGACATCGACGTCAATTTAACACAATACCAAAAAATTTGGGCTTGTATACTCGCTCTCGAGAACAATTTTGTGCTAATGACAATATATTTCCGTTCCCTTAATTCTAGAAAATGGCATTAGCCTGCCAACAGGAGTCAGTTGTTTTCGAGAACGGGTATACAAGCCCCAATTTTTTAGTACTGTGTTAAAGTGACGTCGATGTCGACAAATGGAATAAGGGTGAATATTATGTGCATAGAAAATTTCGTTGAGCAACGAATTTTTTATCGAACAGAATTTAGCTTTCGATGAAGTATTCCAGTATAAAAAATTATTATAGACGATTGTATTTTATTTTTAGGTAAAGTTGTTGAAAATTTTAAAAATCACTTTGGGTGATATTGATATTAAAAATTCGTTCGATCAGTACTTTCGACTACAGTCGAAGATCGAAAGTTGCTCATAATAAGGGCATCTATTTCATTTTATGTGCAAATATGTACATACATACATACATACATATGTACATATGTATGTATGTACATATGTATGTATGTAACTTGCGTTATCATAATAAGCCAAAACTGTAAAACATTTCTCCGGGAAATTTTTCCTATTGCTTGTTTAAAAAATCATTTACAAATTTTCAGGTAAATTAATGGATGTTATTTTTGTTCCTTAAAGGTCACAAACTTCTTCCCAACAGCAACCTAAACCAAATGCAGAAACTCTTACAATACTTATAGAAGCGGATAAAATGCCAAGACAAACCATTACATATAAAACTTCAGACATTTTATGTCCAACAAGAATTAGCGAAAATGATAAAACCACAAAAGTTTCCTCAAATATTTCAACTAATCAAAGCTTAACGAATTCAAGAAGCGAAAACCCACAAGATACACCAGACAGTTCAGAAGCAATCAATGCAAAACCAGTTGAAGTTAATACTAATGCTAGGAAAAGTAATTCAAAAACTATACGACTGCGTAGAAAAGTGACTCCGAAAAAAGTCAATCCTCAAGATTTGAATACCCAATATCAAACATCATCATCATCATCAGTAATACCTGAGCCTTACACTATGTGCGAAGGCGGGGTAACCAGCATAAATACATATAATTTATCCTATACACAAGCACAAAATTATAACAACACATATTTAACAACGGATTCATTAAAACTACCTAGCAACGATAACAACTCCACGGTTTCAACAACGAACCAAATATTAACAAACTATCCAGCCGCAGCAACAAATTGTTATAATTACTACCCTATAACAGAAGATCTCAGTAACAGTCAATTAGAATTACCGGAATATCATAGAAAAAATTTCTACCCACCGACTCAAAACATTAACAGAGAATCACCAAATCAAGTAACGATTGAGAATCCAAATCGTTTTGAGTATCACAGTGCTCTGCTAAGAGTGCCCTATTTGAAAAATCATTATGTTCACCATGGCAACGCATCAAATGTTTATAATTCTCAAACGGAAAATTGTTACGGCACTTTGTGTACGACAAATCCGCCTGCTGAATACCAGGCTGTTCACAATGAAAATTATTGAGATAAGATTAGTCGCTATTTTATTGCAACATTCGTAACTCAAAAAAATATTCAATATTCTTCTCCCCAGATGTGAGTGTACAGGCTATTGTATGAAATTTTTACACAAAATACATTTTTTTTTATATACATGGCTATGTTGCAATATAGTAGAGAGATATAGTTTAAGCCCTGGCAAAAGTATTTTAACATACCTATTTATGTACATGTTCATAAGTATGTAACAGTAAGTCTGAATTCATATTTACAAATTGTGTGTCAAAACACAGAAGCAATCTAGTTCGCAAATAAGAAAAAAACATGCTACCAGTGTAATGAAAAATTAGAATCAAAACCAAAGAAATATACATACATAAATAATGAATTAATTAAAATGAAGAATTTTAGTTTGTTATTGGTTATGCATTCCGTTTCTGAAGAATATTGACGTTGTTTAACCAATAACTAACAAAGATTATTCATAGTAATATATTACAGACTTAACGTCAAATAAATTCACTTCGGTATTTTTAGTTAATGAATTAATTTTAATTAAGGGTATCTCATATAAAAAATTTTCACTTAAATAGTTCATCTAAAATCGAACTGCACAATAATGAAATTATGTATAGGAACTTTTCTACATTTTTTTAAAAATTGCAGTAAAATTGATGGCACTGCCATCTGAAAAAGTAAATTTTTACACACCTCCACTCGGAGACTCCGTTGGGTCCAGTAAATGATTGCTGGTAATGAAATTTAATTCGCATTACGAGTCAAATTTTACTTGTTTAGTAATCGTCAGTAAAATTGTTTGCATTTTATTGCATTCATAAATAGAATATATCATTCCTTTTATTATTATTATTTTTACTTGATATATGTACAATACAGTATTACGCCCATAGGCATGGAACATATTTAATTTGGCAAATATTCTCCTTGTATTTATTTATCAAGCCAAATAATTAATAACTTTTAAATTTATGTACTCCGAAAATAGTCTCTCTACGTGATTTAACTATCAAAGAATTTAAGATAATTCTCGTTAGCGTTATCGTTTTAAAACGAAATATAATAAACTACAATTTTAGATTGATACGATACGATAATACTTCGTTTTAAAAAGAAACGCAGGTTTTAAAAAACAAATACATATGTATTGAAAAAAATTAAAGGGATTCTTTTTTTTTTTTATTTTTTTTAATATTTATATTTAAACTTAATATAGAGCAGGATACAACTCGTTCAGTCTTTCATTTTAGACACAAACCTATGAGCAACCCCATTTAAATTATGTACATGGATTTGATCGTAGGTTTATGTAAAAAATTAGCTAATGAAAGAGTTCGATACAAGTTTAGTATTGAACGGGTTCCACCCAAATTTATTATTAAGTTATTTGAATAAATATTGGGTCTAACTCGTTTACTACATAGTTTATTTTTGACACAAACCGATCATCAAACCCATTTAAATTACATTACAAATTACGCTTCATCATGGACTTGGACCCTTGCAATGGTCGGACTCTGGTCATAAAGGATAAGAGTGCGAATTATAGTTGAATTTTTAATCAGAAAGTTAAAAAAAAATATTTTAAAATATTTCTTTTTAGCAAACTATAACAAAAAAAATAAAACCAAACATTTTTTGTATTTATATATATGTATATAATTTATATTGATGGTTATTTCTTATGTTTCGTTTTTTATTTATTGTTAATATCTTTTTTGTAATAGTAATAATTTGTTTTTTTATTTCTTAATTTTCCCTTTTTTAATATAAATGGAAGGAAAATAAAGTATTATGAGTTCGAAATAATATAAACATATTAAGCTAAATTGTTTTTCATTATTATTGCGTTTTATCTTTCATATAAAAATGTAAGTAAAATAATTTTTCAACTGAATTTTTAACTAAATCTAACATTGTATGCCATGACACAATAATTATTTTATTATTACATTATTGTGTATCATGATTGTTTGCATAGAACTTTCAAATTGCTAAATAATTAATAAAACTATTAAGTTATATAAAAAAAACAATGAAAATTATATTAGTATACAAAAACATAAATTAATACAGTTGCTGATTTTATTTTATAGGTTTAGATTTTTTATACTTTTCTACAACTTTACTCTCTTATTTAATTGCTTACGCTTAAAAACTACAAAAATCAGTTTTATTACACACTAAAAGATAATATTTTATGCATTCAAAATTTGCTCTTTTTAAAATTAGATATTTTCCATTTAAAACAATAATATGGAGATGGAATAGTTTTTGCTTAAGATTTTGAAGTCCTATTTTTCATCAATTTAATACACACTCAACACTTAAATACATAAACATGCCTGTTGTTATGCCTTCAAAATATATGAAAATATTTATAAAAAATAGTTGCACAAGTTTGTTTAAGCCTTTGTCTATGCATTCTATAAGCTTTACAAAAAAAATTCGAGCTTTTTTGCAATTGTTACCATTCGTAGCAGTTCTAAAACTAAAATCTTTCACAGGTTAACGGAAATGAAAAAAGTTCAGCAACTAAAGAATCACCTCATCATAATATAGCCATACTTTTACTTTTGTGCAGTTCTAAAGCTGCCAGATAAATGGGGAAAAAGTAATGACCACAGAGGCACAAAAGCTGGAATCAAAATGTTTACTTTTTTTTTAAATTGCATGCTTTGTCCTTGCATAACTGTCACTTTTAAAACAGATTTAAATATAATTATACAAGTATATAAATTTTAAATCTTGCAAAACTTTTTAAATTATGTACGAAAATTAAAATTCTAAATATTTACATTTACAGACTTCGAAATTTTAAGTTAGAGAAATAATATGACATAAAATATTCAAAAATTTTCTGCTTGTTTACTTGATTTTAACTGATTTTATTACAATAATTGCAAAACACTATTTCTTAAAAAATAAAATTAATTTCGGTTTCTCGAAATATATTTTGTTTTTTGTTTGTTTTTTAAAATCGTGTAAATGATTTACTTTTTTTAATTTAAGAGTTTTCATCGGTTACATAAATATAACCTTGTTGTTGTAGAATATTCAAGCGTTTTTCCACAGCATCTCGATCTGTAATGAAATGAAGATATGTAAGCTTATATTAAAAAAAAAAAAATTAGAAATACATACAAAAATATGTATCTAAAATATTTTCTTATAACTTCATTCCAAATATTTTATATAAACAGGTCTAACAAAGATATCAAACGCGTTCGAAATTGATTTTAGTTCCTTAATTAGGTTGTTCAGAAAACGAAAAACGAAGATTTTGTTCGAAATAAACACACGGCAACTAAAGTTGCCGAGTGTGAAACTAGTGTAATAGTTTAACTGCAATGGATACATAAATGTTATTTCTCATGCAAATATTTAAATGCGAATGGAAAATATGTTTATTGAAGTAGTGTTCGATTTTTCGAACTTTAATGAAATTTATCTTTTTATAAAAATTTAACAATTTTCTTCTTTTAATCAGAAATAATTTCTTAATCAGGCTTGAGTTCAGTAATTTCAATTCTTATTGAATGAAATATTTTTATTAATTAATGTGAGTATCTAAAGAAGAGAAGAAAAATTAAACTAGACTTTATTAGCTGGGGGAAATACCGATATTTTTGTGCAGCCACGCACTTCATCAGCACCCATGTCTATCTACTGGGGTAGAGATTATTATTAACATCAGCTATTTAACTTAAATTTCTATGAAATGGAATATGAGAATTGATTGTGTATACAATTATTGATTTACCTTTGGCAAACACATTTGTAAGTATCACTATTCATTTTCTGTTTTTCCATATTCTATTTAGGTTAGCACGAAGTTATATCCCTCTACCTATGTATGTTTAACTATTCTTACTTATCTTTGCGTGGCTGCACAAAAAAATATCGGTATTTCCCCCAGCTAATAAAGTCTAGTTTAATTTTTCTTCTCTTCTTTAGATACTCACATTAATTAATAAAAATATTTCATTCAGTTCAACTAAATCTAAAAATGTCTCATTTAATTTTCTTCTTTTTAACCCCCGACCAATAAAACGTGTGTTATAGGTTTGTAGTGTGTCTTTGTATCTGGGTGTCTGTCCGTGTCCACGTACAGACCAAGCGGCTGGACCGATTTTGGTTTAGTTTTTTCTGTTTGAAATGTGGCTTGATCGAGAGGGTTCTTAGCTATGTTTGAAGAAAATCGGTCCAGCCGTTTAGAAGATATCACTTAATTTCCAGATATATAGGGGTTTTTAAAATTTTTAATTTTTGTTATATTAGGATTAAATTTAAAGGGATTCACAATGAATAAAGAAAGAAGGCCTAAAGGCTTTGTAAATCGTATATTTTCGAATATAATATAAGCCCTGATCAAACAAACTAATTTATCTATGATATGTGATTGGAATTCTATTTGCAATTACGAAACTAATTCCACAAAAAGGCTGAATCTGAATTCTCAAACAATGTTTGAAATTTTGCAGCAGAATTGAAAATCAAATCCTATTAAATATGGTTTAAGCTAAATTCATAAATTGTATCTCTCATCGAATTTTTAAACTATGTACTTACACTTATTTAAAAGCATTTTATCTTGTGGATGATTACATTTCTGTACCAGCGAATGTAACAAAATGTGCGCCGTATTATAACGCTCAAAACAGTTTTTGGTATTACTCAGTAATTCATCTAACGCAGCAGCCTGGCACTAAATTAAAAATAATAAAATTAAACAATTATAAATATGTGTGTGATGTGTGACTCTTTTTTAATAAGAATCTTACCATATCTAAAGCGTAATCATATAAAATTTTATCAGCTGTAATATTAAATGCATTGGCTTTTTGCAATAGACCAGTGCCATTTAATTTTTTCGATTCAAATAGAATGCTGCGATATTTTGAGTTCATTGTTAATAATGCTGAAATAGAAAGTAAATGTTTAAAAATATATTCTCTTATGTATATCCACATAACTATTGAAAAGTTAAATAGTTCTGTTTCTGTATTACATTTTCATCAACAATTTTTTATATAAGTTTTTACATTCCAAAAGTTTAGATCATCGAGAATATTTTGATAGAAAATACATTTTCAAGATCTGTGTAATCTTTCAGAATACAGAAACAGTATTTCCTGATTAACACATTTTGTTGATCAAATCGCTCTTTTTCTCTCTTCCTCTCGCTCTCTCTCTCTCTCTCTCTCTCTCTCTGTCTCACTCTTGCATAAACTCAAAAGTTGCTTAACAATTTTTTAAGTGTTTGAACCGGGTGTATATAAATAAGTGACTCACCATTTTTAACATTTGATGAGGGCTTTAAGTTTCCACTTCTTAGTTGTTGCGATGCCAAATTTAAACCCGATGACAGTAGCTGTAAGGCTCTTACCAATAACACTAATCGCTCCGCTCTCTTGCAGTGTTCGGGAGCATGTGGTGGGATTTGTGGTTGTTCATTTGAGCCGGCTGCCATAAGGGCGGAGAGAGGTGCACAACGAGAATCTGCCACTTCCTGTATGCAATCGGTGAGTGCTAAGACAAAATTCAATTTGGACAACGTCTCATTGTGTTCACGATCCATAAGGGTTTCTTCCGATAATTCGGGAGCATGGAATGCATGCAAATGATGATGGCTATCCGAGGGATTACCAGCAACGGCGGCATTAGTATCCAGCAGACTTTGCAAACCACCCGTAGCACCCAGTTCTGGCAAAGTAAAAGCTCGGGGTCCCAACATGGGATGTTGATTGTTATTTTCCGAAGAGGAGCCAGAGCCCAAAGAACCAACTGAGCCCGGTGCCACCATTAATGTTGGGCTGCCCAGAGTGGGTAATTTTGTAAGAGCGGACGGAAGCACAGGCGAACTATGTCCGGAGCGTCTTAAAGGCGACTGCGTTTGGCCACCGGGACTCACTTGCCAAGTGCAGGGAGCCGAAGGTGGTGGAGTTTCTGAAAGTGAGCCACCCGAAGTCGAACGATGCCTGCCTGAGGGTGGGGTACCAATAGCAAACTGTACAGCTGGAGGCGATATCGAGTTTATATCGCTACTCACACTTCCTTTGCGATGATCTGGCCTAGCTTTAACACTAATAGGTTGAGATCTGGGTATCTGTTGTATGGGAGAGGATGTCGGAGCTGTTGTTAACAATTTTGGTGAAGATATTTGCTCACTGCTCGCTCTATAGCGCACTTGGTTTTTATCCAATGGCGAAGAATTGGGTGCTGTATCAGTCACCCCTGTTGCAGCAGCAATAGTAGTAGTAGTGTTCGAGTATCGTCGTACTGGTGCTGGCACTGGTTTAGGTTCTGAAATCGGCAAAGTGCTGGGTCTGGGAGGACTGGACTGATTTTGTAGTGCATTATCGGAGAGTGGTTGTTTAGTGGAATGACTGAAATAGTAAATATGCAACGTTTAAATTTATTTTGTTTAAATACATACTAGACTTTAAAGGAAACCTACTTCTTTTCATATTCTATGACATTTAGATCTTCTGGAAGATTTTTAGGTACTAAAACAAAATCATCGGAATCTTCGTGAGATCCCGAAGATTCTGTATTATTTTCACTTTCACATAAAATGCCAACATTTGTGATTGTGGCACAAATAGCGGGATTTTCAACAACAGAAACTGAAATAAAATAAAAAAATAGAACAATACGTATAAATAAATGTACATATTGAAATTCAATGTCATTTGCGCCCTCCTCACCAGCATTTTCGTCTTGAAAGTCATCATCAGCGCCCTGCTTTGGTAGTTGCTGTTGCTGCTGTTGTTGTTGTTGTTTCTGCTGCTGCTGCAGTTGTTGTTGTAACTGTTGTTGTTGCTGCTCAAGTTGTTGTTGCAATGGACTTTTCGATTTTGTGGGAGGTGTTGTGCCCATAGCCAAAGATGCTGGTATATCGCCTTAAAAAAGAAGACATTTATTTTTAAACACATTCCTTAAATATTTCAAAATTATTTGTATCATTGTGAAATAAAAATTCATATGCAAATATGTATACCTGGTGATGTAGCCGCTTTTTTGCCCTGCAAGAAGCGATGAATGAAAAAGCTTTCAAATGAAATTCTGTCCTTGGCATTGCGTCGTAATAAACACAATAACAAATCACGTAATTCGGGCGATACACCATTGGGTATTCTGCAAGAAAAGTTTACAGAAAACAACAAATATATGTATTAAATGCAATAAAAAAGAAATTTTGTATTTACAAAGAATTCTAACAGCATACAGCATACGAGTACATATTTTTAGAATAAATATCTAATATGAAATTGAGTTTTTTGTTTGTTTTTTTTTTAATACAACAGCACTTACTTGGGTGCTAAATTCGCATTTTGTTCGTAATAGAATTTCAATTCATTTGGCGTTTGTGCATAGAAAGGTGCTTTACCCGTTAGACACTGATAGACGATTGTACCCAAAGACCATAAATCGGCTTTGGCGTCATATTGCAAGGACATAATAACTTCAGGAGCCTTGAGAGTTATTAGATAAATTTGTTATTATAAATAAATAAAATGAATGAAGAAAAAAAACTCACCATATACATGGGTGAACCACATAGAGTGGCTGCCATAACACCTTCATTTAGAAATCTGGCAAAGCCAAAATCGGCTAGTATAGAGAAAAGGAGAGCAAAAAAATATACAGATATGTACATATATAAATATATAAATATTCCACTCTTTGTTTCCTCTAAAAGTTGTGTTTTTATTTAGTGCAAAATCAAACAAAAATTACCTATTTTGAGTGTAATCTTTGATGGTGCTGGCAGTGTTTTGCCATAATTGTGCGATAATAGAATATTTTGTGGCTTGAGATCACGATGCACAATTCCTTTGGTATATAAAGCTTTCATGGCACCAGCTGAAATAAATTATTAAAAATAATATTAGAAATAATAATAGAAATACATAATTAAAAATGATCAAAATTAGTGCTAAAATAAAAATATGGTGATCATTACACTGTGTAACGATATATGTGAATATCGCCGGGTGGTTATTGGTTTGCCGCAGTAATAGTGTATTTTTAATATACTGTACGGCAAACCAGTAACCACCCGACGATATATCGATTGAAAAAACATGCGTTCATTGATAAACAAAAAATTGGAAATTCTTTTTGAAACATTTTTTTTTTTCGAAAATTGATTCCAAATATGTTCTTTTAATCGATATAGAAATTAATGAATGGTAAAAAACTGGAAGAAATTGCGATTTTAAGGTACTTTTAACCAAGTTTCCAATCCTAATTATATTTTAAACAAGAGCTAACCTAAAAAACGGGTAGCACCACTGAATTCAGCGCATTCGAATTAGGTTTACCCCGCCTTGTTACAAAAAAATTTTCCGATTCGGATTTCAGACGATGTATTTATGTATGTTTTGAATTTCATAAAAATCGCTTGGATAGTTTCGGAGAGGCACAAATTGTTTCCTGTCCCCTTTTTGGTTTTAGTTTTAATTTTTAAAATATACAAAACGTGTGTCCTTTTAGAGTCTAAAATTGAGACGCAGATGTATGTATGCCCGCGTCTTTACCCGCTATGAATTAATTTTTGACACAGACGTATTTATGTTTTGATAATTTCGGTGGCAGAAATTGCCTCCTCCCCTTCCCGCCCTCTTGGTATTTAAATTATGAAGCCTGTGTGTTCTTTTAGGTGCAGATTATTATAAATATGTATGTTTTGAATTTCATAAAAAGAGGTTCGATAGTTTCGGAGAGCAAATATTTCGAAACGAAATCTGCCATCATTTGCGATATAAAGTTATTTTATATTATTATAGCTATGCTGTTTATGTAACGACATAGGAGATATGACGTGAGTTTCGTAACAAAAATAATCAACACTATTACATTTATACATTTATTTTTGTTTTGATTTATTTGTACTTAAAACCAGAGAACGAAAATAAACGATTTTGATTTTGTTTTGTTTCGTTCTTTTAAGTGAGTGAAACAAAAACTATGAGAAGGATTGTTTTTGTATTGTTTTTGCACATGAGAACAAACCAGAGAACACAACCCATGGGCTGTAAGCCGGCTAACAGCCACCGCCGGCCATTACATACATTACATACATTAATTTAATCGTACGCCTCTAGAAATGAAAATATTATATGTAAAATATGAAAATACTTTATATAGCTAAGCAGCATAGGTATAACCGGGTGTCCTAAGACTCCTCTCTTCTTATTTTATTTTTTAGCATTGCTCTAAGATTTTCCCTATTACTTTTCTTTTTAAATCAATCCTTTAATAAAGGATGTATTTTAGCTGCATGAGGACGATCGATATCGATAAAGGCTGTTTCACACTATAATACAAGTATTAATACTTTTGTGGAAAATGCAACTCTGACATGTTGAGTTGTTATTGTTTTTTGAAATTTTTGAAACAGAAATTAGATTAGGGATGCATTTTCGTCAAAAGTATTAATACTTGTATTATAGTGTGAAACGGCCTTAACTGTGGTTTGACAGCTGAGAATATCAAACTGTGTTGATATTTCAGTTCAGTAAGGTTTGGCAAGTCATCATGAATCGTTTAATGCCAGAACAACGTTTCTGTCCACGTTTGTCGACATTTAATTTGAAAAATAAATCTGTTCATAGAGAACTTCCTCCATTTTACGGTAGGCATAATTGGCCTAGTGAGCAGGCAATTCGTGCAGTTATTGCTTGTTTTCGCCATGCTGAGTGAATTTTTGTTTTCAAAAATAAAACAGACTCCTTTTCCACACGCAAAGTTTACTTTGAGAAAATCTTTTATATTTTCTTTTAAACTTTGTTTCACTTCTGCACACGCAAATTTTACTCTGACAAATTTTAACTATACCACGTTCGTAGCAGCGACATACATATGGAGGAAATCAAATTTTAAAAATAAATGGCATGAAACTATTTACCAGATTATAACAAAAACAAAATTTATTCCAACAATATTTATGTCTTGTATTATCATTTTAGGTTATCATGCAGTTAAAAAAACACCCTATATTCAAATCGCTCCAAACGTTTCGGACTTTCAGCGAGACTTACGAACGGTGATAGTTTTTTATATACATATCGCTCATTTACTCAAACAACGTCATAACACAAAAAAAAATCCGTTTGCAATAAAACGAGTTTGAAGTTTTTAATTTACACACAACTTAATGGAACAAACTTTTATTTTTATCTCAAAGTTAAGCAAACAAGATATTTGTATGGAATTTTTACAAAATATGAAGAACGATATGAGGATTAATTCTAAATCACTAACTAAAAAATTCCATTTTTTTGAGTTAAGACGTTGTTTGAATAAATGCGCTATATGTATACAGGTTTATTTTTTATTTTCATTGTTTTAGTTACAAATTGATTATTACTCGTAATTTAAACTTGATTGAGGACTCCTGAATTTCTTAAAACTTTTTTTCGAATCGAAACTATTTTCAAAATTTTTAATTAAAATCTATAAAAAAAAAATTATATGCAAATTAAAATTTTGAAAACAAACTTGTGCAAGTAATTGTATTAATAAATAAAGTTATTATTAATAAGAAAAATATAAAATTTCAATTTTGCCTGTGTTCGAAAAATTCGCATTTAATTTAGAATTTTCGAAAAAAGAATCTACATACATATGTATTTCTATTTTACAAAACTCAATTCGTATTAATGTATGCATGTGTATGTTTATGTGCCTAAATATGTGGATTTTTTTTTAACTTACCCAATTGTATTAAAAATAATCGTACCGTGTCCTCACTTAACGTTCCTTTGACACTTAAATAGTCAGCCAAATCGCCTCCATTGCAATACTACAAAGAAAATTTTTTTTATCTATTTTAATGTTGCATTAAGACAAACAAATACGAGTAGAGAATAACAGTTGATCTTATGAAATTATGCCTAATCAAGCAAAAATCATTTTAAACTTGAACTAAAAAATATTTAATAAGAAATAAAAATGTGTGTAAGTTATTTTTAGCAATGCAATGATCACACTTAAAAAATCTTTATGTCAACTAATTTAAATGGTAATGTATCTGGCTTTAGATCATTCTTTTTTTTAAGTTTGATCAACATAATTTTATGATTCAAAAATCCTTAACTATTTTTTAAACTTTTTATGTATTGTCAGTATAGGCAGCAATAAAATTGTAAATAATACATATTCTTTGTAAAAACATTTTATTCAATGGTCTTATTAATGACATTACAATGTAATTTAAAAAAGAAATCATTAAACAAGAACATGTGGAAATGGGGAAAAATAAATTCACATGTGCGTCGATTTTTTTTTTTACATTCAGTAAAACATTTTGTTATATGAAATTCTGGCATAAATAAGTAGCAAAGAGAACATGAATAAACTACAAAACAAAAAATTATATGAAAAGTTTAAATAAAGGGTCTGAATAAGCGACTGACTATATGATGAGTTTCCAAAACATTTAACATGTCAATGACTTTCTTTAGCTTTTCGTTGTTCAAACTGAACATTGTGTATTGTTTTCTTTTTTTGCTGTAAAAAAGAATACAACAGCAATTAAATCCATGAAATCGGAAGTTGATGATAATTATAAACAACAAAAAAATATTTTCCATAAATTGTTTATTTTTTAAGAAGACGGGTAAAGTCATGTAAGGCCTCATGAGGAAGTTACATCAAGTCGTAAGTACCCAGTAAAAAAAATTGGAAGTCATTCTAAAGGAAGTACATTTTCATTGCTTCCAAAAAATCGATATTTTTAATTTGCCGATAGTTAGCAGAAAACCAAGTAGAAGTTTATTTTAGTCATACAAAACTTGGTAATACCTCTATAGTTTTAGAAATTACTCACCAGAATTTTAAAAAAATCGATTTTTTTTTAAGAAACTTATGAACTAATTTTGGTATAAAATTCTGAAGTTATTTGCTTAAATTTACATGAAAATACTGTTACGCATTTAAATTTCTATAAAAACAAACTAATTGTTAAAATAGGTAACTATTAACCATTTTTCCTAGATGAAAATATTATCATAGAACACAAAAAAGGAAATTTTTCTTAAAATAGCTTCCAATTCGGTGACCAGGCATCGAAAAAGAGAACTTCTTGCAATGACAACCCTATGTAAAAATCATTAGATCGGATCGAAATTTGCACTACTTCCAGATCGCAAACTCTACATTTTCATGACTTTTTTGGAGTGTCTTTTTTTACTGGGTATGTATTCATAAAAAAATAAAATTTATTTGAAACATATGTATTTTTAAAATAATTTTATAATAGGTTTGTTCATTTACTAAAAATAATGTATTTTGAATATACTGTGCCGCAAACCAATAACATACCGACGAATTGTTACTGGAAAGTGTTCACTAACTCAAAGTGTTCAAGGAGAGAGCGTTAAAAGAGAGAGAAAAATTTAGACGAAACATTTTTACAAATTATTGCCAGTATAAGTTTTACTTGCAAGCTGTTCTTTATTTTGTTTTCATATAATTTAAAAAATATCTGAAAAAGAAAAACTCAAAAATGTGCATTTCTTTATTAAAAAAAATATGTGAACGTATGTTAGAAAGAAAGCATATTTTCTTGATTTTTTGTTTTTCTTTGATTAAAACTCACAAATAGAATTTTATGGTTAAAGAATTTTGTTTGTTTATCATATCTGATCAGAGATGGAAAGTGGCATTTTTGAATTTGTTAGCATAGAATTAAAAAATAATGAAAAATTCATAAAAATAGTAAATAATACATGAAGCTGTGTAAAGTATTTCATATTAAATGTCGATTTTTAATCATTTTGTAATTTAAAGATTATCTAAAATCACGACTTCCATTCATGGTTCTATATGAATAAAATTTTCTTGGAATTTTTTACAAGTAAAGCAATCATTTACTTTTTCATATCTGCGAGAGTAATTTTGTAAATTAGTGCCTTACTCTCTCGTTGCTGGTTTATGCTAGGAATGTAAATGAACAGAGCTAATATTATAATAGGTAGTATGAATAAAACTTACTTTTACTTAAAAAATTTTTTTAAAACACAAAATTCTTGATATTATTGAATATAAAACTATCAGTTTTCGGTTTTAAAACAAATTTTTAAGCAAAATGCAAATATGCACATACTTTTTTCATTCATATCTACTCCAAAATATAAGTACATATTTTGTATTTTCGAAAAATGTCTTCTTCTTTGAATTTGAGTTGAATAATTTTATTATTTTCTTTGAAAAATTTATTGGTATTGGTTAAGCATGTCTAGACTCTATATGTACATATCGTTACCTTAAATGTAAACGGACGTAACACATACAATAATTTGAAGTCGAGTTTGTGATTGATTATGGTTCATTTATCAAACTACATGTTCACGCAAATATTTAGACCTCTACGATCAAAAATGACGACTTTATTAGAGAAATTCACGGACGTAATTACTAATGCATCTATTTTTTATTGCAAGGAACGTAACGAACATAAAATCATAAATATATATAAAAAGGAAATAAATGGTTAAAAACGTATAAGTATCCATACTAAAAGAAAATTTAGAAGAAAATTTTTAATAGCACTTTATTATTTGATTTTGTAACGTTTTTTGTTTCTCCTGTAAAATATATAAAAGTGTAGTTACGTCCGTTTGCATTTAAGGTGACGATATGTATTTCGTTGCTGCTCAAGCAAGCACAATTCAAAAAGGTTTTCTAAGTTTTTTTTTTATTGTGGTTGAAGTCTACTGATGTGCTGCTTGAGCAGCACTGATATGCAGAGCACGAAGCCGATGTACAATGGTGATCGGCGGCGGCTAAGACCAAATATCATCGGCGGCGGCTAATAGCCGGCTGTAAGCCGAAAAATTTTCACCGCCGGCGGCTAACACAATAATATTGTTTTGTTGCTTACAGGCAAGGATTCTGGATAACGCACCTTATTAACACAAAAGTCTGAATCTAAACTGGATTCAGAATTAACTTTTCGGCATTATTTGAAAAAAAATCTTTAATGAGGGTTGAAAAATTATGCCACACGTTTCACAGATGGAAAGAAAATGTTGCCAGATACATTTCATACACGAGTGGTCGGCTGAGCCATGCGCCGATCACAGTCGCATTCATCGGCGGCGGCGCAATTTCGAGACAAAATTCGGCGGCTGGTGTTAAGTCGGCTATGCGCCGAACAGCTTCGTGTTCTGATGATATGACCAGTGCTGGCCACCGAGAGAAATGTATTCGTGACAACATAAATATACCTATGCACATAAACTTTTTAAATTCGTATTCATTTTAACTCGCGTGAAATAAAAATATTTTGTATATTAAAAGTTTTCATTATTTTATTTTTATATTTATTAATCATCAAGTAAAAAGTTTGATTCATTTTGTTTAAAGGAATAATTTCTTAAGGCCTTATTATAATTATACATTGTGAAAAGGGACTTAAAAGAGATTTCCATACAACATTTTATCTTATAAGCCCTTTACAATTAGTATAAGTAAGAAATTATTTCTTGATTTAAAATTCATTACAGCTCGAATAAAAAAAAATAAATAATTTGAAAAAATTTCAAGAAATAAAATTAAAAAATTTAATTTTAGTTACGTTTTCCCCATTAATTAACGTTAAAAAAATTACAAAAAAATTTTAATGGCAACACTGAACAGCTTAATATTTAAGAGATCAAGTAAAACACAAAAACAAGTTTTTTTTATAAGAGAACAACAGCAAAAACAAAGCAAAAATATAAATACTAAACCAGTGATGGGAAATGAGATTTGCATTTCGGTATCAGAAAAAAAATTTTAAGTACTTTTTTTGATCCAGAGAGTACCAAAAATTATAACATTTTTTATTAAAATTTTATTAACAAAAAATTATACAAAATTCATTTTCAAAGAAATAATAACAAAGATTAAAAATTTTAAAAACCCCCGAATATATCTAGAAAAGATGTGGTATCTTCTAAACGGCTGGACCAAGTTTCTTCAAACGTAGTTAAGAACCTTCTCGATCAAGTCACCTTTCAAACAGAAAAAACTAAATCAAAATCGGTCCAGCCGTTTGGGCTGTACGTGGGCACGGACAGACACACAGATACACAGACACACACTACAACCTTATATCACCCCTTTTTTTTGTCGGGGGTTAAAAAAGGAACACATAGATACAAATATACAAATAGGTATAGCCTGGATTAGACTTAATACTGTTGGAACATAAAGCTTGCCCCCGTATTCCGTAGCTAACTAAAGCTAAAGCTAAATTCGATGGCTAAAATGCTGAACAAATACAATTTCGGCGAATTACATTTTTAACGATGGCTGTTCCTTTATTTTGTTTTCATGAGGTTTTGGTAAGAGAAAATCCTTTCGACATTTACAGAGGAGTGAGGTATGGAGAAAATTCCGTAAGCTACTTACTCTCGATTAAAAATGCTAAGCGGGAAATCCCGGGATTTTCGGGACTATGCAAATCCCGGAGCCAGGGATTTTTTATTTCAGAGCCCGGGATTTTCGGGATTATCTGAATTCCGTTTTTGCATAAGTAATGTTTTTGACTGTCATCTTCTATATTAAAAATTAATAGAAACTCCCTGTTATAAAAGTTAAAATAAAAAATTAGCTTTTAATAAATATTGTAGTTGATATTATATTGTATATAAGTACATAATATATCTTATGGCGTTTTCTTTTCTCGGAAAAAGTGTTACATACATACATTGCACTTTTCAATGAAAATTTGCAATTAAATGTCTGAATTATATAAGTACATACATATGTTCTTCTGTATGCACCTCTTAAATATGCAATAAAATTAAATTGTAAAAAAAATATTTTTAATATAAAGACGCACATTTGTTCACAATGTTTTCGGGATTTTATATGTAAGTCCCGAAAGTCCCGGTTCGGGATTTCGAGACTCCCTCACTAAATCCCGAAGACAGGGATTTCAAAAAACCTGTCCCGATTAGCATCTCTACTCTCGATATATCAGGAAACATGTATTCATCTAATGCGTTTTTATTTTCAGCCACTGTAGACCAGAAACTGCATACATATATTCTCTGTTGTTAATGGTTTCAGTTCTTCCATATCAGTCAATATGCTCTATATTTATTGTTCATATTTTAAAAATTTTTCTTTTCCCTGGGAACATTTTAATTAAAAGTGGTATAATGATGCTGGTTTTACCACATAAAATATTTTCAGGGGGAAACTTACTAAACCAAACTAACATTTCATTGCCAAATTTTACTTTTGCCCTTAGAACTTAATATAAACTTTTTAAAAATTTTTTTAAACTGATTTAAAACAGTTGTTTTAATAGATCAACTTCCGCGCCACATAAAATATCATTGAGTGAAATATGGTTTTCGGTGATATTTAATTGTGAAAGGTTACACTTTTCTAAAAAATCTTTACTAATAAAGTTTCGTTCCATTTGTCGAAACAAATTTAGTTATTTTCAAAAATATGTATATGCATCCGCGCGTCATCTGACTGCATTTCTAAGTTGTCCGTGAGAGTATAAATTGTGTTAGGGTTAGTACTACGGTACTTTTTCATGTCAAATAGTATCAAAAAAATTACGATCGTACAAATTTTCCCATCACTATACTAAACTACAAAAACATTGAGATCAATACAAATAATGTATATGAATAAATAAGTATACTAAACAAAAACAGTTGCATTTTCACTTGTTAATAGAATGGTATTATAGGGAGGGAAAAAAGAAAATTATATATACAAGAAAATAAAATAAAAAGTGAAACCTTAAATTTAATCCAAAATATCAGGAAACAATAATTAATAACCATGTGCATACATTCCTTACATATGTATAAAAAAAGAGTTTTAAATAATATATGAAACATTATCTGCAAGCATTACAGATTGCACTTACATACATACCTACATACACGCACAGTATAACAAAATAAAAAAATCAATAATTAAAATATCTATTTATGTATATGTATACTACATACATACCCTGAAGGAAATGTCGATGGTGAAAATGTACTGAGTCGCTTTTGACTTTGTCACCAGTACTACTCTCTAATTATTCCCCATACAATACTTTGTGCTATAGACATTTAGCATGTGCTTGTCATTGGAAATCTACTAGTAACACTTAAACAGTTGACTAGGTAGTGACTACATAGTTCTTATGGGAACATGGAGACAGACCAACCAGACATTTAGTGGTACATTTCTATACCTTTCGTACATACAATTATAGGAATATTGACAAGTTGTTGCAAAACCCACCACAAATGCACCACATCTGTTTTCTCTCGTTCTTTTGTACTGACGAATAGAAGAGAATTTGTAGACAATGCACATACTACTAGAATTTTAGTGTTGACATAGGGACATTTGGCCCCAGTCTGACTGCAGGGTATTTACTTACGTACATACATACATATGTACACAACTACTAGTTGCATACCTACATACATACATATATACATATGTAGGTATGTATAATATTGAAAAGCAATTGCAATTACTCGTAAATGTAGGAATATGGTATTTTAACAGTTTTACAAAATAAAGTTTCGCAAATAAATATTTGAAAATATTACTGGAAATGTGATAAATAAATGTATACACACATATGTATGTATATATAAATGCATGCATGTATGTATGTATAATTAGTAGAAAAAATAATTAATTTGGAAGTTGCATTGCACTTTATACACAAATGTATACTACATAGATATGAATGTACATAAGTATGTATGTATGTATGTACATATATATGTACATATTTAAAAGAACATGAAACAATAAAAAAAAAATCAGTCTAAAGGTCGAAATAAACAAAACAAAAAAACATTCAGTTAAAACAATAAATAGCGATAAAACAAAAAGACGACAATACATACATACATACGCACATACGCATTTACAATAAACACAGATGTAAATAAATAATATTTTTATAAGTAATATACATAGTTGTAGTCATCTTTTAGTCAATGTATGAAAAATTTGATTCGAATTCCCGGTTCACACACGGCCACTTTTAAAAAATAGTAAAATTAAAAATTATTTTAAAAAAATACTTTTACTTTTTGGCGGTTGTCAAAAAAGTTCAGCCACAAAAAAAGGCGGTAAATGCATTTTATGCAAAATTTACCAAATCAAACGATCAAAAGTCTGCAAGCAGTTTTATTATTATTTATTATCAATGTCGCATAAAAGAAGAAAAGTTATAGTTATTGATAGAAAAATTATCATTTAACTATTTATAATATTTTTTTAAAAACTGTTCCTTTTTTATACCGAGATTTCTTAGAGTTTATTTTTCTTAAACAAAACTTGCGCCAATTAAACAACATTAATACACTGACTGACGCTTTTATTTGATCGTCTACAGATCCGATTAAGTTGAATTAAACGATTATGCCATACTATGTGCATGAATATATAATGGGCCTTATGTATAATCAAAAACTGGCATAAAGTTAGCATAAGTGCCAAAATTGAACAAGGTCTCACATGTTTTGCAATACAATTTTACACTAAAAATCATGCTCGGATGTAATCGTATATTGAAACTACATAATCGGCAATTTCTAATGTCAAATTGTATATGGAAACTCGTCAACACAAAGTTTAATTTTGTCACTTAAGCTTAAATTAGACGTGACATAGCCATAATGCCGTAGGCATAACCAAACTAAAATTCAATTGGTTTCTATGGTGAGAGTTATGGCGTTATGGCGATTCACCTATAATCAAGTGTTGCCCATTATTTTGGTTCGAACGGCTGTTTTCTATGGCTATGGTCACGTCTGATTAAACCTTTATGCTAACTTCATACCAGTTTTTGATTATATGTACATACATAAGGCCGAATATGTATAAGTAATTACAAGTTTTTTGCCAGAATCTTTTTAAAAGTAATAAAATTGTTTCTTTTTTGCAATTTGTCAACTCAAACTCAAATAAATTTTGTTTAATAAACAAATTTTGTACTTTATGCTTATATATACATACATATGTATGTACGTACAAAGGTACCCGTCTATAAATCTGTGGCGAAAAGGAAAAAGTGCTTAAGTCGAGATAAGCTAATTTTGAATTAATGGTAGATCCGCAATCTGCATATTTGAAAGTACCCTGGTGAAAATCTGAATTAATTTGAGTGATTTTTCAAGAGGTTAAAGCAAAATTAATTGCGGCTTTTTAAGACTTCTAATATAATTTGGAATAATAGCTTAATTTAGTTTATACTTTGGTATATTTCAACTTAAATGTATTATTTACCGTGTGTAGAACGATGTTTGTAAAAAAAATAAAGATTAACAGAGAATTTTCCAATTTACATGTAAAAGAAATAAATTTCTGAAAATCGACTTGAACGCTTAAAAGTGCTTTTCTGCAAAACAGTCAAATATGACTTAAGCACTTTTTCCTTTTTGGCACAGAAATATGTATGTATGCATGTATGTATGTACATATATGCATATGTATCCCATCCAGCATTTGGAAGATAGTTTTTTGAAAAATCACTTTGGTGAGTCCTTTTAGAGTACTTTTGGTGATCAAAAACTGATTAATTAATTACACGACAAAAAAGGACTCGAAAATGATTCGCGCTAATGGGTAAAAATAGTTCGATTGAAAATACAATAACAGTTTGTATTGCAATCGCATATTAATCATCCAGACGTTTTAAATGTGAATATTATTTCCGTTAGTTATTATCGTATTTTGCTCATCTGGAAGATTGAAAAATGCTTAACCAATATTTATTTTATTGTCAAAATTTCCGATAGATGATTAAACATTACTTGATATGTTTTTTTACATATAACGATTAGAAACATGACTGAAAATACTCTAAATACTAATAGAAAAGGGGTCGAAATTGACTCTAAACTAATATATGGAAAAAGACTCATAAATGACTTATCAAGAAGAGTCGTGGGTAGTAACTTTTTTCTACCGACAAAAGTATATTTTATTCTAGCTTTTTAATCGCGCAGAGGAGTCAAAAAAGAAAATTTCAAAAAATGCTGGCTGGGATGTATAGTTTGTGTGTAAGTATAAGTATAAGTATGTTCATGTCCATAACAAAAATTTTGCAGTGGTATTAGTATGAAAAAAATTAACTTTAGATTTTAGTAAAAGCCCAGGCGAATTATTGTACCTCTAAACTTTTGCAAAATATTTTTTATTGTGTTATTTTAGTCCCAAAGTAAAAAGTGTTAATGTTTTCGTTCATAAATTATTTTTAAAGTCTTACAGCCTTATTTATAAATTTTGTATGAAAATTTGTTTTAAAAGCCCTTTATAAGGCCTTAATAATTTTTATAAATTAATTGATAAGGTTTTACCAAGTTTCTGGAAAAATAATTTTGAAATATTTGTGAAAAAACAAGTGTAATTTTGACCCACACAAGCGTTAATTTTCTAAAAAAAAAAAGTATATAATTTAGAATATTTATGACAGCACTCTTGTCGATTTTCAGAAGAATCGGATTAAAAGTGACGAATTCTCTAATTAACTGCTGGTAAATCGGTAAATTTTGGAATATTTGAACTTTGACACCAGTGGGGCCAGGGGTTAGAGTAGTCCGATTTAGCTCAAATTTTCACCATATACGTTTTAGACTAAGTGTTACAATATTACGCCTGGGCTTTTATTAAAATCTAATAAAGTTGGATTATCAGTCCCACTCTAATGTACATATGCATACATACATACATAGACAAAACCATGTACATACGTGGCTCTGACGTAATTTTGACGTCATCATGAAGATGATGATTATGTCCCCTACGGCTAGGCTACATGTGTAGCATTTGGATTTTGAGACAAAAATACTATCAAAAGGTTACACCATATAACCTCTACTACTTACTTAGAAAAATTCAACCAATATGCTGAAATTTTTTCGTGGCGTCATACCTAGAAACAATCCCATGTGGATTTTTACATGTCGTGTACTGCAGGCTTAACAAATGCCAATGATTAAATTAAAACAATTTGAAAAATTATGAGGAATATGATAGAAAATATTTGCTTTAGTTAAAAGTAATCAAACAACAACATTATGAATCTAAACAAGAACTGATAAGAAAACGAAAAATATTTATCATTTTAGAAATCCTGAAAACAAAGAAAAAATCAAGAAGAGGGTTAGAAATTGTTTACATGCAATGTTACCATTGTTAAAATATTTTATTCGATAAGTATTATCAAATCAGCAATAGTATTTTATTTTAATATTTCGCATTAAATGATGTAAGGTCTAGAATATAGCTTGAGCCTATCAATTGCAGTCAATTGTTTTCGACAACGGGTAGAAAAATTTTTTTTTTCATTATATTGACCTGACTTAGACGTTTAAAACTGGAAGAAGGTTGATTATCAAACTTTCGAGTATATAAATTATTCATATCATTTAAGACTAAGGGTTTTCTATAATTTGAAAAGATTTTCCGTCCTCCCACGTCAAATGTTGGTTAATAACGGAATATTCGTAAAAATGTAAATATTTCAAAAAAAATTAAACTAGTTATGTATAAGTGACAAAATAGAACATGGTCTTAACGAGTTTTGCCATAAAATTTTACATTAAAAATCAACGCATAATGTAGTTTTAACCCCCTATTAAATCCTATCGTGGTTTTTAGTGTAAAATTGTATGGCAAAACTCGTTAAGACCATGTTCTATTTTGCCACTTATGACAACTTCATGCTACTTTTTCATTATGCATAGGGCAGTAGGAGTTTTTGCGAATTTGGTAACAGATGTTCAAAACGGCAACACTTTTTATTATAATTAAAACACAGAAGAGAGGGAGAAGTCAATTAAGAGAATGAGAAAATTTAGTCAAATCAAAGAGAGTTAACAATAAATATGATAATAATTTTTTAATCAGTTGTAGTGTAACCAGCGTGACCATATTAGCTTATTTTGAGCTAAATTTAGCTTATTTATTTCAGATTTAGCTTTAAAATTTTCATTTAGCTCTTAGCTTATTTTTTAGCTTTTTTTAAAAACTCATTTAGCTTTTTTAGCCTTTTTTTCTACAGATTATAGGAGCTCATAGCACAAGTAAAAAATTTTGTTCTAGGATTTTATTGAAATTTTATTTATTAGAGTAAAAAAGGTAAACAATTAAGAGGAAATAAAGTCAGACTTGGCAATAAAACTTCCAATTCAGAAATAAATTTACTGATAATATTCTAACAATAAAAATTGACTTGGTCATTTACAAAATTTATTGAATTAAAACGCTGGCAAAATAAGTTTTTAGAAAATTGCACTACGGTAACATTGATTTAGTAAAATCGTAGGGTATTTTAAATCTGTTGTGATGAAAGCGATACAATTTTTTATTAAGAACGAATTTTACAGATTGAAACTAGATATTGTCTGAAAGTTATTGCATTAAAATAAAATTAACAATTAATTGCCTGTACTTGATGTTTTTTATGAGGATTGAATATTATGTTGCATATCTGCAACATTGCGCCGTAAAGGGATAAACACCTTATAAAAATTATAATTTTTTAACATTGTAAAATAGTTTACAAAAAATACAAAATGTAAATTATACGACAATTTTATAACAGAAATGGAAAGTTGAAAAATAGTAGATAATGGCAGAATGGTAAGAATTACAATGGAAAAAGTTAAAATCATATTAAAAACACTTTTTGAGTTTTTTTGGTATAAAATTATTTCACTTGAGTTGAACGTTCATTCAGCGGTATCAATTAACTTAAAACAAAAACTTGAAATAGCCTTAAGTCTGGATAACACTATGTACCGATTTTCGTCGGGCCATCTCAATAAAGTCATAAGTAATAAGTCAAAATGGCATTATTACTCAATTAATTCTGGAATAAGTCTCTATGGGCTTATTACCAATGCATTGTGGCGCAATTGTGTCCTTGTATTTCAATTAGTCGATAAATTTGGAGCAAATTTAGCTCTTTACTTATGACTTTATTTCATTGATCTGACGAAACTCGGTACATTGTGCCGATAGTGTGATCCATGCTTTACCTTAAATAGCATTAATTCACTTAAAAAAACTTTCGTATTTTAGTATAAATGTTTTTACATTTATAAAAACTTTTTAAAATTATTTTGGGGAAGTTTTTGTTTTGTTCTTCATTAAATCTAAAATATAATAATTAATAAATAATTTCATTAAACAAATATTCAATATGTATAATAAAAAAATATGTTTGTGAAATATTTAATGTTAGTTTAGCAATAAGAAACTATTGAAAAGTGATCAAAGAAGTAGAAAAAAGTTTAGCTTTATTTTCTGGCTTAAAATTTAACTTTTTAGCTTATTTTAGCTTTTTTTCAAACGTGATTTAGCTTAATGTTATTTTAAAATCTGGTCACACTGAGTGTAACCATTTAATAATTTTTGCAGCTAAATTCGGCATTTTTATTTTGATTTAGACGCAAATTTTCTAATTAGTAGTATTTCTAGAATTCTGCAATTATTTTTTAGAACTATTTAGTTTAAAATATTTAAATAAATTTGATTTTATTTAAAAAAAATCTTAATAAAATATTCATAGTCAGTCGGCCCTGTTCTGTAAACCGAATCCGAGTATATTTTTATTTTGAACTGAATCGGCGAAAAACCAAATTGAACGCTCTAAAATTAGAACAGGGGGTTCTAATTTCTAGAAGTTTTTTTTTTATTTTTTGATGCAGAAAATAGCGATGAGGAGGCTTCAGATAGCAACGACGTCAATATTATCGACATAGCGCCAGCTATTTCTCATTTAAAAGTCCTGGAATGCATCAATAATATTATAAAATGGTGCAAAACCAGTGATATATTTTCCAGTAAACACATGTCGTAACCTTTTGGACGTCCGTATATCGTTATATCCAGTTTAAATAAATCAAAAAACCAAACAAGTGTTACTGACATTATGTTAAAAACCAATTAAATACATAGGTATAGCCTTATTTATAAATATTATTAAGGCTTTATAAAGGCTAATAGGTAAAATTATGCATTAAAATTTTGTCTTAAAAACCCTTTATAAAGCTTTAATAATTTTTATAAATAAGGCCATACATAAGTAAAAAAAACTTTTAAAACGCTTTTTTTTACGAATTTATGGCCTGTTTCACAATAACGAAACTAATCTTACGACTGAAAATTTATATTGAAAACAACAATAATATATGAAAATTTGTTTTTGTTTTTGTTTTCAATAGGTATAAATTTTCAGTCGAAAGTTTCGTTTCGTTATTGTGAAACAGGCCATTAATATGTTCAATTAATTATATGTTAATAAATGAAAACTGTTTTGAGTTAAAATAAAGCTTACACAACTGATTTTATTATAATTTGTTAAAAAAAAATTCCAGAAATTCGAACTTTTCAGAAATTCGAACTGCCCTGTGCACAAAGTGGTTCTAATTTGTGAGATTCTTCTGTATTAATTAGCATTACATATTTTGTAACAGGTTTACTTTTTATTTTTAGCATTTTCTAACACTATTCCAATCCGATTTAGCTGCAAATTTTATTTAGATTTGGTCACACTGATTATTTTAAATAAATATACACACATACCTACATACTTTGAAAATTCCAATAACAATATGCCGGCTTATTTTTTAAGGTTATAACTTACAACAAAAATTGTTTTTGTTTTTGTATTTTATATTTTATCATATCATATGAAAACGGGGTTGTAAAAAAAAATATTAAATGAAATATTCACACACATGGCCAAAGTAAAAACTAAACAAACACACAATGTGCTTGCTGGTCAGTAGAATTACTCAATAGAAAACATCGTTAGTAAAGCATTAGACAGCAAACGAACGAGTATTACAAATGAAGGTTCAAAGCAAAATAATAAAATAAAGCAACATTTTTGTATTTATAATATAAAGTGCGGAGAATTAAAATTTCTAAGAAATTGTAATGAAAATTCAAATCTATATATGTATATACATATTACAAAATATATACATACATACCTATTTAAATATACATAAATAAATATACATATGTAACTAGTAATAAAATAGTTTACAATATGTACATCATGTGTTATTAATATAAAAGCAAAATTCTTTAAAAGAAAACAAAAACCAATCGTAAAAAAAAGATTCTCAATAAAAATTTAGTGCAAAAATATACACTATAGCAGCATTTCCATTGAATACCAGCACAAAATGCACGTTTCATACAAATTTGGATTGTTTTTAATATTTATTTTAAGCATAAGGTGGGTATAAAAGTCAACAAACATAAAAAAGTGTTAAAAGAAATACATAAATGTGTAAATGATTTAAATGCTTTTTATACGAGCAAAAGTTATGAATTAGTAAATGAATGAAAATTACTTTAATTACAGGTGAATGGAAATTTTATAGTTATGCCTTTTGAAACATGTTCAAAAAATACTTATGTACATACTAGAGATCGACCGAAGGCGTTTTTTTTGGCCGAAGCCGAACTTCGGCTAAAATCCTAAACTTCGGCCAAAACCGAAGCCGAAGCCGAATGTTTTAAATTTTAAAAATGATACTTGTTTTATATGAATTAAGAAAAAAGTTTGCTTTTTTGAGATAACTGAAATAGCCGTAATATTTATTGGATACATAACAAGAAAAATAAAACTATTTTGCAATTTCTAGATTGCTTTTTCATATAATCACTCACAAGAACGTCCAAGTAAAAGAAAATAGAAAGCAACAGGGTTATATTTCAAAGCAACCCTTTCAAAACGTTAAACACAATAGAAACTGTCGGCGAGCAACGACCAAAAATAATGTTATTTTTCAAGCTTGGAATGAAAAATATTCGGCTTCGGCTAATCGGCCGATTTTTGCCGTAGGCCGAATATTGGCCGATTACCAATTTTTGGCCGAAGGCCGAAGCCGAAGCCGATTAATCGGTCGAACTCTAGTACATACATATGTATGCTTCTATCTAGATTTCAGATTTTAGATGAACGAATTAGTATTACTGTATATTAGAGATCGACCGAAGGCGTTTTTTTTGGCCGAAGCCGAACTTCGGCAAAAATCCTAAACTTCGGCCAAAACCGAAGCCGAATGTTTTAAATTTTAAAAATGATACTTGTTTTATATGAATTAAGAAAAAAGTTTGCTTTTTTGAGATCACTTAAATAGCTGTAATATCTATTGGATACATAACAAGAAAAATAAAACTATTTTGCAATTTCTAGATTGCTTTTTCATATGATCACTCACAAGAACGTCCAAGTAAAAGAAAATAGAAAGCAACAGGGTTGCATTTCAAAGCAACCCTTTCAAAACGTTAAACACAATAGAAACTGTCGGCGAGCAACGACCAAAAATAATGTTATTTTTCAAGCTTGGAATGAAAAATATTCGGCTTCGGCTAATCGGCCGATTTTTGCCATAGGCCGAATGTTGGCCGATTACCAATTTTTGGCCGAAGGCCGAAGCCGATTAATCGGTCGAACTCTACTGTATATACATACATACACACACATCGCTCATTTACTTAAAGAACGTTATAACTCAAAAAATGGAATTTTGGTGTTAATGATGTAGAATTAATCGTATCGTATCATATCGTTCTTTATATTGTGCAAAAATTGCATACAAATAATTTGTCTACTCAACTCTTGAGAAAAATAAAATTTTCTTTTTCCATTAAGCTGTGTGTAAATTGAAAACGTCAAACTTGTTTTCTGGCAAACTAGTTTTTTTGAGTTATGACGTTGTTTGAATAAATGAGCGACATGTATTTATTTTTATATGTTTGTAATATATGTACATATGTATACATACATATAAATACATACATGTACATATGTACTTAAAACACATTAAAACTTTATTAAAGTCATTTGCAAACAAATTTAATTTTAATTTATGTTCTAAATATTTTGAAGAACTTGATTCATGCTATTTAAAATTTTTGAATATTTAATTATTTATAATACCTATCTGGTTATTGTTTTTACTTTTTTAATTCAAAATTACATATACATACCTACATAGATGTATATATCGACGGCTCCATTCTAAAACATGCTAAGTCAAAAAAGCCAGTTTTGAGATAAACGCCTTCAAAGTTTATTGATGATGTCTCGGGAATGTTATGAGATAGAAAGTGGAGACTTTTTGTAATCATATAATAATTGCAATAGAATTTTTTAGTTTATTTGAACTTTATAAATTTATTGTAGATCATAGTTAAAAGTGACTCAAAATACTTAAGATTGTCCACTGAGGGGCCTTTCTCACCTACAATGGTCATCATATAGCATGTTTTAGTTAGGAGAAAAATTTAAATACATTTTTTTACTACTTAATTCCAAACCAAATCATGATAAGTGTACTTAAAACTATTAAAAAGGGACAATTATGCTAATAGAATAGAATATATAATAGAAGAGCCCGATTACTATTAAAATTTTACAGAATCTAAATTAATAAACGATGAATTCAGAAATGCTATTCCCAGCATAACATGTTATGTCGACTTAGCATGTTTTGGAATGGGACCGTCGATATGTATGCAGTATTTATACCCATCCATCTACATACATACATACATACATTCATGTGCTTGTATTTTGTTTCCAAATACTCGAAAATTTTTACCTGTTTTAATGCCCGCAATTTCTACATACAGATAATTTACCTAAGGTTTTTAACTTACACGATAAATATCTGTACACTAGTAGATATCTATGGGCAGAAATAACGGGCTAATACGTACGTACATACATACATATGTATGTATGGTGTTTATATCTCATATTGAAAATTTTTATTGGAGCAAATTATTTTTTAAGACTATATATCCGTTACAAAAAAATACTGAATTAGAAAACAAGTAGTAATTAAAAAACCCTTTTTTAAAAACAAGCTTTTAACGTATTATACTAAATAGTTTTTTATAATATTAGAATTATGCAAAAAAAAAATATCCGCCATCATCAGATCAGCTCTATGTCATAATAATATTGCATTGTCATCCGATTTATACATGTATGCAAAATTTCAGCTCAATCGGAAACCGGAAAGTGGATCAAATTTAATTTGCAAGATTTGATTACAGACAGACAACGGGACGGGTGAAACTAATGGCGTTTTCTTTTCTAAAAGAAAAGTGTAACATATATGTTGCATGTAATTTGGCAACATTTTTAAATGCTCACCTGATTTTTAAGAAGTGTTGCGTATTTTGCTTTTACAAAAGAACAATTTTCCAACAAGTTTCGGCATAAAACAATGACGAACTGTAAAATGATTAATTTTTTTCATGGACAATAACAAAAACAGCTGTTAATATAATGCTGCACTCATACCCCTTCAATGAAAATGAGTGTTGAACGTGTAGCATTTTTCTTCTTTTTAAGGGTAACATCATGAGAAAAGAACGCGTTGATTTTTAAAATAATACATGTATTATTGAGACATTCTAAAAATGTCTCAATAATACATACTTTTCAGAAAAGAACACAAAGAAATGTAAAAGGCAGCATAAATGCAGCATATTGCTCAGAAAAGAAAACGCCATAAATAAAAGCTTGTAAAAAAAACTTAATCCAACGACTAATGTTTACATTGAAGTCTATTTGTGATATAGTTTTTTTTTTATTTTTTTATGTTTCAATAAAAATATTTACATAAGTACTCGTAGATGAAATTGTTAAGATTTTTTGGGAGTTTTTCTTGTAATAGTTTTCTATTTGAAAACTTTAATCTATATATCTATATATAAATAGGCAAGTGAAAAAAGTTAAGAACCATTTTAACTGACTTAAACTCAACGTATTCGCTTGATTTTTTTTTTGTTAGATAGATTGACAATAGGAGCAGTGCAGAATGTATTTTTTCTTCTACATTTTTGTGTCTAAGATAGTTAAAAACAGTTAAGAATATTAGCCAATCATAAAGCCATGATTTCTCTTTCTCTCTTAATTTGCTAAAAAAAAAATTACAACAATTTGGCTTGGCAACTCCATAAACACTCAGAAGGAAAAACGTATTTTATTTGTTCATTCTATTCTTATTTCCATCTTTCTATGTACTTAAACGATTATTGCTGAAACTAATAAAATTTGGATATTTAAATAACGAGTGGTACTGTATTATTTTTCTTTAGATGCTTAAAAATAATATATTTTTTTAATTATTAATAACTTTGATTACAGTTAAACTCACCTACAGCACAAAGAAGTTTTTTATTTTTAGTTTATTTTGTGTGCGTTTTGTTTTTGTTCATTGTTTTCATTATTTTTCTGTGCTTTAAATTACTGAACATACTGGAATGTTGGAATATGATGGAATGTTGGAATATGATGGAATGTTGGAATATGATGGAATGTTGGAATATGATGGAATGTTTATATTATTAGGCTAGCATATTCGTACATACATATGGGGTCTTTCTCAAAGAATAGGGAATAGAAACTTTTTTGTAACAAACGTTTTAATGGGGAGTCTAAAACTTTAGAGAAAAAGCGTTCAATGAAAAAATAAACGAATATTTTTGTTTTGGGCAATAATAATGAATATGAAGTGAAAACACTAGGAGCAAATATCTAATTACATTTAGTTCAAAAAGTGAACAACTTTTTTTAAATAGTTTGCTTAAAATCTATTCTTATTTATGCCGATAAATGAAATTTTAAATTCGTATTTAGTAGTTAAGAAAGTGGTTTAAGAGAGTGGTTTACCTTGGAGTCTATACATATCGCACCCTAAATACAAAAGGGGCACAACTCAAAAAATTTCAGATGCTGAGTAGTTGCAAACAACTGTTGATACTGTACAAATGACGCAAGTATGTCACATAAAAACAACCATAATGGTATTTTATATTCTTCAAGAAGACTGTATTGCAAAAGAAATTGTTGGGGTCGTTATAAATTTCTTCAATTACCTGTTTTATAAAAAAGCAAAAGTACTTTTATAATTTTGAGTTGTGCCCCTTTTGTATTTAGGGTGCGATATGTATATTTGAATATAGTTTTTAAATTGTGTTTTAAATTCATCAAACTTTAAATATTTTCATTCTATTCTTCACCTCTGTGCGTTAATGGTTGATTTTCAACCACTGGGCGAACACTAGTTTAAATAAAAGGTGTGTTCCAGATGCATAACAAAACAGTCCGAACTTGTACAAACTAATCCAAAAGCGTTCCAGATAGCAATTTTTGTGCAATTTTGAGAGCGAATGAGAGAGTAATTTTTTTCATTTCCTGTACAAACTAGTACGAACTTTTTCTTCTGGGTAAGTTCGGACAAGAATTGAATAATCAGCTGTTTTTTGTTTACATATGAAACTGAAATATTAATCGGAAAATTTGCAAATATAGAAAAAAAGTTTTTACACACAGATTTATTAAAAAGCAAAATGGAAGGTTTTTGAAATAAAGCTTAAGTTGTTAATACATTTGTGCTTATTTTTCCATTTCTTTAATATAAAAAAATGATTTTTTAAATAATTCACGTAACTTCTACTTTTTTGGAGATTTTTTCATTTACTTTTTACAGCTGTTGCCAATGATGCAAATTTTATGTTTTTATACTGTTATGCGACTAAAATCACTAAAATAAAACTTAATTTAAAAAGTAAACAGCACTAGTATTTCAAGATGGTCAATTATGGTTTTTTGCATGATACAATTATACAGGTAACCGCGAAGCGCCAGCTGTTTTGCTTGTTTCTTGATTGAGTTTTACAAACACACGCGCGCAGTGCCTATTAAAACTGTACTAATACAAACGTGCTTTGCAAAACCAAGAGAAAACGCATGTACATGTATATTGTTTTCTCTTGGTTGTCTCTCTTGTCAATCACAAAACAGCAATAAAAATCACTGTTGTTTTATTTGTTGTACATTTGTTGTAGATTTGCGGCTACCTGTATAATTGTATCATGGTTTTTTGCGTTCCAGCAATTTTGGATAACTTTTGCACATTCAGAGAGTAATTTTCTTTTTACTCTCATTAGTCCGAACTTTAACAAAATCTTGTGGAACACACCTAAAAACATATACGGCAACGCTGATTCAAATGTAAAAAATCGCTCTTTTCATTTTCTCTCTTTGTCGATGTTGCCACTTTTTTTAAATTGTTTGCAGGTTTGTTTAAGATCTCAATTCACAGCAGGATAGGGGATCCTATATTTTGTATAGGGCTATATAAATAGAAAGTGTTTAAGTTAGCATTAAACTTCCGTTACTAACATGAATTTCAAGGCGGTGTCAGATACAACTTCAAAGCTTTGCGTGACGTTTCTAACTTTGGGAAAAAAGAGTGAAGCAAAATGTGTATGAAACAATAAAGACTTTGACAAAACTCACTGCTTGTTTCACTATTTTGTTTGATTCATAATACTCAGCACAATTCGTTTACTTTGATGCCACAATTCGTTTTTTATGTAAATTTACCGAAATTGTAATAAAAATTTCATATTAACATGCGAGTTTGGTTTTGGTCAAAAAAATTAAGAAAAGTATACCAACTGATTGTCAAAGCACGCAAAAAGTTGAGAGTTGCTTAACTTTTCGCTTCTCTTTTGCGTTAAAAGTAGGTTATGTGACATGTTTCATATAAGCATGTACATTTTATCTTAGATGTCAAAGCGAATTTTCAGCGCAACGCGATACCAAAGTTTTATGTGACAGGGCCTTAAATCATAAGTTTACCTGAAGTTATAAGTTACACTTTTACTAACATCGGCCTCACAGACCGAATGACTGAAAAACTAATAAAACACACGTTATAAGCTTTATATCTCCACAGTGGCAGCAACAAAAGCACTCATCAAATGTGACTTACAGGAAGCTTTCAGTATGTGCTCGGTCTGTGAGGTAGCATTGTTAGTAACGGAAGGTTAAGAGAAAAAAGGCAACAGAATTGAATTACAATTTTTGAAAGTCATTCCTGAGCCTATTTCTCAAAACTACAAATTAAAGGTTTACCAATTACGTTAAAAGAAATAGCAACATTTAAAGTTCTGAGGTATGGTGTGCAGGGTTTTCAGATCTATTCCAACCTATTTCGCCAAAAGTCGCCAAAATTAATTTTATGTATATCTAGTTTTTAATACATATGCATATATGTATTTAATATTTTAATACATACATATGTATATTTGTTAATAAATTTTATTAGATATATGTACATATATAATACTTTTTTTTAATATAATTTTTTATAAAATAAAAGTAAAAATATTTAGCAAAAAATCGCAAAAAATTATTTCTTGTAAATTTTTCTCATCCATTTATTATATAAAAAAGAAAAAAAATTGTTTTAATTTTCTGTGTATTTTTTTTAATACTCTTTCAACAAAGTACATAATAATAATTCAGGAGGAATTATAAAAACTTTGAAGTTCAATTTAAAGCAAAGAGCCATAAAAATCGCCAAGATATTTATTTGTCGCTAGAAAAATCGCCAAATCGCCAAATCAAAAATTTAGAGTCTAGCGTTTTTCAACTTTCAACATTTGGCGAAAAATCGCCATATTTGATAGCCCTAAAGATGTGTATACAAAAATTCATTATACTTCTGGCATAGAATTTTGAAAATTTTTACAATCTCTTTAACTTCTTATTTAGAGAATATGAAGCGAATTTGATTAGATAATAAAATTAAAGTACATATGTAGGTACTTGAAATGTGAATAATATGCAAAACACCAAAAACTATAGATAATTTCAATGAATCAGAAATCTGTTTGAATTCTATTGTTATTAGAAATCCACATGGGGCCCATACGGCAAAGTGTTGTCGTCAAGGAGTTTGCAGTGGAAGCAAAATTTTTTACGAATATAATCTAATCTATAGGTTTCAGTGTTTTCTTTTATAGGTATTATTGAAATTTAAATTTTGTTAGGTCCAGTGGTACGTATATTAATAGAAACTTTGTGAGAGCTATCCAAAAATTAAAACAAGACTAATATGCACTTTAGCGTTAATCAGAAAAAATAAAATCTTTGCAAGGTATGACTTGTGTATTCGAGTTATTTATTGTTTTTAATAATTAAGCTATATAAATAGGGCTTAAAGAAATATAAAGTTTATTTTAGCTTTGTTTTCGTTTCTCAGAAGATATATAACATACATGTATGTATATGAATGTATGTTTGTTTGTTTGTATGTATGTATATCAAATATCTAAAATTCATCTTAAAATGCGTAATTACTGCAATTGTAATAATTATTTAATTAATTTGTGTTAAAAGAGAAGCAAAAATATTATTAAACATTGTGCACGGCATTTTAATTGCCTTAATAGAAGCAACAACTCAAAACCTAAAAGCATGAACCTCCCTCTTGAGGTAAATATGTGCATATACATAATGTATGTAATGTACATATTACAATTAATACGTGCCTCGTTTACATGCATGTCTAATTAGCAAATTAAATTTTTGTCTGATTTAGAGATACATTTACATCATTTTACATACATATAACCATACATATATATCATATCTTACTTAATAATAAATAAATGATTTAATGCAATTATTAGGAAATATTACATATTTCAATTTAATTTAAAAACAGACTCTGAACTCATTAACATGCGAGTTATGACAGGTTTAATTAAACTGACAATTAAAACATCACTTTTTTATATTAAAGCTAAAGATCATTATGACCAATATGCATAGGCGCATACTCATAGTCATAAACAAAGTAGAACTTTAACAGCCTTATTCATAAAAAATAGTTTTGGTTTATAAAACAAATGTTGTATGAAAAAGTGTTTTATAAACCGCTTATAAATCAGAAATATTGTTTATGAATAACCTGACCAGACATCCCGCTTTTCTGAGGTTGATCCCGCCTTGAATTTTTATCCCGCTTTATCCCGCTTTTTAGAGTTTTGAAATTTCTTATCTCTTAATATATTTTTATTAATATGTAACTGATAAAAATTTATTCCAAATATTTTTTAGTTTAGTTATTGTTTATTTTTTTTTTGGATCTGGCAGCTCCTCAAATGAAAAAAATAAAAATACAAACGTACACACTCAAAGATCCTTTTGTTACAGTGCTTTATATGTGCAGACATTCTGCTGCTTTAGGAATTTATTACCAAGAGGGCTTATTAGGAGAATAACAACTGACATTCACCAAACTGTCAATAATAAAATAAAAAGTTCTTGCTTATTTTTTTATAAAGAGTTTGACACATTGGTGTAGTCAGTTGATGATAATATGGACTAACAAGGCCACTTGCTATCATTCGCCTTAAGTTTTTGTACATTGTTTTGTATAAAAATCGTATTTTGTTTTGTAAATGAAGTCAAAAAATCTTTAATTTTATTTATTTTACGTTACTAAATAAAAGTTTTTGTTAATAAAAACTTTTGTTTATTTAAAATCGATTCTTTTGAGTTAAAAACTGTGTTTCCTAAGTACATACGAAACTTTTTATGTGCGTATTACGCATCCCGCTTTCAAATAGTTGTTTATTTAAAAATCCCGCTTTTTGGCCGTATTTTCGTCAAAATCCCGCTTTTTGAACGATCGTGTCCCGCTTTTTGTAAAAAGCTTCTGGTCACGTTATTAACCTGACCAGACATCCCGCTTTAGGCGGGATTATCCCGCTTTTCTGAGGTTGATCCCGCCTTGAATTTTTATCCCGCTTTATCCCGCTTTTTAGAGTTTTGAAATTTCTTATCTCTTAATATATTTTTATTAATATGTGTAACTGATAAAAATTTATTCCAAATATTTTTTAGTGTAGTTATTGTTTATTTTTTTTTTGGATCTGGCAGCTCCTCAAATGAAAAAAATAAAAATACAAACGTACACACTCAAAGATCCTTTTGTTACAGTGCTTTATATGTGCAGACATTCTGCTGCTTTAGGAATTTATTACCAAGAGGGCTTATTAGGAGAATAACAACTGACATTCACCAAACTGTCAATAATAAAATAAAAAGTTCTTGCTTATTTTTTTATAAAGAGTTTGACACATTGGTGTAGTCAGTTGATGATAATATGGACTAACAAGGCCACTTGCTATCATTCGCCTTAAGTTTTTGTACATTGTTTTGTATAAAAATCGTATTTTGTTTTGTAAATGAAGTCAAAAAATCTTTAATTTTATTTATTTTACGTTACTAAATAAAAGTTTTTGTTAATAAAAACTTTTGTTTATTTAAAATCGATTCTTTTGAGTTAAAAACTGTGTTTCCTAAGTACATACGAAACTTTTTATGTGCGTATTACACATCCCGCTTTCAAATAGTTGTTTATTTAAAAATCCCGCTTTTTGGCCGTATTTTCGTCAAAATCCCGCTTTTTGAACGATCGTGTCCCGCTTTTTGTAAAAAGCTTCTGGTCAATTATTATTTTTCGAACTGTATTTGTTTCTTAAATTCTTATGAATTGAATTAGGCTACTGTTCGTAACGCTTTTTAAGCCAAATTACATGTGATAATTATTAATGAACAAATAACATCAAGTTAGTTGTAAATATTCTGACAACAACACATAGTTGAACGGAACAGCCAGCCGTTTTCGAAGGCCACTAAACTTTCCTCATCAGCGTTCTTCTGTGTTTTGGTCCACCGTGTGTGGTGTCAGTTGATGTAGATGTCTGCCCTATATACGAAACTTTATTGCAAATGGAATATGTGAATTGGTTTGATTCATTGCATTTTTCAATTTGCTCATATATATGTTTGGTAATGAAGGCTCAACAATTTACCATCTTTTCTTCTTCTGGTCACGTTATTTATGAATAATGCCTTAAGAGTTTAAAACCAGATTATTACCATACAAAATACTGGTTTTAAATTCTTAAAGTATACTTTGTTTTGACTTTCATAGTCATAAGCCCAAAAATCCTTTTGATCAACATCCAAATTTTTGAGCGAGACACACTCACAGTTATTTTTACATAGGTACATTAGGGATATAACTTTTTAACAATTTTTTAATATATCAAAATTAGCATAGCACAGTCCGATAGAGCATAAAAAACTGAAAGGGAACTTATATTTATTTTTTCGCTAAGGCCAAAAAAATTCACACACCAACCGCGATGGAGTTAATATAATATGTTTATTTAAAACAAAAAATTAATAAAAAAAAACACCGTATAAAATTATGAATATTCAATATTGCATTAAGAAGGCCTCGAAATAATTTAAGATTATGTAAAATAATATTTTTGTTAGTTCAAGTCCGTGCTTTAAGTGTTCCAAAATGTCTTTCTTTGGTTTAGAAAAACCAATTGGTGCGTGAACTTTTTAGAGAAAAATTACAAAAGATTATGATTTTTGTGGTTACTAGGATATGGCTGACCTCATGGTACTATGCCCAAAAATTGGTTATACCCCTAATGTACATATGTATGTACATACATATATATTTTTATATTTGTTTTCTTTTAATGATTTTCTCTCACATATGAAATTTTTCTGTTTATTCAGGTTTGTGGGCAGAACAAATAGCGTGTTAATGATACACTTCATTTTTCAACAAACTATCTTAGAATACAGGATAACTAAGAAGAAGAAATAAATAAATAAAAAATGTGTTCATTAGTAAGAAATGATGAGGGTACAAAACATACATACATATGCTTATTTAAACCCGCAGGAAACGTGCATTTATTATTTTGAAAAATACCGATTCCCCCTCATTTGTTTAGTATGAAATTTATCAGATAGCAAAAATAAAAATGGCTATCATTTTGAAAATTTAAAATTACTGCAGCCGTCAATAATTTACTTTGAAATATGCAGTTTTATTTATAATAAAGTTTCAAAATATATTTTTCAACAAAACAGTATCAACTCAAAATACAACAGAATTTAAATAAAACAATTGGATTATTTTTAACTTGAATAAAGGCTCAAATCAAAATAATACCTTTTTTATGAAAATATAAGATACATTTCTGTGTCCACTTTTGTACTATGTAAAGGTAGTCACTACACTATCACAAAAATGGTCTCAAATGTGGTTTTCGAGGTGAAAGAGTAATCGGAATACGTTGAAATTTTTACAGTAGATAGATATTGATGTTAATACCCTCTTGTTGATAAGGTGCGATATGTAAACGGTTAGTATATACCATATCTCAAAAAATTAATTTTTCGATTTAATATTTATATTGTGTAAAAATTTCATACAAATATCTTGTTTACTCAGCTCTTGAGAGAAAAATAAAATTTTCTATTTCCATTAAGTTGTGTGTAAATTGAAAACTTTAAACTCGTTTTCTGGCAAACTAGTTTTTTTGAGTTATGACTATGTTGCAATAAAGAAGCGATATGTAGTACAAATACAGGGGTCTAATCGTCGCTGATTCTATCACATTTTTTCATCTTGAGATTATGGCATTCGATATCGAACTATATTATTATATTGTTCGATAGAGAATGCCATAATCTCAAACTGAAAAATGTGATCGAATCAAATCGTTATCGAAAACGACAATTAGACCCCAGAAATATAGTATACGAAGCGAACTATCATATACTTCAAGTTTAAATTTTTAAATTTTCATTCATCTTCATACAAGGTGATGTAAACTTGTTTGTTATATTTGATGTGAAACAATTTATTTAAAAGCATGCAAATAAATTGAAAATCAAATATATTAATATATCATCACCTAAAATCCAAAAGGCCGTAACTGAGAAAATTTTCAAAAGAGACTTTTTTATTAATAAGATAATGATGAAAAATAACGATATTTAACGGCCAACAAATGCGTAAGCCAAAAAACACTCACTTCAAACTTAAAACAAATTCGAACAAATTTCGAATCCGTGGTACTTTTCTGAACTCATTTTTTACATTATTTTTTGTTCGTATTTTTTTCTTTAATAAAATATATTTTTCTCTATTTTTTTTTTAATTGCATAGTTGTTATGAATTTTATATAGTTTATATGCAAAACAAAAGGAATACAAAGCAAGAAACATAGTTTGAGCAAATCTGCATCTTATTGTGACTTTTATTAAAAAAAAAATCAATGCACTTGTACAACTTGGCTTTTTCACAAATAAATTTTTAAAAGTAATTTTGTGCTACCCGCATAAATATTCATTAATGTAAATACATATATATTTGAAACAAACTTTATTTGAATTATTATGCAGACATACACCCATACATATGTATGTGTGTATGATTGTATGTATGCAGATGCATGCACATACATAAATTTTAGCAAATGACTGTATATAAATTGCAAAAAATTTATATTGATAACAATCGAATTTCAACAAAAGTTAACTCATTTATTTTTGCGATAACGTCAGTAATATCATTTCTTTTTTATTCTTTGCGAATAATGAGTTCTACTTCAACACAAAAGTCAAAGTCCATATAAAATTGATATTTTCTTACTTTACCACACAGGCAAAACTAACGAAAATACCAAGTATTTGGCAATTCACGGGGAGTGAAGAGAACTGAAGGTCGTGCCGTCTCCACTATAAATCCCTGTTTAGACCAGTGCTGCCGAACGTGGCGATTTTTCAACTTGTCAAAATTTTTGTTTTGGCGACATTTGTTAGCGATTTTTATGGCTATTTTTGAAAAAAATTGAACTTAAAAAATTTTTGTAATTCAGTAAAATTAGTTTGTTGTAGTAGTTTAAAAATATAAATCCTACGAAAACTCGTCTCCAAGAAATTAAAATAGTTTGATTTTGATGATTTTTCTTATATTAATTATAGTAATTAATGCGTTTTGAATTTGGATGATAAAAATTTCCAAACATTTTTTTTTGACGATTTTATTTCTACTTTTAGCGATTTTCTTCTAAATTTTTATACGATTATTTTATAAAAATTTATATTAAAAAAAAGGTTAAATAAAAACAAATTTATTGTCAAATATACATATAATAGAAAAAAACTACATAAAACTGACTTTGGCGACTGTTGGCGATTTTAAAAATCAGTTTGGCGAAATAGGTCGGAAAAAATCTGGCAACCCTGCTTTATACCAAACCCAAATCACGCAATAACTGTTATTGGGATGGAACAAAAATACCGTTCACTTTTATAATTGCAAGATCGTGTCAATTTTAAAGGTCAAGGTGTATATGCCAATTGTTGTAAGATTCGCCAAGTTAAATATAACATTAATTTTAATGGACGTAACTCCGATCACTTTTTTAACCTAGAGATCGTGTTATTTCAAGATCCCAAAATGTTGGCCATGTTTCGTAAGTATCGGTTAAGTAGAAACACGTGAAATATAACTTAAATTTTAATGGGCATGGTTCGGCTCACTTTTTTAACCTCGAGATTGTGTCATTTCAAGAGCCCAAAATGTTGTCAAATTTTCGTAGCAATGAAGCGAATAAGCAAAAGTGCGTAAAATCAAAGAAAATAATTGATGGGCGTAGTCCAGCCCACTTATTTTTGGCAATGAGACCAAATGGGATGAAAAAGTTATTTTTTAAATCGGTCTAAACATTACAGAGCTAAATACAAATAGAAAAATGTAAACTACTTTTTTGAAGTCGATTAAAAACCTGTATTGGGAAAACCCCAAAAATGCTGAAATTCTATAAAATTTAACTCTGAATACCAATCCTTGTATAGGGTCGAAAGTTTTAATTATTCTTTATTTTGAAGATCTATAGCAACCAGTGCCCCTATAACTTGTGGAAAGTTCTTGCATTGAGAAAAATTAAATAATTATATTGGTTGTCCTATTTTACACAGGGTTACTCACATAAAAACTTATATAAACTTACAAAAATATCAACAAATACTGTTTTCTTCTTACTCACCCTGTGTTTCACAGGATGTTAGCAATTTTTTCGACTCGAAAAGTTCTCACATTCCTTACGCTACAGTTACTCGACCAAGATTTGCATTCAAGTTTTTCACACATACTGGTTGTCAAAAGTAATTTAAATTGAAAGCTGTGACGTAGGCTGCACGCAATTTTCAAGCAAATTTATTTTCAATATGCCGTTGATAAGAAAACAGCTTAAACACACAACTTCATGGCTTCTATTTAGGTCTATAAACCGCAACACATCATTATATTTTTTTTATATATTTTTGTTCCTAATAATATTTATTTAAAGTTTTTAGGAGGAATATAACATGTGTAATAGAAGAACACAAAAATACTATGCCAGCAGAATATTTGAAAACAAAAACGAAAAGTGTGCTCATTGAAATTGGTGTCAGTTGGTTTTTGCCTATAAATTTGAATACACAATTGGAAAGAAAATTTGAAGTCAAAGTCCCATCAAATTCTAAAATTGTGAATGTATTACTTGAGGGTTACACGATCAAGTTTTGCCTTTCAAATTTCAATACATGATACATATCGCTCATTTACGAGTACTTCTATAGTGTCGTAAAAAAAATTCCAGAAGAATGAGAAAATAATGTTTTTATGTCTTCATTAAGTTGTATGTAAATTGTTATCTTCCCTGAGCACCAACCAACCCTCTTAATGTCAATTAATTTAAACAATTTAATTTAATAGATTTGGAATTACTTGAAGCTACCTTATGGAGCGAATTTAAAAAATGGCAAATTCAATTGTACATATTTAGTATCAGAGTAATTTATGGTGTTTTATTCACCCTTATTCTAATTGTCGACATCGACGTCACTTTAACACAATACCAGCAAATTGGGGCTTGTTTACTCTTTCTCGAGAACAATTTTGCGCTGCTGGCAATCTATTTCCGTTCGCTAAGGTCTAGAAAATAGCATAAACCTGCCAACAGGAGTCAGTTGTTTTAGCCAACGGATACACAAGCCTTAATTTTTTGGTGTTGTGTTAAAGTGACGTCGATGTCGACAATTAGAATAAGGGTGATTATTAAATTTTTAATGGATAAAATAGTAAATGATATGACAGACAAATAAACAATTGTTATTTCTTAGAAGGGGGCTAAATTTTAGGAAAAATTTCTAAGGTAAAACGTAAAAAGTATTAAACTTAGTTTAAAACAAGCTGGTACACAAAACGAATGCTTTATAGGAATAGTTAAAACTCCAGCAATTCTTAGTTAAATAGTATAATATCTAAGATCTGTCCAGCAAATAAAAATAATTTCATTTGATATCTCTAATTGAACTGTAAGAAAAATGATTTTGCTAAAAACTTTTCTTTTAATTTATTATTTGTGCTGTTTAATATTTTTCTAGTTTTCATCACACTAGGGCTGCTCCTGCAACAAATGAAACTTCTGTTTACGACAATGAATACCGTGATGATTACGATGATGATTATTATGGCGACGTGGAAGATACACATAAATCATCATCGGAAACAAAATCTACATCTAGCACGACATCGAAAATTCCTTCATTCATATTTAATTTATTTGGTAAGCTAATTACATACATATGAACATATTTAAAATATGCTAAATAAAAAATGTACATTATTTTCGCATTATTAACTATACAGACATACCAGAACGCAGTAACCATGTGGTAGAGCCTAATTGTCCCAAGGCCTGTCATTGTTTAGAGGATTACAAATACATACAATGTTCATATGCTGATCTTAAGCAGGTGCCGCCTTATATACCTGCTACAGCGGCAATCATAGATTTAAGTCATAATCAAATAAAAGAAATTAAGAAATCCGATTTTGCTCATCGCACAAAATTGCAAGAAATTAATTTAAATCATAATGCCATAGAAAAATTGGAACCAGAGGTATTTAATTTTCATTTGGAAAATATAAGAAATAAAACTAAAATTTAAAATCGTTATATGAATTTATTACAGATTTTTGCCAATTTACCACATTTGCAGAGATTAAAATTAGCCAATAATCTTTTAACCAACATTCAACCAGATACCTTTGCCGGTGCTAGTGATTTAAGCTTATTGGATTTAAGTAACAACTCTATAGTTTTAAATAAAGAGGGCTCATTTCTTAATCAACCTTCTTTGGTGGAATTGAATTGTCGAAATTGTTCTTGGAGCGAATTATATGATGAAACATTTAAAAATACTCCAGCTTTAACGGCTTTAAGAATTGATTTGAATAATTTTAACAAGGTAAGTAAGTATTTAGCTGTAAATGCTCAAAAACTAAAAAAAATATCTAATTTCGAAAAATATTTATAACAAAATGTTCATCCGATTCTCGTGTTGTCAAAAAAAATCAATTGCTTTAGTCGTAAAAATATTTTTGTTTCATACTTATTTAAAGGATCTATTTATCTAAGGATCTAAATAAAATTTATTTTTTTATAGTTGTGCTTTATATACATACATACATACATATGTACTCGTAACATCAACTAGTATCATCATTTTTATGTTTAATAAAATTTTCATTTTAAAAAAATAATAAAGTTTTCTTAAAACAAATTTTGTATGGAAATGTTTTATAAACCTTTTATTAAATCGAAAATATTTTTTATGAACCAACCAAGGCACATTCACAAGATACTAGCGAAGACACAGCTGACCTATGTATGTATGTATATTTTTCTTAATTTAAAGTTGGTCGTAAACTTTAAAAATTGTTTAAAAGAAATTTAAAAAAAAATGTTAAGAAAACTTAAAAGATAAATAATATTTTATTAAAAAAAATTTAAGAAAATTTAAAAATATGAAAAACAAGTTAAAACCCAAGGCAGATTCTTTTCCAGGTAGTATCAGGATTACAAAAACAATGAAAAAATACAACAATGAAAAAAACAACATGGGTTGTAGTTCATCAAAAACTTCAAAAATAGAATTTGTTTAACATAACAATAATAAAAATTATTCACATAACTTTGAAAATATTTCTCCGCGGCAGCTACCACTAACAACATTTGCAACGTTTAGCACTTCTCACAATTTTTTAATAGTTTTTTCATATTTATAAATTTGTTTTCACAGAATTTTTTTTAATAAAATATTTTTCATATTGAATTTTTTTAACATTTTCTTTTAATTTCTCTTTCGTAAAAAATTTTTGAAGTTTCCGATGAACTTTAATTAGAAAAAAAAAAAAATAGCTCAGCTGAATTTCCGCTACTACCTTGTGAATGTGCCTTGTTAAAACCCTCTTGAAAAATTGTGAAAAGTTGGAAAACATTTTTTCAACTCAATGTACCTATGTATGTAAATAACATTTAAGAGCTGATGGCCTAGTTGCTTATGCTACTTATTTTTTTAGTATTAGATTTTGTAATTTAGTTATAAATCTAATAAATAATAATAATAATAATAATAATAAATAACATTTATTTTGTTTAAATTCTAATTTTGACATTTTGGCTCAAATGATTGTTGTACATATTTTTGTAATCTTGCTATTACCTGAAAATTAATGTGCCTTGGATCAAGCCCTCAATTATTTGCAAAGTTTCTGAACTTTTCATTAATAAACAGTATTTTATAATTCTATAATCAAACTTTAATTACATAATTCTAAACAATTTTTCGAAGATAGATTTTAATTATAATTATGTTTAACCTACATTTTGTATCTATGTATATGTTTACATGAAAAAAAATATGTTTGTTGAGATCTATGTAATTAATACAATTACTATTGCAATCACACTATGTTAATTAAACGTTCTTTTGTGATTTAAAAAAATAACGTTACTTTAGATGTTGCCACGCGTATATTAATTTTGATGTGGCAATATCTTGCTTCTTACTTGCATATACTCGCAAGATAAATAAAAGCTCTTTGATATTTTTTTTTTGACTTTGTGAGAAAAAAAGCTTTCATCCAATGTTTACTCCCCAATTATTTTAATTTTTATTTTCACTTCGCTTTTGTTACGTTTGTTATTTAACATACTCATTGTTTTGTTGTTGCTTCTGTCAGAAAATCAATACCAGAGCATTTGTGCCGCTGAAAAACTTGATTAAACTTCGTCTACCAGAATTGGATGCAGCCAGTACTGAGGAGCTATGTAATCTGTTAAAATTTATCGATAATATTGGCTTCAAACATTTCGATGTTAGCTGTTATGAACTGGTATTGGGTGCCACATACAACGAGAGTTTAATACTGTCCACAGATCCGCCATTTAAAAAGCCTGCATTAGAGTCGAATGTAGAGGAAGAGATTAAAAGAAGTAAAACAAACGCAGAACTGGTAACGTCAGCGACCAACGATAAACAAGCAAAAAAACTTGGTATGTTGAATTAAATACAACTAACTACATATTAAATGGACAATAGCTACATTAAATGTATTTTTTTTAATAAATAAGAATCAACAACTATGTCCTCGAATCAGAGCTTAGTGGCAGATGTTAATAAAAATAATACAGAAGTTTTCCAAGCAGGTGTGGTGCCTCCTGATGAAGCCGAAAAACCATATCAAGTGCCCATATCACAAGAAGCTATTCATTACATGTTAATAGGTACATTGTATTTATTATTAAGTTTAAATAATTTTGTTAAATTCTTTCGAATTTGTATATGTATTTTCTTTCAGGTCTTATGGTAGTTTCAGTCATTGGTATTATTATTGGCATAATATGTCGCAAAGATGTTGGTGGTATTAAGACTAAATGTTGCCGCACCAAAAAACCTTTAGAGGAGAAAAACACTGAAACTGGTTCGCCGGGTGAAGAAATACCTTTGAATAAGCTAGCTTAGTTTAATGAAATTTACTTTTGATAGGTATAAACCTTTTTGTATAACGCATAAATACGAAAAAAAAACTTTCCATTGCAAAAATAGTTTGTAAATATTTATTCCAAATAAAAAACAAAACACACACAAACAGAAACATACAAAAACCTTGCCAAACTTGTCTAGTTATAATAATTCAATATATGAATGATTCCAATTCGAAAAATATTTGATTATTTTTTATATTAGCAAGTTAATTTTTTTTTAATAGCACTTAGTAGTAAACATTTCCTTGTAGTTTGTGGTCTAAAAACTAGTCTTATGTTTTGTTATTTAGTTATTCTTATTAAAAATAAAACACATTTGCATGTATGTATGTAATTGCATTTTTTTTAATACATATTTGGAATTTTTATACCCTTTACCAAAAATGGAAAAGGGTATATATAGGTTTGTCATTCCGTGTGTAATTTCCATAATATTCATATGCGATCCATAAAATGCATATATATTCTGGGTCCTTATAAATAGGGAAGACGAATAAGCGATGTCCGTCTGTCCGTCCGTCCGTCCGTCTGGTGTACGTGAAATCGGTTTTCCGAAGCTCCCAGAAGAGCTAGAGACTTCGTTCTTGGACTGGTGTGTCAGATATGGTCAAACTTAGATTGGTATTGAAAATCAGCAAAATCGAGCAGACGGTTTCAGAGCTGGAAAACTGAAACTTGATTTTGCCATATAAAAGTAACTAGATAACACAATTTTTTTAATTTTTTTGTTAAATAAACTTATTTTATATTTCAGTACGAATAAAATTTGTATTAAAAATATAAAAAAATTAAAAAAATCAAAAAGGCGTTTCCAGGGTTGGGAACTTTAAAATTTTTGTTATATAAAAAAAGCCTACTAAAACTAATTAAAATATCTTAAATTCTTAAAAGAAAAAGATTGGTGTAAGAAATCAGAAAAATTTTAAATTATGAGTCCAGGGTTGGGAAACGTACACTTTTTGTGATATACAAAATTAACTAGGTGTAATAATTTTTTTTTATATTTTTATTTATAAATATATTTTATGTTTTGGAAAGAAAAGTTGGGTATAGAAAATTTGAAAAATAAAAAACTACAGCTTCGCAGCTGGAAAATTTAACCTTCTTAGGGTTCCGTACTCCAAAGGTGAAAAGGAACCCTATTATTTTCGCTACGCTGTCCGTCTGTCTATCACAGGGTATTTTCTCGGGAACTATAAGAGCTACGGACCTGAAATTTGGACAGAGTATGTACACTTTTGGCCGCTACAACAACATATACATGAGAATTGGAAATTACAGGGTGTTTCAAAACGAGCAACGAAAAATGTTAAAATCCCATGTAATTTGAAATTTGTAAGGTTAGTGTATTTTTATACATTCTACAAAAATTAACACTAAAATTGCAAAAAATTTAAATTAAAGGGTGTTCCATCAGTTAATGCAATTTTGACTATGCAATTTTGACAACTTGCTGTATCTTGGAAACCGTAGGAGTAAAACTCTTGAAATTTTCAAAAACGGTAAAAATAAAAAATCAAAAAATTATAAAATCGCCAAACCGAAAATAATCGCCAAAAACAAATAAAAAATCGCCAAAAACAAAAAAAAATCGCCAAAAACGAAAAAAGCACCAAATTAAAAAAAATTCTAAGACTAAAATTAATCGAGAAAAATCGGAAAAACCTCCAAAATGAAAAAAATCACCAAAATGAAAAAAAATCACCAAAATGAAAAAAAATCGCCAAAATGAAAAAAACTCCAAAAACAGAAAAAAACGTCAAAATGAAAAAAGCCAGAATGAAAAAACGACAAAACTAAAAAAAATCGTTTAAATTGAACAAAATTTTACTGAACTTATTTTGATATTAAAGTAACTAAATCAAACTAGTATTTTCCTTATTTCTTTTTCTCTTTGTTCACTTAACATATTTTATATATTTTTTAAGGAACAAGATTGATATAAGGAACCAAAAAAATATAAAATGATGATTCCAGGGTTGGGAAAAGTACACTTTTTTATATATAAAACTAATTAAATAAAGCTAGTTATTTCTTTGATAATTAAATATATTCTATATTTTAGAAAGAAATAAATTAGTACTCGTATTAAAACTAGAAAAATTTAAATTATGGTTCCGGGATTGGAAACTGAAAAAAAAATTGGGTAAACAAATAACCAAAAATAATTATTTTTTCAGTTAAACATATTACATATTTTAGGAAGATCTTTACTCAAGCAAATTCTTTAGTCGATAAAAACCAAGAGGTCACTTACTAAAAATTGCAATATAACAAAAAATTATAAATTTTATCACAAAACAAATATGTATGCATGTACCTATGTATGTATCTGTATACTATATATACACACCTTGGTAAAGGGTATATAAGATTCGGCACAGCCGAATATAGCACTCTTGTTAATAATTAATAAATATTGGCATATCTTTAGTATTTAATTTAAAGCATTAAGAATTTTTATTAAATCTCACAATCGCACTAGACATTTACTTTAGCTTTATATATCTTTCATAATTTGTAATAAAACAGTAAAAAAAATACATTTTAGTTTAAAATTTTATATAATTTTCAATTGAAGAAAATCATATACATATGTACCTGCCTGTTCTGTAAACACGCTCGATTTAGAAAAATTAAGTCCACTAATAGCGAATTTTTTTCAGGCTTGTAGTAGTTGTAGTTTGCTATTTTTTAGAGCTTGAAATATCATATCTGAAATTAATTTAGTATGTATGATTTAAAATACATCAATTTGGGAAACGAATAATTTAATCGTATTCGGTTTACAGAACATGGCTGGATAGATATTATTTTCTTTAGAGAGGACTTTAAATTTCCCTTAGGAAATAAAAAGGAATTTTAATTTTTAAATCTTAAAGTATTCCAAAAAATTTTTCCTTTAATTTTATAAAATTTTACTGAGAAATTTTCTAAAATCTATAATAAAATTAAAATCTCAGCATAGAGAATAGTTTTTGGTAATTAGTTTGCTTTCTGGATTGATGCAGCAAAATATTGAAAAATAATTATAAAAAAAATAAAATGTATTTGAATAATTATCACATGTAATTTGGCTTAAAAAGCGTTACGAACTTTAGCCTATTCAATTCATAAGAATATAGAAACAAATACAGTTCGAAAAATAATAATTAAATTAACTAATGTATTTGAGATTATTATGAAATAATTTGTAATTTATCAGGGCTGCTTTGAAATCACAAAAATGCGTTATGAACACTACACTTTTGGAATTTTTTCGATTTGAAATCCGTCAGCTAAGCTAAAATCGATCTAAAATCTCTTGCTAAATTGCTTAAATAAAAAATTTAATATGTTTCTTAATTATTTTCATGGAAAAATGAGGCATTTTACTCAAAAAATTCATAAAGTTAATTAAGAAAAAATTAGCTGTTGGCGGAAGCCAACGTTTAAGTCCTGAGCAGACCCAGTTATATCAACATAATGATTTTTCGGACATTGCATTAGTGTCTATGCTAGTGCATATTATCGGCAAATTATTAAAATAGCTACAAAGCTTAAAGTAATACGCCTACTTAACACCAGAGGCTCTACAACGATGATATAAAAATTAACAAAAACGCTCAATAGCAGAGTTGTAAAAATTTAAAACATGAATTAATGTGTAGTTTCCACTATGCAAGCAAGTGACTTGTCTAGAAAATTTGTATAGGAACCACTCAAATATTTGAGTGCTTTTCATATATTATTTCTAGACAAGTCGCTTGCTTGCATTGTAGAAACTACACATAAGCTACTCTTATCTCTATATATCTGTCACTTCACCATCTGTACTTGCATAGTGCAAGTAACAAAGGGACCTGTTATTTGGAACCAAGCTAGTGAAAATCTACTTTCTCAGCAACCTGGTAACCTAACGTACAAGAAATCTTGGTTTTTACTTTTGATATTTTCCTTTTACTTTTTAGTTGTCAGCTCACATTGGATACTTGCTAGAGTAGGAAAATATTTTTATTAGCGAGCAAATCACATTTGTGGTTTTAAGTCCATAAGTAATTTGTAATCACGTGATTTCCAAAACAGGACTGTTTGAGAAGTCTTAGGGCTAATTTCACCAACTCTATTTATATATTAATTCATATTTAAATGTCTATTTTCATTAATTTTTGTATGGAAAAATTACTTTTAAGTATGTATTGATATTTAAATATGTTGGTGAAATTGGCTGCTGAAATGCTGCTTTGGATATGTCTTGAGTAAATGCGCAGTTTAGCCTGAGTTTCATTCAGCTTGCCATAAAAAGTATGTCAAAGAAAAACAAGCTGAAACTCATGTTTCATAAAGTTTCAGACAGAATTACGTTTTTGAGCGAGGACAATAAACGAACATTGAGTTTTCGACATTCATTTTTTGGTACAGGAGTTTTATAACAATAACTGTAGTCTTTTTCTCGTCACCTGTAGCAAAAATTTTAGTTCAAACCACTGATTGTCTAATCAAGGAATTTTCAACATATCGGGCCTTTGCTTCAATAGATTCATAACTCAAAAGAACTTGTTTTGCAGAAAGCGAATTTTGTAGTTTTGAGTTTACAAACAACTTGATGGAAAAAATGAAATTTTATTATTCTCTCAAGAGTTTAGTAAATAAGATATTTTCATGAAATTGTTACACCATATGAAGAACTATATGAGGATTAATTCTGCATCACTAACTCAAAAATTCCGCTTTTTGAGTTATGACGTTCTTTGAGTAAATGGGCGATATACATACATATATTATAGTTACCGTCAACTATTTTTATAAAGTTTTATTTTTAACGCAGAATTATTAAAGTTTGTTTGTGGTCTTATTCATAAAAAAATATTACTGGTTTACACAAGGTCCTAATCTAGAACACGACATATATCTTACAATTATAAGATAAATAACTCGTTAGAATATGGAAATAATTATGTGTAGTGAGTAGTGTTGTCATTCGAACAACTTTTTATCATTTTTGTTCGAACGAAAAAAAATTTTCAATTTAGAATAAAAAAAATATTCGAATCATTTTTGTCGAATAATCGAACAATTTCCTTATCTACATTGTATGAGAAGAATTTTACATTGCATAACTTTTCAATTTTTTAACAATAACCCAGCAAAAAAAAAAACATGACAAATCATGTGTTGAATCATGGGTTCAAGTGATGACGCATTGGTTCGATTTAGGTGAAACATGCCTGATTTTTACATTACCTTGTCATTGGAGATCATGTGTTTGTACGAGAATTTAAATACTTTGATATCCATTCAAATTAATGAATTAAAACCCATGCAAGTTCCTTGATTCGATGATGTTTTTTTTCACGTAAATACAAAACAAATAAATAAATAAAAACTTTTGTCGCAGGATACGAACCGTGCTGTTCTCACTCTCAAGGCACACTTTCTACCACTGAGCTACTGTACTATTGTCATTTATTGGAGATAAAACTTGTTATATGAAAATGTAGCAATGTGATGATTTTATTCCGATTTTGCATTCGTTTTTAATGAGTTCAAAAACTATAGCATTATTTACGATTTGCGATGATATTCAGAATGCATTCGAAGAAACAAATGCTCAAGAAAGCATGAAACAGTATTTCATTTTGAACGCGTTCATTTATTTTTTGCTGGTTAAGTAATCAAATTATTGACATATTGTCATAAGTTTATTCTAATTGAAGTTTATTTGCTTTTGGTTAAGCATTGTATATATATTTCATTGGTGCTAAGCCAAATCATCTGTAGACTTCAACCACATATTTTAAACAGTCACAAACCTCGTATCTTATGCAAAGACCTTCAAAAACAATTTGATAACCACAAAACAAAAATAAGCGTAGTAGGCTTAGAAACTTTAACAAAACCCAGCAAATAATTTTTAAAATAGATTCATATCGAATATAAATTATTTGCTGGGATTTGTTAAAGTTTCTAAGTTTAGAAAAAAAATAACTGCTTTTCTGCAGATCTAATCAAAGGCCTTAAAAATCGAATTATTCGACGACGTAAATGTTTTGATATTATTCCTCAGCTCTCCTATCCAATACTAAGAGGCCACCCTAAATTAGAAATATTATTTGAATGTATGGAAAATACGTACCCTGCTGCTAACGCAACGCTTGACGCTGTAATTTAGGTTGGACTCTAACTTTTTAAAATACGCTACAAAAAGCGAAAAAAAGAGTACGCAAATACTTTGTTTTCAGAATAATTTTGTAATAAAAATATCGCAAATAATCTCAAGTACGATGAAGTATTAGATGACATTTCTGAAGTATCTGATAATATTTTATTAACTGATCTAAAAATTTGTATGAGTAAAGAAATTAATTTAAATTATTTCGTAGAGAGTGTTCTTAACTATTATTGGAACTTGTTATTCGTTTCTATGAAATCCGAGGAGAAAATAAAAAGCAGTTGCGCACAGTTTAAAAGTTTATTAACAAGTGAAGCCATTAATCAAAGAATAAGAATAGTAAAAAGAAATAAGAAAAACATGGTAGTAAAATATTGGCATTGTCAGCAGAGATGTATTTAAATGTAATTTAGTCTCCAATAACTATCGGTCCAGCGGCTTAGAAGATATCGCATCTTTTTTATATGTGTATATTCTGTTGAATCTGTGTGTCTTTGACGACGAAGCTCCCGAACGGCTTGGCTGGTTTTAATTTGATTTGAAAGGTGAGGTGATCGTATATCTCCAGTCTACACTTGAAGAAAACCGGTCTAGTCGATTGAAAATTATCATAAATTTTCTATATATTATTTTGCTATTTTCTTTTTTGCGATTCTGTTACTTCAACAATATTTGTGGAACATAAAGTTCTTAACTTATGATACCGCGTCAACTGCGTCGGAGGTTTTTAAAATTTTTAATTTTCGTTATTACTGTTTCTAAGTTTGTTATTTAAATTATAGCTTTTTCTGTGTAATGACTTTTTTTTCGTTTGTTAATAAAAAAAAAACTTAAACTAATACACATGCGTGTCGTTTTTTGCAAACGTTTTTAAAATTATTCGAATAAATTTTTTTATTATTTGTTCGTTCGAATATTCGAACAAAAGTTCAAAATTATTCGTATTATGGAACAAGAAAAAAATCATGAAATATCATTCGAACAAATATAAAAGACGAATAATTAACAACACTACTAGTTAGGTTTGTTCACTTGTAAGTTTACAAAACAATGTCGAAAATAATGATAATCTTGTTAACAATACATAATTTTGAAAAATAAAAAAAAACATAATTAGACGATAAGAAGCATAATATAATAATTTTTAGCTTGACCTGATCAAACGAAACGAGCGATTAAAATAAAGTACGTAAACATTATTTACATGTTGTGTAGAGAAATTATAAAACCAGCAGCGGTCAAAGACTTATTGGCTTAGTTAATACAACAAATAAGAACAAAGAACAAACAGCTCTTTCTAATGAGTTCGAATTCGATTAAACGTTGTTTTAATTTTAATAGAATATTTTAGCAGAATGAAAAAAAAATCTATTGCATAAAACTGTTTTGACAAAATTTTAAAATTCATAGAAAATTAAAAAAAAAAATTGTTTTGCGTTTTAGCCAAAGAAAAAGTCATTGAACCAAGAAATAGATTTGATTTGTTCATTAAAATAAACATCTTTGTGAATTTAGTGAGTGAGGAGAATGCTCATTGCCTTTTGTATGGATTTTTAACACCACAACAACAAATTGACAAAGCGTGGTAAAAAATAGGGTTAATTTTCTACAGCCTTATGTACAAGAATTCAATTCAATTTCGTCACTTATGCTAACATGCCAGTTTTTTCTTATACGTAAGACCCCTCCCTAGTCTAGCACAAAGGGATCATTGTATTGGACACGAGTGAGCTGGACTCTAAATTTGCTAAGGCCCCTAGTGTGGAGGATTTGATAATTTGTTACGATCTGAGAAAATTATCAAAGTTTTATTCTTAGTATGCTTTTATTAAAAAAAATGCTTAATTTGATTAATTAATTTTTAAAAACAAATAATTTAGTCCACCACTATGGACACATTTCGCCAACATTTCTAAATAGATATAAAATTTACTTACTATATAGGGAATTTCCCGTTTTAGCAAGCGCTTAAAAAATCTGCCTTTAAAAAAAAGTTTAAAATAAATGGAACAGTTAAAAAATCTTTCGTTTCCAATTTTTATTTCACCTTGTTAATTAATAACCTAAGACGTCATACTTAAATTGAATTGCTTTGCATTGGAATAAATATTCAGCAGGAAATTAATGAATCATAAATAATTTCACCTTGTACGTACATATGTACATATGTATGTATGTATGTATGTACATATGTATATGTAAAACGAGTACGTATCGCTCTTTTATTCAAAGAACGTCATAACTCAAAAAAAAACTAATTCGCCAGAAAACGAGTTCAAAGTTTTCAATTTACACACAACTTTAATGGAGAAATAACATTTTATTTTTCTCTCAAAAAATCCATTTTTTGAGTTATGACGTTTTCTGATTAAATGAGCGATATATCGTTACATAAAACCAAAGAAGCCATAAATAACAAAATATATCAAAATTTACTTTGCTATTCTAAAAATTTAAAAAGTGTTAATATTTTAATTTGTGATCTTTTGGATGTTGGGCGACTATATTAATTGTTTTAAATATTCGATACTTTAGCTAAGTATCTTCTTTAAAATTGCTAATAAAAATATTTTATTTATTAAATAAATTTATCAACTTACCTCCATTACTAAATTAACACAATCCTGGGATTCTTTGCAGTCCAATAAAGCCACCACATTCTCGTGATGCAACTCCGTTAGTTCTTTGAGAATTTTAATTTCTTTGCCAAGTAAATTTTGTGTTTTAATGAGACCCTTTTTGGTGATGCACTTGATGGCAACAGGAAAATGTTTCTGCAAAACAAAAGCAGTTATAAATTTAATAAAAATCATAAAAAAAAATTTAATTTAATTTAATGAAAATCATAAAAAAATCAACAGAAGTAATTTTTTTTTTGAAATGAAATATAATGAATTTTAATCAAGAATAAATTCTTAATCGGGCTTAAGTTCAGTACTTTAATTTCTTATTGAATGCAATATTTTTATTAATTAATGTGAGTTTCTAAAGAAGAGAAGAAAAATTAAACTAGACTTTATTAGCTGGGGGAAATACCAATATTTTTCTGTGCTGCAACGCATTTTTTATTTTTGATCAATATGAATTCGAATTCAAAAATTGTATTTGTAAGCTTTTTAGTAAACTTTGATAGATAGAAGTTTACAGATGAGTTGCTCAAGCAGCAACAAAGTGCATTTAGATGTGCTTAACCCACAACAAACACACTTTCAAAATTAACCCTTTGTGACGCAACATTGAGAAAATAGAGTTTTTCTACAGATTATAGGAGATCATAGCACAAATAACAAATTTTGTTCTAGCACATTGAGTGCCAAGGGGTTTTGACGAAAACCTTCCCCGGGTGCCAAGCACATTTTTTTTTTTTTCAAAATTAAAAAGAACCTCCGAGTTTTTATGATAAAACCGCAAAAAATGAAGATATCTCTATGAAACTTGAACCAAAATTTAGGGCAAACATTAGGGTACTAGAAACACATTAAAAAAACCCTGTAGAGTCACACAGAAACGCACGACAATATCTAAGGCCAGACAATGCCTGTCGTACGAAAACGTGCGACGTGGCATCCCAGGAAGTATTAGGTGTCGTGTAGCCATGGCACTCAATGTGCTAGGACTTTATTGAAATTTTATTTATTACAGTAAACAAGTAAGAGTGCTATATTCGGCTGCGCCGAATCTTATATACCCTTTACCAAGGTATGTATATATGTATAGTATACAGATACATACATACATAGGTACATACATACATATTTGTTTTGTGATAAAATTTATAATTTTTTGTTATATTGCAATTTTTAGTAAGTGACCTCTTGGTTTTTATCGACTAAAGAATTTGCTTGAGTAAAGATCTTCCTAAAATATGAAATATGTTTAACTGAAAAAATAATTATTTTTGGTTATTTTTTTACACAATTTTTTTCAGTTTCCAATCCTGGAACCATAATTTAAATTTTTCTGGTTTTAATACGTGTACTAATTTATTTCTTTCTAAAATATAGAATATATTTAATTATCAAAGAAATAACTAGCTTTATTTAATTAGTTTTATATATAAAAAAGTGTACTTTTCCCAACCCTGGAATTATCATTTTATATTTTTTTGGTTCCTTATATCAATCTTGTTCCTTAAAAAATATATAAAATATGTTAAGTGAACAAAGAGAAAAATAAATAAGGAAAATACTAGTTTGATTTAGTTACTTTAATATCAAAATAAGTTCATTAAAGTGCGACTTTGACTCGCGCACGAAGGGTTCCGTACATTCGGTTTTGAGAAATTTTTTAATGTTGCGTTTTTGCTTTTTTTAAGTTTTTTTCAATTTTTTTTCAATGTTGCTTCAAAAATCACTTTTTTCAATTTAATTTATCCAAACTTCCAAAATGGTTACAGAAATGCGACTCCATTTGCTCTTTAAAGAACCACCAGGAGCTCCATTTCTATATAGTGGTATATATGTAGAATTCTTCTATTTCCCACAATGACCACTTTTCGTTCCAAAATAGGACCTTTTTAAAATTAAGTTTCTGTGTTATTGATATATCTCTTATATATTCCATTAGTATAATTTCATTATTCAGATCTCGGACCATATTTTCCATTAATTTTTGGGTATAGTATCAGTACCTGTTCCTGGATTTCGCCACCGAAATAATCACCCTTATCGTGGATGGCGTATTTCAAATACGACTACGACTGTTTGGTAATAGATTAAACAAAAACTGTTGAAGTATTCTTTAATCTATTACCATACAGTCGTAGTCGTATTTGAAATACGCCAACCACGATAACGCAGAATGTTCCTTTATTTTACTACGACATTAAAACTTTGAAAACTGCGGCTCTTGAATGTTTATTTAGACAACAAATTATTGAGGTCAATCATGAATAAAATTCTGCGAGAAATTTTTGCCGAGGAACAATTTCAAATAGCAGTAGGAAAAACAAAAAATTCTAATTGGAAAAGCGAGAAATTTCTCGCGCAATTTTATTCATGGTTGCCATGAAAATCATAAGCATATCATTCATAGTAAATTAAATATGGTAAATAATGATTTAATCTGCGAAGAATAGGTAAAGTTATAAGAAGGATGACATAGAAAGTTACTTAGAAAAGTCGGAACTAGTCCTTGCCGCTTTCACAGAAATACCTTTAAGTACATTCCACAACTTACAACTTACCACACCCTTAACTTATATCCTCCACCAAAAAAGATTTTTTTGGTGCGTTTTCTTTTCAGAAGAATTGTGCTATTTTAAGACTTATGGTGGCCGATGACATTTTTCAAAAAATGGCACCAAATAGGGTATTTATCAAAAAAAAGGAGCAAAATTAAAAAACAACGAGAAAACTACTCTAAACTTTTTATTTTTAATGTATTTTTATATAACTCACCCTAAAAAAAAGGGAACAAAAAGTGGCAAGGCAGTCGAAAAAGTGGCATTTTGACACTTTAGTTGGTCAAACGGTCACGCTGCTTATGTACATATATTTACACCCAGCAAATTTTATTGCGCAAGTCTGTATTGATTGATTTATGAAAGTAAATATGTAAAAACAGTTTTTATTTTTAACCTACATATTGGTGTATTCAATAAATTACAATTTTCTTATCTATTCTGAATAATTTCAGTCCTTAAAAAATATACAGTTCTTTTCTTTGCACTACTTATAATGAATAAAATATACATACATATATGTGCGTATGTATGTATGTTTGTATGTATGTATGTAAATACTAAATAATTATTTAATACACTATTAAATTAGAATTATATTTCAAGACAAAAAAAAAACCAGACGCTGCAAATAAAACACATATTATTTTCTTCGATTTCATTTCATATCTATTGCAGGGTTTTGTGGGTCAAGTGTATTGAAATTTAATAATAAATAAATTCAGTAAAGTGCGACTTTGACTCGCGCACGAAGGGTTCCGTACGTTTGGCTTTGAGCATTTTTTTAATATAGCGTTTTTATGCATTTTTGACGTTTTTTCAGCTGAAATGATTTTTTTTTTTTGTTTTTTCTCTTTTTTCTCGTTTTGGCAATTTTTTTAGTTTTTGGTGTTTCTCCATTTTAGCGATTTTTTTCATTTTAGCGCTTTTTTTTAATTTTGGCGATTTTCCGGTTTTTTGCGATTCAATTTCGATTTTGAAAAATTTTTTCGTTTTGGCGATTTTTTTTTGGTTTGGCGATTTTATAATCTTGGGATTTTTTGTTTTACCGTTTTTGAAAATTTCAAGAGTTTAGCTCTTACGGTTTCCAAGATACAGCAAGTTGTCAAAATTACATAGTCACACCCTTTAATTTAAATTTTATGAAATTTTAGTGATAATTGTTGTAGTCTGTATAAAAATACACTAACCTTACAAATTTCATTAATATATAGTATGTATGTATGTACATACAATTGTATAGTTATTACATGGGATTTTAACATTTTTCGTTGCTCGTTTTGGAACACACTTTAATTTTTATCTCTCATGCATTTGTTGTTGTAGCGGCCAAAGGTCTACACAATCTGTCCAAATTTCAGGTCCGTAGCTCATACGGTTCTCGAGAAAATAACCTGTGACGGACAGACGGACAGATTTGGTGTACGGAACCCTAAAAAGTAGGTATCTAATGAATAATGTGTTATCTTTTTTGTATACATATTCATAAATAAAGCTACTTAATATAAACAGCAATATGAATAATATTTAGTACGAGTACTAATTAGGTATTTAGCTTAATTAAAATTTTGTTTACCTGATTCTTTTTTCTAACAGGGATTAAAAAGTGTAACACGGTTGCCAAATCTTGTTTGGTTTCTTTATCAAGTTTAACGCAAAAACAGTGGTTCTGTTTGAAAATATGTATTCAGTACACTGTTTTATTGCAATATTCTCTTCTGTGAGAAAGCTAATTTTTAGGATTCCGTAAACCAAATGTGAAAAGGAACCCTATTGTTTCCGCTACGCTGTCCGTCTGTCACAGGGTATTTTCTCGAGAGCCGTAAGAGCTACTACGGACTTGAAATTAGTAAGGTATTTTTATCCAGACTACAACAATTAACACTAAAATTAAAAAAAAAAATTAAATTAAAGGGTGTTCCATCACTTAATGCAATTTTGACTATTTAATTTTGACAACTTGCTGTATCTTGGAAACCGTAAGAGCAAAACTCTTGAAATTTTCAAAAACGTTAAAACTAAAAAATCAAAAAATTATAAAATCGCCAAAAACAAAAAAAAAATCGTAAAAACAAAAATAAATCGCCAAAACAAAAAAAGCACCGAATTAAACAAAGTTTCTAAGACTAAAAAAAATCGCAAAACACCGGAAAAATCGCCAAAATGAAAAAAATCGCCTAAATGAAAAAAAAAATCAACAAAATTAAAAAACGCCAAAATGAAAGAAAATCGCCAAAACGTGAAAAACCCGAAAAAAATAGAAAAAAAATCATTTCAGCTGAAAAAACGTCAAAAACGCTAAAAAAAGCCATATTAAAAAATGCTCAAAGCCCAACTTACGGAACCATTCGGGCGCGAGTCAAAGTCGCACTTTACTGAATTTATTTTGAGTACTTACTGTCATTCTCTGGTATACTCATATCGTACCTTAATATAGAAATTTATTTATTTTTTTTTTTTAAATCGAAATTTTTTAATTTTTTTATACATTAACTGCCTGGCTCACGATGTCGACAAGAAATTTTCGTTCGCTTATTTATATTGAAAACAAAAAAAAAATTTTCTTACTTTGTTTTTGTTTTCAATATAAATAAGCGAACGAAAATTTATTGTCGACATCGTGAGCCAGGCCGTAAATGTTCTTCTATCGAAACATTATTACTTATGTAAGTATCTCATTTTGCTGCTTGTACACTGCATAAATTAATTATTGAGCATTTGTATTCAACTGGAAATAAGCTGTTCTAGCCTCTTGTTTTATTTTGCTTTAAAGATCTTAAAAAAGAAAGTATGTACATACATACATATTTAATTTTATTTATTTATAAACTTTTATCAGCATAGTAAAAAAAATACGTGTAAATATTATTGACACTCTTATCATCTCTCTGCTGTTCGTTATTTTCTCTCAGAGTTCGCTTACATTTTCATCACTCCAAAGTTATAATTTATTTTCTTGTTTTTCTATTTTGTAATATAAATTATAATTTAAAATTTATTATTCAGCAGCCTGTAGACAAAGTACGTGAGTATAGTATCTACTAATCTAATACGATTGGCTATTACAAGGGTGTAATAGAGGAATTAGAAGTTATCTTTGTAGATCTTTTACATCTTGTAGTCTTTGGTAACTCTCGGCAAATTGGAAACACGGCAACAACAAAATGCAGCTTTTATCAAAGGAAAAAGATGTAAAAGGTCTACAATAGCCAACCGTATATTTCGATAATGTTTCATTTTCTTTATTTTATTCCGATCGATTATGTTTTAAGTTGTTCAGATTCCGAACGATTTTGTTTATTCCCAAATATGATGGAAATCGATCGATAGAAAACGATAAAAAAGCATTTATAAATTATCTTTTGTTGTGATTTGTTTTTGAAATCAGCGCGATTTGAAATCCATCTTTTTCCATCACGTACCAGAATATCTATGTATCTCTGCTTTTTAAATAAAGTATGGCAGTTGTGCATGAAAGCAGAACTAAAACAAAACAAAGGAAAAACAATGTGGCAATACTTCGGTTAAAAATGCATCAGTTTGTTTTTTTTTTTTTGTCTCAACAAGTTTAATATATCGTCGGTTGGTTATTTATTGGTTTGCTGCAGACATAATGTACATATTTTGAATATACTGTGTACCAAACCAATAACCAACCGACGATATGTAAATATTAAATAAATACTTAAAAACTCAATTCTAATAATCAAACATAGCACTTAATCTTTCATTTTGACTTAGTTTTATAAATATTTTTCTATAATAAATCATTAAAAATATCAAAAACACTTTGGAAATTTGAAAATGTTATCTTACAACAACACAACACAACACCTGCGAAGCGAGTAGCTTGTCTGCAGAAAACACCCAGGGTCTATGGCGGGAATCGAACCCACGACCTCTGGACTGAGAGGCTAGCATAGCTACCAACTCAGCCACAGGGGTACCCTGTATACACTTTGGATTTATACCGAAGAAATTGTTGGGCAAAGTCCGGTAAAATGAGAAAAAATTTACAAAAGTACGGGAACAAGAAAACCAAAAATTTTACCAAAAGCTAAAGCACAAGTAAATACATACTTACACACATACACACGCATGCGTTTACTTACATGTTGTTGCATATCTAGAATGTTTTCTTTCTTAATTTTATATAAAAAAAACTCATAAAACTTAGTTCAGCACTTGTTTATAAACCTTTTTGATGTATTATAATTTTTTTTTTTATTTATTTCGGTCTATAGATTATAAATCCTTACAGACTAAAGATATAATACCAGTTGAATAACATTATCTATTCAAGTACAAAATAACATTTCTTTTTATAATATCATTGCTCTCAGAAATATCTATAATATGATACAATTTATTAAAGTGTTCACAAATGCGACGAAAGGAGTCATTATTAGCATAAACAGATCTGTAGTAATTCAGACGAATTAGCTGAAAGTTTCGAGTTGGCCTAATTGGAGCACAAAAGCTAATTTTACCAACCACGAATCAATCCAAGTAGAAAAGAGACACTCAGCATTATACGACGGCTTTTTAAAGTTGGCAGCTTAATAAGGGCAAGTCTATTAACATACGGCGGTAGAACATATGAATTCCATCTGAGGCCACGTAAACAGAAATTTAAAAATTGCTTTTGCACCGATTCAATGCTGTTTATATGAATGGAGTAGTAAGGATCCCATACAATGCATCCATATTCAAGAATAGGACGAACTAAAGAAGTATAAAGTTGTTTCGTGACGTAGGGGTCAGAAAATTCCTTTGACCATCTTTTCATAAAACCAAGAACACCATTAGCTTTATTAACAGTTAACGTAATGTGATCACGGAAATCAAGCCTGTAATCTAACAAAAAACCCAGATCAGTAATACTGTCCACTTTTACAAGAGTTGTTCCATTAATATTTAAGTCCATTAAATTAATTGTGCACCATTGAGAGAGTTTATCGATGTCCGACTGTAGTAAAATCTGTTGATTGGAATCATTAAAACTTTTAAATATTTTGACATCATCTGCATACATAAGTACTTCAGAATGCAAAATAACAGAAGGGAGGTCATTTATGAATAAAGTAAATAGTGTGGGACCAAGATGACTTCCCTGCGGAACACCAGAAAAAACGTCAATGTTTGTTGAAGTAGCATTTCTGAACTTTACTTGTTGAGTTCTATTAGACAGATAAGAACGCAGCCAGTTAACGGCAACAGTACTAAATCTCATTAGTGATAGTTTGTAAAGTAATAATTCATGGTTAACTTTGTCGAAGGCTTTACTGAAATCCGTGTAGATTACATCCGTTTGCATGCCTTTTAAAAATCCATCATTGACCATAGAAGTAAGTTCAAGAATGTTAGTTGTTGTGGAACGCGACTTACAAAAGCCATGTTGACAAGGAGATAACAGTGATGAAATTTGATGTGATAAGCTGTCAGTTAAAATCTTTTCTAAAAGCTTAGGTATGGCATTTAGCTTAGCAATTCCTCTATAGTTTGAAACTTCAATGTTTTTAGTGTTTAGGACAATTTAATTTTACGTTGTTATTGCCCAAACTAGCCCAAAGAAAAATTAGTTCAGTTGGACACAAGTCCGGTCAGAAACATCAATGTAAATTAAATGGGTTTGAAATAACTTTTGATTCAAACGCTCTCAAACTAGTTCAAAAAGAACTGTTGGACACAAGTCTATTGCAAGAAGAAGAACATTACTCTCTCAAAAGCTCCCTTACTTGCCCAAACTTTGAGTACGGGAACAGTTTTCGGTAAAATTGGGATCCCGTTGGCGCTCAATGTGGAGTACGGGATCAAACCTTTTGTGAAAAGGGTTAATTTTCTAAAAAAAAAAGTTATGTATATAATTTGAAATATATGTACATATGTATATAACAGCAATCTTGTCGATTTTCAGAAGAATCGGATTAAAATTAACGAATTATCTAATTAACTGCTTATAAATCGGCGAATTTTTGGAATATTTGAACTTTGACCCCAGTGGGGCACGGGTTAGAGTAGTCCGATTTAGTTCAAATTTTCACCATTTACGTTTTAGACTAAGTGTTACAATAATTCGCCTGGGATTTTATGAAACTCAAAAGTTGTATTTTAAATGCCACTCGTAATTTATATATACATACATATATACATATTTATTTATTTTATTTTATTTTATTTTAGTACCGGTTCACACGTTTCAACTTTTGTTGCTCAACTTGTAATTCATTTATTAGTTGTATGCAAATTGAAACTGCAAAACTGTTTTTTATAATGCGTGATTTCTTATTTTATATTGTATAAAAATTTCATATACGAGTAAATAGCTTGTACCATCACCTCCTGAGAGAAGAATATTTTTATTAATTTATTTATTTAGTTATATGCAAATTGTTTTTTTTTAGTTGTGACACTATTGAAGTAAATGATCTTAACGGTCTGTCCCACGATGACACCAGAAATCGTTCGATCGACTTGTATTGCAAGCAACAACAAAATTAAAAAATTTGTTGTTGTTTGCAATACAATTTGTCTATCGAACGATTTCTGGTGACATTGTGGGACAGGCAGTAAATTCGTATCAAAAAATCCTATTGCGAAAATGGGTAACGGGCAAATAACAACATTTTCAAATTCGAGTAGAACAGGTGGAGTTAGTATTTATTTTAAAAATCATTGGAAGGTGCAAAAAATTTTAGAAAAAGTGAATTTTTTCAATTATTGGATAAACGCATGTAGTGTTAAATATAAGAATATACAGCTCATAATAATGATGGTATATAGATCACCAAGAAGTAGTGAAGGAGATTTTTGTGAAATATTTGAAGAAACAATTGAAGAAATTAGCGATAGTAATTGCAACGTTATAATTGCGGGAGACTTTAACATAGACTGGTCGAAAGAAGGAGTATACAAAAATAGAGTAGATAATATACTAAATGATAATTACCTCAAACAAATAGTTAAAGATTATACGAGAATTACACAAAGATCAAAAACAATAATTGATTATGTCATAACAAATATGGATAATGTATATGTTAAAAATAACAACACAAGTAAAATATCTGATCATGAAACAATTGATATCACGATTAAGTGCAGTTATGAAAAACAAATCGAATATAAAAAAATTTTATATTTTAAATATAATGAAAGAATATTTAGAGTTGAATTGATGCCAATGGTTAATATAAATGAAAATGATGATTTAAATAACAATGTGAATATTATAGATAAATGCGTGGAAGGAGCAATAAAGAAATGTTTAATTAAAAAGAATATAAATCAAAACTGTACCAACAACTGGTTTAATAATGAGTTACGAAGACTGAAACACGAAAAAATTCAAAAATATAGAGTAGCGAAAATATATAACACAAATAGTGCTTGGAATGATTACAAAATAGTTAGGAATATGTACAAGAATAAGATAGTTGAAGAAAAAAATAAATATATAAATAAACAAATTAGTAATGCTAAAGACCAAAAACAAATGTGGAAAAAGATTAAAGAATTAGTCCTAAAGAAAGAGCAATCTGTGATAAAATCAGTAATATTTAACCAAATAGAATATAGTGATGATTACCAAATAGCAAATCAATTTAATAAATATTTTATAGACAGTATTAAAGACATAAGAAATAGTATAGAAGATATGCAATATGTAAATTTAATTCCGATGGTGAACAAAACATTTAAATTTCGTGCAATAAATATACATGAACTAAAAAATATTTGTAAACACTTAAACAATAAAAGAGACTTTAATAAAGTATCCATTAGTATTATACTTAAAAATTGGGACATTATAGGCAAAGTAATTTTATATATTATTAACAAATCGTTCGAAACGGGCATATTTCCTGAAAACTGGAAAGAAAGTATGGTGATTCCTATAGAAAAAATAAATAAAACAAATAAATGCGAAGAATTTAGACCAATAAACACATTAAAAACTTGTGAAAAAATAATTGAAAGAGCTGTAAAAGAGCAATTGGAAGAATATATGGAAAAACACAAACTATTCTCTAAATATCAATCGGGTTTTCGTAAAAAATACTCTTGTGAAACTGCGGTAAACTATGTGATAAACAGATGGAAAAAATTAGATAAAAATAAGAAAATATTAGCAATCTTCCTCGATTTTAAAAGAGCATTTGAGACTATAGACAGAAAAATCTTAATAGCTAAACTACAAAAGTATGGTATAAATGGAAACGAAATAAAATGGTTCGAATCGTATCTTAACGCGAGAAATCAAAAAACTAAGGTCAACAATATAAAATCAACAAATCTTAATAATGAATACGGTGTTCCACAGGGATCGATTTTAGGGGCACTGCTTTTCATTATATATATAAACGAGCTACCAGAAATATTAGAAGAATGTGAAATAGTATTATATGCAGACGATACGTTAATATTTACGGAAGCAGAAACAGATCAATTATGTCACCAAAAACTAGAAAATGATTTGTGTAAGGTGAACAAATGGCTAAAAATGAATAAATTAAAATTAAATGAGAACAAAACAAAAGCTATGGAAATAAATATGAACAGTAATATACAAATTGAAATAAATAACGAACAAATAGAAAAAGTAAAAAGTATTAAATACCTCGGTTTTATACTAGACCAAGAATTAAAATTTAAAGAACATAGTGATTATATATGTAAAAAGATAGGCAAAAAAATCGGTTTTTTTAAGAGAATGAGAAACAAAATATCAATAATCACTGCAATAAATATATACAATACTATGATTAAACCACATTTTGACTTCAAAAACTTCAAAACAAAGCAATGAGATGCATATTAAGATGCAACCGTTATACACCAATAGATCACATGTTAAATTGTCTCAAATGGCTTAAAATTAAACAAAGACTTGAATTAAATACTTTAGAATTTATCCAGAAGATGAAAATGGGATTAGCACCGCAATACTTATGTGAACAACTGATATACGTGGGAGAGGTTCAGCCTTATAACTTAAGAAATTGTCAAGACTTCAGATTACAGCGAGTAACAAACAGTACGATGAAAAGATCACTTTTTTACAAAGGATTAAATATTTATAATCAATTACCAACGCATATTAAAAATGAAAGAAATATTAATATATTTAGAAGAGAAATTGTACAAATGCTAAGAATCAATTGAAGTTATGTATACTTATACTATTATTATTATTATTATGTATTATTATTATTATTATTATTATTTATTATTATTATTGTTATTATGATTGTTAGTATAGTATAATAAAATATGAAATGTATATGAATTTTATAAAGTATGGTACATACTACTAAATAAACCAATCAATCAATCAATCAAAAACTTTTTAATCTTTTTCCTAGAGCAAAATACTATTATAGATCGCCCAAATTGAATTGAATTGAAAAAAGAAAACTTCTTGCAATGACAACTGTTGTATCTATAATACCGAGAACCCTTATTAATAATAACTACTTGTGTTTAGAAATTACACATTATATATGTTATAAAAAAGTAAGCTTAGGTTTTCCTTTCTGTGAAAAACGTATTATATTTTCAATTGAATAAAGAATTATTATGATTTAAAACTTACTTCATTGGATTTAATAACAACTCTATGGAAAAATTATTAGAAATGATCCAAATTTGCACTACTTCCGGATCGGAAACTCTAAATTTTCATCACTTCTGTGGAGTGTCTTTTTTTACTAATTAAACTGCATTGAAAACGTTTAATATTAACTGTTAAAAAATTTCAACATTTATCTGCGTAAGATAAATGTATGATATCACGCACTTTTTTTTAGTTCTGTTTGGTCGAAAAAGTCATTCATTAAGTATTTAAGAACTCTTGTACTTATTTGTTTTACTAAATAAACAATTTTTGTCTTATGTATGTACCGAGAATTCTTTGTCTAAGTTGTGCACACTCTCAGTTTTATTGCGAAATTTTCAAAGTGAAAAATTATTTAACGTACCCAGTTGACCAAGACTTTCGTTCTTGATATCGATTTCGAATATATTTCGGACATTTATCGGGTAAAACTATCGAGAGTGACACTCAAAATTTAATCGAAAAGAGTTCACCTGTCCCTCAGTTTTGTCCCAAGAAACATTCGATCTCGAATTTCGCTAGCAATATAAAAAGTGAGAGAATATCGAACTAATTTCGATATTTGAAAAAGGCAGCAGAAAAAGTAGTTTTGTTTTTTAATTTATTTATTTTAACTTAGCAAACATTCACTAGGCTATCGTGACAAATTGTTTTTCATTCAATTATTGTACATACATATGTAAGTATGTGTTATTTTATTTTCTAACTTACACTGCTGTCATAGTTTGAACTTGGTACCTGTAGAGTAACAGGATAGCACACATCCATTCTTCTACCGTCACACATTCCAAAAACTACCGAGAGAAGTACGAAGATTTAGCGAACATTCGAATTTTTTTAGATTAGCGAACAAATGTCGAACAGTTTTGTTTCGAAATTGCTTCGCTTGAGCGTTCGTTTTTATCGAATCTCAGGTCAAGTGGGGTACCTATACATACTTAAGAATAGACTTGGAATAGACAAAGTACCAGTCAGCATGTGGAAGATTGTTTCACCAAACTGAGTCTTTTTCGAGTACCCTAGATGATTAGAAACTGATTAATCAGTTCTGCGCTTAAACTAAGACTCGAAAATGATTCCCAGAAAGCATTTTGTTCATGCCAAAGACCGTATTACAAAAAGAAAACGCACAAATTGATATTTATATGCACATTATATATAATTTTTTATTTATTTTTGTTGTTGTATGTTATTTGTAAATTATATCAAAAATAAGACAATAATAAATGCTTGTATTGATACAGCAAAAATTCAATTAGAAATGCGCGTATAATATGATTCGAAAAAGACTCGTAAATGACCACTAATATGACTGAAAAATGACTCGAAGAAGATTCGCAACTGCTTGTAAAACTACCACAAACTGTCTCGAAAATGACTCGAAATTGATCAGAAGCGCGAGTCATAAAGGACTCCTTTAGAAGAGTCGCTGCTAGGGTACCATTTTCTCCCGAATGAACAGTCATTTTCGACTCGAAAACGAGCGCATAAATGCTTATTTTAATCGTGCTAAAGGCCGTTTCACACTATAATACAAGTATTAATACTTTCGACGAAAATGCATCCCTAATCTAATTTCTGTTTCAAAAATTTCAAAAGACAATAACAACTCAATATGTCAGAGTTGCATTTTCCACAAAAGTATTAATACTTGTATTATAGTGTGAAACGGCCTTAAGGAGTCGAAAAATACCCGAATATGATCATTAATTTCATAAAATGCTGACTGGGAGTATGATAAAATATGTCAATATCTACATACATACATACATATCTACACATACATATATATGTGTAATATGAAGAAATGTATAAACCCTGCAGGAGAATAGGTGTCAATTAACCCTGCTAGCATTTGGATGATCGTTTTGACAAAAATCATCTACGCGAGTCTTCCTCGAGTCCCCCGGATGACAAAAAGGGGATTAATCAGCTGCGCGCGTGAAACGCGACTCGAGAGGGATTCGTATCTACGCTTCAAAAATGATTTCAGTGAAGTTGACAAAAGTATAAAACATATTATTAAAAGTGATAGATTTAAAAATAAAAAAAATATATATGTACCTTCAAATAAATAAATACCTTCAAATAAAAAAGTAAATAAAAAAAAGTGATGTCAGCCAAACAAATAAAAAGATTGGCTAAAATAGAAGCCGAAAGGCTCATAAACCCAAAAAATAAAGAAATGAAATCGCAAGAGCAGGAGGAGCCAATGCAAATACAAAATGAAATAGTTTTCCCAGATGTAGATGAATCATTCGAAGTATGTTCCTTAGATAGTGAAAGTGAAAGTGATGAAAGCGTTTTTGATTTGTGCGAAAGATTGGGTAAATGGGCTTTACAATTTCATATTAGTTTTGTGGCACTTAACGCACTGTTATTATTATTAATAAAGTGCAATCTTAAAGTACCAAAAGATGCGAGGACGCTTTTAAAAATGCCTGCTTCGGTTGTCGAAAGAAAAGTTGGCGCTGGCACTTATGTTCACTACGGGCTAATAATTATAACAATTTAAGAACTGGTAATAATAAATGAAATAATATAATATGTTAACATTTTGTCAAGAGTTTTGTTCTTTAGTGCCCCAATCCAACTGCCTTCAAAGTCTGCTAATAGAAATGCGGGACGAGATAAGGTCCATAAAATTCGAAGTTTCAACTTTGACCAAAAAAGTTACAGACTTAGAGGAGGGTAACAAAGGAGGGTTCCAAACTATGGACGATCTAACAAAATTTGATCACCAAATTCAGCAGAACGAGGAAATCCTAAAGCAATTTGTAAGTATAATATCTATATTAAAATTATTAAACTAAAGTGATTTTAAGTTTGGATGAGTAACCATTACATTTACATTTCAGAAACTATTTATTGGAAAACAAGGAGGAGATAGTGCAACGCAATTTTTAAGAATTGCAGTTCGAAAAATGTTCACTGATGAGTTGGCCTCATTATATAGTTGGAAGGGCACCATTACAAAGCCAAGCGCCGAAAACATTTACATAATTACAATAATTAAAAGTAAGTACATTAATAACTCTATTACTGAAAACATAGATTAATTTTTATTTGTTCTTAGATATTTGCCACCTGAATTATAATAGCACCGACAAGGAAATTAACGCAGTGTTGCAGAAGCATTTTGTGCATGCTAAGGACCGAGTGGTAAAAAGGCAACGCCATAACTAAACCACTGTACATATTTTAATAATTTTCATGTATAAAAATTTTAATTTCTTTTTTCTTTTTTGTTCTTGATCTCATAAATTAATGCTAAAATACTTTAAATAAACTATTAATAATTTACTTGAATTAAATATTTTAATTTTATATTCCTTTTTGTTTTTGATCTCGTGAATTAATGCTAAAATACTTTAAATAAACCTCTGTAAATATATTGATAATTTTTTTGAAGTAAATATTTTAATTTTATATTCCTTTTACTTTAAATAACATGTGTGTAATAAATGAGTAATTTACTTTAAATAAATATATATTTTAAAATGGGCGCCTGTATGATCATTTTAATCACGCAGGGGAGTCGTAGAAGACGCATATACGATCAGAAAATGAGCGCATATATGATCATTTTAATCGCGCAGGGGAGTCATAGAAGACGCATATACGATCAGAAAATTACTCGAAAATGACTCGAAGACAATTCGAAATTGATTAGATGGGGGGGCTCATAAAAGACTCTTCCAGATGAGTCGCGGCTAGGGTACCATTTTCTCCCGACAAGGGAGTCATTTATGATCAGAAAATGAGCGCATATTCCATCATTTTAATCGCGGAAGGGAGTCATAAGCGACTCATCTATGATCAGAAATCACGCAAAATGCTAGCTGGGTTGTCTAAAAGCTACTAGTATAATTACTAGAACAGCATTAACTAGTGCGAAAAGGGTTAAAGTTGTTGTATAAAATTACTAGTTCTGATGAGTACTAGTATATGAAGTAGTTCCAAGGTACCACATTGCAAAATAAATTTTGACTGTCTAACACAGCACTTGCACTATACGAAAATTGGTATTATACAATTATTAAAGTTTTAGGTTCACCTATAAATAATTATAACCAAATAATTAAAATTAATCTATTGTATTTTTGAATTTTGATAAATAATTGCGAATTTTAAATACTGGGTAACAAAGGAATAAAACCACAAATTTTATAGAATTTTTCTTTGCAAAAGAACTGGTAATTAACTAGTCCTAAACTAGTACCAATGGTACTAGTAGTTTTCTAAACACACTCAATGCTAATTGGAGCATTAACATTTTATAGGAAAGTTTACGGTTGAGAACTAGTGGTGGTGGCTTCTGTACTAGTAAAATACCAGTGGGACACTAGTTCGATCTCCTGCAGGGAATATAGTTATTGTAAATTCGAATTGTCGAATATTCGGCCGATTTCCTCTAAAGCTATACAAAGTGTATTAATACCCAGTGGACTTATTCGGTACAGCTGATCGTCAGATGACCTTACCCCTGGCTGTTAATCTAAAACAATTACACTGCGTATCTGACTTCTTTCCCAATTCCTTTGTTCTTTTTACAAGACTAAATTTTAAGTATATAATATTGATGTGGCCGGCTATTGCCGATAGGCTAGGTATGCAGAACGTGTTTCATGTTTCAGTAAGTGTTGCCATGCTAAAAAATGCTTAGAACTTTTATACTGAAAAAAAAAAAATACTTAGGAAAATCAAGAGAGCACTTCGGTGTAAGTTTTAACATAGAAAAAAAATAATTTTATTGCAAAATATACAAATCGAGAAGTATTCGACTCATCCGGTTTTTATATTGTAAAAAAAACCGGACTTTTCAAAATTCAAAAAATCAACATTTTGAAAAAACCGACAACCGTATTGTTAAAAAATCGGGGTTTAAAACCGGTTGAAAACCCGAGACGATCACCCTAGTACGTACACACATACATATACCAATTTTTACTCAATTTAGATTAATCGTATTAATTATTCGCAATTACGTAGAAAATATGTAATTTTTTTCTTTGAATTTTGAAGGTATGACGATTTTGCACTCACTCATTTCATCATACTTAAACTTGAAATACCTCTAAAAAAAAGGTTTTTTTTTCGACTTCAATTAAGAAATATTTTTTATATTAAATAGGTGTGTATGTATGTATGTATGTACATAACCTGTCGGAGAATGCGTGGTTGACTAGAAAAATAATTTGCGTCCCTTTTCACAATGCATGGTTAAGAGTTAACGTGAACTTCATACAAAAGTTGCCGTTAAAGTCCCTGTTACCTTTTAATTGTACATTGTGAAATTAACCGTTAATAACAATAATTTAACTTATAGTTAACTTTTCTCAGACTAATTCTTAAGTTGAATAAGTAATCGAATTTGGTGAGAGCCAACAAATTTATTCTCAGCTACTTTGAAACTCATGTCAGTTTTACATTTACATACTAACATTTTGCTGTTATTATTTTAGATGGTACTGAAAATGCGAACCCTGCTGCTAACGCAACGCTTGCCGCTCTTATTTAGGTATGGGGGTTAGGTGGGTAGTAGCGCGTTGAGTAAAATGTGTTATGATGCATGTTCGAACCCTAGAAAAGGGTAAAACCGGTTTTGTTCAGGAGAGTCATTAAATATGTGTATCTTTTAGGTCCCTTTCTCTTTGCGCTGTCACATATACTTACATATGCAAGGCACATTCACAAGGTAGTAGCGGAAATGCAGCTGAGCTATTTTTTTTTCAAATTAAAGTTCATCCGAAACTTCAAAAATTTTTCACGAAAGATGAATTAAAAAAAATGTTAAAAAATTTCAATATGAATAATATTTTGTTAAAAAAAATTCTGTGAAAACTAATTTAAAAATATGAAAAAACTATTAAAAAATTGTGAAAAATGCTAAACGTTGCAGATTTTGTTAGAGGTAGCTGCCTTGGGGAAATGTTTCCAAATTTATGCGAATAATTTTTATTATTATTATGTTACTTCAATTTCTGCTTCAATTTTTGTTTCAAAGTTCAATACAATCACACTTTTTTACTACCCCACTCATACATTTGGGAATTGAATACCAGGTGAACTTAAATTTTTCTTTCAACGATTCATTAATTTTTCTTTCAATTTAACATCTGTTTTAAAATAATTTTTGTGTTGTAGTGAATACGTGCGATGTCCTTGTTCTGGCATATCAAAGTATTTTGCGGTAGTGCAATAAAAATGAAATAGGTATTTATCAATTTTGTTTTGTCTCTTTTCTTTGTATTGCAAAGATGGACATGAGCGGTCTCCATTAGCCATTTGCGATGTCCGACATGATGCCCATACCAAGTTCATGGCTAGTGGAGACCGCTGGTAACGCAATTCCACACAACGAAATAGTATATTGGAAATGACACAACGCTGCTACTAGTACACACTATTGCGATGCCACAAAATACCAGAACGTGTACTCAGCACAACGTAGTTTATTTTAAAGATATAAACAAAACAATATTGACGTAAGTCTTAATAAAAGTCCAATAAAATTTGTATGTAATAGGTATACTAAATCATAAAATACCTATTGGCTGGATTCACAGGCCCCGTTAAAGCATAATATAATACGTACTAGCGGATAGGGCTGAACTTGCGGGAGGGAAGCAGTCAATTTGTTTATTTCCAAATATAATCTTATCAAAGTGAAAAATATATTTAACGGCGGGTATTAGACGCCCACGAATTTATCGACCTTGGGTACTATCTTATGGCGATCGTTTAGTTTTCCAGCATGTATGTACATATATATATGGGTATATGTATATACATTCATATGTACGTACATATACCCCTAATTACAATAAACTACAAAAAGTTAACGAAAATACATACATATTTTTAACTTACCTTGCGGTGACGGCCTTTATAAACTACAGCAAAGGCACCATGGCCCAGCATATCCTTAGAACTATACTCGTAATCACCGACGATATTCATTATGGCATATGGAAAATAATGTACCAAGAAAACCGATGTTTTTCACTTGTTCAGCCTTCCACTATTGACGTTATGGGCAGTAATATGGAAAAGCTTCAGCCAATTTGATTTCTATTTTGCTGCATTCAAAACAAAAACAAACTCGAACTGCAGACAACCGGAGCGTACGTATAGTCTGGAGACTTGTTGTCTAATTTTTCTAATAAAGTGCAATTTTATTTAATTTTGCAAGCACATACACACACTATCTCAACACATAATGAGAAATGTATATGTATTTCTTTTTGCACTTAAATTCATATGTACATACATATGTATATGCAAACGATACTTTTCCTTTGCTTTTTCTTCACTCTTTTTGTGGAAAATCAATTTTCAAGGGTTTAATGGTGCATTTAACAAAAAAAAAAAAAATTATACACTTAATCAGATTATTTGCATATCACTTTATTTTCTTGAACATTTTTTTGCTTTAAACTTTTATCTCTATTAACTCATTGTTAAAAAATTATTTTTTCCTACGTAATTATATTTTTTCTAACGATTCTTCGTATGTATTTCTTCCATTGTTAGTTTGCATGCATACACACATATTTATTTAATTTTTTTCATCTAGGTAGAAGTGAAACTTTTCTGTATCACAATATTTATAGTAAAAATTTTTGCTTTTTTATCTTCAATAAGCAACAATTCCCTTTTTTTTGTGTACATAAAACTTAAAATTATTTTCAGGGTGTCTTTTCCACTTTTATTATATAGGGTGTTTTTTATTGAGGTATAGAACTTTAAGTTGGCATCACTTTTTTAACTGGCGGCCATTTTGTCAGCTGTCAAGTGATTAATATTTAGTTTGGTTTGCCATTTCATCACGAACAGGTTGACAAAAGAACAACGCTTGCAAATCGTGCAAATTTGCTTTATTCGAGCCAGCCGAATTGGCTTTAAAAAAGCCGAATTGGCTTTATTCGAGCCAGCCGCGGCGGCCACATGCCCGAAATCATATTTAAACATTAATGTCATAAAATTATCCTTTCAATAAAGCCAAATTGATGGACATTAAAACGATTTTCTTGTGTTTTATTTCAATTCGAAGTTCTATACATCTAAAAAAATCGTGCAAATTTGCTTTATTCGAGCCAGCCGAATTGGCTTTAATAAAGCCGAATTGGCTTTATTCGAGCCAGCCGCGGCGGCCACATGCCCGAAATCATATTTAAACATTAATGGCATAAAATTATCCTTCCAATAAAGCCAAATTGATGGACATTAAAACGATTTTCTTGTGTTTTATTTCAATTCGAAGTTCTATACCTCTAAAAAAAACACCCTTTATATTAACTTTTCACTTCTGGCGAAGACGATGAAATAAACAAGGCAAATCGCAGGTACAGAGGTCCAAGCCGTCCTAAAATTTTCGGCGGCAACTGGGCTAAAAATGACCGGCGGCTTCGCGCCGCATGAATTGGACCCCTGATTACGGCATTCAAGTTTTGTTTGATAAATTGAAATCTTTCCAATTCCATTTCTTAATACAGAAATAAATAAACAGAAATAAATAAACAAATAAAACAGCTATTGGAAAAGGCTTTTATAAGGCGTGTTGTGTGACTTGTCCCACACACTTTTTACAACAAATGCAAGTGAGTATTCTATATTGACGTAGATGCATAATCTTGTTTTCTTGATTCATGTGCATATTCTATTACCCTGCGTCTCCACTAGCCATGGATTTGGACATGACATGAACATGACGCCCCCAGAATAACTGAACAATTCATCAACTTATTTGTTGTGGTGAGTACGTGTGATGTCCATGGTCAGGCATATGTAAGTATTTTGCGCTAGATCAATAAAGATGGAATATTTACCAACTTTGTTCTGTCTCGTTTCTTTTTATTGCAAATGGTTGCGGACTGAGAATCTCATTTCGAACATTGTTGCTCAGACATATGTTCGGGCATCCATGTCGGAGCATGGACGAAAGTTGGACATGAGCCCATACCAAGTTCATGGCTAGTGGAGACCGCTAGTTATTATGCGTCAACGAGTTTTGAAAGTAGCTCGAAATATTAGTCGACTTTCACTTGTTAGTCGGCTGCAATTATTAGCCGATGTGAGCCGTCCAATTCAGCGGCGGCTTGGTGCCGCCGGCTGCGAGCCGGACGACTTGGACCTCTGCGGCAGGTAACAAATAAATTGCGACTATTTTACATCACTGTGTTGTTATTGTTTGAATGGGTATCCAATAAAGCAGCTGAGTGGAAAAGAGGAATCCAAGAGTTAGTGATGGTATAATAGCGATAGAATTTTACGTATCAGCAGATATTGTGCATATTGTTCGTAGTGCTTTTGTTATTGCAGAATTATTCTAATAAATAATGTATTAATATTGAATAAATAAAGCCCTATTCTTTGTCATACAAATTAAATTTTTTTAACTCCTGTGTATATTTTAGTATGTGAAAAGTAACGATTACTGCACATGGAAATAAGAAATAACTTAACAGCACTGCCTATATAAACCACATGTTTACGAAAGAGAGAACAAAACAAAAAGATGAAAGCGGAATAGTTAAAAAAAAAAGAAAATTCATACAGAAAGGCGTGAAAATAATACTAAAATTTTAAAATGTTTGCTTTAGCGGAACTTAAAGATACAATACGTATAGCCCCAGAGCAGTTCAATTTAAAAATAGTCGAAGCTATCAGAGATGAAATAAATCGCAAGTTGGCCAACAAGGTAGATACATATGCACATTAATAAAATCTGAGAAAGCATAACGATTTTATATTTCAGGTGCTTTTAAACGTAGGACTTTGCATAGCTTTAAAAGATATTGTATCTTTGAAAGATTCCGTGATTTTGCCAGGTGACGGCGCCTCACATACAGAAGTGATCTTTCGATACATTGTCTTTAGGCCTGCAATCGGAAATGTGTTAACTGGCAAAATACGTAGTTGCAGTCACGAAGGTGTACATGTGACTTTGGGATTTTTCGATGATGTTCTTATACCGCCTACAGCATTACAACATCCCTCACGTTTTGATGAAACTGAACAGGCCTGGGTTTGGGAATATCCTTTAGGAGATGGCGCTAAACATGATTTATTTATGGACATTGGAGAGCCTATTAAGTTTCGAGTCTCCAGAGAAATATTTGAAGAAAGCTCACCCATAGGACCACCCAAAAATGAAAATTTAAAACCGGGTTCAACACAACCAAGCACTTCAGTTGCAGCCACTGGTCAAAATACTGAATCCAAGACGCCATATCGCATTATTGTGAGTTTCAGCGAATCGAAAGATTTTCAAAATATATATTTTTTACAATACATATTTGTAGGCTGCTATCAATGAGTCTGGCCTGGGAGTTTTGTCTTGGTGGGACCAGCAACAGCAGGAGGAGGATGAAGCTGATGGTGAAGAGGAAGAAGACAATAACGACTATGAAAATGACGAAAATGGTGAGGGTGCTTATGAAGAGTGATTATTGATGTTTGTTAATAAATCAAAACAAAAAGAAATATCCAATAATTTATTACTAGTATACTATATACATAATAGTATTTTTAAGGTGTAAGAATTTTTTTTTATAAAAAAAAACTACAAGTAAACCCATTCATTTGATATGTTCTGATAACTTTTCGTCGTCAGTGCATTTTCATTAGGCTTGAAGTTTTTCTTTACGTTTCCATTGACATCAGTGAAATCAATCGATGTGGACCAAAAAGTTCAAATTCTGAACGAATTTTTAATTACAAAAATCTTTAAAGTAGTAGTAGCATACATACTTTTATTATTAAATATTTGATCAGATAAATATCGATTTTGAGAATCGTTTTTAAGCCAATCTCAAACTACTGACTTTTAAAAAGCACACTAGAAGATAAAATACAAAAACAGTCGTTAAGCAGCTCTGGGTCGAAGAACATCATTTCGCGTCATCGTAATTATTTCTTAAGTGCGGTCATGCTTTTGTCTGTTGTTAGGCCTTCGAGAGTTTTTCGTCTTGCTAGCACTGGTTGACTGATCTGCCACGGATAACCGTATTCACCCTTATTCCATTTGTCGACATCGACGTCACTTTAACACAATACCAAAAAATTGGGGCTTGTTTACTCGCTCTCGAGAACAATTTTGTGCTATGGATAGTCTATTTCTGTTCCCTAAGGTCTACAAAAGAGTTTGAGCCTGCCAACAGTAGTCATTTATTTGTTTTCGAGAACGGGTATACAAGCCCCAATTTTTTAGTATTGTGGTAAAGTGACGTCGATGTCGGCAAATGGAATAAGGGTGATTTTCTTGCGGTTTTTTGTGGAATTTCTTTAACAACCACGCTGCTACTTCCTATGTGAAGGCATAGGTCGTACAGTCAGTCACGGAACTTTGTTGCAAATACTGTTAATAACATCTAGTCTAGTTACTCCGCCCATATTCGTGCAACACCATACTATGCAAATTAACTTTGTATAGTATGTTTAATAAATAAATAAAATACAAAAAAAAAAACGAAGCAAAATTTATCGAAATATTGTAAAAAAACAATTAAAAACAAATTACATATTGATAAAAGGGCTATAGAAAACACACCGTTTATAAATAGGTTTTATGTCAAAATCATATTCATCACATACCTGAATCCATCATTTTATATAAAATTAATTACATTAATTTAATAGAAAAAGATTCAGCTCAATTTTAGTCCTTATAAAAATTTTCAAAATGGATAATGAGGATGTCCTTTGGCACTTAAAAAGTAAGAAAAGTTATTTATAAGAAACAAATACCAATTTATTCCCAACTTACTCTCCCATTACCATAAACCGTCCCCCAAAATCTAAACCATTTAATATTTCCATATCATCTTTGCTTATTGTAAAATCCAAAATATTAAAATTCTCCTCCATATGGGCCTTATTAGTTGATCTTGGTATGACAACATTACCACGTTCCAATTGATAACGCAATAAGAGTTGGGCGGTCGTCTTTTCATACTTTTCAGCTAAAGACAATACTACTGGATTTTGTAATATTGGATATTGTCCCGGCTTTGTATATGGGGAACTAGGTGATCCCAAGGAACTATAAGCTGTTACAGCAATATTATGCATTTTGCAAAAGTCCATTATTTCTTGCTGATTTAAGTAAGGATGACATTCAATTTGTAGATTAGAGGGCAGCACACGAGCCACATTTAGTATTCTTTGTATTTGAGGAATGCTGAAATTCGAAAGGCCTATACTAAGACACATATTTGCGTCCACTAAATCCTCCATCGCCTTCCAAGTGTCAATATAATCAACATTGGAAAATATTATTTTGCCATGTTCATCTTTTGGAAGGAGTTCTTCGCCATCCTTGTATCCCATGGGCCAATGTATTAAATAATTATCCAAATAAGTTAAGTTTAAATTCCTTAATGAGGTATGACAAGCTTTTTGTACCATTGAAGGATTATGGAATGTGTTCCAAAGTTTGCTGGTAACAAATAAATCACTTCTATAGTCGTAATAAATAAAAAAAAAACTATAGGTTTTCATGGAAATAAATTTACTATACATATGTACATCTGTGGTCACAAGCGATAATAGATGCGGACTTCATTGTGTACATAATTGCCTACCTACCCATTTATTTTTGCCTAATAATAGGACGTCCCTATTGGATTATTTTCTTTTAAGCCAGCCTTCTAATGTTGTTTATCATAATCAGCTGTACTATCCGTTCTTTTCCTCTTACCATAGCCTTATTTACATTTCAATCAGTTTTTCACCCCAAATAAGAAATACATATGTTGAATTTAAGGACTACAACCGCTTAAATTTTACCAGTTTAAATCAGTTTTTTATGGAATTTGATATATCTCCTATATATAATACAAATGATCCTGATCTACAACTATCAGTCTTGGATAATTTAGTGCATGGGCTGCACGATTTTGTTCCTACTGCCCTTATCCGATCTAACTCGAGTGATTGCTCATGGATGAATTCGAGAGACATATCTCAGGCTAGATGTCAACGGGATCGAGCTTATGCAGTGTACCTTAGTAATCGTACTGATATAAATTGGAAAAACTATTGTAAGCTAAGAAATAAAACAAAATCCATAATCAGAAAGGCCCGTCGAAAATTTGGTGAAAGTCTATTTGCAGGTAAAAATAATAGCCAGTTATGGCGCGGTATACGCAGATTAGGCTGTAGTGGTTCTGATAATGCTAAACAAAATAATTTGGATGTGGAAGAGGTTGCTAGAACGTTTCTAAGTAATCTTAGCCCGAACATTATAGCACCCATAGATTTTGATAACCTGAATGCCCATTGTTCTTTCTCCTTTACTCCAGTAACCGAATACGATGTCTTTATTGCTTTAAATTCCATCAAATCAAATGCTACCGGTCATGATAAAATTCCCATTAAATTTATTAAAATAATTTTTCCACTCATATCCACTGCTCTTCTTCATATCATAAATACTATTTTTACCTGCTCCAAATTTCCGGTTGCTTGGAAACTTGGACGTGTCGTGCCTATCCCTAAAAATGGACGTTTCGACCTTGACAATTTAAGACCAATTAGTATTTTACCAGCAATGTCTAAAATTATCGAGAATATAATGAAACTGCAAATACTAACACATTGTGAGCGATTTTCACTGATTCATCAAAGTCAATATGCTTTCCAGCGAAATTTAACACCACTTCTCTACTTCTCTCTCTCTCAGAATCCATTATAAAAAAATTGGATAAACGTGGAATTTGCACTTTAGTTTCTCTGGATCTTACAAAAGCTTTTGACCGAATAAATCATAATTTTCTTCTATACAAATTAAATAGATATTTCAATTTTTCCAAACCTGCGTGCAAATTAATACAATCCTACCTCTCTGATCGGTATCAATATGTCTCTTTAAACGGCTATGATTCTAGTATTGGTAGTGTCACTTCTGGTGTTCCCCAAGGCTCAGTTTTAGGTCCAATATTTTTTCTTATCTATCTTAATGATTGTGTCTCGTTTCTAAGTAACAATTTTTGTCAATCTTTCGTATTTGCCGATGATATTTTCTTATTGTTTACCGATGATGGTAATTTCAGGAATTTTGAGATTTGTTTGAACGACCATTTAAACTCCATATCCAATTGGATGCATACAAACTCCCTTGAGATAAATCCGCAAAAAACAAAAGCTTTAAACTTTTCTCTTTCAAATCGCTATCTACCTCCTCAACCGCGAGTTTTTATAAATGAACAGCCTATTGATTTCGTCGATAAGCTCAAATGTCTTGGCGTTATATTCGATAGTAAACTAAATTTTAATGACCACATAAATTCTATAGCAAACAAAAGTTGCCAGTTATTGAGGAGGCTTTACGCACTGAGAGCATTTACACCTAAGCACATCAGATTTCGGTTAGCTAATTCCCTCATTATGTCTCGTATCAACTATTGCCTTGAAGTTTTTTCTGGTACTTGGACATATAACATAAATATTATCAATGGTATTGTAAAAAAGATAATTCGCTATGTGTTTAATATCAGAATCGAGGAACACGGTCGTACTTATGAACTCATACCCCTATTCTTAAAATGCGAATTTAATGACTATTTAAGTTTACGACTGTTACTTCATTTTTACAAAATTATGAAATCCGGACGACCTTTATTACTTGCTAATGAATTTTCCTTTACTAACTCAACACGCAATACTCAAATATCTGTTCCTATTGGACATCTTTCTATCTCTGATCGATCGTTTGTAAAAAGAATCCACCATGTATGGAGTTCACTTCCTAATGAGCTTAAACTCTTCTCTTATTCTTATCCAAATTACAGGAAGAAACTGCTCACTTATCTTAATGGTAATCGGTCTTAGCTGCTGATTATTCAACGCGTACTAGTTTTATTTGCCTCAGAAGGACATACTTTACTTTGTACTGATATAACTATTAAATAAAAAATAAAAAAATTAATGAAATATGTTGTTATCCTTGGCTATGGGAAATCTCTTTTTTGTTATCAACTCTTTTTAACCATATTTTTCATTCAATGCTCATATGGCTGGGGAGCCAAACCTAATCATAGCAAATATATATAAAAAAACTATTTAATTTTTAATTTTTTTAATTTCTGATTAAAACTAGTTATCTTTAAATGTTAAACTTATCTATGTATATAATATTAATTTATCCCTGTAAATACTTACATAGTTACATTTTTTCTCCTTACAATTGTCGTGTGTGCACAGCCAACGGGTAAAACGGTTAGCTGATAAAACAGTCACCAGTCAGCTGTGCAAAAAGAAAAAGATAGAAAAAAAACAATTGAGAAAGAACCAACAAAAATTAAAAGGCACAAAAAAAATAAAACCCGCAAATTAATGGAAGGCAGTTGCTTCTCCAAGGAATTTGGAAGTTTGAAAAAAGATGGCGAAGCAACTTTTTGGCGGACCAAGGTGTCGAGAAAGTGAAAAGAAAGATGGCACGGTATTCTAGTCTGGAGAAGAAAAGAGAAAAGGCTGAAAATTGTTGAAACAAAGAAAAAGTGAAAATATTGTGAAATGTAAAATTTTATTAAGCGAAATAAATATATATAAATAAATGGATACAAAATAAATAAAAATATAAATAAATTAATAACACAATAAAGTGTAAAGAAAAAAAGAAACTCATTTATTCGCCTTAGTGCAAAAATTAAAAACAATCTCGTAACATTTACTTGCTTGGTAAACGTTTTTCTTAATTATACGTTTAAAAAGAAAAACTTATAGAAAAACTAACCACCATTATAAAAGAAGCAAGTGAGCGCCCAGAGGAGACAGCCGACACAAGGACGTGAAAACAGCCTAATTATACCCAAGGAGGGTTATGTGTGGACACCATTAATCACCGCAAGAGGCAGCAGATACACCACAAGTCAATAGCAATGAAGGTATTGTGCCCATGACCCGTACGTTTACTCGACAGACAGACAAGACAAACTGTAAAAATTAATATATATGTATATAAATCTATTTATTTTTTTATTAAAGAATTTTTGGTTAGGGAAAGTGCCCATTTTTGTAGCTATTAGTAACCTGTAGGTCCATTGATCTGCCTGCCCACAACGTAGATTTGAGCTCGAACCTCCGTTCCTTCGTTTATTTTAGTCCGGAAACTACTTAGTTTCGAAAGGGTTCCCTTTAAACCAACAGAAACAAAAATCTTTGATGAAAAGAAATTTTCTTAATTTATATATATATATATATAGGTACCTGAATATCGATATTGATGAGACTTAACCTTTTTGTAACTCGTACAATAAAACTTACTTAACGGGCCATAAATCTACATTGCAAAGAAAAAAAAAACTGAAATATATATAGATATATAGATATATATATACAGAATTTGACATTTATTTAAATATTAAAAGTATTTATAAAAAGAATGGTTCTTGAGCAATTTTGCTGTAAATTAAAATAAATGTTTTTCATAAAATTTTCATTTTTCTCCATATTTTTTTTGTTTGTTCCAAATTTGCATTATTAATAAGAAATATAATTATCTATAAATATATAAATGAAATACTTTTGTAATAGAATATATACAAAGAGCTTTGATTAAATCAATGGAAATGTCTGAATAGAAAAGTTTGGATTTTCAATAGGATGGTGGCATAAGAGTGAGAGAGGGGGAAGGTAAGTGAAAGCAGGATTTGGGACAACCTGAATAAAAAGAAATTATTGGCAAAATCAGGTTGTCATGGCAGGATCTTCTTTAATCCTGATGGGGAGGGCAGCCAGAGTCTCAACATCAACCGACTCATATGTGGTTGTGTACCTTTGGGACGTAAAGCGGTATATGGACATCTTGGGGTGATTTGACAACAGCTAATTGTCAGGTAAGGTTCACTGAGGGTCCCAAAAATTTATTTTTTTTAAATGTTAGTTCAATCAACATCCCAAAGCTGGTATGATTTTTTTTGTTTATTTCTGTGTGGTAAGTAGCACGACACCAGGTTGACATGGCAAGAACCCAACCCAAAACGGCGAGCCTTAGCCGGTGCATACGCCAGCATACCAGCGATGCCAACAATCTGGCCACACCAACACTCCAAGCATTTAGTTGATTTTATTTTACACCAACCATACCACAACAACCACACATGACACAATACATCATATATTGGCCATGAAGGCTTTCATTGTATTGATATTAATAAATAAATAAATAAATAAATAAAATAAATAAATAATAGCGTAAAAACATACATAGTTTCGAGAAAAGCCACTTTTAAAGTATGAAGGTTTTTTTTCTTGAAAAAGTCGAAAGTATTCAGGAATTATTTTTGTAATATACATACATAGGTTTAATAGGCCTAAAAAGGTTTTTCTATAACTACGAATTTAAAAAACTACGGCCCTATAAGCAAAAATAGACATAAAGTTAGCATAAGTGACGAAATTGCATTAGGTGTTAACGCATTACCTAATTTTAACCCACCTCTAAGTCTTAGCATGATTTTTAATGTGAAGTTTCATGGCAAAACTCTTTAAGATCATGTTCAATTTCGCTACTTATGCTAACTTCATGCCAATTTTTGCTTATATATAGGGCCGCTAATGTATTAGAGTTTTCTACATATGTAAATACATATGTATGTATGTACATACACATATATACATATACATATATACATATAGAGCAATTAAGTAATTACCTTTTTACGATTCCTTCTTCTAAAGCTTCTCTAAATGCTTCGCCAACTTCAGCTTCATTTCGATAGTTATGGGCGCAATCAAAATGGCGATAGCCAACATGAATGGCGCCACGGACAACATCAGCAGCATTACATTGTAACTGAAAAAGTTTCGGAAAATATATGTATGTATGTATGTACATATTTGCTATAGTTCTCCCTCATGTACTAAAGTTCAGACACTAGGTTAAGGACACTTATCCTACTTGCATGACTACTCATCATCACATTCATCAGTTAAAATGAATGAATACTTTGTTACGAAAAAGCTTTAAAAACCAACAACAACCAAACAACTATTGATGACCTTGTGTTATATTGTAGTTGTCGGTCAGTTTCGAATGCACATAAATATGTACATATAAACATAATACATATGTGAATCACATTTATGAATACATACCCTCCATGTTCCCAGCCCTATTAATGGCATGGTTCGACCATTTCTTAAAATTAAACAAGGCCTTGAGCTCAACTCTTGCTTGATCATATTAAATATTTCGTTTTTTTCAAAAAAAAATCTCCAATTATTATTTTTCTTTTCTTTGATTGGTGTATACCGATGCACTAATGCATAATATCTTTTAAGAGCATGCAGACAAGTCTTAGAAACTTTTTGAATGCTTGTCGATAGCTTTTTCAAAGCTTTTTACTGAATGAAAACAAAAGTTATTTTGAAAACAGTTTACAATATTAAACTTTTCTGACAGTTTTCATATCAAATAAACAAAAATTTATTTAATATAAAATACATAACAAAATATTAATAAAAAAAACTTTCAAAGATTAAATATTTAAACAAAAATAGAGATCTCGAAATGCTAAATATCTTTTTAAAGAAATGTTTGGCAAACGGATTATACAATGGCTTGCAAACAAGGTATTCATAGTACGTATGCATTTATATGTGCATACATGTGTATACATATACATATACAAACAGGCATACATATGTTCATATTTATGTAAATTATTAACATAAATTTTAAAATTTTAGAATTCGCTACAGCTGCAAATTACCCGCTATTGTTATGAATAATGGTAATGAAATGCCTATAATAGGCATGGGAACATATAGTGTAAGTACAAAAATACTCTGAAGAAAAATAAAATAGGGTGTGTTCGTAAATGCATCACTGCTCTGCATCATACGAGCAAACTTTTATTTAAAATTTAATACAAGTTCGCTGATAATCTGGTTTAATAGTAATCATGTTTGTACACCATATTTGACATTTATTTGTGCGTTATGTACTTCAGTGAACTACTTTAGAGCATTTAAATTTCCATTTGCAGCACAGTGATTCATTTACGAACAGACCCATATTTTAAATAATGTACACATGTCGCTCATTTATTTGCAAAATAGCCATATCTGAAAAAATGCATATGCATGCATGCAGAAAATTCGTTATATCATAAAATTTGTGTGTAAAAATTTAATAGAAAAATCTTTTATACTCCCGCATTAAGAAAATAAAATATTTTTTTTCTTCATTGTGTTGTATGTAAATTGAAAACTTGCAACTTATTTTCTGCACAACTAGTATTTTTTAGGTATGCATTTAGCCGATGGCCTTAGTAGCTTCTAATTAAAAATATAATTATAAAATGAAATCGTTTCTTCTTGTTTGTTTGAATATATTATTATTTTTTAAAACTTTTTTGGCAGTATGTACCCATTTTACAATTCATGAATGTTAAAATATTCAGAGGTAAATAGTAATCATATAAATTTTTTTAGGAAACTGGCACTGAATGTGATAGCCAAGGCGTTAAGGTAAGATTATATTATTTATGAAAAATAAGAAAAGAAAAATATTTTTTAAGTTCTTAAAATTAAAATTCTACAGATAAATGCAGAAAAAGTGGCTAAAGTAGTGGAATGCGCGATAGATGTCGGATACAGGCATATCGACTGTGCCCATTTGTATAAAAAGCAACGAGAAATTGGGCAGGTTTTGAAGAAAAAAATAGACACCAAAGTGGTAGCAAGGTAAATTAATTCTAAAATATACATATGTATACATTCATGCACAATTATGTACTAAATACACAATAAATATTTACTTAGTATGCATATTATTGCATTTTTTTAATGCATACATTTTTACATTCACTTATTTCAGAGAGAACGTATTTATAACTAGCAAGCTTTGGAATACTTCTCATGATCCTTCTAACGTATGCAAAGCATGCAAACAAACTTTAGAAGAACTAGAATTATATTATTTAGATATGTACCTAATGCATACACCTATGGGATTTGAGCATAGCAATGACTTATTTCCAATGTGCAATGGTGAATTATTATGTTCAGATGTTGACTACATTGGTACCTGGCATGCAATGGAAGATTTAGTAGAGAAAAAACTTTGCAAAAATATTGGCATTTCTAATTTCAACATGCAACAAATCAAACGTTTGCTCAAAAATTGTAAAATAATACCACAAATCTTGCAAATAGAAGTGCATCCTTATATGACACAGAAGAAGCTAGTCCATTTTGTTAAGTCACATGATATTTGTGTAACAACTTATGCGCCACTTGGTTTACTGGCGAGGTCACCATGTGCTGAGACAGATGAGGAAAGGAATATGTTAACAGATTATAAGGTTTTTATTTAAAATGTGCATAGGCATATTATGTAAACAATAAATTTAATTGTATAATTTACTTGAAGATTCTTCAGTTGGCGGAAAAGCACAAACGAAGTCCTGCCCAAATTTTGTTGCGTTATCAAATCCAGTCTGGTCATGCGGTTATACCTGCAGCCACAGAAATAGCACATATCGCGGAATATTTTGATATATTTGATTTTGAATTATGTCCTGAAGACATTATAAATATCGAAAGTTTAAATCACAATTTGCGCTACTTTAAATTTACAGGGTTTGTATCAATAAAATCAAGGCCAAATAAAATCTGTAACTTTATTATATTTCTTTGATAGAGCTTCCGGACATATTCACCATCCTTTTGAAAATACCAAAGAGGTGCACACTAATTCATAAATATTTACATACATATGTATTATAGACTTTTAAATATTTTTTAATTGTTTTACAAATTTATGTACACTTTAAATATGGCTTAATTATTTTACAAATTTATTCCAAACTATTGTAATTTACTCATGTTTGTACGTAGTACATAATATGTGCACATATACATATATACATACATGTGTGTGGATATGAATTTATGTACAATTTTTCTTTTGTAGAATTTTTACTATTATTCTTGAAATTGTACGTTTTTTTCTTTTCGAGCAGATAAAATTTCGACTGGTTTTGAACCGATGCAATCAGCAGTGGCGGGATAAATAGAAAAATAACCGGCGGCGACGCTGCATCAGCTTCGAGCAGATCGACTTGTTTCTCTGATTTAGATCGTTGCTATAAATTATTTTGTTATATTCGTCTCACCCTGTTAGTTATTTGCTTACATTTCTTACAAAAATATCTACTTGTGTACATACATGCATTAGTTTGCTAATTAGTTGGCATGTACATATATGTATTTGTTAATAATTTTACCATGGTAAAATATTTGTGTTAAAAATGAACGAACTTGTACGGGGTGAAGCTTCAGAATCTGAGGATGAGACATTGGGTTTAAATCTTAAGAAGGTTAGTGCGTATATGTACATATGTACACTGAACCAAAAAAGCATTCTTAAAACAAGAAATTTGCGTTTTCTTTTTTAAAATGCAGCATTTTTAAAAATAATTGTTAAAATAAGAATGTTTCTTATAACATTAATACATAACATTCTTATTTTTATAACGAAGAAGTTTTAAAACAAGAAATGCTCGTTTTCGTTTTTAAAATGCAGCATTTTTAAAAATAATTGTTTAAATAAGAACGTTTCTTATAACATTAATATACAGCATTCTTATTTTTATAACGAAGCAGTTTTAAAATAAAAATGTGCGTTTTCGTTTTAAAAATTAAGCATTTTTTAAATTAAGAATGTTTCTTACTAAGCTAAACCCAAAAAAAAGAGTTATAAAATCAAGAAGAAACAATTTGATTTTAAAAACGTAACCTTTATGAAATAGAACTTAGTTTGTTTTCTGTTATTTTAACAATTTTCATTCTTGTTTTAAAAATGAAAAATATTTTGAAATAAAAAAAAATATTTTTTGTTTGAAAAAGACAACAACCTTGATATAAAGTTGAACATACTCAAATTAAAAGATTATGTTTTTGTGTTAAGAATGAAATATTCTTGAAGTAATAATAATAATGTTTTAATTAAGAATAAAACATTTTAAATCAAAAATGTTCATTTTCGTTTTAAGAATGGAGCATTTTTGAATTAAGAATGTTTCTTATAATATTACAGCCTTATTTATAAAACTTATTAACGCTTATAAAAGGGTTTTAAAACAAATTTTCATAAAAAATATTCTTAAAAAGCCTTTATAAATCCTTAATCATTTTTATAAATAATGCTGTTAATATATAACATTCTTATTTTTATAACGAAGCAGTTTCAAAACAAAAATGTGTGTTTTCGTTTTAAAAATGCAGCATTTTTAAATTTAGAATGTTCCTTATAATTTTAATATACAACATTCTTATTTTTATAACGCAGCAGTTTTAAAACAAAAATGTACGTTTCTGCTTATTAAAAAGAAATTCTTTCAACCAAAAATATTTTATTATTACATATGTATATCAAGAATTTGAATTTTAAAAATCAATTTTTATTTATCGAAGTAACCTTCTATGTTTGTGTCGTGTTAAAAAAGTGAATTAATTTATCGATATGGTCAACGTATTATATCTGTGGTCAACGTATTGCCATATTTGAAAGGTAAGTTGTTGCAATCACAGGTTTCAATATTATTAATTGGATTTGTTTCGAATGGGTAATGAGCCTAAAGCCAGATCACACTAGCGGCACAATGTACCAATTTTCGTCGGCTCACTGAAATAAAGTCATATGTAATCAGCTAAATTTGCCTTATTTCTCAACTAAAAATAAAATATAAGGAGATATGGGCATTTCCACAGAAACGTCCACTTTTTGTCACGTCACGTTACTTTGTGATGTACCTTGTTTTTCAAAGAAAACATAATGTTTTATATACTTTTTTTGCATGTCAGTATAGATAGCAATTAGGTCTACATTCGGTAAAAACTAGAATACAATCGAATAGTATAGCTCTAAAATACAAGATTAATTGCATGGTGACGTGACGTGACAAAAGGTGGACTTTTCTGTGGAAATACCCGTATGTAATTGTACCACACTGTGTTGGTAATAAAGCCATATAGACTTATTCCAGAATTAATTGAGTAATAATGCCATTTTGGCTTATTATTTATGACTTTATTGCAGTGAACCGACGAAAATCGATAAATTATTTTTTTTTAATTCTTGCAGATGCAGATATTTCTGTCAAGAGACTCAACTATTAATTAATTGAGGACTTAAAAGAAGTTATTCATTCGGTAATTATAAGGGCAGAGTTCCGCGAAAAATTATTTGAATGGAGAAAGAAAGAATTATGAAATGTTTACGAATCTTTGTCGCTGCCATTGAAGGATTGCTTGCAAAATTCCGAAACAGCATCTTCATCTTGCAATTCAAGCTTTTCCTGTAGTACGTATAACTTAATTAATCACTTTTTAGCATATAGTCGCTGTAAAATTATTACATATTTAAAATAAATGAAAATTAATAAAAAAATCTCTCTCTCTCTTATGCGTGTACTTTTTGATTGCATAGTATATTGTAAGTATGAAGCACCATTAAAGTAAAACTGTAACATTTTTAGTTTAAAAACGAACCATCGTTAATTCAAAAATGCTCCATTATTAATTTAGGACGTTTCGTTCTTAATTAAAAAATGCTGCATTATTAATTTAGGACGTTTCGTTCTTAATTAAAAAATGCTCTATTATTAATTTAAGTCGTCTCATTCTTAATTTAATAATTCTCCATTATTAATTCAAACGCTTCATTTTTAATATAAAAATAATAAGTTTTAGAATAAAAATGCTTCATTATTACTTCAAGAATATTTCCTTCTTAACACAAAAACATAATCTTTTAATTTGAGTATGTTCAACTTTATATCAAGGTTGTTGTCTTTTTCAAACAAAAAATATTCTTTTTTGATTTCAAAATATTTTTCATTTTTAAAACAAGAATGAAAATTTTTAAAATAACAGAAAACAAACTAAGTTCTATTTCATAAAGGTTACGTTTTTAAAATCAAATTGTTTCTTCTTGATTTTAAAACTTTTTTTTTTGGGTGTATATACACACATACTTATGTATAAAGCTGCTTTCTCAAAAATTGTTTCAGAGAGTATTGGCCGCTGAAGTAACTGGCGAAGCATCTGAATCTGATGAAGGTTTATTAAAATTATTGATAATTTCCTTATTCTTATAAATATACATTGCATTTTTTCAGATGTTTATGAGAAGAGTTTGGAAGGTAGTATGAGTTCGAGAAATAGTGTAGACTCCCGGTACAATAACAATTTGTTGCAAAGGAAGTTAAGTAAGTAAATATGTAAGCTTATTTTTTAAATTAAATTCAAAGTTTTCTAAAATGAAATAAAATTTACTTTCAGTTGAAAATAATTTATCAATTTGGCGTAGCTTGAATTTATATGTGAAAAACATCACTACTCCAGCATCGAAGCAAGTACTTTCAACCGATTATTTGCTTATAAAATCTCAAACATCAATGCAATCCGTTTTAGTTACTCTTAGTCAAGTACAGGTTAATATAAAACAATTATATGTAAAAACTGATGCAGTTTTCAATACTAACTTTATTCCAAACATAAATGTACATTTGAATAAGGTATAATGCTGGAGTGGAAAATGTTAACACGTCATTGAATAAATAAAATCTACGTTTAAAAGCTTTTACATTACAATAATAATTTATTCTGTATCCGAATCGGGAACAAAAAATTCACTATTTGGAGAAGGTTCACTGGGGATATAAGTAGCCTGGAAACATTTGGCAAATATTCGACGTATTTTAGGCATATCCTGCCTTTGTGGTGACTGTGGAATAGTTTCATTTTCCTCTTCTATGCTTTCGTTATCGTGAAATGTCAAGTCTGGAGTTTCCAATGCAGCGGCTGCCAAAGTAATATTATTATCAACCATATCGCATTCGTCTTGAGTTAAATTTCTGGCAGCTTGAACCGACTTCAAAGACGTATGATTTTCATCCGTGTTAAAATCAAATAAAGTAGTATCATTGCTGAGTGTAGTTTCTTCCGATAGTTTTCTCTTGGTTGCCAATGAGTTATTTATGTTTGAATTGTCATTTCTACGATTATTTGTTTTCGTTGTTGCAATCTTGCGACTTGATTTGTTGGCTTGTTCATTGACTTCACTCTCGAGGCATTCTTCATAAAAGCTAACATCTTCTGGCATAACGGTTGTCATTACAAGAGCACATTCAATATAATCAATTTTTTTCATTGATACAAATAATGGACACCCCTCTTGGCTAAAATTTAAGGTAATATTCTCGTTTATCGTGTCGGCAAATGCCAAAAATGCTCGAAACTCCTTCAATGAAAATGTTATAGCTGATTCTGCTTGTATACGATAGGACTCAAATTCAGTGGGACTATAAATAAGAACAATGCGTAATCGTGTTGTTAATTAGCAGATAGAACGCTTTACCTTAACTTCAATTGTGATCTCATAAATTTTTCATTAACTCTTGCACCTTCGATATAATTTTTAGCCGTTAAGCAATTACCCATCGCTTCCAATGTGATTTCCGATTCGTTTACATTGAAATTGCCAGACATATCATTGAAAATCTTATTCGATCCTACAATACTTTAGGCAGTAATAAATTTTAATTAACATTTTCCTTTTGTCAATATCCCACACTTACACATTAGTAGCATCCTCCATTGATACATTTGTTGTTAGAATCTCGTCGTCCACTACCGCAATCAACGCATTTTTCATCGTCTCCAAACTACATTTAAATTGGAATTGCAACTTTAGCTGATCATACAAAAGACGTATTTCACAGCGTTCTACATGGCGCATATTTTTAAATACTGCCAGAATAGTCTTCATACACACTTTACAATAATTTGCACCCGATTCTTCAATGTTATAAGTTTCGAAAAATATTCGACTGAAGCGTATGGTGGCCATAGCAGATTTTGTAGCATTAAAAGTACGAAACTGCAACCCATCTTCATCCGCTTCTAAACACAAGTCAGTACCGATCTTGGCCAAAGATTGGATTGATTTAGCTATGGCTGCAAGACATGCGGCTCTCAGGCAATTCGTAAGAATTTGTACTTCATACACTAACCTTTAGCATTAATTCCCTCCAAAGTAAACTTCATAATTATACATCAACAGAAATAAAATAAATTAATTGCATTATTAGTTTGACCTTTGGAAAATGTAAACAATAAACATAACCCTAAACAGCCATGCCAGACATATCAAAGTTACTTTCGCACAGGGTGAGTAAGAAAAATTAATTTAATTAATAACTCTACAAATGAGAATTCGCTATCAGGGAAGGCATTGAGAATTTTAAAAATGTACCAACAACATTCAAAAATTATACTTTTTTGACCTTAATTGTACTTAATTGCACTGGCTAGGCAGATGATAAGGACGACGCAGCTGCGGGCGCAAGACAACTAATGCATTAAACACATTTGACACAGCAGGCTACGGGCTACAATCTGTCAAAAATAGAATACACACATTCTTATGGTAACAATTATTTTAACGACAGCAGGCTACACGACTGCACGACCACCGTTGTAGCCATGATACAATTATACAGGTAACCGCAAATCGACAACAAATTTACAGCAAATAAAACAACAGGGCTTTTTGTTGCTAGTTTCTGGTGCCAACTGTCATAGAGCAATGAAAGATACACAGCGTGTGTGTGTGTTTGTAAAACATAAACAACATTTGGCAGAATGCACCACGAAACAAGCAAAACAGCTGGCGCTTCGCGGTTACCTGTATAATTGTATCATGGTTGTAGCTGTCGCCAACTTTAAACTAATTTCTATTTCTCTGGCTACAATGAGCAAATGCAGTGTTACCAGTATAATACAAAATGGTGAATGAATGATATCGTACAATTATTTCATACTATTTACTAGAAACAATATCCAAAAATTGATGTAAAGAATAAATTGATTCATTATTGTACTTTTATGTGAAATAAGTACATTTTAAAAGAAAAATTAATTTTTATAAATGCAAAATATATGAAAGTGGCAATACTGAACTATGTATTTGTACTTGAATATCAGCTGCAGATGGTGCTGCTGCCGTCTCCAAAATAATTAAGTAGCTGGCTACGAGGCGACAAATGCTGCTAGCGGCATTTGAAGTCGTGTGTTCGTGTAGCCTGCTGTGGTGATTGTGTTTAATGCATAATTTTTATATTTTTATATTTAATATTGTCAAATAATACTATGCGTAAAAGTTCAACAATTACTTTTTATATATAGTGACTGAGGTAGTTTACACGAGAACAATTTTTTTATTTTCCAAATTACACGAGACTAATTCATCTAGTATAAAATGTATACGTATACACAGCTTTGTGTGTGTTAGTGTTTTTCGTATTCATTTAACATTTGCAGTTTTTTAAGTTGTGTGTGTATTGGTTTTGTGCTGCTAATGCGGGATTGTAGCTGGTTGAAAATTTATGCCAAACACAAAACTCCTCTCTTTGCCTCTCTCACCCACAAACTGGCACGTTATGCCATCACAATTAATCCCGTGTAAATCAGCGCACTGACAGCCACGAATCAATTGCGAATTGTTGTTCAAACCCTTCAAACCTATTTCCAAGAAATAATGTTGAACATACGCTGTTGTCAAATCTGATAGACATTTGTTGTTTGTGTGAATTAAATAAAAGAAACTTGTGGCTGGCTGTGGTAAAATTTCAGCAGTTTTAGTATATAATAAAGCAAATATAAATAAAATAGTTTTAAATCAAATAAAATAAACACAAAAAACATCGATCTATACACAGTGAATTTTTTTTATGTCCAATACTACAATGCGTGTTCTATAGCTGGGAACATAATCTTGTACATGAACATTTTTGTACTGTTATTCTGCTGACGTTATTGCTTATCGGAAATAATCATTGCGCGTGGTGACGTGCAGTTAAGTACCTCGAAATTCTAACTAAATTAACCGCTTTCGTTATGCCTTTATTATTCATTAGCCGGAATGTTGTGCCACATCAGTTTTTACATTTTGTGCTTTAATAAGTTTAGTGACATAACTCCAAAAAGAATAAAAATTTAGTATCCGATAGAAAATTAAAAAATAAAACTTAAATAAAAAATTGGCGGCGGGCCTTATTTTCCGAGTTATGGGCCTTTGAAGTTCTAGTATGAAGTTGTGATTATACGTAATATTTTCGCCAACGAATGTCTTCAATATTAATTAGTATCATTTAAAAGCTTTGGATAATATCTTTCAGGAGAAAATCTCTGTTAGACTGCGCCGTGTCGGGAATCACCAAGGTGGAGAAAATTCTTAGTACCGGCCAAAGGCCGGCAGTGCAGAAAATCGTTATTAGACAGGAAAACTGCCAGGCAGAAAATCTTTATTAGGCTGCTCCGTGTAGGGAAACACCATGGTGGAGAAAATTCTTAGTACCGGCCAAAGGCCGGCAGTGCAGAAAATCGTTATTAGACAGAAAAACTTTGCCAGGCAGAAAATCTTTATTAGGCTGCACCGTGTAGAGAAACGGCATGGAGAAAATCCTTAAGCCCGGCCAAATGCCGGCAGTGCAGAAAATCGTTATTAGACACGAAAACTGCCAACAAATGATACCAATATTGTATGTATGTATGTACTTGATTTGTTCCAATTCCACCATATAATAATAATTTCATACTAAAACTTCAAAGGCCCATAAATCGGAAACTAAGGCTCGCCGCCAATTTTTTTATTTCAGTTTTTCTTCTTGTTTTTTAATTTTGTATCGGATACCAAGTTTTTATTATTTTTGGAGTTTTGTCATTAAATTTAATTTGTTCCCTTCCATTAGAAAACAATTTATGATCTGTCTGAGGACGTTTTGCAAAACTTCGCGATGAATCTAAACTACGTTAATAAAATTAAGCTAAAGTGCATTTTGTGGTCAATAATTACTCTGCTTGTAACAAGTGGACTAGTAGCATGCCAGGAAACAACATCCAGCAAAAGTTTTCCCATAACAACATTAATTAACGCAAAATGGGGGCAAACACCATTGCATTTGGAGATTTCGGAATATCTAGCCGATGAAAATTCTAATTTGTATTGGGATTTTTTAAATGATATAACTAATTTTCACACAAAGCTGAATAGTTATGGTAATTAAATTATTGAAAATAAGTATTTAGTAGAGTAAAGCATTAGATAAAATTTCTTTTAGACACGCCTTCACAAAGTTATAATGCTGCCATAAATGTGGTGCGTAAACGTTTAACGGACTTGCAAATGCCGCTAATGAAGTTGGTGGTGGCCATGCACAGTCTAACGCCGAGAATACAAACCCATTTTCAGATTGCTTCAGAAGTTCTTGGGCAAGGATCTTGCGTAGATACTGCGACTTTTGCTCAAGTAGGTACAGAATTGGCTTGTAGTTTAGACGAACTTCGGCATAAACTTCAATTAGGTAATCAAGAATCCTTGGATGCAGAAATAGAAACCTATGCCTTCGATCATATATATCCGGGATCGGAGAATAACTCCCGCTCAGTTGTTTTATATGGAGATATAGGCTCAAGAACGTTTGCGGAGTATCATCATTTATTAACTGAGCAGGCGTTGACTGGTGATATTAGATATATAACTCGCCATTATTTGCCTTCTAAATTACATAAGCCACAAAAGCGTGTGCGTCTTTCGGGTTATGGTGTTGAACTACATTTAAAGTCTACAGAATATAAATCCCGAGATGATGCTCCAAAGCCTGCAGAAGAAGCTAACATTGAAAATAATGACGGTGTTGGTTTAGATGTGCAAATACATGGCTTCGATTTCAAACTACTGCAAGAGAAACATCCTTCTCTGTCACACTCTTTAGACAAATTTCGTCAAAGTTTATTGCAGGGCAATGAAGATATAGCGCAATTAAAAGCATGGGAATTTCAGGATTTAGGCTTGCAAGCTGCCCAAGCCGTAGCAGAAATAGATGGCGAGGAGGCTTTAAAAATTTTACAATTTACAGCACATAATTTCCCTATGCAAGCAAAAGCCCTTCTTAATCACAAAGTAAGTGAGGAGTTAAAAAATGAAGTTAAAAATAATAGCGAAGCATTTGGCCGAAGTCTGAACATCAAATCACCTGACGGAGCTTTGTTCATCAACGGTTTGTTCTTTGATGCCGATACTATGGATCTTAATTCTTTAATAGAAACATTAAGATTAGAAGTGAGAGTTTTGGAAAGCTTACACAATAGTCAAGTGAAAGGATCTATGGCTTCATCTTTATTAGCTTTAGATTTTGCTGGATCCGGTTCGAAAGAATTCGCCATAGATATTCGCGACTCTGCAGTAATATGGATTAATGACATCGAACGTGATCCTCAGTACAAAAGATGGCCATCAAGTGTGATGGATCTTACAAGACCTACCTTTCCCGGTATGTTAAGGAATATACGCAAAAATGTATTCAATTTGGTTTTGGTAGTTGATCCCGTCAATACAAATAGTCGCAGCATTATCAAATTGGCCGAAAGTTTTGTGGTCTATTCGGCTCCTGTAAGGTTGGGTATAGTTTTTGATGCCAGTAAGGCTACCGTTGATACTCAGGAGGACTACAGGTCTTTAGTATGCGCTTTTAACTACGTAACACAGAAAAAAGATTCCAGATATGCTTTGGGATTTCTTACTGATATATTCAATACAGTAGACTCGAAAAATGAAGTAAAACGAAAAGATATAAAAATGCAGCTTAGGAAAACTTTCGACAAACTTTCTGGTTCGACCATAGATGATATACTTGATGAAAACTCCGAATTTGATTATGGCCGTGAACTTGCTCTGGAATTTGTGGATCGTTTAGGTTTCACAGATTCGCCGCAAGCTCTTTTGAATGGAGTACCCATGCCTCAGAATATCCTGTCGTCCGACAGTGACTTCGAAGAAGCCATATATGCGGAAATTATTCAACAAACTTCCGCACTTATAAAGGCGGTATACAAGGGTGACTTGACCGATTCAAACGATCTCCTTGACTATGTTATGGATCAGCCTCACGTCATGCCACGTTTAAATCAGCGAATATTAGGAAATAATGAAAATTCCAAATTTATAGACCTATCTGGAGAGCCTAACAAATATCTTAACAATGTTAAGGCTTTGGCTAAACTTTCTAATCGGGATATGACAGCTACACTTCTGAATAATATCAAATACTTCGAAGGTAAACATTCATTTGAAACTATAGGAGGAGCCAAATTACATTTTCTAACCCTTTGGATATTTTGCAATGCGGAAACAAAGGAAGGCCGAGAACTACTTAAAAATGCTTTGAAATACGTTAAAGCCGGCTCAAGTGTACGCTTAGCATTTATTCCAAATGCTGAAGGTAGCGATTTGGCAAGGAAAAATAATCTCAACCGCTTAGTTTGGGCTGCTCAGCAAGCTCTTAAACCTAAACAGGGCACAAATGTAGTGCTAAAGTGGATTAACCAATCGTCAGATAAATGGGAAATACCAGAGGAAGTAAATGATTTGTTATCATCAACAGAATTGCACATGAAAATGTTAAGAGTCTATGCACAAAGAGTGCTAAATCTTAGGGCTGACGAAAGATTAATTATTGGAAATGGTAAAATTATTGGCCCAATAGCAGAAAAAGAGCAGTTTGGAATTGAAGACTTTGGATTAATTGATCGATTTAATGATATACAATACGGAGAAAAGTTACGTAAAGTTTTGAATGCCAAAGCTTCGGACATAGAAGGATCCGATCTTAATAGTGACACCTTGCTAAAGCTTTACGCTTGTCTTATACCGAGACAATCAAAGACAAGATTTAAGATACCAGAAGATGTAAAGGAAGCTCATTCTGTTGTAAAACTAAAACCCAAACATAATGATTTGCCTCATTTTGAAATCAATGCTGTATTAGATCCAGCTTCAAGAAGTGCCCAGAAACTTACGCCTATCTTACTACTTTTGCGCAATACTGTTAATTGTAATATGAAGGTATACTTAACTCCGGTTAGCCAGCATAGTGACATGCCAGTTAAGAATTTTTATCGCTATGTTGTAGAACCAGAGGTCCAATTTTCATCTAATGGAGATCTAGCGGAGGGTCCCTTCGCTAAGTTTACTGGAGTTCCGGCCAATTCACTACTTACTCAAAATCTTCAGGTACCTGAAAACTGGCTAGTAGAAGCTGTGCGTTCGGTTTACGATTTAGATAACATAAAACTAAGCGAAATTGGGGGACCAGTGCACAGTGAATTTGAACTGGAGTATTTGTTATTGGAAGGACATTGCTTTGATGCCTCCAGTGGTGCTCCCCCTCGAGGACTGCAAGTTACCTTGGGCTCGCATGATAATCCTACGATGGTCGATACTATTGTTATGGCTAATTTGGGCTATTTCCAATTAAAAGCTAATCCTGGTGTATGGACTTTCCGTTTGAGGGAAGGAAAATCTGCAGACATTTATGATATAACATATGCCGAAGGGCCAAACACTGTGCACCAACACGGTAATACCCAAGTTGTTATAAGTTCTTTAAGGTCGCACGTCATTAAACTGAGAGTAACTAAGAAGCCGGGAATGCAGCATGCCGATCTGTTGGGCGATGATGATAATCAACAAAATACTGGAATATGGAACTCTATAACCAGCTCCTTCCGAGGTGGTTCCAACAACGATGAAGAGGTCGAAACTATAAACATATTCTCACTGGCCTCTGGACATCTATACGAAAGACTATTGCGCATTATGATGTTGTCCGTAATTAAACATACAAAATCGCCTGTAAAATTTTGGTTTTTGAAAAATTATCTGTCTCCTCAATTTACTGACTTTTTGCCACATATGGCTAAAGAATATGGATTCCAATACGAGTTGGTTCAATACAAATGGCCTCGCTGGTTACATCAACAAACTGAAAAGCAAAGGACGATTTGGGGTTATAAGATTCTCTTTCTAGACGTTCTGTTCCCCTTGAACGTGCGCAAAATCATTTTCGTGGATGCTGATGCCATAGTAAGAGCCGATTTGAAGGAATTATATGATATGGACTTGGGTGGGGCTCCCTACGCTTACACACCCTTCTGTGATTCACGAAAAGAAATGGAAGGTTTCCGATTTTGGAAACAAGGCTATTGGAAATCCCATCTCATGGGCAGACGTTATCACATTTCAGCCTTGTATGTTGTTGACTTAAAACGTTTCCGCAAGATAGCGGCCGGCGATCGCCTCAGGGGACAATATCAAGCCCTAAGCCAAGATCCAAATAGTTTATCAAATTTGGATCAAGATTTGCCCAATAATATGATACATCAGGTTTCAATTAAATCATTACCCGATGAATGGTTGTGGTGTCAGACATGGTGTAGTGATAAGGCTTTCAAAAATGCCAAAGTAATTGATTTGTGTAATAATCCTATGACAAAGGAGGCAAAACTTACAGCTGCTCAGCGCATTGTACCTGAGTGGAAAGATTATGATTTGGAAATTAAAAACCTAATGTCCCGCATAGAGGATCGTGAGAATGCCGATATTGCAGAACAAATTGTAATTGACAAAGGGATGAGTAAGAAAATATTAACATCAAAAGAAAAAGTCGATGATGACTCAACAAAACACAGTGAACTGTAATTTTTTTTCCTTTTTATTCGTAAGCTATCTTACATCAATATTTTGTGGCATCCACGGATTAATTAAAATATCTTCTTAACTTTCGTACTTTTCAATGTTCAAATCACATGTAGTTTTAAATTGTAATAAAATTTGATCTAACAGTGTAAAGTTCTTAATGCTTAAAAAAATTCGGGACATACATTCCATAACTTAATTGTAAAATTATTTTCAATTTTGGCAAATCTGGAAATTAAAACAAAATAAATAAATTTTGCCATTTAAGTCAATCAGTATTTTTCTCTATTAGAAGTTTTGCAGCCTATATACATATACATATGTGACGCGCAAAATAGAAAGGGACCTAAGGGTAAAATCCGGTTTTGTTCAGGAGAGCCATTTTAAAGATTTAAATACGTGTATCTTTGGTGTACCATCACTGAGCGTGTTGGTATTAGTCTCATTTGAAAGCGACACTTCTCATGACGTCAGGAACGTCACGTTTTTTCGAATCCAGGTTTATTTTCTGAAATTATTAATTGTGGATTATAATAAATACTCATTTATAATTCTTTTAAATCGTGAATATCACTCTGTTAGTACGAAATTTTTTTCACATAACAATCGTCGACTTCAATTTAATAAAAGGCGCATATCTCTGGGAGGGAACACTTTTGGTGCATGGGAACGGTCTCATTCGATGCTCAGATGTTGTCCACATAAAAAAAAAGTGAAAATTGATTTTTTTTACCCTTAGGTCCCTTTCTCTATGCGCTGTCGCATATGTATATGAGTCTGTTCGTAAATGCATCACTGCGCTGCAAATGGAAATTTAAATGTTCTAAACTGGTTCACTGAAGTAGATAACACACAAATAAATGTCAAATATGGTGTACAAACACGATTATTACTAAAACAGATTATCAGCGAATTTATATTGCATTTTTAATAAAAGTTTGCACGTTTTATGCAGAGCAGTGATGCATTTACGAACACACCATCTATATTAGATCCTTTAGTTCCTATAAGGAGCATAGGCCCTCTTTTGCTAACTTAAGGACGGATTAAAATATCTAATTAATGTATTTCTGCAAAATCTAACCCTTGGCTTTCTTTTTTTTCGTTTCTATCAGGTTACTCAAACTGAATTTTTCCAATCGGAGAATTATTTGGCCAAAAATTCAGTTGGAGTAACCTATAAGGAGCATAGGCCCTCTTTTTAACCCTTTGCTTTAATTTTGTAGAATATATTTTTAAGAGAAGTAATCAAATGGAAAGGAACATCTTATTATTAATAAAATGTTTCTATAAGTTTTGAACTAGGCCACTTTCAAACTTACAATGTTTGAACAAAGAAAATAAGGTGCACTATTTGAATACAGAAATAAAAAACATTGCCACTTGCTCTTGGTTTATAGAAATTTAAAAGTGCATACATAAAAAAATTTTATATTTATAAATTGAAGGGGACGAACTTAACTTTTCAAAATAATTACTTGATCAGTGACGCGTGTAATTAAAGGATCCAGGTCACTGCGCTCTAACTGCGAACCCCACAACTCTATCAAAGTTTCCTCAGCAATAGCATTCGCATTTCCTGAAATGAACATACCAATGAATTTAAATATATATATATATAAATATATATATATATATATATATATATATATATATACATAATTAGATGTTTTCAGCAATTTACCCTTTCTAGTGCCTTGTATCGTTAGTGTTAAAAATATAACAGCATTTTTATCGATAGGACTATGAGTATCACATATAGTATGTAAAGCTCTGGCTGCCCCAGCTGGTATCTAAAAAATATTTCAGTAAAGCTATGTACCTATTTATATACATATGGGTGTTAAGTAATATAACCTACTTCGTTTAGATTCGCAATTAATATAACATTCCCCTCTTTTATTTTGTTTTTATATTTTACAATTGCATTGCCGACGTCAACAGTTGGGTCAGGTCCTGATATGAAATCTTCACTTTCCATTGGTATCAGTTTCTTACCTAAAATATTCAATCGCAGGTATGAAAAAAATTTGTCAAAAATTTATCTCAACGTTATAAAAAAGTACCAAAGCAATTGGAGGAATGGGCAGCAATATCTTTGATTAAATCGAAAGCATGTAGACTGCCATTGTGAGCAAACAAGTAAACAGCAGGATTTTTATTTCGGCGATTCAAAATTGGTTCAATACCAACCTTCAAATGATTCCACAAAAGGGGCTCTTCTTTAGGATATTTCTCTTTCAAAATTTCGAAAGGACAAATTCTTTCCTCTGGCGGCTCCTGGTGCCAAAAAAAATAAATTGCCACTAACGGCATTGATGTTAAAAATATATATAATATTTTTTGTTTTTTCCAACCCTGATTGCTCTTGGGTATCTGAGCAGCTTTCTCTAGGCTAATCCTTGGCAGCTGATTAACACGCGATACACTACGTGATTTTGACAAACCTTTTTCATTTTTATTTGTTCTAAGATACGTATTCTCTGTGAATTCCACTTCGGAATCAGAATTTGATGTTATTGGATCCTCAATCTCATGGTTCAAATCATCTTCTTGATCTGATTGATCACGATGGGGCGTTCGGCGATCATGTATAGGTTTACGTGGATAAACCGTGTTTGAAACCATTTTTTTATTGGTATGTACTTATTAAGAGCCAAAAATTGACTTCGAACAATCACAAAACGTATTCTGTGCCTTGTTCTGTGCGAACAATACCGAAACCATGATACAATTATACAGGTAACCGCAAATCGACAACAAATTTACAGCAAATAAAACAACAGGGCTTTTTGTTGCTAGCATGATACAATTATACAGGTAACCGCAAATCGACAACAAATTTACAGCAAATAAAACAACAGGGCTTTTTGTTGCTAGTTTCTGGTGCCAACTGTCATAGAGCAATGAAAGATACACAGCGTGTGTGTGTGTTTGTAAAACATAAACAACATTTGGCAGAGTGCACCACGAAACAAGCAAAACAGCTGGCGCTTCGCGGTTACCTGTATAATTGTATCATGGTTGCTAGTTTCTGGTGCCAACTGTCATAGAGCAATGAAAGATACACAGCGTGTGTGTGTGTTTGTAAAACATAAACAACATTTGGCAGAGTGCACCACGAAACAAGCAAAACAGCTGGCGCTTCGCGGTTACCTGTATAATTGTATCATGACCGAAACAGTCTTCAGTCAGAGACCTGCGCCGACCGACTGACAGCCGGCTGAGTCTATCCGCCGAGGGCTTTGCATCGGCCGCCGCCGCCGATTTTTTCTCGGCTCAAAATCGGCTAAGATTAGCCGCCGATTGATGATTTTTTTTATATTTTACTTGATGGTTTTTGGTTTTTTCACTAATGAACTCAGACTTTTAATATGAATATACTTTTACACAATTGTAAAAATGGTGAAGCCGACCTAGCCGATTTTCCGCCGCCGCCGAAGAATTTCTCATGAGCAGCCACCGCCGACAAAATTGCTCGGCGCAGGTCACTGTCTTCAGTGTGCAAGAAAATTATCAGTTTATTGACTAAACATTGATCCAAGGCCTATTTATTATAGGCCTTGCATTGATCCATGCAGACGAGGTTTTTTTTTATATGGAATTTGACGTCTCGATCAGCTGCTGTAGTGATGCCAGACTTTAAATATTTTTTAAGTATGATGATTTAAAAATCTTGGCTCATTTCCAGATGTCGTTTAAGGCTGTGATACATACATAGTCGTTCGATCTGTCAAAAAAATCGATAGTGTGTATTAAAATTTGATATGTGTGACAGATTTTTTGACAAGTCTGTCCGATTTCTAAAAGTTTATGAAAATGTTCATAAAATTAACATTTCTATTAGATCAGAGATGCATTTTGTAAGACAGTTGATAAGAAAACAACATATTATGCTTCATTTATTTAAATGTTTTTGCATCTTTTTGCATAATAGTGTGGCACCTATAAGTGCCACACTATTACACATTATGCCTTTTTAGCCTGCCTTGGTTCGACAGTTTTTTTTGTAAGCCCCCTTCGCAAGGCGAATTGACACAAGGTGGTCTTAATTTGTAAAATTTCCTGTTGTCAAAATATTTCCTAACGTTTTGGTTGATTTGACAACAGAGAAGCTATGTCAGCTGGTGAATTAAGACCACCTTATGTAAATTCGCCTTGCCCCCTTCGGTTGCAGTGTCTGTGTCAAAATATTCGAAAACGTGTTGCCAAGGCGAATTCACATAAGGTGGTCTTAATTCACCAGCTGACATAGCTTCTCTGTTGTCAAATCAACCAAAACGTTAGGAAATTTTTTGACAACAGGAAATTTTACACTAACAAATATACAAGGCGAATACGCAGAGTTGCAAATTAAGACCACCTTGTGTCAATTCGCCTTGCGTGTTGCGTAAGCAAGTTGCAAAGTCTGTACTTACCGTTTAATATGCCTTGGATGCAACTATGTGTTTTCTCAAACTGCAGCCAACTTCAGACATCCGTTTTACACCTTGGGCACGTGAATCTGGGTTTTCTTCACTTTTTAATCAACTTTAGCAAGCAATGGTTCATCCCGTGTGGTGTCATAGAAATCGTTTTCGAGTACATATTTGTTTTAGAAAAAAGGTATGTAATTGGGAAAAGAATGTTTTTATATTGATCATAAAAGTGATGAGTGTTCACTAGCTTAACAATGAGAATTTAGTTTTATTTCTTAGTAAATAAAACAACTTTTTCAAGCTTTTTGAGGATAGATAAGAACGGCCAACTGATGAATTTCGTTAAATTGAAAACTATTTGTATAAGAATTTTCTGAACTAGTAGTTTGTTTATTTTCAGATGAAGTCAATCATGTAAAAAAATCTAAGCTGTTGGTTCTCTAAAAACGAGGTTAGTATGCATATAGAATGAGACTAGAGGTTATGAATTATTGATGATTAATCCGATATCAGGATCCCTCTTCTGAGACGAACCCTATTTTAAAACCATGCTGTCTTATATTTTACTGATACATATAAATGTACATTAAACAATTTTATACTTTAAGGAGCTAAAGCTGTATTTTTTTTTTCTTTTCATATAGAACGCTGGAGTGTTTTCACAGGGTACATGCATACTTTTAAAGGTAATTTTTTAAAACTTCTAAAAACCATCGAAAATCAATATAAAAGTAATTGAACAATTATGTCAGAAAGGAACAAGTGCTTAATTTGAGATAACTCTAGTTTACTTATACGTTAATTGGAGCAAAATGATTATTATTTGTGAAATGTACCTAATAAAAAGAAAAAATTCTGTCTGTTCTTAAACTGAAAGCACTTTGCATGCTGACAAAATTGCATGATGACAACTTTGATCTGAATAAATTATTTTGCTGATTGCACTAATATTAAACTAAACCAAAAGGATTCTGAAATGATTAGAAAAAGTTTTTCTACATTATGTATATTTAAAATCCTAATAAGCTAAACTTTTTTTTAATTTCAGTTTCCTGAATGTACGCAAAGCAAAAATGAAATAAATACTACACATGAGTAACAGGAATATATGAGAGGTCAGTACCATCAGATTTTATATTCAGTATAATTTTATATTCAGGTATAATAACGTGATGAAATGTATTAAAATCAGGATCCCTCTTCTGAGACGAACCCAATTTAAAAACATTGCTGTTATCGATTTTACTGATTTATTACATTTATAATTTAAGATTTGTACATAACTAGAAGGTATATAAAATTGTATTTCTTTTTTTTTTAGGGTTAACTTTTGCAACCATTTCTTTGGGGGAAAACTGCTAATAGATGTTTGTTTAACTGTAAGTATCGACGCATTCTGTACATTATCTAGTTCAAATCCTATCATGATGAAATTACTAATCTGAATCAAGCATATGCTGATTACCAATTCCAATTAAACCAAAAGGATTCTGAAATTTTAAATTTTATAATTTTTTGTTCATTTTCTTAATATCTATAACTATAATTCCAATATTTTCTTTTATTTCAGAATGACTAGGCGGTAAAATACAAATGGTGATTATTAGTCCCAAAGGTAGGTTTCAGTTTTGTTTCGCAGAAAGTGGTAGCTTATGTTTTAGCAATTTAAATTCATTTATGTATTTTGAGACTTTGTATGTATGCTACTACTATTTTCCGGAAATTTAATCACTATGATGCTTCATTTATAGTATAGTTCATTTGAAACAACAACATGTAACTAATTTTTTTAACTGATTGAAATAGATTTAAATTTTAAGTAAATGCTCAAATAACTTGTCTTGATGGAATAATTTTTGTACTTGCAGGAATCAGGATGGTATCAAACGGCGAACTAATAAAAATGTAATAAAAAAATTTATTTGAAAAAAACTATTGTGTTTAAAGTTATTGGTGTGTAATGTTTTATTCTACACGGAGCAATATTCGAGAATGGAAATATTTGTCCGAGAATTGGAGTGCACATTGTGAGTGATACCTTGTAATATGCTATAATTTACATAACGACAACGATGATTTTTTAAGCGGCCAAGTTGACAAAAAAAATTTTACCGGGGGTCTACTCTGTATTTCGAAACGAAAGAAAATTTTTCCGAATTTGTAGGTATGTTATTAGCATTGCAATTTGAAAGCATTTGCTCTCGTTTCGAATTATAGAGTAAGACCCCCTCAACTTTATTGAAATTTTTCGGAAAATTTATCTGTCGCCTGGAAAAAAAATTTTTTGGAGTGAAACTTATTTTTAATAATGCCAAGTGTATTTTAATTACATATGGGCATTTCCATGAAAATGACAACCACGACTGAAAAATTAAAAATCCTTGAACATTTTTTTAAAATATGTCAAAGAGGAAAAAATCACTCAAATTTTACTATGCAGAGTTATTAATAGCTTATAAAAATTTTTCAAGAGCAAAAATAGCAGTTTAAACTGACCATCTCTTTGATTAATGTTAAGAAATTGCAATCACCTATTTTTTCTTAACTAGCGATTCGATTCAGGTATTTGTAACATTACAATTATGCTTTAAAATTAATGTTACAACAACAATAAACAAGATCCATGAGGAAAGAGAAAATTTAGAGTTCGATAAGCGGTATTTTTTTGGTTTGCTTTGGATGCTATTCTAATGTCACGTACGCGGTGCAAAAACCGTATTTGTCTATATCATTTGAATTTGACCGGTCGCAACTGTTTCAAAATAAAAGTTCAAAGCAGGATAATTGTCGCAAATAAATATTGTTCGAAATTTTTTCTCAATTTAGTGTAATAAAAATTTTATAAGCATTTAAAGTTTGTCACGTACGCTATTGTAAGTATTAAAATTGCAATTAAATGTATCAGCGTTAACTTGATAATTATCAGGCATGTTCTGAAAATCACTTTTTGTGAAAGTGAATTGAAAATACAAGAAAGGTGTTCTGCACACATGACTTTTTGTGATTTTAAATCGGTCACCTAAATGCCTGCCGATTTGAAATCACCTGGTTATTTTTTCAATCACTTTATTTCGAAATTCTCAATAGATTAATTAAATGAATAACTTAATATCTTCTTTATTGATTTTTATAGTAAAATGAGCAATTTTCTACGAAAGAATTTATGAAATTATGAAAAAATTTAAAACTCTTAATTTTGCAAAAATGTTGTTATTTGCTTTGCGATTTACATTTGTGATATTGCATTTACAAAACAAAACGTCAGCTGTTTTCTTCTATTTTTAAAGGGTAAAATCACACAGAAAATTTAAAACTTTTGTGATATTCAGAACACCATCAAATCACAAGTGATTTGAAAACTTGTGATTTCCAGAACATGCCTGTATAAGATGGCGGCGAAAACTCAGCGCCCAAGTAAACAGTATGTAGTAAGAAATGAAATTGACTCTTTCTTGTTTTATTGCTATTTTCACTGAATACATATTTTTGTTTTGTTTTTAAGTTTTTGTATGCATAAATTTCTGTGGCAATATATAATAATGGCTTAAGTTGACATAAGTGCTTTTTCATTTTATTACATATTCTTATTCTTTTCTTCAAGATCTATCATTTAAACTATACCCATTTATATTTTAACTTAAGTCTTCATGGAAAATAATACATAAGCCATAACATCTTAACTCAACTTAATTTTTGTAAGGTAGCTACATCGATATTAAAATATTTGAGCATCAAAACTTGTGTACACTTGAGTTCAATAACTCAATAATAACGACTCGTCTAGAAAATTTGTATGAAAGTCACTCAAGAAAATGAGTGCTTTCCATGTAAATTTTATACTCACGTCGACCGTCTGGGTTGTAGAAACAGGGAGTTATATTCAACTAACTCCCTGTTTCTATATATTTTATACTCGAGTATAAAATTTGTATGGAAAGCACTCACCTTTTTGAGTGATTTTCATACAAATTTTCTAGACTAGTCGCCTGCCTGACTTGTGGAACCAGCACATAAACTTATGCGCATTTTTCAATTTAACCTAAAGCACTTATCTCGACTTACTATCAATAAAAACTATTTTGCCTTTCAATATAATAAGTTCACTTTAGTTTTTATTTTTCTGCCAATGGATTTTTTCATAACATCTTAACTAAAAAACAACGAATAATAACTAATAAAATCGTTTCTTTTTTTTTATAAAATTAACAGTTTTGTTATAAATAAATGTGAATTTTTTTCGGTATCTAAAAATTTTATATAAAAACCAAACACAATTTATTTTAGACAAAACCCATAATATCAAAATAAACGAAATTTCGACAGAAGACATTATTATTTATTTCCACAGATTAAAAAAAAAATTTTTACTTAAGAATATCATAAGAGAAAAATCCGTCACGTACGCTATGTCACGTACGCTATTAAACTTCATTCATTATAAAATCAGCCAAAAGTCTTTTTTATTTCAAAATTACTGATAATAAAGGAAAAATAGTTGGCTTCGTGTAAGAAATTTAAAACAAGAAAAAAAACTTCACAATTCGCAGATTTTCGTATACTTTTACATGCACCTTGATATCAGTTCCGTTTTATGTCACGTACGCTATGCCCTTATTTCCCTCGATATTTTGGAAAACAGGGTTCCAAATGTAACAATTTTTTTTTCGCATATAGTACGCCGTGAATGGAACATAGAAACAAAATATTTTTGAGTTACCTCTATTTTTTCAGAATCTATTCCACTTTGTAGGCGTACAAATGTCACGTACGCTGATATGGAAATGCCCATATACGTAACTGTTGTAGAAATGAAATTGTTTTGAGTCGAATTTCAAAGCCTCGCAATAAGTATTGCTTTATTTCAATTGGTTTTTAAGCCGAGGCGAAATCGATTGAAATCAATCTTTTCAGTTTGTGAATCGTTTGAATCAGCCAATACATACATATTAACATTCCTATACCCGCGCGTTGGTCTGTGAGACCGACAAAACGATTTTTCTTAAACTATCGATTTTGGTGGCTTATTTGTTAAGGACTAAAAATCAATAAAATAATACATATTAATGCGTGATTTTATTTTTTTTATTAGTGCAATTGTGTAAAAAATTCCGCAGGAAATTTCTCCCTTTTCCAATTAAAATTTTTTGTTTTCCCTATTATTTGCTATTAGTTGGAATTATTTCCTGCGGAATTTTTTACATAATTGCCCTGTATATCAGTGAGATTAAAAAATATCTTGTTTTTAGTTTTGTTTCAAAAACCTAGCATTTCATCTCGTACAAACTTTCGGTCTGTAAGACCGTGCGCGGTTACATGTGTTATAAAAATTAGCGCGGGTATAGGGAGGTTAAGGCTGGTACGACGGTTCTTACGGAAATTCAGTTCCTCATAAGAATTGTATGTAAAACAACTTACAGAAATTCAGGTTAGTAAATTCCTAAAGAAATTTCCGTTTGCTAATAACGACTTCCAAAACAAAGGCATACGCAATTATTGATATGGTCTATTATAGGGATATTATAACACGGAATTGTTTATTAGGGCAATTATGTAGAAAAATTCCGCAGGAAATTTCTTCCCTTTCCAATTAGAATTTTTTTGTTTTTCTATTAGTTGTAATTGTTCCCTGGGAGAAATCTCACGCGGAATTTGATTCATAATCAGGGCAATTATGAATAAAACTCCCAGGGAAATTTTTCCCAGGGAACAATTCCAACTAATGGCAAGTGATAGGGAAAACAAAAAATTCTAATTGGAAAAGGGAGAAATTTCCCTGGGAGTTTTATTCATAATTGCACTGAATCTCTCCATAGAGATTTCCGTCAAATGGAACAAAAATTAATCGTTTGGTGACAATTTCACAATTCTTATTTTTCGCAAATTGTAATTAATTTTGTGCGTTGTGAATTACAAAATAAATGAGGTTCGTGAAGTTCCACACGGCTATACGATTATTTCTTCCGTATCCCTGCACGCACTTTCTTCGTCGAATCGACGAACATCGTTTACTAATTGTCATTTTTAAATTTGGTGTTCGTCGATGTGAAGAAGAAAGTACTTAATTTATAAAAAATAAGAAAGTCTTTCTAGGGGTATAGAAGAAATGAGTGTGAATTTACAAGCAAGTTTACAAGTGTGAAATTTTTTTTTCATTTCATTTATTCCATTAATGTAATACATGTGGCCTATTGGCAATAGTGTGTACCAGTTGCACGTTTGATAAAACCTGGCAGCACAATGTATCTGCCATCATTCTAGTAATAGTTGGCAACTCAAAAGACTAATTTATCTTTCCAAATCACAAAGAATTGACTTGCCATTATCACCATTACAGAGCACGAAGCCGATGTACAATGGTGATCGGCGGCGGCAAAGACCAAATATCGTCTTTGAATTAACTTTTTCGGCATTATTTGAAAAAAAATTTTAATACGGGTTGAAAAATTATGCCAAACGGTTCACAGATGACAAGAAAATGTTGCCAGATACATTTCAAATACGAGTGGTCGGCTGAGCCGTGCGCCGATCACAGTTGCATACATCGGCGGCGGCGCAATTTCGAGACAAAATTCGGCGACGGCTGTTAAGTCGGCTATGCCTCGAACAGCTTCGTGCTCTACACCATTATTGCTATTCCACAAAAAGGTGCAAAATAAAACTATATTTTAAAACAAAATAAAGTAAAACGAATCAAAATGGTGATTAAATTCGATGCCCAAAAAACCAAGCATCAGCTCTTTCATCTATCTATAAGCCTGGGTGTAATATTAGTATGTATGACATACATGCAGTTCCGCAGAAATTGGTCGCACCTGGGAAACTTTTGGGATTCGCTTATTATACCTGTTGTGTTTATCGGAGAGTTGTTAAAAGTTATTCTGTGTTTCTACTATGGGCGGCACGATAATCCAGTGCTGATACAGAAACAAAAACAGAAGAAAGCCGCCTATTTTACACCTAAAGAATTAGCTGGAGGTTTGCTATTGCAATTTTTGTGTACCTTATTGTACGGCTTTGTGTGTATAATTTTGGGAGCTCCGGTGTTACAAAATTATGAGCAAACATTTGTGCTCTCGCTGCTGCTGACATTGCTGTCCGTATCGCCCACCGTATTCCTTTTTGGAGGTGGTGGTGCGTTACAAGTGTGCTTTTGTGAAAAACCAGATTTTCTAACAAAAACCGAAGAGACTGCTTTGGAGCTATTTAAATATAATGCCCTTGGAGGTATATTGGGAGCTTGGGCTGGATCGATTGTTTCTCCTTTGGACTGGGATCGTGATTGGCAAGCATATCCTATACCTAATGTGGTTGGAGCTTTGTTAGGTAGTGCTCTAGTCAACATATATGCGTGCTCTCGTGTTTTGTATACAACTGGAAAAGCATATATGAATAAAAAGCGCTCTTAAAAACGGAATTTAGAATCAACCAGCTTTTTTCAAATACATTTTACTTAATCTAGTCACATTAAAAACTCTTAATCTAATATACATATATGAAATAAATCTAAAAATATAATAAATCACCAATTTTTAAAAGCAAATTGCAGAAGTTTTTAATTAATCAACTTTCCTGGTTAATTTGCTGAAGTAATTTATAATTATTAGAAAATTGTATATTTGTGAAGGTTTGTGTATTCAATTAGGTAGTAGGTACGTAGATATTTATGTACTTATGTATATATTCACATACATACATGCGTTATTGTCCCCTTTGTGCAAGTGCTTTGTGTATATGTATGTACCTACTGCATATTTAGGTATTTCAGTCATCTGAAGTTTCTATTTTTCACACTTCTAACGAGTAGATGCATACATATGTATGTATGTATGTACCTACATAAATAGGTACCTGTTGGAAAAATAGCAGCATGGCAGTTATATACTAATACCTACCTAGGTAGGCTGTGAAACCCGAAGTGAGTTGTAAAATGTTTTATTATCATGAAAATTGTTATTAAAATATTTGTAAATAGTCTGTATGCGACACAGTGGGTATATGTACATATCTATGTATTTCGCTGAATAAATGGATATGTCCCTGCTAAATTTCCCTTGGTAAACAAAAAATACCGTTTTATTCCATTTGCATGGATACTACTTCCGCAAATATGCACTAAAGTTGTTTAATCATACGCACTTTGTTACTCTACTCTCTCACGTTTTCTCTCTCTACCACACACCCACACATACTGACGTAGTATGTATAAGAAACTTTTTAGTACAATTGCCTTCTTATAATTTTTAGTTTACGGGCAATTCACTAACAGTACGGATGTTTGATAGGGTCGTGTAAGAAAATTATTGTTTCATACCTGAAATAACGGAGAAAATTAATTAATTTTTCTTTTAAAATGTAACCGTGGTGTTACTTAACGTGTGTGTTCAAAAATTTCATGAAAATATTATCGGCAATTGGGAAAAAACAGTGTGCAAAGTTGCGAATTTTACCTGTGGATCAATCACTGTTTTCCTTTTGCGTGACCGTTCGTTGCGTTTATACAAAGTGTGAAAGTGTTAGTGCAATGGTAAATAAAAATTTAAGCATGAAAAGAGTATGGTTTCTGCATATGCATGTTCATTAAAATATAGGTTTATTTATAATTATGTTTCTTTGAAAGTACATACATATGTACATACTCGTATGTACATACATATGTGTATAATGTATATGTATAATAGAGGAAAATATTTAATTAAAATGAAATAAACTGAAAATTAATAAGTTTAATAATAAAAACGGATACAACTAAATTAATATTAAAAAGGAAATACACCAAAAAAAATTTACAAAGCTTCGTACTGAAATGAAGCGGATAAGGAAATGTTGAAATGGTAAGTCTACAAATTCTTTTTAATACCTAATTGATTTTTAAAACTATGTATAACATAAATGGTATATTTGAAGTTAATTCGTTTTGCAGTTGATGCGTAGGCACATACATATCGTCATCTTAAATGCAAACGGACATAACTACACTTTTATATTTTTTACCAGGGACCGTAACTGTTATAACTTTTATCGTAAAAGTCAGAAAATAAAAGTTATTTTTTGACTTTTATTTTTTCGAGCAAAAATAAAAGTTATTTTTTGACTTTTATTTTTTTGAGCAAAAATAACAGTTATTTTTGACTTTTATTTTTTCGAGCAGAAATAAAAGTTATATTTTGACTTTTATTTTTTTGAGCAAAAATAACAGTTATTTTTGACTTTTATTTTTTCGAGCAGAAATAAAAGTTATTTTTTGACTTTTATTTTTTCGAGTAGAAATAAAAGTTATTTTTTGACTTTTATTTTTTTGAGCAGAAATAAAAGTTATTTTGTGATAAATTCATTATATTTATTATAAATTTTGGCGCTTTTGCAATAGTGAATCGTTAAATTTACTTATTTAGAAAAGAATATTTGGAATATTAAATAATAATTTCTTTGTCAAAGGGGTTGAAAACACAAAAATAACTTTTATTTCTGCTCAAAAAAATAAAAGTCAAAAAATAACTTTTATTTCTACTCGAAAAAATAAAAGTCAAAAAATAACTTTTATTTCTGCTCGAAAAAATAAAAGTCAAAAATATTCTTATGAATTGAATAGGCTAAAGTTCGTAACGCTTTTTAAGCCAAATTACATGTGATAATTATTAATGAACAAATAACATCAAAGTTAGTTGTAAATATTCTGACAACAACACATAGTTGAACGGAACAGCCAGCCGTTTTCGAAGGCCACTAAACCTTCCTCATCAGCGTTCTTCTGTGTTTTTGGTCCACTGTGCGTGGTGTCAGTTGATGTAGATGTCTGCCTTATATACGTAACTTTATTGCAAATGGAATATGTGAATTGGTTTGATTCATTGCATTTCAATTTGCTAATGTGTTTCGTAATGTATACGCAAGTTACCATCTATATATATATACCATCTTCTATATATATTACCATCTTCTATATATATTACAACAGTCTTACCATTGTCGTTTTGTTCCTTACTAACTATACACATGTTTGTTAATTTGCTTATTTTTGTTCTACTTAAGACAAACTTTTTTGGTTTGTTACTATTAAGTATATTTTTTATTTTTAATTTTTGCCACAAGCCAATGACTATTAATTAGTTAATTTAATTATTATTTTTCGAACTGTATTTGTTTCTATATTCTTATGAATTGAATAGGCTAAAGTTCGTAACGCTTTTTAAGCCAAGTCAAAAATAACTGTTATTTTTGCTAGAAAAAATAAAAGTCAAAAAATAACTTTTATTTCTGCTCGAAAAAATAAAAGTCAAAAAATAACTGTTATTTTTGCTCAAAAAAATAAAAGTCAAAAAATAACTTTTATTTTTGCTTGAAAAAATAAAAGTCAGATATTTAAAAAGCATCGTATTTTCTGACAATTTGGTCCAATACTTGCAAAATGGTATACTTGGTTTCATTCTCCGACATTTCCTTGAGGTTGCTTTTTTTAATCAAAAATTCAAAAATAACAGTTATTTTCGGTCCCTGTTTTTTACAGGAGAAACAAAAAACGTTAGAAACTCAATAATAATAAAGTATTCTTGAAAATTTTCTTCGAAATTTACTTGTAGTATGCATACCCAGTAAAAAAAATTGGAAGTCATTCTAAAGGAACTACATCTTCATTGCTTCCAAAAAATCGATATTTTTAATTTGCCGATAGTTAGCAGAAAACCAAGTGGAAGATTATTTTAGCCATACAAAGCCTTGTAATTCCTTCATAGCTTTAGGAAATACTCACCAGAATTTTTAAAAAATCTATAGGCCCTATTATGAGTTGCATTCGATTTTCGATCTTCGCTGGGTATCGAACATGGAAAATCGAATGTTAAATTCATATTATGAGCATCGAAAATTTCGTTGAGCAACGAATTTTCTATCGAACAGAATTTAGCTTTCGATGAATTTTTTAATAAGAAATTTTGTTTAAAAATCTAAATGTTAAACAAGTTTTATTTTTAGGTACACAAACAAGAATTATAATCTATTTTTGTCAATTTTATTTACAATAACGAGATTCTTTGTCGAATGCTCGTCATAATACCAAATGACAATTCGTTCGATCAGTACTTTCGACTACAGTCGAAGATCGAAAGTTGCTCATAATAGGGGCCTATATTTTTAATGAAATTTATTAACTAATTTTAGTCTAAAATTTAAAAGTTATTTCCTTAAATTTACATGAAAACATTGTTTCGGGCATTAATTCGTATAAAAAGAAACGAATTGTTAGAATAGGTAACTATTTACTATTTTTCCTAGATAATAATATTATCATAGAACACAAAAAAGGAAATTTTTCTTAAAATCGCTTCCAATTCGGTGACCAGGCATCGAAAAAGAGAACTTCTTGCAATGACAACCCTATGTAAAAATCATTAGATCGGATCGAAATTTGCACTACTTCCAGATCGCAAATTCGACATTTTCATGACTTTTTTGGAGTGTCTTTTTTTACTGGGATACTTACATATATGTTTTTAACAATTTATTTCCTTTTAAGTTAGCTGCGTTTTATGTTTATATTTTTAACCATTTATTTCCTTTATATTATATATATATACATATACATATATATACATATGTATATATACATATATATATATACATACATATATATATACATATATATACATACATATATATATATATATATACATATATACATATATATATATATATATATACATATATACATATATATATATACATATACATATATATATATGTATATATATTTACGATAAGATTTTATGTTAGTTACGTTCCTGGCAATAAAAAATATATGCATTCGTAATTACGTCGGTTTGAATTTCTTTAACAAAGTCGTAATTTTTGATCGCAGAGGTCTAAATATTTGCGTGAACATGTATGTAGTTTGGTAAAATTAACCATAATCAATCAAAAACTCGATTTCGAATTTATTGTAGTTACGTTCCTTTGCATTTAAGATGACGATATGTATGTACATAGAAACATGGAAATATGAATACATATCGCACACTAAATCATAGTCACAATTCAAAAAATTTTAGATGCTGAGTAGTTGCAAACAACTGTTGATACTGTACAAATGACGCAAATATAAGACATAAACACAAGCATAACGGTATTTTATATTCTTCAAGAAGACTGTATTGCAAAAGACTCAAAATTATAAAAGTGCTTTTGATTTTTTATAAAGCAGTTAATTGAAGAAATATATAACGACCACAACAATTTCTTTTGCAACACAGTCTTCTTGAAGACTATAAAATACCGTTATGCTTGTTTTTATGTCACATACACCTATCCCTCGATTTGCACGATATATACCTTCCTGAGAAAGTCGTGTAAATCGAAATTTTAAATTTTTGTATGAAAAATCGTCTAAATCGAAAATAAAGGCAGAATCGCGTAAAAAATTGATTTTATTAAGAAAATATATACACTATGTATTTCAATTTAGTTTTTAAAATATCAAGCGTTTAATCAAAACGCATAAAAATAAACCTTTATTCATTGAGCAAAATAAGTGCTATTCATAAAAACAAAATTAATGTAATTCAATAAAACACATAAAAAATCGTGTAAATCCAGGTATTTCATAAATCTCTCAATTTACACGAAAACAAAAATAATCGTGTAAAAGTGAAATCGTGTAAAAAAAGTATCGTGTAAATCGAGGGATAAGTGTACTTGCGTCATTTGTACAGTATCAACAGTTCTTTGCAACTACTCAGCATATGAAATTTTTTTGATTTGTGACTCTTTATGATTTAGTGTGCGATATGTACATATGTATGTATATAGGGTGTTTTTAAAGGTGATAATTACATTTCGTCACCTTAAAGACGAAATAAATAACCCATTTTTCAAAAGTTTACAGGAGAGGGGAAAAACTTTATAAAATTGGAACTATTTGCAATATTGAAACAAAAATTACATACATATGTTGTTAAAAATGAAACCAGAAATATATATCGGTTGAGAAAATTTTGTTTTTCTAAGCACAGCTTAGGTTATTTGGAATCGAAATAATCTGAAACCAAATAACCTAACAGCAGTACTAATTAGTATGAATAAATAACAATTTCTTTATACATATGAATATTATATACATTAAATAATAACAGTTATAGTTTCTTTTACTGGTTTAAACAAAAAAAGTACTTGATGTTTGTTTAAATTACACTATGCAACAAATTTAAACTTTTATCGTGATTTTTGATGATTTATTTTTCTCTTTGCGTAACGGTCCTCTAGGTACAAAAACTGGTAAGATTAGATGTTCAAAATTTTGCACACATATGCGTTATGATATATGGAATAATAATCCATAAAAAAGTCATTTTGAAATTTTTGAAGATAGGTTATTAGGTCTTTAAGATGACGATATGGACATTTCCCATGTCATCGTACGTGGTGAGATCTGTAACACATTTTTGTAAAATCGTGCTTATACCCCTACAGAGTGGAATGGACTTTGCAAAAATAGGAGTAACTAAAAAATAATTTTGTCGTTATGTTTCTTTTAGAGGTTGCTATATTTTGGGGTACATTTTGTTTATTTTTAAATTCACTTAGGGCCATTATCACAACTTGGGGTTAGTTAATGGTAAGATTTTATATGACGTATGTATGTACATATAAAGTTTTTTAAAAATACTTGCGATGTTCTTTTATCTCTTACAAAAATATTGTATTCGAGGTCGAAATGCACAAACCTCGATAAGGGGGGTAATGTTTTTGCACTACGTATGTACATACATATATGCATGTACTTGACATTAGAATAGCATCCAAAGCAAATAAAAAAATCCCGTTAATCGAACCCCGTCTTTTCTCTTTTCAAATGGATCATTGTTGTTTTAACATTAATTTTAAAGTAGAAAAGAGAAAATATGTAGTTTTTATTGCAATTTCTTAAAATGAATCTAAGAGATATGTAGTCAGTTTCAAATAAATCAGGCTGAATTTGATTGATGGCATGGGTTATGTTGACACTGTGGTTTGTGGCTTATCCGCATAGACCTGCTACTAAAGAAAACCACACCCGAAAAAGTGAAGGCAATTAACATCTCCTCCACAGGGTGCATAGTGTCCAATATGGCATGAGCTGTGTGGGATGTAGAGCCGCCCTGTTGAAACTACATGTCGTCCATATCATCCAATTCTGGCGAAAAGAAGTTGATATTTAACGAATTATATGGACCGATGACGCCACTGTCGCAAAATCCACAACAAATATTGACTTTTTCGTAATGCATTTGATGCTTTTGGATCTCATGTGGTATGCTATCGTTCCAAATTAACAAGTATCCATACAAGGAGATAACACCTACGTTTTTTTTTATAGATTTTATGCAATATTTGCATACATGCTAAATAGTAAAATCTAGTTTATCAAATAAATGGTTTTTATTTTAAAAAGCAGGTAATTGATTTTAAAGTAATTAGCAAATTAATCAATTAATTTTATAATAATATTTTAAGCTTTTGTTGCAACTAAAAATGTATCATCTTCCAACAGACATCTTTGTCCCACATACGTATCATTCGGTTCCCAAAAATCATCCTCGTCATCGTCAAATGTTTGCAATTGCTCAGCTTTGACCTTATCGTCCACCAATATTTCACTGATTTCGTGTTGTTTCTTTTGGGCAAATTCTGCAATAGTCAATACATTGTCTTGCTCTTTGTCAAGATTTTTGAATTGTTTCAATTCGCTTGCTAAAGGACACGACTTCTTTTCATATAAATATTTCAGTTGTACGAAATGTTGACCATATGCCAAACGTTGTATGGAATTTTGTACAATGGCCGATGTCCAGCACACTGCCAATGTCGTATGTGGTTCATATGAGGCCACTATATTATTAAATTCTTCTGTTGTAATATTTGTATTGAAGTAAATTGTCTCGTGGTTGGCCAAGAAGCTATACATTTCAGATATTTTTGGAATGCTTTGTTCACAATGAGGGGATGAAGTCTTCAGAGATATAACATCCATATACGATAGACGCGATTTGAGTATTTCGTGAATGGGTAGAATAGACGACGGCGGTGCTGGCTCAGAAGGTTTAAGTAAACGACATTGAAAACTGGCTGTTTTTGTTGACTTGAGAGAGCGTTCTGGAAACATTATTTCGATTAATATAGGGTGAAAGTTTTTAATAAATTTTTTATTTATGTACCTCCCAAGAGTCCAGGGCTTATCTCTATTTGATTCATAACTAAGGAAAAAAACATAATAATAATAATAAAGTATGTATGTATGTATGTATATTAACCGAGTAAAATTTCATGTACTTACGATAAAATTTCTCTTTATTTAATTTGAATTGATCACAGTACAAGGCCAAAGAATTAATATATATTTCCGACATCAAAGGATGGTGTAATTTATTTTCATTCCGAACTTCAACATTAAGACCCAACTCTCCAGTGACAGCATTGGCTAAAACACAACTAACGTCCGTGTGCAAACATTCGTGTATATTAAAGCTCCAATTATGGCGCACCAAACGATATTTGAGATTTGAGTCCGATGATGGCAGAGCATAATAAAATAGCAAACGCAAAGTGTGCTCACCCTTGTTGAAGGGTGCTTGTATCCAGGCTGTTAGAGTGGTGGCTTCTTGAGCCTTCAACGCCACATTGTCGGCAGTTCGGTGTTTAAATAGACGGAAAACGTGTTGTTTGCGTATTTCTTTATCTTTTACTAATTTTTCGTTGCTTAGGTTTTTGATGGCTGTATGACAATTTTTTTTATAGAAGAGTTTTTTGTTAATATTTTTATTTAATATGAATACGAATGGGGGAAAATTTTATTTCGTGTGGGTTAAGCATAGCTTTAACCACAACAAAATTTTTGTTTGTTTATATTCGGCTAAGTCACAGAATTCAATTCCGTTTCGGAACGGAATGCAATCCAATCCACCTCAAGATGTCAAGCCTTAGCCGGAGCATACCCCAGTATACCAGCGCCCACCTCCCCCCAAAATCTAGACAGACCTGATAAATTTCGGTATTTTAGATTTTTTTTTTTAACAAAAATGGTATGAATTGTATTCCGTTTCCGAACTCTGCAACATGGCCAATTATTTTATTTTATGTCTTAATTACTTACAACTTAAAATGGATAGTGGTATATCGGCTTCTTTGTCTTGCAATGTTAACCAACGTGGATTGTCGCAACCCAGAAATATTTCTTCTATAGGCTTAATTCCTTCATTTCTTAATGATATTGTTACAGGTACAATTTCCCCAGCTAGTAAATCAGTTGGTATTGCAGAGAAACTTATGTTTAACCAGGGCATGGCTGGTATAACACGTATGTTAAGTTTTTGATCAAATAATGTTTGCTTATTTTTTTTTCCGGCCGGTCTGATGCTTTGTGCCTCGAATTGCAATGAACCTATTAAGGTATTATGGGGTTCTGTAGCTGAAGCTACTTTAGCTACCATACCAACTATAGTAAGACGACCTGTTAGTTTGGGTGTCAATTTAAAATATAACGTTTGACTGCCCTTTTCCTCGAGTTGCACAGTTTGCAGACTGCTTGATTTAATGGCGGCCATAATAGCGGCTTTATCTAAAACGGCATAGAATTCAATTTAATTTAATCTATTTTCATTTTCAATGCGCACGTAAAAAACTTACTTGGGTTTTCAGTTGAGTTTTCAAACAGACTAATATTTGTTAGCTCCTCGTCATTGTCGAACTTCAAACGCCATAACAGTTCAACATTAGTTAAGATAATAGTGCAACGAATGGTATTTGAAATTGTAGCCGCAACTTTGATAGGCTCTAAAATTATTTACAAAATATTTTTATTATTTTACTATGCATTCTTTTAAATATTAAACTTCAGCAATATAGTTTTGTTTGATTATAATCATTTATAAATGTACATATCGCACAATAAATCATAAACAGTCACAACTAAAAAAATACTGTATATATGTATGTATGTATGTATACATAATGTATATAAAAACGGGCATAACGGTATTTTATATTGTGCAGAAAGACTGCGTTGCACAAGAATTTTTCCAAGTCATTGAAAATTTTGTTCAGTGAACTGTTTATGAAAAAACCAAACCATTTTGATAATTTCAAGTTGTGACTGTTTATGATTTAGTGTGTAATATGTAAATACTTACCTCCCTGCACAGCCAAAGGATACTCGGTTGTTGGATTTTCTTTAGTAAATAGACTTCTTGAGGGTTTAAATAAAAACGGTTTATTGGCCGCAGATGTAGTTACTATCATTTCTTCAAGTTTATGCCAAATCGATTCTTCATTTAAATCAGTCTTCAATAAACAATATTATTGATAACACAACCATGAACAAAAACAACAACTTACATTAATATTTATATTTGTGGCTGATATATAATTAGCAGCAGAAGTGGGCATAGGCGATAGAGTAAGTACTTTTATTGAGTCTTGTACCACCTGTGGCAAAGCATGCGCTAATAAACCCAATTCAGGGTGACGTTTAATATACTCCTGATGAAAAACACGTACATGTCATACATACATACATATGTATGTGTCCATAATTATGAAATTACATTGCATTAATTACGATATTAGACAAATTTTAAATTTTGATTTGATGCGAAAAATATTAAAATTTTCTTTTCGTAAACTAAACTTACATTTTGTGTTTGAATAAACTCTTTAAGAAAACTCATTTGTTGTTGGCCATTCTGAAGACTACCGGGCCTTAAAAGGTGAGCCAATGAACGACTGGCCTCTTCAAGTCTCTTGAGCATATATGCCTGTTTGGCCATTGTGTATTGTATATTGTCTTCGGCTAAACTCCAGCCTTTTTGTTGAAATACTTGATAGGCTTGGTTGTAACAACGATAGGCGTGCTTGCGCTGGCCAGCACGAGAATAACGATTGCCGGATAGCACAATTTGAAATGCATAAGTGCGATGCATGGTCGGTGTGGAGGCTAAAAAGCAATAGGCAGCTTGTTCCAATAATAAAGCTGAACGCAAATCGGATTCTTCACTGGTCATACGTATTAATTGTTTGGCTGCTTCACCATAATAACGGGCCGTTTTCAAGCATTCCATACTTAATAAAGTGGCTCGAGTGGCAAATTGCTGAAGTCTTAGTAATTATTGTATTAAATAATTAAAAAAAGACGTGCTTAGTATAAATGATTTGCTTACTCACTTGCATGTATTTAAATAACATACTATGGCATCTTCCATATAATCATATGTTTTGCGACTGGAAGTGCCCAACATAAATGCTGATAAAGCAGCCATTTCCAAGGCTCCTGCATAATACTGCCATGCCGAATCAGCATTAAAGTCTCTTTTAGCCTGATGGTAGGCCTGAAATGCCATATTATAATGCCCAAACATGAAATATAAGTCGCCTAGTTTTCGTGTTTGTAATTCAGCTGATTCATGGGTATAGCTAAAAAAAAAATGCGCGCAAAAAATGTAACTGCTTAACTGAAATATAGATCTAAATGCAAAAATTTCTTACATGACTGCATTTTGATTGCTAACGCCGGAGCCTGGTTTACTGGTAACAAACCAACGTTTCGTTGCACTTAACAAAGACTTGCTGACTCCTTTTTTATTTGTTACCTTGTAACAAATTAACTTATAGTTTTTATTTTCAATTGGCTTGGCTCATTACTTACAGCTTCATTTAGTATTCCCACCAGATGTTCAACATATGGTATAAGTGCTCTAACGGCATAATCTTGCACGAAATGTCTTAAATTTTCCACATCCATAGAGTTAAGGCATTGGCCATGCGGAGCATCATAGTCTCCAGTCCAAACATTTGGATTTATATTTTGTGAGGCAATACTCTCGCTGCTTATGGAAAACTTAGAATTCTCGAAAAGAAAATGAACGAGATTTTACAAAACATGACACATGGTCTTAAGCGTATAAAGCCTAATATCATTATAGGTATGTAAGTCTTTATATGATTCTAATTTAAAAAATAAATTAATTTACAATTACCAAGTTCTTCAGATTAAAAATAGTTTTCACTCTCAAACTATTTTTGCTTACACTATTCTATCTCACCTTGTCCTCCGTGGTATTTAAAAAATGATACGTTAAATACCCCTCTTAAGGTACGGTCACACTTGACAAACATTTGCCCAAAAAAGCGTAACCAGCAAATACTAATGAAAAATCTTTTCATTCAGACGCGTGTTTATTAAGTTCAATAGTTTCCAATAATATTGTATTCTTTAACTTTGCCTATCTGTTAAATACGAAACTGATTAACTTAATAAACACGTGTTTGAAGCAAAATACTTCTCATTAGTATTTGCTGGTTACGCTTTTCTGGGCAAATGTTTGTCAAGTGTGACCGTACCTTTAGCCAATATCCAAAGGATAACATCTCCCCCGAAACTTATAGAAAATTATTCCTCCCTTTATAAAAACTACAGAAATTCCTACTTGTACTTACCGATAATATTAATTCCAACGATATACTCACATACGTTTGCAAGAAATTTTCCCTCCTAAATAACACATGGACTAAAAACCTCACAATATTGCAAAGAAATCAATAACAATAAAATTAACATAAACAATTACCTAAATACAAATATAAATCTATGCTTTAATAGCACAGACTGTAAGAAGTACATAAGACTCAGACTTGGTCGTACATTTATAACAAAAAAATTTTTAATAGACTCAAGCACTTCAAATATATGTCCCTACTATATGTATAATAAAAACTAGCATGAAGTTAGCATAACTGATAAAATTCAACATGATCTTAACGAGTATTAAATCCTAGAGTGGTTTTTTATGTAAAATTGTATGGTAAAACTCGTTAAGACCATTTTCAATTTTACCACTTATGCTAACTTCATGCTAGTTTTTCATTATACATATGGCTGAATATCTGATGAATCCTAACATATACCTCACTAATCCTTCCATCCACAAGATTCAGACTATCATAGCATTTCTAAATGCCAGCAATATATACAAAGAAATCTAAAACCACACACATTCATAAAAACTTATTTGCACATCCTTTGAATCCAATTTATCAGCTATATTTCAATATATGTACAAACCTTTTCCTCTTTTTTTCATCTAAAAAGCTGAAGGCCTTAGTATCCATTGCTTTCAAATATAAGTTATATTAACTAGTTTCTTACTAAAGCTTATAACGTAAATAAATAAATAAATAAATATTTTAGCTTACTTGTAAGTATTGCCTTTCATACTTACTATGGCCTCTGTTGCATTTTCTTGAACGGGACTAAGAGGATGCATTATTCCTGCCGAATCGATTGACTCTTTGCTTGCCTCAGCATCATTTAAAGTTGAAAACTGCAATGTCGGCATGGAAATCATATACAGATTATCTTGTGGTGTTTTATGCCCGCTTAATTGGTCACCACTGGCACTATTAGACCCCAAATTGTCTAATGTTTTCGGATGTCGCCTTAAATATGGGGTCCAGTAGTCGGGCACTTCACTGATAACATTGGCGTCCAAGGAATTTATTTGTATGAGAAAACATTTAGCATCACCGAAAGTGGATTTTAACATTTCGTATCCCTGTTGAGCCCTAGACAAATCTCCTTGACTGCCCTCGTGTAATACAACATAGCTATTAAGAACATCAGAAGATTGAAACCACTTTGGCAGTTTTTGTGGCGTTATATTTTGCATTTGATGAACATTTTGAGAAAGTTTATGAGCTGTCTCAACAATATTTGGATCACCACTAGATAACACAATGAGACAACTTAAAAGATGCCTTGTAAATTCATGATCGGCTGGAAATTGCACAGTTAAGAAACTTTCACGCCAATTTTCAAACCAGGGTTCAGCAGTGGGTACCTCAAGGCTAATATTATCTAAAACAAAGGGCAGTTTCTGTGATATATGTATGTACATATGTAAATATATTGAACAAATTTGTTTACACACCTAAGCGCACGATTTTGGTTTTATCGTTATGAGCGTTAGTCACTGATTCATTTAGCATTTTGCGAGCAAGTACTGTTTGCGGTGGTCTCCAATCTACATCACAAAAATTTAAACGTAATCCCCTTATGGAGACGCTAGTGCCAGAAACGTCACGAAAGTGGGCTAATGAGAAGGAACATTCAAATGCGTTGTACAATTAAATCAATATATATTTCTATACCGTCATTTTGCAGCTTGGCAAATGGTTGTAGTAGTTCCACAAATGATAAATTATTACGATGGCACACATCATCTGCATACGGGCTTGTTAGAACTCCTATCAAAGGTGAAAATATATTTTGCACTATTTCTCTAGTGCTAAAGTTTTGGCCCGTCAAATGTATCATTTTGAATCAATTTAATGACAAAAAAAAACTTTTTCCCAATACAAACAATACAATTTTCAATATCTAATCGTAAAAAAACAATACAATAAACATTCAACTATACGTACAAACAACTAAACAGATGGTGATGAAATATAGAGATGCCACAAGATTTCAATAGAAATTTGTACAGCGTTACCGCTGAGAAGGGTGGTCAAAATGGGATTTAAAAAAGAGTAACAAAAAGGGAATTTCAAAGAAAAAAATAGAGCATCTTTTATACAGAAGCGTCACGAGACGGAAGATAAGTGTATTTCTCTGTTTGTCTCGTTTTGCCTCAAATTTCGTTGGTGTTTGTGTTTTGATTCTTCTTTCTAGTGCAGTAAAATTACAACGCTTTTTATTGATTCGTAAAGCAGCTCTGGGCGAGTCAACATCACGCGTCGTTGGCAATTATTTCTTAAATGCAACCAGGCCACTGTTGTTTATTGGCCTTCGAGAGTTTTGCGTCTCACCGCATGTGATTAATGGTTGGCGTCGGTTAACGGTATCACCGCGATATCCCGTTGGTTTCCATTAACCACATGCAAAAACAAAAACAATTATAAAAACAATCACCACAAAGGAGTGGATCTTGGAAACTCCTACTTCCTATACGAAGGTATAGGTCGTTCGCAGCAACCGAAGGAAGCTCCTACACAACAACAAAAAATTATCACCACAAAGGTGACACCATGGACTAAGTGTCCGAAGTCACCTTTTTTGACATACTACATAGTATGTCAGCACAACAGGAAGAAGAAGAAGAAGAAGAACGCTTTTTATTAGCTGTGTTAATTGGTAAGTGGTAATACACCAGAGAAACAAGTCGACCGACTCGAAGCAGACGGCGCGCCGCCGCCGGTTATTTTTCTGGAGCTGGAGCTTTTTTTACCTGTCAATTTCTTCACTTCTGTGTATTCTGTGGTATTAGTATTTCATCTCTATAAAAAATATTTAAACGTCATATATTATTCAGGTGTGTGATAGAATACGATGGAAAATCCTCATATACATTTTTGATGAAGTTAATATCGTTATATATATTTATTAGAATCGCATTTAACATAGCGTCTATATCTGATAAAAATTTATCATAACAACTAACAAAACGTCGGCAGAGTCGTTGTCAAATTTTTGTTAATACAAGCATGCATGCGAACACATTGTGGTTTTTTATTATGATAAATCATAATTTCTTTGCCGCCGTGAAGAAAGTTTGTCACAATGCATGCAATACTTCACTTCATAATTTTTAAAAAGCTTTTATTTAATAAAAACATCAATATTTTTCTTTGTTCTTCAATTTTTTTTTTACAAATTACATAAAAATTTTATATTTTGCATATAAATTAAAACGTCAAACAGTTTATTTATGTTTTTTATCAAGACAAAGTTGTCTAAGCTGAACCTCTGACAAAATTGTTAAGACACTGCAGTAACACTAATAAATACAGTCTACATCTGATAAATTTGTCTCTTGATAACGATTTGACTTTAATCATGATAGAAATTTATCAGGTATAGACTCACTGAAACACATAAAACATGAAACGTATATACTTAAAAGCAAATTAAATTTTACTAATAATCTGCCAAAACAAGAGCAAAAGTTAAATTTGTTCAAACAGACCCAAAATAGTTACAATAATGCAAAAGGGGATTTTAAAAGTTAGAAGGAAATTGTAAAAGGCCAGTATGCAACTTTATTAGCACTCACAACGGTAACGCTGAGTATGTATTCCATAATTCAAAACACCGCGACAACATACAACTCCGCATCACAATGGAAATTTTGTTAATTTTTAATACTGTGTTTGTTATTTATCATATAACTAAAACTAATTCTATATGTGGTAAGCATTTATTATTTATAATTAATATACTGTTTTCCTTGATAAGTATGAAGTTGTTGAATATTAAACAATAATAATTGTTGCGCTTCGAAGTTCAACACACAAACATATGTTGCCACTCACTATAAAGTGATTGCCTCTTTAGCAACAATGGGATTTGGCGGGAAAGTTGGCAACATTTCTGGAAATGTCATTTTTTTATTATAAGAAATATTTTTGGCAAACACTTCCCTCTTTTTAACAAAAAAGTGATAAAAGTTCTCAAATTTGTTTAAGCAATAAATAATCATCTCAAATATTACAATAATAATAAGGTAATTGTGATTTCATTTTATAACTACAGAAAATAGTGAAATATTTTTGTTATTTTAGGTAAATTGAAATTAAATTATTTTCTACAAGTAGGAATTACACCATCTGCCTTGCATTCTTTGCTAAAACCAAAGCTAAACTTTATTCTATTGAACACGCTATCAATTGAAAGCAAACACATTGCTGTCGCATAATTTTAATATGGCTAAGGTACATATCACAAATGTTGTGGTTCTGGACAATCCTAGTAGTTTTTTCAATCCTTTTCAATTTGAGTTAACTTTTGAATGCATCGAAGAACTTAAAGAAGATTTGGAATGGAAAATGATATATGTGGGCTCGGCTGAGTCGGAAGAGTATGACCAAGTCTTAGACACAATATATGTTGGTCCCGTGCCTGAGGGTAGACACATATTTGTTTTTCAAGCAGACCCACCAGATGTAACAAAAATTCCTGAACCAGATGCCGTTGGTGTAACTATAGTTTTGCTTACGTGTTCTTATAGAGGTCAAGAATTTGTTCGTGTTGGGTATTTTGTAAACAACGATTATGTCGATCAGGAAATGCGTGAAAATCCTCCACCAAGACCATTATTTGATAAATTAACCCGCAATATTTTGGCAACGAAGCCTCGTGTAACACGTTTCAAAATCAATTGGGATGATGCAAATCAAAATGATTTAGCAAATGGCAATGGTCACGATGGTGAACATATTGACGATGAAATGCAATGTGGTGCTATGATTGACGGTGCCTCAACTTCCGGAGCTGCTTGCTCATCTGCAACAGACTACACATCTATTGATGCGCCAGAAGCAACAATTGATGATAACAGTTTAGCTATGCCTATTGAAAATGGCGTGGCAGCTTTAAATGAAAACTCAAATTCGTTAGCCATGGAATGTTAAGTTTAATTTATTAATTTTTGCCTTAGGTTTAGCAGAAAACTCATATTAGTTTATTGTAACTCCTCTTATAGTCTGAAGGGGATGATTAACAATTAATATTCCCAAAAGCGTAATATTTTGAATACAACTGTACCGATGGATGGTTCGCTATTTCTTAAAAGCCTTATTCAGAAAACATATTTTTGATTTATGGAGTTTTATAGCTAAGTTTTCCACAGAAAATTCATTTTATAAACTGTATGAAAGCAAATTATTTTTTATGAATAAGGCAGTAAATCATTCAACATTAAATAATAATAATTACACTTATACTTTATAATTCGCCTGTCTGAAAGATTGTATCGTTTCTAATTTCTAAGATATGTTAAATGCTTTTTTATGTTAAATTCACGTTTATTTTTTATTTTTGTATTTATCTTGTATTCAGAAAGTAATTTACTTTATGCTAAAATCAGCAAAATACAAAACTTTGATTTTTGTGCAAATTAAGTTGTGTCGTTGTTTGTTAGGTAATATATAAAATTGAGCTTCTGTTGTTTGCTAATCCGTGCCTCGTTTGTGTAACTTGTGAAAAGTCTTCTCATTGAAAAAAATAAATTAATTGTATGGATGGTCCTATTTTTTACAGTACTATTCATATAAAAATTCAAATAAACTTGCAAAAAATGTAAAGAAATACAGCTTTTTTTTCATATAGAATGATGTTTCACAAGCTGGTAACATTTTTTTTCGAATCGAGAAGTTCCCACATTCGTAACAGAAACGAGGATGTCGTTTTATATTTTATACAGACCAAATAATTCTTGGTTTATTTCACCAAGTAACTTAAAAACCGACAGATGTGTGATGAAAATTTAAAGACGAAGCAATTTCCAGTGGAAAAAAGTTATGAAGGGCTCTTTATTTCTGAGTTCTAGAGATCGTACGAAATTTATATATTTTCAAAAATATACATTTAAAAATATTTCGATTTCTATCACATACCTGAATGATAACGTTTGCTTAAAAGTGAAAAAAAAACTTCATTCAGTCGTCCAAATTTATATTGCTTAGATTAAAGAAAAACTACATACTACTTATTTATGTAAATTCTTAATTTCGAAAAAATAAAAAGATTTTCGTACCCGATATCCCTGAGTTTTACTGACTTCTTTCTGTAATGAATATAACGATTATATAGATACAATAATTTTCTTTGGAACAATAAGTCATGATATTTATATCGTTTTTTAATACGCTTTTATTAGCTTCACATGTACATATGTATGTATGTATGTAATGGAAACTTTCAACGTAATTTTTAACAACTTCAAGACGTCCGATCAACTTGAAACTTTGCACACGTATTAGGTTCCGATGACAATGCAATTTATTGGATATAAAAATGGGCTGTGCCACGCCCATACGAAGGACATATCTTATATCTTGAAAGCTATAGCAGTTAGAGTATTCAAATTTGGTATGGTCTCTTTTTGAGAGAAATGTGCTTAGTAATTCAAACAATTGGTAGCGTAGGATCGGTGGAAGGGGCACCCCCATACAAAGTAATTAATAATAATTTTATATCTTGAAAGCTATAATAGCAAGAGTTTTAAAATTTGGTGTGTATTCTTTTAAGAGCGAGGTGCGAAGTTTATCGAAATTTAGGTATAATAGGACCGCGGCAAAGGCCATCCCCCATACAAAATAATTAATAATAATATATATTGAAAGCTATATCGTGTTCAAATTTGGTTTTGTCTCCTTTGAGAGCGTGAAGGGGGAAGGGGGAAGGGGCACCCCCCACCCTATCAAAGTAATTAATAATAACAAGTTTTTAAATTTAGTATTCATTCTTTTAAGAGCGAGGTGCGAAGTACATACATATATCAAAATTTACATATGCATGTATGTAGGTAGAATACAAAGTAATTAATAATAATTTTTAATCTTGAAAGCTGTAATAGCAAGTCTTCAAATTTGGTATGTATCCTTTTAAGAGCGAGGTGCGAAGTATGTACATATATCAAAATTTAGGCAGAATAGGACCGCGAGAAGGGACACTCCCATACAAAGTAATGTATAATCATTTTATATCTTGAAAGCTATAATAGCAATAGTCTTAAAATTTGGTAAGAGTTAATTTGAAAACAAGACACTACCATAGGTAGCTGCGCGGAAAGGGGTACTCCCCATACAAAATAAATAGCAATTACGTGATATCTGGAAAGTATTCAAATTTGCTATGGGTAAATTTAAACAAGATTCACGACTATATTGACAATAAAAATTAAGAAAATAAATTATAGTTAAAAAAAATAATTTAAAAACACGGTTTAATCACCCTTATTGCGTTTGACGTAGTTGAAAAACGACAACTGTCGTAGTTGCTATCGAATGTAAATGTATTTGTACGAAAGAAATAACTCATTCGCCATCGTGAAATAGGCAGTTAATATCCAAACATCCATGATTTTGTATTATGATTGAATTATTTTGTTAATAACCAAATTTTCATTTTCATCTTATTCCAAATTAAATAATCTTAAATGAATGTTGGTATTTCTGTTGCTATTACACAAACTTTAATTTATTTTTAATTCAGTTTATTTTAAACTATAATTTTCTATGTAGATAAAAAAAACTCTTAAAAAATTGTGTCTAAAGCAAAATTGGCGATTTCTGTAGAAATAGAATAGAATTTTTTATATGTATGAAGAAACTATGTACATACATATACATATGTATACCAAAAATTGATAGAAATGAATACAATTTCACGAAATATTTATTATAACTACATAGTATGTAGTACATACATATAAAAAACTCCAATATTTTCTGTATAAAATTTTATTTTAATTAAAAAAAAAAACAAATTAAAAAATATAACAATTTAAAATTTTAGTATGCTTCCAAATCAGTTTTACAATAATAATTTTCTATAAACGTAAATTAAAACTTATATTGCAATATTCCTCACAAATCTCATCGGCGGTGCATTGTAAGTTTTTCCGACAATTTCTACGTGATTTACGTAAATGTCGTATATACTCGATAACGTTATGAATGTGTTCGAAGCATATGAGGCCAGCAGTGCCTACACTAAGATCAAAATAGCGAAAGCGATTGAAATTGCAGGTGCAACCATCAAATAAATAATAATATTTCACTTCGGAATCGGCACAACGAAAAATTACAAAGTTATCCCAGGGTGTCATTATGAGAATTCGGTCGGCCACTTTGAAACCAGCTTGGAAGAGTTTACAAATACTCTTGTAGCTGCCACTTTCAGAACCCACAACAGCCATGTTTACAGGATACTTGTTATAGCCGGGATAACGATTTGGATTGGGACGTGAACAGTAATGTTTTTTGTATTTTTCGTATTCTTCATTTTCATCGTCTGCCTCGGTACCGTCGATATCCAGTTGGGAGACATCTTTGCTATGATGGCTTTCTTCGCCAGTTTTGTCAGCGGGTTCTTTAAGTTCATCCTCTGTTGTACTTTTTTCTTTATCCTGGGAACTTTCTTTAGTAATTTTGTTGGCATCATTGACCATTTCATCCTCTTTATCGCTAACTAGTTTTTTTTCTTGATTATCATGTAGTTCTACTTGATTTGCCTCCAGTGCAGGTTGAATGGACTGCTCAATATCTTTGTCTTGCATGTGACTTTCCTTTTTGCTAAAATCAAATTCCTCGCTAAGGTCTTTGCGTATATAACGGTCTTGGTCTATGTTTAAATATTCGTTTTGGAATAGATCTGTATCCTTAGTTACATCTCTGTGCTTGCTTGGAGATTTGTGTCTGCGAACATTTGTGTCTTCGCTGCTTGGAGATTTCTGTCTGCGAATATTTGTGTCTTCGCTGCTGGGAAATTTGTCTTTGCTGATTTTGTTTTTGCGAACATTTGTGTCTTCGCTGCTTGGTGATTTCTGTCTGCGAATATTTGTGTCTTCGCTGGTGGGAAATTTGTCTTTGCGAAATTTGTCTCTGCGAATATTTGTGTCTTCGCTGCTTGGTGATTTCTGTCTGCGAATATTTGTGTCTTCGCTGCTGGGAAATTTGTCTTTGCGAAATTTGTCTCTGCGAATATTTTCGTCTTCGCTGCTGGGAAATTTGTTTCTGCGAATATTTTCGTCTTCGCTGCTTGGAAATTTGTCTTTGCGAAATTTGTCTCTGCGAATATTTTCATCTTCGTTGCTTGAAAATTTGTCTTTGCGAAATTTGTCTTTCCCTGGATCTTGTTCTCCGCTGGTGTCCCTATCTTTGCGCGGACTCTTCTCTTTGCTACGAGATCTCTTTTTACCTTTCAGCGTGCCTTCTTTTCTATCATTGTCGTCGCTAAAATCTACTTTTCTGCTTAGATCATTATCTCTCTTGCGATCTTCGCGGTTTTGTAATTTATTCGAATCCTTTGCATCCTTAACTCTACTTGAGCCTTTTTTCCGATTTGCCTCGTTGTCTTTATCACTCTCTTCTAAATTTTTACGTATTTTCTTGGTTTCTCTCAGGTCTCCTTCATCAGTTGACTTATTTTTCCTGCGCTTTTCGCTTTTATTTTGTTTCCCACTCATAGGTTTGTTAATTTCGCCATCACTGGTGGTTTTAGTTTCCTTAGCTCTTTTGGTTTTACCATCTGATGCGCCGTCAGCTGTGCGGTCAGCTTCGCTATCATTTGCACCCTTACCTTTCTTAGTTTTCTTTGAGCCACCTTCTTTCCTACCACCTTTGCCTTTATTCGCTTTCCCTTTGCTGCTCTTACCGCGTCCTTTGGCACTTCCAGTATTCCTTTTGCGTGCTTCTCCTTCTTCACCACTAGAAGACGACTCCAAACCTTCAAATTCTTCCACTTCTCCCGTCTCTGCTCCTGCTTCTTCTTCACCTAATAGTTCTTCTTCGCTGGATGAAGTCCTAAGCTCGATTTCATCTACATCTGACTTTAGATCTTCATCCTCGTAATCACTTATTTCACCCAGAACTGCTTTGCACATGTCTTCGGCTTCTTCAAAGCAAACATGCTCGTTAATCGACATTACTTCACCATAAGCATCAAGTTTGGGCTCTTCAACTGGCATAGCATTGCCCGGTTTTCCCTTTTGCTGGCTATGTATATTTTTGACTTTAAGCGCATGAATGCAAAACCTGCTAGTTCGATTCGAATCGAGCAACATGTGATTCAAGACATTCATAAACACCTCGAAAGAACGGAACATTCTCAACGTAGCGCTTTTCTCCATCTGTTCATAAGCTTCAGACTCATTCTGTTTTCCTAGGATTCGATGGCGATATGGATCAAGCAAATAAATAAATTCATGTTTCTTCCAAATAGCATACATTTGATAATTTATTTTCAATATCAATTTGCAGTCTCCTGCCTCAAAAGCCTTTCTGATATTATCAGCCAACTCACTGTGCCTAAAACCAGGCACGCAACGCCAAGTTCCTTCATATTTGCACCCTTCTAATTCGATGTTGACATGAAATTGTCCCAGAGTAAAATATGTTGGGAATTCCCTTATATCAATGGTTTCCATGGACTTACATTGCGACCAACTTGATTGACAAAAGTTAACCCCAAAACATATAATTTTATCCATCACTTTCAAGTCCCAAGTAGCTGGATGATCTATTTTAGAGACAATAATAGCAGCTACAGCTACTGGCAGGCCACTGCGATTTCTTAGCAGATCTCTTCTATTAAGTGAGAGATGAAATTCCGATTTCAGGTAGGCGTAATCATCATTAACAATTTCATATTGATGAGTTCGTATACCATAATCTTTTTGCATTATACCGCCCTCAGGTGTAATGACTTTAACCACTTTCATTTCTCTTATTATTAAAGGGTCTGTCTCCTGCAACCCACTAAGATTGACAATTAAATGCTTAACATTTTTTAAACTTCTTAAACAGATTAGCATTGCAACGCCTTTGTCTTTGTCGGTCCGAAAATCGGTTACTCTCCTTCCACAGGCATCGAATACAAAGTAAGCGTCCTTTGAACGCCATAGCAGGGCGTAAAATGATTGAACCTTTACGAGACCGTATTTGTGTTGTCGGAAAAATTTTTTCAAAGCCTCAATAAAGTCTGCCAAAGTTAACTCTACCCCATCACCCTTAGCGCCGACTTCAGTAGAATTTGTGACATCCAATGTGAATTGTGGCATTAGTTCCAAGTGAAAATTAAACTCGGATAATTGAAAGTACCGTAAAATATCTCTTTCACTGGGCATATAAATATCAGCTGGTGATGACTCCACATCGGTTTCCGCACTTTGCGAACTGGTATACAAGTTAAGACCTTCTTTCATTATGTCGTCAAGAACCAACGAGTCCCAAGTTTTCTCATCATTAAGATATAGGCGAGCTAATGCCTCAAGGTTTGTTGCATATCGAATCTTTGTAATATCTTCTGCCTTGTCTTCGTTTTTAAAATCGGTGCTTGAAGCAACTAAACCAATGGGTGTTCCCAAAGAGTTTTCGTTTTCATCTTTGGTTCTAATAACTGGAAAATAAGAAAAGCTCTTTAATATGTATGTACGTATGTCCATATCGTTACATTAAATTAGAAAGGCTCTACCTAACTCATTATTTTTTCGAAATCGAGATTTTTGCATTTTTCGATTCTTCTATCGAAATATATAAAAAAATCGATTTAAAAAAAAAAAATAATGAATTAAGGCCTTTTTATATTAAAGTAAGGATATGTATGTGAGTGTACATAAAGCTTTACGGATTTTATACCAAAAACCTTATAATACTTTTATATAGTTTTAACAATTTAACCTTGGACCAAACTTGGGAAATTTCTAAATATGTGTATAATTGTACTGCAATTTGTAATTGTAATTTAAAACCTTCAATTAAAATTACTTGTAATTATAAATGGATGTTTCAATTACAAATTACATCTGACTGTAATCGTTTTTTTGCAATTACATGTATGTAATTGAAATTGTATTTGATTTTTTTCAATTATAACCACATGTAATTAGAATTGATTTTTTTTCAATTATAATCACATGTAGTTTTGATTTTGATTTTTCCACCACAACTACTTTTAAATGTTTTTTTTTTTAATTTTCAGTTGCAAACAATTTTGTAATCTATGTGATTACACATTACAAAATGTAATCATTACTGCAGAAGTCTGTTTTAAATTCATAGTTTTTGTTTCTCCTTAAAAAAAAATTGCAGTTACGGGTTTTTAGATTTTAGGTGATATTGAGGGCAATTATGAATAAAATTCCGCGAGAAATTTCTCCCGGGAACAATTTCAAATAATAGCAAGTAATGGGAAAAGGAGGAAATTTCTCGCGGAATTTTATTCATAATTACCCTGATTATAAAATTAACAAGTGTAAAGTTTTCATATATACATATGTAATTACATACACAATTATGTATCGTAACCTCAATATAGAAAGGCCGTAACTTATTAGTTTTTTGAAATCGAGTTTTTTGTATATTTCGATAGAAGAACATCTAATGTATCGAAATATGCAAAAATTTCGATTTAAAAACATAATGAGTTGGGGTCTTTCTATATTAATGTAACGATATGTACATATAGACAGATATGTAATTAAAAAATGTAAAAATTAAGCTGAAAACCAAAAAATGGTTGAAAAAAATTTTGTGTGCCGGAAAGTTTAATAATTTGGGCGAAAAAAAAACATTAGTGCGTGTGAACCCAGTTTTACTGTTAGTTTACCGAAATTATTATGGAAACTAAGCATATTCACCCTTATCGGCAACAAAATTCGAAAATTTTTTTCACGTGAAATTTCTCCCATGATAAAAAATTGTGAACCAAATTAAAAAATAGTATACTGACACAATATTGGCGTTAACAATTTTAGGGAAAGGGATCATATTTTACGTGAACTTTTATTCCCGATAAAGCTGATTAACTTACCTTTTCGCTGATATCGACATTCTGGAGGGGGATTTGTGTCATGACCCCCAAATATATTACAATTCCTTGTACTACAAACCAATTCGTGCCTTAGAGGTCTTTCTGCTCGTATCCTTAAAACAACAGAAGTAGAGCGAATCATTTGTAAATAACTAGATATAAAATAATTATCTTAAAGCAAGCCCTTACATAACATATGGCTTAGTAGAACACTGTGGCATACAAGCATCGCATGTGACAGGAGGACAACAATGACATTCCGCGTCGTTATTCATTATGCTGCATGTGTGACTGAAATTTTGAATCTTTGTTATTAACTATTATTTTTTTTTCTTGCTTTATTTGGTATTAATCAATAATTTTTAATTTATTGAATTTATTTTATTACTATTAAAAAATCCTCCTTAAAAATGTTTGGGTTTTTCAATATTTTCTAACTGAAATTTGACAGCTTTTGAATGGATTGTTTATATACATGCATATATGCTTTTTTTTGGGACAAAATTGTCAGGATTTGAAATTTTATTTTTTTTATTTCCATTTTTTTTATAAGTGTTTAAAAAATGGTTGAAGGGTTTTACATATAAAAAATTTTTTAAATATTTTAATAGCTTATTCGAAATTTTCATTTATTATTTATAACTTTTTCACGTTTTATTTGTAGTTCTTAAAAACTTTTTTAATAAAAAGTTATTGTGTTCCAAGTATAAGGTGTAGTAAATAATCGTTTCACATAAAGATGAGCTAAAAGCAGTGCAGTATCCGTCTGCTTGTCTTAATACCAGTGACACTCAAATATTCTTGTAGTTTTGTAGTGAACAGAAAAGTCCCTCCGCCTTTACAATTTTTGGCATGACTTCATTTTCCTTGCACCCGTTCTTCAAATAGTGCATAATGTAAAATAAATTCGACTTTGACTGGCACATGAAGGCGTCCGTACGGACACTATATATGTAATACTATACGAACTTTTGCCTATATAATACATACATGTATGTATTGTTTTGGCATTTTTTTCGTACATACATATATGGAGTTTTTAAAATTGTTGGCGTTTTTTAGTTATGGCATTCTTTTTACTTTTTGCGCTTTTTAGTTTTTACGATTTTTCGGTTATTGGCGTTTTTTTTAATTTGGGGGTTTTTTTAATTTAGGCGATTTTTTTCATTTTGGCGATTATTTCGGTTTTTGGCGATTTGTTTTAGTTTTAGAGATTTTTTTCAAATTGGTGCTTTTTTCGTTTTGGCGATTTTTTTTCGGTTTAGCGACTTTATAATTTTGCGTGAAGCGGCCCATACACTACAACAGCATACACGCACAATCAAGCTATTGAGCAATCATGTTCGAACCACATAACATACCAGCAAGCTGATACAATATTCACTTTTTAAAAAAATTCAAGAAGGGAGGTTATAAATAGTGACACAGTTTTTGCTGCAATTTTTATTGATATTTTGTTAATATTAGCAGCTATGCATAACTAAAGTGCTCAAATTCCATTTTCCATTGAAACAAATTATTTTTCAACAAATTACGATTTTTAAATGCATATTTACTTCTTGATAACTTTACTCAACTGAGCTAATTTCACCATACACTATACCAGCAAGCTGGTACCATTAGCAAAATATCAAACTCTGTTTCACATCACTACAGCAAAACGTACAATCACACAAAATGCCCATACACGACCCAACCGCAGGCACAAACACTTGATTGCGCATGCATGCTGTAGTAGTGTATGGGCCCCTTAAGAGTTTGCCTCTTACGGTTTCCATGATACAGCAAGTTGTACAAATTACATAGTCAAAATTACATTAACTGATAGAATACCCTTTAATATTTAAATTTAAATTGTCTATATATGTACTTACATACATACATATGTATGTATATATAATTGTATATTACATGGGATTTTAACATTCCCCCCTATCGTGGTTGGCGTATTTCGACTGCGAAATAATAATATGTATAATAAAATAACAAATACACAGGGTGACCGATGACATTTTTCAAAAAGTGGCACCAAATAGGGGATTTATCAAAAAACGGGTCAAAATTAAAAAAAACGAGAAAACTTTTTCCGCCTTATTCATAAAAAATATTTTAGGTTTATTACAGGTTTATTTGACAAATTTCTCATAGAAATACGTCAAATAAGCGCTTAATAAACCTTAAATATTTTTTACGAATATGCCAGTTTATTTTTAATGTATTTTTATATAGCTCAACCAAAAAAAAGGGGGACAAAAAGTGGCAAGGCAATCGAAAAAGTGGCCATTTGCCACTTTAGTCGCTCAAACGGTTACGCTGCAAATACACGTACTGCTGTTGTTGCTGTTGTTTTTACAGTTCAAATCAGCGATGCCAACTATTTATAACCCCAACGCGCTATTCCCCTTCTCAAAACGCGCTAGAACGCGATAAGTTACAGTATTGTAAACTATTTATAGCCAAAACGCGCTATTTTCCGACGCGCTAAATTAAATTTTAATAAAAGTCGATGTATGTATTCTGTGGTTTTCATTAATTACAAAGTATGTTATATATTTCACATTTCGCGTTTGTGATATCAAATTGTTATATTTTTAATCCTTTTTAGAGAGTTCTAGGAAATTTTTGAAAAATATGGACGCATGTACAAAACATTTTTTTTCTAAAACAACAACGCAACTTCCACCTTTTTTTAAATAACCTTAAATAATAACTTTTTTTTTGGCTCTACTGAAAGAATTTGATTTTGGACATACATAAAGGGTGTTTTTTATTGAGGTATAGAACTTTAAGTTGGCATCACTTTTTTAACTGGCGGCCATTTTGTCAGCTGTCAAGTGATTAATATTTAGTTTGGTTTGCCATTTCATCATGAACATGAAGGTTGACAAAAGAACAACGCTTGCAAATCGTGCAAATTTATTTCGAAAATAATGGTTCAGTTCGCGAAGTTTACCGCAAGCTCCGTCCATTTTATGGTCGACATAATCGTCCATCAGAGCAATTAATTCGGTTAACCATGGATCGTTTTCGCACTACGTTTACTCTATGTGATAATACGCATCCGCAGAGACGTCGAACAGTGCGCACCGAAGAAACAATTGCCGCTGTAGAGCAAAGTGTTGAAGAGGATCCGAATGAATCGATTCGCCACCGTGCACAGCAATTGGAGCCATGATAACCGACTATTTTGTTCCCGAATTGGATGGCATGAATGTGGATGAGTTGTGGTTCCAACAAGACGGCGCTACATGCCACACAGCGCACGTCACAATCGATTTATTGAAGGAAACATTCGATGAGCGCATAATTTCGCGGAATGGACCTGTCAATTGGCCACCAAGATCGTGTGATTTGACACCATTGGATTATTTTCTTTGGGGATATGTGAAGTCGCTCGTCTACGCCAACAAACCAGAAACGTTAGGGGACTTGGAAGCCAACATTCGTGGCGTTATTGCCAACATACGGCCCCATATGCTCGAAAAAGTGGTTGAAAATTGGACCTGTAGAATTGGCTTTATTCGAGCCAGCCGCGGCGGCCACATGCCCGAAATCATATTTAAACATTAATGGCATAAAATTATCCTTCCAATAAAGCCAAATTGATGGACATTAAAACGATTTTCTTGTGTTTTATTTCAATTCGAAGTTCTATACCTCTAAAAAAACACCCTTTACATACGTATTAGTAAATACCATGATACAATAATATAAAGGTACAACCACATTTGACGTATAAAATTAATTTTGACTTTTACCAAAATTGTTTGATTGCTGTTTTTTGTAAAGAGAGAGGAAAACGTTGCCACACGAAATTACGGGGAACTTTTTTTTAGGAATGTTTTTGGAAATGTGTAATTTTAAGTTTAGAAATTATGGTTTAATACACATTTTTTTAAATGTTGTATTAATTGGATACGTGGATAACGAAATATGCATATGTATAATATGATGTAGAATGGATGAGCGTGTTTCATGCATATAATACACATTTACATACACTTCGTGTGCAAATTTATTGCAGCTTACAGTAAGAATTAATGCTTTTTTGATGGGCTACATCTGAATAATCTGAACACAAAAAGACATGCAAAAGAAAAAGTTAATGCATGGGATTTGTTGCTAATGAATTCGTTCAATTTAGGTGCAGAACGCATGATTTTAACACAGGCGTGTCATTGACGAGCATGGGCTAACATTTAGCAAAACTGCTCATCATTCCAATGAGTGCTTAGAACCCATGATACGTTTATTCGTTTATATATACATACATATGTATGTTTAAAACAGAGCATAACGAAGTGCCCGCGGGTGGCCTTTTGCTTATAATTTTAAGCTCTAAGCAGGCATACTCTGATGATTGTACTCGTATTTGAGGCAAACAGCTTTGAAAGCTGTTAAGTGTGCTGTTGTTTCCTTGCAAATTAAGAGGAAGCATTGTTCTCGCCGAGATCTGATTGGCAATTGTGCTCTCGTCGGTGTGAAAGCTCAATAGCTCTTTTAAAAAAGTTTGCACATTGCATATGACTTGGACGCACCTGATGTAAAGCAATAAGCCAGTGTAGTACGAAGAGAAAGTCCCACCCTTGATTCAGAGGCTTTTCCGTTGGTAATTTCCCTTGAATTGCTGATGTAATTTTTTTTTATAATTATAATTTAAATACATATTCTTCAATATTTTTCAATAAATAAAAAAGAACGTCAAAAAATTAATCAAAAACTCGGATTTCATAAATTAATAAGGTAGCATTAATTTTGAGAGTAAAAAATTGTCGGCACAAACGTCAGAAGGTTAATATGGCGACGAAAAGAGAGAACGGTTGTACCTTTATATTATTGTATCATGGTAAATACAATGATTTATTTTTACTAACTCTTTTCCATATTTTGCAATATTATTTCTTCGAAATTATATCCTAAATAACTAAAAACATTTAATACAGAATCAGAATCGCCTTCCAAATAGTCGAAATCCTTAGTTTTTCTTTTAATTTTACTTGTCAAACTTTGTAAAATACGTTTTTAATTCTAACCACATTTGCGACAGCTGCATCATCATTAACCAATTCAAAAATTATTGTCAAAGTTTTGGATACCATACAATTTTAAAATATATACCAAAAAAGTAAAAAAATATTGAACTGAAATTATGGTATAGACTTTATTTAAAACGCGCTAATTCAGCGCCTTTTTTATTAAACGCGCTAAGACGAAAAAAAGTGCGTTTGGCATAGCTAAAACGCGCTACGTTTGGTTCAAATTGAAAGAGCATATTCTCTTAAACCATAAAAATTTAAAGCAGAGCTGGCCACCGAGAGAAACACGAGAGAAATTAATTCGCTTTTGTGTATTCATTTGCATAAGAAGTCGATTGATGTTCGGCACTCTGTTGCTACTTTGGGCAGCTCAGATTTACACTCCAACCTAAATTACAGCGACAAGCGTTGCGTTAGCAGCAGGGTACGTATTTTTAGTATATTTAAATAATATTTTGTACGTTTAAATGTACTGAAAATACGTACCCTGCAGCTAACGCAACGCTTGACGCTCTAATTTAAGTTGGACTCGTTAAAGAAAAAGATATTTATAGAAAAATGTATAAAGATGAGATTTTAGCTAAATTTTTAATAAATACATACATGTATATATGTATGTACGTCCGGTTCTTTCGGGCATTTAAAGTTGTCTTAAGAGAATATATACACAAGTTTCAGTTATTTTTTTATAATTTTTATTATTATTAATTTATGTATATTTTATAATTAATATACGTGGAATATAACTTAACTTTTTTTGTAATATTTTTTACCATTTTAAATTTTGTTTGTTTGTTTTTTTCTAAATTCTAATATATTCTTTCGTTTTTATGTTTTCATTATAATTATATATATTTTTTTCAGTGTATAAGCTAAAATATCGTATTACATACATATACATACGTATGCATGTACATATGTATCTATATATTGGCTTAAAATAATAATCATTATTATTACATCATTACATTCTAAATACAAAGTAATATTTTGTTGAATTTTTATATTGCAATTAATAATTATTTGTTTGTTGTTGTTGTTTTTTTTTCAATTAAATTTTTCATCAAAAATTTGTATTTAATGCAGCACAATAATTTAATATTCGCATTAAGGCACTGAAGCAAGAATTTTGTGCAAATTAAAAATAGGGAAATTATAAACAAAACTGTAATTTCAACATTTAAAGTGTCTCGCATAAGTTTTCGAACTTGGTTTTTTGATATAACAACTACATATTAGGTTCTATTGTTTTGTACAAAAAACTGGTATTAGCATTTTAATTGAAGGTGAATTTATTAAGAACAATTTTTAGTTAAAATTTTTTTCAATTTTCACTTTGCAAAAAAAAAAATATAGTACAGTGGGAGCAGGCATATCCACTGTAATAATCTTACAGGTGAGAAGGAACCCTATTGTTTTCGCTACGCTGTCCGTCCGTCCCTCTGTCTGTTTGTCACAGGCTGTTTTCTCGAGTTGCTTAAAAGCTACGGATCAGAATTTTTATTTACTTCCATTTACTCCATTTCACAGTACCAGAGCTGTAAATGAGTGAATTCGTTGGCAATATATATAACTTCTAAATTTCCATACTCCGGATCTCAACATAATTGAAAATACGTGGAGGCTAGTTAGAAAAGTAAGCGACATTAAGTCGTCTTTAAAGTACACAATAAAAAATGCCTCACTAGATCATATATAATTAATTCCTAAGCGAATTTATGAAGTGTTAAGAGCTTTTTTTTTTTAAACATAATTATTTCTTATAAAAGTAATTTAAAAACAAAAAAATCTCTTTAAATGAAAAATGTGGTATATGCTTGACCTTATACATATGTCATCCCTGGAACTCCCCGTCCCTAAGTGAATTTTTGAAGTGTTAAGAGCTTTGCGTTCATTGATTTTTTAATATATAAAAATTTCTTTTAGTTAATAATAATTAAAAACAAAAATTCTCTTTAAATGAAAAATATAGTATAAGGTTGATTTATAGGCCATCCCTGGAACACCCCGTTAATTTTGAACACGAAGTGAAGGAAAATCCATAGATTTTTGGAGTAATTTTAAAATTCACGGTATCTCCCGAATCATTTAACCGATCTAGACCAAAATTTGCTTTATTATTGGCAGTTTTTGAAGTCCAAAACTTTTGGCGCTTTTTTTCTAAATATTTTTCCCCAACAATAGCTCTCGAGCGAATCAATAGATTTAAATCAAATTTGCATCAGTCGACGTTGTTGTTTTTTTTTCGAAATTCTTAAAATGTACTCAATCGAATCCGTTCATTATACGAGTACATATGCACATACATATTATCACACCAAATTAGTATTTTGGAATACATATAGGCATTTCCACAGGAATGTCAACTTATTGTAGCGTGCGACACCAAACGAATATGCCTGATTTTTGTTACTTCTTTATATATTTGTTTAGGTCGTCAGCAGTTCTAGATTAGGTAACAGTTTAAGAAAAATCGAGTCACATTGTTCTGAAATACAAGCTTAATTGCTTGCTGTCGCACGCGACAATTTAGAAAAAATTTGTTTGGGCATTCTGTGAGTCTACGGAGCAGATGTAGATTTTTTTTCTTGGTTTTATATCATATCTGCGGCAATGTGGAATAATAGCTTATGTCGACTTAAGAAAAGCATGATTCTAACGCATGATTCTACTTTCGTGTGATTCTTTCTTTCCATATGTAGTATTTGAATCACTGCCCTCCTTCGTCGGTATTGTATAGCAGAATCATGGGCTAAGTGAAATAACCAATAAAATGGCTACTAAAGACAGCTTTGAAAATTTAATGCGCCTCATTGACACCAGATGCGCTGCAATACTGTCTTAAAAAGAATAACTTGCAAAAATCAGAGTTGTAAAATAATGAAGCTTTTCTCTAACTCTTCCTTCAACAAATCTCTTCTCTATCACTATCTATAATAGTAGTAGAGTGTTACTTGAACATTAGACAACATAAGAAAGCTAAATTTACTTAAGTCTACTTAAGCTATTATGTATGTATATATTTATATATATATTAGGGCAAAATTTCAATGCAAAATAATCACAATAAAAAAATGTTATAGTGTAAGAAATAATTACACTTTTCACTGTTTTTCCACAAACTTGTTGTACATACATACATATCGCTCATTTACATCAAACAACGTGATAACTCAAAAAGTAGAATTTCTCAGTCTAATGATGCAGAATGAATTCCCATATCGTTCTGCATATCGTGTAAAAATTTCATACAAATATTTTATATACTTAAATTTTGAAAGCAAAATAAAATTTTCTTTTTCCATTAAGTTGCGTGTGAATTGAAAACTTTAAACTCGTGTTCTAGCAAACTAGTTTTTTTTTAGTTATGACGTTCTTTGAGTAAATGAGCGATATGTATATTAAAATAAGTGATTTGTATTATTAAAAAGAAGACAGACAGAGTGGAATTGAAACCATTTCTGGATGCTTTAGGATACGAAGCAATATTGTGGAATACGTAGTTGTATTGAAATAACTATTCACTATATGTATAAAAATATTACACAAAACCAAATAAACATTTTATTTGATCAAATATTTGGCCAGTCTGATTATGGGCCAATCATGAATAAAGTTCCGCTATAAATGTTTTCCAGGGAACAATTTCAAACAATAGCAAATAATAGGGAGAACAAAAAAATTCTAATTGAAGAAGAGATCGCCCTGTATAACTCTTAACAGTTCGTACAAATTTTATTTTGCAGTTTCAGTGTGATAGAATACGAAAATTTATGCAAGTCACTGTAATTGTTGAAATAAATTGATTTATTTTCATATTTTTTATGTTTTGATCCCAGCAACAAAATTTTGCTTGTTTTTTTTTTTGCTTTTTTTAATTTTAAAATTTACAAATTAAAAACTATGATAAATATACACAAATTGATAATTAGGTAATACACAAATACACATAATTCTATATATCGTCAGCCCATTATTGGTTTGGAGCATACGCCAAAAAGTCAGAATGGAGAAAAACGACAAAACAATATTTATTAAACCTTAAAATAGTTGATATGGAGCAAAATGAATGCTAAATATCTCGGAAACCATAATTAATTTCGCAAAACCTAGTTTGGATTCAGAAAGGGGATACTCAAAATAATACCCCATACCTATCTCATTTTTTCAAAAAATTGTCGGTGGGTCAAACCAATAATGGGCTGACGATATGTATGTACTAATTATAATCACAAAAGAATATACATATATGTATATATATAATTTTGCTTGTCTCTAATTAAACTAAATAAAATATACAATTAAAATCTAAACTAATTAAAAATAAAAGTTACAGGAAACTATTTTATTTTGTACTCAAAAGTACAAAGAAATAATTGTATGTACTTATAATTAATTATATGTATGTATGTATGTATGTATGTTGCATATTATTAAAACTACAAGGTAGCAAATTAAAGTTGAACAAAACCACAGACTTATTGAGAGTTCACTTAAAATTACTTTTATTTTATTATTTTCTTAATATTTGCCGAAAATAATGAAACTGCCTGGCTCACGATGTCGACAAGAACATTTTTTGTCGACATCGTGAGCCAGGCCGAAAGTTTTGTATTTCATACAACGACGGGCCCTTACTGCCAGAAAAAGTTTAAGCGTCGCGTTTTTTACTACACAATTAATCATGATTAATAAATTTTTTTTTACAAATTAAGAAACAAATTTACTATTAAAGAAGAGGGTAATCGCCCCCCCCCCCCCCCAAATGTATACTTTTGTACAATAGAACTTTTTACACTAAAGGCTCAGTTACCCGACTGTAATGTAATGTAACTGCAACAGTAGGAAAAAGCTGATCGATACTGTTATGTGAAAAGTAATGCAAATGTTTATAGAGATGTAATGAAAATATCGATCAGCTGTTTCCTACGTTGCAGTTACTTTACATTACAGTCGGGTAACTGAGCCTTCAGTCCTCGTCCACGCTATGAAAGATTTGCTGCAAAAACTTTTGAGTTTGTTGATAAACGGGGAAAGAGGAATGGAAAAGAGTAGGTACTTTGTTTTATGTACATACAATTTTTTTTGATTACGTCAATCTCGTCTCATTCTCATGAGAAATAATGGGTGTTTTTTATTGAGGTATAGAACTTTAAGTTGGCATCACTTTTTTAACTGGCGGCCATTTTGTCAGCTGTCAAGTGATTAATATTTAGTTTGGTTTGCCATTTCATCATGAACAGGTTGACAAAAGAACAACGCTTGCAAATCGTGCAAATTTATTTCGAAAATAATGGTTCAGTTCGCGAAGTTTACCGCAAGCTCCGTCCATTTTATGGTCGACATAATCGTCCATCAGAGCAATTAATTCGGTTAACCATGGATCGTTTTCGCACTACGTTTACTCTATGTGATAATACGCATCTGCAGAGACGTCGAACAGTGCGCACCGAAGAAACAATTGCCGCTGTAGAGCAAAGTGTTGAAGAGGACCCGAATGAGCCATGATAACCGAATGAGCCATGATAACCGACTATTTTGTTCCCGAATTGGATGGCATGAATGTGGATGAGTTGTGGTTCCAACAAGACGGCGCTACATGCCACACAGCGCACGTCACAATCGATTTATTGAAGGAAACATTCGATGAGCGCATAATTTCGCGGAATGGACCTGTCAATTGGCCACCAAGATCGTGTGATTTGACACCATGGGATTATTTTCTTTGGGGATATGTGAAGTCGCTCGTCTATGCCAACAAACCAGAAACGTTAGGGGACTTGGAAGCCAACATTCGTGGCGTTATTGCCAACATACGGCCCCATATGCTCGAAAAAGTGGTTGAAAATTGGACCTGTAGAATTGGCTTTATTCGAGCCAGCCGCGGCGGCCACATGCCCGAAATCATATTTAAACATTAATGGCATAAAATTATCCTTCCAATAAAGCCAAATTGATGGACATTAAAACGATTTTCTTGTGTTTTATTTCAATTCGAAGTTCTATACCTCTAAAAAAACACCCTTTATATAAGAAAACGTACTCGTATTAGTCCATACAGTGAAACATTTGATGCGAAACATTTTTGATTTCTCTTTTGAAACTACATTTGTGTCCACACTGAAGTTTTTGTTTTGAAGGCAAATTAGGAAAAGGATAGTGAAAGAGAAGGCAGGCGGTGAAGGAAGAGAAAGAGGAACGCTTCATTCTTTTACAACTCTGATTTTTTCACATTTATTAATAATGCAATGTTGCAGCGCCTCTGGTGTCGAAGAGGCGTATTAAATTTTCAAAGCTGTGTTTAGTAGTCATTTTATTGATTATTTTACTTCGCCTATGATATTCTGGTAAACAGTACCGACAAAGGAGGGCGCTCTGATGTTACATTAGGATTAGTATCTGCTGAAGTTTTTTTTTGAATTGTGGTTGTGAAGTCTATTGCAGCAACGAAATGCATCTAGACGTGCTTAAATAGATAGCATCAAATAAATTTTTCAATATTTATGTCATACTTAATTCTTGAGAAAATAAAATATTTTTATGTTTTCATTGAGTTGTATGTAAATTGAAAACTTAAAACTTATTTTCTGCAAGACTAGCATTTTTGAGTTATGTTTCAGTTGCAATAAAGGGTCGGGTGGTTACTGGTTTGCCGCACAGTGTATTAAAAATACATTATTACTGCGGCAAACCAATAACCACCAGACGATATATCGAGCCATAACCGCGAAAAAAACTTAACCGAAAATTTTTTGGACCCCGTTTCTTTTTGACGAAAATCGATTATTTACGACGCAAGTAATCTATTTTGGTCAAAAAATTAAGTTCGAAAATTATGTCGCTTAAGCTATTTCGGAGGTTGTGGCACCATATGTTGGACGAGAGTTTTATGCTGTTTAGTTTATTGTGTTCTTATACTTAATAAAATTATTCTTTGTTTTTTATTTTTATTTTTATGGCGGTAAAGACCCGATATATACATGTGTACTACGTTTATACGCGCACTATTTGCAAATAAAAATATGTAGTTGCAAATAATTTAACTCACTTTTTATACGGTATAGCAAAATTACAAAAACTTGGTAACACTTTTATAGAAAACTTACTTATGTTAACAAAAAATAAATAAATAAATAAAATAGTGTAAATGTACAAAATATCAAATAATAATTTTTTTTAATTGTGATTATTTGCTTCCATAAATTTTTTTGTGCAATATTTATCTACATATTTATTGTTTTTTGTTATTAAGCATTTTATTGCGAATAGTGCGTTAATCAGGAATTGTTTTTGAGAGTTTGCTATTTGCAAATGAAAATTAATTTGCCGTATTTTTATGTGCGAATAAGCCGGCCGTATAAACGCAGTATTACTTAACAAAAATTTACAGTAAATTAAAAAAAAAATATGCAATAAAGCTTTTGAAAAGAGTTAGTTAGCAAGGTTGATATCGCCTAAGATTAGAAATAAAAAAATATGTTTAAGAATTAAATAAATTTTTTAAATTTAGTTAAATATTGCACAATATTTTTTTAAATAAAATTTAATCTACATAGCTTGGCAGGAAATTTTTAATTAAAAGTAAAATGTTCTTAAAGAAATCGACATGATAAAAATTTTTGTTTTAAACCTAGAAATTTTATAAGAGGAAATAAAGCTTTAATTAAATTTACCAAACAGTTTTGCTAACGTTGTATCTTTAGAGAAATTGTTAGTTCTTTTTACCGCCGTGTACTAAAGCCTAAATTTTTTAATTCACTGTAAATTAAAAAAAAAACATTTTAATAAACGGTTATTAAAATTAAAGTTTAGCTTTAAACGCTTTAACTTTTATGGCCTGTTTCACAATAACGAAAGAAAACGTTAGACTAAAAATTTATATTGGGAACAACAATAAAATATGAAAATTTGTTTGTGTTTTGTGAAACAGGCCATTATTAATGTTTATGAATGCGTTCGAAAAATTATTATTACGTATTGCCTTAACATTTCTTTTACTATAGGACGTATGTTGATGTATTGTTTGTAAAATGAAATAAATATGTACATATATATTTTATTTGCGCTTCCTATCCTAAACTACATCCGCAACAAAATTTTGCAAAAAATTTGTTTGATTAATTTTTAAAATCATGCAAAATTTCTTAAAGAAATTTACTGCCTGAATTATAAAAAATTATTACAGCTTTATAAAAGCTTTTAATAAGCAAAACTTTGTATGCAAATCCGCTTTATAAAACCTTTATTAAGTTTTACGGCCTGTCCCACGATGTCACCAGAAATCGTTCGATCGAATACCAATATTGCAAACAACAACAAATTTTCTAATGTTATTGTTGTTTGCAATACAAGTTGTCGATCGAACGATTTCTGGTGACATAGTGGGACAGGCCGTTAATTTTTATGAATAAAGCTGTTAATATCTATATTGTGATGTAGTTCTTTCTGCCTACAAATGGGCCGTTCATTATGCTATTTAGGCAAGTCAATTTTAGCAAATTATATTTGCAAATAAAAAATCATAAAATGTTTAATCTAAAAATACTATTATCTGCTGTTTTTCAAAAGCTGTCTCACGTCTCATTTTCAAAATGAAGGGCCAACTTTAAAGTCTATATACTTAAAAATTTGCCTTAAACTATATTAAGTATTTATGCTGTTTTTTTGTAAGATTATATATTGTATAGTTTTACGACATTTAAGAAATGTGTATGCATTCCCACATATTCATACATATAGACTACATTACTTGTAAAATTATATTATAAAAAAGTGTAATTAAAAACATAAAGATATTTCTAATTATTCAGAGTGTATAAAGTGTATTTGTTAATTTAGTTTGGGTGAAATTGGATAGACTGTTGAGAAATTAAATTTTTTTATTAATAAGCCTTAAAATAAGGAAATGATTTCTTTTAGTTAAAAGGAATTAGCCTCTTTAAAGCAATAAAAAAGTATTTTAATAAAATTTAAAATACAGCAGAGAAAATAAAAATGGAGGGAATAAAATGTAATTGGACATCGATAGAAACTCCCAGATTGGTTAACTTCAAAAAAAAAAATTGTAATTTAATTTTAATTTCTAAATGCATACAGATGCAAGTATCTATATCTACATATGAACGAGTAATTCTTTAACACACTTATTAGCCACAAAAATTGACTTCCCAATTAAATGTCATTTAGCAATTGCCTGCCACTTAAATTTAAGTTGCACTTAAAAAATTAAAATTGTATAATTTTATGAAACAAAAAAGATCATCAGAATCCATTTTCCTATTTATTTGTTCCATGATATGAAACTATGTATTGTATATGTTACATATTTATGGAAATTAAACGAAATTCTTTTTAATATGACCACACAAAAAACATATGGTGTGGTCATAAAAATTAAGTATAATTTAAATACGCCAGGTTGAGCATTTAAGTTTCATTTAACAGCCTGTTTGTGTAAGATGTCGACGTTAGAAATCTAGGCATTTTTGTAATAGATTTAAGAACACTTGTACATGCTTTCTTTAATCTATTACGAAAACGTCGAGATTTCCATAGGCAACATCTTACGCAAACAGGCTGTAAATGTCTCTCAACTTTGTACTGAAAAAATCAATATGGTACTTAAATGTAATTTAAAAATAAGTAAACGACACTTAATTAAGAAGTCAATTATTGGTCCTGAAGATTTAAATACTGCTATAGCTATTATTGCAAGAAATATGTTTCAGCCTGCGTGACCAAATTTTTTTTTGCCAAAAAGACTTTTTTTGTAAACCCATCATCTTTAATTTAATTTGGTTTTAGAAAAAAATTTCGAATGAAATTAATTTTTATTTCTTTCAAAGTGAATTTATTTAAAAAAAGTACACATATGGCAACGCTGATTTCAACAAAACAATAGGTCTGTTCCAGATGCATAACGAAACAGTCCGAACTTGTACACAGTTACCCAAAATCATTCCAGATAAAAATTTTTGTGCAATTTTGAGAGAGAATGAGAGATTAATTTTTTTCATTTCCTGTACAAACTTGTACGAACTTTTTCTTTGGGTAAATTCGGACAATAATTAAATAAATAAAGTTATTTTACGGATCAGTTACAGCTGTTGCCAGTGATGTACATTTTTTTTGTGATATTATGCGATTTAAGCGACTAAAATCACTTAAATTAAATTTAGTACTTCAAGATGTGCAATTAGGGTTTTTTGCGTTCCAGCAATTTTGGATAACTTTGTCACCTTCAAAGAGTAATTTTCTTTTTTGCTCTAATTAGTCCGAACTTGCAGGAAATCTTGTGAACACACCTAATGTAACAGAGTTGCGAGAGAGCTGCTTATAGTGCCATGGATGAGATCAGATAAACCCGTCAATCAGTGCATATGTGTGAGTGTCACATGATAGTCGCTTAAAAAAAGACGTACAAATAAATACGTCAATCACCATTTGTATTTTGTTGTGGTAATGTTCAATAAAAGGCAACTTCTCCATCAACAAGAATCACAATGAAACTGTGTTTTTTTTTTTTTGTTAATCAGAATTGGAGACGATCAAAAAATCAGCTGTCAAACTCGAAATCTTTCAGTAGCTTTTTTTTACACACAAAATTTTAATCAAACCCATGTAATTCAAATGGGCTGGATCAAAGGTTTGTGTATAAAACCAGCTACTGAAAGATTTCGATACAAGTCTTCAGCTTAGAAAGTTCCGTTGACTGAAGATGTGTAATTCGAGCATGACATATTATCGCAAGCTTTTCGCTAACTAAGTTATTTAATAAAATTGGAACTTTGCCGAAAGTAAAGTCAATAATCGTGAAGAGCAAATTAATTTGAGCATAAAATATATTTTTATATTTATATATAATAAAACCAAAATATTTTTTATGAATTAGCCCGGTATGAAAATATTTGTCATTGTTCACTTTGGTTTTGCATTAACTATTTCCAATATTATGCTATTAGCTACAACTAAATCCAACAAATACACTTCCAAAAGACACCTAATCCTTCTCCGAATTTTCTTCTTTATATTCTCGTATAAGCGAGGCAAAGAGGAAAAACTATGCCTGCAATGTTTACACCAGGCATCTGCAAAGCAACCCTCATGGGCATTATTGCTCTTAATAATCTTAATTTGCACATAAAATTGAGAACTGCTTAGAGAGAGAGAGAGTGTGAGATGGCTTGGTGATGCCTAGTCTACACTTAAAATTTATGTTTATTACTTATTATGAGTGCATAATTATAAAGTAGATAACATATAGAATATAACATTAATTAAATAAATTAATTTAAAATTTTTTGTTGATTTTTTTTTAATTCGCTTTGTAGTTGTGAGTATATTTAAATAATATACTTAAGTATTTAATTTGTAAGTGTTTTGAATGTTTTTGTATGGATTTGTGTGTTTGTGAAAAACAAACATCATGGCAAAAAAATATTTGCTCTCAAGTCTCACAGAGGGATGTAGAGACAGAGAGAGGGTGAGAGAGAGAGAGAGAGTTTTTACTTAAAAACCGCAGTAAATTTTTAATGCTAAATTCTAAAATGATATTTTTTGTTTGGATCTAAACCATATTAATGGCTCCATCTTTATTATGTGTGGGTATTGAAATAATATCGCTTTTACTATAGCGATTTTTCGCTGTGTGTTGTAAATGTTTTTGTTTAAAGGAAGCATTATTAGAATCTCTTACTAGCGGGTTGTGTGATGACTTTTTCTTACTAAACGAGGGCTGCCTTTGTTGCATCATGGTAACGGTTGTTGTTGTTGTTGTTACATTTGAAACAGTTGGCAAATCATATGAAACATCTTCCTCGGCCGATTCGGCCTCACTGGATTCAGACGACTCTGAATCGGTTGTTGTGGAAGTTGTTGTTGCCGTTGTTGTCGACAATTTAGAACCAGTATGTTGATGCTGATGCTGATTGCCTGTTACATTGGTATTAGCTGCTAATTTCATTTTTTGTAGGGCTTCTGGCATATCGGGATTACTTTCGAGTGTGGAATGTTGACTGGATGGTGAATGACTATATTCGGAAGTATTTTCTTCGTCGGATATAATGATTGTGTTACGTTTTTGTATTGATACTTTTTGTATGATGGGCGTTTTATAGCAACGTCGGGCACGCATGCCACGTCCAATCGGTAAACGGCCGATACTGAAAAAAAGAACGAAAAATTAATTTAAAAATATTTTGAATTACACTGGCTTAGACTGAAAAAATACTTGCAAAAAATATAATTTTTTAAATTTTAGAAATTCAGTTACACCCTTTAAATCGAAAATGATCGATAAATTACGTTTTTTTTTTTTGGAAATTTGTCGATGAAATGTTTTTTAACTTAGGTAAATTTAGCAGTGATTTGCATTTCATAAGAAAAGTGTGAGAAAAGTGTGGTGTAATGAAGCCCTAAAATTTTTATTAAGAAAAGTGCGCTGTGATGACAAAGTCGACTTTTCTCAACAAAAAGTGTATTGTAATTCGAGTTTTCTGTAAGGAAAGTGTGCTGTGTTGACACAGTCGACTTTTCTATAAGAAAAGTGTGCTATGGTGACACAATCGACTTTGTGTGCTGTCTTGAAACAGTCGACTTTTCTAAAGAAAAGTGTGCTGTAATGTCACAGTTGACTTTTCTACAAGAAAAGTGTGCCGTAATCACACACTCGAATTTGTGTGCTGTCTTGAAACAGTCGACTTTTCTATAAGAAAAGTATGCTGTAATGTCACAGTTTACTTTTCTACAAGAAAAGTGTGCCGTAATCACACACTCGACTTTTCTGTAATAAAAGTGCGCTGTGATATTACAGTCGACTTTCTATAAGAAAAGTGTGCTGTGATATCACAGTCGACTTTCTATAAGAAAAGTGTGCTGTGATATCACAGTCGACTTTCTATAAGAAAAGTGTGCTGTGATATCACAGTCGACTTTCTATAAGAAAAGTGTGCTGTGATATCACAGTCGACTTTCTATAAGAAGAGTGTGCTGTGATATCACAGTCGACTTTCTATAAGAAAAGTGTGCTGTGATATCACAGTCGACTTTCTATAAGAAAAGTGTGCTGTGATATCACAGTCGACTTTCTATAAGAAAAGTGTGCTGTGATATCACAGTCGACTTTCTATAAGAAAAGTGTGCTGTGATATCACAGTCGACTTTCTATAAGAAAAGTGTGCTGTGATATCACAGTCGACTTTCTATAAGAAAAGTGTGCTGTGATATCACAGTCGACTTTCTATAAGAAAAGTGTGCTGTGATATCACAGTCGACTTTCTATAAGAAAAGTGTGCTGTGGTATCACAGTCGACTTTCTATAAGAAAAGTGTACTGTGATATCGCAGTCAACTTTCTATAAGAAAAGTGTGCTGTGATATCACAGTCGACTTTCTATAAGAAACGTGTGACGTGGTTGACTATTCCATAAGAATAGTGTGGTGTGATGACTTGTTCGTAAGGAAAGTGTGCTGTGATGATTCAGTCGGCTTTTCTGTAAGAAAAGTGTGTTGTAGTAACACAATCGACTTTATATAAGAATAAAAAATTTTGAAATTTTAAATAATGAGCCAACTACTGAAAAATTGTAATACAAGTATAGTTTTATTCCAAGCAAAACAAGACGAATCATAAAATGCTTATAAAATAAATTTACCTTCTTCTTCTCAAGGAATAATTGTAGTCCGTATCCTCTCCTTCCTCATCGGACCAACTGTCCTCGCATATATCTTCATTTAACTCAACACCGTTGGCATTTAAAACGTTGCTCACTAAATCGCTGCCAGCAATAACATGCTGGCGCAGAGAACTCCGCTGCAGGCTGGAACAACGCGTTAGGCGTGGAGCACGTGTATCCACTGCATCGTCTGTAGTATCTACACCTGCTAAATTCTCCGCATTGCCATTTTCTGCTATAACAATGGATTCATACGTTACAATGGTGTTAGTGGTATTGCTGCATATCTCATTTTGATTGTGATTGTTGGTCGCAGAGTTGGTGATGTTAGTGTTACTGTTAGTGTTAGTGTTAATGTTTGTGTTGTTGGTGATGCTATTACTGTTGCTGTGGTTCGATGTTATTGTTGTTGAGTGCATGGACAGACGATTTTCATTAATGAGCTCTATAACTTTACGGCCCAGCCGTTCGAGATTCTCATTGTCACTACAGCAATCCGTTATGTCGAGCCGTTCGTTGCTATTCATCACATCGTCCAACAGTTGATCAGGACTAGAGCAGGCATCTTGAAATGTTAGATCGCTTGTGGTCAAGGAGTTGCCATTGGGACTGGTAGGTGTTATGGTGATGGGCGATGTACTGTACTGCATGTGATTTTGGAGCCGTTCTTCGATCATTTGTTGCAATTGGACTGTCTGTGGCTCGACAAGTTGTTGTCTGGTATTTCGTTGTACTGGTTGCGGTACATCAATGGGCTGTGTTGTGGTATATTGAAGGCAGTGATTATCCAAAACCATCGATATGTCTCGCGAGGGACAACAAGCACTTGGACTTATATCCGTTTCACTGACATCCATGGCATCGGTTTGGGTCTCAGTATCGACTAGTTTGACTTTACGATTTTCCGGTTCACTTTGATAGCGACGATCACGACAGGGACTGTATTTAGGTGTGGCGGCAAATGTACCCGAACCAACCCTTCGATGTCTAGATGATTTTTTAGCTTTCTGTGCTGTCACACAATAAGATTTTGGTTGAGACGATGAACTATCTAATTGAGCATAAAGTGTACATTTGACGGGACTCTATGGGATGCATAAGAGAAAGTAAAAATTAACTTCTCAATTTAATTTAAGAAGTGAAAAATAATAATATTTATAAATACCTCTGGCGTGGTTTCAGGATCTGGCGTAGCAGAAGATTGTTGCTGCGTCTGTTGTTGTGTTGATGTGGCTACTGCAATCATCGTGGGAGGACCATTGAGTCTCCGCCGATAATACTGCATTTTGCGTAAAGTGGTACCAAAACGTCGGGATGGCTTATAACCTGGTAGCTTTTTTTCACGCCTAAAATGTTTGTTATTTGAAATAAAATATGTATGTTAAGCATTAAAGAATACTCTTACTCTGCAATCTCCTTTTCCTTTTCCTGCAACTGTGACATACATTCGCTCAACTCCAAATATAAACGATTTGTTTTCTCCAATTTATCTTCATACACCATGCGTATATCCTGGGCGTGCCTCCACTCAGCTGTGCGCCGCCTTATCAGATCCTGTTCGAATTTATGAATACTGGTGCCATTTTGAGTCATCTCTTTCATATGAGATCTCACCTCCTCCTTCCACGAGCGCTGCGTTTCGAAGTATTGTTTTTCGGTTTTACGCAACAATTCAGGTCCTGCTATTTCTAAATGCGATAAGATTTGTCTAAACGACGGACGGTTACGGGGTTTTGTGTTCCAGCACAATTTCACCAACAGCTTAAAACCATCGGGACAACTAGAGGGTATGGGCAGTTTAAGGGAATTATTTCCCACACCCCAAATAATGGCTGATGAATCAACGTCTTTGTAGGGTATTTCACAGGTTAACATTTCCCAAAGCACCACACCGTATGACCATATATCAACCTTCTCTGAGCACGGCTCGTTGCGTATTACCTCTGGTGCCATCCAGGCCACAGTGCCGGCAAAACTCATCTTCGTGCTGATCTCATTCCATTCGCGGCTGGTACCAAAGTCACTTATTTTAACAATTTCATTTGTACTTATGAGAATACTACAAAAAAAAATTAAAGCTTAAAACACAAACTCTCTCAACAAGAAAATTATAATTTACTTAGGGCTCTTTAAATCTCGATGTATGATTTTGTGAGAGTGAAGATATTGCATACCCAATGCGATTTGTTTCGACCAGGAAACGAGGCGGGACGGCAACATGACTTCTTCCTCCTTGAGTATATTTTGCAGTGGACCATAAGGACAAAATTCCATAATAATACAAAATACTGGCGATTGTGTACAAACACCTCTGCGAAATAATGAAAAGAAGACAAAAACACAAATCAATTACAAATCCATTTGCTTTAAGTTTCAAATGAAGCACTCACTTGAATTTTATTATATTCTCATGATCCAACTTTCTTAAATGCTTGATATCGGTTTCCTTGACATCTTTGACCTTCTTCACTGCAACGATTTCATTTTTCAATTTACCACTAAACACTGCACCCTGAGCCCCACTGCCCAACCATTCCAGGTCCGTTATGCTTTCAAATGGTATTTCCCAATCTTCGGCTTTTTGGTTTTTTATTTCAATTACTCCCGCTTTGCCTATAAACGACAACACCGGTTTCATGCAACCCAAAAGGCCATACATCCAGCCAATTGGCTTGTCCGAATGACTGAATGTGCCTCCGTTCGGGGGCCATCTGTGTTGGCAGGTGTTTTCAGCACTACTGTCGCTACAATCGACTAAAACATTTGTGTGAGGCTGGTGTTGATGTTGATGTGTGATTTCGGGTTTGTATGGCAAATCTGTGGCACCGCCAAGACCTAGTTGACCGAGCTCATCCTGAATACAGGCAATACTGAAATTGTATAGAAAACATAGTATGTATGCATGTTATTTTTGATTTTATTATGATGTAATACGATTTTTGAACTGTGTAAATTATAATTTTTTAAATAATTTTATGCCGTCGACTCGTCCAAAAAATTTTGTATGACAATCGCGCAAAAAAAAATGTGTTTTTCATATACGCCCTTATTCTCAATGCCGTCGTCGACATCACATCAAGACGATAGTAAATATTGTCACTTGTCTACTCTTTATCGACAAAAATTGGCTCTTATTAACAATCTCTTACTAATCTCTAAAGCTTTGTAAGTTAATTGGGCATGTTAATAGTAGTCAATTGTTGTCGACAAAGAGTAGACAAGTAACAATTTTTAATGTCGTGTCGATGTGACGTCGACGACTCCATTCGCAATAAGGGGATTAATGCCCTAATTCTGTTCGACGAATGTATCGTCTTGTCTATGGACGAAAAAAAGAAGCAGTTTTGATTCTTTAAAACGATTATTAATTATTGTCTATGCTAGAAGGTTCGTGTATTTGCTTTATGATTTTGTTCTAAACATTATATCCAACACATATTTTTTCATATATTTTTCAAACTATTGTATAATAATTTAATTGAATTTTTAAGTTTTAAAAACATGGCAATAATATTTATATTTTTCATTGTCAAAGACAACAACCATTTTTGAAGAAAATAATTTAGAGACTTCAAAGACAAGAACTCAGAAGCATTTTCAAACAAAAACGTCCTAATTCTTCTTACTGAATTAGGGCATAAATTTTCTAGTCAAGTTGATCGTGTGTGTTGTGGGGATTAATCCGGTTGGAAGACAATCAAAAATTCTCGTCTGACTATTTATATTAAAAACAAAAACAAATTTGAGTGCTTTGTTTTTGTTTTCAATGTAAATAGACAGACGGGAATTTTTTATTGACGTCTATAAACTGTCAGTAAATCGTTTTTTAATTAGTAAGTTAAAAATTTTTAATGTCAGTTAAAGAATTAATTGGATTTGAATTCAGAAAAATAAAAAGAACACGTTCATATGGAAACTCAAGAATTAATTTTAAACTATAAACAACCAACAACTATGTTCGTACACATTTTTAAATTACGCAGCAGAAACGACTACAATTAAAATGTATGAAATCATATGCATGAGTATAAAAATACACTGACTATTAATCGCGGTTACATATGCGTATATACAGGACTATTTTACTTAGAGACACATATACATATAGCATATTTTCAAATAGCTAGACACACACACACACCCACACATTTTTCATTCCATTTTATATACACAAATGCATGGATACGGTGACGAACGATTAATAAATATCCCGAGTATCATGCGTATATTTTTTGTCCGACTATAAGTATGAGAGAGAGTCAATGCGATTGATACGCATGTGCCTTATTATTTTTGGTTGTAGCATATTTTAGTTTTTTTTTTGGTTAAAAAAATTTAGTTTTCACTAAAGAATTGAAAAACAAGATTAAAGCTGATTTGATTTATTCATAAAAAAATTTAAGAGAAAAAAGTTTTGTCAAAAAAAAAAAGATTTTTCTCATAAAATTTAAAAATGTTTTTAAAATTTTTCAATTTACAATTAACTCTACTTATCGAGGTTTATAATTAATCAGTTTTTGTTTTCTTTTTTTTTCAGATAAATTGTTCATCATATCTGTTCTTCTATATACATGTACATATTATTTAAAGGTAAGGAATTGAAAACTTAAAATATTTATGATCAGAAAGTTATTTTCGAATAACTATTTTTTGTATCAATTAAAATATTATATTTATTAACTAAAAACTTAATTGAATTACCGCCAGTAAATAAATTTATAATATCAATTAAGTTCTCTCATAATGTAAATAATTAAAGTAAACAAATATTTAATTGAATCAATTAAATTTCTTGTTGAAAATGTTAGCAAAAAATGGTATTCCTAATCGATTTTCTTAAAAAAAACAAAGTTAAACAAATTTTGCCGGTTAAGCTTTTTTTGGCGGTTATGGTTCGATATGTGCCCTATATATATTCCAGCAGGTCGCAAAGGGAATTACGCCTAATAAATTAATAAAAATTAATATCTGAAGAACTGGCATTGAAACTGTTTAAGATATTTTCGGTATAACTTGAAAAAAAAAGAATCTTGAAATCTGCAGTATGTAAAATATTCGATTCATAATTCTCCTAAATAGACCTGCTCTCCTGAGGAATCTCAAGATTGTCATTAATTGTGGTAGTACCCAATATTCCAGCAGGTGCTGCCTAACAGGTGTATATTTTGTGGCATAAAGCTTCACACTCCTTCAGAATGTCCTCTGGAGTTTCATCATCATAATCTGAACTTGCAATGACCTGTGAGGAAGACGGGGAGCATTTTAAAATTGTTTATTCTTAAGGGCTTGGTTATGCGTCGCAATCATTAGCTTTGCCTGCCTCAATCCACCCTGATTGAACCAGAGGTGTCTCCTGACATTCTTGATCTCCATCGATATATCTTATCTAATTCGGATTTGCAATTTTAAGTGAGAATTATAGGCGGGCCCAGAATTATAGTCTGGTAGTCGTATAACATTACTTAGGTAAGAAATGCATTGCAGGGAGAGAGTTGAATTGGTGATCCTCCTTTCAAGAGAAGTACTAAACTCCTCAAATGTTACTGATATAACAGGTGTGACAATTCTGCGGACCGTAGTCTGTGTAATTTGTATTTTTCAGCCTCTTACGTATAAAACTTATGCGTTATTTATTCAATCTCTGAAGTAACAGAGAATTCATATTTATCCAGGTTGCAATGTCACTTAGAATTGCCCTGAGTTCAAAATACGATAGAAAGGAAGCTTTTCGGGTTGGAACTTCGAGGTCTCACTAGTGGCTGATTATTGATACTACTGGCACCGGTGGCCCAGTTGGTTATCCGTTTATAGGTTTAATTTATGCTGAGGCAAGATAAAGACATCATTGTAGTGACCGAAAGCCGATGATGGACTTTGTACTAATCCCACGAAGTTTAATAAATGATACTTGCTATCTGCAAGTAAATCTTGAACGGTCTCTGTGGCGCATGGTCTCTGTATTGAGCGACGCACTAGGGCCATCTCCTGTAAGACTTACGCATTGAGAGACTAGATGGCTCAAAGCACCTCAGCCAGAAAAATGCTTGCAGATTGAAACCTATTTTTTACCTTGCTGCAACTGATAATGAACGCTTAATTTTACTCAATCAAAATTAAATACTTTGATTAAGTTGTAGTTTCCACATTACGAAAGAATAACGCATATAGCAAATTTGTATAGAAATCACTGAAACAAATTCTAAAACGAAAGATAAAATTTCTATAGAAGTTGACTCTTTGTAATATGGAGATTACATCCTAATTGTAAACATATTCTCCAAATTCGTCGGTATTGTGTTTCAGAATCATCGGCAAAGTAAAATAACCAATAAAATGGCTACTAAAAACAGCTTAAAAAATTTAATATCTACGCCTCATTGACACCAGAGGCGCTGCAACATTCCATTATTAAAAACGTGAAAAAAAGCTGAGTTGTAAACGAATAAAACTTTCCTCTATCTTTTCCTTCACCACCTGTCTTCTCTATCACTATCCCTTTCCTAAAAGAAGGTAACACCTAGTAATAGTAGTAGGCATTCATTGCCTGAGTATTACTTCTCTTTAAAACAAAATTTTTTATTTTAAATTTAATAACACTGTAAAACTTGAAATATTAGTTTGATTTACATAATTATAATTGATCTTAGGATGTTTGCAAAACAAACGGCTAATACATATTAGGTCATTGTTGCGCTCATATTTGAAAAGTTAATCAAACCTGTTCGATTCCCAATACCTCTTCGACACATCAGCATTCTAAAAAAAAAGAGAAGTACCCGTATACATATATTCAAAATATTTTTCATTTAACCCCTCTCTATTGGTTTTTTTCCTAAATAAAAAATTGTTTTACCATCATGAACACTTCTTATTTTATTTTTGTTTATTTTCTTATTTTTTTTTTCTCAAAACTTTACAGTGCGAACATTTTTGCAAGGGAAGTGAATGCGCTCTTTATGATTTTAGATAAGATAACTTTAGCTATAAATTGTTGTTGTTGTTGTTATTGTTTTTGTTTTTAACTAAACATGGCTGTCAGGTGAACATTTTAAATCATCTGAGGGAAGCAACAACAAAAAAAAAAGCGTAGAATAATAAGCAGCGATGCCAACTTTTTCCAAATAAAAAGCACCGAACAGTTAACGTGACCAGATGGTTTTTTCAAAAAGCGGGATTTTGAAGAAAATACTGCCAAAAAGCGGGATTTCAAAATAAATATATTTTAGAAAGCGGGATGTGTAATATGCACACATAGTTTTGTATGTACTTAGGAAACATAGTTTTCAATTCAAAAGAAACACGTTTAAATCAGGGCTGCCAGAAGTTTTGCGAAGAAAATCATCATTTGTCGGAAAGAAAATCATATTTTGAAGAAAAAAATCATCACAAGTACAATTTTTTTTTCAAATAAAAAAGGTAACAATTGACATATTTACAGTGGACAAACAAAACTATTCGAAGTACACCAATTTTATTTTGTTTTCATCAATAAAAAGCTATTTACTACCTTATTTTACAAAAAGAATTAAGAAAGCATTTTCAAATTGAATTCAATAAAAAAATGGGATCATTAAAGTAACTTATTTAAAAATTCATTAAATGAAAAACTAGTTAAGAAATTCAACCAAAATAAGTATTCGACATTGCAAATGTTCTTATCATATAAGGTATGTACAGGAGTGATGCATTTTGGCTTTTTTGGTTTAGGGCCAAATTAACGATTTAAAAGGGCAAAAATACCTTTGATAGGGCCAAATGTACTCGACTATAATCTTTTAATACAAATAAAAACAAAAGTATGTATTAATAATATGTGATTTATTTTGTTTAGAGCAAAAGCAGAACTTACCCAGCAAAAAATTTTCGAAATTTTGTAATGGGTAGTACTCTTTTAATGGCTTACAAAGTAATGTGTGGTACTTATTTATCTAATTATTTAATGTGTGTAATAATTACTGTCCTTTAATGAATAAAATAACAACTTATTTATATCATTACGTGAAAGTACTTATTGTAGTACTTTCCAGTTAATAATGAAATATATCTGGAGAAAAATTTTCGCATATTCGAATATACATATTCATATACTTTCTTTGTAAAATTAAAGAAAAGGTACAAGTTTTATATTTATGTTACAAAAATCTGTGTATTTTTATTAAAAAAAATTTGGCTAAAAGTAATCTACCAAATTTTGCATATATGTAGCAAAAAATAACCCATTAAATTTTGAATACTTTTAGGCAATCAGTAATCTATTAATTTTTTGGTTATTTGTAGGCATACTTTTTAAACTTCTCAAACAAAAATAATGGGTTATTCAGTCAAATTGTAAGTACTTACGACTGGAGAGTACATACACTTTTTTGCATTCTAGTAGGCAAACTTTTTTGGTGGGTAGCGACAAAAGTTAAAATTTTTTAAGGTATTTTTTGTTAAATTAAAGTAAATACATTTTTATATGTATGTATGTTGCTTAAAAAACTAAATTTTAGTTAAAAAACATTACTTATGTAATTCTCATTTTATTAAACATAATCTCTAAATTTTTAGTCCAATAGCTCCTCAATTTGCCCCTGTCTAGAAGCATTTTTTGTGTTAAGTTTTAAAATATCTTCATCATAACAATTATTAGAAATAGATTTCATTAATTTTTTTTAATTATATTAAATATGATACAGTATTTTTTACATGACGACGATTTCTTCTATTATGGCCTGTTTTACAATATCGAAAGAAAACTCTCGACTGAAAATTTATATTGAAAACAAAAGCGAATTTTCAAATTTGATTGTTGATTTCAATATAAATTTTCAGTCCTGCTGAGGATTGGTGAATAGAAAGAGTTCCTTGAATATTTCTGTATATATTTGTATACAAAGGTTTACATAAACGATTTTTAATGGTAGAAATCCTTTTGCAAAATTTACTTCTATATAAATCGTTGAGCTTTTTAAATTCCTTTTGAAAAAGTTTAATAGCAAGTGGTATAATACTATTGGTTTCCCCACTCAAAACATGATCTGGCGCAAATTTCGGAAACCAGTTTAAATAAAAATCTCCAAAAATAAAAGTAGTTTTTAAAACGAAAAAAACTCAATTAAAAAGTGTACTCAAAGGTTTGAATTTTGAGCTGAAAGGGCCAAAATATCCTAGAGAGTACCACAGGGCCATCAAACTGCCACAAATGGCTCAATTGTGTCACATTTTGCATCACTGATGTACAGTTGTTTTATACTCTAAAATTTAGAGGCAAATTGATTTTCCTTATTGACGAATGACTTCTTTTAAACGATTTGGTATACATTTGGTGCAAGATTTGAATATATTCCGGACCGATTTTTCGTCACTTCTCTAACATGACTTTTTTTGTAAAGTGACGTTTTCTTATTCTTTTTTTTTAATTGACCCCAGAAGAGTAGGGAGAAATGTGCTCTCTGCCCCTTACCAAACTGTTTCCATGAAGACGAATATTTTCGCTGGAACAAAAATGTTTTCTTTATAGGTGTAGCTATTGATAAACATTCTCGACCAACAAAGAAAATTGAACATACATATGTATGTATTGAAAGTAAAAATCATAATTTGCAAAATTAAAAATCATCATTCGAGAACAAAAATCTTAAAATCATATTTTGGTCCAAAAATCATCAAAAATATGATAAAATCATCATTCTGGCAGCACTGGTTTAAATAAACAAAAGCATGTACATTATTTATCTATGTAAATAAAAATCAAATGTCGTTCGTTGGTAATCGCATCAATTAAGAGCGGCTGTAATGATTTCGGTATTTTTTTTAATGTGGCATCTCCCATACAATTTTTTTTTATTATTTTATAATATCTTTCAGCAAGAAACGTGAAATTTTGTGTGACTAACTATTTTTATAATGTAAAAGAGGTCGAATAACACATGTCTTGGTATGAAACCTGCCAAAAAGTAAAAATATTTACTGTGAGATATGTATCTGAAAAACTAATATAGTGAGAACCTTGAAATATTGTGGTTATCCCCAATGCTCATATTGTGCATTGTCTCTGGAAACAATTTCAGAATTTAACAAGTGTCTTCAAAAATAATACCAGAGTACCGATTTTGCTGCTTTGCTTCCAGAGTATTACTGATGGTCTAGAAGGTTATTACTCAAGATATCTTGGTAGCCAAGACAATAAAAAATTTTATTTTTTTAAACAGTAACGCTAATGACCAAAATGTGTCTCACGTCCCAAGTAAATTAAATATTAGTTTTTTAATATTTTGGTATCAGCTACAAATACAAACATGAAATTCCGCTGATTATGCCAATGCTAGAAAATAATAGGGATTGGGGAAGTGAGCATGGCTCCTCTCAAATAGAAAATATGTTTACTTAAAAAATATCTTCAAAACTAATGCAGTGAGAATTTTAAAACAATTCGTGCCTATTTATGTTATTTTTATAAGTTACATTTTAATAAAAAGCGAACAAGAGATTGAATTTTTCAAAATTCTAAAAAGCGGGTTAAAGCGGGCTAGAAATTTGAGGCGGGATTGAGCTGTGAAAAGCGGGATTTTTGGTCAGGTTACGAACAGTGTATACTACAAAAAGCGCACAATTGTTTTTTTTTTTCAATTGTACATTTGGTTTATTTAGGGTCAATTTCACCAATTCACAACACTTTAAAGCGTGTTTGAATTATAAGCATTCAAAGACATTATATTTTAACAAATTATAAGATATACACACGCCTCAACAAAGCACTGAAATGATTAAAATTCACTACAAGAATTGTGAAAATTTCGCGATAACAGTTCGCTAAGCTAAATTATTTTTGAGTCGTCGTGAAGCACCTTTTCTGCCAGCACTTATGAAACTGAGTTAAAAAATTTGAGTTAGTGATATAACGAGACTATAGCTGTTGTAGCCCACAATATAGATTAAAACTTAAGTTTGGCCAAATGTCACAAACAATTATGTATGGCCGGAACTCGAAGTTGCATGGAAAGTTTCTTGGCCGTGTGATTTCTCGAAGAGGCGATCACAAATGACCGCCAAATGGCCACGTTGCTGTAACAACAAAAAAGCCACTAAATGAAAAGAGAATACACTTTTTAACTCTTAAAAAATCGCTAAATCTAGCGCAAAAATCGCTAAGCTGTTATCACTGATAAGTATAATTTTTTTTATATTTAGAGTTTTTGCTTGGTATTCTGCAGAGAATAAACTTTAAATACTTTTCTTACGCTTATTTGGTCTTTTCCTTATTTGTTTTTGTTTTATGAATTCTAATTAATACGAGTATGTATTATTTTTCTATTGTTTACTTTTATTCTTCAATACAGCCACTCATTTTATAAATTTCTGTAGAAAATTAAAAAAAATTGCTTTAGAATAAATTTATATTTTATAGAAAGTGAGCCAATTCTCGTGCAACTAGCAGCCTGTAAAATCTAGATTTAGTTGGTAATTAATTAAATTTTATGCAAGAAAAATTATTTAATACCGTAGTTGATGGACACAAATCTACTTCCGTGTCCTACTTAAATTCAGTCACTAAAATTTTATAAAACTTGGCATTCAAACATGCAGGTACTTTTTTAATTTGATGATATTTTATCTAGCCAACTATTATAAAAGACTATCTTGGAATATTTTTTACTCTGGTAAATTTTGAAGTTCTAAAGCTTTTACTATGCAGTGGAGCTTAAAAATCAAATCTTGTGAGGTACATAAAAATTCAAACTTATATGCAAAAAAATTAACTTGTGCTTCTATTGTGCGTTGAAACCGGTTTTTGTATCGAAATTGTGTTTTAACGTACACTTCAAGCACACGTTATTATTTTTATTTTTTTTTTCTGGTCAACTCAATATTGACGTTGCTATAGTAACGCATTTCAAAAAGATAAAATTGCTTAATTAAAAAAAGACTCAAATATTATTGTATTTCGAAAGCTTAAATATTAAAGCTCTCCTTGCGAGACAAGTTGAAAAAACAATTGTCAAACAGACAATTTCTTATCTATAGCAGGTAAAAAAGTATTGAAAATTAACAACACTACAAAATTATATTTAAATTATATGCTCAATACATACATATATCATTTCCCTCCCCCTGTTATTCAAAACTGACGTATGTGCATTTAAAAGCAAATATTAAGTATACGCCGTGGTGGTCATGATCACCGCAAAGCTAAAGCTTTTTAGTACTAGTTTTTACTTAAAAATCCATTAATTTTGCACATTTAAAAGAGAAAGATAGACATTTCACACATGTATCAAAATTTACAAAATTGTGTGTAGTTTTTAATAATGTCATCAGATTTTAATAATTTAAAACATTTTGAAATACATTTTGCAAAATAAGGGGAAAATGCTTGTGACGTGGCGTTTTGTGTATATTAAACTTTTTTCTTAATGCTATAAAATCGTGGGCAAATATTGGTGTCTGAACCCCATTTCTAAATTCGACATCGCGTCACTTTCAGAGCTGAAGTTGTGTGCCAAGTTTCCTAAAAATCGGTCAGGTAGAAACACGTAAAATATAATATTAATATTTAATGGGCATGGTGGTCCCGCCCACTTCTTTTTAAAGTAATGTAATTCTAAGAGCCAAAACTCTTTGGCCAAGTTTCGTGGGAATCGGATAAGAAAAGAAGCACATATAATTTTATACTAACTTTTCATGGGCGTGGCATCGCCCACATTTTTAAACGCAGGTTTAAGTATTTTTCAATGATCACGATGTGTTGTAAAAATCGGTAAAATAGAAAGCACTTGAACTATAATATTAAATATTCATGGGCGTAGATCCGCCCACTTTTTTAAATGCATAAATTTTTCTTTATAAACGTTTTTAGGTGTGTGCCAAGTTTCGTAAAAATCGGTTTAGTATAAGCACGTGAAATATAATATTAAAACGTAATGGGCGTAACCCCGCCCACTTTTTAATGCAATATTGTGTCTTTTTTAGAGCTCAGGGAGTGTGCCAAGTTTCGTAAAATTTGGTGAACTAGAAGCACGTGAAATATTATAATAAGTTATAATGGGCGTGGCTCCGCCTATTTTTTTCAACTTCTAGATTGTGTCGTCAGAAGAACCCAATGTGTTTGCTAAGTTTTGGATAAGTAAAATATGTATATAATAATATAAAATATATAAAATCAAAGAAAAAATTAGTGGGCATATTCCTGCCCACTTTTATTACAGTGGGACCAAAAAAAACTATACCCTTTCAGATAAAAAAAAAATTTAAAATCGATCTAAAAGTTACCGAGTTATGAAGTAACAAAGACAAACAAAAATATGTACAGACGAACTGAAAACTCTCTTCTTTTTTTTTTGAAATCGGTTAAAAAACAAATACAGCCAGACATTCATTGCTTTCGCAATAGCATGTTGTCAAACAACAACGACCGAGTGCACAAATAAGTAAGAATTGTTGTTTGTGTTGACAATAAGTCTCTAATTAGGAAAAGCATAAAAAGTAAAAATAACGAATTTAAAGACGCTATACGAGTATAAACTTGAAGTTAAGAATAACAAAATAACTACGAGTATTTATTTACTATCAAACCCTTATCTATTCGATGTCAGCAATCACCTGTAATCAAAGCCAAGGCTAAACATACAAAATTTTCAGTAACAAATTATGATTATTTTTATTTTATTTTTTTATCTCATAGTTATTTTATTTTCAGACAAAAAATTTATATTATTCATACGTTAAAGGCCGCGATATAATTACTATCCTACACAGTCGTGGGATTTTTAAGAAAATACCACCCTGGTATAATGGAGTTTAGGAAAATTTTCAAAATACAATAACAATTCATCAAATCAGGGTTGTATTTTTTCTTAGATCATGCAATTGTGTAGGATAGTGAACCGTGGCCTTTAATAAGTCGCAGCGGTATTCATAAACAATTCTTTGATTTGGAAAAAGTTTATAAAACAAATTTTTTATCGAAATTTATTTAGCAAACCTTTTGCATATAATAAAGCCTTTAGTGTTTAATAATATTTTCCCCCAATTAATTAGTAATAAAATCTGGAAGTTATTCTATTTCTTTTTTCTATCCACATTTAATAGATGCATAATTTTTTTTTATTATATTAAAATAAAAATTTTTGGTAGTCTTTATCTGGCATTTACTGTACATACAGACATGCACATGTAACAGTGCATTTATATGAACTATTTCTTTTTATTAATTCAACCCATTGTGCATTATGGTGTTCAAACTTATCTTTTCTCTCTGTAAAGGGCTTTGGACACGATCAAAATGCTTGCTGTCAAGTTCGTGTACGTGTGCTTGCTGGCTTGATATTAACAGGCTTGATGACCCACCAAGCATTCATTTATATTTTGATTTTGTACTGTTCGTTGTTTAAAAAAAATATATATAAAAATTTCTAGATAAAGAAATTTAATAGCAATAATGGCAGCACTATTTACAAAAAAAAACGAAATAAAAAATTCTTCACAAGTCAAATTTATGTTTTTCTTCTTTTAATTCCGATTTGTTAGCAACCGTTCACAATGGAAATAAAATTATAATGAAAATTTGTTGGTGCTTGACGGGTTAACACATACACGTATATAAAAAGTGACAGCAAGCATGCCAAAAATCAAAATTTTTTGATTTTCCATCAAGCGTCGTTGGTGTCACACATACTAACAAATTTTCACTCATACTATAACCAATCTCATCACACATTTTGACCGTGTCTAGACCCCTTAAGAGTATTTATTCGTTTTCTTTTCTATTTTTTACTTTTCTAGTTCCCGCTGGGTATTGTAAAAATTGAGTTTAACTGACTTTTTCATTTCATTGTATTATTTTTTTTTTGTACGAAACGCAGTCTAAAAATTGAGTTTAGCTAACTTTTTTTTACATTATTTTATTATTATTGTTATTATTATTATTTCTTGTATTTGTGTCATGTGTGAATTTTTAAATCTACATACAACGTATTATTTAATGTGATTTTGTTTGCATTTATTGTTATTAAAATAAGTTTAATACAATTCTTATTTAAATTTTCAACTTTTGCCAACTAGGCGAAAATATATTTACACTTTGTGTGTCGCTTTTGTATTCATTGTTTTTTTTTCTTTTTTTCTCTCTGAACCAAACCTAAACTCTTGTACCATAAAAAGACTGGTACGGAAATTTTTTAATAACAATGTTTATTAAAGTTGTTTAAATCTGTTCTAAAGCTCAGGGTTGTGCAAATAAAGGCACATCAGTTGGGATTTTTCTTTTTTTAAGAAGTGTTTTGAAACTTTCAATTACTAAAGATAATTTTCCTAAAGATTCTATCTTCTTAAAGCGTTGAATTGCTTTTGGTCATATTGAACCTTTAATACACACATGTTCATATTTATTTTAAACAATGGAATTTATTATTTAATTATTAATATTGTAGCTTATTGCGTTGTAATAGAGATTAATGCGTATATCTGAATACAAGTGAAATAATTTATGTAGATGTACATATGTATGATGGATCATATGTACAGGCGAATATAAAAATTTCACCAACTTTCTCAATAACAGGGTGTTGTTTCAAGCAGCATATCGGAAAATAGTAGGTATATGTATTGAAATTTCACAATTTTAAGCAAACAATTCTTACATTGCATCAAAAATCACTTAATGCCGTGCTGTTAAAAAATACCAAAAAAAAATGTGAAACTTTTAAAACTGGCTTTTGGGAATTTGTGAAATTTTGTTGGAATTTATTATCACAAATGTTTGTGTGCATGTACATATGTGACTATATTATACCGTAGTATTAAAAAAAATATATATTCCTATACTAAAGATCACAGTAATGTTATTTGGGAATTTTGGGAATTTTATAATATACAGTGGAATCTCCCTTAACGGACACTTCCTATAGGCGGACACCCCCTGTAGACGGACACTTTTTAGTTTTCTCTTGACCGGACAGTTCCCTTGTACGGACACATTTCAATGGTCCCTTCAGTGTCCGCTCAATAGAGATTCCACTGTACATATATATTACTTTATTTTTGTGGATTATTTTAAGTTAAAAATACCTGCGCATGCTATTCTGGAATTTTGTAAATTTCTTTAAAAATATTTGGGATTTTGTTTTATTGTACTAAAAATAAATTATTGCTGAGGCACTGAAAAAATAACACAAAATTCAATTCTTAAATTCCTTAAACCAGCTTTGGGAATTTTGGGGATTTGTCAAATTTTATTAGGAAGTGCAAAAATTTAAAATGTATGTGTATACATATTATTTAATATTATTAATAATATTATTTAATGGATTGAAGAAATTTTTATTGAAATTGAAAATTTGTACTAAAAAGTAAGAGGAAAAAGCAAAAAGTTGTAAAAACTGATAATTTTAAAGAAAAATTAATTTTTTTTTAAACAAAAAACTTCAAGACTGCTCAAGAACTTAAAAAACTGCAAAATACAGATAAATTTGCACATTTGGTAACGCTGTCCATGACAAAACTTTAACTAATACTGACGCGAACTTTAAGTTTTGATTTAATTTTCATATTTAAGTTGCATTTTGATCTTTGATTTATTTAAAATTGTATGCCCATTATATCCCCGTTTTTTAAGTCTACTCATTTGGCAACTTTTTCCGCAAAATGACATAAAGCCATACGGAGAAGAGTTGTAAATGTTGACAAGTATTCACAAAAGTGATAGGATTTTACATAAAACTGCTAAAAGCTTCCTTCAACTAAAGTGCAGGGGGCAAATTATGGCATTCGATATGATTCGAAATTTAAAAATATTTCCATATAAATTCTATGGATATATTTGTTAATTTCGTTCGATAACGAGTGCCGTAATTTGGCCCCTGGTGTGATTAAGTACGAAATTAACCCTTAAACGTATTTAAATTTACGATTTATTTTTAGTGTTTAAGTTGATATTCAAGCTTTGACTTATAGTAGAAATTCGTGGCAAATATTTCTTTTAAATATTTTACGCCTCTGTGTCTCTTTTTTAAGAACCTAAATGTGTGTATATTTTCGGGGTAGAGCAGCTACATCCAAGCCATATGCACAATGTGCAAACTTTTATAAAGAGCTGTTTGTGCTTTCACACCGACGAGAGTACAATAGACAGCAATGCTTGTTTTTACTTTGCAAAGAAACAAGAACGAACTTAAGAGCTTTCAAAGCTGTTTACCTCAAATGCAAATGTATGTGTGTTTGGACTATGCTTGCCAGACCCAAACAGTGAAAAATCTTGACATTCAAGGAAAAAATTCTTGATTTGGAAAAAAAAGCTTAATAATAATTTAAAATATTTTTAAAACAATAATAACTCGATTGTTTTTAACAAAAATTGTATTTAATTAAAAAAACAGTTGCAAAGTTATATATAGTTATATATAAACTGCCTTATTCATATAAATTATTTCTGTTTAATAACAGGTTTATAAAACAAATTTTCTATGGAAATTTGATTAATAAACCTTTTATAAAAACAAAATATTTTTTATGAATTAGGCCCAAAGTATGTGTATATAGTATGTATGTATACAATATAATTTCATCAGCTGTTCGCTTATAATGTCAAGTTACCAGTGTTGCTAAATTGTGATGTTGTTTGTGTAAAGGTGGAAAATACTTCTCGACACTTATTAGTGTTGAAGCTATTGCAACATTATTTATAGTTATACAATCAGCATATCGAAATAAACCTAAATTAATTAAATTAATTTTTAGGTTGACAAATAGCTTTTAAGCTTGAATCTTGACAAGCCTTGAGAAAGCTTAACAATCCAGCCAAATCAAGCCCGTCTGGCAAGCCCAGTTTGGACGTAGCTGGTGTAGAGCCTTATGCACAATGTGCAAACTTTTATAAAGAGCTTTCACACCGACGAGAACACAACAGCCAACCAGATCTCGGTTCTTGTTCTTATTTTGCAAAAGAATCAAGAAAAAATTTAAGAGCTTTCAAAGCTGTTTACCTTAAATGCAAATATGTATGTATGTATGTGTGTTTGGACGTAGCTGGCAGACAGGACTATCAGATAAGGCGATTTCTCGCCAAACGTGGCGATATTTCAACTTGTTTGGCGTCTACATTTGTTTTTTTTTTTTGGCGACATGTGCGATTTTTCTGGCGATAAATAAATTTGTTGGCGATTTTTGTGGCTTTTTTTAACAAAATTGTTTGTAATTCAACAAAATTAGTTTGTTAAAGGAGTAGTTTAAAAAAATAAATTCTATCAAAAATCGTCTTCAAGAAATAAAATCGAGTCTTATATTAATTAATTCATTTTAAATTTATATGAAAAAACTTGTAAAAAATAATTTTTGGCGACTTTATTTCTATTTTTGGCGATTTTCTGATAAATTTCTAGACGATTATTTTGTAAAAATTTATATTAAAAAAGGTTTTAATCAGAAATAATTTCTTAATCAGGCTTGAGTTCAGTAATTTCAATTCTTATTGAATGAAATATTTTTATTAATTAATGTGAGTATCTAAAGAAGAGAAGAAAAATTAAACTAGACTTTATAGCTGGGGGAAATATCGATATTTTTCTGTGCAGCCACGCACTTCATCAGCACCCATGTCTATCTACTGGGGTAGAGATTATTATTAACATCAGCTATTTAATTTAAATTTCTATGAATTGGAATATGAGAATTGATTGTGTATACAATTATTGATTTGCCTTTGGCAAACACATTTGTAAGTATCACTATTCATTTTCTGTTTTTCCATTTTCTATTTAGGTTAGCACGAAGTTATATCACTCTACCTATGTATGTTTAACTATTATTAAAATTCACTACAGTTCAATTAATTCTAAAAATGTCTCAAAAAAGGTTTTATATAAAATCAAATTTATTATCAAATATTTATTAAGAAAAACTACATAGAATTGATTTTGGCGACTTTTGGCGATTTTCAAAATCATTTTGGGGAAATAGGACAGAAAAAATCTGACAGCCCTGCTGGCAGAAGCTGGTAGAAGCATTTCACAATTTCTCTCATAGAAAATCATAAAAGTTGGAATAATGAACGCTTTATTAACACTCTTTTGTGATAGCTAACGTCAGCGATAGAATAATAATGATAACAATAAAGCTTAATGTTTTATGCCAATCATGTGAATAGTTTCTTTAATATTGATTAATAAATACATACATAGTTATTTACCTTTTTTCTGTATTTAAAATTTTATCAGGGGGCTCGATATTGCGTCCGAAAATCGAAATATTAAAGACCATAATATAGGTACAATAAAATCACCAACTATGCTTGTAATAATATATTGTTCTAATATGTATGTATGTATGTATGTAAACAGTTTTTGTTATAACGTCGTTCTGTCGCAGACACATACGATGACGCTCGTGGTAAAGCCGTTAAGAGCAGGTGATCGTACATACATATGTATGTATATGTATGTAAGTAGATGTGTGTGTGTGTTTGTGGTTTTTTTGCTTTTATTTAATTGTAGTTGTTTTATTTATACACAATTTCAATTATTATACTTGGAATACCCGTAGCTGGTGCTATTTTTTCTCACATTTATTTATTATACATAATTTAATTGTACATATTTAAAATATGCACAATTGTATTAATATTAATTTTTATATAATTTTTATTATTGAAACTGAAAATATTTTACACTATTTTGCCTTCCGCTTTTATTTTTATTGTTATTATTTTTAATCGTTTTATACTGTCACTTTTGTAGTTGTTATTATTGGCATTGTCGTATTTCACGTAATGTTTTTATTACTATTTTTTATGTACATACAGTTACTCTCAAATATATTTTGCCTACATTTTTTACGCAAAAAAGTTGAATAAATTTATTAAAAATAGAAAATTTAGGCAACATGTTAAATTTATTTCTTTTGTAACTGAGATAGCAAAGCCTATAGAATGGCAAATACAAAAAAAACAACAACTTTGAATTTAATTGTTATACTTTTTTTGCCTTTTCTTGTATCAACTACGCAATTTCAACATCACAAAAGTATTTTGCTTCTTTTAGCGTTCCCGTTATTTCTTAAATATTTGTGTTGTTAAATGTGTTTTTTTTTTGCTATTCGTTTGTAATAGTAATTGTTATGCTTTTTTTTTCATAATTGGTTCCAATCTTTTTTTATTGAGTGCAACACGTGAAGTTTTTGTTTAAAAAAATTCCTAAAGTAAAGGAATTAAATTGATCTGCGAATAAGATCATTCTATATCCGTATAATAGAGCAAATCAATCCAATATGTTTGTGATATGTTTAGTCGATGTAGACAAACAAGATAAAATACTTTTAAAGGTGCAAAAAAGCGCAGATATATTGAAAATATTCCACGAAAAAGTCGAGGAAAGTTGTTAACGGTGAGAAACGCAAGAAAAACTATTAAAAAAAATATAAAAAACCACCATTTATATGTTCCAAATCTTAAAGAAATGCTAAAGGGGACCCCACGGGCATACTACGGACACACCTAAGTGGCAAGTCAATCCGTAAAGTTCTAAAAACCAACCATACTAACGGCAGCGTAGCTAGAAAAAACTTTGATTTCGGAAGTTAATAGACAGAAGCGCTAGTTATATGCTGAACTACATAAATTTCTGACTTCTAATTTCGGGAACACGATAATATTTAGCAACGAAAGTAAATTTATAATTTTTGGGTCAGATAGGCAGCTTATGGTGCGGCGCAAGCCAAATAAATCACTAACTATTAAGAATATAAGGCCAACAGTAAAACATGGTGGTGGTTCTCTCATGGTGTGGGGCTGTACGTCGGCACTAGAAGTAGGAAAGTTGGTGTTTATATAAAGCACAATGGATAAACATTTATAGTTGTCCATTATTAGAGAAAACCTACATGCCAGTGCTGAACAAATGGATCAATATATCAATGCGTATTACTTCCAACATGACAACAACCCAAAACATATATCCCTGGACATTAAATTATGGATATTTTATAATACCAAACATCTGCCAATAAAACCACAAAGTCTCGACATGAGTCCTATTGAAAAACTTTGGGCTTATTTGGAAAAAAAAATCCGGGAAAATAGCATTTTATAAAAAGTGTGCTTAGGACGAGTATAGGAAGAAGAAATGTATAAAAAAAAGTATTTAAAAATTTCCGAAATTTAGTGGAATCTATGTGTTGCGGCATGAGATAATAAATAAGTAAAAAAAAAAAAAAATTTTAAATTAAAAAAAATAGTATTTAGGTAAAATGTACATATGCATATGTTTGGTTCAAAATGTATAAAAAATATACATACATACACATGTATATATATAGATATATAGATGTGTATATATGTAGTATATATATATATAAGTATTTGTTAAGAAAGAAATTAAAAGCAAAGAAAAAGAAAGGACATTATCATGTCTAGTAGTCATATGTATAAGTATATATAGAACCCTAAGTGAAAGACATAATAATGTTTGTGTTAAGTATTTAAGATAGAGCTTTAGTGAGGAGCCACTGTAAACAACGAAAAGTAAATTATGGGACCATTGAAGGATCGTTAAATATGTCCGAACGCTTCCACAACATTTGACGTTTAAGCTTAATGTCTGACGTATGAACTTGACGAGTTTATACTCGCTATAATATCCGGTCTTTTCCTTTCCATTCGCTGAACCACGAGGTGGTTAAAGAAATAAGATTAAAATTAAAAGGTAAAAAATAAGAAAAAAAAACAAAAGAATTTTGTTAACATAGTACAGCAGTGGTGCTCTTAACAGTGCTGATTATTTCATTATACTGTTAATGAGCATTTTTATTAAGATCCAAAAATACAGTGTTAAGGAACTGTAGTTGAAGTCGAGGTGGTTATAAGAACAACCGGTACGTTTGCTACATAATTTTGATGGTTGTACGTATATATTTTACTAAAGTATTTTCACAGCAACCGTATCTAAAGAACTCCACTGGGTAGTACTTCGCGTAAAAAGCGTGACCTACGTAGTGGAGTGTCTTGGTGGAGACTGTGAGTTAGTGTCTCAGCAACAACGGCAGACTTAAAGGTAATCAATCCCATTAAACCAAGTGAATTGCATCCGGATTCGGGTCTTGGTGAAGAGACATATTATAAAGATTTCGTTCGCTGCCAGGGGCGGCAGATTGTGCGTTCACTTAGCCAAATAAAGTATCAATCAAAAGCTATTTGATTGGGAAGCGCAGTGAGTTGTATCTAAATCTAAAGTTTGACCCTTCAGTGGGGCATAATTTTATTTTCGTGTTGCTATAAAAAGGGCTTTATAGAATTTTGATAGAACGTGTAGTAAAACTTAGCAATATATGTACAAACATACATATACGCATATATATGTACAAACGAAGAAAAAAAAACCAATGAAAAGAATTAAGGAAATGATTAAAAAGCGAATATATTAACTCTTAATTATATGAAATGTAAAACAAAATAATTGTAACGAAGAAGAATTAAAAAAAAAAAAAAGAAATAAAAAAAAAAGGAAAATGGAAGAAAAAGCAAAAAGGCAAAGAAGAGAGGAGAATTGATTTGTAACACTAGGCATTTACATGTTAGGAGAGATTCTGGTAATCTGTCAAACTAATAAAGATATGATATAAGGACAAAATAAATGAAGAAATGAATAATAAATTAGAAAATTAAGCAAATATTGAAAATCAAAACAAACAAAAAATTAACATCAGTAAATGTAAGCTAAAATGAATGTTGATGATACTAAATTAGGTGTTTAAGTGATACTTGGACTAATGTTTTTTTTAATAAAATAATATGTGCAACTAAGAACATTTTGTGTGTGTGTGTTGGGGATCAAACCAGACCAGAAGAGCAGACGGACGAGGACGAAATGAGCAACTATAGTTCATAAATCGGACACAAAGTTTGAAAGAGGGGCTGTAAAGAAAATTTTAATAGAGATCGGCCATTACGGCATGGTAGGTGAGGGATTGGTCAGGGCTGTCGATAATATCTAAGGCAGACTCCGCATTTGTTAGGGGTTACGTGACTATTTGCGTACTAGTAGCTCACATGTGACTCTTGGGTAACCGTTGGTTATCTCCTGGCAATGACACATATATATATATATATATATATATCGGGTACGAGTTTATTGTGTAGCGCGATGGACGCGTATCATTTTGACGCAAAGAATCCACCCATATCCGACGAGCTAGGTCGTGCCATATGCAAGCGTACCCGTGCGTCAAGGTGATTGCAAAATTAGATCTAAGTCCGAGCGCAACACTGGCGCCCAACGTTAGGCAACAGGAGCGTTGTTTTTGTTGCAAATCCACTGCATTGGGTCTAAGGATATTTTCCCTGGATCAAGGTGTAGCTAAGAGTATTATATTTTTCGATTAATTCATGTTTTATGTGGGTATGAGTTCATTGCTACAGAGGTTTTCGATTACCTAAAGCCGACAGACATTGGTTTATGTAGACATTTATTCGGTAGCTCAAGATAGTTGCCAGACAACTTTTTGATTGTGCCGAATGTAGGTTTAGTTATATTAATAGTTCTGGATAGTTGCATCTTGCTGCATTTTTGAGTTTTAACTTTAACATTGAGGTTTGAGGCACTATCAGAAACTGAAAAATAAAATATAGTACTTACAAAGACAGCCAGCCCAATTCGTTGAGTTTTAGTGCAGTTGGTTGGGGTAGTCTGCGTAGGGAAGATTTTGGACAGACGGACTAGACATTTGAATTCGGGTAAGACAATGCGGTTTGTGAACCGACACACACATAAGTTGAAATGATAGTTTTTATTTGAAATCAAAGAAACAAAAGAAACACAAGATTGTATACGAATTTTGAACGGAATTATAATTGCTGCGAAGATTTTGGTAGATGGTTGGCGAAATTATATTGAATTAAAACACTAATTTTAGTAATATAACAGGTAAATAATAAAAATAAAAGGAAATTTGAATTTGGCGAAGAATTTCGCAATATTATTAGGCAAATTTCAATACTATTTAGAATGACTGACGAAGAAAGTAATTTAGCAAAACTGCGAAGCGGTAAGATCATAAATAGAGTAGTGACAGAAAATACTGGTCAAGCGGCGTTAGACGACGATAGCGACAAGGTTGAAGGGGCATGTTCGCTACCACCCGTGAGTGACCTTGAAGCAGTCGTTAAGCGTTTTGAAATGATGTTCGTTCAGTATCAGATGGAAGTGAGTAGGGCAACCACTGATGCGGTACGAACGGCAGTTAAGGGCATAAGGCAAGAGGTAGATAGCATTGGTCAAAAAATTTTAGACTTGGAAAGAACTGGAGGAAATCCAGATGAGACGAGTAATCAGATCACAGGTGAATTAGGTCAAAGCTATCATCGAAGAAGGTTGTTTGAACAAACACCAGATTACACACCCTCACCCCGGACAGGCCATGCTAGGCAGGATACAGAAAGTGGGAAGGATAAGCGCGTTCGAAACTGGGGCTTAAGGTATGATGGCAGTCCAAAGTCAATACCGGTAGAGAGATTTTTATTTAGGGTAGAAAGTCTTCAGAAGAAGCAGGGTGTTTCTAGTGAGGATTTGTATACAAATTTTCATTTTCTTTTGGAAAAACAAGCGCAGGAGTGGTATTGGCTATACATGGAAGAACACGCAGACGAAGAAACATCCAGTTTTACAGAGTTTCGTTTAGCATTTCTGTATCAGTTTCGTCAAGCCGACTGTGATGAAGAAATACGAGCTGCCATGAACGAACGTATACAAAATGTAGGCGAATCCTTCGACGACTATTATGCGGCCATACGGGGAATGGCATTCACCATGAAGAATAAACTTGATGAAAAGACTCTTGTTAACATTATAAGGAAAAATTTAAGGTTTAGAATTAGGGATTTGATTTTTGGGTGTAAAATTGAAAATTTGAGTGAGCTGCGATTCGAGTGTAGACGTGCTGAGAAACATCTGTCACAATTTCCAAACAAGTCCACGTATAAAAAGAAAGTTGACGAATTAAGATGGGAGACCTATGAAGAGATTGATGACCAGGAAGGTTCAAATATTGAGGCTTTTGAGAGGCGAGCACGTAAGAGTGTTGGGGTGGACGAAAAGCAGAGGGACGACCAAGCCCAGCATCCTGGCTCTTCCAGGCATGAAAAAAATTCTCATTGTCCATGTGACTCTTCCTTTCATAAGCTTACTTGTTTTAAATGTGATAAAAAAAATCTGGGATATTCATTATGCGAAAAATGCGAGGCGGGAAACGGGAAGTCCGGCGATCAGACCGGGCTGAATCGTCTTGTCAATCCAGTCCCGGAAATAATACCTCAGTAAGTCTTTTGCAGGCGAGTAGGGAGAGGCGCCCAAAAGAAAAGCGGCAGTTAGGTAAAGGGTATGCCACATTAGAAACTCGGCGAAAAAATTATGAGGAGGTTAGGGCACGATTATTTAACGACCATGAAACAGCAGGCACAGGAAAATTCAACAAAATTAAGAAAATAAGGCAGAAATCTAAATTTAGGAAAACGGAACGAAAAGCGATAGCAGCGACGATAATTAGAGACTCAACAGATCAACGTCCATATACAAAGATTTTGATAGAAGGTTGTGAGGTTACAGGAATGCTAGATAGCGGGGCAAGTGTGAGTTGTTTTGGCAAGGGTGCTTTAGAGTTGGTGGAAGCACTAAATCTCTCTGTTCAGACGCTAGATGATGAAGTAAAGGTGGCTGATGGCAAAGTACAGCCCATAGTAGGTAAAGCAGAGGCAAAGGTCACATGGAGGGATAAATCTATGTCGATGGTGTTTTATTTAGTGCCTAGCTTACAACAGCAGCTTTATCTAGGTATAGATTTCTGGCAAAAATTTGAAATTTATCCTAAGATCGAAGAAATTAATATTATTAATAGAACCGAATACCACATTACATCTACGCAGCAAAGACGGTTAGAGACTGTAAAAAACTTGTTCCCATCGTACGTAAAGCTAGGGCTAGGGAGAACACATCTAATGGAACACGTAATTGAAGTCTTTGATGAAACGTTGCCTGTCAAACAGAAATATTACCCGATGTCACCGGTAAAATTGAAAAAAGCTTACCAAGAGGTAGATAGGATGATTTCTCTTGACGTGATAGAAGAGAGCGATAGCGCATGGAGTTCACCCATAGTTATCGTAGAAAAGCCAGGAAAAGACCGTTTGTGCATCGATCTTCGGAAGGTAAATGAAAGAACTAAAAAGGATGCTTATCCGGCACCACACGTGGAGGGTATCATTGGCCGCCTTCAAAATACTTTCTTTATATCCAGTCTTGACTTGAAGGATGCCTTCTGGCAGATTCCTCTCCAGAAGGCATCTCGAGAGAAAACGGCGTTTACGGTTCCTGGCAGGCCGTTGTACCAGTTCAAAGTAATGCCTTTCGGCTTGTGCAACGCCAGCCAGAGGCTGTGTCGTCTTATGGACCGCGTGATACCTTCAAAGCTACGAGAGTTTGTTTTCATATATATAGACGATTTGTTGGTCTGCTCCCCAGATTTTGACTCACATCTTCAACATCTTACCGAGGTGGCTAAGTGCTTGGCTGAGGCAGGCTTGACCATTAATCTGGAAAAGTCAAAATTTTGCCAAAAAGAAGTATCCTACCTTGGATTTGTTATAGGCCAAGGAGAGCTACGTACGGACCCATCAAAGGTACAATCCATGCTAGATTTTCCACCCCCGAAGACTATTAAGCAGCTACGCAGGTTCCTTGGAATGTGCGGATGGTATAGGCGATTTTTGCCTAACTTTGCTACGGTCACAGCTCCACTGACGGATTGCTTGAAAAAAGCGAAACAATTCCAAATGTCTGCGGAAGCTCTGGAGGCCTTTAATAAATTGAAGCATGAACTAGCATCACCAAAGGTACTTGTAAATCCCGATTTCAAGAAGCATTTCTTCCTACAATGCGATGCATCTACAACAGGCATCGGCAGCGTACTATTCCAGCTGGATGAAGAAGGCAATGAGAGGCCTGTGGCGTATATGTCGCAGAAGCTGAACTCAGCGCAGAAAAATTATACCGTCACCGAATTGGAATGTCTCGCAGCAGTGGTTGGTGTTCAGAAATTTCGTCAGTATATTGATGGTCTACCGTTCACAATAATAACTGATCACATGAGCCTAAAATGGCTCATGAGTCAGAAAGACCTCTCTGGACGTCTCGCGAGGTGGAGCCTTAAGTTGCAGGCGTTTGATTTCGATATTGTCCATAGGAAAGGTAGAGCAAATATCGTGCCCGACGCGTTGAGTCGAATGTTTGTAGATGAGATAGGCGAAGTCGATGAGGGTTCAGAGCTTAATTTTAGGGCAGCGGAATTTAGGGAGGCCGAGTATTTAAAATGGATAGATTATGTTGAGACAAATAGTAGTGTGCTACCAGACTTAAAGAATGTAGATGGCATAATTTTCAAGAGGACTAGGTTTAGGGCTGACGAAACCATTGAGAACGTATGGAAGGTATGGGTGCCTAGAGGGCTTCGCAATAAGTTGTTCGAAAAATATCATTCTGATAGTTCAGCTGGACATGGAGGTTTGGGGAAGACATTGTATCGTCTAAGAGTCAAATATTATTGGCCCGGTATGGTAGCAGATACTAAAGCGTTTATAGCAGGTTGCGAAATTTGTAAATGCACTAAGGCCACGAACAGTATTTCTAGGCCACCCATGGGGAATCAGATAACATCAGAACGAGTCTTTCAAAGACTGTTTATAGACTTTTGCGGACCGTATCCGCGCAGTCGCCAAGGAAACAGTTATGTATTCGTCGTGCTGGATCACTATTCAAAGTTTGTGTTCCTCAAGCCCATGAGAAACGCCACAACAACGGAAGTGGTGAAGTACCTGGAAAACGACATATTTCATGTCTTCGGTGTTCCCGAGGTTGTTGTATCGGACAATGGCCGACAGTTTGTTTCCGACATGTTTAAAGGATTTCTGGATAGTTACGGTGTTAGACATATGAAAACAGCTATATATGCTCCCCAGTCGAATTCATCGGAGCGAGTGAACCGGTCGATGCTGGCTATAATTCGAGCCTATCTAGATGAACAGGACCAGAGGACATGGGACACGCATGTATCAAAAGCAGCATTTGCTCTAAGAAGTTCTTTGCATGAAGCTATAGACACGGAGCCTTATAGAGCAGTGTTCGGCCAAACCATGGTACAGCACGCGGATTCATATGAGCTGCTTCGAAAGCTTACCGCCATTAATGATTCGGAAGTAGAAATTTTGTCGAAAGACGTAAAATTGCAGCTCCTTAGGCAGAAAATCTCTCAGAATTTGAAACGAGCCTACGAAAAAGGTAAAAAGTATTATGACCTTAGGTCAAGAAATGTTGTTTATAGAGTTGGCCAGTGTGTGTACAGAAGAAACTATAAGTTGAGTGATGCTACGAAGCATTATAATGCCAAGTTAGCACCTAAGTATGTAAAGGCTGTCGTTTTGAGAGTATTAGGTAATTCTTTGTACGAGTTAGGAGACACTAGAGGCAAGGTAGTGGGAGTGTATCACGCAGAAAACATTAGAGTTTGAAATCTAGGAGACCTTGGAGTAGCTTGGTAGACATGGCTAGCCAGATCAGTTAAAAGGTTGCAAAATGTAGAGCATGAGACGGTCGTGGGCCCTTACCCCACGTTTGTGAGACGACGTTAAAAATCAAATTTCCTTGGATAAATGATAGAAAAAAAAGTAAGGTAAAAGTAATAATATTTCGCTTTTCGAGCCAACCACCATCTAAAGTCGTTCGTTTGACTCGCTGTGTTGCGGCATGAGATAATAAATAAGTAAAAAAAAAAAAAAATTTTAAATTAAAAAAAATAGTATTTAGGTAAAATGTACATATGCATATGTTTGGTTCAAAATGTATAAAAAATATACATACATACACATGTATATATATAGATATATAGATGTGTATATATGTAGTATATATATATATAAGTATTTGTTAAGAAAGAAATTAAAAGCAAAGAAAAAGAAAGGACATTATCATGTCTAGTAGTCATATGTATAAGTATATATAGAACCCTAAGTGAAAGACATAATAATGTTTGTGTTAAGTATTTAAGATAGAGCTTTAGTGAGGAGCCACTGTAAACAACGAAAAGTAAATTATGGGACCATTGAAGGATCGTTAAATATGTCCGAACGCTTCCACAACATTTGACGTTTAAGCTTAATGTCTGACGTATGAACTTGACGAGTTTATACTCGCTATAATATCCGGTCTTTTCCTTTCCATTCGCTGAACCACGAGGTGGTTAAAGAAATAAGATTAAAATTAAAAGGTAAAAAATAAGAAAAAAAAACAAAAGAATTTTGTTAACATAGTACAGCAGTGGTGCTCTTAACAGTGCTGATTATTTCATTATACTGTTAATGAGCATTTTTATTAAGATCCAAAAATACAGTGTTAAGGAACTGTAGTTGAAGTCGAGGTGGTTATAAGAACAACCGGTACGTTTGCTACATAATTTTGATGGTTGTACGTATATATTTTACTAAAGTATTTTCACAGCAACCGTATCTAAAGAACTCCACTGGGTAGTACTTCGCGTAAAAAGCGTGACCTACGTAGTGGAGTGTCTTGGTGGAGACTGTGAGTTAGTGTCTCAGCAACAACGGCAGACTTAAAGGTAATCAATCCCATTAAACCAAGTGAATTGCATCCGGATTCGGGTCTTGGTGAAGAGACATATTATAAAGATTTCGTTCGCTGCCAGGGGCGGCAGATTGTGCGTTCACTTAGCCAAATAAAGTATCAATCAAAAGCTATTTGATTGGGAAGCGCAGTGAGTTGTATCTAAATCTAAAGTTTGACCCTTCAGTGGGGCATAATTTTATTTTCGTGTTGCTATAAAAAGGGCTTTATAGAATTTTGATAGAACGTGTAGTAAAACTTAGCAATATATGTACAAACATACATATACGCATATATATGTACAAACGAAGAAAAAAAAACCAATGAAAAGAATTAAGGAAATGATTAAAAAGCGAATATATTAACTCTTAATTATATGAAATGTAAAACAAAATAATTGTAACGAAGAAGAATTAAAAAAAAAAAAAAGAAATAAAAAAAAAAGGAAAATGGAAGAAAAAGCAAAAAGGCAAAGAAGAGAGGAGAATTGATTTGTAACACTAGGCATTTACATGTTAGGAGAGATTCTGGTAATCTGTCAAACTAATAAAGATATGATATAAGGACAAAATAAATGAAGAAATGAATAATAAATTAGAAAATTAAGCAAATATTGAAAATCAAAACAAACAAAAAATTAACATCAGTAAATGTAAGCTAAAATGAATGTTGATGATACTAAATTAGGTGTTTAAGTGATACTTGGACTAATGTTTTTTTTAATAAAATAATATGTGCAACTAAGAACATTTTGTGTGTGTGTGTTGGGGATCAAACCAGACCAGAAGAGCAGACGGACGAGGACGAAATGAGCAACTATAGTTCATAAATCGGACACAAAGTTTGAAAGAGGGGCTGTAAAGAAAATTTTAATAGAGATCGGCCATTACGGCATGGTAGGTGAGGGATTGGTCAGGGCTGTCGATAATATCTAAGGCAGACTCCGCATTTGTTAGGGGTTACGTGACTATTTGCGTACTAGTAGCTCACATGTGACTCTTGGGTAACCGTTGGTTATCTCCTGGCAATGACACATATATATATATATATATATATATCGGGTACGAGTTTATTGTGTAGCGCGATGGACGCGTATCATTTTGACGCAAAGAATCCACCCATATCCGACGAGCTAGGTCGTGCCATATGCAAGCGTACCCGTGCGTCAAGGTGATTGCAAAATTAGATCTAAGTCCGAGCGCAACATATGCTAGGACGTATGTATGCAAGTGGTCATATCTAACAATGAATATCACACAAAACATTAAAACATAATACGCTGCTTTAATAATGAAAAATCTGTGTAAAAAATTCAAAAAGCAAAATACTTTTGTGACCTGAAGAATAAGCGATTTTTTTCATTATTTTTTAAAAATTTCATAAAATAATTTTTTGTTTTTAAATTTTAATTAAAATATTTGTAGTTAAGACATTTTTATATAGCATTCTTTTTGCAAATTCGTTGAGATTTACATAAGCAAAATATATTTGTGAGTAACTGTATGTACATACATATGTACATATGTATGTATGTACATAAGTGTTTTCATATAGAGTCTTATGACAATTCATGTATTTCCACATTTCTCTGAAATGTTTATAGTAAACCTGGAGCAGCTGTGGTTGTTATATTGAATACGCATGTGTTTTATCATTAAGTAGTGACGTATGTACATGCACTCAAAGTGATTTTTAAAATGAAAAAATGTTAACCTAATGCTTTTACAAAACATATCCACAGAATGAAAGTTTTTTATTACGATTTTCCTAATGAAAGATTAGCCTTCGGCATTTGACTTTGATGGGCCTTAGAGCTAAGCAGTCGTTGAAATAATCTTGACAAGGATATTAATTATTAGACCTAAAATTAATTTTTTTTTGCAAACACAATCTGCGAAGCGATTAGCTTGTTTGCAGAAAACACCCAGGGTCTATGGCGGGAATCGAACCCACGACCTCTGGACTGAGAGGTTAGCATCGCTACCACTCAGGCACAGTGGTGCGTTTACATTTGAACAAAATCTGGTAGTTACCAGATTTCGGGCAAAATTTATTAGATTTCCCATACAAAATAAAATTATTTCGTCACCAGTAGCTGGCTACTGTAACTTTTTGCGAACCGAAAATCGTAATATGTATTTATCAACATATTTATTCGCTTGCAATAACGATAATGTGATTCTGTAATTTCTTTTTTACGATAGTCTCCAGCTTTATCTTATTCACCATTTAATTCAATATTATGTGGTATCTCTGTGTGGAAAATATGAAAATAAGCGAAAAGCATAAAGAATAATAAAGAAAAACTTAATGAATTTGATCTTGTGACTTAATTTGTTTTTCTTCAACCGACAGCGAAGGTTAGGTTAGGTTAGGAAGAGTGCTGCTACACCGCACCTCCACTCGGCGACCCAATTAGGTGCATTGTGATTCTCTTCAATTGCCCATTAAAAAGTAATATTTACCCCCACCCCCATTTTTACACAGAAGTGACCCTATTATCCGTTATTAAATCACTGAATTCCCTTGAAGAAGCCCCTGATGTCCTCTAGTTTACACTTCCCGATATCAGTAATGCTCTCATGGAAACGTCTGCTCAGCCATCTAAGCCTATGACGTTGCAGTACCGACAGCGAATATAGTTAAAATATTTTACTGAATAGCAAAGTCGATAAACTTTCGTTATATTTATTGTAGCAATACGATAACAAAAGTTACTGATTACAGTTACAGATTTTGTCAAAACCTACTTCAAATCTAGTAGAAATTAGTAATGTAATGTTATAGTTCATTTATATTATCTCGAAATCTAGTACTTACGAGATTTCGAGCTAAATCGTGCTGCTTTTTACTAGATTTCCCATACAAAACAAAATCTATTTTACCAGTAGGAAATACAGGAAATCTACTAAAAATCTAATATTTTTATTTTTTTTTACTACCCTACCACATTTATATAAAAGGTGAGCGAATTAGCTATGGTCTGCTTAAAAATGTGTGTGAATTGGCTACATTACAGTTGCTTGGTTGTAGTTTTGGAAATTTTTCAGTTAATGGATGTTGTTTTGGATAAAAAAAATCTTGACAAATGTCAAAAAAGTTGGTGTAAACGATATAGATTTTCATAAAGATTTTAATAAAAAGCTGATAGATTTTGTGCAGGTGTAAATGCCCTATAAGATGTATCTTTCAAGGTTCGCTTACTGAAAGCACTTTTTAAGGATTTTTTCCATAAGTAAGTAGTCACAATTTAAGAGCTTTTTGCTGGGATATTATGTATCTACAGTCAGTATCCTCACTGGTAATTCAAAGATATACGCAAGTACGTTTTAAGCAACACATTTTTGCGGTATTTTCAAGAACATATATACATATGTGTGAATTTACTACAAATATTTTAATAGACCAACAATAGGAAATTAACAAAAGAAAGATGTGAAATTGAAACAAAGTATATGCATACATATGTACATACATATGTGCGTTCATATGCACACACATCACTAACGATTTACGCACACTTTACAACCTTCAGCAAAAAAAAAATGCTTAAACCAAAGAGCAAAAAAAAAATTATAAATAAATAACGACATGCAGTAAAAAATGCTGACAAAAAAAAATCAAACTAAACTTAAAATCACAGCGATATAAAATAGTAAGCTGAGAGAGTTGCCACCGAATGAAAACTATCAATCCCGGATGTTTGATGGAATTTAGTAGTAGCATCATGTGATTTAGTACCAGTTCACACTAGAGATGGACGCGAATCGAATTTTGCCAATACGACATTAGCCGAACACGCATACCCGCACGCGAATAATTTTCCCAACATGAAACTGCACAACACGCACGAAATCAGATTGAATAGCAAAAAAAATAAAAAAGTTTTATATTCAAATAGATACATATTTTTGTTTAATTTCAGAACTTTACGAGTAAGCTTTAAGCACCATCGACAAATTTGCTGGTTTTGCGTGTTTGACGCTACAAAATATTAAATTTTTCCTTAGTAAATTTTGCTGTACACGATACGAACCGCACACTCATCTAATTAGATTTTCTGTCACGAACACTTCATGTTGGATCGTACATATTTGTTTCAATAAAAAAAAAACTCCGACACGCGGCCATCTCTAGTTCATAAACGCCAACTTTTGTTGATCATCTCGTAATTCAGCTGTAAGAAAGACGGAGAAGGAAGTATCAATGTATCTTTTTTTTATACGGGCTGAATTAAAAATTAATCAGCAAAAGTTGGCGACATGAGCGAGTCGGGACTTAGAAAATTTTATATTTGTGTACTTAGTTTCAATTAGTTCTATTTGTTGCTTTTTATTTTATTTAAGGTCATTTTGTACGTAGTTGTTTCTTGATTTTTTGTTTACGCAATGGGGTTTTTTAGTTGCAAACCAACTTTTTTAAAGCGTTAAAAATGCTAAATGGTTATTAGGTAAATGATAAATGACTACTTGCATATCTATAGTGCCACAAAGGAATAAACATATATGCATAGGCTGATAAACAACACCTTACAGTTCTTTGCGTGGCGCATTCGGGTAAAAAGAGGCTAAATTTAGTATCGAAATATCTAAACTGGCAACACTGCTCAATACGGCTCCTATGGACTCTATATCATATTATTCTTTATATTGTAGAGAATTTGTAGTCAACTAACCATGGAGCCGATACAAACCTTAAATAAACTTTTTATGAAAGTTTTTCATTTATAAGAAAATGGCAGCCAGTTCAAAACTGACACTACTTTTGGGCCACCATGTATGTATGTATTTCTTTCCTATTCCATTGTAGAAGGCATGTTAAACCAACTTCTTAACGGAGCTGTTAAAACCGTAACAAAAGGCTAACATGAGTGCTTTACATTATATACACAGAGAAAAAACTGCCTCATAGAATCAAGAAGATTTTCTCTATGAACCGTTTTTATGCTAAGGGGTATCCCAGCAGAAAGAAGCGAAGATTTTTTCATAGAGATTCCTTATTATTTGTATTTGGTAAATCTTATTAATTTTATCAAGAAGAAAACCACATAAAATCAAGAAGTAATCTTATTATTAACAACTTTTTTTTACTCAATTTCCGTTATTTTTGGCACCAAAAAAACAATCCATAGAGAAAAACTGCTTGATTCTATTAGGTTTTCTTATAAATTGTAAACTATAGGGATTTCTTATTGATTTTATTAGGTTGCCTTCTTTATTTTTTTAAAAAGGTTTTCTTCTTGATTTTATAAGGTTGCCTTATTGAATTTTTCAATAAGGTTTTCTTCTTGATTTTCGTAGGTTCCTATATGAGTATGTGTAAAGCATCTTATTGATATTTTTAATAAGGAAATCTTCTTGATTTTATGAGGTGTCTTGTTATTTCATATCTTAAATATTATAATAATTTATTCGACCTTTTTTAATTATATTTAAATTTTATTTTAGCTATAGGTCTTTTTGTAATAGATTTACAATTTTATTTATTTTTCTCTATAATAATTTATTCGACCTTTTTTAATTATATTTAAATTTTATTTTAGCTATAGGTCTTTTTGTAATAGATTTACAATTTTATTTATTTTTCTCTATAATAATTTATTCGACCTTTTTTAATTATATTTAAATTTTATTTTAGCTATAGGTCTTTTTGTAATAGATTTACAATTTATCTATAAATAGACATGGAGACAATTTTTTTCATGATCTTTTTCATTTTTGTATAATAATGTTTGCACAATAATTTCAATTCAGGTTGCTTGTTAGCATATTGGGTAGAGTGCTTGTCTATCAGATAGAAGTTTGCTGGTTCAATACTTGGTGAGTAAGTTAGTTAAGAATATAACATAATGTGTATGTATGTATGTATAAATAAATAACAACTACAATATACTACATGCATACATAGTCCCTGTCCAGACTTGCAATTTTTGTTGCAGCAATTCTTGAGTTTGTAGGTGAGAGAGGCGAGAAGATTGGGGAAGTGTGCACAGTTTCATGTGCTCGGCAGTTCTATTTTGTTTTGAAATTCTCACTTGTTAATTTAAATGTATTTGATGTTTTATTTTATTTTCTTTCTTCAGTTGTATAAAAAACACAAAATATAACAAAATTAAATAGAATTGTTAATTTTTCAGGGATATTTTTAATACATAATTGCAAAACTAAAATTTCCTAATGTGGACACTTATGCAATTCCAATGCAGAATTTTAAAAAATTGCAGCAACAAAAATTGCAAGTCTTGACAAGGACATACATATGTATATGGTATAGAATTTAAATGAAAATACATAAGTACAGAGAATAAAGACGCAATTTTTTTATTTTTTTTATTGAAAAAATCAATAAGATAACCTCTTAAAAACTACAAGATTTCTTCTTGATTTTTTCAAAAAGGTTTTCTCTATGAAATCAATAAGATTTCCTTATTGAAAAAAAACCATAGAGATTTCTTATTAATTTTGTTCTATTTTATGAGGTATTTAGTAGGCACTGTTTTCTCTGTGCGTATTTGCATTAACATGATGTTAATGTTAATGTTACTCATATCATGACTGATATAGGTAGCAGGTAGGGATGGGCAAATGAAGAAAATGTATCGATATATATCGTATCGATGTTTTTGAACAGTATCGATATATATTTTTTGAAAACATCGATATTTCGATATATCGATATTTTTTCCTGCATTAATTTCGAATGCACAATTACTTTAAGAAATTTAATACAAAAGAACTATTTATGTTAAGTAATACGTAACCTATTGTAGCTCCTTAAGACTTCATTAGTCTTTACTTTCTGTTGCTGCTCTGTGCTGTGCCGTTCTGTTTCTAAATTTTAACAGTTACTTTTTCTGTAATAAATAATCAGCTGTTTCGGACCAGAATGGTCACAGTTTTCCACTAAAGTGATGAGTTTTGCATCATCCATTGTTATTAGAGTTTTTCTTTTCCCGGACTTTTTCATTTCCCGGGAAAGTGGGAACAACTTTTCGGTTTTTAACGTTTATAAACACATGTCAAAAAAATAATAAAATTTCAGTTCCCGGGCGTAATTGTTGTAAAGTTTTAGCTATAGTTCTACCATCGAATTCATAAAGTGAATAACGACATGCATCGAGGAATGTGTACGCAACATAACAGAATTAAGGAGAGAAAAACTAATGGCTTATACATATGTATATGATTTTTATAAACCAAAAAGAGTCAGCTGATTCGTAGCAGAACGGAAAGTAAAAACAAATTCTGCCTTTAGGCTTATACCCACACAATCCAAAAAGTCACCTGCCTTAGTTGGGTCATAGTTAGAAAACGGTTATAGCTCTTAAAAGTATCGAAACCCGATACTCGTAAATAAGAATCGATGTATCGATATATAGGTTTTTGAAATATCGGCGATATATATCGATATTTATTTTCTCAAATATCGATATTTCGATATATCGATATTTTTTGCCCATCCCTAGTAGCAGGTCATGACATACTCAAGTGGCTAAAATGTGGCGAATTTTACAAAACGTATAAGACATTCAGAACTGAAATATATGTGGCATTATGAAATAAGACAATGTCTTATTAAATAGATTTTTATCATCAATACATACATACATACATAAAAGCATGCATACACACACATATACATACATAAGTATGCATGTATTAGTTTTACGATCATGTCTGTTTTATATTGTTTTGAAAAAAGACCAGAAAGACAGAAGTTTTGGTTGGCAAGCACCTACATAAAAGCAATAAGAATAAAAAACTTGGCTTACAAATTTAGTTGATTTCATCATTAAAAAAAATATGTACATATGTACTCGTATGTATATGAGAGCTAGCAGCAGTAGTTGCCACATAAGTAAATTACCATTACTATTTTAAAAGTTCTGTGTTTGCTTAAGAGTAAAATACAGAACTTAAAAAGTAGCAGAATATAATGACAAGAATGAAAAAATATGTATGTATGTACGTCAAAATAAAAAATTTTTGTGGTATGGGAGATAGAATATTCGCATTCGAAGTACAAAAAAAAAATTGTTTTAACCAAAGTTGCCAGATAAAGCTGGTGGAAAATCAAAAATTGTTGTGGGAATTAAATATTATTACAAATTTTATAATAAACACAAATTTTATACATTCACAAACACATAAAAATAAATACGCATCGTATAATGGGTTTGTTTACTAAAATTTTACTAAAAGTGACTGAAAGAGCGATGCTTAGGCGCAATCATTTAATTTAATAACCCCCCCACCCCCACTTTAAAACTAAGAAATTTTAAAATAACATTTTGGATTAGAAATTTTACAAAAAGTGTTTTTTCAAAATAAGGCATTCTGATATTGAATTTTGAAACAGGCCCTTCATATAAAAGGCCTTCAGATCGACGCCTCTTCGATCGTGAAAAGCAAGTCCAACGGGTTTTCAATAAAATAAAATTGTTTTACCGGAACGCATAACATATTTTTGGAAATGTATGTATGTTTCCATTGAGTGAAAACCGGTAACTATTAAATTTATTGCATTTACATTTGTAGTTATTTAAAATTTTTTTTTTTCAATATTTCTAAAATATTCTTTTCTTTTATGTTAACACGCTTATATTATCATTTATTCATTCATTCATTTTTTTCTTCTCAATTATTTTTGGCACTAATACGTTATCACTTTTTTACCTTAAATTTTTTTTTAAACAAATTTATAAGGAAAAATTTCACATTAACTTTAATTTTTGATAACAATTTTTTGTTTGTTTGTTTATGAAAAAAAGAAAAAGAAAACAACGTTCGGAGAAAAAAAACTTCGTTTTAAAAAATAATAATAAAAATATAACAATGCAAAATCATTAGTGAAATACATAGATATAATAACAAAAACAATTGTGTAGAAAAGTACGTTTGCATGTATGCGTTTCAATGTACTCGTTTATGGTTATTAAAAAATGATAATGAATTTGTTGTTTTAATACGTGTGTTTTTGTGCTGTTAAAATACGAACAATTGCATTGTTTAGAGCGATCGTTTTTTTTTATTTATTTTTTATACACCGTACCACCGTAACCGAGTTGTTGGGAATTTGCACGTCTACTAAAATTTTTTTTCTCCATGATTGGTAATTTGGTGGTCTTCCTCTCCCCACAAAATCAACAACTCACATACATACACACACACACACACATGTATATACGACAGAAATAATAATAAAAACAAATAAGAAAAAATAATCAAATTATGGCTTGAGATGAGAGTAAGAAGAGTAAGCTCAAACGACACAAATTTTGTAAGAAACAAAAAAAAACCGTTAAACTGGACCACACACAATGTCACAATCATGTAATAGTTTCTATATAGTGGGACACCTATATAAATTTCAAAATTATTTCACAAATGTAGCTAAATCTGCTCTTTAATTATGTCACAACATATTTATATCATAGTATATTTATGTCATAACATAATTATGACATATATCATGAACTATTAATGTCATGATATATATGTGTCATTACGTCCCCATTCCTAGACATCGTCCCCAAAATAATTCTTTTCCCAGCGTTGTCAAATGTGCAGATTTATCTGTACTTCGCAGTTTTTCGAGTCTTGCAGTTTTTTAATAAGTTTTTCTTTACAATTTTTCCTTTTCCCTCTTACTTCTTAGTAACTTTTTCAATTTAGTAGCTAATTTGTTTCCTACTACACGTTCATAACAGTGACAAGATCATGCATGTATTAATCCTATAAAACATTTCATTCAAGTAAAATTTATATAGGGACACACAAATTTAAAAAATTTTGAACTATTTTTTTATGTTTTTCATACAACTTTTAAAAAATTATGCAATGCAAAACAACGTCTAAATTTCTCTTCGTTTCTTCTCTGCAGAATTTGTGTGAAAAATTTTTAAAGGTTTCTATATACATATGTATGTATGTATGTATGTATGTATGTATGTATGTATATAATTTTTTACTTGGTCATGCGCTTTCCACGATAAGGCTTTTAATGATCGCAGCCTTGAGCACATAATCTTAAACCGTATTTAAATTAAATGCTTATTTAATTTACCACATTTTTTCGAGAAAATAATGTTATTATTCAGACTCCCCACGCGCAAGCAAAATTTTTAAACGTAAGCCAACATTTTACAACAACTCTGGGAGGAAGCAAGCAATAATGAAACTGTATCTCAAGAAAAGTGACGTTGTAGAGTTTGTAAGAGACAGAATACTGTTGGAAATTTTTTGGGCAGTTTTTTCTTCCCGATATAAGCAGTTTTTTCCTCAAGCGTGTATGGCAACACTCTCTATTCATTTTACTAGCACTGTAAAGTGTTTAACAGTGCACTGTTAACAGCAAAATGAACTCTACTGAAAATGTTGGTTTTTGTCTCTGCTATTTAAATTTAGCTTCATACATATTCATACGCACATTACATGGTATTAAAAATTCTTAACCAGATTTGGATATCAGAATTCAATTTAAGAAAAGTTTTTATAACTGAGCTAATGGGCCGATGGTGGACATCTCAATTATCCCTGCCTCCAGCTAAGGTAGAACAAGTGGGACCTAAATGAACTGGTTTTCGCGAAACTGCTAACCTGCAAAACCTAACCTAACCTATGAAAATGTCGTCACGAGATCACATGTGTCGTGTCAAAAAAATATATTAAGTATACGTCAAAACAAAATTTCCATAAAAATTTTTACTAAAGCACACTTGAAGTACAAATAATTTGCTTCTGATACGGCTGTATATCAGTTTATTTATCCATTTATTGCACAGTGCTGCCAAAGACAACAAATTTCAATAAATCTGTACCTTCTCAAATTTTATGGTAATAAAACTATATCTTCTGATTTGATTACAAAATTATACATGCAAGAAAGTCAGAAGTAGGGATGGGCAAATGAAGAAAATGTATCGATATATATCGTATCGATGTTTTTGAACAGTATCGATATATATTTTTTGAAAACATCGATATTTCGATATATCGATATTTTTTGCTGCATTAATTTCGAATGTACAATTACTTTAAGAAATTTAATACAAAAGAACTATTTATGTTAAGTTATACGTAACCTACTGTAGCTCCTTAAGACTTCATTAGTCTTTACTTTCTGTTGCTGCTCTGTGCTGTGCTATTCTGTTTGCAAATTTTAATAGTTACTCTTTATGTAATAAATTATCAGCTGTTTCGGACCAGAATGGTCTCAGTTTTCCACTAAAGTGATGAGTTTTGCATCGTCCATTGTAATTAGATTTTTTCTTTTCCCGGACTTTTTCATTTCCTGTGGGAACAACTTTTCGGTTCTTAACGTTTATAAACACATGTCAAAAAAATAATACAACTTCAGTTCCCGGGCGTAATTGTTGTAAAGTTTTAGCTATAGTTCTACCATCGCATTCATAAAGTGAATACCGACATGCAACGAGGAATGTGTACGCAACATAACAGAATTAAGGCGAGAAAAACTAATGGCTTATATGTATATGATTTTATAAACCAAAAAGAGTCAGCTGATTCGTAGCAGAACTGAAAGTAAAAACAAATTCTGCCCTTAGGTTTATACCCACACAATCCAAAAAGTCACCTGCCTTAGTTGGGTCACAGTTAAAAAACGGCTATAGCTCTTAAAAGTATCGAAACCCGATACTCGCAAATAAGAATCGATGTATCGATATATAGGTTTTTGAAATATCGGCGATAGATATCGATATTTATTTTCTCAAATATCGATATTTCGATATATCGATATTTTTTGCCCATCCCTAGTCAGAAGAGGACTCAATCTTTCAGAAATACAGGGTGTCAAAGTTGACCACGTCCGTTCGTCGCAACTCTTATACCGAGTACACGTCCGACATTTCTTGTGTTGTCACTTTGTGGTGTGCAACGCCGTTCACATTATGTTTTTTTTATGTGGAAAGCAATGCCACACAGCGAAAAATATCGAAAATGACAAACTTTGCCACTAGTACACACTATTGCGATGTCACAAAATGCCATAGTGTGTACTTGGCATTACAAATGTAAAAGGCTATTAAAAGTTGTTTGATTTTTTATTCAAAGTGTGACGTATGGGTAATACACTATTTAAATAACAAAATACTCATACGCCGGTGGATAAAAAACGATAAAAAAATTTTTCGTTTCCAATATACATAAACTACCAACCAAATTTTTAATCTTATTTACAAACAAACTAACTGTCTATTGAAAGCAAACAATGTCTTCGTGTGAAGGCAAATGCAAGTTTAAGAAATAAAATAATAAATTGCTGCAACAAAGAAGTGCTCTACTGTAAAACAATAATATGTGACTTACTTGAGGTTTACACGATCCTTTGCCTTTCAAATTTCAATACATTCAATTTTATTTTTTTCACTACTACATTCATACTTTTAGAATTTGATACAACTTTGGCTTCAAATTTTCTTTCCAATTTATAGGCAAAAAACTGACAGCAATTTCAATGAGCACACTTTTCATTTTTGTTTTCAAATATTCTGCCGACATATTATATTTCTATTCTTTTATTACACATAATGTTATATTACACCTAAAAATTTTAATTAAATTTAAATAAATATGCTTAGGAACAAAAATATGTAAACAATATAATGATGTCTTGCGGTTTATACACCTAAATAGAAGCCATGAAGTTGTGGTGTTTTAAGTTGTTTTCTTATCAACGGAATATTGAAAATAAATTTGCTTAGAAATTGTGTGCAGCCTACGTCACAGCTTTCAATTTAAATTACTTTTGACAAGCAGTATGTGCGAAAAACTTGAATGCAAAACTTGGTCGTGTAACTGTAGCGTTAAGCAATTTTTACTTTCAAGACTTATTGCTTACTGTCCCTACTTAAAAGCTACTCAGACTATTATTCAAGTATAAAGACTTTCATAATATTTTTGGACCCAACTGGGTCTTCCAGCGGAGGTGCGTTACAGTACCACCCTTCCTGGCCTGACCTTCATAACATTTTACGAGAAAGAAATCTAACAACATTTATTTTGACTGTCAAAAAAATATAACACACCATCACACCTCAAATAAAATTAAAAGCACAAGTAGAAAGCAAACAGCTGTTACGAGTAAGAATTAACATTCCTACATTAAACGCTGACTTGCGGCGACAGAGCAGTGCCATGCAGGGTGTGGCCGGCCTTTGAGAATATTCGGAAAAGAAAAATAAAAAAATTCGCTAAGTTTTATTATTATTGTTCGAACTTTATTTGTTTATATATTTATGATTTGATTAGGATAGAATTCGTATAGCACCAAAGTGAATTGTAAATATTCTGACAAACACTAGCAGAACGGAACAACATGCTGTTTTCGAAGGCCGCCAGCTATCTTGTATTTAGTCCACTGTGTGTGGTGTCAGTTGATGTAGATTTCTGCTTTATATACTCGTACTCAGCCGTTATTGCAAATGGAATATGTGAATTGTTTTGATTCATCGTATTATCGTATCAATGTACCATCTCTAATTTACAACAGTCTTGCTATTGTTATTTGCTATTTACTATAATATTTCTTTTCATTACCCTACATCTCCACTAGCCATCGACTTGGGTATGACATGAACATGACGCCGGCAGAGCAACTGTGAAAAAATCATCAACTTCTTTGTTGTGGTGAATACGTGCGATGTCCATGTTCAGGCATATCAAAGTATTTTGCGCTAGTGCAATAAAGATGGAATATTTACTACTTTTGTTCTGTCTCTTTTCTTTCTATTGCAAATAGTTGCCGACTGAGAATCTCATGGCGAACATTGTTGCTCAGACATATGCTCGGGCATTGATGTCAGAGCATGAACAAAACATGGACATGAGCGGTCTCCATTAGCCATTTTCGATGTTCGACATGATGCCCATACCAAGTTCATGGCAAGTGGAGACCCCCAGTTATGTGTGCCAGGGTTCTTTTTTCTGTCTAAACAAGACAACTTTATGTAAAAAAGCTCAAATTTCTTAACAAATCAAAAATCTCAAAGCCCGTGTCAAAAGCGCTAAATTGGCATCACTGCTAAGTACATGTAGGTGCGGTGAGAATTTAAATAGTCAATGCAAAAACAAGAGTAACAACAACAGAATCAATAACTAACTATCTAACTAACTAACTAACTAATCATTAATGGTTGTTTTTATATGGCAACCGTCGCACAAGTTAGACTTGTTTGTTTGAGCTAAATAATGATTGATAAAGGGGAAAAGAGAGAGAGAGAGGGGGATAAGAAAAAATATATATAATTGAGAATGCCCAAGTCCACCAAAGACATAAAAGGGAAATTATCAGAAATATTTTTGCATATTTTGTATGCAAGTGTGTGAACTCGCGTGGTGGTTTAGAAATGTGGTTGTGTATATATAAGTGTGTATGTATGTATGAGCATGTATGTATGGATGTGTGTTTAAGAACAGGAAAATAAAGGTGAGAGATAAATTTGAATTTTTACCAGCTTTTGCACATGTCCGTTTCCAAAGTGCAATTTGTGAATGGATACTTTGTAGCGCGTTGTTTAAATTCAATCATTTACTTTTCAATAAAAACCCATTTTCAAGCTTTGCAATACATAAGCCCTCACTCTCCCCACAAGTGAGAGTGTTTTGTTATAATAGCATATTTGGGTATAAAAAAATTTATTGGTTTAATCACGTGAATAAAAGCAGTTTGTAAAAAATTGAGCCATATTTTTGCAACAAAGAAATAATAATAATAATAATAATAATAATAAAAGAAAACTTAAAGGTGTAGTCAGACGGGGCAATAAATTTAGGGAATAACAATGTCCACTAAATAATGAAGGCAAATATTATTGTAAAAGAGGGCAACTCTTATAATTTTTATTTTTATAGTCCCAAGTCCACAAACTTTGCGCAAAACTAGACAGACAGACAGACCACTTTATTTTTAGCACAAAACTTTAAAAACAAAAACCTTAAAATTGATAACGACACTAACAAACAAATTATAAAACAATCTTGAGTACCACTTTATCAAGAACAACAAACTGTATGAGTCACTTCTTTTAGGCTTTCTAAAAGCTCAAGTGTCTGAAAAAAAGTTCAAAAAATCGTGTATCACTTTTCAAGAGAAATTTAGGAACTCACCTCCTTCGTATGTTATCCGTTTGATCTTGATATAAATTCGGACTGCTACCATGACGCTGATGTTTATACGATGCTAAGGCAATTTGTGATGCTAATTTGGAGGCGGTTACTAAATCTTCACGACTTTTGCTCAAACTCTCACTATAGGGATGCATCTTCCAAATATCCTTTTAGGTAATATTTCTCATTGTTAAGTTATTTGATCTAGAATTGAAAATAAATACGTTATTTAAACTAAAAACAATTAGAAAGGGAATAATTCAGAAAGTTGTATATGAAATATTTTTAGTCCCGGTCCAGACTTGCAATTTTTGTTGCACCAATTCTTGAATATGTGGGGGAGTGTTTTACACTAAAAAATAAAAAGTTGCTGCAAGAAAAATTGCAAGTCTGGACCGGGAGTTATATATCTTTAATTTTTTTCATAATTTAAATGTTTCCAACACACAAATTTTCATGTGTAGTTTCTCTATCATTTTCCTCCCTTACTTAGAGAGAGATCCGTTGTCTGAAACAAATGGTTAATTCCATATATATAAAGCACGCTACTTCTGCTCGGATTCCTCCAGTTATTTATTTTTTTTTTTTAATACACACATCAAGTTTTTTTGCACAAATTTTGGTTATGTATGAGAGAGATGAAAAAATAATATGTATCAGTGGTATACTTTTGTAAAATTTTAAAATTTTCTTTTGTAAAAAATTTCGAAGTTTATTTCGAAATATCATAAAAAAGAGTTTTGTGGCTCACATCTTAAGCCAAAGTTTTGATGTTCTTTAAGAATTGCAAAATATTTTCGAACAATAGCAAGTTCGAAAATTCGAAATAAACTTTTGACTTTCGAAATAAAAATAAAAATTAATTTTAAAATATAATGTCTTGAAAAATAATTTTCTTTCTTTAAAAAAAATATTTATTAAAAAAACTTAACATTTATTCGAAATAGCGTAAAAGCAGTTTTATGCCCAATGTCTTACACAGCAATTTCAAGGTTTGTTCAAAATTGTAAAATATTAAATTCTGGTCTCGTTCGAAAATTCGAAATTAATTCTCAATACCAAAAATTAAAAATAACAATTTTTAAAGCTCAGCGGTTATGAAGAAAATAAGCAGAGATATTAAAAAAATCTAAATTTTGGTTTTATTTGAAAAATCGAACTAAATTTTCAATATTCACAGAAGAAGATGTATTTTCGAGTTTAAGTAACGACCATACCTAAACGATGTCGTTAAGCGTTGTGAAATATATTTTTGTACTTAAAACTAAAAAAACTATTTATTAAAAAATTTCGAACATTAATTCGAAATACCGTAAAACATATTTTTATGCACAAAATTATACACAGCAATTTAATGTTTGTTGAAAGTTGTAAAATACAAAATGTTGGTCTTGTTAGAAAATTCTAAATTAATTCTCAATACTAAAAATTAAAAGGAACAATTTTTAATGCTCAGCTATGATGAAGAAGATAAGCAGAGATATTAAAAATCTAAATTTTGGTTTTATTCGAAAATTCGAACTAAATTTTTAATATTCGAAAAAGAGCGTTGGGCGTTGTGAAATAAACTCTTGACTTTTGAAATAAAAAGTAAATTAATTTTACAGCCTTAAAAAAATATTTTTTTTCTTAAAATTTTAAAAAATTATATATAAAAAAAATTACGAACATTAATTCGAAATAGCGTAAAAAGTAATTTTATGCCCAAAAACCTTACACACAACTTTCAAGTTTTGTTGAAAATTGTAAAATAAAAAATTTTGGTCTTCTTCGAAAATTCGAAATTAATTTTCATTGCTCGAAATGATAAGGAAACATTTTTTAAGCCTCAGTTACGATGAATAAAATAAGCAGAGATATTAAAACTCCAAATTTTGTGTTTGTGCGAAAATTCGAAACTAGTTCTCAATATTAGAAATGATAAGGAAACATTAGTTAAAGCTAATGATGAAGAAAACAAGCAGAGATATTAAAATTCTAAATTTTGCTTTTATTCGCACTAAATTTTCAATATTCGAAGAAGATATACATATTTTCGAGTTTTAACTGCCATACTTAAGCGAGAGATTTGGGCGTTACGTTACCATTAGGATAATCATTTACAGTACATACAATTAAAGTTTACTGGCGTACTCTAAAAGAAATAATTGGGGTTTCTTTTTTTTTGTAATTCAAATCTGCATTCGCAATCGATTACAATTTTAAAATATTTCCCACGACGCGATTAAAAATTTTTCAAAAAAATTTATATTAAAAAAAAAATCAATTTAAAACAAAAAATAAATACTTGCTGTGTAGGTGCAACAAAAGAAAAAAAAACATATAAACTTTGAGGTTAAAATCAGTTAACACATTTGCTGTAAATGTTGAAATAATTGTAAATTAAAATTCAATAATAATTAAAATGGCGTAAGTATTCGTTATTTTTAAATAAATGGATTTGGTTTTATCTTACACAATATGTGTACTTTTGAATAAAGGGATGCTGAAGAAGAAATTAAACCTTCCTTTGGAAATTTTTGTGGCAATCACTGGAAGGGTGTCATTACCTTTTTAATACCTTTGGTCTTCTTACCCGTTCCGATACTAAATAATGGAGTTGTAAGTAAACTAAAATATTTTACTGCTTACTGCATAAATTTGGGCAATAGATTATTTGCCTTGGGATAAGCTACTGACAGATTTTCTTGCCATTATTTACAGTGTAATTTGTAAATCTTGAGGTTTAATCTTTTTCGTAGGAATATCGCTGCATGTATTTGATTTTGATTTGCTGTTTTTACTGGATTACAGAATGTATACCTTTATATGTGACATCTTTGATGCCTTTGTTTGCTCTGCCTTTATTGGGAATCTTGGTAATTTTTCTTTTTATTTATAAAAAAAAAACAAATTTTTGGAAACGGTAAGCAAATGGAATTGTTGACCATTATTCGGGTCTATTCTCTTTTGGAAATCGTTTTAAAACTACGTATAAAAACAACAACTTTGCTTTGATAAGGTACCGTTCTACTGTAGTACGGTATTACCCTTGTATCATATTACCCTAGCACCGTATTATCAGTTTAATGTAAACTTGTCGTTTTTATTTATCGTTTCAAAACGATATTCAAACGGGAGTATGCCCGATTATCCATCTTAAAATTAAAATTAAAAATGATTGTCGAACGCCACGAACCCGGTAGTTTATATAAATTTATATGCTCATTAAAATGACATGATAGAGCCTAAGCGTATCCAAAAGTACGGTCTGTCTGTTTTCTACTAACGTGTGTTGTCAAAATTATATCGTTTGTCTTTGGAGTTTGAAACTTAAGCTGAATTCACCAAATTGTTTCCTACAAGATTTTCGTCCGGACAAAATTTGTTTCTTTGAAGCTCTATGTCTCAACGAGAGCAATTATAGATTAAAACTCGCACGTAAAAAAGAATACTTTGCATCATCTCATACTCTTGACATTTTAGGAATCTGAAGTAACTTGCATGCAATATTTCAAAGATACTTTGGCCATGTTCTTGGGTGGTTTAATAGTAGCCCTGGCTGTGGAATACTGCAACCTACACAAACGTTTAGCCTTAAGAACTATACTCCTTGTAGGCTGCAGTCCCCGGCGGTAATGATATGCAAAAACAAACGAACACACACGAAACATTCACTAATCTAACAATTGTTTTAGTTTGCATTTCGGTTTGACATGTGTAACAAGTTTTATTTCATTGTGGATTTCAAATTCTGCCGCAACAGCCATGATGTGTCCCATTATTAAAGCAGTATTAGAAGAATTGGAAGCGGTATAAAATAAAATTGCAGAACTTCAATACACAACTGATTTGTCACGACTTACATACTTGTAATATTTCAGAACCAAGTTATTGATGTGTACATGGATGAAAAGGAGGAACCAATTGTGGATGGTAAAAAACATCCCTCGAAAATTTCAATGGGTTTTTATTTCGGTGTGGCCTATGGCTCCACTATTGGCGGCTGCGGTACTCTTATAGGAACTGGCACAAATTTGACTTTAAAAGGAATTTATGAAAAGTATAAATTGGGCAAATTAAATTACCTAAAGGTGACATAATGATGAAAATTTTTTTAAAATTCCAGTCGCTTTCCTCTGGCTACTGACATAATAGATTTCCCCAAATTTATGGCTTGGTCGATTCCCATGGTTATAGTCGATACTCTACTTTTATTCGTCTGCCTACAAATCACCCATTTTGGCTTGTTTCGTCCCAATAGCAGGGAAGGTTTAGCAGTGGCTAAGGGCGCTACAGCTAAGGATACTGTGAAGGCGGTAGTTTTGCAAAAATATGAAGAATTGGGTCCCATGAGTATACATGAATGGCAAGTTTTATTATGGTTTGTGTGCATGGTTGTGCTTTTGTTTACGCGCTCTCCTGGTTTTATGACTGGTTGGGGTGATTTCTTGAATGCAGTGTGAGTATTGAATGTGGTAAAAAGCTTTTTGGTACAAGATTTTTTTAAAAATCCGATAATTTAAGTCCTGTAAGATCATCCGTTCCGGTTATGTTGAGTGTATTTTGCTTATTCCTGTTTCCAATGACCTGTTTTTGGTGTAGCCACTTAAAATCCGAGGGTGAGTTAAATGCATTCTCTACATAATAGTTTAAAATTATATCAACACAATAATTCTAATTTTAAAACTCTGTTTATTGACATAAACAAATAGTTCTATGATAGGAAAAAGTTCTCGAGCCTATTCTCGTTTGAGATCGTTTTAAAACGACACACAAAAAAAGAAAATTTTATATTGAAATGGTAATACCGTGTCAGGGGAACGCGGTACTTTCCAATCGGGTTTATTCCCTTTTGAGTATCGTTTTAAAGTGATATGTAAAGACAATTGTGCTAGCGTAATACGGTTCCTTTTCGATCGGGACTATTATTGTATGCATATTGTTTTCACCGACAGTTCAGAGGGTCTACTATTCATGTTATTAATATACAAATTTGAAAAAAATGTCTGTCGTTTCGAATTACGGAGTAGACCCCCAGAACCACAATTTATCATTGTAAATGTACCTTTTTACCCTAGTACCATGATACCAATTCAATATAATTATGTGTCGGTTTTAAAATTATACTCAAACCAGACTATGCCCGATTCTAAATTTTTCGTTTTTATGTAACGTTTTAAAACTATACTCAAACGAGAATAAGCTCGATTGAAAGCGAAAAAAACATAATTTGTTAAAAGGAGTTGAGTATACGCAGGGGTTCTACTCTGTAATTCGAAACGAAGGAAATGGTTTCGAATTTGCACGCAATTAACAGAGTAGACCCCTTGATTTGTCATAAGTGCTTCAGAGATTTCTTTGTCTATTCTGGATAGCAAAAAAAAAAAAATTCAGTTCGCTTGTTGCTCGGGCACTAAAATTGACGGAATGCAAGAAATATCAATGAAAATTGCCTTACACCCGGTAATCAGAATTTCTTGGCTGCCAGAAAGCACTAATCATCTATTTCAAATGACAGCTGTCATTTATTAGTTGCCGTTGGTAATACAGTTTCAAAAAAATGCCGCTCTTTCTAAATCATATTCTTCTCTATCGCTCTATTGCAACAAAAGCTGTCTCTGATTGCTAGAAGGTAAGAAATATTAACGAAAAATTTCATGACTGCCGGCAACCAGAATTTTTGGTTGTCAAAAACCACTAAGTTTCGTTGCTATTCATAATCGACCCATGAAGCTCACACTACGTTCAAAGACATACTATACTTTGCAATATTAATAAGACAATGTTTCTTTATTAAAATTTTTATCTTTGACAACTTTTAAATTTTTGGAAAGTTTTTCCAAGCAATATCGCTATAGTCGTTCTTAACTCAACTTAGTTCGTACAAGAGTCGACCCAATTCTCACAGTGTTGTGAATCACAACAACTTTTTACTGGAAATATTTCTATCACAAGACACCTATAAACTCGAGTGTTATTTAAGTTGTGAGGGACAATACAAATGTGAAACTTGCGTTGACTCTCACACGATCAAACTGAGTTAAGCTGAAAGCGAAAATAGAAGCAAAAATTCCATTTAAAAGGGACTTAATGTTTCTAGCACATACAAACATATTTTTTCAGGCCCTTACCCTACAGTACGAGAAAAGGCTCTTTTAGCATGGGAATTTATCAATAATAACACACCTTGGGGGCTGGTATTTCTATTGGGTAAATAAATAAAAAAAATATATATGTATGTATATAAAGAACAGTGGAACACAATTCTCTGCCAATTAAATAGAAAGGTCGTAATACATAATTTTTTTAAATCGAGTTTTTTTTATACATATTTGTAAAGAAGGACACCTATCTAATGTATCGATAAATGCAAAAATCTGGATTTAAAAAAAAATAATAAATTAGGGCCTTTCTATATTAAGGTAACGATATATATGTATAAGATCCTTTAGTTCCTACAAGAAGCATAGGACCTCAAAAATGCAAAAAATAATTAATTTGTATGATTAAAATATAAATATAACTAGTTTACTAATCAAAATTGCTGTGTAAAACCAAATATTAATTTTAATTGGCGCGCAGAAAATTATAAAGTTAAAATTATATATAAGCCTATCGTCGGGTCGGGTATCGTTTTAAAAAGACGCCTAAAAACGATCATTTTACATTGAAGAGGTACCGTGTTATCCTAGCACTGTATTACCATTTTAATGTAAAACGAATCGTTTCAAAACGATACTCTAACGGGAATTTGGCTAATATGTAATCCTTTTGCACTCATATCGGCTATTCCACAGTATGTCACGTTCGTGGTCACGTACGTTAGCCAAACAATTAAGCTTGTATTTCAGAGAAAAGTTTAATTTTTCTTTATTTCTGTATGTACTTTTGAGGAGCGTAAGTAGCTCTACCTTTGGTAAAATATAATGAAAAAAAGAACCGCATTGATCTGAAATACAAGCTTAATTGATTGATTAATGTACGTGACCACGAACGTGACATACTGTGGAATTGCCCATATGTTTATTTAAAAAGAATTTTCCGGTTTTTAATTAAAACTAAACAAAATTCTTAAGTTTAGCCTTATAGTCTTATGGGCTATAATATGAAATATTTTTTACCCCAACAACTCCCAGGTGGTGGCTTTGCTTTGGCCGAAGGCAGTCAACGAAGTGGCATGGCTGTGCTACTTGCACGTGCTTTAATTTTTCTAGTGAAATACCCCGTCCTGGTCGTACAAATGGCAGCCGTTGTTTTTGCCACCTTTCTAACAAATTTTAGTGCTAATGTTCCAATTTGTAATATTTTATTGCCCATATTGGCGGAAACGGTAAGTTTTTGTTTTGCCAAGTGCTTAAGATTCCATAGTGGTAAACAATTAATTTTTGTTATTATTTTTTTTTTTGTGTGTGCCAAGGCCGTAACCTTAAAAATTAGTCCCATAATGTTAATGTTTCCCGCAGGCATAGCTTGCAGTATGGCCTTCCATTTGCCAGTGGGTACGCCGCCCAATGCAATTATAACTGGTTATGCTGGCATAAAAACGAAGTACATGGCGAGTTATGAAAGAAGACACAAGAAGATTCAAAATAATTCATATAAGTATGTATGTGCGCATCTTGTAGGTCACTGCCGGTATTTTACCTACTATTTTCACCATACTCATGCTCTTGGTAAATGTTCAAACTATGCATTATGTCGTTTATCCTAATCGTGAGTTTCCTGAATGGGCCGCAGCAAGTCCCAATACGAATAGTATATTTGCTTAATAATTTTTGTGACTGAACTGAAGAAATTTTATGAATATACATCCATGCATATATTTTGTGTTGTTAAAAGAATTTGCTACATTTTTCTTAAATCAAATTTTATTTCATCAAAGAATATACACACATACATACATACGTACATACATATATAAATGATTATGTATACACAATCCATATATCGCAGCAAGCATTTCCTCATATCTATAAATATCTATATGTTAAACATTATCCTTAAGATACATTTTGTATCTTAAATCTTACAATTGTGTTTTGTAATGCAAAGAATCAGAGAGAGAGAGAGAGAGAGAGAGAGAGAATAAGAGAGCTCCACACACAAGGAATGTTTTTACATGTTTATTACAGGATAACTGGCGTCATATGGTTCTACCAATACGCTCCTTTTCGAAATGTTTGTTGTTTGTCTCAAAACTGTGGCTTGTATACGTTTTGATTGCGTGTGGTGAAAAAATTGCCAGTAACAAATCTAATCACAGGCCACACTTATATATTAACAAAACACGTTCCTATTACAACGTTCTTATTGAAAATTGTTTGTTTTTGTGAATATGTATGCATATCGTCGAAAAAAATTAAAAAGTGCGTTGTCAAGAAAATAAAATGGGAATCTACTTTTTGAGAGTTTTTTTTAATAAGGGAAATGCATCTGCTTTCTAAAAATGCTGATTTTAATAAAAAATTATGGGAATTGGTTGACCTTGCAGGCCATCGCTGAAACTTCCCACTTAGATACAAATTCCGGTCATATTTGAGGCATCCGATACACATTTTAAGTCTATAAATATCAGTGAATTTCTAAAATCAATTTGACAAAGACTTAAAGTTATTAGAAAAAATGTGTTTTTCCGAAAATTTTCGTCGACAATCGCCCTTATACTAGATGCCATCATCGACGTCACTTCAAGAGAATATCAAAAAATTGGAGCTCGAGAACAATTTTGTGCTATTGACAGTCTATTTCTGTTCTCTACGGTCTATAAAATAGCATAAGCTCGTCAACAGCAGTTATTTGTTTTCGAAAACGAGTGGACAAGCCCCAATTTTTTTTGTAATGTATTGACGTGACGTCGATGTTGACAATTGGAATAAGGGTGAATATCTTTCGAACGAAACCCCTTAGGTTAGGTTAAGTTAGCAGGTTTCTGGTAAAGATGGGTGCAAATTAAGACTCCAGCTCACTTGGGTCTAATGCCATGATCCCTTTGTGCTACCTGCGAGTTGAAGAGAAGAGAGAGAGGGACTGGTGAGCGGAGGGAAGGGCGAGAAAGGTAGACGTAGAAAAGAGATAGTTGTTATATATATGGAAAGAGTGGGTCGAGTCACCGGCTATAGCAGCCACTGCTTCTAATATAAGGCTTGCATTTTTTAGTACTATTTCCGATAACTGAAATAGTACTGAAGGATGCCCATGAAGTGCACACGGAGATCTTCCAGAGCAGGACAAAAGCAGTAGGGATGCAATATACTTTTCTCCTCATCATTGCAACTGAAGCAGTGGTCATTATACGGGAGACTCGTACTTTTAGGATGGGTTCCGAGTGTCCACGAGATTCCTCAAGTGCTTCCTAGTGAAGTTCATGAGGTTTTTTGTTCTATGGGGGCTTAGGCGAGGGCAGAGGGTTCTCGCTATTACGCAGGTGGCTTCATAGCGCCATTTGTATTGAGCTGATTCGAAAACGAATGAAACCCCTTGTTTTAGTAAAATTTTTCAGCATTCGACTCATCTTTTTAAGGTTAAGATTTGATTTTTGATTTGAACCCGAAGCCGCAAGTGTACGAATTTGTGATCGAAAATTTAATCTTTTAAAAAATCGTCATCGAAATAGGACCCTAGTAATTAGGCCCAAAATATGATCAAGGTGCTACTGAAACGCAAGGGAATCCAAGTACTTTTTAGAACGAAAAGAGTGCTTTTCATCTTTCAGCAGCAGTGCTGGTGCGGAATCTTTCAAGATGACATTTTTGTACAAAGTTTGTGTAACTGGGCAATTTAAAATAATCAAACAATTAATGCTACTGAGGAATTGATAAAAATAAATTTGGAAATATAAACCTGGACTTCCCTTAAGTACTAGAACTTTAAAGAAAACTCGAAAGAAGGAGCAAAAATTTGCAAAAACTCGGGGAAAATACGTTCAATTAAAGGTACTTATTTACCCTTATTCCAGTGGTCAATGTCGACGTCGCGCCATTACAATACCAATAAATTGGGGCTAGTGTACTGTCGAGAACAATTTTGTGGTATTGGCAGGTTATTTCTTTTCCTTAAGGTCTAGAAAATAGCACGAACCTGTCAATAGCAGTCAGTTCTTTTGGATAATTACTAGACAGGATACAATCTTTGAGTATCGTATTGCGTTGACGTTGATATTGACAACTGGAATAAGGGGTCGCTTATGTCATAATGAAATTGCTGGAAATTCTATGAAACTATCGTAGGCCTTATCGTGATTGGCGTATTTTGATTTCCGACTATGACATTTTGGTCCCAGATTATAGAAAAATTATTACTGGATTAACCAAATAATATTAATTATACCACACGGTGGAACACTCGCACCCAATACCATGGCCATCCGCCACCATCGGAGGTAGCAACTATTGAATGACAAAAGCAGCTAGAAAAGTGACCAACTACTAGCTTTGGTCAAATAGTAGACTTCCAGGTGTGTTTCTTCGCAGGTTCTACGTATTCTCCCGAAAATACCTACACAACCATCGGTGGAAGCGAACTCCACAAGCAGACACTGTTTAATAGCCTATTTGTGTAAGAAGTTGACGTTAGAAATCTTCGCGTTTTTCTAATAGATTAAAGAAAACTTGTTACATGTTTCCTTTAATCTATTACGAAAACGTCAAGATTCCCGTAACCAACGTCGTACACAAACAGGAGGTAAGACTTGCTTGTTAATGAAAAGCATCATCTATTAAACCCTGTCGGGACAGAACCTAGTTCACTGTCGGCTTTCAGTCACCATCCTTTAAACCCACCAAGAGCGCCTGTTCCCTTGGTGTCAGTCACAAACTACTGGTCAGACTTTTTAGTTCCATTCGAAAGGCCTCCCCTCTATCGTCTTTGGATATCAGGGCGATTTGAGATGAAGTTAGGTTGAAAAGAGGAGCCATTACGCTCATGTCCGGGGACATACATACATATAAGTTCATAAGCCACTATAGGCCTGTTGTGCGCTCTCATGTGAATTAAAAACGGGCCTCACCTTTATAGGAACTCAGTATCGTTTAAGTAGTCCTTCAAAGTTTTCCAGTCGATACCTCTAAAGTGGGTAAAATCCGTTAAGGTGTCATTCCCAAAATAATGGGATCTCGGCTGGGCGAAAGCTGGACAAAAACATACCCTGCATTTATCATTGGATGTGGCACCAATCCGGTACAAATGCCCTCGTAAATTAGAGTGCTCCGTTAAGATGCCGGTATCGTTGCATCCTTACTAGTGCCTATGTTTTGTAACTCTGAGGAGAAGTTTTTCAGAAGAAAACTTTATTATCGTTCTGTGAAACATAGAATGAATAAGAAATAAGCTTTGTTTCTTCCATGATACAAGGATATATCATTTCTCGAAGTGAAAACTTCCTTCTTGCTTCCTTTAATAAGTATGTAAACATCTCTTAACTCTTTATTTCAGAGATGGGGCAGTGACATACAAATTCTATGGGTAACCGGCTAAAGGTAATGCCTGAAATCCGTTCTCTCTAGAGATATATCTACCGAGGTAATTCAAGATATGATACAGCCCTGGGCTACTGATACATCCATATCTGGGGGTTCTAGTGCTTCATTGGAAATTGATGAACGAAATTAATATTCAAGTGGATTAAACGGATCTTCCAGTGACTCGCGGTCGCTTCCAACCATACCTTATTTCTCAAATTACTCGTACAATAAACAGTTCAGAAGTTATGAGAGTACGTTTGAACATACATACATGCATACCTACATAGAGTTTAAACAAATAGCCCTCGGCTAAAATTTAATGGTAATTTTATATTTATTTTTATTGGTTGGTTGGTTGGTTTACACGGCTGCCTTCTTCTTTTTGTAAGTACGACTCCACTCGTCGGTATCAACCTATGTATTTGAGATATCTGATAAGGTCACTCAACCCAATCCCAGATAAATCTGAAAGTTCGTCTACTACATGCCTGTCTAAAAACTTGTCTCTCTAGATATGAAAAGCTGGACCTTTGCAAAGAAAGTGGAAGATTGTCTCTTCTTTGCTTTCTTCTCGACAACTTCGGTAGAACTCATAGGACAGGGCTATACTACTAGCATGTCTGCCCAACGTCCAGTGCTCCGTAATGACTGCAACGAGCGTCGAGGTGTCCCTTCGGTTCCTACTTGTTAATTGTATTGAGCGTCTATCATTGTAGCAAGGCTACATATTCCTAGCAACCTTGCACGTTTCTATGTAGCGCCATCTGCACTCATCTTTATAGAGATAGGGCTTGAAGATGCAGTTTTTAATAGTACCAAACGGCATGGCTACCGATTCGGCGTTGGAGGCATTAATAGCAGAGCCAGCTCGTCCGCTCGTTTGTTACCTGATAAATTTCCTATGTGCTGGAACCCAGATGAGGGTGAGGTCATCCTGACCACCCAGTCTAGATAGAACACTCTTGCACTGCCCAACTAGAATATAGGAAGTGGCATATAATCTCGACAAAGATACCGACTTTACCCTGTACCTTCTTATCAGTCAGCACTCTAAAATCAAAACTAAAGTTCAACTGCTGCTCAGGTTCATTGCTCTTATCTTTTTGTACCATTAGCTTTCTCTATAAAATTGGACATAATAGCACTTTTTAAAACTGCTTGTGAATAAATTAACCCTAGTACGACGATTAATTTTAATACCAAACCGGTGTATATACGTTTCAAGGTAAAAGAGTTGGATGACCCAAATGTTCTCCATGGCATTATACACAAAACTGCTCTATTTATATATAAAATTCAAGTGCGAATAAGTACTCGTACAAAATTAACCACACAATGCATCTTAAGTTTTGACCGATTTCTGTTGGTCTACTCTTTAATTCGAAACAAAAGAAAAGGTTTTCGAATTTACATGTTATTTATATACAAATTCGAAAGTTATTTCTTTCGTTTCGAATTATGGAGTAGACCCCCTGGTGTTTAACTTAAATTTCGAGCTTTGATAGATTCGATGACATCTTTCTTGACCTTTTATATTTTTGTTTAAGGGTACTTTTATGCCTCCATTTAGTTACAGTTAGAGGGTTAAAATTTTCGTCAAAAATTTTCCTCGTAGAATTTGTTTAAACTAATGAACAGTTCCTATAACTAAAATACAAGTATGAATAAATACGAAATTAAGCCTTAAACACATTTTAAGGTTTTACTTGTTCCTGAAGCTTAACCTGAATTTCAAGGTTTAGTGTCTTCAGAGACTTATAGCAGAATTTCATGACAGGCGTTTTTCAAAGAGGCTAAAAATACTTCTGAAATTCCCTCTTTCCAAGGGGACAAAAAAAAACATATATGTATGTACTCATAACTACATATGTACAGTTCAGCATAATACTGCTCCATTTTTAAATCAAATAATTCCTAAAGGGTCTGTAAAAAAGACATGATATGTACATATGTACTCGTTCGTATATATACTTATTCTCTTCTCGATGCGAATACACACAAAAATTATGACGTCTACGGCTTTAAAAGGAAGTCATAAAAAGTTCACCAAGTATTTATGTATGTATCCTTTAAATAACTTTCAATGCTCTTTTGGAAATACATATATTTTTAGACCTCCTCAAACTATTAATTTACTAAAAAATATATACATACATATACATATATATATGTATGTATATTGTATGTATGTATATGAATATGTACACTTACGTTGATTTCTTAGAATTTTAATCCAAATCGATAACGTCTTTATGAAGGAATGGCCAAATCTTTGAAAAGGAGATGGTCTAAGACAAAATAAAACTTGGAATGTCTTTTCATTGTTGTTGTAAACTTAATTCCAACTAATTTCAGATACTAAAGAAGAAACACAATTTCTTTTTTTAGCCAAATAATCAATAAATTTTAAACTATTTTAAGAACTTTTTTTAATTTATTTCACAGATACATAAATAAGACTGAATTTCTTTATTTTTATTTAATTTTTTTATTACAAAGAGTTTTTCTTTTAGCACGTTTATTGTAACACTTGTTTTACGAGTATATTCTTTTACTTCAATTATTTCACAAAATTGCCAATTTTATATGAGATACTTGGAAAAAATTTATATTTTATAAATATTGCTTTATGCTTTATTTGTTTGTGCTTGTTATCTGGCCATTTATTTTAAATTATGATTCTTAACTTGGCCAATAAAGGGAAAATGAAATGAAAAGAAGAAAAGAAAAACACTTTGAAAAGAGCTTAAGCCAGAGCAGAACGAGCTCAGTTTTTCTTGCCAATAAATTTTGTACTCTGCATCTTGTTTTAAATAAATTCACCACGTTTAAAGAGAAAATTCACCACCGACAAATTCAACATTTTGAATTCAATTATTTTTTTTTGTTTCATTGCTGCTAAATATTTTTTTTTTTATTTTTTGCTTTTAGTGCGCAACATAAAATCGATATTAAGGATTTTTTCCAACTTCTTTATATCATTTGAACATACACTTACTTCTACACGCACAGTATAGCAATTTTTCTTCGAATACTTTTTTAATTTATAATTTAACAAAGACGTTTGTTTTAAAATTTCTATAAAAAATATTGTAATTTGCTAATGCTTAATTTAATTTTTGTTTTGCTAATGAAAAAAAAATCGCGTTTGATTTTCTTATAATTTTTTTTCTTTATAAAATTCTACTAAACAAAGTGGCTGACTTTTTTTATATTTTTATTTTCTCAAACCACAGAGCAAAATAAAATACAAACGCAACGAAACCGAGCTCTCAAAAAGGTAATCAACTACTGACTGAATACATTTTTAGCCATCTTGCAGATACAAAGGAGCGGCTAAAATATTTAATAACAAACTCCAACCTGCGCATAATAATGGTTACAATGCTCTCGCTCTCAGTTTTCTTTTTCAAATCCGTACTCCCTTCCCCCCACCAACTAACTTGTTTTATACTCTTTTGTTTTTTTTTTTTTTGGACCCAGTCTTTCACAATTCCCCTTAATACTGGATGGATGTTTTCAACGATTTTTCCTACTTTGTACCTTTTCTTCTGATTGCCATTTGTCCGGGTGTCTTAACAAAATTGTATAATACGAGTATGTACATATTTTTCTTATATGTATTGTTTTGTATCTCGTATTTTCTGCGCTCAAATCCAGTTTTGAGTAAGTACATATTAAGAACTTACAATAAATAGTTAGCAACAAACAACAACAGCAAGCAGCGATGCCAACTATTTATAACCCAAACGCGCTATCCCCCTTCTCAAAACGCGCTAAGTTACAGCATTGTAAACTATTTATAGCCAAAACGCGCTATTTTCCGACGCGCTAAATTAGATTTTAATAAAAGTCGATGTATGTATTCTATGATTTTCATTAATGACAATGTATGTTATATATTTCTCATTTCGCGTTTATGATAACAAATTGTTATATTTTCAATGCTTTTTAGAGAGTGCTAGGAAAGTTTTGAAAAATATGGACGTATTTACATAATTTTTTTCTAAAACAACAACACAACTTCCACCTTTTTTAAAATAACCTGGAAAAATAACTTTATTTTACTACTCTGAAAGAATTTGATTTAGGACATTCGTATTAGTAAATACAATGAATTTTTTGTAGTAGCTCTTTTTCAGATTTGACAATATGGCTTCTTCGAAATTATATCCTAATAACGAAAATTATTTAATACAGAATCAGTTTTTCTTTTAATTTTACTTGTCAAACTTAGTAAAATACGTTTTTAATTCTAACTACATTTGAGTGAATTTTTTTGCGTCAGCTGATTCATTAACTATGTAATTCAAAAATTTTTATCAGAGTTTTGGATACTAGAAAATTTCGAAATATATGCAAAAAAGGTAAAAAATATTGAACTGAAATGATGTTATTGACTTTGTTTAAAACGCGCTAGCCTAGCGCCTTTTTTATTAAACGCGCTAAGATGGAAAAAAGCGCCTTTGACATATTAGTTAAAACGCGCTAATTCTAGCGCGAAACGCGCTAAATTGACATCGCTGACAGCAAGACTAAACCAACCACCAGCCAGCCATGTTAACGCAATACTTTGTTTGTTTGTTTGTGTGCATGTGGTTTGTTTTAGCAGCAGCGTTAAGATCCCCCAGTTGGCCAGGTTGCCTCGCACGACATTGTCATCTATGATTCTAGCACGACTTATCCTCTGTTATTTAGTTTTCTAGTCGATAATTTATAGGAAATCGTCGTTTACGACAATCTGAGTAACAATGTCTTACATGTTGTCCTCAATTAAACACTTTTGACTTTATTGATGGCAATCTGAGCAACAAGTCGTGTGTTTTGTCTTCAAAGCTTGTTAACAAAGTTTTAGGTGGTGCTGTAGCCAGGTAGAAATCGCGAAAACTTATAGACATACAGCATTAGTTCGAATCCGAGCTCTAAATCAATAAATAATTTAAATGATATGGAAAAAATCTAGTAAAGTAAGACTTTGATTGAGACACACAGGGTTCCAGAAGGGATACGGACACTACATACATACATACATACATATGTATGTAATACTTTACGAACTTTACCTCAAATAATCAAATATTTTGCTTGGTATAGAAATTTAAAAATAAATTCAGTAAAGTGCGACTTTGACTCGCGCACGAAGGGTTCCGTACGTTGGGCATTGAGAATTTTTTTAATATGGCGTTTTATTGCGTTTTTTCAGCTGAAATGATTTTTTTTTGCTTTTTTCTCGTTTTGGCGATTTTTTTCAGTTTTTTTTGCGTTTTTCCCCATTTTGGTGATTTTTTTTCATTTCGGCGATTTTTTTTTCATTTTGGCGATTTATTTTCATTTTGGCGATTTTTCCGGTTTTTCACGATTTATTTTAGTTTGAGAATTTTTTTTTAATTTGGCGCTTTTTTTCGTTTTGGCGATTTTTTTTTGTTTTTGGCGTTTTTTTCTTTTAAGCGTTTTCTTCAGTTTTGGCGCTTTTTCTTAGCCTTTTTTTCGTTTTTTTAGTTTTTTTAATTTTGGCGATTTATTTTCATGTTAGCGATTTTTATAATTTGGCGATTTTTCCGTTTTTTCGCGATTTATTTTAGTTTGAGAATTTTTTTTTAATTTGGCGCTTTTTTTCGTTTTGGGGCCTTTTTTTTTTTGTTTTTGGCGTTTTTTTTTTCATTTAAGCGATTTCTTCAGTTTTGGCGCTTTTTCTTAGCCTTTGGTCTTTTTTTTTTGTTTATAGGATTTTTTTTGTTTTTTTAGTCTTGGCGTTTGCTTCGTTTTAGCGATTTTTTTTAGTTTTGGCGCTTTTTTTCGTTTAGCGTTTTTATTTTTGTTTTTGGCCACTTTCTCGTTTTGGAGATTTTTTATTTTGGTATTTTTTAGTTTTACCGTTTTTGAAAATTTCAAGAATGTGCCTCTTATAGAACATTTACATTATCTCAAAATCTAGTATTTGCGAGATTTCGAGCTAAATCTAGCTGCTTTGTACTAGATTTCCCACACAAAACAAAATCTAGTTTGTGAGTAGATTTGTATGAAATCTACATAAAATCTAATATATTCATTTTATTTTCACTAGTCTGTATATAACATTTATATAAAAGATGATTGAATTAGCTTCGGCTTCTTTGAAACGGTGTGTGAATTGGCTACATTGCCATTGTTTGGTTGTAGTTTTGGAAATTTTTCAGTTAATGGATAAAAAAGTTATGGATAAAAAAGTTTTTATAAATGTCAGAAAACTTGGTGTAAACGGTATAGGTTTTCATAAAAATTTTAATCAAAATCTCCTAGATTATGTGCAGGTGTAAATACCCTATAAATCTTGGTCCTATTTACTAGATTTCCCATACAAACCGAAATCTATTTTGTCAGTAGATTTGTAGAAAATCTAATGAAAATCTAATATTTTTATTTATTTTTTACTACCCTGTACAATATATTTATAGAAAAGATGAGTGAATTAGCTACGGTCTGCCTAAAAAGGTGTGTGGAAACTTTTCAGTTAATGGGTTTTGTTTTGAATAAAACATCTTCATAAATGTAAAAAAAAGTTAGTGTAAACGGTAAAGATTTTCATAAAGAGTTTAATTAAAGTCTGATAGATTTTGTGCATGTGTAAATGGCCTATTACGGTTTCCAAAATACAGCCAATTGTTGTTTTAGCGATATTTTTTTTAATTTGGCACTCTTTTCGTATTGACGTTCTTTCGGTTTTTGCCGATTTTTTATTTTGGGATTTTTTAGTGTTAGCGTTTTTGAAAATTTCAAGAGTGTGTCTTACGGTTTCCAAGATACAGCAGTTGTCAAAATTACATACTAAAAACTACATTAACTGATAGAATACCCTTTAATTTTGATTTTTTTTTAATTTCAGTGCTGATTGTTGTAGTCTGCATAGAAATATATTTATATTTCAGTTAATTTTAATTATTATTCGAACTTCATTTGTTTCTATATTATGATTTGAACAGGCTAAAGTTAATAATTATCACATGTAATTTGGCTTAAAAAGCGATACGAACTTTAGCCTGTTCAAATCATAAATATATATTTATATTTCATTTTTAACAGTCATATTGTAGCGCCCAAAATTTTTACATATCCTGTGAAAATTTCAGGTCGGTAGCTCTTACGGTTGTCGAGAAGCAGCCTGACAGACAGACGGACATCGTAGCGAAAAAATAAGGTTCCTTTTCACCTTTAGTTAACGAAACCCTAAAAACAAGTCAGCAAAAAAAATTAAATTTTATGTGTCTTTTCTTTTTTAAAATTTTTTGTTGAGTGACATTGTCGCTTAAGAACTCCTCACACTATCATTGATTTCGTTGCCATTTGTGCGAAAATTTCGTCAACTATTTATTTGAGCTGTCGTTAATATGTCTTCCACGATTTTCCATTGTCTTGTACTCATCGTTTAAGATGTCTGAAAGATGTGGTCAACTGGGGTACTCAGCATAACAACAACAAATACAGTTACATACATATGTATGTATGTGCATATATACACATATGTACATACATACATACATACATATGCACATACACGGTTTAAATCTACAAATGTATCTTACCATTATTTAATGTTTAGTATGGCTTTTCCCTGTGTAGCCTACAATGGGCACACGAGCCCATTTTTTTAATACACCACCAAAGTTCGTAAATAATTTTATGTTTTAGAAATAATAAAATCACTGCTAGGCTCTGGCGCTTTCGAAGTAACTTATAACTATTGCCAAAAACTTTCTAAATTCAATCGAAACAAAACCGAACTTCACTTACAGGCTGACTCTCGACATATTCATATAATGTATATTCGGCTCAAACATTCCAGCGAGCGCTTATTTACTTTATTAATGTAGAAATTGAACACAGTCTGCCACCAAAGCCATCATCTCATGTTTGCAGGCAAACGCCCTTACTATCTCAGACACAACCAGACTTAAAATTTTAATAGCATAAGTATGTGATATTAATTAGAATTTGCCAGAATGCACTAAATGTCTATTTAAAATGGCAGCTGTTATTTGCTACTTATTGTTGGTAACACAGTATTTTTTTAGCATCTGGTAACCCCTTTAAAGTTTGCTTGCAATCAATAATGGACCCATTCGTATCCCATGCAGCATAGCATATTTTACTTGACTTCCCTAATGTTGCTAAATTGCAATTTTTCGATCACTTTACCTATTAAGTATCAAAGGCGAGTTTTAACTCTTACAATAGAATCTAAAAAAGTTTCTGTTCGGAAAAAACTGGATGATGACATTTGGCCCACCACAGTTATGAAGTTTGACATTGTGAGAAAATAAAAAAATATTAAGTGATGTCCGCCACTACATTTGAATACTGTTCGTTTGTTTGTTTGTAGTTAACATTAACATTAATTTATTTATTTTTTTTTTTTTCAATATATCTCTTCTCTTCACATCTTTTATATTATTTATTCTTTCATTTACATGCATCTTTCACTTTATCAATAAATTTAATAATAAAATCTGTTGTACGAACAGACCGACTCGGAGCACACTTGGGTAAAAATATTTACTTATAGAACAAATGGATAAGAAAACTAATTATAATAATAAATTTTGGCAATAAACATAAGGCAGTAAGTAAATGCCATGAATAATGAAAAAAAATTATGTATGTAGATGAATTTAGATAAAATTAAAATAATAATGGAGCACACAATCAAAACTTTAATTCTTAACACATTAACCGTTTTTATATTTTTATTTAAATTTTAATAAGGTCAAAAAATCATTTGACTTACACGAAGGTGTCTTATACGAGCATCATATTACACGTTTCTTAAAAATATGTTATTAGAAAAACTTAAGTATGTAATTCGAATGGTCTATGGTGCGTAACCTGGGTTGCGCTATACATATTTTAAGAGCCCATATTATGAGGATAGACTAGCAGTTTCTCGCAATTAGTCCTAATTTACACTAAGCAAGTCTTATTGCTAAGCTGATTAGTTTTCTAGGAGATAGAGAATGAGACGAGGGGAAAAGAAACCTTTCTGTTCCCCTCGTCTCTCTCTCTCCCTCAAACTAATCAGCTTAGCAATAAGACTTGCATAGTGTAAATTAGGACTTAGATAAAATATAGTGCAGTGGTTTTCCATAACAAAGATTTTAATGTTGACACTTAGTTGAAGATAAGCTACCTTTAAAGTCGCCAATAGTATGTATATTCTATAACAAAACTTTTCCTGTCTTACGATCTCACAACCAAGAGAAGCGCAGAAGAATATTTCATTTTCGAAAAGTAGATCTTAAGACTGCGTCCAAGCACAGTTTTATTGCAGAAAAGTCGACTGTATCAACACAGCACACTTTTCTTATAGAAAAGTCGACTGTGTAAACACATCTCACTTTTCTTATAGAAAAGTCGACTGTGTCAACACAGCACACTTTTCTTATAGAAAAGTCGACTGTGTCAACACAACGCACTTTTCTTATAGAAAAGTCGACTGTGTCAACACAGCACACTTTTCTTATAGAAAAGTCGACTGTGTCAACACAGCACACTTTTCTTATAGAAAAGTCGACTGTGTCAACACAGCACACTTTTCTTATAGAAAAGTCGACTGTGTCAACACAGCACACTTTTCTTATAGAAAAGTCGACTGTGTCAACACAACGCACTTTTCTTATAGAAAAGTCGACTGTGTCAACACAGCACACTATTCTTATAGAAAAGTCAAATGTCATCACAGCACACTTTTCTTACGATTCCCTTTGAAGTTAAATTGCTTATTTAGAGTCGTCAATAGGTTTGGTATTGTTAGCAATAGGCTTATGTATGTATATTACGAGTACTTACACGATTTTATAATTTGCATATTTCTCCCTCACAAATTTTTTACAAACTTTTGTGAATTTAAATTTATAAGAATAGCGTGTATGTATGCACATAAGTATGTATCTATGTATGTATGCATGTACTTGTACGGTCATTGAGAAACATACTTACTACGAATAGATTGCATTTTCTAAAGCATGGGAATCTGAAATCATTTGATAAATAAAACAAGTACCAGTTATAAAAACGTCCATACATACATACATACATGTAAACAAAGATACACACCAACACATTCTAATGCACCTTTACGCAGTCGCTTGCACACACAGATACAGGAGCGCTTTTCAGATAAATCTACAAGATGTCTGATGAAAGAGTGCAAGAATGTGTTAAAATAGAGAGCGAGAAAATTTAGAAGTAACATTTTACTGATACGCATGGCGGAGTGTTAAAAAGTAGTTAATTGAATAACTGTTTTTTTTATTGCCAAATTGTATTTATGTTGTTGTATGGTGTGGTGAGTTTAGGCTACAGGCATACACGCTGTGGTATACTTATGCGAGGTGTGTTATGCAAAATAGCGGTTGATATCAGGGCTGTCAGATATGGCGATTTCTCGCCAAACGCGGCGATTTTTTTCAACTTGTTTGGCGTCTAAATTTTTGATTTGGGGACATGGCGATTTTTCTGTTTTTTTTTGGCGAATTTTAAAATCAAATTGGCGAATCTGACAACCCTGGTTGGTATATGAAATTTATCTTCTAAGGTGAATTTATAAAGTAATGGCATGTATTATTAGTACTTGCTCATGGCAATAACACTGGGCAACAAAATCAGGCGTTCTTTACAATAAAAAATTTTTAACGGCAGATACTGGCAGAGATAAACCTCGATTGACGTTTGAAAATTTTCTCCTTAGTTTTATTAAAAGTATGGTTAAAGTTGCCCTCTATTTACAGATTGCTATCGGCCTCGGAAACCATGTAACCCCAGTATTTGGGCGCTATGAAATAAGGCCGAAGCAAATAACCCCCAAATAAGAAATGAAATATAATAATAAAATAAAACCCAAAAAATTAAATACTAAAAAGCCCAAATGAAATCAAACACAAGATGAAATAAAGTCCAAAAAAAAGGAAACAAAGCCTAATTGAAAATTCTTTAATTTTATTGGGCTATATTTCATTTTCTTATTTGTGCTTTATTTCATAGCGCCCAGCATTTGAGCTATATAATACTTTAATCTTCCAACTCTTCTCAGTGTGGGTCCCTTTTATTCCTTTCGCAAAAAAGTAGCCATCAAATTACCCTATAACTCCTTATTGTAATATTCGAACACTAAAGCGCATAGTCATAGTCAAAATAAAGTACACTTTAAGAAATTAAAACCAGTATTTTGTATGGTAATACTGGTTTTAACTTCTTAAAGTGTACTTTGTTTTGACTATGACTGCGCATCTAAGTTTCTATTTTAAATTGTTAAATTATTCTAAAGATCCATATGCTGAGGAAAAAAAGTTAACATGTAATTATTTTTTAATTAAAAGATTGATCAAGGAATATTCAATTATTAGACTAGCACTAGCAGAACGTAACAACATGCTATCTTCGGTGTGACGTCTGTTGATATATGTAAGTTTCAGCCCTAATTTCAATGTAAATGGAATTAGAGATTTGTTTTGAGTCCAACGGCATCCAAATTTACTTGAAGATTTTTGTAAGTTTGAATTATACCAACAATAATTGCATATGCATATCAACTTGAATAAACCTAACTTCGAAATTAACTTTAAGGCCATCAATTAGTCAAAACTTGAAGCATCTATCTTCTATATATGTGTGTATGTATGTAACGTATGGACTCCAAAACGGCTGGGCCGATTTTGATTAAATTTTCAGGGAATCTTCAGAATATTCAGGCGGGTGACACTGTGAACTTTTTAATTTTTGATTTTCGGTCTGCTGGCGGAGGGGCGTGGCAAAATCCAATTTTCATATTGCACCACCAATGCCATATATGTATATATATTTATTTTTTTTTTGCGGCGAGAGGAGGGGTAGCGAAGCACACCGGGTTAAGCTAGTGAATCTTATACTTATGCCCGTTATTGCTAACCACAGATATATATTAGTGTAGAGATATCTATCGTGTGGGTTAAATTTTACAAGGCAAACTCATAGGTAAAAACCATAGGTAAATTATATGTATGTAGAAATTACGAGCATTATTCATGCTTCAATTTTAGGTAAAGAATGTCTTAGGCATTTTCATACGGAATCGACGAGAAAGATTTTCATGTGACATTTTAACCCTCTAAATTATTTTTCTCCGTATGGGTCTTTTTTATCCCTTTCCCAAAAACCAATCAAATAAGTACCCATATATGGGGATATATGTATATTTATATGTATATGTATTTTTATGGCTTCCTTTTAAAGCAATAAACATCATAATTCTCGTGTGTATGCGTATCAAAAAGAGAATAGTATACATATGCATGTATTTTTTTAAGACCCTGTAGGAATTATTAAACTATTAAAAATTTAAAAGTATTATACTACAAAAAATACAAAATACATATTCTGGAAATATTCGTTCAAATGAAAATAAGGGACATTTTACCCACCCACTCTCCACCGTGTGGGTATTTATTTGTGTCTTCCGAGAAGGGCATAAAAAGGTACATATGTATATGTACTTAAACGGCAATATCAAGGCTCACTAGAAGTACTTATTTATTTTTATATACATACTCCCATATTCATAAAATTTAGATTGAATTTGAAATGTATTTTATTTAAAATTTTTTCATAAAAAATTTTCCTAAAATGGATTTCAAATTCATTTTATTTTTTTTTCGTGAATATGTATCTGGCAATAATAAACTTTTGTAGCGATGAAATAGCAAATGAATGAATCCCTGTTACGTACCTTATGGACTGAGCATCAAATACGTTCTTTCAAACGTTAATTTTCATTTTTCAAATAAAATCAATATTTTTCACTTGATTATTGGCCTTCATTTCCTCCTAACAAACATCCCAGCACAATCTCTTCTACGGACATTAAAACAATAGCATTGTTAAACAATAAATCTTAATCTACTGCAACCAATATCTTTAAATCTCACACAAAAAAATAATACGTACATAAATAATAATAAGGTTTATGAAAAAAAAAAAATGGATCATTATAAAAAAAACAGAAAACATCAAAGTCCCTTTATCAGATGAAAAATTATACTTTTTTCAAGCAACGGAAAATAAAAGAAATTACAATAAGCGATAAAATATGATTAATAGTGTTGGTACGAACGTTTTAAAGGTACTTATTGCTAAAGTACTTTTTAATATTTTTCAATTTTTAAGAAAATTTTGGTTAATTTTTTTTCGCTGATATTTATCGTCCAAAAGAATGTTAATGATATAAGTTAAAGGCGCTTGATGCTCAGTATTTCCATGTCAAAATTGGTGTCCTTTTGAAACATAAAATTTGCCTCAAGCCCAGCAAAGTCTTAACTTAACATTGATATCAACTCTGTTAGCGTGTTATACACTTAAATACCAATTGTTAATGCAAAATTTTTTATTTCGATTGAGTTCCGAAGCAGAATTTATCAATTTTTCCAGTCTCATGAAAAAAAATACTTCAATACCGGTTGACCTGGCGATTTTTTCCGACTAGCTCGTAATGTTTTTATGCTCAGGAGGTTCCACCCCAACATTCCAACAACTACAAAAAAACACAACAACATCACAAAATATCACGAGAGACCGTCATAGGAGATAGGTGTTGTTCTCCTTTCATATCCACCCAACCTAGTCATGATAAAATGTCCAAATACTAATTTTTTCCTTCATGACACACATTTCACCCGACCTTTTTCCTTCCTTACCTTTCCTTCGTATCTTATTAAAATCAAAGATATTTCCCGAAGCAGGGAATTTACTCAATTTATGCTAGAAACACAACTGGGACGAACGACGAATATTTCGGTGCGAACTTTCGTTATAAAAAATAAAACACATTTGCACATATGAAAATGAACACTACACCACCGTAGAACGAAATTCGTCGTGTGTGACGAACTCTGAGATATGCTAGGAACACAATTGGGACGAAGGACGAATTTCGTCCACGTCGACGAATTCGTCGATAAGAGTTCGCTGCGTAAATTCGTCGTGTGAGGCACAACAACGACGAATTTACGCAGCGAATTCCTCTCTCTTATTTGATAAAGTTGGTTGTTGTGTGTACAAAGACAGAGAGTGAGAGAGAGAAAATTATTTTTTCGTCGTTCGTCGGCGTACAAATTAGAAATAAATCTATCTCAGAATTCGTCACGTACGACGAATTTCGTTGTACGGCGGTGTTGTGTTCATTTTCATATGCACACATGTGTTTTATTTTTTATGACGAAAGTTCGCACCGAAAAATTCGTCGTTCGTCCCAGTTGTGTTCCTAGCAATAGGTTTATTTCTATTATGTACGCCGACGAACGACGAAAAAACAATTTTCTCTCTCTCTCTTTGCATACACAATAACCAACTTTATCAATTATGACAGCAGAATTCGGTGAGTAAATTCGTTGTTACTGTGCTTCATACGACGAATTTACTCAGCGAATTCATATCGACGAATTCGTCAACGTGAACGAAATTCGTCGTTCGTCCCAATTGTGTTTATAGCATTACTCTGTAATTCGAAATTAAAGAAAATTCTTTCGAATTTTCGTGCTGTTAACATACAAATTCGAGAGCATTTTCTTTCCTTTCGAATTACAGAGTAGACCACCCACCAGTTCGTGCCTTTGATGCATTCATTGCCTGAGTGTTACTTTTCTTTGAAAAAAATAAATCTTCTGAAGAAACGCTTCCGAGACCTACTGGCATTTCATTGAGCTCATCAATATTAAATTGTATCATCACTGCCACGAAATTTCAATAGTGATCCCTCACCTTCTACAGAAACATAAAATCAGGTAGAATATGAAAGTTATGTTGGATTGTGATGTGAAAATAATAAAAGAAGTTAAGTAATAATAATAAAAAAAAGATTTGGTAAACAAAGATGACTCATCCACATAAATTTATGTGATCAATGTACGCATGCGTGCCGTGCAAGTGCGCCTAAAGAACTACAAACGTGCTTATACAAATAAATTTATGTATAGAGTGTGTAAATGTGTATTTTTATTAAAACCATTTCTAATAGGTATTGGGTCTTTGGTAGCGCAAGACTGTCATGATCGATTTAAATTTTAAGACATGTATGCATGTATGTACTACAATGACAAGTGTGTTGTTTTATGTTTGCATTTATGCTTCAACATCAAACAAGTTTAAAATTCTTTCAACGTTCGCAACACAACAATATCTCAAGAGGATACACTGGAACAGAAAATGTTTTAGAGAAATTAGAGATTTACTATAAAAAAATTTTCATTTGATGCCAAACTTTTCTATAGAAAAATATTCATATCCATATAAAATTTTCATATCGATAAAAAATTAAAATCTAGAAAAAATATGAATATAAAGTTTTTCTTATAGAAAAACCTTCAATCGATATACAATTTTTCTATAAATTTTTTTTATATATCGATATAAAATTTTTCTATAGAAAAATTTTCATTGATTTTTGTATAGAATTTTTTTTCATTCACATTTCTATAGAAAATTGTTTATAGAAATTCTATAGAATTTTTTTATATCGGTATAAAATTTTTCATGAATTCTTCTATAGAAAATTTTTTATAGAAATTCTATAGAATTTTTTTACATCGATGTATAAAATTTTTCTATAGAAAAATATTTTACATTGATATAAAATTATTTATATCGATATAACATTTTTCTATACAAAATTTTTTCACATCGATATAAAATTTTTCTACAGAAAATGTTTTATATCACTATATGAAACTTTTCCATAGAAAATTTTCTATAGAAAAATTGTATATCTTATAGAAAATTTGTTTTATAACGGTAAAAAATTTTTCTATAAATTTTTTTATGTCGCTATAAAATTTTTTTATAGAAAATTTTTCATTAATTTTTCTATAGAAAATTTTTTATATTTTTTCTCTAATACTATTTTTTATATCGATATAAAATTTTTTATTTTTTATTTCGATATAAAATCTTTTTTATAGAAAATTTTTCATATCGATATAAAATCTTTCTTATCGAAATTATTTCACAATATACAATTTTTCATACCGATATAAAACATTTCTTACCGAAAATGTTTCCTATCGATAAAAAACATTTCTAAGAGAACATTTTTTCTGTCGATATAAAACATTTCTTACACAATATTTTTCATATCGATATAAAACATTTTTTAAAGAAAATTTTTCATATCGCTATAAAACATTTCTTACAGAAAATTTTTCATATCGATATAAAACATTTCTTACAGAAAATTTTTCATATCAATATAAAATATATTTTATAGAAAAAGATTTTCCTATAGAAAATTGGTTCATATCGATATAAAATTTTTCTATAGAAACTGTTTTTATATCAGTTTATAAAACTTTTCCATAAAAAAATTTTTATATCGATATAAAATTTTATTGTAGAACATTTTTATAGCGATATAAATTTTTCTTATAGGAATTGTTTTAAAACTTTATAAAAATTCTTTTGAAATAGCTATAAAATGTTTGTATAGAAAATTTTTCATTCACTTTTCTATATATAAATTTTATAGAAATTCTATAGAAAATTTTTTTTATATCGCTATGAAATTTTTCCATAGAACAATTTTTTACATCGATGTAAAATTTCTTTATAGAATTTTTTTGATATCAATACAAACTTTTTCTATACAAAAATTTGTATATCGATACAAAATTTTTCTATACAAAAATTTATATACATACATACATATGTATGTATTGATACAAAATTTTTCTATAGAAAATTTTTTATATCGGGTATAAAATTTTTCTATATGAAATTTTTTTATTTCGATATTAAATTTTTCTCTGAAACATTTTTTTTATATCGATATAAAATTTTTCTCTAGGAATTTTTTTACATCGATATCAACATTTTTTTATTTCGATAAAAAATGTTTTCAGGGCAAATTTATTTATTTATTTCGATATAAAATTTTTATATAAATTTTTTTACACAAATTTTTAAAAATTGTTTTAAAATCGCTATAAAATGTTTGTATAGAAAATTTTTCATTCACTTTTCTATAACTATATAAATTTTATAGACATTTTTTATAGAAATTTATTTATATCGATACGCTATTTTTCTATATAAAATTTTTTACATCGATGTACAATTTTTCTGTAGGAATTTTTGTATATCGATACATTTATTTTTTTCTTAATATCGATAAAAAAATTTTCTATGGAAATTTATTTATATCGATATATTATTTTTCTATAGAAAATTTTTTATATCGATTTTTTTATAAAAATTTTTTTATATAGAAAAATGTCTAAAAAAAAATTATATCAATATAAATGTTATTTCTTTAAATCCGTTATAAAACTTTTCTATAGAAATTTTTTTTATATACATACATACATAGATGTAAAATTTGTCTATAGAAAATTTCTCATTTCAGAAGCTTTTTTATTTATACCATAAAATTTCTCGCTGTGTATTTTTCTTGGTTTCCCTTTTTCATCTCGAAGTATGAGTCAACAAGTTGGTAACCAATAGTCCAAGTTAATTAATAAACATTTCTTATGTGAGCCAGTATTTCATTCTATAAATTTTATGTTTGCTGCCTTTTTTCTTTAACAGGTATATCAAACGTTTCTTATGCCATGTTGTATGTAGGTATGTGGTTTCTATTTCTAAAAAGGGTTGTTTTTTAAAACGTTTAAAACTAACCATTAACAGAGAAATGAAATATAAAAAAAAATTTACATAAATCGAAAAAAATTAATTATGCAAATTACTGACTCTTACAAAGTACATGTACATAAAATGGATCTAAAAAATGGCCATAAAGTTAAAATAATTTATAGACTGGGCCAAATATTAGATTTTTTGTTTAAGAAAACAAAGCTGATTGATTGTGTTCATAAAACGTAAAACTAAAAGCAAGCAATATTTTCAGATTTCCAAAATCTGTTAATGATGTCTATGGAAGAGCACAGCTGATGGAGAAGTCAAATGTCAAATTCTTTAACAAATGTACAATTTTTTTTTATATTGAGCTTGACAGCAATATTAAGAAATCGTAAATTATTTACTAATGAGGGTTTGCTTAGTTATGTTTTTGAATTTTCCAATTTGAATTTCACCAACCACTTTTGATGTGAAATTACTGCCAAGAATGAAGTGAAACAGTGCTGAGTCATTCCGATATTTGTACGTTGGATTTTTTCTTTAATTTTCTTAAAATATATTCCAAAAAATTTTTTTCATTTGTTCTTTTATATCTGGTCTAGTTTTGTCACATTGTAATTGTAATCTCGTTGTTTTATATTTTCAGAAAGAGCAACTATGAGCAATTCTGCAAGAAACTTTGCATTGAATGGACCGATATTTTCCTCAGCTCATATTCCAGGGTAAGTTCTATTTCAATATTTTATTTTTAACCGACTTTAAAAAAAAAAGGAGGAGGTTATCGATTCGTCCCAATTTTTTTTGGCGGTGTTACTTCATAACTCGCTATATTTTAGAGCGATTGTAAAATTATTTTTTTGTCTGAGCTTCCCATTGGTCCAATTGTAAAAAAGTGGGTGGATGGGGACATGTCCAACAAATTTTTAAATTTAATTTTATGATATTCTACTTATTTGGTTTTTGTAATTATACAATTGGAAATTTGAAAAAAAATGGGAGAGGTTACGCCCATTAAAATTTATTATAATATTTGACATGGTTCTACTTAAGCGATTTTTACGAAACTTGCCACACACCTTGAGCTCTAAAATGGACACAATCCCCCATTTAAAAAAATGGGCGCAGTCACGCCCATTAAAATTTAATATTTTATTTTAAGTGATTCTACTTTACCGATTTTTACAAGACTCAACACGCACCCTGAGCTCTGAAAAACACACAATCTAGTATTTAAAAAATGAGCGGAAGCACGCCCATTAAAATTTTATTTTATATTTCACGAACTTCTTCTTATCTTCTTCTATCAGAACTTTGCATTAAAGTCGGTTTTTTTTGGCAGAATTATTTATTTAAGGCGTGTCAAAATGAATATGAATTAAAAAAAAAATATATATATTTGTTGTTGGTTTTAAATTTTCTCTCCTTTGTGACGCAAAGAAAATATGTATGTATACATTTTATTTTTCCATATCATTCAAAATCCTGCGTCTTTAAAGAAAATAAAACATTTGTCCATTTCTTTTTAAAGTTTTAAATCTTTTAATCATTTATTATTGCAACTTCTTATGTTATGTTAACAAAATCATAAAATTAAATTTTCTAATATAAATATAAATAATGTTACTTAATACATTTCTTATTGACTATATATAAATATTATATTTCAAGATTTTACTTAATTCAAAATCATGTTTGCATACATATATCTTTATTTTTTTATTAAAAATAAATCTGGTACCTTTGGCACACATACGCTTAATTAATCTTATAAAATTAAGAACAAAACTAAAAAAAAAGAAAATTAAAAAAAATCATATAATTAAATTTCGAAAAAGTATTAAAATAAAAAGTAATAAAAAAACAGGCAAACAGCAAAAAGAAAATTTTTGGAATATTATATGTGTAACTTTGCTACCATTGTATTGCAGTAAATGGGCCTTAAGCGATCGTAAAGGTCAGTTTTTGAATTCAATTTTAATATTTTTTTTTTATAAATAGTTGTTTGGGTTATATTTTTTAATTTAAAAATTGAATTTTAATTGAAAAATATAAGCAAAAATATTTTCTTCTACCAACATTAGTAAAATATTGCACTTAATACCGCTTTTTGCACCCAAGATTAAAAGTTAAATTAACTTTAATCTCAGTTTGCAGTTTTCCAACAGTCGATTTTGTTGACAAGAGAAATGCATTAATTAAAATTATATCAGCCCTTATTCTGAATAACATCTCCCCGGGTCTTTATTCCCTATTATTTTAAAAAGTCATTTGCAAGCTTTCAATTAAAATGAAACAACTGCAAACAAAATAGCTGACTTCGAAAATTCGAAGTGCTCCCTCAAATTTAAATTTTTAGCTCAATAATATCCTAAATAGGTGAATTTTATTTAAAAAAAAATAATAATTTCGTGGGAATTTCCCCGAGGAATATTTAGAATGATCACATTATAGCAAAATAAAATAATTATAAAAAAAATAAAACAAATAAAGAACTACAAAAAACTATGACATGATTTGTTTAATTGTGAAAATTAGTACGTTAAAAAATATCAGCCCAATTATTAACTTTCCCGGGGAGTTTTTTTTGTTCTCCCAATCATTTGTTCGCGGGGAAAAAATACTCCCATTTTAAATAGCAGGGGAACAAGCAAATATGAGAAAGAAAAATAATCTGGATCAGCTGTTTAATGTTTACCTTTTATTCTGCACTAACGCAAGAGTTCACTAATAGAAATTTATTAAACATTTTATGTTTTCATTGCTAATAATAATGTGAGTTAATACATATAAATATCTGCTTTTGTTTAAATAAAAAATAAAGTCAAGTGTAAATTTAAATGGATTAAATTCCCAATGATTATTGTATGTACAAAGGAAATGGTAAACTTTATAAATTTTTTTTTTGTTATCGGTCTTGCACAATTGCAAAATTGAGTGTGTTTTAGTATTTTTATAGCTATGCTCTTTATGCCACGACACAGATGCCAGAACGTAATTTTTTCTGAAGGTATTATGTAGTTCCCTTTAAATTTTTTTGCACAGAAAACTCGCAACAATTCTCCCTCTCCCTCATATTTAGAATACCTAAATGGGCGAAAAAGTCCCGGGGAATTTTTATTCATAATTGGGCTGTATCACTTAAATGAAGAACTTTTAGCAGCTGATTAGTTTTTGGGTTGCCAGATTTTTTTTTTCAATATACATACATATATAAAAGTACGCTCACGAACTTCCTGAATATGCACAGTAAATGCAATTTCGCTCAATGGACCGTTTTAGAAAAAAACGAAAAAAGCAAATAAAATATCTAGAACATATAATTAAACTTTTTTTAAGCTTAAAAAATTAGTTTAAGTCCTAGTTCACACTATGCAAGTCTTATTGCTAAGCTGATTAGTTTGTAGGAGGGAGAGAGCGAGAGAGAGAGAGAGAGAGAAACGAGGGGAAAATAAACGAGTACTCAGCTTCATGAACTGTCAATACGTTTTGCTTTCTCGTTCGTAGTGTTTAAAAAAGCACACATGCATACAAAAAACTATACATAAAAAATATGAGCTCAAAAATAATAATTTTGTGAACGAAGATGAAAGTTCAAAGAAGAAAAAGTGATAGAGCTTAGCAATAAGACTTGAGTAGTGTGAACTGGGACTAATTACACTGTGTGACAAAAATTAATGAAGTCACACAATAAAAGGAATGTGTTACTACGTATTTTTCTAGTAGGCATTGTCGATTATAACAACAATATATCTTTGAAATTTCCCAAACACCTCCAAATCATGAGTTACGGGTAAAAACCGGTTTTTTGTACCCGTTCGCACTTATCAACCTTTAACTAAGTTGAATATTAACCGATTGTTAATTTATAAATGGACTTATATAGAAGAGACTGAGACCTTTTGAACATTCTATTTCAGTAAATTTCAGATATACGTGAGTATTTTTTACCAACTTGATTTTTTCAGATTTTTTTGAAAATTTGTACAATTATAAAACATAATTGTACAGTACACACTCGACCACAGCGGCACTCACAATGGACCCAATTGGGTCTCCGAGTGGAGGTGCGGTATAGCGGGTTTTTTGTTGCTCTGCATACTCTCTCTCAAACGGGCATGCAATAAGTTAAAAACTTTTGCAGAAATAAGTCACAACTTCAATCACAGAACTTCAAGTCTTATCCATCATTATTCACGACTGAGCTCATTATTTTATATATACATACATACATACATATGTACGAGTACATACATATATAAAACTTTTAAAGCAATAACCTCCAGTGCTTGGCAATGCGTTCATAAAATATTTTACTTTTTATAAAAAAGTCCCGACCAATTTTTTCTGAAGCCAATGGAAGCAAAGTTTTACATCCCTTTATTTTTGGGGTACGAAATTTAAGACAAACAAAATTTAATTGCACAAGTAAAACAGGAGTAATGGAATATGAATATGTCATTATTACCACATGCAACATAAGATTTAAAATTAGTAGTATGAACAGAAATAAAATGACTCACATGATGAAAAGCAGAACATTTTAAATAAAATAGCAGAAATATAATGTCTGCCTGCATACGATTAAAGTAGAAATAGAAATAGTTATCAATGTTATCAATGCAATGAATTAAAGAATTTTCTTTAAAACTTAATACATATTATTATTATTATTATTGTTATTTTAAAGACAGAAAGAAAGAAGAAATGAGTGCAATATTTATTTTATAGGTGTCCTTTTTAGCCAAAATTTAAAAAAAAAACTTACGAACTTCTTTGATTTTGATTGGTTGCATTTTAATCGATTGGATTTTTTGGTGGTAATAAAAGACCTCGATAGAATTCGTAGACATTGAAAACACAATTCTTTAAAATATATTTCAAAGATAAGAGAAGATCGGAGGAGCGTTTGTAATCTAGAAAATGAATTGAGAAAACGGAAAAAAAACCAAATTAAAAGGCAAATTAAAAAAATAATAATAAAGTAAAAGCAAATTAAATTAAATAAATAAAAAAAAAATTCTAACATTACAAAATGCCTAAGAAATATAAAATGTTCCAATAGCAAATAGGTTTCTAAATTAATGTGCAGGCGACTTGTCGGAAAAAAATATGCGAAAAAAAAACAATAAAATTTTTGAGTGATTTTTAAAAAAAAAATTTCTAGACCAATTAGACTTGGGTCGAACTCGTTCACTAGTTCATTTTTGCCACAAACCAATGATCAAACCCATGTAATTTAAATGGGTTTGATCATTAGTTTGTGGCAAAAATGAACTAGTGAACGAGTTCGACCCAAGTCTAAGACCAATCGCTTGCTTGCATTGTAAAATCTACACATAAAAATAGTTTTCAAATCCTAAGAGCCATTTTTTTTTTGGGTTTGAGATTACATTAATACAGGCAAAACAAAACTTATATAACATAAACCGCTTTTAGAAAAATAAAAAAAAAACACACAAAGAACTTAAAGAAAATCGAATTACGGCCTGTCCCCAGGGTTGTCAGATTTCTTCTGACCTATTTCGCCAAATTGATTTTAAAAATCGCCAAAAGTCGCCAAAAAAAAAAAACAATTTTTAAAATTTTCTTAAAATAAAATTTCAAAAATGATTTGCTTAATTCACAAAACCTCTTGTATCTTTGTATCGATTGTATTACCATATTAAATACAATAGTGTAAAATTTGTTGTTGGAAATTTTCATATAAAAATTAAATACACTATTACACTTTTGATTCATATGTTTTTAAAATGTTGTATTTAGAGAGGCTCTCTGAGAGAATTTGTATGTAGCTTGTTCTTCTTTTTCCATTAAAAATACAAAATACATTAATATACTACACACAGGGTGTTCACAATTAAAGGCTCAGTTGTAGGAATGAAACAGCTGATCGGTATTTTTATGTGAAAAGTAATGAAATGTTGCAGTTGCATTCCATTACTGTCGGCTAACTGAGCCTTAAGTGTATTTGATACACAAATACACGATACAAATTGTTGTGAATTAAGCAATTATAAATATTAAATAATATATCGGATCAAATTTTTAAAATTTTTTTATATATTTTTAAGTTAAAGCGAACATTTTATAAAACGTTTGAAATTTACTATACACAAAATACTAAGATCGATTCGTTTTATATAAATAATATTAATAATAATTCATTCAATTCAAATGTCGAGTTAAATTTTCATCTACGACATTTTGTACTAGATTAAAGGAAACGTTTACAAAGACATTTTCTTATAATGAAATTAAATTTAAAAAGTTTTAGATTTTTTTTTATTATTTTTATTTAATTGTCGTTGAAGTATGTATGTATATTACCTAAACAGTAGCGATATGCATTCAAATGTGCTTAACCAACAACAAATAAGCTTTTGTAACATGTATATATGTATGTATGTATGTAAATAAAAAAAAATTCAACATTAAATACTAAAGGACATGTGACATACATACATATGCAAAAAGAATATAATTTTAGAAATTACTTGGGGTTTACAAACCCCAAAAACGATTGTTAAACTTAAAGTTGGTTTAATAAACGAATTTTGTATGGCAGAACCGGTTTTAAAGCATGCTTTAACTTTAACAATCGTTTTTGCATAAGGGCATTATATTTTAATTTTCAAACTGTTTTCCCATATCGAATTTTTTTTCGATATTTTAAGAAAAAATATTTAAAAAAATTTAAAATAAAAGCCAAGTCGAAAGAACACGTTCGATCGAAAGTAAACTTTAACCTCCATATTCATAAAAAAATAAAATGAATTTGAAACTCATTTTAGGAAAATTTTGTATGAAAAATTTTAAACAAAATACATTTCAAATTCATTTTAAATTTTATGAATATGAGGGTAACGTTTTAACTAATTTTTTGTATCGAAACATATTTGCAACATTCAAAATAAAAAATATTCAGCCTATTCTGAATAGCATCTCCCCGGGAGTTTATTATTTATTGTCCCTCCCGAATTTTAAAAAGTCATTTGCAAGCGTTCAGTTAAAATAAAACAACTGCAAACAAAATAGCTGACTTCGAAAATTCGACGTTCTCCCTAAAATTTTAATTTATTAGCTCAATCTGATTTTATTTTTAGAAAAAAAACTAACTCCATAGAAATTATTTCCCGGGGAAAATTTAGAATTGGGCTGATTAAAAAAAATTGGAATTACATCTTAAATATTTTTATATACTTTTTTTATTATTATAATTATTTTTTAATTCAAAGCAGTTTGGGTTAAATAGAATTAAATTACTAAAAAGAGAAAAAATTGCAAAAATCGTCTTTTATGAAAGACATTTTAGGACCTTATTTTGTAAAAGGCAACGCTAAACTTGGACACAATTTGTACGTATCTGGTTTTTGTAATTTAAATTTGTTCCATATAAAATTATTCAACGCTTTTTCTATAGAAACTATGACGCATATTCAGAAATCATTACTAGGTGCTAACTTTTTTAAATACCTATTTAAGTTATTCACAGACGGCTATGAAAGTTTAGACTTAATTATGAGTGAAGCTGTAACTAAATGTTAACTAACTTATACATGTTATACTTATACTTTACATGTCAAAAATTGTTTTTTGATAGTTTGAATAGTTTTTTATTTAATTGCAATTTATATCGATTATAGTATTATCGACATTTTATTTTCTTATTTCTTTTATCAGCTGGGAGTCGTTACTTCGTTAGTTTAGATTTGTGAATAGAACCTGTAACTATCTGTTAACTATTTTTTAGTATCTGTTTAATAAATTTCGACTTTAGTTACGATTTATGAATATGCGCCTATGTATTTTCAATATTTTTGATGTGATTCGAGTGTGCTATTTTCATTTGGATACATAATGTTACAGATTAAAAAAATATTAGAGGGAGGAAAAAAAATCTTGGAAATAAAAGAAAAACTGCGCTCCATTAAAAATAGATTGTAAAAATATTTTATTTAGTGTTCAGTGTCTGTAACGAATGTGAGAAATTCTCGAGTCGAAAAAATCGTTATCAACTTTTGAAACACAATAGTTGAGTGAGAAAAAAAAACTCTATCAACCCAATCATGAATTTTCCCTCGGAATTTATTTCTTACGCAGAATAATTGTCTCAAGAAAAAATTGATTCAATCATAAATAACTTGGGAACAAAAAAAGATAAGGGTGATTAAATATATCGTTACACCTATTTAAGTTGAAATTAAAAATATACATGGACGAGTTCACATTTTTTGATTTTCTCGCTGCGTTTTGCTTTCACAAGACTGTTTTCAAGTGAGAAGAATATTAGTTTCATTGATCAAAAGTGAAAATTGACACATTCAATCGTTTGAAAAGAAATGCGGAGTGAAACTGGAGAGATTCCTTCTTAAATGTACTAAATTAGTCATTGGTGTACTTGCTATTGTACTTTCCGAGTTTGAATAGTACCAAAAAATGTGCAATTGTACCAACTTTGACATCCCTGATTAGACTATATTTGTTGATATTTTTTCAAGTTTATTTAATTATTTATATGAATAATTTAATTTTTCTCGATGCGAAATCTCACTAGTTACAGAAACTACAGAATTTGAACATTTTTATAAATCAATAGGAGAAAGCAGATAATAAATTAATAGCGGAATTCACGATTGACCTTGTAGATATTTTACATATTTGTAGGCTTTGTAAATTTTGTTAAATATAAAGCAAAGCAACAACAACTTACGCGTACATACTTTCTTGAAATTTCTGTATACGTATTGTGAATAAAAATTCGAATGAAATAAATGACTTTCATGAAATATTCTTGTTCGTTTTCATGGGATAGTGAAAGTTCATTTTAAAAATTTCGTCGAAAAGTAAAGTTGGAAAAATTGGTTTCTGAGAAATTCCACTGTTTTGTCGCGTGCGACAGCAAGCAATTAGCCTTGTATTTCTGAACAACGTGACTCCACTTTTTCTTAAAATTTTTATTTAAAGTAGGCCGTCAGCAGGCCTACACAAATATATAAATAAGTAAAAAAAAATTCGTCTTCTATGAAAAAAAAAACAAGCATATTTGCTTGGTGTCGCACGCTACAAAAAATTGACATTCCTGTGGAAATGCCCATATGTAATTAGAGTTACCCAGAATATTGACATGTAAAAATTTATAAGGCAATAAGTTGGGAATAAGTGTATTATTGTTAATATTTTAATAATACTATTGTTTTAAAAACGCATGAATTGTGTTCTTCATGTATGTATATTTGAAGATACGACATTATAATTCTTTAAATATTTATACAAAATAAACATAATTTATAATAACTATTTGCCATAATCCTGTATATTTCTACAAATCTTTAAAGTGGGTAACACTGTTTAACCTTTTTTCATTTTACTTTCTGAAAACATCAAAAATTTACTTTCTTGAAAATATCGTTAAAAGCTGAGTAGAAATTGAAAACAATGTGAATTGATTGTATTGCTACTTTCTTGCAATTAGTTTCATGTGTAAATGGTAGGTTACCAAAGCTACAAGATGTAAAAGATCTACAAGGCAGGCCAATCATGAATTCTGCTAATAATTGATCAATGCAATGAATGTGAATGGATATGTTTATGAATGTATATATGTATGTATGTATGCATGTATAACTGTGAAACACTGTGAAACAGAAAAATCGAACGTTTCTACATAAAAGTAGCATACTTTAGGGCTTAAAATTGAATTGAAAATAAGAGCAAACAAGAGAAGTAACTATAATTGTGGCTTATTCAAATAATTAAAAATTAATTTAATTTAATTATTATTAAGTTGTAATATTCTTAAAAAAAGAGCGTTTTTTATTGTTTCAACTATGTAGTTTATAAATTTATACTGTTTATGTAATAATGTAATTTCTAATCTCGGTAGTATATAGTTTTGATGTAATCTTCTGTTAATTGTTTGTTATTTCTTTTCAAGGAACGTCTGGTCTGTTTTTATTTATTTTTTTTTTTTAATATTTTTTGCTCATTATTCAGCACAACAAATATATGTTTGTATGTATACCTATGTATGTATGTATGTATTTTTATACATATAAATATGTATGTTTGTTAATCTGTTTTATTGTTTTATGGTTACGAATGTGTCTGTTGAGAGGAATTAATTTAGACTTCTTCTAGTATTGAATATCTTTCTACTTGTGTGTTTTTGCATTTTGCATTAGTTGTTCGCTTTTAGCGAGGAATTTAAGTTTTATTATGGATTTTCCTGATTATAAGAATGTGAAGTGGACCTTTGGCCTGAAGGAGGAGTTGAATGCTGTTGTTGTTCCTGTTCATTGTCCTCGTCGCTAGAATCAACAATATTACGTAAAGTGAGAGCATGAAAATCATTTAGAGTCTGTTCGAATAAGTCTATAGTTGGCTGGTCAGCTGTGGCTATGACACGCTGTGTGGCACCCAGTAGATCTTCAGCGGCCCCCAATAGTTCGCGACTGCCACGTTCACGTGTTATATTTACACCGCCGGCAATGCTGGGCGAAGCAATGGACGCCGGAGTTGTGGTGGTCGCCGTATTTGACGTTGCTGTTGTAAAATGTGTGTTAAGAGTTAAATCATTTAAACTAAGCTCACCGGATGATGAATTTAAGGAAGCATCTGGATTGTTTAGGTTATGATGTTGTGACCTGTAGGGATTTGTGGATGTGGATGGTATACTATGGCCGCCTGAACGTGTCAGTTCATCGGCATGGGCTAACGTTGAGCCAATTATGTCACTGGCTATGCGTAGAGCGGCGTCTGTTGCAGCTGCTGTAGATACAAACTCACTGGGGTTGCCCAGTTCGATGACATAACCACCGCCGTATGACAAACGCAAACGGCCCTGAGAATTAGGTGATGCTGGACCGTTAGAAGAGTGTAAAATTTGATTGTCGGGACTATCCAAGTCGCTCTCGTTCAGTAGTTCGCCGCTGCGATATCTACCATAAAAAAAGAATGTTGTAACCTTATAGTGCACTATATTTTATATTATTTTTGAGAAAAGAATCACACCTGTTCTGGCGACTCTGATAAACTTGAGCTGCGAAATTCGAATCTGTTGTAACCGTATTACCCTCAATGCGTAGGCCAGCTACACCTTTTTTGGGTATGGTAGCCAAGTCGCGCTTAACTCTCCGACAGCGGGCTGGTTCATTTTGCCGCTGTTGTATCATGGCATCAAAATCCACAATATAAACATAACCAGCCACCAAAATTGTGCAAGAACGCTCCCCTTTCTTGAAAGCTTCCTCTAAATCTTGGCTAGTGCGATCATCATATTGCCACCAACCTTAAAAACAGAAATATTAAAAAAGAATATCGAAAGGGAAAGATAAAGATAACCAAAACAGTAAACAGTTCCCAATGTACAAATGTATGTTAAATCAATAAAACAATTCTCTCTAGTTTTCAACGTAATACATTGCAAAAAATTCAATCATTTTATTGATAATTCTAATTCTAACACGTAAGAGTTTTTGTTGTTTGTTAAAATATTTTTTTAAAATATTGGCTTTCGCTTTTCTTTAATTTCATTCATTGTTCATGAAGCCATTAAGACTATGTATGTATTAAGGTATTTATTATAAAAAAATTTAGTATGGCAAGTTATAAAAGTTTATTTTTCTCAATAAGGGTGCATTCTTTGACTTCTTTTCGAATTCAAAATACCAGCCACACCTTTGGCTGGCAGACCCTTAGCTCTGCATATTTTGCGTTTTCTATAGGGCATATCTACAGGATATTGTATCATATTTTGAAAATCCACCGTGTAAAGATTCCCAGATATTTGTATGTTATGTGTGAAAGGGTTTTGAGAATTTATGTTATTGTCTTCCAACTCTCCCTCGCTATCGAAATCGTACTCATCGTCATCTGAGGCAGCATAATTTTCTCTTTTATTTTCCTCTTTCTTTACCTTAATCTGTCTTTTCAATTCATTTAATAGCATTTGATGATAGGAGAATTTTTTATTAAATAAATTTTGAAAGGCTTCTTCAATTTCGGAGGCGTTGCGTTGCTCATATGCCCACCAGCCACCTAAATGGAGGGAAGTAGGAGTAGGTAGATGGGCATCAACAATGTATTGAGAGATTAACGTTTAAGTCAAGCAAATTGAAAAGTTAAAGCAAAGACACAAAACTACTTGAAATATTTTATGAATTAATTTGAATTTAATTTAAATAGGGAAATTTGGAAGGTTTTAGGATTAAACGATTAAGAATAAACCATCTTACTCACCATTACGTCCCTCGTAAAACCACTGATAGCCATCGTCTGTAGCTTTGGTAGTACAAATATCTTCAATACCATTAACTAATTGTGGGTGATCTAGAAACTCTGGTGGTATTTCACGTCGGCACATTGCACAGCGGCGATTTTTATAAGCGACACCCTAAAACAAAATACGTATTAGTATTGAATAGTGAAATAATATTGAAATACATGTGTGTAATATGGTTATAAAATAAAACTATTAAATTAGCAAAATGTTATTGAAAATGTATAATTTCAAAAATTCGACTTTAATTTAAAAAATTCAAATTTAATTTCCAAAATTCGAAAATTTTAATTTAACTTCGAAAACTCGAATTTTATAAAAAAAAGTGGGAAATTTTAAGCACAAAGAGACTGAAATTGAGTTCAAGTTTCGGAATTTAATACTACAGTATTTTCTACTCAGTTCGAATTAAATTTCCAATTTTTTAAAAATTCAAATTTTTTTTATTACTGTTAGGTAACTCTGTCATTTATTATGTGACAGCTTACATTTCCAAAGGAAATTTCTAGAAATCTTTTGCCCGATTTGATTCAAAGTTTGCAGAAAAATGTATAACTACCAAAAAAATATTATTCATTGTGTTATCATCAATAAAGTTGAAGTTATATGTATACATATTTATTTAATTATGATTTTTCATATCAAGTTATTTTGGGTTGAAAGTACTCAATAGATATTTAACATTTTACATAAGTTTTTTTTTTATTATTTTTAATAAGCTTTTATAAAGCTGTTGAACCTTTTTATGAATTGCCACGTACATTTCAAGCATTTTTGAAAATTCAAGGTTATTTTCGAAAATTTGAGGTTATTTTCGAAAATTTGAGGTTAATTTCGAAAAATCGAAATTAACTTCGAATTTTCGAAAATGCTCAAAACTTTAATATTTTGCTATTTTATACAAATAGATGCCAACATTTAGTTCTTATTTCGAAATATAATCAAATTTAAAGAATATTTTCTTTTACGAATTTTCGAATGCAATAAATTTATGCATTGTTAATGAATTTCTTTGGATAACGGTATGGGGGAAAAATGAAATTACCAAGCGAAATTTTAAGAACAATTTTAAGAAAAAGTACTTGGATTTTTTAACACTAGTCTAGTAATATAAATCTTCGTAACTGCGTAATTTTGAAGGATGTTATTAAACTAATTATGTATATCTTAGTTGTAAAAAAATTACAGCCAGCAAATAAAAAGTCACCCTATACAAAAATAAATTCTTCAAAACGAAATATTTGTTTGTAATTATAAAAAACCACACATCTAGCAAATAAAAGCTATGTGCGCTATTTTTGAAGCAATAAACCGGTTTAAAAGATAGAAAACAAAACTTTAACTTTATTAAATAAATATATCGTCACCTTAAATACAAACGGACGTAACTACACATAAATTCGAAATCGAGTTTTTGATTGATTATGTTTCATTTTATCAAACTACATGTTCACGCAAATATTTAGAACTTTTCGATAAAAAATGACGACTTTATTAAGGAAATTCAAATGGACGTAATTACGAATGCATCTAGTTTTATTGCAAAGAACGTAACTAACATAAAATCTTAAATATGTATGTAAGTATCCATACTACAAGTAAATTTCTAAGAAAATTTGGAAGAACACTCTATTATTATTGGTTTTGAAACGTTTTTTGTTTCTATGTAGTTACGCCCATTTGCATTTAAGATGACGATATGTAAATACATATACATACATACATACAAACATGCTCGTATATAGGTATTTGCATAGTTTTTTAATAACATTTGACTAATGAGTTACAAAAGTTAAAAAGACAAGCAAAAGCAAATTTGATTTTCGTATGCATGAATGTATCTACAAAAATTAAAAAGGCAACGGTCGACTCAAGGCAGATTCATTTCCAGGTAGTATCAGGATTACAAAAACAATGAAAAAATACAACAATGAAAAAAACAACATGGGTTGTAGTTCATCAAAAACTTCAAAAATAGAATTTGTTTAACATAACAATAATAAAAATTATTCACATAACTTTGAAAATATTTCTCCGCGGCAGCTACCACTAACAACATTTGCAACGTTTAGCACTTCTCACAATTTTTTAATAGTTTTTTCATATTTATAAATTTGTTTTCACAGAATTTTTTTTAATAAAATATTTTTCATATTGAATTTTTTTAACATTTTCTTTTAATTTCTCTTTCGTAAAAAATTTTTGAAGTTTCCGATGAACTTTAATTAGAAAAAAAAATAGCTCAGCTGAATTTCCGCTACTACCTTGTGAATGTGCCTTGGGTCGACTCTTACTATTTAAAGTTGTTTATACACACATATAAAAAGAAATAAACAAATTCATACTATGAGGAAATAAATAAAACAAAACAGAAAATCTGAAACTTTTGTTAAATTTATTTTATGCGTTTCTTCTGTTTTGTTTTGCAAAATTAAACTTATCAAGTGCATGTAAATTGCATTATTAAAATTGCTAATAGCATCATTTAAATTTTGAAAATGAACTGGTAATTAATGTATAAATTTAAAGTGCTAAACTATGGTTTCATAAATTGGCTAAAAAAAGGGTCAAGTTTTTAATTGCTTAAAATAATTAAGTCTTCTAAACAACATAAATCACATTAAGAATTTTTTTGTGTGGTTTAAATGATCCTGACATACTGCTGGCAAGGTTTTTAATCTTAAAATTAAAAAAAAAAATTTATTTAATTGTTAAATAAAGCCAAAAAATTTTGTTTGCTATCTTAAGATCATTTTTCACCTTCAATAATCAAACACAACACAATGTCTTAAAAGAAAAGTAAAGCTGAGCCGGAACTTGTTTATACTTCTTCAATTTTTTGCAAAACTAACTGCTTAAAAATTTATTATAGAAAAATTCGAGCAACATTTGTTTAGAAAATTGCATTAATTAATAAAAATATTTCATTCTAAAGGAATTAAAAATACTGAAGTTAAGACCGATTAATAAATTATTCCTGAACAACATTTAATTAATATTATTTTGTTCGAGATTTTTTTAAAGTTTTTGAAATTTCGAAAAAACATACAACTTTATGATTTTATAAATGTAGATTATAGAAAATGATGGCTGCTAGTTTTTTCTACACATATAAATAATGAATTTTCTATAAAAAAAGAAAAAAACTCATTTTTGCAAATTTCGAATTTTCGAACATATAACAAAGTATGAATTAAATATAAAAATAACACTTCATACATACTAGGGAAGTAACGAATGTTCGCATTCGCTTTCGCATTCGCAAATTATTCGCTTACTTTTGCTATTTGCATTCGCTTTCGAATTCGGTAAAATGTAAGCGAATTTTTCAAGCGAATACTAACAAAAAAAATTATTTCTTTTATGAAAATAGTTTGCAATTAACAAACGTAAAAAAAAGAAAATTATTTTAAGCCAATATAAAAAAGATACATACAAGAAAAGCATTCTAATCAATGCTTTAAAATTTTAGTGGAAAAGTTTTCTATAAATAATTTCTCGTAGGTATCAAAATTAAACCAAATTCCAGCGGTGTTTGGAAATGTTTTTCAGTTTTTGAAAAAGAAAAGGCAGTGTTGGATTTCTATTTAAGACTAGTCTGTTCAAACTTTTGAAAAAATGTTGAGCACCATTCATTACTTCGTACAACAAATTTCGAATCCAAACAATATTAAATAGTCCTTGTTTGTTGTAAATGTCACGCGAAGCAAGTGCCACTCATATTATTTGTCATGAAAATTTAAATTATTGAAAATATATTTCATATGTTTTTCATAAGATGCACAGAGTACTACTTCTGCAAGATTTTTTCAGGAAAAATTCATTCCAAGTTTTCTTAATCTGTATTTTGACAGCATTTCATATGAAATTTTGAACAGAGTACCAGGCTTTAGAGCGTAAGTACCAATTGGTTGATTGCCTAACATTCTGTAAGCTTATTGTTAATTATTATCTATACTTACTCTTATATAAATTTATTTGCAAGTGATATTTTAACGAATTGTAATATTTGCATTCGCTTTCGCATTCGCTTTCGCATTCGCTTTCGCAAAAGTCAAAATGTATTATTCGCTTTCGCTTTCGCATTCGCTAAACTGGTATTCGTTACTTCCCTAATACATACATATGTAGATACTAAGGGCCTAATTCATAAAAAATATTTTGATTTTATAAAAGGTTTATTAATCAAATTTTCATACAAAATTTGTTTCCTAAACCTCTTATTAAACAGAAATATTTTTTATGAATAAGGCAGTAAAACAATAAGTAACACAATCACAAACAACATTAAAGGAATGTTCGTAAATTTTCGAAAATAAATTATACCAAAAAAAATTATGCCTTGTCGTGGTTGGCGTATTTCAACTACGACTAGGACTGCTTGGTAATAGATTAAAGAAAAACTGTTGAAGTTTTCTTAGTATCTACATATGTATGACGTGTTATTTTTATATTTAATTCATACGATAAGGCAGATTATCTTTACAAACTCTATGCGCATACATATGTACATACGTTTATATAACACATACTTCTTGTGAGTCTGAATCTTCATCGAATCATAAAAATTCCAATAAAGCATAAATTTTGTCTGAAAGCATAAAAATACCATATTTCTCCAGCAATACTACAAAATTGTATAACAACAGTTTTATAACCTTGAACTTGAATACTGGTTTGGTAAATTATAACTAAAGATTTCTTTTATTTTAATAAAAAATTATACTCAACATGCATAATTTATATTCACTATAATAACATTTAAACTTTCAATAAGTGTAGTAAGACTTATTTTTATATTTTATCATATGCTTTTTGGTAAATGTTGCTGATTTCGCTATTGTGGTTAAAACTATACAATATGTATTTTAAAAATATTTTGAAGGTCAACAAACATAACAACTACAGACTATAATGACTCTTAAAAAAAAACTTCCGTGTTTTGGAGACAATTTTGAATTATAAAATATGTAAAACGAAAAAGAAAACTAAAATGACTACAAACACAACCGGCTGAAAATTATTTGATTATTTGACTAAGTGATTGTCAATCTGATACATTCATTTAACTGATTACAAATGCAAAACACGTTAACAAAAGAAAATAATAAAAAAGTTTAAATACAAATGTATATAGGCACATTAATATGTACATACATATGTACATAACTAATAAAAAAAGGGGGTTTCGGTAAAGTAAAAGAATTAAAAATAAAAATACTTACTTTTACACAAAGGAAACAAAATATATGACCACATGGCAAACGTGCTGGATGTATGCAGGTTTGCAAACAAATTGGACATTCCAAAAGATTGCTAGTACTGTTGCCGCTGGTGGTTGTATTGGCTGCAGATGTTGAGGGATTTTGATCTAAAGTAGAGAATAAAGATGAATCCTTTTTTATATAATATACACAAAGTATACTTTTTTCACATAGTCTATCGGCCATGTCACAGAGTTTAATTCCGTTCGGAATTGGAATTGAATAAACCTCAAAATGTCAAGTACTAGCCAGAGCATACCCCAGCATACCCTAGTCAGGACACACCTGACAAATTCCCGTATTTTAGTTTTCGATTTTTTACACCATCTCCTACAAAAATGGGGTGGATTGAATTCCGATTCCGAACGGAATTGAACTCTGTGACATGGAATATATCGTTCATTTAATCCAATAATGTCATAACTCAAAATGCAAAATAATGCGGAATTTCGTATTTTATCTTGTGTAAAAATTTCATATCTCCTGAGAGAAAAATATTTTTTCATGTCTTCATTGAGTTGTATGCAAATTGAAAACTTAAACGCGCTTTCTGCAAAACTGTTTTTTTAGTTGTGACACTATTGAATTCAATGAGCGATATGCATTTCGTTACTGCTCATGGGTTGAAGTGTACTGACGAGTCCATCAATAAGAACGGAATGCATATGTGACAGCGCATAGAGAAAGGGACCTAAGGGTAAAAAAATAAATTTCAACTTTTTTTTTTTTTTTTGATGTGGACAACATCTGAGCATCGAATGAGACCGATCCCATGCCCCAAAAGTGTTCCCTCCCAGAGATATGCGCGTTTTATGAAATTGAAGTCGACGATTCTAAGCGCAAATAGAAATTTCAGAAAATTGAAGTCGACGATTCTAAGCGCAATTAATAATTTCAGAAAATAAACCTGGATTCGAAAAAATGCGAGCAAAATTGATATCAAACTCATGGAAACAGCGCGCAAGGTAGAAAACAGTAAAAACCAACAAACAAGAGGTAGGGACGACCTACGCGCGTTTTCAAGGTTGACCAACACGTTCCTGACGTCATGAGATGTGTCGCTTTCAAATGAGACCAATACCAACACGCTCAGTGATAGTACACCAATGGTACACGTATTTAAATCTCTAAAATGGCTCTCCTGAACAAAACCGGATTTTACCCTTAGGTCCCTTTCTATTTTGCGCGTCACATATAACCGTTCCTTAACAAAAAAAAAAAAAAAAAAAACAGATGAATACCTTTTTATAGGTATAATGATTATATTGTGATCTTTGAACAGAATTTTCGCTATTTCCCTCATATTTTTTCTAAGGCTTTTATTAACAAGTATTTACACTTTGTAGGTACTGCTTTTATAAAATTAAGTAAAATTTTTATTAACATAAAACTTGTTTGGGCTTGAGATAAGAATTTTTGGCTTTTAGTAGTATTAGGGGCATATCAATACTCTAGGCCCTGTTCGGTAACTCGAATCTGAAATTTCTCGGTTTCAGAAAACGTAAGTCCGATAATAGAAATATTTTTTCAGATTTTTTTTTAATTTTTCGATTATATAAATTCTAAAATATCATATCTGAAATAAAATTATCGTGTATGATTTTAAACACGTCTGCAGGCCCATTATTAGTTTTTTGAAACCGAGAAATTTAATCGGATTCGGTTTACAGATAAGGACCGTATATCATGATACAATTATACAAGGTACATGCACGACTACAACAATTGGAATTTTGTTGTATTTGTTGTTATAAACAAACGATAAATTGTCAGAAACAAATGTCTTTTGTTTATAAAAAATTGCAATTACAGGGCAACTAAAGTACAATTGCAGACGCGGCATTCCTGCATGATTATAGTTATTCAGTGTTGCCATTCTGTGTGTAGTTAAATAGTGTGTAATTTCTACTCACATGTGTAGGCCATGGAACTAAATTCTTGTATAATGTCTGTGAAATTCTACTTTGGGTTCTATTTGTATTTATTTTTCTTTTAATTTTAACCTACACAAAAGATGTGTAGTGTAATTTTCTTCAATGTTTAATTGCAGACACAGCCTTGTGTAAATTCATTGGCAACACTATAAACATTTTATTCACACACATACACTAACATTTTTGCAGCTTGTAAACAAAGTTTGACATTTATCTGCAATGTATACAGTAACAGGCTGGGCTTGTGCATGTACCTGTTATAATTGTATCCTGCCGTATATATTATGTATAATGCATTTCCTATAGTTGGCATTACTTGAGCTATTAGTAATGCAAATGGTATGTAGTATATTATTGAAATGTACATATGTTGTTTGGTAATTGCTACACATTATCAAGCTTTTGCTGGGTACGTTCTTTTCAAATATTTTATTACATTTGTAATCATAAACAAGCTGAACATAGTATTAGCTTGTCTCAAGCTATAAAAAAAAATTATCGATATTTGGATAAAATTAGTGCAATTTTACCTGTCTTCTTCGCAGAAAATTATAACCTTAGACACATCTTACAAGGACTTTGCCATATAAATGTAGTTAGTTTACTTGAGAGTATACATATCATATTTGATACTTACTTAAAATTGTGCTGATGGTAAAGGACAAAGATTATTTTTTTTACCTCAGCTCCCAGGTAAACATCTACCAGTGTTTTATTTAAAATTTTCTTGTAAATTACGCGTCATTAATATAACAACTGACTCCTAATAAAACCCTTAAAAAACCAAATAAATTGTGCACATACGTACATAGATATGTATTTATGTATGTATGTATGTACATATTTTTAACCACTCACCCGTATTATCTTTCAAAGTTTCTTCTAAATTACGTTTTACTAAACTAGTGGTTCCTACAGCGCCCGCACTGTTGGAGCTGGAGGTTGAGGGTTGTGGTGGTGTGGTCAAGTCTAACACTTCAATGGGAGTTTCTATTATTTCCACCGAATCATTTAGATTTTCTGGTGCATTAAGTGGTCCCAAATCGACTGGGGCTATAACTTCAACTTCTGCGTCCGGTACGGTTGCATTTATATTTTCACCCAATTCTTCTTCTAAGTTTTCCATTTTATTTTTTGTTTAATGTGTATTTAAATTAAATATAAACTAAAAATTATTAATAAGTAAAATGACAAGCTTTCTCTTGTCTGGTATTTGTTATGCTGTTTTAGTCTTGTTTTTCTTTTCTTTACTTTGTTTAATTTCACAATTTCTTCTTGTTCAAAATCTCTTTTTAACACATACTAAATTTAATCATTAATTTTAAGAAAGTTAAATTTATTTGGGTTTTTTTTCTTTTTTAATAAAACACACTTTTAATAAATTAATAATACTTTAATTCGTCATGCTCTCGGTTCCTTCTTATGTTGCTTGTATTTCTTGAATGATATTTTCTTTTCAATAGAAAAAATGGCAAAATAAATCTTTTGATTTTGCTTTTTTCTCTTGTTGCTTTGAGTGTAGTGTTGTTGCTGTGTTATACTAATATAAGCAACGCTGTTGTTTTTGTTTACGTATATGGTTGGTAAGGGGAAATTTCTAGTGACGCCAAGTTTTTGCAAAAAAGAAAACTATTTACTGATAACACAGTCCACAATAAGGCAGTTCAAAATAAACAAAAATAACGCCAGCTCTCTTTTTAAATATGTATAAAGAAACGAATCGTTTTAATCTAATTATTATAGCTTAATATTGTAACTTTAGAACTTACAAGCAAATGCAGAAAATAATATGCGTTTTGAGTTTAATTATTTCAAAAATACCTATGCATTTGTAAGTTATACAACTATGTATGTATGTATTTATTCTTATGTAAACTGCCTTATCAACGTTGCGCATATACTGACTGGTATTACCCTAAAGCAAGCTTTTGTTTAATTGTATAAAAGCTTTTTAAAATGTTCTTTCGCTTTGTATGCCATTTAATATAGTCAACTTGGCGTTTTAAAATTGGAATTGTATTATATCATACTAAAAACCTTTGTATTATTTAAACATTATTGCACTTTTAACAATTAGCTACACTTTTGGTTCTTAATTATAACGAACACACAAATTCATGTATTCATATAATTTGTTTTACTCTGCGTGTGTGTGTTTTTGCTTTTGCAGAGTAAACGTACCTAAAGCTGTCCTTGTTCTTCAAATAGAAAATTAAAGGCCAAGTACACTTAAAGAATATTAAAAACAAAACAAAGCAAAGTGTAAAATGAAAACGATGAGAGCAATGTTTTTGTTGGACTAAAAATCTAGGAACACGGAATAAGAAGACATAGTAGAATGTAGAAAATATTTGCATAAACATACATATACTACAAACATATGCGTGTTCATTTAGTTGTATTGTAAAAAAGAAGCTTTTTGTCCCCTTCTAATGCAATGAAATTTAGGTTAGTGTAGGAATAATAAAAATTAGGTTGATTTAATTTGCCATTTTACTTTGTTCATTTCTTGCATATAATTTAGTAAGTGGAATGTTAGGTGTTGGTTTTTTTGTTGTTGCCAAAGAGGGATGTAAGACGGAAAAAAGCTAAAAAATGTGTACGTAAATATATATGTACATATGTATGTATGTATGTTTGTATATGCTTAGCAAGTTATTGTGCTAGAGAAGTAAAGTGTTTTAATATTTAGGGGTATAATTGTTTTTGATTTTATTTGTGTTTTCTCTTAACATGAGTAAATTTTATATACATATATACATCCATACATATGTACGTTTGTGTTGTTGTTGTTTTAGTAACAGTGTAGGCCTTCGCCTTTACCTTCGGCTAAGCATTGAGTGCTTTTTGGCTTTTCAGTGTGTGGTGTTGTGTTTAGGGAAACAACAGTATAAATTTAATCGCTCCTGAAAGAAATATTGTTTAAAATATGGAAGAAATGTAATTAAAATTAATAACTATTTGATGTGTATAATAATTATATAATTTTTGTGAAAGAAATGGAAAGTGCGTTCAATAAAACGTTTTACTGGTGCTTTTGTGATTCGTTTTAAATAAAACCCAACTTTTTTTTTAATGGCGTTATAAATTTGCCGCTGTTATCTTTTAAATCGGTCGGTCGGTCGGTCGGTTTTTATTTGTTTCGAAATTCGTTTTGAGAACTGTTGTGCTAACAGTGACCAACAAACACACCAAGTATCGTTGGCCTACAGACCTAATTTCCTTTCAGTAGTGCACAGCTAATCATCAGCAAAAAAGATTTCAATTCAAAACGTAATACCTACCACAAGTGACTGGAAGAGAAAACGAAAGTATAACGCCACAAAAAATGGATACATATTCCTGAAAATTAAAAAAATGTCGTGCACACATACATACATATGTGCATGTACTAGACACTATGCATATGTATGTATAAGATAGAAGTGCAAATAAAGAAAACGAAATAAATATTCAAATAATTAAAGTTAAACAAATAAAATTATTTAAAAGTTATACATACATAAGTGTTCTTCAAATAATATAAAAACAAATGTAAATTCAAAGAAGAAGGCCCAAACCAAGTATGTAGTATGTAACAAGCAAAAGCAAGCAACGGTATTTTTCCTTTCCAATAAAAAATGTAATACATAAAATGAAACAAGAACAAACCGACTTTAATCACATAAATTCAAAAGTCAAGTGTATTTACATATACATATATACATGTTTATATGTACATATATACAATTATGTATGTATGTATATAAATAATATAAAGAAACAATCAACTAATTAAATTAAAAAAGTTCTAAAAAATACCTCATACTTAATTAACATCACTACAATAAATTGCTCTGTGTCTCCCTCTTTATTTTTTCTCTATAACAAGAAGACAAAAACTAAAAATAATAAAACAAAGTAAAAGCTTTTTATGTTTTTTCACATGTTGCCTTCTTTGTGATTTCATTAAATACCTAAATGAATAAAAATACGCAAATCTAACAAAATAATTAAGAATTTTCAAGCAAAAAATATTAAAATTTAATCTTAAAACAACAAAAAAAAATGAAAGTTACTAAAAATACATATTGCGAAAACAAAATTAAACATCATTCAAGTGTTTTTTTTTTTATAAAAAAGTAACAACAAATTAATAGTGCAAAATATAAAAGAATCGTTTTAAATGAGAGCTTGTAGATGTGAAAGTGTGTGTGTGTGTTTTGCTAAAAATCCCTCTGCTCCACTCTCCGACTGAATGCTTTTTTTTTCAAGTATACGAAAAGCAAAACAAAATAACGCAAAAAAATCTCTTAAAAAAAGTTTAGCCTATTATTATGTCCGCCATCCCCATCATCATCATCAGCGAATGTTGTTGCGGTAGTCGTCCCGTTTCATTGCCATTATTGTTTGTATAATTTTTTTAATTCTTATTTTCTCGTATACGCCGCGTTTGTTTTTTCCCGTTTACTGTTGTTGTGTGCGTGACTTGGAAGTTTTTTTTTTGCATTTTGTCAATTATGGTGGGTTTATTATGGCAGGGGTGGGCAACACTTACTACGTATTTTAATTGCACACCGGATTTAAAATAGGAAACTCCAAAAATCTTGTATAAAAGGTAAGTTTTGTTATTAAGTTTAACGATATTTGTAGATTTTACATATGTACATATTATTAGCAAGTAAATTCAAAATAGTGTGGTAAATGTATTTGTTGCACAAAATGTCTCCAAACAAGTTTATGTTTGTTTTGCGGCAGACTGCACGGCTGCATAATTTCAAAATGAAAAACTAAGTTGTTCAGAAATCAAATAAAACACATTTACATATGTATTTATTTATGTAAAGCCGCACTAAATGTTAATTTTTATGGAGCAATTGAAGGGCGCTTATTGTAGTATATTATTATAACAAGGTGTAAGACGAAAAAAAATATTATTTTTAATCCCCCCAACCAAAAAAGGGGTCTTACAAGTTTCTACTGTGACCAAACGGCTGGACAAATTTTGATTTATTTTTTTGTGATTGAAAGGTGAGTTGATCGAGAGTGTTCTTAGCTTTGTTTGATGAAAATCGCTCCAGATATCACATCTTTTCTATATGTCTACTAGTGAATATATGTGTCTTTGACTCCCTAGCTTCCAAACGGATGCACCGACTGTAATTTGTTTTTATTTTTCGTTTGAAAGGTGACTTGATCTAATATCATCTTGCTTATACTTGAAGAAAATCAGTTCAGGCGTTTGGTCTGTACGTCGGGGGTTCTCAAAAAGTTTAATTTTTGTTATTTTAATTTTATTATTGAATTTTATGCACTTGCTACATTAAAAGTGTTAGAGTCAATACACGTTAGTTTTTTTTAAAAAATACCATTTACAATAAAAAAAAGCATTATAATAATGAATGAGCCCTACAAGAATAGTATCAGTCAATTGACCGGTCATTTGATCGGAAGTCATGCGGGACATATTCAAACAAAGTTTCTAATTTGTGTACGTGTGATGTTGCATCTCGTTCTAAAGACTATAAAACATATAGTCGCACTGCTCACTCTACTGATTTTTACCAATCAATGATAGCATAAATATATATCAAGTTTGACTGATCATAATTGACTAATATACCCCACACAATTGACCAATCATACATGATTGATATACTGACAATAAATATAATTTTTATTATTTTAATTGTTTTTTTATTATAAAAAGTCACTTAAAAATATAAAAGTAAATAAAATATTTAAAATGAAAAATATAATACAGACTAACCTAATCGGCATCTAGACCTTTTCACCACCAACGCATCTTGCTTTTACAAATATCTAAAATTTTTAAAAGGAATATATATTAAAATAAATTTTGTAAATTTCTTTTATTCACTATTGTTTTTACTATATTTTTTAACACTTACAAATTTTAATTTTCACAGACATAATGAATTGTATTTTTTTTAGTATTTTAATTCAATGTAAAATTTTTGCAAATCTGTTAGTGAAAAAATTTTGTTTGTGTTAGTTTCAGTCATTCATTTCTTGTAGGGAAATAATTCTTAAATTTGGGGATAATACAGCGTTTGCCGGGGGCTAAGCTAGTAAATAATAAAGCAGACATTCTTTATTATTTACTAGCTTATTCATTAAAGTATTGTCGGTTTATTTATAAAAGCAAATTTTATACGCAAGCTTGTCAATAAACCTTTTATAAAACCCAATTTATTTACCATGAATGTAGCCTACTTTCTATAAAATTTCTTTTGAGGCACTCGGTATGTGAATTTTAATTAGAACAAAGTTTACTTTAATAATATAATACGAGGGCAGTGTGATAATTCCTTTTTGATTTTCAACATACGTCTCCTTTAAGATCGACCAAATAAGATTTCCCAAGGTTCTTTTATTAGGCGTTTGTTTCAATAGTTATATCTACGCTTTACCCAAATCTCTCTTAAAGTGCTGCATTTTTTTGCAAATTTGGAAACCGGATATAGTTGCAAGGTGCTAAATCTAGTGAGCAGGGTGGTTGAGGTAAATGTTCTTAGCCCAATTCATGTATTTTTTTTACCATAGTGACTACACATGTCTAGCACTCGTGCATTGTCCACGTTTTTTCTTCGCTAGATGAGGTAATTTTTTTTTATTTAAATCAATATTGAATCTGCCCAAAAGCTCTTAGTAGTATTCGCAGGTAATCGGGTTACCCTTTTACAGGTAATCGAAGGATATGGCACTGCCTACATAAAAAAGTACACTTTCAATGCCAGTCAAAAGCAAACTTAGAGACGCAGCTTCCTCAGTCAATGTTAGACTTAAAGTTACTGATATGGAAAAACTAAAAGTTGTGGAATTATCGAACTGCCCTCGTGAGTGAAATTGATACGACAATTGAAAAATATAAAGAAAATAATAGTAACAAGAGTGTTAGGATGAATTTAATAATTAAGAGATAAATAGGTGCGTACAAATATGTATTTATATTTATAAACATGTGCGCACATGTACTTTTAAAATTTTCAAGCACATGTATGTATGTACATATGTATGTATGTACATACGTGTATACCTATCTATGTATGTATGTAGACTATTGAAATAATTTAGTTTTAATTTATGTTCTATATGGCTGGCAACCATTTACATACACATAGATATTTCTATACAAAGTTTATTTAAAAATTAAACAAACTGAATTTTCACGCGTGTCACAAATTGTTCGAAATCGACAAATATATCATGAAAATTTAATTTTAAAAAATCTAGTAAGTCCTAATTTACACTATGCAAGTCTTATTGCTAAGCTGATTAGTTTGTGGAAGAGAGAGAGACAAGGGAACAGAAACGTTTCTTTTCCCCTCGTCTCTCTCTCCTTAAAAACTAGTCAGCTTAGCAATAAGACTTGCATAGTGTAAATTATGACGTAAGTATGCTTTCAAAACTTGTTCTTTACAAAAATTTAAAAAAATCGAGATCATTATTGATTTTGACAGATCTTTTGGGGCTTTATTTCAGATAACTAAATCACGAAAAAACTTAAATATACTTGGGGTTAAAAACTTTATTGATTGGAAAAAAACAAACGTACTGCTGGCAAATCAAATCCTTTAAAAATTTTCCATATCAATCCGATTGTGAAAGCTAAATTTGTATCATATTCTCGCAAACTTTATTTTATAAAAATTATCTTACTAATGACTACAATGAAGTAGATTTTCTACAACAAAATATTTAACACGGCGTTACTTTCGGAAGTAAGTAAAAAATTTCGACGAATATCTTTCAATAAAAAAAATAAAATTATTAAAAAGTTACGTCTATTAATGCCGGTAAATTGTAAAATTAATTGTGAAAGTAAAATAAGAATCAAAAGACTTAATTGATAATAAAGAATCAATGGGAAATATTGAGGAGCAAAGGTTTTTTTTTTTGTCAATAATTCTATTATTAAATAAGATGTAGACAATTTTATGAATAATTTTATTTTTGTCACTTAATATGCATTTTAAACTGATGAAATAGAAAATAATTTTATGGTTCAACAACGTTTAATGTAGCAAGTGCATTAAATCCGATAATAAAGTTAAGAATAAAATTTTTTCTTCTTCTTAACTCTTGTCATAACAATGTTATACTAATTTCCCAATAAAAATTAACATTTAGTGCGGCTTTACAGAAATGTGTTTTATTTGATTTCTGAACAATTTTATATTGTACTCGTATGTGATTTATTTCCCAGCAAAAAATTACACATTACAATCAGAACTATTTGCCATATAATGACATTACCTAAAATTTAAAAAAATTATGTACAAGTTGCTAAATGAGGAGAATAATTTTTTTTGATTAAATAGATTACTTGAACAAGTTGCCAAATAAAAAAAGTAAGTACTTCTCAAGAATCGATTATTTTAGTCTCTCTCTTGTTAAAATCATTAAGTTGGTAATCCAGTAAGGAACAGCTTCCACCAAAAATGCTTAATTCCAAACCCGATTACCTTTTTTGAAATTTTTTGCTGGGTTGCTTTTGAAATTATGCAGCCGCGTATGGAGTATGAGTATTATATTATTTCAGTAACGTAATACTCATACGCCATGCCATGCCAGGCAGGATTGAATTTTTCAATTGTTATTCATATATTTTTTAAGCGATTTTAACACGTAGTGTTTTGCTTTCGGTTTGCCATATTGATTAGGGTCAGCTGTTAGTTGAAATAATCAGAGAGTACCTATATATAAATATTTCAAAGACAAAATTAACAAAATAACAAACATTTTAGCAAACTATTGCTATTTAGGATTAAAATTAAACGATAACATATTATCGCCGTAGAATTGGTTTGTTGTCCCATCGATCATTAAAAAAATCGAGTTAGGTATGGAGTATGTATATTTTAAATACCCACTTTCTGAATCAAAAATGCTTTTCACGAAATTTATTATTGTTTCTGAGATATTTTTAATTATGATCCAAACATCATTACCAAAAAGGCAACCGACGGTTTCATGTTTTAATATTCACCCTTATCGGGAATACAAATTCACGTGAAAAGTGTTCCCTTTTCCCTAAAATTGTGATCGCCAATGTTTGCGTTGTTTCACGTGAACAAAATGTTCGCCTTTTATTCGCGATAAGGTTGATTAACTTATTAAATATGTACTAAAATAAAATAAATCTTAATAGTGGATGTTTGAGTATAACACAAATCATTTAATTTCATTCTTTATATTAAATACACTTCAATTACTTGCTTGCTTTTCTTGTGTAAGCGGATCGATAGTTAAAAATATTACGGCTTCTTGGTTGGCGTTAAAAAGCAAGAAAAATAAATTTGAAGCATTAATTTTTTGTCTCAAAAAACAAATTTCTCAATACAAAAAGCTACTTTTTAAATATAAATTAAGAAAGTGGTATTTTTCACTTACAATAAAGTAATATTAACTTCTAACTTCATTCAAGACAGTTCACAAAAATTTACATTTTGAACCTCTCCCATCTCTCTGAAAAGTTTGTCCTACTCAGTGCGACTCTAAATTCGCACTAGTTCCTTTATAACATTAAAAAGAAAAAAAGAAGAAATTATTTCTGTCTAACAAGATATAGTAGATACATGTGTACATATACATATCTTAGCTGCACTAAGTAGCACCAGAGTGCCGAACACCAATCGGCATCTTATACAAATGAATACACACACATACGCTAATACATTGCTCTCGCGATTCTCTCGGTGGCCAGCTCTGGTGTATATACAATTGTACACATGTTGTACTGTGCATGCCTGCATGCATACTTACACTGCGAATCATTCAAATATGGAATTTAATTTTATCAATTTTGAAGGAATATTTTTCTAACGAAAAAAAGTTTAATATCGATTAACCAAATTTAAGCAATATTCATTCAGGATAGTAGAAGACCCGTTTCCATGAGTTAAAAACCTATTTGTACCCATGCCGTGGACTTGCCAACACGACAACCAGCATTGCCAGAAACTTTGGGAAGAAAATCATAATTTGTCAAAAAAAAAATCATATTTTAACTACAAAAAAAAATCATCACAAATCCAATTCAATTTTAAAATAAAAAAGTAGCTACAATTTACATAGAAATCGAATTTGCAAAATATATAGAAAGACATACAGTTTATCAAAAAAATTTTTTCAATGCTCAAAAATTCTAGTAATTTTATATTCAAACATGAATTACAACTACAAATAAACTACTTTTTAAGTTTAACATATTTTAATTCACTGATAATCCCAAATTATTACTTTACGTTAGCTACGTCCAAGCCATATGCACAATGTGCAAACTTTTATAAAGAGCTTTTGGGGCTTTCACACCGACGAGAGTCAGTGATGCCAATTTAGCGCGTTTCGCGAAATATGTAGTCGTATTCGTGACCAAAAAAATATATATAAATTATCAAGCATCTATTAGAGCTGAAGTACAAAAAGCATTTGAATAGCAAAACTATTCGACATTTTATACGAATATGTTGTTACTGGTACAAAGTTGGTTAAGGAAAATTAAATTATTAAATTATTTTAGTTATTTAGGATATAATTTCGAAGAAGCAATATTGCAAAATCTGAAAAGGGGTTGCTAAAAAAATTATATTTACTAATACATACATCGACTTTTATTAAAATTTAATTTAGCGCGCAGAAAAATAGCGCGTTTTAGCTATAAATAGTTGACAATGCTGTAATTTAGCGCGTTCTAGCGCGTTTTGAGAAGGGGAATAGCGCGTTTGGGTTGTAAATAGTTGGCATCACTGACGAGAGTACAACATTCACAACAACAACAATGCTTGCTCTTACTTTGCAAAGAAACAAGAACAAATTTAAGAGCTTTCAAAGCTGTTTACCTCAAATGCAAATATCAGTGTATGTGTATTTGGACGTATCTGCTTTACTTGTTCAGTAAAATAATTTTTTTTTATTAAAAATACATTGAAATTGATTATTGAGAGGTTTAGTTGGATCCTATGCGCATTTCACTGTTGCTAATGCAGATCATCAGGGAACATTAACCAAAAAATCTTAGAACAACTAAAGTTATTATGTTATAGACTTTCATTTGTATGCAAAATACGTTTTTTAAGGTAAATTCAAAAAATATTTGTCTTACCCACAACAAGTGACGCTCTAAATTTATTTTAAAAAGTGCCCGGAAAACAGTTTAACAATAATATTATTCACTTAGTATATTTCAATTATTAGAAAGGCAAATCCTGCAAAGTAATTGTTGAAATTTTTTTCCTTAATCTCAGGACGGTTTATTAGATCAGTAACCGTGCTGAAAAAAATAATTGACTGGAACCAAAGCATTCGCCAGGCAGACAAAAAAAAAAGGTTATTTTGTGTATTAAAACTAAAGTAATAAGAACTATTGTAGAGAAACCGCATTCCAGCACTGGAGAATATCACAGCAAATCAGTGCTGACTGCGGTGTAAATGTATCACATGAAACTGTTCGAAACGTTCTGAAAAAACTCAGATAAAAACTCTGCTGCCAACTCAAAACATTGAAAACAGACTGAAATTAACTATTGGCCATATTTCTTTTCCTTTGGGGCACTAGGATAACGTAATGATGAGAAAAAGCTAATGTTTTACTATTTTTGTCGAATATTCGAATATTCGAACAATTTCCTTACTACTTCGTATAAAAATTATTTTACATTTCAATCCTTTTTAATTTGTTAACAATAGGATGTTAAGTAATGAAATTATTCCAAATTATAAATACATCTGTAAGCTTGTTTGTATGTATGTGTTCGCTAAACGCATCTTTTGTTTTCTTGCAGGGAAAGAAAGAGTTCTGAAAAAATAACTGATATTCTCTAATCAAAAGCCTTTAGAATCAAATTATTATTATTCCTCAGCTTTCCCATCCCATACTAATTTTTTAAAATACACCACATGATTATTTTGTAATCAAAATATCGCAAATAATCTCAATTACGATGAAGTATAAATTGACATTTCTGAAGTAACTGATAATGTTTTATTAACTGATCTAAAAAATTTCATGATTAAAGTAAGAAATTGATTTAAATTATTTGGAAACATCAAAGAAGGGATTACAAAGACTGTATATGATTTTTAATGTTATTTTAACTACATCACTAACATTAAAAACTTGCGAAAGAAACTTTTCTAGTTGTTCTTTTATTAAAAGTAAAAAAAAAATAGAATCGTCTGCAAGCTACGAGTAAAAAGTGGGTTTATCTGGGGTTCTTAAATGATTTAAAAAAGGAGTGTTATAAGTGTATTGTAGTGTGTGTCTGTGTATATGTTTGTATATACGAGCTCACTCACGTACAGACCAAACAGCTGGACCGATTTCGATTTTGTTTTTCTGTTTGAAAGGTGATTTGATCGCGAGTGTTCTTAGCTATGTTTGAAGAAAATTGGTCTAGCCGTTTAGATATATTCTGTTGAATCTGTGTGTCTTGGATGCCGTAGTCCCAAACGGTTTGACCGATTATAATTTTTTTGAAAGGTGACGTGATCGTATATCGTCTAATCCATACTTGAAAAAAGTTGTTCTAGTCGATTAAAAGTTATCATAAATTTTCTATATATTAATTTACTCCTTTTTTTTGCAATTCTGTTACAATAATAATATTAGTGGAACATAGAGTTCAACTGCGTCGAATTTTTAATTTGTGTTATTAATATTTTTATTTATTAAAATTTCTAAATTTGTTATACATAATTTACATCAAGCATTTTTTCCATGAAATTGGTTGCATGAAAATTTTTCATTTGTCTATGGGAGGCCTGGAGGATCAGCCTTAAATGAATCAGAGACTTATACTCCGTCTTTTTTATATAAAATTATCTTCCATAGCTCTGCAATTAGCAAATAAAAAAGTTTTGTACAACAAAATTCATGAAATTTCCTGAAAAAAATGCTTAATGTACATTGCGTATTATTAAAATTATTTGTTTTTTTTTGTGTATTGAAGTATTTTTCGTTTGTTAATACAAAAAAATTAAACTAATATACATATGTATGTGCATGCGTGTCGTTTTTTGCAAACTTTTTTCAAATTATTCGAATACATTTTTTTATTCTTTGTTCGTTCGAATATTCGAACAAAAGTTCAAAATTATTCGTCTGTTCGAACAAGAAAAAAAATCATGAAATTTCATTCGAACAAATATAAAAGACGAATAATTAACAATACTAATCTCCTACAAAGGACTTGGTGAAATGCGGATATCTTATTCTGAAAAACGAATTATCTGCCAGTGCTCGAAAGTTCGATTTTTTTGACATAGGAAACCCGGTCAAACTTAGTTATAAATTTTATGAAGACAACGACCCGAAGCTAAATTCGTCTCTCTGTATGACATATGTATGTATGAATGTAGTTGCTATATAACACCAGAAATGTTATTGACACTCCAGCCCAAAGTCCTGATTATAACCCCATCGATTTGTGGGCTCACCTGAAGAAAAAGCTCTAGGAAAAATAAAATACAGTTAATACGGGTTATAAAGGAAGAAAATAAATACCTGAATAATATAGTATACCCAAACTAATTCATTCGATGACCAGATGTTTAGCAAAGATAACTGATGCTCAAAGAGGGCGCACAAAGAATTAGCATTATTACTCGTATCACATAAAAAAGATTAAACATTTTTGTAGTTCACTTCAAAACAAGCGTGAAGAGTACATATTGGATTTTTTGCAGCAATAAAAACATCATTTTTACAAGCTGTACGTACTATGTACGTATGTATGTATGTATGTACATATTTATGTACATAGTATGTATGTACGTATGTATGCATTCTTAAAATTAAAATACTTATTCAAGTGACTCGTAGTGTGGGTAGGTGTTAGACTCCTGCACAGTATCCCATTTTTAACATTAATAAAATACATGTGTGCATTTATCTAAGTCTGTATAGATATGTGCATATTCGTGTGTGCGTGTTTGAGTGTCCAACTTGCTACTTGCTTTGGCTGCTTACTACAACACAAGAAGCACTTTCGTAACGTCATACCAAACACCCCTCCCCACCAACACCCTCCCCACCAACACCCTCCCAAGCAGTGTAACTATAGACAAGAAGACACTCAGCGAATGAATTAACAATAAAAACGAGAAGAAATAGGTATGTATGTATGAAAAAAAACTTAGTATTTTGCAAAGAATTCACAGAATACAAAAAAACACAGATTGCAAAAATAAAAGTGCGAATAAATAGGTATATAGTTATGTATACTTACGTACATATGTATATACATACATACATATATACCTATGTACATACATACATACATACATACATATGTATGTATGTTTAATAAAAACCCAAAAAAATACTATTGCATTTTCGAAATAGATTGCTAACGTTCCCTTGACTTTTGCTTTTTTTTTTGTCAATTCCTTCATTCTTGTTTGTCAGAGATTACGAGTAATCATGTTCATTATCATGCTTATGATAATGATGATAATGACAGTGGAAGTGTTTGAGATACATACTATGTACATATATATGTACATACGCACACACATACAACTTATTAGTGTAGGCAGTGATGCCAACAATTCAGAGGCAAAACGAGCCAACGGAGTAGTCAAAAAGAGCTAAAAAGAGCTAAATCTAAAAATTTTAGATTTTTCCGTTTTAAATCTGTGAATGTATTTATTATTCAATTTGTACTTCAAGATTTTTTAACATTAATAAAAATAATAGTAAGAAAAAATAAAAGATCCATTGCTAAAAACGGTGTATGTACTGAAGCATATAATGCAAGATTCGCTTGCGCAATTTGCGTTTGTGTGGGAATTTATATACTTATATGGAAAATTATATACTTATATAGGATAGCACAATATCGTTAAATGGAGCCATACATTTTTTATGCTTTCGAACGGCGTACTAAATCAAAATATTTCGATATTATAGTTAAATTGCAACATTTGCACAAAGCTTTAGAATTATCTTTTGTTAATTTAATCCAATTGTTAAACGAGGAATTTGATTTCTAAGCTTTCCTATATTTTTGGCAGTAAGGCCCAATTCATACGAGGATTTAAAAATCTTGTTTTATTTTAAATTCTCTTTAAAAGTTGCTTCCAAAAACATTGTACATTCATACGATGATTTTTTCCATGTTTCTAGTTTTGATTTTTTTCTTCTAAAAATTGTATCAGTGTTGCCATTAGATTAAAAAAAAATCGTTTTTTCCCTACATGTTAAAAAATTTGTTTTGTAAACCTTTTGTAAACCAAAATTATTTCTTCTGAATATTTGGAGCTACAGTAGGTAACTTAAAACTTGACATAGGTATGTATATATGTAATTCTTTTGCATTAAATTATTCAAAGTGACTACTTCTGCCTTCGAAATTAATGCATAGTTTTCTACAGTTTTTCAGAAATTATCTTATAATACAAATATAACACATATCTATATTTGGGTTTTCTCCAATCACGGAGTTTATTAAGATTTAAGTTAAATAGCTGTAAGTAATATCCATAATTATTAAATCATTGTTTAATAGATGCTCATTTCCTATTTCCTGGGGTGCTTGCCATTAGAAGAATAGAGGGAAGATCCTATCGAAATACAGGCACTGCGACACCAAAATAATTAGATAAAAGTCCATGTAATTACGAGCAAAAACAAATTTTTAAACGGAGCAAAACTATATTTTGCGTATAGTTATTTTTACATTTATGCACAAAAAATGCAATATGAGAATACAAAATACCTACATTTTGGTCAAAATAAAATATTTGTCCGATATTCCCTATACTCCTATATTAGCGACAAAAATACCTACAGGTAACACTGTTTTCTATTAAAAAAGAGCTGTTGTCACATTGAATGAAAAAATAAAATAAAGCAACATACCAAAAATTAATATATGTGTAAAGAAAATTTGAAAAAAAAACTCGGAGAACGGAAAATGTGATTTTTTTCTACCCCCTTTGCTTTTCTATACAGTTCGCCTACAAACTACAAAAATCGTGTTTCAAAAAATCATTGAAAAATCAACGTGTGAATTAGGGCTAAGAATCCATTACAATAATTTGTCAAAATTTTTTTAATTATTTAGAAACGAACACACTAAATATATCTTACATAGTTGCAAAAAAGTATCTGCATTTGCAAAAAACATATTTACCAAAAATGTAAATGCCTCAAACCCGAAACAATAGGGTAAAAACGAGAAAACTTACTACAAGATGCGAAAAGTGCTAAACGTGCTGTTTTTACAATTGAAAAGAGTTGTGTTAGCTCTTTTTTTAAAAAAAGAGCTAAAGGGAAAAATTTCGAGTTAGAAGCAATCAAAAAGAGCTAAATCTAGCTCCAAAATAGCTAAGTTGGCATCGCTGAGTGTAGGCAAGCATGTGTTCTCTTGTTTTCGTTATTTCGTTGTTGTTGCCGTTTATTCAAAATGGCATACGTAAGTTTTTGCAAAGCACGAATGCAAAAAGCCAACTATATGCATACATATACATACACACGCACCTATGTATGTATGTATGTAGCAAAAAAGTGCTGTCAATATGGCGTTTAATATTTGCAAACGATATTAAATAAATCTGTATGTATAAAATCTTACGGCCTGTCGTTGGACAACTTGTATTGCAAACAAGAATAACATTAGAAAATTTGTTGTTGTTTGCAATTCAATTTGTCGATCGAACGTTTTCTGGTGACATCGTGGGTCACCAGTGTGTGTTTATTCGTAACGCCTGATCTCAGGAACTATAACAGCTGTGGAGCTGAAAATTTCAAAACAGGTTGGGGTCAATACAATAAAGGTTTTTGTATTGTGTTTGACACAACAAGTGAACACTGCGTGGAGTAATTTGTAGTTAATAAAAAAAAAGAATAATGTAATTGAGGGTAACCTAGGGTTTACACGAACAAGTGCAAGTTCGAAAAACTCAATTCACTCAAACTCTTTTACTAACTTAACTAAACTTTCGGCACTTGCAGTCTACTTCCAACTAGAGTTTTTCTTTTCCCGGACTTTTTTATTTCCCGGGAAAGCGGGAATGACTTTTCGGTTTCCCGGGAATTCCCGCCCAATACAAATCAATAGAAAATATTTTTTTATTTAATTTATTTCAACAAAAAACAATTTATAATCCATGAGATCGATTAAAAATTACGTTTTATTAAGGTGTAGAAAAATAGAATAGATTCATATCGAATATAAATTATTTTCTTGGGGTTTGTATAAGTTTCTAAACCTACTATGCTTATTTATCTTTTGTGATTTTCAATAATATTATTATTTGTGAATTCTCAAATAGTTTTTGAAAGTCTGTGCATAAGATAAGAGGTTTGTGACTGTTTAAAATGTGTGGTTGAAGTCTGTATTTATTTTTAATATTTCTTTTATTTCTTTGCGCATTTCTGTTTTTACTTTTATGAATTGTTGTTGAATGTCGCGTTCCGATTTTTGCAAATAAAGGCCTCTAAGTCTCAGAGCAACTGTGTGCCAGATGTAAGCTCGGTCTTAGTTGTTGTAATTGTGCTAAAATACATGAAAATTTAGTTAAGAGTGTTGCCATTTTAATACTTTAGTACAAATTAACTGTATTGGAGTGTAATGTTATTTAAGTTTTTACTTATTTTAAGTACATTTAAAAGCTAATTTAATATTTTTTTTTTCTTAAATATTCATAAATCAAGCAGTTAATGAATTTTTGAGACATAAATATCATTGAAACAATACGAATTAAGTTCAATACTATCTGGTTCCCTTCTGGTTAGAAACTTTTAAGGATCAGCATTACGGGCAAAATAACCTCATATGAGCTCATTTCACAATCATAAATGATACTCTAGTTGTGAGAGAAAATGGTACCCTACAGACGTACATACATATAATGCCAAAGAATCATACATGATACGATTTTCTGTTAGTATATTTATAATCAGCTGCATGATATTTTTGTGATTTCTGTACATTTTTTTGCTGTAATTCTTTGAGCATATGGGAGAATCATATGAATCAATGCCTCAAGTAATAAATCAGTCCTTAATCATCAAAAGTGATCTTAGCAGACTAATTTATTTACATATATATGTATGTACAGTCGATACGTACTTACCAAATAAAACATAAAAATTATGTAAAATCCATAAAATAAAAGAAAACATCCAGATTTTTTATTTAAACGATATAATAAAATAATAATTGAAAAAAAAAAAACAAAACGAAATTCACTCACGAGAAATAATTTTTTTTCATATGTTTTGTAAAATCTTCCTTACAGCCGTTCATAACTCATTAAATTTTCTTATTAGGTATGTAGTTTTATAAATTTTTCTTCGTATTTTTCATAAACTCGAGGTATTTTTTAACAAATAAGTAACTCTTACAACTAATTCTTTGTTAGAATAATTTGTTTGTTTATATCTAAACATAACTTTTATATTTGTTTTTTTTTACGAAAATATGTGGTTAATAAAATAAAATTCCATTTAAACAGCTGCGTTAAAATACATAAAGTATTTGGTATAATTTTGGTTAAAACGCAATACAAAATCTTATAAATTCTTTGGTTTGATAATTTAAAAATATTTTAATTCCTATATACTTATGTATATAAGTATGTAAATACATTCATACATACATATCGCTCATTTACTTATAGAACGTCATAACTAAAAAAAACCAATTTGCCAGAAAATGAGTTTGAAGTTTTCAATTTACACAAAAGAAAAGAAAGATTTTCTTTCTCTCAAGAGTTGAGGATTAATTCTGCATCATTAACTCGAAAATTCCATTTTTTCAGTTATGACGTTCTTTGAGTGAATGAGCGATTTGTGGAACATATTTATCTTTTTAATTTAAAAAAAAACCGAGTAAAAACTAAGGCATTTTTTACATGCAAGAATAATTTTTTAAGTAGCCACCATAAATCTTTGTTTTTTTTTTTAGTTCTTTAAGAAGTATGTAATTATAACTTTTCTACCAGAGAACGTTAAAAACGCGATTTGAAAAAAAGTTGAGATACCTCCTTTGTTGTATTAAGTCATCTATTACTACGTTTATACGCAGGGCTTATTTGCAAATAAAACAGTAAATTGTTGCCATATTATTGTTTTTATTGCGACTTACTAATTCAGAAAACTATTCACGATTAACGCACTATTTGCAAATAAAATGCTTGAGGTTGCCACGCTTACAAATGTTTGATAACAAAAAACAATAAATGGATAAATATTGCAACAAAAAATATGGATAGAAGCAAATAATGACGATTAAAACAAACAATTATTTGATATTTTGTACAATTACACTATTTTTTTGTCAACACAAGTAAGTTTTCTATAGAAGTGCTACCAAGTTTGTGTTCTTTTGCTATGCCGTATAAACAGTGAGTTAATTTATTTGCAAATAATTTTATTTGCAAATAGTGCGCGTATAAACGAAGTATATATGTCGAGTCCTATTTCCGACTTAATCGTATTTTAAGAGGTATCAACAATTTGACCATTTTGCTAATTCTAAACTCGATGTATTTACAAAGAATAGGAAATAAAAATATAATTTTTGTTGCAATACACCTGCCTCTAGATAATTTGGAAATCCAGAAACTAGATAAAAAACTCAAATAAGCAAGAGTTCTAATAACTAAGGACTTACAAATGTATATCTTGTTTTAAAGAGAAATTCATGAGTAAAACAAACAAAAAATTAAATATGAAATCCATTTGTTTGAGTTTTATTACAAAAATAAAACGCATCTTTTAATTATAGAGAAGCAAGTCAGGTTTTACACTCATCAGATTCTGTTGCTCAGCTTTTGATTTTATTGAATGAAAGTGATCAGGAAGTGATATAGTTATAGCTTTTCTATACCTATCATTTTCCTGCTCATTATAAAATCTTAAGTTGAGGTACAAAAACTGAAGCGTGTAAAATTTGAGTTAAAAAGTTAAATTTTGCATTGAAGCTAAAATCATGCGTAAAGCTTACCAACAATTGAGCATGAATAAAAGGAAAGCGAATTGATTTACTATGTCAAATGACATTTTCTTCTTTTAAAATTTCGTTTAATTCAGTTAATAATTGTTTACTACGCGTTTCTACAGGGGAAAAAATCTTTGCTTAAGCATTCCCTTTTACTTTTCGTAGTAAACTAGGGAATGCTGTTGTCTGAAGCAGCACCTTTTGCTCAGTATCGTGCGTGTGACAAAAACTTAAATTTTCTGTAGAAATATCCTTATTTCAGCATTAGTACATAGAACATACTTTTCTTGTCAACTTCTAAACCAATGGTTTATGATTTAATTTTACTGTTTAACGGCTGTAAGAGATTTTTATTGCTTTATTACTTGAGTACAAAATAGAAAAAATCTTAAAACAATTCGTGTCTTACCTGCTTTAAACTCACATCTGTAAATTATTCCCAACATTTGCCTATTAATGCCCGCGTACGGTCACACTTGGCAAACATTAAAACAGTTGTCCAAAAAAGCGTAACCAGTAAATACTAATGAAAAACCTTTTGATTCAAATACGTGTTTATTAAGTTAAGCAGTTTCATGCATACCTAATCCCCCTTCTCGACTAACAATAAATATATTGTCAATATAGCAATAACGCCGGCAGAATTGCGAAATAATATTGCTGATTCCTTTACATATGTTAAGGCTATGGGAAATCGTACCTCACAATATGGGCGAAGTCAACAGAAAAGGTGCATAAAAACATAAATAAATATCTGGTTAATCGAAAGAATTTTTATTTTTATAAACTTACAAATTATTTTACTACACACGTTTTTAAGAAACTATTTTCCAACTTATTTTCCAACTTATTTTCCCAATTTCACTAATCTTATGTAAATGTCAAATGCAATACAGAAAAGTCGAACTTAAATTAACACCGAGTTTGACGTTTCATGTTTGCAGTAATTGTTAACGAAAATGCGTTGACAATTATTGCAACATATATTGCAAGTACCTGCAACGAGCTGTCTACACTAGCAATTACATAATTTTGACAACTGCTTCAATATACATATGTCAACATATTTATTGCTAGTCGAGACCTAGGGTAAAAGATAGAGAGAGAGAGAGAGTGTGTGTTATAGAATCCAATAATTTAATAATCACTTGTCTGAATTAATAAAAGGTTTTTCGTAAGTATTTAGTGGATACGTTTTTTTTTTTGACAAATCTTTGCCAAGTGTGACCTGACCTGGCCGTACCTTAAGTAATTTGTAAACAAGGGTTAGTTAGTTTAACAAACCTATGTACAATTGCTTAAACATGATTAGCGATAAAAATTCCTCTACCAAGAAATACTAAAATATATTCAAAGAAAAAAATTATTTTTAAATACTTTTACTCAGAAGTCGTTGAAATGCAATTAACAAAATATCTACTATGTTCATGCATGCACATATGTAAATAAATATGTACCTATGTATTAATTTTAATTTACCTATACCTACGAAAAAGAAAATCAATATTATTCCATACACACATGTTTGGACATCAATAGTTTGAATGTTACGTACCTGCCTACACAATTTCCCTGATGATCTATCTGTCTTTCTGTACAGCTAATCCCTCAATAATAAATTTTAAAGTATTTATATACTTAAAGCAATTTTTTCACGAAATTAGTTTTTTCCAGGGACCGTAACGGTTATAATTTTTATTTTAAAAATCACTTTTTAATCATTATTTCTTGATTTTTATTTATCCCTCAAAAAATAACTCTTATTTTGTGACTTTTATTTATTCCTCACAAAATAACAGTTATTTCTTGATTTTTATTTATCCCTCAGAAAATAAGAGCTATTTTGTGACTTTTATTTATTCCTCACAAAATAACAGTTACTGTTTGATTTTTATTTTTTTGCTTAACTTTTAAAATGTAGAAAGCGTAATTTTTGCGTTAAAATGAATATTAACCGATTTAAAATTGAATTTATCGCCAGAGTCTTTAAAAAAAACTCTTATATGTAAATTAAATTTACTTTTTTATTATTTATTAATTTTAAAAGTTAAAATTTTTTTGAGCAAAAAAATAAAAATCAAAAATTAACTGTTATTTTGTGAGGAATAAATAAAAGTCACAAAATAACTCTTATTTTGTGAGGGATAAATAAAAATCAAGAAATAACTGTTATTTTCTGAGGAATAAATAAAAGTCACAAAATAAGAGTTATTTTGTGAGGAATAAATAAAAATCAAAAAAATAAAAATCATTGCATCTACAGGTAGTCCATGTAACATGGAGTATCTTGGTATATTCCTTGTGCACGTAGCACTTCTCTATTATTGTGATTTTTTTAATTTAAATTTGGAAAATAATCGTTATTTGCGATCCCTGGTTTTTTCATTTGTCAATAGGAGGCTGTAGAAGCAAATTAGATCAAAAAAAGTTGTCAAAAATGGTTCAGAGAGTCATGCTACATATGTACGTTTTTGTATACCACTTTCTTCTATAGCGCTGTAATTAGCAAATAGAAAAAGTTTTGTGCAATAAATTTTCTTCAAAAAATGCATAATCGGCCATGTCACAGAGTTCAATTCCGTTCGAAATCGGAATTCAAAATACCCCATTTTTGTATGAGATGGTGTTTAAAAAATAAAACTAAAATACAGAAATTTGTCAGGTGTGTCCATACTGTGGAAGGCGGTGGTATGCTGGGGTATGGTCCGGCTAGGGCTTGACATTTTGAGGTTTATTCAATTCCGATTCCGAACGGAATTGAACTCTGTGACATGGCGGAATGTACAAGTAAAATATTTATATGGGGCTATGAGTGCGTTAACAAATATTTAACTTAATTTTATTAAAAAAAATAATACTGCCTGGCTCACGATGTCGACAAGAAATTTTCGTTCGCTTACTTACATATATTGAAAACAAAAACAAAATAAGAAAATTGTTTTTGTTTTCAATATATGTAAATAAGCGAACGAAAATTTCTTGTCGACATCGTGTGCCAGGCAGATAATCATTACGTTCTGTGTGTCACATGGTGTTTTTAATGGCAACAGCTTGAGTAATAATAGGTGCGTTCCACAAGATTTCCTACCAGTTCGGACTAATGAGAGAAAAAAGAAAATTACTCTCTGAATATGCAAAAGTTATCCAAAATTGCTGGAACGCATAAAACCATAATTGCACATTGAAATACTAACAATGTTGCTTAGTTTTTACATTAAATTTAATTTAAGTGATTTTAGTCGCTTAAAACGCAAAAACAAAAATTCTGCATCATTGGCAACAGCCGTAAAAAGTAAATAAAAGAAAATAATTTCCAAAAAAGTAAAAGCTACATGAATTATTTAAAAAAAAGAAACATTTAAGCATTAAACACATTTGCCACAGACGGCTACACGAACATACGACTTCAAATGCCGCTAGCAGCATTTCTCGCCTCGTAGCCAGCTACTTAACTATTTTGGAGACGGCAGCAGCACCATCTGCATCTGATATTCAAGTACAAATACATAGTTCAGTATTGCCACTTTTCTTTTAAAATGTACTTATTTTACGTAAAAGTACAAAAATTAATCAATTTATTCTTTATATCAGTTTTGGATGTTGTTTCTGGTAAAAAATATGAAATAATTGTACGATATCATTCATTCAACATTTTGTATTACACTGGCAACACTGCATTTGCTCATTGCAGCCAAAGAAATAGAAATTAGTTTAATTGGAGTACAACGACAAAATCAGCATGGACAACTACCTGTCGCCCTGTTGTCTTGCAGTCTTCAAAAGAATCATTCTCATATAAACATGTGTATTCTATCCTTGACATTTGGTAGTCGGTAGCTTGCTGTGGTGAATGTGTTTAATGCATTATTCATATTAAAGAAATGGAGAAATATGCACTAGTGTACTTACAACTAGAGTTTCTACGCGGGAAAAAAATCCCGGGAATTATTTTTTTACAAATCCCGGGAAATTTTCAACGGGAATTTTCGAGAATTTATTATATCGGTTTTTGGAATTTGCTTTTTTACATTGCTGTTTATTGTTTTATTACTTAAAAATACAACTCTGTAACGATGCATAATATAATCATAGAATAAGATGTAATAGAAGTTTCCGAGGTGAGTCCAACAACTTGAAGCGTTACGAAATATTTTCAACCTAAAAAGTCTTTATAGGAAATAGTATCTAGATTGGCAGATGTACATAGATGCCATTTCCATCCATGATATAACTCAAAGCATATGAATTTATTTGTTTTTGTTTGTTTTTTAGATATTGTTCGTGAAATGAAAGAATAAAGTTGTTTTGTTTTTAATTTGAATGTTGTGTATTTTTTCATAAAATTATATTTTTTATTGAGGTCATTTAATTAAATTCATATGTTTTTGAATTTCCCGGGAATAAAACATTTTATTTCTCGATTCCCGGGAATTGAAAAAGTACGGGAAATTAGAAACCCTACTTACAACTTCAAATTTGTTCAAAAAACCATCCATATTGCTTTTTAATAAATTTGTATCTAAAAACTTTTTTCCTATACATATTTACAAATTTTCTGATTGGTTAATTTTTCAGTTTCATATGTAAACAAAACAGCTGATTATTTAATTCTTGGCCGAACTTACCCAGAAGAAAAAGTTCGCACTAGTTTTTACAGGAAATTTAAAAAATTTCTCTCTCACTCGCTTTCAAAATTGCACAAAAATTGCTATCTATCTGGAAGGGTTTTGGATAACTTTGTACCAGTTCAGACTGTTTTGTTATGCATCTGGAGCAGAGCTAATGAGTTGGCAAAAAAGCTTTGAATATCTACTAAAAACGCTAAATTGACAACCTTGTTTGTATGATGCAAGAAGTAAAAAATAAGACAAAAGCAGAAGTTAGTCAGCAGATACATGTTTTAGCAGCTGTGTGTCTTAAAGTTTGTTTTTGCCTGTTTCGCTGTAGCGGAAATTTCAATTTCATTTCTACTCTTAATCATTGCACGGCATGTACGTTTGTACATGCATAAGAGCAGTTGTTGTTGGTCACTGTCAGTTACTTTTTTTTATTGCAAGTGCAAACGGGGTGCGGCTAATTGTTTGGAATTATATACATACTTTCCCCATTCCGGTAAGAACTCTTCTATTTTTTTTGCAATATGATATGAAAGTGTTATAATCTTTTTTGTTATTTCCTTATCTTCTACATTCTGTGTATTTCCCATTTTGAGTTCAAGATTTTATTCTGTTTTGTAAGATTGTAGGTACATACATACATACACACATGCATATTTAGCATTGTTGTTGTTGCATTGTACTAAATTTATTAGGGAATTTGTTTTGTTTTCTTTTGCTTCTCTTTTTCCGTCAATTTTTGTACATGCATACACATGCATAACTTTTTGTTTGTTAATGCATGCGTTTTAATGAAAAATAGTTTAGTATGTCAGGTTTAACAAAACTTTAGTAAAAAGCGCTTTTACTTACTCTCTTTGTGTCTCTCTTTCTGAGTTTCGCTTTTTATAAAGCACTTTTGCTTTCGCTATCAACTGGTTTTAAGTTTCATTATCAAGTTTTAATATGTTTTTCATTATTACGTTAGCGCATCCATACTAATGCATACATATATGTATACACAGATACTTGTGTGTGTGTGTATTTATTATAAACATTGCGGCTAAACTTGTTGCCGTTTTTGTTTTGCTTTCGTTTCTGCTGCTGTGTTTTTTTTTTTTGTGAATCGTCCGTCGTTGACGCATGCGCAATTATTAAATAACTTTTTGTGTTAATATTGCCATATCTTTTGTTGCTGATTAAAAGTTTATATGAGAAATAAGCTCTTTTTCTGTATGTATGTATGTATGTAGTTGTTTAGAAATAATTTACAGTTGGGGCAAATGGATTTATGTATAATGCTTAACGTGACCAAATGGTTTTTGCAAAAAAAGCGGAATTTAAAAATATTTAAATCAGGGACCGAAAATAACTGTTATTTTTGAATTTTTGATTAAAAAAAGCAACCTCAAGGAAATGTCGGAGAATGAAACCAAGTATACCATTTTGCAAGTATTGGACCAAATTGTCAGAAAATACGATGCTTTTTAAAAATCTGACTTTTATTTTTTCAAGCAAAAATAAAAGTTATTTTTTGACTTTTATTTTTTTGAGCAAAAATAACAGTTATTTTTGACTTTTATTTTTTCGAGCAGAAATAAAAGTTATTTTTTGACTTTTATTTTTTCTAGCAAAAATAACAGTTATTTTTTACTTTTATTTTTTCGAGCAGAAATAAAAGTTATTTTTTGACTTTTATTTTTTCGAGTAGAAATAAAAGTTATTTTTTGACTTTTATTTTTTTGAGCAGAAATAAAAGTTATTTTTGTGTTTTCAACCCCTTTGACAAAGAAATTATTATTTAATATTCCAAATATTCTTTTCTAAATAAGTAAATTTAACGATTCACTATTGCAAAAGCGCCAAAATTTATAATAAATATAATGAATTTATCACAAAATAACTTTTATTTCTGCTCAAAAAAATAAAAGTCAAAAAATAACTTTTATTTCTACTCGAAAAAATAAAAGTCAAAAAATAACTTTTATTTCTGCTCGAAAAAATAAAAGTCAAAAATAACTGTTATTTTTGCTCAAAAAAATAAAAGTCAAAAAATAACTTTTATTTCTGCTCGAAAAAATAAAAGTCAAAAATAACTGTTATTTTTGCTCAAAAAAATAAAAGTCAAAAAATAACTTTTATTTCTGCTCGAAAAAATAAAAGTCAAAAAATAACTTTTATTTTCTGACTTTTACGATAAAAGTTATAACAGTTACGGTCCCTGATTTAAATATCTTTTAGATAGCGGGTTGTGTACCTACATATGTACTTACCAAACACAATTTTCAACTGAAACAAAAATAGGTATTCACCCTTATCGGGAATAAAAGTTCATGTGAAATGTGTTCGTTCCCTTTCTGTAAAATTGTGATCGCCAATTTTTGCGTTGCTTTTGTGTAGGGTTGTTTTCCGTCCTCTTTTTCCCGGACACTGTCCTCTTTTTGGAATATCTGTCCTCGGAAAAAATTAGCGTCCGGGAAAGTCCTACTTTTTAATGACATTTTTCGCTTTTACTTTGCTTGACAAATTGTATTTCTTAAAAACCAAGCTACAAAAATAAAATTATTGGTACCTATTGGATGACCAGTTTATTTTATAAATACAGTGGAATCTCTCTTGAGCGGACACTGAAGGGACCATTGAAATATGTCCGTACAAAGGGACTGTCCGGTCAAGAGAAAACAAAACATTTAAATGGAGCGGTGCCGGGACCTGTCAAAAGTGTCAGTCTAAAGGGGGTGTCCGCCTATAGGAAGTGTCCTATCCATGAGGTTTCTGGTATGTTATTTCAAGACGTAGGATTATTAAAATTTATAGGTCTATAAAATATCGATGGAGTTGCGTAAAAAGGGTCAAAATAATTTAAGGGAAAGTTCAAAATCTTTATTTTATGAACAAATAAATGCTCAAACAGAATAAGTCCACAACTTCAGGAAAAATCGCTGTCAAATTAACCAAGCTCATAATAAAATCTACGGCAGTAACTTCAAATGCTCGAAATTTTTGTTTTATTTTATTTTCTGTTTAATTTTCTTTACAAAATATATGAAATTTATTGAAAGTTTGGTACCATTTTTGAGAAAGAGAAATAAATTCTATCTCACGACTGGTTTCTGGTGCGGCTTTTTGTGCCAATTTGTATGGAAAATGTGTAGGTATATGCCGGTATTCAGTTTAATCATTATCTCTCAACTGCTTTCTGGGCCTACTCAAATTGTTTAGAAAATGTGTTAGAGATAGTAGTATCAAGGAGTTGAGTGGGCTTAGCACCTCCCACTTTTATAATTTCATAAAATGCATTTCAGAGCAGCGTTGCCCAATCCCTATACTCTTGGAGTTATTTTTGTTTTTGTAAAAGCACTTAGGTATGGCTGTGTGTTTTAATGCATACCTACATACAGCACTCAGCACTTTATACACTCAAGTCCAAAGCACCAACACTTTCGTATGCTTTGCTGGTAAGTCCTACTTTACACTATGCAAGTCTTATTGCTAAGCTGATTAGTTTGTTAGGAGAGAGAGAGAGAGACGAGGGGAAAAGAAACGTTTCTGTTTCCCTCGTCTCTCTCTCTCTCTCTCCCTCAAACTAATCAGCTTAGCAATAATAATTGCATAGTGTAAACTAGGACTAAACATTGACGACAGCGATCATTTTTTCTTAAAAATTAGTTTTTCTTTAAATGTATTGGTGTTTGCTCTTCCATGAGGAACTTTTGGTCATCCCTGTTTTAGAGCAACATTTTCCAACAATTTTTTTTGTCTACCTACCTTGTTCCAGTTCCAAGGATTTGGAATCCTAATCCATTTAGTGACTACTGTTAAATAGCTCTGTTATTTGCTTAAAATCCTCTGGTATTTTAATTCGAATTTATCTTCACATATGTACATTCAAAAAGTGCCTTTTAACGAAATATATTTGCAATTTGATCAGGAAGCTAATTTGCCAAGAAGTACATACCTATTGTAATATGCCAAAATGTTCCACCATCAAGTAGGGTTTTGATTGATTTGTCTCAAATTATTGCATAGTTGCAGTTCTTTTGTAGAATTTTGTTGTTTATAGTCAGTACCAAATATACAAAAACATTTATACGAATACTGTTAATAACATCATGGCCATACGATTTTAGTCACGGCTTCCATATTCTGCAAATTCACATTGAAAAATACGTTTTTAATAAATCTTTATCAATAAAATAATTTAAAGTGCTTGTCTTACTTTATCTTTTATATTTTTAGCCGCTTTGGAATAATACAACGTTTTCCAGAAACTTGACTTTTGAAATGGAAAATTTTTCTGTGCCACTTTTGGCAGACAGTGCTAGCTACAACAACAATAATAATAATATCAATATTAATAACAACAACATCAACATGCATCACCACAAAGATCACATGTTGGCTGCGGGCAGCACACCCAACGCTACTTCCTTTATGTACGACTCAACACATCCCACCATCAAAAGCGAAATGTCTGTGGCACGAAGTGAATACAGCGCGTTTACTGCCTGCATACAGCAGTCGGCTCTGCTAGACCATCGCTCATCAATAGATGCTAATTTAGATGCTGGTGTTTCGTTGGGTGCTTTATGTGATTTGAAATTTTCGGGCGGCACACCGTCCCTGTTAAGTGATTCTAATACAAATTTCAAAGGCCTACCACCGCTTCTCAGCAGCCTGGAGACTAATCAAATAATGAGCGGTCTAAATAAGCTTAACACTACCATGGGTTCACTTAATGGGCCATCGTTTTCTAATATCCTATTTGCCAGAGATGCTACAGAAACTAATGCCACTAATCATACTGAAAATACCTCATCACCCACCAGACATTATATGACATTGAAAGCTAATGAAGTACAAAACACTGCCGATTTTTCTCAAAAACATCACTATTTACCACCAAATACTACTACAACGGGCACATCAGCCACGTCCAGGCAAATGTGCCAATCTAATGTAACTGTTGCCCGTATCGATAATGAGAGGCACCACCATCTCTTAGATTATGAAATGGCCAGTTCATCTGCTTTAGTAGCTAATGACAATGGTGCTATGGAGAATACAACAACAACAGCTTCAAATCGCAATGGTTTTAAAAGTCAGCAACAATTGGCTCCAAACGAACATCTCAGCACTACTACAGCAGCCATCACAAATGATGCAACATATACTAACACTGCCAATGTGAATGGAAACTGTAATAAAAATCATGCAATACAACAAACTTTAGCCACCTTAACCAGCAGTACAAGACCTACCATACACAGTATTGAAGAATTAGCAGCCAGCTCCTGTGCAACAACTTCTTCCTCTACAACAACGACTACTCTAACAAATAATGGCAATAATAATATTGCAACCACCTCATTGTCTTCAACAGCAACAAATGCAACAGCTACAAAAGTACCTTTATTAATAAGCAGCAATGCAAAAGTTAAAAGTCAGCAACAGCAACAACATGCAGCGGCTGCAACAAACACTTCTAATAACCAACATCATCACCAGCATCATTCACAACAACATACATCACAATTCCAGCAGCAACAGCTTCAGCAGCTCCATAAGCCGCCTTTAATTAACGCTTCTACTCTGAGCAGTGATAGCAATGATACAATTTCCTCCTCCGATGATTGCATTGACTTGGAATTAAATGAAAGATCGGGTAAGTTTAATTTCAAAAATATTTCATTTCCTTTTTTATATTTGAATGATTTCTTCATTTGGATGATATATTGGCAATATTTTGTTGTGAACCATAATGCTGCACAGCAGAAAATAATTCAATATGTATTTACTTAATTAAACAAAGATGAAAACTATTTTTTTTTTGCACGAAACGTAAACTATTACCAACATCAATCACAAAGGCTAACTCTCGACCTTAAAGAAGTTTATGTTCATATTCTTTTTCCAAATCTGAACAGTAAACTATAGTTTTAATAAAAATCAGTAGCAATTAAAAATTAAACATTTAATTAGAATAATCGAAATGCTGCATTTAGAATAGTTAAATCAAACAAACAGACATGCATTGTTTGTTTCTATACACATATGCACATACCTTAAATGTTATTTTACATACTAGTCCATTTAGAATAAGTAATAGTTGTTTCGATAATTTCTAAAGTGTTTACAAATAATTATTTTTGCAAATAAAAGTTCACCGTAATCACTGTTCGTTATAACTGTGTCCAGCTGTATAAACAAATGGATTTTGTTTACATGATAAAATAATGCTGCATACTTAAAGGCATTGAAAACTAAATATTCATCATAATAGCTTATCAGATACATATGTAAAATGTTTCAAGGGCAATAATTAATGTTGCTCAACATTTGTCACAAATTCCAACAGGGTGTGTGTATGGACGTTCAATTTGTTTTATAACATAATTTCGGCAAAATAGTGGAAAAGTTACTTGAATAAAAAATCAATGCAAACGAACTATGTATGTACGTATGAACAAATGTTTTTAGTTTTTGATTTGTTTGCTTAAAATCGAATGACTAAAATTAGCAGGGAGAAAGAAACATTTTAACGTGACAACAATTTGTAAAATTATATGTAATTTCAAGCTTTGCTGTATTAAAAAAACACTTACATATATGTAGTAGATTTTTATGGCGATAATATTTTTTTTAGAATATATTAACAAATCGTCGGGTAGTTATTGGTTTGCCGCAGTAATAATGTAAGTACTCTTAAAGGCTCAGTTACCCGACTGTAACGTAAAGTAACAGCAACAGTAGGAAACAGCTGATCGATATTGTTATGTGAAAAGTAGTGCAAATAGTTATAGAGATGTAATGTAACGTAACCTACTTCTCATATAAAAATATCGATCAGCTGTTTCCTATGTTACTTTTACATTACATTACCGTCGGGTAACTGAACCTTAATATACTGTGCGGCAAACCAGTAACCACCCGACGAAATACTATTGCAGTTAAGATTATTTTTTGTCCCTTTTCTTTCGAAAGGTATTTAGAAGAGAATAGTTAGATGATTGAAATGTTAGATGTTCCTCAGAAAATTTTACCTACAAACCAGTGTTGCCATTTTTTTCTAGAACTTATTCCCAAATTTTGAATTGTCATCCCCAAAAATTCCCAAATTAATTTTTTTTTATTCAAATTTTTTCTTTTGTGAAAAAAATAATTTTTTTTTAATTTTATTTGAAAAATAATGACAAAAATAACACAATTTATACTTATAAAAATTGTAAAGAAAAAATTACAGATACATAATTTAATATACACAAGGATAAAAAATTTTTTAACCAAAGTTTACAATTCCAAAAACTTCAGAATCAGAAATCTTCTGACTCCTCAGCCTCAGAAACTTTGTTGTACATAGTACATACTTGTATTAAAAAGCTTTAGCATTTCAGCAGCATTAAATTTGTCGCAACAAATTGAATTATTTTTAAAGTGTGTGTTTATTCTAAAGGCCGGGGCACAATGAATCCGTCATACGTTAAACTTCGCCTTTTTCAACTGACGTTAACGCAACGAAGGAGAAGGTTGGCACAATGAGACTTTATTGACGGAAGCATTTGAACATCTTCTATAGGTCGATTCTCCATTTTATTTATTAAATTCAACTTTTTGTATTTATTTCGCTTATTTCTTTTGTTTAATTTTATTTTTGCTGCCACAAAACACAAAAATCTAAATCAGATCCTATCAAAAAACCCACCAATATATGTCAAACTACTCAATGTACGCAAAAAGTTAAGAGTTGACCAAATTTTGTACTTTGCGTTGACGGACACGTACTGAATGTAACCGACCCCGACCTCATAAGAGACCATGTATTTCAACTTAGCTGTCAGTTGAAAAAGACGAAGTTTAACGCATGACGGATTCATTGTGCCCCGGCCTTGAGAAGTGCTTCCAACAAGTCTTATTGCATTTTGCTGCGTATTTTTGTTTTTGGCATTATTGGTTAATCTGCCTTGATACTTCTTCTTTATTAGAAACCATTCACTACGAATAGCAACACACATTTTTAGACTTGCCAGACGCATATTTCTTAGTTCATAAATAATCATTAGTTCATAATAAACTGACGGTAAAGTTATAGAAAATTCCCTCAAATTTGGTTATCATCTCCAGATCCCAAATTTTCATACCCAATCGCGAAAAAAAATCCCCAAATTGGAGACAAATCCCCTAAACTTGCAACACTGCTACAAACTGCTGAACACATTCGTATCTAAAATGCAAGGATTACATATTTTACTCGGTAATCTGCAAAAGTAATGAAGCGGAATTTCTGAAATAATTTTGGTAAATTGAAATAATATGGAAGAGCACACGTACTACACTATACAGGAGTGGTAGTCTTAAGGGACTCATCTTCTCAAGCAAATTATGTTTTTCTTAAATATAATTTACTTATATAATATTTTATGAATTAATTATATAATCATTTCATAAAATACATTTAAGAGCAGATTAAAAAAAAAATATCTATTTCGTTTCAAATCCTTGGATGTTTGGAATCATAATTCATTAAAATGTTATGTAAGAAATTTTGGTTTCTGTCTCTGCTAAATTAAATTCGAATTTATCACCGAGCCATACCGCCAAAAAAAGCTTAACTGAAGAAACATTTTTTTGACCTCGTTTTTTTTTTTTGACGAAAAGCAATTATTTACGATAACAAATATTAGATTTTGGTAAAAAAAATGAAGTTCGAAAATTATGTTGCTTAAGTTTTTTTTTGGCGGTTATGACACGACATGTTAGAAATTTTGTAACTTTTTTCTGTGTTGTACAGTGTAATTACGACTTTAAAGCTTTTTTGTGTGTGAAAACATGGCATGTTGTAATCAGGGTGACCGATGACATTTTTCAAAAAGTGGCACCAAATAGGGGATCTATCAAAAAAAGGGGAAAAATTAAAAAAACGAGAAAACTACAATAAACTTCTTATTTTTAATGTATTATTAAATAATTCACTTTAAAAAAAAGGGGACAAAAAGAGAAACAAGTGGCAAATTGCCACTTTAGTCGGTCAAACGGTCACGCTGGTTGTAATATAGGCCCCTATTATGAGCAAATTTCGATCTTCGACTGTAGTCGAAAGTACTGATCGAACGAAATGTCATTTGGTATTATGACGAGCATTCGACAAAGAATGTCGTTATTGTGAATAAAATCGACAAAAAATAGATTATAATTCTTGTTTGTGTACTTAAAAATAAAACTTGTTTAACATATAGATTTTCAAAAAAAATTTCTTATTAAAAAAAATCATCGAAAGCTAAATTCTGTTCGATAGAAAATTCGTTGCTCAGCGAAATTTTCGATGCTCATAATATGAATTTAACATTCGATTTTCGATGTTCGATACCCAGCGAAGATCGAAAATCGAATGCAACTCATAATAGGGCCTATAGCCTTCTCTGTGTATATTTAAATTTAATGCGAATATATATGTATGTATATATAGGTAGGTATGTATGTATGTATATATGTATGTGGTTATGTTTCTGACAGCGTCTCCTTCAATTTTTAATCTTTAAATAACTTCAAGAGTTTTGTGGCGAAAACAATTAAAGCAACAGACTGTAAAATTATTCTAACATAACTACATACACACATACATACATACTGCATATTTGCCAAGCTTGTTGCAACAAGTATTTAATGCATCTAAATGACCATCAGATATCATTTTCAATGTCTCTAACATTGGACATACATATAATACTGTTTAACAAATACAGATACGAAAATGTGAGAAAAAAGTGCAGTGAGCTATAAAGTAGAGATTGCGAGAGAATTAATGATATTCACCTTGACCTAGAGTACTTCCACTTTCACATTTCCAATAACAACAACAACAACAACAACTTAACACTTTATTTGGTCCCCAAATTTAAAATGTTCAGCCTTTAAGAAACCCCATTTTTGTAAATATATTCCCAGCAAAAAATTTCAAAAAAGGTAATCGGGTTTCGAATTAAGCATTTTTGGTGGAAGTTGTTCCTTACTGGATTACTGAATGATTTTAACAAGGCGTGAGACTAAAATAATCGATTCTTGAGAAGTACTTATTAACTTTTTTTATTTGGCAACTTGTTCACGTAATCTATTTAATCTAAAAAAATTATTCTCCTCATTTAGCAACTTGTACATAATTTTTTTAATTTTAGGTAATGTGATTTGTAAGCGAGTAATTAAATTTGGTAATCAGAAAAGTAGTTCTGATGGTAATGTGTCATTTTTTGCTGGGTTGTTATCAGAACGAAATTGAATGCATGGCAATAACAGCTAAAAAAAAAACTAAATAAAATGTATTTATTTAATATTAATAGAGAAAAGTCTTACAAACTGAACAAATGTTTGTTACTGACAATCCAACAACGACTCTAGTAAATATATGTCACCAGACAGATAGTCAGACGGACACAGCAGACGTAAGCGTTGAAGCTGGCTGTGCTGTGCAGTGCAATATGCAGTGTAGTGTATGCGTCCAGTCCAGTGTATGCGTATTTTTGTTGCTGTTGTTGTTTTTATTAATTTGACTGGATCTATGGGTTGGGAGGTTTTGGCGGTGTAAAGTGTAATAGCGCGAGGTTGTGCTTGAATATTTCATCTATGCACAACTTGTTGGCCTTTAAACGCAACACTCATACTACACTCACAGACACTCAATAATCTTCTCGCTGGCATTTATCAATGTCAGTGTTACATTAAATAATACATACAAAACAAACATAAACGCACAGCAGCAGCAGCACCAGCAGCGTTAAGCAACAAGCAGCATGCAACTAGAAAACATTTGAATATACATATACTATTTTTCAGCAGATGTGATTTTGGGGGGGAATAAAAAGTAGGAAAAATAACAAAACATGCAATTAATCTAATGCTGCAGACCTTCAGTGGCTGTTGGCTGTAAAAACAGATGCATACAATGAACAACAACAACAGAGCACACAACGAAGAGGAGTTAAGACGCAGATAGATAGATGTATAGTGAGTGCATCATGCATGTACGATATCTGTGTATTTTTATATTTTTTATTTTTATTTTTGATAGACACTCAGCCGCATTAAGTGTTTACGGAACCAGGGGGTGAAAGTGGTTTTTCCTTTATGGTTGACTGTGACATTGAGTTGTTTATGTTTGTTGTTGTTGCAAGCAGTTTCGTTTGTAAGTAGGTGAAGGTTAAACAAAATAATATTTTTCAAATACTTGTTGCACTTGCACAGCGTTGATATGATATCGAGAGTGAAAGAGATAGTAAATGCATAGAAAACAGAGTAGTAAGGGAGTAGTACATGTAGTGTTTATGAAGCAACTGATTGAGTTTCATCTTTTGAATGTTGGTTTTCAAGAACTCCAACGACAAAAAGACGTCGCTGCTTATGAATGAAAATGCTGGAGATGAGATTTTCCATAGATAGAGATAATGTTGTGTGTATTATTAATGAATAAAGCGCTCAAGTCGTTTTAAAGTTATTATGTAATAAGACCAAATCATTAAGACCAAAAATCATTTAAAAATGTTATTGAGTCAATTAAACTTCTGTTTAAAGATAAAATATTCCTGCAATAAACAACTTTAATTGAAAATAAAACCAAACATCAATTAAAAATGTTATTGAGTCAATTAAACTTTGTAATTATGTAATTAAAATTTTAAGCAAAAGTGTAATTGAGTTATATCATAGCTGTTAAGTAATGATTACTAATTTGATCACTTTTTTTGAAGGGTGAAGTAATTACTAATAATGGAAAAGTAATCTGAATTACCTAAAATTACTGAAAATAATCAAAAAGAATCAAAAGTAATCAAAAAATAATCCGATTACTTCTAAGGATTACTTTTGATTCTTTTTGATTATTTATTAAGCATCAAAGGTAATCTTTGAAAGTAGTCGGATTACTTTTTGATTACTTTTGATTCTTTTTGATTATTTTTAAGTAACTCAGATTACTTTTCGATTATTAGTAATCGTAATAAGTTATTTATCAGCAATTCTTTTGAAGGCAATTATATAATCATTACAATTCTTTTTAAAATGTAATCTAATTGATTACTAATCGTAATCGAAATTTAACAGCTCTGACTTACACCTAATTCACACGAAGACTTTTATGAAGTCTATTTTTCGACGTCATTTTTGGTTTGATAGCGAACGGGGTAGAGAAGAAAGAGGGGTAGAAAAAATGACTCGATTTCTGTTTTCTATGGTTTTTTTCATATTTTTCTTTACACAAATTTGTGTTCCTGTTGTTACGTTTTATTATTAATATTCTCATATTGGTGTGTTCTTCGAAGGAAAATTTTATTAATAAAGTACCCTGTCGGAAATTAAGTTAACTTTAAACAAACTATTTCACAAATAGTACTGACTGACACTTGGATTACTTTCAATGTAATCAACTGACTATTTTAACATTGCGATGTCCTAGGCGGTAGGCAATTGTCTCACTCTACACTACTTTCAGCTAACTTAAAGTTGACTTTTTTAAATCACCTGGTAGTCTGTAAATTAAAAAAAATTTTCCGGGGTTCGAACATGTATCATCACACGTTACTCAATGCGCTATCACTCGGCTAAGGTACCATCTAAAATAACAACAGCAAAATGTTAATATAAAACTGAAATGAGTTTCAAGGTAGCTGAGAATAATTTTGTTGGCTCTCATCAAATTTTATTACGTACTCAACTTAAGAATTAGTTTTGGGTTTGTTCTGAATGACATTGCAGTTAGCTTTTAGTCAGTCTAAGATAATAATATTAAATTAATTATTTTTGTAGTCAAGCACACATTCTCCGACAGGGTATGTAAATGTATGTATAAGCAATAAAAATCAAAATCAATAAAAAAAATTAGACATGTAAAAATAATCATCGTATGAATGCAAATAATTTTTGGTAGCAACTTCAAAAGGGAATCAAGAAAAATAGACGTCATAAATTTCATCGTCTAAATCCTGTGTTATATACTACCCCCCATATTCATAAAAAATAAAATTAATTTGAAATTCATTTTAGGAAAATTTTGTATGAAAAATTTGAAATAAAATACATTTCAAATTCATTTGAAATTTTATGAATAGTGGGGTACATATTTTAATTGAATTTTATTTTTATTTTCAATTAAAGTTGTTTATTGCAGGAATATTTTATTTTTAAACAAAACTATAATCGACTTAAATACATTTTTAATTGATTTTTGGTATTATTATCAATTGAAGTTGTTTATTGCAGGAATATTTTTTCTGTGTTGTTGTTGTTGTTGTATTTTTCGAAGTATGTAGTTTTTTTTTTCTTTTAACAAAAAACGAACATAGTATCCTTTATTAATAAACAATTATTTTGGCTTATAAAAAGTTTAACAAGCGAATTTTCATAAAAAAATTTGCCTCTACTGAAAATGTTAAAATTTCGAGTTGACGCTCTTTAGCGGAACAAGTGCGATATCATGGTAAATGACACTGTGCGACAAAAGTGAACGAACTCAAAATACCTGGTATGTGTTAAAATTTTAAATGTTTATAGGTATTGTTGAGTATAACAACAATCTGTTGGTTGGTGTATGTGAAAAATGTAGCTCTCAAGGAAAAAAGTTTGGCGACCACTGTTGTACCAATTTTGTACTATGTGTTGATGTGTGTTTGTTAAAAAATTGTAATTTAATCATCTTGGAAGCTTAAATACCTTGAAAACACTTAAAAAGAACACACAACACATTATGCAGGTGTTTTTTTTAACAAAAAGTCTTCTAATAAAATATTTAATAACTCAAACAATTTCTAACGGCTTTCACAAGCCTGCGTTTTACTCATAATCAATTTAGTTTTATAAATAAAGTAATAAATAGTATGGTTCCAGTACAAAAATAATGCGTAAAAATTAATCAAAAGTAGAAAAATTGCGAAAAAAAAATCAAAAAGTTGTAAAAAAATACCCACATACATATCGCACCTTATCAACAAGAGGGTATTAACTCAAAATTTTTGATATTTCACTTTTTGCAAGAAATCAACTAACAACATCAATATCTATCTACTGTAAAAATTTCAACGTATTCCGATTACTCTTTCACCTCGAAAACCACATTTGAGACCATTTTTGTGATAGTGTAGTGACTACCTTTATATAATCAAAAAGGTATTATTTTGAGTTAATACAAAAGTGGACACAGAAATGTATCTTATATTTTCATAAAAAAGGTATTATTTTGATTTGAGCCTTTATTCAAGTTAAAAATAATCCACTTGTTTTATTTAAATTCTGTTGTATTTTGAGTTGATACTGTTTTGTTGAAAATTATATTTTGAAACTTTATTTAAATTTCAACTAAAGCGTCGTATTTCAAAATAATACAAAAAAATATCGAGAAAATTCAGAAAAATGGTATTAACTCAAAACATAGAGTTTTTTCCCAAGAATTCCAACATTTTGAAATAAAAACAATGCAAATATATTTTCAAATGAAATTTAATTACTACTATGGATTCGGATTTTCAAATTCTCTTGTAATCTAACCGCAAACAGTTTTTCGTCTCTACTGAACATTTTAAAATTTTGAGTTAATACCCTCTTGTTGATAAGGTGCGATATGTATTGTATGTCTGAAATTTTCTGAAATAAAATATGCAATGTTCGAAAGGTCTAAGTCTCTTCTTTCTAAATCCGTTGATAATCAACTTAGTTAGAGGTTGATAAGGTGTTTGGAAAATTTGAAAAATTTATTTTTATACTCGACAGTACCTACCAGAAAAATAGTAAGTAGCACATTTCAGGTATTTTTTTTTGTCACACAGTGTAATTCATGGCTAATAACCTTTAATAATTTAACTCTATTATTATTATTATTATTAATAAATTTAACTTTTAAGGGCGGTAGTGTATTCATAATAAAATAAACAACAAAAATTAGCAAAAATGGTAGAAGAGTTGCCAGACTTCACAGTCTGGATAAACAAACATGCAGGCAACGTCTTGTGCTGCTTTCAGGATCAGCTGTTTTGTTGTTAATTAATGTACAAATATCGTTCCAGTTAGTTTTTTCGCCTGCCAGATAATTCTACCGAATAATTGTATGGTATCGTCCACCTTAAAATCGCTTCAAATGTGAATATACATATTTCTTAAAACACTTGCACTTTCAGATAAATTTAAATGTGATCTAAAGTTATTTAGGTTGTTGTATCTAATACTCGTATGTATGTGCATGCACTTTTACGTATGCACGTCTCTCTATATTGGTATTCCATTCAATCAAATCATCAGTGGCTGGCTGTGTGTTTGAATGCACAAGTATGCAATACAAGTTTTGCAATTAGAACATGACGCGCTGACGACTAGCAATTTGTGTTATTTTATTTATAAATAAATATTTATTATTTTCACAAAATTGCATTGAAAATTTAGGTCAAGCTCAAGCGGCGTTTTCTAATATATTCGAGATTGGATACAAGGATATTTTAAAGTAAGATTCTCCACACAACAAACACAAATCCAATAATTATTACACTTATAAAATAGTATTGTAGTATGTAGTACACGTGTATATCTGTATGTAGTATGTTTGTATGTATTTGAATAAATGCACAAACAACCAATGAATTGAATAAGAGTTGCCAGACTAACATACATATATTTAGCAATCAAAGGGTGTTTTTAACGAGCCTGTGTATTTTTCCTTATTATTGATGATTGATTTACTATAGGAATGACATAAATAAATGACAATGCTTTGAAACAATTTAAGCATTCATTAGCTTTAATATATTCTTTGCTGAATACTGTTTAATTTGACTATATATGCAATTTTGATTTTATTTATTTATTTAAAACATAGTTTGCAAAGTGAATTTGAAAAATATACGTTTTTTTAATTTAATTTTTTTTAAAGAAAGTAACACTCAGGCAATGAATGCCTACTACTATCTATCACTAGGTGTTACCTCCTTTAGGAAAGGGATAGTGAAAGAGAAGACAGGCGGTGAAGGAAGATATAGAGGAAAGTTTCATTCTTTTGCAACTCGTTTTTTTTGCACTTTTTTATATTAATAATGCAGTGTTGCAGCGCTTCTGGTGTCAATGAGGCGTATTAAACTTTCAAAGCTGTGCTTAGTAGCCATTTTATTGGTTATTTTACTTCGCCGATGATTCTGCTACACAATACCGACGAAGGAGCGCGCTCTGATCTTACATTGGTATTAGTATCCACTGAAGCCGGTGTAGTTGAGTGACCAGTGTTTATGCCTTCATAACTTGAACTTTCCTGCTACAACTGATAGAAATGGACACAACTGCACATCAGAAAAATGCGTTTTATTGGTATTTAATGACTTTGTCGGTTACCGGGCTCGATCTCAGTACCTTCGGTTTTGTAGTCAATGTGCTAACTATTTCTATAACTATACCTTTGTTTAGGTATATCTGTTAATTTAATTTCTTTAAGAGTTTTCTGACAAGTATACCTAAAGTAACGTTGAACGAGTTTTTTAAATCACATACATATATTTAAAACGAGTTTGAAATGTATTTTGTTTCGAATTTTTCTTACATAATTCTACAAAAAAACCGGCTTCAATGCAAACATCTGATAGAACGTTTTCGAGAAAAATTTATGGGACCAAGCTCTTTCAAAAAAAAATACAAATTGGGAAAATCTGTTAAGAAGAAGTATGTGAAATATAATATTAAATTTTAATATATGTACGTACCTTCTTAGTGTAGTCCCGCCCATTTTGTCAATTTTAAAATGTGTAATTACAAGAATCAAAGGTGTTTGCTTGGTTTCGCAGCAATCAAATAAGTAGAATATCATAAAATAAAATAAAAAAATTTGTGTGCGTGTCCCCGTACAATTTTTACAATGGGATCTATTGGAAGCCAAACCCTCTCAGACAAAAAAAGAATTTTTTACCGAGTTATGAAGTAACAATGTAAAAAAAATTAAAATACATACAGACGAATTGATATCCTCCTCTTTTTGTTAAGTCGATTTAAATACATTTTATTTTTTTGTATACATATAAGCCTAATTATTTTAATTCTAAGTGTACAATTTTAAAATGTTCTTTTCGCAGAGAAAAAATTGTTTTGATAAACGTTTCTAAAAGTCAATAAAAAAGTATTTGCTGCAAAAGTTATTTTTAAAGTTCATTGTTCAATTTGAATCCATTTCCACTCCCCTTCCGTTTAATTGATTTTTCTTAACAGTCGTTTTTGCCCACAAATAGTTGCCCCATTAATTGGTGATATTTCCTTTATAGTGGCAACTCTGTAATGTGTAAGAAAATTTAAAGGCTGTTTTATATTTATAGTTAAGTGTTTTTCGTTGCAATAGTTATTGTATTTATTACAATTGTTTTAGTTTCTCAGTTTATAATTCTGTGTTCTATGTGGTATAAATTGCATTGCCTGACATTGGTCTACTTAATTTTTTAATATAAAGCTCTCACATGCACGCACTCTATGTTAGACATTCTCCTACACACCCGCACACATACATACACATACATATAAACAAATTTGTGTCTGAAGTGTGTGTGCGTGTGCCTAAACCTAATATACTCATAGCTCTTCTTGTTCTTAATTTATTTGTTTACTGATGTAATGCCATAGAGACACTGACTGCACTTTTTCATTATTATCATCATCATCATCATCATTATTATTATTATTATTATTACCATTATTATAGAATTGTATTGAGAATATGCATACATACATACATACATGTATAGAAACATGCATGCCATGCAACAAGCTTATAAGAAATGGGTCAAAGCCAAAATTTTTAAATAGAGAAACAAGAGCAAATACAAACAAACGAATGAACAAACGTAAATGAAATAGAATGAATGCATTTTTGTTTTGTTTTCACAAACACTCACACATGTATGCATGCATGTAATGCATAATACTAGCGCAAGGTTGCCAGGCGTACTACATACATACATACATATGTACATATACTACATACATATGTATGTACATATAGTTATAGGTGTTTGTTGTTGCATAAGTTTGTTGGTTCATTCTATGTGTGTGTGTGTGTGTGTATGTTTAAGCATTGGAGTGCAAAATGAAAACAGCAGCAGCAGCAGCAACAGCAACAACAATAACAATAGAAAATAAGTCCAAGGTCTTTACGACATTGACATACTAAAATAAAACAGCCATCTTTGTTTTTTTAAGTTTTTATCTTCTATTTGACATTTGTTGTTGTACTTTTATTGGCTTCCAAAACAGTATGTGCAGTATGTATGACTTTTGCCATTTTACGTTTTACTGTCAGAATTCTAAAGGAGATTTTCATATTGCAATGTCATTGCTAGCGTATGTACATAATCGCCGCTTATTTAACATTTATAAACCCTGCATTTTATGCTGTAGCATTCTTGTTGCCCATATTATTATGCTGTCTGCCGTGGCGGTTTTGTGCTGCTGCTACCGCTGCTGCGGCTGCACTAGTAGTAACTTTATACTTTGTCCTTGTCGCTAGAAAATATTAAATATTTGTTTTGGTATCTGAAGGACTTTTTCAATTACCACAGGTGTTTGTGACAAGGTCGATTGAATGATAAATTCATGAAATCTTTTAAGGATTTAAAGTAATGTGCTTATGAAAGTTTTAAGGGAAGCATTATTTAATAGTGAACAATTTCTTATGAAATGACTGCTTGAATTGGAAAGCAAAAACTTTTTATTGTGTAAAAAGGTAAAACGATTTTCGACATTATTAAGTTTCCCGGGCTGATGACAAGCGCCAGCGCCAGCTGTTTATTTTAGTCATAAGCAGGACATATATTTTAATGGCATAAAAATTGCCTTAAAAAAGTGCACTAAAAACTTGTTTATTTCAATAAATTTGCTGTGAACTGCAATATATACACACATACGACACCCACAATCGATGCATCGGTAAACACTTAATTTTCCAATTGTAGCTTGTAGCGTCCAAATTAACTCTAGAAATCCCTGTAGATATGCTGTATAATGTCTCTAAACCCTGATATGTCTCCATTAAATTAAAAAAATTTTTTAAAATTATTTTTTCCAATTTCACCTTTAACGGAACGGAACTTTCAGTATTTTTCAAATATTTGATGAGCGATGTTCATTTGTTTAGGCACAACGTTTTCGTTTGGAGCTCCTCAATAACATATACCATTCCTTTTTATGTACGCAGGCTGTGTCCCTTTACTTAATTAAAAAAAGTGATTGGGATACTTGTCTTGGAGTCAGCAGTATCAAATGTACGAGTATCTACATTTTAAATTCGTTCAAAATATTCGCAATAATATGCACGCACGTTCAACCATGTTCCCCAGCGATTTAAAATTGAATCGTCGGGTAGTAATGGGAAATATATCTGAAAGCAAAAAAAGATAAAAGGCTGCCTTCGTAATGGAGCCTTGTCAAGTGGCCACATCTTTTTATTTATTTTTACCAATTATCATCTGTGAAAACTTTCAAGTAACAATCAGCGTGACCGTTTCACCGACTAAAGTGGCAAATTGCCCCTTTTTCGACTGCCTTGCCACTTTTTTGACTGCCTTGCCACTTACTTTCTCCCTTTTTTTGATAGTGAATTATATAAAAATACATTAAAAATAAAAAGTTTAATGTAGTTTTCTCTTTATTTTTTTAATTTTGCCCCTTTATTTTGATAAATCCCCTTTTGGTGCCACTTTTTGAAAAATGTCATCGGTCACCCTGGTAACAATTAGCCGGCCGTTTTGTTCGGGATTTCGGGTAACTCAATTAAACGGAAGTCATTTTAACGAACATTTTTCCACATGTATTATATAGAACATTTGCATTCAACGCTTTTCAGAGCAATTAACCTCTTAAATCAATTATGCGTTGAGCAATTAAGCGAAAACTATGTTCGAGAATCCCAAAATTCAAACTATAACTCTGAATATACATAATATAAATTCGAAATTTATCTTAAACACCAGAAATTAAGCAAAAATTAGTACTACGTTTAAGTGTTAATTTCATATTTATTCACATTTTTATTTTAGCTATAGAAAGTGTTCAGCAATTTTGTATAAACTCCTACGACAAAACTTTTTGTGGAACATTTTAAGCCTTTAACTCTAACATGTATGAGTCCGTTCTGTAAAAAACTCAATAAAACTCAATAATTTCCCTTCAGCGCACGAAAATATTACAAAAATCTAATAACAGATGCGTAATCAGCGGCTTCAAAACCCTATGAGTAGCGAGTTTTAAGTAAATCCAATAATATTATAAAAAATAGTCTGCCCTATTGTATCCGCCATTTTGAATTTTAAAAATCTAATACCAGATTCGTAATCAGCGACCCTAAAATCCCTGGGTAACGAGTTTCAAACAATAAAAGCGTTCAGGCGCATCAAAATCAACTTGTTATCTTCAAAGTAGTTTTTCTCCAAAACTTATTTTCTGAGCATACGTACCTTTTAACTTTCCATATCAAATATGATATTTTAGAATGTCTTTTCATAAATAAAAGTTGAAACTTAAATTAACTCCAGTATTCATTTTGAGTTTTGACATATTTCTGGAGTTCAAGTTGAATTTCGAAATTTTATGGCGATTTTTTTATTCAGTTATTCAGTTATTTATTTTATTTAGTTTTTGCGAAAGGAAAAAAGACTCGCGCAGTGTAGTGTTAAAGGGTTAAAATATTCCACAAAAATGTTAACCTCAAGATTTTACATAAAACTGTCAAGCACATGCATCCAGTGACTAAAATGAAATTATGATAAAGTAGGAAATTAGCCCCTGAACCCACTTCAAGTTTTGTCTAATTTTTAGTGTTTAAATTTAATTTCAAGCTTTGCTGTATTTGGCATAAAATTATACCATAATGCTGGGTTCATTTGCCCAAAAAGCGTAACCACTAATTTATTTATTAATATTTATTAAGTTAAACAGTTTCATACATAACTAATAGACAATTTTATAGAATCCAACATGATTCGAAACTGTTTAAATCAATAAATACATGTCTGAATAAAACAGTTTTTCATTAGTAATTAGTGGTTACGCTTTTTTGGGGACATGACACATGGATGTAAACCCGGCCTTATAGTATAATTTTATGGCAAATATTTTTGTAGAACATATTAAACCTAGATTTCCCATTTAATCATGCTTTTTAGGCCCAGATTTTGTTGAAAGCCATAAAAACAAAAGTCAATATAGCTTCAGATCCAAACTTGCAAAACAACGAGAAACGTACTCGTATATTTTTCTCATCCCCTACACTAGCATCAGTTGTTATTTTGTAAAAAGTTGCGTTTTGTTGTACCGTGTTATCATTTGAATTAGCAAAGATCAATGCCAAATAGTCTAGATTGCAATTGCATTATTTTTGCTTGGCCTTAAACAACTGCATTGTATAATGAAATTTCACTTTTTAGCTTAACCTAGGCCTATTTGGTCACCCATGTGCTGCTCTACCCTCTAACCAAACACTCGTTTGAATTATTTAATCACAAACGTCTATTGTTAACCTCGTAATAATATTTATTATTTAGAATAATTTAATAAAAAAATATATATTTATGTATGTATAAAAATTTAATTAAATTATAACAACAACTAAACAAACATAATAAAATTGAACTAAATAAAAATCAATTAAAATACAACACTCGTTCGTACATGCTAAACATTAATTGCAAATTGCAACGCCTGATACACATACTAAATAAACGAATGAAATGTGTGTGCGTGTGTGTGTGCGTGTGTGTGTGCGTGTGTGTGTGTGTGTGTGTGTGTGCGTGTGTGTGTGTGTGTGAGCTGTTAGCAGCGTTGCCATATATATATTTTTTTTTTGAAAAACTTGCTAAATCTGAAAAAAAAACTTTTTTTCCAAAACAAAAACTTTTTTTCTACAAAAGTACCAAAATTTTAAAAGAAAACAGCTGATCGATATTGTTATGTGAAAAGTAATGAAAATGGTTAGGCTAAATGACCCTTTAGACCATAGCCACTCAAAATTTCATTTGCAAGCCCATGGGCTTGCGCAGTCGACGTTTTGGTGACACACGTATACTTCGTACAAAGTATGTGTGATGTTGTGTGTTTGGCTGTTTCGTCAGCTACTTCGGACAAAGTGTGTGTGATGATGATGACTCGAACTGCAAAAAGAACAACAAACACACATAAAAAGCAGAAAGAACATACACATGCGCACAAAAGCGCTCAGTCACGTTTGGTGGGCTCTGCTTTAGACACTGTTGCAGTAATAAGGGAGTGAGAAAATATAAGATCGTTTTATTGCATACAAACATCACTTAATATTTTCATTCAATATACTGCAAAAGTTCAATTATGGACATATTTATAAAAAAAAACTTGAAAAAACTTTATATTTTCAAAAAACTTGGCATCTCAAAAAACTTCAAAAAAAAAAAGGAAAACTTGACAAATGGTAACGCTGGCTGTTAGTAATGAGAGTGCTGAGAAAGGGAGAAAGAAAGAGAGAGATAAACAATAGAAAAAGAAGAAGGATGAATTAATGATAAACAAACAAACAAACAAACAAACAAATAAATGCAATTTAAAATTGTGGTCATTGTTGTTGCATTTAACCTTAACTCAATGTAAAAATAACTTAAAAATGAAAACTATTTTATATTATATTGCAAAAAAAAACAAATAAATAAAAAATATTATTAAAAAGAAAATGCTGAAAATGAACAGCAATAATGCTGACTAACTATGCCAGTGGGTCGCCAAATGACCTTGTGCCAGATTCTCAAAAATGAAAAACTGACAAAAAATTAAAACAATTTTTCTTTTCAGTGTGCGAGAGAGAGAGAGCAGTGGGGTGGGTATAACAGGAGCTAAGCTTAAGTTTTCTTTTTAAAAAGCCAATTGATGCACAAATTGTTTTTGTTTTTTATCTTTTGTTGTTTTCTCAATGCAGCAGTGGGCTGTTGAGGGGGAGAGAGAGAGTTAGGTAGTAAGAATACTAGAGCGTGATGGAGGAGATCTCCGCTGCATGTTTTAATTGTTGTTATTGGCAATTCTGTATGTATGTACATACATATATACATATGTATGTACATGCGTTTTGCCTTTATTTTTTGTTTTATAAAGCTTTAGTGTTGCCAATATTTTTCTTTGATATGTACATACAGTTTGTGAAAAAAATATTTTCAATGCGGCACAATATCAAAAATCTATGAAAACCTTGAATTTTAGGTAAAGTATGTTTTCAGCAATTTTACACAGAAAAAATTTTCCTACAATAAATATGTACTTTTAATTGAAAAAAAAACAAAAATCAATTAAAAATTTTATTGAGTCACTTTTATTTAAAATTAAATTTTTAAAAACATTTTTAATTGACTTTTGGTTTTTTTTTCAATTAAACGTGTTTATTGCAGGACATTTTTTTCTGGGTGAAAAATTTTGCTACAAACATTTTTGTCTAACAAAAAAATTCGTCATAAACTTATACTACAGGGGCGAAAATATATTTTTGTATTAAAATATATTTTTATATTAAAATATATTTTTATATTAAAATAATTTATTTTAACAACTGTTTTACCTGTATTACAACAATTGTAAGTTTTGAGAAATGGACTCCAGGGGGGTTATTATGTAATACGAATCGAACGGAAATGTGTTCGAATTGCAATGTTAATAACATAAAAATTCGAACAGTTTTTATTTTCGAATCGAATTACATACATAATAACCCCCCAGGCCTCTGAATACACACACACACACACACCAAACCTCAAAATTAAACTAGAAAACGAGAAATTAGTCAACATTTCTTAAATCTGCGATTGAATTTCATGTTATCATCTTATATATTATATTAGGTATAGATAACCTGACCAGACATCCCGCTTTAGGCGGGATTATCCCGCTTTTCTGAGGTTGATCCCGCCTTGAATTTTTATCCCGCTTTATCCCGCTTTTTAGAGTTTTGAAATTTCTTATCTCTTAATATATTTTTATTAATATGTAACTGATAAAAATTTATTCCAAATATTTTTTAGTGTAGTTATTGTTTATTTTTTTGGATTTGGCAGCTCCTCAAATGAAAAAAATAAAAATACAAACGTACACACTCAAAGATCCTTTTGTTACAGTGCTTTACATGTGCAGACATAGGACAAGAGGGCTTATTAGGAGAATAACAACTGACATTCACCAAACTGTCAATAATAAAATAAAAAGTTCTTGCTTATTTTTTTTATAAAGAGTTTGACACATTGGTGTAGTCAGTTGATGATAAAATGGACTAACAAGGCCACTTGCTATCATTCGCCTTAAGTTTTTGTACATTGTTTTGTATAAAAATCGTATTTTGTTTTATAAATGAAGTCAAAAAATCTTTAATTTTATTTATTTTACGTTACTAAATAAAAATTTTTGTTGATAAAAACTTTTGTTTATTTAAAATCGATTCTTTTGAGTTAAAAACTGTGTTTCCTAAGTACATACGAAACTTTTTATGTGCGTATTACACATCCCGCTTTCAAATAGTTGTTTATTTAAAAATCCCGCTTTTTGGCCGTATTTTCGTCAAAATTCCGCTTTTTGAACGATCGTGTCCCGCTTTTTGTAAAAAGCTTCTGGTCACGTTAGGTATAGACCTCATGTAAATAAAAATTAAGTTAAATTAATTTTGACTTCAATATGTAACGCCAGTATGTATGTTTTGTCATACATATGTTATATTTCATCTTATCTTTCAAGACCAGTGTAACAAAAGGACTTTTAATAAGGCAATTGAAATGATATAAAAAAACTAAATGTTACATATTGGCTGGCTTCCAAAATGTCCAGTGACTCGGAGATTAATTTGATAAAATGCCAGGGAGCCCAGTTAGTCAAAAATGTTGGCGGTGTTTGATGTAAGTGGTCTTGCATAAGTGTAAATGTAGTTTTTCTTTGGACTGCGTATAGGTATGTATTTTGTTGGTAGATTTTAAAGAAAATCTACAATATATTGCATTTACACTTATGCAAGACCTTTTGCATCAAACATCTAACAATGGCGGTAGTTCCAACGAAATTTAGGATAAAAAACCAAAATATTTAAATAATATTTTATTTTAGTTTTAATTATTTTACTTGTTTCTATTTTATATTTATGAATTGGTTAGGCTAAAGTTCGTATCGCTCTGTGAGCCAAACTTATACGTATATATTTTTGTTGTTGTTGACCATTTCAAATTATGGCACTCGATATCGAACGAAATTGCAAAATTTTTCAATGAAGTTTAGGTATATGGAAATATTTTACATGTTCGATCGATATCGAAAGCCGTAATTTACCGTAAGTACTTGCATATGTTGGCATTTCATTCACGTAAACAATCAGAGGTAACGGTACGCACAAAAAGAAAATAAAAAGTAATTTATTTAGCATTGCTATATGGACTTTAAGGTGTTAATTTTTTATTCTAACTAAAACTAATTACTTAATTTATTTAATCTAAGGTTTCCCCGGCATTCTGTAGGTTATAAATTCGTCTTTTATTTTTTATTTTTTGACATTGTAACTTCATAACTCGGTACATTTTAGACTGATTATAAAAATTATCTTTATGTCTGAGAGGGTATAGCTTGCAATTGTAAAAAAGTAGGCGGGAATACGCCTACAAATTGTTTTATTTGGTTTTATGATATTCTATCTATTTTATGGGCTAAACCAAGCAAACACCTTTTGTTCTTGTAATTACACAATTTTAAAGCTGAAGAAATGGGCGGGGTTAAGCCCATTATAATTTATTATTTTATATCACGTGGTTCTATTTAACCGAGTTTTATGAAACTTACCACACACCGTGAGCTCTAGAAAAGATACAATCTTCCATTAAAAAAATGGGAGGAGTCACGCCCACTAAAATTTAATATTTTATTTTGAGTGGTTCTACTTTACCGATTTTTACAAAACTTATTACACACCCTGAACTTTGAAAAACACACAATACTTGGATATTAAAAAAAAATCGGGGAGTCACGCAAATGAAAATTTAATTTAATATTTCACTTACTTAATCAAAATTTTTTTGTTTGAAAGAGTTTAACTTTCACTTTGGTCCCATAATTTTTTTCCGAAAATGTTCTATCACATCTTTGCATTGAAGTCGGTTTTTTTTTTGACAGAATTCCACACGTCAAAAAAAATATTTGCTATTTTAAGTCATTATTGAATTTCAAATTTCTATTTTGCTTTTGGCTTTGAAAACAAATAATCGACAAACTGTATATTCTAAACAAGTGTTGGGTGTTTTTTTTTAGAGGTATAGAACTTCGAATTGAAATAAAACACAAGAAAATCGTTTTAATGTCCATCAATTTGGCTTTATTGGAAGGATAATTTTATGCCATTAATGTTTAAATATGATTTCGGGCATGTGGCCGCGGCGGCTGGCTCGAATAAAGCCAATTCTACAGGTCCAATTTTCAACCACTTTTTCGAGCATATGGGGCCGTATGTTGGCAATAACGCCACGAATGTTGGCTTCCAAGTCCCCTAACGTTTCTGGTTTGTTGGCGTAGACGAGCGACTTCACATATCCCCAAAGAAAATAATCCAATGGTGTCAAATCACACGATCTTGGTGGCCAATTGACAGGTCCATTCCGCGAAATTATGCGCTCATCGAATGTTTCCTTCAATAAATCGGTTGTGACGTGCGCTGTGTGGCATGTAGCGCCGTCTTGTTGGAACCACAACTCATCCACATTCAAAATCTTCAAAATCTTCCATAAAGTTGATGGACAAAGCTCCAATTGCTGTGCACGGTGGCGAATCGATTCATTCGGGTCCTCTTCAACACTTTGCTCTACAGCGGCAATTGTTTCTTCGGTGCGCACTGTTCGACGTCTCTGCGGATGCGTATTATCACATAGAGTAAACGTAGTGCGAAAACGATCCATGGTTAACCGAATTAATTGCTCTGATGGACGATTATGTCGACCATAAAATGGACGGAGCTTGCGGTAAACTTCGCGAACTGAACCATTATTTTCGAAATAAATTTGCACGATTTGCAAGCGTTGTTCTTTTGTCAACCTGTTCATGATGAACTGGCAAACCAAACTAAATATTAATCACTTGACAGCTGACAAAATGGCCGCCAGTTAAAAAAGTGATGCCAACTTAAAGTTCTATACCTCAATAAAAAACACCCATTATTTAAAAAAAAGCGAGTTTTTGGTCCGCTCTGCCAGCATAAGTTCTTAGAAACTAGTTTTATACATAATTTTTTTTTGTACGTGTCTAATTCCTGTCACACTGTTTTCTCAAATGTTTTGCTAGATTTTCTTTATTTTTTCTTATGCATTTCTTCAACTATTTAAGCAGATATTAAAGCCGGTCGCGGCTAAATGGGACCTCCATTATGTGAAAAAAAAAATTAAATTATTTGCAACCGCTTTGTGGCCCTCGGCAAATACATATTTAACCGCAAAAGCGCCTGCACCACCTACCTCAACCTTTTGTTACATAAAGTTTTTAATTTTTCCACCCGTTGTTAGTTTGTTGTTTTTGTTGCGCCATATTTATGTGCATATTTTTCTCATTCGCATACTCAGTTTTTCTCTTGCATGCCATATGTGTAAGTGTGTGTGTGTGTGTGTGTGTGTGTGTGTATACGTTGGGTAAGTGTCTCTCCTTATTTGCTTTCTGTTTGTTGTTGTTGTTATTGTTATTGTTGTTGCTGCTGTTTGATTTCTTTACATAGTGTTGGGGATGTACCCTGACCTAGTTACATTTTTGATATTGCAATTGTTGTTGCATTGATTATAAATATTGCAATTGTTGTTGCTGTTTTTCCTTATGCATAATTTTTGTTTTTATTTTTGCGTTTTATAATTGAAGTAAAATGCATTTTTATTTTTGTATGGCTTTTGTTGTTGTCGTTACTGTTGTTGTTAATAAATAAATGTGCATTAAATATTTATAAATTATTTTGTTTAAGTTGTAAATTTTTGCATTTTTGATTAGCATTTTTTTAGGTTAAACTGGGTTAAATTTTTTTTTTAAATTTTAGTGCGAAGTTTACATTTTTATTCGTTGTTATTGATTTTCATTTCTCTTGCCTTGTTTTGTTCTTTATTTAGAATGATTTCAGTTACTTCGGCTCGAAGGTTTTTAAAAATGTGTACATATCGTTACCTTAATATAGAAAGGCCCCAACTCATTATTATTTTTTTTTAATCGAGCTTAAGAACATCTAATGTATCAAAAAATGCAAAAATCTCGATTTCTAAAAAATAATTAGTTAACGCCTTTCTATATTAAGGTAACGATATGAACATACATATGTATGTTTGTACATATACATACATAAGCCCTCCATTTTGAAAGTGAGAAAAGTGCAATTTTTGATTTTCTCGTGGGGAATTTCTTGAAGTACCTAAAAATAGAAACTTTCAAAACCCCTTTTTAGATTTCGCTAGTTTAGCAGCTGTTCGAATGTTATGTCCTCATTTATGTATATTTGGGCTAAAACTTGATTTTGTCGAAGAAGTTGAAAATTTTCACGGCTATATCTCGGAAACTAATTGGAATATTGCTGGTTCCTTTTTTTGAGCATAATTGTAGTTGTACACTAGAAGAAAAAAGTGCTAACCAAACTAACCAGAAAAAGAACTTCATCTAGTGCTTCAAAATTGCTAAAATTTCGAAAATGTTAAATTTTGTATATATTTTTTCAACATTTTTGGCCAGTAGCTGCCAAATTCAATAACGTAATCTTCAGAAAAAATATTAAATCTGTAATCCATTAAATTTTTAAACAAAACTGTTTAGGTATCTAATTTTTCGACCTTTTTTATATATTCAATGAAACTATTTTATTGAGCGTTATATCATTTATATATTTTTAGTTTGGATTTCGGTATTTGGTTAACCTTCGGTTAACTTCTTCTTTAATTGGCTTGATTAAAATTATAATTGATTTTTTCACTTGTTTTATTTTCCATTCCTGATCGAATTTACAATTCAAAAAATATTTCGCGCATTGAGAACATCATGTTGTTCAGTGCAGCGTATGACGCAAATATTTGTTTTTTGTTCGTCTTATTTTGCTGTTTATTTCTTAATTTATTTAATTATTTTTCTTCTTCTGATTGAAAAGACGCCTGACTAACAACTCATTTCTTTCATTGTCGTCAGTTTATTTGATTTGTGTTAAATCAAGAAATTGCATTTGCCTATTTGCAATTTCTTGATTTCTTTTGTTAAGGAAGGTCTTGTCAGATTTTGTTTTCCTTTGTTTTTTTTTTTATTTTTTTATTACTGCGTTTTTATTACAAAAGTTGCTTTATTAAAATAAATTGTTTTTTTTATTTTATTTTTTTAATTTTTGGTAAACAGTGTGTACTCGTATGGACATATGTACATTTGGGGCATTCATAACAGTGTCTTAAGTGTCATAATGTCTTAGCATTTTAACATATGGGGTATTCAAATAGTACTCATAAAATAACGTACTTTAAAGTTGTAACACGAAAAAATATGACTGCTGTGCGCAACCCCTCATAATTTACAATTATAATTTTTACATTGCCATTGCTTACTCTCTCTCTCTCTCTCAATTCCTTTGGTAAAATCTCTCATTTCTACGTGTAGTTATGACAAAACAATAAACATAGCTGAGAAAGTCTTATTACTTTATGACCTTTTTGTTTGAGCCACAACACCTACATATGTTAAAATGTTAAAACATTAGGTGTGAATACCCCAATTGCATATTGTTTTGTTTACACATTCTTTCCATTTCAGTTTATGTGATCATTTTATTTGCAAAGTAATTTATTTTTTTTAACTCAAACGAATATTTCGTTAATTCAAATTAAAGAGCTTCGGTCATTGAACAATATGCATAATGCATGTATCTCATAAACCAGACATCCTCAAGAAATACATATGTAAATCTTTTAATAGTTCTAAATTTTACGTAAATTTGGGAAGTCGTAAAAGAGTGTGAGATGTTCTGGTGATATTTGGTACAAACATAAGTCCACATGAAGCGAAAGCTAGTGCTTTTTAACGGTTATGCTAAGCGCACTTACTCCAGCAGTACTGCGGCTTTGATACACTGGCGCAGCTGATTTACGAGAGGGAGAGTATGGTACTGTTGTTCGTATGTGGTCATATCTCAGTTGTAAAACAGTGGTTCCAGTTTTTAAAAAGAACTTATTTTGAAACAAAAAAAAATTTTAAAATAATTTTGTTGTGAATATAAGTGCGAGACAAGTCAAACGTTGTCGACATCGCGGGACAGGCCCTAAGTGAATTAAAGCCAAATTTATGGCTAATTTAATATTATAAATCAAAATGTTTCATAATTCTGACATAAGTACGTATGTATCTACATACATATGTATGTACATTAGGGCGGGTCTCTCAAATTACAAGGAAAATCATATTCTAGGGATCAAAATGAGAAACTTTGCCGAAGGAACCATACCTCTAAAATTTGACCCTTCGGATCAAAAGTCGGGACATCAAAATACATTTTACAGGTATGGTAATTTGTGCGATTTTTAAATCGACCCACCCTAATGTACATACATACATACATACATATGTACATGAGGATGTGTACTTACACACATATACATACATACATATGCATATGTGCACACATTTATTCCAACTAAAAGTCATTTAACTTTATCCAATAAAGAAAATTGATAATATAAATTGCATAAAAATCGCAATAATACAGACAGTTCATAATTGAAATGACGTCAACTTGAAACAAAGAATAGAGCAAGAGCCTGACACAAAAAAAATAAAGCATTGCTTATCTCAGAGATGGAAAATCGAGTAATATATAGTTATTTAAATAGAAAGGGTGCATTGCAAGAATATACTGAATTTAAATAATTACAAAGAAATTTTATTTATTGTACGTATGTATGTACAATATCACTTTTATGTAGAATCCTACAAATAAAATTTTTGTAGAACATATTAAATCTCTAAAACTCTTCCGCCTACCAATCTTGTTTGTGTTCCTTTCGAAAAATGCGTCATATTAGTACCAAGACGAATTCGATAAGGTGAACTCATTTTGATATGAAAAAAAAAACGCTGTCAAAACATTTGCGAAAATTTTGTTTGATTTTGACTCCAGAGAAATTTGCAGCTGATAATCTATCAGCTGCTGAAATAATATCACATGTAGTTCAATTGAAATTCAAGTCAAACACCACAACGTAGTCAAATTCAGAGAATGGTAATGAGTACTAAAAAAAAATATATTTATACATAAGTAAATAATCTTAATTTTAGTAACTGCACACAGGGTGACCGATGACAATTTTTAAAAAGTGGCACCAAATAGGGGATTTATAAAAACTAACTAAACTTTTTATTTTTAATGTATTTTTATGTAACTCACCCTTAAAAAAGGGGACAAAAAGTGGCAAGACAGTCGAAAAAGTGGCAATTTGCCACTTTAGTCGGTCAAACGGTCACGCTGACTGCACATAATCCTATTTGTAGCGCAAACAGTTATATTCTCTAAAGCAACTATGACTAAAGCCGATTCCAACATAAAAGAGCATCTCTACTGCGTTTATGGGAAAAACTAAAATACGCTGCTACAAATAAAATTAAAAAAACTATGTATCAAACTAATTGACTCTCGTATCATAATTTCAGTCTGAGCATGTTTATACTCAGGCTATTTATGTTTAATAATTTAAAAAACAAGCGGATACTCGGGATATTTATTCATCATTCGCCACCGTATACATACATTTGTGTACATAAAATGGAATGAAAAATTTGTGGGGGTATGTGTTTGTGGGGGTATGTGTTTGGGCTGTTGAAAACATGCTTTATATGTGTGTGTAAATAAAATAGCCCTGTATGCATGCATGCGTAGTCGATTTATTAGTCAGAGTATTTTTATGTTCATGAGTGTGATGTTATCTCTCACAGTCTATAAATTTTAGTTGCTGTCGTTTGTGCTGCGTAATTTAAAAAATCTGTCTAAACACAGTTGTTGAATGTTTATACACTCAAAATATTTCATAGGTAAAATAAACGAAAAATGTGGTTCATCTTACGAAAATATTCGTTGTTTTACGGTACGAAATGCTTCGTAAATAGTGAAAATAATATTTGTTTATTTTACGAAATACTTTTTGTCTGCAAATAACAAAATTTTGTATGTTTACAGGTTTTTTTTTCGTAAATTTATGAAACACAATGTTTATATTACAAAATAAATTCGTGAATACTGAAAATCAATTTTGTGTTATATACGAAATTTTGTGTAAAATTAAAATCTTTAAAATATAAAAATCTGCAAAAAAATATATTTTACATTTCAAAGATAATTTTGTAGAATAATCTGTAATTCTTGGAATTAAAGGTTGCAATAATTAAGAAAATAAAAATATAATTTGAGGGGAATTGTTACAGCCTGTGTATTCCTCATACATCACATACATATACATACATATTTTGCACTGAAACTCACGAATCAAACTGGGACGAACAACGAAGTTTTCGTTGCGGACTTTCGACATAGAAAATAAAAGACATTTGTTCATATGAAGATTATCACAACACCACCCCTGTCAAACGATCGAAATTCGTCCTGCTTGACGAACTGTGCGATAGATTTATTTAGATGGATTTTCTCTTTCTCTGCACAAACAATAACCAATTATCACTTATAAGATCTATCGTAACCCAAAAAGTAATTTTTTATTACAACGATTTTTATTTTAATTGAAATTTGTTTAAAAATTTTTTGTATTTGTATACAATGACAAGAAAACAAATGGGGAAAACATTAAAAAATAATTAATAATTAATTAATAATTAATTTTTTTTTTTCCTAAAATTTACGAAACTTTTGTAAATTTAAAGGGCTTTGGACACGATCAAAATGCTTGCTGTCAAGTTCGTGTACGTGTGCTTGTCGGCTTGATGTCTCTAAATAAAGAAATGTTAATAACAATAATGTATTTTTTTGTATTGTGTATTTTTTGTATTAGTAACTTTTCTGTTTTTTCTTAAATTCCGATTTTTTTTACAACTGTTCACAATGAAAATATAATTATAATGAAAATTTGTTCGTGCTTGACGCGTTAACACATACACGTATACAAAAAGTGACAGCAAGCATGCCAAAAATCAAAATTTTTTGATTTTCCATCAAGCATCGTTGGTGTCACACATACTAACAAATTGTCACTCATACTATAACCAATCTCATCAAGCATTTTGACCGTGTCTAGACCCCTTAAGAATAATTTTGTACTGCAAACAAAATGATAACAAAACAAAACTTCTTTATTCCACGAAGTTTCCAAAATTTATAAAAATGTTTTACTCTATACTAAATTCAATAAAATAAACGAAAGATATCGTACTATATACGAAAATAATTGTACGAAATAATTTTTGTAACTTAACGAAATTCGTAAAATTACAAAATCTGTTTTCCTGCACAAGCCACAAATATTTTCGTAAAATGTACAAAATTTTCGTTTATTGCACAAAAAATAAATTACGAAAAAATATTTCGTATATTTAAGCATGGAATATTTTGAGTGTAGTTATACGTATTCTGTTTAAAATTAATGTGGGTATTTGTATTTTAAGTGTTTTTTTGTTGTTTTTAGCTGCACGCATTCACAGTTCTTTGACGGCCAATACTAAAACATTACATAAAACCAGCGTGACCGTTTGACCAACTAAAGTGGCGAATTGCCACGTTTTCGACTGCCTTGACACTTTTTCGCCTTTTTTATCCCTTTTTTTTAAGTGAATTATATACCAATACATTCAAAATAAGAAGCATAGTGTAGTTATCTCGGTTTTAGGGTTTCGTACACCAAAGGTGAAAAGAAGCCCTATTGTTTTCGCTACGCTGTCCGTCTGTCCGTCACAGGGTATTTTCTCGAGAACCGTAAGAGCTACGGACCTGAAATTTGGACACAGTGTGTAGACCTTTGGCCGCTACAACAACAAATACATGAGAGTTGGAAATTAAAGGGTGTTCCAAAAGGAGCAACGAAAAATTTTAAAATTCTATGTAATATACATATATACAATTGTATGTACATACATATATATATACTCTTAAATTTTGTAAGGCTAGTGTATTTTTATACAGACTACAACAATTAACACTAATATTTAAAAAAATTTTAATTAAAGGGTGTACCATCAGTTAATGTAATTTTGACAACTTGCTGTATCTTGGAAACCGTAAGAGCAAACTTCTTGAAATTTTCAAAAACGGTAAAACAAAAAAATCCCAAAATTATAAAATTGCCAAACCGAAAAAAATCGCCAAAACCAAAAAAAAAAATCGCCAAAACGAAAAAAAGCACAAAATTAAAAAAAATTCTGAAATGAAAATAAATCGCGAAAAACCGGAAAAATCGCCAAAATGAAAAAATCGCCAAAATGAAAAAGTCGCCGAAATTAAAAAAATCGCCAAAATGAAAAAAAAATCGCCAAAACGAGAAAAAAGCGAAAAATAAACAAAAAAAAAAAAAATTATTTCAGCTGGAGAAACGTAAAAAAACACTATATTAAAAAATGCTCAGAGCCCAACGTATGGAACCCTTCGTGCGCGAGTCAAAGTCGCACTTTACTGAATTTATTTTTTAATTTTTCCCCCTTTTTTTGATAAATCCCTTATTTGGTGCCACTTTTTGAAAAATGTCATCGGTCACCCTGCATAAAACGATACTTTTGTCATTATCTGGTCAAAATTGGAGATACATTTAAGGATTAATTTCGTATACATATATAATCAAACTTGCATTGTAGTTATATTATGAGTTCAGTAAAAAATAGCTTCCAAAAAAAATCAATAAGAAGCAGTGATTGATAGATTTTTATATAGTCTTGTCTTTTGTTTTATTCTTTTTCATTGGATTGGAAGTTGTGTTAAAGCTGTGAAGAATATAAAAATACAGTCCCTTGACGATATATTTTTTTTCATTTATAACAAGAAATCTGTTTTTCATTGACTCTGTTATGACAAACTTGCATCCTTGTAGGTGTCTGTGATATGATCGTACTATCACAAAACCTAAAATATATGTATTAATTTTAACATTTATCAAATAAGAACTCTAACGTATATTAATTCATACAGTGCTTGCAGTAAACGAAACGAGAGACATACTTCTTAAGTAAATATGGTGAAGTTTTTTGATATGGCTCCCTTGGAAGTAGAAAATATGTATTTATTTAGAAATACCTATGTACTTTAGAAGCAATGAATAGGTGGTTCCTTAAGAACAAATTCCACTTCTGCAAGAATAATTTGGATTGGTTTTCCAGCAATAGCTGTTATTTTACTATCACTAAAAATTAACAGCTGCTTTCGTTATGATTAACATTGCAATATTTTTTATTTAATCTAGTACAAAATCGTCGTAGTAGTAGTCGAAATACAAGACTCGTAATTAGAGAACCATTGTAGTTTTGAAGAACTTGACTACACAAGCCGAAATAATTTCAACAATAGTTAAAGCCTGAGTTATGTACTTACACAAAAACATTTTTCGAATGACTAAATTTGTAACCTAGAAAACTAAAATACATACATAAAAGTTGATGGGAAGCCCCCTACCTAAGTTAACAATAGCAGGCTGTGAACATCGGTCAGTTAATGTTGCCAACTAATAGAAAAGTGCCAATTTTTTTTTTGTACATATATAAATAGTTACAGAATAAGAAGGGCGATTGTTTAAAAATTTTAATTTTTTGCTAACAAAAATGTGAAGGAAGAATTAGGTGTCTGCTTTAACTCAAGATCGATTTCGAAATTCCCACTTTTCCATGCCTGGGTACAGTAATTCATAAGCGTTAATGATCTGTGAAATTGGCTATAACAATAAAGGTAACAGGTTTTGTAAAAAAAATAAAAATTAAATAAAAATTCCCAATACGAAGAGGCTAATGAAAGAGAGAACAAACAAAACAACCTTTTATGAAAATACATATGTACATAATTAAGTTTTTTGTTTCGTTTTTTGTTTTCTTAATTGCATAAACAAACACCCTTTTAAGCAACACCAACTTACTTAAATTATAATATTGTAATACCAACAACAATTAATGCAAATGTAACAATAAAATGTTTAACTAAAATTTAAAATTATTTCATCAACAACAACCATAAACGATAAAATAAGAAGAAACAAAATGCTCAAACACCTCCAATGATGATGATTATGAAAATGAAAACAATACAATAGAAGTAACAAAAACAATAAAACAAAATACAATAACAATAAATTATATAACATTACATAATAAAACGTGAATATACACAAAAAAGTTGACAGCTACAAAAATAAATAAAATAAAATAAAAGATTTTAATGAAAAATAAGTCCTCCCTTTTTGTGGAGTTTTTTTTCAGGTTTCGAGTACAAGCTTAATATACATATTTATGTACTCGTATGTATGTATGTATGTAATGTACATATCGCACACTAAATCACAAACAGTTACAACTCGAAAAAATCCCCGATATGCAGGAGCGGCAAAAAAAACTGTTGATACTGTGCAAATGGTGCAAGTATGTAACATAAAAACAGGCATAACCTTATTGTATATTATTCAAGAAGACTTTTGCGCTCCTTAGAGATTTTTTCAGTGAACCGGTTTATGAAAAACATAAAAACATTTTGAAAATTCTGTGTTTTTCATGTCCAAAAATCGAATTTTTTCAGTTCAGCCAAAAAAAAGTTATTTTTGAAGCTTTTGTTGTTGCTTTACAATAAAATGTTTACATACTCGTACATACATATGTACATACGTCCAAATTTTTCAAAAATTTTCTTAGACCTTTCTTCAAAAGCATTTAAAATATACCAATTTGACATCATAAACTCGAAATGTGAAATATATCACATAGGTTGTTATTCCTAAAAACCACAGAACTTTTGAGTTGTGACTGTTTATGATATTGTGTGCGATATGTTACTCATATATTTTAATACTAATTTTAAGCGATTGCATTTATTATTGGTGTATAACTTAAAAATGTGGGATTCACAACAGATGCGTATGTTTTACACGGGCGGTTTGTGTCTTTACTCGTAATAAATTATGTATCACATGCATTAAACACATTCACCGCAGCAGGCCACACGACTTCAAATGCCACTAGCTGCAGTTGTCGCCATGTTGGCAGGTACTTAATTATTTTTTAGACATATTTATTTATACATACATACTCGTATTTCGGTGGTGCCACTTTCAAATATTTTGAAATTTTAAAAATTAAAATTACTCTTTTAAAATGTACTTTTATCACGCAAAACTATAAAAATAAATAAATTTATTTCTTTAACGGCACTTTTCACAATGTCCAATTAAAAGGTAACAGGGACTTTAACGGCATGTTTTGTATGAAGAACTGTCAGTTAAAGTTCACGTTAACTCTTAATAATACATTGTGAAAAGGGACGTAAATGAATTTCGGGATCTTATTTTTGTTAGATAATATAAAATAGTATTTTGTATTATATTGATAGCATTATATTTGCTCGATGTCGCCAACAAAATTTGAAATTAGAGTATTTAGACTACAATGACAAAATTAGCAGGGACAACAACCAGCCGCCGTGTTGCCTGGCTGTCGTCAAAATAATCATTCTCATAGAAACATGTACATATGAGTTAGTACATACATATATATATTTTTTTTTATATATAACACCCTATTCTGAAAATCACGCTGATTTCAAATCACGTGATTTCAAAAGTATACTATTAGTAGCTGACTTGGTAATGTGATTTTATTGCGTTTTAAGTATTTTTCATTTATAATAGCATATTTTCTTCCAACTTCCAAAGCTATAAAGCGTAAAATATGCAAAAGCAATGATTTAGCTTTTATTAATTTTTACAAATCACCGTGATTTTGCATGTCGTGATTTGCAGAACAGGCCTGAATGACTTGCATCTTCAATTTGAAAAACCTTACAACCTTACGTATTAAACACATTCACTAAAGCCGACTACAACCTGTCAAAAATAGAATAAATATGTATGTATGTGCAACACTACACAACCACATTTGTAGCTGTCGCCTCATTAGCCGGAGCATACCCCAGCATGCCAGCGCCTCCCACAGTCTGAACACACCTGACAAATTCACGTATTTTAGTTTTCTTTTTTAGACACCATTTCCTACAAAAATGGGGTGGATTGAATTCCGATTCCGAATGGAATTGCACTCTGTGAAATGGCCGATAATAGAACATGTGAAATGAATGATAGCATAAAATGTTTGCATACGAGGGTGGGTCATTAACTCAGTAACTTTTTGAATTTCCCCCTCCTGTCAACAGCCAACTGTAAGCTGACTCCTGTCAAAATTTGAACAAGCTGCGTCATTTAGTTTGTGTTCGTTAGACTACCGCGCGTTTTTAAAAGAAAATGGAAAAAAGTGAATTTCTTGTGCTCTGCACTATTTTTTGCAAAAAATATATTCACTCAAACCAGGGATAAGCTTGATAAATACTATGGGGACTCTTTACCATCAATTTCAATGGTACAAAAGTGGTTTACCGACTTTCGTTGTGGCCGTATAAGAACGGAAGATGCCGAATCTTCTGAAATCCCAGTTGAGGTCTCTACACCCGAAACAATTGAAAAAACTCACGATATCGTGTGTTGGCCGATCGGAGATTGTAGAAGCCATAGGTATCTCACATGGCTCAGTGGTTTAACATTTGAACGATCACTTGGGTATGCGAAAGCTTTCCGCAAGATGGGTGCATGTGCAGTTTCCATGGCAAAAATTCATTAATTGTGTTGCGAATTGCTCACTCATCCGCCTTATTCTTCAGATTTAGCCCTGTATAACTTTCTTCTTCCCCACCTTTGAAGTAATGGCTCGGCGGAAAGAGGTTTGACTCCAACGATGAAATCATCTCACAAACAAATGCCTATTTTGATGACTTCGACTCATCATATTTTTCAGAAGGGATAAAAAAAAATTGGAGAAACGTTGGACGGGGGGTTAGTTTGTGTAAGATGTTGACATTAGAAATATTGGCGCTTTTGTAATAGATTAACGTCTTACAGAAACAGGCTGTAAGTGTATAGAACTCAAAAGGAGACTACATATGTTGAAAAATAAAATAACTTTTTTTATATAAAAAAACTGTGTTTTTTTTATGAATAAAATTCCGCGAGAAGTTTTTCCCAGGGAACGATTCTAACTAAAACCAAAAAATTCTAATTGGAAAAGGGAGAAATTTCTCGCCCTGACTGACTTAATGAGCAACCCTCGTTTTATTTAACAGAAAGACCATCACAAAGTTCATATAAAGAAATAAATTTATTCGTTATTGTATTTTTAGGTGATATAGTTTTTATAAATATCTAAGAAATATTTGCAAGTGGCATCACTGAAATATGTATTTATACTTAAATACATATCAGCTGCTTCTTGTGCTGCCGCAGTTGCCACAATAATTAAGTAGCTAACTACACGGCGACAAATGTGGCTATGTAGCGGCATTTGTAGTCGGATGGTTGATTTCCATTTACAATCTTTAATATTACAAAAGCCAGATTTTTATTAATTTCGACGTTCCTAACACGCAAAATGTTTCTTTTTTTTCAATAAAGAATTATGCGGTTTAATTAGTTGCATTATTTAAAAAAAAAAGATCTTAATTTTTAATCACTGTAATAACGATCGCCTACTCCCTCCCCCTGGTTTCTGCCCAAGTGTGTGTGTATGAAAATTCAATTTATTTATTTGCTCTGCTCTCTTGGATTTTTCAATTAAACATCTATTCTCTTGGTTTATCTGGCCTACCGCATTCGATGGGTGTGTGTGTGTCTGTATATCACACATACTACTCCATATGTATAAATATATATTTTTTTTAGTTTAATGATAATATGTATTAGTGACCCAATTTTTTACTTGCATGGCCTACTGCACTTGGCCAATTTTTTTTCTTACTCTTCTTATTCTTTTTTTGTTTTTTTTTTTTTTTTTATTTATATATTTCTTCAAACTTGTATGTAGATTTTGTTGTGTTTTGTATAATATAAATTGTTAGGGCAATAGATTTGTTGTTGGATAATTTCTCGTTTAATCATTTTTATTGACGTTTGCTGTGTATGTACTCTCATTGTTTTGTATCGTATGCATGTATCTCTGTGCTTTGTTTTCTTTTCTTTTTTTTGTATTTTAACGCTAATGGGGTATAAGAGAACAGGTATTTATGGATTTTTGAATTTTTGGATTAGGGCAGGCTGCATGGAAAGTAAAATTCTAGAAATGGTTTTGAACTTCATAGCGATAATTGCTTTTTTTTTTTTGACATTAAAAGTACATACCTACTTGTGCACGTACTTGATAATTTGAAAATTAATAAAAATAAAAACTGCTTCAACTGCAGTTATTTAAAGAAAAGAAACATTTAGTTTGTTAACAAAATATTAAAGGGCAGACTTGGGCAATTTTAATTACATTAATTTCAATAAAAATTACAAAATGTAATTGCAATTGAAAACCTTCAATTACAATTACATACTTGTAAATGTTGAATTACAATTACTTGTAATTATAAATTACCTGTGGTTGTAATTGTTTTTTTTTGCAAATACAATTACATGTAATTATAATTGTAATTAAGCAAAGCATTACTTTTAGTTCAACATGTGTCTCTTTTACATCAAAATTGAATTAAATCTACAACTTTACCAACATTACATTACAGTCGGCTAACTGAGCCTTTAGCCGAACGTAATCTAATGTAACTGTAACGGTAGGAAACAGCTGATCGATATTTTTATGAGAAAAGTAATGTTCAGATAGATTCTTTCTTTCACATAAAAATATCGATCAGCTGTTTACTTCGTTGCAGTTATATTACATTACAGTCGGGTAACTGAGACGTTACATTGCGTTTACATGTTTGTAACTCTCTGTATTTTTTTTACATCAAAATTCAATTAAATCTACTAATTTGCCAAATATTGTAAGCAAAAATTTAGGAGTCCCTGTATTATTATGAAAAAAGTGAAAAAAAATGTTTTCCTTTGATTTTGCCACAAAAAAGTGCACAAAGAAATAATATTTTTGGCGTAAAATGTTAATACATATTTGTATGGTAGACTCTTAGCTACGAGTACATTATTGTTATATATAGTTTCGTGTTATCACCAAGTCTGAATTAGCTGTTGGCGAAAAACTGATGACATGATTTCGAAATCTTTGGTAGGGCTATAAAAAAATTGTTTACCCTAAATCGACAAACTGGGTATACACAGAGAAAAAACTGCCTCATAGAATCAAGAAGATTTTCTCTATGAAACGTTTTTAGGCTAAGGGGTATCCCAGCAGAAAGAAGTGAAGATTTTTTCATAGATATTCCTTATTGTTTTTATGTGGTAAATCTTATTAATTTTATCAAGAAGAAAACCACATGAAATCAAGAAGAAATCTTATTATTCACAACTTTTTTTACTCAATTTCCGTTATTTTTGGCACCAAAAAAACAATCCATAGAGAAAAACTTCTTGATTCTATTAGGGTTTCTTATAAATTGTAAACTATAGGGATTTCTTATTGATTTTATTAGGAGAAAAGTAATGTACATATTCTTATATTCCGGTTACATCTCTGTAATCATTTTTATTACTTTTCATATAACAATATCGATAAGCTGTTTCCTATCGTTGTAGTTACATTCCATTACAGTTGTCTAACTGAGCCTTTACATATTTACGTATGTAAGTACGTGTGTAGATTTCAAATAATATTTCCAAACACTTTAATTTGATAATTGTTTTTATTTTATTTTTATTTTAACTTCTTGCCGTAATTATTTTTACTAATTTGTTAGTAACTTTAGGAAAAAAATAATGAAGTACAGGGTTCATATAATATTTTTTTGTGTAATTTTAATATGAACTATGACTTTAATGTTTGAATTTTTTTTTTTGGTTAACAGGTATAACCATTGAATGAAAAAAAAATTAACTAATACAAAAAATTATTTCAAAATTTTAGCTACATAAATTTGCTTTTATGTTTTTCATACACGCATAATTTTACGCAATTTTTTTTTAGCAACTGGACGACTGACTGACTTCACTCACTCACTGACTGCGATACGTCCGTCCGTCTGTCTGTCTCACTAAATTGTTCACTGTGTAAACAAATGGCTGTTGTCTGTATAAAATAAACAATTAAATTTAAAAAAATACTACACTAATAATAATTTTTATAGTTTTTAATACGTATGTACCATATTAAATAGTATGTTTTTTTTGTAGTATGTCTGCACAATTAATAAAAATAATAATACCAACAACACGTAAAAAATTACAGATTATGTAAGAGATACAAAAATGATAAAAATATTAATATAAATAAAATGAAACACACACACACACACTAATAAATATGATATACTTCTTAAATTTAACAGAAATATACACCCTGTCGGAGAATGTGTGGTTGACTACAAAAATAGTTAACTTTTCTTAGACTGACTAAAAGCTAGCTGCAAAGTCATCCAGAACTAACCCAAAATGAATTTTTAAGTTGAGTACGTAATCGAATTAAAATTCATTTCAGTTTTATATTAGCATTTTTTTTGTTGTTATTTTATATGGCAGCTTAGCCGAGTGGTAGTCCGCTGAGTACACAACGTGTGATGTTACATGTTCGAACCCCAGAAGAATTTTTTTTAATTTACTGACTACCTGGTGATTCAAAAAAAGTCAACTTTAAGTTAGCTGAAACTAGTGCAGAGTGAGACAATTGACTACCGCCTAGGACATCGCAATGTTAAAATAGTCAGTTGATTACATTGCAAAGTAATCCAAGTGTCAGTCAGTACTAGTTGCGAAATAGTTAGCTTAAAGTTAGTTTAAAGTTAGCCAAATTTCCGACAGGGCATTTACAAACATACATATACATATATGTATAATATATGTATATATTTTTGTGTGCATGTACATGTGTACAAGTATGTCTGTAATTTCTATAAAATAAATGTGCTCGCACTTATTGTTGTTGTTAACAGAGTGTAAAATAAGCCAAGTGCTCAATTGGAACAAAATAATAATCTTTTCATTTTTAATTATTATACAATTGCAGCTCTTGATTCTATTACCAAGTTTTAATTCAGCCAATGGCTCTTTCTTTGCGTTCAAGCATTATTTGGCACTCGTTTACCTATCGGGAAATCCTTTGTGACGGGTGTGACATGTTATCGAAAATTTGCTTTTTTTGTTGAAATTAAAATTTTATGGGGCTACTCATAGCTTAGAATTATCAAACTGCCAAAATTGTTGATAACTTTTAAGATACAGACTGTAAAATTCTAGCGTAAGCGGCAATTAACTTATTTAAAACAAACTTGAGTATTATAAAAAAAAAACCTTCTCCTGAAAAAATTAATTTTAGTCGCTTACGATAAAATTCAAAATAAGGCTGGATGTAAGTAACACTCTACGAACTTGAGCCTATACATATAATCGAATATCTTACCCGATGTAGATTTTTTTTTTAAATTGTGTGTAGCCCCGGTGCCCTTCATTTCGCTTTTTTCGAATTTGTTTTAAATTTAGGCGATTTTGATTAGCTTTGGCGCTTTTTTCGTTATTGAAATTTTTCTGTTTTGGCGTTTTTCTAGTTTTGGTGTTTTTTTTTCTTTTTGACGATTTTTTTAGGTTTTTGACAATTAATTTTAATTGCATTTTTTTTGGCACTTTTTATCGGTTTGGCGTTTTTTATTTTGGGATTTTTTATTTTAGCGCTTTTGAAAATTTCCAGAGTTTCCATCTTACGGTTTCCAAGATACAGCAAGTTGTCAAAATTACATTAACTGATAGTATACCCTTTAAATTTGATTTTGATTAAATTTCAGTGTTAACTGTTTTGTAGTCTGCATAACATTTTAATTTTGTAGGATTTCAATATGTTACGTTGCTCAGTTTAGAACACCCTATAATTTTTAACTGTCATATAATATTATTTGATATTGTAGCGACCAAAGTTTTACATATTCTGTGAAAATTCTAGAAAACAGCCTGTGACAGACAGACAGATAGACGGACATCGTAGCGAAAGCAATAGGGTTTCTTTTCATCTTTAGTGTATGGAACCGTAAAAAGGAAACGATTTTGAAATAACAAAGAGCAGTTGCAAGTTCTAACTGTTAGCAACGACATGCTAAACAAATTCTCTCAAAATTTCCCACTGGGCATTTTGCTCATTTTTTTATATTTATTTTCGTGTGTGCGTGCGTGTGCATGTTTGCATTTGCATTGCATTAGTATGAGTACAAGAGTACATTTGTTACAATGTTATATTGCTGCCATGATCTAGATTTCTTAACTAATTATTGCGGCATGTATTTTGCGTTTCAAGTGTGTTTGTTCAAGTCTGTCTGTTTTTTTGTTTTTTGTTTTACAATGTTTGCCAATAAAATAATAAATAGCAAAACAATAGCTTATTTCATTATTAGTTGGCTTTAATACATACATATGTACATACTTAATTACTTACTCCTTATACATTCGGACTGCATAATCAATTCTTATAAGGATTTTTTTTTTACTTTTGGTATTAGAAGATGTGTATGTATGTATGTATGCATGTGTGTATAAGTGCTGGTGTAGGTGCCACCAAGGTGTATTTAAACAGGTGGCAGCGTTACTTCAGCTGATAATTTTTTGCTTTATGTGCTTTGTAGCTAACGAACGTCAAAAACTTCGTTTTGTTTTGGTTTTGGTACAATTATTTTAGTGCTTTTGACATTCTTCGGTTCTTTACACAGCTATGGTTGCCGTATTTTTGTATAACAAATCCTTACGCAGTCACCTGTATAATTACACCATGGGTGCCACGTCTTAGGGCGGTCTTAGTTTAGTCAGCGTTTAGACACGAAAACATTTGGTAGGAAAACATTTAGTTTGGTGGCAATTTACGGGTGGGGAAGAGAGAATCATTTTTGTGATGTTTTGAAGTATTTGTATTGGGAACCCCCAGGGGTGGTTCCAGGGGATGTGCCACTGGCATAGGTGGGTCGGCCCTCCTTAGTGGGGGTCGGTCATACATTTTGACTCGATTGAGGAACTCTAAATGGGTCAAAGTGAGATCTTTTTCAAAATTTGACCTTCAAGAAAATTTTACCCTTCGGATCAAAAGTCGGGACATCAAAATACATTTTAGAGGCATGGTTCCTTCGGCAAAGTTTCTTATTTTGATCCCTAGAATAGAATTTTCCTTGTAATTTGTGCGAATTTTAAATCGTCCCGCCCTAATATACATACATACATATGTACATATACATTTATGCTTGATATTACCCAATAATATTGGAATGTCGCCGGCAACATTTTCCGCCATGTGAACGCGAAGAATTCTAGATGATTTTCCTTCCAAACTGCATCTCTCGAATGTGAAAAGAGGAACCCCATTTTTTTTCTTAAAGGCTGTTTTCTTGAGAACAGTAAGAGCTACGGAACTGAAATTTTGACAGAATATGTTGAACTTTGCCCGCTACAAAAAACCAAAACTAAAACAAAAACGCCAAAAAGGGGAAAAAGGCGTTAAAAATAAGAAAAAACTGCTAAAACTAGAAAAATCACCAAAAACCTAAAAAAAATCCCAAAAGGAAACAAGCAACAAAAAAAATTAGAAAAAGCTCTAAAACTAGAAAAATCGTCAAAAACCGAAAAAATTTTTACCTGGTGCTTAATTTTTTTTAATTATCTACATGTAAGGTATTTGATTATATAGGCTGAAGTTCGTATAGTATTACATATGTAGTGCCCGGACGCAACCCTTCGTGTGCGAGTCACGAAGTCTTTCAAATTGAAGAAGTAAAAATTCCAAATTTTCGAAGAAAATAAAAAAAAACTGCTTCGTACACTTTCATTTCGTTCAATGACTTTGTGAAAATAAATGACAGATGTTTGTCATCCAAAATGTCATATAAAATATTACATACTACGTTTATACGGGCGACTTATTCGCAAATAAAAATATATTGCAAATACAGAATTTTGCAGCATAAATGGCGAATTAATTTTTTTTTATTTGCAAATAGCTAACTCGCAAAAACAATTCCTGATTAATGCACTATTCGCAAATAAAATGCTTGAGGTTGGTTGCCACGCCTACAAATGTTTGACAACAAAACAATAAATGGACATTAAGTGCACAAAAAATATTGACAGAAGCAAATAATGATAATTAAAACAAATAATTATTTGATATTTTATACATTTACATTATTTTTTTAACATAAGTCAACATAAGTAAGTTTTCTATAGAAGTGCTACCAAGTTTTTGTACTTTTGCTATACCGTATAAACAGTGGCGTTATTCGATGTTTGATGCAAATGCTCTTGCGTAAGTGCAAATGCAAAAGCTTTTCTTTAGATTGTGTGTGTACTTTGTTGATGGATATTAAAGAAAAGCTACGATATTTTTCATTTGCACAAACATCGAATACCGCCAATTGAGTTACGAGTAATTTATTTGCAAATAGTGCGCGTATAAACGCATTAACAGACAAACAAGCATGTGAATCCCGCTGTTTGTGACTACTTCTTTCGTTTCAAATCTTATTACACACTAATTTTTCTAGAAATATTATTTATTTACATTAAATTTTAATGTCGATTGTGTAGTATTATTTTTAAATCTTTTAAATTAGCCAATCAGATTCAGATCTTATGACATGGAACTATCCATGTCGTATTTTATGATTTGAATCAGTGCTGGCCACCGAGAGAAATGTATTTGCGTATGTGCATTCATTTGTATAAGAAGCCGATTAAAGTTCGACAGTCTGGTGCCACTTTTGCCGTGGGAGAGAGAAGGGAAAACGAGAATGGGAGCTCTTTCCCTTCTCTCCTACAAACCCGGGACATTGCGGGTCTAAGCGATATTCCTAACAATTATCTAAATCTTGCTTGCAAGAAGTTGTATTCGAAGCCATTAAAAAAAAATATATTTTTTCTTTGTGCCCTTAGTCGAAACAAAAATAATTACATATGTATGTACTTCTTATGGCTTATATGGATTTATTTTACTTATCCAAAACACAAAGAAAACTATTCATTAAATAATAATTACATGAAGTACGAATATTTTCGATAAAAAAAATGTTTTCCGTTAATTTATCTTATTATCTTAGCATTCATTTATTTAATTTGTTTAAAAAAATATGTTTAATACCTTAAATATTTATTTTGTTTATAAATTTACACAAGTTTTTGAATTAAGAAGAAGGTTGTGAAATGAAATGTAAATAAAAAAATATTTTAGCCAATCAAAAATTATACAAACTGTACATACGCAAACAATTTTTACATTTTTACAAAAGTTTAGATTTCATAAAACTGACTCTTATACATACAAGTACATACATACATACATACATATGTACGTACATGTGTACATATTATCATAAATTTTTTTATTCAATGATCAAATTTTATTGGATTAGATTTATTACGTGTTCGTGCAGCCAACTCATGGAGATTAAAGAAAGAGAACCCTTTATTTGTGGTACCAGCAAAAATTGAGAATTGTGGATATATTAGGCAATAAAATGAAGAAAACTTAGCGAGTTTGGGGAAATCTTTATTTTTATTAGGGATAATAAGGCTGCAAGAAGAAGCTTAAAGGCTCAGAGTTAGTACGAATCAGTACATTACCTGTCACATAACAATCAGGCCTATCATGAATAAAATTCCATGTGAAATTTTTCCCATGGAAAAATTCCAACTCATAGCAAATAATAGGGAAAACAAAAAATTCTAATTGGAAAAGGGTTCTCCCTTCGCGCGAAATTTTATTCATGATAGCCCTGAATATCGATCAGCTGTTTCCTACCGTTGCAGTTACATTGCACTACAGTCGGCTAACTGACCCTTTAGCCTTAAGGCTGCAAGAGTTAGGAAGGCCTGCTTTTAATAATAGTTTTCAATTTTAGATATAATGTTGATGTGTGAGATGTTTTTGAACTGCCTCATTACATCAACCATTATCAGAACATAGGATTACGGATTTCCCTTTTATTTGCTCTCTATTTCCTTATAATCGTAATTACTCTTCTCTTCTCGCCACTACTCACCTTGAGGCGTCCTTACTCATCTCTACACTCCCCTACTTCCTACTACTGAGCAGGCATATCTCACAAATGGCCATTCCTCGCCAAACCTGGCGCTTTTTCAACTTGTTTGGCGTCTAAATTTTTGATTTTTCGATATACCAATTTTTCTGGCTATAAATAAATTTTTTGACAATTTTAACAAAATTGAACTTAAAAATTTTTGTAATTGAGGAAAATTAGTTTGTTGAAGGAGTAATTTCAAAAATAAATCGTACCAAAACTTGTCTGCAAGAAATTGAAACAACTTAATTGTGGTGATTTTTCTTATATTAATTATAGTAATTAATGCATTTCGAACTTGGATTTGGATTTTCTGCTAAATTTCTTACAATTATTTTATAAAAATTTATATTAAAAAAAGTGTTATATAAAAACAAATTTATTATTAAGTATATATTAAGAAATACTGCATAAAATTGATTTTGGCGATTTTTAAAATTAATTTGGCGCATTGGGTCGGGAAAAATCTGACAACCCTGCTACTCACTGCTATGCACCTTTACTCACCTCTAGTCGCCTCTTCTCGCCTTTATTCGCCTCTTTTCAACTCTAGTCAGCTGTGACTTTTGAAAAACTCTTTAGTAAATAAGAAAGGAAGCCCCGTTAAAAGGGAAGTTTTTTTGATTCAAATTGAATGTCAGCGCTATAATTTCTCTAAGAAGTTATTGCAATCAATTATGAATTAAATTCCGCTAGAAATTTCTCCTTTTTCCAATTAGAATTTTTTGTTTTCCCTATCACTTGCTATTAGTTGGAATTATTCCTCGGGAAAAATTTCTCGCCGAATTTTATTCATAATTGCTGCCCCCATTGTCTAAATATTTTGTGATCCAATTAAAAATAAGTGCCAGCCTAGTCTTCAAAATTGTTATATTCTCATTTTCTGTTCCTTTATCTTAATTTCGATTATATTGTCTTAAACATCGTTTTACATGTTATTCCATCAAAAACAGACTGAAAGAATTCTGTTTTTAAATTAGTTGTTTCTGTGATGCATGTGCGAGTGTGTGAGTGTGAGAGTGTGTGTGTGTGCGAATGCAACACTGATGCAGTTGTTGTTGGTATTGGAGGTTGGTGTAGGAGGTTTTTTTTATTATTCAGCTCTTTCTTTCTTTGTGTTGCTGCTGTTGTTGTTGTTTGTAACAGCGTTTTTTTGCAAAGTTTTTTTTTTGTTTAATGGTTTTGTAGGTGACCCAAATTCGCTTTAGTAGTACTTGACCCAGTTTTAAATGTGTATGTGTGTGTGTTTTTTTTTGCTTCTTTCATTTTAATGCATATTTTGTTGCAATTGCATTTATATATTAATAAAATATTTTTATAGTATTTTATTGTTGAGATGGGCAAAAATAAACTTCCCTTCTTAATAAATAGCCAAGATTTTGATTAAATATTTTAACATAATTAAATGTTGGCGACAATGTCACTATAGTTTAAAAACCTTAAAACAATAGCGTAGCTCTTATATTACGTAAAATGAGCACAGGGTGCTTTTTTAAGTGGGTACAACTTTCAATTGAAGTGTAATAAAATGTGATTACCAGGGAAACCGTAAATATGCAATTGCATATTTTTGCTTGTATAAAGTATTGATGCGGAACTTTTTTGAATTTCCGAAATGTTAGGCAGGATAGTTATCAAGTTACTTTAATAGTGTCATAACTCAAAAACAAATAGTTTTTAATTCGTTATTTCACATTTTATATTCTGTAAAAATTTTATATCATTTAATTTTTTTTTTTTTAATTGTGAAACTTTTGAAGTAAATAAGAGATACGAAGTTCAGCTAATGCTTAAAAAACTTGTTTTCCGTTACCTAAATAAAATTCCCTTTTTAACATATTCAATTGCTATATTTCATTGAAAAATTCAAAATCAGAATCGCAATGTTGCAACACTGTTTTATGTCTATTCACAGTGTGGCCATATTATTGCTCATATAGAGAACTGCATATGCACAAAGTGCTGCCAACTTAAATTATTTTTAAGCTAAACTCCCTTGTAAAGTCATTATATTTTCCCAGTTTATTTCATGGCCAGTATTTAATATTTTTGTTTTTGTAATTTTATTAGGTTTTTATTTAAATTACAACTTTGTTGCTAAGTATTATAAAATATTTATGGTACCTATTAGCTAACATTCTCTCGTTATGGTATTTAATTAGGTAATAGAGCACTCTTGAAAAGAGTCTCTTCAAATCCCCATTTGCATACATACGTACATACAAACATACAATCATACATACTTACATACGTGTGTACATTTAATTTGCTGGGTATAAAATTCAAATAAAAAAAAATTTAAACAATATATGTACATATAAAGTGTAATACTATTTCGAAACTCAAGACACACTTTTTGACAAGAAGCAAAATGTATAAGAAATTCATCAAAAGTGCGTGTCTTTTTTATTTAAATATTTTTTGGTAAAAATTCGTATTGCGCAAAAATACCTACAAATACACGCTCACGCAGAAATACACACATATGTAAATAAGTTTGGTATGTTAAATTGAATAACACGTAAAAAATTTTAAGGGAATAAAATTGTGAACATACATACATACATACATACATATGTATGTAGTTATGTATGTATGTATGATCTCACACAATAACTCATGTTAACAGTGATCACACGAAACGCATTTTTAAGCACTTACATATACATAGATGTAAATACATACATACATATATACATGAATATCGCACAGTAGTTTTTATTTTAAATTAATTTTTCAAAGAAATTTTACATCAAAATCCGAAGAAATGTCACATGAACTAGAAAGAAATTCTAATTAATAAAAATTATTGCTTGAATTAAATATACAAAATTGTATTTTGGTTTACAAGACGCCGCTGCTGGCAGCTTAAATGAAAAAACGTGAGAAAAGTTAATAAATTTTTGTTGGTCCCACTGTATATTAATTAATTCGTTACACGTATCGTTTGTTGGTTAATTTACAATATTGCGATAATAAATCATTTAAACTTCAATTCGTATTTCAATTTATTTAAAATTTCCACACAACCATTTACGCGTGAGTGTGCGTGAGAATTATGTGTTCTACTGTTAACAAAGCAAAATAATGTTAAATTAAATATGTAAATATAAATGTACAAATCTTTTAAGTATTTTCCTATCTGAAAAAATTCTCACCACTTACAAGGTTTTCAACGTGTAAATATACACTTACACACACACACACACACACGCGCGCAACATAACTCCGTTGGCCTGGCTCTGTAATTGTAATTTGGTTTGTTTTGGCAAGAAATTTTGCCTTGTCCCAGGTTATAAAATGTTATAGGTATGGAAGCAATAAATGTATACCCCAAGACGAAATCTGTTCTTCAATTCAACAGATAGCGAGCAGCAACTCTGTATCAAGTTACTACACATTTTTAAAATATGGTAACATTGCATTTTGTTTATGTTTGTAAACTAAGAGAGTGAGGGTGCGATTGATGTCAATGTTGCCGCTTTGATTGTTTCTGTATTAGAAAATTGTGATTTAATATTTAAAACCTCAAAGTTAGAAAAAAAAAATTAAATAAATACAAATAATAATACTATAATTGCCGATTTTACCAAGCTTGAGGTCTCTGGTGATTATATAAAAATTCTCTGTTTACGTACATATATTTCGATATTTCACCACTCCCCTTTGTGCGGTTTCTTCCGGATTTTCATTTTTGATTGCGTTCCATCGATTGTTTTTGCTTATCATAAATGGAGATTTTTACAGTTCAGCCAAAACATCTTGGCTGCATTCGTTAATAGAGTAATCTTAATTTTGACGACAAAATTATTTTAATTTTCTCATTTTGATTTTTTCAAAACAACGTTTTTTTTTTAACTGTCTACTCCATGTTTTACATTCTCACGCATTTTTCTCACGCATGATATCTGTTCACTACGGCGCAGTGTTGCCATAAGATCCCAGCAAAAACTTTCAAAAAAGGTAATCGAGTTTGGAATTAAGCATTTTTGGTGGAAGCTGTTCCTTACTGGATTACCAACTTAATGATTTTAACAAGGCGTGAGACTAAAATAAGCGATTCTTGAGAAGTGCCTACTTTTTGTATTTGGCAACTTGTTCACGTAATCTATTTAATTTAAAAAAATTATTCTCCTCATTAAGCAACTTGTACATATTTTTTTTAAATTTTAGGTAATGTGATTTGTAAGCGAGTAATGAAGTTTGGTAATCAGAAAAGTAAGTCATTATATAACAAGTGGTTCTAATGGTAATGTGTAATTTTTTGCTGGGATGAAAGAGCAAAAGTGCTAAAATGTTTTCCCCCTCCCCCACCCCACCCATTTATAAAAAATACTAAAGATTTTTAATGAGGAGTTTTTTCCAGGGATCGCAAATAACGATTATTTTCCAAATTTAAAGTAAAAAAATCACAATAATAGAGAAGTGCTACGTGTACAAGGAATATACCAAGATACTCCATGTTACATGGACTACCGATAGATGCAATGATTTTTATTTTTTTGATTTTTATTTATTCCTCACAAAATAACTCTTATTTTGAGAGTTTTATTTATTCCTCTGAAAATAACAGTTATTTCTTGATTTTCATTTATCCCTCACAAAATAAGAGTTATTTTGTGACTTTTATTTATTCCTCACAAAATAACAGTTAATTTTTGATTTTTATTTTTTTGCTCAAAAAAATTTTAACTTTTAAAATTAATAAATAGTAAAAAAGTAAATTTAATTTAACATATAAGAGTTTTTTTTAAAGACTCTGGCGATAAATTCAATTTTAAATCGGTTAATATTCATTTTAACGCAAAAATTACGCTTTCTACATTTTAAAAGTTAAGCAAAAAAATAAAAATCAAACAGTAACTGTTATTTTGTGAGGAATAAATAAAAGTCACAAAATAACTCTTATTTTGTGAGGGATAAATAAAAATCAAGAAATAACTGTTATTTTCTGAGGAATAAATAAAAGTCACAAAATAAGAGTTATTTTGTGAGGGATAAATAAAAATCAAGAAATAATGATTAAAAAGTGATTTTTAAAATAAAAATTATAACCGTTACGGTCCCTGGTTTTTTCACCAGAAAATCAGTTCTATTTTTCTTCTACATATTCAGTTTCAAAAAAAAATATTATGGCAACGCTGATCCTACCACTAAAAATGCTAAAATGGCAATCCTGTTCCGGCGCTATTTTGCTCATTTTTAAATAATATTGCTCATACGCTCTTGTTGTGTTTCTAGTGTTTGCAAATAAAAATAAAAGCTTTAAGTGGGCTTGTGCTTGTGTTGTGTGTATTGTGTATCTATTGTGTGTGTGTGTGTGTGTGTGTGTGTGTGTTTATTTAAGAGTATTTATTGTGAAATAACAAGATATAAGCAGCAAGTCAAAAAATAATAATATGCATTATTGAAAAAATCCTAAATAATAAGAGTAATTGGTGGGTACAATAAAAATTGACGTGTGTTATTTGTGATTTAATGGTTTTTAACTGAGTGCAAGCTGAATTGAATTGTATGTTTGTATGCCTGTGTTTGTCCATATTTTTATATTAATGTTGAGTAAGGGAACAATAAAGATAACCTGATAGATAACTAACTAACTATCGATTGCTCTTCATGCAGAATTTAATATTTTATACACGCATATGTGTTCATATGTAAGTATACATATTTAGGTATATGTATGTGTGTATGTATGTAGCTACTAACTTGATTTGAGATGTAAGAGTGTGTAAAAGTGCGTTAAGCAAAAACGGCTGACTAACCGGCCGACTGCGTACCCGATATGAAGTTTTGTTGTTGCAATTTGATTGCGTCGAATGATTTTTTTTTTATTTCTACATATTTTTTTTTTGTGTTTATATAATATTTTGTTGCTGTTGCTGCTGCCGCTGTGTTAATACTAAACGCAAAACAAAAACAGCAAGAGCAACAGCAACAGCAACAGCAACTGAAATAAGTACGAATAAGAGAAGAAGAAATAAACAAGCTTCACGTTTCGTTGAAAAGTAGGTTAGTGGGTCACCATATCTAACAACCAACACACAGACCTACTAACAGACAACTACAACTTTTTTATAATCATCTATTCATACGTGTGAACGTATAAAACAAACACACATTTGCATATGTACATATGTATGTACATGTGTATGCGATATACATATGTATATTCATTCGTATGAAAATTAAAAATATTGAATTATAAAAAAAGACTATTTTATTTGTTTAAAAGTATTTGATTTGCTGTTGCTATTTTTTTTTTGTTGATTATTAATACATAATACAAAAATATACTCGTAACATATGAATTCTTTGCTTCATTTTCGTAACAAGTTTTTCTTATTGGAATTTATTTATTTTTAATTTATAGATAATGAGTGCAATTCAGAAATAAATAAGTAAAATTAATAGAGTTGTTTCTATCAAGTTGATTTACGACATTGTGAATTGAATCAAAAGACCGGTGGTTGTTGCGTGCAGGGAGGGAGGGGGAGGGAGGTGTTATTCCTATATATATAAATATTTAGTATGTGCGTGTATGTAGATATGTATTAAAATAGTTTGAGTGCAGAAGAAAGCTGGATGTGAGTGATTTAAATGAAGTTCTCAGTTTCTTGAAACGAAGATAAGAACTGAATATATGTATGTACATATACATATGACCATGTTTGAAATGCAAACTGGGGATTATTGCAGGCGAGTAGATAAAAAACATTTTTATATATTAAGAAGATTTTCTATTTAAATTCTTTCTGATTTAGATTTTTAGATATTTTTATCTAAGTCCAATAATTAATTTTTCCATTGTGAATCTTTTTTAGTTTTTAAAACATATTTCCCTAAGTTTTTCAGTGTGTTGAAGGTCATTTTTTTTCTTATCTGCTCAACTTAATGTTAAATTGATTGAAAATATTTATTAAAAAATGCATACATACATAAATATTCATTTAAACATTATTTCGAATAACTTAAGTTGCTGTAATATTTTCTTTCACAAATTGTTTTTGATGTTTTTGGCACATTGCTGACTTGCACATCTAGATTTTTTGGCATATTCATGCAGTTAGACGACAAAATATTTTTATACCACCAATGAAACTGTCAGTTTTATTTGATTCTTCTAAAGGTTGTTCCAATATAATGGCCAAAAATTAAATATCAATTATGTTTGCTGGTTATAATATTCTTTATATGTAAAAAAAATTCAAATTCCCCACAAAACATTTTCGAAACAAATTTATGGGTTATAAAATTAAATTTTAATGGGCGTACCACTGCCAATTTTTTAAATAAAAGGTTTTGTGTTTAGTTTTGTAAAAATCGGCACAGTAGAACCACTTAAAATAAAATATTAAATTTTTAATTTGCCTGACTCCGCCCATTTTTTCAAGTGGAATATTGTGTCTATTTTTGAGCTCAAGGTGTGGTAAATTTCGTACAAATCGGTTAAGTAGAACCACGTGAAATATAAGAATAAATTTTAATGGGTATCGCCCCGCCCATTTTTTCAACTCTAAAATTATGCAATTACACAGAGAAAACAGTGCCTACTAAATACTTCATAAAATAGAACAAAATTAATAAGAAATCTCTATGGTTTTTTTTTCAATAAGGAAATCTTATTAATTTCATAGAGAAAACCTTTTTGAAAAAATCAAGAAGAAATCTTGTTGTTTTTATGAGGTTATCTACTTGATTTTTTCAATAAAAAAAATTTGCGTCTTTATTCTCTGTACTTATGTACTTTCATTTAAATTCTATACCATATCCATATGTATGTAGTATATTGTAGATGTTATTTATTTATACATACATACATACATACATACACATTATGTTATTTTCTTAACTAACTTACTCACCGAGTATTGAACCAGCAAACTTCTACCTGATAGACAATATAACCATTGAAATTATTGTGCATACATTCTTATACAAAAATGGAAAAGATCATAAAAAAAGTTGTCTCTATGTCTATTTATAGAAACGAAATAACAAGACACCTCATAAAATCAGGAAGATTTCCTTATTAAAAAATCAATACGATGCTTTAGACATACTCATATAGGAACCTACTAAAATCAAGAAGAAAATCTTATTGAAAAAATCAATAAGGCAACCTAATAAAATCAAGAAGAAAACCTTTTTAAAAAATCAAGAAAGCAACCTAATAAAATCAATAAGAAATCCCTATAGTTTACAATTTATAAGAAAACCTAATATAATCAAGAAGTTTTTCTCTATGGATTGTTTTTTTTTGGTGCCAAAAATAACGGAAATTGAGTAAAAAAAGTTGTGAATAATAAGATTTCTTCTTGATTTCATGTGGTTTTCTTCTTGATAAAATTAATAAGATTTACCACATAAAAACAATAAGGAATCTCTATGAAAAAAATCTTCGCTTCTTTCTGCTGGGATACCCTTTAGCCTAAAAACGGTTCATAGAGAAAATCTTCTTGATTCTATGAGGCAGTTTTTTCTCTGAGTACTAGAACCAAAGGTGTTTCCTAGTTTTCGCAGCAACCAAATAAGTAGAATATCATAAAATGAAATAAAAAAATTTGTGGCCGGGCCCCCGCCCTTATTTTACGATGAGACCATTAAGATTTATTATTATACATCACGTGGTTCAACTTCACCGAGTTTTATGAAACTTACCACACACCTTGAGCTCTAAAATAGACACACTCTTTCGTTTAAAGATATAGGCGTAGTCACGCCCATTAAAATTTAATATTTTATTTTACGTGGTTCTACTTTACCGATTTTAACAAAACTTAACACACAATTTTAACAGATTTTTTGTCTGAAAAAGCTTACTTACTTCCAGTTTGGTTCCATAATTTTTGTTCGAAATTGTCTGATAGAACATTGCATTGAAGTCGGTTTTTTAGGCAGAATTATTATTTTTGGACTACAAAAGCTGCGTCGGATACCGCAGGCAGATATCATCTAAAGCGGTTAAATAGTTCAAAAGCTTTGAAGAGCTTTGAGCTTGAAATGATCTGAAAGTTGCAGGCATGGCCTGCGACGTATTACAACGGGACCTACTAATAGACCAAATACAACTGCCAATTCAATCTAACCTAACATAGAAACAAAAATCTAGAGCACGATCTGCTGCATTTATTGAAGATATAAATTTTTCTTTAAACAAAAATATGTACATATATAATAAAAATATTGCGTCCAGTCCAATGAAGCCATTTCTACTAAAATGCAATTATTGGTATATAATTTTGTACATACATATTTACATACATGTGTACAAATTTTGAAATTAAAGCATGACTCAGGCTGAATTGGAACCCATAAACAAAATTATCAATTATTACCGCATGTATAGATTTACACAAAAAAAAAGGCTATAAAAAGTATTAAATATTCATACTCATACCTGTATTTTTTTTCTTCGTATAAATAAAATTAAAAAAAAAAATACATACATATATAATAAAAACAACAAAAACCTTACACAAACAAAATCTCAATTACAAACTTATAATATAATATAAAATGGTTGCATATGAGTTGTTTTGTGTTGTGGCCTCGTAACCTACTTTTTTTCGCAGTCGATTAAGAAGAAACAAAAGCAACAACAAATTTAACTACTACAGCAAAAAAAAAAAAAAAAACAAAAACGGCAACAGCTACAACAACAAATTAATTAAATAATAAAAAATATAAAAATCTTGTCATAATTTTTTTCCTCTGCGAAATTAACAGACAGACAACAGAACAAATTAATAAAATAAAATTAAAAAACACAAACAGTTGCTTTTGTTGCACTGCACAGTTACAGTGAGTGAGCAGAATTTGTATGGGGGTTTTTTTCTTTTCACCGACTGTATAAATATCCGCGATAATAAACTGTTCATTTAATTTAATATTTATCAACGTAAAATTCTTTCTTTTATGAAAATGTATTTTTGATTTAAATAAAATCAATGTTGCACATTTATAGGGATTACAGGCCGAGTACATTACTTCCGTTTTTTTATTTAACATAAAAATAAATTATATTTTTATTTTGCCCTTTTGCAAAAAGACCAACGACAAGGCGAGTATTTTGGAAAGGTATTTTTTTTAAATATTTTTTTTTTACCAAAGTTAGCTTTAAACAAAGTACATGTGACATAAAGTAGTTTTAATAAAAATTACCTTTTATAAAGAATAACTTCTATAAAAAGTACTTTTTTCAAAAAAGTACTGTTTTAAAAAAAGTACTTTTTATAAAAAGTTACTTTTGTAACGATTAACCTCTATAAAGAGTAACTTTTATAAAGAGAAACTTATAAAAAGTACCTTTAATAAAAAGTATATTTTATAAAAAGAACCTTTAATAAAAAGTACCTTTTATAAAAAGTACATTTTATAAAAAGTACTTTTTTTAAAAAGTACCTTTAAGAAAATGTATCTTTTGTAAAAAGTATCTTTTATAAAAAATATCTGCTATAAAAAGCACCTTTTATTAAAAAGTCCTTTTTATAAAAAGTACATTTTATATAAAGTACCTTTTATGAAATATACCTTTTATAAAAAGTACCTTTTGTAAAAAATACCATTTATAAAAAGTACCCTCTCAAAAAAAATACCTTTTATAAAAAGTACATTTAATAAAATACCTCTTTTAAAAAAAGTACCTTTTATAAAAAGTATCTTTAATAAAAATCATATTTTGTAAAAAGTATCTTTTATAAAAAGTATCTTTTGTTAAAGCCATCTTATATAAAAATATCTTTCAAATACGTTTTACTAAAAGGTCCTTATTGTAAAAAGTACATATTATGAAAAATTACCCTTCATATAAAGTACCTTGCATAAAAAGTACCTTTCATAAAAAGTGCCTTTTATGAAATGAACCTTTTATAAAAAAATACTTTTTATAAAAAGTACTTTTTATGAAAAGTACCTTTAATAAAAGGTATCTTTCATAAAAAAAGGTATAAATAAAATAATAAAAGGAACTTTTTATAAAAAGTATCTTTTATAATAAGTGTCTTTCTAAGGAGTACCTTTTATAAAAAGTACCTTTAATAAAAACTACCTTTTATAATACCCCTTATTGCGAATGGCGTCGTCGACGTCACATGAAGACGACAGTAAATATTGACACTTGTCTGCTCTTTATCGGTAACAAGTGGATCTTATTGACAATCTCTTACTAATCTCTAAGGTTTTGTAAATTAATGGAGCGTGTTAATAAAACTCAATTGTTGTCGACAAAGAGTAGACAAGTGTCAATTTTTACTGTCGTCTTGATGTGACGTCGATGACGCCATTCACAATAAGGGGGAATAATTAACTTTTGTAAAAAAACCTTTTATAATAATTAACTTTTATAAAAAGTACCTTTTATAGAAAGTACCTTTTATAAAATGTGCCATTTTTAAAAAGTACATGTTATAAAAAGTACCTTTTATGAAAAAATAGTATCTTTTATTAGAGGAATATTTTTTCTGCAAAACTAGTTTTTTTTTGAGTTGTAATACTATTGCAGTAAATGAGCGATATGCAGATACATAAATAAATAGGTACATGTGTTCTATTTTCATTTGCTATAAAGTAACTTTGTTGTTAACAAAACATTTTCGCTTAAAGCTTTCAAATAAAATTTTTAATGGAAATTAAAATTAGAAACATAATTTTTGCTGAAAAAAAACGAATTAAGATGTTGGAATAAGTATTCAAATTCCAAAATGCTGAGGAAAAATTGGAAAATAAATGTATTTATTTCTGTATCTCTGGTCCACAAAACTCATAAACAATTTTTAGCGATTATGTCGCATCTATATTAAAAGAAAAAAGAAAAAAAAAGAAATAAAAATAAAACTTCTGGCTAAAATTAACACACTTCTATTACAAAATTACATAATGGATATTCATCATTACCAAATTATTTATGAATACATACAAATGTACATATGTATGTATGTAACTTGTGTAATTTTTTATTTGTAGTTTTGAACACAAAAGAAAAAAGTAAATATCCGTCAGTATGTTGAAATTTTCCATTACATTTGAATTTTGAGTATAATTTTTTTCGCTTACATTTTTGGTTTATAAATGTATGTATGTACATATAAATATATATGTACATATGTACATGTATAAATATATGTATGCACATGCCTGTAGTAAGGTGGGCGTGCAAAGGTACGTACGTACTTTTGTTTAAAAATGTTATACATTATTATTTTTTTTTTTTGCTTAGTTTGCCTTTTCAACAAATAATGATCTCTACTGTTTGAAAACTTACATAATGTATGTATGTACTACAATTATGAATAAGCAAATTAATGTTTGACAGACAATACAGCCATTTAAAATGTCATACCGCAAAGGGAAATCAACCATTAAATAAAATACATATTTTGTTAAATGTATTTTTTTTTTGAGAAGCGCATGTTTCGTGGTAGTTCTGAAAAGATAGTTTTTGTAAAAGGTACTTTTGAAAAAATTTACTTTTTGTACATTTTTGGAAAAAAAATTTACTTTTTGTAGTGGTAGTTCTTATTTTTTATTTATCTTTTGTTAAAGGTACTGAAACAGGGATGGCAAATTTGGTACAATTGTACCTTTTTTGGTACTATTCAAACTCGGAAAGTACAATAGTACATCAATGACTAATTTAGTACATTTAAGGAATCTCCAAAGTTTCACTCCGCATTTTTTTTTTCAAGCGGCTGCATATGGGCTTTTCTCCGAGAAATTCCACTTTTTTGTCGCGTGCGACAGCAAGCAATTAACCTTGTATTTCTGAATAACATGACTCGATTATTCTTAAAATTATATCTAACGTAGAACTGTTGACGGCCTACACAAATAAAGAAAGAAGTAAAAAAAAGGACCGTTTTCTTTGAAAAAACAAACATATTTGCTTGGTGTCGCACGCTACAAAAAGATGACATTCCTGTGGAATTGCCCATAAGTAAATTTTCACTTTTGAACAATGACACTTATATTCTTCTCACTTGAAAACAGTCTTGTGAAAGCAAAACGCAGGGAGAAAATAAAAAAATTTTAACTCGTCCATTTCCAAATAATTTTTCTTCTAAATTCGGATTTCAACTTAAACAGTTGCAAGCAACCTTATGCTTTAACATTCCAATTTACAAGAAAATTTGTGAAAACGATTGGGTAGCCAGAATTATGTCGATTATTTTTATAAAAACAAATAAAAATATGTAATTTTAACTAAAAAAATCTTTTGGTACAATTAAGGTAAAAAAAGTAAAATTTTTTAAAGTTTTTGGTACAATTTAAAAATTTTCAATGCCATCCCTGTACTGAAAATATACTTTTTGAAAAAGCTATCTTTTGAAAAAAAAAGTACTTTTTTGTAAAACACAATTATATTAATTATTTTGTTGTAAAAAGTACTTTTGAAGAAGGTAGTTTTTGAAAAAGCTACCTTTTGAAAAAAGATACTTTTTGTAAAAGGTAATTATTTTAAGTATTTTGTTGGAAAAAGTACTTTTAGTAAAAGGTTCTGTTTGTAAAAGTACTATTTGTAAAAGGTACTATATAGTTATATTTTCTGTAAAAAAAGTACTTTTGCAAAATGTATATATTTTTTTGCAAAATCGTCTTTTGTACAAGGTACTTTTTGTTAAATGTTTTTAAAAGTAGTTTTTCTTTATTTTCACATATTGTATGTTAAATTTTTTTTGATCAAAAAGATTTCAAAATTGCTATTCCAAATACCATCAAATAATAAGAAATACATACATATCGTGTTATAACCGCTAATAAAGCTGAAGCGACATAATAATCGATTATCTGTGATAGTAGACAATCGATTTTCGTAAAAAAAAACGAAGTCCAAAAAATGTGTCGTTTAAGAAGCTATTTTGGCGGTTATGTCTCGAAACGTATGAATTTCATTTCCGAAAACCCACGAACAGTTTTTGAATTTTATATTGTCATCAAAAGCATTAAAAATTATTACTAGAGAAAAAAAATATTCAGTTCTTGAAGTTGTGTTTACAAAATGTGTTTTTCATTTGTTAATAATTAAATGTACACATAATTTTTTTTTAGCTTTTGTTAATTTTCTTTTATATATTTTATTGATTTTTTTTAATATTTTAACCTTGAAGTCAAAATCAAAAACCTCATAAAACAATTTATGGTATGTATATGTGTTAAAAAAAACAAAAAACGAAGAGCAACAAATGTAAAATTTTTTTTACTAGACCTAGATTTTTTTTTTGCATATTTGCTGAATAAAAGATACATGCGTAAAGAAATTTACATGAAAGATCGAAATATAATGGAAATAAAATGTACACTTGTGCCACGATTTACGTGAACGATATGATTATATTTTAAACTTACCAAGTTGTTGAAAAATATAAGAAGAAAATGTCAAATGAACAATAAAAAAAGTACTTTTTGTAATAAACACTTTTAGTAAAAAGTGTCTCTTTAGGTTATGTTAGGTTAGGTTAGGTAGATGGTGGCAGTCAGAAACCAGGACTCACTTAGATTGTTTTGTTCCACTGTGATACCACGGAGACTCTGCTTATGTGGATGCCCCACCGTCGAACCAAGCAGAGCTCAATATAAAGCTACTAACACGTTGCAGTTCAACATGAGCAACGTCAGAAAGTTCCCTGAACTCAAGAGCGTCCATTATGTGGCCATTATCTTTCTTGCAAGTCCAGAACAGTGACACAGAAAATGTTCAGCACTTTCTTCTTCATCGATATCCTGGCAGCTGCGGCAAAAAGCATTGTGTTCGACCTTTAACCTTTGTGCATGCCTACCTATGAGACAGTGTCCGTTTAGTACGAACACTAGAATCGAGATTTGTTTCCTATTCTTCAAAATTAAAGAAGCCGTATTTTTTCTATTTCGATGAGTCCATAACTGCCTTGTGATCACGCAATCATTTCTTGTGACCTACTTCCTATTTGTTTCAGCCTAAGTCTGACTTTGCAAAAGGGGTAGGGGTAAACCCACACATTTCAAACCCGGTGGAACTTATAAGGTTGTCAAAACTCTAGCAAGCTCATCAGTCCTAGAGTGCCCCTGAAAGCCCTTTATGCCCTGGGATCCAGATGATCCTAATATCAAACTGCTCTGCCATCTCATTTAGAGATGATCGGCAGTCGAGGGCTGTTATTGGCCATAATAGCTGCTCGACTATCAGTGTATATGTTAATCAAAGTCGTTGAAGTGACATTCACTTTCAACCAATCCGCAGCTTCTTTTATAGCAAGGATCTCTGCCTGGAAGATACTACAGTGATCCGGAAGTCGCTTTGCAGTACGAAGACCTAAAGCCTCTGAAAAGACTCCATAACCCACACCTTACTTCTAGTGTTTTGGAGCCGTACGTATAAAAATCAACACTTTTTCTTGTACCTGGAGTTCCATTCATCCACAATTCTGTGGATGGTATCCAGGGTGTCTACTCTGTAATTCGAAACGAAAGAAAATGCTTTCGAATTTACATGTTATAAGCATAGAAATTCTAAAGCATTTTCTTTCGTTTCGAATTACAGAGTAGACCCCCCGGTTTTATAAACACGTTCGTGTAGTAGAGCAGGGGATATTTTGTCAACAATCCATCCCCAAGCTTCATCATCTTCTATTCTACAGTGGCCGGTTCCATTTCCGTTCCACAGAAAGGTACAACGAAGACGGATTGCCGAGGTCGTTGGCATCTCCTTCGCTACTAGGTCCAATGTTAGTAGTAGGTAAAGGAGCATCCCCAGTGCATCCGTAGGAGTAGTGCGAAGAGCACTGGTTATATGCAAGGATGCAAGTCTTTACACCTTGTGTGTAAGATATGTGATACGTCTTTTTCTCCAGGAACGGCCACCACACGATAATCCCATACTTGAGAATTGTACGTACGATTGCAGTATAGATCCAATGAACGATTTTTGGGGCAAGACCCCAGTTATTCCCAATGGATTTTTTTTTTTGCATAGATAGAGTGAAATTGTTACTTTTTTCACTCTCTCTAGAATATTAGTTTTGAAATCTAAGCTTTGCATGAAGAATAACACCGAGATATCTTGCAGTGTTGGACACTTTTATCTACGTATTATTAAGATTGATAGGTTGGAAAAAAGATATCTTATACTTCCTGGAGAAAGAGGACTAGTTCTTTATTATTAGGATTAACGGAGAGGCCTCGTCCTCTCCGCCCATCTTGCTAAATGTGTAAGTATCTCTTTGCAGAAAGTACTTTTCTTAAAGTAAGTTGTAAAATGGATTTTTTTAGCAATGAAAATAGATTTATTTGTTTTTTTTTTCAAATTTCGTTTGTGTGTTTTTTGGGGGGGAAATTGTTGATAAAAATTATTTTCATTGAGTAGAACAAAAGAAAAAATTTAAGAAAAATTTGCAACTAAACACAACAGCTAGAACAGCAGTTAATAAGAAAATAACAGCGGCTATAACAACGGCAACTGCATACAAACAAACTGCAAACTGCATTATTGCTCATCAGGCGTCGCAATTAACTGACCTCCTCCTAGAAAATGAAATTGCGGTTGTATATGGCCCTGGCTAAATATGTTTGTTGTTTTTGTTAGTTCATATTTTTTTTACTTATTTCATTGTATGTATTTTTTTCGTGTAATGAGGTGGTGTTATGTACTATGTATGATTAGTATACATACATATGTACATACACATGTATATATATGTATGTATGTATATATATGTATATGTACGTATGTGTCTACAAACACACTTCAGTATAGGTATACGAATTTATTATTAAGTCATATGTTTGTTTGTAAATATTTTTGTTTATTTTTTTTATAATCGTGTGAAAAAAAGTGTTGCCGTGTTGCATTATTTTGAAATCTTTCGTTTCTTAGTTAGAATCCATTGTTGATTAAAAAGTGTCGGCATCCCCAGCGAAAAAAATGCTTTTTTCCCCAGAAAAATTCCCTGAAAGCGCTCTCAGTTTTGGGGATTTGTCCCCAAATAAGGGTTTTTTTTTGTGATTTGGGGATATACATTTTATGAAAATCCTTAAAAAAAATCTCTGGGACTTTTCATACAATTTTTAACCCGAATCGCCAAAAAGAAATTCCCTATTTGTGGGCAAATTCCCAAAACTGAGAGCTAAAACAGCTGATTCAGATTATTGCCTCTCCTGTGCCTCGAGTCGAAACAATTTTTATCATACTGTGAAAAAACTAAATTTGTTGATATTTTTTGTGAGTAACCCTGTGTAAAATAGGACAACCAGTATAATTTTTTAATTTTTCCCGATGCGAGAACTTCTCACAAGTTACAGAAATCGGGCACTGTATTTGCTACTTAGAATAGGAGTATCTTATCCCGGGAACAAATGATTGGGAAAAGAAAAAACTCCCCGGAAAAATTCATAACTGGGCTGAAGATTTTCTGAAAAATTTGACAGCATCCTGTTAACTCAGTGTCTTTTTTAAATTAAACACAGGTTTTTATATAAAAAGTTATTTTATTTTTCAACATAGTCTCCTTTGAGTTCTATACACTTAGTTCAAGGTTTCTACAATTTTTGTATACCTTCCTCGATAAATCAGGTAATCAAAATAGGCATTTGTTTGTGAGATAATTTCATCGTTGGGGTCAAATCTCTTTCCGCCTAACCATTTCTTCAGGGTTGGGGAAGAAGAAATAGTCATTCAGGGCTAAATCTGTAGAATAGAGCGGATGAGGTAGTAATTCGTAGCCCAATTCATGGCTTCCACAAACTCTCTCACTTTCAATCTCCGATCGGCTAACACGATATCGTGAGTTTTTCAATTGTTTCGGGTATAGAGACCTCAAGGTTCGGCATCTTCCGTGCTTATACGGCCACAACGAAGGTCAGTGTTGCTATTTCAATTAAGAGGCGGGAAATTGAAAAAGCTATTGAGTTAATGATCCACCCTCGTGCTGGCAATTTTTTTTACTATTAGTACATTGGGAGCGCATTGCCCCATCTGACAATATTGTAAGATCTGACAACTGGCTTTACCGAGCTTTAATTGTTTTTAAATCAATAAGTAAATTAAATAAATAAATAAAATTATTACGACATGAATTTTTCGGTAGTCATTCTCATATTCGTTTCGTTAATCTTTGCTTAATTTAAGATTAATAGCTGATTGGGCTTCTGCATCCGATCCTAGATCTGGGGGCTGTCAGAACGTCTCCAGGAAGACATTTGACAGATGTGCTTAGATTTCCGTGAGAACCTGCCTTTACGGCCTTATCTCACGTGCACCCTTTTTAGAATGAACCTAGTGCCCATCCTCAAAGGCACATAGGTTGCAATCTTTGTATATAGTTATCCCTGTACTATATTCAAGTACCTTGCTGAGGTACTTTGAGCTATGAAAACTCTTTACGCCGTAATGACTTTGTCAAAACAGTACTATCTATTGTATGACAACAGCACCTAGAATAGTCTAGTCTGGCTGACCTCGTCAGACCAACCACTAGCATTGATTTAACACTGGGAAGCCAAGACTATTCTCCCAGCGATTTTGGTGGCAACCAACAACCACCACGTTGAATTCTCAAAGTTCTCACGCCACAGGCGTTGTGTATACAGCCATAGCGAGGTCCCCAAGATAATTCCTCAATCATTACCGGCACAGCCCAACCACTCATCCGAGATGAACGCATGCCTGTGTCGCCAAAAATCCAGTGCCTACTCCACACACATCAAAATCATCCCTTAAACCCCGTGGGTAGGACGAACTCGGCGTTTTAGCAAAGGATCCTGACCACCGCTACATACACTCAAAATTTCAGCGCAGCTTGACTGTCGGGCAACCGGCACCCGTGGTACCAGACACAAGCATCTGGTGATAGCTCGTAGTTCCACCATAAAGGCTTCACCTCTATCGTCTTTTGAACTCAGGGTAGTTCTAGGTAACGCTGCACCTAACTGACATCAACAGGAATCTGTCTTCCTTTTATAAATATGTGCACTCCTTTCCTCTGGATGATGTACCTAAGGTACGTCAACGAAAAAAGCCACATCACCTCAGCTGGAGCCCCGCGATTGCCACACCCGTAGTCAAAACTAGATTCCCCCGGGGGGGGGGTGGCGGGGAAGACAGTTGACAGTGAAGATTTATCTGGCACGGTTTGTGAAGGTTATACCGTCCATGGTCGGTCGTCAGAGCCTCGTCAGCTAATAACAGGGTACGCCACGTGTAGGGGAGGTTGATAGTTGTGCAGAATAGGCTGTGGGGCGCATCACTACACCATTGGTACCCACTGAGGCCCTATGCTCCCTATAAGGAGCCAAAGGAACCAATATATTCATATTCGTGGTTCGTGACAATTTTGCGTAAACTATCTATTCATGCTCATATTCGAGGAAATGAATATTTGGGTATACACACATATACATACATACACACATACATACATATGTACATACCCAGCCAAACACATACATACATACATACATATATCGAGCCATGACCACCGAAAATCCTTAAGCGACATAGTTTTTGACGAAAGTCGATTATCTGTGATCGTAAATAATCAATTTTCATCAAAAAAAATATTTAAGTTCGAACATAATGTCATTTAAGCTTTTTTGGCGGTTATGGCACGATATGTATGAATGTATTTATATATACGATATATGATTTTTTAATTTGAGAAATTTTACTTAAGTCTTCCCAACACCCTGGCAATGGCGGTTGCATTAATAAGTATTATTTTATTTTTATATATTCAGGCATTGTTGTAGTTGTTGTTATTTTTGCTATTATTTTGTTTAATTTGTGTTTGCCAGTATGTTGTTTAACAAAAAAAAAATAAACTCAACAACAAATAAATAAATAAATATAAACAGCAACAACAAATAAACAAAAACATCAGCAACAACAACGACAACAACAAGAGCAACAACAACATTTTTGTGAGGCGCGCGCTCGCGCAAAAAGTATGTCAAGGTTTTTTTGACGTTGCGTTAAGTTTTTTTTATATATTTTTTTTTAAATTATTCAATGTGCTAGTGTTTGTTGTTGCTATTTAATACATTAGCAGTACAGGTATTGTTGTTGTCGTCGTTGTTTCCATTGTGTGTGCTGCTCGTGAGTGTTTAAGTATTCAAGTGAAATACATACTACTAAAAATTGAAAACGAAAACCCCGCTGTACATACCCTGCAGGAAATGTCAATAGTAAAATTATACTGATTATCTATTGACGATATCACCAGTACTACTGACAAATTATTCCCCAACTAATGTTATCTACTTTTGACATTTAACACAGGCTTGTCCTACGAAATCTACCAGTAGACTTCGTCAATACTGACTAAGTAGTTCTTGTGGGATCACATGGCGAAAGTGTCAGTAGTGAGATTGTACTGACTTACTATTGACGATATCACCACATTGTGGGAAATGTCCGTAGTAAAACTGTACTGATTTACTATGGACGCTGTCACCACCTGCAGGCAATGTCAATAGTAAAATTATACTGATTACTTAAGTATGGATCTGAAAATGTGACACATCCTTAACTGATAGCACAAAATCTTCCACAGGGTCAAAAAAGGTTCCATAATTAGCACTTTCACTGGAAATTTTTTAGTTTTCTATTTTTATACAATATGTATTGTTATTTTATTTGTTTTTTTTTTTTGTAATTTCTTTTATATAAATGTTTTTTTAATTATTGTTCAATACACCTTTATTAACCTTTTAATTTGATTTCTTAAGCAAATTTTTATAAACACTTAAATTTTGTTTGACGCCACTTTTATTTTCAACAAACTAATAAAACATTAAGAAGAAGCATCGTTGTGTGTATTTGAAAAAATGTTTCTTATGCATGGAAAGCAATATTAATATGTAGACGCTCTGTTGACAATGTCACCAAAATAGTTGACAAAAGTGGTGACTTGGGTACACTTAACCCCACGTTTCCTTCAGGGTACACACAAACACAATGTTAGTAGAAATAAATATAAAAACAACAACATTTGCTGTTATTGCACTAACTTGGTGGTGTTGTTGTTGTTGTTGTTGTTGTTGTTGTTGTTATCTTTGCGGCTAGTTTACCTAAGTTGCTGGCTGCTTGTCCGTATATCTTAATTATTTGTATTTGTTTATTATTATATTAAAATTATACCCCCCAGTTCTGAAAATCACGGGATTTCAAAAGTAAACTATTAATAGCTGACTTGGCAATGGGATTTTATTGCGTTTTAAGTTTTTTTCATTTATAATAGGATAGTTTCTTCCAACTTCCAAATCTATAAAACGTAAAATTTACAAAAACAATGATTTAGATTTTATTAATTTTTAGAAATCACCGTGATTTAGCATGTCGTGATTTGCAGAACAGGCTCGATAAAATTGAATATATACATACATACATACATACATATCTGTTGCTTGTAAAACAACAATAGTAATAATAATAATACTCCTAATAACAAGGCAATAAATAATAAGTAAACTTTTTAGTATTTTTTTATCCAAATCCCATAACAATTAAACCTTCATTTTTTTTTATATGGTTTTTAAATCATTTATATCAATTAAAGACAAATTTTAAATTTGAATTATAGACGGCTACTGCACGCATTAGTCATAGGTATTAAAGTCCTGCACAAGACTATTTATAAGACCTTCCAAGACATGAGAGATTTTTCAAATGCTTTACTACAGCGAAATATTCTAAAACAAACGCTAAACAACAATGTTGGCAAGACATTTGTTTCAGTTGTTGTCACTATGATACTGGTACAACACTTACCACACTTCATGAATTCCCTTAATAATTGACAAATATATGTGCGTGAATGTATGTTGTAATAAAATCAAACAATAATTTTAAAAATAGTATAATTAATTTGCATTTAGTAGTTACAAGTGTAATTTGGTAAAAGGTTAGTTATATTTAAAATATTAATACCTTGAGAAATAGATTAAAAAAATATAAATAAGTAGATATGTATACATATTTGTATTTGTTTTTCCAAATACCTTTTAATATGTACATTAGTGGGTCCCAAAGAAAAAACATTTTTTTTTTAATTTTCATGGGTGCTCAGCACAATTTTAAAGCTTATAGGGAATAGGGTCAAGTGTTTTTGATTTTATTTTTGAGATTTTTCGGAAAAGGTTTAAAGATTTAACAAGTCGCTGGCCGTTTTTTTTTTTGTGTTTTCTTCATAACTTTGTCAAAAACCACGCTTTTCTTCATAACTTTGTCAAAAACCACGCTTTTCTTCACTTTTGAGGTTACAAAAATTGGAATTATATTTCCTTGAGAAAATCTAGCTATAGATATGTATATCGCAATTTCTTAGAGGAAATCCTTAAAGAAATTCAGCTATCGACAAAAAAAAAATTCTTAAACAACTTTAGTTATCGCTAACACAAGTTGCATAAATAAATTCTTAAAGAAATCTAGTTATCGATGACAAAATTTCTACGAAAATTTAATTATCGGTAACAATATTTCCTTACGAAAATCTATCTTTAGATATATCGAGCCTTATTTTCGACTTTATCATAAGCGACATGTAATCGAAAATATACTTTTTTATGGAAATTATAATTTTATGTGCCTACCCATAATTTAGAATTATCAAAATGCAAAAATTGTTCACAAATTTTTAAGATACGGATTGTAAAATTTTATCGTAAGCGACAATTTACGTATGTATGTATGTAAAACAAATTTGAATATTATAAAAAAACCTTCTCCTGAAAACTTTTATTTTTGTCGCTTGCGATTACATCGAAAATAAGGCTCGTTATGTGTGTATGTAATTATAACAAAATTTCTTTGAGAACATCCTTAAAGAAATTAAGTTGCCGACAAAAAAATCCTTAAGTAAATCAAGTTATCGATAATAAAATTTGCATAAAGAAATCCTTAAATAAATCTAGTTATCGATAAAAACAAAATTCCTTCAAGCAGCTCAGTTATCGATGACAATTATTGAATTATAGATGACAATTATTATTACAATTATTATTACATATTAATAAAGCTTAAGCGACACAATTTTCGAACTTCATATTTTAATCAAAATCGATTATTTGCGATCGTAAATAGTCGATTTTTGTAAAAAAAAAAGAAACCAAGTCCAAGGAAGTGTCTTTTAAGCTATTTTAGCAGTTATGGCTCGATATTATTATTATTATTGAATAATCCGTGACAATTATTGAGTTATTAAGAATTCTTAAGAACAATTTCTTTAAAGAAATTCGGCTATCAATAACAATAATTTATTTCAACTAATCCAATTATCTATTTTCGTCAATGGCAAACTTTTCCAAAAGAAATCTGGTGTTCTCGTAATATTTTTTTTAGGAAATCTTTTTAGCGTTAATAAGAAAATACGTTAATCAATTGCGAACCGAAAATCGTAATATTTATATATATATATATATATATATATATATATATATATTCGTTTGCGTTAACGATATTGTCATTCTGTAATTTCTTTTTCATAGTTTTTGAGTTGAGACTACTTGCGCGATATGAAAGTTAAATTTATATATTTTTCGTGCTGGCCATTTTAAATACCTTTTACATGAGATTTTTACTGTCATTCTGTTACTTTCCTGTGAATATATTATCAAATGAGGCGTATTGCATTTCGAAACTTAAGCTTTTTTTTTAACAATAAAAACCTTTTTCCGTATTCCGACTTTAGTCACATTTACCTGAAGAAGAAGAATAAGAATAAGAAGAAGAAGAAAGTAAGGAAATTTCCTTACCAACCCACTTAAATATTGAATAAGTTGTTTTATACATTCCATGACCCATAAAAACTTAAATAGGTATACACCCACATATTTACATATAAGTAGAAATATGTACATGAAATAACAAAAAAAACTGAACATTTTTTTAAACCAATTTTTTCCAGATTTTCTTTTTATACATTTTTAGTAGACTTAGAGATAACAGTTTGTTGCTATAAATGTATATGTGTGTGTATGTTTGCAGCGTGATATCACATTTTGTTTTAACCTTACACAATATTATTCCTGGTGTGACTTTCTTGTTAAAAACTTCACATGGAGTTTTGAATAATAAGTGTACGCATACACACACGTATAATTTGAGTTTATACGTGTGCATGTATAACAGTTAGGGCCAACGAAATATTATTACGAGTGTCGTATTACGACTTCGATTACGACGATTTTGTACTAGACTAAAGAACATTGTAACATTTTTTCTTTAATCTAGCACAAAATCGTCGTAGGCGTATTCGATATACGACACCCGTCATTAAGCCCATTATCAAAAGAAATTGCTTTAAGAGGGTTTTTTGATAGAAGATTTCTAAATAAATTCTAATAAGTCAATTTATACGAAATCGATGTAGTCAAAGTACTGGAAAAATAAATGCATATTTCGCTTTCGATTTCGACTACATACTACATTTTAGTCCTAAATTAAAGATATAATAAATGCTGCGGTTTTACTCAATATATTACCAACAATTATTAGTCAAACTCGAAATACTCCAACCACGATAAGTGGAATTGTTTATTATGGGCGTGTCCTGTCCACAAACTAAAAATATGTGTGCAAACTTTAATTCAAATATTAATATCCCCTCATTAATTTTTGTGTAATTAAGTTGGCAAGAAAAATTATGCAATTTTCTACAAGCAGTTAATAGCTTGTGGGGTTGACGTAATAATAGATTGTGACAAGCAGTGTACACTTTCAAATTAGTCAATTTGCAAACAAACATGCACACAAGACTTCGGTTATTTTAATTTCATCATAAATAATTCCTATAAGGAAAATGTAATTTTTAAATATCTCGAAACAAAGGGATATTTACTCTTCCACAGTCACTTTTTCCCTACTAAAATCTTTTTAAATAGTGTGCATGTATGTGTGAAGGTTCTCTATTTCTGTTAATCCTACTACATACTATTAATGATAACATAAGAAAACTTACATGTAATACGTACATACAGACATATATATGTACATATAAAATATGTATGTATGCATATGTACTCGTCCATATACGACGATGAAAATTGTAATGAAAATGGAATTAATCTCTCTAACATAGACCTGAATCTGTGTTCGAGTTGTTGTAGCTGTGATGTGAGTTTGATTATTCGTTGTTTTATTTTCTGCTCTGCTATTTCAAAAGTAGGTCAAGCAGAGCTGGTGTAAAGTGATGACAGCCAAGCCAGTCAGCCACAGACATACGTAGACGAATATGGTTACAGTTGTTGACTGTGGCCGACTGAACGAACGAACGAACGTACAAACCAACCAACAAATAGGTATACGATATAGTGTGTGTGTATGTACATACTAACAAAACAATATTACAAAGCAAATACACAAACCAAAAAGCAGAGCTACACTTTCACTTATTATCTATATACATACATATACATATGTATGTAGGTATGTATGTGCAACATATTATTTAATAATAATACATTTATTACTAAAAAAAATAAAACATCACTCATACATGAACGTAGGAATCAGTGTTTTCTCACAAATCTGCTAGTGGCTTAAACTTTGTAATAGTTCTACTCTCAGATACTTGCTATACTTACGTATGTATGTTTGTGTGTATGTGTGTATCTCTGGCTTAGTATGGTGTAATAATATTTCATTAAAACAACTACAAAAACAAAAAACACACATTCTCAGGCATGCCCCCCTTTGTATACAAAAAACGTGATTACTCTCACATGCATTTTGTCCCCCCCATTTAATGTATGTATGTATAGATATTTGAATGCTCTTCTCTTCTTAGTCAACCTCTTACTCCCCTTTTTAAAAATGCCGCTCTGTTTCTTTATTACTTGTGTAAGTATTTGTTCTGTGTGTGTGCCTTTTTTGTTTATTATAAACAGCGTGACCATATTAGCTTATTTTGAGCTAAATTTAGCTTATTTGTTTCAGATTTAGCCTTAAAATTTTCATTTAGCTCTTAGCTTATTTTTTAGCTTTTTTTAAAAACTCATTTAGCTTTTTTAGCCTTTTTTTAGTCTAAATTGCGTGTTCTCTAAAAATATATTAAAAACATAAACAACTTATAAAAATTATAATTTTTTAGCATTGTAAAATAGTTTACAAAAAATACAAAATGTAAATTATACGACAATTTTATAACAGAAATGGAAAGAAGAAAAATAGTAGATAATGGCAGAATGGTTAGAATTCCAATGGAAAAAGTTAAATTCATATTAGTGGCCAAAACACTTTTTGAGTTTTTTGGGTATAAAATTATTTGACTTGAGTTGAACGTTCATTCAGCGGCATCAATTAACTTAAAACAAAAACCTGAAATAGCCTTAAGCCTGGATAACACTATGTACCGATTTTCGTCGGGCCACCTCAATAAAGTCATAAGTAATAAGCCAAAATGGCATTATTACTCAATTAATTCTGGAATAAGTCTATATGGGCTTATTACCAATGCAGTGTGGCGCAATTATGTCCTTGTATTTCAAGTAGTCGATAAATTAGTGCAAAATCTTTACTTATGACTTTATTTCACTGATCTGACGAAACTCGGTACATTGTGCAGATAGTGTGATCCATTACATTTTTAAAAACTTTTTAAGATTATTTTGGGGAAGTTTTTGTTTTGTTCTTCATTAAATCTAAAATATAATAATTAATAAATAATTTCATTAAGCAAATATTCTATATGTATAATAAAAAAATATGTTTGTGTAATATTTAACGTTAGTTTAGCAATAAGAAACTATTGAAAAGTGATCAAAGAAGTGGAAAAAAGTTTAGCTTTATTTTCTAGCCTAAACTGTAACTTTTTAGCTTATTTTAGCTTTTTTTCAAACGTGATTTAGCTTAATATTATTTTAAAATCTGGTCACACTGATTATAAAACGATTCATAAAATTTTTTGTATTTACATATGTATGTATATGTAGCTAGCTTAGCATGTGTTTGTTTACGAGTATAAATTCGTTAGTACTCGTTTTTGGGGCCTCGTTACACTACTACTTTTGTTGCTATATTTTCTACTACTTCTTCTTCTTGTTCTCGTAATGACACATTAACCACAGCCAACAGCGCTGCCAACACAATTAAAACAACAACAACTGCGAGTCATATTGAAAGCAAAAGTGAAAAAATACATCTTTTTTAGTACATCCATCAGTGTTCCCAGCTTAGGAGATTTAGGGCCTAAAATAAATTTTTTGTTCGTTTTAGGTATCTTTTGAGGATAATATCCCAGCCAGCAAACTCCCTAGAAATTCTGTCAACATTCTAATCCAAAAACGTATCAAGCTGTTTAAATGAATTCTAACAGATATACCTATTGTGGGAAATTTTGAGTTTCAGAATGACACGTGTCTGAATCAAAAGATTTCTCATTATTATATACTGGTTACGCTTTTTAGGGCAAATGTTTGTCAAGTGTGACCGTACCTTTACACGGCACACTTTTGTTTTTTAATATAAAATGAGTGTCAGTGCACATTTTTTATATAAAATGAGTTTCTGGCACAGCTCACTTTTTCTTTATAAAATGAGTGTTTGTCAAAGCCGATATTTTTTTTATTGCTAATTAGTGTCTGTCACAGCACACTTTTTTTTTTAAATATAAAATGAGCATCTGTCACAGGATTATTTTACTTTAAAATTAATGTCTGTAAAATCAATGAATGTCACAGCACACTTTTGTTAATATAAAATGAACATCTCCAACAGCATTTATTTACTATAAATCTAGAGTCTGCCACAGCACAGTTTTATTTTGAACATAAAATTAGCATCTTTCACATAAGTCTTATTATAAAATTAGTGTCTGTAAAATCATTGTCTGTCACAGCACACTTTTGTTAGTATAAAATGAGTTTCTGTCCCAGCATAATTTTAATTTTAATATTAAATAAATGTCTGTCACATTATAATTATTTTTAATATAAAATGAACGTCTTGCACAGCACCATTTTTTTAATCTAAAATGAGTATTTCACAGCACCCTTTTATTTAAATATAAACTGAGTGTCACTCACCGCATCCTTTTTTTATAAACATATTTTTAATATAAAATTAGTGTCTGTCACAGCACAGTTTTATTTTGAATATAAAAAATGACCATCTGTCACATAAGTCTTTTATTTTAAAATTAGTGACTGTAAATTCAGTGTCTGTCATGCAGACTTCTTCATTATAAAATTAGTGTCTCACATAAGTTATAAAATGAGTGTCTGCCACAGCACACTTATGTATGTTAATATAAAATTAATAAATTAGTGTCTCTCTTTTTTTAATATAAAATGCGCATCTGTCACATAAGTAATAAAATGAGTGTCTGCCACAGCACACTTATGTTAATATAAAGTGAAAATTTGTCACAGCACACTTTTGTTAATATAAAATGAGTGTACGTCACAGCACAACTTTGTTAACATAAAATAAGTATCTGTAAAATCAGTGTCTCTCACAGCACACTTTTGTTAATATAAATTGAGTGCCTGCCACAGCAAAATTTTGTTGATATAAAAGTATAATATAAAGTAATGTTATAAAATTAGTGTCTGTAAAATCAGTGTCTGTCACAGCACACTTTTTTAAATAACTGTCTGTCACAGCACTGTACACTACAGTACACTTATATTTTAATATAAAGTAAGTGCCTGTCACAGTCCATTTTTTATTTCTGTAATATAAAATTATACTTTTTTTAATTTCGAATCAGTGTGTCACAGCACACTTTTTTCTTTTAAGCTGTTTTCATCGATTACGAGTTATTGATGTGTTAATTTACTTTATTTGAAAAGATCTTCTAAGATGGAACTAAAAATATGGATGGACCCATGAACCGATTTAAATATTTTTCTATTGTTTTCTGTTTAAATATTTTTTCCCTACCATAAGATTATTTTTTTAAGAAAAGCCTTTAAAAGGATTGCACAATTTTTTATGGTTTTCGTTGCTTTTCCTTCCCTATGGAATTTTTTTTACAAAAAAGCTTATATAGCAGCCCCCATATGTTACATAACGTCCAAATAAAGCTGACATTTCGCTTCAATCTGGCCATAGTTTACACTTAAGTCGTTACTAATTTTTCTTGTGCCTATTAATTTTATTTTTTCAGTAAAGTGTTTTTTATATTAAAAGTGATGTTTCGAAAGTGGTATATGACTTCGGTCGGCTGTTATTGCTTTGGACCATAGAACGAAATATGTACAAATAGATAAAATTTTTCAAAAATTAAGAAGAATTCAAATTTCCATCACTTATTTATTAATAACTAAAGTAAATATTGAATAATTTTTAAGTTTTTATAGCTATTGCTATTTATGTCGAAATACCGGGGTTAGAAAATAATTTTCGTAACAAAATTAATCGACACTATTACAGTTATAAATTTATTTTTGTTTTGATTTCTTTGTACTTAAAAGCAGCGTACGAAAATAAACGAAACAAATTGTTGAATTTGTTTTGCTTCGTTCTTTGAAGTGAGTGAAAAAAAAAACAAAACAAAAACAATGAGAAACATTGCTGAATTTGATTTTGTATTGTTTTTGTCCTGATCAAAAACCAGAGAACACAGCCGATCGACTGTAAGCCGGCTAACAGCCGCCTCCGGCCGCAAACAATATATTAATTTAATCGTGCGCCGCTAGAAAATATAATAATGGGAAATAAATGGAAACGTTTTAAAATATTTGCGGCGAATTTGACATCATATAATATTTTCACAATGTATGGTTAAAAGATAACAGAGACTTTAACGGCAAGTTGTGTATGAAGAACTTGCAGTTAAAGTTCAAGTTAACTCTTAACCATATATTGTGAAAAGGGACGTAAGTTTGTTTTATACTATGTTCACACTTATGTTTTTAAACATGTTTAATACATATTCACACTTATGTTTTAAAAAATTTTTAAGACAAGTTTTCTAAGAACTAAACACACTCGTTCACATTATATTTGAGATGTTTAAGGTTGACGTTTTGTGAATAAATTATTGTGTTTGTAAGAAATTTTGAACAATTATGCTTTTTGTTTGCTTTATTATTTTTAACCAACAAATATTTTTTTAAGCAATTATTGTGTTCCAAATAATTTTTTTAGCGTGCCACTATTTAATAACAACACAAAGTTGCCAGAGCTATCAAAAACGCACTGAGCATACTTCATTTACGTGTTTATCGATGAGTTTAATTTTAAAACTTGTTAACTGGATGCTTAACAAAACAAGTCAATGTATGGTAAAACATAAAAAAATTATTGTGTTTAAGCTCTTAAAGATGAACAGGACGTTAAACACGTAAGTGTTAACATATTCACCCTTATTCCATTTGTCGACGTCGACGTCACTTTAACACAATACTAAGAAATTGGGGCTTGTATACCCGTTCTCGAAAACAACTGACTCCTGTTGGCAGGCTAATGCCATTTTCTAGAACTAAGAGAACGGAAATATATTGTCATTAGCACAAAATTGTTCTCGAGAGCGAGTAAACAAGCCCCAGTTTTTTGGTATTGTGTTAAAGTGACATCGATGTCGACAAATGGAATAAGGGTGATTATTATATAGCTAAGTAGCAATTGCTATAACCGGGTGTCCTAAGACACCTCTCTTCTTTTTTTTTATTCATGTTGTTGTTTTGGCATTAAGATGAGTGTTTATAAATAAATTCGCTATGTTGGCTCTCCCGTTATAATGAGCGTCGTGTGTATATGTCTGTATATGGGTGTGCGTGCAGGCTTCTATTGACGGCTGCTACTAAATTTATTGTTAATGTAGGCAGTGCTGCCAGAATGATGATTTTATCATAATTTTTATGATTTTTGGACCGAAATATGATTTTAAGATTTTTGTTCTCGAATGATGATTTTTAATTTTGCAAATTATGATTTTTACTTTTAATACATACATACATATCACACACTAAATCATAAAGAGTCACAACTCAAAAAATTTCAGATGCTGAGTTGTTGCAAACAACTGTTGATACTGTACAAATGAAGCAAGTATGTAACATAAAAAAAAAAGTATAACGCAGAGAGCACAACTCTCCGTCCCCTCCTGGAGTCATTGAAAAAAAAAGAATAACAAAACGTCACTTTACAAAAAAAGTCATGTTAGAGAAGTGACGAAAAATCGGTCCGGAATATATTCAAATCTTGCACAAATGTATACCAAATCGTTTAAAAGAAGTCATTCGTCGCTAAGGAAAAGCAATTTGCCTCTAAATTTTAGAGTATAAAACAACTGTACATCAGTGATGCAAAATGTGGCACAATTGGGCCATTTGTGGCACTTTTGGATGTTTGTGGCCCTGTGGTACTCTCTAGGATATTTTGGCCCTTTCAGCTTAAAATTCAACTAAATCCTTCAAACCTTTGAGTACACTTTTTAATTTAATTTTCTTCGTTTTAAAAACTACTTTTATTTTTGAAAATTTTTATTTAAACTGGTTTCCGAAATATGCGCCAGATCATGTTTTGAGTGGGGAAACCAATAGTATTATACCACTTGCTATTAAACTTTTTCAAAAGGAAACGGAACAAGTAAATAGGCAATATCGAAAGTTCCAGAATTTAAAAAGCTCAAAGACTTAAGTAGAAGTAAATTTTGCAAAAGGATTTCTAGCATTTAAAATCGTTTATGTAAACTTTTGTATACAAATACATACAGAATTATTCAAGGAACTCTTTCTATTCACCAATCCTCAGACTGAAAATTTACATTGAAATCAACAATACAATTTGAAAATTCGCTTTTGTTTTCAATATAAATTTTCAGTCGAGAGTTATCTTTCGATATTGTGAAACATGCCATAATAGAAGAAATCTTTGTCATGTAAAAATACAGTGTCATATTTAATACAATTAAAAAAAATTAATGAAATCTAGTTCTAATAATTGTTATGATGAAGATATTTTAAAACTTAACACAAAAAACAGGGGTAAATGGAAGAACTATTGGACTAAGAATTTAGAGATTATGTTTAATATAATTAGAGTTACATAAATAATGTTTTTTAACTAAAATTTAGTTTTTTAAGCAACATACATGCATATAAAATATGTATTTACTTTAATTTAAAAAAAAATACTTTAAACAATTTGAACTTTTGTCGCTAAGTTCTGTTTTTGCTCTAAACAAAATAAATCACATATTATTAATACATACTTTTGTCTTTATTTAAATTAAAAGATTATAGTCGAGTACATTAAAAAAATTTGTTTGCCCCATCAAAGGTATTTTGGCCCTTTACCTTTCCTACTATTTAATTTGGCCCTAAACCAAAAAAGCCAAAATGCATCACTCCTGTACATATGTACCGCATATGATAAGAACATTGGCAATGTCGAATACTTATTCCATTTGAATTTCTTAACTAATTTTTCATTTAATGTAATTTTTATATAAGTTACTTTAATGATCTCATTTTTTTATTGAATTCAATTTGAAAATGCTTTCTAAATTCTTTTTGTAAAATAAGCTACTAAATACCTTTTTATTGATGAAAACAAAATAAAATTGGTGTACTTCGAATAGTTTTGTTTGTCCACTCTAAATATGTCAATTGTTACTTTTATTATTTGAAAAAAAAATTGGACTTGTGATGATTTTTTTTTCTTCAAAATATGATTTTCTTTCCAACAAATGATGATTTTCTTCGCAAAACTTCTGGCAGCCCTGAATGTAGGTTGTGTTTTAATGATTTTATTTCACACTGTTGTGTTGCTTGTTCTTATTGTTGTTGCTGTGTTTTTGTATTCATCACCTTATCCCCCGGTTTGTGTTTTTTATTTGCTTTTTAAATTCCTTTCTGTTCTTAACATTTTCATTTTTAGCAATTCCTATACCAATATTCTAAGCTTAACGATTTATGTATGTACCTATGTATATGTACTTGTGTTTGTTGGTGGTGTGTGTGTGGGAGCAACGAGAACAGGGAAAAGGAAAAACAGGAACTTGAATAATACATTTTTTTTTGTGGTGTAAAAAGTCAACTGGTTTATTTTCAGTATTTTTCTTATAGGTTGCTAAAAAGCTTTTAAAAATTAAATATTAATGAGTAAAATAAAGGCCGGTACAGAATAGAAAGAAGAAGCAAAACAACGAAACAATCCCATTCATGCTCGTACTTACATAAATACTTACATACATACATATTATGTATGTATGTAGAACATTAGTTTAAAAAAAAAAGAAAAAATATTAACGAACACCATGAAGGAACTTAATATTTTCATCAATAGCTTTTTTACAGAAAGAATGAATTCCAGTTTAATATATTCTAAATAATTTAATATATTATATAAGAGGTCCTTTTCAGTAAGATCCTGGGGGAAAATTACCGCATTAATTATCTAACGAAATTATGAAATGTGTATATATTTCAATAGAGTTACAATCAAAACAATTATTAATAGCTATACCTACATTTTCTTAGAAAACATTATCACAAAAGCACCAAATATTTCTTATTAAAGTATATTTAACTTTCTGTATTGATTATTAATTGAATTCTTCAGAAAAAATTAACATAAACGAAATAAATATCTATTGATTTCTCTAAATTTTCTGTATTGGTGACATTATGGTATTAAAGTTTGCTACAATGTTTTAGTTTTATTAAATCAACATAGAATCAAGGCTTTAAGTTCTGGCTAGAATTCCTAACCTTATATACCACTAGTGGTGAAAAAGAGTAGCTGTTTTAATATCCTAATTGGAGTTTTTAATGAAAAGAATCATATAGAAATAAAGAATTTGTTTTTCAAGTTTAGAACTTAAATATTTCACACCACTAGTGGTAAAACCAATAGTCTCGCATTTTTTTAGTATTTCTGATTAAAAAAGTTCAAAAACTTAATTAAAAATCGTATTGAAATAAAAGAGTATATTTTTGGCTAAAATCAAGGTTATTATGGACTATTTATATATTTCACCACGAGTGGTGAAATCAGTAGTCTCTATTTTAAAATTGTTTGTTATCAAAAAATTATAAAACCTTAATTAATTTAAAGAAAAAAACTTAATATAATATATATTTCACCACTAGTGGTGGAAAATTGAATGCGTTTTTTGAATGACTTAAAATTATTTTTAGCGAAAAATAATGAATAAAGAGTTATGCCGAGTACACACTATGAGATTTTGTGACATTGCAATAGTGTACCAGTAGCAACGTTTGTCATTTGCGATAGTTTTCGTTGTGTGGCATTGCTTTACATATGAAAAACATAATGGGGATAGCGTTGCACACATTTTGAAAATGTCACCACAATACAATGACAACACAAGAAATGCCAGCTGTGTACTCGACATTAGCTTTAAATTGAGCTCAAGCTTCTTTACGCCATTTAAAAATTTAATATATACATACATATGTATATGTGTGTATATATATATATATATATATATATATATATTTAGATATTTCACCATTAGTGGTGAAAACAGTAGCCTTGACTTATAGCATTTTCTAATTTAAAAAAAATATACATAAACCTAATTGATTGCAAAAAATAATTAATAACGTTTTCACTGTAAGGAATCATACAGAAATAAAGAGTTTATTTTGTACTAAAATCAAGGTTAATACAGGATTATTTAAATATTTCACCACTATTGGTGTAAAAGCGGTTTCTAATTTTTGTTTAAATATTTTTGGTAAAAAAAATATTATAAAACCTTAATTCATTTGAACAAATAACATATTAATTTATTTATTTCACCACTAGTGGTGGAAATTTTTAGCGAATAGAGTCATATTGGAATACAGAGTTTTTGATTGAACTCAAGCTTCTATGTCATTTATGTACATATGACTATTTAAATATTTCACCACTAGTGGTGAAAACAATAATCTAATTTTTTTTTGTATTTCTGATCAAATTACAAAAGCTTAATTAAGTTATGTTTCTTGTGTTAGTTCATTAATCGCCCGTATAAATAATATAAAAACTTAATTTGAATAAATAACTATTAATATATTTCACCACTAGTGGTGGACTAAATTATGTTAGCGAAAAGAGTAAATCTATGAATTATATGTATGTATGTTTGTATGTACATATGACTATTTATTTCTTCACCACTAGTGGTGGGAAGTGTAGTCCTTAGTTGTATATGTATTATGTATCTACGTTTTAAAATATAACTTTTTATAATATAAAATTGCCGTTTAAAGTCATTTTCTATTTCTGTTTTTATTCACATTTTAACATTTCGCAATTAAACTTGTTGAAATACAATTTCACAACCCAACAGCAAAAAAAAAATAAAAAAAATGCTACATACATACATACATACATACATACATACATACTTATGTATAAAAATAAAACAATAAAAAAATAAAATAAAAGAAATCATTTGTGCAGGGAAAACCCATAAATTTCGTAAATTGAAAGCCCTTTAAAATAAATTTCAAAAGCCAACATCTATAAAAAAATAAGAAAATTTAAAAAGAAATCAATTTTTAAAATGAAATGCAAAAATGCAATAAAAAGAGGTAAATAAAGTCATGGGTGATCGTCATTGTCAGCAAGTATCAGCAGCCATATAAAATACCAGCAGCTACAGCGACATCGTCATCATCATTATACTCATTATACTATTGGATGAATAAGAATTAAACATCCCAACAAATAGTAATGCATGTGGAAGAAAATATCGCAAATATTTAAACAACGCCGGACATGATGACACCAGACAAAAATGGTCATGCGTCAACGGCATACTACGTACGAATCATGGCTTAAAAGACCAAGCAAACACCAAAAAATATTAAGGCTAACGCACACAAAAAAAAAGGAAGAGACCAAATGCAAGCAACAAGTTTTGTAATCGTTTGCTGGAAAAATACAAAGTGCAGTTGTGGCCAATTGAGATGAGCACGTGACTAACTTTGTGCTCACGGTTATGCTCGCACATAAATTAAAGAAAAAAACTTGAATGTTTGCGCTCACCTGCATAATTAAAATGAAAATATAAAATCAAATTAACGAGATCGATCAATTGATGACTACAAAATGACTTGCAGACCAGAACAATTTTAAAATTTCATTTCTATTTTTAAAAAATATTTGAAAAGTTATATCATGTATTTATGGCACTAAAGAACTACATTCACGATATTAAAAACCTGGCCCACGATGTCGATCAAAAACGTTCGATCAGAAACAAAAACAAATTCTTTTCACTCTCAAGCAAACACGATCATCTGTTTGAAACAACAAATTCAATCACTCTAAATGCCCCAGAAACCATCTCTAATTTCCAGCAGTTATCAATTTTATAATAAATATGATTTCCAAAAACACCTCAGCAACACCTTCGCAATAATAAGAAATACAAAATTAATATTAAGGCAAAAAATTTTGATATACAAAAAAAAAAATCAAGACGATGAAATAATACAAGAGTGGAAAAAACTTAAACGCTTTCAAAATTCAACGCGTACTCAAGTTGTAGCAAAAACGAATTGTAATATAAAAAAGAATTACGACATTTTTCGTTGTACAAATGAAAATTATAAAGATGAAGCTTCTCCATTTTTACACTGTCGCACAAATGCTTAGAGGCATACAAAAGATTTGAGGATTTTTTAATTGAACCAATAATGAGTTTGGGATTATAAAATAAAAGCTCTATATAAAAATATTGCTAGGCCTGATGCACAGTGGGACTATAGATTGCAAAAATATGGGTAATATATAAATATCTTTTGAACTGCTACTACAATTGCAGATCGTGAAGAATGGCTTAAGTTTTGAAGGAAATGTAACTTGTGATCATCCTGCTAGGATGCAGGATGAGGTGCAATAACTTAAATCAACTATGGGCCGGTTGGTCAATGTCGACAACGTTCGACTTTTCGCACACTTACATTCAAAAGAAAAAATAAATTAATTTAAGTTAAAATTTTTTGTCGACGTTGACAGCTTGAACCCAAAATGAAAAATTGCTGCAAGAAAACTTTCATCATCTCAACTGGGATTGAGTAGTTAAAAAAGCAGCAAATAAATTAGTTTCAAAAAATTTAAAGTTTTAAAATTTTATTAGAAGTTATTTAATTTGTAATATGTGTATTTTTTCTCTTTCAATTTCTATTATTATTATGCAATAATTTTAGGAATGATAAAAAATCCAATTCCTTTAAACGAATTTGCAAACATGTATGTTCTCACGTACATTATCAACAACTTAAATGGAAATAAAACAACTAAATCACACAACATAAATTTTAAGCAACAACAACAACAATGAAAAAAACAATAAGATTTCACTTACAATTTCAACAGTAAAATCAGGCGAAACGAAGCAGATGGTCACAAGATGGTATAGTTTACATTGTTTCTTTTTGTGTATTTGTTTGTGTGTGTGTGTATGTGTGCTAAAATGCAGTTATTTCATATTTTGTTGTTGCTTTAAAGGCGCTTTTTGCCAGGCAAAGACCACAGCCAGCCAGACATTAAGCCAAATAATAAAACAAACCAAGCATTTAAACAACAACAACCTCTTCTAACTTAAGTCGTTTAGACCACAAGACAAAAAAAAAAGAAACCCAAAAATTTTTATGAACAAAAAACCCGGTTTCAAATATTGCAAAATATCTTGATTTTTTACGTCAAACACGCACACACACACAAACTCCCCAGAAAGTGGTTCGGTCTAACCAAGAGAATAATAAAACAAGATCTTTCATTAACATACAAAACTAAAAAAAAAAGAGACAGAGACACTTAAAGGAAGGAAATAAAATTGAAAAATGCTTCAGTTCACAGTAAAACCAACCTAAGTACGAATTTAACTATTTTGGCTGCGATAACCAAAAAAGCAAATAAAACTGAAAACAAAAGTTAAAATAATAATAAAATGAAAAAAAATCACACATGCATACATATTAAGTAATCGACTTTATTTAACAAGAGCAAACATGGTCGTCTGTCTGTCATGGACAGACAAGCAAATGGCCACAACAAAACCTGCATTTAAGCCAACAACAACAAGAAAAATTTCACGCACTTCACTCTCACTCTTCATGAAAACTGGTTAAGAGAGACAGACCCAACTGAAACGAATCAAACAAAGAGGAAGCTTTAAAATTTTTCACACACACACACACACACACTCACACCATCGTGCAACACTCACACCAATGAACGACCAAACAAACATCCATGTGTACAGATTGTTTGAATTGAAATCAAAACTGGTTTGAAGACCTAGATTTTTATGTTTTAAGTTGCGCGCCTCTTCTACTCCATTTATATTCGTACTTACATTTCAAAAAAAAAAAAAAAAAAATGCATACAGTGGTATGGTTTAGTTTATTTTCAGCTGAAAAAAAAAAAATTTGAACTACATACCTATTAATTTTATGTGGAAAAAATAATTTGTAAAGTTAATAAGAAAAGAAAAAAAAAAAGAGAAATTCGGTAAAAAAAAAATAGCAAAGCTGTTATTAGGGTTTGGTTTTAATTATCGACATCATTCGACAGGAATTTATTCGATTCATACATACATACTACAAATTTTTATTTGGTTTTCTGAATGAGAAAATATTTTTAATTTACAATAAAATATTGTTGGGTGAGAATAATTTTTATTATGATTGGCAAAAAAAGTAATATTTGATTAATCGAACAAAACTTGAATAATCCTTTATCCTCATAAAATTTTTAATGCGTTAATCAGTCTCCTATAAGTTATTTTATTCCCATTTATGAATAAAATACCTTATTCATAGTTTCTTCGATTAATTATATAAATCAGTTTTATTCGTTATTATTTGGAACAATGCGATTAAATTTAAAATCTGTAAAAATTCATCCAAATAACTTTTTATCCCCTATTCGTTGTTATAAAAGAATAAATATTTAATTTGATTTATATTCGAATATTCGAATAAACTCTAAGTGGTTATTCGAATAAATTATTTTATTCCTACTAATTCGCTGGAACATATAAATTATAATCTATTAGTCAAATAATTTTATTTTAATTCTTTCAATTCTTCATTCGCGAAAAATTCGATTAAGTGTAGTATAATCGAAATAAATTCTAAGTAATCAATTTTATTCGTTATTCTTTGGAATAGTCTGATTAAATAAAAAAAAATATTTTATTATTCGCACGCATAAAATAATAAATATTCAATTAGATATACATATATTCGAATAATCGCACAAATTCTCGAATAACCCATTTTATTCCTTACTCATTCGCTTGAACGTATAAAATAAAATCGTTTACTCATTTAAAATTTATTTAGTTCTTTAGTTCGCAAAAAATTAAAAAAAATAAAAAAAACGATAACTCGAATAAATTATTTTATTCGTTACCCATTCGCTTGAGCGCACAATCTGTAATCGGTTACTCATTTAACTCGTCATTCAGGAATGATGTGATTAAAAAATAATTTTTTTATTCCTTAAATATTTATTCGAATAAACGAATTAAATCTTTTGTTCGTTATTTATTTTAATAGTCAATTAAAATGGAATAAAAATGTATGCAGGTATCTGAAAAAATAATTCGAGTAAATAGTTTCTAAATGTAAATTATTTACTCGGATTATACATTTTTTATTCATACTCGTGCGAGTAAAAAATTTTTATTTGTCGTTAATTGGAATAATGCGTATAATATTTTTATTTTATTTTTTTTTTATTATTATTTATAACGCAAAATGTGAAATTGGTAATTAATAACTTCTTCGCATAAATTGTTTGCTGCATTGTTTATTTGAATAGAGTAATAAAATATTTTGCAGCAACTTCTTCGAAAAATCGCAGTAAATCTTAAAAATTGAATAATCGAATAAAGATGTGTATTCACTAATCGTTGTAATAATATATTTAAAATATAAATTATTAAGTGATTGGTTAGTCTAATACCGTTTTTTATTAGAATAATCGAATAAATCTGTTATAATTGCTTAGTAGCACGTATGGTTAATTTTATTTATTCATTGGAATTATTCGATTGAATTATTTGATTCGATTATTCGAATAAAATTAGTTGATTAATCGAATAAAATTAATTGAATAAAGTCAATCGATGCATGGAATAAAATTAGTACTTAAAATTTAAATTATTAAGTGGTCCAATTTATTCGAATAATCGAATAAATCTTTAATACATACTCGGTTAGTACTCGTAGCATGTATGGTTTTTATTTATTCGTTGGAATTGTTGGGTTATACTTGAAATTTATTAGATTAATCGAATAAAATTAATCTAATAATATAATAAATCTTTGATATTCGGTTAGTAACATGAATGGTTTTTTTATTTATTCGTTGGGATTGTTCTGTTAAATTTGAAATTTATTGGATTAATCGATTAAAATTAGCAGGTTAATCTAAAAAAATTAATCGATTAATCGAATAAATTCAATAAATTAATGGAATAAAATTAGTAGTTAAAATTAAAATTATTAAGTGATCTGTCCACTACGGTATTTTGATCGAATAATTGAATAAATCTTTAATACATACTCGGTTAGTACCCGTAGCATGTATGGTTTTTATTTATTGGTTGGAATTGTTTGCTTATACTTGAAATTTATTAGATTAATCGAATAAAATTAATCTAATAATCGAATGAATCTTTGATATTCGGTTATTCGTTGGGATTGTTTGGTTAAACTTAAAATTTATTGGATTAATCGAATAAAATTAGCTGATTTATCGATTAATCGAATAAAGTCAATCAATGAATGGAATAAAATTAGCAGTTAAAATTGCAATTATTAAGTGATCTGTCCAATACGGTGTTTTATTCGAATAATGAAATAAATCTCTAATACATACTCGGTTAGTACTCGTAGCATGTATGGTTTTTATTTATTCGTTGGAATTGTTTGGTTATACTTGATTAATCGAATAAAATTAATCGATTAATCGAATAAAATCAATCGATTAATCGAATAAAATTAATCGATCATTCGAATAAAATTAATCGATTACGGGAATAAAATTAATTAATCGAATATTTGTTTGCTTTTCTAAAATAGTTTTGCACTCGACTAATTTTCAAGCCTCATTTCGTTACCTTTAGCTTCGGGGGTTTAGTGTGGCAGTCATATCGTCGGTTGGTTTCTGGTTTGCTGCAGATGTAATGTATTTTGAATATACTGTGCCGCAAACCAGAAGCCAACCGACGATATATTGTTGTTTATATGTATAACAACAAGAGTCAAAACATGATTTTGACCCCACTCCCCTCCCCTCCCCTTTCCCCTCAATATGTTTGTATAAATAAATAAATAATAAAATAAATACAGTAAACAAGATGTTAACATATAGACAACCGCGTTATCTATTTTTGCAAGACTATAGCCCACATGCTACGTTGCAAGACCATTTCCACAAGATTGCGAATTGGGCTTATATTTCATTTTCATTCCACTGTTCGCTGTTTGATGTTGTAATCCAATGCTAGATTTTTTATTTTTAACTAACGACTATTTTTAAAACAAACCCCTTGGCCCCTAATTTTTTTTTTTTTGCTTTTGTTTTCTGTAAAACACACATTTTCATCATGCATTTTTAATGAGCTGTAGTAAATTGTGTAAAAATTATGTTGCTGCATGCCGCCAACCAACAAATACAGCAACAACAAAACTCACAACAAAGTTTAAATAACATTGTTTGAAGTAACTTAGTTAGTTTGCAACTAACTAGATACTACTGGCTTTTTTTTTCATTAAATTTTTTTGGCACATTATATTCATGTTTAACAAACTCCAACGTAAAGGTGGTTTTATTATTATTTTTTTTTTTTAGTAAAAAAATGATTCAACCGCAAGATAAAGCGACAAGCAAAACTCTGGCTTAAACTGAAATGAAAATCTCGACTTAAATCCAAACTCTGTCAAAGATATTTAATGACTGTCTAGTCTGTCAGTCAGTCGCTAACGAACGAAATGATATTATTGTACAGCTTGGGAGGCAAAACGACAAATAGTTTAAAAACTTGGCCTGATGGTTTGACTGATTTTGACTGACGTTACAAAAGGCAAGACTGACTCACTGACTAATACGTACCTTTAGATGCGAGTACGACTAACACACAGAGTACAAAGTTAATGTCGTGGTAATGTTTCTTTATGCTATTCGTAATTTTTATTGTTGTTTCTTTATTGCAATGAGTTCATAAAATTGCTGTTTTGTTTTTCAGGTTTTCTTTTAGTTTCGTTTGCTAAAATAGAGGTTTTTTCATAGTTTGTTTGTAAAATTCGTTAATTTTATTTTTGCATTTGGTTGGTTGTTGTTGCGATAATGTCACAACTAAATAGAAAAAGTTTGTAATCAACAACAATTGTAATGTAGTAGTGTATTTTATGTGAGCGCGCCACATCATGGGGTTCTTGTAGGATTTCATGCTGAGTTGTTGTTTGTTGCCTGCCTGATGGTGTGTATGTGTGTGTGTGTGTGTTGCAAGTTCTGGATTTACGGTTAATGTGTTGCATTAAACGATAACAATGATATTGCGACACTTTATGCCAAAAAACAAAAATAAGAAAATGTCATGCAAAGGTTTTTATATTTGTTGAAGGAAGGAAGGAAACCTAGGTTGCATAACTGATCGCTAGATATGATCTCTTTATAATGCAAATCAGTTAAAAATGGGTGACGTTGCATAACCTTTTATTTTAAGATATGTACGCCCTTAATTATGAAAGTGGTCTAAGTCATATATTTTGATTAATTTAGTAGATTACATTTGAACAATCCTTTTAATGTAAAGTTGTAGTAAATTTTTCAATTTACACACAACTTAATGGGAAAAAAAATTTAATTTTTCTCCCAAGAAATCAGTAAATAAGATATTTGTATGAAATTTTTACACAATATGAAGAACGATATGAGAATTAATTCCACATCATTAACTCAAAAAATGGATTTTTCTTAGTTATGACGTTCATTCAGTAAATGAGCGATATGTTTTCTATTGATATGCAATCAGCGTGACCGTTTGAACGACTAAAGTGGCAATTTGCCACTTTTTCGACAGCCTTGCCACTTTTTGTCCCCCTTTTTTTTAAAGTGAATTATATAATAATAAATTTAAAATAAAAGGTTAAGTGTAGTTATCTCGTTTTTTTAATGTTGCCCTTTTTTTTGATAACTTCCCTATTTGATGGCACTTTTTGAAAAATGTCATCGGCCACCCTGTATGCAATAGCTATTTTCGCATGTATTACAGTGGTTCTCTGCAGAAAAAACAGTTCGAAAAACCGGGATTTTGTATTAAAAAAACTGGTTCTAGAAACCGGGTTGATTAAAAATCCTTTCGATCCAGTAGTTTTCTGTAGAAGAAAACGGGTTTTTAAAAAAATGTGTTAGGTCCTTTCTATATTAAGGTAACGATAATAATAAAAAAAATTTATTTGTATAAATATTAGAGATCGACCGAAGGCGTTTTTTTTGGCCGAAGCCAAAGCCGAACTTCGGTTAAAATCCTAAACTTCGGCCAAAACCGAAGCCGAATGTTTTAAATTTAAAAAAAATTAAATTAAAAAATCCAAGAGACCTTAAGCTTAATAAAATCAGAGAAAATTATAATAAAAAAAGGTCAAAATATTAGAAGAATTATACTTGTTTTATATGAATTAAGAAAAAAGTTTGCTGTTTTGAGATCACTGAAATAGCTGTAATATCTATTGGATACATAACAAGAAAAATAAAACTATTTTGCAATTTCTAGATTGCTTTTTCATATGATCACTCACAAGAACGTCCAAGTAAAAGAAAATAGAAAGCAACAGGGTTGTATTTCAAAGCAACCCTTTCAAAACGTTAAACTCAATAGAAACTGTCGGCGAGCAACGACCAAAAATAATATTATTTTTCAAGCTTGGAATGAAAAATATTCGGCTTCGGCTAATCGGCCGATTTTTGCCATAGGTCGAATGTTGGCCGATTACCAATTTTTGGCCGAAGGCCGAAGCCGATTAATCGGTCGAACTTTAATAAATATGTAATCTCAATAACAAGGAACCTAAATGGCAGCTCAACTTTGGCTGTGTAAATCTTATTTTTAACTGACGTCAAAAATAGGAGGAGGTTAACAATTCGTCTCTATTTTTTTTAGATGTGTTACTTCATAACTTGGTACATTTTAGACCGATTGTAAATTTTTTTGTTGTCTGAGAGGATATAACTTCCCATTGGTCCCATTGTAAAAAAGTGGACGGGGACACGCCCACAGTTTTTTTTATATACTTTTATGATATTTTACTCATTTGATTGCTGCGAAACCTTTAAAACACCTTTGGTTCTTGTAATTACACAATTTGAAAGTTAAAAAAATGGGCGGAGCTACGCCCATTCAAATGTAATTTTATATTTTACGTGGCTCTACTTTACCGAGTTTTACGAAACTTGCCACACAAATTGAGCTCTAAAATTCATAAAATGTTTTATTTAAAAAATGGGCGGAGTTACGCCCATTAAAATTTAATTTTATATTTTACGTACTTCTTCTTATCTTCTTCTATCAGATCGTTACATTGAAGTCGGTTTTTTTTTTGCAGAAAGAATTATTTTTAAATAAATTGAGGTTTACTTGGAAGGGTTGAGTCATTTATTATAAATTTTAGCTCCTGATAATGAGTAATCGGTAACCGAATATTCATTAAGAAATTAAAAACTCGTTTCCGGCCATTGTGCAATTTTTTTTTTTTACATAATTTATCAAACGTTTGATAATTTTAGCCGGTTTTCTAATTTTCTTTTAACAATTTATTGTTAATGCTTTTAGCTTTAGGAAATACATATACATACATACGTATAAACTTATAAATAAATGTATCTTGTGTTGCAGTTTTATAGATTTATTTATAATTTCACAAATCATTGAAAATTGAATGAAATAAATTTGTTGCAGAGCCGAAAACACAATTTTTTTTTTTTCATTTACCAGCACCAAAAAAAAAAAACGATTAAATTAATGGTACGAATATGAGAATTGTTTTATTTTTCATTTTAGCTCATTCAGTTCAGTTTTGGGTTTAAAACGTGGCCAGCATTTTAAAGTTATCTTTCTTTCGGCTGTATGTCTCTGGTAGTTTGTTATAAAGGGTGATTTTTTTTTAGCTGTGTGAGTCCCTTAAGCAAAATAATGTCTGCCTTATACCATGTTCACACTTATGGTCTTAAACGTATTTAAGGCAAGTGTTTTAAAAAACTAAACACAACCGTTCACATTACATTTGAGATGTTTATGGTTGACGTTTTGTGAGTAAATTATTGTATTTGTAAAAAATTACGAACAATTATGCATTTTTATTGGTTTATTATTTTCAAACAACAAATGTTTTTGTAAATAATTTAGTATTTCTGCACTAATTACTTATTTACCAAATGATTTTTCACATGACGCCATTTAATAACAACACAAAGATGCAAGAGCTATCAAAAAACGCACTGAACATACAACATTTGCGTGTTTAAGAAAGTGTTTAAATCTTAAACACTTCATTTGAGATGTTTAACAAAACAAGTCAATGTATGGTAAAACATCTCAAAATCGTCGTCTTTAAGCTCTTAAACACGAATGAGGCGTTGAACACGTTTAAAAACATAAGTGTGAACATAGTATTAGAGTTACTATAGGCATGACTGTGTTTTTCCTTGATTGGTTGATTTTATTTTGCATCACTGTTTTTATTCATTTACTTATTTGAGAGAGAAAAAAAAGACCAAACACTTAAGAAAACACCCTGCATTTGTAAGCATTTCCATTCTGTTCGTTTAAAAGTTTTGTGTTTATTGCTTGGTTACACATTATTAAACTGTTGCTTATTATGGAGCACTTGAAGGTTTATACATATTTTTAGATTTTTTTTGTTTTTGTTTTTCTACTCTTAACAAAAACTATTTTTTTACGCAATCTACAGTTAATTTTGGCTATTGTTATACTGTTGCTGCCTTTATTGTTGTGCTCGTTGTTGTTGTTGTTGCTAGTGTTGTCGTTTTCATATGAATTGTGTGCCATTTTTAGGGTTCCGTACACCAAAGGTGAAAAGAAACCCTATTGTTTTCGCTACGCTGTCCGTCTGTCCGTCACAGGGTATTTTCTCGAGAACCGTAAGAGCTACGGACCTGAAATTTGGACAGAGTGTGTAGACCCTTGGCCGCTACAACAACAAATACATGAGAGTTGGAAATTAAAGGGTGTGCCAAAACGAGCAACGAAAAATGTTAAAATCCCATGTAATATACATACAATTGTATGTACATATATGTATGCACTTGAAATTTGTAAAGTTAGTGTATTTTTATACAGACTACAACAATTAACACTAAAATTAAAAAAAATTTAATTAAAGGGTGTACCATCAGTTAATGTAATTTTGATAACTTGCTGTATTTTGGAAACCGTAAGAGCAAACTTCTTGAAATTTTAAAAAGCGGTAAAACAAAAAAATCTCAAAATTATAAAATCGCCAAACCAAAAAAAAAAATTGCCAAAATCCAAAAAAAAATCGCCAAAACAAAAAAAAAGCACCAAATTAAAAAAAATTTCTAAATCGAAAATAAATCGCGAAGAACCGAAAAAATCGCCAAAATGAAAAAATCGCCAAAATGAAAAGAAATCGCCAAAATGAAAAAATCGCCAAAATGAAAAAAATCGCCAAAATGAAAAAAAATCGCCAAAATTAAAAAAAATCGCCAAAATTAAAAAAATCGCCAAAATTAAAAAAAAATCTCCAAAACGAGAAAAAAGGGGAAAATAATCAAAAAAAAATTATTTCAGCTGAAAAAACGTAAAAAACACTGTATTAAAAAAATGCTCAAAGCCCAACGTACGGAACCCTTCGTGCGCGAGTCAAAGTCGCACTTTTTATTTTTTCAATTCTCAGAAATTCGGCCAAGAGACCAACATTTTGAGGGCAAATATTTTTTTTTTAAATGGTGAGGGAGGGAGGGTTATTTTTTTTAGATTGCTGTTGTTAATGTAATGCTTTTCTTTTTATTTTTGCATTTTGCATTATTTCCTGTGGAGTATTCTTGTGCATTTACATAAACATTTGTAAATTTGTTCAAAATGCTTGCATAAATCTTTCAAGTGGCGAAACAAAAAATCCTCTAAAAAGTGTTAAAATAATGCAAAAACAAATTAAAAAATTTAAAAAATGGGAAACGTAAAAAATATGCTATAAAATATGCAAATATGTGCCAAAAATATGTGCTAATAAATTGATAATAAAATTTTTAAAAACTTCTTCAATGTACATAACTATCTTCTTTGTAATATTTTTAATTTGTATATATCGCACCCTAAATACAAAAGGGGCACAACTCAAAATTATAAAAGTGCTTTTGCTTTTTTATAAAACAGGTAATTGAAGAAATTTATAACAACCCCAACAATTTCTTTTGCAATACAGTCTTCTTGAAGAATATAAAATACCATTATGGTTGTTTTTATGTGACATACTTACGTCATTTGTACAGTATCAACAGTTGTTTGCAACTACTCATCATCTGAAATTTTTTGAGATGTGCCCCTTTTGTATTTAGGGTGCGATATGTATTAATTTGAACTACAGTTGAACCTCGATTATTCAGGTCTCTGTGAAGCGGCTACATTTGTTAACCTTCCTGCTGTCACTTTGTCTATTCACCTCCATTATCCTGTCTGTGCAATAAAATAAGATATCATGTCTTAATTGTAAAACGTACTCTTCTGTACTTTTGTATAACCTCTATTAACCGTTTATATCGAATATCCTTGCTAAGACCGGTCCTGTTCGGCCCATATAATCGAGGAGGTTCAACTGTACTATGAATTATGATATTTTAATTTAAGGAATTTACACTGTCTCGAAATGTAGTACTTTCGGGATTTCGAGTCAAATTCAGCTGCTTTTTTCAGATTTCCCATACAAAACCCAATATAAATTTCAGTAGTTTTGTGGGAAATTAAATAAAAATCTAATGTTTTGATTTATTCTTTATTACTCTGTACATCAAAAGGTGAGTGAATTTGCTACGGTCTGCTTAAAAAAGTGTGTGAATTTGCTATATTTCAGTTGTTTGGTTGTAGTTTTGGAAAAAATTCAGTTGATGGGTTTTGTTTTGGATAAAAAAATCTTGATAAATGCAAAAAAAAAGTTGGTGTAAACGGTGTAGATTTTCATAAAGATTTTAATCAAAGTATGCCAGATTTTTTGCTGATGTAAATACCCTATTAATCAGGCTTTATAGTAAAATGCTCTCAATTCTTTTCATTAGAATTAAATTTGTATCTATTAATTAGCTGAGCCGGGTGGCAAACGTTATTTCGGCACATAAATTATTTCGAGGGAATTTCTAGGGCAGAAAATAATAACTAACTCATTGTAAGTGTGTGAGGATGATGTGATATATACATATTTTAAATTTATTATAATTTATACTTACATAGTATATTAATTGTTTTCAAATTAACTCATACCAAATTTGAAGACTCTTACTATGATAGCTTTCAAGATATAAGATTTTTATAATTACTTTGTATGGGGAGTGCCTCTTCTCCCGGTTCTATTCTAGCAGCGAGGTGTGAATTACTTCACACCTCGCTCTAAATACCAACTTTTACGACTCTTTTTATAATTAGTTTGTATATGGGGAGGGGGGGGGGAGGTACCACTTCTTTCGATCCTATTCTAGCAATATTTTGAATTACTTCACACACCGCTCTCCATACAAAATTTTAGGACTTTTCTATTATATTAATTATTTTGTATTGGGATGCCCCTTCCCGCGGTCCTATTCTATATTATTTGTTTCTGCTTTGCCACCTCATACAAGTATTCTATTGTTCTAAGAAAAACAATTATGTACATATGTATGTACCTATGTAAATATAAAAAATATACTCAAGACCAATAAACATTACCAAAATAAATTTAAATTTTCCATATACTATGTACATAAATGTAATGTAAACTTTAAACAATACAAAAGTACAGTACAAAAGAATTCGATCTGTTAAAAGATATTTATGTATGTATGTTTGTACTAAATGTACTTACATAAGTATGTATGGATGTACATACATATGTATGTTTGTATGTATGTCTTACATATTTGATTGTGCTGCTAAAATTACTTAAATTATTTTTAAATTCTTGACGTCATTCTAGTCGTTGCGGTAAAAGCTGGTATCTGATTAGTTTGCTTTGCAACCGTTTATTAAATGTGTTAAAGCTATGTACGGAGTAATTATTTAAATAAAAATAAAATTTAAATAATATAACTACAGATACATACATACACAGGTGAATATTTATGTATGTACCCTGCAGGAGATCGAACTAGTGTCCAACTGGTATTTTACTAGTACAGAAGCCACCACCACTAGTTCCCAACCGTAAACATTCCTATAACATGTTAATGCTCAAATTAGCATTGAGTGTGTTTAGAAAATTACTAGTACCATTGGTACTAGTTTAGGACTAGTTAATTACCAGTTCTTTTGCAAAGAAAAATTCTATAAAATTGGTGGTTTTATTCCTTTGTTACCCAGTGACAACTGCTAGTTAAAATTCGCAATTAATTATCAGAATTCAAAAATACAAAAAGTTAATTGTAGATAATTATTTGATTACAATTATTTAAAGGTGAACCTAAAACTTTAATAATTGTATAATACCAATTTTCGTACATTGCAAGTGCTGTGTTAGACAGTCAAAATTTATTTTGCAATGTGGTGCCTTGGAACTACTTCATATACTAGTACTAATCAGAACTAGTAATTTTATACAACAACTTTAACCCTTTTCGCACTAGTTCTTGCTGTTCTAGTAATTATACTAGTAGCTTTTAGACAATTGACACCTCTTCTCCTGCAGGGTATGTACATATGTATGTATGTATGTACATCAAAGAATTTTTACGCATATAAAAAATACATACATACATATGTATGTATATACATATTTACATATTAATTAATTAGAATTTATTACATTTAGATTGTCTTGATTGGTACATAAAATTTCTTTAATCACAAATCGATTTTTTTTAGTACCTAAATGGAATTATTCTTTGCATACATTTATCCATACATACATACATTTGTATATAGATACATACATATGTATATGCATAAATATGTAAATATATATGTGTATACACACATACATACATACATATGCATGCATGTATGTGCCGATGATGAGCATGTAACCAAAAATAATTCTTTCTTTGCCTTTTGCATGCCAAGAAAAAAAATCTTAATTTTATTGAAAAAATATTTCAAATATTTTTTGTTTAAGCATCTAAACAAAAAATCCATCAAAAACCAAATAGGAAACGTGCTACAAACAAAAATTGATTTCAAGAAACACAACAGCAGCAACACAAAAAAATAAACGAGACCAAATCTAGTAAAAACTACAACAAAATTACTAGATATACTGAAAAAACGGTGTCATGAACAAATGCAACAACTACAAAAAAGAATTAAATAAAACGCAAACCAAAACTTTTTCAAACACACACACACACACACTTCAAAAAATCAATCCGTAAGTTTGAGTGCGTGTGTGTTTGTGCATTAAAGAAGAAAAAAACCTGAAAACGTCATCATCAAAACACTTAAAACACGACAAACCACGATTACACGGTGAATTTACCAAGAAGAAGCATACGAAGAAATTCCCTCTTTTAAAGCTTACAACACACAATAACAGCTTTTTACATCTCCATACATACATACATACACACATACAAACACTCATGCATAAATTTTATACTATTACACCATAATAAGATGACAAACCAAATAATAATAATAACAATAACAACAACAAAACTTACGAATAAAATACGATTGCTGCAATCAATTTTATACAAGAAAAAAAAACAAAAAGATGGTCATTATCAGTGTTGCCGTTTTGGTTCCCATTGGATCAAAAGCAAAAAAATATTTGCTTAGATTTGGTGGATATCTTTTTAAAAAATTAATAAAATTGTTGTTGGTCAAACTTTAAAATTTTAATTGCTTGAATTAATTCAAGTGCAAAAATTTTATTAATTGCATTAATTTGTTTACAGTGGTAAATTGGTAATTGTAATTGATATTGCCAAATTTGAATTAGTATTGCAAAATAAAAAAACATTAATATTTTTTCAAAAAATTTGACATCATTTAAAAAAAAATTATTTGTCTTACCTACGTATCATGTTTCTTTTATTAGAAAAAAATTCATATGTAAAAATATCGTTGGACTCGCAAAAATTCCCAGGAGTCGACTTCGTCAAGTTGAATGTTCATACTTCTAGGTACATATAGCTCATTTACTCAAACAACGTCATAACTCAAAAAATCAATTTTTTGAATTAATGATGCAGAGTTAATCCTCATATCGTTCTTCATGTTGTGTAAAAATTCCATACCAATATCTTGTTTACTCAAATCTTTGGAGAAAAATAAAATAAAATTCAATATATCGTACATTAGACTTGGGTCGAACTCGTTCACTAGTTCATTTTTGCCACAAACCAATGATCAAACCCATTGAAATTACATGGGTTTGATCATTGGTTTGTGGCAAAAATGAACTAGTGAACGAGTTCGACCCAAGTATATCGTACATATTTATGTAATTTGGTCACACTGCATTTGCAAGAGTTTTACAAAAAAAAAGTGTGAATATTATGAGGGCAAAGGGACCATGCAAAATCTTTCATAATATTAAATATGAATTGCTTGTTAAATATTGCTTTAAAAAAGTTTCACTTTCGTTTTCATTTTGCGGAGGAGAGAGAACTAAACTCCCAGTCATAAAGAGACCAATTTTGAAAGAGATTTAAAATGTGTTGGTTATATACATATTTAAGAGAATATTTCTAGGCGTATGAATGATTTTTGCTGTATGTGTGTGAAAAATATTGAGTATACTCCAATAAGCTTTTTGGTCAACAAAAGTTGGGTGAGTGAGTGTGTGTGTGTGTGTGTGCATTTATTGAAAGTAAAATCGTTTTGAGAGACTAGCAACTATTATGTATGAGTTCTTTTATTTTTTATTTTTTGCTTGTGCTCATTTTTGGCTTTTAAATGAAAGTGAAACTTTTTTGTGTGTGTTAATAATTTTTGTTGAAGAGCTTTATTTTAGTTTTCGTTTTCATTTTCAGTTTCAGTTTTAATGGTGTTTGTAGGTTTGTAGTTGTTGTCTGTGGCCCAAACATTACATTAATAAAGAATATACATACATAGTATACGTAATCTTTTGGGGCACAACGTGAACGTGCGAAGTCAACGTTTTTAAACGTTTATGTAGACATTGTAGAGCACAGTTGGCGTTCTCCTACAATAGAGTATTGCGGGTATCCTCGCCATTACTTAGGTTTAGTCAATCGAGATACGTGGTTGATGTTGGTCGTGTTTTAAACAAACTCTTAAGATATATAAAACAAATTATGAAATATAATTAATTAAATATAATAAAGTTAAACAGAAGAACAAAAAATAAAATAAAATAAAAAGATATAGTAAACAATCAGCAACATATTAATTAATAATTACAATAAATAATAAATAAAATCTTTGAAAAATTAAATTACTGTGGTAAATTATATACATATAATAGATACATATATAAAAACCTCTCAGACCCTTTTAAATTAATTAAAGAATTAAAAGTTGTTGAGTTTTATGCAATAACCAGCTCCAGGATTATGTTTATTGTATAAATTTGACGCTTTTGTTCGCTTTATAACACAACTGAAATATTTCTACCATAATTTATAAAAAAAATCAATAAATTAAAGTGCAATAACCAAGAAAAAAATAGCAATTAATTAATCCTATAATCCCTGCCAGCAAAGCAACTCTGTGTAAAATTCATATTTTTTTAACAAGAAAAAAATCTTCCATTATTTGTAAAATTTATTAACAAAATTCCCATAAACAACCAAGTACCTGTTTGAAAAAATAAATACAAATTTATTGCAAAATACAAGTATATGTATGTATATAAAAAATGTAAAGAAATTTTTTTTACTTTTTTTTCCAAAATTTACTAAAATAAATAAAAATTGTGATTGTATTGTTATTTTTCAATGGTTTGATCAATTGTGTTCAAAAATGCTGGCTAAAAAATTTACCAAAATTTTTAAAAACAAACAGCTATTAAAGCATAATAAATATTTAAAAAATATAATAAAATTATTTTAATAGTTGGTAAATAAATAAATAATCAAATAAATTTTGAAACAACACGCAAGAAATGTAAAGGAATTAAATAAAAAAAATATTTTTTTGCAAAATAAAAATATATTTAAATAAAGACAAAAACTACAGCATATAAAAGATATATCAAAACAGTTTTGAAAAGTGAAATAATAAAAAATTACGTACGAATATTATAAAAAGTACGAAATTGAAAAATATATAAGAAAAAAAATTTGTTTTTTTTTTAAATTTTGTTTAACTTTTTTCAAAAACAACAACCAATAAATGTGGTTTTAAAAAACAGAATCAAAATATTTACTTGGAGGTAAATGAAATAATCAGACACAGAGCGACAAAGAATAAAATAAAAGATACATACATACATACATATATTTAAATTAACTACTGCGAAAAAAGGAAAGATTATTTTTGAAAACAAAATTAAATCCAAAAAAAAAAAAAATTTATCACAGCCCGAGTTTGCGAAAAATAAAACAATATTTCAAAACAAAATAAATGTTCAAGATTTAGATTAAATAGTCTAAAGAAAATCAAATGTTTTGGCAAAAATATGGAAAATAAAATTTAAAATATATTTAAAAAATGCTGTCAAATACAATAAATAATATTGTTTGCAATAATTAATAGAACAAGTATTTAAAACAACATAATTTCCATTCAAGTATTTAAAAATAACTAAAATTAAAAAAAAAAAATACAAAAAAATCCTTGTAAATATAAAAGAAAATTAATAACAAAAACTATATAAATGAACCTCCCTTTTACAAACCCTTTCAAAAATTAACAAATAAAATAACAAACCGTCCCCTAACTAAATTTTACACTTAGAACCTTAAAAATTCTCTGAAACAATAAATAAAAAAGCCCACCTTAACATTTAACTCTAACAAAAATTCCAAAAAAAAAAAAAAATTCAATATAACAAACAAGCTTACGAGAATTATAAGCAAGCGATATATTTTTTTTATTTAAATTCATAGCAACAAACAAAAATTGCCCACAACTAAAAAAATAAAATAACGGCAAATGCAACTGTAATTTTCTCACTTTACACGAATTAAAGTCAGTGTATATGTGTGTGTGTTAGTTAGTTTAAAAGAGAGCACACTCAGCTACAGCCGAATGTAAACTTATGTTCTTGCTTTCGTGCAAAAAATGTTATTAAAAATGGAACAACAACAAGCGACGGCCTCGTTCATATCGTCGCTAAATATGTCACCATTTTCATTGCAATTGGAACAAGAACAACCCTCTTCGCCAGCTCTGGTAGCTGGTGGAAATTCGAATTCCAATCAACATATGATAAATGCCAACAACAATAACAATGAAACGGATTTGAATAATGCCAACGATGATTATTCATCGTATACGTTGCATTTAACAAATACAACCCATCAGCAACAGCAGCAGCAACAACATCATCACCAGCAACAGCAGCAGCATCAGCATCAGCATCACTACCATCAACAACAACAACAACAACAACAGCAGCAGCAGCAACAACAGCAACAACACTATCAGCAACAGCCACCTCAGCCACAGCAGCAACTACAAAATATTGCCAATAATCCAAATTTTCAATATTCCTACATCTATAACATCGATTCTCAATATATTTTTCCCACAGGTTATCAGGACACCACCTCCTCCCACTCACAGCAGAGCGCAAACGGCGGTGGCAACGCTAATGGGCCCTCCTCCAATCCCTCGGGCGGCGTATCCCTAATCAACGGTGTCGTCACTTTGAATTCGGCCCAGAACGCAGTCCTTACCGGCGGCAGCAACAATGGCGGTTCTTCGGCCTCTTCAGCCTCTGGCACTTATATGTCACTTTTGCCGCCAAATGTTGGCGCCACCAGCGCATCGACTGCTCATATGGGTGGTGTAAGTGCTTTAGGCGGCGGAACTAGTGCCTCTGCCGGCGGTTCGGCGCCTGATGTTATTGATTTCAAACATCTATTCGAGGAGTTGTGTCCTGTGTGTGGTGATAAGGTCAGCGGCTACCATTACGGTCTGCTGACGTGCGAATCGTGTAAAGGTTTCTTCAAGCGTACAGTACAAAACAAGAAGGTGTACACGTGTGTAGCGGAACGTTCGTGTCATATTGATAAGACACAGCGTAAACGTTGTCCATATTGTCGTTTTCAAAAGTGTCTAGAAGTTGGCATGAAATTAGAAGGTGAGTACACAAAATATTTTATAAAAAAAAATTATATAAATTTTAAATGTCTATGAGAGAAAATATCAAATATTTGATGATATAATCGTATCGCTATAATAAATATAACACATACTTAGCGAATTTGCTATTCAGTAACATATTTTGAAGTAAAAAAGTAAAACCTCAAGCTCAAATTTATTTAGATTTTTCTTTGTTCTTATTCGTGCTTTTCGCCTTAATTTGACATTTTATATGCGGACATGCCACACGATATAGAATTAGGTGGTGAATAAATCACAGCTGTACACTATCGTGAAAAATAAATTACAGCATGACATTATCGTTACTACAAACGTATAAATACATACATACATATATCGATAAATATTACAATTTTCGTTTCGCAACATGTTACGGGATCCAGGTACAGATGAACTTCCAATGTTGTGTACAAATTAAGTCTTAAAGTTCTAAGACTATATTTGGCAAATGTTTGTGTTAATTTCAACAGTTTATTAAGCATGACATCGGTTCCATTTAGATCAGTCATGTTTAAAAGTGTAGCTGCCCGTGGGCTATAAGAGGAGAGCAGTTCTGAATTTTATGTGTAAATTTTACATAAATTAAATAATTGAAAAATTGCTCTCCTCTCTTATCTCAAAATCTCCCTTTTGAAGTTGACTGATTTAGCTCAGTTCGGTTTGATTGACGAACCCATTCTTAACTTTTAGTCACAAGCCGGTTATCCTGTGTTTTTTTTCCTTGTCCCAATTCCAACATTTTAACTTTTGCTGAGTTTATGAGTGAAATAGAAAGAGAGTGAGAGAGAGAGAGAGAGAGAGAGGGAGGGAGGGAGGAAAATGTCATGCCTTCTTCTCAGTCTTACCACCAGCAAAATGCTGAAGACAGAAAATCTTAATCCTTAGGAACAGGTACGAGTAAAGTATCACTGTAGAAATTTTGTAGTCTAATATGGGCAATTAATTGGTTGGTTGCGAGCTAGGTCTGCCCTCAACGCTGTGTGGCGGTTTATTACATCAGAGAGTGTAGGTTAAGATCTTCTTTGTCATCTCTTGATTTGTGTTTCCCTATAAGAGGACTTAGGTTACTCTTCCCAGTATTACATATCATTTTGTATTATAAAGGAAGTGATTCCATTATTATAATTCCATTATTATTATTATATATATTTGTATATATACTATAGTAATTTGTATGGTTTCCTCAAAAATTAGAGGCATCAACGAGGAGAGAAAGTATAAGACATAAAATAGAAATTGAATGACCGTCTTTTTTGATACATTAAACGCTTTGCTGTAGTGTGATTCAGTAACTTTTAACGACCCGACAATCGTAATTTTTGTCTATACATTTTGTCGCTTGCAATAACGATTGCGTGATTCTGTAGCTTCCGTTTAACGATAATTTTTTCAATAAAATTAACAGCACATAAATTATTGTCGCTTAAATAACGCTATAGCTGACATTAACCTACAGCGAATATCGTTAAAAATTTTACTGAATAGCAACAAATTCGATAAATTTTCGTTATAATTATTTTAACTATGCGATTATTGTTAAAAAAAAAGTTTACATTAACCTACAGCGAATATTGTTAAAAATTTTACTGAATAACAGCAAATTCGATAAATTTTCGTTATAATTATTTTAACGATGCGATTATCGTTACAAAGAGTTAGTGAATCGCACTACTGTTCCAGCAATTTGTTAGGAAAATCTGACTAGATAAATAGTGTTGATGCGAGCGAGTGGCTCTAAAAAGAAATGATTATGTATAGGGTCTCTTTTAAAATACCAAGGGATAGTGGAAAAGTGGCCAAAGACTAAACTAATAATCATAGCACAAGCAGATTTTTATTCTTGAGGTCTGTTCGGGAAGCCGTTCCTTTGGTAGACTGCCCTAGGAGCGGTAAACAAAAAACGTGAGCCTACTTAAACAGCAGAATGTTAGTATGGTCTACCATAGCATGAAAGCTGATGGTTAATGGCGTTGGCTGAAGTAGTTATCATGTTGACTACAAAACCGAAGGTCATGGGTTCGAGCCCGGTCTCCGACAGTCATTAAATAACAATGCCATTGTCTACTCGAATCAACCGTCCGTGTTGTGGAAACAGAGGATAAGTGTGAGTCTTACGGGAGTGGGTCATTAACTCAGTGACTTTTTGAAGAAACACAGATTTATACATAAAAAGTTTTTTATTTTCAACATGGTCTCCTTTGAGTTCTATACACTGAGTCCAACGTTTCTCCAATTTTTTTATACCTTCCGAAAAATATGATTTGTCGAGATCATCAAAATAGGCATTTGTTTGCGTATGATTCGTCATTGCAGTCAAATCTCTTTCCGCCGAGCCATTTCTTCAAGTTGTTGTAGGAAAGTTCAAGTGATGAAGGCACTGTACCGAATTCAGCAGATACTAATCTTAATCTAGCAGAATCATCGGCGAAGTAAAACAACCAACAAAATGGCAACTAAACACAGCTTCAGAAAAAAATTTAATATGCCTCATTTAACACCATAGAGAAGCGCTGCAATACTGCATTATTAAAAACGTGCAAAAAGCAGAGTTGTAAAAGAATGAAGCTTTCCTCCATCTCCTCCTTCAGCACCTGTCTTCTTTTTTGTTGTAGAATGAAAGCCGAGTGAATTTGCCTTGTGCAAATTTGCCCGAAAAGGTGATGCCATAGTTTAGAAAGAAGAAACCGAACAAAAAGGAATTTATTGGGTCGGTTATGGATAAAAGCCGAATTACAGTTGCCAAATACTGTATTACCGTCATTTGAAATGGATAATTGTTGCTTTCTGGCAACCAAGAAACTTTTTTCGCCGACAGTTCTAACATTTTCATTGATATATTTTACCTTCGGAATGCAACTGAAAATTTTTGTTCGTTGAATGATAAATAAACTGATATTTGGTTGCTATCCGTAACAGGTATTTTTTTTATAGTTTATTACTTGCAGAGAAAATTATTACATAAAAATTCTCATAAAAATTAATATGTTTAGTAGTGATGCCTGTTGGTTGACCTTCACAGCGGTTATCTCTAATACCTTTTTGTTTTTAATATGCATTTTAATGAATTTTCATAAAACATCATTAAGTCCCACATTCTTATCACCAAGTCTTTTACCCAAAATACTTTTATAAATTTTATTATGGTAGCCAGATTATATAAGAACTACTTAAACTCTGTTTTAAACTGCATTATTTTCTATATAAAGCGAAATCTATGCACATTATTTATAAAAACAAAAAAAAGCAATAAATGCAAAATGCTAAATACTTGATAAGGCGTGTTTATTTATCATATAATTATAATTATTAATTTATCTTGAAAATTTTTTAATTCTGTTAACCGAAAATTATACACTTATATGCACATACATTTTATTTAAACTGAAGTTTGTTTAGTGATAACAAAATTGATATTAGAAAATATAAAACGAGGAACAAGGCTACTCTAACTAGATAAATACATCAAAGCAGCTGATCAGCAGCAGCTTTTGGAACTTGCGACTAATATATTCTACGAGTATCTGCCATATTCATAAAAAATAATTTTGATTTAAAAAAAAATATTAATACGGCAAGGAATCGACAGCAAAAGCCACTAAAAAATCACTGACTATTCCAATCTGTAAATTTAAGTCACTATATGTACATACATACATACGACGAGCCATAACAGCCAAAAAAAACTTAAATGACACATTTTTGGAATTGACTTTGGTGAAAAAATCAAGTTCGAAATTAAGCTTTTTTTGGCGGTTATGGCACGATATATGTATCGTCAACTGAAGTGCAAAAAAAACATTCAAAATCGCAGTTTTAACTAATTATTGGGTATTAATCGAAACCCATGTCCCTACAAACCTTCAAACCCTTATCATAAAAACAGTCGAATTAAAAATGAAAAAAAAAGAAACTTCTTCAGTCACTTGAATAAATTTCTCTCTCCTATAAAATGGAAACAAATTCAGAAAAGTGCGACTTCGACTCTCACACGAAGGGTTCTTTTCGGAAATAACTGCAACTTTACAGGAGAAGGTAAAAACGTTATAATAAACAGTACAACTGTTTGTAAAAGCGTTATTTTGTACACTATTGCAATACATTTTTGTGACGCACCTCGTATTTGTGTGAAGTGTATTGGAATCAGTGAAAAAATCAATTCCGTGAAAATGTGAGTTAGGGCCTTTCTACTTGTGACCATCGATATGTAATACTATACGAACGTTAGCCTTTGTAATCGAATATCTTATCTGAGGTATACACTTAAAAAAAAATAAAGTATTTATAAGGTGAACTTTTTCCGTTTTTGGCGATTTCTTTTTTTTAGTTAGGGTGCTTTTCTTCGTTTATGCGATTTTTTTCGGTTTTGGCGATTTTTTTAGTTCTGACGCTTTCTTCGTTTTGGCGATTTTTTCGTTTTGGCTTTTTTTTTTAATTTTGGTCTTTCTTAGTTTTAGCGTTTTTGAAAATTTCAAGAGTTTGCCTCTGTTGTCAAAATTACATTAACTGATAGAATACCCTTTAATTTTGTTTTTTATTAAGATTTTGTGTTAATTGTTGTAGGCTGCATAAAATAAACTAACTTTGTAAATTTAAAGTGTCTATATATAATTGTTAAGATTTAAAAATTTTTCGTTGCTCGCTAAAAAAAATTAAAGGGTGTTCTAATCCTTTTTAGCTGTCATATATTTGTTGCTGTAGCGGCCAAAGTCTAACATATTCTGTGAAAATTTTGGGTCCGTAGCTCTTACAGCTCTCCAGAAAACAGCCTGTGACGGACGGACGGACAAAGAGAGGGACAGACGGACATTGTAGCAAATACAAAAGGATTTCTTTTCAAGTTTGCTGTTCGAAACCTTAAAAAGTGTAGTTCCTAGTTTAGTGATTATGCATTTCAGCTAACGATATTTAGCTCATATTAAATCATACATATCATATTGAAATGTACAAATAAAATGATGAAAAATAATATTTAAAAAAACAATTATTAATTCGAAACGAATTCTTAAACAAAGCGTACCTGCATATCGTTGCGATTCCCTATCGACATTTCGGAACTACATAGCGTTGCAAAGACGTGTCAACCATTTCATATAAAAATTGTTACGATTTGAGAAATATTTCATTTCCGAAATTTCATTACAAAAAAAATTTCATCAAATTGTAATACGATGAATTAAATCAATTCACATATTCCGTTTTCAATAATGGCTGAGTATATAAAGCAGAAATGTACATCAACTGACACCACACACAGTGGACCAAACAAAAAGAACGCTGATGATGAAGGTGTAGTGACCATCGAAAAAAGCTAGCTGTTCCGTTCTACTACGTGTTTGTCAGAATATTTACAATTAACTTTGGTGTTATTTGTTCATTTATAATTATCACATGTACTCGTAATTTGACTTAAAAAGCAATACTTACTTTAGCCTGATCAAATCATAAATATAGAAATAAAAATTAAATTGTTTTATATTTACATATCGTGCCATTAACCTTTAAAAAAACCTTAAGCAAAATAATTTTCGAGCTGCTTTTTTTTACGAAAATCGATTATTTACGATCGCAGGTAGTCGATTTTCATAAAAAAAAACAAAGTTAAAAAAATATGTGGCTTAAGCTTTTTTGGCGGTTATGTCTCGATAAGTGTGTAAGCTGAGGAATTTTATACCACCAAAACTGGATAGAAAAATTTACGTGTGCACATATTCATGTAGATTACTTAAGGTCCATTCACATATTACCTAACTCTATTTTCTGAGATTTCAATCCCACCCCCATTTTGATCCTTTTTACAAAACTTTCGTATATATTTACTCAACCGTAACAAATCCTTAACACACACTCCCCTCCCCCCCCCCCTTTCAGAACCTTATACATTCTTTGTGCCTGCATTTTGAGTATTGAACAGTTTTAAATTGAAATGTGTGGCATCACAATGGCCGGCTACTGAATCAGATTTCTTGGATTTATTTTTCTTTAAAAAAAAATTGAAACGCAAGATTTATCACTAACAATTTTCCCCAAAGGCCATCGACATCCACTGAGAGTTAGTTATCGATAACAAACCATGGGTAATTTGTGTGTCATCGATATGACGAATATAATGATACAATAATGTACGTTTAATGTTTCATACAAAGTATAGAAATCCGAAACGTTTTATTGCGCCATCTCGCAAAAATTTTTAAAGCCATACAATACTCTGAAACGTATGTACTTGCGATGAGCATCATTGGCGTAGCTATAAACTTTTTCTAGGGAGGTTGGGGCGTTTTTTGACTGGTGATTTTTATGAGTAATATAAAAATATATAATTACATGCAATTTGCAAGAATTCCGTGGGCAACAGGAATTCCTTGTGTGTATGGGGACGGGGGCAATGCACCCTTCAGAATAGCCTTTCTACGCCTATGATGAGCATCAGCATTCGTTGATTATTTCCAACAACATTTATCTTTAGCTGGTTGGTAAACAAACAAAAATATTACCTAATTGCTCAGCGTCATTTTCGAAAAATATATTAAGGGTTTTCATGAGAACTCTTAAAATTGCCATTTGTGTAATTGGGCATGAAGCCCCCATTCATATAAATTTTATACAAACGTCAAAAAGTTCATTTAATAAAAATAAAATAAGAAAATTTCAAGCAATTTTTAATTTAAAAACATTTATATACATATGTAGGTATTTCTATAAAAATAAAAAAGTGTGTGTGTGTGTCTAAAAAATATCTAAAAAAAGCCAAAAAGCAAAAAGTTGTTGTTTACAAAATGCACAATTGCACAGCTTAAGTTTGCGAATCAAAACTATTGGGCAAACTTAACAGGTTTGTGTAAATAAATTTCTATACAATTTTTGACATTTTATTTGCGAGAGTGTAAAAATGCACAATTGCACCGTTTGCGAGGCTTTTGAACATTCTCATGGAACCCCTTATAGGTAGGTATTATTTTATTTTTTCTAATTTTATTTACGCAGTTGAAGAGTATCTAAAAAATAAATAAAAAAAATTTTGATTATTTTTAGTTTTGAATATTCAAAATTTTTAATTTAAATTTATGCGTATGTATGTATGTATGTATCTCTAAATGTATTGTATGTACATATGTATGTATATTTAACATTATTTTCTATCTAAAGAACGCACAACCTCTAAAAACCAACCGAAAATTAAATGAGCAATAATCGAAATATAAAAAAAGTAACAATCGAATGAAAGACCGACCTATCCCAAGACCCAAAAAATTTTACTTTTATTAATGTACTTTTTATTGTGGCCGCTGCTGCTGCTGCTGCTGCTGCCGCTATCGCTGCTTTCTGCTTTTTTTCGTTTTTTTTTCTCATGCTCTTCATCTTACGGCAAAATTGTAGTATGCCATACACTTTAATGAATGTGTGTGCGTTTGTTTGTCCGAATATGTAAGTGTGTGTCTGCACAAAATTTTTGTGTGTGAAACTTGAATGTGTGTCAGTGTGTTTTGGGGTTTTATTTTGGTTGAAAATTTGGTTTATTGCTGTTGCTGGTATTTTCTTCTTCTTCTGATTGTGTCGCTAAGTGAAATACAAACACATTAAAATAGCAAAACAGAAAAAAAAGAATTGATTTTGTTTTATGTATATCAAGCTTGTTTTGGCGTAGAAATTTGTATGTTTGCTTTTTTACATTGTTTCATCATGTCAATATCAGCAAAAGAAAACAAAAACCGAAAACCATAAAATTTCATTGTTTAAGTATTACACAGACATACAGTGATGGTGAAAAGTGGAACAAATCACATGTCCCCCAAGAAGGACTTTGTTTCTTAGGCCGGGTTTACATTGATTGGTGTGCCAAATGCCACACAAGCGTAAAAAAATCGTAACCACTAATTACTAATGAAAAACTGTTTGATTCAGACATTTATTTATTAAGTTAAATAGTTCCATACATAACTACTCGTAATAGACAATTTTATAGAATCCAACATGATTGGAAACTGTTTAATAAATCAATAAATACAGTTTTTTATTAGTAATTAGTTGGTTACGCTTTTTTAGGCAAATGACACACAATAAATGCCAGAGAAATGGCACTTTTTGTCGCGTTCGTCAGACAGCAAGCAATTAACCTTTTGTTTCGGAACAACATGATCAAATTTTTATTAAAATTTTACATAACGTAGAGCTGCTGACGGCCTACAAAAATATTTATATAAAGAAGTAAAAAACGTTTCGTTTTCTTTGAAAAAGAAAACAAGCATATTTGATTGGTGTCACACGCTACAAAAATTTGACATTCCTGTGGAAATGCCCATATGTATATAAAACGCGAAAACTAAATAAAATTAAATACATACATATTTGCCTCTAAATCAGTCAGCCTCAAAACTCCCCACTTTGGAGTTGTTCTCAATAATATTTCTCAATTTTACTTATAATAATAACTTGATATGACTTGCAACCGCTTTAAGGCCGAGTCACATAGAATCCATAATGCGTTGAACTTTGCCCTTTTCAACTGACAGCTAAGTTGAAACACAGGGTTTCTTATGAGCTATTTCATAATGGCAATTTGGCAATAATAAAATTAAACAAATAAACAACTTAAGTTTAATTAATGAAATGGAGAACAAACACATTAAAACTGCTAAAATTTTTCCGTCAACAAAGTATTCATCGTATATAACTAATGGACAATTTTGTAGAATCCAACATGATTGGAAACTGTTTAAATCAGTAAATACATGTCTGAATCAAACAATTTTTCTTTAGTTAATTTTAATTATTTTTGTTCGAACTTCATTTGTTTCTATATTTACTCGTATGATTTGATCAGGCTAAAGTTCGTTTCGCTTTGTAAGCCAAATTACATGTTATAATTTTTAATGAACAAATAACACCAAAGTTAGTTGTACATATTCTGACAAACACATAGATGAACGGAACAACTAGCTGTTTTCGAAGGCCACTAGACCCTCATCATCAGCGTTCTTTTTTTTTTTTTTTTTGTCCATTGTGTGTGGTGTCATTTCTGCTTTATATATTTACTTAGCCATCATTGCAAATGGAATATGTGAATTGTTTTGATTCCTCTTGTTTCAATTTGCTGAAAGCTTTTTTTGTAATGAAAGCTCAATTTTACCATCTCTTAATTTACAACAGTCCTGCCATTGTCGTTTGTTCTTAACTAATTATGCACATGTTAGTTAATTTGCTTATTTTTGTTTTACTTAGTCCTAATTTTACACCATGCAATTCTTATTACTAAGCTTATTAGTTTGTTGGTTATAGAGAGAGAGAGACGAGGAGAACTGAAACGTTTCTTTTCCCCTCGTCTCTCTCTCTCTCTTCTAAAAAACTAATCAGCTTAACATTAAAACTTGCATAGTGTAAATTAGGACTTAAGACAAACTTTTTTGGTTTGTTACTATTAAGTATATTTATTAATTATTTCCACAGGTCCATGACTATTAATTTTAGTTAATTTTAATTATTATAGTTAGAACTTCATTTGTTTCTATATATATGATTTGATCAGTTAAAAGTTCGTATCGCTTTGTAAGCCAAAGTACATGTGATAATTATTAATGAACAAATAACACCAAAGCTTTTCATTAGTAATTAGTGGTTACGCTTTTTCGGGCACAAGTGTGCCAGTTGACGTATAACGTGTGAAAGATTTTATTTGACTCAATTTTTAGAAAGTGTGTATTGGCGATGCCTGAGATAGTTTTCAGGTATTTTCTTTTAATGTTACAAATACAATTACAAATTATACAGTAACTCATTTTGACTAGCATACTAACAATGACCTTCACCCGTTGTAGTGAAACAGATCAGAGTCTTTGGTTGAAATCGAATCCATGACTGCCCGCACTGATAGCCTGGCACAATACCCACTACGCTACTGGGGCAACCAGTTTTCAAGTATTATGGGCAACCTACTTGTGCTTTCATTATCAAATTATCGTATTCCATTTCAATAAATTGTTTGTCTAGTAGCTGATTACAATGACTTTAAAATTTCTAAAATATTGTAGAACGTCAAAATTTTTATGAATTCAGTGTAACGCAATCAAACTCAATAAAGAGCAAATATAGGCAACCCTACCATAACAAAGGTTTCTTCAACTCGGGTTCACTCTAAAATGAATTTAAATCCCTCTTTTAACGCGAAAGTGATTATATTTTACATTACAGCCCAATCCCGGTATAACGAACGACATAATATCAGGCCCAATTTTTTATAGCAAAATATTCGCCGTATGGCAAAGATTTTTAAGTGTTATTCTTATTATTATTATTATTATTATTGTATACGTGATACAATACTATAAATAAATAAATAAGCTACAAATACAAACTATGGTACCATACTTTTTTTCATTTACATAGCTGTTGGAGATTTTGTTAATTTTTTTTATCGTTCGTTAGACAGAGCACACTTTTATCAAAATATCCGCTATATATATAAGGTATTGCAACTACAAAATATCTTGCTAATAAGGTTTTGTTATATCTAGTATTAAATTAGTGTAGCATTCACTATATAAGAAAGTTAATGTAAATAATTTGGATGTTCGTTATATAGAGATTTGCCTGTATTTTATATTAAGTATAGAGCTATGAGAAATAAAATGTATGTATGTATGTATTAGGGATGCCAAACGGGAAATCCCGAACCCGAAAATCCCGGGATTTTCGGGACTTAGCAAATCCCGAATCCCGGGATTTGTAAAATTCAATCCCGGGATTTCATTTTCGGGATTTCTTAGCAATTTTTATATAAAAAACTTTATAAATTCAAATTTTCGTTGATTTTTATGGTATTTTTTATAATATTTAAAAGTCCCATACAATTTTATACGTATTTCTTATAATTTAACAATAAGAGCAAAATAAATAAACTACTTTCTTACGGTAATTTTCATCAAAGGTGCTAGAATACATGTACATTTTAGAATTATTTTGAAAACAGAAGACACATATTAACTTTGGAATCACAAATCATCATTTATATTCTTCACAATTTATATTCTTTGATACAAGGCAAGTGAAAACTTTTTGTTGTCGGGTTGACGGAAAAGCGAGAAATATTTACAGAATAATGCGGAGTATTTTGTCTAAAAAACTGCTCGAGTGTGTGTGTATGTTTTTTACATTACAGTTCAAAATTATTTTCTTTTTTACTTAGACCATTTAGGTAGTTTTTGACACAAACCTAAGATCAAACCCATTTAAATGACACTGGTTTGATAAATAGTTTTAGTCAGAAACGACCGACTGAATGAGTTCGACTCAATTATAATTTTATTCGAGTTGCAGAGGAAAAGGCCAGGACACTAATAAACCATACTCCTCTAAGCGAACGTATGAATACATATGTATCGTATCTGTTGAACTTGTAGAAAACAACCTATGTATGAATTAAAAATATTTCAGTATAGCAAAAATACTTTTCAAGTGCTCACGCAAACTTTTAATATATGTGCCTATAAAAATGTGATCGTTAGACGTAATTATTCGAATTTTATTAGAATAGTGTATACATTTCTTTTAATTTTTCCACATGTTCAGCTTTATTATCGTTGTCATAGTCGTAACGAAATCGATAAAAAATTAGATAATGCTTGGTATACATACATACATATGTATGTATGTAACAAAAATGAAAGTGAATCTAAAAATTTTCGTAAGTCAACTTAAGCGGTAGTGCTAAAAGTCCACAGATACATTAGTTTTGGTTTAGATTATAGTAAAACATTTATATTGAAAACAATATAATTAACAATATATTAAGTTATTGTTTTCACTATAAATTCTTTAACATCAAATGTGATTAATCAACTTAAAAATAGATGAGAAAAATTCTTTTGATTTTTATTTTCATACTCGTATTAGAAAATTGTTCACTTTAAAGACAATTGTGGAATGATAAATTATGAACATAAAACCTTCTAAAATGCATTAAATTGTTATTAAAGTAATATTTATTTAAAAAAATGGTTTATTTTACGAAAAAAATTCTATCCCGAAATCTCGAAAATCCCGTAATCCCGAAAAATCCCGGGATCCCGAAAATCCCGAGATCCCGAAAATCCCGGGATTTTCGGTATCGGGATTACGAAATCCCGAATCCCGGGATTTCCAAAAATCGATCCCGATTGGCATCCCTAGTATGTATATATGTATCTCATTAAAACATCAATTACCATTTTGATAAAAAAAATCTCCAAGATGAGAATAAATCGTCATATTAGTAGCCTGAGGAAACGGAATGTGAAGCTAAACAATTTTATTCTTATACGAGTATTAAGAGTAATTATTCTTGAGTGCACAACTTTCGTCTGAAAGAAGATTAAAGCAAATGGGAGCTGCGAAATTACCTATCAACATCATACATATAAGGCCCTGATGATTTATGGTAGCGTTGCGAGTTCCGAAAACAACATTGTTCTGTTGTGCCGTCTAGGTTGAAAATTGAATTGAATTTTTTTGGTTCCATGGAACATGGAGGTCTGAATATAACGTTACGAGCTCTAGCCCAATAGTGAGATCAAACGTAATACAATCTGCTCCACTTTTTTACATATTTCTTTATCTTATATAACGCGGTTTCACACAATACGTGTCTTTTTTGAAACGTCGCTTCGAAAAGTATGGTAAAATTGTTATTCTTAATGTATGTTTTATTTTTTGTTTGTTTTTCCTCTGTTACTTTATAAAATTAGAATTGAAACTCAAAACTCTTGAATTGTTTTTTTTTTCTTCTCAACGTAAGCGTTATGACTGAAATTAGTATAAAAAAATAAGAAGCTGACTTACATATTTGCACTTTATTAATTAAGAACGCTTATGGTCCAATTTTTTTTATAAAAAACTAATAACAATATCGAAATAAACTAATATTGTTGTTTGTTTTTAATTAATAAAGTGTTAATAATAAAACATATCACAACATAGTTGTGTTTATGTTTATACAATGGAGCTAATTACTAGTGTAGTTTTTCGACTTCGACTAAACGATTTTGTAATCGAATTTTTTTTTAATCTAGTACGAATTTATAGTATGTAGTCGAAGTTCAAATACGACACTCGTAATTAAGGCAAATATTATGCTCTAATGAAAATGTTAAATAGAAATTAGTAAATTTTATCTAAACATTCATAAATCACGACAGCAATGTCACCCACTGTACGTCTTTAATATTTGCTTTAATATCTGCCATCTAACCCAATACAAAATTTTATTAATGTTCATATGTACATACATATGTATGTGTTTATTATCAACATCAACCACACTTGCCTTTTATTTTTATTTCATAAAAGATTTTGTTTTATCCAATTATTACATCTTCCACATTTTTGAAATTCTATATATTTTCTTAAGTTTTATGTGCCAAGTAATTATTTAATTTTTTTTATTAAATTTTTTTGTACAAATTTTGTACAAAAATTAGTATTACGAAAAGTTTTTATCCTTAGACATACATAAATACACACATACAAACATTTATGCATTTATATGTATGTATGTATGTCTACGTATCTGATAACAATAAGAATAAGTTTTAAGAAATAAATTTGTAACAAACTGAAAATGATTAATCAATAGCAATCAAGTTTATCAAATTGTTTGGCAATGTTTTCAACACTACTGTATTTTATACATACATATGTACATACATACATACGTACCAACATACAAACGCATTAAATGGGAGACAATAAGTCACTAAGTCACTAATTCACTTTCGTTTTCGTTCAAACAAAAAAACCGAAGAAAAACACGAATCCCCCAAAAATTAAAATGGAAACCTTACAAACAAAAACACAAACTGTTACACATGTGCACATACGTACATACATACATACATACATACTTACACTGTATGTCTTACAGGCACACAAACATCTGATAACTAGTGAATTGTTGTTGTTGTTGCTTGTAATCATAACTTGTAACCATAACCCCTCTCAATATTAAGCAAATTCTATGTGTGTGTGCTTGTGCATTGTAAAATGTGGCAACAACAACAACAGCAATAATGAAACTGAAAAACTCTTGTCATATTCATTGGCATTGCTATTTTTTTGTAACATTGTGATTTTGTTGTTGTTGTTTTATTGTGTGTTCAGCTAATTTAACAAGTTATGTGTTTCAGTGCGCCTGGTTTATTACATATTTTGTTGTTGTTGTATTTTATTCGATAATCATTAATATATTTCTCTCTCGCTGATTATTATGTTTTATTATCAGTCGGTGTTATTGTTGTTGTTGTTGTTGTTATTGCCTTTGCTGTAATTTGTTGTGTAAGGTCGTTAGTTATGTATGTATGTGTGTGTGGTTTTGTTGTTGCTGCTTTCAACGTCATTGGAATGCCCGACTTGCATTAAAATAAAGGGCTGTTTTGAAATTTTATTTTGAGATAAGTTTTCTACTCGTAAGTTAAAAAAAGAATAACATTTAACCGAAATATTATTGCAATCGTAACGATTTTTTATATGAAATGGTTGACACGACTTCGCAACAATATGTAGTTACGAAATCTTTAAGAATTGCTTGTTTACATAAATATTATTTTTCATCATTTTATTTACATATGTACATACATAAGTATGAATACATTTCAATATGATATCGATTCAGAAAAAGTAGCTAAAGCGACACATTTTTTGACGAGAAACGACCGCTTAAGCTTTTTTGTCGTTTATGGCACAATATGATTAAGTATTCGCTACATATCGTTATCTGAAATGAAAAACCTCTTAACTTCATTTGTTTTTGACAATTTTTATAAAAAAGAAAAAGTATTAAGTTAAATTTAAAAAAAAAAAAAGTGAACAAAAATTGGTAAAACTAAAATTAAAATTTGTTAAAAAAAACGGGGGGGTTATTATGTAATCCGAATCGAACGGAAATGTGTTCGAATTGCAATGTTAATAACATACAAATTCGAACAGTTTCCGTTTCGAATCGAATTACATAATAACACCCCAGATTTTTAATACTATTATCTACACAATTTTTTATATCTTCTTTGTAGTAATTTTTTTTAATTATCACTGTCAAGTTTATAAATTTGCTTTAATAATAAATACATTTTTCTCAGTATGTTGAAAATGCAAATATCAAACATGAAGTAAAAAATCAACATGTGTATTGTTGAAAACAGCTTAACGCATAAACATAAAATATTCTTTTAATTTGCTTTCTTCCCTAAATTTAAAAAAAACAAGTACATAAATACAAACTTCCATTTATTAATAAAAAAAAATAAAATAAAATATGTTTGAAATACATTTTAAGATAATTTTTTATGAAAAATTTTATGTAAATAAAATGTATTTCAAAATCATTTTAAATTTTATGAATATGGGTGAAAATATTTAAACCATACAAATGTTTGTTTTTTTTTAATTTTTTGGTTTTGGATTCACGTTTCCGAGTCCTTCATGTTTTGGTTTGTTCACGTTATCGCGAGTTTACTGTAGTAACGTGCAATACACAAAATTGCGAACAATAACAAATCATCGAAAATTTATGATCTGATATTTCATTTATTTTACATAACTGTCGTGTTTACAAGTAGTCAGTCACTCCCTACTGGTGTATAAATTAATTCCAGACACGAGCGGCGACCCCAATGTTAAATCAAGATAGAGGACAAGAACTATTTTTTTTTTTTTTTTTTTTTGTAAAAAATTCTTTATGGAAAACCCTCTAGCATCCTTGTTGCATTTACTTGCTTTCGATGTTGATCTATTTTGTATAAATTTTCAATACATATTACGTGTGTAAGTAAGTATGTATTTATATATGTATGTGTTTATGTACGTACTAGTGCATATGTGTGTTTGTATGTACGAGTACATATGCATGTAAATATGTATGTGCTGTGTACATAGATACTTAGATGGATACGGTTTTGTTAATACATGACTAAAAATTTACATTTTTATATGTGTGCATGCAAATACATACATACATACATATGTATGTACATATGTACATATCCCTGCAGGAGATTAGGCGATAATTGTCTAAAAGATATTAAAAGATTACTAGAATAGCAAGAACTAGTGCAAAAAGGGTTAAAGTTGTTGTGTAAAATTACTAGTGCTGATGAGTACTAGTATATGAAGTAGTTCAAAGGCACCACATTGCAAAATAAACTTTTACTGTCTAACAGAGGTCTTGCACTGTATGAAAATTGCTATCATCATAAAACTATTAAAATTTAGGGTTCATATAAAAAATAATTATAATTAAATAATTATAATTACCCTTTTTTTGAATTTTGATAAATAATGACGAAGTTTAACTAACAGTTGTCACTGGGTAACAAAGGAATGAAACCACCAATTTTATAGAATTTTTCTTTAGAGAAAAGAAGAAAAGAACTGGTAATAAACTAGTCCTAAACTAGTACCAATGGTACTAGTAGTTTTCTAAACACACTCAATGTTAATTTGAGCATTAAGATGGTATAGGAAAGTACCAGTAAAATACTAGTTGGGCATTAGTTCGATCTCCTGCAGGGATGTTCATATATTTATATGTGTGCGTATATTTATTGTGTATTACAATCAGCCACCCACTTAACAACAGTTTCTTTCTTTTATTTAAAACCCCTTGGAAATGAAAATTAAATGTCGTTCTAATTTTCTGCACATTATTATTTTTTTTATTATTATTTTCCAATTATTGATTTTTTATGAATTTTTAAAAGGGTTTCTAAAGAATTTTCATGTTCATGTGTATGTATGTGTGTATGTTTTAGCAGTATAAAAATTATTCAATATGCCAGCAATTTTTTAATGTTTATTCTCATTAAAATAAAAGTTTTACAGTATCTAATGCAAGATACTCGTACTGTGATACGAGGGTGGATCAATAAGTCCGTGACTTTTTGAATGAAACGCAGTTTTTTTTTTGCAAAACAAAAATTTATTTTTCAACATAATCTCCTTTTAACTCAATACACTTAGTCCAACGTTTCTCCAGTTTTTGTATCCCTTCCAAAAAACTAGGATTTTTCGAGGTCTTTAAAATAGGCATTTGTTTGTGGAATGATTCATTGTTGGAGTCAAATCTGTTTCCGACGAGCCATTTCTTCAGCTGTTAAACGCAAAGTAAATGACGACACTTGCTCAAAAGTTGACAGTAGTCTATTAACAGTTGGTACTTGATGGGAACAGTATTGCATTTCATATAAATAAGTGGGAAGTTTGAAAAGTCATGTACTTATTGATCCGTATAAATATATAGTCTTATTTATAAAAATTATTGAGGCTTTATAAAGAGTTTATAAAACAGATTTTCATAAAATAATTAATAATTTGTATACATACATATGTACATATCATTTTAATGACATTTGTACATAGAACAAATTTTTTTCAAAGACAAATTTTAATAAAAATACTAAGCTGATTCTGTGGTTGTCTTGAATAACCGCTTAAGCTCATTTATATGAGTGCTGTGCTATTGTTACCCATATTTATTTGTGTTCTATTGGCCATTGAATCACACTACCCTGTACAGGTGAAATAAACACCAGCATTTACATATATCCTCCTCCCCCAGAGCCGATTTCCCTAATTGTGGCAGAATGCATTGTATACGTAGGGGCCATCTCCCTGAGTCCTAGTCAAATAAAAGAGACTTATCATAAAAATCTGCCAAATAAAAAATAAAAATAAAGAACTTTACTTTTACCTCTCTCCTATAAAATAAAAAAAAAGTGTAGTTACATGATTTTTAATTTCAAACTAACGATATGCTGATTAACCACAACGCACAGTGGGATTTTGCTGTCTAAACCCTACTTTTCCACCACTCAATTTCAAAAATCAAATGAGGGGGATTCGTAGAGAAATAATTCTTTCTGCCAAAAAAAACCGACTTCAATGCAAAAATCTGATGGAAGAAGAAAAGAAGAAGTACGTGCAATATAAAATTAAATTTTAATTGGCGTGCCTCTGCCCATTTTTTAAATGCAAGATTGTGTGTTTTTCAGCGCTTAGGTTGTTTGTTAAATTTTGTAAAAATCGGTAAAATAGAACCACGTAAAATAAAATACTAAATTTTAATGGGCGTGACTCCGCCCATTTTTTAAATAAAAGATTTTGTCTATTTTAGAGCACAATTTGTGTAGTAAGTTTCGTAAAAATCGGTTAAGTAGAACCGCGTGAAATGTTATAATAAATTTTAATGGGCGTAACTCCTATTTTTTTTACTTTCAAATTGGGTAATTACAAGAACAAAAAGTGTTTTATAGGTATCGCAGCAATCAAATAAGTAGAATATCATAAAATTATATAAAAGAAATTGTAGGCGTGCCCGTCCACTTGTTTTACAATGGGACCAATAGGAAGCTATACCCTCTCAGACAACAAAAAAAATTACAATCGGCTTAAAATGTACCAAATACAAGAGGACATTAAGCTTGATAAATTTAGCTAATATAATTTAAAAAAGAGTTAAAAAAAATAGAAGCATTATAATTATTATTTATATTTTGTATAGGTTAAATCCATGGGCGGTGGGTGGGCCTATAGGATTTTGATGAAACTCGGTATACGTATTTTTTATACTAGAATGTGCATGTACTAAATTTGAAGACTTCTGCTGGAATAGGAAACATTTTATGAGAAAAAATCAATAAGTATTGCATTATCGGCGGTGCACGATATGTATGAAATTCCATTTTTTCTTAATTTAATTTCATTTTTAATATAATGCTCGTTGCTAATTTTCAATGATCTAAGATGGCTGCTTATAGCTTTTAAAAAAATTGCATGAAGCCATCCCACTGTGCAACATTGTGTTAAAAGGAAAGGGGGAAAACAGATTCAGGCTTTTAAAAACGCTGATATACCCATATTAATTTTGGTCTCCTCTGCCAGAATCAGTTGCTATTTTGGAACAAGTTTGATTTTGTTGTACAGTGTTATTGCGAGTAGCAAAGTTCTGCTAATTTTAGCAAAATTCTGTCTTGGCTTCATTATTATGTACTAGTATTATGTTTTTTGTTATATATTTAAAATTTAGTATGTTGATACATATTTGGACAGTATCCAATATTTTCTGTTTTTTTAAATAAATTTACATGGTAATTTTATTTATTTGTTTGTCAAATATTTTTATATTACAAACATACTTGCCTTTACTTTTATTATAATTTGTTATTTTTATCACCTTAGCACAATCTTCAAATGTTTAAAATTTGATAAAATTCAGTGCAACAAAATTATAAATTAAATTTATAAATTAGAAAATATTGATATACATATGTACATAAATATTTAATGATAGAGATGGATAATGCTCACGCCACTTTGAGTGATCATAATTAATATTCTTCGCTGAACACGTTAACATTTCAATTTAATTTTCCAATCCAGAAACTACAATGATGTTGTTTATTTTTGAGAAATATTTGTAAGAAGTTCAAATAAAAAATTTTACTAATATTTTTAGGGCCTGTCCCACGTTGTCGACATTGTTCGACTTGTTACACACATTTATATTTGCAACCAAAACAAAATTTTAGCAGCCTTATCTATAAAACTTATTAAGGGTTTTAAAACAAATTTTCATAAAAAAATTGTTCTTAAAAAGCATTTATAAAGCCTTAACAAAATTGCTAAACATTGTAGCCATGAGCATCAATTTTTAAATCGAGGAGCGATGATTGCTTGTTTGCAACGTTCCTAATACTTGTCGACAACGTTTTAAAATAGTGTGCATTGTCATTGTGCTTTGTTAAAAGACAAAGCAATTGCCGTTCTGCAAGTCTGGCTATCTGCAAAAAGAAATTATGTAATATTGCTTGCAAGTTCAAAGAAAAAATTTCATGGACCTTCAACTAATTTTTTTATGAGTACAGTGGGGTCCCGACTTAACAAACGATTTGTTAAACAGAAAAGTTTGTTAAGTCCGGAACTTTTTTTCTTAACTTTTATGAACAAAAAAATACTTTATTTTGATGTAAGTAAGTAAATAAATTTTTTTATACATATTTTGAGAGATTTTTTAAGACGTATCAAGGCGAATTCTCGATTTACAACTCTGCAGCAATATATATTTGCCAGTGCAAAATTTCCTGCTGTCAGAAAATTTCTGAAGGTTTTGCTTGATTTGACACAAGAGAAATTAACAGCTGATCATCATTTTCCTGAAACGAAATCAGCTGGTGTCAATTTGCCTTGAGTTTCAGGCATGAGCTTTAGCAAAACAATACCACACTATACCATCTCTAGTTTATTAACAATCGAAAGGTGTTTGTTATTTAAACGCTTTGTGTTACATTAATTGTAATAAACGCCTTTTTTTGCTTTAAGTGTTATTAACAACTAAATATTACAAAAGGAAAAACAAAATCACAAAGCAAATTTAGGCCACTACTGGTTATAAGAAAAGAAAAATGACTAAAACAATATTTGATGACTTAACAAACAAAAAAAAAAAAAAAAAAAAACTACCAAGTCTAAGGCCTAGCAGACAACATCATTAGCAAGACCATTAGCAAATGCAATACCAAACACCTCCTTAATTATTGATATGCAACAACTAAAACAACAACGTTATCGACAACACTTCACCTACTTTACACACTGTTGTTTACACGGCAGCGCACTAACACACAACCATATATACATGCATACATACATACATATATACATACATATATACATACATATATACATACATATGTATATGCATACATACATGCTAATCTGAAATATTTCATTAATCCATTTTTCAGTTGTGTTTTTTTTCTTCTTAATTTTCGAATTTGTTTATTATGCTCTTTCTTCAAAAATGTGGAAAAATTAATGTCTGAGATAAAGCCGCCGCCAGTTTTAAAACCAGTCATTTTGAATTTTTGTTTATTTTATATTTTTCAATTTGAATGTGTGTGTGTGTGTGCTAAAAAAATATTGCTTAAAAACTATTGAGTACAAAAAAAAAACTATTTGCACTTTTTGCTTGCACTCACTCTCATTTTCAAAACATTTCGATACAGATTGCATTATTTGTAATTTTTTTCTTCTACAAGAATTTGTCCTCGTATTCACCTCGTCCTCAAGTCGAGGGCAATATCGTAGAGCGGAAAAATTATAATGCACATATGTAGATAAATTGCTGAAACAAGTCGACTTTTATAAGAGCGCTATAGATGACTAATATTGAATAATAGAAAAGTATTTATTTGAACACTATACAATTTATTCAGGTCTTTATGTAATTTCCAATGAAAATTTTCAAACATCTCAAGTTATAATTTTCGTTTTAGAAATGCTACAAATTTTTAGCATATTGTTAGCAAAATAGAAATAACTTTTGAACTGATATACGAAATTCTTTTCGACAACAAAAATTTCTACATAAATTAACCAGCCATTTAAAACGCTATTTTCCACGCCCAAAACAAAAGAGCAAATATTCATTTGTAAGTTCTAAAGGTAGCCATAAAGTATTTTAAATTTTTATATAGCGGCACACAGTGGGATGGCTTCATAAATTATTTTGCTTAAACTATAAGGAGTGAACCTAGATCATTGAAAGTTGCCCATGAAAGTAATGATTGCTAATGTTAATTTTGCTTACAAAAAACTATAGCTGAAAAAAGTTTTATGTAGAAAAATTTTCACTACAGAAAAATTAGTACTAGTGATAGTTTTTTTTTTTAAATCATCACTGATAATTTTCCTTTGAAAAACAATTGATTGCTAAAGATAATTTAGTATAGAAAAATTGTTACATAGAGCACTAGTTGTATCTGGAAAATTTTTGTGCAAACATTATCACTAGAAAATTTTTGTGCAAAAATTATCACTGGACAATTTTTGTGCAAAAATTATCACTGATGATAAAAAGTTTTGTCCAAAAGTTATCATCGATGACAATCCTTTTTATGTGACTCATGATAATATTTTGTGCCAAAATTGTCACTGATGATAACTTTTTGTGCAAGAATGATAATGATAATTTTATTTTGATTAAAAAAACTTCATTGAGAGTAATATTTTGTAGAAAATTAATGGCATACTAATGATAACTTTCTATAGAAAAATCATAACTAATGATAGTTTTTTTTTTTTTGAAAACTATCATCAATATATATTATTTGTAATTATTACTGATGACAATTTTCTGTGAAAAAATATCATTTATAATGATTTTTTTACAAAAAGTTTTGACAATATTTTATAGCACTGATGATAATTTTTTTTGCTAAAATCTTCTCTGATACTATAATTTTTTGTGCAAGAACTATCATTGATTTTGATTTTAAAAAAATATCACTGGTGATAAGTTTTGTCCAAAAAACATCATTGGTGACAATATTTTATAGCACTGATGATAATTTTTTGTGCTAAAATCTTCTCTGATATTATACTTTTTCGTGATAGTTCTCATTGATTTTGAATTATCACTTGTGATAAGTTTTGTCTGCTTAAATTTGAATTACTTTAATCGATGGTAATTTTCTGTGGAAAAATTTAACACTGATGATGAGAATTTTTTGTGCAAAACCTATTACTAATGATGATTTTTTGTAAAAAATAAATTATTACTGATGATAAGTTTTGTCCAAAAATCATCTTCAATGACAATTTCAATTTTGTATCACTGATAATAAATTTTTGTTCATTGATTTTGATTTTAAAAAAATCTATCACTGATCTAAATTTAATTTAAAAATATATCACTAAAGCTATTTTTATAGCAAAATTTTTTTGTTGTTTGTTTTTTATTAAAAAAAATTAGTGTTATTTATAAAAATTATTAAGACTTAACAAAGGGTTTATAAAACTAATTTCCATACACAGTTTTGCTTATTAAGCCTTATATTATTTTATACAAATGTATGCTGTGCATCGGTACGCCTCAGAAGGTATGCACGAACTGGTAATAACCTCACGCGTTGAATTTACCAATAATAAACGCTTAACGACTTCTGCTAACAGTTTTGATGCTGTTGTTTTTGTCATTGTTTTATGTGTTTTTTACTAGAGATGTACAAATTTCATGATATGTTTCGCGTGAGTCACGCATTAGTCACGTAATAGTTACGCGTGATCATGGTTATATTTGTATATAGTAATGACTTTAAAAAATAACGTGTGTGACTTTAGGTAAGTTTTGTAGGCTTGTTAAAAAATCTTCTCTGGATAATTCGTATCCGAAGTCATTAAATGGAAGGCACTTTTTTCAGGAGCGTGAGTGAATAAAAAACAATCATAAATTTATGTTGATTAAGCACAGTTGATATGCATTTCGTTCCTGCTCCGGTATTTCTCATATAAAAAAGACATGTTCATTTATTAATTAATAATCACTTTGTATTGGGGTTGGGGGAACAAATCTTCCCCATGCTATACCCCTAAGATTTAGTTGGAACATGCAGTTTGTCCTGAGAGTTATCCACAACAAATTTAGTGTGCCTCACTATTGTAGTTCTGAAGATATGGGAAAAATAATTTTTTTTGGGAGTGGGGGTACCTACCCATCTCCCTACTCCTATACCTTCAGGACTTTGTTGCAACATACAGTTTTTTCTAAGAGCTACGCATATAAAATTTAGTGACTCTTACTATTTTAGTTGTAGAGATATGAATTGATCTGCGAAAAAAGCGTCTTTAGCCCCACTGTGCGTCTGGTAGAACCCTAAGTATACCATATGTTTGTATGTACATAATTATGTATAACGATGTTTTACCGGAAAAAATAATTAGCAAAAAATTTTATTTATTTTATTCTGATTACTTGTTTTATTTCATGTTTTTTACCAGATTTTTTCTGAAAAAATTTTTTTTATGCCTAAAGATTTTTTATACCGAATTGCGCCCTTAATTAAAAACTTAATATTAATTTTGAAATTCTTTTATATATTGAATTAATTGAAATTCTTTTTTATTTTCATTTGTAATATTTTGCTGTTTCTTAAAAAATTAAAAATTTTATTACAATCCGCAAACTAAAATCTTAATACTTGTATGTACATACATACATATGTATGTAGTTAAGCTTGCTAATGTGTGTGTGTAACATGCACATATGGCTCATTTAGTTCAACAATGTCACAAATCAAAATATCGTTTTTCATATTGTGGAAAAATTTCTTGAAAGAAACCTCAACTTTCTGTTTTTTTCCATTAAGTTGTAAGTTGAAAACTTTAAACTTGGTTTTCCGTAGAACTAGTTTTATTTTTGGAGTTAAGGCGTTCTTGAAGTAAATACAATTGCATGTGTGTTGTTTGTGTATATGGTGATTACATTCGCCACTTTATAAAATAGTTTTACGTTAAAATTTTGTTGTTGTTAAGTTTTCTGTGTTGCTGTTGCTGCGTCTCTTGTTGTTGCTGTTGTTGTTATTATTATGTTGTTGGTTTTTCTTCTTGCTATCTCATTTCCGCTTTTGCGCTCTTGGCCTATACATCCATCTCTTGCGCTCATGACCTAGATTTTTTCTGTGTTGCTATTTTTTTTTTTTTTTTGATATTTTTAATTTACTCGTTTATTTATAGGAGTATGAGTATTTCTACTGTAGGGAGCTTATGTATGTATGTATGTATGTATGTATGTATGTATGTGTGTATATACATATCTATTCTCCCTCTATTTCTTTGTCATGCTGCGAGTTTTTATTTCACTGTGTGTTAGTGCATTTATGCTATTGTACTTGGTCAAGTGTTGTTGCAGTTGTGGTGGGGTTTACTGCAGAGCTGTGTATGTGTATGTGTTATCAATGCAACATGTAGAGTGAGTGTATTTTAAGTTTAGTTTGCCATAGTTTACTTAATTTTTTTATACATATATTTTTTTGGTTTATATTCGCATATTTTGATTGTTTTTTGTTTTGTTGTGATTTCCCACTTAATATTTCTCGGTTGTTTTTTTTTTCTTATTTTGTTGCCTACAGTTATTTATTGAAAAGTAAAATATAAAAACTGTATGATCAAAATAATTTATGTAATAAGCATTCCCTTGCTTGTTGTTTTTTTTAACTCTGCAGCTAAATTTGCGGTTGTTGGAAAATAAACACATTGCAGCAGTAATTTCAAGCTTGGGTGATATTTTTTTTGGGGGCTTTTTGTAATTTGCATGTAATTTATACATGCATGCATACATACATATGTACATACATACATATGTATGTATACAAATGGGTATATGATTGTGTACATGATGGTTTTACATACATATTTTTCTTCTACTTATTTACTTTTCATTGCTCTGAGAACTTTGCTAAATTTTAGGTTATAAAATCAGTTTTATGATAGAAAATTTTTCTATAGAAAATTAAAATTTTCCTATTTTCTGTTTCCAAAAAAAAAAATATTTTGTAATGCATTGCATTACAAAATATTGTATTACAAAATATAGGTATTAAAAAATAATTGGGTTGTGTGAAAGTTGGATAGACTTTGAGACGACCAAACTGAGTTGAGTTGAGAACGTCAATTGGGTGTGGAGCAAAGCGACAGTAATAATAAAGCAATAATATTGTATAATCTAAAAAATTAATTAAAAAAAAAATATCATTTAGGATAATTTTCCATCGGAAACGTTGCCTCAAAAAGTTATAAAAATTGTATTTCTTTTTTTTTCATAGAAAAATTCACAGAAAAAACTGCGTCATAGAATCAATAGGTTTTTAGGCTAAGGTGTATCCCAGCTGAAAGAAGCGAAGATTTTTTCATAGAAATTCCTTATTGTTTTTATGTGGTAAATCTTATTAATTTTATCAAGAAGAAAACCACAAAATCAAGAAGAAATCTTATTATTTACAACTTTTTTTTACTCAATTTCCGTTATTTTTGGCACCAAAAAAACAATCCATAGAGAAAAACTTCTTGATTCTATTAGGTTTTCTTATAAATTGTAAACTATAGGGATTTCTTATTGATTTTATTAGGTTGCCTTCTTGATTTTTTTTAAAAAGATATTTTTCTTGATTTTATTAGGTTGCCTTATTGATTTTTTCAATAAGGTTTTCTTCTTGATTTTAGTAGGTTCCTATATGATTATGTGTAAAGCATCTTATTGATTTTTTAATAAGGAAATCTTCTTGATTTTATGAGGTGTCTGGTTATTTTATATCTATAAATAGACATAGAGACAATTTTTTTCATGATCTTTTTCATTTTTGTATAAGAATGTTTGCACAATAATTTCAATGGTTATTCAGGCTGCTTGTTAGAATATTGGGTAGAGTCCGTGGCTACCAGGTAGAAGTTTGCTGGTTCAATACTTGGTGAGTAAGTTAGTTAAGAATATAAAATAATGTGTATGTATGTATGTATGTATGTATGTATAAATAAATAACATCTACAATATACTACATACATACATATATACATATGTATGTATATGGTATAGAATTTAAATGAAAATACATAAGTACAGAGAATAAAGACGCATTTTTTTTATTTTTTTTATTGAAAAAATCAAAAAGATAACCTCATAAAAACTACAAGATTTCTTCTTGATTTTTTCAAAAAGGTTTCTCTATGAAATTAATAAGATTTCCTTATTGAAAAAAAACCATAGAGATTTCTTATTCATTTTGTTCTGTTTTATGAGGTATTTAGTAGGCACTGTTTTCTCTGTGTAATATAAATATTTTTCCAGACTTTTTTTAATTTTTCTATTATGTACATATGTACATATATAGATTCTCAAATATCATATCGGAAAGAAAATTATTGTGTAGGACCATTCATTATTAATTTTTTAAAAACGAGAAATTTACTCGGATTCGGTATTTATCACCGACTATAGTTTTCTGGAGAAAATTTATCACTAATGATTATTTTAAATTTTCCGATAATAAGTTTTTATAGAAAAATTATCCCTGATAACACGTGCTGGGAGAAAAACATCACATCGTTCTAACTAAGTGAGATTGAATCATAAAATTTTGAAATCTTATTGAGTTGACTCAATTAAGTAAGGCTGCATCATATAATTAAAAATTTTTTTTGTGAAAATTTTCAAGGATATGAAAGGATGTTTTTTTAGTATTTATGTTCAAGGGAAATGAAACATGTACAAACTTTTATGAAATTCTACAGAGTTTTCCATTGTGTTAGTGTGAAAAAAAAAAATATTTTGAAAACTCATTCTCAAGAAATCAAAAGTCCTTTAAAAAAGATCAGGAAATGATAAACCAAGTATGCAGTTTGATTGTATTTTGTGCCTAAATTCCAATGTACATTGACTCCAAAAAAATAGTTTTAGTTTAGATAGATAGATAGTTAAAAAAAAAACTATCATGAGTTATGATTTTTCTATAAAAAAAAAAATAAAATGTAATATTCTACAAAATATTACTCTCAGTGATGTTTTTTTAATCAAATTAAAATTATCATTCATTATCATTTGGATAGTTAAGCAATAACTACATTTAACAAATATTTGGATTGATTTTTTATCACTTACATTTTAATAAAAATCTAATAAGAGATTGAAAATTTCAAAAACGGGGTGCCTGGTCGGGTTACCTACCCGTAACTGAATTTCGTAACACCATAAAGGTTTCAAAAGTATGTATATCAAAAGCTTACCATCTAGACTGAGGATTTAATTTCAACCAATCAGCCAATGTATCGTGAGTTAATTTAATGCCCTAATTCAGTAAGAAGAATTAGGACGTTTTTGTTTGAAAATGCTTCTGAGTTCTTGTCTTTGAAGTCTCTAAATTATTTTCTTCAAAAATGGTTGTTGTCTTTGACAATGAAAAATATAAATATTATTGCCATGTTTTTAAAACTTAAAAATTCAATTAAATTATTATACAATAGTTTGAAAAATATATGAAAAAATATGTGTTGGATATAATGTTTAGAACAAAATCATAAAGCAAATACACGAACCTTCTAGCATAGACAATAAGTAATAATCGTTTTAAAGAATCAAAACTGCTTCTTTTTTTCGTCCATAGACAAGACGATACATTCGTCGAACAGAATTAGGGCATAAGTTTCATTTGTGTTAGCTTAGAGTCATGTTTCCATGTGAGCCGTCGATGAGGGTGTATACTAGGGATGTACCGAATGTTCGCATTCGCTTTCGCATTCGCAAATAATTCGCTTACTTTTGCTATTTGCATTCGCTTTTGCATTCGCTAAAATGTATGCGAATATTTCAAGCGAATACTAAAGACAAAAAAAATTTATTTGTTTTACGAAAATAGTTTACGATTTTAAATTTAAAGACGAAAATTATTTTAAGCCAGCATGAAAAAGATACATGTAAAGCAATAATATTTTAGCGGAAAACTTTTCTATCAATAAGTTCTCATAAGTATCAAAATGAAACCCTAATCCAGCGGGGTTTGGAAATATTTTTCAGTTTTGAAAAAGAAAAAACAGTGTTTGATTTGCGCGAAAATATTTTCGAAAATAGTCTGTTCAAACTTTTGAATGCCATTCATTACTTCGTACAACAAATTTCAAATCCAAACAATATTAAGTAGTCCTTGTTTGTTGTAAATTAAACGCGAAACAAGTGCCACTCATATTATTTCTCATAAAAACTTAAAATGTTGAAGATATATTTCATGTGTTTTTCCCAAGATGAACAGAGTACTACTTCTGCAAGATTTTTTCAGGAAAAATTCATTACAAGTTTTCTTCATATGTATTTGACAGCATTTCAAATGAAATGTTGAACAGAGTACCAGGATTTAGGGCTAAAGTACGAATGGGTGGATTTCCTAACATTGTGTAAACTTATTTTTAATTATTATATATACTTACTCTTATATAAATTTATTTGCATGTGATATTTTAACGAATTGTAATATTTGCATTCGCTTTCGCAAAAATTAAAATGTATTATTCGCTTTCGCATTCGCATTCGCTAAACTGGTATTCGTTACATCCCTAGTGTATACCAAGGTATTTCACTCGTGAATGTTGAGGAACAACTTTCTCTCTCTCTCTCTATCTATCTCTCTTCATAGGGTAAATGTTACCTGAACACACTTTTGCTCGTTCACTGCCATAACCTCATCCATAGTTCAATAGGACACTATTACGAATATTATATATTATATGTACTACGAATATTTTTTTTGTTTAGTTTGTCTATATAAGAAACACTCCTCTGGGGCATGAATTATGTATTACGAATATTTTTTTTTTGGTTGAGTATATATATAAGACAGACTTCGCTGGGACATCTGTTCACTGTGAAGGTTAAACAACGTATCAATATAAATAGACTACCAAGTCACTCTGGAACAATTCCTGTAACTATACTTAGATATTAACCTAAGCTTAACTGGTACATATTTATACTTTTGAAATATGAGTGCCGCTATGATCGGGTAGGTAGGTTGATAGTTTGAATATAAAATTTTTTTTTATTGAAAATTAAAAATAATAAAAAAAGTTCAAGTTTGCGTTGTTACTGTTACACAAATGTCGGAATGACATTTATATATAATTTATATTCTACACGGAATAGGTCCCTATAAGATAGTTAAGTGATAAGTCACAAGGGGCATACAAAGTATCAATTAACCCCACCCTAGGCCATCCCCATGGAAAAGTGATTGGTCCACTTCATAGGAAGTGTTAGAACTCGGACTGATCCCTATCACTTGGGGATCGGTCACGTGGCTAGTATTGTGTCAGTTCCATTTCCTGCAGGTATACTACAAAAGAATCAAGAATTAATATTGTGATATAAAAAATGATTGACTAATGATAATTGCTATGGCAATTATGTATATTCGAAAATTATCACTGATGATAAATTTCAATGGAAAACTATCATTGATGACAACTCGTTGAAGAAAATTTTCTATTTGAAAACTATCACTAATAAAAATGTTCAATATGAAAGTCATCACTAAATATAATTTTCTGTGAAAATCTTATCACTGATGATGATTTCGTACTGAAAAAATTATGATGCAGTGATAATTTTCTGTAGCAAAATCAATATTTTTATTAAAAAAAAAAGTTATTATTGGGGATAACTTCCTATGGAAAGATTATAAGTGATGATAATTTTCGATGTAAAAATCATCATATGTGATAACTTTTTTTAGAAAAGTTATCATTGAATTATTCATTTCTATAAAAACCTGCGACAAATTTTTATTCGTTAACTATCACTGGTGATAAATTTTTATAGGAAACTATCACTGATGACAATTCTCTGTGTCAAAAATAATAATTGTTAAAAAATTTCTTTATTAAAATTATCACTGATTATAATTTTCTGTGGAAATTTTACCACTTATGATGATTTCGTACTGAAAAGTTATGATCTAATGACAATTTTCTATAGGAAATTAATGTTTTTGATAAAGAAAATTTATTATTGGTGACAATTTTCTGCAGAAAAATAATCATTGAAGAAAAATTATGAGTTTCTTTAGAACAATCATTGGTGAGTTCTATAAACGAAGAAGTAGATTGTGGTAATCTTCTATAGAAAATTATATATTGGAGACAATTATTTTTGTACAAAAATAGTACCTGTGACAAAATTTCTATTCGTAAAATATCACTGGTGATAAAAATGTTTAGAAAACTATCACTGATAAAAATTTCATATGGAAAATAGACATTTTCTAGGTAAAAGTTATCACTGATAAACATATGATGATGATAATCTTATTTTATCTTAATATACATATATACAAATCAAAAACACGTTTATTTGTTAGGGGTGAACTCTTCAATGCCCCAACAGATTTTCGCCTTCCACCCCACAAAATATTTGTAAAAGACCGGCGCGTGTTTTTATATATATTCTACCCCGTTAAATGCTACGCCCCTTTCAGAAATAGTGATTCGTCCGACAGATGGCGCAATTTTTAGTTTTTTTGTGTTTTTGCACCGTAACTCAAGAACTACTGAACCGATTTTGACCAAACTTCATATACATGCTATATAGGGCGTGAGTAGTGTTTCTGTGTAGTTTGAAGTTCGTCCGACAGATGGCGCCATATTGAGTTTTTTTTGTGATTTTGCACCGTAACTCAAGAACTACTGCACCGATTTAGACCAAACTTTATATACACGCTCTTTAGGGCGTGAGGAGCGTTTCTGTGTAGTTTGAAGTTCGTTCGGCAGATGGCGCAATATTTAGTTTATTCGTGGGCAAAATCCAATTTTCATATTGTACCACCAATGCCATATACAACACTAATGTTTGCTTAGGGCCAGCAACGCGGACCGGGGTCAGCTTGTTTTCTGTAAAAATTTTTCTATAAAAAAATTATCACTAATGATAATTTTTTCTACAAAATTTATTACTGATAATATGTATGTATCTCTTCAAAAATAATAAATGATAATACTCGTAATTATAATTTATTAATATTTTTTAAGACTATTGGAGGGAGATAAGTGGGGAAATGACGATGTATAATAAATACAAGAAATTATCAGTGGTTTAAAAAAATATCTTTTCTATGGCAAAAGTACAGCTAACATGTAATTACTGTATTAATTTATTAATTAATTCTCTTGTGTAATTAATTATTTAAAAAAATGCTAATAGAAAATTTCTTTAGTAAGTCAATTATCATTAAAATATGTATCTATATCTGTTTGTTTCGTTTAATTAATTTAGCAAAAAATTAAACTGAAGCTATAAATATTTATATAACATTTAAGGCTCAAAGTTTTCTGTCTGCAAGTAAAAGAAAATTAAATCTTTTCTTTTTAACCAACATCCCAAGTTTAACAAGTTTGCAAATTGTTTGTTGTGCACACAAAAACATCTCATCTCAATTTAATGAATTACAATTGTCGTTAAGAAGTCGGTCGAAAAGAAGTAAATTCAAGTGGAAAAATAAAATTGAAAAGCAATTGAAAAAGTAAAAAAAAAAATAAAATAAAATAAATAAAACTTGCACGTTCAACAGCAGCGGCATTTTCTCGTATGTTTAACACATATAACAATTTTCCTTTCGTTTTCCTTGTTTTTATTTTCTTTCTTTCTTTCTTTTTTTCAATAACCAAGTAAAGTGATGGCTTCGGTGTCCCACTTTTCATACTGTCCTTGACCTACTCCACTCACTTTATCGACAATAATATAAAATAAAAAATAAAATAAAATAAAATGTAATAAAAACATCATGACAGCAGCAGCAAGACGAAGAAGAAACCCGAAATACATGAAAATGTTGAACAAAACACACAGTCAGTCGGCACGAACATAACCAGCAACAACAAGAAAAATGTTACAACAACTAGATGAAGACAAAAATGTACAAATAAAATTGCGACTGAACAAAAACTAACAAAAAAAAACAACACAAAATAGAAAAAGAGTTTATTTTTAATATAATCGGAGATAGTTGCACGCACACACACACACACACAAACACAGAAAAAAGCGCTTGCAGCATTTTACAACTTCACGAACATTAAAATACATCGAAAGAAAATGAAGAAAAATATTTAAGAAAAGCAAGAAGAAAGCAAAAGTGAATTCCAAGCAAACAAAAAAGAAAAAATAAATGTCGTAATAATGTTGAAAAAAAAAATAGCAAACATTTTACTAATGCTCTGTCTATAAACTCTCCCCACTCTCTTATGTCATTGCCACATAAAAAAGAGAGTTTTGCGAAAAGTTTAGACAGAGCATGTGTTGAACTGGTTTCTAGAGGTGACATGTTTTTTTTAGAATAAAACAGTGAAAGCTTTGTTTTAAAAATATTGTGTTTTGTAAGCTTTCTTGTTTTTTTCTGCCCGTTAAGAGAGAGATAGAGAGACAGGCACAATAAAAGAGTTTTTTGAAGGAAGACACAATTTTGCAACGTATGAGTGATGTTGTAATACTCATACGTCATGTAGTAGTAACACGTGTTTTGGTATTGGTGGGTGGAGAAAATTAAAAAAATAAAAAGAATATGTACATATCGCACACTAAATCATAAAATATCAAATGTTGTTCAAGAAGACTGTGTTGCAAAAGAAATTTTTGCAATCGTTAGAGATTTGTTCAGTGAACTGGTTTATGAAAAAAAAAAAAACATTTTAGTAAATTTAAACTGTGACAGTTTATAATTTAGTGTGCGATATGTTGTAATGTCTCTCATGCATGCATGTTTGTGTGTGTGTATTTGTGGCTGGATGTATATTTTCCCTTGGTGTTGAGATACTCTTATAAATAATTTCGGCTTTTGCAAATAGTGCCACAGGAAATTGTCATTGATTTTTTTTTCTCCAAATTTCAATAACAAAATTTAAATAATTTAAACTAGAAATCGAAAATTTAATATAATCGACTAGCAATTGTTGTAATGGGTAAAATAATGTCATTCGTTTCTTCAGGTGTGGCAAAAGAATTAGAGCCAATTTAACCAACTCAATTTAAATATCAATTAATAATTAAATGTCGATTTTCATTGAGTTTTGTATTGAAAATTGACTTTTAAATATGAATTGATATTTAAATAAGTTGGTGAAATAGGCCGCTAGGGTCGCATATAAGCTTTACTAAAGTTGCACGTTCATTAGGTTGTACCAAAAAAAAAGGTTAATTTGAAAGCTTATATGGTCAACAATTTTTGAGATTTTTTTCAGATTTTTCGGAAAAGGTTTTAAGGTCCCACAAGTCGAATTTTTGTCAAAACTCGTGTTTGCCAACCTGTTTTTTTTTTTGTTTTCTTCATAACTCTGACAAAAGCCACGATTTCATTCACTTTTGTGGAAACAATTTAAATGAAAAATGTCCAAGCTTTATTTTTGTGTGTAAAAACTATAAATTATGTTAATGCATTTGTTGATTCAAGTAGCCTACATTAAAATTATCATAATTTTTCCATACATTTTGTAAATAACGCTTTATAATTTAGAGTTTTTTTTTTATAAAAATTACAAAAACTAATTTTCGTTTTTTTTCGGTTTAGTATATCATTTTCCTTCAGACAGCCTCCGGCCTTGAAATATAGTAAACTTTTTAATGTTTGGATTTGTGATAAGAATAAGAAGAGAAAAACTGATGCTGTTTATAATTTTTTTATCGGGGAAATGTATTTAAATAATGTTTCCCATATTGTTATCCTCCTTGTGTATTTTCATCGTGTCAAATTAAAAAAAAAAAATTAATTGCCCATTCGTTTTCGAGATATTTACTCCCGTATTCATAAAAATGAAACAGATTTGAATTGTATTTTAGTACAAAATATCCATACATTTCACATTCATTTTAATTTTTTATGAATACGGGGTTAGTTTTTAACTATTTTCATATGGTGGCAAGCCTAAAAATTTCAAAAATAAAAAATAAACAGCTGTGTGCGCCCATGAGAAACTTTTGAATTCCAAATTTCAGCCATAACGGTCCAAAAATGTGGCTGAAATTATTTTGGCTTAAAAAGTAGATCAAGTTACACAATGTGCACCTTTCAGCTTCGTTATAATTCCACATATTTATACAAAACTGTTGAGATAATTCGTTGTAACCATTGTTCATAATTAATTAATTTACTTGTAAATTTATTATAATTAGAAAAAAATGAGTTCACCTGGATATAAATTATTTGCTGGGTTTTGTATCAGTTTCAAAGCCTACTAAGCTTATTTTTTCTTTTGTGATTCTCAAAAATATTATTATTTTACGAACTCTCATATAGTTTTTGAAAGTCTATGCATAAAGTAAGAGGCAAGGCACATTCACAAGGTAGTAGCGGAAATGCAGCTGAGCTATTTTTTTTTCAAATTAAAGTTCGTCTGAAACTTCAAAAAAATTTTACGAAAGAGAAATTAAAAGAAAATGTAAAAAAATTTCAATATGAAAAATATTTTATTAAAAAAATTCTGTGAAAACAAATCTAAAAATATGAAAAAACTTTTAAAAAATTGTGAAAAGTGCTAAACGTTGCAAATTTTGTTAGTGGGTAGCTGCCGTGGAGAAATATTTTCAAATTTATGTAAATAATTTTTATTATTATTATGTTAAAGAAATTATATGTTTGAAGTTTTGGATGAACTACAGCCCATGTTGTTTTTTCATTAATGTATTTTTTCATTGTTTTTGTAATCCTGATATTACCTGGAAATGAATCTGCCTTGGTAAGAGGTTTGTGACTTCAGAATTTGTGGTTGAAATCTACTGATGATTTGGTTGAAGCGCCAATGAAATACGTATATCTGACGCGCAAAATAGAAAGGGACCTAAGGGTAAAAAGCGGTTTTGTTCAGGAGAGCCATTTTAAAGATTTAAATACGTGTATCTTTGGTGTACCATCACTGAGCGTGTTGGTATTGGTCTCATTTGAAAGCGACACATCTCATGACGTCAGGAACGTGTTGCTCAACCTTGAAAACGCGCGTAGGTCGTCCCTACCTCTTGTTTTGTGTAGTTGGTTTTTACTGTTTTCTACCTAGCGCGCTGTTTCCATGAGTTTGATATCAATTTTGCTCGCGTTTTTTCGAATCCAGGTTTATTTTCTGAAATTATTAATTGTGAATTATAATAAATACTCATTTATAATTCTTTTAAATCGTGAATATCACTCTGTTAGTACGAAAATTTGTTCACATAACCTTAGAATCGTCGACTTCAATTTAATAAAACGCGCATATCTCTGGGAGGGAACACTTGAGGCATGGGATCGGTCTCATTCGATGCTCAGATGTTGTCCACATCAAAAAAAAAAAAATAAAATAGATTTTTTTACTCTTAGGTCCCTTTCTCCTATGCGCTGTCACATATAGGCATGCTAAACCACCAGCAAATAAATTTCAATTATTGTATGTAAACTTCTGACAATATGTCAAATAATAAATTTCTTCAAAATTAGAAAAAAAAATTTTTTTAAAAATTTTATATTGTATATTTTAAACTTTTTGATCATAAATTGTAATAAAAATTTATTGCTAAAAAATTTAGGTCCCTGTAATAAATTGACATTTCTTTCTCTCTCTCTCCTTTTATCCTAAATATAATTTTTTTTAATATTTCTTAGCACTATTTAATACAAAATAATATTCTGCAGAAAAAATAATGATTTTTCCTTATTAAATAAAATACTCTCTTTATACTTGAATGCAACTAATCGCGTGCTTATTCGATGTTAATCTCTTAAAATTAATATTCAAATAATTTAAGAGAAATTACTGCCATTATGTGCTTTTAAGTGGCAGAAAATTAAACAAACAAAAAAAAAACAAAGACAAAAAACGCATAAAATCAACGCTGCCCACCGTTGCTGCAGCAAAACAACATTTGAGAAAAACCAAAAACTTAAAAATATTTTTGTTTTGTTTTTTTCTAAATCTATAGAATACAACAACAACAGCAACACAACGTGAATATGAGTTTTTCATAAACACACACACACCCTCGCACATGCATGCATGCATATAAACAAACGTTGATTGCATTTTTGTTTTGTACTCGTTTATACATGCATGCATGCATGTCACTTACACTATTGCAAATATTTTTGTAAACAATACGCTTGACCTAAATTTCATACATCGTTAGATGATGTTGTTCACGTATCAGTATGTGCAAATGATTTTGTGCATGTGTTCGTATTGTTTTGTATACAGTTCTATTATTATTTTTATTATTATTATTATTATTTACGAGTATAATTGTTGCCACTTTGGGGTTTAATGTAAATTTTGGGAATATATTATTTTTTCCCCGTTTTGACATGAGTATTTTAAATTGCTGAAATAAAATGTCAAATGTTTTTTTTTTAAATAACAGTGTACAATAAAATCAAACTTTTTCGAAACTAACTGATAGCGGCAAAGCAGACCAAAACAAATTACATATATCGATGGTCACAAGTAGAAAGGCCCTAAATCGTATTTTCACGAAATCGTGTTTTTCAGTGATTCCAATACATTACATACAAATACACCTCGTCACAAAAATTTATAGTGTAAAAAAATAAAGCTTTTACAATCAGTTTTTTAAAGCTGTTGTACAAGCATTTGTACTGTTTATTATTATGTTTTTATTTTCTCCTATAAAGTTACAATTATTGGAGTTAGGGCCTTTCTACTTGTGACCAACAATATGTATGTATTTTTGTGGCGTTTTTAATGTTTACGCGCGATTATTGGGCCTTATCGGGTTAGTGTTTTTCTACTTCAAATTCGACTATTTGTAGTTGATTAAAGAAAACAAGTTACATTGTTTTTTTTTTTCTTTAATCTAGTGCAATACGCCAGACTTTCGCTGCAAAATCACCAATCAGAATAAGAGGGATTATTTAAAGAACTTTTGAAGTTTCCCCTCTTGTGCAGTTTGTTATGTCGAAGAAACCATGGAATGCTTACATTTTAGGCATAGAATGTGTTAGCGCTTTTGTGTAAAATTGAGTCACGGATTGAAATGTTCTACAGAAATATTTGCCATAAAATACTATTGTAATTCTTCGAATATACCAAATGCCGAAATTAAACTTTAACATCGGAAATTAGTCAAACTTGAAATTCATTTAAAATCTTATAATAGGGTATTTACTCCTGCACGAAATCTAGCAAATTTCAATTAAAATTTATACGGTTTACACCAATTTTTTTGTTTTACATTTATCACAATTTCTTATCCAAAACAAAAGCCATTTCCTAAACCACAACCATACAACTGCAATATAGGTAATACACTCAGCTTTTTAAGTACAAAGGATTTACATCTGTGTGCCATGTGTCCAAAAAAGCGTAACCGTATGTTTTATGCATTAAACACATTCACCACAGCAAGCTACCGACTACCAAATGTCAAGGATAGAAAACACATGTTTATATGAGAATGATTCTTTTGAAGACAGCAAGGCAACACGGCGACAGGTTGTTGTCTATGCTGATTTTGTCGTTGTACTCCAATTAAACTAATTTCTATTTCTTTGGCTGCAATGAGCAAATGCAGTGTTGCCAGTGTAATACAAAATGATGAATGAATGATATCGTACAATTATTTCATATTATTTACCAGGAACAATATCCAAAAATTTATGTAAAGAATAAATTGATTAATTTTTGTACTTTTACGTAAAATAAGTATATTTTAAAAGAATAATAAATTTTTATAAATGCAAAATATATGAAAGTGGCAATACTGAACTATGTATTTGTACTTGAATATCAGGTGCAGATGGTGCTGCTGTCGTCTCCAAAATAATTAAGTAGCTGGCTACGAGGCGAGAAATGCTGCTGGCGGAATTTGAAGTCGTGCGTTCGTGTAGCCTGCTGTGGTGAATGTGTTTAATGCATAAAGCTTAAATTAGACGAGCCGTACCATATTGCCATAGCCATAACCAAAACCAAAATTCAATTGGTTTATGTGGTTATGGCTATGGCGAGTCACCTATAAGCTTAAATTAGACGTGCCATAGCCATAACCAAACCAAAATTCAATTGGTTTCTATGGTAATGGCTATGGCATTATGGCGAGTCACCTATAATCAAATACAGTGTTGCCCATAAAGTTGGTGCGAACAGCTGTTTTCTATGGTTATGGTTATGATTATGGCACGTCTGATTGAACCTATAATCAAATACTGTGTTGCCAATTAATTTGGTTCGAACAGCTGTTTTGTATGGTTATGGTTACCATAGAAATCAATTGAATTTTGGTTTGGTTATGACTGTGGCAATACAGTGAAACTTCGATACAACGAATTCAAAGGGGATCCGAAAATACTTCGTTATAGCAATTAATTCGCTATAAATATAATCAGAAAAACCTCGATACAACGAAATTTGAAGAAATACGAAAAAAAAATTCGTTATAACTATAGTTTTCTTTATTCAAATTATATTTAACATGAGAATGCTACTAAAAGCGTATATTTCAGGAGGTAAATAAAAAATAAAACAGCACACACATTAAGAATTCGTTCTTTTGATAACTGGACTTTATCATTTTGCTATACATAATTTTATTACTTCGTTGTATAGAGGCTTTACAAATGCGCTTGTAAATACATTCCGACTTCGGGACTTTACCATTTAGGATTTATTCTGATTTCGTTATATTGAGTCATTTGAAGGAATACTTCGCTATATAGAGGATTTTTTGCTCAGAATTTGTTCGTTATAGCTATAGTGTATTTTTGTATGAAAAACTTTGCAATAAAGAGGTTCTCTCAAGGGACTTAGTAAAACATACGTTATATTAAGTTTTTCGTTATAAAGAAGTTCGTTATAACGAAGTTTCACTGTACCATTAAAAGTTGCGCAACTTTGCAAAATAATTTTCCATGTGGTTGTTGTTAGATTTTGTGAAAATGTTGCAATTTTACTTTTCCGCAATAGTGCAACCTTCGAAGTGAACTGGCGCTTGCAACGGTTAAGGTTGCCATTTTTTTTTTGTGGGGAGGGTTGTGTACCTACCAATCAGTGGTCTAATCGTCGCTTTCGATAACGAGCTGCTTCGATTAAGTTTTTTCAGTTTGAGATTATGACATTCCCTATCGAGCAATGTAATAATATGTTTCGATAATGAATGTCATAATCTCAAACGAGAAAAAAGGTGATCGAATCAGCTCGTTAGCGATAGCGACGATTAGACTCCATTACCATTTACCCATTTTAATTTTAAAAAATCTTCAAATAAAATTATTTTTTCTCGTAACTATATTTTTCAACTTAGGCAATTATTATTGCCTGCAACCATAGATTTCATAAATTTTTTTCCTTGTGCCTTAGGCGCCACTATGCATCATCCATTTAATAATTGCAGTTTTTCTTGCAGGCATGCGCATTTATAGTGTTCATCTGTGCATTGAGGCAAAAACCTTGTCGGCCCATATTTAATTGGCTTTTTTCCAAGTCAGGCCCTAAATAATTTAAATGTGATAATTAAAATTGAAAACAATTCTTTCACTGGCAACCCTGGCCTTTACCGAGTGATTTAAGTACTTTTTTGTTTTTTGTTTTATATGATTTTTTCTCATTTTATTTCGCTGCTGTTATTCAATCGTGTTCTTTTGAGTTTGTGCAACTAAATACAACCATTGAACGAAATGTATAAAATTTTTGCACGAGTATAAAATATATTCCAGCTGCGAGTACAAACCCCCCCCCACCCCCTCCCACATTTCCTTATTGCTGTTGCTGTTGTTGTTCTTGTTGTTCGCATATATGTACATAGAGTCGAGCATGTGTTAGTAGTGGTTTTGTTGTGCTTGCAGTAACTTACAAGTAGAATAGTTTTTATGGAGGTAAAAATAACATCAACGTGTATGTATGCCAACTAAAATTATAATATATCGCTGATTTACTTCAATAGTATCATAACTCAAAAATGAGTTTTTTGAGTTAATAATGCATAATAATGCGGCCTTTCGTATTTTATCTTGTGTAAAAATGTCATATAAATAGTTTGTACCATCACCTCCTGAGAGAAGAATATTTTTTCATGTCCTCATTGAGTTGTATGCAAATTGAAAACTTAAAACGCGTTTTCTGCATAACTGGTTTATTTTGAGTTGTGACACTATTGCAGTAAATGAGCGATATGTATGTATATGCTTTAACAAAATGTTCATATTGACAAAATGTAAAAAAAGAACTTATTGCGTTGCAATTATTTACTTGAATAAAAAGGGAAGATTCAACTAGAGTATGCAATGCAAATCAGTTTCAAACCCCTAATGTCTTTTTTTCCAATGTAAAAATAAAGGGGTATTATGAATTCATTTTTCTTTTTTTTGCAAATTTTACCATGGATTATTATCCTTTGTAGATTGCAAAAATTAAATGAATTTATAATGACTACACACATACATGAACACACACATACATGCGCACAAACACTGATGACCAAAATATTTACAATCTAAACAAATTTTTAATACAGCATATTTGCAGTATATTAATTATTAAATGAGAGAAATTTTTAATATGAGCAATTGGATTTTCTTTTCTTTTGATTTTGTTTTCTCATAGTTACTCTTAGAGAAGTCGATTTTGCTTTGGATAGGATTTTTTGTGCATTTGTTTAATCCGACTTGTAGCCTCTCATCCATTGTAAGAAATGTAATAAATAAAGCCAGAAAGAAGAATAGAATCGAATTAAATTTTGCTTACTATTTTAGAAATTATAATTTTTCCAATAACGAATGCAAACAATGATCCATTCAATTGATTTTTTCCACGCCTCTATAAAATTTTAATAGTTAAGTTCACAAAAAAATATACCTGAGCATCCGAAGTATGTTTTTGTCTACACCTGATAAATTTATATCATTATGATTGTCAAATCAATGTTTAAATATTTTTATATTGGCATTGACATTTATAATGATCTAAATATATCAGTTGTAGACACTAATGAAATTTATATAATCTTTTTAAGTAAAAAATTTATTTGAGAAAAATATATACATACATACATACATACATATGTATATACAAACATGAACGAAAAATTCTAACTAGAACAATTTAATTTTCAAAATATAGTAGAAAATCTATTTAACACCTAAATTTTAGGTAAAAACACAAAAATATTAAGTTTTTGAAATTTTGAACATAACTTCGAACTTTCGAAGCTAAGTCGAATTGCAACTGTAAAATTGTAAAATATACATATGTATACGTCCCTGCTTCTATAAAATTCTAATAGTGAAGTGTCAGCCAAATAAAAAAAGACGACATATTCACAAATATAATCCTGTGCTCTATGTTCGAAAATTTTAATATTTAATACATTTGTATAATTTTTCTATGTATGTACATATGTAAAAATTTAAGTAAAAAGAATTTAAATTTTAATTATGAACGAAACTTCGAATTTTCGAAATATAACAGTATAAAAAAATTTTCGAACATAATTTCGAATTTTCGAAGATAAGCAAAATTGCAATCTGTATGCCTAAATTTCATAATATCGTCATTATTTTTCTATAAAAATAAATTATTGTTCTGTTTGTATTATTTCCGTATTTTTCGAACTATTTTATCACATAAAATCCATTTACATTGAATTGTAAATTTTTTTATGCTGTTATAAAATTCTAATATTTAGTTTAGTTGCTGCACAATAAAAATGTTGCGTTAAAAAATTTCGTACAAAATTTCGAGCATTATGGCAAAACTTGTAATCTTTTCATTACTTAAATTTATCATTTGTTTGTTCGGAGTTATGTAATTGCAAAATTAATTTTAACCTGCAATTTTATAAATCGACAAGGCATTCAGATTTAAATTAATTTTAATATTTACATGAAACTGAAAAAACCAATTAGGAAATCTGGATATTCGATGTCGATGGGAATTTGCATTTACAGCTGTTAAAATTTCGACCAATATCGAAAGATGTAATTTGCTTCTGGTTTACATTAAACTTAAAAAGTTCTTATTCAATTTTGATCGTAAAAAAAGTTAAACGTAGAAAACTAGTATTCCATTATCTGACGCAATAGTAAAGATTTCTTTGGAGTAAAAAAAATTTTAATTTTTTAAATGTCCTTTGCCTATTATAAAAAGTCCATAGCACCACTTTAACCACGGAATTGAAACAATTTCTATCTGAATGTGTGATGGGCCAAAATGTTAAAAAGATGTTGTATTGAAATCACAGAAAGATTTTCTACATATCGTTACCTTACTATAGATAGGACGTAAATCATTATTTGTTTGAAATCGAGATGTTTTGCATTTTTCGATACATTTTATGTTCTCCTATCGAAATATACAAACAACTCGGTTTCCAAAAAATAATGGGTTAGGTAGGGCCTTTCTATATTAAGGTAACGATATATTGGTCAAACAAATTTCATAAAAACTACTTAAACTAGCAAACGTTTTCTAAAACTTATCAAAACAAAAGAAGCAAATGTTTCCAACTTTTCTTCTAACACGTTTTTTCTTTTATGCGATTTCAGCTGTGAGAGCCGATCGAATGCGAGGCGGTAGAAATAAGTTTGGTCCCATGTACAAAAGAGATCGAGCGCGGAAACTGCAAGTGATGCGACAACGACAAATTGCATTGCAGGCCCTGCGAACGTCAATGGGTACGGGAGAAATGAAACCGACACCTCTATCGCCCGGCTACCAGCAGGCCTATACGAATATGAATATAAAGCAAGAAATACAAATACCTCAGGTATGTACACTAATGTTTGATTTGATTAATGCTTCAAATTAGAGTTCAATTCAAGGCGAACTAAAATCATCATTGTTAAATTTCACAATGACCTTGACATTGACCCACTTTCATAATTTAAGACAAAACAAAGCATTTTTAACACACAAAAAAGTAGGACATTTTTTGTTTAAAGATTTCAACAAATGCACAACAAACGCAAATATTTGCTCAGCTAAAATATTTTTAAATTGAAAAAAAAAAACAAACTAAATATTGAATAATATATTTTTTTTTCGAAAATTCTTTAGGTATCCTCTCTCACGCAATCACCCGACTCATCACCCAGCCCCATAGCTATTGCCTTAGGTCAAGTTAATGCCAGCTCTGGTGTGATAGCTACACCTATGAATGGCAATGGCAGCGCTGGAGGAGGAGGTGGGGGAGGGATCGGTGGCGGTGGTGGTGGTGGCGGTGGTGGTGGTGGCGGCGGCGGCGGAGGTGGTGGCAATAATGGTAATAATAACAACAACAACAACAACAACAACAACAATACAAGTGATGTCATCAACCGCATTGGTAGTGGTAGTGGAGGTGGCAGTGGTAGTTGCCACGACGCTGGCACAGGATCCTTACAAAGTGCCAGCGATTCAAAACTGTGGTATGGAGAAATTTGCTTATATTTTTTTATTTTCAATTTTTCTTACTATTTTTATTTTTCTTTAACCGCAAGTGTATGCTGGTCATTAAGGGTGTGTGAAGTCAAACCAAAAAACCCCGTTTGAAGAATTTAAATTTGGGTTTTTTTTTTGCTTTCTGAAAAACATTTGAGCTTAAACTGTTTTAAGCTTAAGTCTTAGGAAACCAACTGTAAAGTTTTTTTTTTATTTTAAAATAGTTTTTTTTTCGTGTGTCATAGAACAGATGCTAAACACGTGGCAATTATTTGAGTCGTAAACGCTAAAATAACTTAAGTGACATATTTTTTGGACTTCGTTTCTTTGACGTAAATCGACTACATATTTACGATTTTGGTAAAAAAATAAGGTTCGAAAATTTTGGCGGTTATGGCACGTATTAAAGCAACATATATACATACATATCGTTCCATAACCGCCAAAAAAGCTTAAGCGACATAATTTTCGAACTTAATTTTTTTTTACCAAAATCGATAATTTGCTTTCGTAAATAATCGATTTTCGTCAAAAAAAAAAACGAGGTACAATAATGTGTCGGTTGAGCTTTTCTTGGCGGTTATGGCTCGATATAAGTTGTTACGGCTTTCAATATCGAACGTAATTTCAAAATATTTCTATTTAAACTATTGAAATATTTTGAAATTTCTATCGATATCGAATGTCGTAATTTGTCTCCCAAGGACACGTTTTATATATGTGACCTTCTCCGAGAAAAGGCACCTAGTGTGTGAAAAAAAAAAATCGATTGTCCCATTACAGCACACTTTTGTTATAGAAAAGCCGTCTGTATCATCTCAGCACAATTTTCTTATAGAAGAGTCGGCTGTATTCACAGCACAATTTTCTAATTCTAATTCTAATTTTTCTTATATGAATGTCGCCAGTATCATCACAGCTCATTTTTCTTATAGAAAACTCGTCTGAGTTCGCAACACATTTTTCTTATAGAAAACTCGACTGTGCCAGTACAGCACACTTTTTTTAATCAAATTACCACTTGATATGCTTTATAATTTTTTTATTAATATGCAGTTTCCACAAGTCAGACAGACGACTCGTCTAGAAAATTTGTATGAAAATAACTCAAACAAATGAGTGCTTTTCATATAAATTTTATACTCAAGTCGACCGTCTGGGTTGTAGAAACAGGGGGTAAAACTCTTTAAAAGAACATAATTTTTATACAAAATCTTTCGTACTTCGTGAATTGTATTTAATTTATAATTTCAATATTTTTTTTTTAAACTTTTCTTCAAATTAAATTCAAATTAAATTATTTATAATTAGTTTATTTATAAAAAAAAATTTTAATTAATAAATGTTTATAGCATCTCTCTTTATATTATTCCCTTATTAATAAATATTAAAGAATTGTACATTTAATGCTATCATCTTTCTTTTGCTTTTTTCTTCCCATTTATTAAGCTTCGACTCGGGCACACATCCTTCTAGTACCGCCGATTCCATAATAGAACCTTTAAGGTAAGCAACATTGTAACTTAATAATGCTTTCAGATTTGTTAAATAAAATTCGTTGCTATACCATTTAGGGTCTCACCGATGATCAGGGAATTTGTACAGTCAATAGATGACAGAGAATGGCAAACGCAATTATTTGCGTTGCTGCAGAAACAAACGTACAATCAAGTTGAAGTGGATCTCTTTGAATTAATGTGTAAAGTTTTAGATCAAAATCTATTTTCCCAAGTTGATTGGGCCCGCAATACTGTGTTCTTTAAAGATTTAAAGGTAAGTGCTTAATATCTAAATACATAAATAAGAATTTGAATACGAAACAATTTTGTAATAATAATGAAAATGTGTGAAAAAAATTTTCTTTATTTACATATTTATTCTATACACAAAATCGATAATTTTCTATTCATCTTAAAAAATGAGATAGAAATTTTAACGTTGTTTAGCTTATTATTTTTTATTTCTTTCTGCTACTGAAAGACTTGTTGTTTAATTTGCACAATATTTCTGTGCAGTTTTTATGACTGCAACAACAACAACAAAAGAAACAGCAATAGCGATTGCAATAACAACAACTGCAATAAATAAATGAAAAAAAAACAACGCAAATTATGTAAACTTATTTAGCACACAGTCTGCGTCATCGTCGTCACAACAACCAAAGCAGCAGCACACTTTAATCAATGATGATACTTTAGTGCTTTTCACACCGCCGTCATTTGTGTTCCATTTAAGAACCTGAAAAAAGAAAGATTATTTATTTTCCATTTTCTAAACCATTAAATAATTAGTTCTTGAGCAAAATATTTAATTATAAGAAACTTTAGCATGTAGTTAGTGGGGTTTTCTTTCTTCTGCTCCATCAGAGGCTATAAACGGGTGTGTTTCTGTAATACAAGCGATCAAATGAGCAAAAAAATAAAATACAAACACTTTCACATGTATGTATGTATGTATGTATATTTTTTAACTCTAGTACGGTTGCATTACGAAAATTCGTTATATAAAGCAACATGCAAATTAAATACAAAACTTTTTCAGTAAAAAAAATTAAACATTTTTAGAATTAATTGAACTGTAGTGAAGATTAAAAAAAATTAAATTAAAATATTTTCTGTGTGAAAACTTAGTCCTGGTTTACACTATGTAAGTCTTAGGGCCAATTTCACCAACTCTATTTAAATATAAATTCATATTTAAATGTCGGTTTTCATTAATTTTTGTATGGAAAAATTGCTTTTAAATATAAATTGATTAAATAAGTTGGTGAAATAGGCCCTTATTGCTAAGCTGATTAGTTTGCAAAGAGAGAGGGACGAAAGGAAAAGAAACGTTTCTGTTCCCCTCGTCTCTCTCAGCTTAGCATAGTGTAAACAAGGATTTGACGTTGTAAAGCTGAATTCACCAATTTATTTTGAACAAAAATGTTGCTCAGACAAAGGCGTTTTATACCTAGAAGGTGACCCCAAAAAACGGAGAAGAGTTTTTCAGAGTCTTTGTAATTTCTCAATATTAAATTCAATAAAATTTTTTTAATATCACACTTCTTATTAATTAAGGGAGAATTTATTTAATTTACAAGAAAAAATAATGTGGTGCAAGTGTCACCCATTATTATCTTAAGACTTTGGGTCTGTTCGGAAATGCATCACTGCGCTGCAAATGGAAATTTAAATGTTCTAAACTGGTTCACTGAAATAGATAACTCACAAATAAATGTCAAATATGGTGTACAAACATGATTACTATTGCATTTTTAAAAAAAGTTTGCACGTATGATGCAGAGCAGTGATGCATTTACGAACACACCCTTTCTCTGACTTTTTTCAAGATCGCTCTAATTTCTTCTCGAAATTTTGTTAAATACCTCCAAATTAAAAAAAATCGGTAATGGTTGTACCCCCGAACGCGACGAGCAATGAAAATCACTTCATCACCGTTGCTTTGAAGCAATTGACCGAGGAGACGGTTTTCAAAGGTTTTACCAAGACTAGGTTGTAAATTGAGCAAATTCTTTTGGTTCGTTGTTCAATAGTGTATCTTTCCATTTTTAATTTCCTAAGTCTTCTTTACAATAATCTGAAAATAAAAGACAATCATATAACAATAAATAAGTTATAGGCTATTTTAAACCATTCGTTTTTTATTTCATTCAATTAATCGCCATTCAATTAATTTATCAGTAGAAATTCTAAGCATCCATACAGAACTTAACTTAAACCCCTTCTGTTAAGCGTTCAATACATTATCACAGAACATAATTGAATGCTTGCTTATAAAGCGATATCACTCAAAGTTCGAATTTGTATGTTGTTAACATTGCAATTCGAAGGCATTTGCTTTCGTTTCGAATTACAGAGTAGATCCCCTGGTAGTTCTGCATGCTGAGGACCACTACGAAACATCTAGTAAGCTCAAGATATGCAAACAAGCAAGCTCTCTTTCAGGCTCGGTCAGTCCAATTAGGTGTTATTCTTCTTCCACTATCAGAAAACTCGAACGTTCCAAAGTGCTTCCAATTACGCAGGTTCCCATTATAATACCAAACATAAATACAGGATACTTGATTTTAAATAAAAGGTATTTATAAGCTCTACTTGCGCCCACTGATGAAAAAAAGCCTTGGATATCGTACGAGTCGTAAATTACGTACCACATGAGTAATGTATAATTTCTCTTTAGAGTTCACCCTTTAATTTAATTTGCTTTGTGAGTTTGTTATCTCTAAGACCATGTCTGCTACTGTGTGCATTGCGAGGCGTATGTCTTGATTTCCTGGGACACAAACTATGTTGAAATGGTGTCGTTTAAATCGGCTCATTCTAACACGCTCTATGAATTGACTAGTTTGTAACTACTCGCAATATCTTTAGTGACATTTAGACTGTTTATGTGAATGTGGATAATACTGATCCCTCGATTATTCTTGCAGTTTCACTTCTTACAGCATCCCTTTGGAAAAGGTACAGGTGTGGAATAAATTTATTGAGATCTAAAGCAGTATTATCCCGAAATACATAATTTTTCTCCAGTCGTTTTCAAGCCTCAGGCCTTCACAGAACTCACTGCCTGAAATTTGGGAAATTGGTGAAATCCTCGTCGCGGTTACGCCTTAAATTGCCCAAATATTTTATTCAAACTGCAGATCTTGCAGATAAGGGGCATTTGAAGAAAATATCTACCGGAGAAGTTCAACATTGCTTCCAAATGACGACTTGGTGTCAATTCCACAGTGATTGCGAGATCTGGCGCCAGATTCCGCAACGATGAAATTTGAAGTGTTCACCCATTTCAGTGTTCACAATTCACCGCACTTTTTCCAGTGAACAATTTTGTAACTAGTGTTCATTATAACTGTTGAACACTTCAAATCTCATTGTTGCGGAATCCGGTCCCTGCCTTTGCAAATTTTCTACTGTAGTGATAATATGTAGGCCTGATAAATATTGTGTGTGTGCAATGCAAAATGTAGGGCTTTCCGCAAAGCCCCTCTTGCACGGGTAAAAGCGCATATGAATAGAATAGGGGGGATATCTGGTCCAAAGACTGGCACTGCGACACCTGTTTGATCTGCCATAGATCTGTAAATTAAATTAAATCAATCTCTGCATGACTCTCCTTATGAAAGTCAGTACAGATATTGGAGAAGCCCGCCTAATGTCAACTGAACACAGACACTCAGAATAAAAAACACGCCTTCTACTGTCACATAAGACGATACACTCACAAAGAATGTGTGCCGTCATCTCGTCATCTTCCAAGCATAACGACACAAAGGTGAACGAACTTGGTTACTTTTCCACAAAGGATAGTTCAGTCCAAAGTGACCAGAAAGAAAAGCAGTAACAAGCCGTAAATTATTCCTGTTGAGCTTCAGGATGCCATTATATGTAAATGGCTGCATCAATCCTTTGGCCTGTCTTAAACCAGAAGAAGGCAGCCACATTTCATTAGCGGTCGAAGTGTCATCTTCTTTGATCAGAGATGTTACAGTCGACCGACTTACGCCACAAAACGGCTCTGGACCCATAGAAGGAGCAGCAGAGGCCCTCTTGGCCAGTTCATCCGCTTCCTTATTCTATGGATGACCGCTGTGGCCAGGTATCCAATAAATGGAAACCTTTTTCCGTATGGATAGCTTTTGTAATGACTCAAAGCACTCTAAAACTAGCCTGGGGAGTTATTATGTAATCCGAATCGACCGGAAATATGTTCGAATTGCAATGTTAATAACATACAAATTCGAACAGTTTTCGTTTCGAATCGAATTACATAATAACCCCCTTGGAAAAAAAGTGCATAAAGACCTTATCTTGAATACAACAGTAAAGGAAAAAAAGTGGGCAGTCTCTAATAATTGTTGCTAAGCCTTCGTAAGCAAAGCTATAATAAGTTTAGTTTACACTATGCAAGTATTATTGCAGAGCTAGTTTGTAGAGGAGAGAGATTCGAGAGGAAAAGGAACAAGTATCCAGCTTCATGTACTGTCAATACGTTTTGCTTTCTCATTCGTAATGTAAAAAAAAGCACACATTCATACACAAAACAATTCATAAAAAATATGAGCTGAAAAATAAGACTTGCATTGTGTGAACGCCGATGAAAGTTCAAAGAAGAAAAAGTGATAACCTTAGTAACAAGACTTGACTAGTGTGAACTGGGACTAAGCATTTTTTTTTTTGCTCATTTTCAAATAATAGAAACTACAGTAACCGTTTTTTATTATTCTCTCGAATCGTTAACATCACTGACACTCTTGCCATCATTAACACAAATTTTCTTACTTGCTTATTTCTAATAGTAATACAAAATAACAAGCATTTACTACTTATGTAGTTATTACGAAGTTCTGTCTGTCTGCCCATGCAACACAGTCAGTCGGACTTTGAAGACAGAACACTAAACACAAATTTTGTATTTTTTTAAGCCGGCAGATTATCAGTTATTGTTGACGTTTAATTTATTTATTATTATTTTTTGTTCTTTTTTTTATTTATTTATTATTGTTTTTTTTTCATACTAAAAATACAAGTTGCAATTATTTTTAGTTTTAAAATATTTGTTGTTTTTTTCTCGATTGTGTTTTAGCTTCGATATTATTTGCTGCTTGTTGTTTTTGCTTCGTTTCATTTCGCACAGAGCGGTTCACTTCGATTAAAGTTTCGTTTCGGTTTGTTTATAATGTTTGACCTACTTAGCAACCAAAGTTGAACCATATGTTAGCAACAGAGAGTATAAAACCACAGCTTTGGCGCACACATGAAAACATACTTACTTGATATTGGGTATTTTTTACGAAGGCGGATTATCATAAATTGACAACACTGTTTTCTGTATCAGTTCCCTTTCAAGGCAATTTCATATAAGGTATACTCAGTTCAATTCGCTTTGAAAAATTTATACTTTAAATCTAAAAAAAAATTTACTGAAAAATGTGTGTTGACATCCAACGTATGTATATTCAAATTACAAGCGGCGAAAATAGTCACCTGATCTCTTGCGACCACCTAGTATGAATTCGCCTTGTTCCCTTTTATATGAGATTGGTTTCGCAATTCATTGTGCCGTTGCCACGAATACCAGAAACATCGAGGTTATATGTATGAGGCTGTGAAAACCCTAGGGAGAAAATTCTGAGTAATTAAGCTTGAAATTTCTCCGTTCCTGTTAATTTCCTACTGTCACTGAGGTCGTCCGACAGGTCACATTTTTTTTAATACATATATTTCTTTATTGTATCTTCAACCATGAACTAACAATAAGTATTCATATCTTAAATCTAAATATGTTATTAAGTCCCAGTTCACACTAGTCAAGTCTTATTGCTAAGCTTATCACCAGGGAAACCACAAATATGCTCTAAAAAAAGTGTTTTATGCGCATTCAATATGCACTAAAAACTTGTAAATATGCGCTTAAAAGTAAAAAAATATGCTCTTAAAAATATAATAAATTGGTTTATTTGCAAATGAAAATATATTTTTTAATCAAAAATTCAACAACATTTGCATATAAAATAAGAAAAAAATAAATAACCAAAAAACGGAAATTTAATTAACAAAGAATAACTGGGTTTGAAGTGCAGGTTAAAACAAAATTACTATAAAAATTTTTACTAAAACAAATTAATTTTTATTGGATGCATAAGAATTTAACTTTAATTTCAAAAGATCACGATATCAGAATTAAGGCTTTGGAACTGTATTTTGGATAAATAAGACAAGATTTTATTTTATAATTTTTATTGAAATAAATAACAAAATATTGACCTAGAATTTCAAATAAAAATCTTTTCTGTCACGTCTTAATGAACTTTCATACATTTACAATGTTCCTTCAAGGTCTTTTCGGGGCAGAGTAAATCACACACAGCTAAATTTGTATTGCAACTAACGTCCGTAAAACTGCGTTATATATAAAAAAAATTATACACCACATGGAACATTGGAACAGAGATTTAGATGGCGAAAATTAAAAATAATTTGTAAGCATATTAACCCAGATAGCACAGGAAAAAATTTTTCTTTAAAACTTAAATTTTTATTTCGAAAATGAAATTTTAATGCGTTGGTTAAAAAAAAAATTTCATAAATTTCATAAATTTTTTTTTTCGGAATGGAGAGTTTTTTTTAAAGGATGGTGGTGCCAAGCGGGTTGAAATAAAATAAATTCTATAAAGCATGAAAATATGCTCTAAAAGCGTAAATTATGCTCTAAAAATTCGAAAATATGCTAAAAATATGCGTGTAAAACCGATATATGCATAAACATGCTTTAAAGGGTAAAATATGCAAAAATATGCACTAACAAATCGATGCCAAAATTCATTAAAAGTTCTGAAACGGATAAATATCTTGTCCCCGCATTAATACGTGATACAAGAAAAAAACATGCAATTGCATATTTGCGGTTTCCCTGCTTATCACTTTTTCTTCTTTGACCTTTCATCGGCGTCCACACAATTTAAGTCTGATTTTTCAGCTCATTATTTTATGCATTGTTTAGTGTATGCATGTGTGCTTTTTTTAATATTACGAATGGGAAAGCAATATTGACAGTATATGAAGCTAAGTACTCGTTTCTTTTCCCCTCGTCTCTCTCTCTCTCTCCACCAAACTAATGAGCTTAGCAATAAGACTTGCATTGTGTAAACTAGGACAAAAGGCTCAGTTACCCGACTGTAATGTATGATAATAATGCTGATCGATATTTTTATATCGATCGATGTTACACAACTACACTGTACAGTTTTCAAACTTGAGCAAATATCAAAATCGTTTTGATATTTACTCAGTTCACTGCGTAAATAGCACAACCACCTCCATACACTACACAAATGCACTGTACAGTGCCAGACTTGTGCAGTGAACTTGGGTAGTGTATGGTCGGCATAACTTAATATTTTTCTTAAATCGAGATTTTTGTATTTTTCGATATTTTAGATGTTCTTCTATCGAAATATACAAACAACTCGATTTCAAAAGAACAATGAGTTAGGGGGCCTTTTTATAGGTAACTATATGTACATTCCGCTCTCCCCGATCTGTTTGCACCTTGATCGTGTCTGAAAAAACACCCGTTGAGTACCTCATTGTAATAATCATACATCATACATGTGCAAAACGAACACACGCCCATACATATGTATATGTACATACATAAAAACCACAAAACGAACAAAATGTTAAAACGAATATACATATGTATACCACTATTGTTGCCATTTTAGCATTTTCACTGCTAAAATAATTAAAGTTTTGCAAAACACTTTTTAGCAAACTATGTTTGTATTTAAATTTAAGATTATCATCTTTCTTTTGTAGAACAATTTGTAGCATTCTCCTCCCATCATAATTTTCTGGTAACACTGTACAACACAAACGATGGTGTCAGTTAGAGTTGCCATATATTGGCTTTTTTTCTTCTACCCAAGCCAGGTTTGAAATACTTGAAATATACATACATACATACAGTGAACAAAGAAAAAACTTGTACAGCAAACGCTCCGCTCTTCTAATCAAAATATCTCTGTTGCTTTGTAAGATTTTAAGATAAAACCAAAAGCAGTTTCAAGACAAATTAATAAGCTTTCTATAGAAATCTTTAATTTTATTAAGAAATTTATTTTAATACTAAAAAAATAACTTAACATAAAATAACACTATTTTCAAGAGCCAAAAAAAAACTTGTACACTAACTCTTCTTTCAGGAAGGAGCTATGAAATAAGGAATACACTAAAAATTAGTACTAAATGTGGCCACGTCTAGCATCTAATAGATTATTTTCATAGAATGAACTGGGTTTTTGGTAATTTTGGGAGCTATATGGTCCAATATGCCCTGGAGAGCACTTTTGAGTTAATTCTTACACATAATCTACAGCTCGCGTAATTTTTTGTTCACATACGCCCACAGAATTTCATTTGTACTAAAGCCAAGGATCTAGAAAGGATGTGCCTGCAATTTTTTTTCCATTGAATGGAAGCCATTCTCTTATTATTGAAGACGAATGTTTCGGGTATTTAACTCTAACTAATCACTAGTCTCCACTTACATTTAATTTGGCAGCTAACTGTGCTAAATTATCTCTTAGTATTTTTAAATAATTCATTTTATTTATTGTACGTTCTATAAAAAGCGGATTTCATACACCACTCGACCCCATTGGGCCCCATACCATCATATTACACCCCCCATGCTTCACCGTGTTATTCAGGTTATTATCGTTAAGGCTGGAGCTTTTCTTTGCCACGCAAAGAAAGATTATATTAATCACTATGATGACTTTTGGGACACTGCTGAATCCAAATTTAATATATTTGGATGTTATCGTTGTAGATTTTTGTGGCGAAGAGGAATTCCAGCATTAGTGATAAAAACCTGAATAACACGGTGAAGCATGGGGGGTGTAATATGATGGTATGGGGCCCAATGGGATCGAGTGGTGTATGAAATCCGCTTTTTATAGAACGTACAATAAATAAAATGAATTATTTAAAAATACTAAGAGATAATTTAGCACAGTTAGCTGCCAAATTAAATGTAAGTGGAGACTAGTGATTAGTTAGAGTTAAATACCCGAAACATTCGTCTTCAATAATAAGAGAATGGCTTCCATTCAATGGAAAAAAAATTGCAGGCACATCCTTTCTAGATCCTTGGCTTTAGTACAAATGAAATTCTGTGGGCGTATGTGAACAAAAAATTACGCGAGCTGTAGATTATGTGTAAGAATTAACTCAAAAGTGCTCTCCAGGGCATATTGGACCATATAGCTCCCAAAATTACCAAAAACCCAGTTCATTCTATGAAAATAATCTATTAGATGCTAGACGTGGCCACATTTAGTACTAATTTTTAGTGTATTCCTTATTTCATAGCTCCTTCCTGAAAGAAGAGTTAGTGTACAAGTTTTTTTTTGGCTCTTGAAAATAGTGTTATTTTATGTTAAGTTATTTTTTTAGTATTAAAATAAATTTCTTAATAAAATTAAAGATTTCTATAGAAAGCTTATTAATTTGTCTTGAAACTGCTTTTGGTTTTATCTTAAAATCTTACAAAACAACAGAGATATTTTGATTAGAAGAGCGGAGCGTTTGCTGTACAAGTTTTTTCTTTGTTCACTGTATCTCGTTAAGATTAATATTTCTATGGTTTTTGTGACAAACCGCTTACGTTGAATTTTGTTGATTTTGAATGTTTGGAAATTTTTCAGAATAGCACAAGTACTTTTACAAAAACTTAAAAATAAATAAATTCACTAGTGGTGAATATCGCCCTTATCATCATATAATTTTTATTTTGGAGTACATTAAGTTCTACCTCCATAATAAAGTAAGCTTTGTTTTTAATGTAGACAAACAACTTACATGTAATGAAGTTCTCATGAGGGTGCCACAGTGGTTCCTAAGACGAAAAAAATTTTAATAAATCTTATATTTAATTCTTTAAAAAGGTTGGGCAAATTTAATGTTAGGAAGTAAATTGGCTTATAACACAAAAACACACATCTCTTTTCGTGCTGTTTTGTGTAGAGTCTGTGTTTTATAGTTGTTATCCAAAAAGTTACTTTCTCTCTCACAACGTTGTGGTACTTGTGAAAAAGCCTTTATTTAAGTTCCATATTTTCCAATTACAAAGAATTATATACATACGGGCCTGTTCTGCAAATCACGACATTCCAAATCACTGTGATTTCAACAAATTGTAAATTTCACGATTTATAGCGATGGAAGTTGCAATAAAATATTCTATTATACATGACAAAAACTTAAAATACAATAAAAATCCACTAAAAACTGAGTTATTAATAGTTTGTTTTTGAAATCACCGTGATTTAAACCACCATGATTTTCAGAACAGGCCCGATACATACATACATATACTATTTCTGAAGTATATTTTATTCAATTAACAATTTCTAATTTTTTTTAATTTTCTGTTTTTTAGGTTGATGACCAAATGAAACTTCTGCAACATTCATGGTCCGATATGTTAGTATTGGATCATCTTCATCAGCGCATACATAATGGCCTGCCCGACGAAACCCAACTAAACAACGGACAAGTCTTTAATCTGTTAAGTTTAGGTCTACTGGGTGTACCACAGTTAGCCGATTACTTTAATGAGCTGCAAAATAAGCTGCAAGATTTAAAATTTGATATGGGCGATTATGTGTGTATGAAGTTCTTAATTTTATTAAATCCGGGTAAGTGTAAGAAAAGAGTGACTTAATGTAAACGTATTGACACTTTTTTTATTTTTGACTTGTTGCAGATGTACGAGGTATTATCAATAAGAAAACGGTATTGCAGGGTCACGAAAATGTACAAGCTGCGTTATTAGACTATACGTTAACGTGTTATCCATCCGTGACGGTGAGTTTTTATTTAGAAATATAAATATTATTATTAGTTAAATAAGTGGCGCTATGAAATAACTCCCAAGGAAATAATGCCGAAATAGGAAATATAACAAAAATTAAAAATTTAAAAAACCCCCGATATATCTAGAAAAGATGGCATATCTTCTAAGTGGCTGGACCGATTTTCTTCAAACATAGCTAAGAACCCTCTCGATCAAATCATCTTTCAAACAGAAAAAACTAAATCAAAATTGGTCCAGCCGTTTGGTCTGTACGTGGACACGGACAGACACACATATACCCAGACACTCACTACAAACTTATAACACCCCTTTTTTTTTTGGTCGAAGGTTAAAAATAAACCCCAATAAAATGAAACCTAAAAAAATTAAATAAGGCCCAAGAGAAAGTTTATGAAAAAAACCTTAATCTTATTGGGCCTTATTTCATGTTCTTATTTGGGCGTTATTTCCTTGGGCCATATTTCATAGCTCCTAAATAAGTAAATGGACAATTCGCTTACCTCCTTATAGGTAACACATATGAAAATCTTTTATTTAACTGAAACTAAATTATATTTAACTTTTTAGGGCTTATGTATGAAGTTGGTTATATTTTTTGCAGTTCTATTTTACGACAGTACAGCCATAATGCTCTTAATTATACAAATATATAGAAAATAAGACGAAAAATTTCATGCTTTAAAGAATTATATATATTTTTTTAATTTGTACTATTCGTTTTAAATCTTAATTAAATTTTTATAGGATAAATTCAGGAGGCTGTTAAGTATACTGCCAGACATTCATGCCATGGCAGCACGTGGTGAAGAACACTTGTATTCAAAACATTGTGCAGGAAGTGCACCCACACAAACGTTACTCATGGAAATGTTGCACGCAAAGCGGAAGGTGTAAAATGAGGTAAAAAGCAAGTAGCAACCATAAAGTAAGGAGTTATTTCTTTTAAGGGGCGGGCTTAAAAATAAGTAATAAAACATACACACACACATACCCACATACTCACATTTAAACACAAAAATCATTTAAAGTTAGAAGAGAAAAAAATATTACAGATTTAAAGAAAAATGGTTTTAAACTAAAAAAAAGCAAAGCTTAAATATAAATGTAAAAAAACAATATATTAAAAGAACACTAACTATATTTTGTGACAACTATAAAATAGAAAAGAAAATAAGTAACAAAAAAAACATACTTTCAGGCTTTACAGAGACACCTTTTTTAAGGCATACTTTCAGGCATAAATCCATTAACAAAAAAACTTTTAATCAAATGATTTTTGTGGCTATTTACATAAAAATTTAATTAATATAACATACGCATACATACTATACATATATACATACATACATCCATGTATTTTTCAATTTTGGGAATTCTCTATACGTGTATTTTACAAACAAACAAAAATCTAATAACTAAAACCAATAAAAAAACTTTGTTGTTAATTTTAGTAAGTGAACTAAAAAATATTTAATGAAAAAGCTAAACAAACTAATTGTTATTTTGTGTAAATATATAACTAGTAAGCAAAAATATCTTGATTGAAACATAAAAATATTATATTAAAAAAAAAACATCACTAGCTAAGTAAACAAAAATTTAACTTTAATTCAAAAGAGTAACGTTATATATACATATATAAATGTATTTAGATATTAAATATGATAAATTAATATTAAAAAAAATGTTGCTTGATGTTTAACAAGAAAAAAATACAAGTTCTAAATGTTAAAACCATTTCAAAACATACAACAGATACCACTATAAAAACAGCAATTAATCGTTCTTGTTTTATTAAATTAATACTTACTTACACTAATAATGTAAAAAGTTAAAAGATAAAGAAAAGTTTTTTAGGAAGTACATTATTGCAGAGGAAAGAAAATCTTTCAGAAAAATTATTAAACAAAAAACAAAAGATATAATTCAAAGAAAAATTAATAGGAAAAATGTACCTTAAACTATATTTTAAATATAAAAAAATATATATTAATTAATTACCATTATAAGTAATTAAAAGGAAAACAAAACTTTCTGTTAATTGATAAGATTAAGTGGTTTATTTTTTTAAACGGTTTTTATCATTATCATTATTATTATTTTAAATGTTAAACTATACTTTTACTTCAGTAAGATTAAATATTATGGTAAATCATTACTTTATTATTATTATTTTTTTTTTTTTTTTGTTATATAAAGTCTCTTTATATAAATTTGTAATTACTTTTAATCAACAATTATGTGTTAAAATGCAAATCATACAATAACTACTACCTTCATAGTTTTTTAAAAATTTATAAGAAGAAAAAATATATATTAAAGTTCATTTTATATAGTTATTAAATTTGATTCCTCTTTTTATTTTACATGTACCACATAAATAATTCCTCTTAACTTTCCTACTTTTATGCTTTATCTCTTATTTTGTAATTGTTATTTTTTCATTTTTTTATTGTACTTTAATTTTTCTTCATTTTTAGTTCTATTCCCTTGCTATATTTTTTTTAGTTTTTGTCTTTGATTTATACTTTAATCTGTAAACAAACAACAAAAAATTGTCAAGCAAAAAGAGAGAGATACTAAAAAAATAAAAACAAAATTTGTAAAATCACATAAAATTTTATCAGATTTTAATTTATTACTTTACAGTTTCCTTTTTTTTTAGTTATAATCTGTTTTTGTGTCCCAAATTTACCTGAAAAGCTATAAAACAGTTTGTTAAAATTGGATTCATCCGAATTTTCACATTTTTCGTGCATGTGTCTTAAGCCTTTTGCGATTTTCCCTTATGATAGAGATCAAAAGACTTAAGACACATATGTACATGAAATCATAATGTTCACATGTTCGAGTTCGTGTCTCAACTCTTTTAATATGTGTGAAACAGTGAAAAATGTAAAAGACTTAGACACGAACTTTACTACCAAGTTGGCAAACATTTAATTTCAGGTCCGGTTGAAGCGTACGACCTTGTAGGTTATAGATTCGACCCATGCGGTATCCTACATTACAGTTTCGACGTGTATAGTCCCTTAGATAGCATATTTATGCATATAATGGTCCAAAAAGAGCATATTTCAGTTCAGACTGAAGCGGATTTGATTCGTACGGCCTTGTAGGTTATAGATTCGACCCGGGCGACATCCTACATTACAGTTTCGACGTGCATAGCCGCTTAGATTGCATATTTATGCATATAATGGTCCAAAAAGAGCATATTTCAGTTCAGACTGAAGCGGATTTGATTCGTACGGCCTTGTAGGTTATGGATTCGACCCGGGCGACATCCTACATTACAGTTTCGACGTGCATAGCCCCTTAGATTGCATATTTATGCATATAATGGTCCAAAAAGAGCATATTTCAGTTCAGACTGAAGCGGATTTGATTCGTACGGCCTTGTAGGTTATAGATTCGACCCGGGCGACATCCTACATTACAGTTTCGACGTGCATAGCCCCTTAGATTGCATATTTATGCATATAATGGTCCAAAAAGAGCATATTTCAGTTCAGACTGAAGCGGATTTGATTCGTACGGCCTTGTAGGTTATAGATTCGACCCGGGCGACATCCTACATTACAGTTTCGACGTGCATAGCCCCTTAGATTGCATATTTATGCATATAATGGTCCAAAAAGAGCATATTTCAGTTCAGACTGAAGCGGATTTGATTCGTACGGCCTTGTAGGTTATAGATTCGACCCGGGCGACATCCTACATTACAGTTTCGACGTGCATAGCCCCTTAGATTCCATATTTATGCATATAAGGCTCAGTTCAGGCTGAGGCGGATTTGATTCGTACGGCCTTGTACACCCCCCCGGGCGGCATCCTAGTGACGATTAAAAAATTTACACGCCCGTGGAAAATGCAGTGTCATGAATGATTTATTTATTTTTATATTTATTCATACAGTAAACGCAGCTTAGGCAACAACAATGCTACTGTCGGAAACAGCGGAAGCTCTGCTAACCACATCTTTCCTAACAGCGACTTTCAGCTGACTGTTGCAACAACCTACAACAACAGTCGCCTCAAACCATTGTTAAAAACGAGTAGCCAGAGCCACACTGTCCCAACAAAACCCCCAAAGCCTTCTGCTGAAATTTATTTACAGTGCCCCAACCGAAGTCAAGGCACTGCACCACAAAAACTTCCGACCGACGTCTCCTTGCGGAAACATCAGCCGGCATCACCATGCATTAACAATGCTCCAACCGAAAGTCAAAGCACTGTTCCCAAAAATCCCAACGATGTCTCCTTGCGGCTTCATCAGCTGGGGAGCAACTTTCCATCAAGCGAAAAATTGCTAATGATCGTGTGCCAAAGTGAAATACTTATGCACATAATATTATTAACTAGATGAGACTTGTAACGTAGACAACAATTTTGTAACAAATGAACAAACTTAACAACTTAACCAAAATATCCCAGCAAACTTTTATACGTACGATTTAATAAGATGTTTAAGGAAGAGAATAAATTGATGTTTCTACATGAATTTCAAAATAAAACGATAATTATATGTTTTAAAGAAGTAAAAATGAAAGTATGTAATTGAAAGAATATCTAAGACAAAGTTTATATATTAAACTAATTATGTAAGCATAATTATACATAGTTGCCTATGTATTATACATAAACTGTATCTCAATAATTTTTACGGAATTTATGTTTAATATTTTACCTTTTATTGACAGGTTTTTACTAATTTTAAATACAAATGAAAACTTTAAAGATTAAAATGTAGTGAAAACATATCATCTGCAGGTTTATTTGACAAATTTCCCATAAAAATATGTAAAAAAAAACCTAATTTTTTTTATAAATTCAGCCATTACAACTATAATTTATAAAATAAAAATATTTACAGCGAAAATAAGCAACGAAGGCAAAATTGTTGAGGAATTATGATTGATACTCATAATATTAATTCAAGCAAACGTATTGAAATCGTGTTTGTTGGGTTGCGTTTTGTAATAAACGAAATATGTACATATTTACATACATATATATTTACATGTACGTAGCTGTTGTTTTATACTTTTTGCATTTTTGTTTATCTTTCCACCAGGGACCGTAACACTTATAAGTTTTATTTTACAAATTTCTTGTCGTTACATCATTATTTCTTGAGTTTTATTTTTCGCTTAGAAAATACAAGTTATTTTCTGAGTTTTATTTGTTCGTCAGAAAATAAAAGTTATTTCTTGATTTTTATTTATTCCTCAGAAAATTAAAGTTATATTTTCATAATAAAACTCCAAAAATCTTTTTTATTTCCTTGAGAAATAAATAAAAATCAAGAAATAACTTTAATGTTCTGAGGAACAAATAAAACTCCGAAAATAACTTTTATTTTCTAAGCGAAAAATAAAACTCAAGAAATAATGATTAACAAGAAATTTTTAATACATAACTTATAAGTGTTACGGTCCCTGTTTGAAAGAAAAATAAACATACATACAAAAAGTATAAAACAAAACGTCGGCTTAGTGGGCAAATATGCTAAGTCCACTTTTTATACAAAGTGAGTTTTTAATATAGAATGCTAGAGTAACTCAAAACACATCATTTCCAAAAATTAAACTGTTATGTTGTTTTTTCTTTTTGTTATGCAATGATAAGCAAATATACTAAATCCAGAAAAAAATAACAAATAAACACCTGTTAAGTCCAGCGGAAAACAATCTGCATCTAGTGTACTTGCATTTACTCAACAAATATAACTTTTTGTGTTCATTTAAAATAACAAAATTAATAGTTTCGTTGTCCTCCCACACAATTAGTTTCAATAAATTTAGACTGTTTTTTTTTTTGCTCCTGAAAAATTATAAAAAACGACTTAACATATTTGCCGAAAAGCCAAAGAACAGCTACGTACATTTAAATATATATATGTACATATGTATGTACATATTTTGTTTATTACAAAACACAACTCAACAAACATGAAGTCAATACGTTTGTTTGAATTAAGATTATGAATATCAATTATAATTCCTCAACTATTGTCTTCGTTGCTTATTTTCGCTGTAAATATTTTTATTTTATAAATTATACTTGTAATGGCTAAATTTATAACAAAGGAGAAAACAACATTACAAAAAAAGGAAGTAATGAACCAAAAAAAATTCAGTCTACATGGGCTTCTACTCTGTGATTCGAAACGAAAGAAAATGCTTCCGAATCTGTATGTTGATAACACGCAATTTCGAAAGACTGAGTTTATTTTGCTCGTTACTTACTTTTTTTTTGTAATGTTGTTTTCTCCTTTGTTATAAATTCAGCCATTACAACTATAATTTATAAAATAAAAATATTTACAGCGAAAATAAGCAACAAAGACAATAGTTGAGGAATTTGATTGATACTCATAAACTTTATGCAAATAATCGTGTGTACTTCATGTTTGTTGGGTTGTGTTTTGTAATAAACAAAATAAGTACATATTTACATATATATTTACATGTACGTAGCTGTTGTTTTATACTTTCTGTATGTTTGTTTTTCTTTCAACCAGGGACCGTAACACTTATAAGTTTTATTTTAAAAATTTCTTGTCGTTAATCATTATTTCTTGAGTTTTATTTTTCGCTTAGAATAAACAAAAATAAAATTTATTTTCTGAGTTTTATTTGTTCCTCAGAAAATGAAAGTAATTTTTTGCTTTTTATTTATTTCTCAGGAAACAGGTTACGACAAGAAATTTTTAAAATAAAACTTATAAGTGCTACGGTCCCTGGTTGAAAGAAAAACAAACATACAAAATGTATAAAACAACATCTACGTACATGTAAATATATATCGTCACCTTAAATGCAAACGGTTCATTATGGTTCATTTTATCAAACTACATGTTCGCGCAAATATTTAGACCCCTGCGATAAAAAATGACGCCTTTATTAAAGAAATTCAAACGGACGTAATTACAAATGCATTTATTTTTTATTGCAAAGAACGTGACTAAGATAAAAGCTTAAATTTATATAAAAAGAAAATAAATGGTTAACAACATATAAGTAAGTATCCATACTACAAGTAAATTTCGAAGAAAATTTTTAATAACACTTTATTATTACTGATTTTGAAACGTTTTTTGTTTCGCCTGTAAAAAATATAAAAGTGTAGTTAAGTCCGTTTGTATTTAAGGTGACGATATGTACACATGTACATATTTCGTTTATTACTAAACACAACCCAACAAACATGAAGTCAATACGTTTGTTTGAATTAAGATTGCGAGTATCAATCATAATTCCTCAGCCACGGTCTTCTTTGCTTATTATCGCTGTAAATATTTTGATTTTATGAATTATAGTTGTAATGGCTAAATTTATAGCAAAGGAGAAAATTGGCTGCACTTCTACTGCCGTATTCATAAAAAAATATTTTAGGTTTTTTGACATATTTTAATTTAAATAATATTTTTAAATTTGTCAAATAAACCTGGGAGTCTACTCTGTAATTCGAAACGAAAGAAATTGCTTTCGAATTTGTATGCTTATAACATGCAATTCGAAAGCATTTTCTTTCGAATCGAAGTACAGAGTAGACCTCCTGAAGATGATTTGTTTTCACTACATTTTAATCTTCAGTGTTTTCATTTGTATTTAAAATTAATAAAACCTGTCAATAAAAGGTAAAATATTAAACATTAATTCCGTAAATGTTATTAAGATATAATATATCGTCGTTGCTACTACAAAATCAGCTATGTGTTTTTTTACTAAGTTTTCAGGAGAGCATAAAAACTGTTTTATTTTTCATATTTCAATATTTTTGGAAACCGCAACGCTATATTGAAATATATTTAGCATTTATATAAGTATGTATTTCGGAAAATTGATCTTAAATAATTGTAGATTTGGTAGATATAGCGGGATTGCCTCAAAAACTATTTTTTTTGTTCAGCTTCAAGAGCATTTCTAATAAAATTATTTTATTATCTCTGTTTTTGTTGAATATTTTTTGATAAAAATTTAAAGTCTACGTTTGTTAATTTCTGAACCAATTGAGATATCTTTAAACTATTTAGTGGGTGAATGTATAACGCATCAAGTTTTGTAATGGTGAAATAATTTTTTTTTTTAAATCTACACACAACAGATCTCGTTAGAGCAACGACGATATGTACATACATATAATAAACATGTAACTATGTATAATTATAAATAATTAGTTTAATACATAAGCTTTGTTTTCGATTTTCTTTCAATTACTTTCATTTTTACTTCATTAAACATTTAGATAATTATTGTATTTTTTATTTTGAAATTCATGTAGAAACATCAATTTATCATCTTCCTTAAACATCTTATTAAATCTATGTATAAAAGTTTGCTAGGATATTTTGTTTAATTTGTTAAGTTTGTTAATTTGTTACAAAATTTTTGTCTACGTTACAAGTCTCATTTCATTAATAATATTATTTGTATTTCAGTTTTGCACAGGATCGCTAGCAAGTTTCCGCATGATGGAAAGTTGCTCAATGGACTCCGAATAGGAATATTCGTCGAGTCACGGACTGGTGTTTCCTCAAGGAGACTTCAGTCGGAAGTTTTTGGTTTTAAGGGAAAAAGTGGACTTGACAATGAAATGCTAGTATGGTTTGGTTAAAACAACAGAATTATACCACTTTTAATTAAAATATTTTCCAACGAAAAGCAACAATTTGAAAATATTAACAACCAATATAGAGCATTGGCGGATATGGAAGAACTGAAACCATTGACAACAGAAAATGTATACAGTTTCTGGTCTACATTTGCTAAACATGTTTCTTGATATATCGAGAGTAGATTTTGGAATTTTTTCCATACCTCACTCCTCTGCAAATTTTGAAAGGATTTTCTCTTACCAAAATCTTATGAAAACAAAACAAAGGAACTGATTTTATGTTACAACAGTATCAAGTCTTATCCTGGCCAACGATTCATTGAAGTCTAAAAACTCTTCTTTAACTTTAACATTTGTTAGGTACAATTAATATAGAAAGCCCCCAACTCTTTATTTTTGTAATCGAGATTTTTGCATTTTTCGATACAATAGATATTCTTCTATCGAAATACATATATGTATGTATATACAAATCGATTTCAAAAAAATCACGAGTTAGGCCCTTTCTATATTAAGGTAACGATATACAATTATTTTATTTTAAAATAATTGGTTATTTGCTTATTTTTGCTCGTTTTCAGTTTCAATACAATTATGCTTAAGTCTATACAGAGCCACTGGCTTCACGTGCTGTTGTCCCTCCTAAAGTCGAAAGACAACCGCCATTTGTAATGGGTTTTGGCGTTGGCTGCGCCATAAATGATGAACTTAGCGCCTGTAAAGAATTTAAACTGCCATGCGAATGATTTGGTGATACGGGTCTTATAGATGTTGAATGTAGAACTGTGGAAATATTTGATTGATTGATGAGGCGGATGCAAAGGTTGCGGATTGAGAAATTGAATATGTTGTGTTAGGGGGCCAAATCGTGAGACCATCGACATGTGATTTAGCGGAACATTGTAGTTATGGCAGGTGTGGAATGAAAGTGATTAAACGTATACAAAATTATTACTAAAAATAAATTTAAAAGTAAAAATATTTGTCACAAATTATTATTAAAAAAACATAATCGTAAGGAAATGAAGTACCTGTTAGAAATATGGGTAGGGAAATAAAGAAACCACCAACCGCACAAGTCCGACTAGTGCTTGATTTTTTCAAATAGCGATTATCTCTGGAAAGAAAATGAATAACATAAACAAAAACAAAATATTCCCTTATCGTAGTTGGCGTTTTTCGAATTTGGCTGCAACGTTTTTCTACGAGATTCAAGAATACGCCAGAATTATTTCTTTGATCTAAGACAAAATAGTCGAAGTCGAAATACTTATAACGAGAAACAAAATATATATCTACATATCGATGGCTTAATATAAAAAGGCCGTATCTCAATCGCGTTTTTAACGTTTTCTGGAAGAGAACGTATAATTGCATCCTCCTTGATGATCTTAGTACGTTACAGTTCAAAATCAAGGACTCATAGCCACTTAAAAAATTATTTCTGCGTGTAAATGCTTTAGTTTTTCTTTAGCTTGTTGCTTCAATAAAATATCCTTTCTTATATTAAGCCATCGATATGTCAAAAATTCAGTCAAACAAATTTTAAACAGTTTCAAAAATAAAATAGTCTAATTTTTGTAAAAAAAAAATACAAGTGCCAGCACAATGCTGCCGTTTTGTCACCAATGAACAAATATGTACATACATATATGCTTTGCTCTCAACTTAAGCCAACGTTTCTAAGCTGATTACATTTACAATCGTCACAGCTCCAAAAGTGCAACCCCATCAGTGCTCTAAGCGAAACTATGTCATTAAGAAGCTAGGGGTTCTTGGTCACCTAGAGCGATAACATCTTTCTGAGTCCGGTCTTACAGCGAGTCGAGCAAAAGAAAATAATTATACAATCAGAACCAACGAGGCATGCATATGCAGAAGGTTTTCATACCAATTACTATTTTTTTTACCTAATATGTATGTATGTACATACATACATACATATATGTACTTACATACATACATATAATTATAGGTCAACATTCAAGTTCTTTTACTGCCCTTTTCACAATATTATCAGTGAAGTTTAAAAAGTACGACTAAGTTTCAATTTGAAACCATTTAAAAAGAGTTTTTAAAACATATATACTCGAATATCGCTAATTTAGTTGAAGTACGTGATAAGCCAAAAAAAAATAGTTTTATAGAAAATTATTTTAAATTTATCAACTTAATGGAAAAAGAATTTTTTTTTCTGAAAACCTGAATAGTTGTATGAACTTTTTACACAATGTGAATAACGAATTGAGAATTATGTGGCCTGTCCCACGATGTCACCAGAAATTGTTAGATCGACAACAACAACATTATAATTTTTTTTGTTGTTTTCAATATACATAAGTATTCGATCGAACGATTTCTGGTGACATCGTGGGACAGTCCGTTAATTATGCATTACGAAAATGTAATTTTTGAGTTATGAGATTGTTCAAGTAAGTGACCGAAACTCATAAACATACATATGTATGTATATTTTTTACTTAGTTCTGGTCCAGACTTGCAATTTTTGTTGCAGCTACTTTTTATTTTTTTAGTGAAAAAGAACGAGAGAGGGATACAAAATGTATGTATTTCTATTTCAAAACTTTCCCACATATTAGAAAATTGCTGCAACTAAAATTGCAAGTATGGACCGGGACTTACTCTTTTTTAAATATTCATAGGCTGCTGTGCGATCCAATTCCCTCAAAAGCTGGAGCAATTGGAAGTAGTCATTCGTTTTAACTGATGACTTGTCAGCCATATCAGAAATCAAATTATGTATTTTATTATATTCACTTTTATATTCCCCCTTATTGTGAATGGCGCCGTCGACGCCACATCAAGACGACAGTAAATATTGTCACTTGTATACTGTTTATCGGCAACAATTGGCTCTTAATGACAATCTCTTACTAATCTCTAAGGCAAATAGTAGTCAATTTGTTGTCGACGAAGACTGTCGTCTTGATGTGACGTCGACGGCGCAATTCACAATAAGGGGAATTATTAAAACAAGTACGGGTATTTATACACAAAAAAAACCCAACTGCGACCAAATTTGGACCGTTATATATCCTAAATGGTCATTCGAAATGAAAAATCGTTAGAGAAACCTAAAGATGATTTGAAATTACCTGTCGAATGATACCCTAATTTGATATACATAGTTGGTAGACTTCTTTAGTGACACTCCCGGGATTGAGGTATGAATCATCAAAATAGGTCCACGCGTTCGGTTTCTGTAGTGCCGCAAAGGAACACACATACGTACATACATACATAGGCCACCGAGAGAAATGTATAAGCTTATGTATTATTTATTTGTATAAAAAGCCGATTGATGTTCGGCACGTTGGCGCTTTTCTGGGCAGCCTGCACATAGGCTGATAAACACAATACCCTTCTTTGCGTTGCGCAGTCGGGTAAAAAAACAAACTTTACATGCTACGGGCATTTAAATAAGATTTTTTTTTTTGTAAATTTTGGATTTTTATTATTCAATAAGCAAGTTATATATTATATTATTTTATATTATATTATTTTCTATGTTAAGTATTGATTTTTTTTTATTGTGTTTACATTTTTGTTGAATTTCAATCCTAAGCACTCGAATGAACTTGACATTTTTGTTTTTTGTTAGAGTCTAAACACAATGTTTGCGGTGCGGTGCGATTTCTCGTTGCGGGAGAGAAAAATAAACATAATACAACGGAAGACGGCTACGGCAAATACTTGTCATTGTTTGTTTGAATATTTATTAATTTTTTTTTTTTAATACATTTTTATAAAAAAAATTTCCATTTGTGTTAAATATTTTGTAATGGCAGTAACTAAAAACAAAAAATGATTAACATTTTATACATTCGCAGACATATTTGATATATTTCTTAAACTTTTATATTTTATGACAAAAAAATCATGTTTTTTGTTGTGAACACCGCCAATTATTCAAAAACTGTGGCAACATCAGGAAGAGAAAGAGTGTCAAAAATGGAGAGAATAAGAAAGTCCGCAGAGAAAATAAAATAGATTTTAATTTTATGCCGTTCCGCACTGCGGTTTTTTACTTCAAAATCGTATGAAAAATCGCACCGCAATAAATTATCGTTGCATTGTGTTCAGACTCTTAAACGGTTTTTACATATGTATATATTTTTCTCTTCATATATACAGTCACTCCAAAAAGTGAGTGATCATACCTGCCTAAAATGTTTTAGTCAATATTTAAAGTATACTTAAAGTGAAGCAGAAATACAGTTTTAAGTTTTATGGATTTAACTAAGTTTGTTTAAAATATTGACTTAAACATTTTAGACAGGGATGAGCACTCACTTTTTGGAGTGACTGTATCTATGTGTATAATTTGTGCACGAAGTCGCACTTTAAATAAGATTTTTTTTTTATTTACTGTAAGAATTTTGTACTCGTCTTACGACTTTTTCACATAATTTAAGCATTTCTGGGAATGGTTTTCTAAAGTAATCCAGTTTTCGGATTGTTTTAAGTAAATTTTAGTGCTATTCATACTTTAAATTTTTAACTACGACTAGTACTAAAATTAATTGAAAAAAAAAATGTTCAATTTAGTACGGCTTTTTTCTTTCTGTTACGAATTGATAAATCTAAACTAATATAATTCGGAAAAATTTAACAGGTGGAAGGTTTTGAACATTTATCCCACCAAAGGCCAAGCAAACAAGATGTTTTTAAACCCCGACCAAAAAAAGGGGTGTTATAAGTTTGTAGTGTGTTTTATACGAGTCCACGTATAGACCAAACTTCTGGAAGGATTTTGATTTAGTTTTTCTGTTTGAAAGGTGACTTGATCCAGAGTGTTCTTAGCTATCTTTAAAAAAACTCGCTCCAGCCGTTTAGAAGATATCACATCTTTTTTAAATTTTTGTTATAATTTGATTTAAATTTGTATTTTTTTTTTTTAATTTTAAAGAGGTTTAAAATAGACTTTGTAAGCTCGGTTTTTGTTCTTGAATTCTGAATTGTATATTTCTATGTAAGTGATTATTTAATAGAAACAAAATTGAGATTTTTTTAATGCTGAAAAAGGAACTGTTTATTAATTAATTTAATTTATTTTGCAGCTTACATTATATTCATACTTAATTTTCCGTTCTATTATTTTTTTTATAGGAATGTATGTATTAAAAATTTATATTTTTTTATATTTTTACCCAATTATTTTTTTTTTCATATTAGTATTACATATGTATAGCAGAACATCATATTCTAAACAAATAAAAAAAATCATTACAAAGTATAAAAAAATTGAGTACCTTATAGATGAGAAAAACAAATTGTTTAAAAAACAAAACCCCAAAAATATACATAACTATATACATACATTGTATACATACATATATTTTTATGTATATAATACATAGTTTTTAAATTTAAAAACCAAACCCCCGCTACATTGAGAATTAAGCGATTTTAATACAACGATTTTGAATTGTCTTTCAATTATAAAAGATTTTCCTATAACTATGAAAACCACCTTCCTAATATTTTATATTGCTGAAAACATCTCTATAACATGAAGAAACATCAACAAATTATCGTGATTAAAAATGTTCCGTGAAAACTGCTCTGAAAATCACGGTGATTTCAAAAACAAAATTATTAATTGTATTATAAGTTTTTTTAATTTATGGTGGAATATTTTATTCCAACTTCCAACGTTATAAATCGTGCAATTTACAAAAGCAATGATTTGGCTTTTATTAATTTTTTGAAATCACCTTCATTTGACTTGCCATGATTTACAGACCCGATTATTGTACAGCCACTAGTCCATTTCACGATGTGTTCTAAATTTTCATTTTGCGAATATGCTGCGCACACTGAGCATCTAGTTTGGCAACTCATGAAAAACAAAAATGCTGGCAACACTGCCCTCACCTGTTATTTGCTTGATAATATACAAAAATAAACAGTATTGCAAATAAATTATAATAAGATGCCCAAAAAAAAGGCCCCATTCGGAAATGCATCACTGCTCTGCATCATACTAGCAAACTTTTTTTTTAAATGCAATATAATTTCGCTGATAAGCTATTTTTTAGCAGTAGCCATCGATCAGCTGTTTCCTACCGTTGCAGTTACATCCCATTACAATCGGCTAACTGAGCCGTTAGACACAGCAGTTTTTTCTTGAAGCAAGTCTGAGTTTAATGGAGAGAGAGAGAGAGAGGAATGAAGAGGGGTGCACAATAATAATAAAAAAAATATATATGTATTTTTCATTTGTTGTTTTATTCTCAAGTTTAGGTGTTTTTAGGGTGAAATATTTTATATATTAATTAAAAGCTAAGAAAAGCTTTATACATTACTATCACCCTAATGCAAAGTTTCCACTACAAATACCAACTAAATTCAAATACCTAAATCTATCAAATTAAAATTGCTTAATTCTCCAAAGCAAAAAATAAAAATAAAAACAAGAAAAATAAACACAAATCAAATCATGTAACCATTTCAGGATCGCACCATTCAAAACAAATAGCTTATAAAGAAATGTAACATACTTATGGATATCATGTGACCCTTTCTTTAATATATAAAAGAAATTTTCGAAAAAAAATTATTATACTATATTTAAAAAGTGTTACAACCAAAATCACATTTTTAATTCCAATAAAAATAAAAATCAAAGGAAATTATATATTTTTGTGTTCTCATAAACATATTTATGTATAAAAAAAAAGGAAAATTGTAAATGTGTGTAAAAATTCAGTGTAAATTCCATCGATTGTAGTAAAAAATAGTAAATATTGAAAATTTGCAAAAAATTAATAACTTGAAAGAGATTCAACTTAATTCAAAAACTTGTTACAAACAAAATAATAAATGTTTATTGTATATTAAAATATTATTTTATCAGAAAGTTATTTAAAATTCCTGCTAAAGTAGCGAAATATTCTTAGATCTTGGAAAGTTGGGGAAAGCTTCAAACAAAAGCTTTAAACAGGTTGCATTTTAAATTGAAATAAAGTTTTTAAATAATTGTGCAGCTATGCGATTTAGTTTCTGTAGTTGCTTTCGAAATTAGAAATATCATTGCAAAAAATATTGTGCATATATAAATTGAAAAAAAAAATTATTCTGAAAAAAAAATGCAATTGATAATTAAAATATTGTGATGTATATTGTATCCATAACTGTTAAGTATGATTACTAATCGTAATGATTACTAATTTGATTACTTTTTTTTAAAGGTGAAGTAATGATTAAATTACGATTATATTCAGTTTCGTACTTAGTAATCGTGATTACGATTACTAATAATGGAAAAGTAATCTGAATTACTTAAAATTACTAAAAATAATCAAATAGAATCAAAAGTAATCAAAAAGTAATCCGACTACTTTCAAAGATTACTTTTGATCCTTAATAAACAATCAAAAAGAATCAAAAGTAATCCTTAGAAGTAATCGGATTATTGATTCTTTTTGATTATTTTTAGTAATTTTAAGTAATTCAGATTACTTTTCGATTATTAGTAATCGTAATCAATTATTTATCAGCAATTCTTTTAAAGGCAATTATATAATCATTACGATTCTTTTTAAAATGTAATCTACTTGATTACTAATCGTAATCGAAATTTAACAGCTCTGATTGTATCGTTTTTATAAAAATGTTTCATTAAATTTGGATTTATTTTTGTAAAAAATTAAATATCACTTGAATTCGAAATTAAGTTATACATACAAAATTACTTTTTATGAAAATTCGAAATTCGAAGTTTATAGCTGATTTCAAAAATAATATTATGGGTTAATAAAAAAAAGCAAAAAAGGTATAAGTCTAAAGCCTTATTTATAAAAATTATTAAGGCTTTATAAAAAAAATTTCCATACTAAGTTTTTCTTGTTAAGCCTTTATAAATCCTTAATAATTTTTATACATAAGCACGCTGCAATATTTGTTCATGGTAATATCAAGTTTTTTTTATCAAATTTTTCGACCTTTTTTTATGTATGTATGTATGTACATATGTTCAGCTAAAGTATTATTTCAACAGACCTAAAGCTTAAATAAATAAATAGTTTAATTGAACATGTAAAAAAGGTCGAAAAATTCGATATTATTGGTTAATGAAAAATTTATTATGTAATAATCAAATCATGGTGATTTGAGAAAATCATGTTAATTTATACATGATTTACAATACAGAATAATTTATTTGAGTTCCGTATAAAGTTGCTAGTCAGCTAAAAATTTTAATAAATCACATCATGATTTATTTTAAATCATTGCGAAAATTATATTTTTCGAACTGGATTTAGCTATGCAGCGTTGCTTATAAAACTAGAAGCCTCATCCCTGGGTCATCCATCAATAGTGAATGACAATTTCGAAAAAATGAAATTATGGAATATTTAATCAATTTTAAATGTCAACTTCATGTGAATAAAATTCACGTTACTGCTGCTGCGCATACCTTATAAAGTACGTGCATAAATTTAATGCAAAAATACGAACAACAAATCCACTTTACTTAAACCTACTTGATTTAAAGTCGGTGGAAACATAATATAAAGTTAAATGAAAAAATATAATAATATAAGTACGAAAATTCGAAAAAAAGTACAAAATGTCGAAGAAGCTTTAAAAATAATTTATAATTGATGGTTACGATGTTTTTTTATGAAAAATAAAGTATCATAAAATATCACTTAAATTCGAATTTCATTCGACATTTCGAACAAGGCCCAAAAATGAGATCTTGGAGCTTTCAAATTAATCTTCGTGCGATTTTCGAAAATTCGAATTTATATTCGAAATTTCGAACATATCTCAAAAAGCATTTTTATATAAAAGTAGTACTTTCCCATATCAGTTAACCTTTCAATTAAAGTTTCTTTCATATTTTCAATACAACTGCAGGTACATATTATTAAAAATGTATCTATAAACATAAAAATATACTAAAATTTTAACATAATTCTGCAAAAAGTTATAAGAACTTAACTATAAATTGAAAAATTCTTAAAATATACAATACAATTTACATCACAAGTATCCATAATCAATATTATTTGGCATTTTTTACACTGTTGAATTTTATTTATCAGCAAAAGAATATTTTTTGAACATGTTATTCGTTATTTTTGGAAAATTGCTTAAAGCAAAAGTGGGCAAATATTTTTAAAAACAAGCTTAAATACTTTAATGAACCATCCGACACGTCGAGTCAATATATAATTTGTGTTTGTTTTAGTAGCTTAAATTTTTTTTAAATTATATTGTAGACAATTTTGGCATTGAATTCAAATTGTTTAACTACTTTTGGCTAAAATATAATCTATTATGTACATACTTAAAACTGTATTTAATTTTCTAAATAGTTCTCAAATTCTTGTTTGCTATTTTTTTTTTTTAAATTTAAATTGGTTTATTTTTGTATATTGTTATCGAACTATTACATTTGTTAACAATGCTGCCATATTTCAAAGTTTTTTTTTGCAACCCATTTTTATAATGAAGTTTTTATTTCCCTTTCCTTTTCACGCCAACTTCCTTCCTACCACCACTATTTTGCCTACAAAAAATATTATTATTTCCTACAAATTGTTGAACACCGTTTACATAGTCTATATCTTAAAAAGTATATATACATACATATACACATTTATGTAAATAATAAACAATTAAAAAAAGGTGTATTTCTTTAAAACAAAATATATAATTCATTCCTGAGGAAAATAAGAGTGTAACCTGTTGAATGAAATTGAAAAGTGATTTTTTTGCAAGTGATAAGTATTTTCAAACATAGTGATGATGATAAGTATAGAAAACAAAGCAGGCCGGCGTTATTTAAATAACATTTAAAATTAGTAACAAAATGTATAAATCAATGATAAAAAAATATTTATATCTAATTATTGAAGAGAAAAAAAAAAAACAAGGAAAAGTAGCTTAAAGTTAAAGAAACAAAAGCAAAAACAAAACAAAACTTAGTTTTAAATTTAAAAGAAACTTCTTTAATTTTAAATTTTGAATAAATATGTGTTTCTTTTGAAATTTTTAATTTTATCTTTTAATATAAGTTCTAATTGTAATTGTATGTATCAATAATGAATTACTCAAATATTATTATAAAAAAAGTTTAACAGATAAAAAAGAAAATTTAATAAAAAAAATGTTATTTTATTTAAAATTTTATTTTTTCATCTCAAAGTCTAATGTTTCAAAAACATTTTGTAATAATATAATGAAAACCAAAAAAAAAACATTTTGACTCATTTAAGACAAAGAAAAAAATATATATAAAAAGAAAATAAAAAGAAAGAAAGTGGTTTTATTTGCAAATATATAAGAGTTAAAAATAATTTTAACACCTCAGGGCCACTTGAAAGCAAGCAGATGTACAAAAATATGTAATAGGGATACACCGTAGCGAGCAGCAAACTCACGCAGGTTTATTTACTACACAGCTTCCTATAAAAATCTTGAGATAACAAGATTTTCTTCTTCTTAACAAAGGAAAACAAAACAAAATGGCGTAAGAAAATTGTAAACAACTTTTTTTGACAATCACATTTGATAGATCAACAAGTAATTGTGCATAGTCTTTTGAAGCGGCATAAAATCTAATGAAATGGCTTAAACGTGGTTAGTGATTTTCCACTCAAGCAAAAGCCTGTCAGGTTTTTAAAGTTTATACTACATACTATAATCCAGTTACAAACGTTACCCATGGTATGTAGCAGCTCTTGTGTATATATGTATATATATACACACATATGTATATTTCTTTATGTACTATAAAAAGTGACAATTCCTTTAAATATTGCGTTAATTATATGTCAATCACAATAATTAACATTATTTACTTATAAAAATATGTTTTTATATACCTAATAAAACATTTTTTAGAAATTAAAAATTTTTGTATGGGGACCACCCTAATGATTGAAGATAGAGGCTAGTCGTGTTCTGAACAAATGTTAGGGCAACAAAAACATTGGGGCTCGGTCACATATTTGAATACTCTATGGTCACTCTGGGGCTAGCTAGGGTAATTGTATAAAAAATAATCTGCCTTATCGTTGTTGGCGTATTTCAAATACGACTACGACTGTTTGGTAATATATTAAAGAAGACTTCAACAGTTTTTCTTTAATCTATTACCAAACAGTCGTAGTCGTATTTGAAATACGCCAAACACGATAAGGCAGAATATTTTGTATGGGATCCCCTTAGGTAGCGCAGATAGGGGTTGGTGTGTTCATAAGAAATTTAGGGGAGGGGGAATATTAATGGAGGTTTAACCCTCTAGGAGCAACTCGGGGACAGTTGTTTTTATAGTCCTAACAAAATATTTTTTAGACATTAAACATTTTTGTATGGGGACCACCCTAATGATTGAAGATGGAGGCTAGTTGTGTTCTGAACAAATGTTCGGGCAACAAAAATATTGGGGGTCGGTCATATATTTGACTCCTCTAGGGGCGCTCTAGGGCTAATTAGGGCAATGGGTGGGGTAATTGTACTTAAAAATATTTTGTATGGGATGGGCAAAAAATATCGATATATCGAAATATCGGTATTTGCGAAAATAAATATCGATATATATCGCCGATATTTCAAAAACCGATATATCGATACATCGATTCTTATTTACGAGTATCGGGTTTCAATATTTTTAAGAGCTCTACAAATTTTATCTGGTTTTTAACTGTACGATATTGGGATCACTGCTAGTGATGCGAAGAAATTAAAGAGAAATTTTATAAAATTTATAAATTTATTTCCTTTTTCGATACCAATATCAATTTGGGTTTTCTCCACTCATGGAGTTCATTATGTTTTAAGTTGATTGTTCGCGATTTCTTTAAATATTATTGTTTGGATGCAAAGTGGATATTTCTCGTATTCCGCAATGATGAACTTTGAAGTGTTAAGCACGGGCATTCATTGATTAACATCACTATTTATAAAAATTATTAAGGCTTTCTAAACCTTAAATCCCCTTAAAACCTATAAGGTCTCAATAGTTGTTCAAAATTTATATCGCTTAAACTTTTTTTGGCGGTTATGGCACGATATGTTAGTATGTGTATTTATTTTAGATTTGGAATATTTTGGCAACATTTGTAGACAAAAAATATCGATATATCGAAATATCGATGTTTTCAAAATATATATATCGATACTGTTCAAATATATCGATACGATATAATCGATACATTTTTTTCATTTGCCCATCCCTAATGGGAGCCCCCTTAAGAAGAACAGACAGGGGGTTGGTATGTTCATAAAAATGTAGGGGGTAAAATATTAGTGGGTGTCGGCTCAAGTTTTACCCCTCTAGGAGGAACTCAGGGACATTTGTGAAGCTTTTTGTGGAATTCGCCTCGTTTTTCCCTACTTTTGACCCCGATGAGAAATCATTTCGTTTTCAATAATTTAATAATGGTGCTGCAGACGTGTTTAAAATCATACACGATAATTTTTTTTTCAGATAATAAAACAATCTAAAAAAAAATTTAAAAAAAAAATCTAAAAAAAAAAATTTATTGTCCGAGTTAGTTTTCTAAAATTGTGAGATTTCAAGTCGCTCGGTTTGCAGAACAGGTCCCTTTACTTTTTCTAAAAATTTATTACTAGGGCTAATTAAAATATGCAAATAAAAATTAAAAATATGCGCCAGGAATAGCACGAAAAAAATTCAAAATATGCACTGTTATATGCACAAATATGCAAAATATGCAAGAATAAAATCAACAATTTTGTTACTTCAAAGTATTTTTATTCAAAGAGATATTTATTACAATGAACAATAATGTGTTTTTTTTAATTTTCAAAAAGAAATGATCTATTGTCACATAAAGCAAACGAATACATGGAAAATATGCGTTCAGAAGCGTATTTAAATGCGAATGGAGACCGCTCATGTCCATGTTTCGTCCATGCTCTGACATGGATGCCCCAACATATGACTGAGCAACGATGTTCGCCATGAAATTCGCCGTCCGCAACCATTTACAATAGAAAGAAAAGGAACAGAACAAAATTGGTAAATATTCTATCTCTGTTGCGCTACCGCAAAATACTTTGATATGCCTGAACATGGACATCGCCCGTGTTCACCACAACAAAGAAGTTGATGAATTTTTCACAGTTGATCTGCTGGCGTCATGTTCATGTCATGTCCAAGTTGATAGCTCGTTGATAGATCGAATATCTGCAAGCAAACAATCATAAGCCTCCGGTGGCTATAGTTTCAGTTCGATTTTGTGGTAGAAGTTATAGAAAGTAAAAGAAAAAAATTAATAACATGCAGACATACATGTGCAAGAAAAGGAAAGAAATATATTTTACGGAATTTCTTTTACACCAGTTTGAGCTATATGAGTCGTTATATATTAATCGCGTTGCCAGAGTGAAAAATAAGCTTTTTTATGCAAGGTGATCCAAAATAAGCATTTTTCTACAAAAAATCTAAAATATGCAAAAAAATGCTTTTTCTGGCAAAAAGCCAGAAAAATTAGCCCTGTTTATTACCTTAAAAAAATTACCTCATTAAAATCATCGAATCTGGCAACCGTGCACGTGTTGTACGAAAAATCTCTCTTTTAATATTACTAGAGAAATTAATACAAATCGGATTATGTTGGAAACTATGATGAGCAAATGTAAATACATACTCGGTATGTACATATGTACTACATATGTACGTTCTTTTAATCAATTAAAGAGCCCCATTGTGTATTTAAAAAAAAACACTACACTCACTACACAACAATAACAATTGGAGAAAAATAAAAGAGGGAATATGTATGTTTGTATATAAATTGATAATTGATAAAATTAGACGACAATTATATATATAAGGTGTTAGCTGACTGGCAGAATACTACACTAGCATCTGACTTTACGAATTTAAGTTTCAGTTCACGGGAGACACTATTAAAGTCAACTCTTAACGTGCGATAAAAATATACAAGTGTTTTATATAGTAAAAAAAATATTTTAAGAAAAGTCGCGTGTGTATTACACAAGTGGAAAGAATAAAAAATTTTTAAATTAACAGAATTTTGAATAAACAATAATTGTTTCGAATATTATTTTGACTTAAAATATAAAGAAATGCTAGAAATAATATTTTTAATCTCTATAATATTGGGCTATATTGGTTATTATTTATACAAATCCACTCGAAGACCCCCCAATTATCCACCAGGTGAGTTTAGAGGGATTTTTTTAATTCTAACAGAATTTTTTTGATGAAATTTTAAGTAATTTTATGTACATACATATGTATGTATGTATGTATGTATGTGTGCACATATGTATGTATGTAGCGATTGCTATATTTGTGTTCAAATATCTTTATTCATGCTAATTTACTGGTTATTTAATCAGTTTGTTTAATTGTGTATGCAAATTGTTTTATTGATTTGACGGACACTTGATATGACCAATGGAAAACACACCTTTTCCTTCAAAACAGCACACTTTTCTTATAAGTCAGACTCAATGTCTGCTATAGTTTGACTTACCTACGTACATACATTCATATGTACATACATATATGTATGTATGAATAAAAAATATTTACATATGCTAATACGACACCTAATTCAGCATTTGCGACATATTCATGTATGTACGTAAGTATGTATTTGCCTCTTCATATTACTGGCATTTGTAAGCGTTATACAATTTGAAAAACTAGTGACTTTAGTTGAATTCAGTTCTATAGGTAAATGGTCAGAGTCAGAGGACAAATATTTGAAGTAATAAACGTAATCCTTAAATAGTTTACATATCGTTTTTTTTTCTCACAAATAAAATGTAAATCAAATAAACAAGAATACTACGCATTGCGTAGGTCCGTTAATTTTGTTGCTATCAATCAGCTTTTTGTGTGACGTAGCCAAAGACCCTTGTGTTTTGTTTTGAAAACAAAATAATAATTTTTTACATCAAAGGAAAAAATAAATAGTGAAAAATATAAATGAAAAATTTATTCAAAATTAAAATGAGGCCTGCAGCGAAAAATTGCAATTTGAAGCTTTAATTTATATACATATTTTAATACTTTTGCTTAATACATGAAATTTTCATATTAAATCTGTGGCGAAAAGGAAAAACTGCTAAAGTCGAGATAAGCTGTACTTGTCATGATGTACTACGTTTATACGCAGGGCTTATTTACAAATAAAACAGTAAATTGTTGCCTTATTGTTTTTATTGCGACTTATGCTATGTTTAGACGACAAGTTGAATCACCTGCTTCGCTCTCTGAATCATGTTTATGAATCATGTTTATGAATCATGCTGTTTAGACTACGCATTAGTGCTTCGTATGCAGCGTGCCAATTTAGTGCTTTTCGTGCTAGATTTAGAGTTTTTTAATTCATAACAGTGCGGAATTTTTCAAATTGTCGCTTAAAAAAAGGCACTAAATTGGTGCTTTCATCTTTGATTTTAGAGCGTTTTACAAATCTACTAAATATTTATTTGTTAAAGTGTGGTGGCTTTATTTTCACTTTTCAAAAACTATCTATTTCACCCCTTTTAGACATGCAAAGTTTCCTTTGCAGAATGTTAATTCAGCTGGGTGAAATACAAAGGAAAAAAAACTTTATCTTTCATAGTGAGAAAAAAGAATATATTTCTAGAAATTACAGAGGATACCATGCATGTTATAAAATAGTTTAATTACAATAATCTACCTGAGGGAAGCAATGTATTGCTTTCTTGATAACGAAAGCTTCCAAAAATGCTTCTGAAAAGTACTAATGTAAGGCTCTCTAACAAAGTGGACATAAGTAAAAAAATGTAAACCAGTAACTTTTGCATCTGAGTACATAAAAACTACACATTATTACTTTTGTCAATGGAAACAGTAAGGCAAAAAATGAATAAATTTTTGGAAACTGAATACATTGCTTCTAGCTGGCTTACTAAAACTCTTCTGGGATAAATAAATCGAAAAATTTGCTCAGAACTGATAAATTTTGGATTGAAGTTCATAATTCTAGAAATTCAACTGATCATAATCTATTTCTAATATAATATTTCCTCTAGGACTATTAACATTACCATATTCAAATGTTGAAGTAGAAATAACTTTTAGTGCTAATAACTATTTTAAAAGTAAGTTAGAAATACAATATTTTATAAATCAAATTGTTTCATTCATATAAAATACGGTCTAAAAAGCAAAGGCTTATGGTAGAATTAGTAGATTCGTATCGTGAGTTGACGGAGCAGCTGAGAAAATCTGTAGCATAAATATAACATGTTGCTGTTTATTTAATATGTATCGTAAGTGTATGTGAGGTAGAAATCTACAGAAAATAGATTTCTACGTCAACTTCTCTCTTACATACATGCACACACATGTATAAAGCAAAGAGAAATACAACAACAGCTGACAAGTTTGGTGGAACTCTCACGTTTTTACTAACTAACATCCAGAATTAAACGATACCACCACTTCAAAAGTAACACGATACGAATCGACTAATTCTACCATTATGTTGTTCAGAATATAAAATACTGAACCATGTTCATGTAAAAATTAATTCAGACGAAAACAACTAAAAATCTAATTGTTTTATTAAAACAGTTTTATGGCCAGAGGAAACTGCATTTCTTGAAACGAGGAGTATAATTCTCGTTGATCATCTTTTGTTAAAATAATACACCATAATTGGAGTGTCTTCCCAAATGAACTTCAATTATTTTCCTACTCATATTCTACTTATAAGCAAAATCGAAATATGGCTCGATATAATTGAAATTATTACAAAAACCTATGAAATGTAGTAAATTTAAAATTGTAGTTAACTTAAATTTTTACTAATTCAATACATTTATAATTAGCCATGTGGGCTTTCTCTGTATTGAAAATAAATAGATAAATATAAAAAATAAATAAAAATATATTTATGTACATACATATGTATGTACATACATATATACGAGTACTTATTTCATTTAGTGCTTTTTTATGAACACACATTGCTTTTTGCTCTGAAAAAGTTGGCATCACTGTTCGCGTGGCATTTTTTTATGTATATTCACACAAACATACGTATCATACGCACATATATACATGCATACACATAAGCATACATACTTTGCATAAATTCGACTCATGCGAAATCTTGTTTTTGAAGGCATCTCTTCTTCTTATTTTTCCTTTTTATATTATTCACAACTTAATTAAATTTATTTATATTAAACTCACATCTATGTTTTTTGGTTTGTTTTCATTTGTTTACAAATACACACATACACATATACCTATTTTGTTTTGATAGCTAGTTCAGATAAAGTGGCGATTAACTGCGATAAAAGTTAGAGAAGATACCAATTTTACGTGCTTCGCAAGTAGATTCATATTGAATCTACTTGATTCGCTCTCATAATTTTGTATGGCGAAGCAAGTGGATTCGGTCATGATTGGGGCGTGAAGCATGAATAGAGAACATGATAACAAAAAACAATAAATGGATAAATATTGCAACAAAAAACATTGATAGAAGCAAATAATGACGATTTAAACAAACAATTATTTGATATTTTGTAAATTTACACTATTTTTTTTCAACATATGTAAGTAAATGATCAAACAGAATTGCGGCATAAACACATTTTCCATACAAATTGACACAAAAATTCAGCACCAGAAAGCAGTCGATACATAGAATCTATTTTATTTTGACAACGTTTTTTCTTATGCTCTCATATATAAATACTCATTCTCTCAATAATGCTACCATACTTTTAATAAATTTCATACATTTTGTGAACAAAACTACAAAGAAAAATAAGCACAAAAGAAAATAAAACTAAAATTATAGAGCATTTGAAGTTACTGCCGTAGATTTTATTATGGGCTTTGTTAATTTGACAACGATTTTTCCTGAAGTTGCGGACATATTCTGTTTGATCATTAAGTTTTCTATAGAAGTGCTACCAAGTTTGTGTACTTTTGCTATGCCGTATATGTAGATATGTATGTATATTTTTTTTGTCAAAGCATTTGTTTTAATTGACTTACAGTTGGGTTGAAAATAATAGTAACGTAAAAAAACTTTTGAATTTTAAATGCTCCAATTTTATAAATATGCTTTGAATTGTATAACACAAAAAAAAGTATTTTATCTTTAAAATAATTTTGTAATTTTACCAAAAATTTACTTAATATAAAAAAGTTAGTAGAAAAATAAAAATATCAGGTGGTCTAAATTGGCAAACACATTTTTTAGTAAATTGTTTTGACATCCCAAATAAGAGTTTTTCAAAACAAATTGAGGCTAGTCCACCTTCTATGAATATGCCTTGAATGACGAATTCATATGCCAAGACATATTCATATAAGGTAGGCTCGCCTCAATTCGCTTAGGAAAACTCACAATGTTAAAAAAATGTTCTGAAAAATGTGTGTGCTCACCTAAGGGATATTCAAAATACAAGCGGTGAAAAAAGTAAGCGTGTTTGATGCCTTGCATCAGATGCTGAATAATCTTGTTTGTTGCAAGGTATATTCGGCTAAATTCGCTTTAAAAAATGTATAGTTTTGATGTAAAAAAATTTACTAAAAAATGTGTCTTGATTTTATATTCAAATTACAAGCGGCTAAAAATTTCACCTGAGCTGTTGAGACCACTTAGTATGAATTCGCCTTGATATACTCGGCTCAATTCGCATTGAAAAACTTATATTTTTGATGACAAAAAAATTTACTGAAAAGTGCGTGTTTAGGTCTAAGAGATATTCAAATTACAAGCGGCAAAAATAGTCACCTGAGCAGTTGAGACCACTTAGTATGAATTCGACTTGGCATATTCAGCTCAATTCGCTTTGAAAAATTTACACATTTGTGATGTCAAAAAATTTACTGAAAAGTGCGTGTTTAAATCTACGATATATTCAAATTACAAGCGGCGAAAATAGTCACCTGAGCAGTTGAAATCACCTGACATAAATTCGCTTTGGTTTTTTGTTTAAAAAAAGTTTATTGGCCTACTATGGTTGTAGTTTATTTGGGAGTTAGTTTGTCTTTAAGCCTAGGGATGTAACGAATACCAGTTTAGCGAATGCGAATGCGAAAGCGAATAATACATTTTAATTTTTGCGAAAGCGAATGCGAATGCGAAAGCGAATGCAAATATTACAATTCGTTAAAATATCACATGCAAATAAATTTATATAAGAGTAAGTATATATAATAATTAAAAATAAGTTTACACAATGTTAGGAAATCCACCCATTCGTACTTTAGCCCTAAATCCTGGTACTCTGTTCAACATTTCATTTGAAATGCTGTCAAATACATATGAAGAAAACTTGTAGTGAATTTTTCCTGAAAAAATCTTGCAGAAGTAGTACTCTGTTCATCTTGGGAAAAACACATGAAATATATCTTCAACATTTTAAGTTTTCATGAGAAATAATATGAGTGGCACTTGTTTCGCGTTTAATTTACAACAAACAAGGACTACTTAATATTGTTTGGATTTGAAATTTGTTGTACGAAGTAATGAATGGCATTCAAAAGTTTGAACAGACTATTTTCGAAAATATTTTCGCGCAAATCAAACACTGTTTTTTCTTTTTCAAAACTGAAAAATATTTCCAAACCCCGCTGGATTAGGGTTTCATTTTGATACTTATGAGAACTTATTGATAGAAAAGTTTTCCGCTAAAATATTATTGCTTTACATGTATCTTTTTCATGCTGGCTTAAAATAATTTTCGTCTTTAAATTTAAAATCGTAAACTATTTTCGTAAAACAAATAAATTTTTTTTGTCTTTAGTATTCGCTTGAAATATTCGCATACATTTTAGCGAATGCAAAAGCGAATGCAAATAGCAAAAGTAAGCGAATTATTTGCGAATGCGAAAGCGAATGCGAACATTCGTTACATCCCTACTTTAAGCATTGGGGTTTTATAAGCGTTTTTTTAATTGTGGCAACGAAATGCATCTAGTCGTGCTCAACCAACCAACAATAAACTTTTTATTTTTATGTAAAAAAATCTAATACATATTTTATTTTGTCTCCTTATTCTTAACTCATACAGGCCCCAACTTTTTACCCTGGGCTGGTAATACCATACAATTGCGCAAGGAAGCCGTGGCCTCTGGTGGACAACACAAAGCGTTTGAGAAATGGTGCAAATACTACAACTCTGATATATTGGGTCTTAAACTTGGACGCGAATTAGTAGTTGTAGCATACTCAAATTCTCTAGTCAGGGATGTATATTTACAAGAAGTTTTCGAGGGAAGACCCGACACATTCTTTTTACGACTTCGTACCATGGGCACACGCAAAGGCATCACCTGTACGGATGGCAAGTTATGGTATGAGCATCGTCATTTTTCTATGAAGCAAATGCGTCACGTGGGCTATGGCCGCTCGCAAATGGAACAGCATATTGTAAAGGAAACTGATAGTCTGCTGCAATTTATGAGGGATCTGAAGGCACAAGCTGTGTGGCCGGGTTCATTTTTGGCTCGAAGTGTTATAAATGTTTTGTGGTCGATGACGGCTGGCAAACGTTTTGAACGAGATGATAAACGTTTGGTTAAACTTTTGGACTTAATGAATCGCAGATCAAAAGTATTTGATATGTCTGGTGGAATTTTGTCACAATTTCCCTGGCTAAGATTTGTGGCTCCTGGTAGAACGGGTTACAATTTAATACGACAATTAAACAATGAGCTGTGTAATTTCTTTATGGAGACCATAAATGAACACAAAGCTACTTTGACAAAGGAAAATGCTGAGAACGATTTCATCTATGCTTATTTAAATGAAATGCAGCAAGAATCTAATCAGTTAAATGAAAATTCCACATTTAATGAGGTACAGCTTACCATGACCATATTGGATTTCTTTATAGCTGGTTCTCAAACAACCAGTACTACGATAGATTTGGCCTTAATGACATTGGCCATGCGTCCTGATGTGCAGAAACTTGTTAACGAAGAAATAGTGGCTAATATGAAAGACAAAGAATTTCCCCATTTGAGTTCCAAGTCGGTATATCCCTATATGGAAGCGTTCCTAATGGAAGTGCAGCGATTTTATAATATAGTGCCCATAGGAGGACCAAGAAGAGCATTGTGGGACACCAAATTGGCAGGATATGATATACCGAAAAATACTACCGTGCTCATCGGTCTATATGCAGTATTAATGGATCCCGAACACTGGAAAGATCCCCAAAACTTTAGACCTGAACGTTTCATAGATGCTGAGGGTAAAATACTCAAAGATGATTACTTTATACCTTTTGGACTTGGGCGCAGACGTTGTCTGGGTGATGCTTTGGCTAGGGCATGTATTTTTTCGCTTTTAGTTAAAATTTGTCAAAATTTCGAATTGATTTTAAGCGATAAGGAGGAGGATAGACCTTCTCTAAATTTATTTCCAGGCATAATATTATCACCTAAACCGTATAAAATTAAATTTATCCCAAGACATTTATAAATCGTAGTATCACTCATTGATTGATTGACTCAAAATGTATGTACATACATATTTATATCGTTAGCTTAATATAGAAAAGCCCTAACTCAGTATTTTATTGAAATCGAGTTTTCTGTATATTTCGATATAAGAAAATGTAGTAATGTATCGAAACATGCAAAAATCTCGCTTTCAAATAAATAATTAATTACGGCCTTTCTATATTAAGCTAACGATATGTATGTACATATGCTTTTGTATGTATGTAGATTCTTGTGGTTGGCTTCCTTATTTAAATTAAGTACAATTAATTAATTCTCTTCTATTCTAAATTTAAGTTTGACATTAAATAATTTAAGAAATTTAATAAAGATGTATGCGAAACATTATGTACATAATTATTTTTTTCAGCCCTCAAGTGTTTCCAATGAAACTTGTCCTTTAATGATAATTTTTTATATATTCTCAAGAATTTTTTGCATAAACATCTATGAAAATTTATTTGTTTAAAATATGTATAACATCTTGAGACATCAAAATATATAGTTTAAAAAAAATTATCCGTCAAGACAAAATAAGGCAAAATTACTATCGATTGGAATTACTTGTTATTTGGAAAGGAGAAACGGGTATTCAATTCTTCAATATCGAAAGGAGTTTATGGGGAGAAATGTTGTCCAGTAAGCAGTTTGTCTACAAGTCAGATGGTTATAAAAGAAGATTTATAGGAAATTATGGTGATAGGTGTTGTGCGAAACAAGAACTTGGGGCATATTTTCTGAATATTAAATACCGGGAATTTTTTCCCTATTTTATTTTGACCTTATTTTTATATCTACCCTTATTCGAGTTGTCATTATTGACGTCACATTAATACAATAGAAAAAATTTGGGGCTTGACTACTCGCTTTAGAGAACAATTTTGTGCTCTTGAGGCTGTTTCTGTTTCCTAAGGGCCTGTCAACAGCACTCAGTTGTTTTTTTTTTTTGGTATTGTATTGACGTGACGTCGACGTTGACAACTGGAATGAGAATGATTATGTCTTTGTGCGGGCAGTCAAAACTGTTGGACAGGGTTCATCAAATAATAAACGTATTATACACATACATACATATGTACATATCGATGGCTTAATATAAAAAAGCTGTATCTTAATTTTTTTTTCGAAATCGCGCTTTTAACATTTTCCAGTAGCCAAACCGTAAAATTACATCCCCCTTTTAGGGCCGTTTAAAAAATAGTTTTTGTATGTAAATGCTTTAGTATCATTTTTCCTTCTTATATTGAAAATTAGAGTTACGCTTTTCTTATGTTAAGCCATCGATATATAATCACCTTTATTCCAGTTGCCGACATCGACGTCAGTTTAACACAAAACCAAAAAATTGGGGCTTCCTTACTCGATATCGAGAAGACTTTAGTGCTACTGATAATCTATTTCCGTTCCTTAAGATCCGAAAAATAACATAAACCTGCCAACAGAAGTCAGTTGTTTTCGACAACGGGTACACAAGCCCCAAATTTTTGGAATTGTGTTAAAGTGACGTCGATGTCGACAACTGGAATAAGGGTGAATATATATTTCGCAGAAAAAAAAAACCGTGGGCATAAATTTTCTTCAACGTATTCGGTAGACTCTTATTATATTATACATCAAATTAGATATTGCTGTACTTACATAGACTTGAGTTCCTTTTTCAAAGCCTCTTTTACTCCCATATTTCCTATGGTACTAGATTTACATCACTCTCCGCTTAAAATTCCATGCTATCAATTACACTTCTTACTATAAAGTTGATCCTATAACCAATTAAATTCCTTTGAATTTGGCATTCAGATCTCATTGCTACCGGATTATAAAAAATATAGAGGGACAACGCCCATGATCATGATCCATGTGCAATTTTTCTTCAATGACGTGTGCATTTTAGGTATATGTATTAATAATGAATGTTGGGACGGGGATTTAAATATCTTTCTTTTTTTTAATATTTCATGGCATTGATGATATATAGATGAGTGATTCAAATGGATTCTGAAAATATAAACGAAAAAATGTGCATTGCAATTAAAATGGTCAATTATAAGATGATGGTGATAAAATACATGCATCAGGTATATTTTTTTTGTTATAAAAAAAAGAAATTAATATGATCTTTATATAAACCTTTACTGTGAAAGAGCAAACCTTATCTTTTGTTCAGGCTTTAGAACATGAAATCAGTTTTATATAACCTTTTTTGCTATTACATATCGTCAGCTAAAATGTCAAAAGGCGTAACTAACAAAAAATTCAAAATAGTTTTTTTTATTGATTATTATGAATGCCATTAAACTACATGTCTTGACAAAATATTACACTTATGCGATAAAAAAATTACGCTTTTATTAACAAATAACAAGGGGACTTAACTACACGTTTGTTCAGTTTTTTGTTGTTTTTTGTTTCTCCTGTAAAATTATATTTTTGTTAGTTACGCCTTTTTGCATTTTAGCTAACGATATATACAGTTGCTATGCAAAACAAAAGCAAAAATATCTCTATTTGACTCAAAAATTGTTTAAGACATTTCGCTCATTTACTCAAAGAACGTCATAGCTCAAACAAATGAAATGTCTGGACTAATTTAGATAGCTTTTGAAACCCCAATTTTTTAATATACTGCCTTATCGTGGTTGGCGTATTTCAAATACGACTACGACTTTTTGAAGACTTCAACAGTTTTTCTTTAATCTATTACCTAACAGTCGTAGTCGTATTTGAAATACGCCAACCACGATAAGGCAGATAGTTTTTGTTTAATGTGTTACATAAGCCATATAAATACATATGTATGAAATATGGTCACAGTTTCTGTTTCATGTGGAATACATACTTATATGTATTTTGAAATAACTGTCTCCATTTATTTTTACAGAGTTTGCTTTTGTTTTGCACAACACTGTATTAAAATATAGCAATTTCAATGTCAATTCAGAGATAAAGATTTTTTCTGGCTGCATAAATACATACATATGTATATAAGCAGGTATTCTTCAATATCATGTATGTCTTAAGATAATGATTTTTCTGCAGACTCTCCACGCGTAACACTTATCAGAACTAATAGCATGTGCATAACGAAATATAATTAGTTAGAAGTGAAGATGGATTTTGCGGAACTCGCAATTTGCAAAACCTAACCATGTACTCATAAAAAAAGTTATATCAATATACATACATATGTATGTAATTAGTTCTTATAAAACAAAGCAGCATATGTCTGTCTTAAAATCTCTTATGCCTAAAATTTTGGGCTCAATATGAGACTTAAATCCTCATATCGTTATTCATATTGCTTAAGAATTTCATACAAATATCTTGTATACTCAACTCTTGAGAAAAAAAATTCAATTTTCTTTTTCCATTTACTTGTGGGTGAATTAAAAAGTTTAAACTCATTTATTTGGGCAAATATTTGCCCAAGTGTGAGAGTACCCTAAGCAGCTATAATAAATATACTTTGTGCTTTAATGGCAATTTCTTTTTATATTAAGTTTTAATATTTTTATAAAAACGCTATAATAAATATACATACGCAAGTTTTAAGAAACGTCGTGATCTTATTGTTGATCTATTTTTCATCAAATATTTGATCATTTTGTTTACATCCTTATTTGCGTGTTTATTTATTTAAAGTGTTACGTTGAAAGTATTTTTTATTCGTTATTTTTCTTAACAGATGTTCACAATAATATTATTCAACTGATATGTAAACGTTGTGTAAATTGTTATTACATTCAATGAATTTTCACTTCTTTAATAACTCATCAATCAAACGCAAATAATTGTTTCTAAATACAATAATAACACTTTTCGTGCTCTTAAAAAATTCCTTTCAACTCCGAAAAACAGCCAATATCTTATTAGCAGTTTTTTAAATAAGAAAGATGATACAATTTTCTACAGTCTTCTCCTTCCTTTATATATCGCTCATTTTCTTCAACAACGTCATAACTCAATAATTTGATTCTTATAATTGTACAGAATTACTCTTCATATCATTATTCATACTCAACTCTTGACAGAAAAATAAAATTTTATTTTTCCAATAAGTTGTGTGTAAATTTAAAACTTTAAACTCGTTTTGTGTAAACTAGTTTTCTAGAGTTACGTACGCAATTTTTGAAGTGTATTAAATGAGCGTATGCATATTATTATTCTTATTCCAATTTTTATGAATAAAAAGTTAAGTTTTTTTAACTAGAAAGGAATTCATCTAAATTCACGTTTACTTTGCTACTACATATATGATTTACTTTGTTAAGGATTAGAGAGAAAAAAAGAATATGTACACACCTTATGACTTATAAAAATACCGAGTTTTTCGCCATTATGTATTCAATTTCTGTAGTAAAAGGATTTTTAAATGCACGCCATTCACTTTGCAGTTGTATGAAACTGTTGTCCTTGCAACGAAATCTATAAACTTGGGTGGTGACTTTTTCCACCACTTGCAATACCATTTTGTGGGATTCAGCTAGAGCTGGTATGTCCTCAGGATGAAAATATTCGTAAAAACTACTGCCCAAAATTTCTTGAGGCAAAAAACCCACTGCTAGTGTAGCTCTGGAAATAATTTGAAAGATGTATTAATATTAGTAATTCATATTATTAGTAACATGGCGACACCAACCTTTGGTCAATAAACAAAAATTTACCATCCACCGAGTGTCGCGAAAGAAAATTAACATGCCTGACATTGGGATGACTATCCAACGAGGAAGAGGTTTGATTTTCCATTACATTTGAAGGTATGCGACCAATAGCCACTAAGCAGGACAGATTTGTAATTTGATCTTCACTATATTCATCTTGGTTTTCTTCTCTTATGGGTGCCCAAGGCTTTAAATAGCCCGTACACTGTATTACTCGATATTTTTCATCCATACTTAATTTTGATTTACGTTTTGTGGAACTGCGTGAGCTTGAAGATGTATCAGATTCCTCCTTAATTTGACTACTACTGGCCGCCTTAAGTTTCATGCGGCAAAAGAAGGATCGTCGGGCTCCCGGACATAGGCGGCACAAGCTTTGTGGTATGTCCGTTTTTACAGGCAACATTGCTATATTGGAAAAATCTTTAATATTAGAAATAATATTTTAAAAGTCTCATGTATACAAACTTTTGGCATCTATGAGTCTTTCTCGTGGACAAATATCTAATGATGACAACTGCTCTTTGACTTTGGCCACATCCTTTGGATGTAAGACATCAAACCAACTCTGCCCCAATAGATCTGTTTGCGTGTAATTCAAAACATTTGATACCGATTCCGAGACGTATAGTATACGTCCTCTGTCACAACCTACTACAAATAGAAATCCCTCTGCCGCTTGTAGAATCAACATTTTCAATTCTTGATCTGACAGAAATGTTGGCTTGCAGTCGCCACCACTGTAGGCGTGCACATCACCACGTATACTACGCAGGTGTTGCACTGCCATGCGCAGAACAGTTAATTTGTCCAATTTGCGATGCATTGCATAGCACATCGGTATCATAGAGGACAATTCATTAATGTAGGTATTCATTTTGTCCCGACGCCTTTTTTCAATTTCACTATGATTTTGTCTGGCAGAAAAGATTTAGTAAAATTTGGAACTATAATAAATTCTTTTTAAGGATACAAAAATGCATTTCAATATCATCTATTCGTAATTGCGGAACGCACAATTTGAACAAGTTCCAAGTGCTTCAGGATGAAAATGCATATCAACAGTTCATGCATGCATCAACAAGTTGAATATGCATGCATTTGTTTATACACAAACATACATACATGCATATTATGTACATACAGTTTCAAAATAAAAATCATTATTTTTGTATGTACACATGTAACTATGTATCAACATATGGGCGAATTTGCCGGTAATTTCCCTCAAATTACGTCAAGAATTCTTTCCCTTCCTGTCTAGACGCCAACAAAGACGTTTTACTTTTTGTCTAAAACATACAAATACAAAACATTTTGTTTTACTCACTTTCGATTTTCATCTGAAGTTCTGGCCAACTTTTCCTCATCGTATGTTTCATCATCCAACTCCTCCAATGTTTCACTAGACGAATGAAAAGGATACATTTCTTTCAGATTTCAGAAAGACGGTAACAGCCATATTTGATGCTGGTTGTAAGGAAAATGAATTGATGATTTGCAATATGCATGAAGAGGAAAATCACCCCTTAACTTACCAAAATTCCATAGACACGCTTAAATTATGAAACTTTTTCCCACTTTCCAGTATTTTCCATATAAATAAAAATTAAACTTTGACAAGTTTTTGCGCTTATTTTCAGTGTTGTCAACTTTTAAATTTCAAAAGGCACTGAAACAAGAAAAAACGCGTAATTTAAGTAAAAAAGCACTAAATTTAAATTTCTTTATTATATTAAAAAAAATTGTTACACTCTATTCACAACCAAATTTTCTCGTTTAGAACTGTTTTTTATAAACGGCGAAGCGTTAACCAAGTGTAAGGACATCCTGTTACGTATTTTAGAGTTAAATAAAGTCATGGAAGTGACAGAACTTTGATGGGAATGCAATTTTGATAATACTTCAAACGAGCTTATATAAACTGAATCGCTATTAGATTTTAATTCAGTCCAAATTCGATAGCGAACTCAAAGTTTCTCAATTGCATTAAGAGAATCATTCGCCATCCATTGTATATACTAGACAAAATTTCGCTATTACACTATATATATATATATGTACTTGCATTATCTCTTCTTTGTCCAGTGGCGGATTTATGTTTGATATCGAACTAGGCACCGTAAGATATGCCGCCGTTTTTGGTCTATGAAGAAAATTTTTTAAATTTAAATATGAAATTTATAAATATTTAAATTACAATGTGCAACAGTAAAAATTCCTCACGTTCCTGATAGTATAGGTTTGATAGTATTACCAAAGGGAAGTAAACCCCTATACTCAGTTTGGCGATTTTGGTGACCAATTAATTTTTATGAACCTCCAAGGATTTCGAAAATCAGTGCGCCCTCAAAAAATGGTGTTATCATTTTTTTGCCAACAGCTAATTCAGGCTCAATGATAGCGCTTTACTATATGTGACAATAATGTAGCTAAGAGTCCACTAAATAGATCTCATTAACATATTACGCCGAAAAAATGCAGTTTTTTTTGCATAAGTAAAGTAAATTTTTTTTATTTCTTTTACAATAACTAACACCTAGACTCTTAATTTTTTTGTTAACAATATTTGAAAATATAATTTGAACGTGTCATAATCAAATAGGTCATACAGACCACTTTTTAACTCAAAAATGGTAGTTTTTCACAATTTTTCAACTATATATTTTTTTTCGAAAATCATATAATTAAGGCACATTTTTCTGCTTGTTACAGTAATACTTTTTGCAAAACCAAAAGTATAGTCTAAAAAAACGAAAGTTTAACATCCGAATTTATTTAAAGGAGCAGCCAGTCAAATCGACAACTGTTCAAAGATGTTGACTGCTGAAATTGTCCGTAGTCTAAGACTTTTCGTTTCATGCGTTCGCTTTGACTGCGACTGTTTATATTTTCAGAAGCTTTTAAACACTGCTCTGGTTTCGTAAATAAACATGTAAAAAAAACTTACACGAACTGTCGTTAAATCTCAACAATGCACAATGGTCTACTCAAGTCCTTTACGTCCCTTTTCACAATGTAAAATTAGGAGTTAACATGAACCTTAACTGCAAGTTCTTCATACAAAACTTGCCGTTAAAGTCCCTGTTAGCTTTTAATTGTACATTGTGAAAAGAATCGTTAGAATATTATCATATAAATAAAAAAAAAATTACATTGCACCTATAAATTAACGGGTAAGGTCAGAATTATATTTTAAATTTTTCATTGATATAAAGCAAAAGTAATTTATAAAAATTATCAATTTCAAACTATTTAAAATGGTAATTCTTAGGGTTCTGAAAATTTTGCCGCCGCTAAAACCATGCCGCCCTACGCCCGGGCCTATACATAAATCCATCACTGTATTTGTCGTGTACCAAAACACTGTTTACATTAATTATGCTTAAAATGTTAAACTTTGAGATTAATATGGCGTGTATTTCTTCAACCAAGTCTAGTACAATCTAATTCGAATTAATTGAAATGCTCTATTAAACTTCAGAGCTTATGTTTTTTAAATGAAACACTGCTTCGAGCAAAAAATAGATAAGGAAATTTCTTTATGAATTTTGGGTTTAGTGCCACCGCCACGAAACAAAAAGCACCAAAAATTAATTAAAAAAGCACTGAGCACTAACTTCAAATTTTTTCGCGTCGAAAATTTCAAAAAGCACTAAAAACGGTGCGAAAAGCACCGAGTTGACAACGCTGCTTATTTTTCCTTTTCTTATTTTACTTTTTGTTTTATTTATCGCAATGCATTTTCTCCAATTTTCCTTTCTCTTTTGTTAATTGACAGCAGGGTGACCGATGACATTTTTCAAAAAGTGGCACCAAAAGGGGATTTATCAAAAATAAGGGGCATAATTAAAAAAATAAGGAGAAAACTACATTAAATTTTTCATTTTAAATGTATTTTTATATAATTGAGGTAGTTTACACGAGACTAATTTTTATGCCGCACAATTTTTGTTTTTTTAAGAACACACGAGACTAATTCATCCAAAATAAAAGTGTATACGTATACACAGCTTTGTGTGTGTTAGTGTTTTTCGTTTTCATTTAACATTTGCAGTTTTTTAAGTTGTGTGTGTATTGGTTTTGTGCTGCTAATGCGGGGTTGTAGCTGGTTGAAAAATTATGCCAAACACAAAACCCCTCTCTTTGCCTCTCTCACCCACAAACTGGCATGTTATGCCAGCACAATTAATCCCGTGTAAATCAGCGCATTCATTCTAAAAATAGGGAGAAAAAAAGTGGCAAGGTGGTCAAAAAAGTGGCAAGGTAGTCGAAAAAGGGGCAATTTGCCACTTTAGTCGGTCAAACGGTCACGCTGATTGACAGCAGCGATGCCAACTATTTATAATCCAAACTCGCTACACCCCTTCTCAAAACGCGCTAAGTTACAGCATTATCAACAATTTATAGTCAAAACGCGCTATTTTCCTACGCGCTAAATTAAATTTTAATAAAGGTCGATGTATTAGTAAATACGAGTACAATTATTTTTTTAGTAACTCTTTTTCAGATTATGCAATATTGCTTCTTCGAAATTATATCCTAAATATCTAAAATAATTTTAATACAGAATCAGTCTCGCCTTCCAAATATTCGAATTTCTTAGCTTTGATTTTAATTTTATTTGTCAAACTCTGTAACATTTTATATAAATTGTCGAATAGTGTTGCGATTCAAATGCTTTTTGAAGTACAAAAAGAATAGATGCTTAATAAGTTATATAAATTTTTTGGGTCACGAGTACGAGTACATAGTTTTAACTGTGACATTTCAAAATAGTTGCAATTTACAATATTAAAATGCGTTTTTAATTCCAACCACAGTCAAGAGAATTTTATTTGCAACATCTGAATCATTAACGAATTTAAACAAAAAGTTAAATTTTGGATATTAGACAAATGTTTAATTTATACAAAAAAGTAAAAAGATATTGAACTGAAATGTTATATTTGACTTTAATCAAAAAGCGCTAATTTAGCGTTTTTTTAATTAAACGCGCTAAGATGAAAAAAGCGCGTTTGGCATAGTTAAAACGCGCTAAAATTAGCGTGAAAGGCGCTAAATTGGCATCGCTGATTGACAGTCAGTTGTTGTTGTCTTTATATTCCCCCAAATTTTAATTTGTTCTTGACATACAGATGTCGCTATTGCAAGAAGAAACTCTGGCAGCCCTCTAGAATATATACAAACGTGTGGCAGCCTCATAAACACAAAGTAAACAATTCCAGCACAACAGCCTAGAGGAGAAACATCTTTCCAACATGTCATCAGAATACGACAAAGTTAAAATTGGTAAATTATTTTTAAAAGGTGAAAAACACAAGTAAGCACATATTTTAATAAACAAATGCGTTTTATCTAAAAATTCTGAACGTTTTAGAAAAAGTAAAAAGCGTAAAAAAGATAAAGAACTCAAAGAGGAATCGCACAAAAAAAGTAAAACCCAAGTGGACGAAGATGCGTTAAAACATGGTGGTTGGTGGCTGACCACATTAGCGACAGAGATAACAGGTCCAGTTACCATACAATTTGGCGAACGTTGCTATGTTAAAGCTTTAGACAATGGTTTGTTTACATTGGGACCACCGCATCGTGAGGGTGAAGGGCCCGACCCTGAGGAAATATTTACAGCTTTTCCCATAAATGAGCGCAAAGTAACCTTTAAATCAGGCTATGGCAAGTACTTGAAAATCGAAAAAGATGGCATGGTGACCGGAAGGTCGGAGGCTGTGGGCAGCATGGAACAGTGGGAGCCTATTTTTGAGGATGGCAAGATGGCTTTGCTTTCTGACCTAGGCTTCTTTATGTCTATCGATCCTGAAGATGATGCCTGTGTGGCATTACGTAAAAAGGTTACCGATTTAGAAATTTGTAAAGTGAGAAGTAATGCGGCCCGTGAGTGTGTGGCGGATGAAGAGCCGAGCGAAGAAAAAGGAGACCTGACAGAGGTAGAAAAAAATTATGTGTAAGTTTATTGTTCTCTAATTTTAAGGAGAATTATGTAAATGAAACCCTAATCTTTTTAGAAAGAAGTTCCAAAAGTTTCAGGATAAAAAGCTGCGTATTAACAAAAATGATGTTAAGGAATTGGAAACAGCTAAAGAGAAAGGCACATTACATGAAGCGTTATTAGACAGACGCAGTAAAATGAAGGCTGATCGTTATTGCAAGTAAAGAAAATATTTTAGCAATAAAAGAGGACAAACACTTCATAAATATCAAGCGTGTCGTTATTAGCTAATTTTCTTCACAATGCCCATAATGGATGTTGTTTTATAAAACCGATTACAATCAACAAAATTTTTAACAATTTAATGCCGAGCTTCATTGTCGAATTAATCAACTATTTCACAAAATCTTAAAGTGTAAAATTGGAAAAACAAAAAGTTGCTTTAGACTGGATTGAATATTAAATTTTAACTCTATTAGAAAAGTTCCGCAACTGAGGTGAAGAATTATATTACTATCTAAGGTGCATTAACATTTTTATCGATGTCAAATGGCGAAATTTTACCCCATTTAGACACGCAAAATTTACTTTGCAAAGTCTTAATTCAGCTGTGTGAAAGACACGAGGGAGGAATACTATCTCTTTGTCTTTCACACAGCTGAATTACGACTTTGCAAAGTAAACTTTCCGTGTCTAAAAGGGGTATTTGTTCCCCGATTATCAATTATAAATAAATAATAAATCAGAAACTGTTCCATAAAGGCCTGTTTGCGAATGTAATAACGAACTCATAACATTTATTTATTTAAACAATGCAATACAAGTCTCAAAGGACAAAATAAAGTATTACATCAAGGCACTAGTATACCCGACAGCAAATTTAGGTAAAGTAAATAAAAATATGTTTAAAAATAAAAAAAGTAATGAGTTAGGTAACGATTTGAAAGGCCCTAACTCAAATAACTGGTAACTTTATACAAGTTAAAACCATAATAATAAAAAGTACAACTACTTGTAAAAGCGTTACTTTTTACACTATTGCAATAAATTTTTGTGACGAGGTGTATTTGTGTGAAATGTATTAGAATCACTGAAAAACTCATTTTTGTGAAAATACAAGTTAGGGCCTTTCTACTTGTGACCATCGATTTGTATTACGGGCATGTTCTGAGAATCGCATTTCGCATAACATTTGAGTTCACAATCGCAAGAAGTTTGGCGAGTTCAAATCGCAAGCGTATACTGAAGTGAACACGGTATCTACTCTACTCTGTATTTCGAAACGAAAGAAAATGCTTTCGAACCTGTATGTTATTAACATTAGAATTCGAGAGCATTTGCTTTCGCTTCGAATTACAGCGTAGACCCTCTGAATCATTTCGCCTAAACCAGACTTTAAGGAAACCTTAAAATGACTGCCAGTTTAATGAGAAACCGGCTCACATGGGTCCCATTGTGATTGTAAACATTTATGATCGTGATTTCAACTCGCCAGAGAGGTGTTCTGTAAATCGTTATCGGAAGACTCTTGGCGATTTTAGTATACTGAACTGAACTGATGTATTTAGCATAAACCAGATTTTGAAATTATTAAAAAAAAATTTAATTACCAGTTATCAATCAAAATTCTCGTCTGCATATGTTTACATTGAAAAGAAAAACCACCAATTTGAGTGCTTTTTGTTTTCAATGTAAACAGACTAGCATTTTTGATTGGCTTCGATAAACCAGAGGTAAATATCGAGTCTACATACACGATTTAATAGTAAGCGACAAAAATTTAAGTTTTAAGGGAAATATTTTTTAATATTCAAATATTTTACCAGCGCAGATTGACGCTTACAATAGAATCGTACATCCCGTGTCTTAGTTATCAAAAATTTTGGTATTATTATTATTCTAAACTATGGGTGGCCATAAAATTTTAAAAAATAAAAATAGTTATTTATGATGTAACCTATTTTTTTTTCGATCGTCTAGAATTTTCTATTCTATTTTTTTATTTTTAGACTCAACGAGGTTTATTGCGTAGAACTTTTTCCGTTCACATTTCCTCTTCTTTTCTTATGTAAATCTTCCGAAAAATTGTACAAGGGAGAACCCTGCCATCTGTCACGGCATCCTATCACAAAGAATATTTTCTTTGAACAAAATTTCACATTTCATTTCATTCATTCCTTCTTGTTTTCAAGCCCCTTATTTTGTGTAATTTTCTTGAAATTACCATTTTCAAAATTGTTTTTAGGAATATTTTCGGAATTGGAATTCATTATTGTATTTCATTTAAATTGCGATCCCCTATACAAATTATTTGAAGTGTTATATTTTTATATAAATTATGTATTAAAAATTTTAACTTATTACAATTTTGTAATTGAAAAGAAAAAAAAAACACAACAAAAAAGAACAACAACCGTTAAAATTACTGTTTACAAGCTTACACAATACAGGGGTATACGTCGCTTTCGATAACGGGCCGATTCGATACCGAACAAATGCCACAATCTCAAACTGAAAAAAACTTGATCGAAGCAGCTCGATATCGAAAGAGATGATTGCACCCCAGGTGTTTTTTAGACGCTATGAAATAATGCCCAAGGAAACAAAAACAAAAAATCACATAAGGCACAAGAGAACATTTATGAAAATCACCCAATATAAATTAAATAAATCCCAATGAAACCAAACTCAAAATGAAATACAGCATAAAATAAATCCCAAGATGAAATCAAGCCCAAAATAAATGAAATTAAACGGCCCAGTTCTGTAAACCGAATCAGATTAAATTTCACGTTTTCAAAAAATTAATAATGGTCCTGCGCATACGTGTTTAAAATAATACACGATAATTTTCTTTCAGATATATTTGGAAAAATTAAAAAAAAAAAAAAAATTAAAAATTTTCTATTGTCAGAGTTAGTTGTCTAAAATCGTGCTGTTTGAAATCGATCGGTTTACAGAACAGGGCCGAACATTTCCTTAAATTTATTGGGCCTGATTTAATTTTGTAATTTGGGTATTTCCGTGGGCCTTACTTATTTCATAGCGTCGTTTTTTTATGCATGTAAAGAATTAATATGTCAAAGCTAACTTGCAAGCTAAACTAAATTTGTGCAAAGTATTTTTTCATACATGAGTTGAGTTACGTCTCTTTACATTCGTAGTTACGTCCGTTTGAATTTCTTTAACAAACGTGAACATGTAGTTCGATAAAATGAACCATAATCAATCAAAAACTCGATTTCGAATTTTTGTGTCATTACGTCCGTTTGCATTTAATGTGACGATATGTACACATACATTATACAATCTCGATTTAAATAAAACAGCCAAGGTATATCGAAAATATTAATGTGCCTTGAGCTGACCTAAAACAATATGGCAAATCGTGAGTCACAGAACATGTGGAAACAAGTTAGGCGATCTGCAATTCAGAAACATACTAGTGTCCGAACATGCCTGACTACTATCATTATTAAAATGAATCACATCTTTAATTAAAGAAAATAAAACCGGAGGTTATTAAACTAAAATATACAAACATATATACATGTGTATGTATGTATGTATATAAAAGAATTTGCTTTTTCAACACATGGCCAACATTTTATTTAAACGCAATAACCGAGGAGTTCTCTACTTTCTTCGCTCTTAACGTTTGAGAAATATGCTTATTTATATAAGAGTACATGGTTTTATTAGTTTTTTTAAAGCACACTTTTATTGAATACAAATTAAAGAGCAAATATACATGTATATTCATACATATACATAAGTATATGGGGCATTCCACGCCGAATCGGACCGTTTCTTATTTCCCCAGTTTTGTGATATTGGGCCTAATTACGAGTGTCATATTTCGACTTCGACAATTTTATAGTAGACTAAAGAACATTGAAACATTTCTTCATTAATCTGCTACAGTAGTAGCAGTCGAAATACGACCGGCCCATTTTGTAGTGCCCTTCCTGGTAAATTTTAACATTTTTCTGATTACGCATTATGTGCACATATCGCTCATTTACTCAAACAACTAGTTTGCCAGAAAACGAGTTTGCAATTTACACAGAACTTGAGTTAATGAGCGATATGTATTTCAAAATTCTGTGAATTCCCATCCAGGGTAAATAAATAAAACATTAAATTTTTCAATACCTAATAAAATTTAAAAGCGAAAAGATTGCAACTAATCCGAATTTTCTAAGAATTATTTCTTTAGCAAGATTTTGTGTTAAGGTAAATTAAAATTAGTTTGTGGTACAAAAATCTAGCTTCTTATTTTAAGAATCCAAAAGTTGAATAATTTTTCTTTTAAACTTAAAATTAGGGATGTGACAAATGTTCGCATTCGCAAATAATTCGCTTACTTTTGCTATTTGCATTTGCATTCGCTAAAATGTATGCGAATATTTAAAGCGAATACTAAAAGACAAAAATATTGGAAATACTTTCCAGTTTTTGAAAAATAAAAGGCAGTGTTTGATTTGCGCGAAAATATTTTCTACTTAAGACTATTCTGTTAAAAATGGTAAGCACCAATCATTACTTCGTAAAAAAAATTTGAAATGCCAAAATATTAACTAATCCTTCGTTGTTGTAATTTTTTTGCGAAACAAGTGCCACTCATATTTCACATGAAAACTTAAAATGTTGAAGATATATTTCATATGTTTTTCCCCAAGATGAACAGAGCACTACTTCTGCAAAATTTGTTCATGAACAATTCATTAATTTTTCTTAATATGTATTTTGGTAGCATTTTACAGAAAATGTTGAACTTAGTACAAGGTCTTAAGCCCAAAATACGAATGAGTTGATTGCCTAACATTTTGTAAATTTATTTTTAATTATTATCTATACTTTTTTAAACATGATTTCACATATCTTTCAGTTTAACAATTTTCAATAAATATTTGCTGAATTCAAGAGTCAAGTGGATCTATGTATACAACACAACTTCATGTTCTTAAACAAATGTATTTTCATGTGATTTTTTTTAACGTTTTGTAATATGTACATATTTGCATTCGCTTTCGCAAAAATTAAAATGTATTATTCGTTTTCGCATTCGCTAAACTGGTATTCGTTACTTCCCTACTTAAAATCCCAGTGTAAAGATATAAAAACATTAAATTTTTCAATACCTATCTAATAAAATGTAAAAGCGAAAAGATTTTCAACTGTCGCTTTCGATAACGAGCTGATTCGATCACGTTTTTTTTCAGTTCGAGTTTATGGCATTCGATATCGAACCATATTATTGCATTGTTCGATAGCTAATGCCATAACTCAAACTGAAAATCGCGATCGAATCAGCTCGTTATCGAAAGCGACTATTAGACCCCTGCATTTTCTAAGAATTATTTCTTTAACAAGATTTTGTTAAGGTAAATTAAAATCAGTTTATGATACAAAAATCTAGTTTATTTCTTTTTTTAAGAATCCAAAAAGTTAAATAATTTTTCTTTTTAAATTTAATTTCCTTTAAAATTTAATATAAATATTTTCAATAGAAACAAGAACTATTAAATTGAAATCTTATATACATATCGTCACCATAAATGCAAACGGACGTAACTACACAAATATTCGAAATCGACTTTTTGATTGATTATGGTTCATTCTATCAAACTACATGTTCACGCAAATATTTAGACCTCTGCAATCAAAAATGACGACTTTATTAAAGAAATTCGAATTCATCTATTTTTTTGCAAGGAACGTAAATCATGTAAAAACTTAAATATATACAAAAGGGAAATAAAGGGTTAAAAACATATAAGTATCCATACTACAAGTAGTTTTCCCAGAAAATTTTCAAAAACACTTTATTATTATTGATTGCGAAACGTTTTTTGTTTTTCCTGTAAAAAATAGAAAATGTAGTTACGTCCGTTTGCATTTAAGGTGACGATATAAAGTATCATTAACATATAGTATACATTTTAAACTAACCCATAGATAATCACTCAAACTTACGTAAATATGTAGATGGATCTGAAAAATAGTTTCAAAGATTTAAATTACGAATAAATGAAAAGCTGAAAAATAAATAAAAAATTAATGGTATTTTTAAAGCATCGTCATAAAGTTTTGCCATCATCGGATTTAATGTTGCAGAAAGAATTATTATCGCAGAAAATATGGTCGAACATTGTTTTGAAAAAGTCGAGAAGTACGAAAAAAAGAGAAAAAACCAAATGGGTGAACTACGAAGGAGTTGTGTGTGTATGTGTTAAAATATAAAGTTGAGAAATGGCTTGTGTGATTGAAGGCCAATTTTGCAAACATCTTTTACGAAGCGGGAATTAATACGTAAGAGCGTAGTCTATTTTAAAATAATTTTGAAGACGCGGTTTTGTTAATAGTACAATTGTCGTAGCAGTCGGAAAAAATTATTAAACAAAATATGGAGCGTTATTGCAATTTTGATTAAGCGTAGGATTCATTTAGATATTAAGACGTAGAACGTCGAATTATTGGGTTAAAGGTGCTTCTTAAATAATATAAATCAAAATATATCTATGCGATGCGAAAATTAAGGTGGTGATTTCAAATTAAAAAACGGTCGTTTTATAACGTAGGGCGTAGGACAATATAGAAATGAGTAGTTAAAAAAGTAGTTGTAGGTATGTCAAATTCATTTGCTTACGTTGTTAACTGTTTTAAGCATATCGTAGCTTTTCTTGTCGTGATAAAATTGTACGATGAATATAACGAAAAATAAATTAAACTATCGAAGCGTAGGAAAGTGTGTATATTAAAATATAGGTAGTCGATTTCTTTAAAATTCGCTAATCTAGTGGTAATATTGAATAAACGATAATTTAATTATACGTTGGGACTGGAAAAAACAAAGTCGGCAAAACTAATAGAGGCGAAGAAAAAACAGCTATCGAAAATAATTACAGCCACCTGCTTGAAGAATTATTTGTTGTTGTGAATCGTCCATTCGAGCTTCTCGAAGATCATCAAGTTTCACTGGGAGATTGTACGTTGATATTTTTGTTGATGTGTGTGTTGGCAAACGCTGTAAATTCGAAGTTATTTTCTTGATTAGTTAATTAAATAAAACGAAGTTTACAAATTTGTTTGAAGTTTTGTTATTTTTTCTTGATTTTTTTTTGTGGAATACTGTGTATCTGATACAGAAATAGTACGAGTTAATTCATGATTTACTTTTATACGAGATTACACATCAATTCTGGTTTTTACATTTTCTTTTTCATATATGTAGGTATGTACTAGTAGAACGTTTTGATAGAAATTTCTTACTTTTCTGGTTTCTCTTTTAAGACTTTAACAAAGCCAGACGTACAAAATTAGCGTAGTGTGTACCAGTAGCTATTCTTTATCGTCTTTACAATTTTTTTTCTTTTTCTTTTTTTTGAATAATATATGATTATGTAGATTTTTTGTTTTGAAGGGATGGTGGATAGATAAGGAAAACTTAAAATACGTTGTTGAAGTGTAAAAATATAAATACATTTAAAATCTCTCTACAAATTTGCTTGATTTTTTTTTCGTGCACAACGGTTGTCTCTTATTTGCGTTTATTTTGCTCTTCCACATTTAATTTTTCTTTTATTACAATTGTGTGGGCTAATGATAAATTCTTCTTCTTTCACGTTTTTGCAAAATGGTTGGTTGAGCAGATTTTTGAAGGAATTTTTTTGAATTAAAATTATGACTTACGACACTAAAAAACGAAAAAGATTTCGTCCGAAAATTTATAGAATAGTAGTATTATAAATTACGTTTTTGTTTGCAAAATTCTACAAAACTTTTACTATCAAACGCAGCTTAACGTAGTTATATATTAAATTATGTATTTTTCTTTTATATGTATAACACCTCGTAGCTTACTTGCAGTTTTTGTTAAAATTTAAAAACGTCCCATTGGAGAGCGTGATCTAAATCGACCACCGCCGCCGCCTTGGCCACCGAAAGAGCGACCACCACCACCACTTCCTCCACCATCACGACCATAAGAATCACGACGACTGAATCCTCCTGAACCACCGCCATCACGGCCACCATAGCCGCCTCCAGAGCGGCCGCCGCTAGAGCTTCCGTAGCCATCGCGTCCATATCCGCCACCGCCGGAGCGGCCACCACCCGAACCCCCATAACCGCGGTCGGGATAACGACCACCACTTGAATTACGCGGGCGGAAGCCTCCTCCTCCACCACCACCGCCTCCACCATTACGACGGCCACCAAAACCACCGTCACGACGTCTGTCACCACCGCCGCCTCCTCTACCACCTCCTTGACGACGACCACCGCCGCTACCACCTTGACGTGGGCGTCCTTTGCTGATTTCAACTCTCAATTGAGAACCCAACAATTCGGTGCCGTTTAAAACATCACATGCCTTTTGGGCATCGTCCCGATGTTCAAATTCGACGAACGCAAAACCTGGTGGATTAAATGCAATCCATACTGAATTTAATTTACCATACTTTGTGAATTCTCCTTCCAAGTCGTCTTTCTTGATTTTATCTGTCAAATTTCCAACATACACACGCGTTCCTCGTTGATCACCCATTTTATATTTTAATCTTTTTTAATTGACTTTTACAACAAGAAAATTTTAATTTAAACTTTTTATATCCTCAGCTTGGATGACACGTCGTGTTTCTCCAATCGATACTGAAAAATGTATGTATTCGATGTTTTTTCGTATAGCGTGAAGTTGGCTTGGGTTCGGCCGACCGACATTTTGTTTTTTGACCAAAACAGTTGTATTTTCTGGTACTCTGGGCGTAAGTACAACAAAAATGCAGGCGATTCTACATAAGTTAACGGTATGTTGTAGTGGCGTGTCATGTTTTCGGTGCACTCCGAGCACTTGGTGTTTTATCAAGTGAAATGGAATAAATAATTAATAATTTGCGAATAATTAGTGTATTAAAGAAAAGTGTTAAGTGTTGTTGCTCCTGGTCTATGGATTAATGACTAAGGTGAGTTATTTTCGTTGTTTAATTAGCTAATTTTTTGTGCACACACACTAGCACGCACACACGTACACGCGTCGATACAAATGCTTTGATACGGTCGTAACTACATTATTAAAGTTAAATTTTAACGGTAGAGTTGCCAGTTAAGGGCTCTCGGTATGAAGATAATTATGGGAACTAATTTTGCAGAAAACCCATGTATATGTGTTGTTGTATATATATTGTTGTCAACAAATTAACCAGCATTTTGATTAATTTTGACACCAAACAAACTAGCAGCTGACCAGAATCGCATAATATATAATATTATTTGTTAGCAAAATGTACGGTAAAAAATTGAAGTTATGAAAATTTCAATGAAATGTGCAAGTAAATATGTATATTCACCCTTATCGCGAATAAAAGTTCACGTGAAATGTATTCTCTTTCCCTAAAATTGTGATCGCCAATGTTTGCGTTGTTGTTGTGTCAGTATACTATTTTCTAATTTTGTTCACAATTTTTTGTTCAAGGGAAATATTTCACGTGAACAAAATGTTCGCCTTTTATTCGCGATAAGAATGATTATATTATTGCTGAAAATAAGGCTGCTGAAGATTGAAAAATTTAAATTGAAATTTTTTTTTTTTGAGAAAACAATCGTTAAACCTCTGACAGTATGTAATAATCGCTTAAGTCGACTTCAGTAACGTAGTCTTTATCATGCTGTACTATGTGCCAGTTTAAGTTGCAGTGATTACATTGCTACAAAGCGAAAAAGGATCACACGAAAGTGGAATCATACGTTAGAGCCTATTAGTATCCTAACGGTAGCTTCAAAACTTCCGAAAAAACACTGCTTTGCTTAATTCTACCTAAGCGATTATTATAAATTATAAAAGTGATCGACATCGTCAAAAGTAAAATTTGTCACAATTGTAAATGTAAGAGAAGCAAAAACATTGAAGTATGTAATAAAATACAATATTAAAGGCCATTTTCACAACTTGTCTATAATTAAAGGTAGGATTTTGTCTGCCCGATAAAAAGTTTTCCAATTAGAATTTTTTGTTTTCCCTATCATTTGCTAATAGTTGGAATTGTTCCCTGGGAGAAATTTCCTGCGGAATTTTTTACATAATTGCCCTGATTATCAATAATAATAATTAATCGATAAAAAAAATAATAAATGAAGATTTTATAATGCAAAACCATTTATCGGGTTTTTAACTAAAGGCAAGTTGTGAAAATTCCCCTACTGGCCCTAAATTTGAAAACTTTTGATGCATTAAATCGGCTACGTGGTATTTTGGAACTAAACCAGTCTGAGACAACAAGTCGTACGACCTGGCAGCTTTGATTTTTCGTTTAATGGCGTAACTACATGCATGCATCATTTGGATTTTACCAGCATACGGCGTGTATACATAATTAGTAATTTTAGACGCTTCAAAGCGGAAGTACAATAAATTTGCATATTGAAATTTTATGGTTAAGAAATATTTGGTGGAAATACTAAAATTATGACTATTTATGCACAATACAAATTACTGAAATACTCAGTAATTATTTTGTTAGACGGACAAGGCGTACTATTTACGTGCTTCGACGTGCACATGTAAATTTGACTTAATAATACAGCTCTGTGTGCTTAAAATAAAAATATGAGCCGTTCTGTACACTTATTAAAATTAGTGGAAGGTTCATGTCTTCAATAGTTGTTGATGGTTCATGAACTAAATGAAATTTTAAATTGGACTGAACTATTAATTTGAATCATTTGCTGAAATTTAAGGCAATATGCATAACGAAAACTTGGCATGAAGATTGCATACGTCACGATTAGTTTTTATATAAAGCGGTATGTACACCTCTTGCATCTACTATGTACTTTAAATTAATTTTTCTAACTTATTATTAATGTCATAATTATGTTTTTGTATGAACACTTCGGTGTTCTGCAGTTTCCGTGACATTATAACGCCACAATGAAGATGTTTTTATACAACCTGAAAGATGAAACGGAGTAAAACTTAATTAAAATTATTGTATTAATTTCGTATTATATCTAACAAAATAAGTACAAAAAAATATATTCTATATTATATTAAATTATTGCATAAATGCATACATATTGTACATGGTTTTGTATATACAATTGCATCTACACCTATAACCTCTCTGATAGCGTGTCAATTTTATTAGAATCTAAAACATGCAAAAGGTAACAAACAAATCCTCGACTAACAACAAATACCAGCTAGAAATGCGAGAGGTGGTTGCATATTAGATATATCAAACACCCTTCCTGAAAAGTAACCCCGTCTTTTGCATCAAGTGTTACAGACAACACAACTAACAACCACCAAAATTTGGCACATGTTTATGTATATGTATGTATATATATGTACATATGTATGTATGTAGATATGTGTGTACATACATATTGAACTGTAAGTATGAATCCTTTGCAATCTGCACAAATTTCAGAATGTTTACATTTTTATAAACACCCTCTTTATTTCTGTTCTTAACGTAGCCAGATTAAAGTAATACTCGTATATATAGTCGATTTTATGTGTGTGTAGTTTTAAAATAAATTGTTTTTTCTGAGATAAACAATTATTTCCAATACCCAAAATAAATTAAGTTTATACTTGTTATATGTATATATTATCAGCTTATTACATAATTGGTCAATTCACATGGTGTTCTATTATTATGTTTTAAATTATTTCAATATACATAATTATTTTTGTTTTAAAACAACAAATTTTCGTACATATTGCCACAATAGAACACTTTGTTAATTTGTCCAAATATATAATTGTAGTCGCAATTCAATATTTGCGAAGAATGTATGGTAAATATGGGTTTTCGTCTGATGTCAATAGCTTGATTGAAATAGCGTTTCCAAGGTAAACTTTTTTTATTTGTCCTCTGAGCTCAGCTCAAAATAAAAGCTATTATATTTTCATATATTTTAGAATCTGAATTTTAGCTTCTTAAAGTTATCTATTGAAATTTGAGAATAGAACTTAGATAATTGTTAAAGACAACTTAAATAAAAATCAATACGATATTTGCACCACCCATCTGGCTACACTGTTTGCAAAATGCATTCACTATTCCCTCTTGTGCTCATTGTTTTTCATTCTCAAATGTTTAATTTTTTTAAATTGATGCACACCAGGGATGGAAATATGTACATATGTACTTTCATTTAATAGAGTGTTAAATGTTTATTTAGCATATTATTGAATTCTACAAGATTTTCTTGCTTATTATAGATCACTGATTCCGAAAAAATAAGTATGTATTTGCTCTTATAGTTATACTGTGTATGCACAGTTGAAAACTTGGCACATTACAAAAACTGATGCGGAACTTGAATTTCTTTTAGGTATTGCAAATATAGATATCACAGCCGAAACAGTGGTTTTGTTGTTTAAATAAAAATAGTAGATGGTTATGTATTTCTATCTGCTGATTACGATGGCATCATTAGTTTTTCTCTAGCAGCTTTAGTGATATTTAGCATTTGCATAATTTACATCACTTTTTTTTTATAATTCGCTTAATATTTCACGAATGGATCCTCCAAACTGAAAAATACTTTCTGGATTATTAATCTATATAAGATTATCTTTCATTTGAGTAGAGGAACATTGATGAGTATATCAGGATGTCTTACTGTTGATACCTACTATTGACCTGCACAAGACTATTTATAAGACCTTTCAAGACATGCGACATTTTTCAAACGCTTTACTACAGCGAAATATTCTAAAATAAACGCTAAACAACACTGTTGGCAATATTTTTTTTTGAGTTCTTTGTCTTGCCAACAGTGTTTTTTAGCGTTTGCTTTAGAATATTTCGCTGTAGTAAAGCGTTTAAAAAATGTCGCATGTCTTGAAAGGTCTTATAAATAGTCTTGTGCAGGACTTTAATACCTACTAGGATATTAAAAATCGTGTATTTTTGGTTTAGTCCTTAAACATTTTTTTATTCAAAATTTTTTAAATTAAAATAACTTATTCTTATGTGCTTTCACCCGCTGATGACGAAAATATCCTTATTATTTTTCTATCATCTCTAATTTCAGAGAGGGAGAGGATATTTTTTGTACCTATCGAAAAAGAGGTCAGATAAAATGTTCTACAAAAATATTCTCCATAAAATTCTACGCTAAGCTAAGCTTTCAAAATGCTTTTAAGGATTAATTTCGTGTTTATTTATGCTTTCAAGGAACATATCATTAGTCTTAGACTTGCAATTTTTGTTGCAGAAATTCCTGAATATGTTTGTGAGAGTTTATATAAAAATATATTAATTTTGTATTCCACTCTCGCTCTTTTTCACTAAAAAATAAAAAGTTGCTGCAACAAATATTGCACGTCTGGACCGGGACTTACTGGTGATACCTGAAAGGCGTTGGCGTTTACATTCGGGGAACATTACGAACATTAGTAAGCCCTTATGACTTGCTAAAGAGTGTACTATTTCTGGAGTGGAGACTCTAGAAGCCATGGAGCTAGTTGCCTAGAATGTAACTGAAGGCGAGGAGGTTTTTCTCTATATGGACAGTCAGAAAGCGCTAAAAGCTTAAAAAAACACATTGTCGGATGGAATATATTTATCGACTGCAGAAGGAAATTCAACGGGCTAACGAACAAGCGCTGTGTAAGGCTATGTTGGGTTTCAGGCCATTGCAAAGTTGAGGAGGATGAGGCTGCCGACGAATTGGCAATATTAGGATAAGTGTTAAATTAGGCAGTGAGGAAGGCGTGTGTAAAAATTTATGATTTGCTACTTTTTAGGTAACTAAATAAGCGAATCATAACAGGAACGATAAGTTTCTGAGGTAGAAGGGAGGCTCTCGAGGTCCTTATGACCAAAGCCAACTGCTATTGAATATGAATAAAACGGTTCTCAGGGCTCTGATTAGAGCACAGATCAGTCGATGGGAGGGTGGCGCTTCCTGGGAAGCGAAAAACACTGATCTGAAGGTGTAAGTGGAAGTGCCTAGGCACTACTCATCCAAACCTAATCTAGTATATACATATATAAGTAAACGATAGGATTCGTTATCCTACACAATCGTACGACTTTTGAAGAAATACATCCCTGATATGATTGGAGTTTATGAAAATTTTCAAAAGAAAACAAGAATTCTTCAGATTAGAGGTGTATTTTTTCGTCCTAGCTTTAAATAAATAAATATGTATGTAAATGTTTTATGTTTTCATGGGTACTAAAGTATCCATCTCTGTTACACTAATTTTTCTTTGAAGTATTTCCGAGAGAGTTAATAACTTATTGCTCATACCACTTTGTTGGTTGACACTTGCCAAAGTCCTGCGTGACTGCTTTTTTCCTACTTTTGTTTTGGATTTTTGCCGGTTGTTGTATTTTCTGTTTTGTTTTCAATTTCCTTCCATTCATGCTTCTGCTTATCATATGTATGTATGTATGTAGTCCTGGCCTTTCCATGTTTTCAACACGTTCTCCGTCTTTGTCGTCTATGGCTGCTTCGTGTTGTTGTTTTTTATTTTTTATTTTGTTATCGTTATGTTACGAATGTAATGATGATAATGATGATGATGTGCCTGGTGTAACTTTTGTTAGTGGCGCGTGCTTTCAGTTTATGTTTTGAAGCCGCGTGCGGTACATTGTGCAACGGATACTAAAAGGAGTTTCTTGTACGTTGTGTAAAGATTAAAATTAAAGTTTACTTCAAATACAACTTCACTTAACAAACAATATTTTAATTTGTTGTTGATGTGTGTGTATGTGTCTGTGTGAGGGTTTATTAAAAAGGAGAAGTGAAATTTTTTTTACATACTTTTCTCTCCGTTTTTTTTTTCGTTTTTGTAATAACATTTGCCCTTGCGATAAGTACGTGATTGGAATTTGCAGAAAAAAAAACCAAAATAATATTGTAGAAAAAAATTGTTTAAAGCATACATATAAATAATACATATAGTCATATGTACTCGTATGTTAAGAACATGTTATTATAAAAAAAAAATAAAAATTGTTAAGAAAACAAACATATGCTTAATTGTGTGTTAAAATAAGACGACATAATTTTCAAGATTTAATCCAAACACAAAGATGCTTTCCAAAAAGAATTCAAATGTCTAGCTCATAAAAATATGTACATATGAACATATGTGTGTATTATTTTTTGTAAATGAAAAATGATTCATTCAACTTGAGGGCAAAAAGTGAGAGTTGTTAAAAAAAAAAATAATAATAATAATAAATAACAAAAACTAAACTTTGAAAAAAAAAACAATATTTGGCATTTGACTTTAAATCAGCATTGCGGTGACATATGGATTAATTTACTATTAAAGTAGCAGAAATTAATATAACGTACATATGTATGTATGTAAGTTTTTAGCAGTATTATTTTGTGATAAGTGTTACGAATAGACAAGGAAAAGTATGTTTGTAAAGGAACTATAATTTTAATAAATTTCTTGATACTTGCAAATATTTAAATAAAAAGGCTTAGGAAGGAAGTGGTACCAGTAGTTATTTCGTGAATAAAGCTCCTGCTGGAACAAGAGTTGCTCTTGCTATTAAAACTTAAAACAACATCTTTTAGAGGAGTTTTTAATTTCTGATGGTTTTGTATTTTTAAGTGGATTTAATTAAATGCATACATATACAAATTTACCAAATTCTCAAATTTTTGATGATTTTTTTTTGGCGAAACGTTAAAATTTTTTGAGTCCTACACAAATTTATTAGGATTTTGTACAGCTTGAATTATTATCATAAATTTTTTATAATTTTTTCTTCTCATCTTTGTGAAAATGAAAAATCGCAACAAAAAAAAAAATAAAATATCGCCCAAAATTAAAAGACACAAAAAGAAAATTAAAATTATTTAATTTCAAAAATTTTTTGGGTTGAAGTCTACTGACGAGTTCCAAAAGCGGGAACGAAATGCATATAGACAATTGCTTAACCATAAAAACAAGCTAAATTTTCAAATTAAAATTATAGTAATTTAATTTTTATATTGAAAAAAGAAAACTTACAAAAAAATATAAACGATATTCGTTTCTTACTGAATTGCAATAAAAGGCAATATTTCCCATCGGCCAACAATTATAGTATATAGGGTTCCGTACACCAAAGGTGAAAAGGAACACTTTTGTTTTCGCTACGCTGTCCCTCTGTCCGTCACAGGCTATTTTCTCGACAACCGTAAGAGGTACGGTCCTGAAATTTGGACAGAGTGTGTAGACCTTTGGCCGCTACAACAACAAATACTTGAGAGATAAAAATTAAAGGGTGTTCTCATGTAATATATGTACATACAATTGTACAATTGTATGTATATACGCTTGAAATTTGTAAAGTTAGTGTATTTTTATACAGACTACAACAATTAACACTAAAATTTCAAAAAATTTTAATTAAAGGGTGTTCCATCAGTTAATGCAATTTTGACTATGTAATTATCACAACTTGCTGTATCTTGGAAACCGTAAGAGCTAAACTCTTGAAATTTTCAAAAACGATAAAACAAAAAAATCCCAAAATTATAAAATCGCCAAACCAAATTAAAAAAAATCTAAAACGAAAATAAATCACAAAAAACCGGAAAATCGCCAAAATGGAAAAAATCGCCAAAATAAAAAAAATTTCCAAAATGAAAAAAAATCGTCAAAATGAAAAAAATCGCCAAAATGAAAAAAAAATCGCCAAAATGAAAAAAAACGCCAAAAACTGAAAAAATTGCCAAAACGAGAAAAGAAAATCAATTAGCTGAAAAAAACGTCAAAAACGCAAAAAAAGGCCATATTAATAAAGTGCTCAAAGCCCAACGTACGGAACCCTTCGTACGCGAGTCAAAGTCGCACTTTAATGAATTTATTTGCTATTTCTTTACAACGACTAATCGCCCAACCGTGTTGGGCGTTCCTTCTTTTAGCTGTTTCGGGCGATTTGCACTTTGTACAGCCATTATTTTCTACAATATACATACATATATTTATTTTAAATTCTATATTCGATTTTGATGATTGCAAGAATTTGTGGGTGTATTTTTTCTCTTTTAATTTTTAAATGTTAAACAAATTTTTACCGATTTTTCATATAAAAAATAATAATTTTGTATGAAAATTTAATTTTAAATCAACATTTTTGTGGAAAATTTTTGGGCGATTTTCCATTTTTATATTTGGGCAATTTTTCATGGAGCCAAATGCAACACTATTGAATTTTTTTTTTGGGGAATTCTTGCTAATTTATAATTTCTCAACAGTTGAAAATAGATATGTATATCATTATGTGTTTTTTATTTCAATAAATTTTACAACCAGCAAATACAGATGTTTCTCATTTCTCTTAAGCCTGGTACTTACTCTGTTCACAATTTCGCGAAATGCTGTCAAACTACATAAATTCGCAAAAATAGTACTCTGTTCTTGTTGCGAAAAACACTTAAAATCTATCTGCAAGCATATTTTTCCATGCAAAATTACTCTGGGGCATCATTTTAGTTTAGCTGCGAAACAACATGAGCAGTGCTTTTTTCGCACGGAATTTCAACAATGTTGCATACTTTCAAGCAATAAAAGCGAGAAATTTATAAAAAAAAACCGCGAGTAACTGTCAAATTTTTCACGCGAAATAACCAATGGTATTGAAAATTTTTCACAACTTCGAACAGAGTACCAGCCTTTAGAGAGATATAAAATTTTTTTCACACTGTACCTATTGCCGTTTTTATTTTCCTGTAAAATGTTCATTTTGTAACTGTCATCTCCACAAGTAATTGACGTTGAAATTGTTTGAAATCTGACAGCATCATAATCTGTTAACAAAATCATCTCACTCATTTCAACTTTTCTACTTTTTTTTACACATAAAAAGTAGTCAGTCCTTTCTAACACTTTTTCTTTTCAATTTAAAAATGAAAAAATTCTATTTGCGTGTAATGCTTACAGCTAAATATGATATAAATTTTATAGAATTTTTGCCATAGAAAATGAGAACTTTCTTAGTGGGGGAGAAAGAAGCAAGAAGGAAGACACTTCAATGTCAGCTTAAATAATGAATAAAAAAAAAAACAAGAATAGAAGAAAAGTGATGAAAGTTGAAAATGACACACAAGTCCAACAAATTGGTATGTTAGTTAGAAGAATAGACAAACAGTAACACACTGAAATGTTTTAAAACAAAAAAACTTCTTTTATACATTTACAACATTGAACCAGAAAATTTATTTAAAGCTAGAAAAAAGCTTAGCAAAAATATGAAAATATGTTTAACTCCAGTGCAAGCACGGTGGGACGAAGAAGAAAATAAATGGTAGCAAATATACCAGCAAAAAAAAAAAAATAAATAAATAAAAGAACTTTCAGAGAGTTACAAAAATTTTACAATATAAAAATTTTTATGAGATTTCTTAGTTTTTAGTCATATAGAAAAAAAAATCCCAAAAACGCATCACAGGTCTGTGCTATGCCATTTTTTTATCTTATTCAAATAGAAAAAGTTTCGAGTAGCGAATTTTAAGACAAATTTCAGAAGTAAAATTTTAGTATTCATCAATAGAGGGCATCGGTAGGCAAATCTTGTAAGAAAAAAAAATGCTTCAGAGATTTATACTACATACGAGTACATTTATGATACAGAATATATCTGTATGTGTAAATGTTTTTATTCCATGATACTCTTTGTTGTAAAAAATTATTTATTTTGCCCCACAGTACTTTTCACAGAACAGTATTATTGAGTGATAAAAGCACTTGAGACATTGTCAGCTGTTGTTTTACAAGACCCATGAAAATGATTCTCTGGGCAATAAAATCATTTTTTTTGTGTTTCATCTTTCATTTTGTAAATTTGTCTTTTCTATTTTTCTTACATCTCAGTTTGCCTAAACTAAGTAAATGACAAGTGTGTTGTGGTTTTTATTACTCGTATTTTATTTTTTAATCCATACAAAAATAAACAAACCAGAATAACTTTAAGCAAAAATATTAACTCCCTAGTGCTGCCATGGCAGTGTAAGGAGGAAGGAGGGAGTGAGTATGCCATAAATGAGGGAATAAACAAAAAAAGAAATCTCGAAACAATCCGTAAATGTAAATAGTTTTAGGCATCATTTTGTCATTAAATCCTTAAATATTTAAAGGCCATTAATGGAAGTAAACATGACAAATGTAATACATACAAGACAATTTTTTTTTATCACTATTTGAGTAATTTTTCGTTTTCTTGAAAATGAAAGAAATGGAATAGATATTGCTTCATATCGCTTTTTTTCAGCATACTTTACATAAAGAGTTCTGTTTGTTAAACGATCATAATCCAAAATAACGTTTCTTGAGTTTTATTAATGTACACATCGAATATTTCCACATTAAAATCTACGTAAACAAGGTTAATTTAACATTTATTAGCAATGATTTTGTTTCACATTTATTTCATGTCAATTCAACATGATTTACAGTAATGTTCAAAGAAAATTTTTCATTTTGAAACAACTTTATTTCATGTTGATTTAGCAATGCCGTACTATTAAATCAAAATGAAGAATCATGTTGAATGAAAGTTATTTCAAGTTGAAACAACGAGAATTTGATACTGAAATAACACGAAGCTTCATGTTGAATCAAAGTTATTTCAAGTTGCAACAACATAAATTTAATTTAATATAGTCATCACACAAAAAAGTAATCTAAATGATTTTGTAATATTAATTAAAATATTTGTTATATCAATTAAAAAATTAAATTCAATTTTCACCTATAAACAATTTGAGAATATTAATTAAGTTTTTCCACTCAAATTAATAAATACAATTAAAAATTTACTTGAATCAATTAAATTATTAATTGAAAATATTAATTGGTGAATACTTTTTTTCTGTGATTGTATTTTATTAATTATTTAACTTAAGTTATTGTCTGTATTGACGCAGGCATCAGGAAAATGTTTGTGTGTTGGCTTCCCCTGACAAGATTTGAACTCGAACTCTATCCACAACAGACTTAAATTTTATTTAGATACACACTAACGGCCGTATCAAAAAAATAATTAATATGTACTTCAATTGTATTTTTGTCAAAATTTATATGCAAATTTTGTTTTAACGTACACTTCAAGCACAAATAATTTTTTTTTGATACGGCTCTAAATATATATGTACTATCATAAATAAAATTTTAAAATCTTAACATTATTTAATTGATCTTTAAAAATAAAATGTAAATATTTGAAATGAAAGTTATAGTAAAAAATACAAACTGCGAAGATATTTTAACTTGTCTCCATGATTCGAACCTGCGACCTTTCAACTACAAGACTACTGACACTGCCTACTAGCCAGCAGCAGGAAGTTTTCGCTGGTAATGCGAAATTTTTCGGCTACTTACAAATCAAAACAAAAAAAAGAAGAGAGGTGTCCTAGAACACCCGGTTATAGCTATGCTGTTTAGTTATATAATACAAATTTCAAGAGAATCTGTTGCCCCAAAACTTTATTTGCAAAAATAAAAATAAATTACATTTTTAATAAACGAAGAGATGTATTTTAGGACACCCGGTTAGAGCTATGCTGCTTAGCTATATAAAACAAATTTCATGTGTTAACTTACAATGCATTAAAATTATATTACATGATGAAGTCAAATCCTCTGCAAATATTTCAAAAAGTATTCATTTATTTCACATCATTTTCTTTTCTAGCTTCGTACGATTAAATTATGTGTTGTTTGTGGCCGGCTTACAGCCCATCGACTGTGTTCTCCGTCTTGTGCTCATGTGTAATAACAAAACAAAAACAAATTGAGCAATCGTTCTCATTGTTTTTGTTTTGTTTTTGTTTCACTCACTTCAAAGAACGAAGTACAAAGAAATCAAACAAAAACTGTAATAGTGTTTTTGTTACGAAAATCACGTCCTAACTCCTGTATCGCGCAATAAATAGCATAGCTATAAAAAGAACAAGTCACATGATTTGCAATCAAAATTTTTGCTATTTTTGGTATTTTTTTTCTGTGTGTACATAAAGTGATTTTCTTATAATTATTAAGCTTCTTGTTTATTTATAAAAAAATATTCAAAAAAGTTTTCTAGCAAATAATTTTTAATTTTGTTTTATAATGAAATGAAAAATAAACTTTTCGCATATAAGTTAAAAGCTGAATAGATTTTAAAATATTCAGCATAAATTTTGATATCTATGTATATTAAAATCGACATCCGTAATAAGACCATTTATCGCTTTTTTACAGCTGAACTGTATAAAAGTAAAGTTTATGCAAATAAAAATGAAAACTTTAATGCTTTTAGTATTCAAAATATAATTTTTTATTTGATAAAGAATGATTTTGTTTTCAAAGTTTCTGGCAACACTGGGCGCAATCGTGCTAATTTTTGTTTGTGTTGTTTTCATTTTTTTTTTTTGCAAACAACAAAATAAAACGAAAGCAAACGTTTCCAGTTATTTATATGTTCGTACTCTGGTATACACACACATACACACATACACGTATACATATTGTGTAAACATAAATGTTAATATTGCTCATACGCTCTTACTAACGCGCACAGTGGACTTCCTTAGTTTAAAATTAAAGTTAAGTAAACAAAAAATAAATCAAATTAAAAATAATTGAAATAAAAAATAATCGAAAAAAAACTTCTTTAAATATCATAAACTCTCAACAAAAGATCTTTTAAAAACTCTTAATCCACTTAGAAACTTTGAAAAATCGTTTGTATATCAAATTTTATGATTTACTTGCTCACAATTTTGAAGCTGCCTTTATTGTTGTTGTTGTATAACTTTTGAATAGTGCGTCTTAAAATCTAATAACATAAAAGATAAAAAAGTCATTCACTTATCTGCCTCCTGTTGCCCATAATGAGCGCTGTTTGTTGTATCATTAAACTACATATTCTGTTATCCCATCATTTTTGGACGACAGAGTATTTATTTTATTTTATGGTTGGTTATTAATAGAAAAACTTCACAAAAGGAAAAAAGCAAAACAAAAATAAAAAGTTCAATGGCATTTTAAGTTATATGTATGTATGTATGTATGTATGTATGTAGGAGTATTATCCTCGTTACATTGTGGATGCCTTTTTATCTTTCCTAACTTTTGTGTCATTTAAGATATTGAAGCAGAAAATCGTTAAACTCTTTTATAAAGCACAAATACATAGTTAGATTCGGCAAAGTACAGTAATAAAACATAAAAATTAAGAATAATCAAGATAATTTCATTTATCTAAATTTTTTTAAATACATATAAAAAATTTAAGTTAAATATTTGTGCACTGTTTCCAAAAGTTTATTGAATTGAGTAAAAAAATATTTGCTCTATAAGGAATTACACTATTTGCTATGGAAATGTATCTTGTCTGAAGCAAATACTTTAGTGTTTAAAAATATTTTTATTTTATTTTATTTTTAGTAGAAATATCTGTTCTTACTTGGGAACGAGATATTTTGTGCAAAAAATATTTTTTGATTTTGTGACGAAAATTGTGACATAAAACTTATTCTATAGACAATTTAGTATTGATTTTAAAACAACATCTTTGTTTTTTGAAATAGAAATTTGGGGACACAATTTTTTGCTTTACTAAACTTTATAACTTTATATATCTTTTGGAACAAAAATAATTATAAAAAACTATAATAGAATATTACTAAAAATAAGCCATAACATAAAAATGTTTGTCCCAATTACGGCAAATTTAGTGCAAAAAAAGTTTTGGCACAAATTTCTTTTACAGACAATTTTTTCCATAAAAAATGTTGTATGGATTTTGAGACCAAAAGTTCATTTTGGCCATGTAAGTTTGAAAGACACATTTTTCTTACTAAAATTGTTATGAAAAATAACTCCCACTATAATCAAAATTTAGTGCCAATTTTGAAAACAATTTAGTCCCAATTTTGTCATGATTTTTTTTCGCAAAAATTCGTTATAGAAAAAGTTTTTTGCTGATTTTGGGACAAAAGTTCTATTTTTGGAAAAAAAATTCTGGAAAAAATTTTATATTCATTTCGTTACAAAATATTCAAAGAAAGGCGGTCACTGTAATTTTTTTCTTTTTGCCCTCTTTAGAAAACCACATTATTTAATAAAATATTTCATTCTTTAATTCGAATGGAAAGATACTGAACTTTTGAGTCCTATTAAGAAATTATTCCTTGAAAATAAAATATTTTCTGTAAAACAACACAGCTAATTTGTATTGAAGAGCTGATGTCCAAAGCAGCCAATGCCTATATATATAAGTTTAGTCTTAGTATTTATTCTGTAGATTAAATAAATGAGTAATAATAATAATTTGTATTGACAATATTTTGTGAAAAGACGAAAAATTACATTTCAAAGTTCAGGTCAAGATTTGTAGATTTAGTTGCAGCCAATTCTTGAATATGTGGGAGAGTGTTGAAATAGAAATGTATACATTTTGTAGTCCTCTCTCGCTCTTTTTCTCTAAAAAATAAGAAGTGCTGCAACAAAAATTGCTAGTTTGGACCGAGACATAAGAAATTAAAAAAACAAATATTAAAATTTGATTAAGTATAAAAAATTTCAAATTTTAAACTGAAATTTTTTTGAAGCTATGATCTTTGTGGCGCGATACAGAAACTAGAACGTGATTTTCGTAACAAAAATAATCGACACCATTACAGTTATAAATTTATTTTTGTTTGGATTTCTTGGTACTTAAAAGCAGATTACGAAAATAAACGAAACATAATATTTGATTTTGTTGTGTTTCGTTCTTTGAAGTAAGTGAAACAAAAACAAAACAAAAACAATGATAACGATTGCTCAATTGTTTTTGTATTGTTTTTGCACATGAGCGCAAATAAGAGATCGAAGTCGATCGGCTGTAAGCTGGCCAGCAGCTGCCGCCGCACAGTGGGGTATTGGACCCCCAAAAACGGAGATCAATTAAACTACTTATCCGATTTGAAAAATTCTTTCACTATAAGAATGATACGTTATCCCTGAGTGACATATGATACAACTTTTTTGGAAAAGTGGGCGGTGCCACTCCCCCTTATTAAAAATCGCTCTGCAGGCCATAATAATAGACCGATTGTCATGAAACATTCCCAATGTGGTACTGTTGACCGTGTAATAGTACTTGGATATAGTTGGTTGTGACTGGATAAAGGGGCGTGGCACCGCCCATATAACCTAAAAATTAGAACGATTATATCTCATGAACTATCAGAGGTAGGAAGATGAGATTTGGTATATATGTTGATCGTACTGTATGAATTACAGCCAAGGTGGAATAGGGCGATGCCACGCCCCCTTTGTTACAAACAAATTTACCTAATGAAAACAATAAAAAAATTTAAATAAAACTTTGAAATTTTAATTCTTCATTTATATTTATAAACAATTTCATCAAAAGTAAATGGTTGTATCATCTGAAAAAAATAGACATTGTTATATATATTTTTAAAACCCATATAAAATATTATGACCTGATTTTCCATTCAAGTGTTATTTAGTTTAGTCACTGTAATCGGAGCTACAATCCTCTAGTTTCTCAATATGTGCATCTCCAGTTTCATCATCACTATCATCAGATCGAACAGCACTTACTGAAATAGTTGGCGGAATAAGCCAGTCTACTACTGATTTTGGTAGGGCTTGAAATTTTTTTTTGGTAACTTAATGTTGCTGCTAATGATCGGATCGGAGCTCAGTAGCAACCTGTTTAAAATGTCTCCATTTGATTTCTCACGGTTACATTTACGTGAAAAGTGCTCCCTATAGCATTTGAAGTCCTTGTTTCTAGCTTCTTGGGCTTCCTCTGAAAGTTGTCCGATTGGAAGAAGTGCGTGCGATACAATTTCAGGGCCATGAATTAAATATTTGTGTAAAGTGGTAGGCATTTTATACCATGCATACATTTTAACAAAATGTCTGGCAGTGTTGTGACAAAACTGTTTGAATTTTTCAGAATGTATTTCACGACCCGAAGAAACAGTTATTAGTATCACGTGCATTTTCTTGATTAGTTCTAAATCGATTTTAGTAATATCTGCAGAAACTTCAGCGTTTTCAAAAAATCTTCTGGCTGTATTACCATCGTTAGAATTTCCGAAGCCAGGCTTTGGTTGGTCAATAATCAATCCGGTTTTGACTCTAAATTCATTTTGAATGCGTGCTTTAGTAGAATCTATAATTTTTTTATCATCATCCGATGCAGCTTTCCACTTTTTTATAGGCAATTTGTAAGAGAGGTGTATGATACATTCGAAAAATCTAATCCATCCATGTAATATAGACAAACCAAATTCTAAGGTTTCTGTCTTAACAGGTTTTGCTATCATTTCGTCAATAGAGTTAAACTCTTTAGAAGTGGAATTGCAAATATAACACCTTTGGGATGATGTCGTTTCTGTGATTGCATTGCAAACTTTTCCGTCAATCAATACTAAGATTAGTTTATGGCTTACTTTTACGAGCTTTTCTCCTACTGGCACAACAGACATTTCCAGATCGTTGGCTTCCTCATCAACTCGTTCTTTTTCTCTTACCAATATACTTGCAGTCTCTTTGGTGTATTCAATATTTAATGGCCTGCAAAATCGGGTTGATGACGGCCTAGGGTTTTGCCAAACAATTTTATCATTGCATACTAATCTGAGTGGAACAATGGACGTTATTAAAACAGAAGAGTCGATAGCGCCTGCTCCATGAAGAGCTTGCTTATATGAGCTATGCTCAGAGCTTCCATCGAACCCCCACTTAGTAATTAGAGCTAAATTTGATATTTCTTCATTATCCAGGGTGTCAATAACATTTTTTTGAAGCAGCACAAGGCGTTCAATCGTATGGTCCAGAAGGCCCTGCAATGATACCTTAGCTGACGATTCGGAAATTTGCATAGTTTCAACCTTAGGATAACATTTCTTTTTCGCTCTTTGAAGCAACGTGTACGCAGGGAATTTATCAGGAGCAGCTTTTCGTATAACATTATATTGTTCACGTGAAAGCTTTGCTTCAACCAAAACCACAAGCGCTTCTTTAGCAGTCAACTGTTTTTCTTTTACACAAGTTACATTTTTTCTAAATTTAGCTGCTCTGGAAGGTGATGCAGTTATTTCCTTGACAATTTTTGCTGCTTCTGTTTGACCACTTGCTCGCAGACTTATTTGGGTAGCATAATTCAGAACAGGCAAGGGAACATTTTGTCTTAAATTCTTACATTTTTTCATTTTTGTTTTTTCGGAACACTCCTCGAAATCAATTTCTTTGCGACCTCTTTTAGTTGTTGTAGTCACAAAGGCTATTGAAGAATCTAACCAATTTTGATGTTTTCTCAAAAATCGCTCCTCATGTCTACTTGATTTTGCCCATCGATCCTTAAAATCGCAGACAAAACGAGCAAAATTCAAATTGAAGTCTTGCATATCCTCTGGATTCATTTGCCTTATCAACTCTTGCTTTAATATATTCAGCTTCTCCATTAATGGCGAAGCCTCAGCATTATTAATAATACTGTAAAGAATACGCCGAGAAATGAATCTTTTTGAGTTTATTCCTAAAATATAAAGACTGTATTCAGAAACTTCGCGTGATATTTCTTGTATCAATTACCAAAATAACGAGGACGAACAACACGTTCTATATATAAACACTTAATAAAAATATAACAGCACATCATTGCCGTTGTTATTGCTGTAATCCGAAATATACCACCACGATCACTCACATGGAATTTTATTCATATTAAATAGATATAATAGTTAATGTTAAGTAACACCACATACTTATTTAACACATATTATCTGTTATTTAAATTAAGTTTACAAAATTGTCTAAGAACACCACCGCGAAGACAAATTAAACTTACCCAACCCATCAAATAAACCAAACAACACAATGAACAGAACACACATATTATTTTTGTGTAGAGTACATAAAAATATTTCAATATACAAACTAGGGATGGGCAAAAAATATCGATATATCGAAATATCGATATTTGCGAAAATAAATATCGATATATATCGCCGATATTTCAAAAACCTATATTTCGATACATCGATTCTTATTTACGAGTATCGGGTTTCGATACTTTTAAGAGCTATAGCCGTTTTTTAACTCTGACCCAACTAAGGCAGGTGACTTTTTGGATTGTGTGGGTATAAGCCTAAAGGCAGAACTTTTTTTTTTCTGTTCTGTTACGAATCAGCTGACTCTTTTTAGTTTATAAAAATTATATAAATATAAGCCATTAGTTTTTCTCTCCTTAATTCTGTTATGTTGCGTACACATTCCTCGATGCATGTCGTTATTCACTTTATTAATGCGATGGTAGAACTATAGCTAAAACTTTACAACAATTACTCCCGGGAACTGAAATTGTATTATTTTTTTTACATGTGTTTATAAACGTTAAAAACCGAAAAGTTGTTCCCATTTTCCCGGGAAATGAAAAAGTCCGGGAAAAGAAAAACTCTAATAACAATGGACGATGCAAAACTCATCACTTTATTGGAAAACTGTGACCATTCTGGTCCGAAACAGCTGATAATTTATTATAGAAAAAGTAACTATTAAAATTTAGAAACAGAACGACACAGCACAGAGCAGCAATAGAAAGTAAAGACTAATGAAGTCTTAAGGAGCTACAGTAGGTTACGTATTACTTAACATAAATAGTTCTTTTGTGTTAAATTTCTTAAAGTAAAAAATTGTGCATTCGAAATTAATGCAGCAAAAAATATCGATATATCGAAATATCGATGTTTTCCAAAAATATATATCGATACTGTTCAAAAACATCGATACGATATATATCGATACATTTTCTTCACTTGACCATCCCTAATACAAACATAAATAAGAATAGCAACAATATATGATGATGATAACGAAAGCGAAAACAAAACAAAAACTACAGCTACGGTTCTTCTATAACTTTGGACGACATAAGTTTTTTTTTACAAAATTTGTTAAAAAACGAATTGGCGCAAACACGCGCAAGATGTTTTTGTTTATTATATTAGTACAGTTCCTAAGCTTTAAAAATATATAAATTTCAGAACACGAAGTTGACCGGTACCACTTTAAAACTGTACATACTTCTCAAGAATGGCTAAAATTTAGACCTTTTTTCCATAAATGATTAAAATTAGTTCTAACAGGTAAATGTCGATCGGAAACTGCTTTTTTGTTCGAAATTACCTGAACTTGAAGGATCCATAATAATATTAGGCTTTTTTATGGCCAAAATAGAAAAACTGTCACTTGAAAATACAAAAAATTCACTTTTTGTAAAGACGCAAAAAAATCGAAAAAAACTACAAACTTTGAGACAAAGCAAAAATTGCATTAAGCAACATATGTTATCGATTCTTTTGCCTAGTGATGGAGAATTTTGTCTACAATAATCGGGTATAAAACATTAATCGGATATCCAAATTTTCATTTTTCAATTAATCTCCGTTTTGGGTGTCCTATACCCCAGTGTGCGCCGGCGCACAATACGCAGTTACAAAAGGATAATAATAATGGGAAATAAATAGAAACGTTTCGAATTTAACATCATCATATAATATAACTTTATTGCATTGTTATTTAGCACATGAAATTTGTTTCATATAGCTAAGCAGCATAGCTCTAACCAGCTGTCCTAAGACACCTCTCTACTTTTATTAAAAATTTAATTTATTTTTATTTTTGCAAATAAAGTTTTGGGGCAGCAGATTCTCTTAAAAAAACATTATTTTGATAAAAGATCATTTTTGAAATGAAAAAAAAATATTATAAAATGTTTGAGAGCTGTTCTATAAAAATACGGCGTTTTTTTAAGTTTTAAATTGAAGTGTACTGACGAGTTTTTTTAAGTAGAAACGAAGTGCATAACCAACAAACAGCATATTAATACATTGCAAATTTAACGTAATATAAATATACATACTTTGGTATTTTTTAAATTTCATTTAATTTTTTTTCTGTGTAAGAAACGAAATCATACTTTTAAAACTTGATTTTTAGATGAATTGATGATAGCAATATAGTTGCATATGTATGTATGCATATATGTACGAGTGTGCATTCATATATTATTTAGAAACTTTTTTTAAAATCATTTCAACGCAGCCATGAATGATATCATTAACCTTTTTTATTTAACGATTATGGTGGAAAGACTTTTCGAAGCACAAATTGAAATTTTACATCTCATGGATTTTTTCTCGTTTTGTCTGTAACCCATATTCATTTATTTTTATTTTTTTTCCTTACTGTTGCCAACAATTTTTACCCTTTTTTTTGTATCTGGTATAAAGACTGCTGCTGCTACTTTCACTTTCTGTATTTAATTTAGCAAAGTTAAAACCAAAAAAACTAAGGCAGAAAATACTTACATAGATATATAAAATACGGCTTTTTGAACAAGAATAAAAATATTTTCCAACGCATTTAATATTTGGCGCCGCATTGGCAGCGTTGCCATCATTGTCGTTAAATACATAACGGTGTTTTTTTTTCTTTTTTGTTTAATGTTATAGTCTATTTATTTATATTTGAAGAGAAGAGAATTATTTGCTGTCTGTCTTGGCTGACTACACAATTGTTTTCAAATACCCAAACACATATAAACAAAACAATTATCTGTATACAGTTAAACATAAACATATGTATGTAAATATGTATGTAAATATACGTATGTATATATATATACATATATGCTGTTCTTTGCCATGATTTGCTTTCTCTATTATTAACATGGATCTGCTGTTGTTGGCTTAATACACTCAAACCGCCATTACATTAAATTGTAATAAAAAGAGGGTTGCATTGGCGGCAATCACGGATGGAAATCATGGTACAATTGAACTTTTTATGGTACATTTTTGACCTCGTTGGTACCGTAGTAATACCGCGAGTTACTTGGTACAATTTAAAAATAGTAATGTTTCACTATATCGTCGGTTGGTTTTTGGTTTGTGGCACAGTATATACAAAATACATTATATCTGCAGCAAACCAGAAACCAACCGACGATATGGTAACATTAATTTTGCCTATGTTGTCTTTAATTTTTTGTGTTTGTTTTATTTAGAACAACCGATCTCTAACAAGTCTAATCTACGAATGTACCCTTATGAATGTAATATTTAATATTTTTTTATATTATTTTTAATCTTTATACTGAATTCTTATGCACATTTTTGTTAAGTTTCTGTTTTTTATTGTTTACTTCTGAATTTTACACATTTTTTTACGTTTCCGCTCTTATTAATAAATATTAAAAAAAATGGCACCTTCATGGTCCAAAAAGTACATTTTGTTTCCAGAGTTGGTACAAAATCCAAGAAGTCATTTTCCTTCCCTGGCGGCAATACATTTAAACCTGTGTGTGTGTGTGTGTGTGTATTTGAAAGTATTTGTATATGTATGCGTGAATATTTTTTCTGCTAAAAATACATTAATTCAACCAAATTTTAACAAGACTCGCACACACAGAGAATCATGTTTATGTACCCTGAAGGAAATGTCGATGGTGAAAATGTACTGAGTCGCTTTTGACTTTGTCACCAGTACTACTCTCTAATTAATCCCCATACAATACTTTGCTATAGACATTTAGCATGTGCTTGTCATTGAAAATCTACTAGTAACACTAAAACAATTGACTAGATAGTGAATACATAGTTCTTATGGGAACACGGAGACATACCAACCAGACATTTATTTAGTGGTACATTTGTATACCTTACGTACATACAAATATATGAATATTGACAAGTTGTTGCAAAATCCACCAGAAATACACCACATCTGTTTTCTCTCCTTCTTTTATACTGACGAAAAGAAGAGAAATTGTAGACAATGTAACTACTATTAGAGTTTTAGTGTTGACATAGAGGAATTTGGCCCCAGTCTGACTGCAGGGTACTGCAAAATTCTTCACGCTCTGCAGGCAAAAATAAATTGAATTAAAAAAAGAACACAAAACCAAATATTCTTTTGTGTTTTGTAAAGAAGTTGTAAAAAAATGTGAAGTACATATATTCGTTTCCATAAAAATCAACAATGTGGCTGGAAAAATGTTAAAGATTTTTTTCTAGTTATATTTTAATACTTTTTTTTTTTTTGGTAGTGAACTTAAAAACTTATTGGGATATTGGGATACAGGGAGAGAAAGTTTGGAAATTGAAAGGAATTGATTTTTTTGTGATAGTAGGATCAAACCAATTTAAAGAGCAGAGATAACAAGCGTAAATAAAATGAAACCCTTCAAAAAAAAAAAAAAAAAAAAAAGCCAATGACTTTAACACATTAATACCTCGGGAGCCGGTATAACGGGTTTTCAGAGATCTGGGTCGTTGGCAGACTTAATTCTTACACCTTAAACTTTTAATTAAATTATATTTTTAAACAAAACTTTAGTTGACTCAATTACATTGTTAACTGATTTTTGTTTTTTTTTTAATTAAAAGTGTTGCAGAAAATTTTTTTCGGCGTAACTCCCCCACATGACTGGTAATTTTGGCTGTACTCTAACAAAAATGAGGGAGGGCGTCCATGAAATGTTCTACAAAAGTTTTGCTATAACCCCAAATTATAAATAACAATTCCCCCATTATGAATTACATTTTCCATGGGAAAAAATCCTGGGGGAAAATTAGGTGTTCTAAATATGGGTGAGTTTTCTCCCCAAATAGTTTGAAAGGAACGAAGTAAAAAATTTTTAATCGAATAATATAAGCATTTATTTAGAACAAATAGTTAAAATTAGTACGGGAATGTTATATTTAAAAGAGAATACTAAAAAAAAACATTCAAATTTGCACGCCTCATGTAAGTTCACAAAATAGGAATTCCCTGTAATATTTTCAAGACCGAAACAGCAAAAATCTTTTAAATACAATCATTGGGAATTTAATACATTCGCATTAGAACCTGGTTTAGTTCTCGCTTCACTTCACTTAATTTTATTTTTTATTTAAGCAAAAACCGTTATTTATATTAACACACAATCTTATTGGCAATGAAAACATAAAATTATTATTAAATTTTTATTACTGAACGCTTGTGCTAGTGCATACTAAAACGTAAACATTAAACAGCTGATTCAGAGAGGGAAATCCCGTATTTGCTTATTAAAGGCCGTTTCACACTATAATACAAGTATTAATACTTTTGTGGAAAATGCAACTCTGACATGTTGAGTTGTTATTGTCTTTTGAAATTTTTGAAACAGAAATTAGATTAGGGATGCATTTTCGTCAAAAGTATTAATACTTGTATTATAGTGTGAAACGGCCTTAACAGATATTTAGAATAGGAGAATTTTTTCCCCGTTAACAAATTATTGGGGTAAAAAATCTCCCAGGGAAATTTATAATTGGGCTATACATTGTATGTAAGAAACACAACAAATTCCAAAGCTTAACACCAAACCAGCCAAACCAAAGACGGCCCATTTTTATTCTTATAAATTCTCTTGTTGAAATTTAATCTTTTTCATTTTTTAATTGTTCGACAACAGTTTTTGGCTGATATCGAAATCGGAGCTGATTAACATCATACTGGTTATAGATTCAAAATTTATTTTTTTATGGATACAATTATATTGATATGATATGATACAAGTATAAGATATGATCGAAACCATTTTAATTTGATTGTGTAATTTCGCTTAATTGTTGTTCTAAATTTAAATTTGGAAAATTTATTAATTTAATGCCTCCATATTCTGTGTTTATACATACATATTAAATGCTCTTCACTTTTTTATTTTTTAAATTGTTTTCTAGTTTTGTTTTTTTACAATTTGTTAAATAGAAATTAAAATGAAAAAAAATCTATTTAATACATAATCAACATTTGATTTTTTTGTGCAGTTTAATTTACCAGCATATGGCTAGACATTTTATAATCGGCTTTTGACATGCAACATGAAAACATTGGAGTTGCTAGATGTCTAACTTTGATTATTTTTTGCTTGAAGTTGCTTGCAAATCAAATTAAAAAGGAAATGAAAAAAAAACTTCTTCAGGTGAAAATAAGCGTGATGAAAAGGGGTTGGTTGGATTCTTAATATGTTATTAAAACATGTGTCAAATAATTAATTTTAAAGCAAAACGTTAATGATTGATTGCATTTGTAAGACAATCTGAGATGTTTTGTAGGGAAAACATTTTATCTTTTTTTTAAGAATTTTATAATGTTTTTTTACATATGCTCAATTTAGAAGTTTCAATATATTGTTTAGGGGCATTATTATAACTTGGCAATAAAGTTCCGAATAATTAATCCCGAAAACTGAACTATAAAGTAACCTTTAACATTTTTCCTTTATTATAACAGTAGGATAAAATAATTTATAACATTTTTGTGTTGTGGCAACATTGCTGTGGTTACCAACTACTTTTGGTTTTTAAAAACACTTAGTGGCAACGTCGAGATTTGTTTATTTGCTCAATGCGCTGATTTACACGGGATTAATTGTGCTGACATAACATGCCAGTTTGTTGGTGAGAGAGGCAAAGAGAGGGGTTTTGTGTTTGGGATAATTTTTCAACCAGCTACAACCCCGCATTAGCAGCACAAAACCAATACACACACAACTTAAAAAACTGCAAATGTTAAATGAATACGAAAAACACTAACACACACAAAGCTGTATATACGTATACATTTTATAGCAGATGAATTAGTCTCGTGTAATTTGGAAAAGAACAAAAATTGTGCGGCTTAAATATTGTTCTCGTGTAAACTAGCTCAATTACAAACACAGTAAGGGTTTTCATGAAAATGTTCAAAAGTTTCGCAAACTGTGCAATTGTGCATTTTTACACTCTCGTAAATAAAATGTCAAAAATTGTATGGAAATTTATTTAGACAAACATGTTAACTTTGCCCAATAATTTTCACTCGTAAAATTGAGCTGTGCAATTGTGCATTTTGTAAATAATAACTTCTTGGTTTTTTTGGCTTCCTTTAGGCATTTTTCGACACACACACACACACTTTTTTATTTAATTTTTTTGACATTTCACTCAAATTTACTTAAAAAAGTCCAAGGGTCTTCATGAAATAAGTCTCGCATATTTGCCCAATTGCACAAATGGCAATTTTAAGAGTTGTCATGAAACCCCTTAGGGCTAATAAATGAGTTCAAGTTAATCTCTATTTTTGGTTTAAAATGTGTTTAAACTAGCAAATCTATAAATCAATACAGTATTTAAATATCAATACAGTATTAAAACAATACAGCGTTTAAACTACCAATACAGGCCATATGGTTTTTTTACTTGCAGACCATATGTTTTGCATTACAGGAGCACTAAAATTTTTTCCAAACCTCTACTTTTTCTTTAGATTATTTTCGACTTGTTTTCTTACACTATTATTGTTTTATACTATTCCACTTCGCCAGACATAAATATTATTCCTTTCTCAGTAAAATTTGGCGTTAATTAAAATTTCTTAACTTTTTTGCCTTTTTGATTGTACAAAGAATTGATAGCCTGCTGCAAAACAGCTGTCTTTTGACATTTATTCTAGTGCTGCCACAATATTATTTTTTAAATTATACATAAGGTATGGCACTGATTTACTCTTGTTGATTTTAGTTTAACTTGGACTGATTTATTAGCCCTAGTGTTTTTTTTATTATTATTATGTTTTCTATGTTATATTTTGTTTGTTTTGTGTCATATTTTGTTCAAATTGATAAACTTCAATTTGGCCTGTAGTTTATAAAGAACAAAATATGGCAAATTGAAAACGAAAATGTGGCAACTTTAAAAAAATGTGGCACGTTTAGATGAAGGGTGACATATGTAGATGCGACACGTTGCCTGCGACTCGTGTTTGTTGGTAGGAAGTGATAAGAAGATTGTTGGGTAGTAAAAGTCGCATGTAATGAAAACTGAAGCGACAATTTTAACAATTCTCTCTTACATATTTCATCCAGCGATACCAACTATTTATAACCCAAACGCACTATTTCCCTTCTCAAAACGAGCTAGAACGCGCAAAGTTACATCATTGTCAACTATTTATAGCCAAAACGTGCTATTTTCTTAGGGCTAAATTAAATTTTAATAATAGTCGATGTATGTTTGTTAAGTAAATACAATTGATTTTTTTTGGTAACTCTTTTTCAGATTTTATAATGTTGTTTCTTGTAAATTATATCCTAAATAAATAAAGTCATTTAATACAGAGTCAGAAACGCCATCTAAATAATCGAAATCCTTAGTTTTTATTTTAATTTTATTTGTCAAACTTTGTAATAACCCTGCAGAAATTGAAACAAGCGTACTCGTCGTAGGACCTGAGAAATGGGAGTGTTAAAAAAAGTAGGGCGTAGTGTATGGTGAAAAGAAGATATATCGTGTAAGTGGTTACATATTCACCATTTTCGTGATGATTAGATACATATTGAAAAATGCCAAAATCTCGATTAAAAAAAAAATGCTAATGCAAATTTATTAGAAAATGTCCAACCAAATTCTTTAAAAAAAATTGAAATTATATAGAATCTACCACAAAGTAATTGAGAACTACTAAACATCTTAAAAGCTTCAACAGACATCACAACATGCTTCGTTATAACTCGTTATAGTTATTGAGTCTAGGACCTATCAAATAATACAAATATATGTTTTTTTTCTTTGGATTTTTTCTACATTGGCAGCTGAAAGCGGGACATGATCCATCAAAAACTGGGATTTAAAGATAAGTATATTTTAGAAAGCGGGATGTGTAATATTTCACAGTTTCTAACATTAGAAAATGTTAATACAGGTAGGGGAAAATTTAAAGTGTTTTGAACTCCTGAAAACTCGAACTTCAAGAAATTCTGAGTATGCACGTTTTTAGAAGACCACTTGGACATCAATCTATGACCAATGTTATCCGCCAACATTGACTCCCAAAAAAGTGCGTAGTTGAAAACTTGGCAATACTAGTATCTAGTTCGAATTCATGCTTTTCAGAAATAGATTCATGGACAATAATAAAGGAGGAGCATTACTTTTTTCCATATGGGTTGCCTCATTTACTGGAAAAGTCCTTTAGAAATTCATTATAGCTTAACAGAGCTCTGTTAAGACACTAATAAAGCTCTGTTAAAGCATAAGGTTCGTGTCAAGGCTTATAAATCTATACAAGCACAAATTTGAAATTACGTCGATTCCGACAGAAAATAATGCAGTGATAATTTTAAAACTCTTCATGACATGTTAATAATGAGAATTGTATTCTACAAATTAGCTGAACTACGAAGCACACAGGGATTTTTATAGTTAAGCAATAACTGCACCTAAAAATATTTGGATTGAATTTTTATCAGTTACATTTTAATAAAAATCTGATAAGAGATTGAAAATTTCAAAAGCGGGATGTCTGGTCAGGTTACCCGTAGCTGAATTTCGTAGCACCATAAAGGTTTCAAAAGTATGTTAAAAGTTTACAATCTAGGCTGAGGATTGAATTTCTACTAACTAGTTAATCAGCCAATGTATCGGAGTTAATTTAAGCTTCATTTGTGTTAGCTAGAGTCAATGTGGTGTGTCCATGTAAGCCGTCGACCAAGGTGTATGTTGAGGAACAAGTTGGGAACAAGTATCTCTTTCTTTATAGGGTAAATGTTACCTGAACACATTTTTGTTCGTTTACTTTTACTCTCTACTAGCTTAACCCGTTGTACTTCGCTACCCCTCCCCTGTCTGCAAAAAAAAATAAATATATGGCATTGGTGGTGCAATATGAAAATTGGATTTTGCACCGCCCCTTCGCCCGCAGACCGAAAATAAAAAATCAGACTTCACAGTGTCACCCGCCTGCATATTCTGAAGATTCCCTGAAAATTTCATCAAAATCGGCCCAGCCGTTTTGGAGTCCATACGTTACATACATACATACACACATCCTGTCTTATATTTATTCTCTATTAGTTCATCCATACTTCAATAGGGCACTATTACGAATATTATATATTATATGTACTACGAATATTTTTTTTGCTTAGTATGTCTATATAAGAAAGACTCCGGTAGGGCATGTATTATGTAAAACGAATATTTTTTATTTTTTTTTGGTTTAGTATATATATAAGAAAGACTTGGCTGGGAAAGACAGTGAATCGATATAAATGGACCGTCAAGTCATTTTGGAACAAGTCCCGTAACTATACTTAGATATTAAACTAAGTTTAACAGGTGTTTGTACTTTTGAAATATGAGTGCCTCTGTGGTCGAGTGGGTAGTGTGCAAGCCTGTCATGCACGAGGTTGTTAGTTCGAATCCCAAAAAAATAGACTTGGGTCGAACTCGTTCACTAGTTCATTTTTGCCACAAACCATTTAAATTACATGGGTTTGATCATTGGTTTATGGCAAAAATTAACTACTGAACGAGTTCGACCCAAGTCTACCAAAAAATATCTGCTCAAAAATAAATTATAATTGAATTTGTAACAAAAAAAACAAAAATTATAAGTTTTCATTGTTACAGTTAAGTGTCGGAATGACATTTTTAAATAATTCATATTATTCTACACCGAAAGTAGAATACGGTCGAAAGGCGTATACAAAATATCAATTAACCACAACCTAGGCCATCCCCATGTAAAAGTGACTGGTCCGCTTCATAGGAAGTGTTAGAACTCGGACTGGTCTCTATCACTTAAAGACCGATCACGTGACTAGTCTAATGTCAGTTCCATTTCCTGCAGGGGACTTATATAAATTGTTGAATAGTTTTGCGATTCAAATGCTTTTTGTACAAATACAATAGATGCTTAATACGTTATAATTTTTTTTGGTCACGAGTACATATTTTTAGTTGTGAAATTTCAAAATATATGCCATTTTCAGTATTATGCGTTTTTAATTCTAACCACAGTGAAGGGGATTTTATTTGCGACAGCTGTAAAAATTTTATCAGAAATTTTTATACTAGAAAATTGTTAAATTTATACAAAAAAATATTTAACTGAAATGATGTTATTGACTTTATTTAAAACGCGCTAAGACGAAAAAAGCGCGTTTGGCATACGTAAAACGCGCTAAATTTAGCGCGAAACGCGCTATGTACGAACAGTTTTGCCAGTTATAACTATTTTTTATGGTGTTGGGAAATTATTAGTTGGTTAATTTATAACGTGCATGAAATAAACAGTCATAGTATAAAAGTTAAACACAATTGAAGTAAGAAGAGAAAAAGAACTATTGTATTTTGTTGGTAAATTAAAAAAAGTAAAACTATGTCGACATATTGTCCCTACCATGTCGAACTATCCAATGTGCAAAATTCGTTTTTTAGATGCGTTACCTTGGTACCATAATTTCTAGGATATGGCTTGTTTCAAAATGCTGAAATTCTCATAGACGATAGATAACTCAATAAGAAATATTTTAAGCCTGGCATTTTTAGAAACACGTCGACTTTAAATTCACAATTGACGACTGTTTGCGATCTTCTGAAAAGTACAAATTAGCATCACCCTTCATCTAAACCGGCTCTAACGGGTATGGTCACTCGAAACAAAATGTCTCAAAACAAAACCAAGTTACATATTTGTAAAATGTTTTTATTATGAGAGAAATTGTCTTTTCAAATACAACTTTACAACGATACAACAAGGCTAAGCTTACTTAAAAAAATCTTTTTACGTATTTCGTAACTAATTTTCGAATCCAACTGTTGCTATATTTTTTAGCAAATTTTTGTTTTCTTTAATAAATAGGAAAAGTAGTTTTATAATTTTTTTGGTTCATATTCAAATCTATGTACATCTTAATATGTCTTATATTTTTTTTTATGTCTTAATCCTCTTATCATGGTGAAAGCACTTTAACAATGTTTAGTTTGTCTAATAATATTTCAGCAACAAATTACTTAACAAAAACGAAAAAGAACTTTTTTGTTGCACAATTCATATGTTCCATTTATTTCAACTTCTAAGAAAAACATAAAACACTTATAAATGTTTTCCAAAGTACTTAGAATGTTTATTTTTTTTTTTTTTTTTGCAAAAAGTTTCTTTTCTTTTAGTTGAAATTTTATACGCAATTCCTGCACAGATTTTGGCTAACATATATTTATGTGTATATGTATGTATATTGTTCATTTACTAGAAAAACGTCATAACCCAAAAAATCTAGTTTAACAGAAAATCAGTTTAAAGTTTCCAATTTACAAATTTTTCTTAAAAGAAAAAGAAAATTTAATTTTTTTACCAATATGAATAACAATATGAGGATTAATCCCATATTATTAACTAAAAAAAATAACCTATTATTTGAATTATGACTTTGTTGTAGTGAATGAGCGATATCTATGTAAGTATGACTGCATTTATTTGTGGTATAATGCCAAAGGAAAATATGTTACTTGTAGTTAATTTTTATTTTTAGATTTTGCCTTATATACATACTTCTTTTACTTGTTTGGATGAAGTAAAAACAAAAAACTTACCGCCTGGCCCACGATGTCACGAGAAATCGTTCGATCGACAACTTGTATTCCAAACAACAACAAATTTTCGAAATTTATTGTTGTTTGCAATACAAGTTGTCGATCGAACGATGTCTAGTGACATCGTGGGCCAGGCCGTTATTTTCTTTACCACAATCCTCTAAATTTTTAATTAATATTTTTGGTTTTTATAAACTGTAAAACGTTGGTTGCAACTGAAGTTTGCTTCATTTCCTTTTTTGTTTATTTTGTTTTTCTAATTTTCTTGTGTTTTTTATTTCATGTGGCTTAAGTGTAATAAAGGGTTATTTAATTACGAGTATATAGTTTTTAATTGTCAGTTTTTGCTATTATTTTTGTGTATAATTAAGTGGAAAATTTGGGTTAATTTGAAGTTAATTGGTCGAAAAAAAATGTTGTGCATTAAAGAGTCGAGTTAAATTAAAAGTATGGTCGTCATATTGTGACTTATTATATAGAGAATTTAATATAGTCATAACTGTAGCAAAAAGTAATAAGTGCCTAAGTCGACTTAAGCTGAATTGGGATAATGATGCTATTATGGTTTACCAATCTAAGTGAAGATTCAATTTATTTGGGTAAATTTTCATGAAGATTTTTTTTATTTTAGTTTAAAAAGCTTATTATTTGTAATACGAGTAGTACCCTGACACACAAAAAAGTAATATGAATGAGTTTGTAATATTAATTAAAATATTTGTAATATCAATTAAAAAATTAATTAAATTTTCACCTATAAACAATTTGATAATACTAATTAAGTTTTTCCACTCAAATTAATAAAAATTCAATTAAATTTTTAATTGAAAATATTAATTGGTGAATACTTTTTTCTGTGGACTTGAATTTCGATTTCCTTTATATACAATTTATATTTAAGGTGCTTAAATTAACATGACCAGAAACAGAAAAGCATTTGTATATACTCGTATCAACTCCATTCGCTTAGCGAACCAACTTCCATAAATGTTTCAATTAATAAACAATCCGAAGCAGTTTAAGTTCGCAATTATCACTCACTTGCCGTGTATCCCGTTTATACGCACTTCTTATGGAAAGTGTTGCCGTATATACACACTTCTTCTTCTGGAAAGCGCTGCCCCGTATAACTCTTATTGTAAGGCGGTGTGAATAACAAGTGGAACTTTCGTTCCCGAGAAATTTTCATTTCCTTCGAAGGCAAAAATGCTATCGTGGATCTCCCGTAAAAGCTTAAAAATTAATTGAAAATGAAACAAATTTAAGTATAAAAATAAGAAATACAAAAATTTTAGGTTCCAAATTTCCAAATGAAGTTTTTTTTTTAACTTTAGAGTTGTGTTTTTAAATATTCTATATGCAGTGGAAACAAATTCTCTAGTACGCCACCATAAAATTTACTGTGTGTGAACCAAAGAGATTCATACTAAATGGAAAAACGATTTGCAGGGAACAATCGTGAACTTTATTTAATAAATTAATATCAAGTTTTTTTCTATTATCAATATTATTCGCTGTAGTATCTATAGATAAAATCTGGAAATTATAAATTTATATGCTAAGTATAAGATGTTAATAAAGATGAATTTATAAATGAAAAATGAATATTTAATAATCTTGTCCTAAAAATAAATGCTTATAACTTTTAATAAGGAAAATATCTCAAATTAAGCAATGCAATAATTCAGTTCGCCTGCAAAAATAAATTGATCAAAACCAAGGTAAAAGTTAAAAAAAGTCGAAAAAGAAAAATTTATCAAAACCAAGGAAAAAGTTAAAAAATTCAGTTAAGTGCGACTTTGACTCGCGCACGAAGGGTTCCGTACGTTGGGCTTTGAGCATTTTTTAATACAGCGTTTTTTAAGTTTTTCAGCTGAAATAATTTTTGTTTTGTTTATTTTTAGCTTTTTTCTCGTTTAGGCGATTTTTTAATTTTGGCGATTTTTTTCATTTTGGCGATTTTTTCATTTTTGGCGATTTTTTTCATTATGGCGATTTTTTTCATTTTGGCGATTTTTTTCATTTTGGCGATTTTTTTGGTTTTTCGCGATTTATTTTCGTTTTAGAATTTTTTTTTAATTTTGTGCTTTTTTTTCGTTTTTGGCGATTTTTTTTTGTCTTTACGAATTTTTTTCGGTTTGGCGATTTTAAAGTTTTGGAATTTTTTTGTTTTACCGTTTTTGAAAATTTCAAGATACAGCAAGTTGTCAAAATTACATAGTCAAAATTACATTAACTGATGGTACACCCTTTAATTAAATTTTTTTTAAATTTTAGTGTTAATTGTTGTAGTCTGTATAAAAATACACTAACCTTACAAAATTCAAGTGTATATGTATATGTATATAAAATTGTATATATGTATATTACATGGGATTTTAACATTTTTCGTTGCTCGTTTTGGAACACCCTTTAATTTCCAAGTCTCATGTATTTGTTGTTGTAGCGGCCAAAGGTCTACACACTCTGTCCAAATATCAGGCCCGTAGCTCTTGCGGTTCTCGAGAAAATACCCTGTGAAAGACGGACGGACAGGTGACAGCGTAGCGAAAACAATAGGGTTTCTTTTCACCTTTGGTGTACGAAACCCTAAAAAAGTCAAAAAAGAAAAAATTTCTAAGGAAAATTATTCACGATTGCAATTTGTTAATTAATTAATTAATTACTGCTGTATTCAGAACAAATAATTTTGGTTTACAAAACGAATTTTTTATGGAAATTTGGTTGCTAAAGATTTTGAAACCAAAATAAATTTTTTTCTGAATAAGGCCTATAATGTTTCAAATTTTATTTTTTTTAAGCTATTATATTGCACAGATAACAATATGTGCACTCTTCGTTGCAAACTGCTGGTGCAAATATTGAAGATATAGCAAGTCTAGAATATATGCTACATTCAGCACTACCACAACAACAAATCATATAAAATTGAAATTTCCTGCACTAACTCACATAAGTATGCAACACAAAAAAAACCACTACAGAATTAAAACAGCTTCGTTTTTTTCTTTTTTGCTTATAAAAACAATCAAACTCCCGCGCTGGCAAAGTTTCGAGGCGGATGCGCCGCCACTTTTGCCTTTCAATCACAATAAACAAAGTACGTTTTACCCAAAATGCAAATTACTAGATCTGGCATCTCGCATTACAAAAAAAAAATCCAGTTGGCCACTCACTCAGTTTTAATATGGCGTAGAATATTCACCATTTTGTTTTGGTTTGATGTTGCCACAAAGAAAAAAAACGTAAATAGATTTGTTTTAAAACCGTAATGCGTTACTAATTAAATGGTTTGTTTTCTTTTTCTAAATGAAAATAAAATTATTAAATTAAAAAAAATATAAATAAGGACATGATTGACTGGCTGGTACATAAATACATAAATCGTTTAGCTTAGTGCATCATTGAATTTCTATGTCACTGCGCTTTGAAAACTTAACAAATCATTCAAATAACAAAAGACGACAAAGTCATTAAATTAAAATTGTAATACTAAATACCAGTTTTGTTTCAATGGCCATAAATACGAGTAGAGAGCATAAAACATGTAGTTTCTGCTAAAGAAGACAGAAAGGAAAAAAAATAAACATAAAAAATGCTTTTAATTTCGATTTTCCTTTTGAAAAATTCCGCCCACTCCTTAATGAGCAGCAGTTTTCTAGTTTAATCCTTATTTTTGCAATATTCATATACATACATACATATATACATATATACATACATATGTATCTATGTAATTTATTTATATTGCCAGTATTTTAACATTAATTCTTTGATTTTTCTGTCGCCCTCATAGCTTTCCTAACAACTTTTTAACCGACTTCAAAAAAAGAAGGAGGTTAACAATTCGTCACTATTTTTTTTTTTTTTTTTTTTTTTTTTAGGTGTGTAGGTCCATAACTCGGTGCATTTTAGACCGATTGTAAAAATTTTTTTGTTGTCTGAGAGGGTATAGCTTCCCATTGGTCCCATTTGAAAAAAGTGGGCGGGGTCACGCCCACAATTTTTTAAATTTGATTTATTGATCTTCTACTTATTTGATTGCTGCGAAACCTAGCAAACATCTTTGGTTCTTGTAATTAGAAAATTCTTGAGTTGAAAAAATGGGCGGGGCTACGCCCATTCAAATGTATTATAACATTACACGTGGTTCTACTTAACCGATTTTTACAAAACTTAGCACACACCTTGAACTCTAAAATAGACAAAATTTTCTTTAAAAAAAATGGGCGGGCTTACGCCCATTAAAATTTTATATTATATTTCACAGGGTTCTATTTCACCGATTTTTACGAAACTTGGCACACACCCTAAGCTTTAATCAAGGCACAAAATTGCGTTAAAAAAGTGGGCGGGGCACGCCTATTAAACTTTAGTATAATATTTCATGTGCTTGTATTTAACAAATATTGACGAAACTTGGCACACCCTAAGCTTTAATAAAGCCAAAAAATTGCGTTAAAAAAAGTGGGCGGGGTCACGCCTACAATTTTTTAAATTTGATTTTGTAATCTTCTACTCATTTGATTGCTGGGAAACCTAGCAAACATCTTTGGTTTTTGTAATTACAAAATTTTTAAGTTGAAAAAATGGGTGGGGCTACGCCCATTAAAATGTATTATAACATTACACGTGGTTCTACTTAACCGATTTTTACGAAACTTAGCACACACCTTGAACTCTTAAAAATACACAATCTTGTTTTAAAAAAAGGGGCGTAGCCACGCCCCATAAAATTTAACACTTAATTTCACGTGCTTTTACTTCATCGATTTTTACGAAACTGGACCATATTTCCAAATAAAGAAAGATACTTACAAATAAATTTTTTTTGAATTGACCAGAGTTTAAAAGTATTCACTAAAAAGGTAAAAATAAAACTTTTTAAAAAAAAATTAAACCGACTTCAAAAATAAGCACTAAAAAGCAACAAATAATATAGATCTAGTTAAATAAAAGATTTTTATATATGTTACCTACAGTGCCGTTTGAAGTTGGTGCCAGTAATACTGGTACTAAGCACATAGGAACATGCCCGGTAAAAAAACTGCAAGTAATTTTTATGTGCATATGTATCTGCTTAGTTACCAATGTTGCTGGCACCAACTTCAAACGGCACTGTAGGTAACATATATAAAAATCTTTTATTTAACTAGATCTATATTATTTGTTGCTTTTTAGTGCTTATTTTTGAAGTCGGTTTAATTTTTTTTTTAAAAGTTTTATATTCTTGTTTATTTTTGTTACTATTTTTTGTATATTTAGCAAATCGTCTTAAATTCTTTTATCCTAAATTTACATTATTTGCTATTAAATAACATTTGAACTCTTTATGCTTAAGTTTTTTTTTTGTTGCTTTAACGCTTAACTTTTCTTTTATCTGCAAGTAAACATATTAAAATTGCGAGCAAACGAATGGTAGAATATTAAGCTAAAGTAAAGCCATCTTTTGGTAGGAAACCACAATTTTTTTTTGTTGTTAAGATATATGTATGTACATATGTATGTATGTATGTTAGTAGTTTTGTTTTGCTATGGATTACAAAACAGAGGCTTGTTAGGAATTTTTTTAGGGTACGCTTTCGCAGCGTATTTCCATTTAACATTATTTTTGTGTGTATATAATAAAGTCCTGCACAAGACTATTTATAATACCTTTCAAGACATGCGACATTTCTCAAACGCTTTACTACAGCGAAATATTCTAAAACAAACGCTAAATAACACTGTTGGATAGACAAACAACTCCAAAAAAATCTTGGCAACAGTCTTCTAAATAGTCTTGTGCAGGACTTTAGTATATAAACATCTTATAATAAGTATAATTATATATAAATATCTTATAAAAAATTGGCGATTCGGTAGAGAGATATCGTTGACGAAACATTTCAAAAAGTCTTTTTTCTTTCTAATAACTTCAAGAGTCTTCGTCCAATCGATTTTAGATATTTTTTACATACTGGAACTGTGTATCAGTGGTGCGATTCAGTAACTTTTAACGATACGACATTCGTAATTTTTGTCTATATATTTTGTCGCTTGCAATAACGATTGTGTGTTTCTGTAACTTCTTTTTAACTATAGTACTCAGCTGATATTTTCTGTTGATTTTTAGCGATAAACATAACTGCAAATAAATTATTGTGGCTGACATTAAGCTACAGCGAATATCGTTAAAAATGTTACTGAATAGCAAATTCGATAAATTTTCATTATAATTATTTTAACGATGCGATTATCGTCAAAAAAAAGTTAGTGAATCGCACTACAAATGACGCAAATTTTACAAAATCCCAAATTCTGTGGCTTAGCGGAAAGTTTTAGAGGATGTCCAGCAAATTCAACTGATTCCCAAATTTTTTTTAGGTATACAGAGGATTTTGTTTTGATCACACAAATTAATTGATTTTTACGATTTTCGTCTTTTTTAAAAACATGTTTTTGAAAATTTTTTATGTCTCGTAAATCTTTTTTATTTTGAATTATTTCTTTATTTAAATGAAATAAATGAAAAATAAAAATTTTGTTAATCACTCCTATCGTGAATAAAATGTGAAATTTTTGTTCCCATGAAATTTTCATTACCCATGAAGGGAAAATTGCTATAGGGAATTTCATGGGAACAATGCTTAGTGAATGTAAAAAACGGGAAGAAAATTTGTATAGTTTAAGAATTAATTGAAAATTTAGACAATATTAAGTTTGATAATAAGAATTACACCAATTTTGGATTTCAAAGGTTTTAAGTGTAAAGTTGTGTTTTTAAATGTTTTAGGTGGCGTCGAAAAAATTCTTTGGTACATTTGAACCAAAGAGATTCAAGTATCAATCAAGAAAGGTGTCGCAGGGAATTATTGTTATTATTTATGGACATTATTTACTATTTTGTCCTAAAAATATTTATTTATAACCTTTAATTCATACATAATTTTAACTACAATATTGAAATTACGCGATGTATTAATTCAGTTTACTTGCAAAAATAAAGTGACCTAAACCAAGAGAAAAGTGAAAAAATCCATGTGAAAAATAGTAATCAAGAAAGGGAACACATTTCTGGGGAAAAATTATTCACGATTGCAATTTGGGAAAAAGGGAAAATATTTCGAGGGGGAATAAGTTCAGGATAGGGGTAAATAAGAAAAAATATTTTTTTATGCTTTGGCATTATCTTTAGCAGTTGTTTATTATTTTTGTAATTTATTTAGCATTATATCAAAGCTTACTATGCTGCAAAATTTTTTTTTGGTCTGGTCACACTGGTTCGACCTCTCTCCATCTCTTCTTTTCTTTTACTCTGATCTTAATTTACTTAATTTATTGGGACATCTGGCAACGCTAACAACTTTGATGTGCAAAGAAATTTTTCTTTAAATAAAAATTTGATGGATATGAATAGTTTTATTTGGTCACGGTTCACACACGTCAACTTTTGTTGATCAAAAGATATTTGTATTTCCTTCTCCGTCTTTCTTACAGCTGAATTACGAGTTGATTAAGAAAAGTTGACGTGTATAAACCGAGATTTATTTAACGGAAATATGTTTCCAATAGAATACTGAAGATGGCACCTAGCTGAAAAAAATTTGGCGTAAGATGACGGGAAAATATTTCGAAATATATTTGGAGGTACGCTCGGACCGATAAATCTGGCAATACAAATAATAGACAAAAAAATGGGAAAAATTACAGGAACACACAAAAATACCAAAAAAACTTTTTATAGAACTAGTGAGATTTTGCATCAAAGATAATCGTTATTTTAAATATGAGGAAAAAATATATGAGCAATGTAAAGGAATGCCAATGGGGTCACCAATATCTCCAGTTGTTGCAGACATCGTAATGGAGGAGTTATTAGAACAATCACTAGAAAAGTTGGTAATAAAACCTAGAATGTTAACAAAGTATGTTGATGATATCTTCGCAATTATACACAAAGATACACTATCAGAAGTTCTAAACGTTTTAAATTCATTCAACAAACAAATTCAATTCACCGTGGAAACAGAAAATGAAAATAATTTACCATATTTGGATGCAATTGTCATCAAATGCAACAATAAATTGAAAGTCAATTGGTACCAAAAACCTACGGCATCTGGCCGTTTAATAAATTTCCATTCAAAACACCCTAGAAGAATTATAATAAACACAGCCAATAATTTCATTAGACGCGTACTCAACATCAGCGATGAAACTTTTCACGAAGAAAATAAATGTAAAATAGAAAAGATTTTAGTGAAGAATGATTTTCCAAAAACAACAATAAAACATTTATTAGAACGAACTATTCGAAGAGAAGAAAAGGAACAAAAGTCACAATTTTATAAAGGACTAACATACATAGCTGGATTTTCTGAAAGATTAAAAAACTCTGACTTGTATGACACTGACAAATTCCAATTAGCCTTTAAATCAAACAACACTTTACAAAAGCTATACAGCAACACAAAGACAAAACTGAAAAATGAAGAGAAGTGCAATGTTATATACAGCATTAACTGCACCGGCGACGGTTCTGGAACATGCGACAAAAGATACGTCGGAACAACAAAAACTAAACTAAAAACAAGACTAGCTTCTCATAAGTCGGACTTAAGAGCAACCGACAAACCTTTAGAGCAAAAAACTGCGCTCGCGGCCCATTGTGCAAAGGAAAATCATGTTCCTAACTTCGATGATGTAAAAGTATTACAGGAAGAAAAAAACTATTCCAGGAGATTTACTTTAGAAATGTTACACATACTTGACGTCCCTCCAGATAAAAGATTAAATTATAAACAAGATACAGAAAAATGCGCTCAAATTTATAGAAGTATTATTAATAGACACAAAAAATAAAATTAGTAAGCCGAGTCCTGCTGCTAACGACGGTCAATATCTGAACGATAGTTGAATACGTAATTTTTATTAAACTTATTACATGTAATGTATTTTTAACATATAGAAATTTGTTTTTGTGTAATATAAATAATTGTTGTTTATTGTTTTTTATTGTGTATTTAACAGTGGTTTCCCCTGAAGATGAATAGCGAAGCTATTCGAAATATTGGGAGTTAAATGAAATAAAATTTAATAAATTTAAAGGACAAAAAAAATCGTCTAATTTTTATTAATTTTTATAAAATATATGACCTAATAGCCGAACGATACAAACATAGGAGATAGAAATAACAAAAAGGTCAACTATTCAACATATAGTTATATATTAATTAATATTATTATTAATTAATATTATTATTATTAATTAATTAATGATTGAAGAAATTTTGATTTTTTGCAATGGACGTGACTTATATGACGTCCGTAAATCGTAAAAGGTTTATTCGATTTGGATAAGATACTACAATATTAGTTTCAATATCAGATCTAGTTATTGTCTGTTTCTTCCCCTCTTCTTTACACCACTCTGACTTTGTGTTTGTACTTGTATTTCCAAACTTTAAAGTGGCTTCTTTATGCCTATTAAGTTCTTGTTGAGTATGTATTTTTACAAATATTTAGTTGCCAGTCTGTATTTATTTTCATGTTCTGTTTTATGCTAAAAATTCCTTGAAGATATTTTGCCGGAGCAATTGCAAAAACGAAATCACAATTTGTTTAGTTTAAACTGGTGAATGAATAGTCGCATAATATAAAGGAGCAACAACATCAAAATAAAAGGAATATCAAATGACACTAGCAAAAGATTAAAACAAAAAATAATTGCAACAACAACAACAAAAGTGTATTAAAGAATGAGTTATAAAATGCAAATAATTATTTGCATACAAATACACCCTGGCAATAACACCCATATTCTTCACTCTTTTTTCTCACTCACACTCTCACAATACATGCACACATACATACATACATACGAGTATGTACATACAAACAATAATGACATTTAAAATAAACAGCCTTGCCACTCCAATTGCCAGGCATTGTTTGACTTGTGGGGTAAGAAGCAAATAAGAAGAAGAAGAAAAATGGCAAAGTTTAACTAAAAGTTTAACTTTTGTAATTATTTGTAAAAATAGTTTTATTTGAGAAATTAAAAGTTTTGCAAGTTGTTTAATGCTGTCATGTATTTGTTGTTGTTTTTTAAACAGTAAATTAATACTCTTGTTGTTCATGTTCTTTTTTTTATACGAATTATTCAAATGAATAATGGCACTTGGTGATTATTTAAGTAAACTAAAGAGATGCATTCATGAAACTATTTCAATGTAATGCTATTGCCTTGTTAAATATAAAGATTAAATAATACAAACATAAAAGTACTATATAATGTAAATAGTCAAATAAAATATTATGTTAATTAATTGTGTTTTTAACTTTTTTATATTTACAGGTTTGTCATATCTTTACAACAAGTATGAAAATTACATGGTGACGTTACAACATTTTGAACAAGGTAAGCAAAAATTTGTGTTAAAACTAGACTAGGCTAAGGAAAATGTTACAAAAAACAGGTGATTTTCTTAGATTTTATTATTATATATACGAGCAAAACTAAACCGTAGAGAAAGAGACATTTCTTACTATGTTATTAACTATACTAAAGTGTGCTGGAGACGATCAAATAAACTCACCAATCACATAATTGTGTGTGTGCAGTAATTTTTTTCAGCTAATCGTATGCGTTGTCGGCAAAGGTTGATGAAAAAGGAAATTTTTTTATTCTTATTTGATCGTCTCCAACTCTGATTGAAAAAAAAAACATATCCCCTAATCGTGGTTGGCGTATTTCGACTTTGACTACGACATTTTTGTAATAGATTAAAGAACACTGCAACATTTTTTCTTTAATCTAGGACCAAAATATCGTAGTCGAAGTCGAAATACGCTAACCACGTTAAGGCCGATTATTTTCTTTGCGACTCTTATTAATGATGGTGAAGTGCCTGAACGAATAAAAGCTTATATTGTGTTTTATTGAACATTACAAAATTCAATTGGCGTGCTGATTTGTGAGTGTACTTTTCAGTAGAGCCAAGAAACACTACATGTGTAATACTATAAGAACCTTGGCCCATATAATCGAATATCTTACCTAATGTAGACATTTAAAAATAAAATTAAGTACCTGGTAAACTTTTTTCCGGTTTTAGGCGATCTTTTTTAAGTAAGTCAAGTTTGATACTCTATTATCATTAACTGTAATTATATTAAAGTTTGCTCTTTTTAATTTTCGCCAATGTTACCAGATTTCAATAAAAATAATTACCCCTGAAGATGTTGGAAAATCCCAACGAAAGGTCGGACACATTAAAAATTAAACAAAAAAAAAAAATCGTCGTTTATTTAAATTTTGAAGAAATTTAATGACCTTGAGAGCCTGAATAGAAAAATATCTATAAAACCATATCAATTGATTTTTTTTAGTTTTGGTGCTTTTTTCGTTTTGGCGTTTTTTGAGTTTTTGGGATTTTTTCGATTTTGGCGTTTTTTTGGCAATGTTGTTTTGTTCTGGCGATTTTTCCGTTTTTAGCGATTTATTTTATGGCTGATTTTTTTTTTCGTTGATTTTTTCGGTTTTTGCCGATCTATTTTTTAGTTTTACCCATTTTTTTTAATTTTGGAGAACTTTTTTCGTTTTGGCGATTTTGTGTCACCTTCTGGCGATTTTTTCGTTTTGGCGATATTTTTAATTTTGGGATTTTTTAGTTTAAGAGTTTGCCTCTTACGGTTGTCAAAATTACATTAACTGACGGAATACGCTTTAATTTTTATTTTTTTGAATTTCAGTGTTAAAATACATTAACGTTGAAAATTTCAACTATCTATCTATACAATAATTGTTTGTATATTACATAAGGATCCAAAATGCTACACAATCGCACGATTTCCTAAAAAATACAACCCTGATCTAATGAATTTTTAGTAACTTTCGAAAAATTTCATAGACTTCATCATACCAGGGTTGTTTTATTTAGTAAATCGTGCGATTGTGTAGGATATTGTATCACAGCCTATATGATTTCGACATGTTTCCTTGCTGGTCTTGGAACACCCTATAATTGTTTGCTGTCATAGCTCAGACGGTTCTCGAAATAGCCCGTGACGGATATCGTAGCGGAAACAATAGGGTTCGTTTTCACCTTTGCTGTACGGAACCCTAAAAAGGTAGAAGTTGTTTTGTTGTTTAAAAAAAATTATTTGGATACGTTCATATTTTGAAAAATTTTCTTAGACCTTTTTAAAAAACATTTAGTGAATTCGATCGAAATTACTTAACTGGGCAACTGCCTGAATGGGCTCTTATACACCTTTTATAGGAATTGGGGGAACTATGTTACTGCTAATCATGAATCAAGAAAACATGATTGCGCACTCAGGCATACAAAAAAATTTTCTACTGCGCATCTACGTCAATATAGAATACACACGCATGAGTCAAAGAATACAAGGTTACGCATTGCGCATGTTTGTTAACTTGAGTATGATGTCGAAATCGAAATGTAAACAAAATTGCCCCATACCAATTACACGTGTTTGTGTGATTGTGTTTATGTGTATCGGCTGATGTGACGTATGTAGATGCGCAGACAAAGAATTTTTTCAAAAGCTGAATGCGTAATCTTGTATTTTTTGATTCATAATGAACACGTGTGTTTGTTGTAGAAAGTGTGTGTGCAAACATATGTATGCACTTTGTTTACAATAAAATTCTATGTCAACGTCACAAGAAGAAAACAAAATAACGGACCTGCGCAATGGACAATCTTGTCTTCTTGACTCATGACTCTCTTCGTCTCTTTCTCTTAATTTAAAATTGCATACAAAAGTATTGCCGTATTTGTTGTCATTCAGTTCCCTGTTTGCCGACTAGTCGTGGTGCTGCCATATTTTATTTTCCTGTTAGAACAACCTTATTGTTTTAAAGCGCACTTTAAAAAGTAGTTTTGCTACACACAAAAAATATAAAAACAAAGTAAGTTTTAGATACATACATACATATGTATGTATGTATGTATATTACACAGAACTACAACATAAAAAGAGTTAAGCTTATGTTAAATACATTAAATTAATACTGTATGTCAGAATTTATGTGAATTTAAATACACACTGCTAACAGTATTTTTTTTTGTATGTGTTCATGAGATCAGGTGTGCGAATGCGAATGGGAGCGTCTGAAAAAATGGCATTTGTTCGTGGAGCGGTTGTTACGTATATTATACTCAACATGTTTGTCAAGTGGTTGTGTGTGTGTGTGGTCGATCCTTTTGTGGTTTATACTTATTTTATGAAATAAAATGAAAAAAAAACAAACAAAATATTAAATGAACAGTGTTGGCTTATTTGTAAACGTAATTTATATTCTTTTCCATTACCATATTTGTATTTTAAAGTTAATGCAATTCAGCAAAAGTTTCTTTTTGGTTGCCATTAAAATAAATATAATTTTAATCATAATGAATGAATAAAATAAAATAAACTTTAGGAATAAAAACAAAGTAAAATATGTTTTTTTGGCAAAATAAAATTTTCATTCAACCAAATATTACATTGAGTATTAAAAAAAAAATTAGTGAATAACGCTGGTTCCAAAATAATAAGAAAACCAAAGCTTTGAAAGCTTATGTCTAATGGTTAAACAAATTAATATTGTTTTCATTCCAAGGTTTAGTGCATCATAAAATTTCTGTTTTAATGAGGTTTATAGACTGTACAAATCACATAAAAAAGCGCCAGACAAAAATCCCATAAAAATTCATTTACAAAAAGATTTTGTAATGTCAACTCATTTTTATTGCTATAAATAAATCAAAGCATACTTAAAAATCAATACATTTCTATAATCAATTTAAATGTATTTCTAATAAAAAAATCAAATACTAGATAAGTAAAATTTGGGATTATTAGTGCGTGAACAAATGTTAAATATATTTGTGTTTAGGACATTTTAAGGCTTTCATAATAAAAACCGTGTTAATTTATATTGCTATTTTACCCCCTTAATTGCATCTTCATTGCTGGATTTAAAATTTATGTATGTTGTTTATGTTATTTTTATTACTTGTGATTTGTTAAGTTCCCATTTGTCGTATTCGATCCTTTGAAGAAATTTTTCTCAATGTATAACAGTTTTGAAAGTCTTAGAAAAGTTAGTATCAACTGTATGTTGAAAACTTTATGCTTTATGTCAAAAATATAGCTTAATGGTATAAGTATAACAGTTTTCATAAAAGTGTTCGAAAATTATAGCAGTTTTTAAACTAGCCGAATTTTTCCAAAATTTAAACTATTGATATTTTAAATTTGCTTCAAACACATCTTATATTTTTATTAAGCCGAAAAGTGTTTTCTATACTTAAGTATAACAGTTTTTAGTTGATATATTAGCTTAAAATTAAAAATAATAAATATAAATAATTATATTGCAATATTTTCAGAATATAAACAGAATATAGAACTCTTATAACTTTCGAACAGTTATTTTAAGCTGTCCGAAAAGTATGACAGTTTTTTTGTTATAACAAAAAAGTTTAACGAGTCTTGCTTAGAACGTTAGGTTATATTAGAACATTATCATATACATTTATTTTGAACTATTTTCAAAATAATTCTTTAGAATAGTTATAAAAAATTTAACATAACTTGAGGGTTCGTATCTAATTGATATAAAAAATAAAGCTCAGGCAATGTTAAGCCTTAAGTAGAAATTTGCATTTTTTTTAGGATCACAAATTTGAGTCAAGTTGATTATTCTCTTACGAGGGTTGTGGTGTTTTCACCAAGATTGAAACCAATGTTGACAAATCCTACAGATTTGGGAACATGTGTATGGTTTTCAATACTGAGACTCTAGCGATCATGAACATCACGGAAGTATGGCTGTAAGCTAGGAGGTTACCGTCTTCTCAATCAACTTCCGACATTCAAGCAGCGCTAAAAGCTTTGAAAGGGCCTATTATCAATTCGAAGCTAGTTACTGACTGTAAGTGATCACTCAAGGGACTGATGAAATGGTATAGTGTAAGGCCATGCTGGATTCCAGGCCATTTCAGTATTGAGAGACTGCAAGATTGAGAACATTATTATTAGATCAGGCAGTGGCAGGAGCTTCGGAGAAACCACCTATTAACGACTATTTCAATGAGCTCAATAATCGAGGAGAAACAAATAGGTTCTGGACTAGTAGGGTGGATTTCAAGAACTCGCGAGCCTTCTGGCCAAAGCTTGACCTGGCGAACTACTATTTAGCATGAACAAGATGGTTGTCATAGCTCGGTTAGAACAAGGAGCAGCAAGTGGGAAACTTCCACCCGTAATTTACTCAGGCTATGTGACGATGGGAGGTTGGGGGGGGGGGGTTGCAGAAATAATGTAACACATTTTGTGTCATGGCCCTCATCACGGAGTGTAAACTAGAAGATATCAGCGGGTTCGTCATGGGCATCAGCTGGCCAAAAAATTTCCGTGTAGAAGTGCTTAGGTGTTAATCTTAGATGTTATTTCATGTTGATTTAACATTCAAGTTGGAACAACGTAAATGCGATCGATACTAAAATAACACAAAGAACCATGTTGAATCAAAGTTATTGCAAGTTGAAACAACATGAATTTAATTTAATGTAGTCATTGTATTTTATTAATTACTTAACTTACGTGTGTATAATTGGCACAGGCATCAGAAAAATGTTTGGCCAAGATTTGAATTAGGAACTCATCACGTGGTAGCCAACGGTCAGCCACAACAACCTTAAATATTCTTTAAATACAAACATATACAAATATTAGATACCCCATATGATATGGGCCATATCCAAAAAAATAACATGTGCGTTAAAATAAAGTTTTCATACAAAAACCGGTTTAAAGTACACTTGAAGCACTCGTTATTTTTTTTGTTTGCATATGGGAGTAAAAATATATGTTTCAAATCAAAATTTTTGCATGGTGATTTTACATTGTTATTTTTTTTCTGTGTGATGGTGTTTTCCTAAATAAAATAAAAGTAAATTTCCCAATTTAAGCCTGGTACGGAGTTCATACGGAATTTCAGGTTCTCATACAAACTGTATGTAAAAAAAATGACAGAAATTCAGGTTGTTAAATTTCATAAAGGAATTTCCATTTGCTAGTACGGACTTTCAAAAGAAAAGTACACGGAATTTTGAAATTTGTTGCCTATCTTAGGGATTTATAAATATACATAAGTGGAGACTTTTTTCAGTCAACTGATACAAAAATTAATGTTCAAACAATTGTTTGGTGACGGAATTTTTGACATTTCTAATTTTCATCAAATTGTAATTAATTTCTAATGTTTTTGTGCATTGTAAATTCAAAAATAAACGAATTTGTGTTTATGCAAACATAATTCTACACAAAAGCCTACACTATTATTTTTCCGTGTAGAAATAAATGTAAATTTACAAACCTGAAATTCCGTAAGAACTCCGTACTGGGCTTAAATTGCAAAAAAAATAAGTTTTTGTAAGTTTAAAAGTGCTCTCCGACAATAATAATAATACTAAAATATGACTTGGTCCCTTTTTCCTAATTGCCACAGATGTAATATAATATATTTATTAACATTCTAAAATTAATAAAATACTTTTTTATATTTAGTTACCCGACTTTTTGCAGTTGCATTTATATGCATGAATTTGCATAAAAAAATAGCTTGCCCCATAAAATGCTGAAATATTCCTTTACTTTTACACTTGAGTTAACTCGACTACTCTGCTGTACACGCTTATGTTTGTTCAAATTTTCGGCCGTTATACTTACAGCCATACTTACATACATATGTATATACACACAATGTTTGCATAAGTATATATGTATGTGTGTATGTGTACGTTTGCTAGTATTTATGATAATTTTATGCAAATCTTTTTAAATTCATTTATTATTAAAAATAAACAAGCAAAATAACGATGCTTGATTTATTATGACTTGAAGAAAAAAAAATATTTTTCTTATGTACATATACATATGTACATACATATGTATATGTAAATATGTATATATGTATGTGTGTATGTACATATATTTAATCTTCCTTGAGCGCATTTGCGCTGTGAAAAAAATAAACAAAAACAACAAAAGGAGTTGCTACTTGAGCAAAAGTTTTTTATGTGTTAATAAAATTTATAAAAAAAGAATGCGCCTCAGATAAATTTACACACAGTTATTTGATAAGAATAAGGAAATATTTCGTGTAGGAGCTTAACATTTATTCACCTAAAAACACACATACACACACACACATACACACACTTCAGCATTCATGCACGACGTGCATTGCACGTATTTACATTGTTGAAAATGCAAAAACAAATTCTTTACACGAGTGGCGGCTCTCTGCGTATGAGTAATATTATCATTATTATTATTATTTTTAAAATATTTTTTTTATGTTTTTTAGAAAGAATGGGTTTTGTGCATGAGTTTTTGTCGGCTGAACTTAATTTTTGTTGTTGTTTTTATGCTCATATACATACTTCTTGCTTTTTATATTTATGCGAGGACTTATTTATCTGTTGATTAAATATTTGCTATACGTATAAACACACAATGACATGTGTAGGTGTATGTTTGTCCTCGTAAGTATATTTATTACCTCTTAACAAAATATATTGTAGCAATAAAAAATTCACTCCAACAAAATTAAAAATTCCTAAACATTTCACCTGAAATAAAAACAAACTTCTGTAAATAAAAAGAAAATCTTAAAACAAAGTTGAAATCACTGTTACCATATTAGCGATTTTGCAACATTTAGAAGATAACCTCTCCAAAAAACCTCACGCTCTCTAATTAGTTTTCAACTTTACGTATATGGTTTTCGAATGAACTGTTATAATTTTTATGAGAAAAAGAAGCAATCATAATAAAAAAATTGTAGTATTTTCTTTTTAACTAAGGAATAAGTTTTTAGGTTTGTATAACACTTTTTTCGTAGCTGTAATAATTCATAAATAATGTACAGCTTGTATGAAAAACTGTTATACACTTACATGAAAACTACTTTTGGTATTAAAACTTCGTTTTAATTTTATAAATAATTTCAGTTAAATTTACATTTTTTAACAGATGCTCAGTTTGAATATAAACTGTTATAATTTTATGTAGAAAAAGTCTTTGTTAAAAAATCAGCATTTTCTGTGACTAAATACTGTTTAATAAAAATGGACTAAAAATAAGGTTTTATATTTGTATAACACTTATGATAACTGTTATAATATAATAAGTTATTAATTGGAAAAATTCTGAAAAATTTTTATAATTATAAAGCTCTATAGCTTGTAGGTAAAACTGTTATACATTTACATGAAAACTTTACTTTTTACATATATCTACATTATTTTACATATATTTACATTATTCGGGTTAATCTTATAAATAATTTAACTTAAATTTACATCTCTTTTACAGTTGGGCGGTTCGAAAATGAACTGTTATAATTTTATGTAGAAAAATTTCTTGTTGAAAAAATGATTACTTTCTGTGATTAAATACTATTTAATATAAATGGCTTTTAAATAGATTTTTGGATTTGTATAACACTTATAATAACTGTTATAATATAATATTATATTATATTTTTTTGAAAATAGCTGCATTAATTTGTTTTTTAAATATTTGGCCACAAAATTCGCCGCTTAAAAAAACTATTTAATAAGGAATTTCCTGAAAAACTGATATAAAATGCAAAGTAATTATAGATTCAGTTCGCTAAAACTTACATTATATTAAATATTATTAGAAAACATTTTTTAATGTGCAAAAGCTGCAAAATTTAGAAAATACAGTAAAACATTAATTCGCTAATGAAACTGTTATACTGCAATATATCTTTCACAAGTCTTGATCTTTTTAAAAGTTCAATTTGCTATTTTAGTTTACAATATTTTTATTTGAATTTAACAACATTTCATTATGAACTGAAACTGTTATACTGCGATATATCTTCCACAAGACTTTATCTTTAAAAGTTTAATTTATAATTTTAATTTACAATATTTTTATTTGAATTTTTATAAAATTTGTGTAATTTTTTTTTAGATTATAACACTTTAATTAAAAAAGTATTATAATTTAATAACACTTTTAAAACTGTTATACTAAATAATTTACCTTACAATTAGGTGACAGTTCCAGCTTTTATTCGTTACTTAAATTGTTATACCATAATATTTATTTAAAAAAATTTAATTTGTAATTTGAATTTAGAATATTTTTATTTGAATTTTGTAAAATTTGCATGGACTTTTTACGGATTATAACACTTGAATTAAGAAATTGTTATAATTTTATAACACTTTTAAAACTGTCATACTAAATAACTTACCTTAAAATTATTTGAAAATTCGAGAAGAATGAAATTCTTTACTTAAACTGTTATACTGCAATATATGTATCTTCCAGGAGTCTATCTTTAAAAGTTGAATTTCTAATTTGAATTTACAATATTTTTCTTTGAATCTACCAATATTTTTAAGTACTTTTTATAGATTATGACACTTTAATTTAGAAAGTGTTATAACTTTATAACACTTTTAAAACTGTTATACTGTATAATTTGCTTTAAAATTATTTGGCAATTCGAACTTAAAAGTGTTTTATCGTTTAGTATAAGCATTGACAACACTAGTCTTGAAAACACATTTATTTGAAAATGTATACAAAGACGTTTCTTTAATAAACATTCCATGACACGCTGTCATTTCGAATATGTACATTAATTCTGTTAAAAAAATGCTAAACAATTTTCTAGTATTTTTTATAGCATAAACAAATTATGTGTTACATATTTTAGTTTCACACTTATAAAACACTTCGCAACTTGACAAAAAAAAAAAAATCCTTTATAACGTTAAGCTGCTCTCTTCAGCCATAAGACATTCATATGTTTTTGTTATTTTTTTTTTATAAACATTTTTTAATACAATTGAGTTTTCTAAATGTAAGGTTTCGCTTGTTGCCTTTTTTACAGGCAAACAAATGTATAGAGGAAAAGGTTATTCCTCCCCGCCAAAGAATAACTTAAATATTTTACTTTCAAAGAGGGAAGAAGACAAACGGAATGTGAAAATGTTTGCAACCACATCAATGGTAAATTCCCTTAGAGATATACATGTGTATATACAGATGTACATGCATACATACATACATAGTAAATGTGTGTGTGTGTGATGAGGAAGCAAAAGTAAAGCCTTAATACAAACTTTTAAAACTTCAACTGTAAATGAACATTTCCGCGTTTTCCTTTCATGTATGTATGTGTGCCTGTATTGTGTGTGTGTGTGTTCCACGTGTACATGGACTTTTTATCTGAAATTGCATGGAAGGAATTTATTATTATGAGATTATGTTCCAGCATACTCGTACAAAACCTTTTACGAAATACAAAAGCAAGAAAAATCTTGTTTATTTTTTATTTACTTTTTTTGCAGTTGTTGAGATTCTTACTGCTAACTTTTCGGAAACGATTGATGGGAATTTGGAGGGTTTTGTAATAACATTTCCACCTGTTTTATTTGGTTAAAGAGTTTTTATTTTTTACACTCAAGGGCAAACATATTAAGAAAATTATTTCTTTCTAGTTGCCGTATTCCCCCCAAAAAAAATTAGTTTAGTTTAACAAAACAAATTTTGTATGAACATTTGTCACTTAAACCTTTTGCAAAAGCTTTCGAGCTTAAAAAACTCGATAATAATGATGCTTGCTTGCATTTGAAAGATGATCTTTTTGAAAATCCACTACGAAAATTACTGAAAAATAAGCCGAAACAGATCTGAAAAGTTTACGCAGAGAAAAAAAATACCATGTAAAATCACCATGCAAAAATTTTAATTTTAAATCACCAGTTGTACGGCTTGTTTTTGTTGTTTATTTTCGTAAAAAGCCGACAAATTTCGCATTACCAGCGAAAACTTCCTGCTGCTGGCTAGTAGGAAGTGTCAGTAGTCTTGTAGTTGGAGGGTCGCAGGTTCGAATCCTGGAGACAAGTCAAAGTAGTTTTTTTCCAACTATAACTTTTCAAATAAATTTTTATGTTAAATTATCTATTAAATAATGTTGAATTAAAACTTTATTCTTGATGGTATACATATATTTACCTAAAATATACATCAATTAAAACTTTATTCTTGATGGTATAGATATATTTAGTCCTAATTTACACTGTGCAAGTCTTGTTGCTAAGCTGATTGGTCTGAGGGAGAGAGATAGACGAGGGGAGCAGCAACATTTCGTCTCTCTCTCTCCTAAAAAACTAACCAGCTTAGCAATAAGACTTGTATAGTGTAAACTAGGACTTAGTGTGTATCTAAATAATATTTAAGGTTGTTGTGGCGGCAGCGGTTAGCGTGTTGACTACCACGCGGTGAGTTCCTAATTCAAATCTTGGCCAGGGAAGCCAATTATATGCGTTCAAATATTTTTCTGATGCCTGTTCAAATATACACACTTAAGTCAAATAATTAATAAAGTACAACAACTGCATTAAATTAAATTCATGTTGTTTCAACTTGAAATAACTTCGATTCAACATGATTCTTAATTTTGATTTAACAGTACGGGAAAGTTAAATCAACATGAAATAAAATTATTTTAAAATGAAAAACTTTATTTGAAGATTACTGTAACTCATGTTGAATTAACATGAAACGCATTTGAAGCAAAATCATTGCCGAAAAAGATTAAATTAAGCTTGTTTACGTAGATTTTAAGCTGATATTTTTTCTGTATGTAATAATACCCGGTTTTCAGATCAGATCAGCACTTAGGGCACAATTTTTGAGCGACAAAAGTATCTCTTATGATCAGAAAATGAAGGCATTTCTGATTGTTTTGATGACGTACATGAGTTCAAACAGACATTAGCAAAAATTTCATAAAATGCACACATTTATGCATCTATTCCAACTTTTTTTTTAGGTTAGGATAGAAAGGGTGCTGCTATAATACACCTCCACTCGGAGACCCAGTTGGTTCCACTAACTGTTCTTTTTTAATTTACGTATGTTTTCCATTTAAGTTTTGCACACAATTCTTTTCTCTTGCAAAAGGTATTAAGCAGTAAAAACAAATTTCTTGCATACAACCATACTTATATACATACATACATATATATGTGTATACATATATACACACACACATGTAAATAAAAACAATTTTAAACAAATTTATTTTTTTTATTTGTGCAACTGAACAAAACGACAAAATAATACGAAATCTCATATAAAGTTTATGGCTCAGAAAATTGTGTTACAAAAATACAATGAAAATAAAAACAAAACGAAAATTATCAACTCTCGAAGAAACATCACAACAAACATACATATCGTCACCTAAAATCCAATAGGCTGTAAGTACACTTTTTACAGGAGAAGCAAAAAAAACCTTATAAATTTAAGACTATTTATTTGTTAGGTGTCAAATTGAACAATGAATAAAAAAATCGGTATTTTTGAAAGATGTATTTCGGTTAAACACATCATAATCAACCAAAAAGTCTATTTTAATTTTTTTTTGGTTGTTACGGCCTTTTGAATTTTAGGTGACGATATGTACATACTTACATACCTGAAATAAAATTCAAATTTAATTGGATTATAAAAATTCAAGTACTTCTGGAAAGCAACTGAAATAATGTACATACAATTTAAGAGAAAAGTTTTCATCAAATTTGTTTTCATTAAAATGGGATATTTGATTTACACTAGGCTTAAACATTTAAGCACAATTAAATTGCAGGGAGGGAAATTTTTAGCATATCGTTTGCTTCTTCAAAAGTGCAGAATTTTAAGTTGGCAACATTGCTTGATATGAGCGCCATTTTGCTTTAGCTGTTAATTGTTGTGAGCAAGGTTGCCAGATTATGGGGGTTTCTCGCCAATGTGGCGATTTTTCTGGCACAAGCACTACAGTATATTACATAATTGCAAAGTCATAGAGGGCCGTGTGAAAAATTCCAAGACAGACTAAGGCTGAGTTTACATCTGGCATATCTTGTGTGTCATTTGCCCAAAAAAGCGTAACCAACTAATTACTCATGAAAAACTGTTTGATTCAGACATGTATTTATTGATTTAAACAGTTTCCAATCATGTTGGATTCTATAAAATTGTCTATTAGTTATGTATGGAACTATTTAACTTAATAAATACATGTCTGAATAAAACAGTTTTTCGTGTTTTTATGGGAATTGTTAAAATTTAAGTTTAAAATTTTTAAACGCAATAAAAATCCCAAATTATTATTTTACTTATTAAGTAAAATATATTTTTATTAAAAATACATTGAAATTGATTATTGAGGGGTTTAGCTGGATCCTATGCGCATTTCACTGTTGCTAATGCAGATCATCAGGGAACCTTTACCCAAATTTCTTAGAACAACTAGAGTCATTATATTATAAACTTTCATTTAAACAAATGAGAAGCCTAACAACAAATAACAAAGTTGAAACAAGAACTCAATAATCAACATGTTTTTTTATTTTCTTACTTTACCATTGCTACATTGGCTGACTTTTTTTCAGCTTCAAATTGTAGTTGTAAGAGTATGTAAAAGAAAATAAATGTAAATAACAACAACAGCTATTAAAGAATAGAGTGTTGTCACACAAGTATTTTTATGACCGGGTGCAGTCAAGTTAATAATTAGTGTTTTTATGGGAATTGTTAAAATTTAAGTTTAAAATTTTTAAACGCACTAAAAATCCCAAATTATTATTTTACTAACTACAATTTGAAGCTGAAAAAAAGTCAGCCAATGTAGCAATGGTAAAGTAAGAAAATAGAAAAACATGTTGATTATTGAGTTCTTGTTTCAACTTTGTTATTTGTTGTTAGGCTTCTCATTTGTTTAAATGAAAGTTTATAATATAATGACTCTAGTTGTTCTAAGAAATTTGGGTAAAGGTTCCCTGATGATCTGCATTAGCAACAGTGAAATGCGCATAGGATCCAGCTAAACCCCTCAATAATCAATTTCAATGTATTTTTAATAAAAAAATATTTTACTTAATAAGTAAAATAATAATTTGGGATTTTTAGTGCGTTTAAAAATTTTAAACTTAAACAGTTTTTCATTAGTAATTGGTGGTTACGCTTTTTTACGCTTGTGTGGGATTTGGCACACCGATGTAAACCCGGCCTAAGGTATTTCGCGGGTTGTAAACTCGAGGGTATCAACGGTTTCATTAAGGAAGTCGGTTAGCTTAACTCTGTGTTATATACATACATATAACTGAATTTAATTTTGCAGAAGATTTTTCAAAAGGGACTTACAATTAACCCTTAGGGTTTCTCAGTGAAAATGCCCAAATACAGCACTTCCCGAGTAGGAAGTCATGCATAGCCAAAGGAAAATATGGCCTTAAACTTTCCCTTGTTGTATGTAAGATATGCAGAACTCAAGCGGAATTAGAATTCTGTTAAGTTTCCAAATTTTGGAGGAAAAGCAATCTCTTACATCGTTGGCATCATTACGGGGCACTATGTGATCAGACACACATCGGAAAGCTCTATAAAAGTTCATCTAACATATTCTTTTGGATTAAAGAAACTCAGGCTTAGACATCTAGACAATCACATCTCTCAGACTATCTAGACTATGTGAAAGATGTGGACTATGACCCAAAATTTACAGAACTTCTTAGGAATTTAGCATACAAAACTTGATTTATGAAAATTTTAAGTTTTTTAAATTTAATATTTGGAATTACTTAACTTCTCAAAAGCTCGGTGTCTACTCTCTACACAGAACATAATTCGTGCGATGAACACATTTAATTGAAAAAAAAAAACAAAAATCAATTAAAAATGTAGTTGATTTAATCAAACTTTTGTTTAAAAATACATCTTTAATTGGCCCAATAACATTTTTAATTGATTTTTGGTTTTTTCTTACAACTAAACGTGCTTATCGCAGCAAAATTCTTTTCTGCGTAATTTGAAACAAAAGAAAATATTTTGGAATTTTTATGTTAATTACAGGCATGTTCGAAATAATTTCCATTCGTTTCAAATTACAGAGTAAACCACCTCCTCTATTACCTCATTGGTGGCATTGGCTGAAGTAGTTAGCACATTGACTACAAAACCGAAGTTCCTGGATTCGAGAACGGTCTCCAGTAGTCGTTAAACAACAACACCACACATTTTTCTGATGTGCATTAGTGTCCATTTGTGTCAGTTGTTGTAGGAAAGTTTTGAATAATGAAGGCATAAGCACTGGTTACTGAACTACAACGGCTTCAGCGGACACTAATCCTCCTAATGTAACATCAGAGCGCCCTCCTTCGTCGGTGTAGTGTAGCAGAATCATCGGCGAAATAAAATCACCAATAATATGGCTACTAAACACAGCTTTGAAAATCTAATACGCCTCATTGACACTAGAGGCGCTAAAACACTGCATTATTAAAAAATACACGTGCAAAAAGCTGAGTTGTAAAATAATTAAGGTTTCCTCTATCTCTTCCTTCACCACGTACCTATCTTCTCCATCACTATCCCTTTCCCAAAGACGGTAACATCTAGCAATAGTAGTAGGCATTCATTGCCTGAGTGTTAGTTCTCTTTAAAAAAAAATCAATAAGATATGTTACAGCTGAATATATGTAGCCAACTCATTTCCTTAATATTGAATTTGTTATTAAACAATATCTCTCTCCTTAAGCCCATAAATTTCTAAAAATGATTTTTCAATTATTGTTCAAACACGAGATTTTGAGCTTATAGATTAAAATGGAAAATAATAAATCCACCTAAAGCCATACAGTGTGCTCATCAACCTGAAAAAGGAGCAACCAACACATATGTACATGAAAGCAAGTATGTATACGAGTAATAGGAGAACAAATAAAAAGTAAAAAAAGAAAATATATGAAGAAAAAAAGAAGGTAAAATGCTAGTTATAATAATATGCTGAAAAGAACACCTGTAAGTGATGTTCATGGTGTGTAGTAAATAATTAATTTTTCTGGATTTTATTTATGGTTTAACAGAGCTGTTGTGGTTTGTCTGCACCAGTAGCAATAAACACAATGGCAATTTATAAGGACTTAAATACAACTAAATGCTTTTGCCAACTTGTGGAACTTCATTTGCCATAACCAGTGAGACTGTCGAAAATGAAATGAAAATGGATGAGTGCATGAGTGTAGGAAAGTTAATATTTACTGTACGAGAATGAGTTGGTTGTTTGCAATTTTAACACACTGCCATTTATGAGGAATATGAGGACACAATAAGATGATAAATGGGGTATTTAAAAAAAAGAACCGTACAAAAAGCTTGATTCCTCCCTCTTCTTGGCTTAATGAGGTAAGAATCTGTTGCCTGCTTTTAGGTTTTGGAAAAAAAATTGTTCTGAGTTACATATTTCTAAAGTGCTTTGAAATTTATATTTATGTGTTTAATGAACTTGGTTCTTAAATCTCAAATAAGCCTTCCATATTAACCCCTTTTATCCAGAAAAAATTTCCCCTGCTTCAAACAATTTATTGTGAGTTGAACTTTTTTTTACGGTCTGGTAGTTTATTTCCGTTTACCTTTTTTTTTTGCTTCTTTTGCAAAAAAACTTCTTTCTGTATGTTGGGATTTCCATTTTCTGCATATTTTCCTCTATATCCCTAAAATTATGCTACAATAATGAACTTAACTATTGTTTAACGTTAGAAAGTAAAGCATACTTTGGGGTTTAATAAAATGTTAAAATACTTCATAGCAGAGCAATTGTTATGAGTTTTTCTGACATTGCAAAGGTTTCGTAAAAAGATCTTTGATTTATTATCGTTTTATGTGTTAAATTATCTACAATTTGCTGTGAAGTATTTATAATTTTAAGGATTTTGTAAGAGAGTTTACGTGAAATATGTCTGGGAGTTAGTTATTTTAGGGCTTTGTTTTACTTTTTTTTTTCTAGATTTTTTTTTCGTATTCTGCAGTAATTTATTTCAATCAGTTACAAAGTTTATTTTGTTAGGTATTATATGTATTTTTATTATGTTGAAAAGTATGAAATATTTGAGTATGAATTATTTAAGAGGTTTAACTTTGCCAACAACAAAAGTTTCGGAATGGGAAATGAAACGCTAAACGTTTTTTTTACACTCTTTGCCAAGACTAACTTTTTTCTTCTACTTGGCTTGAATTTTCATTGAAGCCGTATTCATTGCTTTTATTATAAGTTTAAAAAAATTTTCTGCAAAACTCATAAATAACTGTCTCATTTTTTTTAACAAAATGTATTTTTTCGCCTCTTTATTTGATGTAAAACAAAAATAATTTTTTTTTTAATTTTTATTTACAAATTTGTTATATAAACAGACCTTCGTTCATTGAATTCAAGATTAGAAATTAATGTGTTTGCTCTTAGATAGCTGAATTTGAGTTAATATCAATATTTTCAGATAATTTTATTGATTAAGCTAGCTGAATTGAGGGTTATATCGCTATTCAGCGACATGATTTTTTTGTCCAATAAATTCAGAACCATTTAGCTGGTAGCTGTTTATTTTTTTATAGTATTTTTTTTAGTTAAGCTGATTTGAAATTTTTACGGCAGCTAGGGGTTACTTTGTAATTCGATTTGAGAAAAAAAATTTCTATTTAACATTTTATTGCTTTTTTCACCTAGTTTGAGGAATTAGATCTTATTCAGCTAGCTGAATATTAAAAATAAGTTTAATTTCTAATTTGTAATTATTTTATCTTAGTGCATTAAAATTTTCTGTTCAATTCAGCTAGCTGAATTGTAGATGAATTAAATAAAAAGTACTATTTTGCAATTTTTTTTATAAAAAATTAAAATTTAATCTTTCTGTATTAAGCTAAATTTAAGTATTCAACCATAATAAGTTTAAATAAGCTGAATGTTGAAAATAAATTTCAGTTCAAGTTTATAAGTACTATATCTTAGTTAATTAAATTTTTCAGAGCAATTCAGCTTGCTGAATTTGAGATTAATGAAATATAAAGTATTATTTTGCTACTTTTTTTCCTCAAAAACTAAAATTTAATCTGTATTAGGCTTATTTTAAATATTCTACCATAATAATATAACAAAGTTTAATTTACATTAAAAAAATATTATTATTATTTATAGTTTTCTTTCTTCTTTTTAAGTTTCCATAGTTTTTGGTAATAACGAAAAAAACATTCTTTTGCTCGTTAAAAAAAATAAAATTTTCTTCTCTTTCTCCGTTCAAACTTTATTCTAAGGATTAATTGCTGCAGCATAATTTCATAAATATTTTCATTGCCAAAGAAATTCAGGTCATTTATAGTTGATTTAATACAAAATCCTTTTGTATTAAATCACGGCCCTTAAACCGTTTTCTTCAGGGATCAACTCTTGCGGTAATAAATACTTTAATATTTCTAGAAGTAATCAATGAAAACAACTAGTCGAGATTAAGTTTGTGTAATATGTTATTATATTACTAAATTAACGTCACTTTAAAACTTAAATATGATTTACTTTAAACAAGACTAAACCGTTAATGCATTTAATGCGAAAAATTAAGGTTTATTTGTGTGTTTGTACATAATACAAATATCAATAGTTATGCTTTCAAATTAACACAATAACTATTGAATAAAATCATAATTGTATCCGTTCTTCCTTCCTTTGTAGCGTTTGCTTACAGCTGTGTGTGATGATCATTATGAGCGTCAATATTATTATGTTATTTATATAATCACAAACACTCATACAAATAACGATGGCAATCATAGCAAATAATATTATTTGTATTTATAATAAGTACAACAACAATTCGTGTTAAATTATAGGACATGAATACAATCAATATATGACTAAAAATAAACAAACACAAGCAAGACATCATCATAAAAATAATAACAATTTGAAAATGATGTAATTTATGTGCTTTCAGTACACTAAACGTATAATAAATACAGTAAATTTGCTTAACTTTTGTGTAATAACATTCTTAAGTATAGTTTTATACAGAAGTATGAAAAAGTTCCTAATTCAGCTAGCTGAATTGGAGTAAAATATCATGTTTTAGCGTTTAAATGAAAAATATCAGAAAATATTTGAGATAAAACCTTATTCAGCTGGTCGCACTCGGAGTTATATAAGTATTCTCTTACCTTTTTCTAAAATATAAAAGTTGTTAAGTTTAGTTAGTTTTTTGTTTTTCATTTAATTTTTAATTTTGCTAATAAGAAGCACATATTGACATATGCTTGTTTAAGTAATAAAATATATCCAGAATTCATCTTACTTGGACTTTGCGCTATACACATTTTTGATAAAACTAATCAGAATAATTTGATACATGCTTGTCTAATTTGAAATTCTTTTATTCTATATTCCTTGTCAGCCGAATTCAGCTAGCTGAATTGTAGCTTAAGTGTTATTTGATACTCCTTTTAGGTTCTTGTCTATGATATTTCTATAGTTTTCACCCCTATTCAACTGTTAGATCAAATTCAGCAAGCTGAATTTAAAATTTACTCTTACCTAATACTAATTTCAGCTAGCTAAATTGTAGGTAATAGTTTTTGTATATATTCAGCTTCTGGACTTTTTATCTAAAGCCATCATTGCTAAGATTTTTGTATTTTCTTATGTACTTTAAAACATTTCCGCTTGTAAATCAAATTCAGCAAGCTGAATCTAAAATTTATTTTTACCTAACACTTATTTCAGCTAGCTGAATTGTATGTAATAGTTTTTATATATATTCAGCTGCAGGACTTTCTTTCTAAAGCTAAGATTTTTGTATTTTTTTAATTAGTTTAAAATATTTCAGATTGTAAATCAAATTCAGCAAGCTGAATTTAAAATTTACTATCACCTGACACATATTTCAGCTAGCTGAATTTTATGTAATAGTTTTTATATATATTCAGCTGGAGGACTTTCTTTCTAAAGCCATCATTGCTAAGATTTTTGTATTTTTTTATGTAGTTGAAAATATTTTTATTAATTTTTTTATATATGATATACATAAATGTTAAAAATTTTTATTTGCTAGGCTTGTGAGGCCACCATGCCTCTTTGTAATACTGTTATAAATACACTGTTTTGAATTCAGCTAGCTGAATATATTTCTTGCCGAGTATTTCTATAATTTTATATATCTTAAATTTAAAGTAGCATTAAAAAATATAAATAATTTTATATCTAGAATATTTTTTAAGGATCAACTTTTTTCAAACAACTGTTGTTGGTGTTTCACAAGGTTTATAATCTTAAACTTTTTTGAGTTTAAAGATACATTTAATTTTACATGTAGATAATTTTAATTGATTAATAATTATTCAGCTTTACGAAACTCTTAAGTCCCGGTTCACACTCGTCAACTTTTTTTGGTCAACTCGTAATTCAGCTGTAAGAAAGAGGAAGCACGAAATACAACCAGCTGTATTAAAATACTACCAGCTGAATTAAAAGTTGATCAACAAAAGTTGACCTGTGTGAACTGGAACTAAGACTTTTTCAATCAACTGCTGGTGTTTGATTTAAAATAATATAATTTTTATGTTCATTTTTGGTTCATTCAATCTCATAGTATTAATTAAAGTTTATGTTTTAAGTATTGTTACTTAATAATAAACTTTTGCATGTATATGTTTATAGAAGTTATATTAATTATTAAAATTTACATTTATATTAAAGTTAAACTTTTTAATTAACATGTTTAATGATCAACTGTACGTAACTGTAGGATACCAAGAGAACCAGTCAACCATTTGGTTTGCTAAATTTTAAAAGGTATTTCTTTCAGGTAAAATTGAAAAAATTATTCATGCAAATCCTTAAAGTATGCTACAATATAAGAAGCCTTATCCACAGCAAGGAAATTCAGTAGAAAAAAGTAATTTGTGAGAAAGGAGTATTTGTAGAGAAAGAAAATACATTTTATGCTTATAACAGCTTAAAGAAATAATAATTTATTTAACAATAAGTTCAAAACTATAGCAAAGAATTTGTTTTATAGGAAGAAGAAGTTTTTGTAGAATATTTTAAAAATAGCAGATTAATTTCTTGTTCCAATTATTCCAGTTCTTCTGCTGTAACTTTTATTTAAATAACTAGTTATGGCCGTACAACTTTTCCTTGTGTATGGCTGCTCTCTCGTTTTGAATTGACTTTTAATTTTGTATGGTTTTACTTGTTTATGAAAACTGAAGAGTGGCAGAACAAAATTTACATAATTAAATTAAGTTTTACACAACAACAACACCAAATATAGATAAACAATTGTAATTATTTGAAAAGAACTTTTAAAATAATAATTGTATGATACAAAAACCGCCGAAATGTCTATAAGACGTATTGACCATTACCACTAAAACTTAAACGCAATATTCATTCGGTAGATGTGGAAGAAGAAAAAACTAAAACCACCACTAGTAGTTATACAACAAATGCACACCCCTGTCAACACTAAATCTTCTCCCGCATTTCCGCAACGTTAAATGACATCAACAATTTGTATTTTCTTCCAGTTTACAAACAAAGCTTTTAACCATAGGAACGAAAGTGTAGGGGGGAAATACAATAAGGGTAAGATTCTAATAAAGTTGTGGAATCTTGGTTTCTTTAGGGGGGAAAAATTTAAATGGTTATTTTGTTGGTCGACTGGAGAGAAAACTAAATTTGTAATAACAAATCAATTTTAATGTCACCAACACGATCATTATTTAGCACATTTAAATTACTTATTGAAGCAAAAAAAAAAATATACGAAAAAAAACTGAAAATGGAATAAATTTTGTAGCACAATGAGGGTTATAAAAGGGAAATACTTATATTTTTTAAATACTGTTTACAACTAAAAATGAAAGAATTCGGTTATTCAGCTAGCTGAATTTGGGTGTCAACCCCTATATTTTAATAGATAAGTACATATATTAACGAAATTAATTTCCATTCAGCAAACCAGAAACGAACTCTTAAAAGAAGCTTTATTTTGATTAAAAAAGTAAAAAGTAATGTTATTCAGCTAGCTGAATTAGGGCTAAAGTCTATATTTTAATATGTTAAGCAATTTGCTGTAAATGTAATACATTTTATAGAAGAACGAGGCTTGTAGAAAATGCTTTATACTCGAATTTATTAAAAAACTGTTTTCAAGTAAAAAGTAAAAGACCGTTAAATTCCAAATTCCATATTAATATATTTAAATATACATACATTTGTTTTTAATTCAAGAAACAAATTCTTAAAAGAACCCTATTTTGATTAAAAAAAAGTATACAATAATGTTATTCAGCTAGCTGAATTAGGGCTAAAGTCTACATTTTAATATGTTAAGCAATTTGCTGTAAATGGAATAAATTTTATAGAAAATGCTTCATACTGTTTTCAAGTAAAAAGTAAAAGACCGTCAAATTCCAAATTCCTTGTTAATATATTTAAATAAACATACACATGCTTTCAATTAAAATTTTATATACATATATAAAACATTCGTGTTTTTGAAAATAGTTTTTAACAAAAAAGCAAAAAATAATGTTATTCAGCTAGCTGAATTAGGGTTAAAGTCTATACTTTAAGCACATTGCTGAAATTAGAATAAATTTTGTACTAAAACGAGCCTTGTACAAAATTCTTATAGCTATTGAAATTCTAAAAAAAGTAAAAAAACTATTATTCAGCTGGCTGAATAAAAGTTCAAATTGCATTTTAATACGTTTAAGTATTTTGTATTGCTAAATGTTTCATTTCAAGTTGCAGGTTATATGTATATATGTATATATAAAATAGTTGTGTTTTTTTTTTAAGATAACAGAAAAATATAATCTTATTCAGCTAGCTAAATTAGGGTTAAATTCTTTATTTCAATATGTACATTGCTGGAATTAGAATAAATTTTGTAGTATAAAATTCATATAGTTTTTTAAATACTGTTTTGAACAGAAACGCGAAAAACTGTGTTATTCAGCTAGCTGAATTAGGGTCAAATTCCATTTTAATACCCTTACTTCAAGTTTTATTCGACTAGAAAAAAATTCTTAAATCAAAACTAGGTCATAGAAAATATATAGCAGGTATAATTTTTGAAAAAGTTTTTTGGGCACAAAGGTCGAAAGTATTGTTATTCAGTTAGCTGAATTAGGGTTAGATTCCTTATACCCATTTAGACAGCCAAAGTTTACTTTGCAATGTCTTAATTCAGCTGTGTTAAAGACAGGGGGAGAATACTATCTCTTTCTCTCTTTCTCCCAGCTGAATTAAGACTTTGCAAAGTAAACTTTCCGTGTCTAAAAGGGGTAATATTTAAATATTTTAAATACATTGCTGAAGACATTGCCCCTTCAAGTTGTATTCAAAAAGCAAAAAAAAACATTTTAAAATAAATTGCAAATTAAATTAATTTTGTAGCAGAATGAGGGCTATAGAAAATACTTAAAAGATTTGAATTAACATTTTCAATGAAAGCGTACAAAATGTTTTTATTCAGTTAGCTGAATTTGGCTTAAATTCAATATTTTAATAGCTTAAGCATTACCGCTTTTAGAGACGCAAAGTTTACTTTGCAAAGTCTTAATTCAGCTGTATGAAAGACAGGTGGAGGAATGCTATCTGTTTCTGTTTTTCCACCAGCTGAATTAAGAATTGTCAAAGTAAACTTTTCGTGTCTAAAAGGGGTACATAATTTCAATTCAAGTTCTATTCAGCAAGCAAAACTAAGTTCTTAAAAGAAACTGGAATTGGAATAAATCTTGAGTGTTACAAAAGCTTCTGAGCCAAAATTAAAAAAGGCAATTCAGCTAGCTGAATTTAAATTAAATCCTATGTTTTAATATTTTAATCCCATTGTTGTAAATATTTTCAATTTAAGTTTTATTCAGCTATTGGATTATTAAGTTCAGCAAAAAAGCTTCTCTTTACTACCATGAAAACATAAACAATTAGAAATAAATTCAGTAAAGTGCGACTTTGACTCGCGCACGAAGGGTTCCGTATGTTGGGCTTTGAGCATTTTTTTAATACAGTGTTTTTTACGTTTTTTCAGCTGAAATAATTTTGTTTTGATTATTTTTCGCTTTTTTCTCGTTTTGGCGATTTTTTAAATTTTGGCGATTTTTTTCATTTTGGCGATTTTTTTCATTTTGGCGATTTTTTTCATTTTGGCGATTTTTTCATTTTGGCGATTTTTTTTCATTTTGACGATTTTTTCATTTTGGCGATTTTTCCGGTTTTCCGCGATTTATTTTCGATTTAGAAATTTTTTTTAATTTGGTGCTTTTTTTTCGTTTTGGCGATTTTTTTTGATTTTGGCGATTTTTTTCGGTTTGGCGATTTTATAATTTTGAGATTTTTTTGTTTTACCGTTTTTGAAAATTTCAAGAAGTTTGCTCTTACGGTTTCCAAGATACAGCAAGTTATCAAAATTACATAGTCAAAATTACATTAACTGATGGTACACCCTTTAATTAAATTTTTTTAAATTTTAGTGTTAGTTGTTGTAGTCTGTATAAAAATACACGAACTTTACAAATTTCGAGTGCATATACATACATACAATTGTGTGTATATTAGATAGGATTTTAAAATTTTTCGTTGCTCGTTTTGGCACACCCTTTAATTTTCAACTCTAATGTATTTGTTGTTGTATCGGCCAAGGGTCCCATGTAATATACATACATATACATAATTGTATGTATATTACATGGGATTTTAAAATTTTTCGTTGCTCGTTTTGGCACACCCTTTAATTTCCAACTCTCATGTATTTGTTGTTGTAGCGGCCAAGGGTTCCATGTAATATACATACATATACATAATTGTATGTATATTACATGGGATTTTAACATTTTTCGTTGCTCGTTTTGGCACACCCTTTAATTTCCAACTCTCATGTATTTGTTGTTGTAGCGGCCAAGAGTCTACACACTCTGTCCAAATTTCAGGTCCGTAGCTCTTACGGTTCTCGAGAAAATACCCTGTGACGGACAGACGGACAGACGGACAGACGGCCAGACGGACAGCGTAGCGAAAACAATAGGGTTCCTTTTTCACCTTTGGTGTACGGAACCCTAAAAAGCGAAACGCTTTAAATTTATTATATTCATAAAACAAATTTAAATGTATTTGAAGTCTATTTTAAGAAAATTTTGTATGGAAAATTTTAATTATAAAATACATTTCAAACTCATTTTATATTTTATGAATATGGAATATGAAAATCGTAGTTAACTTTGCCAGTATATAAAACAATATGTATTTTATAGTTCTTCTTTTGATCCACCATTTGTTCGTACACTCTTATGACATTATTCTTTAATATTGAGTGACGTTTTATTGACACTTCATTTTCTAATATGTCCACCATTCAAACTGAGTGTCCTATTCCCACAATACAATAAATAGCTTAAACAGCTGACAGTTTTTTTAATAAAAGATGGTATCGCATATAAATTAGAGCAGCGTGTCTTGTTAAAATGTAAAGATAAAGTAGATTTCTTAATAAAAGAAATATAATATTTGCATACGAGAAAACAGTAGTATAAAAATTTAAATTTCTAAGCTAAAATTTCTATGGACGTTTTCTTCAAATTCAAATTTTAAAGACTAGGAGGAGTTTGTTATGGGACGGGTGAAGGGGTCCCATTGCTTGTACAATATAAAAATCAAATAAAGTTGTGTATGCAAATAATTTACTCAATGTGTGTGCTTGTGCGTGTTGATGTGGCTTCATTATTCTATTAAAAATTATTGCTGTAATCTTGTTACAATTTCTCTTGTGCCACTCACTACTTCCAGCTTTTCCCCCAACTCTTTCTAATACTTCTCTGGTCCTTATTTTGCTGCTTAGCAGCATTATTCGTATATTGTTGAGTTTTTAGGATATTGCGTCAAAACAGCAGGAATTTCTTATTTTCTTCGTTTGTTTGCTTGTGCTTGTTTGTTTGTTTGTTTGTTTGTCTGTTTTCTTAGTCCTCAAAGGAGATGATGGTATGTTGATATTTTATGGTAAAAAGTTTAAGTATGCGTGTGTATGTGTGTGCATGCGAATGTATGTCAATCCGCTGTTTTGCAAGTATATAATTTTGCTGATTTGCTATTATGCATAGTAGACTTTAAGGCGTCAGTCAGTTCTGTTTAAGTGTGCGTTTATGGAAATGTTTATTAAAATTTAAGATGATGTCAATATTAAAATCCTCATTTTTTTATATTTTTATCATGAAATTAAAGTCCCAGGCAGGCATTATTATGCTTTATGTTTATTAAAGATGCTTTAATAAAGGATTTTAAAATGGATTTTTTATATTTCTTAAACTGGGAAAAGGAGTATAAAGATTATGGTCTACTTGAAACAGATGTATGTACATATGTATTTCAAAATCAGCTAAAATACATTTTTGCTAAAAAAAATAAAACTGAAAACAAAATAGTTTTATCAATTCAGCTTGCTGAATTACTATATATGTAAGAATATATACATATTTCTTAATTTTTGTTTTAAAAAATAACACACATTTTAAGAATTTCTAATTAAATTTCCGTTTAACATATTTAACATATTCCCTAAAGCTATTTTTTCTTGAGTCAATTTTATTGAGTGTAGAATTTTTCAAAATAAAAAATTTTACAAAATATTAAAGCTAAAGCTTGCTGAATAAAAACTTTAATAATTATTGATGCTTTTAATACCCTGAAATCACGTTAAAAAGCAGATATTTTTTAATTTTTGGCTAGTTTGATGATGATAAAAATTGTGAGCTTACACATTTCTATGGAGCATTTGTAAAGCACCCCAAAATATGCCAAATTAAAATTTTAAGTTAGCTGAATTATTGCAATTCTTCGCTTGTTAAATTTTTGTTAAAAATAGTTTTAAATTTGCAACAAAATTTACTAGAAAACTAGCTGACCCCGGTCCGCGTTGCTGGCCCTAAGCAAACATTAGTGTTGTATATGGCATTGGTGGTACAATATGAAAATTGGATTTTGCCCACGAATAAACTAAATATTGCGCCATCTGCCGGACGAACTTCAAACTACACAAAAACGCTCCTCACGCCCCATAGAGCATGTTTATAAAGTTTGGTCTAAATCGGTGCAGTAGTTCTTGAGTTACGGTGCAAAAACACAAAAAAACTAAATATGGCGCCATCTGTCGGACGAACTTCAAACTACACAGAAACACTACTCACGCCCTATAGAGCATGTATATGAAGTTTGGTCAAAATCGGTTCAGTAGTTCTTGAGTTACGGTGCAAAAACACAAAAAAACTAAAAATTGCGCCATCTGTCGGACGAATCACTATTTCTGAAAGGGGCGTAGCATTTACCGGGGTAGAATATATATATATAAACACGCACAGGTCTTTTACGAATATTTTGCGAGGTGGAATTCGAAAATCTGTTGGGGCATTGAAGAGTTTACCCATAACAAATAAACGTGTTTTTGTATTATTTACTAGAAAATTATATTCAGCTAGCTGAATAAGTGAAATTATTGCGTATAAGAATATTTTGTTAATGAAGCTGCTTGAAGTTAAAAAACTTTTACAATTCAGCAAGCTGAATAGAATTAAATTTAGTATTCCTCCTTAACACGAATAGTTCTTCACATGGAATTTGCATTTTTCGTAAAAAAAACTGGTTTTCTTTTATTTCCAAAATAATTAAATATTGTCCTAAACAATATAAACCATTTACACATAACGTTAATTTATAAAAATGTGACGTCAAGCTCGTTAAATGTATACATACAAACACACATATACACCTTTTAGACACGCAAAATTTACTTTGCAAAGTCTTAATTCAGCTGTGTGAAAGACAGAGGGAGGAATACTATATCTTTCTGCCTTTCTCCCAGCTGAATTAAGACTTTGCAAAGTAAACTGTCTGTGTCTAAAAGGGGTAATACATCAAATAATTTCGAAAATTAATAATCAAGTCTTTTATTCTCGATAATTATCATTTTAATTGGCCTTTGTGTTAAAATTGCAAAACGTTATATGATTTTAAAGCATAACTTAATATAATAATTTGCACCATGTATGCTTTTCTTAAAAAAAGCTTAAAATAATTGGTAAAATTTGTTAATATGTATATATATATATGTATGTGTATGAAATATCTTAAAAGTAGGCCAATATAAACTTTTGATCGGCTGAAATATAAAAAGTTCTTGTTTACATAATATTTGCTCACAATATTTATAAAATATACGGGAAAAACAACAGCTGAATTGTTAAAATATCAATTTTTGTCAAAGAATTTATTTAATATAAAATTAAATTGAGAATGAAACTAGCTGAATTAACAGAAGATTGTATTCAGCTAGCTGAATAGCTGAAATGCCTTTATTTAAGCATATGTTGTTAAGAAAACTGTTAAAACTTTGAAAAGTTTTAAAATTCAGCTAGCTGAATTGAGATAAATTTAGTGTAATTGGGTACAAATTTAAAAATTTTAAAAAGGTAAAAATTTTATAAAATTTTAAAAACTTGATTTAAACTATGTATTTGAATTATGGAAACTTCTCAAGTTTTTTAACTTTTCTGAAACATAAATGTTACATTTTGAAATTAGCTTATTGAATCATCTTTTGAAAGAACAAAACAATTTACTCAAATTAATTTTTTTTATAGCATCGTCTCAATAAGATAAATTTTGGAAGTTTTATTTGTTTAAACTTTTTATAAAATATCCAAGAAAAATGGCAGTTGAATTATTAAAAGCCTTTATTAAGTCAAGCTATTCAATTTGCAATCGAATAGATAATTAAACTTGCTGAATTAACAAAAAATCGTATTCAGCTAGCTGAATAACTTAGATTTCTTTATTTAAACATAAGTTGTTAACAAAACTGTTAAAACTTTGATAAATTTAGTGTAATTTGTATCCAAAGGTAAAAATTTTATAAAATTTTAAAAACTTGATTTAAAGTATTTGAATTAGGGAAACTCCTTAAGTTTTCTAACTTTTCTGAAATATAAATGTTAAATTTTGAAATTAGGTTTTATGGGCTTAATAAAATTTCTTATTCATAAAATTTTTATTTTGTTTTTTATTTATAAAATGTTTCTAAAACATACTTCCATAGAAAAATTTGTTTTATACGAGTACTCGCATTATGAAAAGAAATTATTTTTATGAATAAAGCAGATATTATTTGCCTTGGCAACCAATATGTTTTTGTATTAAAATGGCTTGTGGCAGCTGGATATTATGAAAGTCTTAATTTATCTAGAACGGGAAGTATAGATTTTTCAAGAAATTTGAAATTCAGCCTTGCAAACTTGTATTCAGCTACTTGCTGAATGTATGAGGGTGATATTCAAAAGTAACAATAATTTGTTTTTCAAGGCGTGATGTAGAATGTAAAATATAGCTTAGTGTTTTTTTTTCTCTTGTCTATAAATATGGCCTACATTTATTTTAAAATATCTTCATAAACTAAACGAAAACATGGTTATGAAACTGCTCTACAGCTTTGGCTTTTGGGTAAATGTAATAGTACAACAATAAAACACAAAAAGCATAAATAAATGCAGTGTCACAAAACCGACTAGACAAACAAATAATATAGTAAATTATTAAGTAGCTTCGTGTCTAGTCGATGTCATCTGAATTTGATAAGGTATGAGGAAGAAATCCACATGAAATGATGATAACTATCTTGAAGGAGAATAGAAAAGCAAACTAATAACAATAATAATAACAATACATAACATAACATATGTGTGTATGTATATATATGTATAAAATTATAACACTTACGTTCCCATACATACAGACATTCATACATTTCTGTTTATCTTGACGTTTGCATGTTACAGTTACATACATTTTTGTTAGTATTAAGCTCAACACGTTCAAAAAATTATCCAAAGAGTGTGTTATTTTTTGTGTTTTTAAATAATTTTCCGGTTGTCGTTGTTACTTGACTTGTCACTCACTCATTCACTCACTCACACTCACGTATTTGTAATTTAAGAAATAAAAATAAAAAATAAAAATAAAAAAACTGACGAACTAAGCACTCGACTCTGTTTGATAAATACAGTCGTCATATGTAAACAGTTACAGAAAAATATGTACTCGTGTGTGTAAGCTCACGTATTCGCATAAAAAGGCACTTAACATTTCTATATACATATGTATGTATGTTGAGGACTGTGTGTGTATGTGTGTTTTTTTCGTGTAAGAATGGCTTGTTGTGTTTGTAGTGTTACTTTTTTTTTATTTTCATTTTTATGTTGCCGTTGCTATTATTTTTTGTTCATTTTAATATCCTTTTTATTTCCGTTTTTTATTTTTGCATGTTCTTTAAAGGAGTGTGCTTGAGTTGGGGTATAACTAGATGAGAGCGTTGCTTAATAGTAAAAACATTTAAAGAAAATACATTTCCCTACCTAGAGGTATAGAAAGCAAACTGACAAAATATTGCATAAGAAGGTAGTAGGAAAAACTTTAATGAAAGAAAAGGGAAATGAATTCAGTAGCAAGGATACATTTAAAAGTTAATAAAATTATGTCATCAGCATAAAAATTTAAAGTGAAAATAAAACATTAACGATTTATAATTTATTTGAAATATTATTGCAAAAGAAAAAAAAAAACAACAACCATTAAATAACTACCAATTTTTTAACCGAAGAAATTACTTGCTTGCCAAACGCGAAAACATTTGCTTTAAAGTAACAATTTAAAATTAAAAATTTTACAGCAATACAAATTTTATTTGATAAAAAAAAAATCTCAAAAACTTTTTAGCAAAATATCTTTACTCCCAGAAAATTTTAAATAATTCCCAATAAATTTACACCCCTTTTCCACACGCAAAGTTTACTTTGCAAAGTCTTAATTCAGCTGGCAGAAAGACAGAAAGAGACTGTACTACCACCTCTGTCTTTCAATCAGCTGAACTAAGACTTTGCAAAGTAAACTTTGCGTGTGGAAAAGGGGTCTTAATCCTTTATTAAAAATGTCTTTAAAAATGCAAAAATTAATATAAAGAATAAAAGAATTGAATCTTAAAAGGAAAAAAAAATTAAAAAAATTATATACATACATATGTATGTATATAATTTTTTTCCCACCGTTTTAATATATTTTGCATCGATTATCCAAAATGCTTTCGGTCCCGACCATTACGGATAATCGAGGCCTAATTTAGCAAGAAAGTAAGGCTCTTCCACTAATTGTACACCAAGTTTACATTTCTTGGCAATAGCGCTTGTATTGACCTTAAGCCAATCAGCAGTTTTCCTGTTTGTGCAGCTGACCATAAGCCAATCTGTTCTTGGGGCACAGCCATCGAATTCAGGGCGAACATCTCCTCCCAGTTCAATTGTTGTGTCAATTGTAGCCTCTTTCAGTCTTGCCATTTGCTCGGATGTCAGAGGCTTTGCCGTGGTGCCATTAGTCACGAAACCAACCCTAATCAAACCAACGATTTGGTTGTGAGCAGGCTTCGTATGAACTTGGGGCTGCTGCATGTGCGTGTAGGAATGTGGCTACTCGCAGGCTTGAGTCTATTGACTTCCGAGACCTATACCTCGTCAGATAGCGCACGTTATGTTGCTTCTTTTGCAATTTGGATAGCCTGTTCACGACTAGAGCCAGCTTCCAAAGCTTATTTGAAGCGATGCTGAAAACTTTACAAATGGACATCCCGTTTGGATCTTCACATGGTCCAGATCTTTGCCTATTGTTGTAGCACCGGATCTGTCAGAACAGAACTCGATATTTCCTTCATGTGGGTCCTCAGCTTCGGATACTTGTAGTCCCTGTGGTTTTGCAATATCGACATGAAGCGCATCAGGTTGCCCGACAGGATTCCCAGTAAGCTCCATATCCACATTGACCTGTGCTTCCGCAGGGTTTGTTGTTTTACCTCCGGATAGCACAACAGCTTTTCCTTCGGTTGATACTAATGTATCGGGGGTTTTATTTTTGTTTATTATATATTTTTCCATAAAATATTGTTCTTATTTTGGGGAATGAACAGAACACTTCTAGCAGAGCCCCTTGCTAGAGTGGGCATTAAGTAAAACTGGAGTTCCCAGGTCCAGAGTCACGACTAATCTCCCTATTATCCACGCATCTCTTGGCATATGCTATACCACCGTGGATTAGAGGTACCAGTTTTAAGAGTGAATACCAAATCTCCGCCTACCTACAATTAAACAGGAAGCTACAGCAGAGACATGACCGTACTGAGCTCCTGTTCCCGACCTTCCCCCGACCACCAACATGAAGAGAGGATGTCAGTACACTACCATCAATGCATGAAGATAGGGCACTCCTAAGAGCGTAGATCCCCCAACATGACTTCTGGCTGATCGGGACATACCTTCTTCTCATGATTGAGACGCCCATCCACCTATTGCACCACTAGGACAGTCAGATGAGTATCCAGAACCTTAGCCAAGCACTGTCCTGGGTATGCAAGGCAAAAATAGGACGAAACTGTGCTGTTTGTTACTAGCCGGCAACCACGTGGAGGGTTAGGAGAAGGAATTTGTGCCAGCCGTCCCATGGGATAGTTCAGTGACAAGTCACAAGGTGCATACAAAGTATCAATTAACCCCATCCTATTTCATCCCCATGTATAGGAAGTGTTAGAATTCAGACTGGTCCTTATCACTTGGGGATCGGTCACATGACTATCTAGTCGTGTGTCAGTTCGATTTTCTGCAGGGTACATAAACAGTTACACACACACGCACCCGTGGGGTAGCGGATTAGAATTCTACCTCAGTGGTTCCCTGCTTGTCGTAAGAGGCGACTAAATGGGAAAGCGGAGATTAAGGGATGACGATTAAAAGTTTGGCGTGTATACTCAGTGACAACGAAGTGAACAAAGATAGAAGCCTTGACACAGACATCAGAATCGATACTAGTAAGATTCTGATTATGGCCTATTGGACTGCAGAAAAAACGTTTGAAAAACGGCAAAAACCTGCCAAGTCTTGGTGTACGATCTTGGGATCGTACCGTTAAGTTGGTGTTAACAATATCTTCTGTTTAGCTCCCGGTCTGGCTCTGAACACATGCTCTCCTGAGGACATGTGTCAACCCTCACATGGCCTCACTAAAATAATAAAAAATAGTTGTTAGCATTTTTTTTTAAATAAATAAATTCTTAAAGTTTTATCTACTTATAGTCCAGGCTTCTTATGTTATAGAGCATGCATGACACCAGGTAATTGCGTGCCTTAAATGGTCTCTTTCTTAAAAAATAAACGTAGACTACCAGACATAAATCTACATGTTTATACATACATACGATATAAGAGTGTATATACATACGAGTATGTTTTAATCAAAACCCCCTGTAAATGATCCATGTTCTTTTAGTTTTGCTTCTAGCTTGACACCTTTTCTCTCCTTTTCAATTATTTATTTGTGCAGGTAACAAACATACAACATACAACTATTATCTAGCATGATTTTATATACATACATATATGTTATTTTAGTTGTTAAACTCCAGCCAGAGGAGTGAGTGAGGAGTTATGTAGCTAGTAGCTACATAACGTAGTTGTTGTTGTTGTTTATTTGCGTTGCACAAAGACAACAACAGCAATTTGTGGTTGTAGTTTTAACCCTGACTCTCAAACCATATGAATAAAATTTTCTTCAGCTTATCAAAGGAACCATGCTAATGTGTTTGCTGTACATGTAAATTACATAGATATGTATGTATTAAAGTCCTGCTCAAGACCATTTATAAGATATTCTAAAACAAACGCTAAACAATTTTAGAATATTTCGCTGTTGTAAAGCGTTTGAAAAATGTCGCATGTCTCGAAAGATCTTATAAATGGTCTTGAGCAGGACTTTAATATGTTTAGTCCCAGTCAGCATTTTATGAAATTAATGAGCATATTCGAGTCTTTTTAGACTCCTCCGCGCGTATATGTGCTAGCTTTCGAGCCGAAAATTATTGTTCGGGAGAAAATGGTACCCTAGCCGCGAGTCTTCTAAAATATTCTTTTATGACTCGCGCTTCTGATCAATTTTGATTCATTTTTGAGACCGTTTGTGGTAGTACTTATAACCAGTTTTTTTATTTTAAATTTTTATGTACACAAAATCACTCACACTTTATATGTTTTTTTGTTTTACTGCACGAGCTTGCTGTTTCGTCGGCTGGTTACTGATTTGCCGCACAGTGTATTAAGAATACATTATTACTGCGGCAAACCAATAACCAACCACCCGATGGTTTATTTTTGTTTTTTAAACAAATTACTTTCTAAGTATTTCTGGGAATCATTTTCGAGTCTTATTTTAAGCGCAGAGCTGATTAATCAGTTTTTGATCATCTAAGGCAGTCGAAAAAGACTTAGTTTGGTGAAACAATCTTCCACATGCTGACTGGGATTGTGTGCGCGCGTAAATGTGTGTGTGTGTGTGTGTTTGCTTGCATGTTCTTTTGTATGTATGTGTGCATTGCCTTTACGGTCCTTAACAATATGGTTGCATGTTGTTACATTGTATTCCTGGGGTACTTTATCAAAACTATGTAGACTAGAGCAATGAAAGCTTATTGCTCTTTCTATAGATATGTGGATTTAGTTTAAAGAATTAACACTGACAGTAGCGGAAGAAAGTATACTTACGCAAAATTTATGACGAAATTTCCTAATATAATTTCCCTCTAGTCAGCCTAGAACCATATGTCTCTATGTCAACACTATTTTCTCTAGAGACAATTGCACTAGTTGAAATGTCGACAAATTTCCTTTTATGCGGGAGTAGAGATACGTTAGAGACAACAGTTCTAGTGTATTTCTGGTGACATTGTCAATGAACGCGTCAATAGTTTTTTTTTCTTTTTTATTATGAAATAATGTTATTAAGTTTGTTTATTATTATTTAAGTTTGTTGCCCCAACCCTCATAAAATTGTAGACGAGGGTCACTAAAATGTACTAGTGAATCTTTAGTTCAAATGTCTCCATATGGTCGTGAAAGAATAGTGCTGAAGTCTACTGGTAGATTTTCAATGACTACCTTATGTTATATGTCAATAGACAATAATTACATTGGCTGCGGTACACCTATTCAGTTCTACTATTGACAATGTCACTAGTAAATCACTAAAATTTTACTATTGACATCGAGAGAGGAAATATAGATATTGTAGACTAGAGCTCCTAAAAGTTACTAGTGAATCTTTGGTGCCAATGTCTCCATGTGGTCCCAAAAGTACTACTTAGTCAGTATTGCTACAGTCTAGTGGTGGATTTTCAATGACAAGCTAATGTTAAATGTCAATAGATAATTACATTGGCTGGAGTACACCTGGTCAGTAATGCTACTGACAATGTCACTAGTAAATCACTACAATTTCACTATTTGCATTTTCTGCAGGGTTATATAACTATATGTATGGATATGTATTCATAATTGTAAACAAAACAGATAAATCTGCACACTTGGCAACGCTGATTATGTATTTGATAGAGTTGCCAGAAAATAATGATGGCAGAGTGCTAAAAAGCGCCTAAAATATCTGCTAAAATAATCTACGGAAAAATTAAATACAGTTAAACCTCGATTATCCGGCTCTCGTGGACCGGCACAGAGTTAATAGAGGTTATGTTAATATGTATATACATAAATTTATTATTTTTATATATTTTTATTCAAGATTCAAATATACCACATATTTTTATATAAAACATACAAATAGTCATAGAGAATGCAAAATCAAATATGTATGTATGTATGTATGTGTGGGCACATGAACTTAAAACGGGGAAACACCGGATTTAGATTTACATAATAAAAAACGTGTGAATTCTGCACGGACAGTAGATGTAAAGCACGGTTAATAGAGGTGTAAATCTAAAGCACGGATAATAGAGGTAAATCAAGGATAATAGATGGAAAAAATAAAAAGAACCGAATGCCGGTGAATAGATGTAACCGATTAATAGAGGCCCGGTTAATCGAGGTTTAACTGCAATAGGTTTTAAATTAACATATTGTTACGCAAAAATATACGAACACACCTTTTAAATGCAAATGCTTTCATAAAACCAAATATTTGGTAAACAAAAAAATTATCCGGAATTGTTTAGCTAAAGAACTAAATATACATATGTGAATCATAAAAGCATATGATTAAATACACATTAAAAAAACTATAGCAACAACAACAATGAAATAGCTTCTGCTTGTTAAGAAGATACACATACAAACACACACACACATACATGGGAATGCAGACAAAAATAAAAATAAATAATAAGATACACCAGTAAATAAGCACATTGAATCGCTTCTATACCCAGTGGGAAAAAGAAGAAATAAGGATGCCTTCTAGAAGGCCTCTATACTCCTTCTTTTGTATGTACAAGGCCTGCTCGCTCCATCCCATTGTTCTTGCTTCTTTCGCCAGAGATTCTGGAAGGCCTTCATATTAATGGATTTTGCTTTTTGGTTTGGTAAAAAAAAACAAAACAAAACATGTTACTCCTTGTATAAGAATAGTAATTGAATCTTAAAAATTCTTAAGAAGGTCTCTAACAAGGCCTGCACCAAGAAGGTCTTCTGAGTTTTCCCTCTGGGTAATTATGTACATACATACGCGCACACAATTAATAAAGGCTTGTGCGATCGAAATCAAGCATTGGAGATGCTGCTGAGATTGTCTGGACGATGCTGTCATATTCTGGAAGCCTTGTGTAAAGTATAAAAAGCTCGAGACACCTGCTGGCAGTTCAGTCAGTATAAAGTCTAGTTGTCCATCGAGTTGTTTTGTGTGAAGAGTAAAGTGAACAACGCAGTTGATAGTCGTGCAAAAGTGTGTAAAAGTAAAGTCGTTATTGTTGTAAAAGATGTTATTGTTGTACAAACACTGAGCGTCGGCAGAGTGAGTCCTGTGTGAAAAAGAGTAGAGTAGGGGGTATTGCTTGAAGACCAACGCAGCTAGTTTTGTGAGAGGTATATACAACATCGGAGTAGACGTCGTGGCCACCAGTTGTGAATCATTTAAGTAATTTAAGAGTGTTTGTGTGTGTATTTAAGCTCTGATTATGTTAGATACATAAGTGAAATTAGTAAATAAAGTGTCATTTTTGACCCTAGTGTACTAAACACTAGGGTCTTTTATTAATTTGCAAACGATAAAAACGTAACAACATGTATGTAGTTTTTTTTAGCAGTTTTTTTTTTAACTTAAAGGCTTTTTGCGAACTAATAATGGTCCGAGAGTGAGTGAAAAGGAGTGAAACGAATCCCGAGAATTATAGAGAGCGTTAAAGAAAGAGAGGGTTAGATAGAAAGAGGGAGTCATGTCCAGGGTTGTGAGTTATTGCGCTTTCTTGCCAAACGTGGTGATTTTTCAACTTATTTGGCGTCTAAGTGTTTGATTTGGTGACAAGGCCGATTTTTCTGGTGATCAATTAATCTGTTGGCGATTTTTATGGGTATTTTTTTTTAAACAAAATTGAACATCAAAATTATTGTAATTCAGGAAAATTAGTTTTTTGTTGACGGAGTAATTTCAAAAATAAATCCTACCAAAACTCGTCTGCAAGAACTAAAACAATTTGATTTTGATGATTTTTCTTACAATTAGTTGTAGTAATTACAAGAAATCAATTTTTGCGATTTCATTTCTACTTTTGGCAATATTCTGTTAAATTTTTATACTATTATTTTTTAAAAATTAAAAAAAGTTTTACATATATAAAAACAAGTTTATTATCAAATATATATTAAGAAAAACTACAGTAAATTGCTTTCGGTGACTTTTGGCGATTTTTAAAGTCAATTTGGCGAAATAGGTGGGACAAAATCTGACAACCCTGGTCATGTCCCTTAAATTTCTGCAGCCTGGTAGCCAACTTTTACTAGGCACTGCACGCTGCCTTCTTCCTGGTGGTAAATTAATATAAATTAAAAAAAAACACTTATTTTTTTTAGTCAATGAGTTGCCATTTTTATAGCAGCTCATTCAGTAATTAACTTTCATCAACTGATTATTAAACCAGTATGGAGTTTTTATTTCATTCAGTTTAACTACCAGACAGACAACCCATTGCAAACTCCCGCCCACCTTTAGCATTTATTTTTATTTTGTTTTTCCTTTTATACGTGCAATCATTGAAATGATTTAGTAGCAGCTTGTGTTAAATATCATTTAATGCTTTTTATTCTACTCTCTTAGCATATCCATATGTACGTGTATTTGCAACTATTTTGCAAACCTTTATTAATTAAAAATTTTTTCCCGCTTGTTGTTTTTTATTTTATAAATTTTCTTGCCATTATTTGGTCACAGACCTCTTGTGCAATTAACTCTATACTGCATTTCATGGTGAAGTGTGCTGTACAAAAAAAAAAAAGTTCATTGGTTTAGTTTGCATGAGATTAAAATATAATGTTTCAGAAAAAGAGATTAACTTCAAGCCAACTTTTAAATTTAATTAAAAAATAATAAAAGGAAATGCCAAAGTTAATTAAATTATATAAAAAAGTTTTGTTGAAATTTTTGTTAAAAATTGAAAAATAACAACATATTTTAATCCAAAGTAGAGTAGGACGACATATCGCTTGTTTATTGCAATTTAGAAATATCTAAAAAAAGGATTTTTTGAAGTTAATTCATCACTGACGAGTTCCTTAAGCAGAGTTTTAAACTAAAATATGTATATATGTTTTAGCCAGTCAACGCCGGCGTGTCTTTCCCTTTCGAATGGCATTAAAATGTCATATGTTATAAAAAGTAAACTTTGCGAGTTTTTACTCTAAGCCCACGTTATGAACTTTTTAGTGGCTACTTTTTAAAGTCAGTTCAATTTCATTTTACTAAAGTTTTATAGTAACATCTAATTGAAGAATTTTTAATCAAACTTGAGTGATAATTTTTTTATTGCCAAAAGCTGTATGCGCTGCACAGTGGGGCTAAAGGTCCTTTTTTTGGGGGGGGGGGGATGAATTCATATCTCCACAACTACAACAGTGAGAGTCACTAAATTTTATATGGATAGCTTAAGAACAAACTGCGTGTTCCTAGAAAATCTTGGCTTTATAGGGGGGCAGGGGGGAAACGGTCAGCCCCTTACAAAGTAATCAATATTTTCCTTATATATTTAGAACTCTAATAGTTATGCACACTAAATTTGGTGTGGATAGATCTTAAGACAAGCTGCAAGTTCCAACAATATCTTGGGGGAGACGGGTGCCCCCATACAAAATAATTATTCACCCTTAACGGGAATAAAAGGCGAACATTTTGTTCACGTAAAAGAATTCCCGCGAGCAAAAAATGGTGAACAAAATTAGACAATAGTATACAGACACAACAACAAGGCAAACATTGGCGATCACAACTTTAGGGAAAGGGAAGACATTTCACGTGAATTCTTATTCCCGATAAGGGTGATGAATGAATTAATAAACATGATTTTTTATATGTATATAAGAAAATACCGAAGCAGGAAGAAAATGCATATAAAGGGTGCTTAACCAACAAACCAAGCAACAACTCATGATATTTTTATAAACGCACACTCCTGATGAATTACCTGCCATTGACTGACTTCGCATGCGAATTACCCCAAAAATTAGACTCTTTAATAAGCCTGAAATAGTTAGCTAGAATCATACATGCAATTTTTTCAAATCATTGTTAGGTATTAAAACAGCAACTCTCACGCGTGACTCATGCGTGACTAATGCATGACTCACGCGTAACAAATCATGAAATTTGTACATTTCTAATGAAATCACATAAAACAATGACAAAAACAACAGCAATGAAAGTGCTAGCGGAAGTCACTAAGTTCTTGTTATTGGTAAAAAAAAAACGCGTGAGGCTATTAGTAATTCTTATTATTACAAATTTAAGCAACTCATTTGAATAACCAGCTGAACTTGATGGTTATATGGTTAGATTTATTACTTTTTCCAAAATTACTTAAAGTAAATATGATTTAATTAAGAAAAGTTTTTAGTTTTCTCTCACAATGTTCAATTTTAACGCATCATTACAAATACACCTTCATCTATTTTACATTTACTTATTTTTTCCTAGTGATGTAGAATTTTATGCACTTTAAGCAAGTACTTTCAGTTTACACGGTACTCAAAGTTTTTATTTTTAATTAATCCGTGAAATTACCGCCTTTGGCGACTTCTATTTTTTATAGTTACCAATTCTTTTAGCTCACAATGTTTGATATTATTGTTATCACTATATTTAGCTATTTTGTGCTACATGATGCTATATAATGATATATTTTTTTTGTTAGTTTAGTGAAATATCATACATACTTATTCAGTAACCAGAGTGTTTTATTGTACTTTTTTTTTGTTTAAACCTAATTTAATATATTTAAATTAATTTTTTCCTATCAACATGTAAATGTTTTTTGTGCATTTAATTTAATTACTTAAAACATTCAGCACATTTAAATGTTGTATTTAATTTTTTTTTCTAACAAAAACCTTTGAAGCTTCGTTAGAAAAAAAAAATACAGCACGTGTAAACGTTGTTGTAAAAATACAAAAATTTTTTTTGTCTTCCTTGATGTGATTTGTTTGGTTTTCATTATTGTTTTTGTCAGCCACAGAGAAAACATAATGTAATTTACCATTTATTTATTAAAGTTTTTTGTTTGCTATACAAAATTCTGTGTAAAAAACTTGTGGACTAACTGAAAAAGCAAAGTACGAGTATTTGCGCAAATATTTTGCATACATTTAAAAAAAAATTTTAATGACATCTTTTTTATTTTTTTAGTGCGCTTTTTAATGAAATTTATTTGTTTTTACATTTGAAAAAAAAATAACACCCTTCGTCATTGATTAAAGATAATTACATACTTGCATGAGAATAAAAGAAAAATAAAAAAAAAAATTACTCATTAATGAGACTTAGAGTTGTTAAAACTTACGGTTCATTTAATAAATTAATGATTTTGTTTTGCTTTTTTGTTGCAAATTTTAATAGCAACGTGCAAAAAATAAATCTATATTAAATAACAACCCTCCTATGCTTGAATAATCACAAATGTTGTAAAACGATAATTATAGTAAAACAATGACGCCGGTGAAAAACAAAAGAAATAACTTTAAATAATTTAGCCACAGTGTGTGCAACAAAAGACAAAATTAAAAATAAAAAAAAAAACAAAAAAATTTCACCAACCCACCACCCTTTACATAATTTTAACTATATGGCCACACTAAATTGACCGTTAAAGAGAAAAAGAGCGAGAGAGGGGAAATTATACACATAAAATTGCATTCATGCACACATACATACATACATACATACATACATACATACATACATACGCTTATTTTTTTATTTTGTGAGAAGCATTTCCTGCGAATTTATGGGTTTAAAAATCATTAAAAAATTATGGGGAAAATTAAAGGTTCAGTAGCAATTAATGAATTTTACTCAAATTGGTTTAGATTTTTCGTTCCTAAAATATTTGCTAACAACCCTGTCTTCAAATGTTTACTGGGCAAATGCTTGCATGCACACACAAAGTGCATGCATGTTTGCATGTAAGTGTGTTTGTATTAGTTTGATTTAAAACTTTATTTTTATAATTTTTTTTATTGTTTGCCTTTCAAACTAAAATAGTGTTCTGTGTAGAAAGTGGGAGTTTATTTTTATTATTATTGATTGAATTGTTCGTTTTTTGTCTTTTTATTGACTATTCCAAAACAATTGAAAAGTTGTTGTGCTACTTTTTGTGCATTTTTTTGCAGAGAGTTCAGCTTGTTGCACTTTTGTTGACAAAATTTTTTTTAAATGCAAAAATTAACAAAAAAAATGCATTTACGGCCTAAAGTGTTTATGTAAAAATGTTAATAAAACGATTTAAACATTTAGCCCCATATTCATAAAAAAAATAAAATGAATTTGAAATCCATTTTAGAAAAATTTTGTATGAAAAATTTGAAATAAAATGCATTTCAAATTCATTTTAAATTTTATGAATATGGGGGTTTTAAAATAAATAAATTACATACTAGGAAGCCTTATTTAGAAAAAATAATTTAGGTTTACTAAACATTTAACTAACAATTTTCCATACAAAATTTATTTCGTAAGCCTTGTGTAAACGTAAATTATTTAAACTTTAAAATAAAAAAATAATAATTCCGTTTGAAAAAGTTTTTTGTTAAAATAGACAAGAAAAAACTAAAACTGCATTTACATTGTCTCGAAGTCTAGTAGATTTTATTTGAAAAGTTTATCGAAATCTATATCGTTTACTCTAAGCTTTTTTTGTAATTTTTTAAGATTTCGTATCCAAGACAATATTCTTTGTCTAAAAGTTCGTCTTAAACTGTAACCCTAAAAGTGCTGACTTAGCTCATTCACACACCTTCAATATAAAATTTTGTAGAGAGTAGCTAATTCGCTCACCTGTTATATAAATTATGTTGTAGTAAAAAATAAATAAAAATATTTGATTTTGAGTAGATTTCTTATGAGGAATCTAAACTCGCATTAAAGGAACAAAAAAAAAAAAAAAAAACCTGGGGGTCTAGTATGTACAGGAAAGAGTAAATGATTAAACAGCATAAGTTCGCAACTTCAGGAAAAATTGCTGTCAAATTAACAAAGCCCATAATAAAATCTACGGCAGTAACTTCATATGCTGTCTAATTTTTGTTTTATTTTCTTTTGTGCTTGTATTTCTTTGTAGTTTTGTTCACAAAATGTATGAAAATTATTGAAAGTATGGTAGTATTTTTGAGAGAATGAGTATCTATATCTGAGAGCATAAGAAAAAACTTTGTCAAAATAAAACATATTCTATCTCTCGACTGCTTTCTCGGGCTGGTTGTTTTGTGTCAATTTGTATGGAAAATTGGTTTTATGCCGCAATTCTGTTTGATCATTTAGAGTGCTAAACTATTTCACAAAAATGTTGCTTGTAAGATTTTACATAAAATTGCTGAGCAATTCTCATACCTATCAGCTAAAATCTGGAACACATTTCCAGCCCTGGCTAATATTTATTTGGTGTTGAACATTAATTTGTATTTTTGCTTTATTCAGAGACTTATAATAGAATGTCATGGTGAACATTTGAGCAGAATATTTTAATCTGGGGATATACCCACACAGAAAGAAAAATTCCTGCAATAAACACGTTTAATTGAAAAAAAAAACAAAAATCAATTAAAAACTTAATTAAATCAATTAAACTTTTGTTTAAAAATTTAATTTAATTAAAAGTTTAATTGACTCAATAAAATTTATAATAATTTTCGGTTTATTTTTCAATTAAACGTGTTTATTGCAGGAAATATTTTTTTGTGTGTATTTAGGGTTACTTTTTTGTCGTATTTTTCGAAAGGGAAGAAGAAGACCCGATCCACGAGGAGCAGAGTTGTAGAAACTATAAAAATGTTCGCCTTAAGCCTTTAATAAAGTGCAAAGGCTTGACGGGTTTTCATACCGTTTCACCAAAATAATGTCCGCAAAACAGCTGAAACTTCTACGCCAGTTTTTTTTATTGTTTCTTCTGCTCTTTTGCTAGTAGCCTGCAATTTTTTTTTCTATGCTCTACAGAAATTTAATAAATATATTGAGTGAAAATTTAATTTTTTCTTAGAAAATTACTTGGTTCGTTGCATATTTAGTCTCTAACATTGTTTTTTCCTTTAGCTATTGCATTTGTTTAACTGGACACGAATGTCAATGCCCCAGTATACATGCAATAAACATTTTTATTGTTGTTGTTGTATTTTTGTTAGTTTTCATTTCACATTGCTTAAGTATTTGTTTCCAATATGAAAAGACACCATGGACTTTGGCTCGTGCCATAAATACTCGTACTTGCGGACTCACTACTCACTATGGATGGTCTTTTCAAAGTATACACATACACACAGTTAAACAAAACACTCATACTCTTATACATACATACATACATACATACATACATACATACATACATAAATATGTATGTATGGTATATTTATGCATATTAAGGAGGATATTGGTACTCGACTTCATAAATTTACAGTGGATAAGGGAGAGTATTTAGGGGTGGCTTTTGTTGTGCATTCTATTTTTATATTTATTTCATTAGATTTACTGCCTGGTTGGATATTGGAGTTTATGGCGTTCAGTCCTTTTTTTTTTTGACACACACATGCTATGGAAAAATATGTGTATTTGTGTATGCATATATTTTTTATTAAAAAAAAAAGAATTGTGTAATTTTTTTTTCTTTATTTGTACCTGTATTGTTTTGGAAATATGATTTTTGTAAAGCAGTTTTTTTCGACCTTTTTTATTTCTACTAAGTTTTGGCTATTTTTATTTTCACTAAATCCTGTGATAAAAACTTTATTTATTTTGAAAGGATTATTAGCAACTGAGTGCAGATAATGGAATAAATTATTAACACGTTTGCGAACATTCCAACAGATCAACAATTTATATTTCATGCGGGGATTAGACAAATGAGAAATGTTGTTATTGATTTTGAAATTTATTAACCAGTCATTGAAAGCCAGTTATTGTTTTGTGAAATTATTTGCATATCATTTAAATTAAAAATATTTAATTGCTAAATAACAAGCAATTGCTGTTGAATCCAGAGGTGTTTCCTTTGAAACATTATACATTTACATTGAAAGATTTATTATTGCTATTTTTTTTTGGGTTAAGCCTTTAATTGGCAATAAAGTTTTCCTTGTTATTCATTTTGACAGTTCTTGGTTTTAAGTTTTATTTGATTGTTCATGATTAAGTCGACACAAGCTAGAGATTAAGGAAACTTTAACACTTTTATAACAATTGTATAACAGTTAGACTTCTTATATAACAGCTAAGAAAATATACGCAATAGCAACGTATTATTTTTTAATACTTGGAGCATGATTTTATAACAGTTGTCATTCAATTTGACAGCTCTTGGGTGCCTATTTCTAAGTTTTATTGGACTAAACCTTAACTGCCTTATTCATAAAAAATAATTTTGCTTTATGAAGGGTTTATAAAACAAATTTTATATGAAAAACTGAACCGCCTATAAATCAAAATTATTTTTACAAAAATAATTTTGCTTTATGAAGGGTTTATAAAACAAATTTTATATGAAAAAGTGAACCTCCTTAAATCAAAAATATTAAAAAATTTTTTTTATAAAAGCTACATATGTATAAAAATTGTATTGTATTTCAACGTATGTATAGTTTTTTAAAATGCACTCAATAGCTACTGGTTACGTTTTATTATAATTGTTTCATAATCGTATAACAGTTTTTAATATGTGTTTCCTTAGTGGAAAGACTGCGTATTCCTTTTTCATCTGATTTGATAGTTAAGGTTTTTTTTGTGAATTTCAGTTTTATTTGACTTTTCATCATGAAATAGCTTCACACTAGAGCAGCTACGTCCAAACACACATATTGTGATATTTGCATTTGAGGTAAACAGCTTTGAAAGCTCTTAAATTTTTACTTGTTTCTTTGCAGAATAAGAGCAAGCACTGTTGTCGCAGAGATCTGTTTGTGAAAGCACAAAAAGCTCTTTATAAAAGTTTGAACATTGTGCATATGGCTTGGACGTAGCTACACTAGAGTAAAAACTTGTACATTTTTATAATTTGTTGGGAAAAACAGAATAAGAGCAAGCACGGTTGTCGCAGAGATCTGTTTGGCTGTTGTGCTCTCGTCGATGTGAAAGCACAAAAAGCTCTTTATAAAAGTTTGCACATTGTGCATATGGCTTGGACGTAGCTGCACTAGAGTAAAAACTTGTACATTTTTACAATCTGTTGGGAAAAATATAGGTTTTTCTTGAAATTAAACCAATAATTGTACTGAAAGTTTAAGGGATTAGGTAAATTTGCAATCGTTAATCACTGTCTAGCACCCAAAGATTGGCTTAAAAACATTTTTATATTGTATAACAGTTTTATAACAGTTGTATAACAGTTTATTTTTTATAGTATAACAGCTTGTTATAACATTTTTATAACAGTCGTACAATAGTTTATTTTTTTAATTGGATTTAAGGCAGGAAGCTCACTTAGCAACACCTGGCTACAGTTTTTAACACTTGTAGCATGATTGTATAACAGTTTTCCACATTTTACAACAGTTGCAAAGTTGTTTTTATGCACCTAAATTGCTTGTACAGGTATGGAAAGGTTGCAACGTATGAAAAAATAATGTTTTTTAATGGTTAAACACCAATACATTGGCTCAAAAGCATTTTGATATTGTAGAACAGTTTTATAACAGTTTAGTTTTTATAGTATTACAGCTAGGAAGCTCATTTAGCAACACCTGGCTACAGTTATTAATACTTGTAGCATGATGTATAACAGTTGGAAAATTGTTTTTACATAGACTGCTGTTATATTACAGGTTCGAAAATGTTGCAACTTATAAATATATTTTTTGTATAAGAGTTATATGTATATGTACATTTTTAATGCTTAAGTATATTTTCAATCTTAATCATTGGCTTACAAATAAGGTTGTATCAATAGCGTTTTTATATTGTTTAACAGTTTATTTTTTATAGCATAACAGCTAGGAATTTCACTTAGGAACAGCTGGTTACATTTTTTAATATTTGTAGCATGATTGTATAACGGTTTTCCATATTTTATAACAGTTTGAAGTTGTTTTTACACAAACTGCTGTTATTTAATAGGTATGAGAAGATTGCACCTTATGAATAAAATGCTAAATGCATAAATTTTATATGGTATAACAGTTGTATAACAGTTTACTTTTCTAGTATAACAGCTAGGAAGATAACTTAGAAATCGCTGGCCAAATTTTTTTAATATGTAACAGTTGTATAATGTATAACAGTTCTCAAGTTTTTTACTACTTGCAGCATAATTGTATAACAGTTTTCAAAATTTTATAAAAATATGAAAAATGGTTTAAGTGCTTTTTCTAGGCTGTCCCTAGTGAGAAATTTTGTTTTTCGAACATTTTATTATTTTGTAATGGTTTTGAAATTGCATGATGTATTTAAAAATATTTAATTTTTGTTGGTGAAGCGTGTCTAGATGCATTTCGTTGCTGCTGGAGCTGTGGTATTAATTTTGACAGGCGTTAAACAAAAATAAAATATTAAAATATGAGGTATTTTCGTTATTTGGTTCTCCAGCAAAAAAAAAATTAAGTGAAGAAAAATGCAAAAATCGCAGTTAGAAAATATTATTCACAATAAGGGGAATTTATTCACAATTGGAACCTCAGGGAAATGGGAAATATTGCCAGGGAACAAATTATGCACGATAGAGGTGATGTAAGTTCTTTTCCCGTTTTTTTTAACAGTTTTGCAGGGTTTATAATATTTTAAATTTATTTTAAACGTTTAAGCGATTTTGTAAAGCTTTTAGTGACATTATAACAGTTACAAGATTGCCTTATCTGTTTAGAGAAAGTCTAATTTAAAAGTACATATTTAAGTGTTTTGCTAGTGACTTTCTTTGCCCTAATTGCCAGCTCTCAGCTGGATATGATTGAAATTCTCAATGTATGTATTTATCAATCAATTTCAAATTGAAAAATGCTACATTTAGAAACCCACTTACACGGACATGATTAGCAGTGTTGGCATTTAAGTAGCTGAACATTCTTAGCACAGCAGTGTATGTATGTAAGTATGTATTTTTATATACATATTTATCTATTTTTTTTGGATAAAAAAAATCCATTTTATTTTTGCTTATTCAATCACTGTCGTTGTATCAACAGCAAAATACACATGTAGTTGTATTTAACTTGGTTGTAAATTGAGATTTTTGTTAAGCACAATTCCACACATGAGCATGCACACACATGCACACACACACACACACACCAATTGTGTTTGATTGTGTACATACGTACATACATTTGATGTATGAGAAATTTTAAAAATTTCTTTTTTGCTGAAATTGTATTTGTTTGTTGCCAGGATGTTGTCTCAGAGCAAATGTTTACTAAAATATGCGGATACAACAGCTGAGGTTACAATAGTAAATATTGTTAAATACGATATTGTTCTACACTCATTGATACACAAACACACAAATGCATTTAAATTTAAATACTTGTAGAACAAAAATGTAGAAATGATGTTGCTACAGTTCCCACATTTCGATTGCATAGTTGCAACACAACTCCAACGTGTGCACGTGTGCGTTTACGTGTGTGTGTGAGTGTTTGTGTTAAAATATCCCCCGAGGGTTAAATGTCTTCTTGTCTAACAGTTTTGTAATAAAAAACAAAAACAAATTCCTCATTGCAAAAAAGGGAAATAAGTGCATTATATAATGCAAGGATATTTTCGGTATTTGTCTGTATGTCTGTCTGTCCTACCATACGTCTGTGTGTATGTATGCAATTCTCAGCTTGAATGGACAAATGAATGGCTGAATTGCTTGTACAGTTAGATGGAAAGATAAATAAATGTATATATGTGTGTAAATCATCAAATGGATGGATGTACATACATATACAAACATACATTGTGTTGGTCAATGCATTAATCTTTTTTTTTTCTTTGCTTTTTGTTGTTGTTGTTGTTATTCTTTAACTACTTAGACATGCTGCATCAATAAAGTCAGAGGGTATTGTGCCAGGGTGCAAGTGATTAACCTTAATGTGCTTTTCCTCTGATTTAAGGTAAAATTTTACCAAGTTTCCAAATTGTTTTGTGTGTTTTTTTTTTGGGGGGGGGGGGTGAAGTTAGAGCAACTAACAAGCAGTGTAATTATGGGAAACTGCTGAGGTTAAATGATTAGTAAATTTCTGTACGTGTAGTTTGAAAATTTAATTGCTTCAAAAAGGGCATTTATGGTCATTAATAAATAAAAAAAAGAAAGGAGTATACTGCATAAGGTTATAATTGCACAAAGAAATTAGTAGCAATTTAAAATTACTGCTGAAACAGCTAATTCTCATTAAATTTAATTGTTTTACAATATGAAAAGGAGCTTGGGAAATGAATTTAATTTTCTAGCTTTATGTTTAAATAATCCTCAGTTTAAACAGACAATCCAGACGGGGAATTTAATATTTTTAATTTTTTTATTGGGAATTTTAATGAATAAAAATGGGCAATCTTGAAGGTTCTATTAAACATGCCATAACAAAACTATAACCATACATAATTCCGCCAAAAAAACCGACTTCAATGCAAAGATCTGATAAAACATGTTTGAAAAAAAAATTTATGGGACCAAACTGAAAGTAAACTCTTTCAAACAAAAAAAATTTAAATCTGCACGCGAAATGTAAAATTAAATATAAATGGGCGTGACGCCGCCCATTTATATTTAATTTTATATATACTTTAATGTGCAGCGTCCCCAGTGAGTAGGGTTGGAACCTCCTGGGAATTGTTTACCGGATGTATGAGCTAGTTGGCACCTCACTGGGCCAAACGCCTGTAACATTAAATGGCAGAACCACGTAAAATAATATATTAAATTTTAATGGGCGTGAGTCCGCCCATATTTTAAATGCCAGATTGTGTGTTTTTCAGAGCTGAGGGTGTGTGTTTAGTAGAACCACGTGAAATGTAATAATAAACTTTAATGGGCGTAGCCCCGCCCATTTTTTCAACATTAAAATTGTGTAATTACAAGAACCAAAGGTGTTTGTGTTCTAGGCCTCGCAGCAATCAACTAAGTAGCATATTATAAAATTAAATAATAAAAATTGTGGGCGTGTCCCCGCCAATTAGAAGCTATAGCCTCTCAGACAAAAAAGGAATTTTTACAATCGGTCTAACATGTACCGAGTTATAAAGTAACAATCTCAAAGAAAAAATACAGACGAATTTGATAATCTCCTCCTTTTTTTAAGTCGGTTAAAAACAGCTGTTCGAACCACTGTATTTGATTATAGGTGACTCGTTATAATGTCATAGCCACAACCATAACCAGTGTTGCCAGTTTAGGGGGATTTGTCCCCAAATTGGGGACTTTTTTCGCGATTGGGATGAAAATTTCGTATTGGGGATTTGGGAATGTGTTGGGTAGGATAACCAAATTTGAGGGCAATTTTTTTGGGTTTTTTTATAACTGATGGTAACAAGCATGATTTTTGAACTAAGAAATATGCGTCTGGCAAGTCTAAAAATGTGTGTTACTATTCATAGTAAATGGTTTCTAATAAAGAAGTATCAAGGCAGAGTAATTATTAATGAACACTATCAAAACAAAAATACGCAACAAAATACAATACTTAGAATAAACACACACTTTAAAAATAATTCAATTTGTTGTGATAAATTTAATACTTCTGCTGAAATGCTAAAAGGTTTTAATACAAGTACTATGTACAATAAAGTTTCTGAGGCTGATACAGCAGAAGATGTCGAATCTGAAGTTTTTGAAATGGTAAACTTTGGTTAAAAATTTTTTATACTTGTGTATATTAAACTATGCGTAATTTTTTCTTTACAAAGATTTACGTACCTTTTCACAATGTATGGTTAAAAGATAACAGAGACCTTAACTGTCAGTTTTGTATGAAGAACTGTCAGTTAAAGTTCGCGTTAACTCTTAACCATACAGTGTGAAAAGGTACGTTACTCGTAAAGTACAGATTAAATTTATATGAATGTAAATATAGCTATCGATATAAATTAATTTTATTGAATAAAGATGCTATGTTTGTCCTTATTTTTCAAATAAAATTAAAAAAAAATATTTTTTTCACAAAAGAAAAAATTTGAATCAAAAAAACTCAATTTGGGGATTTTCAAGAATCTAAATTTTCCAAAGCTTAAACTATAATAATTTCAAAGAAACAAGAAAAAAACTTCTTCCAAGTTGTTTATATGCACATATACATATTTCCTTTTGGCTTCTTCTCTAATTGCACAAGAACTTTGCTGACCTTAATTTGTTTGCCTTCATTACATGAACATAAAGCAAAAACAAAATGTAATTGATAAATAAATTCCAATTTGTAGATTTGAATTTCAATGCTGGCATTGAACCAAACTAAAAAATCTAAAACAAAAATACCAAAGCTGCCAAACAAAGTTCAATTTAATGTGTTTCCTGTCAATGTTTGTCGTTTGCGAAGTGCAAAAAGTCATTTGGACAAATAAGTAAATGAAGTAAAAAGAAACATCAAAAAACTAGAAAGGAAAGAAAAGAGAATATAAGAGGAAAGCTGACAAGTATTTTGAATATGGAAATTAAATTTAGACATCTTCAAGAAAAAAAATCAATGCTAAGCTCGTTAGAAAAATCATTAAAAATTCTTAATAGTTCTAAAAAAAAGCTCATAAAATTACATGATTGACAATTTAATGTAAATGACCACAAACATACGTTTCGATATTATTGTTTTGTTAAAAAGTTAACCAGATATTTTAGCTTGTCCCCGCAAGAATTTGAAAATTTATAAGTAAAATATATTTTAGCAAGCATAATTTAGCAAGCATAACATATTTCGCAAGCTTTCTCAAAGGTTGTTGATGTAGTTAGAGAATTCGTTTCCCTAATAAAATCTACTGCTGTTTTAATTTAAGATATACATTTATTTTCCACTATCGCGAAATTGTTGAGAAACAATTTTTTTTCAAGTGTTTCTCCAAATTTGATTAATAATAATTAGAGAAAGTATACTTGTTCTCAAATCTACATCAATATTTATGTAAAAAACGAATCCTTTTGCCATATCAAGAAATGTTTGAAAAATGTTCGAAAATAATTTTTTATACCAAATCTGTATTGTTTCTAGTTAAAACAAAAAAATTTTCTTAAGAAGTTTAGTGTCATATTGGCTTGATCAATGATAACTTCAAAATCTGTTAATATTGAGAAATATATTTTTTTCAAGTGTTTCTCAAAGGTAGCTTATTCATGTAGAGGAAGGAATAACTTTTGGTGTTGAGTGATTGAGTGAAGACTAAAATATACGTATTCAATTCAACGTCATTTTCAGTGTGAAAAAGAGTTTTTCCCAGGCTCGGGAAATATTTGTTGGATCAATGTTGTCTTCATTCCTTAAAAGTCGCAAATTTTGTTTATGTTGAGAAATATATTTTTTCTCAACTATTTCTCAAAGGTAGGCTTATTAAATTTAAATTTATTTGAAAAAGTTTTGAACATAAGCTTTTATACCAAATTTTATTATTTTCTGGTAGAAATATAAATTATTTTTCCAGGTTCGAGAAATATTGGAAAACAAAAAATTTTTCCTCAAAAGTTTAGTCTAATGCTGTCTCAATCAATGATAAATTCAAAATCTGCTAAGATTGTCAAACATATTTTTTTCAAGTGTTTCTCAAGGGTAACTTATTCATGTAGAGGAATAATTTTTTGGTGGTGGGTGATTTAGTGAAGACTAAAATATTCGAATGCAAATATTGATAATTTTTGGTTTGAAATAAAAGTGTTTTTTCCAGGCTCGAGAAATATACGAAAAAACTTAATTCTAGTATTTATAGGGTCAATGTAGTCTTAATCTGTTAAAATTTGCAAATTTTGTTTATGTTGAGAAATATATTTTTTCTCAACTTTTTCTCCAAGGTTGTTTATTAAATTTTAGTGATTGAAATTTTGAAAACGGTTGGAGAAAATACTAGTAATAGCTTAAATTAAAAATTAAATGATTTTAAATTAAAATATACAAGTTTTCCAGTTCCAAACTGATATCTAAAATCTTTCAAACAGTTTGGAAGTTACCTTTCATGCTGAACAATATACATAATTAATTGCTTTCAAAAGTGTTAATTAATCTTGCTTTAATTGCATGAGTTTTACTACAAGAAAAAAATGTTTAATAAATTTCTTTTTAAATATTGAAAATTTTGGGCATGAAAAGGTATTCTTAAGCGATAAATTGTGAAAATTTTCCTATTTTGTGGTTATTGAGCATGATTAAGATATTTTTCTTTCTCTGGCTTGTAGTAATCTTGTAGTAAAATTGAATAATATTCATCACGTCATTACGTGTAGTAAATATATCATCATCATCATCATCACTTGATGGTTGTTGTGTAAGTTTTTTTTAAGTGAAATGAAAAGGAAAATTTACAAGTTAAATTTGGACATGTGTTACATTATAATGAAAATTCATTACACATAAATTAAAACAGAAAAAGGTATAGTATTAAAAATCCATTAAAACCATAATTAAAATTCTCACAAAAGAAAGTGTAAATAACACATGCACAAAAAGAACACATACATACATACACACAAATAAATGTATGTGTTTACACTTGTGTATGCACGACTGTTGGCATATGTCGACACCAACAAGAATTTTAATAAAATGAATAAGAAAAACCAGAGGCAGACCACATATGGAAATAAGATATTAAAATTAAATCATTTATAATATTTTTTATTTTTTAATCTGTTAAATACGAGTATTTTCAGATTTTTCGCTTTAAAAGCCTTTAAAACATATTTTAGAAACTCCCTGGAACTTTAGATATTTATTTCTGTGAAACTGACTTAGTAATAGAGTGTTGGGATTTTGGGGATTTCTTGAAAAATGTGTAGGATATTATCATATTGCAAAAATTACTTCATAGCGTAGTGTTAAAAATGAGGACTTCTTCCACTGCTTAAACTGCCAAAATTAGCTTTTAATTTTTTTTGGGATACGGGGATTTTTTTCAAGGAATTACTGTGTATGGAATTTGCACACGGATCTTTGTAAAATTGTTGAGAACTTTTTCGGATAAAAAGTTTTGTTATTGGGGCTTTGGGAGTTTGTAAATTGTCATAGAAATATTTGGCAATAAAATCCCCTTGCATTAAGAAATAAAATACTGACTTGCGGAATTTTGGGAATTTGTAAAGTGTTGCTGGGATTCATTAAAACCAATTAATTTACGCTTATGTATACTTATACTATATGGTAGTGTTAGAAATATGGTATATACCGATAGTTAGAGACACAGTGATGTCTTTGGGATTTTTGGAGATTTTGAAAATTTTCTTAGGAATTGCTATAGTTAAAAGGTTTATGCACATATTACTTTACTTTTGTTAAATATTTTGAGGTAAAATTTCTAATATTTGGGATTTTCTTACATTGCACTAATACCGTGGTATTGCCAAAAAAAATTATATCAATAAATGCTTAAATTTCAAAAATAGGTTTTTGGAATTTTGGAGATTTGTTATATTTTTAGGAATCGCTATAGTAAGCTTTTTTTTAACCATAACAATGCACATATAACTAAGTAATATTAGAATAAAATTTTCCCTTACATTATTTATTTTCCGATATTGAAACCTACACCACGGTTCCTTGGTAATATTGGAGATTTGTGATTTTTGTTTTGGGAATTGTTAAAACTTAAATCTAATATACAATATTTAGTTTTATTTAATATATAGTTTCTTCAATAATACTCGTATAAAACAATATTAATACATTAAACATGCAAAGTTTCTCTAACTGAAAATTACACTTAATTTACAAATGGATTTTTTTGTAATAATCACACTGAGAAATACGAGGGCGGTTCGGAAACTTCTTAGCCTATCAATGAAAGAGAATAGTTAGTTTTTCAAAAATATTTTTATTATTCAATATAATCTCCTGAAACTTCAATGCACTTAGTCCAACGCTTTTCTAGCAATTCTATCCCTTGATTAAAATAGTTTTCCTCAAGGTCTTCAAAATAGTGGTTTACAACTGTAATTGCATCTTCATTTGAGGTAAAACGCTTGCCAGCAAGGAATTTCTTTATATTTGGGAACAGGTAAAAGTCACTGGGAGCCAAATCAGGAGAATAAGGTGGGTGGTCAAGCAACTCGTACTTTAATTCGTTGATTTTAGCCATTGTTAAAACACTCTTGCGCGCTGGTGCGTTGTCTTGATGAAAAATTATTTTTTTGTGTTGTAAGCCAGGACGTTTTTCTCGAATTTGTACATTTAATTGATCCAAAAGGTTGCAATTGTACTCTGAATTTATTGTTTTACCCTTTTGCAGATAGTCCATCAATAAAATACCTTTGAAGTCCCAAAAAACCGTTGCCATAACCTTACCAGCCGATTGAATTGCTTTTGCCTTCTTTGGGGCACTTCCTCCAGCTTCAGTCCATTGTTTGGATTGTTCTTTTGTCTCTGGAGTATAGTGGTGGATCCAGTCTCATCAACAGTTATGAAACGACGCTTAAAATCCATTTTATTTCGCTTAAAACGATCCAAACAAGCTTGAGAAATGTTCATTCTTATGCGTTTTTGGTCGACTGTTAACAAATGCGGCACCCATCTTGCAGAAAACTTTTTCATCTGTAGTTCTTCATGCAAAATTAAATGGACTCGATCATTTGAAATGCCCATGATATTAGCTATTTCACGCACTTTTATTCGTCGATCATTTAATACCATATCATGCACTTTGGCTACAATTTCTGTTGTTGTTGCTGTTTTTGGACGTCCACTACGTGGTTCATCTTCAGTGCTTGTACGACCACGTTTAAATTCAGCAACCCAATTTTTTACTGTTGCATATGAAGGAGCACTTTCACCTAACACATTCACCATATCATTATGAATTTCTTGTCCCGATAAACCTTTTTTATGTAAATATTTAATGACACCACGCATTTCTAATTTTTCCATTGTTAAAAAATCGCGGATGCGTCTTTTGTGAACACCTGTTTCTATATGAAGGAGTTGCCAGATCGAAACAAAATTTAACATGTGTTCATAGCAGAGATGGAACTTTCCAAAACACTTAACTTTTTTCTGTTTATACCGCGCTTTTTGTGCTAGGCTAAGAAGTTTCCGAATTGCCCTCGTATTGTATGCTTAAAATAAATAATGTATTCTTTGTTCCAAAACTTCCAACACAAACTTTTACATACATTTTGATATCTTTTGTTTGTAAATGTAATAAATATACACACATTGTGAGCACAAAAATTGTATTTAAATGCGTATGAAAATTCATAGCTGACACACAGACAGACAGACAGACAGACAGACACGCACAATAGATTTATCATTAAATACATACAAGCAAACACCCAACTCCATAAACATAAATCATTTACGCCTTTATAAGGAAAACAATTTCTTGTTGAAGCCTTTATTGTAATAAAATTCCCTTTTGTTGATTTCCTTTTTGAGAAAAATTACTTTCATTTTATTGAAAGATTATGGACATGCACAATATGGCAGTTTTATGGCCATGATGATAATGTGTATTATCACATTTAAAAGCATATACACACTACAGATACTATAATGTTTTTATTTGATGTTTCAATTCAAGTTAATACTTCTATAAAAAGGTTAAATAATAAATAGAAAAATGTTCTTATCGATGAAATAAGACTTATTTATGTGTATGTGTGTGTGTCTTTGTGCATAGGGCTTTTTTGGGGGAAAAATTAAGGATTATTTAATATTATTTGAAAATAATTTTATTTATATTAGCTCCAATATAATCAATATTCAGCCAGAGTATTTTTATTGCATTACCAAGTTGTATTTGAGTTTATTCCTTTATTTTTTAAGGTGGAATATTTAAAATTTAAGCTGCTTTTCACGGTAGTGGCAAAATGTTCAATCTGGGATTTTGGAAATTTTTTAAAATATTTTTGGGAATTTATTAAAATGTCCATGTGGAGGGTATTTTATAAAAATTGCACAATTTAATGGTACAACTTGTATATATTTCATTGCAAAAAATATGTTTTCAAGGTTGTGCGAAATATTTGAAAATTCCTAGAAAAAAAGTTTTTCCCCACTAGAAAAATAAAATTGTACCAACAAATATTTCGAGTATTTCGAAGCTTTACATGATATTTGTAAAATTTTGCAAAATCCTTAAAACATTTATGAAAGTTTATATATGTACATATGAATGTGCCCTTAGTTGCTCTAAATCATGTGCATTTTTGCTTCGAAATATCAAATAAATCTTAAAAAAACTTCCACAAATATTAAAAAAATATTTAAAAAAATTTATATACATAAATCGAGACTAGCACAACTCTAAATTAAAATGCTGCGAAATATAATAATATTTTTTAAACTGTTCAAATGTTATCTACTAAATATCTCGTCCAAAGGAATATATGACTTAGACTACTTTCATAATTAAGGGTACAACATATCGACGGGTGGTTATTGGTTTGCCGCAGTAACAATGTATTTTTAATAAAACAAGTAACCATCCAACGATATGTATATGTGTGTTGCCAAAAAAAAATGGATGAGAACACGCCTTTTAAATTTTATTTAAATTCAATATTCACTATGAAACTTAACAGCAATCCTGGGGGCAAATTGCGGCACTCTTTATCGAACGAAATTACGAAATATTTCCATAGAATTTATACGGAGATATTTTTAAATTTCGAATCGTATCGAATGCCGTAATTTGCCCCCAGGTCTTTTGTAACGACTCAATTTCTAACTGTAAAAAATGGGCGTAGCCCCACCCATTAAAATTTTATATAATATTTCACTTTCTTTTACTTAACCGATTCTTAAGAAACTTTGCACACATCCTAAGCTCTTGTTTTTAAAAAGGTGGGCGGAGACACGCCCATTAAAATTCAATACTATATTTAATGTGCTTCTACTTAATGGGCAGCCACGCCTATTAAAACTTATAAATAAGTTGTATGTACTTCCACTTTCCCGATCCTCACGAAACTTGGCAAGCAGTTTGGGCCCTTGAAATGACACGATCTTGCATTTAAAAAAGTTGGCGGGACCACCACGCCCTTTAAAATTTAACATTATATATCACGTGCTTTTATTTTAACAATTTTTACGAAACTTTGTACACACCTTGAGCTCTTAAAAATATTTAATCTTGCGCTTAAAAAAGTGTTTGGGATCACGCCCACAAAAGCTTAGCATTAAATTTTACATATGTACTTGTACTTCTCCGATCCTCACAAAACTTTGCCAACAGTTTGAGCTTTTAAAATTACATAATCTCTAACATAAAAGTCGGCGGGGCCATGCCCATTAAAACTTAATATGTATTATATTTAACGTGCTTCTGCTTGACCGATTCTTAGCAAACTTGACGCACAACTTGAGCTCTGAAAGTAAAGAAAAAGTAAATGTTAGAAAAATTTAATCGACTTTAAAACTAAATGGTGAAGAGCTAAAAATAATTTAGATTCAGTAATATAAAACAAAATCGTATATAATGCTATTCGAATTGAAGATGATTCTATTATATCTGTTGTGTACCACACTACATTTTCTAGAAAATTTTTACTTTCCCCCAATTCTCACATTTCCTTTGTTTTTATCTTACATCTTGTTAGAAAAACCACTAAAATAAATACATAAATTACACCTTTAGTCTGCATATAATTTTGCAGCTTATTTTATTTATTTTTTTACTTTTGTGCCAAAAACCACACAAAATGCTCGTGAACGTACATTTGTGTGTAAGTGCGTTAGAAAAAGCCAGACTAGACTGTGCGTGTGCTTTTTTAAAGTTTTAATTACAGTATGTTTTCTACCCTGTAACCAAAATACCATTATTTAACACTTGTTTTTTTGTTTTGTTTTGTTAAACCACAGAGAGTGTTGTTTACATCGCATAACAACAAAAACGGCAACATCAATAAATTATAGACGTATTAGCAAGCAATAAGGTGGCAACACTATTGCAACAGTTAACCGGTTAAAAGTTTAGTTCACAAATAAAATTAAATCTTTGAGAGTGTGAGACCAAGTGTGAGTATGTCTAGGTGAATAAATGCAAAAAAAAAAATATTGAAGTTTATATGTATTTAAGTTCAAAGAGTGAAGTTGACAGGTTAATTTTGCCTCATTGGCTTTGCCTGCATGCTGCATATTGACTTTGTGGTTTTCGTAAAACAAAACTGGCAAATAACTGATTATATTTTGTTGGTTATGTTTGCAATAAATTGTCAAAAAGTTATTATATTTTCTGAAATTGGTTTAATTTTGTATTAAAATTAGTATAGAGTTATTTTGGAATTTTGTAGTAATACATTTTAATAAGCACAAATTATTTCCTAAATTTGCTTAAAAAAGGAAAATGTTCTTTCCCTTATTTGTTTACTTTTATTTACTTTTAAAGAATATTTATTATGTTGATATATTTTGATAAACTCTCAACTAAATTTTTAAATTATGGCCTACAAGAAGCAATCGTTCTTGAATCCAATACATTTTAAAATCATTCAAGTTTATTGACTTCAATATTGTAACTACACTCAATTGTTTTTATAGCTATTGCTATTTATGGCGCGATACAGGGGTTAGAAAATGATTTTCGTAACAAAATTAATCGACACTATTACAGTTATAAATTTATTTTTGCTTTGATTTCTTTGTACTTAAAAGCAACGTACGAAAATAAACGAAACAAATTGTTCGAATTTGTTTTGTTTCGTTCTTTGAAGTGAGTGAAAAAAACAGAGCAAAAAAAATGAGAAACATTTCTCAGTTTGTTTTTGTATTGTTTTTCCCCAGATCACAAACCAGAGAACACAGCCGATCGACTGTAAGCCGGCTAACAGCCGCCACCGGCCACAAACAATATATTAATTTAATCGTGCGCCGCTAGAAAATATAATAATGGGAAATAAATGGAAGCGTTTTGAAATATTTCCGGTGAATTTGACATTATCATATAATATAATATTATTGCATTGTATTTAACCAGGGACCGAAAATAACTGTTAATTTTGAATTTTTGATTAAAAAAAGCAACCTCAAGGAAATGTCGGAGAATGAAACCAAGTATACCATTTTGAAAGTCTTGGACCAAATTGTCAGAAAATGCGATGCTTTTTAAAAATCTGATTTTTATTTTTTCAGGCAAAAATAACAGTTATTTTTTGATTTTAATTTTTTTGAGCAAAAATAACAGTTATTTTTTAAGTTTTATTTTTTTGAGCAAAAATAAAAGTTATTTTTTGACTTTTATTTTTTCTAGCAAAAATAACAGTTATTTTTGACTTTTATTTTTTCGAGTAGAAATAAAAGTTATTTTTTGACTTTTATTTTTTTGAGCAAAAATAAAAGTTATTTTTGTGTTTTCAACCCCTTTGACAAAGAAATTATTATTTAATATTCCAAATATTCTTTTTTAAGTAAGTAAATTTAACGATTCACTATTGCAAACGCGCCAAAATTTATAATAAATATAATGAATTTATCACAAAATAACTTTTATTTCTGCTCAAAAAAATAAAAGTCAAAAAATAACTTTTATTCATGCTCGAAATAATAAAAGTCAAAAATAACTGTTATTTTTTTTCGAAAAAATAAAAGTCAGAAAATAACTTTTATTTCTGCTCGAAAAAATAAAAGTAAAAAATAACTGTTATTTTTGCTCAAAAAAATAAAAGTCAAAAAATAACTTTTATTTCTGCTCGAAAAAATAAAAGTCAAAAAATAACTTTTATTTTCTGACTTTTACGATAAAAGTTATAACAGTTACGGTCCCTGTATTTAACACATTAAGTTTGTTTTATACTATGTTCACACTTATGTTTTTAAACATGTTTAATACATGTTCACACTTATGTTTTCAAACATTTTTAAGACGAGTTTTCTAAGAACTAAACACACCCATTCACATTATATTTGAGATGTTGATGTTTTGTGAATAAATAAATTATTGTGTTTGTAAGAAATTTCGAACAATTATGCTTTTTGTTTGCTTTATTATTTTTAAACAACACATTTTTTTTTGCAAATAATGTAATATTTTTTAAGCAATTATTGTGTTCCAAATAATTTTTTTAACGTGCCGCAATTTAATAACAACACAAAGTTGCCAGAGTTATCAAAAACGCACTGAATCTACTCCATTTACGTGTTTATTGATGAGCTTAATTTTAAAACTTGTTATCTGAGATGCTTAACAAAACAAGTCAATGTATGGTAAAACATCAAAAAATTATTGTGTTTCAGCTCTTAAAGACGAATAGGACGTTAACACATAAGTGTTAACATAGTATTATATAGCTAAGTAGCAATTGCTATAACCGGGTGTCCTAACACACCTCTCTTCTTTTTTTAATTCCTAAGTTTCTAAAAAAGTACGAGTATGTTGTAATAACTTTACAAAGATTGTTATTATGTACATATGTATGTAGCAAATTAATTGTTTAAAATTAAAGAAATCTAACAATTCCTTTAAAATCATGCGCATTTTATGAGTTACTCCCAACAATTTTTGAAAAAATTTCCAAAATTCCAGATGAACGGTATTTGTGTGATGTTATAATAAAAGGAATATTTTTATATATACATATATTCTGATATTCCCAAAAATACTTTATAAAATTTCCAAAATTCCAGATGAAAAATATATTAAAATAGCTTGCAAGAATAACTAAATTTATGCTTTTTTAATAAATTTTTAATTACTAATAAACATTTTATTAAAATCATGCATATTTTTCTTTCGATACAGACGTTCCAATATTATTTTTTCAAATTTATTTAATTCCAAATGAACGAGTTTTGTGTTGTAAGGACGAGTTTTTCTTACATACATTTTTTATTCCCAAAAAGACTTTAAAAAGTGGGAAAAAAAATAAATCGTTGGTTGCATACAACCACGTTGAAAAATATATTTAAAATTTTGCAGGAAACCAAATCCCAAAAATTTTTCTAACAATTCTTTTCAAATCATGTGGGCGCACCTAATTTTTTTTTAATTTCAGTTTAATAATAATAGATTAATAGTAATAGTGTTAGGAAGAGTTTTTGTAAATATATACATATTCCCAAAAACACTTTCAAAAATATCCAAAATCCCATATAAACAATTTTTCTAACAATTCTTTTCAAATCATGTGGGCGCATCTAAGTTATTTTTTTTTAAATTTCAGATTAACAAATTTTGTGTTGTAATAGTGTTAGGAAGAGTTTTTGTAAATATATATATATATTCCCAAAAACACTTTCAAAAATATCCAAAATCCCAGATAAAAAATTTTTGGGCTGCATACCAAAACTTTTAAAAATATATTTGGCAAGAAAACTTAGCGTTATGATGTAAAAACATCATAAATTTCCCAAAAAACAGTTTAGAATTTTTCAAAATTCAAAAAAAATTTACTTGTAATAAATATCATGCAATTTCGGGCTACTCCTAAATTTTATTTTTCAAAATTTTCAAAATTCCAAGTGAAAAATTTTAATAATTTAAGGAATAGTTTTTTTATATATATTTTATATTCCCAAAAACAGTTTCAAAAATATCCAAAATTTCAGATGATAATAACTTTACAAAATATCTTTAAAAGTTTACTTAACTTAACATTGTGATCATTTCAATAAATTCCCAAAAAATAATTAAACATTTTCCAAAATCCCCAAAAATTCTTTTAAAATCATGTATATTTCGGGACACAGCTAACTTTTTCTTTTTAATTTTAGATGCAAGATTTTTGTGTTGCAATAGTGCTAAGACGAGTTTTCAAAAAGTTTAAAGTTTGGCAGGAAACTTTTTTCTTATGATGTTTTTAATAAATTCTCAAAAAAAAAAATTGTAAATTGTCCAAAATCTCCAAAAACATATTATGAACAAAAATTCTTTTCAAATCATGCACATTATCAGTGGCACTCCAATTTTTTTTTTTCAAAATTCCAAATGAACAGATTTTGTGTTGTAATATCCCCAGTTCATACAATCCAGGCAGTCGACTCGTCCAGAACATTTGCATGCCAAGTTTTACACACATCAGTTTTTCTTGAAGCAAGTCTCTTCAGTTCTTTTTTAAATTGTCCTATTGTTTTAATGCAGCAAATGAAATAACAAAAGAGAATTGAAGTGATTCTTACTCTTCCTTATTTTTTCCTTTCTCTCTCATGAACTTAGACTTGCTGCAAGCAGGGTGACCGATGACATTTTTCAAAAAGTGGCACCAAAAGGGGATTTTTCAAAAAAAAAAAGGGGGACAAAATTAAAAAAAAAACAAGAAAACTACATTAAATTTTTTTATTTTTAATATATTTTTATATAATTCACTCCAAAAAAAGGTGGGTAGACAGTCGAAAAAGTGGCAATTAGTCGGTCAAACGATCACGCTGGCTGCAAGAAAAACGAATGTGTCCAAAACATTGACTATGGATATCACTCAAAATAATGAATGTTTTTCATATAAATTTTCAACACAATTCAAATGTCTGGATTGTATAAGCTGGGACATATATTTTTTCATTTATTTTTACATTCCCAAAAATAATGAAAAAAATATCCAAAATTCCGAATGAAAATTTTTTTGGGATTGCATGCAAAAACTTTAAAAAATGTATTTAAAATTCTGTTAGAAAAATTTTTTATAGTTTTTAAAAATTCCCAAAACAAGTTTTAAAATTTTCCAAAATCCCAGACTAAAAAATATTTGCATAAAATGTTCTTTTTTAATTTTCAAAATTCCAATGGAACGTTACTTATGCTGTAATAATGTGAAGGAGCGTTTTTATATATACTTTATATCTATTATTAATGTTGCAATAATGCAAAAAAATTTATTTTTATATTAAAATCGTAAAACTTGATACTGAAACTATTATTAAACATCTATCTATCGCTCTTATAAGCAAATAGGAAATTATCCGTTTTACAAATTTCATGGTGTAAATTATGCTTAAAATCCCACATAAAAAAAGTTTGTAATTGAGAATAAAATATAGTTTTCAAAGGATATAGTTTGCTTTAAATTTGTTTGTGATCCTTTATGTATTTAATATATTGTATGTATATATTTCTATTTGTATTTATAAAAATGTTGCTCCCATATCAAAAAAAAAACTCTGCAGTTCTTTGTGTATCAAAAGAATTTTAACTTATATATTTTTTTCCTTTTGCTGGCATTCCGACAATTTTCCCACAAATTTAACATTGATTGATGGTTATATTTTTCCCAATTAATTAAAATGTTAGCGAGTGAGTCGCAAGCAAACAATGTGAACTTTGCTGAAAGACAGTGTAGCAAAAGTAAAACAATGCAGATGACACGTCTCAAAGTCGTATTGTTTTCAAAGTAAAAGGCACTGAAACCTATTCTTTTTTTTACAATAATAACGTGATTTTTTTTACAGCATTAATGAATTGTCATCATCAGAGAGAGAGAGAGAGAGGGGTGTGTTGTTATTTATTTACAAGAAAATAAAGTTTGTGGCAGAAGGACGAAAAATCGAAGCACAAGTTTTGTGAGTGATGCTGAAGAGTGAGTTATAAGAACTCCTAAAAAAAACTAATGACTTGCACTTATATTTCATTAGAAACAAAAGCATCACTCTTTGGTGATTTATTATAATATATAAACTTAATCACAGCTGGTGGGAGAATAAAAAATGAACGTTGCCATATTGCTTGCAACTTCCACAATCTCGATGCCCTACAGTGGTTAACACTTTTATTCCGGCTGCTTATAGAAAGACCAAAATCTAAGATAACTTATAGATTTGATCAGATTTCTGGGAAATTTCCGAATTTAAACAAGCGAAGTGGAAAGGAATTTTCCTTTGGATGTCAAACATCTGACACTCGGATTTGAAATCTGAGTGACGTAATTTTCTCCACAAAAGAAAGAAACTTTTTTTCAAGTTAAAAATTAACCAACTTTTTTCGAACGCCTTCTTAAAATACCGCAGGCAAGATGTTGCTCTCTCACTAAGGGCCAATTTCACCAACTCTATTTAAATATGAATTCATATTTAAATGTCGATTTTCATTATTTTTTGTATGGAAAAATGACTTAAATATGAATTGATATTTAGATAAGTCGGTGAAATTGGCCCTAAGTATCATGTATGTAAGCTTGTACATATGGGCAGTTCTATTGTGACGGGTGTGACAAAAATGCTAATGCGACTTCCAAGCATGTGAATCTTAAAAACGTTAAATAATAGATAGACAGTGAAATACCATAATTTCTGCTTAGAATAGTCATTAAAAGGCTGTGACGGGTGTGACCCTTCAAATATCAGTTTTTACAGAATTATTAATTAATTTTAGGATATATTCTGTAAAATCTTCCGTAGAATGCACACAAGTAATTTTGGTGTAATTAATAGTTAAAATTTTTCTTAAACAAACCAACTTTTTCGCAAATGCGACGGGTGTGACTTAGCGTGAAAAACTATGATTTTATGTACTACAAAGACTGGAAGGAAACTGGTTACAACTTTAGTGACTGTCATCTTTAATTATTTTTTTATACTAAATAGTTCAAAGTCTTTTTGATTGTGTTTGAAGACTTGCAGCCTGGAAAAATAAATTTTTCTTAAAAAAACTTTTTCGCAAATGTGACGGATGTGACCTCTTTGTGTGGCGGATGTGAACTAGTATAACATCTCGTAATGTTTGAAGAAATAAAACTTGTTATGCACTTTACTATATACTATATGTATATAATATCGTGCCATAACCGCAAAAAAAAAAGCTTAAGCGACATAATTTTCGAACTTAATTTTTTGACCAAAATCCATCATTTGCGATCGTAAATAGTTGATTTTCGTAAAAAAAAACACGAAGTCCAAAAAATGTGTCGCTTAAGTTATTTTAGCGGTTATGGCTCGATATGAAGTAATTTTGATGCTTGTGCTTATTCCAGGCACCAGATATTATGAAAAAACCTGTTTGAAGAGTTGCATTAATGAATTGTCTTCATCAGGGCCTTAATGGGTTAATAACAGCAATTCTTTTTTATGAACTACAAGGAAGCTGGTTACGTGTAACTTTAGTGGCTGCCTTCTTTAATGAATGCTGTGATTTAAAACCGCCAATTTTAGATGTATTACACTTTGACGTTCATTAGTTTTCTATTCTGGTCTTTCGTTTTCTTTCTATATAATAATTTTTTCCTTTTTCTTGCAAGGACTCTTTAACCATCATAATTTTCATAAAACATCTTCCCCTTCTCTCTCTCTCTCTCTCTCCTCTCTCTCTATATATATATATATCTCTGTCTAAAGATAAATTCAGTCAAGCTTTTTCTCTGGTTCCCTCTTATTATTTTTTCAATCCATGGAAAAATTAGCACTTTAATGTTGTTGTGACGGCCGTGACCAACTATTTTTTATAACTAATTACTCGAGGTGCACAAAATATTATTTTATTAGTAATTGCACTTACTATATTGTTATTGAAAAGTATTCAGTATTTTTTAAGTATACCTATAATTTCATTAAACGTTGTAAATTTTTGCAGTGACGGTTGTGACCAAAAATTTTTAAATTTCAATTAATCCAGAAAACTTGCTTTATAAGAATTTTTAAACGAAACTTCAGTAAAAACAATGCAAGCGGTTTTTATTAAAGTTGAGAAAGGACATAAAAGAAAACATAAAATTAAGACCAAACATGAAAATAGGGAGAGCAGAGTGTTCAGTATAAGCTCATTTGAAAGCGTTTCCAAAATTGATGAAAATAGCAACATTTGTATTTTTTACTTTGTCCATAATTGTTAATCCAATTGCCCATCTATTAAATTGAAAATAACCAAGTATACGACAGAGTTCCAAAACGGCAATTGATTTGTCTTTGAAAAAAGTGACGCTATAAAAAACTTGGACAATGCACCAGGGAATGACAATGATTAGTCACACATAAGTAAAAAGTCTTAATTAGCAACTACGTATAATCAAAATTTGTAGCAACTAGGGCTATAGCCGATTCCCACATATAAGAACATCGTTTATGCAAAAAACTAAAATACACTACAACTATAAATACTTATCGCCGGAGTGTGCTTATACTCAGAGTATGGATATTTAGTCGGACAAAAAAAATATACACATGATACTCGGGATATTTATTCATAATTCGCCACTGTATACATACATTTGTGTATATAAAATGCAATGAAAAATGTGTGAGTGTGCCTGTGTGTGTGACTGTTTGAAAACATGTTTTATGTATGTGTGTAAATAAAATAACCCCGTGTATACGCATGTGTTGCCGATTAATAGTCCGAGTATTTTTATACTCATTCGCATGATTGTATTTCATAAAGTCTATATATAACTTTTAGCTATAGTTGTTGGTGCTGCGTAATTAAAAAAAATGTGTACAAACATAGTTGTCGGATGTTTATAGTTATACGTATTCGGTTTAAAATTAATGTTTGCATATGAGCGTGTTTTTTTATTTTTAGCTCTACGCATTCATAGTTGCTTGACGGCCAATACTCAAAGAGTACTTAAAACGATACTTTTGTCATTCTCTGCAATGCACAGCTTTTCAAAAAGTCGCCGTCCTACCAAGCACTCAGCACATCAATTTCAAAGTTTATGCTCATGACTACAATGTTTCGCAACTTTGTGTCTGTACATGATATAAATTTCGAATCAGAACTGAATACAAACTTTGCATTGATACTTTTTGGAAGTCAGCCTCGGATGGAAATTATGGTACAATTGTACTTTTTATGGTACATTTTTGACCTCGTCGGTACCGTGGTACTACCGCGAGTTACTTGGTATAATTTAAAAATGCCAATGTTCCACTATATGGTAACATTTAATTTTTTTGGTTGTGTTTTATTTTAGACGGTCAGCTTCCCTGTTTTTGTTGCAATGCTGTTGTCAAGGCAAATTCATGTACCAGATTGTATCAATTCTGCAACAAAAAATCTGTCTAGTAATTTAACTGTACCTGTTAACTTGACAGCACCTCGTACATGAACTCGACTTGGCTGTGGTTATATTTATTCTTGGTAACTACATATCGCTCCTTTACTTCAATAGTGTGTTTTAGGTTTTATCGCGCATTTTTTTGCGCATAACTTAGATTTTATAGTGCATGAAAATAACAGGCCTGTTAATAAGCAAAATTTGTAAAATAACCGATCTCTAACAAGTCTAATCTACGAATGTACCCTTATGAATGTAATATTTAATATTTTTTTAATGGAATTTTTTATTTATTTTTTGTTAAGTTTCTGTTTTTTATTGTTTACTTCTGAATTTTTTACACATTTTTTTACGTTTCCGTTCTTATTAATAAATATTAAAAAAATGGTACCGTCATGGTCCAAAAAGGACATTTTGTTTTCACAGTTGGTACAAAATCCAAGAAGTCATTTTCTTTCCCTGGGTAGCGCTCCTGGCGATGCCTGTTTAAGGGAAACATCAAGCAAATATTTCTGTTCTATTGAAAATAAAGTTGTCAAAGACAAAAAATGTTCGCGGAATACTTTTCAATATTTTTTTTTTTGTGAAAGGTACATATGTATGTATATAAGACTCAACACAACACTCAACTTATTTGTTTTGTTTGCTGTTAACGAAAATTAATGGTTTCCAAATAATAAATATAAAAAAAAAGTCTTACAAAAGCAAAGAGTGATAAATAAAAACGTACAGACACAAAAAAGCCACCGCAAACGATGCAAAAATGATGATGTTGGAAAAAAGCTCTTGCCCAAAAAGTACTCGTAAATGAAATTAAACAAGTAAAAAAGCATAAACTGAGAAGAAACACAAACAACGAAATGCATATAGTCATGTTAACAAAGCAATCATTTTTCAGTTTACAAGGAAAACAACAACATGTTAATACATGCAACAAAAACTTACCAAAAACAAGATCACAATCTTTGCCACAATTGTTGGCCAGAACAATATGAAGCAGGATAACAGAACACAAAGAAATGTTACACACAGAAATGCAAAAAAAAAAAACGCTGATTAAAAAAGCTGCAGTGTAAAAGGAAACACGATGGCCATGTGAATAAATTTACCAACAAAACGTATTCGAAAATGCAAAAATGGTTGAATAGCTGAAACAAAGAGCACCTACTCACACCCACTCACACCCACTTACACCCACACACACACACACACACACACACACACACACACACACACAGACACACAAAATCAAGATTTCAAAAGCAAAAGTGGGTGGTGGGCAAATAAAAATCACAGATAGCGCACAGTTTTTCTTGTTGTTTTTGTAATAATTCTTTAATTTTCTTTTGGTTTTTTTGGAGGCGTAAAAAATATTGTCAACAAGGTACATAACGAACAGTTTAAATTTGTTTTCACAAGCCAGGGGAAGGGGACAGCAGTACATACATACATTTGCATCTAATGGCTACAAAAGTTTAACATGCGACAAACAATAGCAAGATTAAACTTGCAATTCTATGTTTAGGAGGAGAATACTAATAAATATTTTATGTTGCCCATTCATTGTTTGCCTTCTTAACAAGGCAATTGTGTAAGTATTTACATACATATGTATATTATTTTATTCACAAGAGCGAGTCAATAGATAATTCTCATGTTCACTAAGAAGTAAGATTTCATAAGGAGGGAGCAGTTCAGAGTTTAAGCCCCCATATAGTTTCTTAAATGTCATCGCTAGATTAGTTTGCAACAAAAATTTAAACATGTTGCACTTTTCTCAGACAAGAAAACCTCTTATTATATAAATTTTAATTTTAATTTTAGTGCATTTACGCCAGCAATTCCAAAACTAGATTAGGTTGTATGCATTACACAGAAACAAATTTATGGGAAAAGCTTATCATATTCTACGATTAAAATAGTGCTAACCCACAAAATTGGTTAAACTAACTAATGCAAAGCAGTTAAAAAAATTTAATTCGAGAATTTGCGGTAACTCTACCGTGCACAAAACTTTGATAGTGCGTACAGCATACTTTTAGGTGTATAGTATAAATAAATTCGTACAATCGCCATCCAATCCATCGCAGTTCAAGCAAAGTCCATAAAAATTTTTTTTAATTGCAATTTTTCATCACCCACGATCCAAGCAGGATGTTTTTGGGATAAGTATTTAGTGCATCGTCGAGATCCCGAGTTCCATTCCTGGCCAGACCCACTCATATCAATATCACAGATTTTTCTGAAATGCATTGGAGTCTATGTTAATGAAATGTTTCAACTAAATCGCGTTATTTTACAATAACAATTTACATTATCAATTCAGCTAATTAGTATTATTATAGCTTTGCTATTTATTGCGCGATACAGGAGTTAGGACGTGATTTTCGTAACGAAAATATCGTAGTCGACACTATTACATTTATAAATTTATTTTTGATTTCTTTGCACTCAAAAGCGGAATACGAAAATAAACGAACAAAATTGTTTGATTTTGCTGTGTTTCGCTCTTTGAAGTAAGTCAAACAAAAACAATACATAAACAATGAGAACGATTGCTCACTTTGTTTTTGTTTTGTTTTTGCACATCAGCACAAACCAGAGAACGCAGCCGATCGGCTATAAGCCGGCTGATAGCCGGCACCGGCCACAAACAATAAATTAATTTGATCGTACCCCGCTAGAAAAAAAAAATAAATGGAAGGAAACGTTTTGAAATATTTGCAGAGATTTTGACATCATCATATAATATAATTTTATTGCATTGTTATTTCACACATGAAATTTTTTTATATAACAAAGCAGCAAAGCTATAACCGGGTGTCCTAAGACACCTCTCTTCTTTTATTTATTTATTTTAAGCAAAAAAAAAATTGTTTCTTCATTTAAATAGCAGCAACAATTTCTAAAATACCAAATCCTTCTTGATTATATTAACCAAACAAAATTTGTTTAACTTAAAATCCAGCAACAACTTATGTACATGAACTGGAGAGTTTTGACAATTGAAATTGGTTAGAATAACCTACAAAATTGTTTTCTGTGCAGCACTCCTTTATCTCTAAGAAATTACTTATTTTAAAACTTTTAAGATTTGTTTTAGTTAGTTTTACTTGATTTTTATTTATTTATTGGTTCCTATTGTCTGTGTGAACCTATAATAATAAAGCACTCAAAACTCCCCAAACGCCTCGTTGCATGTGTTTCAGGAGTAAAATGTGTTCAGCACGCTTATCTAAAATTTTACGAGAAACATATATGTGGAAAATTTTAAACCTCTAACTCTTCTCTGTGTCGGTCTTTTTTATTCCTTTCGAAAAAGCAAAAAAATTTTTTTTGTTAACTTAAAATCAAACAACAATTTACATGAAGGAAAATTTTTACCATTAAAATTGGTTAGATTAACCTACCAAATTATTTTCTGTAGAGAATTCCTTTAGCTCTAAGAAATCATTTATTTTCAATTTTATAAGATTTGGCTGAGTTGGTTTTACTTGAGTTTTATTTATCTATTGAATCCTACTGCCTCTGGCTAAACAGATAAAAATTGCAATATGGGTTAAATCTCCCTACCGCCTATTTTAAAATTTTTATGATAAATCGTTATCGGAAATCGTATAAATTTTACATTTTAGGCCTTTAATGTGTCCAGCACTTTCGTCTAAAATTTAATGAGGAACATTTTTGTGAAACATTTTAACCCTATATTTACTCCCCGTGTGGGTCTTTTTTGCACTTTCGAAAAGTTGTACAAAAAATACCATTAAAATATAAAATAATCGCCGTCTATCTGAATACATTAAAGCTCGCAATTAAAAAAATATATAGTATATATCAAAATTTAATTTAATTTCATACTCATACTCATAATCATACTTGTAAAGTTAGATTTTGCTGTGGTGCAGTGTTATTTATTTCCCTTCGTAAACACACTTCCCCATTTAATTAACAACATTAAGTGCTTACAGACTTAGAACTTAAGCCCCAGTCACATAAAACTTGGCGCGCACACCTTCAAGCCTTAAATATTTACAGCAAAATTCCCTTCCTTGTAGCTGCATTAATTTCCATCAACTCATACTTTACGCACCTTGGTTTATGTTTAATTCCTTTTTTTCGGGTAAGGGGGGCGAATCAAAGTTAAACAAGGAATGTAGCAGCAAATCTTGTAGGATTTCTTTAAATATTCATTCAAACTTAATTGAATTTCAAATTAATTACTTAATGTAACTGAAACTTTTTGCATACGGTAGCAGCAACACCAACAACAACAAAAATGTTGCACAACAAACTCCCAAAAATAATAAACAAATATGTACAAGGGATTGAATAACAATATTTTGACAGAAATTTAATACATTTTTGCACAGCAACAAAATGAAGAGAAGATTAAGCAAAAGAAAAGAAAAAAGAAAAAAAAAATACACATTAAAAATGATACTTAACCTAAACTCAAGCATGCAAACCAGCCTGTCAGATATTTTTGGTTCGTTTGAATTTCTATTTCTTTCTGCTGGTTTGTGTGTTTGTGTGTGTGTGTGTGTGTGTGTGTGTATGTGTGTGTGTGTGTGTCTTGCTCGAAAGACAGCAAGCATTATAAATAAGTGAATATTTCTTGTGTTTGTTGCTTTTGCTTTTTAATTTTCGCCACTTGAAAATGTAAAACAAAAATTAATGCCAAAGTCAAGTACGTCCTAACACTTATAAGAATTCTAAAGTCTTCAAAGGGAATGGGAAGTATTAAATGCCAAAAGCGACTGGGGCGCACCAGCAGTAGTAGCTGCAGCAAAATAATCAGCAGATGAAGACGATGGCTTGCTTAACTGAAATTGTTTTTTGGCTAAAGCACGAAGCCTTTGCTGCTAATGAAAAAATACACACTGAACGAAAAAGTAGTACTCAAATGTTTAAATAAAAATTAATAATACAGTGTGAAACAGAATCGAATCGTATTAAGAAACATTAGCATTAATAGACTTTTCTGCAGGGAGCGATGAAGGGTTAAGGATTTCGTGGTTCACCCACACACACAGTGTTCCAAGAATATTTTGTGGTCTGTGCTCTGTCTAAACATGGAAATTAATCTTATTCACTCACCCATTGAACTGAAAATGAGCCTCATAACTGAATACAATATTGCTAGAAATTAGTAAGATGCTTCTATATTTAATTTGCACAGCATTTATCGAAGGTACGACGAAAAACAGGCTCTTTAAATTTAAGCATATTGTACACAGAAAAAAAATATTCCTGCAATAAACATCTTTAATTGAAAATAAAACCAAAAATTAATTAAAAATGTATTTGAGTCAATTATTCTTTGTAATTAATAAAATGTTTAAACAAAAGTTTAACTGTTTAAGTTTCACATTTTTTTGTGTGTTTTTTTATGGGAATTGTTTAAAAAATATAAAAAATATAATATAAAAAAAAGTTTAATTGACTTAAATACATTTTTAATTAATTTTTGGTCTTATTTTCAATTAAAGTTGTTTATTGAATTGCGATTAAATTTTATTTTTTTCTCTGTGTTGCCTGCTAAATATCAAAATTAAATAAATGGGTAAACGGAAATGAAACTCAGCATAAGTGTTATATTAAGGGGGGGGGGGAAGGGGGAAGGGGGTGGGAGGGGGAGAGTTAGAGCTGTCTAAATACATACACACTTACACACATACGTATCTGCATAAATATGTATATACATACATAAGTACACGCAGGAAAATTTGCATACATATGAACACACATACGAGTATGTACATATATGGGCACTTCCACGGAAAGGTCCACCGAGACCATAAAAATAAAAGTTCTGGAAAACATTTTGACTTTTCATATTTTCACAGCGACATGATCAAATTTAACTAATGCAAAAAAAAAATACATGATTCATAACCCATTTCGACATTCGAATTAAAAGTCACAAGAGCGCAACTTCTTTCATTTGAATATTTCATTTGCCCGTTATGTTTTGATAAGCATTCTCAAATAGATGCATTATACGTTGACATTTTCTCTTTAAAATTTTTCTGAGTTTGCAAAAAGTCGAAAAAGAATGCGATTGCAAATAACTGTAAATTGTTTCTTTTTGAAATGGCATATTTCGATGTCACGCGCGACATTAGCAAACAACATTTGTTATCATGCAGAAAAATCATCTTATATTCAGTACAAACAGAGATATTGAATGAATTTGCAGTGAAAATGTTGCGTGCTGCCTAGTATGTAAATTGGTCACGTGCAACATCGCAAGTGTAAAAGGGTAATTCCATTTTAAATCAACGAAAAAAAAAACGCAATTTTTTATCTAACCCTCTTAGAATTGTACAAAAATTTGCTCGAATGTTCTATAGTACTAAAATAATATAAATTCAAAAATTTTGGATATCTAGCTTTTGTGGGTCCCGAAATATGGCGCTTCGAAAAGTAGGGAATTCATTAAAAACACATATAAGTGGTCTGCCATTATTGCTCCTATCTTCAAAAGTTTTTAAGATACAGGGTCGAAATTGGTCCCATTTAATAGGTATTGAGAATAGCTTTTAAGCTGCATTTAGTTTAACTTTTTTTTCTGAAAGGTCAAAGATCACTGTCACGTGATTTAAAGTTTGGGGAACTATATCTCAAAAAATGAAATTTTTAAAATTCTAAAAAAAAATATATGTTAATCCTGACAGTTTCTTCTGCATTTTGGGTCAAAAAAATTGAGTGAGCTCTTATTAGTTCCTGAGATATAGACAATAACTTGAAATTATTTGGGAAATTTGTATGCTATTTTTAAAAATTGTTTATTCCTAGTGCACGTAGGAAAACTATTCAACATTTCCCAGTAAAAAAAGATACTCCAAAAAAGTCATGCAAATATAGAGCTTGCGATCTGGAAGTAGTGCAAATTTCGATCCGTTCTAATGATTTATACATAGGGTTGTCATTGCAAGAAGTTCTCTTTCTCGATGCCTGGTCACCGAATTGGAAGTGATTTTAAGAACAATTTCTTTTTTTGTGTTCTATGATAATATTTTCATCTAGGAAAAATGGTAAATAGTTACCTATTTTAATAATTCGTTTCTTTTTATACGAATTTAAGCCCGGAACAGTATTTTTATTTAAATTTAAGTAAATAACTTTTAAATTTTAGACTAAAATTAGTTCATAAATTTCTTTAAAAAATTTAAAAAATTTATTTTCTAAAACTATGGAGAAATTACAAGGTTTTGTATGGCTAAAATAAATTTCTACTTAGTTTTCTGCTAACTACTGGCAAATTAAAAATATTGTTTCTTTGGAAGCAATGAAAATGTAGTTCCTTTGGAATGACATCCAATTATTTTTTTGGGTTGTTTAATGTTTTTTAATGAATAAAGTTTTCTATTAAATCGTGGCTCTGAAAAAACTGTGTTTATTGTGATGACCGGGAACTTTCAATTGAAAACATTTACAATTAATTAATCGCATATGTAAAAAAAAGTATTTCTTACTTTTAACTCCGTTTGTCGAAATTAATATACATATGTATTTAATATCACCCAAATAAATAAAAAAATATATAAAAAAAAATAAATTTGTTTCAAACAATTTCACATCGTTATCAGTATCTCAGGAAATAATAAGAGCTCACTCAAATTTTTTGACACAAAATGCAGAAGAGACTGTCAGGATTAATATATATTTTTTTTTAGAATTTTAGAAATTTCATTTTTTGAGATATAGTTCCCCAAACTGTAAATCACGTGACAGTGATCTTTGACCTTTCAGAAAAAAAGTTAAACTAAATGCAGCTTAAAAGCTATTCTCAATACCTATTAAATGGGACCAATTTCGACCCTGTATCTTAAAAACTTTTGAAGATATGAGCAATAATGGCAGACCACTTATGTATATGTGTTTTTAATGAGTTTTTCATTTTTTGACGCGCCATATCTCAGGTAAAACAGAAGCTGGAAGTCCAAAATTTTATATTTATCTTAGTTAAGTAACGTGCAAAAAGACAATTAAGTTTCATAAGATTCAAAGTTGGTCGGGAAAATCCGTTCGTCGGTTATAAAAATTTTAACCCAAAACTTAAAAAAATATATAATAAAGTGTTGCATACTTTTAAATTATTTAGATTTAGAAATTGTAGAGACATAAAATTGGTCACTTGTGACATCGTAGGTGTAAAATAAAAAAAAAATACAGACTAATTTTGCATATTTTTAAATTCTTTAAATTTATATGAGCAAAAACGCCGAAAAAGATAAAAAGATAATAATGGAAATAATGGAAAATTTATCGAAAATTATATATTATTACAAAACCATAAATTAAAAAAAATATTTTTGTCAAGTAACTATAAAACTAAAAAAAACTTTACATAAAATTTCTTTGCGTACTTTCAACTATTTAAACTATTTAAATTTAGATGAGTAAAAACGGAGAAAAACATAAAGAAAAATTGAGAGAAATATTATTACAAAACCATAAATTATAAAACATACATACATATGTACATTAGGGGTATAACTTTTGAACAATTTTTTAAATTATTAAAAAATACCTATCCATGCCATATACGAGTAGACCATGAAAATCTATGATGAAAAGTGGGGTCACTTTTTCGCGGGCATTAAAAAAGTTCCCCCCCAAATCACTTTGAAGTTTAGTATAAAGAATTTTTTTTTGTTTAATAAAAATACAATATCCTAAATACAATAATACAATACAATAAAAATACAACACGGAAACTTTTTTTTTTTTAAATGGAAGCAACCTGAAGTTAATATATTGTTCATAACTGTATGTATGGTATCTAAAACATAAAAATTCAAATATTATTATTTTTTGGAAGCTTTTAAAAAAAACGGTTTGGTGGGGAGGTTTTTTTTTATCAAAATTTATCTCAAAAAACTGTTTTCTTGATATACACATCAGTGGACACCTCGTCGTGATAGGTATTTTTTTTTTTTGGTTATACCCCTTATGTACATATATTTGCTAAGTTTGTAGTTAATGCGTTAATTTGAGAATATTTTTAATAAAATTGTTTATTTATAATTTCGTAAAAAGAGCAACAGAAACGATATCATGATGGGGGAAAAATGTCACGTACGACTGTGATTAAAATTGATTTTAAGAAACTATATATAAATCAATTTTATGTAAATTCAAAACCATTTTAAAGAGACACCAGTGCTTAACATACTAAAATTATTAACATTCAAATATTGCTTCAGGTTTCGCTGAAATCAATCGTTTGCCCCAAAAACAGTTTTGTTTTTTTCCCATGCGAATACCTAAGCTTTTTTTCAATTATCATGAAAACGAAAAATTGCTCGAAATGCTAATTATAACTAAATATAGGGATAATTTAGAGCTAAAAGTTACGCTGTTTTGACTCTTTTGTAACTTTAAATGTGTACATGGAAATGCTTATAGTTATATATGTATGTATGTATGTATGTTCATACTGCTGTATAAATTTAGCACAGTAAGCTCCTACAAGCAAATCAATGCGATACAAATTAAAGAATCATACATATTTGGTATGAAATAAAGCAAATACATGTGCAACATTTGTTGGCAAAATCCAATAAAACCCTGAAATTTTGAACAAAGTGACTGACTACACTTAAAAAAATGCAAGCAATATTAATTTAAGACATACATTTCATTTATTCAATTTGTTTCATTTTACTTTTTTTTTCTATATCTTTACAGATGCCACACGTTAACAAAAAAAAATCACACTACTGACAGATAGACAGCTAAAAAGACAAACTGTTGTATGCATAGAAAGGAAGAAAGAAAGAAGACATTGCATTTGCTGAATTGAAAATTTCATTTATAAAACTACGTTTTTATTAAAGGTAACAAGAACAAGCAAATACAATAACCAATTGAAGAAAAAAAGGGAAAAGGAAAAGCTTAATTCATTCGAAATATATGTATATATATATTACTGCAACAAAGTCGAGCAAAAAAAGCTAACAAAGAAATTTTACGCTTAAAAGAAAAACAAAAATTAACAATGGCGAAAATAACGGAACTCTTAACAAAAACCCAATGCACTCTCCCACTTCCATCTCTGTTTCATAATGATATTATTGTGTTGTTGTTCTACTTCACATGTTAACTGTTAAGTGCTGAGATTTTATATTGTATAAACACACATACACATACAGACAAATAAAATAAGGCGTAGAGTGCAGTGTAACAGCAAGGAGTGGGGCATACACAAAAAGTGCTAAAATAATCATCATTATCCCACATAACAAAAAACAAACAACAACAACAATACAGCACTAATGAAAACAAAGGTTTGGCACAAACAAAACAAACGCTCTCATACATACATACATATAATCAGTGCAAGTGCATGCACAAATAAATACGCACTTGCATACATACATACATATGTATGCGAGTGCAAGTGTAGGCAACCTACACACATACATCCATACATAAATGCATCTTTTTTGGTATGTGGGAATCATAAGCGAAACCCCGTATTTATTACATACAGTGCGGATGGAGAAGGTATCAATTAAAACCGTTACAAATTGAGCAAGAGAACTGAAGTTCGAGTGTATATATTTTATATATGCTCTTGTATATTTGCAATGTGCGGCTATATGCTTAACAATAGCAGCATTAACCGCAATATAAAAAGTTTCTTATTATTACCCACAACACCGGCGACAGCAACAACCTCATTATTATCAATAACATCAATAGCCAGCAATTTAGCTCAAGCTGCCCCAGCCGCATCAAGAGAAGACTCCACATTTTGCTATTGTTCCACTAAGAAATTATCTCCCCATTTTCTACAGCATCAAATTGCCGACATATTTCTACGGCACAAAACAATTTGGGCCAAATCGCTTAACAACTGGCAAATTGTCTTCTTATCAATATTGATTTTATTACAATGCTGCACAAGTGAGTATTACTGAAAGTGAAGTATTATTATTTTCTTTTAATATAATTTTTTAATTTATTGTGCTTAAGGTTTTATTTAAGTCCCAAAGAATATAAAAATTAATTTTATTGAATTATTTCAAAACTAAGTTAGAATACTGTCTTAGCTTATTCAAATTCATAGATATACAAGGTTATAGCAAATTGGCAGACAGTTCAAAAATTACAATACTTTTATGCCACCTTGTAAAATTGATCTCCCTTCTGTAGTTGGCAGCTGCCACAAGTGAATTATTATTAAATCTGAATTGATTACTTGATGGATTGTTAAGGGATCTGTAGTATTAATGTTGTACAACTAAACAAGCGCTTAATTCAAGGAAATCTTAGTTCAAATAAGTAAAACGAGAATTATTTTGTATGTCCTTAAGACGTATTAACTACACAGAGGGGAAAAAAGCTTTATAATACAGTCAATGGGTGGTATAAAATTTAAAATCAACCGATATTCATTTTTGTACAACTCTTGCTCTTAAAGGTGGAACAAAACGATGCCAGCTAACGAGCGTAAGAATAAGAACACCATACCTTCTCAAAAGAAGAATGAAACTTTGTCAGTACACTTTTTTTTGCAGAAAAGTCGTGTGTGCCACAGCACACTTTTCTTGTAGAAAAGTTGTCTGTGTCACAGCACACTTTTCTGGTAGAAAAGTTGTCTGTGTCACAGCACACTTTTCTTGTAGAAAAGTTGTCTGTGTCACAGCACACTTTTCTTGTAGAAAAGTTGTCTGTGTCACAGCACACTTTTCTTGTAGAAAAGTTGTCTGTGTCACAGCACACTTTTCTTGTAGAAAAGTTGTCTGTGTCACAGCACACTTTTCTTGTAGAAAAGTTGTCTGTGTCACAGCACACCTTTCTTGTAGAAAAGTTGTCTGTGTCACATCGCACTTTTCTTGTAGAAAGATTGTCTGTGTCACATCGCACTTTTCTTGTAGAAAAATTGTCTGTGTCACATCGCACTTTTCTTGTAGAAAAGTTGTCTGTGTCACAGCACACTTTTCTTGTAGAAAAGTCGTAGGTGTCACAGCACTCTTTTCTTGTAGAAAAGTCGTAGGTGTTGCAGCAAACATTTCTTGTAGCAAAGTCGTAGGTGTCAGAGCACACTTTTCTTGTAGAAAAGTCGTCTGTGTCACAGCACACTTCAGATTGAGTGTTGCCAAAGCAAAATAAGACGCTGTGGTTTGCTCAACCAATTGGGTAAAATTTAAATTTTTACTTATTTTTTTGGCAGCCAATTAAAAAAGTACTTTTAAGCTTTTAGCAATTATGGTAAGTTATTAAATAAAAGTTTTTAGTAATTGCAACGTGTGCCATTATTCACCCACCACTTATATTCTCATGACAATTTTTTTAAATCACGTCCCATTTTCATTATTAATTATCCAGTTGCACAATTTTCTTGTATTTTCTGCCTTACACAAAGAATGTTATCGACCTCTTGTATACAGAAAAAAAAAATTTTCTTATCTCTTCAAGCCGTAATGTTCAAACTTTTGCTTTCAGTTGTGTCTTTAAAATAAATGTCCTTTAAAATTCAACCACCATAAATTTCATTTTATCTGAATTTCTATTTTATTATATTTATTACCGATTTATTTAAAAGATTTCCTTTAAAGGTATAATTAAGGTATTAAATTATAAGAAGTATTGTACTCTTCAAAAGAACGATATCTAAATTAACTTAGAATAAGCTAAAAAAAAACCCCTCCTGTTTATTAAGAAAAAAAATTATGATTTTTATTACTTTAATCCTGGGCACGTTTGAGCAAAAAGATTTTAAACAATTTTTATATTTCTCTTACTAAAAAAAAACGTTATAGCAAAACAATTCAAAAAATTTTACCTACCCTATCTCTCTTTCTGTCTATCTGTCTCTTTCTTTCTCACGCTTTCGCTCGCTTTCTTGCTCCAACATCAAACCACCATCATAATTATTTATATTTTCTTTTAATAAATTGAAATTATGAATGGAATGAAATTAAATGAATGACTGACTGGCTGGCTGGCTGCATGGTTGGAATCGTTAACAAAAGGTCACGTGTTGGCAATACGAAAGGGTCGTCTTATGACTCCACCAACATTTACCGCTTTAAGCGGAGATCTACATGTACAGATACAATTTTCACCAGAAGATATAGAAAACGACATAATAAAAGCCACCACAGCAGCCACGACGACGACAACAACAACAAGAACAGCGCACGAAAACGCAAACGCCCTGCCAGGAGTGGGAGCAGCACAGAAACCTGCAATAACATCACGCACGCCAAGCAACAATGCATCAAGTGCAAATGTGACACAGCATGTCCTACAAGTGGAGAATATTATAACAAGTACCTTGGTCATTAGTAAATACATTGATGAGGCAGCAACAACGACACCTCAAACTGCAGATGCTGCAGGAGAAGACTTTAACAAGCCTCCAGCTATCGCTAATAACTCCTTTAACGATTCGTTTGTTTTACAACGGCAACGAAAGGAAATCATAGAAAACATTTTACTTTATCCCGATCCTCGTCAAAATGTCACTCAAGTTGCAGTGCCCTGCCAGACTTTTATGCAGGGCGGCCTGTATGAAATGCAGGTGGTAACAAATCTAAAAACAACCAACAAATTTCCCGTGAACAGCAATAGCACTACAACGACCAAGAAACGAGGCAATGAACCCCCACCCACCATGACTACCACCACCACCACCTTAATACCTGTATTCGATGAACGTCTCACACAAACGTTGGATGTGCGATGGCCAAGTGCTGAAATGATTGTCAGTCCTGTACGTCTACGCACATATCCCGAACATCCGGTAGAGGTGAACTTGCGTTTTCCTGACGTTAATTGCGAGAAGGCCTGGAAACGTGAAGATTTGCCTGAGTTCTGGCTGGAACTTATCTATTGTGGCAAAGAACGTTCTTGCAGTCAAGTGCGTCCGCAAAATGTTACAAAATCCAGCATTTTATTTGCCGAGCAAGTGAGAGGCTATCCAAAGCAAAAATCTTTCCGGCTATCCTGTGATCTGTTTGGTTTGGCTGGCAATTATGCGGTGCAATTGAGGCCCATGTTACCTTTGCCAAATGTACCCATAACCCGGCGGTTTCTTTCCGTGGATTGGAGTGAGAAGTATGTGTTTAATGTCTATGCACGCAGTGTATTCCCTTGTGATCCTCACACGGGCATAGGAGTGCTGTATGAGTATCCTACATGCATTCTGGAGCAGGGCGATCGTGTTAGGGTCTATGCCAAATTGAGGGCAGATGTGGCCTCTTTAAAGCCACCCACGACGCTACATTATATATCGGAGCAGAGGGTGGTGAAAAATCAGTATTCCTTGTACTTCAGTTGTGACTTGTTCACGGAGAAATATGTTGAATATTGTTTTGTGTATGTGAGTCAAGCGATATCGGGAGCAGTGGCCGATGTGAGAATGGATTGTGTGCCCACGTTGCCGGTGATGGGTAAGTGTTAAATATATTGCATTTTATAAATATGTACTTGAAAATATCAATTGCTTTGGGGCCATTATTGCAACTTGGCGATAAAGTTCTGAGTCCTCCGTATTCTGTAACTTGCTAAAGCTAAATATCTAAGTCGCTAAATAACTCACTACCTGGTGAATGGCGATTGTGTAGGATAGTGAATACCAACCTTAACGTATTATTAAAAAAAAATTATTTATACAATATGTATGTATTAATAAAGTAAAGTGATAGCAGCTCCTGTAATAATAATAGCAAATGTTATATTTGATATTTTCAATATTACAATTTCAGTTATTAAAACGAATATTGAGACTTAGCAAACAAACAAGTTACAATAAAGTTCAGTATACAAAATTGGTCACAATAACGAATCATCATATTTCAAGCTATTTTTCCAAATAATTGCTGTTTATCGGTATAATAATGCAACCAAAAGCTAAAATTTTGAAATCATTAGAAAGAAACTAATTCCCAATTTCTAAGAATTTATGAAGTTTTATTGTAATATAAAATATTTTAAAATACAATATGTGTGAAAACCTAAAGTCTAATAATACTGAAAATTCTGTGAAAAAAAGGAGAAAAAATTTAATTTTACTATCTTTAACAAAAAAAAATCTTTGAAGACTTCATAAAGAAACTGTCAACTTGTGATTTTTCACTCAACTTGCAATTGAGCTTTAAAAGCTTTTCTACAGATCATTGTGACTTAAGTTTCTATGTACGTGCTTATGTCCTGAAACAAAAAAAATATCTAAAATAGGTTATCGTCACATCATCATTATTGACATCGTCATCGTTTTACTATGTCATTTCCTAAAACAAGATTGTTTTTTGTCGTTTCAATCCTTTGGAAATTTTTTTTCCTTACTATCTCTCTTTATTGATACTTGCATCTCCTAAGTACTAAATATCAATGCAGCATTTTACAACGTGCTGTTTATTCTGCTTGCTCTATTACGTTTTATTGCGAATTCCAAATATTCACAAGTTGCTGCTCCTTGCTGCACTTATTCTCTTGTCACGGCTCGTTGCACGTTTTAATGCGTTTAAACAATACCGGATATGTTTGTTGTACGCGTGTGTCTGGGTATGTGTGATGATGATGGCATAAATGTATTGTTTCATTTCGCACATTGAAAATGAGAATGAATGACGAAAACAAACGACATGTAAAGTCAACATCCTATACGTTGTGTCTATATTAGTGTCACATTTGGCATCGTTTTATTTTACTTATTATTTTTTATTTCCCGCTGTTTGTGCATAAAATGCAGAGTTTCTAGAAACAAATCAAGATGCGATTTTAAAATCAGTTTAAGTTTAAAGGGGCGCGCTTTAAGAATTTACAAATGAAATTTTTTCTAAAAAATATTTTTTCAAGAGGTACTTTTTATAAAAGAACTTTTTATAAAAGGACTTTATAAAAGGTACTTTTTATAAAAGGTACTTTTTATAAAAGGTACTTTTTATTAAAGGTACTTTTTATAAAAGGTACTTTTTATAAAATGTACTTTTTATAAAATGTACTTTTTATAAAATGTACTTTTTATAAAATGTACTTTTTATAAAATGTACTTTTTATAAAATGTACTTTTTATAAAATGTACTTTTTATAAAATGTACTTTTTATAAAATGTACTTTTTATGAACGGTACTTTTTATAAAATGTACTTTTTATAAAAGGTACTTTTTATAAAAGGTATTTTTTTATAAAAGGTATTTTTTATAAAAGGTACTTTTTTATGAAAAGTACTTTTTTATGAAAAGTACTTTTTATAAAAAGTATAAAAGGTACTTTTTTATAAAAGGTATAGTTTTATAAAAGATATTTTTTTTATAAAAGATACTTTTTTATAAAAGGTGTTGCTTATAAAAGGTATTGTTTTATAAAAGATACTTTTTTATAAAAGGTACTTTTTTATAAAAGATACTTGTTTATAAAAGATACTTTTTTATAAATGGTACTTTTTTATAAAAGATAATTTTTTTTAAAAGATACTTTTTATAAAAGGTACTTTGAAAAAAGATACTTTTTGCGAAATATACTTTTTATAAAAGGTAATTTTTTTTATAAAAGGTACTTTCATATAAAAGATAATGTTTTATAAAACATGCTTTTTATAGAAAGTAATTTTTTATAAAAGATGCTAAATATTTTGTAAAGGGAATTTTTATAAAAGGTACTTTTTTATAAAAATTACTGTTTATAAAAGGTACTTTTTTATAAAACGTACGTTTTTATAAAGGGTACTTTTTTATAAAATGTACGTTTTTATTAAAAGGTACTTTTTTATAAAAGTTATTTTGTTGTAAAAGGTAGTTTTTTATAAAAGGTACTTTTTTTAATAAAAGGTACTTTTCTATAAAAGGTACTTTTTATAAAATGTACTTTAATAAAAGGTACTTTTTTATATAAGGCACTTTTTTATAAATCTACTATTTTTACTATTTTTATAAAATTTTTATAAAATGTACTTTTTTATAATAGGTAATTTTTTATAAAAGGTACTTTTTTATAAAATGTGCTTTTTATAAAAGATACTTTTTTATAAAAGATACTTTTTATAAAAGGTAATTTTTTATATATGTACATAAGTTATTTTTATATAAAAGGTTCTTTTTATAAAAGGTACGTTTTTCTAAAAGGTACTTTTTTATAAAAGGCACTTTTTAATAAAAGGTATATTTTTTATAAAAGGCACTTTTTTATAAAAGGTACTTTTTCATAAAAAATAGTTTTTATAGAAGGTACTTTTTATAGAAGTTACTTTTTTTAAAGTTTCTTTTTTATAAAAGGTGCTTTTTATAAAAGGTACTTTTTGATTAAATGGTACTTTTTTATAAAAAGTAGTTTTTTTAAAAGGTACTTTTTATAGAAGGTATTTAATACTTCTTTAATAATAGTATTTGTAGATAGTTTGTATAAAATGTATTTTTATTTATAAGGCAACCTTCCTTTATTATAAAACTTTTGGGAAACTCTTCCTTCAATAGTAAACTTTGCTGCCACATATGTACATCCGAGTATATGTACGTATGCAGCAAGTACATACATACATACATAAATAATATTTATTTATTTATTCAATTGCAAACACGTATTTTTTATGGTTGGCAAAATACAGTTTAAAAATGAATTGTATAGACATTTTTTAAAACAAAATAAAATATACTTTTCAGTTGGTATTAAAATATCCATTGTGCATTAAACTAAATTTTTGATGTGCAAATGCTTTATTTATGTTCCATATTTATTTTTAGAAATTTCAAATTCTCTCATTTTTACTCAGCAATTTTGCTTTTAGAATTGCCAAAATAAACAGACTATAAATTTCAATTGTTTAATTTTTTATTTTTTTTATTTAATTTTAATATTTTTTATTTTGTTGCAGAATCCGACACTGGTGGTTGGGGTCCTTGGAGTGAATGGACGCCCTGTTCAACAAATTGTCTTGGTGGCACTCGCAATCGTTATCGTTTCTGTGATTCACCGCCACCACGTTATGGCGCGAAATTTTGCGAGGTATGTACATATGCGTATGTCTTTAAGTATGAGTTAGTTGATATTTTGGCCTCTCACATTTTCAAAATTTTCATACAATCTTCCTCAACCAAACAACAATTCAATTCATACAAGAAAAGAATAAACAAATCTAGAGAAAATGTGTTTTGTTTCCAGTATTCTTCGCATGCCACGTATTCACAAAACTTAATGGCAATTTTGTAAATGGGAAAACTTTTAAGCAACTGGCAAAATTTTTGCAATCCCACATCCCAGACAATGGAGTGAGTGTCTGTTTGTATCTGTTTACATTCACTCATCCATTTATCCGCACACTCAACTACTATTACTTTAAGGAATATGTAGCTTAGCAGAGATAGGAAGGATATGCGTAAAATGTGTAAGACTATAAAGATTAAAAAGTATGTCGAGTGAACAAACTAAAAGGCAGAGGAGGAGTAGAAGTAGAAAAAAGAAAAATGGGGTAAAATTTTTTTGCAGTTTTAAAACCATTGCCAAATAGTTTAAGTGAAATCACATACGATTTGAAAGATGATAGATATTCTCTTTTAACTTCTTTTGGCTTGCTAATAATAATCTCAAAGAAAAATCTTTTCACAAACAAAAGCTCATAATATAAGACCTTTCAAGTTCTGTGTATATTTTCTAAAGCTTTTACATGTTAACTAGCTGTGTCCTGTGTCAGGTGGTCTCAATAGACCAGTTGACTATTTTCGCCGCTTGTATTTTGAATATCCATTACATGCCAATACATCCCATATATGAGTTTCTCAAAGCGATTCTACCTTATATGAATATACCTTAGTCCAATATATCAAAAATTAGAATAAGGAGAGTTTGTAATAAAAAAATATCATTCACATTTTATCTATTAAAATAAAAAAGGATGTATTTATATAACCTTAAGTCTACATCTGATATATTTTTATCATGACAAATGTTAAATATAGGTATGTTTTATTCGAACTTTATATAAATATTCAGAACAAATTTAAGTGTGTATAAACTTATTAAGTAGCTATAGCTATAGCTGCTTAAAAATTAAGTAGGTATATGTTTCGAATAAAACATACCTTATTTTAAAAAAATATTATTTTTCAATATAAAGGTACACTCTCCCCAATTCGCTTTGAAAAATGTATTCCAGGGTTGCCAAAAATTTTACTGAAAAATGTGTGTTGACATGGCAGGAAGATTTAAATTATTAACGGCGAAAACTATCACCGGTGCTGTCAAAGCCTCTTATGATTAAAAAGTTGCACAGTTTTCACTAGCACAATTTGAGTATTACCGAATTTTGGAACGTAAGTTCCTTATGGCGCGCCATGGATGTAAAACAAAATTTTTTCGAAAACAAAAAAAAATACTGGTGAATACTGGTTACAAATACTGGTAACAATTGCATCAAATAATGGTGCTGACACTGCTGATGTCTTAGATTTTCAGTGTAGCCGTAATTTTCCAGGGAAGTGCCGGTGAACTCCTGGAATTTTTGGTGATCTTAGCCTAGTTTTTAGGAATCTCCAATAAGGGGTGTGTCTTTGCTTTGGATAAATGGTTTGTGGTAGTGGTAGCTGAAGGTGTCTCTGCTAAGTAATATAAATGCGAAAGTAAATTTATTGTTTGTTTGTTGCTTTAACGGCTAAACCACGGAACCGTTTTTGGTCATATTTAGAACATAGGTAAATCTAAATCTAGATGGACATATAGGTTTATATGTTTTTAACAAACTAGGGGCACGAGGGGAAGTAGGGGCATATTTCTGCCTCTCAAAAACTCTCTATCCGATTTTTATTCAATTCAATACATGGATAGATCTGAGTCCAGAAAAGCACATGGCTATACCCTTTTTCAAAAATAGGAGCACGAAGAGTGGTAGGGGACAATTTTCACCTCTTTGGAACTATCTAACTGATTTTGATGAAATTCAGAACATGGATACATCTGAGTCTGGAAGGACACAACCGCTATACATTTTATCAAAAATAAGCCTACCTGGGTTAAGGGCAATTTCGAGTGTAAGTAAAAGTAATAATGGTCCTGCAGACGTGTTTAAAATCTTACACGATAGTTTTCTTGCTAAAATCGTGCGATTTCAAATCGACCGGTTTACAGAACCGGTACATTTTAGATCGATTGAAAAAAAATGTTTTTTTTGTCTAAGATAGTATAGCTTCCAATTGGTCGCATTTTAAAAAAGAGGGAAGGGTCACGCCCACAAATATATCAGGTGTAGACGTAGGGTAACAAAACATTTTTCATGTTGGAATTTCCTTACATTTTTTATTTCTTTTAGGCAGAGCAGCAAGGCGAATTTATGTTAGGTGGTATTAACTGGTCAGGTGACTTTTTTCACCGTTTGTAATTTGAATTTACATACGTTAGATGTCAATACATATTTTTCAGTAAACTTTCTTGACATCAAAAATATAAATTTTTCAAAACAAATCGAGCCAAAGCAAAGCATATTCAATAACGTAGATTCGCCTCAATTCGCTTTGAAAAATCCATACTTGAGATGCGAAAAATGTGTGCTAAGATCTGATTAGTATTCAAATTATAAGCAGCGAAAGCAGTCGTGCTGTGCTAATTGAGACCAGATGATATGAAATCGCCTTGCTTTTATGTAAAATAAATTTTGAAGTTTCTAGCCATCCTGAATTTGAAAACTTATTTCCAAAATCTTTTAAAAATATAGTTTAAAGCAAGTAAAAATTCATATAAAGTATATTTAGCTTAATGCATCTTAAATAGTTAATACTTTTCAGTATACAGTAAACAAGCGGCGAAAATAGTCAGCTGAGCAGTTGAGAGCACATAATATGAATTCGCCTTGTTTTGAAGCAAATTCTATTTAATAAGGTGTATGTATGTATGTGAAAGTACTCAGGCGATTGACTTTTTCGTTTACGTCTTGTCAAATCTTTATAACTCTTCTTTAGCTCATTTTTCTTGTTGTTCTTGTTGTTGTCTTTTTTTTTTTGCAAATTTAAAGTATTTGACATTTGGTATAAATATACTTTAGTTCGAACTAACTTTTCATTTCTGCTTTTTCTAAAAGTTTTTAGTGCAGCTTTTCTACAAAAAAAAAAAAGAACTTGAACTTTACGATTGTAGCGAAAATTGCCATAATATCTGAAATTGAAAGCTTTGAAGTTCCCTTTAAAATTTGATGCTTTGTTGTTCAACTGTAAACCATCCCATTTCTATCTGGTCTCTGCCACTACCCTGCTTAATAAAAATGCATTTCCTCATAAAAGATTCGCTGGAAAGTGTGGTTAAAACAATACACTTAGAGTTGACTTCATGGAAAAGTAAACGAGGGAAAAGATGAACTAGAGCTTTTTAATTTCATATATTGATTTGCCTCCTTACGGTGAAATTCAAGGAAAACTATTTACGCTTTCGACAATGGATGAAATAATGAATTTATGTATGTATACCGCTGGGGGAATATTATTTAAAAGAAGAAAAAAAAAAAAAGAATGCGGCGGCTAAGAAACTAAAAAAGTTTTGGTTAACTTAAAGTGTTGAAATAACGTTACAGAAAAGTTCACCAAAAACGCAATAAAAAGGTTGGCAACAAAGTGTGTGGATGGATATTAAACAAAAAGCTGTTGTTAATGACAACCAACAAAAAAAATTAAATTGTTTAGTCAATAAATTTAAAAAATAAAATATTTTTGATACTAAAGTTAGAGATTTTTTTTAATATCTAAAGGAATATGAGTTCAGGAGATAAAGCAGCCAAGGGAAAGAAAGGTGGCAAGGGTAAGAAGGGCAAGAAAGGCGATCCCAATAAGTTGAGTCAAGTGGATAAAACATTTTACGAGCTGACCATTAGTGATTTAAATCAGAAATTGTCACGCCTAAGAAGCCACTTGGCCAATTTGGATGACACGAACCATGATTTAAAGGAGAAATTGAGAAGCCTGGAGGAGGACCGCTCAGATGTGGCCGCCCATTTGGAGAAAACTTTGAATGAGCGAAACGATACCATTAAAGAGTTGGAAGAGCGTTTGGAGGAAATCACCAAGGTGCGCAATCAAGAAAATGTTCAAGCTGCAGAGCATATTAAAGATCTCGAGGCCAAATACAAAGCCATGCACGATCAACTGACCTCTGAGATAAAGCTGCTCAATGGCAAACTAAATTCGCTGGATGAATTTCGCATACAAAGAGATGTTTTGCTGGCCAAATTTGATGATCAAGAAGCAGAGCTTAAAGAGAAAGAACGGGCCCATCAAGAGGTCATTTACAATATGGAGCAAAAAGCTGTGGTGGAAAAGGATGCCTTAAAGAAAGAAGTGGAGGCCAAACTTTTGCAAGTTTCCGAAGACTTCACCCGGTCGAGTGAGATACGTAATGCTGGCTACACACGACGCTTGATTAGAGAAAATATTGCTTTACAAAAAGAAATAGATGGATTGATCTCATCTCAAATAAAAATGCAACAGCAGTTCAATGAATTTATGCAGAAAAACAAAGAAATGGCCGAACAGTATAACAGTTTAGACCAGCTTAAAAATCAATTAATAAAAAGTTCTGAAAATAAAATAAAAATCATAGAGAAACTGACCGTTAACTATGAACGTTTGAAAACGAAATACGTTGAGCTGGCCAAGTATCGCAACCAGTGTGAAAACATTATGAAAAGGGAGGTGTGTGATCAATTCAATTTCAATGAGATGTCCAAGAAGTTGAGAATGTTGGGTCAGCGCATTGAAGGTTTGAAATTGGAAAAGGGTCGGTTAATTGCATTGCATGTACAACAAGAAGATGAAATTATGCAAATGAGGCATATGATACAAAAACTTAAGCTAACCATTGAAATGGCCATCAATGCAGTTGAAGACCCGCAATCGCCACAATCTCAAGAAGCTACTGAAACAGAGGAATCCGCCTTAAGGCAGTTAAAGCGCAAAAATTTGCTTAGCGAGCTAGTGCAACTGATAAGCAGCCATGTCGAGCATTTGGCCGATACACCCTCAACACAAACACAAACACAAACACAAACTTATTCTAATTCGTCTCTTTATCGTCCTGGCAAAATGGGTTTATTACCACGTACTGGCTCTACGCTCATGGAAATCTTTAAACGTCAAGCTTTAACACTCACCTCTCCAGAAGATATAAAGACTGATGTTCAGCCGGAAGAGAAAGACAACCGCATTATACCCAAGGAACGTGCCAATGAAGCTGGCACCATAATTGACATAGAAATGGGTTCAACTCTTGTAGTGTCTTCCTCATTTGAAAACTTAGAAATGGTACAAGTAGACGATGAGCCAACGGATTTAGGAGAAGAAACTTCAAGTGGCGACTTATCGTCAACTCCGGCTAATGCCATCGATCCCAAGTTGGATTCAGTTTTGGATGAAATTCGAAAAAGTGTTTCTGTTAAGCCTACAGCAACAGGCGATACCACAAACTTGTCGCAAGACACGGAAAGAAGATCCCAAGAATTGGATACAACGTCGAGAGCTTCCCGCTTGTCGCGCATGTCGGGAATGCAAAGTTTGCCGGACATTGAAAGCGAAGAATATTCCATAAATGTTTTGTATTGAAAAAGTTTATATGTATGTATCGCTAATTTGTTGCAACATAGTCATAACTCCAAAATGCAGCTTTTGGTAGTAATAATGCCGAAGAATTTTCTTATGCAAATACTGGGGGGTTATTATGTAATCCGAATCGAACGGAAATGTGTTCGAATTGTAATGTTAATAAAATACAGTTTCGAACAGTTTCCTTTCGAATCGAAATACACAATAAACCCTCTGGTATACTCTGAATTTCGAAATGAATAAAAAAAGTTTTCGAATTTTTATGTTAAATTAATGCAAATTAGAAAGCATTTTCTTTCGTTTCCAATTACAGAATAGAGCCCCCAGATTTTTCGAGTTATGACTATGTTACAATAAACGAGCAATATTTTCATATGTGCATTCTATTCTAACTTAAAATTTAAAATTTACGTGTGCTGGTGATTTGTATTGAAATAAATTTCGGTATTTAAAAGATAAACTTTCTATGGAAATACTTTAATTTTTTTTTTTTGCAAAAAACTTCTAGATTTCTGGAGGAAGTGCTTTAGGATATCTGTAGGAGATCCTTATACACAAGTACTATGGAGGGGAAGAGAACTCTTTAAGAATTAGGTTTTCCAATTTTATTATTTATGTGAAAAAAGCTACGCCCAAGCCATATGCACAATGCGCTAACTTTTATAAAGAGCTTTTTGTGCTTTCACACCGACGACCGACGAAACGAAAGAAAATACTTTCGAATTTGTATGTTAATTACATGTAAATTCGAAAGCATTTCCCTTCGTTTCGAATTACAGAGTAGACCCCCAGATCTCGGCGACAACAATGCTTGCTCTTATTTTGCAAAGAAACGTGAACAAATTTATGAGCTTTCAAAGCTATTTACCTCAAATGCAAACATTACAGTATGTTTGTTTGGACGTAGCTGATCTAAATTATTTTAAACTTTTTAGTTCTTATTTTTGAATTTTTAGTGCCAATTTTAAGTTGACAGGGCTTTGTCATGCCCACTTTTGAAATATTGCTGGTCGCAACCACTTTTCTAAATGCATGATATCGCCACTTTCACAGCTTAAAGTGTGTGTCAAGTTTCGCGAGAATCGGTCAGTTACAAACACGTGAAATGTAGTATTAATCCTTAATGGGCATGACTCCGCCCACTTCTTTGAGCACAAAATTGTGGTGTTCTAAAAGCAAAATCGAAAATACAGTTTCAGAGCTGGAAAATTTAAACTTTTTTTGGTATAGAAAAGTAACCAACTGAAACTAATTGTTTATTTTTTTTATTTTGTTCCAAAGAGGAATACAAAAAATATATCGTTAGCTAAAATACAAAAATGCGTAACTAACAAAAATATAATTTTACAGGAGAAGCCTTTTTTATAAAACTTATTAAGGTTTTTGAAAACAAACTTTCATAAAAAAATTTTCTTAAAAAGCCTTTATAAAGCTTTAATATTTTTTATAAATAAGGCTGTAAAAAATTAGTTAAGTCCCTTGTTTTTTTTTTAATTAAAGCGTAATTTTTGATTCGCAGAAGTGTGAAATTGTGTCAAGATATGTAGTTTAATTGTATTCACAATAATCAATCAAAAACTCGATGAGTTTGAGTTTTTTGTTAGCTACGCCTTTTCGCATTTTAGGTAACGATATATTTGTATTTCAACACTCTCACACATATTCAAGAATTGCTGCAACAAAAATTGCAACTCTGAACCGGCACTAAGAATTAAATTGGTGTAAGAAATATTAAAAAAAATTATAAATAAGAAACGATTCCAGGGCTGGAAAAATAAATTTTTTTTGTTAAATAAAAGTAGCCAACTACAAATAATTTTTTATTTTTCTCTATAAATTTTTCTCTATAAAGTTATACGTTTTAAAGAAATAAATTGCTATTACAAAATAGAAAAAATTTAAGAGGATGATTCCAGGGTTGGAAAGTGTATATAAAAGTGTATATTAAAGTGGTATATAAAAGTAAATAAGTCAAATAATTTTTTTCTTTTTGTTTATAAATTAAATATATTTTATATTTTTTGATAAAAAAAAACTAAAAAATAATATAAAACACATTTCCAGAGCTGGAAAATTTTTAACTTTTTGATACATAAAGTAACTAAATAAATCAATTTCTTCCCTTGTTAATTGTACCTATTTTATATTCTAGAAAGAAAGAAAGGAATTAATATTTAAGAGCAGAAAAATAAAATATATGGCTCCAGGGGTGGAAAACTGAAACTTTTTTTGGTATAAATAAAAATATATATTTTTCTTGTAATTAAACACATTTTAGGAAGATCTTTGCTCAGTTTTATGTGTCGGTATCAACATGGTAAAGGCTGACAAAAGTATTAACTTATATGTATATCGTTACCTTAATATAAAAAGGCCCTAGATCATGATATTTTTTAATCTAAATTTTTGTATTTTTCGATACATTAGATGTTCTTTTATCGAAATATAGAAAAAACTCGATTAAAAAAAAATTATATGCACATTTAGGTTGCTTTCGATGTGGGTAAATAGATTGCCATTAAAAAAAACTCTGATATCTTTTAAACATAAGATTCGTCATTGCAGAATATAAAACTCTTACTTGTTTTAAACGATAACATGTTAAGGGCCTGACCCACGATATCGACAACATTCGACTTGTCGCACACTTACATTCAAAACCGCAACAAAATATTAAAATTTGTTTCTGTTCTGAATTTAAGTGTGCGACAAGTCGAACGTTGTCGACATCATGGGTTTGGCCCTAAATTTTATTGAACTATGTAGAATGAATTTTAATCAGGAATAATTTTTTAAATTATTTTATTTTTAAAGATCAGACGATTTTCTATAAGAACCATTTTTTAACCACCGACCAAAAAAAAAAAGGGGTGTTCATAAGTTTGTAGTGTGTGTCTGTGTATCTGTGTGTCTGTCCATGACCACGTGCAGACCAAACGGCTGGACCGATTTTGATTTAGTTTTTTGAAAGGTGACTTGATCGAGAAGGTTCTTAAAACTATGTTTGAAGAAAATTTGTCCAACCGTTTAGAAGATATCACATCTTTTCTAGATACTCGTATATCGGGGGTTTTAACATTTTTATTTTTTTTTATTAAAATTTTGTTCAGATCTAAACAGTAATTAAAGAAATTAAAAACGGCTAGATTTTAACACCCGATAACTCGCAAAATACTCACTCATGTCTAGTTATACCAAAAATCAAGGAGTTACAGGAAAATTATTTTTTGCGTATGATTGTTATGTTAAATAGTTAACGAACATACGCCACACCTTGTTTGAAATTTGTATGTATGTATGTATGTAACAATAGCACATACACTACTTCAAAAAGTAAAACCCTATGCACCTGAAGAAAGTCTTTGTATTGTATACATATGTAAGTGAACAAGATTTTTAACTAAAATAATATTTTTTTCTCTTTCAGGGTCCCTCCGTTCAAACTGAAAAATGCGGTAAAACTATTAGCGACACCTGGGACTGTATCTATGAGACTAGTGGATTCTTATTTAGTAAACTTAATCGCACCGATGTGAGCCAGGAAATTGGGCCGGGTTGTCGTTGTGGCTGCATTGTACATTTGGGTGCTTCGAAGCCGAAGCGTATAATAGCAGGAGCTACACAAAGTTGTCCGGGTAGATCGTTTTGGTTGATGCAGGTAAGTGCAGATTTCCTTAATATTTTAGCTACTTCTAATGAATAGTTAAATGAATAAAAATAAACCATCAAAAATAATAATTTAGCAAATAAATTATTACACCCTTGAGTGTAACTAACTTGGTTGGTGGTGTTGATGGTATTTGGTCATTTACGGCATGACTTAACAAATGAATTGCAAACCAAACTATTCCATAAAAGAAAACAAAATAAAAAAAAACTATAATAAATTAAAACAATAGAAACTACAACAACAGCCAGTAGTAGTTAGTGGCTTAGGAAAAGGCTACTGGCAGCACTCATAAAAATAAAATCTATAAATATTAGAAAATCCAATCCAGCATAAAAAACACAAAAACTACAACAAAAGAATTTTTTTTTTCAAAATATTGAATATAATTTACGAGTATGCCAAAGGAAAAAAAACATGTATATTTCATGTTGTACTTATATACATACATACATATGTATATATACAATATGACAAGAACAAAGTCAGGATAGCACAGCAACACAACAGGATACACGTTGAAACCAAAAATATACAAGAAAAGAAAGCAAAGTATACATACGTATGTACGTACGTACTAATAGACTAAAAGTAGAAAAATTTCTAGCACACTTTATTAAATTTAAGCAAAAAAAAAAAGAAATTTTATTCATACTCAAGTCTGCTTTTGTATGATTTTCAAAGGACACTAGGCAGTAGGACGAGGACGAGGACGAGGACGAGGACGGGACGGGACGAAGTATGGAAAATAGAATTTTATAAAATAAACTTCTTTTAGTCTTAAAAACAAGTTTATCAATAGAATTTTGCTGCCAAATATATTGGCTTGTAAGGCTAACTAACGAAGGTGGTGTTAAAAGTTAATTGGAAAAAAATTTACCTCAGAATTTTAAAATTTTTCAATAGCTTTTCTCATTTTTAGTCTTCCGTACACCAAAGGTGAAACAACTTTAGTATTTTTTTATGTAGACTACATCAGAGCGCCCTCCTTCGTTGTGTAGCAGAATCATCGGCGAAGTAAAATAATCAATAAAATGGCTACAAAAACACAGCTTCAAAAATGAATACGCCTCATTTAACATCAGAGGCGCTGCAACACTGCATTATTAAAAACGTGCAAAAAGCAGAGTTGTAAAAGAATGAAGCTTTCCTCTATCTCTTTCTTCACCACCTATCTTCTCTATCACTATCCGTTTCCTAAAGAAGGTAACACCTAGTAATAGTAGTAGGTATTTGCCTGAGTGTTACTTCTCTTAAAAAAAAAAAAAAAAAAAAAAAAACGCTAAAAAGAAAAAAAAAAATCGGCAAAAAAATTTAAAAAAAATCTCCAAAAAGAAACAAGTGCCGCCATACGGAACCCTTCGTGAGCCCCTCAAAGTCACACTTCATTGAATTTATTTATTTATTTCAGCGAATTTCCTTATATATATGCAGCCTAATTTATAAAAATTACACTGTGATACACAAAAAATATTCAGGGATTCTAATGTACCAATTCTATTTTGTTGGAGTCCATGGATGACGAAAATACCGTTGGTTTTTTTTGGTCACTTCATAAACTGATTTTATAACGGTAAATGTAGTGAAAAACGGGGTTTCTTAGCTTTTCAGTTTTAAACAGTTGTAACTTCTTTGTTTCCCAACGGATTTCTTTTAACTTTTCGTTGGTTAAAAGGCTCGAATATTATCTTTCAATAAAGATATATTTTTTGTAAATCGACTAAGAAATGGCCAAGTTACAGTCGTTGAAGTGTACAAAAAATCCATTAAAAAGTATTCTTTTGTAACTCATAAGCAACTTATAGCCTGAAGAAAACAAAAGAATACTTTTTTAATTGGTTTTTTGTACACTTCAACGACTGTAACTTGGCCATTTCTTAGTCGATTTACAAAAAATATATCTTTATTGAAAGATAATATTCGAGCCTTTTAACCAACGAAAAGTTAAAAGAAATCCGTTGGGAAACAAAGAAGTTACAACTGTTTAAAACTGAAAAGCTAAGAAACCCCGTTTTTCACTACATTTACCGTTATAAAATCACTTTATGAAGTGACCTAAAAAAACCAACGGTATTTTCGTCATCCATGGACTCCAACAAAACAGAATTGGTACATTAGAATCCCTGAATATTTTTTTTCTCAACTTTTGTAGCACAGTGTTATTAAAGCTGTTAGCTTTTATAAAATGGTAATAAATATTTTTCTCTGATGAATCTACTTGATTTTATTCAAGATTTTATTTATATAGACCCTAAGGAAATTTCCAGGGACTTGGACATTTTAGTAGAATTTTTTAAATTTTTGCTCTTAAGAAACTCGTCGCTATAATTCTTTTTCGATTTGTATTTATTGTTTAATTGTTTGAAAAACTTTAAGGCCTTATTAAATATGTTTTTATATATAACAATCAATTAAATTTTACATATTTTACATAAGATTGAGTTTCCATCTCTGTTATATTAATACAGGGAATTGCGCACAGTGGCGCCTAAGGCAACAAATTATTAATAATTTTTGTTTTTTTTTTTTGGTTACGCATTTCGTTTTTGCTCATGGAACTCAGTAGTCATTAACCCAAAAGATTTTGAAGTTACTTAAAAAAACTCGTATGTTTATAGTAAGACTCTTACCGAGTAATAGTGTAAAGTAGATAATGGTATTGAGAAGCACAATAAACAAACATAATAAGTTTAAAAGCCTGGAACAAAATTCTTTACAAAACAAGCATCTTCATTTCATTTTGCATCTTTTTAGGGTTCCGTACACCAAAGGTGAAAATGGAACCCTATTGTTTTCGCTACGCTGTCCGTCTGTCCGTCTGTCCGTCTGTCCGTCTGTCCGTCCGTCCATCTGTCCGTCACAGGGTATTTTCTCGAGAACCGTAAGAGCTACGGACCTGAAATTTGGACACAGTGTGTAGACCCTTGGCCGCTACAACAACAAATACATGAGAGTTGGAAATTAAAGGGTGTGCCAAAACGAGCAACGAAAAATGTTAAAATCCCATGTAATATACATACATTGTATGTATATGCACTTGAAATTTGTAAAGTTAGTGTATTTTTATACAGACTACAACAATTAACACTAAAATTTAAAAAATTTTAATTAGAGGGTGTACCATCAGTTAATGTAATTTTGACTATGTAATTTTGATAACTTGCTGTATCTTGGAAACCGTAAGAGCAAACTTCTTGAAATTTTCAAAACCGGTAAAACAAAAAAATCTCAAAATTATAAAATCGCCAAACCGAAAAAAAAATCGCCAAAATCAAAAAAAAAAAATCGCCAAAACGAAAAAAAGCACCAAATTAAAAAAAATTTCTAAATCGAAAATAAATCGCGGAAAACCGGAAAAATCGCCAAAATAAAAAAATCGCCAAAATGAAAAAAATCGCCAAAATGAAAAAATCGCCAAAATAAAAAAAAATCGCCAAAATGAAGAAAATTGCCAAAATGAAAAAAAATCGCCAAAATGAAAAAATCGCCAAAATGAAAAAAATCGCCAAAATGAAAAAAATCGCCAAAATTTAAAAAATCGCCAAAACGAGAAAAAAGCGAAAAATAGTAAAAAAAAAATTATTTCAGCTGAAAAAACGTAAAAAACACTGTATTAAAAAAATGCTCAAAGCCCAACGTACGGAACCCTTCGTGCGCGAGTCAAAGTCGCACTTTACTGAATTTATTTATTTTCCACCACCTTTTGAGGAGGAATGAAAGGCAAAAATTTAAAATAAAATAAAGACTTTATGTCAAATAAATATACTTCGGTATTTCTGGTATAATACATTTTTATTTTATTTTAGAGTATCAAGCTTTGAGATACAGTAGCCCAATTCATAAGCTTGTGCAAATGGTCTTGCATTGTAGGTAGCATCAGCGAAAGGGTATAGCATATTAATACTCACCACTTACACACATCATCACAATTCTTAGTGATGAGTATCAATATAATATACCATTTTGCACATGCTACGATGTAAGACTACTTGCACAAGATTCTGAACTGGGCTAGTAAAGGAAGTAAACTGGTAATTTTTATACAGATTACTCGTTATTTTTGGCCTATTATGTTTACACGTTTTTCTTATTTTTCTTAGAAGTATACAAGTAAAAATTTCTCTAAGACTAATGATGGCCAGTCCATAAGACTTCTTAAAAATTTTATTTAAATTACTTATTGGATCCTATAGTCCCACCAGCCGCTAAGTGAAAGGTTATTTGCAACGTGAAATTTTAAAAGAAACTGCTCCTACTGCTGTAAAAATTTTGAGGCACTCTTTGCATTTTCCTTGTTAGCAATTCAATATTTGTTCAGTTTAACTTCAGTTCAGCTGAAACTACTTGACTATAAAATAATAATAGTAAGCATTATTTATTAAGCAAAAAACAAAAAAAAAAAAAATAAAGCTCTTAGGTACTCGTAGCATTAGGAAGTAGCAAGCAAATTATCTTAGTTTTCTCTCTTTTAACCAAAAATCTTTTTCTATTATTCCCATTTTGATGACTTTCTTTAACAAAAGAGAAATTGACTTAAAACTGCTAGTCAATACTCGTAGTAGTCAGTCGTCCTTATATTATAAAACTCTTAATATTATACAACCTTGAATGAATATGCAAGTGCATGAGGCATGTACAACAACAAACGTTTGTATGTGGTAGTAAAGTAATACATACAATTCTAATAAAATGGATTTACATTGTGTAAACGACAAAAATTTACTACAAATTACATTACTTTTGTAGCAATTATTTTCACTGAAATTTTCTCCTCTGCTCTCCTCTCCTCTCCTCCGCCTCAAGCTCATACATTTTACTTAACGAGCAACTGAAATGCTATTCAAACATACATATTCTTGTTCAATACTCTTATAGAACTTATACAGGAGGCACTTTAAACTATTGCATATTGAACTTGTGTGGATGATGATGATGTTCTTTAAAGTACGAAAATGTCATTTATTTTGTAGTTTTAGAAAGAAAAAGAAAAAATAAAACAAAAAAACCTTAACAACTTTATCTATACATAGTTAAACACCCGCACGTGCACACCTACTCTTACACACCTTATTTGTATCATTATTTATTGCCATTTTTGCACCTGTGGCAAAGTTAAAATATTGGCTTAATGGTCTTCTTCATTGGAAGTCAATGCACTCTAAAAATAAAAAATAAAAATAGAACTTACTAATCAAATATTGCTTTAATATATTCTAGGAATTATAGGCATTGTTGCCATTTTAGGACTTTCACTGCTAAGTTTTAGCATGTTCTCTCTCTTAAAGGATAGAATTCACTATCCTACACAATTCGTCGCCTCAGAATAGTTTTATCCCATATGCCATAAAGTTGGAGTGGAGAAAAACAATAAAGAAGTTTTACATGAAGTTTTCCCAAAATATACCCGATGGATTTCTTTTGTATTTGCACCACTGCTTCCGATACATGTTTTAAAGAAAAATGTAAATGTTTGTGAACTTTCATGAATTAATTTAGAAGTTAATATTTTATGGGGTCTCGGTCTGGTGGAAAGCACTAGAATCAGCGGGAAACCAGACCCGTATAGAAGGTATTCTCCGCAAAGCGGCACTTATGATAACAGGTGCCCTTAGATCCACGCCGACAAAGGCACTCTTCGCTATGCTTTATTGGCTTCCTGTGGACGTAATGGCTACAAAAATTGGCCCTACATACGGCCGTAGGACGAACGCAATAGGCGTATTGAACTGTAGACCATGGGGTCACGCTAGCATCCTAAATACAACAAACAATATACCTGAACTCATTGACTACTGCACTCCCAAACCCTACTTCAATAGGAATTTCAATATTTCTTTGACAGAAGGGTTCTCCCCAGTGGACAGAGCCGTGCAGGTTTTCACGGACGGCTCTATACGGAGGGGAAGAGTTGGAGGGGGGATATATATTCCAGATTTTGGAATTTAAATATCCTTCAGACTCCCGGACGCCATAAAAAGAGCAACACACTGGTTGAGTTATTATCGGATACACAATACTAATATCCAGATAATAACGGACAGCCAACCCGCGATCAAAACCCTTGCAGGTGTATATTCTACATCATTACTTGTCCAAGAATGCCGCACAGTCTTGGATAAGCTGGCGCAGCACTCAACCATCACACTATACTCGGTGCGTGAACACGGGACCAATTCAGGCAATATAGTTGCGGATGAACTGGAAAAGAGAGGAACCTTACTCGGGGAAGTCGATATTGACAATCTCTGTGAGCTCCCTCTCTCGTCTTGCTGGAGACGCTTCGATACTGCCTTTCTTAATTTAGCTCAGGAAAGATGGCGCAATGAGCCTACCTGCGTTATATCGAGAACCCTTTGGACTCGTCTGGATACTAACAGAACCAGAAACCTCATTAGCTTCACCAGAAAGCACCTGAGGAATCTCCTGGCCACACTTACAGGCCACTGCACTTTCGGAACCCACGCTAAACGTATGGGTCTCCCGTATAATGACTACTGTTACAGCTGCAATGATGAGGAAGAGGAGGAAAGCATTTCGCATCTTCTCTGCTTCTGCCCTGCTTTGGAGGATCTCCGTCTGCACTTCCTTGGCAGAATATCCTTCAATAGCTTGTCCGAGCTATCGGAAATAGGACTTAGAAACCTAAGTCTATACATTAGGAGCAGCGACTAGTATGGCCGCTAGCCTTCCTCTACGGCATGTGAATGTACTAGACCCTCTCCTGTCTCACTTCTTCTCTCCTTTACTCTCTCTTATTATTAAGAAACTCTCCATCTATACCCTCTCCATCTATATTCTCCCTATACTCCCGGTCTCCCTCTTATTCTTATACTTTCAACTTACAGGCAGCACAAAGGGATCATCGTATTGGACCCAAGTGAGCTAGACCCTAAATTTTTAATTCTTCACTAACAGCCTGCTAGCCTAAGCTAACCTAACCTAATATTACTTTATTGTAAAAGTAAAAATACGTTTTGTGCTCCATACATCACTTTTCTTAATATATTTTCAAAAATTAGCTTTTTGTGCTCCATACGTATACTTAACTGTTGTGTCACAGCTGTGAATTAGAATATTGTTGTTTTGTTTATTTTTCTTGCTGTCCAGAGAAATAAGTCGATCGTTTAACGCCGACCAAGAAGCCGCCGCCTTAATATTTTTCACTATCGATCCGCTAACACACTTACACAAGAAAAACAAGTAATTGAAGTGTATTTAATATAAAGAATAAAATGAAATTAATTAATTAATTAATGCATAATTAAGGTTTATTTTACTTTATTTTAGTGTTTAAAAAGTTTATATTAAAACATTTAATCGGCGGCTGCGTCTGGGGGATAATATTTTTGCTTTACAGTCGCCGTTGAATTTTTCTTACGGCACCTTTTTTATTATTCATTTCTTATAGAAATGAAGCAAAACAAGAATTATTTTTACTTCAAACGTTTTTGTATGAATAATTTGACGCAATCGCCAAACAGGGCGTGTATAGCAAACCAATACTTATTAAAACTAAACATTGTTGTTGTGGAGCAAAATGAATGCTTAATATCTCAGAAACCGTACTAAATTTCGTGAAACGCGTTTTTGATTCAGAAAGAGGGTATTCAATATATGTATATATACATATATTCCATACTTAACTAATTTTTTTAAGAATGGTGCAAAACTATTTGGGTCGAGGAATTGTGCAACTTTGGAGAAAATACAACCCTGATATGATGGAGTTTATGAAAATTGCATATGAAATGCGCCTTTCCCCCGGGCTAAAAAGTCTACTTTAATTGTTCTTTTCTTCTCTTCTTTAAAAAATTACATTAATTAATAAAAATATTTCATTTAATAGGAATTAAAAATATTGATCTTAAGCCCGATAAAGAAATTATTCCTGATTAAAGTTTATGAAAATTTTCAAAATACAACAATAATTCTTTAGATCAGGGTTGTATTTTTTCGTAAGTTGTACAATTGTGTAAGATAGTGAGTACCAGGCTTAAAAGAGAATTAAAGTTTTTGAAAAAACTATTAAAATAACATAATGCACACTAAATCATAAACAGTCACAACTCAAAATTATCAAATAAACCAGGGGTCTAATCGTCAATTTTGAGCACGTTTTTTCAGTTTGATATTATGGCCATTCCATATCGTATCATATTAGATAGAATAGGGGGAAGATCTGGTCCAAAGACAGGCACTGCTACACCTGATCGATCTTTTGTACCAATCGTATCATATTACATTAATCGATTGCGAATACAATAATCTCAAACTGATAAAAACGTGATCGAATCAGCTCGTTATCGAAAGGGACGATTAGACCCCAGTTCACCTGACATAATCGTTAGACCGCAATAATTTCCCTTGCCACACACTCTTCTTCAAGAACATAAAATACCGTTATGGGTGGTTTGCGTCATTTGTACAGTGTCAGTGGTCTAATCGTCGCTTTCGATAACGAGCTAATTCGATCACGCTTTTTCAGTTTGAGATTATGGGATTCGATATCAAACCATATTATTACATTATTCGATAGCAAAACTTAATAAAACTGAACCCAGCAATTTTTTACCACTCCTGAACATCGGGTTTTTGGAGCTGTGACTGTTTCTGACTTAGTGTGCGATATGTAATTTTAAAATCTACTATTTCTATTTTTCTTCGATAGAACACTTTACCAGAAATTGTAGACCTATTTAGCAATTCTGCCATCACAATTTTCTGGCAACACTCATTAAGTGTTAAAATGTGGTTTTTGTCTACAGGAACATTTTCACATATACATAACATATCGTCACCTTAAATGCAAATGGACGTAACCATACATAAATTCGAAATCGAGTTTTTGATTGATTATGGTTCATTTTATCAAAGTACATGTTCACGCAAATATTTAGACCCCTGCGATCAACTTTACGACTTTATTAAAGAAATTCAAACGGACGCAATTACGAATTCATCTATTTTTTATTGCAAAGAACGTAACTAACATAAAAGCTTAAATATATATATAAAAAGGAAATAAATGGTTAAAAACATATACATATATGTATAAGTTTCCATAGTACAAGTAAATTTCGTAGAAAATTTTCAAGAACACTTTATTATTATGGATTTTGAAATGTTTTTTGTTTCTCCTGCAAAAAAATATAAAAGTGTAGTTACGTCCGTTTGCATTTAAGGTGACGATATGTACATTGTACGTAAGTTAAGGTATTTTAATCTAATGTTCAGCCATACATATCCCCAGGATATGTCAGACAGAAAAACAGATAGACAGACAGTTTGGGCGACCATAAAACTAAATACAATTTAAGTTTCACTTGTAGTGCTTATGTGCGTGTATACGTGTGCGCCTGTTTGCCTTTTTAACTTTGTGTAATTGTTAAAGTGTGCGTATGTGTTTCATATGATTGGATTTGCTGCCTCGATGAAATACATATATGGTATTGCTAAAAATCATGCTAACAATTTATTTGTATTGCCCCTGTAACCTTTAATAAGAGTAAAACTTAACACGTCCATACCTGCCAATTTCTTTTCTAATTTTCTCACTATAGAAATAAGAAATAGGATGTAGACAAAAATTTAATATGACACACATTTCTGTTACAAAATAAACTGACAAATAAGTTCCTGCCATTTATACCTTTTTTTCGCAAGTGGATGAAATTGCAATTTTCTTTTGATTTTCTGTAATATTTATTTACCATTCCGTAAGCCATAAATAGTTTCTTGGGTCTTGATTGGTTGAAAGGGTCGCCTCCATATTTTACATACCTATGCTTGGATTTAAAATAAATTTTTCTTTTGCAAACTCATCGAAAAATTCAAAATCGCCATAAAAAAAGGACACCTTCGTTTCTTTAATTAGCACTTGTCATCAGTATTACGGCCTCAACTCAGCGTGAGTGAGCTGAGGAAGTAGTTGATCTGCAGACACCAGCTTACATGGCATTGCGTATGGGTAATATTGTATAATTTGAGTACGAGTAATATTTTCCAGAGACCTGCACGAGCGCATTGCAACCATAAGTGCATCGTTCAATCAAAGAACGTCATAACCAGGCCTGTTATTTTCATGCACTATAAAATCTAAGTTATGCGCATTAAAAATAAATATGCACTAAAATTAAAAGTAAAAGTAAATTAAAAGAAATCCTAACTGTTAGTTAATATTTGTTTCAAACGCATTAGTTCAATAAATTCATAACTAATACAACTACAAGATATTATTCTGTTCAATTCTCAAACTCAATATATAAAAAGTAACGAAATTTGTGTTTTAATTATTTTCAGTGTTTTCATATAGTGTTTGGCAGTTGGCAACTACATAGATGGTAGTGCAAAGCAGTGTTTAAAAAACTGAAATGCTTTTCATTTCATTTCATTTTGCTTATGCTTTCGCTTTTGAAAAATACAACAGTTTCAGTCGAAGCAAAATTACAAAACGATTTATGACCAATTGCGCAGTACTTTTGACAATTAGAAAAGTTTGTATACTATTTGTTTTTGCTTTTTGTTGGTATCGCAAGTAAAAGCAGAAGCAGTTTATATGCTTTCGGAAGCCGCAAACAGTCACAGTCGAAGAAGCAAAAACTTTTGCTTTTAGAAGTTTTAAGCATGAATCAAAGAATACAAGATTACGCATTGCGCATGTTTCTTAACTTGAGTGAGCTGGAGTGACGTCAAAATGACGTAGAAATTTAAATGTAAACAAAATTGCCCTATACTAAATACACTTGTGTGTGTGATTGTGTATATGTTTGTCGGCTAATGTGACGTACATGCGCAGAAAAATATTTTTTTCAAAGGCTGAATGCGTAATCTTGTATTCTTTGATTCATGAGTTTTAAGCAAAAGCAGTAAAGTGGTTTTTGTTTTTGCTTCTTGTCTGATGTGCAAAAACAACAACAAAAACATGACAAACACCACAAAATAGTTGACTGAACCTGCTGAAAGCTTCCAAAAGCAAGAGCTTTTGCTTCTTCAACTGTGACTGTTTGGTACCTACAAAAGCACACCGACTGCTACTAGCGAAACTAACCAAAAGCAACAGCAAATCAAATTCAAACTTTTGAAATTGTCGACTGTTGAAAGTGTTGCGCAATTGTTCATGATTCGTTTTCGGTTTCTGCTTCGACTGCGACTGTTGATTGTTTTCACAAGCACCGAGCAAAATCATTGCTTCATTTTAAACAGTTGAAAAACGCAAAAGCAGCGAGCAGTAAACAATTTTACGACTTTTGCTATTTCGACTTAAGTTTTTTAAACACTGGTGCAAAGATCTGCTTCTTGCTTTTTCATGCTTTCTGTTTTTAGTTTTAAACATGGTTGCCGTATTAAGGGATTTATTTTTAGTTCAATTGTCGCCCTGCAAAAATAAGTAAAATACAAATTATAAAAGTTTGCATTTACATATATTGAAAAATACAAACAAAATAAATTTTATAAAAAAATATGCATTTTAAATATGTATTTATTATAAAATATGCAAAAATATGTAGTTACTAAAAAATATGCAAATATATGCACTAACAAATCGATGCCATTTTTTTTTTTGCAAATTCTTCAATTTGGAAAACTAAATTATCCATATTTAATGACTACAAAGTCCCGGTCATAACTAAACAAAATTTTATATATTGCGTCAATCATTGTCCCCACATGCCAATTGTTTCCACAAGCCATTAATTTTAGTACATGACTGGCATGCATTCTAACCAGCTCTAGTAATCGAACTTCCCTTAACACAACGCACACATCGCTTATTTGCTGGAAAAACGTCACAACTCAAGGAAAAAAGGATTTTTGAGTTAATAATGTAGAATTAATCCTCATATCATTATTCACATTGTTTAGGAATCTCATACAAATATCTCCAAAAAAAATTTATTTTTACATTAACTGCCAGTTTATGGAAGCCAGTTTATTGAAAACAAAAGCAAATTTGAGGGACAGACGAGAATTTGTACATGGCTTCTATAAACTGGCAGTATGTGTTGTATAAATTAAAAACTTTAAACTCAGTTTTTGATAAACTAGTTTTTTTTTGAGTTATGACGTTATTCAAGTAAATGAGTGATATGCTGTTCTGTTGAACTGCAACAACATTAACAAGATACCAGTTTGTTTAGCATGGCGTATGAGCAATTAATTATTTGTTTATTGTGTATACGTAACGTGACCAGATGGTTTTTGCAAAAAGGGGGACATGATCGATCAAAAAGTGGGATTTTGAAGAAAATACCGCCAAAAATTGGGATTTCAAAATAAATATCTTAGAAAGCGGAATATATGTATGTAATATGCACATATGTATGTACATAGTTGCTTATATAATGTGATTTTCTAAAGAAGCGAAGAAAAATTAAACTAGATTTTTTAGCTGGGAGAAGATTGCATTTCTCTGTGCAGCCACGCACTTCACCAGCATCCTTGTCTATCTTCTTGGGCAGATATTGCTATTAACATCAGCTATTTAACATGAATTTTTAATGAAATGAAAAATCACATTAAATAATAAAAATATTTCATTCAATAAAGAATTGAAAATAATGAACTTAAGCCCGATTAAGAAATTATTACTGACTAAATTCAATCTAGTTCAATTAAATTTAATATGTATCATAAACAGTAACAAAAATTGAAAATTTTAAAAACCCCCGATATATCTAGAAAAGATGTGATATCTTCTAAACGGCTTGACCGATTTTCTTCACACATAGTTAAGAACCTTCTCGATCAAGCACAGTTTTTTTTTGCAAAACAAAAATTTATTTTTCAACATAGTCTCCTTTTAATTCAATACGCTTAGTCCAACGTTTCTCCAGCTTTTGTTTCGTTTTCAAAAAATAGGAATTTTCGAGGTCCTTAAAATAGGCCTTTGTTTGTGGAATGATTCGTTGTTGGAGTCAAATCTCTTTCCGACGAGCCATTTCTTCAAGTTTGGGAATAAATCGGGGCTAAATCTGAAGAATATAGCGGGTGAGGGAGCAATTCGTAGCCCAATTCATGGATTTTTGCCATGGAGACTGCACATGCGTTTGTGGTCGAGTATGAGCAAACGCGACACTCATCTTGCGGAAAGCTTTATCATACCCAAGTAATCATTCAAAATAGAAACCACTGAGCCATGTGGGATGCCTATGGCATGTATGCTTGTAAGTTTTGAACAGCTACTAAACGCAAAGTAAATGATGTGGTACTTGATGGGAACAGTGTTGCTTTTCATATAACTACGAGGGAAGTTCGACAAGTCACGGGCTTATTGATCCACCCTCGTATGTATATGGAGTGTATGTAGCTTGTTAAGCAATAATTACACTTAAAAAGTATTTGGAATGAATTTTTATCAGTTTCATTTTAATAAAAAATAGAATAAGAAATTTGAAAATTTTAAAACTCTAAAAAGCGGGATAGAAATTTACAAAGAATCGAGTAGTGAAAGGCGGGATGGGATAATCCCGCCTAAAGTGGAATGTCTGCTCAAGTGAATTATACTCTTCATACTCAGTTTGCTTTCTGTCACCCAATCTAAAAATCCAAGTCCCAAAAAGTTCCCACATCAAAAGGGAATTGTGCTACGCAAAAATAGTTCTAAGAAGAAATATGCCAGTAAACTTTTATGGACTTATATATGGGCTTCAATGATCAATGCGAAAAATAATACATTTATTTAAGAAATTTATTATTTGACATAGATATTGTCATAAGTTTATTTTAATTGAAATTTATTTTCAGGTGCTTTGTCAAATCATCAGTAGACTTCAACCGCATATTTTGAACAGTCAAATACTTTTTTATCTTATGGCCTAATTTTGTAAAACGGAACGAAACGTTTCAAACAGAAATTTTTGGTTTGTTTTTAATTTTGAATTTTGTAAAACATTTGAAAACGAAAATTCTATCTTACGTAAAATAAATATATTTTATAAAACAGTTGCAAACGTTTTCAAACGACTTAAATGTCATATGAAAACGTTTATTAAATTGTATTCGTTTTAAAAGTTTTAACTACATTATTGCATTAGTTTTGCTGCAATAATGAGTAAATTAGTATCTAGGTCAAACATATGCAAAAGGCCGCCCGTGGGAACTTTGTTATGATATTTTTTACACGCACATTCGTACAAGCATGCATTTTACTCTCTTTTTTTATATGTATATGTATGCGTTTGCCTGACTTTGATTTAAGTGCACGATAGAGCTCCAGGCCAGCTCGGCCTATGGAAGTAGTGCCTATATTTACACATACATTCGCTTTGAGGCCGTCATAACTACTTTGTTCCTGTCAATGGTACAATGATAAAATTTAATCCGAAGTTTGAAAGTGTGTACTGAAAGTTTCCTGATAAATTGATATGCAAAAAGTGCATTTCTTAAGATATACTCACTGACACTGACCACTGATACAGTCATCAAATTGATGAAGCACTTGAACTTTAACAACAGAGCTATATTTTGTTACATAAGTAGGCCTAGGTGAGTTACGATCAAGAAAAATTCGAAAGCATTGAATTTATAACGTGATGTTATACTATTATGTATCTCTCCTTAACCCATTATATTATTTAACTCTGCCCTTTTAAACTGGCGCAGTGATCATTAATAGAAATATAACAGACTAGCAATGTTTAATTTACAATGTTTTATTAAAGAAAACAAAAGTAGTTAGATCTTCACAAAAATATAAATGTGAAAAAGGCCAAGTTCCTATTAAAAATTTCGGCCATGAAAAGTAGTGAGATACATTTTTTTTATAAAGTATCACAATATTACATACATATGTATGTGTTTTAATATATAATCGTTAGGGTGTCATGTTATTTCTATGCAACCTGCATACTTGGCAATATTTTTACCTTTACAATACAGAAGATAATAGCGGATATCTCTTTATTCCTTTACGTGGGGAACATTTTTGTGAAGTAAGCAGGTTGTCTAGAAATGATATGAGACCTTGTCGATTGCAGTTTTGAGATTTTGGATAGGAACTTGACTGAATCCGTGTGTATGACGAAAAACATATCCATATACATTAACATTTCACTCCAGCATTGAAATATTGAACGTTTCAAAGTTACACAATCCCATAAGTATTTATGGGCCCTTAACTAACGCCGCTGATTTAGAATTTCGTCTTTCGTTGGTGCATATTAAATTTGACTTTGAAAATATTTTCAAATTCAGCTTTTTATAATGAATAATAAATTTTTCAATTATAATATTTTGACAAAAAGCGAAAACAACGTAGCGTTTTACAAAATTTAAAATATTTTTGTTTTCGCTCCAACCAGAAACGAAAACGAAAATTCGTTTAGTTTTACAAAATTAGGCCATTAAGCACACACTTTCAAAAAAAAAAAAAAAAAAAATTTATTCATATCGAATATAAATTGTTTACTGGGTTTTGTTAAAGTTTCTAAGCCTACTACGCTTATTTTTCTTTTGTGATTTTAAAAATGGTTTTTGAAAGTCTGTGCATAAGCTAAGAGGTTTGTAACTGTTCAAAATATGTGGTTGAAGTCTACTGATGATTTGGCAAAGCACCAATGAGATATATGTATAGACAACCACCAGCAATTAAATTTTAGGTCAAATCCTGTTTGGCATTTTTATTTTTATTCACCCTAGAGACTATAAACTCTTGTTTAAAAATACACATTGGCGTAGCTAGACATTTTTTCTACGAGTGGGGGGCTGCATTATAACTGGTGATTTTCATGAATAATATTAAAATAAAAAAGAAGAGAGTTGTCTTAAGACACACGGTTATAGCTATGCTGCTTAGTTATATAAAACAAATCTCATCTGTGAAATGACGAATGTAATACAATTATATTATATGACGATGTCAAATTCTCTGCAAATATTTCAAAACGTTTCCATTTATTTCCCATTATTTTCTTTTTCAGTGGCCTACGATTAAATTAATGTATTATTTGTGGCCGGCGGCGGCTGTTAGCCAGCTTACAGCGCATCGGCTTTGTTCTCTGATTTGTGTTCATGTGCAAAAACAATACAAAAACAAATTGCGCAATACTTTTCATTGTTTTTGTTTTGTTTTTCTTTCACACACTTCAAAGAACGAAACAAAACAAAATCAAATAATTTGTTTCGTTTATTTTTGTACTCTGCTTTTAAGTACAAAGAAATCAAAACAAAATCAAATTTTTAACTGTAATAGTGTCGATTATTTTTGTTACGAAAATCACGTCCTAACTCCTGTATCGTGCAATAAATAGCATAGCTATAATAATTACATGCAATTTTTAATAATTCTAGGATAGCAACAGCAATTATTTGGGGCAATGCACCCCCCCCCCCCCACCACAGAATGATTTTACTAGGCCTATAGAAAAAATAAATAAATTTGATGATTCACGCCAAAACACACGAATTACTCATTAAATATTTATTTCATTAGAGAGTTTCCGACAATTTTGTTGTCTGTTTAAACAATTAAATATGTATATCAATATTCTATGATAGAATTTCTATACTTTGATGAGTCTTAAGTTGCCACTATAAATAAAATCTGCTCCTTATTGACGTACTAGACTCTACTCTGCCATAGTTCGTTTCCATTTTGCTGCTTTAATCGCAGTTTATGTGTCGCATGCAATTGAAATGCAACATTATCCCAATAGCATGAATTGCGAATTAACACTCCACAGTGTATATTTTTCATATTTTCCCCTTTGCTGCTCCTTAGCTATCGTTGACGCCATAAATATTGATAATAACACCAATGATGATAATGATGATGATGAGGATGATGATTATGAAATTCAATTCGACATCCATAATAAACATTTATGAAACTTTTTTGCAATTATTGTTTTTTTTTTTTGCTTTTCTTCCAAATGCCAATCATTTCAATTGATCTATATTTATTCCGGAGCATGTGTGCTAAAAATCCCTATTTTATCTTGTTTTGCAGGTGGATGGCGAAGAGACAATTTCACTGCATTTGAACTTTCTGCATTTACCTTGTGCTACGCAATATATCAAAATACGTGATGGTCCATCGTTATCTTCAACTCTGCTCATTGAAATGCAGGGCGGCGGCAGCAATGAAGGCGCTGGCGGAGGTGGTGGTGCTAATGCGCATAATGGGAATTTACCTGTTTTATTGGAATCCAGTGGAGCACAATTATTATTAGAATTCTATGCAGGTGAGGATGGCAGCAATATAACAAACAACACTGACATTCATACTGGCTTAATATGTACGGGAGGATTTTTAGCAAATGTCGAACAGATTGGTAAGTTTATATTTTCTTTTCATTTTGCTACTGTTTGTTGATGATGAATTTAACTTTTTATTTTTAGGGAAAAATTCAACCAAGACATCACAAACTTTAATGGCTGCGACTCGTTTATCAGTTAAGGGCAGATCTTTTTTGCAAAAAACTAAAATGAAATCCCAATTCACTTTGGTACATTTAAGTGCTGTGGTATTTGCCAGTATTATTATATTGATAAGTGCTTTATTGGGTAAGATGGAAACAATATATATTTTCTGGCCGTTTTGTATTGTATATGTATGTATGTATGTATGTATTTTAAGGGGCCCAATATGTGGTGCGTTATCGTAAATATCATTTAGCTGTGGCTCGTCGTCGGGATGAGGGTTCCCGCTTGCATACGCCTCGTGACAGCATGAATTCCTTGCAGAGTCCACCCTCGAGAGCAGTTAGCACTACCACTCTCATATCCGAGGTTATTTATATGGTTAAAATGCGTCCCAAGCATCAATTGCGTCACTCGATACTAAGAGAAAGCATCGATGCTGAAAACTTGGCTCGTGAAACGGAATTGAATGAAGCGAATCTTAAGGAACCAATGGTCAAGTGGTGAGTCGGTAGAACCTTTACATGAAATACATTAATAAATTTCGGTAAATTCAACAAATTTTCCGTAATAAGTGAAAATTGCCAAGAGAAAAACTTGCGGAAATGTTTACTGAGTATAGTTTGTCTTAAGAAAATCTTTTCAGTCTTAGAAAAAAAATCAAAACCTATTATAGAACACTTATTGTTGGTACTTTCTTGAAGCTGGTTAATTTTTTTTTTTAGAAATGCTTTATCCTTGTTTTGGTGAATATATTTGAGTTGGCTTATTTTTTCGGAAAACTTTAATTTGAACTTGCTAAAGCCTCTCAAGAGGGTTTGGAGACGATCAAGCACACACGTCAATCATTTGCGAACATTTGGAAGGAAAACATCTGGAATTCTGTTTTGTTGTTTCCTTCGCGTCCACACAGACAAAAACGTTGACGCCGGCATTCTAATATTATTGAATAATAGCAAGCATACATGAATATGTATGTATTACACCTTTTACACACGGAAAGTTCACATTGCAAAGTGTGAAAGACAGAGCTGTGTGAAAGACAGAGGGCTGAACTAAGACTTTGCAAAGTAAACTTTCCGTGTCTAAAAGTGGTATATGTAAATGTAGCAAAGAATACGAAAACAAAGCGTATCGCCGAGTACCGAACACAAAAATGTTTCTCTCTTCCCCACCCGTAAATTGCTACCAAACTAAATGTTTCCCTTCCAAATGTTTTCGTGTCTAAACGCTGACTAAGTGTGGTGTGCTTGTCATTTAAAGGAAGACGCACAAAAAACTTGTATATATGTACGTACTGCCGTTAGACTAAATGCAACATGTGCATGAAACTATAGATCATGGGGACATGCTAGCATTCTAAATACATTAAACAACATACCTGATCTCATTGACTAATGTATCCCAGACGTTACTTCAATAGGTATCATCGTATTTCATTGTTAGTAGGGGCCCCCCCGCTGGGTGGAGCCGTACAGGTCTTCACGGACAGGTCAAGACGGTGGGGAGTAGTTGGAGGGGCGTTTATATTCCAGAATTCGGAATTAAAATTTTCTTCAGACTCTCAGACGAACATAGCATATTTGCGTTACTCCGAGAAATTCCATTTTTTTGTCGCGTGCGACAGCAAACAATTAACTTTGTATATCTGAACAAGGTGACTCGATTTTTCTTAAAATTTTACCTAACGTAGAGCTGCTGACGGCCTACACAAATATATAAAGAAACAAAAAAAAAAAGTTTAGCTTTCTGTAAAAAAAAACAAGCATATTTGCTGGGTGTCGCACGCTACAAAAAGTTCATTCCTGTGGAAATGCCCATGTTCAGAAGCGCATAAAATATAATGCCCACTATTCTAAATACAAGATCGTGTGTTCACTTTCTTACGCATCGGTTGGCTAGAAGTACATTGGATAATGTGTGACATATTTTGGGAAGCGTGTTACCTTTCAGTTTTCAATCACTAGATTGTGTTTTTATAAGACTGGCCTCACCCACACCAACATTCGTTGAGCAATTTTTTAATTCATAGGTAAGAGGGGAAAATATGAAATATGATGCCTCCCCTTTTCGTTACTTCTCCCCCTTCCTTTCAATAAAAACAAAAATTTCTTAACTAAAATTGCCGTGTGTGAAGCCAGTCTTACTGTCCAACGTGTGTACCAAGTTTCTTAAAAATCAGCTGATTAAGCAACACTAAAAAATAATTAGTGTAACACCGTCAATTTTTTCTAGAGCTTAATTATATTATTAAAAGAATTCAAGTGCTTGAATAATTTCGAGGGAATCCTGAAGAAGTTCATAAAATATAATTTTTAATTTTAATGGACCCAGTTTTATATGGCCGTAGCACAAAACTGCAACATAATATATAATTCCTTCTTATTTGAAACCGATTAAAATCTAAATATTTTTTAATTCTTTACATTCAAAGCAAGCTAAATTATATCTGTAATTTGGCGAGACTTATTGCCGTAACTAACGGTATCCACTAGCCATCAACTTGGTATGGGCATCATGTTGGACATCGCAAATGTCTAATGGAGACCGCTCATGTTCATGTTTAGTCTATGCTCTGACATGGATGCCCAAACAACAATGTTCGCCATGAGATCCGCCGTCCGCAACATTTGCAATAGAAAGAAAAGAGACAGAACAAAATTGGTAATTATTTTATCTCTATTGCACTAACACGTATTCACCACAACAAAGAAGTTGATGATTTTTTCACAGTGGCTCTGCCGGCGTCATGTTAATGTCATTTCCAAGTCGATGGCTAGTGGAGACGTAGGGTTAACAAGCATCTTGTTGTTGTAAACTGGAAGCGTGCACAAAAAAGTATTCCCCCTTTTTGCGAATGGCGTCGTCGACGTCACATCCACAAGAAAGTAAAAATTGGCACTTGTCTACTCTTTGTCGACAACAATTGACTACTATTAATATGCTCCATTAATTTACAAACCTTTAGAGATTAGTAAGAGATTGTCAATAAGAGACAATTGTTGCCGATAAAGAGTATACAAGTGACAATATTTACTGTCGTCTTGATGTGACGTCAATGACGCCACTAATTTGCTGTTGCATAAAATTTTTTAACTTTGAAAAAATATATTAAATAAACTGTAGGCTAATTATTTCTTAACTATTGAAAAAAAAAATACTTGACAAACTGTATGCGTTAATTGTGTGTAAACAAAAAAGTAAAATGTAACTGTAAAATGTAATACACATGTATAATTTCATCATATTATTTTTACGGCTTGCATAATTCTTTAGTGCAGAGGAATTTGGAAGTAATGGCTCTATAATAACATTGCGCAATGAAATTATATCACCTACCACCGAATCTTTAAGCCGTTCACCATCCACTGAAGACATTATGTCCGGCACAGCCAACGAATCAAATATGGACGACGCTAATCCACGCAGCTGTGGTACTTTAACACGCAAAGACAGTGGCAAAGATAATGAAAGCATTATTTCTTCGGGCATGTCTTCTATCTGCAATAGTCCACCCATGAATGCAAAATATTCGAGCAGATATTCCGAGCGTTATGATGCTTCAACTCTGAAAATGACCAACTCTTATTTGGAAGAGAAAACGGACTGTGAATCCTTGAGGTCGGCAGCGCCGAAAAGTAAGTCTAGATGTGCCAGTGTTAATTTGACAAATGTAAGTAGCTATTATAACTATTAAAAAAATATATTAATTTATTTGGAGCTCTGCGTGTTGTATTTAAAGGGTTGCTACTCACCAGCCTCCAGTATTATCAGCTCGGCTACCATACGCAGCACGAATCCCAAAGAAAGTAAAGAGAAACAAAATCGCAAAAAGCTGTTGGCACGACCAGGCTCGGAATTTTCCTTGGGTACTCAGGAAGATTTTGAATTGGATTACTATGATTATAATGTAACCAATGCTGGTGCAGCACCGGGATCTTATTTAGGTATGGATCCTGCTTATTTAATATGGATACCACCCTTTGATGAGATACCGGATTCACCCGAACGCGATGAAGATAAAACCCCTGAACCTGCACAGGATGCTGATGAGACACAGCCTTTATATGAAGAAATAAAAATGCCCAAATACGGTCATTATTTGTCAGCACACAGCAATACTAACTCCAGTAATAATACCACCAACACAAGTCCCAATTCAGAGGAGGTGTCACCCCAGAGCAGCAATTTTCAGTCCAAAGCCACTACACCCAGTGAGACAGATTTAAAGAATTGCCTCATTAGAAAAGCCATAGCCAATTCCAATCAGTCGTCTAAACAATCAACGCCATATCTAACGCGCAAACAGCGCAGGCAAAAAAAGCACCAGTCCAAATCTACCTTATCTTTGGGCAACCAAAACGAATCAATACCTCTCAATGATTTGAATGTCACAAGATCTGCCCGCAATTTGATGCAAACACAAGAACAACATGAAAACTTGAGAGAAACAACTACAATACTTGAGACCGACTCCATGAATGGCTCTTATATAGAAAAGGAAACATCTGTGGTTAAGTCACCCAGCGATTTGCAAAATTATCTCTCCATCGATGATATACAGTTTGCCGATGAAAGCGAAAGTGATCATTATGCTTCGTTGGCGACTTTAAAACCTCAACAACGTAAAATGTCGGAAAAAGAAGCTCTGTCGGAGGAGTGCAAACTGTTGAGAGATATGAAGCGAGTAAGTACGGTGGTAGCGCAATGCAAAGCACAAACTGTTAAAAGAACGCAGGTGTAAAAGTTTTGGGGTAAGTTAATGAATTTAAAATTAAAGTAGACATAAATATATACATATAACTATATCGGTGGCTTAATATAAAAAAGGCGTAAGACAATTTTGTTCAAAACCCCGTCTTTAATGTTTTCTGGTAGTTAACGTATAATTAAATTCTTCTCAAACAACTAACTTCCTTGCAGTTAAAAATAAAATCTTGGAGAATTATTTTTGCATGTAAATGTTTTAGTTTTTATTAATTTTTTTTCCTTCTAACATTCGCGCTACGCTTTTCTGATATTAAGCCATCGTTATGTACATAGTTGGAAAAGAAGCTTAAAAAAAGATTGAATGAGGAACTCAAAAAAAGAAAGTAAAGTTTTTTTTAATTTGTAGGCTGTTTGTTATTAAAATAAGCAGTTTTTAATTCCAATCATTCTTAAGTCCCGGTTCACACACGTAAAAGAGGAAAGACGGAGAAGGAAATAAAAATATCTCTTTTTTTACCAGATAAATTAAAAGTTGATCAACAAAAGTTGTGAAGTGTGTGTGAACCGGCACTAAGGATTCATTATAAGGCAAGTTTCTATGACTCATTTAAGACTACTTAGTCCCATTTCACACACTTGAACTTTTGTTAATCAACTTTGAATTTAGCTGGTAAAAAAGAGATGTTTGTATTTCCTTCTCCGTTTTTCTGCTTTGATCCAATTCAAATTTTATTTTACCAGGTGAATTAAAAGTTGATCAACAAAAGTTGACTTGTGTGAACCGGGACTTATTAATAAAAAGTTTTTGGCAATCAAGGAATGACTGGAAGCTTTTTGAAACTAAAAACTATAAAATATTTATTATTGCAATAGAAAGTAGAAGATTTAAAGAATATTTCTTTGAGATTTTAGGCTTCTGAGAAGTTTCACCAAACTAGAAAGTAAAAGATCGTCCCAAATTTTTTTATATCCTTTTTTTATTTTATTTACGTTGGGAGTCATTTATTTTTTAGAATTTTTACTGGTTAAGCCTGATAGTTTTGTGATGAAAATCGATTAAAAACTAATTGATTTTAAATATAAAAATTTTGTGACACTGTATATCAGAGCTGGCCACCAAGAGAAACACAGAGAAATGTATTCGTCGATTGATGTTCGGAACTCTGGTGCTACTTTTCGCAGCTCAGCTGTATATATATACTACATATGTATATGTATGTATGTAAGTGTGTATGTACATATCATTACCTTGACATAGAAAGCGCCTAACTCATTATTTTTTTGAAATCGAGTTTCTTGTATATTTCAATAGAAGAACATCTAATGTACCGAAAAAGGCGAAAATCTCGATTTCGAAAAAATAATGAGTTAGGAGCTTTCTATATTAAGGTAACGATAGTGCTTATAATAACTAAAGGCCAATTCCACGATGTCGACAACGTTCGACTTGTCGCACACTTACATTCAAAACAAAAACAAATTTTTGTTGTTTCAAATATAGGTGTGTGCGACATGTCCAACCTTGTTGTCTAAAAGCTTTTAATTTTTGTTATTTCCATGCTTTCTTCGAAAAGCCCTTGTGCAGGGTCTACTTTTGAAGCTTTGTAATATGAATTTTAATCAATAGTTATAAAAAAAGAAAACTTAAAAAAAAATTAAAAGCTTTAAAAGCAGAAACCCTAATAGTCTACTAAAACAGTTTATAACTGAAACTTTTGGTATGTGCATTAAAATAGTTTCCAAAGGTTTTATTTTTTGTTTGTTTTTGAAGTTTCTCTATATCAATCTTTTTTTATAGCTTTCTATAATATTATACAAAACTTTCTGGGAAAGTTTATTTTAAACCAAAGATCGGCTATAAAATAAATTTAGTTTTTAAGCGATGCTATCAAGAAAAAACGATTAGAAATAATTCTTAAATATGAAAAAAGAAACAATTAATTGTGCATAAAACGTACTAAATATTTTCTTTAAAAAAAACTTAAAGCTAAATCAAAAAATACTTGTAAAAGCTGTGAGTGTTAATGTAAATTATCTTCTGTTTTACGTACTGATTAGTGAAAACCCCAAATAGATTTTCTGTTTATAGAAGAGTTTTTTTTTTGAGTTTGTGATTTTAGGATCTTGAAGACAAATAGAAATGGAATATATCGTTAAAGAAAAACTCTGTACCTCCTTTAAAAAAAATACTATATAATATTTATGACTAACACAGCACACACTTACTTATATATTTATCGATTTAAATATGTATACAAAATATTTACTGATATTAACACATTAAGAAAGATCGTATCAAAAATTTGTTTAAGAGGAACATTACGAGTAAAAATATTTTATAATATAATGTATTATACTTATTGAACAACCCTCCATATGTTTCAGTTTTTTTTATAATTTTTCTTTTTTATTTTATTTTTTTTTAATTTTTTTTATTTTATTAAACAAAATTTAAGATTAGTTAAAATGAAATTTTAGCGGCCTTATGATTTTTAAAATTTATGATTTTAATTTTTTTTTCTATTTTGAAACATTCTAGTCAATTTTACTTTAAGATATTTTTTTCTTTAGTTTTAAAGATAAAATGAAAATTAAAAACTTGTTTAAATAGTTTCAAAGAAAAAAAAACTTATTTCATAAAGAAATTGCAATATTTTAATAATTTTTAAGCAGATTTTTAAATAATTTAAAGTTTATTTAAAAAAATTTCTTTATCTTTGATAGAAAAGAAATTGGAACTATTAAAAAAAAATTATTAAGTTATTTATTATGAATAAGCTTTTGAAGCAAGAACATGACTTTAAAAGCTTTGTTTACTTTAAAAGCCCTTGGAATATTCTATGATGCGGCGATAGATACGTTCGTAAATGCAGTATAACAAGCTGGGGTCTAGTCGGCACTTTCCATAACGACCTGATTCGATCAAGTTTTTTCAGTTTGAGATTATGGCATTTGATATCGAACCATATTATTATATTGTTCGATAGCGAATGTCATAACCTCAAACTGAAAAACGTAATTGAATTAGTTCGTTATCGAAAACGATGATTAGACCGCTGGTTACATATACACAATCGAATTGAGTTTTTGGCGATCAGGAGGCTAATTCTGGCATTCGATATCGATCGACATTTTCATACAAACACAATGAAAATTTGAACGATATCGAATGCCGTAATTTGCCTCCAGAATTTTTCTTTCTAACTGATAGAATTTATACTATTATGAGAAAAAATTCTCTATTTGACTTCATGATGAAAAGTTATATTCATTATCAAATAAAAAAGAATTGCTTTGCACATTATTTGCTTATATGCTGGTAATTGGTGAAACCAACTAAAATACTTTGTGAAATATTATAAAGCAATTGCAAAATAAAATTAAATGAATCCTTTAACTGATTGTCAATATATTCAAGTGTCGATTCAGCCTCACTTTTTCATCAGAGTTCAAGAGATATTTTTTTTTATTTGTGAATAAAATGTGCAGTGGTAAATATCTTTATCAACTCATTTTCTCCAATAATGGGCAATTAGAATCCATCACTCCCACAATTATACCAACATTCACTGCATTTACTAACTCGCCATTTATTTTTTCCTTTACAAAAGTATCTCTTTAATATGAAAACAACAAATAATACTACTTAAGAAAAATACGTTTAAATAAAGTAAGTTTAAATTAATGTAATGTAACTGTTTGAATATTTATTAGACTCTAGTTGTATATACTCATAAAAAAAAGATAAAAAAGAAAAATTATACAGAAAAAAAATTTAATATTTAAATAAAATTTAATAAAACTGAACTTAGTATCGAAAAAAAATAATAATAAACAAAAACTCTTAAACATTTTTTTCATTTCTTTTGCAGATTAAAGTTATAAATAACAATATTATATTCATTATATGTTATATTATTATTTATTGTACTCCCTCCGATTATAAAAGCAATTTTCGTATGAAAAAAGGAAAACATAAACAATCGGGTGTCCCATGGTAAAGTCACTATGTTGCCCCATGAAACCACTAAAATTTCAAACTATCCTTGAACAAGCGGAACTTAACAAACGTTCCGTTTTTCTTTATTGCCAGCATTGACTTGTTTTATATTTTTGGTTTTATTGCAAACATGTATTAAATTAGGTTAGCAGATCGTCACTGCTGCTAAGGCGAGACCACTCCGATGTTATTTCGCCCATTGTCTTAACCCCTAAGTCCTGGTGATAATCGTTTCTGAGAACTACACGGAGTGTTTATTTTACAAAATCTAGTAACAGGTCGGTCAATACACTTCTTATCTCTGTAATATATTTAATTACATAGCAATTGCTCTGTAATTCAATTCGCTAAAAAAAACTGTTCGGTTTCCTATATTATCAAGAATGAAATTTTAACATATTTCATTTCGAATTGGTAGTTTATTAAAAAAAATTACCTCGTTCTTTTTATTGTATTGTATCATGTCTACAGTAATAACAATTAAAATAACGCTTGAAAAAAACTGCGATATAACGAATGGGGGCCTGACATTATATCGTCTTTATACCGGGCTTTGCCTGTACATGATTTTTTCTTCAAAGATAACGCACGAAATGTTCTTAGGTTTTCATTATTGTGAATTGCCTGTAGTTCAATTCATTCACATCTTTTAATTTCATACTTATTGTGAGTTTCTTAGCTAAATTTTTAGCAGTGGTGGTTGTCTCTACTGTTATTGGATTTTGAGTATTTGTATGACAATTTGTGAATAATTTGTAATCTGTTATACAGATTGTATTGTACTGAGACAAGACTAAAGACAGCGACATCAATTGTGATGGGTTGTGTCTTTGGTAGTGATAAAATTCTAATAACACACTTGGGCAGCATTTTTAGGCTGCTTATAGACACATCTTTTTAAATGAATTACATGGGCAGCAGGTTTGTAAATGCAATTAGTCACAATAATGTAATGATTCATTAATAATGTTGGGTAACAGGAGCATTTTCTTTAATTTTTTTAAAAGCTCGATAATACTCGTATGTACATATATATCGCCGCTCATTTACTTCAATAGTGTCACAACTCAAAAAACGCATTTAAAGTTTTCATTTTATGTACATACAACTCAATGAAGGCATGAAAAAACGTTCTTCTCTCAGGAGTTTGAGTGAGGTACAATCTACATATTTGTAAAAAAATTGCACCAGAAAAAATAGGTTAGGAATTATTCTTAATTTTTGGAGTTATGACAATATTGAAGTAAATAACCTACATATGTATATGTGTGTATCAGAGATCGGCATGATTACGTATCAAACGGCATAATTTTGCCTTTCACTTAAAATTAAAAAAAATGAAAGTTTCTAATGCATGATTAATATTCACAAGACTATTGTTAATAAATGCATGCCATTGCTTGCAAGTTCTATTTATTCATATGATTTACAAAAGCAGTGAATCAGTATGATTGTTTTTAGGTTGCCCTGTGGCTGAGTAGTAGCGATGCTAGCCTCTCAGTCCAGAGGTCTTGGTTCGATTCCCACCATAGGCTCTGGGTGTTTTCCGCAGACAAAAATTGCTCGATAATACTCGTATGTACATATATATCGCCGCTCATTTACTTCAATAGTGTCACAACTCAAAAAACGCATTTAAAGTTTTCATTTTATGTACATACAACTCAATGAAGGCATGAAAAAACGTTCTTCTCTCAGGAGTTTGAGTGAGGTACAATCTACATATTTGTAAAAAAATTGCACCAGAAAAAATAGGTTAGGAATTATTCTTAATTTTTGGAGTTATGACAATATTGAAGTAAATAACCTACATACATATATGTGTGTATCAGAGATCGGCATGATTACGTATCAAACGGCATAATTTTGCCTTTCACTTAAAATTAAAAAAAATTAAAGTTTCTAATGCATGATTAATATTCACAAGACTATTGTTAATAAATGCATGCCATTGCTTGCAAGTTTTATTTATTCATATGATTTACAAAAGCAGTGAATCAGTATGATTGTTTTTAGGTTCCCCTGTGGCTGAGTAGTAGCGATGCTAGCCTCTCAGTCCAGAGGTCTTGGTTCGATTCCCACCATAGGCTCTGGGTGTTTTCCGCAGACAAAAATTGCTCGATAATACTCGTATGTACATATATATCGCCGCTCATTTACTTCAATAGTGTCACAACTCAAAAAACGCATTTAAAGTTTTCATTTTATGTACATACAACTCAATGAAGGCATGAAAAAACGTTCTTCTCTCAGGAGTTTGAGTGAGGTACAATCTACATATTTGTAAAAAAAATTGCACCAGAAAAAATAGGTTAGGAATTATTCTTAATTTTTGGAGTTATGACAATATTGAGTAGCGATGCTAGCCTCTCAGTCCAGAGGTCTTGGTTCGATTCCCACCATAGGCTCTGGGTGTTTTCCGCAGACAAAAATTGCACCAGAAAAAATAGGCGAGGAACTATTCTTCATTTTTGGAGTTATGACAATATTGAAGTAAATAAGCGATATGCGTGTCTCAGAGATCTGCATGATTACGAATCAAACGGCATAACTTTGCCTTTTTCAAAAATTAATATTTATCTATCACCTAACATTAAAAAAATTAAAGTTTCTAATGCATGATTCATATTCACAAGACTATTGTTAATAAATGCATGCCATTGCTTGCAAGTTCTATTTATTCATATGATTTACACACAGAGAAAACAGTGCCTACTAAATACCCCATAAAATAGAACAAAATTAATAGGAAATCTCTATGGTTTTTTTTAAATAAGGAAATCTTATTAATTTCATGGAGAAAATATTTTTGAAAAAATCAAGAAGAAATCTTGTAGTTTTTATGAGGTTATCTTATTGATTTTTTCATTAAAAAATAAAAAAAAAATACATCTTTATTCTCTGTACTTATGTATTTTCATTTAAATTCTATACCATATACATATGTATTTTCGTATGTAGTATGTTGTAGATGTTATTTATTTATACATACATACATACACATTAGGTTATATTATTAACTAACTTACTCACCAAGTATTGAACCAGCAAACTTCTACCTGATAGACAAGCACTCTACCCAATATGCTAACAAGTAGCTTGAATAACCATTGAAATTATTGTGCAAACATTCTTATACAAAAATGGAAAAGATCATGAAAAAAATTGTCTCTATGTCTATTTATGGATATGAAATAACAAGACACCTCATAAAATCAAGAAGATTTCCTTATTATAAAATCAATAAGATGCTTTACACATACTAATATAGGAACCTACTAAAATCAAGAAGAAAACCTTATTGAAAAAATCAATAAGGCAACCTAATAAAATCAAGAAAAAACCCTTTTTAAAAAAATCAAGAAGGTAACCTAATAAAATCAATAAGAAATCCATATAGTTTACAATTTATAAGAAAACCTAATAGAATCAAGAAGTTTTTCTCTATGGATTGTTTTTTTGGTGCCAAAAATAACGGAAATTGAGTAAAAAAAAGTTGTTAATAATAAGATTTCTTCTTGATTTTATGTGGTTTTCTTCTTGATAAAACGAATAAGATTTACCACATAAAAACAATAAGGAATGGGTGTTTTCCGCAGACAAGCTAATCACTTTGCGGGTTGTGTTTGTTTATAAAACAAACAAAAAAAAAAATACTCCTTGAAAAACCTTGATCTTTTTATTTCTAAACTAATTATGTTAAATTGTCTTAAAACACTTTTTAAAAGTTCTTTAAATTTATTTTTAAAATGTATGAAAATATATACGCACTGTTTTATTAACTTAAGACTTCATCTGTCCAACGTGCTTTTGTGAGTAATTTGATGATTATACAAAACAATCAAACAACAGTAAGAAGTTTTTATTAACTTTTGCAAACAGTACTTAAAAAACAAGAGTTAGTTAATGACAGTCAGTTCTTACAGAATTAACACTGCAAGCAACATCATTAGTATATAATGATGTTAAAAAAACAAAACAAAAGCATTGTAAATGTGAGTGGACAGCAAAAATGAATCAACTCATACAGTTCTCTGATGTGTATGTACGTTTAAATAAGCTTGTTATCAGGCATATTCTGAAAATCACATGTGATTTCAAAAGTAATAATGGTCCTGCAGACGTTTTGAAATTCATATACGATAAATTTCTTTCAGAAATTATTATTGATGACCTATACAATAGAAAAGTTAAAAATAAGTGTAAAAAATATCTGCGCGGCCATTATTACTTTTAAAATCACTATTAAATTGGAAAATGTGATTTTCACAACATGCCTGTATAGAATTCATTTATTTTTAAAGTAAATAAAAGCAAAGTTTTCACTGCTCATTATATTATTTTCAAGCCATTGTTTGTGGGAAACATAATATACTTGGTTCTCGTAACCACATCTCTATAACTTACGTAGTTACCGAATACTTACTAAAATATAAACAGTTTTATAAAGTTTTTAAGAACAAACATTTATTTAAATTACTTTTATATTTTGTATTATTATGGGATCATTTTTTAATTAAATTTTTTAAAAATCTTTTTAAGAAACAAATTTAATATATAAAACAGCCATCGAAAAAGACATAAAATAAATTAATTTTTTTTAGGAATGTACAAATAGTTTAGAAAGTTTTGTGTTATAAAAAAAAATAAATATGCGTTAGAAAAACGGTGCAGTTAATAATAATATGTAACGTATAATATTTTTTTTTCTCAGTGTATAGAAAATTGTTTATGGTGTTTGTTATATGGATGTTGTCAAGTTATGACTTGTTGTTTATTTATTTTTAATTTATATGTATTTATATTAATTTATTATTATTTAAAGCTTTCAAGTTTTAAGTATTTTTTTTTTTTTTGAAATATGCATAATTTTTTTTTAAAGAAAATTTGGCAGAAATTTAAACTATTTTGTATAAATTAAATTATTCTTCTTTTATAATAAATTATTTATTATTCGCCCTTATTTCAGTTGTCAACAACGACGTCACGTCGACAACCCAATACCAACAAATTGAGACTTGTCTAACTGTTGTGGAAAACAACTGACTGCTATTAACAGGGTAATTTTCTAGATCTTAAGGAACAGAAATAGCCTGTCAGTAGTAGCACACAATTTTTCCCAAGGATGAGTAGACAAGCCCCAATATTTTGGCATTGTGTTGATGTGACGTCGATGTTGGCAACTGGAATAAGGGGGATTGACTTGTAAATTAATTTTAGGGCCTGTTCATCTAAATGCGAGTGATAGTTTCGATCGAAAACTTAATTTGTTTTAGTTTTCAATATAAATATTCGATCGAAACTATCACTCGCATTTAGATGAACAGGTCCTTAACTTAAGTTGATCCATTCTGTGTAAACAACTGTTGCTTATTTACTTTCTTTGTTAAAAGTTTTGTATGTGAAAGTAATTTCTTTTCTTTTTTTTAAAGGGGATATAAAAATATTTTTAGGTATTTTAATTTAATATTAAGAAAAAAATATGTTTCATTTTTAGCATTTAAAAATTTGCTTTATATTATTTATTAATAGACTTTAATTTTACGACTATACAAACAAGGGTAGCAACACTTGTCAAGAGATCACAAAACAATTAGGAGGCAAATTATGGCATTCGATATCGAACGAAATTTTAAAATATTTACATTTAAAGCATCTTTATATTATTTATTTATTAGTGATAATGTGTATGCTGTCTCGAATGCTTATGAGAGATTGATTTGTTTTCTTATGTACGTGTGTTTAAAGTCTATTGAAATATTGTGATATTTCGATCGATATCGAATGCCATAATTTGCCTTCCAATTATTTTGTGCTTTTCTTTAATTAATAAATATTTGCAAGCAGGTATGTGATGGATTTTAAAACGATCCTTTTCGAAACGAAAGAAAATGCTTTCGAATTTGTATATTATTATCATTATAATTCGAAAGAAATTTCTTTCGTTTCGAAATACAGAGCAGATACCCTCTCATGAATTCCGACCGATTTATAGAATAATTTCTAAGACAATCTCAAAGTGCTGACTTTTAAAAAGAACACTAGCAGATGTAAACAATAGAATTAAGCTAAGAAACCAAATTGATCAAAAACTATTGACATAACTACGAGTAGTAAAACCAGGGGGCAAATTACGACGTTAGATACGATTCGAAATTTAAAAATATTCCCATATAAACTATTGAGATATTTCACAATTTCGTTCGATAGCGAGTGCCGTAATTCGCCCCCCGGATTCTAATCGTCGCTTTCGATAACGAGCTGATTCGATGGCATATTTTTCAGTTTGAGATTATGTAATTAGATATCGGACCATATTATTACATTGTACGATAGCGAGCACCATAATCTCAAACTGAAAAAAACGTGACCACAGATTTCCAAGTGATTGACAAAACGACTATCAATCAGACCTGTCACCGAAATCGATAGAAACTGTTTCCATTAAGAATTTACATTGCCATCGATTTTGTTTTATTTCCTTTAGATTTCAATTGATTCAATTAAACTTTTGTTTAAAAATTTAACTTAATTAAAAGTTTAATTGACTCAATAAATTTTTTTTAATATTTTTGTTTTTTTTTCAATTAAACGTGTTAGAAAATTTTAGGAAACGTGTAGGAAATTTTTTTTCTGTGCAGTGTAAGTGTTAAATTTTTAATTTTTTTTTCATTACAAAAGTAATAATTTACAGCAGCAGAATATGGCCCTGATTATGAGCAACTTTCGATCTTCGACTGTAGTCGAAAGTACTGATCGCACGAATTTTCATTTGGTATTATGACGAGCATTCTACAAAGAATGTCCGTATTGTGAATGTCACTCAAAGCGATTTTTAAAATTTGCAACAACTTTACCTAAAAATAAAAAACAATCCTTTATAATAATTTTTATACTAAAATACTTCATCGAAAGCTAAATTCTGTTCGATAGAAAATTCGTTGCTCAACGAAATTTTCGATGCTCATAATATGAATTGAACATTATATTTTCGATGTACGATAGCCAGGGCCTATTTCAGTTTTTATGATGAATTTTTTTCCTCAAGACTTGTTAAAATTTCTTATGTACAGGACAAGTTTTTTTGTGGCCATAAAATACCTTTTTCCCACCTAGAAGTAGTTTTTATATGTCACGATTTTTTTGCCAACCATTTTGAACCAGTCTTCGTGCCACAAAAAACTTGCCCTGTTTTTTTTGTATATCAAAAAAAAAAAACAATAATAATACAAACAATTTAAAATGATAATTTTCGGGGCATTAAATTTAAAGTGATTTCATTTGGAGCAAATTGTTCGTTTGTCGTTTTCTGAAGAATTTAATTTCGCAAGTGAAATCAATTTCGATCGATTTTGATTTCTGTGACAGGCCTGTATATTAAACACATCAACCCTATTAACATTTTTAAATTGGTTTTGAGCCTAAATCATTTTTCATCACATACCTGAATATTTATTTATTAATTTTTTTTTTGTTTGAGAGGAAAACATGATTAATTTCCATTACGATTTTTCGTACTTTAATGTTGCTGGTTTTTGGATGCAAACTGCTGCATGCTCATGCATGATCGAGATTGCAATCGATCAGCATCATTATCGTATGCAGTAATTTAGCCCCTGATTAATTTGATTAATTTTTTTTCTTTGTTCTCTTTAACTTCATCATTAAGGCTCAAATTCACAGTGTTTAGTTAGCCAATGAAGGTCGTTTAACAAAAGAAATTTGATAACAAAAATTAATTAAATTAGCGGAATTCACGGTTGGCCTTATAGATCTTTGACATCTTGTAGCTTTGGTAAATTGTTGCTGCTTTGTTTTAAATTAAACAAAATTTAGCAAAGCTACAATATTTAAAATATCTACAAGGCCAACCATGAATTCCGCTACTATTTTTCAAGCTTTAGGTCTGTTTATATTTTAATTTTTTGGTTCGATATTTCGTTAGCTTACGGTTGACTTCTGCAGGATATTTCTTAATTTTTTCTTTTGTGTTTTAAAGGAAAAAAAAGTGGTCTTTAAAAAAAGTAATCATCTAATTTCTACTTGAATGCCTACGTGAAGAAGGCAGCCACATAAACCAACCAAATCAACCATCCTGAAAAAGTTAATCGAAGTTTAACGAAATATGAAACTAAAAAATAAAATTATAAACAGACCTAAAGCTTGAAAAAATTTTTTAATTGAATATCTAAATAAAAAAAGGTCCAAAAATTAGTTAAACAAATTTTTTTATAAGAAAAATCGTTAGTGTGGTTTAACTAAGCATTAATTTAACTATAGACTGTGAATTCGGACCTTAGTGGTTTTTCCGCTTTTGTTTTCAAGCTACTTCAGGGTCTTATTGACTTTGTAGAATTTGCTGGTCTTTACAAACATTTATTTAAAAATTTATATTTATGTACGAGTATTTCTTCAAAATCTTATTTAATATTGTATATATGTATGTATAATTATTCTAAGAGAATTGTTCCCATATTTTGTTTTATTTTTTTCTTTCTTATTTTGAAACTTTGTTTTACTTTAGATTTATTAATTTCATTAATTTTAAGTTATTTGCTACTGACAATTAACTCTTTTTAGTTAGACCGTCTCAACATTAGACAAATTTTGTGTGTGTCGTAAATGGGGCGAAATTTCGTAACTGTACCATATCGCCATATTGTTGCTCTAAAGGAGGTCAACTCAAAATTTATATCTACACAAGTGTAAAACTCGTGAAATCATTTTATCTGCTCTTTTGCAAAAAAAATTAATTTTTAGACCTCATATGTACATAAAAATAGATTAAAAAGCACAGTTTTTTGCCTCTCCTGAGAATTTAACGCTGCCGTTCTGTAAACCGATCGATTTGAAATCTCACGATTTTAGAAAAATAGCTCCGACAATAGAAAAATATTAAGATTTGTTTCACTTTTTTTTATTATATAGATTCACAAATATCATATCTGAAAGAAAATTATCGTGTATGATTTTAAACATGTCTCCAGGGCCATTATTAATTTTTTGAAATCGAGAAATTTACTCGGATTCGGTTTGCAGAACAGGGGGTCTGCTCTGTAATTTGAAACGAAAGAAAATGCTTTCGAATTTGTATGTTAATAACACGCAAATTCGAAATCATTTTTTTTTCATTGAAGAATTACAGAGTAGACCCCCAGATCCGTTTAAATTTTGAGTTGACCCACTTTGGAGGATCAAAATTAGCGCTGTTCTACTGAAGAAGAACGATTGATTACTATTGACAGCCTCTTGCCATTTTCAATCAGTCCAATCATAAAAAAAATTCCGTGCATAAAAACAAAATGTCAACAAGGTTCGAAATTCCGAAGGAATTGGAAGAATTTTTCCTCGAGAAAATTATTTTCCGAAAATTGTCTTTTAGATATCGAGCCTTATTTTCGATTTTATCGTAAGCGACAAAAATTAAATTTTTCAGATTTTTTTTTTAATACTCAAATTTGTTTTTGTACGTAAATTGTCGTTTACGATAAAATTGTACGCCTGTATCTTAAAAGTTATCAACAAGTTTCCATTTTGATAATTCTAAACCATGAGTAGGCCCATACAATTTTATTTTCAATAAAAAAGTACATTTTCGATAAAATGTAGCTTACGATATAATCGAAAAAAAAGGCTCGATATGACATTTGAGAATCTGTAAAATAAACAAATTTAAATTGTCGCAGTTAGTTTTCTAAAATCGTGCGATTTCAAATCGATTCGGTTTATAGAACAGGGCCGTCGGTGTCTTCCTTTCTCCTAGTGAAATGAGTTTTGCATGCATGGAACTTGCCTAATGTTAATCCAGTCTTGTTTAAGTTCTTTTTTTTTCATTAATAATTTTTCCAATTACTCTTAGTAAAAATTTCGTTTATTTTTATAAAATTTAACTAAAATTTTTGCTTTAAAAGAATTTGTTTTGAAAAAAATAAAATAATTCGATTTTATTAATGAGGTACACGGAAAAATAATCCAGGCAACATTTTAAGAGAAAACTTTTCATAGTTTCATAGAATATTTTTACATTTTTATTAGTAAACAAATTTTAGGCAAAAGTTTTAATTTTTTTTTTTCATAATTTCGAAAGTAACAAAAAATTTTAGGGCCTGTTACACGATATCGACAAAAAAAAAACGTTCGTTCGACAACTTGTATTCACAAACAACAATAAAATAAGAGAATTTGTTGTCGCTGTGCCATTTTCAAGTTGAATTATTCGAGCTTTGGCAAACACGAAGGTCAAAGCGAAATGTGTGAAAATAACCAAAAAATAATAAAGTTGAAAAAATTTTTAATATTTCATGAAACAAAAGAGAGCTTTCTTTATACAAATATTGGGCCTAAGCATCAGTGTCGTATTGCGACTTCTAATACGAAGATGTTGTACTCAATGTCGAATTACGACACTCGTAATTAGGCCCATTCCCCCTTATCGTGATTGGCATATTTCGACTTCCACGATTTTGTAATAGATTAAAGAAGACTTTACGCCAACCACGATAAATCAGATTACAACATGCTGTTCAACGATGTCGCAAGAATATGTTTTAAATTCTAAATATTCCCCGGAAAATAATTCCAATGAAATTAATTTTTTTTCCGCGAACGAAACTTTCCTATTCCAAACGTATGAAGAGAGGAATAAAAAAAGTGAGAAAGAATTTCGAATTCAGCTATTTTGTCGCCAGTTATTTTAGTTTACCTCTTAAAGCTTTCCAATGTTTTTTTTTTTTTTAAATAGGCGAACAAGGAATTTGGTAAAAAATTTCCGGGGAATTGTTATTCAAGGAGGAGGTCTACTCTCTAACTCGCAAGAAAATCGATCGATTGAAAATGCTTTTCATTTGCATAGTATAAAGGTACAAATTCGAAAGCATTTTTTCGGTTTTGAATTAAACAGTAGACCCTAGAATAGGGGCTAATAAGAACAACTATAAAATAATAAAGAAATTAATTTTTTTTTAACAAAATCGATTATTTGCGTTCGTAAATAATCAATTTTCGTAAAAAAAAACGCGGTACAAAAAAAATTTGTCTGTTAAGCTTTTTTTTTGGCGATTATGGCTCCATATATAAAGAGTGGGCAAATTTGAGGTTATGACGGAAATTTGGCTGTCAAATGATGAAATGTCAAGAATTGAGCTGTCATCCTTTCGACATTTATTTAGTAAAAAGTTGGAAAATTTTAACCATGGAACTTTACACTCTTGAGCAAAGAATTTTAATTGTGAAATTTTACTATCAAAATGGTGAAACTTATAAGCGAATTTTTCAACAAAATCATCTTTAGTGATGAGGCCAATTTTCAATTAGGCAGTTATGTAATCAAACAAAAATTTCGCATATGGGCATCACAAAAACCACAAATAGTCCTCGAAAAACCATTACTAAGAAATTGACCGTATGGTGCGGTTTGTGGTCAAGCGGCATCATCGGCCCGTTTTTTTTTTCGAAAATGACTAAGAAAACTCTCTGAGCTACCAAACCATGATAACCGATTTTTTGTGGTCACAATTGGCTAAGACTTACATGACTCATTCTCCAAGACGGCGCCTCAAGCCACATAGCAGGCCAAACCATCCAGTTATTGCATGAGAAATTTTTTCGGTCCCGTCATTTCTCGATTTGGCAATGTCAATGTAGTTTCGTTCTTGTGATTTAACGCCGCTGGATTATTTTCTCTGGGGCCATTTGAAGGACCGGGTTTATGTAATCAAGCTACAAAAAAACTAACGCTCTGAAAGATTAAATTCGGCGCTGCATTGACGAGGTAAGCGAAGTTTTGTTGCAAAATGTGGTTCAAGATTTTGTGACAAGAGCAGACGACTGCCAAGGTGATGGAGGTGGGCATTTGCCCGACATCATATTCCATTATTAATTTCCAAATTTCTACTTTACATTGGTATCAATAAAACTTTAATTTGTCAAACAAAATATGCGGGTATGTTCTGTATTCCACGTGAAATTAAAAGGTGTGGAATTGCCATAGAATTGTTGTTATAAATACATATTTCCAGCAACAATTCTATAGCAATTCCACACCTTTTAATTTCACGTGGAATACAGAACATACCCGATGATTTTAAGACAATTTTCTTCTTAACCTTAATTTTGTCCAGCCTTTATATATTTTTTTGTAACGAATGTGTTCTTTCGAAATCTTTGCAAGGCCGCAAATATTCACAGAAATTTTGTACTATGAAACAAGAAAAGTGAATAAAGTGTAAAGATATCTTGAATGATTTTAATTATTATTTTTTCTTTCATATAAACTAAAGTTAAATAAATAAAAAATTAAATATAAATTTAATTACTAATATATTTTTTTGGCTATAAATTGCTTAAAAATAAACAAACAAACAAAAATGGACGGAGCAAAAGGTTTCAGTTTAAAATCTCTTTTAAACTTCGTTGTCTATTTTCCGAGCAAAACAATTAATATCAATAAATTAGAAAATATTAAAAAATGTAATAAAAAATATCGATAAATTAAAAAATAGTGAAAAATAGTATTAGAGCCAATTTCACCAACTTATTTAAAAATCAATTTTTATTTTCCATACAAAAATTAATGGAAATCGACATTTAAACATGAATTGATATTTAAATAGAGTTGGTGAAAGTGGCCCTTAGAATTATGAAAAAAAAAACACAAAGAGTCACATTAACTATTTTACAGTCTTAATTTGTGAAAATGTTAGACATTGTGAAAAAAGATAAAACATAAAAATTTTTCAACGAAATTTCGAATTTTCGGATTTTTTTAATTTTCCTAATAAATTATTTTTTAATTTTAAATATGTTCAAAATTTTTAACATACTAAAATTGCTTTTTTTAAAGCTTTAATTTGTAAAAATGTTAGCGGTTATGAAAAATATAAAATATGAAAATGCCCGAATGTAATTTCGAATTTTCGGATTTTTTTTTAATTTTACAGATGTTCAAAATTTTGAACATAATGAACGAACTATTTTAAAGCCTTAATTTGAGAAAATGTTAGCCCTTATGAAAAATATAAAAAAGTAATTTCAAAATTTGCAACACACCGAACGAGCTATTTAAAGCCCTTATGAAATATATATAAAAAATGTTAGATTTTTTTGGTTTTTGTTTTGAATTTTAATAATAAATGTTTCTTATATTTTTTTATATTTTAAACTAAAGATTTTTTGTACTTCTAAAAACAAACAAAACAAGCACCCTTATTCCAATTGTCGACATCGACGTCACTCTAATACAATATCAAAAAATTGGGGCTTGTGTACGCGTTGTCGAAAACAACTGACTCCTGTTTATGCTATTTTCTAGACCTTAGGGAACGGAAATAGATTGGCAGTAGTAGCACAAAATTGTTCTCGATAGCGAGTTAACAAGCACCAATTTTTTTTTTTGGTATTGCGTTAAAGTGACGTCGATGTCGGCAACTGGAATAAGGGTGAGCGTTAAACAACATTTTTTATTCCTAAATCATTAAATAAATCTAACAAGTAACAGAACGAACATAGCTAATGTTTAGGATGTACTATAATAAAATAAACTATAAATTTAAAACTTTTAAAAAATAAATAAATAACAAACAAATTTTATTAAAATTAACTGAGATTCTGTATAAAAGTATGAGATTCGTAGGAAACCTAAAAAACTAATTTAACTTTGTTTTTTTTTTTCTTTCTTTTTGATAATTGATTTTTTTTAAAGCTTAAATGTATATTTAAAAATTATATTATCCTAACGTTTAAGTGTATTAGTTTCACTGTCATTTGGATCAATATCATCAGCATCACCATCTTCATCTACCGCCGGCAGTTGCTGTTTCAATTGAGCGGCTGCCAAAGCCACTGGAGTGCTGTATCCTGCTCCCCACCCCAAAGAAATTTTAAATATTAAAAAGAAAGCCGAAATTGAATTGAATTATTTTTGGATGCTTACTTCTGCCATTCTTGCTGGTTTTGGCATCGCCTTCAGCAGCTATGCCGCCATCATGACTTGTTCGCTTGCCTGAGCAGGTTTGTTCATTTTTGGCCTGTTCACAAAGACGGAATGCTTCGAGAAATTCATTGAGATCAACTAAGCCATCTTTATTCAAGTCCATCATGCGACACATGTCCAGACATTGTTCGCGAGTATTTGTGCCGGGTAAATGCTTTTCCAGCAGTTCGCAAGCATCACTAAACTCGCTGAGGGAAATGTAGCCTATAATGGAAAAAAGGTATGTATGCATGTACATTTTATATTATTTTATAAATGTATACATATACAATTTATAAACATTTCGCTGCTTTATTGCAACATAGACATACATATCGTCAACTGAAATGCAAAAAGGCGTAACTAACAAAAAATTCAAAATCGAGTTTTTGATTGATTATTATGAATGCCATTAATCTACATGTCTGGACAAAATATAACACTTCTGCGATCAAAAATGACGCTTTTATTAACAAATAACAAGGGGACTTAACTACACGGTTCAGTTTTTTGTTTCTCCTGTAAAATTATATTTTTGTTAGTTACGCCTTTTTGCATTTAAGCTAACGATATATATCTTCATTTATTTATATTTAATGTTGTGCGAAAATTTCATATCAGAAGTTTGTAGTGTGTCTCGATTTTGATTTATTTTTATTTTTTTGTTTGAAAGGTGACTTGATCGAGAGTGTTTCTCAGCTATCGGTCCAGCTGTTTAGAAGATATCACATCTTTTCTAGATACACATATTCTGTTGCATCTGTGTGTCTTTGACGCCGTAGCTGCCAAACGACTAAGACCGATTTTAATTTGTTTTTTTTTTTTTGCTTGAAAGGTGACTTGATCTAATATCTTCTCAGCTATACTTGAAGAAAATCGGTCCAGCCATTTGGTCTGTACGTTGGGGGTTCTTAAAATTTTTAATTTATTTATTACAAAATTGTAATTTATTTTTTATTTGGCCGTATGAATATGATGATTTTATACTAGACTAAAGAACATTGCAACGTTTTTTATTTAATCTAGTACAAAATCGTTGTAGTCTTAGTCGAAATACGACACCCGTCATTAGGCCCATTATTTCCTGACGAAATATTTGGCCTTATTACGAGTGTCGTATTACGACTTCGACTACGACGTTTTCGTACTAGAGTAAAGAACATTGCAACAGTTTTTCTTTAATCTAGTACAAAATCGTCGTAGTCGTAGTCGAAATACGACACTTGTAATTAGGCTCATTATTTTCAATGGGCTTAGATACTTCGTTAACAGTTTGATAACATCGTCAGGAAATAATGGGCCTAATTACGAGTGACGTATTTCTACCACAACTACAACGATTTTGTACTAGATTAAAGAAAAAAAATTTCAATGTTCCTTAGTTTAGTACAAAACCGTCGTAGTTGAAGTCGTTATACGACACTCGTAATAAGGTTCCAATATATCAATTTCAATTGCTTATTTCCCAACGATCTCAACAAACTTTTAACGAAATATTGAAAAAAAAATCAATTACCATTTTATAATAACAGAAATTAAACATTTTATAAAACCCCGTCGTACAGACCAAACGACGGCTGGGCCGGCTTCAAGGATAAGCGAAAAGATATTAGATCAAGTCAGATTTTAAACTAAACAAAAAAAAAAAAACAAATTAAAATCGGACCAGCCGTTTGGGAGCTACGGCGTCAAAGACACACAAATTCAACAGAATATGAGGCATGTCCTGAAAAATAAATTTTTCAATTCACATGTGATTTGAAAAATAATGGTCCTGCAAACGTTTTTAAAATCATTTATATACGATAAATTTCTTTCAGAAATGATATTTGATGCTCTTATACAATAGAAAAATTAAAAAAAGAAATTGTGAAAAAATATCTGAATGACTATTATTACTTTTAAAATCACATGTGATTTGAAAAATGTGTTTTTCAGGTCATACCTGGATATCTAGAAACGATGTGATTGATATCTTCTACACAGATGGACCGATTTTCTTCAAAAAATAGCTGAGAACACTCTTATCAAGTCACCTTTCAAACATGAAAAAAAAAACTAAATCAAAATCGGTCCAGCCATTTAGTCTGTACTTGGACACACTACAAACATCCCTTGTTTTTGGTCGGGAGGTTTAAAAATAAACTAGAGAAAGCTCACTAAAAATGTAATTCTAGTTTATTTTATTCTAACTAATAAATTTCAAATATTTTCATTTTATTTTTCTTTTTCAGTTGATCACACCTACAGCCGTTTAAATACACTGAAAACACGAAATGAAATCTGTAACTACAGCATCTCTACTTCAACTCCCGTACTTGTATTATAACAACATACATATGAACATTGTAAAAACTCGATACAAAATCAAAAACAAAATGATATGCAATATATAAATATATAAACATACAGCCTTATTTATAAAAATTATTAAGGCATTATTAAGCAAAACAAAATGTTTCTTATTAAGCCTTAATATTTTATATAAATAAGGATGTATAATATAGGGCCTAATTCATAAAAAATATTTTGGTTTTATAAAAGGTTTTTTAATAAAATTTCCATAGAAAATTTGTTTTAAAAACCTCTTATAAAACAGAAACATTTTTTATGAATAAGGCAGATAATCACCCGTATTGCGTATGTCGAGTCGAACATTCGCCTACGACAACTTTGTATTTGATTAAACAAAGCTTGTACAAGTTTTATTTATTCTATGACAAAATTCTCGTAGACGAATATTCGACTCGACATACGCAATACGGGTGAATATATAAGATATAAATTCATTAAATTTATAGTAGACAGTATTTACGTACTCGTATTTTAAAAAAATTCCAACATTTTAAATGATCTCAAAAAAAAAGTATTGGGCTTAATTACGAGTGTCGTATTTCGACAACGCCTACGACGATTTTGTGCTAGATTAAAGAAAAAAGGTTGCAATATTATTTAGTCTAGTACAAAATCGTCGTAGTCGTAGTCCTAATACGACACTCATAACAATAATGCCCATTATGTATTTGTAAAACTTTCAAAATTTGAAATGATGTAAAAAAATTTTTTCTAGTAGATTGTGTTACATTACTATACAATTATTGTTCATAATTTTTAAATTAGTATTGTAAAAATTTTAACTTTTAAAAACTAAGGCGCGTAGTCATAGTCAAAACAAAGTACACTTTAAGAAATTAAAACCAGTATTTTGTATTGTAATACTGATTTTAACTTCTTAAAGTGTACTTTGTTTATGACTATGACTATGCGCCTAAGATTTTCATTCTTAAGTATTGTAAAAATTAAATTTAATTTAAATGATCTCAAAAGAAAAAAAAAATATATTGGGCCAATTCCGCTATGGCATGTCGACAACGTTCCACTTGTTGCACACTTACATTCAAAACAAAAACAAATGTTAATATTTTGTTGTTGTTTCAAATGTAAGTGGTGCGACAAGTTGAACGTTGTCGATATCGTAGAATTTGGCCCACTGTTTAGACTGCTGTGTTCTTTTACTACAATTATTATTATGTATTTATATATTTTAGATTTTTATATTTTTAAAATATATGCACAAATATTTTTCTGTTTGTAAACTTGTTTCTAAATTTTCTCTGGCATTTTTGGGTAAGTATTATTTTAGCATCTCGAAAATCAGAAGAATATATTGATGTTTCATGCCATTCACTTAAAGAAAACTATTTCATGTGTTCAAAATGGCGAAATTTTAGTTTTAAACAATGTTCTCTTATTTATTTCATTATAAGAAACAAACAAAATTTTTTTCGGTTTTTCACTGTCATCATCCCACTGTGTTTGTTTGTTTGTATGCGCCTGCCTGCCTGACTGCAAGTTGAATTTTAAAAATCGACTTTTATACCAAGTCATCAGAAATCATAACAAGTAGATTTTGCATTTAAAATTTTTCATCACATGTATACGCACGCACACATCCACAAGAAAAAATCCAGCCAAAACACCAAATTTGCTTGCTGTTGGAATAGTGAAATACCAGGGGCCCAGAAAAATCAGCAGGCATACAACGAAAAAATGAGAGGGGAGGAGCTAAATTATCACCCAGTAAACAAAATGGATTGATTGATTGTTGATGATGGACGTATCGCCTTAGTGTCTTCTAGATGATAGATATGCCGTTTGCTAAGGAAACTATTATTTTTTAACTTCAACGTTTAGAGCAAGCGATTAGAAAATGCGTTTTAAGTACATATAGAGTCATATACATTTAGAACTATTATCGGCCATGTTCTGAAAAGCATTTTGTTTTGAAATTGCAAAATTTCAAAAACGAAAAAGAATTGCCTTATAGTGGTTGGCGTATTTCAAATACATACGACTACGACTGTTTGGTAATAGATTAAATAAAAACTGTGGAAGTCTTGTTTAATCTATTACCAAACAGTCGTAGTCGTATTTGAAATACGCCAACCACGATAAGGCAGAATATTCTTTTTTGCGCATTAAGTTTTCCAAAAATATCTCAAGCATTAAAAACCTTAAAACCAAATAAAAAACTGCAATACGTGAGCTTTCTATTTGAATTTTGTCAGTTTCAAAACGAAATGGTTTTCAGAACCTGTCCGTACATTTATTTTAATTAATTAATCAGCCGTATTGCGTATGTCGAGTCGAATATTCGACTACGAGAATTTTGTATTTGATTAAACAAACTTTATACAAGTTTTCTTTATTCTATGACAAAATTCTCGTAGACGAATATTCGACTCGACATACGCAATACGGGTGAATTCCTTTCCAAATACTCACGCTTTGTGTTCTTTGTTTAGGTGTATATAAAACTTTTTTTCAAATTTAAGAACATTTGTAACTATTCCAATATTTATTTTACGCCACAATTATTTATTTGGAGGAGACGGTCATAAGACCGTCTGTGTATTTAGTAGTATCTTCTAACTATCGCTTTAGTTTCGTCTGAATGACAAGCATCATTCATGCGCGTGTTTGTTGTGTGTTGTTTGTTATTTTTATTACTAATGATTTAAAAATTTTACTTTTCTGCCAGGAACACAGACAGAAGTAGCGGAATATAGCAAATGGATTATTTACAAAACAAGTTTTTATTTTCTTATGCAAAAAGTAAACGCCCCTCAAAAATAAACTTGTTTTATATCGCCACCAGAAACACAAAAGTGATGCACAACACTAGAATATAACATGAAAATTAAATTCAAAAAATATGACAACATTTGTATTAAACAAAATGATAAATATTTATCTTTGTATAGGGATAATAAAATAAATTAAATAAGTATTTATTTTATTTCCGATCTTTTGAAAGCTTTCTCAATAAGCATAAAATTTAGTTATAACCTGTTGTACATTTAGTTGCAATAATTTTTTTTTTTCCTTAAAGCCTGGTACTCTGTTCAAAATTTCACGCGAAATGTTGACATATTCCATACAAAAAAAGTTTACGTGAAATTTTCATGAAATAATGTTGCAAAACTTGTACTCTGTTCGACTCGTGAAAAATGTATGAAATGTATCTGGCAACATTTTCTTGCTATCTATGAAATAATGAGACTGTCATTTATTTCGTGCAAAATATTGACAGCTGATGATTTTGTTAACAAAAGTCGATCAGTGTTGCCTACTTCAAACCAATAAATATGAACATTTTTTCCGAAAAAGTAAAATGGGCATCACTTGTTACGTGTCAAATTTTTCACGCGAAATAATCAATGTTACTGAAAAATTTTCACAACTTCGAACAGAGTAGTACCAGGCTTAATGAACTAAATTTTTACGACAGTGATCCTGAGCCGGAATCAGCTCTTTTTCATTTTAAGTGACCATATTTAGAACAAACCACAAAGGAAAATATAAAATATAAAAATATTTTTTTCCAGTCTGAGAGTGAGCAAGCCAGGCTTTTTACTGTTACATACTTACATTGCACATATTTCCCCGATACATTTGTTTGTTGTAAAGTGGTCATGTAGTATATTTTTTTTTCAACTTTAAATAAAACTGCATTAGTATTTTTGTGGTTTAAGTAATTTTGGTGGTTCACAAATATTCTTGGGGCGTCTTAAAGGCCTATTGTCGTTCTCAACTCAGAGAGTCAATTTAACTCTGAAGCTACTAAACTTTTTTTTATAGTATTGTGAATCAGGACAATTTTTTTTAACTTAATGGTTTAAGTTAAGTGAATGACAATATCAATGTGAATATTAGGTGGATCCTCAGACGACCATACTGATTTTAATTGAGTTGAGAATCACAATTATGTTAATACAATACAAAATGCATCGATATACATGATATAAAAAATTTATTCTAAAAGTGCGATGAAACGAATTTTTCTATTCTATATTTGCCCATATCAATGAGATGCTTAGTAGCTTTTAAAAGATTTTTATTTTTTGAACAACAAAAAGCTTAAGTTGGAAATTTTTTACTAATTTTATTTAATTGATATTTTTTTTTGCCAATAATTATGAAAGTGGTCTCAGTCATATGGATGCCTATTTTTTATTTAATCGTAAGCGACAAAAATTCATGGCAATCATAAATAAAATTCCGCGAGAAATTTCTCCTTTTCCCAACTAGAATTTTTTGTTTTCCATATTACTCGCTATTGTATGAAATCACTCCCCGGGAAAATTTTCTCGCAGATTTTTATTCATGATTGCCCGCACTAACATTTTTAGTAGGCCCATAATATTTTAATTTCAATAAAAAAGCCTATTGTTTACTACACGTCGCTTATGATTAAATCGAAAATAGGGCTGGATATATTTCATATTATTTATATGCATATTTCCTTTAACACGCACAATATTTTACTTGTAAATAATAAAATTAGGCAGTTTCTTCTTCTTCCCACCAAACAAAAAATCCAAGTGTGTTAATAACATGATGACTTTTGCTTGGAAAGTGTTGCCATACAAAAATAAGTTTAAACTAACGCTCAAAAAAAGTCAATGAATGTGAGATTGAGTTAATTTTCGTATTAGCTAATTAGAAAAAGAAATTAAAGGTATTCATTTCAGTTTTTTTTTTGGTTGGAAAAATGGAAAAATGTAATTTTTCTTACAACAAACACAGGAAAAAAAATTCCACCAAAAGTTGAATTTAAAATTTCAATTTCAGAAAAAACCTGAAATGAATATCTTTATTAAGTTACATTTCGATTTCAATAAAAAAGTTAATTTTTTACAGCGACCTGTAGCTTACAATTAAATCGAAAATAGGGCTCGAGATAAGTATATCTTGTGTCGAAATATTTATTAGTAGATTACATTTAAACAAATCCAAAAATATTTTTATACAAATGCAATATTTTAATTTAGAGCTGCACTAGCTGATCTCGATTAATATAAAGTTATTTAATATTTATTAACAGCCTTATTTATAAAAATTATTAAGGCTTTATATTTTATTATATTGTATGAAAATTTGTTTTAAAAACCCTTTATTACATAAAGCCTTAACAATTTTTATAAATAAGGCTGTCAATGTTTATTGCCGTTTTTGTAACATTTATTTAATATTTCGAATTAGAAATGCATATACATATATGGCCTTCGACCACCTTCATAATTATATTGCAATATAAAAAGTATTGCAAAGACAATTTATAAGTAGATAACTTTTGCGTGAAGGAATTTATTCCTTTAATGCGATGATTTCCTTCGGCTATCGTCCAGAAGACACTACAACGAAAAGTCTGCAACCAGCAAACCTTCATAGAAATGTTAGCTGGGTGTAAAAATACTTAAATAACAGTAAACACATTCTTAAGACTGGCAAAAAAATTGTTTTTATTTTGCATTCCTTACATTTTCTTTCTTGTAAATATCGTCACTTGAAATGTTAGAGAACGTATGTGAGTTGAAAATTTAGAATATTTTTATCAAAATAATTTTATTTACATATTAAAAAAGAAGAAAATATCTATTAAACTTTATATATTCACTGTTTTTTAAGCCATTGGTTTTCATTTACTGTGAATTTTATAACTTCTGTTGCACTTGACCGAAACAAATAAAGCCGAGCTTCAGTGGATTTATTGTGTTTCAGGTGGCGATATATGACAAGTTAATAAAATATAATTTTTGTAGGCGCGTGCAAGAAAACTAAACATTTTAATGATCTACCTGCTATTTCTGTTCGCCTGGTAGAAAAATATAAATTTTAAAATATCACGGTCGTCAGTCGTCAGTCAGTCCGTCCAGTCAAGCAAGCAAGCAACAACAAATAAGTGAGTTGACGCATGCGCACTCGAAATTTTTTTAAATAATAAAACAACAAAAAAAATATTTAAGAAAATTGATAATAAAAATATCAATTTCAATTATTAATTCCATGTGAATATTAAAAAATATTTTACTGAAAATGTGTTTGGTTTAAAAATGTTGAACTTGATTGTTTGATTCCGAAAAAGCACCAATTTGTGGTACATATCGCTCACTTACTCAAAGAACGTCATAACTCAAAAAAGCTTGTTTACCAGAAAACGCGTTTTAAGTTTTAAATTTTACACACAACTTAATGGAAAAAGAAAGTTTTATTTTTCTCCCAAGAGTTGAGTAAACAACATATTGGAATGAAATTTTTACATAATATGAGGAACGATATGGGGATATTAATTCTGCATCAAAAAATTGATTTTTTGAGTTATGACGTTATTTGAGTAAATGAGCGATATGTATGTATGTATCTATGTATGTTCACATATAAAAATATCCGTGATCACAAGCGACAACAGCGTAAGTCGAAAAACCTAATTTTGCCAAAAAAACCATTTTTAAAGTATGAAGATTCTTTCGAAAAAATCAAAATAGTAAATTTAAAATAATTATCTCGTAAAGTAAAGATTATATGAGTACTGTGTATTCACTAATGCAACCAAGATTATATTAAAATGTAGTATGTAAGTTTTAGTATAATTTGAAGTTAATCTAAGAGTAGATATAAAATTCTGATCTAAAGAGCAAATTTTTTGATTATAATTAATTATATACATATGAAAAAGGCATGAAGTATGGGCTTCTTTCTGCACATCCTACATACATAAGTATATGCATTCAGAAGCTCATACCTCTGGGGGTTATTATGTAATCCGAATCGAACGGAAATGTGTTCGAATTGCAATGTTAATAACATACAAATTCGAACAGTTCTCGCTTCAAATCGAATTACATAATAACCCACCTGGAGAGCTACCAAGTGTTCCACGAACAATCATCATGTGATACCGAAGCAGGTTGGTAAGCGAGAGTTGTGCTATTTCTCTCCCTTACCAACCTGCTTCCAGGTAGACGAATATTTTGGCTGGGCACTAGTGTCAAAATTTGTCACTGGAAAAAGTGCGGAGAATTGTGAACACTGAAATTGGTGAACACTTTCAAAGTCATCGGAATCTGGCCCCTGATATTGTATTCTTGTCAACAAGTTCAGTGGGCATTTATTTTTTATTCTCGTCAGTATTCTGAAGGCAAATTAAATTACGGCCATATCGATAGAAATTTCCAAACAGACACAATTGATATTGTATGAAATTTTTTCGATATCGAATTTGCCTCCAGAATACTGACGAAAATAATAAAAAAAAATTTAATCTCCCTGACATGTCAATACACATTTTTTAATGCATTTTTGGAAGTGAATTGAGGCCAGGGGGTCTACTCTGTAATTCGAAACGAAAGAGAATGGTTTCGAATTTGCATGTAATTAAGATACAAATTCAAAGGTATTTTCTTTAATTTCGAATTACAGAGTAGACCCTCAGTTTACCTTATATGAATAGCCATAATATATTGTTACGGAAATGGCCGCCGGGTTAATATAAGTGTTACGCAAGAGTATTCGAATAGGGCCAATATAAAGAAACATCCAGAAGTATTTAAATAAATAACTAACGTACACTCGTATTCACATACAAGCACTATAGCAAACAACTATATACACATGCGTAGCACATACATACGTGATTAAACGTAAACAACCAAAAACAACTACAAGGGTCTGCTTATTAAGAAGATATACAAGTTAACACATTTCCCATTTAAACTCCGCTACTGCTGACAAAGTACACGCGCACAAAATCTTCCCACAAACAACAAGGAATTTGCTGACACCATGTCTACGATGCAACATACTTTTGTGCAATTCCAGGAAAAACATCAGGTGATGTGGTGCAACGATAAATTCAATTATAATAAAAATATAATGCAGTTTTAGTTTAAGTTAGTGTTAATTCAACATTCAGAAAATAAAGGAGCATAAGCTCCCAAAAAAATATTTTTTTAATAAAAATAAACATATAAAGTTTTAATTGGCGCCCGAGCAGGGACCAACGTGCCGTTAAGTTAACAATCTGAAAACAAAAAAGTAAGATTCGCGTGTACCAAAAACAGTAAATCCCTGAAAATAAAAAAGTAAGGGAAAAGTGAACACAAATTCGAAAAGTGAACACTAATTTTTGGAGCAAGCGGCTTAACGACAAGGGGTTTGGAAACAGAGACGAGGAAAGTCCCGAGTACGAGCAGGAAAAGGAGAAACTGGATACGTTCAACAAACCATAACCTCAACGTTGGAAATGTTTAATTTAAGTTTCATCGTTTTTTTGTAAGTAATTTTTATTTAATGTGAAAAAAGGAAAAAGTTTTAAATTAACGTAATTAATGTGAAAAAAAAGTTAAACAAAATTAAAGATAGAAAGATTTGTTTGAAGTATAGAATTTTTAAAAAAACAAAAAAAGAGAGTAAATAATTTATTTAAATCTTAATATTGTAAGAGATAAAAGAATCTATTTAATATATGAAGTAAAATTGATAAATTTAAAATATAAATTAAATTAAAAGGGAAAAGAATATATCAAAGCATTAAATTGATAACTGAAATTTAAAAAAAATATTCTATATTTTTTTGCAATATCAAAAATATAAACCACTAACAAATAAATAAATAAATAAACAGCTATTGCGATCCTTATGAGGCCCTCCAATAGCAATCATAATAATAAAAAAATATATAACAAAAGTATCAAAACAATAGGAAAACCAGAATACATTTTTTTTTTTTTCGAAATGGAAAAGGAAGAACAAGAGATCATTAAACAGTTAAATCAGATGAGAATAGGGGAGAACCAAAACGTACAGCCGACCACTTCTAGACAAATACCAGTACCGACCACCCAACCATCCACTTTAATTAACACAGAAATTATTAACGAAATAGTTCAACAAGTTTTGAATCAGATGAATAATAGAACCGGACAGGACACCCATGACAACCAAGTAATAGTTGACGCTACAAACGCAAATGAATTAGACCGCATACCAGACATGGTAAAATGCCTTAGGGAATTTTCCGGACGTTCTGGGGAATTTAACTCATGGCGCAAGACAGTAGATAGGATATTAGAAGCATATGCGAATTTCAGAGGCACACCGAAGTATTTTGCTATACTTCACACAATAAGACATAAAATTGTCGGGGAAGCCGACACCGCATTGGAATCATATCGAACGCCATTAGATTGGGCACAAATAAAAAAATGCCTTATGCTACACTATTCAGACAAGCGAGATATTGGTACTCTTGAGTACCAAATGACTAGCTTGACTCAAAAACATCGAGACATAGCCACTTTCTATCAGGCGGTATACCAACATCTGTCTCTCATTTTGGACAAGGTGGCCTGCCTAGACATTAGCGAGGAGTCGATTCGTGCCATGACTAACTCCTATAGAGAAAAGGCTCTAGACACTTTTATTCGCGGACTAAATGGCGATTTGCCGCGTTTGTTGAGCATCCGCGAACCGGCTACATTACCACAGGCGCTACACTTGTGCCAGAAACTAGAAAATATGACATTTAGGCTTAATTACGCCCAGGGCATAAATAGGCATAATGTAAACGCAACACTACATAAGCCTTCACGGCAAGGAACAAATTTTAAGGGATCCCACTTTTATCCCGAATTGGCTTACATGCCACCTGCATCTCATCGATTCCATGGTGCTAACCAGCAATACAATCAATCATACAACCGTCCCAATATTTTTCCACCAAATCGAATAATGCAGCCTAATTACAATAGATTCGGCAATAATCAAGCAAATTACAATAAATTCAGTAATAACCAACCTAATTATAGTAGATTCAATAACAACATAGACAACAGATTTAACAACTACCGACCATTCGGACAAAATTTCAATACAAGCTCTTCTCCAAAACCAGTGCCAATGGAAATAGATAGTTCAAGTCAATTCAGGCACAATAACTATAGAACCGAACCACCAATGAACTACAGTAATAAACGTCCTCCTAATAGTCAAAATACTCATCCTCCAAATAAAATACAACGTAACTTTCACCTAGAAACAGTTTATCCGGACGAACCACGATATGAACATTTCGATGAGGAAAGTGAAAATCCTACACAATCCAATGTAGACCCTAACAACATATTTTCTGAACACGAAGGTTATTTGGGAAATAATGTTTTGCCAGACAGTGACGCCCCACAAGTTTACGATAATGTTAATTTTTTAGAATAGCAACGTCTTTGCTTCCATGTTTCGAATACATGACTAAATGCGGAGACAAGGTAAATTTTCTTATTGATACAGGCTCAAATAAAAACTATATCCAATCAACCCGTATTATGAATCCAATTAAAAATGAAAAACTGTTTAAGGTATCCTCCGTTGCAGGTGACATAGAAATAACTCACCATACGTTTATAAGCATTTTTGGACCACAGATTAAAAAATTAAAATTTTACATCCTACCTACACTTTCTTCATTTCATGGAATAATAGGCAACGACACATTAAAAGAATTAAGGGCAACTATCCATACCGATAAAAGCTTTATGACAATATCTCCAGGAATAAAAATTCCTCTGAAACAAAAAATATCCCAGGAAGTAAACATGGTTGATTTAAATCAACCCGACTTGACCCAAGAACAGCAAATAAAGCTGTATAATATTGTAAAAAAATGTCCTAATTTATTCTCAGATCCTGATGAAAGGCTAACATTCACAACCTTAGTGAAGGGCGAAATCCGTACCACCACGGATACCCCAGTTTATTCGAAGCCTTACCCATACCCAATGGCATTAAAAGGAGAAGTCGAACGTCAAGTCGAAGAACTCCTTGCCAATGGAATAATTAGGAAATCAAAATCACCGTACAATTCACCTGTCTGGATAGTCAATAAAAAGGCTGACAGTTCTGGTGAAAAAAAGTATCGTATGGTAATAGATTATCGAAAACTTAATTCGGTCACCATACCAGATCGATATCCGATTCCCGAAATAAACGAGGTACTTTCAAATCTCGGTGAGAATAAGCTATTCACAGTCATAGTTTTGAAAAGCGGATTTCATCAGATACCCCTCCGTGAGTCGGACGTGGAGAAAACCGCATTCTCAGTGAATAATGGAAAATATGAATTTTTGCGTCTGCCATTCGGACTCAAGAATGCGCCGTCAACATTTCAGCGAGCCTTAGATGACATTCTTCGTCAGCATATAGGCAAAAGATGTTACGTATACATCGACGACGTAATAATATTCGGGAAAAACGAGGAAGAGCATCTACACAATTTAGAAGTAGTGTTCAAGACTCTAGAGAACGCCAATATGAAGATACAAATGGACAAATGTGCGTTTCTGAAAGAAGAGGTAGAATTTTTGGGATACGTTGTCAGTGCGGAAGGAATAAAAACAAATACAAAAAAAGTAGAAGCTATTTCAAGAATGCCTCCTCCTAGAAATTTGAAGGATCTTCGGTCATTCCTCGGAATGGCAGGGTATTATCGTAGGTTCATTAAGGACTACGCAAAAATCGCCAAACCACTTACTGCGTTGTTGAGAGGTGAATGTGGCAATATTTCGAAACACGCATCGCGAAATAAATTGATTACTATGAATAAAGAGACGCTGGATTCTTTTAATAAAATAAAAACTATTTTGATGTCAAGAGATATCATACTTTCGCACCCAAATTTTGAAAAAGATTTTGAGCTTACCACCGATGCTTCTGATTACGCAATCGGTGCGGTACTTTCACAAAACAATAGGCCAATAACATTCATTTCCAGAACCCTCAGCAAGACCGAGGAGAATTACGCCGTAAATGAAAAAGAAATGTTGGCAATTATATGGTCACTAAATTCCCTTAGAAATTATTTATACGGTTCGAGAAAAGTAAAAATATATACCGATCATCAACCCCTTACATATGCTTTAAGTTCTAAAAATACCAACTCCAAAATGAAAAGATGGAAATCAATTCTGGAGGAGTACAACTACGAGTTGAAATATAAAACAGGATATTCTAATGTAGTAGCTGATGCATTATCAAGAATACCCCCTCAAATAAATTCACTTACATCCACAGCTCACAGCACAGAGAGTTCACCACATGAGTTAATACCTTGTGCCGAAATACCAATTAATGTATTTAAGAATCAAATATTCTTCAAGCAGTCCGAAACTTCATCATATCAATTTAAAATAGTTTTTCCCACAGTTCATAGACACATAATCACAGAACCACTATACAATGAGCAAATCCTCTTATCGCATCTTAAACGATATCTTAATCCATCCGTAATTAACGGAATTCATACAGAAGAAAGAATAATGGGTATTATTCAAAATTTTTATCCTCAACATTTCAGTAACTACAAAACTCGCTATACTCAAAAGGTTGTCAAGGACATTACTAATGAACAGGATCAAGAAAATTTAATATTAGAAACTCATTTGCGTGCTCATAGAAATGCAATAGAAAATAAATCACAAATCTTGGAAGAAAACTTTTTTCCAGGTATGCTCAGCAAAATAAAAAATATTATAGCAAAATGTGCGACGTGCAAGGAAAGTAAATATGATCGACACCCCAATAAGCCCAAACTAGGAGAAACACCACTACCAACATACCCCGGTCATACTGTTCACATAGACTTATTCCTGACAGAAGGAAAGGTAGTATTAACGGCTCTTGATAAATTCACAAAATATGCCCAGGGGGTCTACTCTGTATTTCGAAACGAAAGAAAATGCTTTCGAATTTGTATGTTATTAGCATTGCAATTCGAAAGCATTTGCTTTCGTTTCGAATTACAGAGTAGAACGTCAGACAAAGATATTAAAAAGCAGATCAATTGAGGATGTTAGGAAGCCACTTAGGGAAATAATATTTAGTTTTGGCGTACCCAAGTAATAGATAATGAACCATCACTAAACTCAGCTGCAATTAAATTTATGATGGAAGACGAACTAAGAATAGAAGTCTATACGACACCGCCATATAAAGGACAGGCTAACGGACAAGTAGAAAGGTTTCATTCAACCATCATAGAAATAATGAGATGTATTAGAGAAAATAGAGGACATAGAGATTTCGAGGAACTGTTGGAAAGAGCAGTTTCCGAGTACAATCATAGTATCCATTCGGTAACAAAAAAGAAACCAGTAGACCTATTTTTTGGACGACAGGTTAGTTTCACACCAGACGATATAGAAAGGACAAGACGCGACAATCTAGAAAAGTTAGCAAAAAAACAGCAAAAAGACATTCAATTCCACAATAAAAACAGACAAGAACTAAAATCCTATTTGCCAGGACAAATAATTTTTGTCAAACAGAACAAAAGATTAGGCACTAAACTTTCGAAACCATATACAAAAGAAGTAGTTAAAGAGAATAGAAATAGCACTGTTCTGACGGAAAAGGGACAAGTTATACATAAAAGTAGAATACGTAACTAAATAAATACAATATAAAATTTCTTTTTATACACAGATTGACTACCTCATTGTGCTACGCGGACATTCAGATTTTGGATTACTCAAATGCACAACTGATAACCATAGAAAAAGGCACAGCTAGAGTGCAAACAGGATATTTCAAAATAATTCATGAAATAGACATCACAAAGTACTTAGACATAATAGAAAATATTGAGAGAACAATACACGCATCTACAATCGGACGAAATCCTCATTACCCTTTCATATCATTGCTAATATCACAAATAAAAACACATCTAAATAACTTGCAAGTGAAGAGACTGAAAAGGTCCTTAGACTTTATAGGCAGTGCATGGAAGTGGATAGCAGGTAATCCTGACCACCATGACCATGAAATTAATTGTTCTAAATAAATTGAATAATGTTTTGGAAAATAATAATAATCAAGTGTTGATCAATAAACTAACTATAGAAAAGATCAAAGAAATTACTAATATTACTAATAATATTGCAAAAAGAATGGAAAGCAATGAATTTACTGAAATAGATTTATTTTTGAAATTAAAATTTAAATTAGAAATCATTAAAGAAGAAATTGTAAATATTGCATACGCAATACATTGGGCAAAAGCTAATATAATAAATTCTTATATCTTGTCTAACGAAGAGATTGATATAGCTAAAAATATTGTTAATAAAGAAAACATACCCTTTATAAATTTAGACGAAGCATTCGAATTTTCCGAAATTAAAATTGCAACTGATGGAAGAATAATAATTTATATAATAAGCTTACCGACTGTCAATAGTAATGTATGTAAAGCAATCGAAGTTAGAGCAGTAAAACAAAATGAAAGAATTAATAAAATAAATTTTAATGAAATATTAATTTGTGAAGAAGAAATGTATGGAATTAAAGACAAATGTAAGAATTATAACTATTTAGAAATTTGTTCTAGAAATGAAATAGTAGATTTAAGTAACGATACCTGCATAAATAATCTCTTGAAAAGTCGCACACCACACTGCACCGAAATCAATAATCAGCACATCCCAAATATAGAGGAAATATCACCTGGTATTTTATTTTTGAATAAATTCGATGGCGAAGTCATTTTTCAAAACGAAACAACTACATTGAATGGGACATTCCTAATACACTTCAGTAATGCAACTATCGAAATTCAAGGGAAAAAGTTCTACAATGCGCTGAAAACAACAAGTAAACCACTACCAGCAATCCTGCAACCCCTGTCAACATCCAATACAATCGAAGAAATTCTATCTTTGCAAATGTTACATCAATTAAACACGAATAACACTTATCACATAGATACAATAGAAAAGGGAAATAAAATAAAATATTCTATAAATCTCATACTCACCCTCGTAACAGTAATCATTATAATGGTAATCTCAAAAAGTATTTGGAAACTAAAAAAAGGAAAACTATCTAACCTAACAGATTCAGCGATTGAAGGATTAAATCAATTATTCTACAAACCAAAGACATCAAACGAGGACGTTTGAAATTTTAGGGGGGGAGTAGTTAACACATTTCCCATTTAAACTCCGCTACTGCTGACAAAGTACACGCGCACAAAATCTTCCCACAAACAACAAGGAATTTGCTGACACCATGTCTACGATGCAACATACTTTTGTGCAATTCCAGGAAAAACATCAGGTGATGTGGTGCAACGATAAATTCAATTATAATAAAAATATAATGCAGTTTTAGTTTAAGTTAGTGTTAATTCAACATTCAGAAAATAAAGGAGCATAAGCTCCCAAAAAAATATTTTTTTAATAAAAATAAACATATAAAGTTTTAATTTACATAGCTACATGCATACATACATACATGCCTGGCAATTCCAACTAAAGGCAGAAATAAAAGTAAACAACCACTTAATAATGTATGCATATACACACGTATGTACATAGTTACCACATGAACTTAATTACGCGCTTTGTAAACAACATTGAAGATAATGATCATTCGGTCTAGACTTTACATGAAAATTCTAGTGGTTGTTGTGCGAAGTATAAAAAGGGGTTGACGCATCCAACAGCAGTTCAGTCGCGATCAAAAGTTAGTTGGGAATAAATCAGTTGCGAAGAAGCTCAGTTGCTAATAAGAAGTCTGTTGTTAATCAAGTGAGTTGACAATTAAGTTGTGCGCAGTCCGTGATTTGTGATACAACAGTGAGTTGATATTTGAGTCTGTGCTTTACAATACGTGAGTTGGAAATTGAAGAGACTATAGTACAGTCTATAGTGACAGTTAGAGTCTGTCGTGATTTGAGATTATTGTGGAGTCCCTTGAGTAAAGAGTAAGGGAGCAGTGGAAGCTGATAAACGTGTGTAAGTGAAGCCAGCGAGTCCTGATTAGTGTATCAACTGTGAGAGTCTGCCATAGAGTTGTTATTGGTGTATCAACTGGAAGGGTCGGCAGAGTGAGTATTGTGTGTGACGAGCAACAGAGAAAGCAGAATTGTGTCAACACTAGCGCAGCCAGTGGTCTGAGACGTGTATATACAACAGCAAAGAAGGTGTAGTGGTAACCAGTTCTGAATATTGAAGTAACCTATGTGTTTGTATTTAAGCTCTTGAATTTAGATTAGTGGTATTTATAGATTTAATAAAGATTGTATCATTCTTAACCCTAATTAGTACACTGGGGTCTTTTATTTATTGCAAATCTACGAATCTACGGAAAAGCGTTTTTAACAGAGAATAAAAACGTAACAATATAAATACATTTTCAAACTTATCATGAATAAAATTTCAAATGAAAATTTCCTGTGGTAATCATAAATAAATTGTGTTGTGAAAATTTCCGATTGTTTGCATTTTTAAACTCCAAAACAAAATTGCTGGTGAATTTGTTTACTTTCAAAAAACTTCATGCGATTACGAAATATTCGCAAAGAAGATATTAATTTTAATAGAATTGATGCTACCAACTTCAAATCCATGTGAACGAAAAATTTTATTCGGAAATTTTCACATGTGGAATTCATGTGTTTTAGAAGATAGAATACGAGTATAAATAATTTAAACATTTAAATTTACTTGCTATTTTTTTCCCCTTATTTTTATATACAAATTTCAAACTTACCAGACTGATCTGAGTCCAATATATGGAATATAGCCTCCAAACTGCTGACATTTTTATACAAAGAGTCGGCCACGCTGGTTTCTTGTTCCTGTGCTTCAATCTGTTAAAGAAATCGGCATTTTAATCATATGTATGTATGTATGTACTATATAAAAAAAATATCAAATTACTATTGTATCCGTATCCAATAACTCTAAAGTAGTTAAATAATTAACCTCGCCACTGGTACAATCATCGCTAGGGGGAGCCAAACGAGGACGCAACAGGCGCCAAGGTAAGCCCAGATTTGTGGCTTTTTCCATGGCCTCACACCACTTGGAAATAGAAATTTTACCTAAAAAGAAATATAATAATAAATATTTAAAAATGCTCTGCCACTCTTTCACTTTTAACACACATAGCCATAACCGCCAAAAAGAACTTAAGTGACATAATTTTTGAACCTCATTTTTTATGAAAATCGATTATCTGCGATCGTAAATAATCGATTTTCGTAAAAACGAGTTTAAAAAATGTGTCCCTTAAGCTTTTCTGGCTCGATATTTACATACCTTTACTTTTAGGATCATGTTTTTTAAACTCTGCCTCCAATTCATCTCGTCTTGCTCTCAATCTGACACCCAATTCCCTGATGGCCGAACTCTCTACTATGCCTACTCTTTGGCGGAATGTTAATTGACGTGTTTTGGAGGCAGCCGATATATACTGCACAAAATGTGGCTCTAAGTGAGGATTTAGTTTAATGTATGCCCCACGATTTGAACCAATGGCGTAGTAATTGGAAGCTGAAAATATTGTTAAGACCTTTTCGTCATGCGTGAACTCGTACCCATCAACTTTGCACTCGTGCGAACGCACCAAATAGTCGAGTTTATGTTGTTCGAGAAACTGTTTGGTGATGTCCGGTCCAAAATAGCTGCCAGCACCGCGCAAACTATTGGGCAAACAGCCCTCATTGTGCTGGGGATCACTCCACATAATGTCGAAGAGCTAAAAGGAGAAAAAATCTTTAAAAATGCTTTTCATTCTTGACATTTCAGCCACTATTGCCATTCTCAACTCAACTCAGTTTGGTTGTGTGAGAGTCAATCAAGCTTAAACATTCGTATTGGCATTCACAACTTAAATAATCAACCTTATTCCAGCTGTCGATATCGACGTCACTTTAACACAATACCAAACAATTGGAGCTTGTTTACTCGCTCTCGAGAACAATTTTGTGCTATTGACAATCTATTCCGTTCCCTAAGGTCTACAAAATAGCATAAAACTGCCAACAGTCAGTTGTTTTCAACGAGGGGTACTTTAGTACATATTGTGTTAAAGTGACGTCGATGTCGTCAACTGGAATAAGGGTGAATTATTGTGTTTGTAGTTGTCTGCTGCCACATTTTCACGTAAATATTAGTTGTAATTTACAATACTAAAAATTAATTGGGTTGTATCAAGGTTGTGTTGACTTTCAGGCAACCAAACTGAGTTGACTTGAGAACGGCAATAGGGGCGTTCTTATTTTTCGCAAAATTGTTATTAATTTTTCTAATTCTCTACACGATTAGTTTGCCGTGTAAAAATAAATGCAAATTTCCAAACGTGAAGTTCCGTAAGAGTTTCGTACCGTGGTTTAAAACAAATTTTAATAAAAATTATTGCTACTAATGTTTTCAGAGGCACAATCAGGGTGACCGAAGACATTTTTAAAAAAGCGCCACCAAATAGGGGAGTTATCAAAAACAGGGGCAACACGAGGCAATTACACTAAACTTCTTATTTTTAATGTATGTATGTATGTATTATTATATAATTCACTTTAAAAAAAGGGGGACAAAAAGTGGCAAGGCAGTCAAAAAAGTGACAATTTGCCACTTTAGTCGGTCAAACGGTCACGCTGGCTGCTATTGATGTCACCAAATTTTTAATATAAAATTTCAATTTATTTTTTTTCCTCGGAAACTTTTTATTTGGCTCTATTCTGTAAACTGAATCGATTTGAAATGGCACGATTTTAGAAAACTAAGTCCTATAATGGAAATATTTTTTCACTTTTTTTTAATTTTTAGAGTTATGATCTTTATGGCAGACACAGGAGCTAGGAGGTTAGTTTCAGGGTGACCGATGACATTTTTCAAAAAGTGGCAATAAATAGGGGATTTATTAAAGAAAAGGGGCAATATTAAAAAAACGAGACAAATACACTAACCTTCTTAATTTTAATGTATTATTATGTAATTCACCTTAAAAAAAAGGGGGACAAAAAGTGGCAAGGCAGTCGAAAAAGTGGTAATTTGCCACTTTAGTCGGTCAAACGGTCACGCTGGTTAGTTTTGTAATAAAAATAATCGACACTATTCTTGCTATAAATTTATTTTTCTTGTGATTTCTTTGTTTACATTTAATTTATTTCGTCGGCTGGTTATTGGTTTGCGGCAGTAATAGTGTATTTTTAATATACTGTGCGGCAAACCAGTAACAACCCGACAATTTTTCTGTGTTCATAAGGAAGGAGATGCCAGATGACTTACTAACAAGAACTTAAAAAAAGCAGAGATGCTAAGTCGGCGTTTACACATGCAAATATTTGCGTCCAATTTATTTTGTTTTATAAATAATAATAAAATAAATCAATTTTATGAATATTAAATAGTTTTAAAAATACAAATAATTTTATTGCATTGTTAACACATGCAATTTGTTTTATATATCTAAAACACCTCTCTTCTTTTTTTTTTTAATTAGATAGATTCTCAAATATAATATCTGAATGAAAATGATTGTATAAATCGATTCGATTTACAGAACAAGACCGATAAATTTATATTTGACTCAATGTTACAGCAAATTATTTGCTAATTTATTTTGATGAGCAAATAAAACAAGTTCTTGGCTGTCAGTCGTAGCACCAGGTCTATTTATTAGGTCTATGCAACTCTACAAAAAACACAGCAATACAAAAAACAACACTATGTTTAAGTTGTCAAAAACATACACAAACATGAACTTAAGTGTATGGTGCAAACAACTTTTGACAGTTTAAACACGAAAACAGAGAATATCATCAGGACGATTGCGTCGACATGATAAATAGACATTTGTCGCAGCTCTTTTTCCGCAAAAGCATTATAGGGTAAAATGGCCTTAAAAGGTATTTAAAACTAGTTCAAAACAAGAACTTGCATTGTGTTCAGTGAACCTACACATACGTACATACATATGTACTCGTATATTTAAGAGCTGTCAGTTAAAGAAAACATGCAGTGCATCACGTCGTATGGAAGACGTGCAAATATTATAGTGAAATTAAAACACGTATACGCAGTTTGTTTTGCCCTTTATTCTCTTGTATGCTTACACAATTCAATTTTTATCTTGTGTCAACATTTATTTTGTCATTTAAGCTGCCTCAAAAAAAAAAAAAGTACAAGACAAGAAAAAGGATATTAAAGTAAGCAAAGAAATTGAAACTCGTATTCGCTAATACCTTTCGATTAAAAAGTTTTGTGTTTTTTTTTTTGTTGCAAGTTTTAGTTGTAGTCGTCTCTACGTGGCAGGATAATAATGTTGGTTATCTCGCATGTAGTTTTTTTCTTCTTTTAATTTTGGATAATTGCAGTAAACATACATATCGTTACCTTAATATAGAAAGGCCCTAATTCATTTTTTTTAATTCAGGATTTTTGTATATTTCGCTAGAAGAGCATTTAATGTATCGAAAAATGCAAAAATATCGATTTCAAAAAAATAATGAGTTAGGGCCTTTCTATATTAATGTAAGGATTTGTATTAATTTTTATGAATTTAAGACACGCAATCACAATAAATATAACAACTTTAGTGTTTACCTAATATGTTTATAATTTTTATTGCTTCCAAATGCCAGTTTTAATTGCTGCCCTTAAACATTTTGTAATTGTTTTGAGAAGAAACTTGTTCATTATCTCAAACATGGGTGTTGACAGGAATTATTATTATTCTTTGCAATATATTAACTCAATATTTCTTTCATATTTCACGCAATATTGTATTATAAGGGCCTTTCATACTAAATGCTTCCTCCTTCTCCTTCCCATAATATCAGCATACACTGGAGACGAGGACTTGGGGCCAATGTAGTAAGACCCCTTTTAGACACGCAAAGTTGGCTTTGCAAAGTCTTATTTCAGCTGCGCGAAAGAAAGAGTTAACAATAGTTTATTTTTCTGTCTTTCTTTAAACTTGGGTGTCTAAAGGGGGTATAAATTTCACCGCCGATAATATAACAAATATTTAGTTACAGACTAGACCCCCTTTATTAGGAGCAGTGCATCCTAAACATCTTCTTATTTTCTCTTAAGGGGTATAGATAGTTCTTATTTGCATTTCATTGTTGCTAATGCATATTATGAGGGCAGCTTTGTCAAAAAGTTTCTTAGAAAAACTACAGCTATTATCTTAAACTTTCATTTAAATAAATGAGAAGTCTAACAAATATTATAGATAGTTCAAACACCAACTAAATAATCAATCATATATGTACATATGTATGTACATATTTTTATTTGTATGGCAGACTTTTTTCTCAACTTCAAATGCAGCAGTAAATTGTGCCTTGTTTATTTTTCTCTTTAAATGTCAGCATAAGTATGTGAACTAGTGGCATATAACATTTCAAACTATTTTTAGCATTTTTTTTTATTATTTTTGTTTGTTCAAATTCGTGACCAACTTTTGTTTGTTTTTTATTTATAAAAACTGCAAATATTTCAATTATTTATCACAAGTACATACTGTGAATGGAAACAAAGCAAGGAGACCGGAAGTAACAAGGCATAAGAAAATTCACATACAAACACACCTTCTCATACATATGTACATACATTGAGAAGCAACATACATACTTACACACAAACGTGAGTTGTTTTATGCGGTTTTGTGAGCACAGCCCACTTGACCTGAGATTCGATATATGTAAATGAATGCGAATGCGAATACGAATTTGTTCGCGAATCTAAAAAAATTCGAATGCTCGCTAGAGCCTAGTGGATGTGTGCCAGGAAGTACCGTGTTCAAATCCTGGAGCGTACGTTAAAGAATTAAAAAATAAATAAAATAAATTAAAATAACTGAATTAAAAATTAAAATTACTTTTTCTTTTACTTTTTCTGCTGCCTTTTTGGGATATCGAAATTAGTTCGGTATTGGCTCAGTTTTGATATTACTAGCGAACCTTTCGAAACGAATGTTTTTGGACAGGTACAAAAATTTTCGATTCATTTTTGACTATATATGTATATTCGAAATCGATATCTATAACCAAAGTCTTGATCAACTGGGAAGTAAATGAGAACTTGTACAACATATGTATGAGTATCTAGTTTGTTCATAGTTTTGTTTGTTTATTCTAGCGCGTTTCTTTTGTGTCATGCATTTAAAACCTTTTTGCAACTGATGATGGATGACATTGTAGCCAAGGCAAAAAATAAAAACTATCAGTCTCAGTTGTGTCTCAGTTTCACTCACTACAAGAAAATGGCGAAAAAAAATATTCTTTCGAATTCATAACGAACACTTGTTATGCGAAAATGTTGAATGAAAAATTAAGCTAAAAAAGCAAGTGAAATTTGAAGGGAAGGTATGCTCTAAAAAAATATATTCAATTTATAAAATATATGAATAAATTGATAGTATTTAAGGGCTACTTAGACGAGAAAGAAATCTAACGACATTTGTTTCGACTGTGAAAATATTTAACGCAAAATTACATTTTTAGGGAAAAATTATTCACTATTGCAATTTGGGGAAGAGAGAAAAATATTTCATAGGAAAACATGTTCACGATAGAGGTGAGTGATTATTTTTATTAATCGAGTTTTTTGCATATTTCGATAAATGAACCGTTAATATTACGAAATATGCAAAAATAAACTCGATTTGAAAAATAAAGTAATGACTTAATACGTTTCCCCATCTACTTCATTTACAGGTACAGTCAAATCCCGATAATTCGTACCCCGATAAATCGTAATTCCCGATAATTCGTAATAAACAGTCGGTCCCTTGAAAAAATCTCGTTAATTCGTAAAATTTCCATACATTTTGGTCCCCTCGATAATTCGTAATTTTTTTTCAAATAAAATCTCCTTTACCTCTTATAAATCGTAATTTTTTGCTAACTACCACTTATAATTCGTAATAAAAACAACAGAAACATGGAAAGAATGATTTTTTGCTTAATGCTATTTTTTTGGGTTGGTTTTTGCTCTTGCTTTTTTGTGTGTTTATTTTTTTAAGATCAGTTTTTTACATGAATAATAAAGAAAAATGTCAAACCGCACGCATGCAACTCTGTCGGTGTTACAAAAACAACAAATTTAGTAAATAAATTGAAAAACCCCGTTAATTCGTATTTATTTTATTTTAACTCCGTTAAATCGAAATCCCGCTAAATCGAAAACCCCTATAATTCGTAAGAAATGGCCGGTCCCTTGCGATTACGAATTATCGGGATTTGACTGTATTTCTATAATTTTACTATTGTAAAACACAAAACTCTCAACTCAAGACTTACGTCCCTTTTCACAATGTATGGTTAAGAGTTAACGTGAACTTTAACTGACAGTTTTTCATACAAAACTTGCAGTTAATACTATGTTCACACTTACATATGTTTTTAAACGTGTTTAACGCCTCATTCGTGTTTAAGAGCTTAAACACGACGACTTTGAGATGTTTTACCATACATTGACTTGTTTTGTTAAACATCTCAAATGAAGTGTTTAAGATTTAAACACTTTCTTAAACACGCAAATGGAGTATGTTCAGTGCGTTTTTTGATAACTCTGGCATCTTTGTGTTGTTATTAAATGGCGTCATGTGAAAAATCATTTGGTAAATAAGTAATTAGTGCAGAAATAGTAAATTATTTACAAAAACATTTGTTGTTTGAAAATAATAAACCAATAAAAAAGCATAATTGTTCATAATTTTTTACATATACAATAATTTACTCACAAAACGTCAACCTTAAACATCTCAAATGTAATGTGAACGGTTGTGTTTAGTTTTTTAAAACACTTGCCTTAAACACGTTTAAGACCATAAGTGTGAACATGGTATAAGGTCTCTGTTATCTTTTAACCACACATTTTGAAAAGGTACGTTAAATGCATAAGACTTTTCGCTAAAATAATAGCCTTCCCTAAAGGTTTCTAAAGGTCATATTATGACAGGCACTCTGTCATGCTGTTTGCTGCATGTTGAAAATGTGCATAAAAAATTCTAAATAAATTTTCTTTCAAACGAAAATCAGTATAATTTTATTTCACAACAAGAAACTTTTCATAATTTAATTGAAAGTTTAGCAAATTTGTTGTGAAAATACACACATATTTATACTTAAAAGAGAAACAAACAAACTAATGCACTAAAATACAATAAACACTCATGCACACATACACGTGTACAGGCCTACACAGTGAACATTTTTCTCCGACAGTTCTGATGTTAGAAAAAATCTGAAACTCGTGGCAGACAACCAAGCGAGTTATTTAAAACTCCTTCAGACATTTAAATAGAATATTCAACAATTTTTTGGGTAAGATTTGTACCTATGTATATTTCTATAAATTTTTTGGAATATTTTCTGATTAATAGTAGTCTAGTACACGCACATTTTCAAAAGTATATTTAATTTCCTTTCGAAATTAATCATAAAATTCAACCTCTTGTATAGCATAGATGGACGAGGTGACACATATAAGAATAGTTTATTTAACTGAATCTAAATTAGTTTTAAATTTTTAGTGCTTATTTTTGAATTCGGTTTAATGTCTTTTGAAGTGTTATTTTTTAATTTTTAGTCTCAATTTTATATTTCTAGGGGCGTGCTTACACCCAATTTGGCAAACATTACTGTCCGCCCCCTTTTCTAAATTCAACATCGCGTCACTTTCAGAGCTCAAGGTGTGTGCCACGGAAAAATCGCTCAGGTAGAAATATAATACTACTTATAATATTAATCTTTAATTGGGCATAACCTCGCCTACTTCTTTAAGCACAATATTATCTCATTCTAAAAGCTGAAACTATTTGTCAAGTCTCATGGAAACGGACAAGTAGAAGTACATATAATTTAGTACTCACCATTCATGGGCGTGGCTCCGCCCACTATTTGGAACACAAGATTATGTATTTTTTAGAGCTCAAAATGTGTGCCAACTTTCATAAAAATCGCTAATATAGAAAAACGTGAAATAAAATAGCATGTGAATTACAATGTTAAATTTTAATGGGCGTGGCTTCGCATACTTTTTTGAATGCACGGTTGTGTATTTTTTGGAGTTTAGCATGGGTGCCAAGTTTCGTAAAAATCGGTCAAATAGAAGCACCTGAAATATAATTTTAAGTTTTTGTGGGCGTGGCTCCACCCAATTTTCAACTTCGAGATTGTGTCGTTACGAGAGCGTAATGTAGTTGCTAATTTTCGTAGCAATCGGATAAGTAAGATATCATAAAATCAAAGAAAAAATTTAAAAAATTTCTATGTCAGACAAAAAATTTATTTTTACAATCGGTCTAAATGGTACCGAGGTATGAAGTAACAACAACAACAACAACAACAAAAATTAACGAATTAATAACCTCCTCCTCCTTTTTATTTGAATACGATTAACAAGGAAATATTTCTAGCAACATTATTATTCAGGATTGTAGTTTAGGAAAAGGGGAAACTATTTCGAGAGAAAACATTTTCACGTTACGCAATGAATGTCATAAAATCTAATATTAAATTAGATTGGAATCAGTACCTGAATTCAGTAACTTTTATTACCATAATAGTATATATTAAATATAATGAATATTTATCGACTTTCCTATTCAGTAACATATTTTAACGATATTTACTGTCGGTTGGAGAAAAAAACTTAAATTAAAAGATCAAACTCATTGAGTTTTTCTTTATTATTCTTTGTGCTTTTCGCTTATTTTCACATTTTCTATACAGAGATACCACATAATATTGAAAATTTAATGGTGAGTAAGATAAAGCTGGAGACTATCGTAAAAAAGAAATTACGGAATCACATTATCGTTACCGCAAGCGAATAAATATGTCGATAAATATTACGATTTTCGGTTCGCAAAAAGTTACAGAATCCAGGTACAGGATTCTGTTTTAATTCGTCAACAAATTGTTCGCTGGGCAAACATAATATATATTAGACACCCAAGTGAATGAATGAGCAGACCATGAAGTCATGCCAAAGTGAATGTGCATCCCAAATACAAACACTAAAGAAATGTGTGTGGAAAAGAATGTTTTAAGGTAAAATAAAGAAATATGTAAGTTTGAAAGTAAACAATCAGGGCAATTATGAATAAAACTCCCAGGGAAATTTTTCCCAGGGAACAATTCCAACTAATGGCAAGTGATAGGGAAAACAAAATATTCTAATTGGAAAAGGGAGAAATTTCCCTGGAAGTTTTATTCATAATTGCCCTGAATATTAATTTTTTTTTCTTCTACTCATATCCACACAGACATTAGTTTAGGTGAGTTGACAAGTTGTTTTTATTTATTTTATAATATCAATAGAAATAAAAAATGAAGTAAACTAAAATTAAGTGGGAAAAATGAATGGCAATGATTTTTTTTTTACTTTTAGAAATTTTCGATTTGGAGCGTTAAAAAAAAATAAAAAAGTTGTATTAAGAAATATATAATAAACTTTTGTAAGTAAATATGTACAAAATCATGTGAGTGGGGTAATGTTTTCTTATTTCTTTCAGAAATTATGACATTAATTGAAGTCATCTTCATTCTTAAAACAGAAATTTATGTTAAAATAATTTTCAATTTGATTAAAATATTTATTAAATTCAAGGGAAAATATAGGATGTTATTATTGATTCTGCACGACAAAAAATGCATGGCAAATAAATATGGATCGATACGCTCATTGTAATTATTTATTTCAGCGGTATAAAATTTCTGCGAAATATATTTAACATCCCTGTTTTCATTAATACTGAGGTGTTACAGTGTCAGCTGTTGTTCAAAAAACATTTAGAAAAGAAAGTAAAACCACAGAATATAGTTTATATTAACAGTCTTATAAATGAAATACATATGTATGTATGTATGTATGTATGTATGTATGTATATATAAAATATCTACCCGAGAAAAATATATAATTGCAATATGTATACAATAGACTTTTTAAGGAGAGTACTGACGATGATTGTTTATACATTCGGGAAAAAAGAAGAGCTTTGCGTTATAAATCTGGAAAAATTGATTTTTGTTTTTAATCTCAGTCGTTTATGAAGGGAAAAAATGCACCTGCGATTATTCTAAAGCCATGAACAAACACTCGTATATGTTAATTGGGCTTAAGTAATCCAACCGTCATTCACTGTACCACTGTGCAATTGAAATTTTAAAAATGTCCGCATATTCATATTAATTTGCTCAATAATTATACCAACTTAAAATGCAGTTTCCACAATACAAGCAAGGGACTTGTCTAGAAAATTTTGTATAGGAATCACTAAAAAATTTTTATGTTTTTCATATATTTTTTTTGTAGACAAGTCGCTTGTTTGTATTGTGAAAACTACACGTAAGTTTATCTCAAAAGTTTTTACTTATATTTGTGTGAAATTTCCACAATGCAAGCAAGCGACTTGTCTAGAAAAAAATGTATACGAGTACATACACTAAAATTTTTGAGTAATTCCTATAAAAATTTTTGTAAACAAGTCGCTTGCTTGTATTGTGGAAACTACGCTTTAAGAACATATGACCCTGGGAAAATACATGAACGGTTTTGGTTTGTTTCTCCCCTTTGAATTCCCAAAATCAATGCTAGCTTGTTGGTATAATATAGGAAATACCCACAAACTTTCCCCATTTTTTCCCGGTTTTCAAATTCCTAAAATCGACACTATTTAGTAGATGCTATCTTGGTTGTTGTTTCAAAAATTCATAATTGTACCTGCCAAGGCTTATGAATTTTATGAATTTATGCATTTTTCAAAATTGAAATAAAAATGGAGATGACATGAATAAGGAATTTTTAATATTTTTAGTACCACAAATAATTTTAATTTTCTACAGACGACAAAGAAATTCATAAAAAAACTTTAAAATGCATCTAAAGCGGCCCATACACTACAACAGCATGCACGCGCAATCAAGCTATTGAGCAATCATGTTCGAAGCACATAACATACCAGCAAGCTGGTACAATATTCACTTTTTAAAAAAATTCAAGAAGGGAAGTTATAAATAGTGACACAGTTTTTGCTGCAATTTTTATTGATATTTTGTTAATATTAGCAGCTATGCATAACTAAAGAGCTCAAATTCCATTTTCCATTGCAACAAATTATTTTCCAACAAATCACGATTTTTAAATGCATATTTACTTCTTGATAACTTTACTCAACTGAGCTAATTTCACCATACACAATACTAGCAAGCTGGTACCATCAGCAAAATATCAAACTCTGTTTGGCATCACTACAGCAAAACGTACAATCACACAAAATGCCCATACACGACCCAACCGCTGGCACAAACACTTGATTTCACATGCATGCTGTTGTAGTGTATGGGCCCCTTAAGACTTATTAAATGTAATATTTTAAATAATAAGAAAACTAACCTCAAATATGTTCGTATTGACAAATTTATGCACCATTTACCCTATTGGAAATGAGTGCGTATGAGTAATACTGAAGAAGAAGAATATATTAGTCATACGCAAATGGGTAAATTTGACAATAATAAGCAGGGACAGGGGGTTCATGCAAATGCATGTTTTTTCCCCTTAACTCTGATAATGGCAAGAATAAAATATCTTTACGAAACAATGAATTTGCGTAAAAATGGCATCGACTTGTTAGTGCATATTTTTGCATATTTTGCAGAAAATGCATATTATTACATAATTTGGTCATAAATGCATATTTTTGTCTCATATTTTGGCAAAAATTTATGATTTGTATCATATTTTGTCAAAAATTCAAATTTTAAAATATATTGCTGATAAATTATTAATGTAAAACAGTTTTTTAGCAAATTTCTTCGCTTGAATTGGAAAAATCGGAAAAGGAAATTGTTATTTTGAGGATTTCAAGAGGAAATTGGGTGCTAAAGTCAAAAGTAGTGAAACAATTCTGATGAAACTTTATATTCGGCCATGTCACAGAGTTAAATTCCGTTCGGAATCGGAATTGAAAAAACCTCAAAATGTCAAAATGTCAAGCCCTAGCCTAAGCATACCCAGGAATACCACCGCCTCCCACAGTCTTTGACAGTCTGACAAATGTCCGTATTTTAGTTTTCTTTTTTAGACACCATCTCCTACAAAAATGGGGTGGATTGAATTCCGATTTCGAACGGAATTGAACTCTGTCACATGGCCGATTGTTTTTAAAAATTATAACGGATTTAAAAAACAAGTGTAATAGCTAGTATTCAATTCATTGTAATGGTAGGTTTAAATAAATATATAACTTTATATAAAAAGAATCACTTAAATTTGAGCCAATTTATCCACAGACGTTACAAGGCCTCTTCCAATGCACAAAACATTGATTGAACTTCACATTTGAAAATATAAAAAAATATGTATACAACTTTTAAATGAAAATAAATAACTAACAACACTTTTTTTTTATCTATTTACGTATCGATCCTACGCTGCAATATAAACATATCTCGAAAAATGCGTGTTTGGAATCTATAATAAAAAAAAATCCTTATATGTATCACATTTAATATTGAGAAAAAATTTAGTATTAAAGGCTTGTACACGCACCACTTGAGAAAACAAAATATTCTTATATCTTTATTTAGTTGTATGTAAACTGAAAACTTTTCTTTTGAATAAAAAGTTTTAAAAATATATACATACTTTGTTGTTTTTAGTGCATATTTTGCGTTTTTGATGTCATATCTTAGGCGCCTAAAATACCTTTTTAAGTGCATGAAGTCCTTGTCCCTGATAATAAGTATTTGAGGCTAGTTTTCTTATTATTTAGCGTACTATGTTCAGTGCAATCGCAAAACAGAATGAAAAATATGATACATTACAATTGCAATGAAAAATATAACAAATAAAAAAAAAAATACACGAAGTATAGCGGTATATGATTAATTGGCAACACTTGGTTTAATTGTAATAAAACTGCTCAACATTACTATTTCAATAGAAACATTAACCCATTACAAGACAGCAGACTTTAATAAGATGGCAGCGGGCGTCTCCATAAGGAGAGTCATACAGAGATTGATTTAATTTAATTTACAGATCTAGTGCCAGTCTTTGGACCAGATCTTTTCCTATTATATTATATTCTATTCTAAGGCGACTACACTATAATAAAATTTAACAAAAGTGATCGCATATGAAAATTTGAAGTCACTACTTTTGATTTACACTTGCAAAAATTATTGCACTGCATCGTTCAAAAGAGTACTTTTTCGACTACTCCTATATAATGCAGCCATGGACCATTTCATTGTACACATACATTGATTATCGACTACCGTTTTCCAACACTAATAATGTTTGTTGTTAAACTAAAGCTCTGGTAACCCTGAGCTGAGTTGTTTAAGAAAAGCGGTAAAGTTTAACCCCATAATCACAAAAAAATAATGCGTGTCTGAATGGTTCGTTAAAACTGGGTTTTCTACGGACATTTGGTTTTAATTTAATTTAATTTTTTGTTTTACACTTCAAGCACGCGTTATTTTTTTTCCATATGGGGGAAAGTGAATATACATGTGATAGTCCATGGAGTGGCCACATGGAGTAGCTTTGGAGGTACACTAATTTAATACAAGGCTGGGTCATGTGGTCCAGTCCTAGGATATCGAAATATAAATTGGAATATGTTTTCCATACATTTTGATTAGTTTTGGAGCAGTCCTACTTCATTATAGAGTAGACCATACCCGTTTTTTGTAGGGACATTTTTTTAAATTATTTAGTTTAGTTTACATGCAGTTTAAATCATAATTGTTAAGTAATGATTACTAATCGTAATGATTACTAATTTGATTACTTTTTTTTTTAAGGGAAAGTAATGATTAAATTACGATTATATTCAGTTTCGCACGATTACTAATTGATAACGATTACTAATAATGGAAAAGTAATCTGAATTGCTTAAAATTACTACAAATAAACAAAAAGAATCAAAAGTAATCAAAAAATAATCCAATTACTTCCAAGGATTACTTTTAATTCTTTTCGATTATTTATTAAGAATCAAAAGTAATCTTTGAAAGTACTCGGATTACTTTTTGATTACTTTTGATTCTTCTTAATTATTTTTAGTAATTTTAAGTAATTCAGATTACTTTTCGATTATTAGTAATCGTAATCAATTATTTATCAGCAATTCTTTTGAAGTCAATTATATAATCAATACAATTCTTTTTAAAATGTAATCTAATTGATTACTAATCGTAATCGAAATTTAACAGCTCTGGTTTAAATTAAAAGTTATCATTATAAAAGTTCAATAAAATTGAAGGTACAAAAAGAACCTGTTTAAACAGTATCTAACCCCCTGGGTCTACAACCCAGACGGACGACTTAACCCTATGTTTTCACAACACGGACGGTCAACTTAAGTAGAAAATTTGTGAGAAAAGCACTCAGGATTTTGAGTGATTTTCATACAAATTATCTAGACGAGTCCCCTGCCTGACTTGTGGAAACAGGGTATAAGCATAAAATTTATGTGGAAATCACTCATATTTTTGAGTGATTTTCATACAAATTTTCTAGACGAGTCGTCTGCCTGACTTGTAGGAAATCCTCATGAGTTTTTACCATTTCGTAATATACTGGCTTTTTGAATTTCCTCGGAGACCAAAGAAAGGCAAGAGATATATGAATATCTGTCCCGCCGCTGGGGTTAAATATTTCTACTATAAAAAAAAACCAAGCAAATTTTTTTAAATTTTATTCTCATGTGCATGCATGAGCTGATTTGAAGGTGCACGAACCCCACTGAAAGTTTACTCCCGAGCGCTTCTCTCAAAAAAAAAAAAAAAGAAACAAAAAGCTTTAAATAATGTTACTAAGTTCCCTTTTGATTCAAGAACAAATTTAACAAATTTCCCTTCACCCTTCATTCACATTACACACAGCAGTGTTATTCCCTTGAGAAAATATTTATAAAGCAATTGACATTTAAGCTAAAACTTTCCTAAGCCATCCATCCAATAAAATAAATACAAAGTGGAATGCCAAACACACATACATACATACATACATATATGTACATACATAAATGCCATAACTTTGGGTATGTCCTTTAAACTTTTTGTCGTTTGCTCTTGTTGTTCTTGGTTTATTATAAATATCCTTTTGTTTTTTCTTACTTTAAAATCAATATATAGATAAATGAAACTTTTTAAGCACCAAACAAATGAAATTTATAACTTCCGTTTCGAAAAAAAAAACTCATGCTTACTTTGCAATTGTGGCATGCAACTAATGAATGCAACAAATGTCCAGTATGCACTTTACAAACTTAAGTTTTGCCATTTTGTAGGAATTTGCTGTTTAGCAAGTGAAGCCAACAACAATCAATCATTTTGGCCATTATTTTTTTAAACTCTTTTATGGTTTGCACAAAAATTCATTAAGATATTTGGGCATTTATTTGGAAAATTGTTTGATTTCCTTTACTGGCAATTATTTGTGTGTGTGTGTGTCCTACACAGGATGTGGGTGTTTAATAAAGACTGATTCTAGCAAGAGAGAGAGAGAGAGACTAAAAAGAAAAAACAAATATGCATGTATTAAACGTTTTGAAAGTTTGCATGCGAATTTTATGGCATGAAAGTGTTTGAGGTTCCAACAACACTTTTGGTGCAACGACACAGGAAATCATGAAGTGTTTAAATTTTTGTCCAGCAATTTAAACGTAAAATATTACGAGGATAAGTTTTGTGGTTCATTTTAAACTTCTAGATTTTCTCGCTATAGGACTTTTGGTCTCTATTATAAAGGATTTATTTATAAAAAAAAATATTTTTGTTTACAAAACATTAACAAAAAAATGTCCATTACAAAATTTGTTTTGTAAACCTTTTGTAAACCAAAATAGTTTTTATGAAATCGGCATTTCTTTTTTTTTTTTTTAAAGGGGCCAAAAAAGGACCCATAAGGAGACGACTTAAAGGCTTAAAATGTTGTAAGGAAATGTTTCTCGCAGGATTTTATACAAAAGTGCTGAACACATATTGTACCTGAAACGCAAGGGTAGAAAGAAGGTTTCCCATGCGAATTCACTATAAAATTTGGGGAATTTTTAAATCCTTTTTTAGCCGACTGAGCAACGCAACATATTTATGTATTTAAAAAAAATGGGCGGGATTTAAAGAGCCTATCCTTGCTACCTCTCACAGAAGAGGTGTCAATTAAGAGGGGCTAGACTGAATAGCAGGTTTTCTTGGGGCATCATGTAGTAAGCCCTCCAGACTGTAACAACTCAGGGTCCGCTGGGTCGTTACTCCCGTTATCCTTAAGAAAGGATACTCTTCCGGCTATGTACATATGTATGTATGTGTGTTCCTCTGCGCCCCTATATAAAATTTTCATGATTATTATGTCAATTGATTTGTCTTATTCCCGTACAAAAAAAAACTCAAAATTCAATATTGCGGCCAGCAGACGCTGGCGTTGGCTAAAGAAGTTAGCACCTTGACTAGAAGACCGAAGGTCCTGGGTTCGAGCCCAGTCTCCGACAGTCACTAAAACCTACACCGGGTTCAGCGGATGCTAAACCTAATGTAACATCAGAGCGCCCTCTTTCATCGGTACTGTGTAGCAGAATCATCGGCGAACTAAAATAACCAATAAAATGGCTACTAAGCACAGCTTCAAAATTTAATACGCCTCATTTGACACCAGAGGCGCTGCAACACTGCAAAAGCGTGCAAGAAATCGGAGTTGTAAAAGAATGAAGTTTTTCTCTATCTCTTCACCACCTGTCTTCTCTTTCACTATCCCTTCCCTATCACCCCCTCTCTTTATCTTCTCTTCAACTCACAGGTAGCACAAAGGGATCATTGTATTGGACCCAAGTGAGCTGGACTCTAAATTTCAGCCTTCCTTACCAGCAGCAGCCTGCTAACCTAAACTAACTTGATATTTGTTAACGCACTAATAATCCTTAATTGTTATTATTGAAATTGAATATTGGGGGGGGGGGGGTTAGCTGCATCCTATGAATATGAGTTTGCTTAAAAAATATTTTTTAACAAAAACAAACACTATTAAATGCCCAGGAGACGATCAAATAAACTCATCAATCACATCGTTGTGTGCGCACAGTCTAATGTGCAGTTTCTACAAGTCAGGCAGACGACTCGTCTAGAAAATTTGTATGAAAAAAACTCAAAAATATGAGTGCTTTCCATATAAATTGTATGCTCTAGTCGTCCGTCTAGGTTATACAAACAGGGGGTAAGTTTTTCGGCTACACGATTAAGTTTTCGGAAGTGATTGATGAAAATCATAAAGTTTTCTTTTGTTTGATGGCTGAATATTTGAGCGTCTACAACTCTGATTGACGAGTAATTTGCTTTGTGACGCCATGGAGAAGTGAGCGGACGAAAAAAATTATTTTACATTTTTTCGAAAATAAACGTTGCTTCCTTTAAAACTGTTGCTTTTTTATACCAAGATATCGAGCCTTATTTTCGATTTTATCGTAAACGACATGTTATCGAAAATAATACTTTGAAATTAAAATTGTATGGTCCTACCCATAGTTTAGAATTATCAAAATGTCAAAATTGTTGATAACTTTTAAGATACCGGCTGTATGTATAACAAAATTTGAATATTATAAAAAAAAGCCGTCTCCTGCAAAATTTAATTTTTGTCGCTTACGATTAAATTGAAAATAAGGCTCGATATCATACTGAATTTGTTTCTTTCTTTTTTAAACAAAAATGCATTTGCCGCTAATAAGAAGAAATCATCATCCGATGACAACATGCTTTGATCAAAATGAAACAAAGTCAAAATACAAGCGGTGATTGACGTTTTTATTTGAACGTGTGGTTTTAAATGACAAGCACATGACAATCACAGATACGAACACATTAATTTAGTTTCACATAAAAGATTTTCGTGTGTACAACTGTTTCCTTTGTTATTTATGTATAACAAGATATCATCCAGAGTTTTGATTTATATTTTTTTTTCTTTTTTAAACAAAAATGCATTTGCCGCTAATAAGAAGAAATAAATCATCATCCGATGACGACACGCAAAGTCAAAACACAAATGGTGATTGACGTGCCTATTTACGTTACTCACACATGCAAATGCACTGATTGACGGGTTTATTTGATTGTCTCCCTGCAATTGTTTGCATAATTTCGGAGATGAGTAATTTAACTGCTCAATGACAACTGATTTAGTTATTTTATATTAAATTGGAAATAAAACATTTCAAAAAAAAAACGATTTAAAATGGTTCTGTTTACCCAATTTTAAATTTAAGCAAATTAATTAATTAATTATTAATCTGCGAATAAATCCATTATTAAACAAACTTAAAACTATTGTTTTTGTTTTTTTTTTTATGTTTCCACTTACCTGTTTCCATTCGACCTTGTCGATACCCTCTCCGCCCGTTTGTTCAATTGGTGGTCGCAATATTGAAACATACTAAGAGCAGCATACAAAAGGATTCAGACCATAACAACCAAGAAAAGCAAATGGGAAAATATAAACATAAATATTTTTATTTAGTATTAAGTTACTTAACTAGAAATGTGCTTAAGGACATTTTAAATATTTTATATCGAGGTGTGCCATATTTAGCCTTCTTGCACAAACAAAAATCCAAAAAAAACAAAAATGTCCCAGTAAGGCAGAGACAAATTTATGGCAAAGCATAGCAAAAAGTTTGCCTTCCCAAAGGCAATAAAATAACTCAACTAAAACCCACGAGATATATGTATGTGCATTTGTATGTATAAGATGCGAGTAGAATCACAAGTTTTCTATTCCTTTAATAACACAAAATTCAATAAATTAATACCCATAAAATTTTCTATGAGAATGCGAGCCTGCATAACTGAATAAACTTTATTATAACCTCTACGAGTATAATCTATAATATACGGAGCACTATGGGCTGGATAAATTTATCAATGAATAATAATAAAAATAATCATTTAATAAAATAAGCAATATTACAAATTGTGAAAAAATGTGAAATTTTTGTTCCCCATGAAGGGAAATTTGCTATAGAGAATTTCATGGCAACGTTGTTTGTTCTCGCTATCAATGCGTAGTGAATGTAAAAAACGGGAACAAGATTTGTAAAGCTTAAAATTAATTGAAAATCAGACAAATTTAATTAATTTAATTTAATTGTTTAGTGATCTTGTCCTAAAAATAATTATTTATAACTTTTAATATACAGTTGGAAGTATAATATTGAAATTACTTAATTAATACATATTCAGTTCGACTGCAAAAACAAAGTGAACAAGAACAAGGGAATAGTGAAAAAAAATCCATGTGAAAAATATTATTCACGATAAGGGGAATCAAGAAAAGTGAACACATTTTTGGGGAAAATTTATTCACTATTGAAATTGAAATATTTCGAGGGAAAAATTGTTTACGATGGGGGTTAATTTGTGTTTTAAGGGCCAATTCATATTTAAAAGTTTTTTGATATCTTTTAATCAGGAATAATTCAATTAAAATTTAATTGTATCAGTTTTTAGGGTTTTCCGCACACTAAAGGTGAAAAGGAACTTTATTATGCTTTTCGCTACGATGTGCGTCGGTCCGCTGTTTTCTCGAGAACAGTAATGGTAGAATTAGTCGATTCGTATCGTGAGTTTACGAATCAGCTGATAAAATCTATAACATATCGTGTAAAGTATGTGAGGTAGAAATCTACAGAAAATAACAGCTGACACGTTCGCTGGCAGCCTCACGTTTTTACTAACTAAAATCCAGATTTACACGATACGTCAACTTCAAAAGTAACACGATACGAATCGACTAATTCTACCATAAGAGCTACGGTACTGACATTTTCACAAAATATGTAAAACTTTGGCTGCAACAACAACAAATACTCGGTATATGACAGCAGTGTTACCATATTCGTTTGAAGAAAAAACTGTCCACCAGGAAAAAAAAATCTGTTTTTCTGAAGAAAAAACTGCCCAATTTTTTTAACAGTAATATATTTCTTATTGGAACTTAAAACCTTCATAACATCGCTACTGCTTATATACCTGTGGCACAGTTACAAACTTTTTAATATCGCTTTTCTTGAGACATTGTTTCATTATTGCTTTCTAAGATTTATGGTGAAATATTGGTTTACGTTTTCGAATTTTATCAAGGCGTTGGGAGTCTTATTCGCAAGTATGAGATGCTTTTCTTCTCAAAAGTGTTTTAACACTTAAACAAGATTTCAATTTAAATACACCTTAAAAGATATTACGGTGTCATTACGAGCCTAATTCTAGAAAATTCCTTATCAAATGAAAATTTCGCGTATGGGAAACAAAATGACAAAACTTTTTAAAATTTTCGTGTGTTTTCCATACATATATTCCACCGAAGAAATGTTGCTTTGCTTTCATAATTTTTGAAATTTGTGTGAACAGTGTAAAGAAATTTTTAATATTTTTAACTCTTTTTGGTGTGCATTTTAATGATTTTTGATGAGGGATTTTATACGATTATGACACAAATGTGCGTCTTAATGAGCTTGTCACTATTATGAAAAAAAAAGAAAGAAAAGAAAAACTGATCTTTGAAAGAAAAAACTGCATGACTGCTCAAATCCTCAAAAAACTGCGAAAAACAGATAAATCTACACATTTGGCAACGCTGTATGACAGTTAAAATTAAATTTTTCTAAAGCGGGCAACGAAAAACATTGAAATTCTAATGTAATATAAAAACAATTATATATAGACACTTGAAATTTTCAAAGTTAGTGTAGGATAATTTTTATGCAGCCACCAATAGTTAACACTGAAATTTTAAAAATGAAAATTGAAGGGTATTCTATCAGTTAATGTAATTTTGAAAACTGGCTGTATCTTGGAAAACGTAAGAGCCAAACTCTTGAAATTTTAAAAACCGCTCAAACTAAAAAATGCGAAAATGAAAAATCGCCAAAATAAAAAAAACGCTTAAATGAAAAATATTACCAATAACAAAAATTAAAAATTTTAAAAACCCCCGATATTTCTAGAAAAGATGTGATATCTTCTAAACGGCTGGACCGATTTTCATCAAACATGGTTAAGAACCATCTCGATCAAGTTACCTTTCAAACAGAAAAAACTAAATCAAAATCGGTCCATCCGTTTGGGCTGTACGTGGACACGGAAAGACACACAGATACACATATACACAGACACACACTACAAACTTATAACACCCCTTTTTTGGTCGGGGGTTAAAAATTAAATAAAACACTAAAATACAAAGAATGCACCATAACGGCCCAATTTTATTGGTTATTGGTTTGCGGCCCAATATATTCAAAATAGATTATGTCTGAGCAAAGTAATAAAAAGAAATCGAATAAAAAGAAATAGAAAGAAAAAAAATTCCGAAACTAAAATAAATGGCCGAAAACCGAAAAAATCACAAGAACGAAATAAACGTTAAAACTAATAAAAATAACTTAAACTAAAAAAATTTGCCAAAAACAGTAAAAAAGTTTACGGTATACGGTATATAGAGCAACGGTTCTCAAATGGGGGTCCGCGGACCCCTGCGGGTCCGTATGAAAATTCCAAGGGGTCCGCGAAGAGCTAAACAAATATTGTTATGATTCCTCAAAAGTTAATATTAATAAGATTTAGTAATATGGCTTTTGTATAATAAATGAAAAACGTATATTTCGCATTGCGGTAGGCCGTGCTACTATTAAAATTTCTGAAGGGGTCCCCGAAGAAAGAGCTTGTGAGAACCTCTGATATAGAGGCTAAAGTTCGTACAGTAACTATTACATATGTAGTGTCCGTACGGAACCCTTCGTTTACGAGTCAAAATCGCACTTTACTGAATTTATTTTAATATATTTTATATATTTTTTCCAAACAAAAAGTACTTTTAAATATGAATTGATATTTAAATAGAATCGGTGAAATTGTTTTGACTTCCCCTCGTACACACAAAAAAAAATAATAAAACCCCTCACCCATAAACCAAATGAACAGCCTCGTCATTCTCAATCATGCCAAGAGGACATTCATACTACATTGAACTAAAAACTTGAAGTTATTTCCACTTTGTTCAAGACAAACACTCAAGCATTTCAATACACCACCAACACCACTTTCGTTAAGGATAAGCGGAAGCAGCACATTGAAAAATATTAAGTTGCACTCAAAATGTAATTATTTTTACTGGGAAAAATAATATGAAACCTAAAGGAAAATTTCGTGAAATTCAATTTAGATACAAAAAAAAAAATAACAACAAGAATTTGAGAAATTTTAATAAATTGTGTATTTTCAATGTCAGAAAAAGGATATTTTTGTTTATTCTTTTTATTTTTTGTATATTCTTATCTTTTAACCTTTACAAATAAATGCTCATTATTTTTCCCCCTAAAACATTTCTATAATTGAAGGTGAGCCGCGAATAACGTTTTAAGTGACAAAATAATGATTTTGCAGGAGAGCCACAAAACGTATTTTAAGGCAAGATTGTTTTTCTCGTTTACATTTTCTTAGCGTATCGAAAATAATGATAACTAGCATTATCTTTTCTTTTTGTATCTCTGCTACATTTATCAATTATTTTCGACAATTTTGTTTGCATGATTTATTAGTTACTTAAAAAGTTTTCCACTGACTGACTGATTGTAATTGTATTTTGACGGCGATCAGATGCATAATTTTGGATGGTTTGATGTTTGAACAACGCAAGAGAGTTATGTTACTGGTAATTTGTGAAAAAACTGGTTTTTTTTTAATTGTCATTTACAACGTTATTCGCGGCTGTGCTTCAATTACTTAGCCAATATAATATTAAAGTACTTTTTTATAATCTTGCCTTGTATTGGAGCGCGTTGTTGTTTTAAAATCTTTAATTAATTGAAATAATAAATGACTTCTTCATTAAATAAATTGACTGACTGAAGGGGAAAAACAAAAACAACATGAAATGAAAAGCAATAACAACAAACTGATTACGATTTTGCAAGCCAGTGAATTGTTACAAATTAAACAGAACAAACTGCAAATGAGTATTCAATAGCAGAATTAGCTAAAACAAGGACGAACGTCTCGCAGGATTTATAAAATGCTGGTTGTTATTTGTTCAGCGTTTTCAACAGGATACTTGAAAAAAAAAATAACAAGAAGATAAAAAAAACCAAAACGACAAAAGTTTAAATAAAAAATAAATAAAACGAGTTGATATCCAATGCGAAGAAATAGTTAAAATCATTTAATGTGACAAGCGAAATATAATTTCAGCAACTTTTTACCATTATATCGCAAATATTTTCTGTTAAATTAAGAATCTATACAAAAAGTTGGATTATGTTTTGCAAAAGTTTGAAAATCTTCCTCTAAAAATATGACAAGGCTATTTCAAAGAAATTTCAAGAAAGAAGACAATGTAACAGTAAGAGAGAGACAGATAAAAAAATTTAACTATAATTCCTTAGACAAGCAAAGTTTACTTTGCAAAAGCTTTATTCCGCTGGGAGAAAGACAGAAAAAGAAAGCAGTTCTCTCTCTGTCTTTCACACAATTGCAACAAATTTCTGGCAATAATGTGTTAATATTTTGAGTCACATTAAAATTTTATTTACAGTGCACGAGTGCAGCTTATATGAACAACTTCACCAGTCCCAAAAGTTTTACCCCTTTTAGACATGGAAAGTTTACTTGGCAAAGTCTTAATTCAGCTGTGTGAAAGACAGAGGGAGCAATACTATCTGTTTCTGTCTTTCACCCAGCTGAATTAAGACTTTGCAAAGTAAACTTTCCGTGTCTAAAAGGGGTTTTTGTAATTAATATTTTATAGAAGTTAGTGCGCTTATAAAGAACTCCGTTACTCAGAAATCTTGGTTGAAAACCTATCAAATATGCTTACTACGATTCGCAAAATTATCTCCAAACTGTGTTATACCCCTTTTAGACACGGAAAGTTTACTTTGCAAAGTCTTAATTCAAAGAGATAGTATTCCTCCTTCTGTCTTTCACACAGCTTAATTAAGACTTTGCAAAGTACACTTTGCGTGTCTAAAAGGGCTATTATTAAGTGTATTTTTAAGCTGAATTACTTTTAGCTTAGCTGAATTACATTTAGCTTAGCTGAATTACATTTAGCTTAGCTGAATTACATTTAGCTTAGCTGAATTACATTTAGCTTAGGTGAATTACATTTAGCTTAGCTGAATTACATTTAGCTTAGGTGAATTACATTTAGCTTAGGTGAATTACATTTAGCTTAGCTGAATTATATTTATTTCAGCTGAATTACATTTAGCTTAGCTGAATTGCAAAATTATTACCAACAATGCCTAATTAAGGTTTTTTTTTGTTTTTTATTATATTAACAAATTCTTGCTCAGTTTAATTTTTTTGTAACAAACACAACCCGCGAAGCGATTAGCTTGTCTGCAGAACACACCCAGGGTCTATGGCGGGAATCGAGCCCACGACGACTGGACTGAGAGGCTAGTATCGCTACCACTCAGCCACAGGGGCACCCAAAATTGCAGGTTTTGTTTTTGACAATATTTAAGCATGCAAAGCAAGAAAATGTCTTGCTGAATGAGCTTAAAGTTAGCTGAATAAAAAATTCAGCTTCTTATTTTTTAAATTTGTGTATGTATATTTAATTATTACTTCTTGAAATTTAACGATTGAGACAATTTTTAAATGTTAGAACAGAATTTTCATTATGAAATTTTTCATGAAATTTGTTGCTGAAAAAACTTAATCCTTTCTATTTGTTAATAGCAGCGGTGACATAAAAAAATGTCGTCGCATGAAACTCCTTGTCGTACTTATTTATATGTATTACCCCTTTTAGACACGGAAAGTTTACTTTGCAAAGTCTTAATTCAGCTGGGAGAAAAACAGAAATGGAAAGTATTCCTCCCTCTGTTTTTCACACAGCTGAATTAAGACTTTGCAAAACAAACTTTGCGTGTCTAAAAGGGGTATATGTATATCGTGAATTTTTTTCGCGAAAAATTTCATCGTGTAACTTCATTCGTACTCATTTTTCAAGCGGAACAGCTTCAAAATCGGATTATTTAAACATTTCTCTTTAAAATTTTAATTGATTGATAGTATATTTTTAGCAATATTTCAATATCAAAGCTTAAAATATAGATATATTTGCTGAATATGTAAAAAATTACCAATTATGTATTAAAAATTCCTTTTTTTTTGTAAAATCAAAATGTTTTTCAAGAATCCCAAAAACTATTAACTAAACTAAAAATTTTTATTTGCTGAATACAAAATATCTAGCTGAATTGCAATATATCGAATATATATTTACTTATTCTTTAAAACTGTTATTCCCGCTTCACACACGTCAACTTTTAATTCAGCTGGTAGAAAAAAAAGATATTTGTATTTCCTTCTCCTTTTTTCTTACAGCTGAATTACAATCAATAAAAGTTGACGTGTGTGAACCGGGACTTATTTTAGTTTACCTTAATTAGGTATACATACATACGTACATTATTAATTTATCGAAATCTTGACAAAGATAAATGTTTATGCAAATACCCTTAAGCATTTGCTTGCTGAATAGCTAAAAATTCAGCTGAATAGCATTAAGAAATAGTGTTTCACTATAAATAAATGATTAGTGTCATCTTTTATAAGGAAATTGATAAATTAATGGATAATGATAAATTTAGCAAAATTTGCTTTTCAAGTGTTATTTCCGTTTAGGTGAATTTTGCTTTTTTTCTTAAGTATACAAACAGTATAAAACTGTTGCTTAATGCTAAACTATTTATAGACAAGTTTTGCCCCCTAATTTAATGGCCAAGCCGGTTATAACATTGATTTCTCTGTCATTAAAGCTAAACAGAAAAAAGGTAAAATTATATTAAATGAAAAAAAGGTGGAGTGCCAGTTAAACAAATGGCGTCAATGAACCCGATTTTATATTGAACAGGACATGTTTCCAACAAAGAAGATACAAAAAATAGCAAGAAAAAAATAAAACCAAACAAAAAAGAAAGAAAGCTAAATAGTTCAATATTGCTTTACTTGTCGCTTAGTCAGCTCAGCTCAGCTATTCAAGCATAAATTTGCAACAGTGGCACTCCTTGTTTGCACATACTTATGTATGTACTATATACGAGGGCAGTTGCACAATTAATTGGTTTATTAGAAATATCTATAAATGGCTTATTACTTTACATGTAGAGAAATTCCCAAACTGCCTTTTATAACTTTAGCATTATATTTGCATAGGAACTATTACAACATAAAGTTGGAAAATTACAATATTTGCACTACAACTGAATACAAATGAAAATGTTTTCAAGAGAATGCTAAGACGTGCTCAGTACACTTACCTTGCCACGATCCAGACTTTTAATTAAATCCAAATTAGTTGTATCTGATATCCCACCGTGCACCACCAATACACGACTATTAATAATGGTGCCCAATGGCAACCAACGATACACCTCGTCAATAAGTTTAAGTAATTTCGTTGAATTGCGCTGAAGCCATCATCAAATGCAAAACAACAAGAACGACGACACCCATTCACATCATATCATCATCAAAATCATAAGCAGCAACGGCAGCAGCAATTCACAGTAAACGAAAGGAATAATAATGGAGAATAAAAAGAAAAAATAATTTTATGCTTTCTCTCATATTTAAAAAGAAAAACTTTAATTGCGTTTTTCTCTTGAATATTTTTTTTAATTTTACATTTATATTATTTGCTTACCTTGTATTTCTGTTGCACTTCACGTATGAATCCATAACGTGCATTCATTACTGAATCCTCATGATTGCCACGATTTAGAAAAACACCATTGGGAAAGGCTAAAAAGCAGGCTAAAAGCAATAGGAACACTTCCAAGCCCTTCTTACCGCGATCCACAAAGTCTCCATTGAAAATGTAGGGATTTTCGGAAGATGGCAGGCCATTCTAAAAAAAATATACAGAAATTAGAGTATTAATAGAAATTACTTTGAACACAAAAAAATATTTCTAACCCCTCTCAAATCGTAGCATGTGAATATGATTTAGCTTAGATCAGGGTTTGTTTTTGGCAACAGCTTCAAGAATTTAATGCTTCTCCTTGATATCAGAGATGCAAAAGCAGAGTTGTAAAAAGAATAAAGCTTTTCCATTCTCTCTCTCTCTCTCTCTCTCTCTTCCTGCAATAACTGTCTTTTCTATCACTATCACTTTCCCAAAGAAGTTAACACCTAGTAATAGTTTACACATTCACTGCCCCAGAAATAATTCTCTAATTTAAAAAAAAAACATTAACAGGTTAAATCATTAATGCGATTCTCTATGAATTGATTCACCAACTTAATGGTTTTTATTTAATTCAGCAGATAAAAAAAATTAACTGAAGGTCATTTAAGCTGAGACTACTGTGATAAGCCATGAAATTAAATAGAGTTTCTTGGTTACTCGTGGTTGACGTATTTCGACGATGCTTTTGAAGCTGCCCCCTTTCAGCATCACTTAAAGCAGTTGCGTTACCAATTGCCAATAACCGGGCTACTGACTTTTAAATAGCAGCTGTCACTTTCAGTACATAATTAATACTTTCTGACAACTAAGAACTTTTTGTGGACGGCAGTCATAACAATTTTCATTGACACTTTTTGCCTTTTGGCAGCCGAGAATTTTTGGTTGCCAAATGGCAACAGAACTGGGTTTTGGTTGCTCTTCATAATACATATTTAATACTCCCTAAATTTTTTTAAACAGTTTAAAATTTCAAAAAACTTACTCACCTTATAAAATACCACCAAGAGATCATCCAATTTGCCGTGTAAATCACCACAAATTGTTATTTGTTTGGAAATGGCCGTAGAGGCCGTATTTAAATTTGGCAAAGTGCGAAGTTTTATAGCAGCTTCTCTTAAAATAGCGCCCACATAGCGAGCATGAAGACGATTTGACTGGAATTAGAAACATAAACAAATATATTATTAGATTCAAAGAAACAAAAATGTGAAAACAAAATTAGAGAAGTATGAAGTAGGCCTGTTCGACGATGTCGAAAGAATACGTTAGTTTTATAATTTATATTGAAATCAACAAAAAAAATAAGAAAATATGTTTTTGTTTTCAATGTTAATTATCGTTATCGTTGAGTAGGTCATTAGAATTACTCTCAACCAGGCACTGAAAATTTTCCTTATTGCGGTTGTCGATTTTTTTTTCACAGTTTTTAATAGATTAAAGAAAAATATAATGTGCTTCTTTAATCTAGTGCAACCATCATAATGGAGCCAATTGAGTCTCGGAGTGGATGTGCGGTATAGCACTAGCCTTCCAAATCTATTGCAGCAAGGCGAAATCAGATAGCAAAACTCTACAACCGTAAGATCCAATAGTTCTCAATTTTAAATACAATCGGACTGAGCACTGGTAAGAGAGTGCGAATGATTTTGGAGATGACGCTTTAAGAGCCAATTTCATCAACTCTATTTAAATGCCAATTCATATTTAAATGTTGATTTTCATTAATTTTTGTATGGAAAAATTACTTTTAAATATGAATTGATATTTAAACAAGTTGGTGAAATCGGCTCTAAGACTAAGAACTGGTAATGCTTCAGTTTGCCGACTGTACTGGTATGTAAATGCAGTGGTAGGAAACAGCTGATCGATATTGTTATGCGAAAAGTAGGTTACGTTACATTACATCTCTATAACCATTTGCATTACTTTTCACATAACAATATCGATCAGCTGTTTCCTACTGTTGCAGTCACATTACATTACAGTCGGCTAACTGAAGGCTCAGTAACCCGACTGTCATGTAATGTAACTGTAATGTAGGAAACAGCTGATCGATCAGCTGATCGATCAGCTGTTTCCTACTGTTGCAGTTACATTACATTACAATCGGGTAACTGATCCTTGAGCCTTTAACCGACTGTAATGGAATGTAACTGCAACAGTAGAAAAACAGCTGGGGGTTATTATGTAATCCGAATCGAACGGAAATGTGTTCGAATTGCAATGTTAATAACATACAAATTCGAACAGCTTTCGTTTCGAATCGAATTACATAAAAACCCACCTGATCGGTATTGTTATGAGAGAAGTAATGTATAGATTCTTACATTCCGGTTACACCTACTTATACAACCATTTTCATACTTTTCACATAACAATATCGATCAGCTAATTCCTACCGTTCCACTTACATTTTATTACAGTCGGCTAACTGAACCTTAATGTACAGTTTCTTACATTCCGGTTACATCTCTATAACCATTTTCTTCACTTTTCACATAACAATATCGATCAGCTGTTTCCTACTACTGCAGTTGCATTCCATTAAGGCTCAGTTAGCCGACTGTAATAAAACGTAACTGCAACGGAAACAGCTGATCGATATTGTTATGTGAAAAGTGATGAAAATGGTTATAGAGATGTACAGTCGGCTAACTAAACTTTAAAATAGAGTATGAAATAAACTTACCCTTTTCTTGCGAAATAAATCTATTAGAGTATCAATATCTTTCTTAGCTAATGGAAATTTTATTTGCGGCCCCTTATATCTGGCACCAGAAACACTATCGTACTCCTCATGATAATCAGACTCATCGGAATATTTGGAATCATATTGATCTGTAAATTACGACAATAAATAAAATTAGAAAATTTCCAAAGAATCGCGCTATGTTTTTATAGAACGAAAAAGAATTTACGTTTGAAAAAAAACAACAACAAACAGTCAGCTTTTATACATATTTACCTATTGAAGATGCTCTTGAGTTGGCAAGGGAACCACCTTTTTGGGCAGCAGCATTTGGAATGTGTGTTAACAGAGCATTGAAAAAGTTGTACAGCTAAAAATTAAATGAAAGAAAAAATAAAATAAATTAAGTACAAGCGTAAATAAATTATTGTTAAAGAAAAATAGTCTCAGGTTTGTTTTTGGTATTAGTTAAATGCCCTTTGCTTTTTGTAAGCAAAACTTGTACACTTTAAAAAAAAAAACTTTAGCAATTTTTTTTTTAGCTTTGCTTTCATAAGCACATTATTAAAAGGTCAAATTTTTGAGCTGCAAGAAATTTTGCACTTTGTTTTTAACACAATGTAGTCGAAAACGAGAGCGATAGAGAGAGAGAGGGGGGGGGAATGGAAAAAATAAAATACTGTAGAGAAAACTCAAACAATTTCATGCAAGAACGGTAATGCTGCTCATTAAAAAACCAAGGAAACCCCAAAACACTTTTGGAAAATAAAATGTTGGATGGTGCAAGTATTTAATTTAATTGAGCAGAAATTTAAACGAAATGAAAATATTATATTAAATGAAACGCGAAAGTGTTGACATTAAACTAATTAGCTTAATGAATATAAGTAATTTTATCACTAATTGGGAGATAAAAACTGTAACAAAATAATTAATGTAAAAATATTTGTTAAGCAACCCAGGGCCAATATGGAAATCATTACGAGTATTTGTACTTTTCACGAACATTTTGAAGTGTTTTAATCTTATATGAAAAATGTAAAATATTCTCTAGCAAAGTGTGTTTTTTTTTAGAGTGTCACACAACTTTGAGTTGGCATCACTGCATTATTTGAGCACCCACTTAACAGCTGATATTTGATTTTTGTTTAGTTTGCTTTGAAATTTCATTATGCATCGACTTACAGCAGAGCAACTCGTGCAAATCGTTGAAATTTTTAATCAAAATAATTGTTCTATTCGTCAAATTCATCGTTCACTTCTTCCATTTTATGACGTACATAATCGTTCTTCAGAGCGGCTAATACGAAGAACAATAGATCGTTTTGGGACCACATTTACTGTTACTGTTAATGTGCATCCCGTGGGACGCCGAACAGTGCGCACTGAAGAAACTGTAGTCGCTGTACAGGAAAGCATTGAACATGATCCTAATCAATAAATTCGTCACCAACATTCGAAGAGTTATCGGCAAAATTCGGCCGCAAATGCTGCGAAAAGTTCTTGAAAATTGGTGTTCCAGATTGCGCCTTCTACGCGCCAGCCGTGGCGGCCACATGGCAGAAATCATATTTAAACATTAATTTCATAAAATTTTCTTTCCAATAAAGCCTGTTATATTGATATTAAAAATATGTATCTATATTTCCTTGTTTCATTATGATTTATACTTCTGTCACTCTATAAAAAAACACCTTATACAGCTGCTCAAAACATACTTATAAACAAAAGCAGTACTGGCATTAATATTTTCATTTTATTTATATATATTTATATTATAGTCACAAAATCAGAAATTAAATCAATATATTTCACTTCTAAATAACACGAGGCAATTTCTTCTTCTTTTTAAAAGTAATCATTCAGTTGCTTTGATAACACTACGACTTTAGCACAAAAAATGTTGCCATACTTTATTGTTCAATATGGCAATATTAAGAAGTTTGGGCGACAAACTCAAACACATCGCATTCGATATTTTAACTAATTGGAGAATGAAGTTTAATTTAATATAGGCCAATTAATATTTGTATATAAAAATTAACTATTTATAGGCCATCTAATTTTTTTTATATGAAATATAGCCCATTTAATTTTTGTATATACAAATTTACTATATATAGCCTATTTAATTTTGCTATATAAAAATATACTATATATATAGCCTATTTAATTTTTTTATATGAAAAATGTACTACGTCTAGTCCATTTAATTTTTCTCCATGAATAAAACGATGTATGTATATATAGCCCATTTAATATTTACATACATATACATATATAAGAATGAACGATTTATAGGCCATTTAATTTGCTTATATGAAAAATGTACTATTATGTATACACTATATAGCCCATTTAATTTTTTATATGAAAACTGAACGATGTATAGCCAATTTAATTTTCTTCTTATAAAAATGAGCAGGAGGTATGAAATTTATCCACAGACGGTTGGCTTGCTGAGATGGACGATTATGTGCGCCATAAAAATCACAAAATCACCAATAAGTTGCGCGAATCTCTAAATGATTTTCAAAATAAATATGAATGCTAGCGTTTTTCAAGCGCCTATCTATTCACACTCATTTGCCAGAGTATACTGATTTAATGTCTAAAAGTGAGCTCATTATGACATTTCGTTGGACAAGTAACCTGTTCCTAAAAAAACCCCTGTATAATAATACCTTTATGTTTCCTTTTTCAAATACCTTTTCCCAAAAGTTATATTTCTTTATCTCCCAACTGAAAGAATTTTGTATTCAGTAACGGGCATTTAAAACTGTTTAAAACATTTTTCTCTCATATCCAAATAGAAAACTGTAATTACTTTTGTATTTTGCTTTTCCTCTTTATTTAAGTACAATGAATTATGTATGTTTTAAAATTATATCATAAATGAGTACAACTGTCGAAAAATAAAAAATAATATTAAATTTCACTTAATAGCCCATTTAACGATACGCCATAAATATCATCCGGCTGCAGAAAATATTAGTGACAAACATTTTTGTGCAAAAAATAAGAATAATTGAAGCAAGGCAATAAGTCTTGCAAAAAATTATTTTACAAATATTGCCAAAAATACAAAATGTTGGGATTTTGTTTAGTGTTTTAAGCTTCGTGTGCATATCGTCAGCTAAAAAGCAAGACAACAAAAAATCCAAATTCTACATTTTTTTTATAACTTCCGTGATATTTTAACGAAATAATCGCTACAAAAAAACCAAACCTTCGCGAAAAAGAATAGCGATTTTATTTATTTTATCAAATTGGAAAAACTCTAGTTATTAACTTGACTGCACCCGTTCAAAAATACTTGTGTGGCAACACTTTATTCATTAAGCAATGAACAGCTGTTTTTGTTTTTATATTTATTTTCCTTTACATAATTCTTACAACTGCAGTTCGAGCTGAAAAAAAAAAGTCAGCCAATGTAGCAAATGGTAAAGTAAGAAAATAAAAAACATGTTGATTATTGAGTTCTTGTTTCAAATTCGATATTAATTGAACTTCACACTTGTTTAAATGCAAGTTTAACATAATAGGCCTTATTCAGAAAAAAAATATTTTGGTTTAGAAAAGGTTTAACAAACAAATTTCCTTACAAAGTAAGTTTTGTAAACCTTTTGTAAACCAAAATAATTTTTTCTGAATACGACAGTATATCTCTAAATGTTCTAAGAAATGTTTGAGATAAGGTTCCTGATGATCAGCATTAGCAACAGTGAAATGCGCATAGAATCCAGCTAAACCCCTCAATAATCATTTTCAATATATTTTTAATAAAAAAAAAATATTTTACTGAATAAGTAAACTAATAATTTAGTATTATTAGTGCCTTAACAAGTGTTAAAGGAAAAATTCTCATAGAACACTTCAAGAATTTGCATTTTAACATGATTCTTGCTCCTGTAAAATTACGAAAATTTTAGTTAGGGCATTTTGCGTTTCAGGTAAACGATATACTTTTTGTTTAATTTTTGGTGCGATGCTTTTACAAGTCATTTGCTGCATAACCAGCGAGAAAAAAATAAATTTTTTAAAGGTCCTTTGAAAAACACGCAAGTACTAAAATTTTTTCTTTGTCACTGTTGAAAAATAAAGAATCCAGTTGGCGTGCACTGGACACACAACTCAGGAAAGTGTATTTTAAGTTCTGACATTTCATGAAAATTTCACATATTATTTGTGGGTAAGAAGAAAAAAACACTAACAGTTGTAATTATTTTACACAAATGTTTTGTTATAAATTTTTAATCAAATGTTATTGTACAAAAACATACACACACATGTTATACAAACTAAAGTTGATTTATGGGATTAGACTAAAGGAAAGTTTTTTTTTTTTTTGAATTGTGGTAAAAAATGTCAAGGTGGTGATTTTAATAGAATTAAATAATTTTCTATCTTATTTTCTAAATGAAGGTGAACAGTGAAGATGAAACTTTATCCTTTTAATAACAGAGGCTTTATTTTCAAACTTCTTTAAGCTAAGAGATAAAACAAGTTGTGTAATTAAATCACAACATAAGACTTTTCAAAGAAAAAGTGAACCGACTTAAAAATAAAGCATTGAAAATCAAAAGACTGTGCTGTACAGCAAACACAAACTCTGCTTCAGGCTGGTGCGAAGAAAAGTCGGCATTTTGAATGTCTACATATGAACTTCTTATAAAATAATGCATAATAATTCCGCAAAAAACCGACTTGTGATAGAAGATTAAAAAAAAAATTATGGGACCAAACTAGAAGTAAACTCTTTCAATCAAAAATTTTTTTTAAATCTGCTGGTTAAGAAGAAGTACGTGATATATAAAATTAACTTTTAATGGTTGTACTTCCGTCCATTTTTTAAATGCAGGATCGTGTATTTTTCAGAGCTAAGGGTGTGTGTTAATTTTCGTAAAAATCGCTAAAGTAGTTACACTTAAATTAAAATATTACATTTTAATGGGCGTGATTTCTCCCATTTTAGATCTCAAGGTGTATGGTAAGTTTCGTAAAACTCAATTAAGTAGAATCACGTAAGACATAATAATAAATTTTAATGGGTGCAAACCCCCCCCCCTTTTTTTAAACTTTAAAATTGTGTAAATACCGGAACCAAAACTGTTTGTTTGCTAGGTTTCGCAGCAATCAAATAAGTAGAATATCATAAAACAAATAAAAATTTTTTTACAGTGGGACCAATATACTCTCTCAGATAAGAACAGAATTTTTACAATGGGTCTAAAATGTACCGACTTATGAAGTGAGAATGTCAAGAGAAAAAATACAGACGAATTGATAAACTCCTCTTTTTATTGAAGTCGGTTAAAAATACCGACATGTAGTGATTTCTCCGTACTTCTGGCAACATTCTTTTCTTGTATTATAAAAAGCTGTTGCCACAATGAATGAAAAAAATAAACAGCCTAATCATGAATATTCCCTCGGAATTTATTTCTCACGGATAATTTTCTCGAGAAAAAATGTATTCAATCATAAATTCCTTGGGAACAAAAAAGAGTTATACGTGGCATCACCGCATTACAAAGTTCGTCATGATACCCACTTTTTCCCCTGGGGAATTTTTTTATTCCCTCAATTTGGTAAAAAAAAAGGGGAAAAACTAATTCATAATAGGAGAAAAGTGAAAATAACGGAATATATCACAAATTCAAATATTTGTGTATAAAGACAGGTATTGTTTAAAAAAAAGAATTCCTCAACCTAAGAAAAATCAATTATTCATTGTTCTCAAGGTGCTTCCATAACACAAAACATACAGAAGTATCACGAGACGGAAGATAAGGGTATTTTTCTGTTTGTCTCGTTTTCCATCAAATTTTGTCGGCGCTTTTGTTTTGATTCTTCTCTCTAGTGCAATAAAATTACAACGCTTTTTATTAGCTGTGTTAATTGGTATACGAGTACCTTTCTCTTTTTTCCACGAATTTAAAAAAAAAACCTGATTGGAGCTTTTTTTACCTGTCACTTTCTTCACTGTGTCCATAAGATTGGCTCACTAAGCCAGCTGACTTTTGTTTGTTAACTAAAAGCCCCTTCAGGCTGACACGAAATTAAGTAATTTCAATCTCAAATTACGAACGAAATGAAAAGTGTTTATACAGGTACCATGATACAATAATACAGGTAACCGCGAAGCGCCAGCTGTTTTGCTTGTTTCGTGATGTGATCTGCCAAATGTTGTTTATGTTTTACCAATACACGTGCATAGTGGCTACCAAAGCTGTACTAATACAAACAAGCTTTGCAAATACAAGAAAACATGCAACTACATGTCTCTTGATTTCTCCTGGTTTTTTTTTTGACAGTTGTCATTACAACACAGCAATAAAAATTACTGTTGTTTTATTTGTTGTAGATTCGCGGCACCTTGTATTATGGTATCATGACAGGTACTGAATGACATTTAAGTTGGTTTCGCAAAAATCTTATTGACTGCGGCAGACATTGGGTGCATTCATAAGACGTAGCTGTTGCGCAACCGTTGAGAGTGTTTGTCTTAGAAACGCATTGTTGAGTAGTTCCGCTCCACTCAACAGTTGAGTCATTTTCCATCATGTTTTGCTCACCCTGAACAGCTGATCCAATAGAGTTATGCATTTTATATGCTTTGTTAGGTGGCAGGAGCAAGTATTTGTTAAATTTTGCATTACAAATGCGATAAAATAACGAAATAAAGATATAAAATCAAATTATATCTATCAAGCCGTTTCTAAGACGTAAATGTTGGGGCCAACAGTTGCCAACATTTTCACAACTGTTGAGCTCAACAGCTACGTCTTATGAATGCGCCCATTGAAGTACTTTTTTCAGTTGAATAAATTCTTTGTTACAAATTTTTCTTTCAAAAATTGTCATAAATATAATAATTTTCAATATTCTTTTAATTTCACATTGAATTTAAAAATTTTTATTTCTTTTAATTGTTGTTTCTCATAGTTGTAAATTTACTCATGTTTAAAATAAAATTGTTTTAGTACAAAAACAGAGTTTTACATTGTAATTTTTTATTAATTTCGTCGAAATTGAGTAAAATAACTTAATTTGTAAAATGTCAAAATATATGGGAAAATACTTAATTTGAACTTGATTTCGAATGAAATCATGAAATTACTTAATTTGGCGTCAGTCTGAATGGGCTATGAGGCAAGCCCAAAAAATATGCTCTTTTTTGCGTTATTACAAAACACCCTACAAAAAATATTCAGTTTTACATGGTGTTTGACAGTCCTTACAAGTGACATACACACACACTCTGTATTTCTTGCCTTGACAAGTGTCATGGCCATTTATACCAAAAAAGAATTCATGTGGTTTTTGGTGTTGTAATATTTTGTTCTAGAACTTGGGGTATCTCACTTGATATGCCTTGAATATTCTGCTCCAACCACAAGCATAAATAATTTTAAAATAATTCATTTGTGTGTAAAACAAAAAATACGTAGTTATCGACTATTGAAGCCTTTAAAGTGTTCAGCATATGAATTTAAATCTTGTATTTCTTTTTCTCATTGATAGCAAATAAAAGAAATATGTATATGAAATATTTAACCTGAATATAAAATATTTCATTTTGTTTTTAATACACAATTACATACCTCCACTTGATCCTGCTCTCCGGCATATTCTAAGTTCGTAAATATTGACCAGGTGTAGCGTCTACGAATTTCCATGCGTGCATTGTGGCGTCTATACCAACGTTGTATAAGTAAAGCTGCCTTCATGGCTGAAAAGAAATGAACAACAACAAGAGAAAAAAAAACAGCATAAAAAAGGGTTTCATAAAATATATTAAAATTAATGGCCATAAACTTGTAACTGATATAATAAAGAGGATTTTGTATTAAAAAAAAATACTTTTCAAGCTTTTCATAAATTTTGTTAATGTTTCTTTTTTTTACCCAAAACAAAAATGCATTAATAAAATTAAGAATTTTAATTGCATAATTTTGTACACGGGAGTTAGAGAAAAAATATGAGAGTTATAAAAATAGTCCATTTGTCCTTGAAGTATTTATTTGTAAGAATACATGGATTGTTAACTAACTACAAGCAAACATACCATTTAAATTTATATTCACTTAAGAAAAAAAAAAAAAAACATTTATACCCTGTTTCCACAAGTCAAGCAGGCGACTAGTCTAGAAAATTCATATGAAAAGCACGAATTTTTTTGAGTGATTTTCTATTCAAGTCAAAAGTCTGTGTTGTGGAAACAGGGGGTTAATCTATATGTACATTGAAATTCTATTGTTTAAATTATCAACCTGTCACGCGATGTCGAAAGAAAAAAGTTCGATCGATTGCTTATATTGAAAACAAAACAAATTTTCTTATTTTATTGTTGTTTTCAGTATGAGTTACCGATCGAACGTTTTCTGTCAACATTGTGGACCAGAGCCTATATCACCAGCCTGTCCCGACAAATCAAGCGTTTTCGTTTGGAAGCTCCCTAGACGACAAACAGCTGTTTTGCAAACGACAACGTTAAGCACTTCCATAAAACATTGTCAATCGAGCGAAGCAAAATGTCAAAAGTTGCCACTTAGAGCCCGTTTATATGCAGGGTGACATAGCTGCAACACGTCGCCTGAGACTCGTGTTTGTTGACAGTGTTGCCAGTTTAGGGGATTTGTCCCCAAAATTTTTTTTCGCGATTGGGGATGAAAATTTCGTATTGGAGATCTGGGGATTTGTTGGGGATGATAGCCAAATTTAGGGGATTTTTTGGGGATTTTTTTATAACTGATGTTAACAAGAATGATTTTTGAACTAAGAAATATGCGTCTGGCAAGTCTAAAAATGTGTGTTACTATTCATAATGAATGGTTTCTAATAAAGAAGAAGTATCAAGGCAGAGTAACCAATAATGAACACTACCAAAACAAAAATAGGCAACAAAATGCAATACGACTTATAGGAAGCACTTCTTAGAATAAACACACACTTTAAAAATAATTCAATTTGTTGTGACAAATTTCATACTTCTGCTGGAATGCTAAAAGTTTTTAATACAAGTACAATATACAACAAAGTTTCTGAGGCTGATAAATCAGAAGATTTCGAATCTGAAGTTTTTGAAATGGTGAACTTTGGTTAAAAATTTTTGTATACTTGTGTACATATATTAAACTGTGTATAATTTTTCTTTACAAGTTTTATACGAGTAAGTACTAATTAAATTAATATGAATGTAAATATACCTATCGATATAAATGAATTTTATTGAATAAATATGTTAGTTTTGTCATTATTTTTAAATAAAATTAAAAAATTTTTATTGTTTTCTCAAAAGAAAAAATTTGAATCAAAAAAACTCAATTTGGGGATTTTTGCGGATGACAAATGAAAAATTGGGGATAAGCTGTAGAAAAAAACTGGCAACACTGTTTGTTGGATAAAAGTAAAGAAAAGCTTGCGGGGCAGTAAAAGTCGCAAGTAATGGGAATTGAAGTGACAATTTCAACTCTTCTCTTTTACATATCTCTTACTCTTATAATTTTGTTATGCCATGTGCGACCAGTGTTGCCAGGTATTGTTTTTTTTTATAGTGTTGGGAAATTAGTGATTAGTTAATTTCTAACGTGCATGAAATATAAATATAAAAATTATAAAAATTATAAACAAATAAAGTAAAAAGAGAAAAGGAGTTATTGTATTTTGGTAATAATTAAAAAAAACTTTGTCGACATATTAATTCTAGATATCCCAAGCAGTTCATTTATGGCAACACTGTTACCAATAAACGAATAAAAAGCATTGAGCAAAATAATATCAAAAAAGTCTTCATGTAAACGCTCGTGAATTTAAGAAGGGAACGTAAGCGTTGTCACCCTTCATCTAAACGAGCTCTTACTTCTTGTTTCTCGACTGCAGTTAAACATACGAGGGCAGTTTGATAATTCCACAACTTTTTTTATTTCCAGATCAATAACTTTAAATCCTACACTGGTCCTCTTAACTGTTATCTATCGCTAAGCTACTGTCGAATTTTAAGGAAACTGTGTCAAGCTAGCGAGTATATCACATTTTGCATGAATATTTCGATAGGTGCTGCGATTGGATCACGTTGGACCATAAGCGCAGACATGTGCCCACTTCAAAGAAGTGTTTGGCAATATTCAGGCGCAATCCGACACACATACCAACAGATCGAATTATACTGTAACTTTCTGTATGTTGTTAACATTCTTTCGGAAACTTTACGTTAAGTATAAAAAGGGAGTTAAAGTCAGAATGTAAAGAACAGCGTAGTTAACACCGTGGTATTCTAGCTGCGAATAATTTAACATTGTGTATTTAAGAGGTAGTAAAAAAGTGTTCAGGGGGTCTACTCTCTAATTCGAAACGATAGAAAATACTTTCGAATTTGTATGTTACTCGTAATTCATTAAAATTCAAAAGAATTTTCTTTCGTTTCGAATTACAGAGGGGGATTCGATAATGGGACTAATTACGAGTGTCGTATTTTGCCCTGACTACGATAATTTTTTTTACTAAACTAAAGAATATTGCAACAATTTTTTAATATAAAACAAAATCGTCCTAATCAAAGTCGAAATACGACACTCGTCATTAAGCCCATTATAAAATTAGAACAGTTTATTTACTCAACAGTGACATTAAGAGCTTTAAAACACACAATGTTAAATTATTAACAGCTGGAATACCACGATGTTAATAATATACATATGTATATTATAATGAACAATAATTAAAAAAAAACTGAACTTAAAAGAACAGCGTAATTAAAAAATATTTGTAGGGAACCATGAAAGCACATATCGCTCATTTCCTTCAATAGTGGCACAACTAAAAAAAATTAGTTTTGCAGAAAACGCGTTTAAAGTTTTCAATTTACATACAACGCAATGAAGACATGAAAAAATATACATACTTCTCTTACGATGTGGTAGTACAAGCTATTTGTATGAAATTTTGACACACGATATAATACGAAATGCCAAATTATTTTGCATTTTTTGAGTTATAACATTATTGAATTAAATGAGCGATATGTACAGATTTTATAGAGCATTTTAGAAAAAAAAAATTTATGGAACCTACTGAAAGTAAATTCTTAAAAAAAAAATAATTTAGATCTGTTGGTTAAGAAGTATGTGAAATATAAAATTACGCCCTGTCCCACGATGTCACCAGAATTCGTTCGATCGACAATTTGTATTGCAAACAACAATAACATTAGAAAATTTGTTGATGTTTTCAATACAACTTGTCGATCGAACGAATTCTGGTGACATCGTGGGACAGGCCGTTAGTTATAATGGGCGTGTATCCACCCATTTTTTTAAATGCACGATTGTGTTTTTTCAGAGCTCAGGCTGTGTGTTAAGTTTTGTAAAAATCGGTCACGTAGAACCAGAGCTGTTAAATTTCGATTACGATTAGTAATCAATTAGATTACATTTCAAAAAGAATTGTATTGATTATATAATTGACTTCAAAAGAATTGCTGATAAATAATTGATTACGATTACTAATAATCGAAAAGTAATCTGAATTACTTAAAATTACTAAAAATAATCAAAAAGATTCAAAAGTAATCCGACTACTTCCAAAGATTACTTTTGATTCTTAATAAATAATCAAAAAGAATCCTTAGAAGTAACCGGATTATTTTTTGATTACTTTTGATTCTTTTTGATTATGTTCAGTAATTTGAAGTAATTCAGATTACTTTTCCATTATTATTAATCATAATCAATTAGTAATCGTGCGAAACTGAATATAATCGAAATTTAATCATTACTTCACCTTTAAAAAAAAGTAATCAAATTAGTAATCATTACGATTAGTAATCAATACTTAACAGCTATGCGTAGAACCACTTAAAATAAAATATTTCATTTTAATAGGCGTGATTTGGCCCTTTTTTTTTTTTTTTGTAATGAAACATTGTGTGCATTTCAGAGCTCAAGGTGTGTGATAAGTTAGGAAGGGTGGTGCTATACCGCACCTCCACTCGGAGACCCAATTGGGTCCATTGTGATTCAGGTGTGTGGTAAGTTTCGTAAAAAGCGGTTAAGTAGCGCCACGTGAAATATAATAATGAAATTTAAGGGGCCTAGCCCCGCCCATTTTTTGAGCCATAAAATTGTGTAATTACAAGAACAAAAGGTGGTTGCTATGTTTCGCAGCAATCAAATAAGTAGAATATCATAAAATTAAATTTAAAAAATTCTGGGAGTGTCCCGCCCACTTTTTTTTTAAATGGGACCAGACAAAAAAAATAACTTTTACAATCGGTCTAAAATCTACCGAGTTATAAGTAACAATGTCAAAAAAAAATACAGAAGAATTGATAACCTCCTCAATACACATTCCCTACATATTTGCCAAACATACTTAAAAACTTGTCGTATTTTTCTTAAGTATTTAATACATACTACTTATGGCATCGGGAGACTTATCTTCCTTTGGCTGCAGACAGCCCATCATTTTGAAATTGCTTTTCAATTTATCCAATAAAGTTTGTTGATGTTTCGAATCCATTCAGAAAACGCTGACAAGTACAGCCAAAGAATTTTAATTTTCAAATCAAAGGAAATATTATTAAAAAATATTTCTTCTTTTAATGTTAAAGATATTCTCGTTGGTTTTTTTTTTATCCCTCGCTATACAATCTGCATATGTCACGTTTTACAAAGCAGACGTGGCGTGTCAGTGACTATCAAATACTTTTTTTTTGTGGTTAAAAATTTACATACACATAAACATATGTATGTATGTATACTTATGCATGTACACAGATACTCGTATTATTTATTGATGTCTGTATGTTTGTATATCCTTTCGTTTAGCTTAAAAAAGCTTGATTACAATATTATTCTTTAGGGAATATTTATGGTCTATAAATACGTTATTTTCTTACACAATCATATTAAAAACTTCTTTTGATTATTTAAAAAGTTTTTTTTTTCCTTTTTATAAGTATTTAAATTATGCACAACATGTGTGTTTGTCTGTAATATGTATTATTTCGTTTACTTTTTGTTAAGAGAATTTTTATATTTTTTTTTTATTTTTTGCACTTGTCTTTCAAACTTAAGCCCTTTGTGGGGGTTTTATGATGTCCCTAAAAGAGTTTATGAACCTTTTAGGCTGTTTATTAAGAAGGACCGAATCGAAGAAATTGCTTTAAGGCTTAAATAAATAATTTCAGTTATTTATTGACGTTTTTTCTTTTTAGGTTTCTAAAAAGTACTGGTAACTTGGTTTGAATAAAAATCAAATTTGCTTATTTTTTTATCAACAGAATAAATAGTATTTGAATATAGCCAAGGTCTTACTATTTATTAGGTCCATGGTGTAATTATACAGGTGACTGCGTAAGGATTTGTTATACAAAAATACGTCAAAAGCACAAAAATAATTGTACCAAAACCAAAACAAAACGAAGTTTTTGACATTCGTCAGCTACAAAGCACATAGAGCAAAAAATTATCAGCTGAAGTAACGCTGCCACCTAGTTAGATACATCTTGGCACATAGTGCAAAAAGTTATCAGCTGAAGCAGCGCTGCCAACTGGTTATATACACCTTGCACCAAAGAGTGTTTTCTCTTTCTCACTCTATTCTTTACAGACACCCAGGGCTGCCAGACAAAATTAACGAAAAATCCTCGAAATACCGATGAAAAATCGGACAAATCAAAATGAATTTTTTGACGTCGATTTGTATGGAGGAAAAAAATTTAAAAATCGTATTGTAGAAACGAAATCTATATGTAATTCTAAGAAAATTTTGCGAAGAGCCCATGGGTCTAAGATTAAACCCTATCCGCGCCCTTCGACGTGAAAATTTATTTCCTCTTCCTGAGATGCTTCTTGTTTGGCTATTGCATGGCTGCCTTATTGAAAGGCATTGACTTTAAAGATGAAATTGGGGAACCTAACTAATATTATGAATAAATCTAAGGTAGCTCGCGAAAAAATTAAAGGCACGGGGTACGGACGTGGGAGGAAAAATAATGATTCGAATTAAGTAGCATTTATTTCAGTGCATACATATTTCTATTTGAAAAAATGTAATAAAAATTCTTTTGTGTGCCGGTCCAGACTTGCAATTTTTGTTGCAGCAACTTTTTATTTTTTAGTGTGAAAGAGCGAGAGAAGAATACAAAATGTATATATTTCTATTGCAACAAAAATTACAAGTCTGGACCGGGACTATCTAATTTTTCGACCTTTTTTTATATATTTAACTAAACTATTTTTTGGAGCTTTAGGTCTGTTTGTATTTGTGCTTTATTCGTTCAATATTTCGTTAACCTTCGGTTAACTTCTTCAGCTCAACAAAATAGTTTAATTAAATATTGTAATAAAAAAAATTGTTTTTCTAAAGAACATGAAATACATTTTCATGTCGAGAGGAGCGGTATAGGGATTGCTTTTAGACACGTAGTTTCTAACTTACTTCCTCTCAGTGGTACAATTATGAAAAATATTGCCAAGTTATGTCCAAGTTTTGGTCTCAATACTTTTGATGACCGAAATTTTTTATACGAACTCGCCTTTTTCACATTTATGTTTTTATGTTATCAATATAAAATAAAGAGTGGACAAAATTACACCAAAATCTTTTAGAAGGCAAGTAATACATGAATTGTAATAGTCGATTTTTCATTTAAAAAAACTGCCATATTCGGAGTTTCCAAAAATCGTAAATTTTAAGGAAAAAGTCGTCAAACCGCCGGAAATAGGCACCAAAAATCGCCAAAATAAAATTTAAGCGACATTATTTTCGAACATATATATTTTTGGCGATAATCGATTATTTACGATCGCAAGTAATAAATTATCGTCAAAAAAATAATTTCGAAATGTATGTCGCTTAAGCTTTTTTTTGGCTATTATGGCACGATATACAAAAATGTACTTCAGTACCCCTGTCCTATTGTATGAGAGTAATTTGCCTCACTGCACAAAATCATGTTGCTTTGCAGTTATACCTGCATATGGAGTCAGTAACTTTTTTGCGAACCGAAAATCGTAATATTTATCAACATCGATTTATCGTTTGCTGTAACGATAATGTGATTCTGTAGTTTCTTTTTTATGATAGTGTACATCTGTGTTCTACTCTTTCTCCATTTAATGGCAAAATGGGAAAATAAGCGAAAAGCACAAAGAAGAATTAAAATCACTAAATTAATTTGAGCTTGTTACACTCGTATTACTTTTTTACTTCACCCGACAGCGAATATTGTTAAAATATGTTACTGCATAGCAAAGTCCATAAAATTTTATATATATATATTACAGCGATACGATTATCGCAATAAAAGTTACTGAATCCAGGTACTGGATTCAACACTCTAAGAAATCATTCACAAAAAGTATAAAAGCTCAGTGTATCTTCAGACTTTTAATATTAAATTGATACGTTGCAAACATACGTTTAGGAATTCACAAGAAACTTTCAGCAAAGAATTCCGCAGATCTTGTATGATCGAATTTTCGCTACTTATTTCTTAATTTTGTTTATAAAATATCACAATTTTTTTTTCAAAAATCCATTTTCTCACAAATTACAGTTCTTTAAAAGTAAACAAAGTGTGCTGTGATGTCACAATTGCATTTTTATGTAAGAAAAGTGTGCTGGGGTAAAACATAGTCAAGTTTTCTATAAGAAAAGCATGCTATAATGGCACATAATCGAGTTTTCTATGAAAGAAGAAGAGAAGAGACTTAACCATAAGAAAAGTGTGCTGTAAGGGCATACTCAACTTTCCTATAAGAAGAGTGTGTTTTAATGACAAAGTCGTGTTTTCTCTAAAATTAAATATCTATGGTGTGAAGATTCAGCCGACTTTTCTATAAAAAAATGTATGCTGAGATTACCACAGATGGCTTTTATTTAAGAAAAGTGTGCTGTCATAACACACAGTCGGCTTTTTTTTAAGAAAATTGTATTGCGATGACAGACTCGACTTTTCTTTAGAAAATAGTATGCTACGATGACACGGTCGACATTTCTATAAGAAAAGGTCAGGTGTCGTGACACAGTCGAGTATTCTGTAATAATAGTGTGCTGTGATTATAACATAATAATGATGATGATAGATTTTTCTACAAGAATAGTCTTGTTGATGGCCTATTTTTTATTAATTTTTTTTTTTAATTTCTTTAAGAAAAGTATACTATGATGATATACTGTCGACTTTTCTATAAGAAAAGTGAGCTCAGATGACAAAGATAAATTTTCTATAAGAAAATAGTGCTGTGATGACACAACCGACTTTTCTATAGGAAAAGTGTGCTGTATTGACACAATAAAATTTTCTATAAAAAAATGTGTTGTCGACTTTTCTATAAGAAAAATATTTTTAACTATTTATTTCTAATTACTTTCAAGAAAAGTGTGCTGTAATGATGCAGTCCATTTTTCTTTATGAAAACTATGCTGTGATAACATACAGTAGACTATATATAGGAAAAGTGTGCGGTAGTGATACAGTAAAATTTTCTATATAAAAAATGTTGTTGATGACCCAGTCGACTTTTCTATAAAAAAAAATATTTTTTATTTACCTTCTTAATTTCTTTAAGAAAAGTGTGCTGTAACAACAAAGAGTCGACTTTTCTATAACAAAAGTGAGTTATGGTTCCACAAAGTCTACTTTTCTATTAAAAATGCTGCAATGACACACGTTTTTTTCTATAAGAAAAGTGTGCTGTGATGACACTCTCGTCTTTTCTATAAGAAAAGTGCGCAGTAATGACAAGGTCAAATTTCCCATAAGACCCGACTTTTCTATAAGAAAAGTGTGCTGTAGTGGCACAGTAAAATTTTCTATAAAAAGGTCTTGTTGATGATCCAGTCGATTTTTCTACAAGAACAATTTTTTAAATTAATTTTTATTTTATTTCCTTATGAAAAGTGTGCTGTGACAACAAACAGTGGACTTTTCTATAAGAAAAGTATGTTATGGTTCCACATAAGAAAAATGTGCTGGAATGTCACACTTTTTTTTTATAAAAAAAATTCGCTGTGATGACACTCTCGTCTTTTCTATAAGAAAACTGTGCTGTACTGACACAGTAAAATTTCCCATAAGAAAAGTGTGCTATGATGACACTCTCATCTTTCCTATGAGAAAAGTGTGCTGTAATGACTCAGTAAAATTTTCTATAAGAAAAGTGTGCTGTGTTGCCAAACTCGCCTTTTCTAGCAGACAAGAAAAAAAATGTTTCTTATGAATTTGTATTAATTTTTAGAGGAAAATTACTTTGAAAACTATTTAAATTTAGACTGTTAACGATTGATGTAAGTTTCCTGCTGAATAATATCGACTTTGTATTACAAACTTTTTAATTAAATTTAGTTATATTTGTTGCACTAAAATTTTTTTCTATTTCTTAAAAAAAAATCAGCGAAAACAAGGTGACGTAGAAAAAATTGCATAGCATTTTTTGGCACTTTTTCATGCAACTAAGTTTACGAAAAATTCTCAATATGTTGATTCAGTCTAACCAGTTCTTTAAACAATAAAATAATTTTAAAAATTTCGTCTAAGCTCTTAAAAAAATATAACTTCTTTGACTTAGAATCAGTTTCAGAATGCAAACTTTATACTTTCTCAAAGTGAGATCATTATATTTGAATATTCTTTTCTTAAAATAATTATTGCTGAACCTAAATTTTTCTTTCTTGTTTTAAATTTTTCGAATTTTTTTTATTTATTTTTTGCCAGATTTTTCATTTCTGTCTTTTACCCTTTTCTTTTTTCTTTTCTTTTTATGCAGACCACTATTGACTTTCGATTTCTTTAATTAAATAATATTGATTTTTTTTTCATGAAAATGTATAGTTTGTTGAAATTTATATTAAATTGCGCACTTTTTTTTGCTGTTGTTGTTAATTTTATATAATTTTTCAATTATTTGTTTATAAAAAAAATATATTTCACTTTTTTATTTTATTATTTATTTTATTATATTTTAATGGGTGTTAAAGGTTTTGTATATAAAATTGTTAATCAACTTAATGATAAGGTTTATATTTATATTTAATTTTTTTTTATGAAATTTTAATTTATTTTTTTTAGCAAAATAATTCTTTTGCTTGAGCGTAAGAAGCACGACGACCACTTTTTAGCGTATTTAGCGTGAAACTGTTTTTTTTCCTTAAATTCTTTTAAAATACACCTCTTTTCTATTCAATTTATTTGTTCAATTTTTATTTTATTTTTATTTATTTTTTTATTCTGTGGTCATTATTTTTAAGTTTAACAAGTGTTTATATTATATACAAAAAGTCGTATAAATAAATGGCTACAGTCTGTGTTATTAGATTAAGGGTTTATAGTAAATTTTTTCTGCTCACTTTTTTAAACTATTTAAACTATTTATTTGACAGTTCAGTTTGTTAAAAATAAAAATAAGAAAAAAAATTCGAAATATTTAAGCAAGTTTCATGCGAGCTTAAACATGTTCTTCTATATTCTAAATTATAACTTTTGTATATTTTAAAAATAAATGAAATGAGTTTACAATATTAAAAGCTTTTCTACAGATTAAGCGGCTACAGACGACTATTAGTCGTAGCCTACAGCTTTTTGCCTCCTATGACGCCGCCAACTATTTCTTATCGGCTTAGCTTTCTGTATGTTTAATTGTCCAGAATTATAACAAATAATTTCAAATCTCTTTCTTTCCCCTAGAAAATTGCAATAAAACTGCACAAAGTAAGTTATTATTAAGTTATTTCTTGTAAATATACCCGCAATATCGATTTAAATTCCATGTGCCCTTAAATATTTGTTATGTGCTGTATGAATTTTGTGTGGCATTTGTATTTAACATTTACAGTTACATTTACTATTTACAAATGCAATCGACCGCTGCCAACTCATAAAAGTGTAGGGGTCGAAGTGTTTTAATGCATAGATACGAAAAAGTAAACTACTCAAATACACACACACACAAACACACACATAAATAAATAAATGCCCCTGTAAGCAGGCTCTGAAGAAGTGTAAAATGTAGTGCGATATGCTTAATAACAACACCTGCTGTAATACAAGGAGCGAAGTGAATGCCATTTCCGCTTTTATAACTTTATCTATGTATTATTTTTTTCTTATATTAAAAACACCGCAGTCTGCTGGTATTTATGGGCTTGATTTTTGGCCGTCAACGTACAGTGGGCTCTTTTGAATTTTTTCGTTTCAAAAACTGAATTTTTTTTTAACTTTTTGAACATTTGGAACAATATACTTTTTTTTTATTTCAAAATGCTTTGGAAATAAAATTGTATAAGCTAGAGTTTCTACGTGGGAAAAAAATCCCGGGAATTCCCGGGAATTATTTTTTTACAAGTCCCGGGAAATTTTCAAATATATCCGTTTTTGGAATTTGCTTTTTTTACATTACTGTTCGTACTTAGAAATACAACTCTGTAACGATGCATAATATAAGCATGGAGGCAGATGTAAAAGAGGCTTCTGAGGTGAATTCAATAACTTGAAGCGTTACGAAATATTTTCAACTTAAGAAGTCTTTATAGGAAATAGTATCTAGATTGGCAGATGTAGATGGAATTTCCATCCATACTATATATAACTCAAAACATATGAATTTTTTTTTGTTGTTTTTTTAAATATTGTTGTTCATGTTGTTTTTAATTTGAATGTTGTATATTTTTTTTATAAAATTATATTTTTTATAGAGCTCATTTAATTAAATTCATATGTTTTTGAAATTCCCGGGAATAAAACATTTTACTTCTCGATTCATTGCCGGGAATTGAAAAAGTCCGGGAAATTAGAAACCCTAGTATAAACTTTAATGTGAATACACAAATGTAGTGCTGCATAAGCAGGCGTTCTGGATCATACATAGCACAGTGTATAATTATACAGCCTTATTTATAAAAATTATTAAGGCTTCATAAAGGGTTTGTAAAACAGATTTCCATACAAACTTTTGCTCATTAAGCCTTTACACACAGAAAAAAGTATTCACCAATTCATGTTTTCAACTAAGAATTTAATTGATTCAATTAAATTTTTAATTGTATGTATTAATTAATTTGAGTGGAAAAAATTAATTGATATTATCAAATTGTTTATAGGTGAAAATTTAATTAATTTTTTAATTGATATTACAAATATTTTAATTGATATTACAAAATTATTCATATTACTTTTTTGTGTGTAAAACCTTAATAATTTTTATAAATAAGACTGCTCATTTTTAATTTGTTTATATTTCTTTTAGTTTTTTGGCCTTCGTTTTTTTTTAATAACTTTTAGTTTTTATTGGGATTAAAAACTTTTGTGGGTTAGTCTTAGAATTTATTTCCCTTCAAGCTTTAAATTACGCGCAAATTAGAACTCGTGTTGTACATCTGATTGGAATTTTGCCACAGAAGATTTTTTTTACGTCTGACATTTCAACTTTTCAACTCAGATGTAATTCTGCATGTCTGTCAAAATTGTTGTTTTACAGACGGTTTATAATATTTGGTCACAAACGTGCATGTACAAATACGTCTGACATTGTCTGTGTTTGTTTTTTTTTTTTTTTGCTTTTGCACAAACCTATGTCGGCCTCTGTTTCAAAATGGAGTGTTGCCGGCACAAAAATGTTTCTTTACGCCGTAAAAACTTCAGTCATTTTAAGGAATTTTTCTTTAAATTCGAAGAATCATGTTAGAATATAAAAATGCAACGCAATTTTATTGCATTATTGTTATTTAATAGTTTAAAAAAACATAAATATATAGGTGTTGTAATATATCAACTTCAGCCGGCTAATCCTTCCGTCAATAGCGGAACGCCGCTAAATGTTTCCTCACGGCATAGATTTTTGCCGACATATTTTGCATAACAAAAACAGCTGATGTCAGAGGATTTGTCAGAAGAAAATAGAACACGCTCTAATTGAAATTTTGTCAGAAGACTTTGCGTCTGACTTTTACAGAAGCAAAGTTTGAAAGGTACCACACGACATGTACATGTTTTACACTGGGAAATTTGACAAGTCAGACGCAAAAAACATGTCGTCTACGGGGGGCTTAAGAAAAATTACCGAATTTGGAGTGACTCTAATCCATAAATTATGCAAGATAGAGAATTGCACTCAGCTTGAGTCACAGTGTGGTACGCAGTTTCATCAAGCTGCATTTTCGATCGCCTGGTACACTGAGAATCGTTATTCAAGCATTTTTTCAATTTAATTACTAATTTTTAGACTTTTTTGATGTATTAGTATGATTTAATAACGTGATAAAATATTTCAGGAATTTTTCTTTCTTTCAGTTCTGTATCGTTTCAACAAAATGGGGCAAGTTTGTTTACACAGGCCCGTACGTAGAGTTACATAGAAAATTTCTAAAAATTAAAATTATTTCAAGAAACTAAACATTTTGGTGGCTTCCCCTCGTCTTCAGATCTATATAATTGCAGCAGAGTTTGCTCATGGAGTTCCTGTAAACATAACGTGGCCAGATGGTTTTTGCAAAAAGTCCCCCTTTGATCGATCAAACAGCGGGATTTTGAGGAAAATACCGCCAAAAAGCGGGATTTAAAAGCAAATATCTTTTAGAAAGCGGGATGTGTAATATGCACATATAGAGCTTCGTATGTGCTTAGCAACTACAGTTTTCATAGATTCTAACATATAAGTCCCAGTTTAGACGGGCGAACATTTGAAAGGAAAACATCTGGAATTATGTTTTGTTGTTTCCTTCGCGTTCACACGGACGAAAATGTTGCCGGCGGCATTCCAATATTATTGTAAAATACCAACCATACATTCATGTGTATGTGTGTATATGTAGCAAAGAATATGAAAACAAAGCGTGTCCGCGACTACCGAACACAAAAATGATTCTCTCTTCCCCACCCGTAAATTGCCACCAAACTAAATGTTTCCCTTCCAAATGTTTTCGTGTCTAAATGCTGACTAATTAGTAGGGCAAGTTTAAAGTTTTCCAATAATCTCCTGAAAATTCTGAATATGGACGTGTTTAGAGTACAATCTGGTCCATAATAGGTGACCACTATTGTCCAGCCGCATCAACTCGTTCTCAGGAAAATTTGGTCAAATCACAGAAAATGTTATTAAAGTATTACAAAATTTAAAAAACGAAAAACTCCTGAAAACTCGAACTTAAAGAAATTCTGAGTATGCATGTTTTTAGATGTCTAATCTATGATCAATATTATCCGTCCTCATAGATGTTTCCCAAAAAAATTTTAGAATACCTCAGAAAATGCTAAGTTGAAAACTTGGCAATATCTGGTTCAAATTTATGATTTTGAGAAAGGAACACTTTTCCTTTGCATTACTATTTTCCGTCTCGGTTGCCTTATTTGCTTGAAAAGTACTCTCGAAATGCATTAATTTATAGCTTAACAGAGCTCTGTTAACACTATGTCAGAGCTGTTAAAGCACAAGGTTTGTATCAAGGTTATACATTTTAAAATTTAACTTCACATACAATAATTCTTTAATAACTTGGTATCTGATACAAAATTGAAATTCTGATTGAAATGCAGATGTTGAAAAAAAAATTTGAAAACAGATTTATTTATTTCAATACTTTTTTTATTTTTATTTAATGCGTGTCAATTTTTTTCTACTAATTTTTTACACATGCTGAATAAAATTATTTGTTTAATATTTGTTAATGCAATAATAATCCTAAATTATTATTTTACTTATTCAGTAAATTATATACTTTTTTTAATAAAAATACATTGAAATTGATAATTGAGGGGTTTAGCTGGATTCTATGCGCATTTCACTGTTGCTAATGCAGATCAAAGGTAACCTTTACCCAAAAATTTCTTGGAACAACTAAACATATTATGTTAAACTTCCATTTAACCAAATGAGAAGTTCAACTAATATCAAAGTTGAAACAAGAACTCAATAATCAACATGTTTTTTATTTTCTTACTTTACCATTTGCTACATTGGCTGACTTTTTTTCAGCTCCAATTGTAGTTGTAAGAAGTAAGTAAGTACATACATATACATATGTAAAGAAAATAAATGTAAACATTAACAGCTGTTTATGCCTGCGCAAGAATGTAGTGTTGCCATACAAGTATTTTTGACCGGTTGCAGTCCAGTTAATAATTAGTGTTTTTTTTTGGGAATAGTTACAATTACTGAATAAGTAAAATAACAATTTGGGATTATGATTTCATTGAAAAATATATAACTTAATTGTAGCAATATTATTTAATGTTTTTGAAAAAGTTTTTTAGCCTGCTGTGATTGTAGTCTTGTAATTCTCAATAATTTATTGAAATTTTGCGAGCTATTTTTTTTATTGTGGTAGAAGTCTACTGAAGTTTTGCTTAGCAGCAGCGAAATGCATCTACATAGACATGCTAAGGCAACAATAAATAATTTTTTTAAATTCATATTTATTTATTTTCAATCATATTTTTTCAAAAGGTTGATCGGCTCTTAATTGCGTGTAATTGAGGATGTAAGCGAATTTCGAAAAAAGAAAAATGATTTAACCAATTAGGCCAACAATCGACAATAGATATTTTTTAGAAGTACTTTTTCACTGTCACACAGTGTAATTACATACTATCAAAAAAAAAAAAAACAAAAAAAACCCTGACCTACATACATGTATTTAAAATAAATTGAAAAAAAAAATAAAAATTGCTAACTTTGTAAAATTCAGACCACAAGGCTCATTCAAACTTCATTATACAACCATTATGCACCTGCACACATTTAAACACAGCCTTAAAATATGCAAAAAAAAAGTTTTTCTAAAAAAAGTTCTCACAGCCATTATGTTTACACTCTCTCACCCCATACACACATGCATACATACGTACATACACACAAAAAAGTAATAGTGCCCACTGAAACATATACATGCATACATGCATACATAAAGTAACAGTACTCATGACTCACATGACGTATGAGTTCATATAAACAAAAATTGACTTGTGGTTGTTGGACTTTTTTGTTGTTATTGTTGTTGTTGTTGTGGTTCGTATTGTTTGTCAATGCTTTGTGTTATTTACACTACGAAACAACTTGTAATCATAATTAACTTTCAAGTTGCCTGTAAATGAGAAGAGACATTTTTTGCATTAAATATTTATGTACAATACGAGGGCAGTTTTAAAAAATTTCGCTTGAGTTGGTATTTAGATCTATTCAGAATTACAATTCTTCCAGGGGAAAAATTCCAGAAAATGTTTTGTTAAGAATGAAACTTATTAGCTTTAAAAAATTTGTTTGAACTAAAATTCCTAAAAAAAAAGAATAGATGTGTCTTAGGACACCCGGTTATAGATATGCTGGTTAGTTATATAAAACAAATTTCATGTGTGAAATAACAATGCAATACAATTATATTATATGATGATGTCAAATTATCCACAAATATTTTAAAAAGTTTCCATTTAAGTTTCCCATTATATTCTTTCCTAGTGGGGTACGATTAAATTAACTAATGTATTGTTTGTGGCCGGTGGCGGCTGTTAGCCGACTTACAGCCCATCGACTGTGTTCTCTGGTTTGTGTTCATGTGCAAAAATAAAACAAAAACAAATTGAGCAATCGTTCTCATTGTTTTTGTTTCACTCACTTCAAAGAACGAAATAAAACCAAATCAAACAATTGGTTTCGCCTATTTTAGTACACTGCTTTTAAGTATAATGAAATCAAAACAAAAATAAATTTTATAACTGTAGTAGTGTCGATTATATTTGTTACGAAAATCACGTCCTAACTCCCGTATCGCGCAATAAATAGCATAGCTATAAAAACTATTGTTAGGCAAAAGTAGAAGATACATACACACATACATATGTACATGGAAGAGCAGACAAAAATAAAAATAAAATAAACAACCACCATAAATTGCTTGTTTACTGATGTATATACATATGCACATACATAATTAATACATGAACTAATGATGCGATCGAAAGCAAGCATTGAGATGCTGCTAATATTGTCTAGACATTGCTGTCACATTCTGGAAGCCTTGTGTGAATTATAGAAAGAGCGACGCATCTGCTGGCAGCTCAGTCTATCAGTGAGTCTGATTAAATTCAGGGGCCTAGTCGTCGCTTTGATAACGAGCTGATTCGAACTCGTTTTTCAGTTTGAGATTGTGGCACTCGCTATCGAACACTGTAATAATATGGTACGATATCGAATGCCATAATCTCAAACTGGAAAAACGTGATCGAATCAGCTTATTATCAAAAGTAAAAGTGTGTAAAAGTAAAGTCAGTGAGTCATTATTGTTGTATTTACAAACAGTGAGCGTCGGCAGAGAGGAAGTATTGCTTCAAGACCAGCGCAGCCAGTATTGTGAGCGACGTGTGCATACAACAGCGGAGTAGACGTCGTGGCGACCAGTTGTGAATCCTTTAAGTAATTTAAGTTGGGTGTGTGTGTGTATTTAAGATCTTGATTTTGTATTATTATAAGTCCATTTAGTAAATAACCCTAATTAGTACACTGGGGTCTTTTACTCATTTGCAAACCTTCGAGTCTACAAAAACCGTTTTTAAAGGTTAAAATACGTTAAAAATATTTGTTAAATACTTTAATTCTGTTACTTCCCTCGTACATATTAGTAAGTGGTTTGTGCAAATTATATAACATGACATTGTGAAAGTATTTTAGTATATTTCAGCATGTTTGTGTTTTTGATATATTAGTGTCAGGTAATTTGTTGTCCATTGTTGCAAAAAAAAAAGTAACAAAGCTATTAAAAACAATTATTTTCTATTACTTATTTATTATCCTGTTTCCACCTTAAACATTTTGTTATTTAATTTTATACACATACATATACTTATTTATATTCGCTTGGGGAGCTGACACACTTACTTCCTTCTGCCTAAATAAATTGGGTTATAGAGGCTTCATTTAGTTTAGTTTGACATTTAATTTGTTTTTTACACAAAACGCTCTTTGTCTGCATTTCTTTTGTAATTATAGCATTTAGTTTAAATACGAGTAATTGTTTCCATATAATAAATATTATTGCGTAAAACATTACAGGCAATCACATGGGAATAAGAAATAATTTATGAAAAACTATATTTTATTAATGTGCGTTTCCTAAGAAAATTAGAGCATGTGTCGATGAGTGTAATAGTTAAAACAATTTATAAATGTATATTATTAAGGAAAATAGCAAAATGACTAATTTTAGCAGCCAGAAAGAATTCTTACAATGAATTAAACCGAATAAAAGGAGTTGAATCAATTATATCCTGGACTCCACCAAAGTAGCACGAGAGTAATATGTAGGAAATATTTATGTGCAGTTTCCACAAGTCAGGCAGACGACTCGTCTAGAAAATTTGTATGAAAATCACTCAAAATGATGAGTGCTTTCAATACTCAAGTCAACCGTCTGCGTTGTAGAAACAGGCGGTTAAGCTTCATTTGAATAAAATTTTTATTCCAAACCTTATTTTGAATTTTTATTTTTAAGCGTTTTTTTTCTCTATACAGATAAAATTATGTCACGCTTGACACTATGAAATATTTCTTACAGAAAGTGTGAGTTTGTTGGTGAGAGAGGAGAGAAGAATGGAATGTGTTATACACTTTCAGGTACTTGGAAATTCTTTTTTGTTTTCTAATTCGCAGTTGTGAATATAAATTTTTGTATTGAAGTTTTAAAATTTTATTAAACTTTTGCACTTTTTTGTTAAATTTTTGTTAACAGATTTTATAATAGAATTTCTTAAAAAAAAATTTAGTCTGCAGATAACAATGAAAATTAACAGAGAATATTTCATAAAGAAAAATTTCATAGTGTGAACCGTGAATGTTTTAATTTTTTTTCAATTACAGCCGTTGTTTCAAATATTATCTAAATTTAACTAAAACATTGATTGATTGCATCATTTTCACAGTAATTTTCAGTAATACAATTTTTTTATTATATTCATTTCACCTGATTATTTAAAACGAAATACGTTACGAGTATTCTTAACAGACTTCAAAATAGGAGGAGGTTGTTAATTCGTCTGTATTTTTTTTGTTATGTTACTTATTAACTGGGTATCTTTTAGACCGATTTAAAAAAAAATGTTTTTCAAAGGGTATAACTACCATTTGGTCCCATTACAAAAAATGTGGGCGGGGATACGCCCCTAATGTTTTTTTCTTTGATTTTATGATATCTTACATATCCGATTGCTGCGAAACTTAGCAAACACATAAGGCTCTCGTAACAATACAATATTGCAATTTAAAAAAGTGGGCATTAACACTTAATATTATATTTCATGTGCTTCTATTTGCCCGATTTTTACAAAACTTGGTACACATCATAAACTCTAAAAAATACACAATCTTGCATTCAAAAAAGTAGGCGGGCTTGCGCCCATTAAAATTTTATAATATAGTTCATGTGCTTGTACTTAACCAATTTTCACAAAATTTGGCAAACACCTTGAGCTTTTAAAAACACACAATCTTGCATTCAAAAAAGTAGGCAAGGCCACGCCCTTTAAAATTTAATATTATATTTCAAGTGCTTGTAGTTAACCGATTTTTATAAAACTTCCTACACACCTTGAGCTTTTAAAAAGACACAATCTTGCATTAAAAAAAGTGGGCAGAGCCCCACCCATTCAAATTTTATGTTAAATTTCACGAAACTTGGCACACACCTAGAGCTTTAAAAAATACTTAGTCTGGTGTTCAAAAAAGTGGGCAGAGTCACGCCCATGAAAGGTAAGCATTCAATTATATGTACATCTACTTATCCGATTCCCACGAAACTTGCCACAGAAATTTGGCTTTAGAATGACATAATTTTGTGCTTAAAGAATTGGGGCGGAGCCGCGGCCATTAAAATTTAATATTACATTGCAAGTGCTTGTACTTGACCGATTTTTACAAAACTAGGCACATACCTTGAGCTCTGAAAATGACGGGATATTAAATTTAGAAAGGGTTGTGAACACTATTGGCGAAATAGGGCGTGACAAAGCCCCTAGAAATGTAAAATTGGCATTTAAAGTTTAAAAATAGCACCTTCAAACAAATTAAACGGACATCAAAAATAAGCACTAAAGTAAAAAATAGTTTAGATTCAGTTAAATACATGAGGGCGGCGTTGGCTGTAGTAGTTAGCACGTTGACTACAAAAGCGAAGGTCCTGGGTTCGAGCACGGTATCCAACAGTCATTTAAAAAATAAAATAACGACACCACGCATTTTTCTGATGTGTATTAGTGACCATTTGTATCAGTTGTCGCAGGAAACTTCAAGTGAGGAAGACATAGTCACTGGTCACTGAATTATACCGACTTCAGCAAATACTAATCCTAATGTAACAACAGAGCGCCCTCTTTCGTTGTGTAGCAGAATCCTCGGCGAAGTAAAATAACCAATAAAATGGCTACTAAACACAGTTTCAAAAAAAAAATTAATATGCCTCATTTAACACCAAACGCGCTGCAATACTGCATTATTAAAAAATGTGCAAAAAGCTGAGTTGTAAAGGAATGAAGCTTTCCTCTATGTCTTCCTTCAGCAACTGTCTTCTCTATCACTTTCCCTTTCCCTTTCCTAAAGAAGGTGACACCTAGTAATAGCAGTAGGCATTCATTGCCTGAGTGCTACTTCTCTTTAAAAAAAAATAAAACATTTTTATACATATACCTGAATGAATTGTTTAAGGCAATACACCTTTACGCTGACCACTATGCATTCCTTTTCAAACGTTTCTATAATATTTATGATTTCCATAAAAGTTTTCGCCAAAAATTTATATTACCTTAATTTTATAATGGAAAAGCAGAATTAAAAGAATAATAAAATACATTATAAGAAATGACCTGCCACTGCACTCTTGTTCTTTCTTTCTTTTTCTGTTACCAAATAAAAAGATTTTTGTGCAAAATGCGAAAATTTCACTCCACCAATCTTTCTTCTGGTTAATTCCATCTCTTAACTCAAGACAACAACTATAGCATAATGCTTAAATACAGTTCATCAACTCGCATTTATATTATATATAAATTTAGCTCTTATTAATCTTAAATGCTGCTTCCATAGACAAGCTGACAGTATGAATAATTCATAAAGAATATAGGAGAAATAATAAAATATAAAATAATTATAGACTGTAGTATAATATTTTATAATCTTTATGGCAGTCATGAACTGCTGTTATGAGCATTTTCCATAATTTTAAATGAAGAGGAATTTTATTATACACCAAGGATTTCATAAGTTAATAAATATATACATGTATATAATTTTATCAATTCGAGCAAAACACAGATATATTTTAGCTCTTAATAGCTGAAGTAAAGTTCATCAATCTCTGTGTCACATCTATGTGTCACAAGTTTATGTAACCTTTAACTTATCTATTATCCATCTCAAAATTTTGTTACTTTAGTTTGTAGTAAGTGAGTCTATATATTGTAGAGATCGACCGAAGGCGTTTTTTTTGGCCGAAGCCGAAGCCGAACTTCAGCTAAAACCGAAGCCGAAGCCGAATGTTTTAAATTTTAAAAATGATACTTGTTTTATATGAATTAAGAAAAAAGTTTGCTTTTTTGAAATCACTGAAATAGCTGTAATATCTATTGGATACATAACAAGAAAAATAAAACTATTTTGCAATTTCTAGATTGCTTTTTCATATGATCACTCACAAGAACGTCCAAGTAAAAGAAAATAGAAAGCAACAGGGTTGTATTTCAAAGCAACCCTTTCAAAACGTTAAACACAACAGAAATTGTCGGCGAGCAACGACCAAAAATAATGTTATTTTTCAAGCTTGGAATGAAAAATATTCGGCTTCGGCTAATCGGCCGATTTTTGCCGTAGGCCGAATGTTGGCCGATTACCAATTTTTGGCCGAAGGCCGAAGCCGAAGCCGATTAATCGGTCGAACTCTAATATATTGTAACGAAAATTACTGCGATACTGACCTAATAAAAATAATTTTAATAAAAAAACATTTGGTAAGCAAGATAATTTAAAATTATTAGCAACAGAATATAAAAACACAAGTACTCAAATATGTATGTGTACTCGTACAAGACGAGGTTGAAGTAAACATTAGTGTGTGATCTCAAAAACGCATCTTAGTACCCGTCCCGTACAGTGAAACATTTGCTACAAAACTTTTAAGTTTGTCGATGAACGGTGAAAGAGGTATGGAAAAGGGTACTTTGTTTCATGTACATGAAGTTCTTGTTGAGTACGTCATATATGAGAAAATGTATTAAGCTGCAAAACAAAAATGAAATGCAGTTTCAAAAGAGACATCAAAAATGTTTCGCAGCAAATCTTTCACTGTATGGAGGAGGACCAAGAAGTTAACAATTCCATTAAAAGAAAAACAAAGTTTCAAAAAATTTGTTTTTGTTTGCCAGACGTTTCTAAAATCAAATAAACGTGAGAGTTTTAAAGTGTTTCTATCTCTCTCTGTCTATCTCTTTTGAAAACGGTAAATTTTGTATGATAAGCAGTGTTGCAATATACGTTTGAGGTAAAAACTTCCTATATCGAACAAAAAAAAAAAACTGGAAAACAGAAGAAAAAACTGCCCAAAAAATTTCAAACAGTATTATATCTCTTACAAACTTCTCAATAACACTTTCCTTGAGATAAGCTTCCGTTATTGCTTTCCCCCTTTTTTCTTTTTTTTTTTTGAAAAGAGAAGTAACACTTAAGAAATAAATGCCTACTACTATTGCTAGATGTTACCTTCTTTAGGAAAGGGATATTGATAGAGCAGACAGTTGGTGAAGGAAGAGATAGAGGAAAGCTTCATTATTTTAAAACTCTGCTTTTTGCACGTTTTTTTAATAATGCAGTGTTGCAGCGCCTCTGGTGTTAAATGAGGCATATTAAATTTTTTTTTGAAACTGTGTTTAGTAGCCATTTTATTGATTATTTTACTTCGCCGATGATTCTGCTACACAACGAAGGAGTGCGCTCTGATGTTACATTAGGATTAGTATCTGCTGAAGTCGTTATAGCTCAGGGACCAGTGACTATGCCTTCATCACTTGAACTTTCCTATAGCAACTGATACAAAGGCATACTAATGCATATCATAAAAATGCATGGTGCTGTTATTTAATGACTGTTGGATACCGGGCTCGAAACCTTCGGTTTTGTAGTCAACGTGCTACTTCAGCCATCGGCGCAAAATGTTACCTAACGTTTAGAAATTTTACTTGGACATTGGGAGTCCGTATAATCACATTAATTTCTTCACAAAAAAGGTCGTAAATTAAATAAGTATGTAATTTAAATACTCGTACATTTAAATTCACTTTAGAATTATATGATGAATACCTCAAAAAAGGTAGTGCGATCATTAGAAGCCCAAGTTAAAATTATGTACATAAACAGAAAAGAAAAAAAAATATATCAAAAATTTTAAACATTTTTCATATAAATTATTTCTTTTCATAATTTTTTAAAGATAAACTAATTTTTAATATTTTTGACTCTTTTTAACCGATTTTAAAAAAAGGAAGAGATTATCAATTCGTCTGTATTTATTTTATTTTTACTTTGTTACACATGGTAACGCTGATGGTAAAAAAACAAATTTTTTCACATTAAAACAAAAACAAATGTTTTGCCATACATTTCTACACTTGAGGATTTTAACGTGTTTCTATCTCTCTCTCTCTCACTCTTTTGAAAACAGTAAATTTTGAATGATAAACAAAAACAAATTGTTTACATTTTTACAGTTTTGTTATTGTTTTCCATTTAACGAGTATTCGAGATTAGCAACCATATTAAAAGCCTAACAACAACAATAATGTTATACCTTCTGCTTTTTGAGAAATAAAGAAAACACAACCACCTAAACACATAAGGCGATGCAGACGAAAGACACAAACAACAATAACAACTATAATGATAAACTCGGTTTATTAAGGAAATAAAAAAATTGGGAAAATGTACAAAATGACGCTATTCTTTCAGATTAGTTGTTGTTTGCTTAGATTTAGCCAAGCAACATGTCTGTCCTGAATGTTGTTGGTTCTTTTTTTTTTAATCAAACAGAATATTTCACTACCACACCTTTTATTCAGCAACGTCTGTATCATTTGTTTCTCAGCAAGACTAATGAAATGAGTCTAACTAAATTAAATATTTATGCTTCAACATTTGTTATTTATTTAACATGTGTTAACACAAACAAAGAATTCCATAAGATATTGTTTTTCGATTACCTTTCCACTTCCATAAACAAAAGGTTTAAATGAGCTGCTCTGGCAGAGGATTTATAAAATTTTCGAATAGCAATATGTATTATTTTTAAAAGGAAGAAGTTACAAAGATAAAACCCAGAACTATGTACATAAATTGTATAGCAAGATATTGTATTTCTATTATACAAATTGTTAACTAAAAGCAGGGAATTGTTCTACAATAATTTTTTTTTTTTTTTTTAAAGAGAAGTAACACTCAGGCATTAATGCCTACTATTATTACTAGGTATTACCTTCTTTAGTAAAAGGGATAGTGGTAGAGAATACAGGTGAAGGGAGAGATAGAGGAAAGCTTCATTCTTTTACAACTCTGCTTTTTTTGCACGTTTTTTTTTTTTTTTAATAATGCAGTGTTGCAGCGCCTCTCTGATTTTAAATGAGGCGTATTAATTTTTTGAAGCTGTGTTTTGTAGCCATTTCATTGATTATTTTACTTCGCCGATGATTCTGCTACACAACATTCAGTTTATTATTTGAACTAATCAGAGCATCGGAAATACATTTGTGTAGAATAACTTTCTTTAACATTAATTTTACTCAGACATCATTATTCTTAAATCATTTGCGCAAAATTTTCAGCCAATATTCCAAACATGTTTCTTTCTGTATTATATTTTCTTGTTAAATGCCTGCTCAAATCATCAGTCATATTTAAAATTCTGCTGAAACTTTTTCAGACAAGCACACCCTTCCAATTTTGTTTGTTTTGTTTCTTTCTTTTTTTTTGCAACTACTTTTGTTTTTTTTTTTTTTTGTTTGTTTTATTGAATGTCAATATTGCTTAAAAGTCAATGGCAATCAACTCGAAAATTTAACTTAAAATGCATGTACTCAGTAAATTGAACATAAACATGAAGCAAAAATAAAAATATATACATTAATCTAGTTTGTATAGCAAAACCTTTTAGTTAATAACAAAATCATGTTGACATTTATAAATTTAACCGAAAAAGGACTGGGAGGTGGTACTTATTAAATTACAATTTGAATAAAATATATGAAACGTGCTGAACAGAGAGCACTTTAATAAACTTTCTTCAATAACCTTTAGTTTTACTTAAATAACATTAAAATTTTACAGCAACTGCAATTAGTTTAGTTAAACTAAACCATTAAATAGAAATTTATTAACTTATAACCACTTTATGGGTTATTATTGAAATAATGGAATCTATTTGTTTATTATCCAAGCTAAATAAATTACGTCCATTTAATGCATAAATTAAATAAAACTTCGATTCTTGGCAAATTTATTTACATTCATTTGACATTTTCAATAAAACATTTTGTGGCTGTGCGGGTATTTTGAAATCATTTTAAAAATGTTTCATACAGTTTTTGTGGATTTTATGTTTGTGTTGTGTTTTGTAATTTGATTAATTTTGTTAAATGTGAACTTTAAAAGAGCTTTTAATATGTAATTGCAATGCAAAAGATTGTTTATGTTTTTTTTTTGCTTGCAGAGAAGAAGAAAACATTCAAACGTATTCGGCGTATGAGTGATATTAAATTGTAATAAATAAATAAATCATACGCACCAGATATGAAATTATTTCTGGAGGCAAATTACGCCACTCGATATCAAACGAAACTTCAAAACATTTAAATGGAATTTATATGGAAATTATTTAAAAATTTTCAATTTGTCTGCTGATATCATAAATCATTAGTGGCGTACCCATTAATCAAAAAATAATCGGGGAATAGGCCCAGCCATTCATGCGTAATCCAGTGACAAAGAGAAAAGGGATTCATTTATATATGTATATACATTAGGGCGGGTCGATTTGTATAGAGGCAAAAAAATCGCTCAAATTACAAGGAAAGTCGTATTCTAGGGATTAAAATAAGAAGCTTTGCCGAAGGAAACATACCTATAAAATGTATTTTGATGTCCCGACTTTTGATCCGAAGGGTAAAATTTTGAAAAATCTCTCTTTGACCCATTTGGAATTCCTCAATCGAGTCAAAATGTATGACCGACCCCCACTAATTTTGGAGGGCCGACCCACATATGCCAGTGGCACACCCACTGGCACCACCCCTGGGGGGTTCCTCATACAAACATTTAAAAAAAATCACCATTTTATTGCATATGAGGGATACTGATCAAGAATAATATATTATTCATACGTATTTTTTATACCCTTTACCAAAAAATGGAAAAGGGTATATCTTATATCCTGATGTCCCGATCGAAAGGGTAAAATTTTGAAAAATCTCACTTTGACCCATTTAGAGTTCCTCAATCGAGTGAAATTTAGAAAATTAGAATTTTCTTTATAGCACAGTCTCGCTTTTCTTTGCTATCATTAAACAACATTGATAAGAAACAATTCGAATCGTCGTCGGAAAAATTTTCAAAATATTATAGATAAAATAATTCTAAAAAAACGCTAAATAAATAACTAAAAATATAGTGAACATAGTGATAAACGTTGAAGTAAAAATTAAAAGCATAACAACACCAATAGTGTTATACCTTATAAAAAAATACAATCACACAAACACATAAGCCGATGCAGACGAAACACACAAACAACAATATCAACTATAATTCTATACTTTCTGCTTATTAAGAGAATAAAAAAATTGGGAAAATGTAAAAAATTTGGTTCTTCAACGTATCTGTCCTATATGTTTTTGGTTCTTAAAGCAGAAAAACTTTTAGATTTTTTTTAAATAAAACAGAATATTTTACTGCCAGACCTTTTTAGCAACATCGGTATGTATCATTTGTTTGTCAGCAAGACTAATGAAATGAGTCGAACTAAGTTAAATATTTATGCAACAACATTTGTTATTTATTTAACATGTGTTAACACAAACAAAGAATTCCAGAAGATATTGTTTTTCGATTACCTTTCCACTTTAATAAACAAAAGGATTAAATAAGCTGCTCTGGCAAAGGATTTATAAAATTCTCTAAGAGCAATGCGATAATGCAATGAAAATTTGCTTCTAAATCAATATAAATAGCCCGTTTGTGTAAGACGTTGACGATGGAAGTCGTGTGCACGTTTCCTTTAATCGTCAATATTTCCATCGTCAACCTTTTACAGAACAGGCTGTTAAGAAATTTTTAAATTTAGCTGCAAAATTTTGCAATGGCCACACTGTATACCACCCAGCTAGCCAAGAGCTGTTTAATAGACGATGGTATTTAATATACAACTCCTAAATTAATATTCTGCAGATTATTTGGAGAGAGTGATATTGTAGCATTTCTTGCAATGTTTAATCGACGATACATTTGTCTAAAATATGTTTGTTCTTTTTTATTTTCATATTTACTGTTGTAGATTGTTTTTTTTCTTCATTTCTTCGCTGATGCTTTCATTTGAGTTTTGAACAAGAATCTCGTCGGTTGTGTTAAGTTAAGTGTGTTCTTATTTTTTATAATAATTAAAGATATATTAAAGTGAATTGCATATTAATTTAATGTCTTTAAATATTTATTAAATTATTGGAGGTACGTAAAAAGCTTTTAAAATAATCTAATTCTTTTAATTAATTAAGTTTTTCAAAGAACTTTGCCATTCAAAGTTCTTGCAGCACAATTTTGTGCACGCTAAAGATAGAAGCGATAGACGATTAAAAAGGCTAAACTTAACATTATCATAAATTTTCTATGTATAGAGACTGGTGGCAGCTACAAAAATACATGTATGTATACATAAAATAGTCTTTAATCAATTATTGAAGAAAAGTTTCTTATTAATAAATACTAAAAAATGAAATTTGTTTTCTTTTTCATATTTAACTTGCAAAATAAAAAAGTACTGAGTATTGTACGATTCCCCAAATCATTATTGAATGATTCTTTTGCAACTCTCCCAATCGCTCATATAAGATTAACGTTGAAGAACATCATACAATTTTCAATGTTCTTCAAAAAAGAGTTGTAAGATAATCTCTAGATAAATCTCAAATGATTGCATCTACGACTAATAAAAGCGCCTTCTGCGGCTCTTGTATACATATCGTCTTCGGTAACAGTTTCTCCCGTACGAAGCATCTTCCACGATTAAAATATGAGCTCGTCTACGATTCACAATAGACTCTTTGAGATTGAAAAGGATAGCTGGGTAATCTCAATTGTTTGTGGCGTATGAGTGATTTTAATACTTTGTAATTATAAATATCAATCATACGCTGCAGTGATTTCACTTATATTAGAACGAGGCTGATACATGTCGACTTGGTAGGCAAAGACTTTATTTTCATTGTACGACAAGGTTACGTATAAATGGTACCCAACTCAGTATTCTTGTATCACCAACTATCGCCTGTAATCAATTTAATTTTCTTTCTTTCCAAAAAAAAAATAAAAATAAAAATAAGGGAAAAACACACTCCATGATAAGCTATTTTTTTTTTTGTGCACAATTTTCATTTTAAACTTTGAAACAAACTCAGCAAACCAAACCTGAAAAATACACCTACAGATGTTTCAAATTATAGTGATTTTCTTACTTAAGCAAAAAAAAAATATATGAATGACTTGTTCAAGTAACAAAAATTTGATTTGTTTTAGGTTGTGCAAAATTGCTGGTGAAGTTTTTGAAACTTACCCTTATTTGTCAAACCATGTTTCTTTTAAAAGCTCTTGCTTCTAAAAGTTTTTAACAAAATAATTAAAACGACAAATGACTTTTTTTTCAATTTCTTCAAAGCTTGAGAAAAATGTTTTGCTATTCTAAAGAAGATTTCTTAAAAACTTTTTTTTTTTTTTGGCTGTATACAACAAAACTGCTGCATAAGGGATAAAACCTAGAGTTAAAAGAGATTTTGTCAAGACAACAGAAAAGGTCACAATTTATATGCACAGACATTTTAACTCACACCACATAACTCAATTGCCATTAAAAGTTTGCAAGTGTTTCTTAAACATTCAACTTTTGACTTGTCAACAAATTCTTTAATTATTAAATATTAATAAAATGGTTCAAATTAGAAAAAAAAGAAACGTAAACATAATCGTTTCCTTTAAGGCCATTTGTGCTACAAAAACTTTTTATATATAAATATAACGTTTTTAGAAGAAGAAAAATATACTTTAGTCATCAATAAATCCTTGTTTGTTTTAAGACAGCCATTTGGTCATCTTGTTTCATTTATACATATATTTCTTTTAATATTTGTCTAAATGATATTTTTATGCACACTATAACAAAACTAGTTAAAAGCCAAAAACAACGTCATAAATAAAAATAATTTCATTAATGATACTGGCAAATAGAATTTGCTTGTAAAGAAACAAAAACTTTCTGCCAAAAGGCTTTTAAAAAATTAATGCTTAAAGTTGATTAAGCAGTTAAAGTTTTTTGAGCAAATATAAAATATTTAACAGTACACGATATTACGTCATGTAACTGAAATATAATTGGAGTATTCAAACGATATGATATGACTTAAGGACACTTAAGATCCTTAAGTCATAATGTGTCAAAAAAAAAAACATAATCATGAACAATTATATTAAAATAATTTAAAACATTATGACACTATGACACTATGACACTTAAGACTACCGTTTGAATCCCCCAATTATATTTTAAATTGCCAAACTTATGAAGCAAACAAAAATCCAAGTCACTATAAAATATTGTATAAAATTTCGATACATTTTAACTTTTATTGCTGAGAGAAAAAAAAAGTGCTACAGCTTCCTTTTTATCTTTAGTCTTATGCCGAGTACACACTATGGCATTTTGTAACATTGCAATAGTGTGTACTAGTGGCAAAATTTGTGATTTCCGATATTTTTCGTTGTGTGGCATTGCTTTCCATATAAAAAAACATAATGTGAAAGGCGTTGCACACATTTTGGAAATGACAACACTAGAAATGCCAGATGTGTACTCAGCATTAGGCTATTAAATATATACGAGTACATATACTATTTCCACTTATGTTGTATTTGCCCTGTTGAACATATACATAAATAAGTTTTAGCTTTCCCTACTTTATCTGTGGCAAAAGTAAATAGATTTTAATCCTCTTAACCAAAGATTACATTCGAAATTGTCATTAGATCATGTAAACACTTAAGATAAGTGAAACATTTCTCGGCCGCAGCGGTTGCTAAGCAAATATTAGTGTACGCATTATATTCTTATATCACGATTAAAACAAAATAAGTCTTAAAATATGAACATGACCTGAATGCAGAATAAATATTGCTTAACATTATTATTTACAACAATGAATTAATTAGAACAGTACGGCTTCGGTATTAACAGCTAAGGTTTTATGGTATGCATTAGAGTCCTGGATTAATGTTAATAATCCTTAAGATTGTGCTTCCATGCTTAATATGAATTGTGGCAGTTGATTTACTCGCATTTTTATATCAGTTAATGTTTGTGTCTCCCTACAAAACAGTCGTCTCCGCTTCATTACTCTTTGCATTCGGTCATCAGAGCTCACTTTTCTTATAGAAAAGTCGACTGCGTCATTATAGCCCAATTTTATAATAGAAACGCCGAATGTGCCATCACAGCACACTTTTCTTATAATAAAGTCGACGGTGCGATCACAGCATATTTTTCTTATAATAAAGTCGACGGTGACATCACAGCACACTTTTCTTATAATAAAGTCGAGGGTGACATCTCAGCACACTTTTCTTATAGTAAGGTGGACTGTATCATCACAGCTCACTTTTGTTATAGAAAAGTCGACCGCGTCATTATAGCACAATTTTCTTATAGAAATGCCAACTTTGTCATCATAGCACACTTTTCTTTTAGAAAAACTGCTGTTTCATCACAGCACACTTTTCTCATAGTAAAGTCGACAGCACACCTTTCTTTTAGAAAAACTAATGTGTCATCGCAACACACTTTTTTATAGTAAAGTCGACTGCGTCATCACAGCACACTTTTCTTATAGAAAACTCAAATGTGTCATCACTGCATACGTGTCTTACATTAAAGTCGACTATGGCATCACAGCTCACTTTTCTTATATAAAAGCCAACTGCGTCATTACACTACAATTTCCTTACAGAAAAGTTAACTGTTTCAATACAGCACACGCTTCTCATGGGATAGTCAATTATTACAGCACACTTTTCTTATCTTATATAAATAAAAAACTTCAAAAAATATCGCAGCACTTCGTTCAATAATAATGAATAACATAGTGCATACTTTTCTTTTAGAAAAACTACTGTTTCATTACAATACACTTTTCAAATAGAAAAGTCGACTGTGTCATCACATCATACTTTTCTTATAATAAAGTCAACGTTGGCATCACAGCACACTTTTCATAAAACAAAGTTGACGGTGATGTCACAGCACACTTTTCTTTTAGAAAAACTAATGTTCCATCACAGCAGACTTTTCTTATATAAAAGCTAACTGCGTGATTATAGCACACTTTTCTTGTACAAATGTAGACGGTGTCATCACAGCACACTTTTCTCAAAGAAAAATAGACTGTGTCATAGCAGCACACTTTTCTTTTACAAAAACTACTATTTCATCACAGCACACTTTTCTTTTAGAAAAGTCGACTGTACCATCGCAGCACTTTTTTCTCATAATAAAGTCGACTGTGTCACCACGGCATACTTTTCTTATAGAAAAGTAGGCTGTCTCATCACAGCACACTTTTATCTATAGAAAAGTCGAGTGTGTCATCCCTTCAAGCAAATCTCATAGAAAATTCGATTGTAACATTACAGCACACTTTTCCCATAGAAAAGTCGACTTTGTCAACACAGCACACTTTTATTAGAGAAACGTTGACTGTGTCCTCACACCATACTTTTCTTATCAAAAGTCAACTGTGGCATCAATGCGTGCTGGTTTCTTATACAAAAGTAGTTTGTGGTCACCACAGCACACTTTTCTTATATAAAAAAAGTCCAAGAAATATTGCAGCGCTTCTTTCAATACTTAGTATAATAATACATTTCTTTTTCCATGACAAACCACAGCGCTCACTTTCGCCTTAATACTCGTAAGTAAAACAAAAATGACCTCATTTCTTGAGTTTTAAATGAAAGTTATACAAAAAATAAAAAGAAAAATCCTTTTCTTAAAAGTAATTTCATACTGCATTAGGTAATAAAATTAAATTTATGCAACACAAAAAACAAACAAAAAATATGGAACCATTGTCCATTTATTATCTTTATGAATCATTAACCGTTTGCACTGCACAGACTTAAAATCAAAATGTACGAGTATTTATCACACAAACACACACACACACACAAACTTCTTTTTAACACTATTTAACATTAGCATTGGTAAAAAAAGAAAGAAAATTATAATGAGTGTGACTTACTTATTTCAATTTTCGTCATACTGATGCCACGAGTCGGTTTACGCCAAGGACGGTACCAACCTTTCGTTTGGAACAACTGTAATAAAGTGGAGGCATACCGACCACTCGTAATGGCATTCGTTTGGCTGCCGTCAGTGTATGCTGCTGCTAAGGCTGTCGTAGTTGTGGCCGTCTTGCCGCCGCGTTCTATTTCGGAGGAGCGGCATGATGACGACGTATCGAAGGACGAACTGCGACGTTTATGATTACCACGTTGTCCGAAACACACACAATTGCGTAACATTGTTCTTCGTTGTTTATAATTGTATGAATGTATGCGTGCTGGTGCTTTTCTTTTCTTTTGATGATGCAATACCAAAAAAATGCAACTATGTTTGTTTTGTTAAGTTTTGTTGGTATGTATGTATGTAAACAAACAATGAACTTGTTTTTGTGTTTAACTTTATATGTAGATGTATGTATGTATGTGTGAGTTTTTAATTTCAGCTGCTTTCTGGTGTTTTGGATAAAGCAACGGGAAGTTCTTTCACTTTCTCTTTCTTTTTATGATTACATACAACAGATCTTTAATTAGATTTAGATAAACTTGTTGTTGTTGGGAAGACCATATTTTTTATTGACATATTTTTTAATGGAGTGGCAGCTTTATTTTTGTCCTTAATGTTAAACATCAAAATTGAGTTTTAACTAATTTTTAATTTCATTTACTTTATTTTGTTTTTAAATAAAGTAAACTCCATTTTTTAACCATTTTTATATTTTTTTTTTAAATATTTAAATTGTATTTTCTGCTCCATAATTATGTTGTAAAATCTGAAAATAAAATAAGAAAATATGTATATAAATAAAATATAAAATATGTATATTTTTTTAGTACAAAAATTAATAACTATAGCGATCACTTTTTAAAGTGACTTTGTATTTCCAGATCAGTAAGTTTAAGTCTAATATTGTTGCCCTGTGATCTATATATAAACTTTTCTCGAATTTTGAGGAAGCTGAGTCCATTAGTTCACAACAAAAATATCGGAACTAGTTCCAAAGGTTTACCACTTTCATTGAATTTAATATTCTAAAGTTGTTTATATCAATAACAAAAATTAAACAATTTAAAAACCCCGATATGTCTAGAAAAGATGTGATATCTTCTAAACGGCTAAACCGATTTTCTTCAAACATAGTTAAGAACCTTCTCGATCAAGTCACCTTTCAAACAGAAAAACTAAATCGTTTGGTCTGTACGTGGACACGGACAGACACACAGATACACAGATACACAGACACACAGACACGCACTACAAACTTATAACACCCCTTTTTTTGGTTGGGGGTTAAAAATTGTTCTGGACAACCTTTTAAGCGCATTTCTTTCAGTTATTTAGATCACTTCCATTCTATGACAACCATGTGTTAAATTCATTAATGTTTCACCAGAAATAGAACTATTTGAAGCTGAATTCATCAATGCTGTAACTAAAGATTTGTGTGTTAATTTTCTGCTAATTTTTAATGAAAATTTGGAAAATAAAAAAATTATCACCGAAACCAAAGAAAGGCTTGATAAATATCTACTATGGAGACTCTGGACACAAAGGTATGATTTTAAGTAATTTTTTAGTGTCAAACAACTATGAATGCGTACAGCTAAAAATAAAAAAACACTCACAAATAAAAACATAGACATTAATTTTAAACCGAATACGTATGACTATAAACGTTTAACAGCTATGTTTGTACACATTTTTTAATTACGCAGCACAAACAAATACAACTAAAATTTATAGACTGTGTGAGCTACAATCACACGCGTGAGTATCTAAATACTCTGACTATTAATCGGCTACATATGCATATATGCAGGGCTATTTTATTTACACACACACACACATAAAGCATGTTTTCAAACAGCCACACACACACACCCACACATTTTCCATTATATTTAATATACACAAATTTATGTATACGGTGGCGAATAATGATTAAATATCCCGAATATCATGAGTATAATTTTTTTTGCATGATTAAATAGCCATAACCTGAGTTAAGGACTTTGATACTCATGTGGATTTTTATTTTTAGCTGTAGCTTATTTTGATTTTTTGCATAAATGCTTTAGAGATGCTCTGGTATGTTGGAATCAGCTATAGTCCTAGTTACCTGAGAGAAAGTATGTGAGCTTACAAACACAAACAGCGTTACTAAATTTAAAACTATTTACTTATGTATATTTTTTCGAGTACTCATTGTTATTCTCTGACGCTGCACCCATCAATTTCAATGATTTAAAATTGACCTACTGAATTTCGTTAAGGTCGTGCCAGCAGAAATGACGCCATACATTCAGATCGCCCGAAGAGCAAAATTCATGAAATATTTTTTTTTTAGAAAAGTAATGGTCGATCGGAGAATGAAAATGCGTGAGATGGTTGAGGCTGTAGGCATCACATTTGCAAAATTAACAGAAGCGTGTGGTCACTACAAAGGAGAACTGGCGAATGCACAGGCGCCATACGAACGAGTTTTTGCGTCGTGTCACAACCTTAGCCTTCTTCGGGCGAACGTGCACCAAAGAAGGCTAAGGTGGGTCTGTCAGCCAACAAGGTCATGGGACTAAAATTTTTTTTTGTGCACACCGCGTGCATCATTCCCATCGGTTACCTTCAAACCCCTAATATAATTATTGGCGAATATTACTCCTAGCTTTTAAACAGATTCGATATTCAATATGAAGCACAAACAATATCATCTAGCGAAGAAAAAAGTGTTACTCCATAAGAATAATGCACCGGTAATACACTTGTATAGTCACTGTGGCAAAAATCCATTAATTGTTATGTTGGATGCCAGATTTATGCCCTTTCGACTATTAACAGAAAAAAAATATTTCTCCAACCAACACCTTTAATTGATTAAAAATAAACCTGAATCATTAAAAATTTTATTTGTATAAATAAAATTTTATTTGTATAAATAAAATTTTTCAGTTAATTAAATTTTTAAACAAAAGTTTAAATGACTGAATAAAATTTTCACGCCACACAATGGGACGACTTCATAAATGTTTGTGCAAAAACTATCACTGAGTTGAGCTAGATGATTAAAAGTTGGCAAAAAAAATGTAAATCTGACTTCCGCCCACTTAGAAGTCTTCAAATTTGCTACATAGACTTTCTGCCACACCCATCACATTTCCTAGAAAACATTAACCTATAACTACGGGAATGTCTGACAACTATTTTTTAATGGAAGACATTTGCACATTTAATTTTATTTAAAAGAACAGCTTGAGAAAAAGTTAGGCTTTATAATTTTTCCCCATTTGAAATCAAAACTAAGTTAATTTTTAGAGGCTCATAAATTTGGGCACATTTTAATTAAATTAAAATTTTTAAATTGAGTAGTTGAAGAATGGGGTTTTGGCACCAAAAACTTCCACTGTACGCCATTGTGCTGTTAAATTCAAAAAACATTTTAAATACCAATTTAAAATTAAATACACTTTAAATTCATAATTTTGTATAGAAATTTAACAAATCGATAATAGGAATAAAACACATAAAACAAAGTCGTGGCTGGTTATGCGGAACACCGCAATGGCGGCTGGGTGAGGACAGGTTAAACTTTTTGCCGTTTTCGTATAGTTATGCTAGTTTCTCTACTTGCTTTTGATTGTTTCAATAAAGTTTTGAGTTTTATACACTTTTTTATATTTATTTGTTATCCAGCCAAAACTTTTCGAAATTTTGTAATGGCTTACGACACGAACATCAAGACGCTTAACAAGTACGAAACACGCACCCGGAAAATTTTGTCAACACGATACTGCACAACACGCAGGAAATATTATTGGTATGGTATTGAAAATCAGAAAATTTAATTGATTTTTTCAAGAGCCGCTTCTCAAAATATGGCACCGACTTGGCACTGCCAGCTGATACTATCGGTTTACGTACAGAAGTTTAAGCTTCAGAGGGCCATACAATACCAACAAATATGCTGGTGTTGTGCGTTTGACAATACAAAATATTAAATTTTTTACCTACTGGCAATTCATTCATACATATTTTACATCTAAAATCGTTTCGTGTTTTTCTTGTTAATTTTCTCAACACGAAACGACCCGAACACGCACGAAATCAGATTTTTTTATCACGAACACTTCGTGTTGAGTCGTGCTTGTTCGTCTCACGAAAAAGAAAACACGACACGCGCCCATCTCTATTACAAAGTAATGAGTGGTATTTATTCAATTAATTATTTTATCTGTATTATAGTGACTTCCCCGTAATGAATAAAATAAGCACTTATTTATTATTATAAAAAATTATAGAAAAGTATTTAATTTATTACTTTCAAGTGATTAAGAATTTTTGCTTGTTTTTAAGCGACTTCAAAAAACGGAGAAGGTTATCAATTCGTCTGTATTTTTTTACATTGTTACTTCATAGCTCGGTACATTTTGGACCGATTGTAAAAATTCTTTTTGTTTTTGTCTAAGAGGGTATAGCTTTCAATTCATCCCATTGTAAAAAAGTGGGCGGGGACACGCCCACAATTTTTTTATTTAATTTTATATTTTACATATTAAAATTCATCAATATATATCCCGTGGCTCTACTTAACCGATTTTTGCGAAACTTGCCACACACCTGGAGATCTTAAATATACACAGTCCTCCATTTAAACAAATGGGCGGAGTCATGCCCACTAAAATTTAATATTTTATTTTACGTGATTCTACTTTACCGATTTTTACGAAACTTTCCACACATATTGAGCTCTAAAATAAGCACAATCTTTAATTTAAAAAAATGGGCGGAGTCACGCCCATTAAATTTTAATATTTTATTTTACGTGTTTCTATTTTACCGATTTTTACAAAACTTAACACACACAGTGAGCTCTGAAAAACACATAATCTTGCATTTAAAAAAATGGGCGGAGTCACGCCCATTAACATTTAATTTTATATTTCATGTACTTTTTCTTAGTCAGCAGATTTTCAAAATTTTTTTTGTTTGAAAGAGTTTTTTTCCAGTTTGGTCCCATAAATTATTTATGTTCTATCAGATCTTTGCATGGAAGTCGGTTTTTTTTCTGGCAGAATTATGTTGGTTAAGCAACGTCTATATTCATTTCTCTTTTTTTTTTTGTATTGTACTGAAAGAAATTTTTGCTGGCTGAAGTTTAAATCACAAGACATTGTTAATACAAACAAAAAAATTGCTTGCAAAAGAACACTGGGAGGGAAGTGAATTAAAATCAAAATAAATCTTATTTAGGCACGGATTTTTTTCTTTAATATTCTAACTTGTTAAACACTTATATTACATAACAAAAAATTAATAAAAAAATAAACGCAATTACATCCGCCCAGTTGTGCGTACTTTTTTAAACTGAGAAAATTATATTTCAAAAATATTAAAATTCATCGTTAAAATTTAAAAAATTCTCAAATTATATATTAAATTAATAATAAAAACTTAAATATGTGTTGAGTTTTTTCTCTTAAATAGGGTGTGTTCACAAACATAATACGTTTCTGTTTTATTTTTTTCGTTAATTTTTAATGTGCTGAAGTAATGAATCGCCCCCATGTCAAAAACAAAACCGACAAAAAGAAAAGAAATTCTCCATTGCTTTTAATGTTGAATATTAAATTTCAAAATTCCTTCCACAACCACACAAAACTAATCCTGCTGTGTCGTGTTTTCAATCGTCCCTGTTTGCTGCGAGTATTTAAAAACAACAAGAAAGACAAACAGCAAGCAAAAGAAGACACAATCATGGCAACAACATTTGTTATCACAAATATAAAATTTTTCCAAATAATTTACAAAACCTTCATTCTTTCCTCACCCCCTAATCTTCACGACTTAACAATGAGTTTTGTTGTTAATTTTTTTGTGACATTTTTTTGGTTTCACTTCAGCACCGACCACCGACATCAACCTGAAACTCAAGCAGCCATAAATTTATTTATTTAGATGATTTGTTTTTATATTTTTTTATATTTTGTTGATTGAAGATTAAAACTTTTATGATTAACAATTCTAAGGGAAATAAAAAGAAGCAGCAGTCAGAATTTTGAATTTGATTGAAAGGGGTTTGCAAATAAATTCAGCCGAAATAAAAACAAGACATCAAAAAAAAAAAAAGTAAAATGCATACCATAAGCCTATTTATAATGAAAATTGTAGTAAAATCTATTTCAAGGACTTTCAACCCTTTTGCAGTCAATCAAATTAAGGACTGTGGAGAGAATCGAAACCACAACTCTCGGATTGATAAATCTTCAAGACGCTGTTTTTGTTCTTTTTGTGAGCAAACGAGTGGCATATTGCGTTGTATAGAACTTTTTGAAATGCTTAGTATTTCAGCTGGCAGATCGCATATTCAGCCGTCGATCATCCAATATCATTTTGTGGAACAGACTTGCCAAAGTAGCTTCGCAGTTTGTATTTTTTTTTAACTATAACTTTTCAAATAAATTTTATATTAAATGATCAATTAAATCATGTTGAATTTATTAAATGTGTATCTAGACAATATTTAAGGTTATGGGTGGCTGCAGCGGTAAAAGCTTTGACTAGCAAGCGATGAGTCCGAGTTCAAATCTTGCCTGGGGAAGCCAACACACAAACATTTTCCTGCTTCTTGTATCAATACCCACAATAATGTAAGTAAAATAATTAATAATAAAAAAACAACGACAGCATTATATTAGAACTCATGTTGTTTCAACTTGAAACAACTTTGATTCAACATGTTTCTTCGTATTAAATCAACTTTAAACAACTTTGATTCATTATTCATTTTGATTTAACCGTACTGGAATGTTAAATGTACATGAAATAAAGTTATTTCACAAAGAAAAATTTTTTTGAAGATTACTTTAAATCATGTTGAACCAACATGAATTACATATGAAGTAAAATCATTAACGACAAATATAAAATTAACCTTGTTTACGTAGATTTGAATTTAAAATTTTTCTTTGTGTATTGAAGTGAACGTGGTGAACTACCTAATGGCGGCTAATTTTAACCATATTTATAAATTTATAGCTCAAAAAATATGCACACTACTTTTCACCATAATAATTTTTTATTACACTAATGCTGCCATCTCTCCCCCCAGGAGAGTCTATTTTTGACTACAGGTGTGGCAATCCCGGGGCCCCAGCTGGAGTGATGTGGCTTTTTCCGTTGACGTACCTTTGGTACATTACCCATAGAGCTTATGTGTTACTACCCGATCTCTGGCAACAGAGCAAAGGATGTGCACATATTTATAAAAGGATGACAGGTTCCTGCTGATGTCAGTTAGGTTCAGCGTCACCTGGAACTACCCTGAGTTCAAAAGATGAAAGAGGTGAAGCCTTTATGGTGGAACTTAGAGGTATCACCAGATGCTTGTCTGTGGTACTACGGGTGCCGGTTGCCCGACAGTCGAGCTGCTCTAGGTGTTTGGGTGTATGTAGCGGTTGTCAGGATCCTTTGCTAAAAGGTCGAGTTCGTCCTACCCCACGGGGTTAAAGGGATGATCTTGATCAGTGTGGAGTAGCCACTGGATTTTTGGCGACACAGGCACGGGTCCATCTCTGATGAGTGGTTGGGCTGTGCCGGCAATGGTTAAGGTATTCTCTTAAGGACATGGCTGTGAGTATAAGCAACTACACTCGCGGCGTGAGAACTTTGGGAATTAAATGTGGTGGCTGTTGGTTGCCACCAAAATCGCTGGGAGAATAGTCTTGGCTTTCTAGTGTTAAACCCAATGCTAAGTGGTTGCTGTGACGAGGTCAGCCAGAAACTATTCTAGGTGCTGTTGTCATACAACAGATAGTACTGTTTTGACAAAGTTATTACGGAATAAAGAGTTTAGATAGCTCTGAGTGCCTCAGCAAGGTGCTCGAAGTAGTACAGGGATAACAACTATGATCGAAGATTGCAACCTACGTGCCTTGAGGAATGGGCACTAGGTTCATTCTAAAAGGGGGCGATGGTCAGCGTATTTCCTACACCCGGTGTTTAGACCACCGTGAGATAAGGCAGGTGCTCATGATAATATGAAACACGTCTGCTGCCATCTATACGTCAGATCGGCTTGTTTTGGAACCGCCCTCTCAAATTGAAATAAGCCCTTTCCTATGTGCTACAAAACATCATCAAGCATTTGAACTTAAACACTTTCATCTTGGCAGCTAAAAATGCTTAAGTTATTTTCCTAAACAAATATCAGTCATCAAATCGCACTATTAGCAAATAAATAAACTCCTAAAGTTCTAGCAAGTAGCTCTTTCATAATATAAATTACATTTCAACTCAATAACTAGGGAAACTAAGCTTCAATCGTTAAGAATGCTTATGTTTGCAATAAACGCAAGATATAAAGCTGAAGTGTGGCCTGGCCATAAATAGGATTTCGGCTTTATAAACAAAAAAGAAATTTAAATGTGCAAAAAAAAATAAGGAATAGCCATAGACAATGTAATCGTATAATGAATAAAACATTTAGTTGCACGCATAAGCATTTAATATACATATAAACACTTTTATACATACATATGTATGTATGTAAGTATGTATGTATGTATGTATGTATGTATGCTGAACCAAGTAAGATTGAAAAATTGCTATAAATATTCTTAACAACATTTATAACAATAAAAGAAATCTTTATATACATAACAATAAAATTACGACAACTAAACTTTTTGTAATAGAAAGAAGACGTGAAAATTAAATAAAACAGCTGCAATATGAAAGTATTTCTTCTAAACGAAAAAGCAATTAACCATCCCTGCATGCCTTATAAAACTGTGTTTACACTTGTCTGAATTCAAACCGAATAAAACTGACAAAAAAATTAAGCCCATTTCAAAAAGAAGCTTATTAAATAAAAATAAAAACACCTAGTTGTTCCGTTCTACTACGTGTTTGTCAGAATATTTTACCATTAACTTTTGTGTTATTTGTTCATTAATAATTATCACATGTAAATTGGCTTACAAATCGATACGAACTTTAGCCTAATCAAATCATAAATATATAAATTAGATTTAGTTAAATAAAATATTTTTGTATTTTAATCATAAATAATTTCTTAATCAGGCTTAAGTTCAGTAATTTCAATTCTTACCGAATGAAATATTTTTATTAATTAATGTGAGTTTCTAAAGAAGAGAAGAAAAATTAAACTAGACTTTATTAGCTGTAATTAATATAAATATTTCATTCGGTAAGAATTGAAATTACTGAACTTAAGCCTGATTAAGAAATTATTTCTGATTAAAATTCACTACAGTTCAATTAAATCTAAAAAAATGTCTCACATATTTTTATTTTTTACTTTTTAGTGCTTATTTTAAAAGTCTTTTTAAATTAAATTTTTAAAATTTTTCTGATAATTTCATACGAGTATTCTTAGGGGCGTAGTTACGCCCAATTTGAGCGTCCACCAGCTTTAATAAATTCAACATCGCGTCACTTTGAGAGCTCAAGGTGTGGTCAGCTAGAAGCACGCGAAATATAACATTAAGCTTTAATGGGCATGGCCCCGCCCACTTCTTTCAGCACAAAATTATATCATTCTAAGAGGCGAAACACTTTGCCAAGTTTCGTGGGAACTGGATAACTAGAAGTACATATAATTTAATGCTAAGTTTTCATGGGCGTGACCCCGCCCACTTTTTTGAATACAAAATTAAGTATTTTATAGATCACAAGGTGTGTGCCAAGTTTCGCAAAAGTCAGTAAGGTAGAAGCACATTAAATAATATATTGAATTTTAATGGTCATGCCCCCCCGCCCACTTTTTTGAATGCAAGATTGTGTGTATTTTAGAGTTTAAGGTATGTGCTAAGTTTCTTAAAGATATGTGACCTACAAGCACGTGTAATATGTATTAAAATTCAAATGGGCACGGCTCCGCCCACTTTTTTGAATGCAAGATTGTATCTTTTTTAGAGCTCAGGTTGTGTGCCAAGTTTCGTAAGAATCGATAAAGTTGCAGCAAATGACATACAATACTAAATTTTAGTACTAAATTTTAATTAAGCCCGCCCACTTTTTTTTAACACAAGATTAAGTATTATTCAGAGCTCAGTGTGTGTGCCAAGTTTAGTAAAAACCGATCAAGTTGAAGCACGTGAAATATAATATTAAATTTTAATCAGAAATAATTTCTTAATCAGGCTTGAGTTCAGTAATTTCAATTCTTATGAATGAAATATTTTTATTAATTAATGTGAGTATCTAAAGAAGAGAAGAAAAATTAAACTAGACACTATTAGCTGGGGGAAATACCGATATTTTTCTGTGCAGCCACGCACTTCATCAGCACCCATGTCTATCTACTGGGGTAGAGATTATTATTAACATCAACTATTAAACTTAAATTTCTATGAAATGGAATATGAGAATTGATTGTGTATACAATTATTGTTTTGCCTTTGGCAAACACATTTGTAATATTCATATTCCATTTCATAGAAATTTAAGTTTAATAGTTGATGTTAATAATAATCTCTACCCCAGTAGATAGACATGGGTGCTGATGAAGTGCGTGGCTGCACAGAAAAATATCGGTATTTCCCCCAGCTAATAGTGTCTAGTTTAATTTTTCTTCTCTTCTTTAGAAACTCACATTAATTAATAAAAATATTTCATTCATAAGAATTGAAATTACTGAACTCAAGCCTGATTAAGAAATTATTTCTGATTAAAAATTCACTATAGTTCAATTAAATCTAATAATGTCTCATTAAATTTTAATGGGCACGGTTCCGCCCACTTTTTTTAACGCAATATTGTCTCTTTTTTAGAGTTCAAAGTGTGTGCCAAGTTTCGTAAGGGTTAATTAAGTTCAATCACATGAAATTTAACATTAAATTGTAATGGGCGTGGCTCTGCCTAGTTTTTTGAATACAGGATTGTGTATTTTTAGAGTTCAAGGTGTGTGCCAAGTTTCTTAAAAATATGTTAAGTATAAGCGCGTGAAATATAACATTAAGTTTGAATGGGCGTGGCCAAGCCTAATTTTTTGAATGCAAGATTGTGTCTTTTTAAGAGTTCAAGGTGTGTGCCAAGTTTTGAAATAATTGGTTAAGTAGCAGCAAGTGAAATACAATATTAAATTTTAATGGCTGTGGCCAAGCCTACTTTTTTAATGCAAGATTATGTCTCTTTTAAAGCTGAGAGTAAGTGTTAAGTTTCGAAAAAATTTGTCAGACAGAAGCACGTGAAGTATAAGATTAATTTTTAATGGGCGTGGATCCGCCTGTTTGGAATTTTTTCTAATTTTGGCATTTTTTTCGCTCTTGGTGATTTTTTTAGGATTTTGCGGGTTTATTTTTGCTTAAGCGATTTTTTAGCTTTGCGTATTTTTTATTTTGGCGATTTTTTCGGTTTTTGGCGATTTTTTCAATTTTGGCATTTTTTTTAATTTTGGCGATTTCTTTTTTTTTTTTTTATTTTGAGATTTTATAGTTTTAGAGTTTTTGAAAGTTTCTAGATTTTGCCTCTTCCAAAGTGATTCTATTTGCTTTCACGCTGCTTGGTGAATTTTTTTCGTTTTTAGAATTTTTTCGGTTTTTGACGTTTTATTCAGCTTTTGCGTTTTTTTTTAGTTTTGTCGTTTTTGGCATTTTTTTCGGTTTTGGCGATCTAATTGAGTTTTATCGATTTTGTAATTTTGACTTTTTTTAGTTTATCGATATCAAGAAACCTTTAATAGATATAAAAAGATTTTTGTCAAATATATTCTTTTTAAATTTATCGATATCAAAAATTTTTGTAGAAAATGTATCGATATTAAAAATTTCCTTAAGGAAATTTATCGATATCATAACTATTATACAGAAAACTTATCGATAACAAAAATATTATATAGAAAATACATCGAAATTTAAAGATTTCTGTAGAAAATTTATCGATAACAAAAAAGTATTAAGAATATGTTCCGATGTCGAAAATTTTCTACCCAAAAATTTATCGATATCAAAATGTTTTGTGAATAGCTTATCGATATTAAAAATTTTATTAAGGGAATTTATCGACAACAAAACTATTATACAGAAAATGTATCGATATCAAAACTACTACATATATACATATAGAAAATTTATCGAAATTAAGATTTCTGTAGAAAATGTATCGATATCAATAAAGTTTTAATGGATATAAAACATATTTTTGTCAAAAATTTTCTTTTTAAATTGATCGATATCAAACATTTTTGTAGAAAATGTATCGATATTAAAAATTTCCTTAAGGAAATTTATCGATATCAAAACTATTATACAGAAAACTTATCAATATCAAAAATATTATATAGAAAATTTATCGAAATTTAAAGATTTCTGTAGAAAATTTATCGATAACAAAAATTTTTAAGAATATGTTCCGATGTCAAAAATTTTCTACCCAAAAATTTATCGATATAAAAATTTTTTGTGAATACATAGTAAATACATAGTAAAAATTACATTAACTGATAGAATACCCTTTGATATTGATTTTTTTTTTTAATTTAAGTGTTAATTGGTGTAGTCTGCATAAAAATTGACTAACTTTAAAACTTTAGACTAAATTTAAAAAGTTTCTGCACAGACAATTAATCTGAATATTACATTAGTATTTAAAATATTTTTCGTTGCTCGCTTTAGAACACCCTTTAATTGTTTAGCTGTCATGTATTTGTTGTTTTAGCGGCCAAAGTTTTGCATATTCTGTGATATTTTCAGGCCCGTCGTTCTTGCGAAACCGACAGACGGACTGGCGACCATCGTATCGAAAACATTAGGGTTCCTTTTCACCTTTGGTGTGCGAAACCCTATAACAACACTTAAATATTTTCACACGTTATCCATTCATTATATAATCTAGCATGTCATTAATCACGTATTGTTGGTAAACAAAGAAAAAAAAATCAAATATTCATACTTCTTTAACATTTGCTAAACGTGTTAATTAAAAATGAAATATTCCATGTCAAAATAAACAGTCGAGCAACACGCAATGCAACATTATAACAAAATGTCTTCGAATATGCATATTTGTAAATGATTTTTTTTTTTTTTTTGCTTTAGTAAAACTCCTGCTAAGAAAATCTGCAAACACAACGTAGCACCAACTGTTTAATTAAGTATTTCCGTTTTAATTTTTCTTTTGTATTTTTCTGCACACACGCATTTTGAAAGTCTTGGAAAGACACATGGACATGCCAAGTCATTTTTCTACTAATTCGCCACACAAGTAAAATTACCACATGATAAAACGATTCAGGAAATTTGTTTATGAAAAAGGAAATTAAACACTACATTAAATCAGTTTTAGTGAAAAGAAATATTTTTAAAAAAAAATATTTGGCAAAAGAACAAAAGGTTCAACTGAAACCATTCAGCTGCATTTTAATATATTTATTATTTTTTTTGGCCAATTATTTCATATGAAGTATTTAAGCGACAGATTTAAAAAGTTTTAAACAAATATATTCTACTATGGACTCTAGTGATTTAATAAACGTTCAAGAAAATTATTATTTAAGCAAATATACAACATAAGTATACAATTTTTAAATTCGTATACACAAAAAACTTATGTGAATAATTTTGTAATATCAATTAAAATATTAATTAAATTTTCACCTGTATGCATCAATTAAATTCTTAATTGAAAACATTTATTGGCGAATACTTTTTTCTGTGTATTCATCTTGACACGCCTTAAATGATAATAAAATATATTGAATATTTAAATTGCGATTTTCACTTAATTTAAAGTTGAGCTCATGGATTTTATTATATCGTTAAGACCTGACTTCTTTAAATTTATGTCTCTCTAAAGGTCAATATTTAATTTAGCTTATATTTCTGCCAGAATAAAAGCTTTTAAACAACATAAAGAAACCAGAATTTTATTACATTAAATAAAAAATTAATAAAAAAAAAATGGAAAGAAGTGGAAGAGAAAATATAAACCAAGTCTATAATCAAATTTAACCAGTCAATTTAGCAGAAGTAAAATAAATTCGATTGCTTTTCGTGTAAATTTATAACGACTTTAAAAACACACACACACACACACACACAGAAGAAAGGGTGTTTTTTTAGCGATAATAAAAATTTTCTAAAAAAAATTTTTCCTTAACTAATATTATTTTATTTTTTTAAACAACAATAATTTTTTATAGCAAATTAATCGATACCGAAAGTTTTCTCTAAAAAAAGAAGAAAGTTTTCTCTAAAAAAAATTATGGACTTAAAAAATTTTATATGGGTTCTTTATTGATACAGAAAAAGTTTCATCGATTAAAAATATTTTCTTTAGAAAGCGAAACTTCCATCGAAATTAAAAATTTTTAACAGAAAAATTATCGATATCAAAAAATGTTTGCACAAAAATTTATCGATATAAAAAAATTTTTTGTGCAGAAAATTCATCGACATCAAAAAATTTTTTTAGAAAATTCATAGATATCAAATATTTTCTATTGAAAATTTGTGAATATCCAAATTTTTTAGAGAAAATGTACCGATAGAAAACTTTTGATAGTTTTCTATGGAATATCAAAAATTTTCTATACGAAATTTATCGATATCAAATTTTTTATAGAAGAATTCACGACATTAAAAATTTTCCGAGGAAAAATTTGAGGTGTAAAAATTTTTTTGCGAAAAATTTATCGATAACAAAATTTTTTTTTGTGCGAAATATTTGAGGTGAAAATTTATCGATAACAAAAAATTTTTGTAGAAAATTTATGGCTATCAAAATTTTGTAGCAGAAAATTTATCGACATCAAAATTTTGCTGCAGAAAATGTATCGACATAAAAATTTTGCTGCAGAAAAGTTATCGATAACAAAAAATGTTTGTAGAAAATTTATCGATATCAAAAATGTTCTATTGAAATTTATCAATGACAAATTTTTTTTATAAATTACATGCACACATCGTGCCTTATTTTCGATTTTGTCGTAAGCGACATGTTATCGAAAATATACTTTTTTATTGAAATTAAAATTTTATGGGCCTATCCATGGAAAACGTGTCTAATAAAACATTATCGATATTGATCGCAACTGAATGATTTTTATAGAAAATTTATCGATATACATAAACATTTTATGGATATACATAAATAATGTTCTGGAATGTGCATCGATGTCAAAAATTGTCTACGTTAAATTCATCAATATTAAATTTATCGATATTAAAATTTTTTTTAATATCATTAAATTTGAAAACTTTTAAAAGTTTTCAAGGAAAAATTCTCAATATTAAAAGTTTTTTATAGTTTGTATATAAAAAAATTTATCGATATCAAAAGTGTTTTATGCAAAATTAATATCAAAAATGATTTATAGGAAATTTATTAATATTATGATATAGAAAATTTATCAAACTTAAAATATAAAAAATTAAATCGATAAAAATTAGTCGATATCAAAAATTTTTAGGGAAAATTTATCGATATCAAATCTTTCATGTAGAAAATTTATCGAAATTAAAAGGTTTTTATAGAAAATTTCCTTGTATCAAAAACTTTTATGCCAAAATATATTCCAAGGAAAAATTATTGGAATGAAAACATTTTTACTAAAAATTTTATTTCAAGTTTTTACGCAACAAAGTTTTTGCGATATTACAAATGATCTATAAAACGTTTATCGCCAAAATAAATAGTCTTTATTGCGAATGGCGTCGTCGACGTCACATCAAGACGACAGTAAAATTTGTCACTTGTCTACTCTTTGTCGACAAAAATTGACCACTATTAACATGCTACATTAATTTATAAAGCCTTAGAGATTAGTAAGAGATTGTCAATAAGAGCCGATAAACAGTAGACAAATGACAATATTTACTGTCGTCTTGATGTGACGTCGACGACGCCATTCACAATAAGGCGGAATATTTTTTTTAATATAATTTATTAATTAAGCAAAATTTTACACAAGAAATTCTTCGATAGAAAATTTACCGATTACAAAAATGTTCTACAGAAAATTTATCGATAATTTTTGTTTTCAAATTTGTGTTATCGTTGCAAGAAAAAGCAAAATATTTACAATGCTTATAATTTACAAACAACAGTTTTAAGTATTGTTTCCAATTTACAAACCGTCAACTCGTCTAGAAAATTCGTATGGAAGTCACTCGAAATTTTGTTGACTGGCTTGTAGTGTAGAAGCAGCACATTATTTTATATGCAAAACTGCTTAACTAACAAGAAATTCAAAATTGCATTTTTAATTAATTATTAAATTAATTAACTAAGTATTACATCGAAACACAACGTCCTTACAAATTTTCGCAACATTCAGCCGAATTAAAAATGAAAATTAAGAAACTTTAATCAAGCTAAGTTTTTTTTTCTATTTCATATAAAATTTAAAAAATTGTAGTTACGTGCTTTTGAATTCCAGCTAACGATATCTTAGCATCTGAAAAAGAAAACACCCTTCAAATTTAATTTATTTCACTTTTGATTTGACAATTTAATTTGGCAATTTATTTCAAATGCTTGTTTTTTTTCTACCTTAATTTTTTAATGGATTGGGGGCCTAAAAGTAGGCAACATTTTATTATATTTAAGGTGGCCTAAATGTAGGCGACATTTTATTCTATTTAAGGCAAATAAAAAATGATGTGTTTGGTGAAAAATTCATTTGTAAAGGAAGATGTATGGATATATGTGCGTGTGAACCTGAAAGAAGTTTTATTATATAATAAAAATAAATTTTTTTTGTGGTCGAAAAGTGATTTGAAAGACATTTAGAACAAAACTTGAACTAAATTATAAGCTACAGAGCAACAAAAAAGATTTCTTCCTTTCAAATATTGCACATACATTAATATGTAATACAAGAACAAAAAAAAAAACTAATGAATTTTGGCAACATCGCCGGCCGACCTTAGAAAAATTAATGAGGAATGAGATAGAATGACTGTCAAGGTCACAATTCTTATTGTATTTTTTTCTCTTAACTATTGGCCCTTGGGTATTCCTCTATTTCTTAATGACTCCTGCTTTCGTAATAATCAGGGAAACCACAAATATGCTCTAAAAAAAGTGTTTTATGCGCATTCAATATGCACTAAAAACTTGTAAATATGCGCTTAAAAGTCAAAAAATATGCTCTTAAAAATAGAATAAATTGGTTTATTTGTAAATGAAAATATATTTTTTAATAAAAAATTCAACAACATTTGCATATAAAATAAGAAAAAAATAAATAACCAAAAAACGGAAACATAATTTACAAAGAATAACTGGGTTTGAAGTGCAGGTTAACACAAAATTACTATAAAAATTTTTACTAAAACAAATTAATTTTTAATGGATGCATAAAAATTTAACTTTAATTTCAAAAGATCACGATATCAGAATTAAGGCTTTGGAACTGTATTTTGGATAAATAAGACAAGATTTTTATTTATAATTTTTATTGAAATAAATAACAAAATATTGACCTAGAATTTCAAATAAAAATCTTTTCTGTCACATCTTAATGAACTTTCATACATTTACAATGTTCCTTCAAGGTCTTTTCGGGGCAGATTAAATCACACACAGCTAAATTTGTATTGCAACTAACGTCCGTAAAACTGCGTTATATATAAAAAAAATTATACACTACATGGAACATTGGAACAGAGATTTAGATGGCGAAAATTAAAAATAATTTGTAAGCATATTAACCCAGATAGCACAGGAAAAAAATTTTCTTTAAAACTTAAATTTTTATTTCGAAAATGAAATTTTAATGCGTTGCTAAAAAAAAAAAATTCATAAATTTACGAAATTTTTTTTTTTTTCGGAATGGAGAGTTTTTTTTAAAGGATGGTGGTGCCAAGCGGGTTGAAATAAAATAAATTCTATAAAGCATGAAAATATACCCTAAAAGCGTAAATTATGCTCTAAAAATTCGAAAATATGCTAAAAATATGCGTGTAAAACCGATATATGCATAAACATGCTTTAAAGGGTAAAATATGCAAAAATATGCACTAACAAATCGATGCCAAAATGCATTAAAAGTTCTGAAACGGATAAATATCTTGTCCCCGCATTAATACGTGATACAAGAAAAAACATGCAATTGCATATTTGCGGTTTCCCTGGTAATAATCCTTTTAATTTTTTTTTGTTGTTGTTGTAGAACGGAATTAAAACAAAACATAAAATGAAAAATAATTGAACTCTTGTGCTTTACAACATTCTTTGTTTTTTTTTCTTTTTCAACATATTCATTTAAAAACTTCGCCAATAAGTTTTGTATTAAAATACAAATTTTCCTTTTCATCGTCTAACAACAGTAATAAAATTTTCTTTTTTAACTTTTATTGTCTGGGGGGAAAAATCAAAAAATAAATGGACGAAAAAAATGAAAATGAAAATGAAAAAAGAACTGTAATTTATTTGTTTAAAGCATGAAAGAAGCGTAAATCTCTTAAAAGTAATTGCCAAGCATTAAATTGAAGATATCGGTAAAATAAAATGTATCTTGCAAGATAATAAGCTTAAGCAGCAGTTAAAGTAAATAAACGTAAAAAAATACTCGTAAACTAATGAAAACGTGTCTATAAGATATTTACCAAAAGCATTTACACACACACACACATACATATCGAGCCATAACCGCCGAAGATGCTTAAGCGACATATTTTTTAACTTTGTTTTTTTTTTTTACGAAAATCGATTATATGCGATTGTAAATAAACGAATTTCGTTAAAAAAAATAAAGCTCGAAAATTACGAGTATGTAGCTTAAGCTTTTTTGGCGGTTATGCATGTTCATACAAGTTAAGCCGAAAATCAAACAAGAAAAATTGCCAAAAAAAAAAATACTAAATTTTATAAGAAATTTTTGGAACACAAAAAAAACATAGAAAAAAAAATTATACGCGTGTTGGCTGAAACAGCGTTGGCTAAGAATTCACCAGAAACGCACTAAAGAAGAATTTTTATACGTGCACACAACACAAATTAGCTAAAGAAAATACTAATGTACAGGGTGTTCCAATAAGACGTTTCATTTTCAAAAGCACTCCATTTTAACACAACCTGTAACTACTTGGTAGAAGACGAGTAAAATGTACGCCATTAATAAATAAATTCAGTAAAGTGCGACTTTGACTCGTATACGAAGGGTGCCATACTGTGTAATAATTTTTGGTTTTGGCGTTTGTTTCTTTTTGGCAATTTTTTCCGATTTTTGTCAATTTTCTTTTAATATTGACGTTTTTTTAGTTTGGCAATTTTTTTTTATTTTTTTAAATATATATTTTTAGTTTAAGCGATTTTTTAACTTTTTTTAGCGATTTTTTTAGCTTTAGCGATTTTTGTGGTTTTGGCGATTTTTTTCGGTTTTTGGCAATTTTTTAGCCACCTTTTTACTTTGGTGATTTTTTTAATTTTTGATATTTTTCATTTTTAGTTTTACCGTTTGTTTTTGGCATTTTTTTCGGTTTTTGGCAATTTTTTTATATTGACGTTTTTTTAGGTTTGGTGTTTTTTCAGTTTGGCGATATTTTTTTATTTTTTAAAATACAGTATAACCTCTCTAATCCGGACAGATATAGTTTCAGCTACTGTCCGGATTATTGAATCGTCTGGACTACAGTTAAAATAGAAATTTAATCGTAATACGTTTATGTACATCTATATACGGCCATGTCACACAGCTCAATTCCGTTCGGAATCGGAATTGAATAAACCTCAAAATGTCAAGCCCTAGCCGGAGCATACCCCAGCATACCACCGCCTCTCACAGTCTGGACACACCTGCAAAATTTCCGTATTTTAGTTTTCTTTTTTTAGGCACCATCTCCTACAAAAATGGGATCGATTTAATTACGATTCCGAACGGAATTGAACTCTGTGACATGGCCGATAATTTACTTTTATTACCGAAAAGAAGAAAAACTACACATAAGAATTCATTTGTGTTTAATTAATTTACAGAAGACATAAAGAAAAATACTTAAAGTGGTCAAAAAAATTCATTTTGAAAAATAGTAATTTATTTTTATTTGAATACACATATCAATATATAATTTATGTGCTCTATTTTTAAATTCTTTTAAAAATAAAATTTTCTTTTCCGTCGTTATTTTCGATATTTTTCATTTAAGCGCTTTTTCTTTTTTTTCGCAATTTTTAGTTTTGGGAATATAATTGGTAATATATAGACAATTAGATATAAAAATTTGAAATTTTCAAATTTTCAAAATTTTTTATGCAGACTAACTACATCAATTAACACTGAACTTAAAAAAAAATAAACTAAAAGGGTATTCGATCAGTTAATGTAATTTTGTCAACTTGCTATATCTACGGTTTCCAGTAAAAGTTAAACTGTTAAAATTTTCAAAAACGCTAAAACTAAAAAATCGCAAAATAAAAAAAAATCTCTAAAACGAAAAAATTCCCAAAAACGGAAAAAATCCCCAAAAACGGAAAAAATCCCCAAAAACAGAAAAAATCGCTTAAACAAAAATAAATCCCCAAAAACGGAAAAACCCCCGAAAAAACGGAAAAAATCGACAAAACTAAAAAAAGTCGCTTAAACAAAAATAAATCCCAAAAACCGAAAAAACCCCGAAAAACGGAAAAAATCGCCAAAACTAAAAAAAAGTCGCTTAAACAAAAATAAGTCCCCAAAAACGGAAAAAATCGCCAAAACTAAAAAAAAGTCGCTTAAACAAAAATAAGTCCCCAAAAACGGAAAAAATCCACAAAAACAAAAAAAAATCGCCAAAAATAAAAAAAAACACCAAAAATTTAAAAAATCACAAAAACGTATTAAGTGTCAAAACTTGAAAAAAAAATCACCAAGAAAACTAAAATAAAAATCTTTAAGACAAAAATAAATCGACAAACACCAAAAAAATCGCCAAAGACGAAAAACCAAAATTTAAAAAATGCCAAAATCCGAAAAAAATCCCAAAAACGGGAAAAAAGCCAAAATCAAAAAAGTGCCAAAGCTAAAAAACGTCAAAACCAAAAAAAAAAATCGCCAAAAACCGAAGCAATTTCTAAAATGCACTTAAAATTAAAAAAAAATATATATATACCCACAACAGGTAAGATATTCGATTATATATGCTAAAGTTCGTATAGTATTACATATCGCTCATTTACTCAAAGAACGTCATAACTCAAAAATTGGCATTTTCGAGTTAATGATGCAAAATTAATCCTCTAATCGTTCTTCATGTTGGGTAAAAATTTCATACAAATATATTGCTTGCTCCAGTCCTTTTTGTTTTTAACAAACACAACCCGCGAAGCGATTAGCTTGTCTGCAGGAAACACCTAGGGTCTATGGCGGGAATCGAACCGACGACCTCTGGACTGAGAGGCTAGCATCGCTAACACTCAGCCACAGGGCATCGATATCGAATGCAGTAATTTACCCCCAAACCTGGAAGTAATTTAAGGCATTCGATATCAAATAAATTTTAATAAAATTTTTAGAAAATTTCGATCGATATCGAATACCGTAATTTGGCCCTCACAACAGTAATTGTTTGCACTTAAGCGCTGTTTTTGATATGACTTAAAAAACGGCTAAACCGGTACACGAATTTAAAGCACAAATTTCGAAGCTTAAAGACAAAAAAGTACCAAATTAGGCCTTGAGAAAACCAAACTGGTAACGCTGCTTATTTAAGTCCAACTACCTGGTGTATTTTTTACTATGCCATGTACCAAATAGTTTTTGCATGAGTGTGTGTAAGACCTTAAAATTAATTTTTTTTAAAGCTTAATTTCACATAAACTTTTCTAACATAAAAAAAGAAAGTCTGCAAAAACTTTTTCTTTCAAAGAAAACTCTATTTATATGTCACTGCTGTTGCCGCAAGTTCATTAAGTTATTCAATGTTTCTTATTTTCTTTTTCTACTTCTTTACATTTTTTTTTTGCAAATAAAATGCATTTTAACACGTACCAGTGTAAGTAATTGTGAAACACATGCCATAAATTTAAACTATTAGAACAAAACAGAGGAGCATGATGCACATTGGAAAAGAACTGTGCTCTTGAAAGTGAACATAAAATAAATTTGCAAGAAAGTTTAAATTTTAAAGAGGGTAGAAGGAACTATATAGGTATATGTATGTATCTCTGGTACAGTTCTCTTTTATTTTTTAACCGTCTTCAAAGAAAGGAGGAGGTTATCAATTCGTCTGTATTTTTTATTTTTTTTTTACATTGTTACTTCATAACTCGGTACATCGGTCTAACGATTGTAAAAATTATGTTTTTCTTCTGAGAAGGTGGCTGGGACACGCCCACAAATTTTTTATTTGATTTTATTACGTTCTAATTATTTGATTGCTGCAAAAACTAGTAAACATCTTTGGTTCTTGTAACTACACAGTTGAAAAAATGGGCGTGGCTACGCCCATTAATATTTATTATTATATTTCAGGTGGTTCAATTTAAACGATTTTTACAAAGCTTAACACATACCCTGGGCTCCGAAAAACACACAATCTGGCATTTAAAAAATGGGCGGGGCTACGCCTATTTAAATTTATTATTATATTTCAGGTGGTTTAATTTAAAAGATTTTTACAAACTTAACACACACCCTGAGCTCTAAAAAAACACACACACAATCTTGCATTTAAACAAATGGGCGGAGTCACGCCCATCAAAATTTAATTTTATATTTCACATTCTTTTTTTTTTTTTTTTTTGGGAAATAGTTTACTTCCAGTTTGGTTCCATACATTTTTTTTTCGAAAATGTTCTATCAGATCTTTGCACTGAAGTCGATTTATTTTGCCAGAATTATTCAGTATAAAATCTAAGCTTGAGCAAAAATACTTAATGTGTGTGATGAAGCAGCAAACACAGATGCGTCATCTTCGCTTTTCAAAATAATTTTCTACTGAGCATGACAGTGAGTAAACTTGCTTCAATTAACAAGTTGATCACTATCAGTGATCGGCAATGAATAGTTTTTTTCGATATTCATACTGACTGATGAAGTTTTAAATATAAGTGAGTAGACATCCTTTAAACTCAACTAGTCTGATTTAAGCATACTTACGATGACATTGATTTATAGGTATAGGCTGAAATAAATATGAAGGCGACGTCGACATTATAGTTATAATTCACCTCAGTTTGATTTCTAATACCCCTTTTCCACACGCAAAGTTTACTTTGCAAAGTCTTAATTCAGCTGGGAGATAGACAGAAATAGACTATACTAATACCTCTATCTTTCACACAGCTGAATTAAGACTTTGCAAAGTAAACTTTGCGTGTGGAAAAGGGGTATTATTTCAGAAAAATACTTATACTACTCACATTGATTCAGCTCACTCAACTCATGCATGTATGTTTATTTAAAAGTTTAGTCATTAAACAGTTTGCAAGTAGTATAAAATAGTAGTGAATAGGGTTGTTTTTCAATTCCTGCCAAAAAAAAAGCAACAGAGAACATAATGAGAACTCTATTGTTCGTATGCGAAGTTCGCATCAATCATACTTATTAGTTAAGGAGAGTCGAAATTAACAACGTCATAAATGTTGCTAAGTATGAGTTCGATGCGCACTTCAAAATTTTGAGTAAATATGACTCATAGACAACATTGCAATAAGTATGAGTGCGCACAAGTACAAAAAATTATAATTCATGATTCAACTCTGCACACTTTTTCAGTACTCATTGCTGTTCTCTGATCACTATCATGCATTTTTTTAACCTCGTTTTTTGTCGTAAAAAAAAATTATGTCGCTTAAGCTTTTTTGGCGGTTATGGCACGAATTGATGACAAATTATGAGAAACACATAAACCAGAAGTTAAAAAGATGAAATTGTTTCGGCATACGGCTGCTCATCAAATTAGCGAATTTTTTAGTAATTATTTTGAATATTTTTAAAAGTGTGTCATCATCCAGTTTTTTTTTTCAAATATTCGCATGTATGCATGTATGTGAGCAAGTGTTTATTTTATTTCAAATAAAAATAAAAATTATTTGACTTGTTTACATACACACATACATACATATACATAAATATCTCCATACATATTTACACATGTTTATCTTATTTTGCATTTCCCCCATATGTTTGACAAAATAACCAATTCTGTTGAATTTTTTTTTTTTATAAAAAAAAATATTTTCTTTAAATACACTCTACTCTGTTTTGTTTAAACATTTATATTTTTATGGTGCGTTAAATGAATATTTTGCTTTGTGTATTTATCTTTGATTTGTACGAGTATACGGGGCATTGTGCCAAAAGATATTATAAAAATTATGGCTTTTTATTGTGGATGAATGAAAAATATATTTTTTTCTAAAGTTCTTTTGATAGAGCATATAAATAACACTGTGGAACACAAACAAAAAAGGTAAACTAACTTCAAAAATAGGCACTAAAAAGTTAAAAATAATTTAGATTCAGTTAAATAAAATATTTTTAGGCGCTATGAAATAAGGCCCTAGGAAATAACGCCCAAATAAAACAATAAAATAAATCCCAACATAATTAAGAAATTTTGGGCTTTATTTTATCTCTATTTTGGTTTCATGGGACTTTTTTCAAAAATTTTCTCTTGGGCGTTACTTAATTTTTTTCGATTTCATTTTATTGGAGTTTATTTCATTTCTTAATTGGGCGTTATATTCTTGGGCCTTATTTCATAGCCCATATTTTTATATGTGTTAACTATAAATTATATATTAAAGGTTAGCAAATTCTATATTTAGTTAGAATTGCCTGGTCACGCCCAATTTGCCAAATACCAGGGGGTCCGCCCACTTTTCTAAATTCAACAAGGCGTCACTTTCACAGCTCAAAGTGTGTGCCAAGTTTCGTAAAATTCGGTCAGGTGGACACACTTGAAATATAATATTAATATTTAATTATTGAAATATAATATTAATACTTAATGGGCATGGCCCGCCCACTTCTTTAAGCACAAAATTAAGTGATTCCAAGAGGCTAACTAAACTCTTTGCCAAGTTTTGTGCGAATCGAATAAGTAGAAGTACATATCGCTCATTTACTTCAATAGTGTCACAACTCAAAAAAAAACAGTTTTGTAGAAAACACGTTTTAAGTTTTCAATTTGCATGCAACTCAATGAAGAAAAAATATTCTTCTCTCAGGAGGTGATGGTACAATTTATTTATATGAAATTTTTACACAAGATAAAATACAAAATGCCGCATTATTCTGCATTATTAACTCAAAAAACTAATTTTTTGAATAATGATACTATTGAAGTAAATGAGCGATATAATCATGGACGTGGATCCACACACTTTTTTAAACACAATATTAAGTAATTTTCAGAAATCAAGGTTGTGCGAAATTTCGTAAAAATTAGCAAAGCAGAACCACGTGAAATATAATACAAACTTTTAATGGGCGTAACTCCACCCACTTTTTTATACACAAGATTAAGCCATTTTCAGATTTCAAGGTGTGTGCGAAATTTCGAAAAAAAAAACAGCAAGGCAGAAGCACGTGAAATATAATACTAAATTTTAATGGGCGTAACCCTGCCCAGTGTTTTGAATACAAGATTTTCACTTTGTAAGAGTTCAAAATGTTGACCAAGTTTCGTAAAACTATGTTAAATACAAGCACTTTATATACAATACTAAATTTTAATGGGCGTAACCCTGCCCACTTTTTTGAATGCAAGACTGTGTCTTTTTTTTTTTAAGTTTCGTAAAAATTGGTTAAGTACAAGCACATGATATATAATATTTAATTTTAATGGGCGTAGCCCGCCCACTTTTTGAATGCAAGATTGTGTCTTTGTAATAACTCAGGGTGTGTACCAACTTTCATAAAAATATGTATAGGCACGTTAAATATAATACATATATACGTACTAACTTTTAGTGGGCGTAGCCCCGCCCACCTTTTTGAATGCAAAATGATTGTGGCTTTTTAAAAGTTCAAGCTGCATGCCGAATTTCACAAAACTCGGTCAAATGAAAGCATATGAAATATAATATTAAGTTGCATAGGGCGTGGCCCCGCCCATTTTTTAACTTTGATATTGAATCGCTAGGAGAGCCTAATGTGTTGAGTAAGTTTTGTAGCAATCGGATAAGTAAAGTATCATAAAACTTAATAAAAATATTAGTGGGAGTGTCCTCGCCCACTTTTTTTACGATGCACTATAGGAAATTTCACATATTTTTTTTGCCCAAAAGTAAAAAATTTTAATTTTTGCAAAATTTATTTTTATTTTGCTTGAGTATAATAAAAAAAGGTAAGGGGTGGGTACTCCAGTATTTTACCTAAAATGTAATGCGCAAAAGAAATGGCAACCTCGACTTAAATCCCTTTTAGTATAAGTTCAGTTATAAACCTTTCAAAATGCCATCCATATAAAATGTTTAATAACTCAGTCAATTTGTTTCTTAAAAGCCAGTAGATTTTTTAAAATAAACCTACGAATTACTCTGAACTAATTATGCTTTATAAATAAAGTTATAAACAGTATGGTTTCAGTACAAAAAATACTGCCTAAGAGCGTGTTCAAAGTAGGGTGGTTAAATTTTAAGGGCCGATTTCGGCCCCTTTTTTTGTCTTCTCTGCTAGGTTGAAATGACTGTTGTTTTTAAAAAAAATCTACTTTGTTGCACAGTGTAACTTCAAATAATTCAAAATGTATGCACATATATATACATATATGAAAATGTTTGGAAATGTTTAAAAGAAAATAATCTGGCAAATTAAGCAAGTGGAAATTTTTGATTTAAAAAAATTGGTAAAATTTTATCAGTTCTTGACAATTAAGATTTCTTTTTGCGATATGATTCTTAGTTCAGTTAAGAAAAAATTTTATATTTATTTTATATAAATACACTGATAGTACATAATTTAAATTGTAATATTTTCAAGAACGTACTCGTATGTTTGTTGTTGATTAAGCTTGTCTAGATGCATTTTGATAACTAAGGGCAGAAACATAATTTACAACAACTTTCCATATAAATTTTTATGTAAGTGTGGGTAACGCATACTTTATATCGCCCATTTACTGAATCAATGTCATGATGCAGAATTAATCCTCATATTGTTATCTATATATTGTGTAGAAATTTTTTAAAAATATTATTTATTAACCAATTTTTCTCTCTCGCTTAAGTTGTGTGTAAATTGAAAACTTTAAACTCGTTTTCCGCCAAAAATGTTTCAGTAAATGAGCGCTTCAGTAATGGTTTATTTATCTGCACACAGAGAAAACAGTGCATACTAAATACCTCATAAAATAGAACAAAATTAATAAGACATCTCTATGGTTTTTTTTTCAATAAGGAAATCTTATTAATTTCATAGGGAAAACCTTTTTGAAAAAATCAAGAAGAAATCTTCTAGTTTTTATTAGGTTATCTTATTGATTTTTCCAATAAGATTTTCTTCTTGTTTTTATTAGGCGTCTTTATTCTCTGTACTTATGTATTTTCATTTAAATTCTATACCATATACATATGTATGTATGTATGTATGTAGTATATTGTAGATGTTATTTATTTATAAATACATACATACATACATACACATTATGTTATATTCTTAACTAACTTACTCACCAAGCATTGAACCGGCAAACTTCTGACTGATAGACAAGCACTCTAACCAATATGCTAACAATCAGCCTGAGTAACCATTGAAATTATTGCGCAAACATTCTTATACAAAAATTAAAAAGATCATGAAAAAAATTGTCTCTGTGTCTATTTATAGATATGAAATGACAAGACACTTCATAAAATCAAAAAGATTTCCTTATTAAAAAAAATCAATAAGATGCTTTACACATAATCATATAGGAACCTACTAAACTCAAGAAGAAACTCTTTTTAAAACAATTAATAAGGCAACCTAATAAAATCAATAAGAAATCCCTATAGTTTACAATTTATAAGAAAACCTAATAGAATCAAGAATCTCTATGGATTGTTTTTTTGGTGCCAAAAATAACGGAAATTGAGTAAAAAAAAGTTGTGAATAATAAGATTTCTTCTTGATTTTATGTGGTTTTCTTCTTGATAGAATTAATAAGATTTACCACATAAAAACAATAAAGAATATCTATGAAAAAATCTTCACTTCTTTCTGCTGGGATACCCCTTAGCCTAAAAACGTTACATAGAGAAAATCTTCTTGATTCTATGAGGCAGTTTTTTCTCTGTGCAACTACGAATAATCGATTTTTGAGTATCAATTGCCTAAATCGATTAAATTTTTCTTTAATTATTGCTTTTCCATAAGCCAATACGCAGAAGTCTAAGTTGGGACTTAAAATAATCACCAAACTTAATTAAAGTTAAACTAGCTTCATTTTCGTATTATCTAATTAGAGAAAGAAATTGAGTTTAGTCTCTACGCCAAAAAACCGGCTCATTAATATTATGTAAACAAATATTTTTTTTGTTTTTTTTTTAACTAAAATCAGCCAGTGAGAGACCTTGGGCATTTTTGTTTTTGTTTGTTTCATTAAAAAACAGTGTTGGATAACGAAAGAAATTTATTCGTGTTTGTGTGTACATTTGTATAAGAAGCCGATTGAAATTCGGTACTCTGGTGACACTTTGGCCAGCTGGGATTTAAAATCAAAACAATACCCAGCAATGTTTTATTAAGGCATAATGCGTAATAGTAGTAGCAACAGTATTATTAGTAGTAAATCACAAATAACAACAACAACAACAAACTGTTAATTAGCACAAACAAAAAACACAAAAGAGGCGAAAAACGCACACACCACAATATTTATTACAATGAAACAAGAACACAAATACTCATTTGTAGTGTCCTGTCAGTCCTGGTTATTTAAATACATAAATATACAACAAAGAACTGTTTACCTGACCATGACCCCCCCCCCAAAAAAAAAAGGATTTCACATGAATTGTTAATGAAAATAAATTTAAACTTTGTCCCTAGGGTGTCCCAGAGTCTTGGTGTCTATACAGACAAGACAAACAACAGTCTATATGTCCTGTTTTTTCTTTTAATTTAAATACTTCTCGTACATTTGTATGAAGGAAATATGTATTTATGCCTTTGTTATAATAAAATTAGATAATTATGTTTTCTTGATTGACCGTAAAAGTTTGTTTGTCTACATATAAATTCCAGTTTATAAATCACAATGACATCTTTTGTAGTGCAACCGAAAGATAAGGGAATAGAAATTTATATTTGAAGAATGACAGGGCATCAAGCTGAATTGGAAATGATGGGTCGGTCAGCTGACGTGAGTCAGGTAAAGTCACTGCTAGTAATGAATACATTTTTCTACCACGCGTGACTTAATATAATTGAATTGAATTTGTTTTGAGTTATTTTTTTTTTGTGATTAAAAAAATTTGTTTTTTAGTTAATAATAGATTAGATCAGCTACGTCCAAACACACATACACTGATATTTGCATTTGAGGTAAACAGATTTGAAAGCTCTTTGCAAAGTAAGAGCAAGCATTGCTGACTATTGTCTTGTTGTTGTGCATGTTGTGCTCTCGTCGGTGTGAAAGCACAAAAAAATTTGCACATTGTGCATATGGCCTGGACGTAGCTGGCTTAGATTATTTATTTATTTATACATATGTTACACTTACAATGTGATTAGAAAGCTATAATCTAGTTTTGAGGAATTTTTTGACAACAATTGTGAATAAGTACGAAATTAAACTTAAACTAAACTTTCCAGTAGTGCGATTCAGTAACTTTTAACGATCCCACAATCGTAATTGTTGTCTATGCATTTTATCGACAAAGCTGATATTAACATACAGCCAATATCGTTAAAAATGTTGCGGAATAGCAAATTTTATAAATTATTTCAACGATGCGGTTATCGCTAAAAAAAAGTTACTGAATCGCACTGCAGGTATCTGTATCTGGAAAACTTATCGACTTTGCAATGCAGTAACATATTTTAATGATATTCGCTGTCGTGTTATTTAATATGCAGAGATACCACATGATATAGAATTAAATAGTGAGTAAAACACAGCTATACACTATGGTAAAAGATAAATTACAGAATGACATTATCGTTACTGCAAACAAATAAATATATCGATAAATATTAGGATTTTCGTGTATTGGTGTTTAAGTTAAACCACGAGGGCGGTTCGGAAACTTCTTAGCCTAGCACAAAATCGCGGTATAAACAGAAAAAAGTTAAGTGTTTTGGAAACTTCCATCTCTGCTATGAACACATGTTAAATTTTGTTTCGATCTGGCAACTCCTTCATATAGAAACAGGTGTTCACAAAATACGCATCCGCGATTTTTTAACAATGGAAAAATTGGAAATGCGCGGTGTCATTAAATATTTACATAAAAAAGGTTTATCGGGACAAGAAATTCATAATGATATGGTGAATGTGTTAGGTGAAAGTGCTCCTTCATATGCAACAATAAAAAAATTGGGTTGCTGAATTTAAACGTGGTCGTACAAGCATTGAAGATGAACCACGTAGTGGACGTCCAAAAACAGCAACAACAACAGAAATTGTAGCCAAAGTGCATGATATTGTATTAAATGATCGACGAATAAAAGTGCGTGAAATAGCTAATATCATGGGCATCTCAAATGATCGAGTCCATTTAATTTTGCATGAAGAACTACAGATGAAAAAGCTTTCTGCAAGAAAAAACGCATAAGAATGAACATTTCTCTAGCTTGTTTGGATCGTTTTAAGCGAAATAAAATGGATTTTAAGCGTCGTTTCATAACTGTTGATGAGACATGAATCCACCACTATACTCCAGAGACAAAAGAACAATCCAAACAATGGACTGAAGCTGGAGGAAGTGCCCCAAAGAAGGCAAAAATAATTCAATCGGCTGGTAAGGTTATGGCAACGGTTTTTTGGGACTTCAAAGGTATTTTATTGATTGACTATCTGCAAAAGGGTAAAACAATAAATTCAGAGTACTATTGCAACCTTTTGGATCAATTTAATGTACAAATTCGGGAAAAACGTCCTGGCTTACAACACAAAAAAATAATTTTTTATCAAGACAACGCACCAGCGCACAAGAGTGTTTTAACAATGGCTAAAATCAACGAATTAAAGTACGAGTTGCTTGACCACCCACCTTATTCTCCTGATTTGGCTCCCAGTGACTTTTACCTGTTCCCAAATCTAAAAAAATTTCTTGCTGGCAAGCGTTTTACCTCAAATGAAGATGCAATTACAGTTGTAAACCACTATTTTGAAGACCTTGAGGAAAACTATTTTAATCAAGGGATAGAATTGCTAGAAAAGCGTTGGACTAAGTGCATTGAAGTTTCAGGAGATTATATTGAAAAATAAAAATATTTTTGAAAAACTAACTATTCTCTTTCATTGATAGGCTAAGAAGTTTTCGAACCGCCCTCGTAACTGTTATCGTGTCATTTACCTGCTCACTTCACCATCTCCCATTTCAACATATTCTACATGACATTAATGGATATCTGTCTGGCCATATATCACATGTGAAAGGTCATGATGTCAACATTAGCAAAACTATTTCCCAAGAGTTATTCTGTCAATCATGTGAAAGTAGTAGTTATGTACGTTAGTAAAAGTATTGCAAGAAATTTAAATTGATTTCTTAAAGGAGTTTTTTTTTCTTTGCACGGAGTACTTAAGAGAAAGAACTATTTAAAACTCAATGTAAATGAAATTTATATAAATGAAAGAAGAAAGAAAAAAATAATACAATAAGGAAACACTGTGTGCCACGTAAAAGGAAATAGATTAGAGTAGAAGCAAAAATAAAATATGTAACTCTCAAAAGGAAATCAAGGTAATTAAGCATAAAAGTAATAAACTCAACAGAAACAACCAAGTTGGAACTGCACAAAACTTAATGTGGAATTTAATTAGACCTTAGGTGAGTAATGGAATTGAATATTTCTTTGGAAAACAGCTAAGAAATTAAATTTCTTGCCGTATGAGGATGTGCTAACTCTAATATTTTTATTGATTTTACTTCTTTTCAGTTTATTTGATCACACTATCCGGCTTTAGTGGCCACCATAAAATGTAATATTTTTGCTATATTTCCCTAATATTTAACTTGAGCTAGTTAACGATTTGAAGAATAAAAATAGAAGTTCGTAGGAAGCGAATTTAAAGATATGGGCATCCACTGACTCTACCTTTTTTATATCACAAGTCTGTGGATTTTTTTTTTTTTGCGGACACTTCATTTTGTAAATTCTTATTGAAACCGACAGTCATCCAGATCTTTTTCACACATCTGCGGAGGAAGACAAGCTTAGCCAACATCCACCGATATCGTTTTCCATCGACAGTTTTACTCTCTCTCCAAGAAAATGGAACAATTAACGCTTTGGCGCAAATGCCGATGCAAATAGTCACTTTTCGGTAATGCATTCGTATTTCCTGGATCTCTTGTGAATATTGGATTGAATTGGATTTGTCGATCATCAAAAATTTGCTTTAAAAAATCAGTTTTGTGAGCATCATGTAACATAAAAATTTGCCTCTAAAAATCCGGTTCAATGATTGTTTCGGGATATTGTAAGCAACGTTAACGCTGTACCAGTGAAATTTTGACTCGGTCGCACTTTCTAGAAAAAAAAAACGCCACAAATTAGTTTCACTGATGTATCTATATCCATATATATCTCTCTGTCTCCCTTTATCTATCTCTCTGTTTATATATCTCTTATCACGGTACTTTTTGTGGTACATTTTTTACCTCGTTGGTACCGTGGTACTACCGCGAGTTACTTGGTACAATTTTAAAATGCCAATGTTTCACTATATGGTAACATTAATTTTGCCTATGTTGTCTTTAATTTTTACGTTTCCGCTCTTATTAATAAATATAAAAAAAATGCTACCGTCATGGTCCAAAAAACAACAACAAAATCCACGAAGCCATTTTCCTTCCCTGTCTCTTATATATCTCCCTCTCTTTCCTTATCTATTTATCACTCTCCATATCTATCTGTTTCTCTCTCTCTCTCTCTCCATATCTGCGCATCTCTCTCCCTACCCATTTATCTCTATCTCCCTATCTCGCTCTATCCATCTATCTCTCTATATCTATCTATATATATCTCTCTCTTCCTATCTCGCTTTATCCATCTATCTATCTATATATATCTCTCTCTATCTATATATATCTCTCTCTATCTATATATATCTCTATCCATGTCTTTCTATCTTTTTATCTATCTCTCTATCAACGTCTCTATATATCTCTCTATCTATCTATCTATCCATTTATCTATCTAGATATCTAAATATCTATCTAGATATCTAGGTGTCTATCTATCTTTCTCTATATATCTCTCTTTATCTATCTCCATCTATCTGTCTATCTATCTATCTCTGTATATCTCTCTATCTCTCCATCTATCTATCTAGATATCTAAATATCTATCTAGATATCTATCTAGATGTCTATCTATCTATCTCTGTATCTATGTATCTATATATCTACCTCTATTTACCTTTATCTATCTATATCTTTATCTTACTCTCTATATATCTCGCTATCTATCTCTCTGTCCCTCTATCTATGTATATATCTCTATCTATCTACCTCTTTATCTATCTCTCTATCAATCTATCTCTCTATCTATCTATCTCTCTATCTTTCTCTCTATTTATCTCTCTATTTATCTCTCTATCTATTTCTCTATCTATATATATATATATATATATATATATATATATATATATATATATATATATATATATATATATATATATATTTCTATCTATTTATCTATCTCTATTTATCTCTTTATCTATCTCTCTATCTATCTCTCTAACTATCTATCTAGAAATCTATCCATCCATTTCTCTATCTATCTTTCTCTACCTTTCTCTGTCTATCTATCTATCTCTCCTATATCTCTACATCTCTATCTATCTCTATCTATCTCTATCCATTTATCTCTCCCTATCGATGTGTTTCTATCTCTTTATTTATCTCTCCATCAACGTCTCTATCCATCTCTCTATCTCTAATTCTCGTATCTCTAACTCTCTATCTATCTCTCTCTATCTCTTTCTCTATTTATCTCCCCATCTCTCTATCCCTCTATCTTTATACCCATCCCTCTATCTCTCTCTCTCTAACAGCAGATGAATGTTATTTTAAAAAAATCCGCAGGACCTAATGCCACTTTTTAATCCATACCAAAAGCTTATTTACATAATTAAAGTATAAAGTTTTTATTGCTTGTAAAGCTGTCGTTTAAACATCGCTTAACTTCTCTCTTTACAAACATAGACTGAGCACTTTGTTGTCAAAAAAAAATTATCTCACCATTTTGTAGATACATTTTCATCATCATAATCATCAACAGTAAAATTATTACAAAGCAGTTGAACAGACAAGAGCTTCGCATGTTCAAAAGAAAAATTTATTAAATGCACAACAAGAAAAGCAGAGTTTTTTTTGTCGTTTTCATTCAACTTTAAAAAAGGAGGAGGTTATAAATTTGGTTGTACTGTTTTGTCCTGTCTGCCTGCTGAGAAAGCTGTAAATTAGTTTTCATATCATTTTCTATTTGAAAAATATAAATTTTTTTTTCATTCAGGCATATCTATTTAAATGTGAAATATTTTTTTATTTTTGTTCCCTTTTAAGAAAATTGGCCATATAAAATATCACTTATAAAAGCAAAGTTAGGTGTGCGTGAGAGTAAGCGTGAGTGTGTGTGTGTGTGTGTGTGGGTTAGTGTTCACCATGAAGGTGTTGTTTGTTTATTTGTTTTGTTCGTCCTTTTCATGATACTTAAATGGCCATAATTTATTTTCAATTTAATTATGTATATATTAGTTGTAAGGAGAAATAAATCAAAATACACTTTAGTGCGCAAATCATTTTATAATTTCCACAAATAGTGGCACCTTTCAATTTTCCTTGAAAATGGTGAGATAATATTTAGGTATAATTATGAAATAATTAATATTAAATAATGAATTTCTAAGAGACTTTAAAATAAAAGGTTTAAGTCTGTTATTAGTATTTTCAATCACTCAATATCCAGTCCTTACTGCTCGCAAGACAGACAGTTTGAGGTCTAAAAGGATAATATTTTAAAATAGAAATTAAACGGGATAGAGGAAATAAATCCTGCTTCGTACTAATGAAATTGCTTTCTAAATAAATGAAGGAAATTACGGGTATAGTCAGGATATTGCGTTGCTCTTTGATCTATTACAAAAACGTTGTAATAAAAATCGATATAAACTAACAACTATCGAAACGAATGATCCTAGAATGCACATTCTGTGGGACGCTAAAAGGTGATGAAAGTATCTTCTATCATTAAGCAATATATAGACACAAAAAATTTTATATAATTTTATAATTTTAAATTTTTCGGCACTGATTTTACTTCATACATGTTTGATGTTAATTCAACATGATTTACAGTGATTTTCAAGGAAAATGTTTCTTTTTGATATAGCTTTATTTCATGTTGATTTACCATTCCACTACTTTTAAAGCAAAATAAAGAATCATTTTGAATCAAAGTCACTTCAAGTTGGAACAACGTAAATTCTATGCTGAAATAACACGAAGAACTATGTTGAATCAAAGTTATTTCAAGTTGAAACAACATGAATTTAATTTAATGTAGTCATTGCATTTTATTAATTATTCATCTCAGGTTATTGTGTGTATTGACACTGGCATAAGGAAAATATTTATGTAGTAGGCTTCTCCTGCTAAGACTCCGGTCATCGATTCGAACCGTAGATCCTCCGACTTCAAGACTAGTGCACTACCTGCTAGACAGCAGCAGGAAGTTTTCGCTGGTAATGACGAGTATGTAGGCTATTTACGAACATCAAAACAAACATTAACAAATCAAATAAACACCAACAGACTTGATCATTTTATTTATTGTAAATTTAATATGATTTGCAATCAAAATTTATCATGATGGTTGATGGCTTGTTTATTTCAAAGTTTCATAAGATACTTAAATTTCCCCTTGTCAAGCAACCATATTTGTCCAACAGTGAATAATCTCTATAGTGGCGAAGGAAATGGCTGTCAATTCTAAAACCATCCCTCTCCCAACTTATACCCTTTCTTTGCAACTTTAAATGCTTTGTCAACTGATCAGAATTATAGAAAGGACTAAGGAACCGCAAATTTTTTTCATTATCTTTGAAGTTCATGAAAAATTTCCCGTCAAAAAACACAGTCTGGTAACACTATTTGATGTTTAACGGCAACTGTTGTTGAGCATGATGCTCATCAGCACTCAACATATGTATGTATGTATGTATGTATGTATGTATGTATACCAATGAACTGTTTGAAGGGACAAGAGAGAGTGTTGCCGTATATCCAAATTATTTAAATCGTCAGGGTTTTAGTGTCAATGAAAGGAATTTGATTTTTGGAAGCAAATTTTGATTACTGACGAGGCTTGTTTTACACTCTGTGGTAAAGATGCTAAATTCAGGCATTCATTAACCAAAACTGACTGTTTTTATCGGTGTTTGTGCCAAAACATTGATAATTGGCATATTTTTCTTGAAAAAACTCAAAACCAACGCACAGTGGGGCCAAAGGCACTTTTTTCGCGCATCAGTTCATATCACTAAATTTAATATGAGCAGTTCTTAGAATAAACTGGATGATGACGGGTACCCCTCCACACAAATTAATTATTCCTCCTTATTGTGGATAGCGTCGTCGACGTCACATCAAGACCACAGTAAAAATTGTCACTTGTCTACTCTTTGTCGACAACAATTGACTTCTATTAACATGCTACATTAATTTACAAAGCCTTAGAGATTAGTTAGAGATTGTCAATAAGAGTTAATTGTTGCCGATAAAGAGTAGAGAAGTGACATTATTTACTGTGGTCTTGATGTGACGTCAACGAAGCCATACACAATAAGGGGCATTATTTGTCCTATATCTTCAGAAGTACAATAGTGACCAACACAAAATTTGATGTGGTTGTAGATCTTAAAACAAACTGCATGTAGGAGGTGGTAGACAGTTATCCTCCATACAAAAATATTATTAATTAATTAATACACTTGATTTTTTTATATAAGAAATACTGAAGCAGGAAAAAAACATATAGGCGGTGCTTAATCAAGAAAATATGCAAAAATTCATAATTTTTTATTCACGCACGCTCCTAAAGAATAAAAATTGATTTCTTAACAAACCTAAGAAAGTTAGCTAAAATCACACACGTTATTTTTTTTCAATCATTTTTATATATACATATATGAATACAACCACGATCACGCGTGACTCGGGCGTGACTAACTCATGAGTCACGCGTGGCTAATGCATAACCCACATGCGACTAATGCATGACTCACACATGACTAAAGCGTAACTCGCACCTGACTTGTGCGTGACTCACGCGTGACTAATCCATGTCTCCTAATACGTTACTAATGCGTGACTCACGCGTAACAAATCATGACATTTGTACATTTCTAATGAAAGCATATAAAACCGTGACAAAAACAACAGCATTAAAAGTGTGAGCAGAAGTCGTCAAGCGTTTATTATTGGCAAATTCAACGCGTGAGTCTATTACTAATTTATACATAACTTTTAAGTCGCAACGATGAGCATGATAAATTTTTATAAAATAACGCTCGTTTAATTGTTTAATCAACCTTTAAAATAAAATTGAAAGCCTCTACTTAATTGAGCACGCCCAATCAATAACTTTATGTTCACTCAAACTGAGAAACCAAACCCTGCTCCAACTTTGTTTCGATGTCAACAGTGCTTTAACTTGTTTGATATGAAATTTTATTTGCGATTTTTTTTTTTAATAAATTGTTTCCAATCACTTTTAATTAATAGTACTTGTATGCACATATAAATTTTATGTCAGAAAGTCTTAATGAAAAGAAAAAACTTATATGTTTAGTAGATATGTATGTTCAAAAATTAAGCACACATATTAAATCTGTAACACAACAACAAATCGCGCTCATGCAAGCGCGTGTGTATGTGTGTGCATGAATATAAGTGTGTGTTAAATGCATAAGAATATGAATACTTTTCATAACAATTTTGTATGTGTTGACATTTATTGCAAAACTTTATTTTTCATTTATTGATTTTTATTAAGAGCCAAGAGAGAGACAAAAATAAATTTCACGTTAAATTAAAAGAAAACATAGCATACACTTGGGAGTGAATTAAATGTTCATGACACACAACTGACTGAAGAATACTTTAAGGAGTATTTCAACTGTCTGTAGCATATGTTAAGGGTTTAATTTTGAAATGTGTATATACGCATATGAGACTGAGTTAAGATGCCATAAATCTATTTGCATAATTAAATACATACATACATAATTAAATACTTTTTTGGATTTAGGGTTAAAGTAAAAGGTGTATAGTTGTTTTAAACAAGTTTAAGAAGGGAGAGAGAACCTTTGATTTTAAGTAAATAAGCCTGCACCACAAGAGGAAGGAAGTATTACTTCCTTTTTGATTTTGTTTAACTAAAGCCTACTTTTAAGCTTATAATACTGAAAAGTTTTACATTAAACACATATCTCACTTTTTTGTTAATGAAAAAAGGATTTCCTGTAATGCTTGTATATATACACGCGGAAAATTTTCACATTAAAATCTAAGAAGACCAGGTTAACTTAACATTTTTCGCTTCTAATTTAGCTTCACATATGTTCCATGTTAATTTAACATGATTTACAGTAATCTGCAAAGAGACTTTTTTTTTGCAATAACTTTATTTCATATTGGTTTAACATTCCAGTACTGTTAAATCAAAATGAAGCATCATGTTGAATTTAAAATTTAATCAACTCTTAAACTCAAAAAAAAATATTTTGACTTCTGCAAGTTTTATTAATTTCGATTTATTCCTTCGACGAGAGATTTCGTTGAGGTAGATTTTCAAAGAATGCGCTTCATTTTACAAAAAAAAAAATCATATTAAAATCCACGAACTCAAAATCTTAAACTTCAAATTTTTCGGCAATGATTTTGTTTCATATGTAATTCATGTTAATTCAACATGATTTACAGTAATCTTCAAAAAAAAATCTTTTTTAAAATAACTTTATTTCATGTTGATTTAACGTTATAGTACTTTTTTTTAAAGAGAAGTAGCACTTAGGCAATGAATGCCTACTACTATCATCAAAGTTATTTCAAGTTGAAACAACATGAATTTAATTTAATGTGGTAAATTTTATATTATTAATCATTTGACTTACGTGATTGTGTGATCATTTCTAATGCCGAGTACACATCTGGCATTTCTTGTGTTGTCATTTTCAAAATGTGTGCAACGCCGTTCTCATTATGTTTTTTATATGGAACGCAATACCACACAACGAAAAATATCGCAACTGACAAACGTTGCCATCAGTATACAATATTGCCAAAGTGTGAACTCGGCATAATAAACTTAATATGATTTGCAAATCAAAATTTTTACATGGTGATTTTAAATTCATATTTTTTTGGCTGTGTGCATGCACATGTCTGCACACACATACATACATATATACATACATATGTAAGTATGTTTGTGAGTGATTATCCGATTTCTATAATTATAAAGCCCTTTCTAGGCGCAAGTTTTAAAGTAGGATAATAAAGTTTTGTAGGTGAGTAGGCGCAACTAAGTAAATTTCCAGTAGACTTTATAATAGAAAACTAGCCGAGAGATTTTAATGACTTACATATTAATTTGTATTACAAGGCCTATGATTTGGGGGGCAATTTTTAAGGGGAAATGGTAACATTCGAGAGAGAGAGAGAGAGAGAGAGAAGAATTACTTGCAGGGACTCTTAGACTTAAAAAAGAAAGGAAATCCCTTAAGTCTTAAGGAGCGAGATGGTCAATTTTGCATTTCCACAGCAAAAATTTACTTCACTTTTCTGATTTGCATAACAAATGTTTGCCTGGGTCAGTAACTCCATAAAATAGGCTAAATAAAATTTTTATTTACATTTCAAAGCCAAATGTGTTTGTTTAGCCATTAAAAGTTTAAGGACACGATTGTAATAACAATCATAAAGATTTTCATTCAAATCATATAAAAAATGTTTTACGCCTACAAAATTACTTTTTATTAAAAAAAAAAAGATGTGGGAGTTTTGATTTTAAGATTTATTAGCATTAAGTTAATTTTGTCCATATAATGGCCTGTTTCGCAATCACGAAAGAAAACTTTCGACTTAAAATTTATATTGAAAATATAATATAATATAAATATTCAGTCGAAAGTTTTCTTTCGTTATTGTGAAACAGGCCATAATTCTCTCTACTGTAGTAGACGATACAAATTTAAATTTCAATTTCCATATTATTTAATTTCGTTATAAATAATGTTCCTTAATAAGTACGTTGCATTGCATGTGCACATTTTTTATTTGAAAAAAAAAAATTAAAGCATACTTTCTTTCATGCATTTCCCTTTGAAAACTTTAGTCTAACTTGCCTACTTTAAGGCTTTTAAATAAATAAAATAATTTTCTATGCAAAAAAAAAGCAATTTAAAAACCTTTTTGGCACAAACTCCTGATGATTATTTGGCAATTTACCATGTGAATCTTAAAATGATTGCGATATTTTCGTAAGCTGACATTGTAATATATATCTATTCTTTCTTTTTGCATGTCATTCATCTTGTCTGCACTTAAGTCAACTCCGTTGGGAAGTATTTTTTTTTTCTTTTTCAAGTAGGCCACATTATCAAGTACAAATTAAAGTTTTTTTTTCATTTTGTAAGGATTTTCCAAATTAAAGCAAACCCCGTCGGAAGAAATATGAGTACATCACTCGAATTTCTTTTTTCTCGGTTCTTTCTATGGTTTTGTATTTAATTTAAAATTTTATGCAAACTTTTAAGACTTTTATATGCATGTAAATGAGAATTTTTTTGCCTCAACAAAATATTTTGTTGGAATTAAGTCTATATGGATTTGTAACGTTTTACAGGAAGTTTTAGTCACCTAAAACATAAAGTTAAACTCATGTGGCAAACTTTTAGCCTGTTAAAAGTTTTCACATGCATACATACGTACAAACTTATTTGTGAATTTTGCGAGAGTGCAAAAGTTTCTTTTAAAACCAATCAAGAGGAAATAGAAATTGAAAAGATTTTATCAATTAAATTAATTTTTCCAAAGTCCCAAAATGGTTACAGATATACCACTTAATTTGCTCTTTAACGAGCCATCAGGGGCACCATTTCTATATAGTGGGATATATGTACTCATCTCCTATTTCCCACAATGACCAATAATCTTCTCCAGAAATATGACTTTTTAAAAATTAATTTTTCCAAAGTCCCAAAATGGTTACAGACATGCAACTTTATTTGCTCTTTAACGAGCCATCAGGAGCACCATTTCTATATAGTGGGATATATGTACTCATCTCCTATTTCCCACAATGACCACTTTTCGTTCCAAAATAGGACCTTTTTTAAAATTAAGTTTCTGTGTTATTGATATATCTGTTATATATTCCATTAATATAATTTCATTTCATTCAGATCTCGGACCATATTTTCCATTAACTTTTGGGTATAGTATCAGTCCCTGTTCCTGGATTTCGCCACCGAAATAATATTCCTTTATTTTACTAGGACTGTTAAGTGCTTAACAGTGCTCTGTTAACTGCAAAATCAGCTCTGTAAAATTTTTTGGTTTTTGTCTCTGCTAGTTAGATTTAAATTTATCTTCACACACATTCATTAGATTCGGTTAAAATAAAAAAAAAAACATATCGCTCATTTACTCTAACAACGCCATAACTCAAAACAAAAGAAGAAAGGTGTCTTAGGACAAATTTCATGTGTGAACTAACAATGCAATAAAATTATATTATATGATGATGTCAAATTCTCTGCAAATATTTTAAAACGTTTCCATTTATTTCCCATTATTTTCTTTTCTAGCCGCGTTCGATTACATTAATGTATTGTTGGTGGCCGGTGGCGGCTGTTAGCCGGCTTGCAGCAAATCGGCTGTGTTCTCTGGTTCGTGCTCATATGCAAAAACAAAACAAAAATAAATTGAGCAATCGTTCTCATTATTTTTTTTTTGTTGATGTTTTTGTTTCACTCACTTTAAAGAACGAAACGAAACAAAATCAAACAATTTGTTTCGTTTAATTTCGTACTCCGCTTTTAAGTACAAAGAAATCAAAACAAATATAAATTTATAACTGTTATAGTGTCGATTAACTCCTGTATCGCGCCATAAATAGTATAGCTATAAAAAATAGTAAAAAAAGAGCAAAACCCTTGATCGAAATTCCTTAGAGAAAAAATTCTTCAACCTGCGGAAGGTCGGCTATGCAGAAAAAATATTCCTGCAATAATTTAATTGAAAATAAAACTGATTAATTTTCATTTAAGGTAAAACTTTAGCAAAATTTGTATTAAAATTTAAGTTAAGGCCTTATTTCAGCTTTTTCTTTATACGCACACCGATTACTTCGTATTATGTGGCAATCTTTTTTGTTCATGTATTTAGCAACTGTGTTTCCACGAGTGATGAACCATATTTATTAACCCTCTCATGCACTAAACTTTGTTAGTCCTATTTCACACTATGCAAGTCTTATTGCTACGCTGATTAGTTTGTTAGGAAAGAGAAAATAAACGTTTCTGATCCCCTTTTTGTCTCTCTCTCCCTTAAACTACTTAGCATAGCAATAAGACTTGCATAATGTAAACTAGGACTTAGGGCAGCTATAATTTTTTTTTGAGTTTGTTTCTTACGATTACGATTTAATTTATATTCAAAGTGCAGTTTTTTTGGAAAGTGTTGTACACATACAACATGGCGCATAAACGGAGTAAAAAGCTCAACTTTTTTGATAGAAGAAAACAGGTACATACTTATATTATATTATATTTTTCATAATGTTTGAAGTAGTTTTTTTTTAGGGGTAAAACATATGGATACATTACATTTAGTGTAATCATTTTTACAAAATTTGCGACTGCTTTGGGTTGCAACACGGCAAATGGACGCTACCATCGTACCTGACATCTTCAACTTGCACTACTCTTTGGAGTTGATGTCAAAATTGGTGGGATAATATAATGACCGGCCACGTTTCTTAGGACCGAGAGCGTTTATATACATATGTATATAAAGCCAACTATCATTGTAGTTTGGAATTATATCAGAGTTTTCAGAGCGTTTCTTTATCGCTAACAGTGATGCCTGTATAATAGCCAAATATTTCCAACTGCGGAGCTAACCACAGAAAAGAAAATTCGCATATATTATTTTCGAGATCGGTGATTTATTATATATAACTCACAGAGCATATCTGCTAACGGTACCCCTCCCATGTCGTTTCATATTGCTGATCAGCTATTGGAAATGGAGTTCTAACAAATTTGCTATCCTTTTGATTACACTGGCGGCACGAAGATATTGGTTCAATACCATAGTCTGTGGACAACCCCTGTATTGTATTGTTGTCAAAAGATTTTATATCGTGAACTGAACCTAAGCGGTTTATTAGCAGTGCGACAGACACTCAGGCAATGAATGCCGACTAATATTACTTGGTATTACCTTATTTAGGAACAGGATAGTGATAGAGAAGATAAAGAGGAAAGTTTCATTCTTTTACAACTCTTTTTTTACGTTTTTAATAATGCAATGTTGCTGCGCCTCTGGTATCAATGAGGTGTAGTAAATTTTCAAAATTGTTTTTAGTAGCCATTTTATTGGTTATTTTAATTCGCCGATTATGCTGCTATACAATACCGACCAAGGAGTGCTCTCTGATGTTACATTAGGATTAGTTTCCGCTGAAGCAGGAGTAAATTCATTCATTTGGCCATTGTAATTATATGCCTTCATCACTTGAACTTTCCCACAAAAACTGATACAAAGGGGTACTAGTGTACATACAAAAAATTCTTGGTGTTGTTATTTTTAATGGCTGTCAGTACCGGGCTCGAACCTAGGACCTTCGGTTTTGTATTCAACGTGCTAACTACCCACCTAACCTTTGTTTCTGAGCACCTTTGCCAAACGATATGAACCAATTGCCAAAAAAAAAACCCTCAAGAAATTACGATGTCAGACGAAATGCTTAAATCAAAACTGGTGTAAGGCCTTTTTCAGACGTACATTGCGAAATATAATGAAAGAGCAAAATAGAAATGAAATCACCGCTTATACACCATGTTGTATACGTACAACAGATGAATTACAGCCCCAAAATATGATCTGTTTAATATTTTTAAGTTTTATTCATTTAATTTACATCTGTATTTCATATTGAAACTGCAAAAAATTGGCACTGAATTGTCTCAAGATTTAAAAAAAATAAGGCCCTTATATGCTGATAGAAACTGTATCAAAAGACTCTATCGACTTCTCCGAACGAAAAATTCAATATTGAAAAGAAAACTTTTTAATTTGTGCTCAAGTACAAACAAAACTAAAGTAAAGGCATTTACACAGAGAAAACAGTGCCTACTAAATACCTCATAAAATAGAACAAAATTAATAAGAAATCTCTATGTTTTTTTTTTCAATAAGGAAATCTTATTAATTTCATAGAGAAAACCTTTTTGAAAAAATCAAGAAGAAATCTTATAGTTTTTATGAGGTTATCTTATTGATTTTTTCAATAAAAAAAAAATTGCGGCTTTATTCTCTGTACTTATGTATTTTCATTTAAATTCTATACCATATACATATGTATGTATGCTGTAGATGTTATTTATAAATACATACATACATACATACACATTATGTTATATTCTCAACTAACTTACTCACCAAGTATTGAACCAGCAAACTTCTAACTGATAGACAAGCACTCTAACCAATATGCTAACAACCTGCCTGAACAACCATTCAAATTATTGTACAAACATTCTTATACAAAAATGAAAAAGATAATAAAAAAATTTTCTCTATGTCTATTTATAGAAACGAAATAGCAAGAAACCTCATAAAATCAAGAATATTTCCTTATTAAAAAAAATCAATAAGATGCTTTACACATAATCATATAGGAACCTACTAAAATCAAGAAGAAAACCTTATTGAAAAAATCAATAAGGCAACCTAATAAAATCAATAAGAAATCCCTATAGTTTATAATCTATAAGAAAACCTAATAGAATTAAAAAGTTTTTCTCTATGGATTGTTTTTTTTTTGGTGCCAAAAATAACGGAATTTGAGTAAAAAAAAGTTGTGAATAATAGGAGTTCTTCTTGATTCTATGTGGTTTTCTTCTTGATAAAATTAATAAGATTTACCACATAAAAACAATAAAGAATATCTATGAAAAAATCTTCGCTTCTTTCTGCTGGGATACCCCTTAGCCTAAAAACGTTTCATAGAGAAAATCTTATTGATTCTATGATTCAGTTTTTTCTCTGTGTAGTTTCTTTATAAATTGCTTTGTTTAAAAAACATTTTTTGTTAGATATGTGGAATATGCTCTCCATAGTGTTGTTGTATACAAACAACAAGTGCATGAAAGGGTTAAGCATATATTTTTTTCAATAATAGCAAGAGAAGTGCTTTCTCTGCTCTGCTAATAGAAATGACAATGCTTATTATTATAATAAACTATTATGAGTATTATGCACACACATATTTTATTATCTTATGCCATTTTCTTTTCCATGGCCTAATTCTAGCCTGCATGAAACTAGTTTTTGCTGTCTATGTTTAGCAGCGCATACAAAATACATTATATCTGTGGCAAAAAGGAAAAAGTGCTTAAGTCGAGATAAGATGATTCTGAGTTAATGGTACGTCCGTAATATGCATATTTGAAAGTACCCCTGGTCGAAATCTCAATTAATTTGTGTGACTTTTCAGGAAGTTACAGCACTATGACTTGCGACTTATATCTTTTAGACTTCTAATATCATTTGGAATAATAGCTTAATTTAGATTATACTTTGATATATTTCAACTTAAATGCATTACTTATAGCGTGTAGAACGATGTTTGATTAAAAAATTTAATTTAATAGAGAATTTCCCAATGTAAGTGTAAAAGAAATAAATTTCTGAAAATCGACTTGAATTTTAATTGCTCTCCTGAAACAGTAAAATATGACTTAAGCACTTTTTCCTTATTGCCACAGATATAATATTATATTTTTATGATCAGTTTGTAAAAAACAAACAAAAAAAAAGATTCTTTATCTTGAGATTTTTTTTTAGGTTGAACTCTTAACACTTTTTGGAAAAGAGTGTGTATGTATAAAATATTTTGAATAAATATAATAGAATCATTTAACTTCATGCCTTAACATCATTAGTGGCCTTTGTTTCTATTTCTGTTCTGTTTTTTTTTTTTAATTTAATTTTACATATCGCTCCTTTACTACAACAATGTCATAACTCAAAAAAAAAACTAGTGTTACAGAAAAGGAGTTTAAGATTTTCAGATTTTAAGAAAATTTTATTTTTCTTCCCAGAGTTAAGTATGCAAGATTGTGTGTGAAATGCGATAGAAAGCATTAATTCTCCATTATTAGCTCACAAATCACATATTTTGACTTACGACCTTATTGAACTAAATGAGCAATGTGTTTTTTTATTTCTTCCATTTTATTTTATCTGATACAAACAAAACAAAAGCAAGAAAACTAAAAACATTTTACAAAAAAAAATCTACTGATTGTAAATATGTATATGTATATGTATGTATATGTATGTATTTATATGTATGTATGTATTCATAAATAAGAGGGAAACCCATAAAGAAATCTAATCAACCCACAAAATCTTGCCTTTTTGTCGCATTTATTTTGTAAAATAAAACAAATTTCCCATTTTATGCGCGTGAAAACTTTTACTTTTTTTTATTAGCTGAACTAAAAAATGCGTTCTATATATATTTGGAACAACCATTTCTACTTTAAGTATTTCACTAAAACATTGTTTTAGCTGCTAAAAAAAAATTAAGAAGCAAATGACCCAAAGTTGCTGAAGCGTGTCACCAACACCAACACCAACACCACTGCATAATAAATGAACATGTTGTGACTTGCATTTTGTAAGCTTTATTTTGTATGTTGTATGTTCTTGGCTTTTAAGGGGAAAACCATCAGGCATCATAAATTTTTGGCCAACATTATTGCGATATAAAATAAAAAACTTTTTTTTTATTTTGTTAAAACAAAAACATACATAAAATACTTATGAGTAATAAAATACTTATGCATAGTAAAAATAAAAAAGGTTATATGCTTTGAAAAATATGTATTAAGGGCAATGAGAACTGAATGAATTTTACATGAATCTAAGTGAATGAAACGCATAAACTTTGCACGAATGATAGGAGAACTTAAATTGGGTCAGTTGGCCTGAAAAGTAACAGATGGCATGTTTCTTCTATACAGTTGAGCAGACTTACTAACTATATATTTCAAATGAATTAGCTATTTATAACTGAATTTAAGAAAAAGCGGAAGTGGTGGGATTATTTCATAGATCCCAGATTTAACAATATTTTTTTCTGAAAGGGCTAGAACTACTGTTTGCTACCATTTGCAAAAAAGGTTAGTAATCGTGAGCTGGACCATGCCCATTAAAATTCAATATTAAATTTTATGAACTTATGTATACTTCTTAGTTTCTTACGAAACTTGGAACACATCTTGGGTTTTAAAAAACAGTAGGATCTTTCATTTAAAAAAGTGGGCGGCACCATGCCCTTTAGAATTCAATATTAGATTTTATAACCTACTTCTTTGTTTAATAGGATCCTTGGCATACATCGTTGGCCTAAAAACGGCCGGATCTGGCATTTAAAAAAGTGGGCGGGACCATGCCCATTAAAATTTAATATTAGATTTTATGAACTTCTACTTCTTTGTTTATTACGAGCCTTGGTATACATCGTTGGCCTAAAAACGGCCGGATCTGGCATTTTTAAAAAATGGGGCGAGACCATGCCCATTTCAATTTATTATTAAATTTCATGAAATTCTACTTTCTCGTTTCTTACGAAGCTTGGCACACATCGTTGACCAAAAAAACGGCAGGATCTGGCATTTAAGAAAGTGGGCGGGATCATGCCCAATTATTACTAAATTTTATGAACTTATTCCTCTTTGTCTCATACTAGACTTGGCATACATCGTTCTCCTTAAAATCCCCAGGATTTGGCATTTTCAAAAATTGGGCGGGACCATGCCCATTAAAATTCAATATAAAATTTTATGAACTTATACCTATTCGTTTCTTATGAAACTTGGCACACATCGTTGGCCTTAAAAAACGGCAGGATCTGGCATTTTAAAAAAGTGTGCGGAACCATTCCCATTGAAATTTATTATTCAATTTCATGAACTTATTCCTCTTTGTTTTTTACTAGACTTGGCAAACATCGTTCTCCTTAAAATCCCCAGGATTTGGCATTTTCAAGAAGTGGGCGGGACCATGCCCATTAAAATTCAGTACTAAATTTTATAATCTTATGCTTATTCGATTCTTACGAGATTTGACAAACATCGCTGCCCTTAAAAAATGGCAGGATCTGGCATTTAAAAAACTGGGCGGGGCCATGCCCATTAAAATTTATTATTAACTTTTATAGAATTCCACTTCTTTGTTTCTTACGAAAAGTGGCACACATCGTTGGCCCTGAAAAGTGGCAGGATCTGGTATTTAAAAAGTGGGCGGGACCATACCCATTACATATTTTTTTATGTCCCACATACTTCTGCCCATCTTATTACTTTGAAATGTAGAATTGTATTGAATTTTGTATACTTCTGCCCAAACGATTCCTACAATGATTTGCAAGCACTATAGGCTGTTAAGTTTTGCTTAAGGAATTGGGAGCGGCTCCACCCCCTTAAAATCTATATGATGTTAATCACGTAATTTTATAATAATTTCACATTTTTCTACTCATGCCATTCCTACGAAACATGCTAAACACCTTAGACCTTTACAGTGGCTAAATATGATTTTAAAAAGTGGGCGGGTCCACGCCCCTTCATGTTTAATATTGAATTTTAAGTAGCTTCGCCCAACCGTTAACGGTTAAGAGTCTTAAGACTGCTTTAAGAAAAGTAGGCGGGCCACTCCCCTTAGAATTTAACATCATATCATAATTTTATTCAATAATTTAAATTATGCAACACTCTAATATTGCAGAATCTTCTACGAATTTCAGTCGCCGAATTGCCCTTTTTGTAGGACTATCGCACGCACGTATAGACCATTTATGTCACCTCTTCTGGACGTGTGTGACGTTTCAAAGCACTCTTTTTTATATACAATGTATTCCCCCAATTATTTACCTTTACAAATTTTTAAAATTTTTTAACAAATTAGCGGCTTTATTTGTTCATATTAAAACAATGTTTATTTAATAAAAGTGTTATAATCAATACCAAATTTGACAATAACTTACACAAACTGCTGTCAGCTCTTTTTTTCAATTTAAGCACATTGACTTGTGCTCGCAAAAAGGAAACTTTTTTAAGCAATAAACTATAGTAATAAGGAAAGGCAATAAAAAACTACTTATGGATATACTCGCACAATAAAACTTTTATGTGCGTACATGTAAAGGTATGCGTAAAGCTTCGATCTTTGATTTTAACACTTTGTTGCGTGTGTGTGTTTTTTATTATTATTTGTTTCCAAAGTTATTACCTTGATTTTATGTACGATTATTTGCATTAAATATTGTTTATATTTTCTTGATTCGTCGTTCACTTCTTTTTTGGGGCAAGTGACTTATTCTCAATACCACATAAAAATAAGTTTAAATGTAGATTTAATGTCATTTCATTTTCAAATAAACGTTAAACTGTAATCATGCTGGAACAGAAACAAGCACACGCCACACACACACACACACACACACATGTAAATAAACACGTGCCATCAGTGTTGTCAGATTTATTTTCGACCTCCTCGCCAAATGAATTGTCGAATATCGCCAAATATCGCCAATATAAAACATTAAATTTTAGCTACAAAAATATTTTTATTATGTAATTATGTACATTACAAATATCGTTAAATTTTAAATTCAGTAGGTAAAGTCTATCGTAAAACATAAAAAAATTATTATTTAAAGCGGCCCACCCACTTGCAATATAATTGTGCAATTTTTCGTATTGTACAATAATATAGCCAAACTATATGTCATATTCGAAGGTGGCACAATATATTGGCAAATACCAAAAGACTTTTGATTGTTATTGTACAATCAAGAGAATTGTGTAATGTGGTGACAACATTGTTCAATGTTGTTTACTTTTTGACTGTCAGGAAAATTGGGCAATATTTTCTTTTTAGAACAACATCTGCAATAATATTGCAAAGTATTTAAATTGAGATATAAAAAATACTGACGTATAAAAAGACTGAAAAATAACTTATTCCAAAAACCAGTCTTTATAGGATAAATTGAAGTTGAACACCAAGATCAAAATTATTATTTAAATCTTGTGATAGAACGGAATTAACGTTTAATTAAATGTGTGTTAAAGTACACATATCATATCCCTGAAGTAGTAAGTGCCAGCAGCATCGTCGTAATCATACAATTTAGGCGATAACTCTTGCAGCCTTTTTCCTGCTTCATTATCAAAATGTTGGTTTCAATTTATTAAAGTAAGTTTTCCCCACTATATTTCATAAACACCAAATGAGATTTTTTGGTCCATAATTTTTTTTTTAAACTTCTTGTTTGAGATAAAGAGTCACAACATTTGGAATTTTTTTCACGAAATATTTTATGTTGGAGAAGAAATTGCTTATATAAAAAATTTCATAGTTTTAACATTATTATATTTTATTGAAATCGTAAAAATATAGCCAAAAATATCGCCAAGGAGTTCAAATATCGCCAAGTAAATCGCCAATCGCCATTTCAAAATTTTCATCGCCAAAAACAAATTTTTGTCGCCACGTTTGGCGAGATATCGCCATATCTGACAACACTGCGTGCCATTATTCTCAAATACTGTTATGGGCTTTAAGAGAAGAGAGTTAAGTAACAGAAATGTGGGTGTGTGTGTGTGGGTGCGTGTGTGTGTGTGTGTGTGTGTGTGTGTGCATGAGTGCGTTGGTTGTGTGGCTTAGAAATAAATAAAAATGCAATAAACTAATAAAATGATAATTGCAAAATAACATTAATAAAATTAATTTTGACAACAATGTTGTTGTTGCTTTCTTTATCAATTTATACAATTTGTCATTTAGGGCAAACTTTTGGGGGGTGGCTGTCTGTTTCATATTTAAGATAAAGGGTGATTTTAAATTTGGAACGATTTCCTAAACTAATTATAAAAAAAATATATATATACATATGTACATTTGCTCAATTCACAACGCTTATAGTACTGCTTAAAAATGTATTTGAAAAGAAAATTTTTTCAATCAAAATGTCTCTAAGCAAAAACAAATTACATATTTATAAAATATTTTTGTTTTGAGAGATTTTCTTTGCAAGTGTCTCGTCAAATACAACTTTAAGGAATAATGCAAAAACTTTACAATCCATCTCAAGTTCCCCCAAAAATTTAAAAAGAATTTTAGATAAAAAGTCATTGGGCCTAATGACGAGTGTCGTATTTCGACTACGACGATTTTGTACTAGACTAAAGATTATTACAACAGTTTTTCTTTAAACTAGTACAAAGTTGTCGTAGTCGAAGTCGATATACGATACTCGTACTCATTTCACGCAAGGAATGAGTAAGGGCGAATTTTATTCCCTGCGGGACAAAAATAGTTATTAAATATGTGGCAACTTTCGATCTTCGATGAACAAATTTTCATTTGATATTGTGACCAGCGAGATGCCAATTTAGTGACTTTCGCACTAGATTTAGTGATTTTTAAGTCATAAACTAAATTTTTGCCCTAATATTATTTACGTTAACATATTCAAATGCTGAAGTGAAAAGAAGTTTTAGCGCTATGCATTATTTTAAAAGTATAACTAAGGCACTCGATAATAACCAAAATTTCAAAACATTTCCACTTAAATTTTAATCAAGTGTTTTTATATTTCGACTATATCGGATGATTTAATTTAATATGTATATAAAAAAGATTAAAAATAAAATTTTAAAAATTTTAGTTATTACGGTTAGTGCTTTTTCATGAACGAACAGTGCTTTTTGCTCTGAAAAGGTTGGCATCACTGATTGTGGCCCGCATTTAACGAAAAATTTCGCTATTGTGAATTTTACTCACTGTGATTGTTCAAAATATTCCACCGTATTGCATATGTACCAGCGTTACCGATTTCTGTGGAATTATCCAAAAATGGGACAAAAAAATTTTTCTTGAACTGTTTTGGGACCATACAATTTTTTGTGTCATTTTTGTGTAATTTCGACCCCAACACTATACATAAGTAAATTATTTAATTAAATATCTTCATTTCATTTAAAAAGATTATTACTCCGTAAATTTACTAATAAAAATTTTTATAATCTTTTAATGTTATTGTTTGGCTATACCTATCTTAGAGATGATATTTTTATTTTATATTCGAACGGTTCAGCAGAAAAATTGGTACCATCTTGTCAATATTTTTTGCATATGAAGGTATAGGACAATATTGAGGGGACCATTTTGAACCAACCAAAAATATGTTGAAAATGTAATATTGGAATTAAAAATTGCAATACATATATCTCATACAATAATACCTAATTTACATTAAGCATTTTTTCATGAAATTTGTTGCATGAAAATTTTATTATTTGTTAACAGAAGGCCGGAAAAACAAATCAGATAGAAAAATTTCCTAAAAATGCTTCAGAGATGTATGTCAGGTTATTTTTTTGTAAATCACTCTCTTATATAGCGCTGCAATTACCGAAAAGAAAAAGTTTCGTTGTTGACATAACGGTATCTTTATTAACACTGGCCGATATAACAGCAATATTCTCCTCAGTGCGCACTCTTTGCATTCGTATTGGTGGATTAATGTTGAAAAAAGTGAACCTGGTGCGAAATTAAAGTCACAATATCTTGAAAAGGTCGATCGATTATGACGACCATAAAATTGACATAATTTACGAAACAAATTTCTCACACATCACGAATTTGTATAATAAAATTCAATTATTTGAAAGTGTTGTTCGCTTGTAAGTGTATTCATGGTGAAATGGCAAACCTTAATGAGCATTTTTGGAATTGCCACAAGTTACGAATCTTTTTTTTTTGCAATAAAAAAATTTACACTAAAAAAACAAATAGTACAAAAATCACTCGATATATATTCTTTTATAAAAAGCAGTACTTATTATCAAACACAAAATTTGTTTTGTGTAATTTATAACATTTTGGATCATTTTGAAGGTTTGTCTATGTACGTATGTATATGGAGTCGAATATTCGTCTACGAGAATTTTGTCCCACAATAAAGGAAACTTGTACACGTTAACTTTAATCTACTATAAAATTCTCTTAGACGAATATTCGACTCGACATACGCAATATCAGCTGAGGCGTAAAGTAAAATACAAAAACATATACGCGCGAAGTCTATTTCCAGTAAATATTTTAAATAAAAATTATTTTATTTATTCAGTATATTTTTTTATTAAAAATATATTGAAATTGATTATTGAGGGGTCCAGCTACCTATGCGCATCCTCACAAAAAACGTTTACCCAAAAATTTATTAGAACAACTACAGATATGTTATGTTAAACTTTCCTTTAAACAAATGAGAAGTTCAACTAATATCAATGTTAAAACAAGAACTCAGTAATCAAAATGTTTTTTATTTTCTTACTGTACTTTTCAGCTCGAATTGTAGTTGTAAAAAGTATGTAAATGAAAATATGTAAATATAAAAAACAACAACAACTATTCATTGCTTTCTCATGAATAGAGTGTTGCCACACAAGTAGTTTTGACCGGATGCAGTCAAATTAATAATTGGTGTTTTTTTTTTTGGGGGGGGGGGGGGAATTGTTACAATTAAGTTTAATATTTGTTAATGCACTAATAATCCCAAATTATAATTTTCTACAACGCAGACGGTTGCATTGAGTACAAAATTTGTATGGAAAGCACTCATTATTTTGAATGATTTTCATACAAATTTTCTAGACGAGTCGTCTGCCTGACTTGTGGAAACTGCACATTATTCTGTAAAATATTTTTTTTCTTACCTCCTGTTTGTGTAAGACGTTCGAGTTAAAAATCTTGGCGTTTCTGTAATAGATTAAAGAAAAGTTGTACAAGTTTCCTTTAATCTATTACAAAAACGCCAAGATTTCTAACTCAAACGTTTTACACAAACAGGGGGTTAAAAATACAATGAAATTGATTATTGAGAGGTTAGCTGGATTCTTTGCAAATTTCACTATTGCTAAAGGCCGTTTCACACTATAATACAAGTATTAATTAATTATTTGTGGAAAATGCAACTCTGACATGTTGAGTTGTTATTGTCTTTTGAAATTTTTGAAACAGAAATTAGATTAGGGATGCATTTTCGTCAAAAGTATTAATACTTGTATTATAGTGTGAAACGGCCTTAATGCAGATCATCAGGGAACCTTTACCCAAAAATTTCTTAGAACAACTAGAGATTTAAAATTTGCAATAATTGTAAGATGGTTGTGCTCAATAATCATATAAACCGAGTATGGGAAACTAAAATACACTTGGTAATGCACAGAAAATTGGGAATTTTTATTCATAAGTGAAGCCTTTCGAGTTGTTTCGTCCTTTTGACACCAGGTCTATATAAAATCACCAGGTCTATATATATAAGAATCACTTAGCACTCAAATTCTTAATAATTTTTCACATTGAAATACTGCATGGAGAGAAAATTCTTTGCTCAACGAAATGTTTGATGGTGCTGCCGAGTCATAATACGAATTTGACATTCGATACTCGATACATGATATCCAGCAAAGATCGTGTGTTCATAAAAAATAGTTTTATAAAGCGTTTAAAAATAAAAAGGTCCGCCATGTAAATAAAAACCGCTAAGTTACCCCGCAAATAGCAAAAACATATTTTTACCCCGCAAGATGTGTTCGAAAATCGCTAGATTTGTCAAGGAATTATTTAAAATAGCAACAGCGATTTGTTTTTGACTAATGACAGAAGAGAGTGGTGAGGTGTTTTGTTGATGCCCGCTTTAAAAAAATATCATTAAAGCTTTTTTAGTGCCTATTTTAAATGCGCATAAAAAATACAATTTCCAGTTGGCCTACTTCGAACCGATATTTAATTTATGCAAAAAATGTCTTTTAATATTAGCAAAGAAAATTTTTTTTCTTCTTGTCTAATTTATTAGAAGATATTTGCTCTAAATTACATGCTGTTCTTTATATTCTTAGGAAATTTTTAATTTTTTTCCGCAAAAATTTACCTTTCAGACTCAAATCTAGCAAAACAAGCAGCGTAAAAATATGTGACAAATATGTAAATGTCTTCCTTCAGACAGATGTAGCGTGTTTTACAACATGCTCTTGTTTTTCTGCTGCATAAATTTAAATTTAAAACAGCCCCCACCACCTGCCACAATCATATTGGCTAAGGATGTTGCTTACTTCCTTTTATTTTATTGCTACAGATAATGAACATGTTAAGTCAAGTTATTGCAAATAAGTTATAAGCATTTAAAAAGATTTATCATCATAAATATTTATGATTTAAATCATGCAAACGTAAAGAGATTTTAAAGTAGTAGATTTGAGTGATAAAGGGTCTTCCAATATGAACCTACGAACTTTGATATCAGTCATATTTTTTAAGCCACATCCGTCGAATTGCCTGTCATTTACTCAGTCTAATTTGCCAAATCGCCATGAAGGCTAAAGCGTCCCACAACACGTGCAAATAATCAAATTGTTTTATAAAAATGGGTGTTCCGCGACAATTGCCAGAATTGGATTGTATGGACACCAACGACATGCTCATGACACATTGGACATTTTGTTCGGGCGATTTAAGGGCCTGGTCATATCACGTGGAGGCGATGTGAACTGAACATTTTCTTAAACAATGGCAAAGGGCATATCAAACGTACAAAAAATTTCTCTTTTAATTTAAAGATAGAAAGCGCTTGATGAAAGACCCTTTATAAACATACATACATATATCCTTCCTGCACCCCACGCTCTTCAAGGACATACCTGAAGTGCTCTGCAATATTTTTCTTTCAGGGTTCTTCATATGAATGAATATTTTAAACCAAGTTAAATATTAGGTTTAACATTTGTTAAAATCCCAAGTTATTGATCAATTTTGATTATTATATAATTCGATTTCAACAGTAATTTTCGATTCGAAAGTCAAATGGTAACAATAATAATTTCTTCGTACACGATACAGAGTTGTATATACAATATTACAAAATGGGTAAAAGTAAGGCCGGGTTTACATCGCACAGTGGCGTGAATTAAAAAAAAAGTGGTAAAAAGTCCGCAACTTTTGAACTAGTTAACCGATTTCGATGAAACCAACTGTTTTGGAAAGTAGAAGTGTTGAAATTTTTAGAAAGCATATTTTGAGGCACCCTGTTGTAAGACAGGGTAGCTCCAAACAGCCTCAAAGTGGGAAAGTGCGGGTATCGAAATTCTTTCGGAGCTTGTAACTTTTGTAAATAGGGACCGATTTCAATAATTTTTTCAGCGGGACAATCTACGTTAAGAAATAAAAATAAAACATGCTGAGAGTATCATTTCATCTCTTTCAGTTTCCAAGTTATTTGACTTGAAAAATTTATTTTTTAATTTTTGGCCCTGACTTTTTTTATTCGTTAGTACATAACTTCTTTATTACTTGGCAAAAATCAGTATGTTTTAATGTTTTTGAAAGAAAACTTCATTACAATTCATATAAAAAAAAATTTTTTTTGATATCTCAAAAATTGTAGCAAGGAATAATTTTGCAATTTGGATTTTTAAAAATTATGAAAAAATTTGGTATATTTTGTGAAAAAAGTATTCTTAATTTTTTTGGAATATTTTAAAAAATTATTAAGTATTTGATAAAAACTTTGATTGTTTCTGAGAAAGGAGACATTGAGAAAGGCTGTGAAATAAATTTTGGAGATTGTTGTTGGTGCACCCTACATTCAGCATTGGTCGAAAACTAGCAATTTTTTTTCAAAAAAACCCATTTTCGGATGTGGCAAAAAAATTGCACGGTCGTTTTTGTAAATTTTTTGGTTTTTTATTATAAATAAATTTGTTATAAGTAACCTGTAAGAAACTCTTGACATCCTACACATAAATGTAGGCAGGAGAGGAGATTTTCTAAAAATTCTAAAATTTTTCTAACACAATTTTTCCCAATAAGAAAAAAGTATTATAAAATTATAAATTGGGAATCATTTTAATTTTTATCAATAGTATACATTTAGCTTTGCAAACTTAAAAAAAATTATTCTCCTACCTTCAATACTTTTTGAAATATTCGAAATCCAATTTTGATTAAAAATTTTAATTTTCTACATTTTTTATTTTTGTCTAAATTATTGATCTTATTTTCTTTACTGCAAATGTTTCTTAATTTTTTCTATGTTATTACAATAGTAGATACAATTGTCTATTCAACGGTATATAATATGTATTCCTTTGCCATTATATCAGTCTTAAAATGTATACACAAATATAAAACCTCAGGTAACAATTTACGTGTTTTATCTGTTACTCAAACAAACCCACATTTTTTATGAACTCTTGAAGCTGTTATTAAATACTTTTTTTTACTTAAATACAATAAAATATAAGAATTTATATACATAAATATAAGTATATTTATATACCTACAAGGACAAAGGTTCCTGCGCGCACATCTCTAATATGGATATGGTTTTACCTGATATTTGTATCGGTTTTGTATTCGTAGCTTGTAAAATAGCTATTTATTTAAGCTGCGATGCATTTAATGTCATTATTTCAGTTATAGCTATCATGGAGATAACAATTAAAAATAAATCGCTCTGCAAATTAATGTGGGAAAACCTCACTGATGGGAGTACTCGGTTGGACAAGGTAGACCAAATGATGTACACAATATCTACTACATATGGTTTATCTGTAAACACCGGTTTATGGAAAAAACTTGATTTTTTTTTAATTATATGAAAAGAAGATACGTGAATGCAATAAATCAATTTCTAAATTTCAGAATAAAAATCAGGATTGGTTAGATATGGGACTATCTACGAAAATATACCCAAAGAAGTTTGGTCGGCCAAATAAAGATTACGATAACGTTCGACGCAGGAGCAAAAGGATTAAACAAGAAGACTTGATATTAGTTTGTCAGACCTTCTTCATAATACAGGATCAAGACTGATCGCTACTTTTGACGAAAGAGACTTAGATACATGTAATAATTCCGAACTAACACTAATATACAAATGGTGATGTGATGGATCATCTGGATTTTCAGAATATAGACAGCCCAGTGCATACGATAATGACTTTTCCAAAGTTTTAATGGCATCGTTAGTACCATTAAGGCTTCGACTACATAATGAAATGCCTTCAACAAGTAAAAATGCATTTAAAGATATGTGGGTAAATACTACTCCAGGCTCAAAGTCTTTATGCCGACCAATACATTTTGAATACATCAAGGAAAACAAAGAAACAACTCAAAATCTGGTTGATGGTATAAAACATGAAATTTCTAATATGGAACCTATTGACGTTCATATATTAGGACGAGTAATAACAATATCTTTTAGACCTTATTTAACAATGATAGATGGAAAAGTTGCAAATGCAATAACCGATACAAAATCTTATTTGATTTGTAATATATGCGGAAAGAAAGATTCTGATTTTAAGGACATTGAGTATTATACTCCAACTAATGAAGATGCCCTTAAGCTTGGAATATCACCACTTCATGCTCAGATTCGATTCATGGAGTACATTTTACGACAACAAGTATCGCAGTGTACCAGAACATCAGAACGCTCCAGTTGCGAATAATTCTGCTTTAAAGCAGATACAGTTGGAAGAAAAGAAAAGAATTCAAGATGAGTTTATGAAACGTGGATTAATCATTGACAAACCTTTATATGGCTATGGAAACTCCAATAATGGCAACACTGCTAGGCGATTTTTTGATGACCCTGAAACCACATCTTCTATAACTGGTTTTAGTTTTAATCTCATAAGACGTTTCAAAATAATACTGGCCGTCATAAATAGCAAAAAGTTAATTAATAAGGACAAGTTTTAAAAATATTCAAAAGACACTCTGATTCTAATAAATGAATTATATCCATGAAAATCAATAACTCCAACCGTACATAAAGTGCTAGCGTATACAAAAGAACAAATAGAAAAAACATTATTCCTCTGGGGGAACTAACCGAAGAAGCACAGGAAGTTAGAAATAGAGATGTTAAGCAATATCGACTTTTCAATACACGTAAATGCTCTAATGCATCATTTGCATACAAGGCATAAGAATGAAATGGTTGCCAAAAATAAGTATTGAAATCGAGAAGGACGATCCCGAAGCAGAGGAAATTAATAGCTTGCTAGGCCATGATGTCTCAGATACATATGTACATTGTACATATATCTCTTGATACATAAGTATTTATATTCATACAAACAAATATCTGATATCATGGCAAAAAGTCTCTGGAATTCTCTGTCAAATTATATTCAAAACTTAGGCAATTTATATGCGTTTAAAAAGGAGCTACATAAAAAATTTTTCGTAATTTAATGTTCTAATGTTAAATTAACTACTAATTTTTTTTAAATAAATAAATAACTCAATCTATTTGTCCTTGTAGGTATATAAATATACTTATATTTATGTATATAAATTCTTATATTTTATTGTATTTAAGTAAAAAAAAGTATTTAATAACAGCTTCAAGAGTTCATAAAAAATGTGGGTTTGTTTGATAAAACACGTAAATTGTTATATTTGTATATACATTTTAAGACTGATATAATGGCAATGGAATACATATTATATACCGTTGAATAGACAATTATATCTACTATTGTAATAACATAGAAAAAATTAAGAAACATTTGCAGTAAAGAAAATAAGATCAATAATTTAGACAAAAATAAAAAATGTAGAAAATTAAAATTTTTAATCAAAATTGGATTTCGAATATTTCAAAAAGTATTGAAGGTAGGAGAATAATTTTTTTTCAGTTTGCAAAACTAAATGTATGCTATTGATAAAAATTAAAATGATTCCCAATTTATAATTTTATAATACTTTTTTCTTATTGGGAAAAATTGTGTTAGAAAAATTTTAGAATTTTTAGAAAATCTCCTCTCCTGCCTACATTTATGTGTAGGATGTCGAAAGTTTCTTACAGGCTACTAACAACAAATTTATTTATAATAAAAAACCAAAAAATTTACAAAAACGACCGTGCAATTTTTTTGCCACATCCGAAAATCGGATTTTTTGAAAAAAAATTGCTAGTTTTCGACCAATGCTGAATGTAGGGTGCACCAACAACAATCTCCAAAATTTATTTCACAGCCTTTCTCAATGTCTCCTTTCTCAGAAACAATCAAAGTTTTTATCAAATACTTAATAATTTTTTAAAATATTCCAAAAAAATTAAGAATACTTTTTTCACAAAATATACCAAATTTTTTCATAATTTTTAAAAATCCAAATTGCAAAATTATTCCTTGCTACAATTTTTGAGATATCAAAAAAAATTTTTTTTTATATGAATTGTAATGAAGTTTTCTTTCAAAAACATTAAAACATACTGATTTTTGCCAAGTAATAAAGAAGTTATGTAATAACGAATAAAAAAAGTCAGGGCCAAAAATTAAAAAATAAATTTTTCAAGTCAAATAACTTGGAAACTGAAAGAGATGAAATGATACTCTCAGCATGTTTTATTTTTATTTCTTAACGTAGATTGTCCCGCTGAAAAAATTATTGAAATCGGTCCCTATTTACAAAAGTTACAAGCTCCGAAAGAATTTCGATACCCGCACTTTCCCACTTTGAGGCTGTTTGGAGCTACCCTGTCTTACAACAGGGTGCCTCAAAATATGCTTTCTAAAAATTTCAACACTTCTACTTTCCAAAACAGTTGGTTTCATCGAAATCGGTTAACTAGTTCAAAAGTTGCGGACTTTTTACCACTTTTTTTTTAATTCACGCATCGGTGTGTCAAATAACACACAAGCGTAAAAAAACCGTAAACAACTAATTACTAATGAAAAACTGTTTGATTCAGACATGTATTTATTAAGTTAAATAGTTCCATACATAACTAATAGACAATTTTATAGAATCCAACATGATTGGAAACTGTTTAAATCAATAAATACATGTCTGAATCAAAACAGTTTTTCATTAGTATTTAGTTGGTTACGCTTTTTTGGGCAAATGACACAAGAAATGCCAGATGTAAACTCAGCCTAAGTGATGCCAAATCTTATGTGTATACATATGTACATAGAAAACTTGGTATTACTTGGATTTCAAGGGCAAAGTTTTTTCTTCCCGCATTTGGTAAAAAAGGGAAAAATTTAATTCGTAATAGGAGAAAAGGGGAGTGCAAAAAACTCGCGTGGGATTTTTGTTTACGATTGTGGGCTGATTGATTTTGGGAACAGTGTAAATGTAAATGTGTACATTATCGTGAGTTTACCGTTACTTTTTTTTTTGCATAACAACTTAACATAAACTTATAAATACAATTAATTATTCTTCAAATAATTCTCATTTATGGCGGCAGATTTCTGTGAGTTTGAGTGTTTGTGTGTGTGTTTGCAATGGAAGAAAGTATTAATAAGGCCCGTGTTGAATATTTATAACTACATATTTTAAATATTACATTTGTATTCAAAAACAAAAATACGCACTATTTGAAGAAGAAAGAAAAAGTCACACCGGGTTTTGCAACATTTTCTTTTTATTAATTTTTTTTTGTAAGGCAATTAATGAAGTAAAAAAAAATTCTTATGAAATTCTTATGGCGTCGACTATACAGAGAAAACAGTGCCTACTAAATATCCCATAAAATAGAACAAAATTAATAAGAAATCTCTATGGTTTTTTTTTCAATAAGGAAATCTTATTAATTTCATAGAGAAAACCTTTTTGAAAAAATCAAGAAGAAATCTTGTAGTTTTTATGCGTCTTTATTCTCTGTACTTATGTATTTTCATTTAAATTCTATACCATATACATATTTATGTATGTATGTGTGTAGTATGTTGTAGATGTTATTTATTTATACATACATACATACATACATACATACATACATACATACATACATACATACATACATACATACATACATTAGGTTATATTCTTAACTAACTTACTCACCAAGTATTGAACCAGCAAACTTCTACCTGATAGACAAGCACTCTACCCAATATGCTAACAAGCAGCCTGAATAACCATTGAAATTACTGCGCAAACATTCTTATACAAAAATGAAAAAGATCATGAAAAAAATTTTTTCTATGTCTATTTATAGATATGAAATAACAAGACACCTCATAAAATCAAGAAGATTTCCTTATTAAAAAAATCAATAAGATGCTTTACACATACTCATATAGGAACCTACTAAAATCAAGAAGAAAACCTTTTAAAAAAATCAAGAAGGCAACCTAATAACATCAATAAGAAATCCCTATAGTTTACAATTTATAAGAAAACCTAATAGAATCAAGAAGTTTTTCTCTATGGATTGTTTTTTGGTGCCAAAAATAACGGAAATTGAGTAAAAAAAAAGTTGTGAATAATAAGATTTCTTCTTGATTTTATGTGGTTTTCTTCTTGATAAAATTAATAAGATTTACCACATAAAAACAATAAGGAATCTCTATGAAAAAATCTTCGCTTCTTTCTGCTGGGATACCCCTTAGCCTAAAAACGGTTCATAGAGAAAATCTTCTTGATTCTATGAGGCAGTTTTTTCTCTGTGTACGTCGATTTTATACTAGACTAAAGATCATTGCATTATTTTTTCTTTAATCTAGCACAAAATAGTCGTAGTCGAAGTCGTAATACGACACTCGTAATTAGGCCCATTATTAACTATTTTATGACGAAGAAAAAAAAACAACAATACCAACAAAACGAAATGGTCAACCGTATTCTTCGGCGCTATATGCTTCCGTTGTATTCATAAGTTTATGCGTGGGGTTCTTTGAAAAAAAATTTTTTACAAATCGTATTCTTTTTACTAGACAAATTAGCGTAGTTAAAACTAAATTAATTTAGTCATTTCTTATATTTATGTATATGTAACTAACGCTCGTCCAAATAAATTGTGATTGCAGCAACGAACATCATTTAGGCGTTTTTAAACAACAACTAACAAACTTTTTTAAATTAATTTATATCAGTGCGTGACTACAACTGAAGTTCAACTGGAAACAAAGAAACTGTGCACACATATAATTTCCTATACAGTTACACACTTCATGAGGCTTTTAATGCAATTTAAATGAAAGTTGAAATTTAATAATGATTTGGATGTTCTTTAAGCAAAATTTTGTAATTTTCAGTAATAACTACATCATTCTGTTTGTATTTAGTTGTTAATAACAAAAAAAAAAAACAAAAAATGTGTCTAATGTTTGGTCTATTAACATTTTAAAGTTTTTCTCTTCATAGCAATTGTTTTAGCTTTACACTTTACAGCGCCTTATACGAAAAAATATAATTTTGTTTTATACAGTCTTTATAAAACAAAGTTTTGTATGTAACCCTGTTCTATATAAATCTCTTATGAATCAAAAATATTTTTTTATGAAGTAGGCTTTTAGTATTTTATTCTTTAAAAAATTTAACTTAAAAGTTTTCTTATTTTTGCGCAAGTTTAGAAAATAACAAATAATGCTTGCTTTAACTTCCTCAAAAAAAATAATTCTCATCCTTGAAAGCCACAAATTGCCTCATAGCTTGTTTTAGTCAAATATTTATAAAAAGCCAAGCAGAAAATGAAAGATTTTTTTAAAGATTTTGCTTTACTAGAGTTTGTACAACATTCCTAACAAATCAATAGCAAAATACACTGAATATATTTTTTTCCTTTTAATTTTTTTTTAGCAAAAAATTATTTATTGCTTATTTAAGCTTCAAATTTCGAGAGAGCAGCATGTAACAAAATCAACTGAAAGCAAAAATATTATACAAAAGTATAAATAGATTTGGAATAGAAAAAGATTTTTGACCTTTCTCTAATCTATCAAACAATAGTAATAAATTTTGTTTTAGCATTTTTTTTTGTCACAAAGTATTTAAGTCATTATTTGGCATTTTGTACAAAGGTAACAAAACATGTGAAAAATAATAAACTAAGGTTATTCAAGGTTAAAAGTAAATAAATTTTGAAATGTGGCAAAATCAAAACGATAATAGGGAAACTCGTTTTGTCACACCAATTCACTATTATCAAAGTAAGGGCCACTTGTGTAGCTTTTGTATTTACAGATTAAGAGCAACTGTTGTGTTTTTATATTTATTTTCTTTACATACTTCTTACAACTATAACTCGAGCTGCAAAAAGTTAGCTAAGGTAGCAAATGGTAATGTAAGAAAGCAAAAAACATGTTGATTTTTAAGTTCTTGTTTAACAATAATCAATTTCAATGTATTTTTAAGAAACAATTAATATTTTCCTGAACAAGTTAAATATTAATTTTGGGAAAAAGTGCAATAAAAATAGCAACAACTTTAAAATCATACGAGTACTTATATAGCGCTAATATATTCTCTATTATGTTGCTCATCATTAATCAATCTCAAAACAATTGAATTTTGTTTTTATTCCTTTCTTTTAAAATAAATTAAAACTTGTTCTCATGGGGCAAAAACAATATAAAACTGTCATTAGTTTTGCTTTCGTTTTAAACACTGCAAAGCACAAAATAAAACTAATGCAAACGTTTGCTTTTATTTATTTTCATACCCTGCATTCGAGATGACTGATATTTCCATACCTGTTACTCTTTAACAGTGATTGAGAAATCAATATTCACTATTGTGACCGAATTTATTAAATAACAACTACTTGGAATGCAGTTCTTTCATCCAAACAGTAAATACTATTTATTTTATGTTTACTTTACAGTAAATAAAGCTACCATATTAAATTTGTTTACACAATCAGCTTTTATCGAACAGAATCGTAAATTCGTGTCAAATCTACCTTTCTGGCAACTATGTGTAGCTCTAACATTTTTGTCTTTGCAATTTTATTGCCTCTCTGTTGTTTATTCTTGTTATTCTTCTTCTTATTAGTAGTTATCAGAATAACAGAACTCTGTTATAAACAAAATACTTTTAAAGCAGAATCGCTCAAATGTGTTAAATCCTGATAACGGTCACTGTTTACAAGCAGCAGTGAAATTATAATTCTCTTCTTATTAGTATTTCTCAGAATAGAACAGAACTGTTATCAACAAAATACTTTTAAAAGAACATTGAAGATCGCCCATTTCTACTCTGCATGCAATACTTTTGCGTATAAGTAATATAATTAAATGTTTAAACTAAAATGTTAATCATGCGATTAAACTTCTCCTAATGCAATTAATTGTGTGTGTGTGTGTGTGTGTGTTTGCATGCAATGTGAGTACTTTTGCATATAAATAATTAAATGTTTAAACTAAAATATTAATCATACGATTAAACTTCGCTAATGCAATTGCGTGTATGTGTGTACTTAAGTTGCCTCGCAAACGTTTGCATGCGATAGGAGTACTTTTGCGTATAAATAATTAAACTAAAATATTAATCATACGATTAAACTTCTCCTAAATAGCTGGAGTGATCTTAATGCAATTGCGTGTGTGATTGTACTTAAGTTGCCTTGCAAACGTTTTCATGCAATATGAGTACTTTTGCGTATAAATAATTAAACTAAAATATTAAGCATACGATTAAACTTATTGGTAAGTGGTGTTGCAATCACGCTCCAAGCTAACAAACTAACTATGTATTTATATGGATGTCAAAGTGTTCAGAAAAATCCGAAAAAAAATTCATCTTAATTTTAAATTCAATGATATTTATTATGAAATGGCAAGTCAATGAAAGTGTTGATTGAGAGCAACTCGAAATATAAATTTAGGTCGTTCTAAATTCAATATGGCCGACAAACCATGAGAAGAATTCGAAAATTGCATTGAGATTATACAAATTCAATATAGTGAACGCACTTAAAGATGAAAGATAAATTGTCTTCATTCTAAATCCAATATGGTGGATGCATCCTTGAATGGATGACCGACCCAATTCTTTCTATGGAACCACCTCATGAAATGGCTATCAACTGAAAGGGTGTGTTGTGAAGAATTCTAAATACAAATTCAATGTGGCGGATAACTCTTAAAATGGCTGACCAATTCGTTTATATGCAACATCTTGATATGGGTGTATTAAATGAAAGAGTTTGCCCAAAATAATTGGAAAATTAAATGAGAGCACTAGAAATCCAATATGGCGCTAGGTCCCCGAAGATGGATGATGTGTATCATTGAATTGAGATTATTATAAATCCAATATGGCGGACGTCTTAAGATTTCTGAACAACTATTTTGGTCAAGCCTGTTAATATCAAACGAAAGCGTTTATTGAAAAGAATTTAAACAGTGACTTGAGGTCATTATAGGTTTAATATGGCGGACGGTCCAAGATGGCTGACCAATTACATACATATGTATGTTTTATTCATCCTCTTGATATGGCTATCAAATGACTAATTCTTTCGCAAGAATAGTGTGTTGTCAAACAAATATTTTTGATCGAATGCTGTCAAGTTTATAATTTGTATTTTTAAGGGACAATTAATATTTTACTGAAGAAGTGGGATAAAAGTAATAAAACTTTATATAAAAAAATTCCCAGCAAAGCAATAATTATAAACTTGGCAGCACCCGGTCAAAAATAGCTGTTTGGCAACACACTATTCTTGCAAAAGCAATGAATAAAACACCTGGCAATATTGAACTCCTGGTTGTTGCAATTGAGGTCGATCGTGTGACTTACTGGTCTATCGCACACTACACACGCACACGCTTTACTAATACGCCCCGCAGAAAATATCTCATCACCCTTGTCGTGAATAACAGGTGTAACTTTTGTTCCCGTGAGATTTTCATTCCCCTCGATGGGAAAAATGCTATTGTGAATCTCCCGTGAATTTGTTTTCCCCGCTATCAGTCCCAGTGAATGCAAAAAAGTGAAGAAGAATTATAAAGCTTAAAAATTAATTGAAAAATCACACAAATTTAAGTTTAATAATAAGAAGTATGGAAATTATGCGATGTAACAATTCAGTTCGCCTACAAAAATAAAGTGAACAAAACCAAAGGAAAAGTGAGAAAAAAATCCCCGTGAAAAAAATTATTCATGATAAGAGGAATAAAAAAAGGGAAAATATTTCTAGGGAAAAATTATTCACGTTTGCAATTTTGTGAAAAGGGGAAAAAATGTTCACGATAAGGGGAATCAAATAAAAAGGGAAAACATTTCTAGGGAAAAATTTTCCCCGATTACAATTTGGCGAAAAGGGGAAAATTGATCACGCTAGGGGTGAGTTTGTTTTGTGTATTTATTTAGCATTCGTTACATAACTGCTGTAAAGTAATGCAGACGGTATGTAGTTTATGCCGAAAAGTAAGTTGTGCTTAATACGAGTATACATACATATGTATGTAAGTAAATGCTAATTTTTTTGCTTTAAAGCTGAAGCTTTCATTTTGTTCGCATTTGCACGATTGCAAGCAAATGAGTCGAAAGCCAATGGTTTTGTTCGCGCTAATTGTCATTGGAAAATTATTTCTTTTAGTTTTGCTCTTGTACAAAACGATTCAAAAAATTTTAAAAGTTGTTTGTCTTTGAAGAAAACGTATGTAAAGAAAAAAGAACATAAATATTTTATAATCTACTCCCCATATTAAAAAAAATAAAATGAATTTGAAATCCATTTTAGGGAAATTTTGTATGAAAAATTTGAAATAAAATTTTAAATTTTATGAATAAGGGGGTATAAATTTAATAAAGCACACCAAAAATATCTATCATTAAAATTCCATCGTAGATTTTATCTAACATAAATATCATTATAATCAGAAACACACATATGTACATATGTACATATATACATATGTAAGTATGTACGCATGAGAAACTAGTTGGTACTTTTCTTAGATATTGTGAATTTAACTAAACAAAAACAGATGCTACTATCCTTTTATCTTGTGTGTGGGAAAATATAAGACTTAATTTGTCATCTGTTTTAACTATTAGCATTGTTGTCACAAATTCCTATTGTCATTACCACCTGCCTCACATAGAGAAGAACACACATAATCGGTTCAAAAATATTCTTTAAGAAAATAAAACAATTTCTATACAAATCCACATGAATGAAAATAAAAGAATTTCCAAATCATTACATACATACATACAACATTACTTTACATAAAATTGTATGCGCGTGTTTATTTTATGTGTCATACATACTACATACATACATACATAGACACATTTATATTTTATCATTGTTTTCTTTGAAATTAGAGATGAGCGTGTGTGTGGCATTTTTATTCATGTTACGCGTGCTTCATACATAAGTACATAATTGTAATTCAATTAAAAACTAATAATTAGATATTTTCTATATTTTATTGCTTTGAGTCTACGCGATCGTGAGTTTCCATTTTTAAATATTTATAATGTGTAAATGTGCACCATGAACAATTTTTGTTGATAAAAAATTCCAGTCACTCACCAATCTCTATTCGTAAGATACATTTTTCAAAAATATTTACATATACATATTTCAGTGTCTGCTGTAGCAAGAATTTTTGTATGTATCAAAAGCATTTTAATGCATGAGTACCTTCTCAAAAAAACCTAATGACATACTTTTAATACACAATTCTTATACGTACGTACATATATGTATGTATATATGTATACCCTGCAGAAAATGCGAATAGTGAAATTGTAGTGATTTACTAGTGACATTGTCAGTAGTACTACTGACCAGGTGTATCCCAGCCAATGTAATTATCTATTGACATATAACATAGGGTTGTCATTGAAAATCTACCAGTAGACTTTAGCACTATTCATTTACGACCATATGGAGACATTTGAACTAAAGAATCACTAGTACATTTTAGTGACCCTCGTCTACAATTTAATAAGGGTTGGGCCAACAAACTTCAATACATACATACCTACATACATATGTACGTAAGTTTTTAACATTATTGCATAGCATAATAAAAAAGAAAAACAAACTATTGGCAATATCAACAGAAATACATTAGAACTGTTGTCTCTAACGTATCTCTACTCGCGCATAAAAGGAAAATTGTCGACATTTCAACTAGTGCAATTGTCGCTAGAGAAAAGAGTGTTGACATAGAGATATATGGCACTAGGCTGGCTAGAGGGTATATACATATATATATATTAGGGATGTAACGAATACCAGTTTAGCGAATGCGAATGCGAATGCGAGAACGAATAATACATTTTAATTTTTGCGAAAGCGAATGCGAATGCGAATGCGAAAGCGAATGCAAATATTACAATACGTTAAAAAAATCACATGAAAATAAATGTATCTAAGAACATGAAGTTGTGTTGTATACATATGTATATCTACTTGAGTCTTGAATTCAGCAAATATTTATTAATTTATTAGAAATAAAAATTGTTAAACTGAAAGATATATGAAATCATATTAAAATAAGTATAGATAATAGTTAAAAATAAGTTTACATTTGTACTTTGGCCCTAAGACCTTGTACTTAGTTCAACGTTTCCTGTAAAATGCTACCAAAATACATATTAAGAAAAATTGGAATGAATTGTTCATGAAATTTTTTTCCAGAAGTAATACTCTGTTCATCTTGGGAAAAATATATGAAATATATCTTCATCATTTTAAGTTTTAATGCGAAATAATATGAGTGGCACTTGTTTCGCAAAAAATTTACAACAAAGAAGGAATATTTAATATTCTTGCATTTAAAATTTTTTGAACGAAGTAATGATGTGCTTACGATTTTTCAAAAGTTTTAACAGACTATTAAGTACAAAATATTTTCGCGCAATTCACACACTGCCTTTTCTTTTTCAAAAACTGGAAAATATTTCCAATATTTTTGTCTTTAGTATTCGCTTTAAATATTCGCATACATTTTAGCTAATGCAAAAGCGAATGCAAATAGCAAAAGTAAGCGAATTATTTGCGAATGCGAAAGCGAATGAGAACATTCGTTACATCCCTAATATATATATATATATATATATATATATATATATATATATATATATATATATGTATATACATATGTATATATGTATGTATTGTGTTGGCACGTACTCGAAGACACCTTGACGACAGTAAAATACTGTACACTAAGAATGTAATATATTTCATGTCAGGATATATTCGAATTTAGTAGACATAGTTTACCAAAATCAATTCTCATATTCCTATTCGTATTGTGTAAAAATGTCAGAAAAATTTAATGCCAGTTTATAGAAACCATGTAAAAATTGTCGTCTGCCTATTTATATTGAAAACAAAAACAAAGCACTCAAATTTTGTTTTTGTTTTCAGTATACATAAATAGGCAGACGATAATTTTTACATGGTTTCTATAAACTAGCAGTTAATTTTCTCTTTCCCTTAAGTTGTGTGTAAATTGAAAACTTTAAACTCGTTTTCTGGCAAACTTTTTTTTGAGTCAAAAACTCAAAAGAATTTTTTGAGCAAAAAACATCAAAAGCATTAGTGCTTAAATTGATCTCAAAATAATATTATTGAAAACAGGCTAAGAACTGTGCAGCTCATCATGTTTTTGTTTTGCTAAAACTCTACACTCTATATAACCAGCACGCAATTGTCGCCTATTTTGTCTAACAATATTTAGAGCCTCTAAATTTAAGATATTGTTGCTCTTCTCGTCATCAATACTATTTGATAAACGTCACATTGCTCCTAAATAAGGTTTTATTCAAAACCAGTTTAAAACAATTTCATTACCTTTTCTTCAAAAAAAATCTTAATAAACAATAAGTTTAAGGACTCTATTACATACATATGTAAGTCCTACCTGAATGTATTTTGTAGACTATATAAACGAAAAATAGCATTAATAAAAAAAGTATTTTAATAACAATTTTAATTAAAATGTAAAGAACATTTTCCTAAAAAAAATTTGCATAAAGTGAGGTAATTAATTTCCTATAAAAATTATATACACATACATACATAAGTAACTTCCCGTTACCTCACATTGTGGTAATAATCACATTTTTAAAATTGATGAGAACAAAAGGCCATACTTTTCAGTGAAAAAGTTAACAAAAAATATTAAAGATACCATATGATGTTTTCGAAACACTGTCGCATTAATATATTAATGCTTTATCTTTTAATAATTTTAATACATATTTTGCAAACGACTTTATAATTACTAATAAATAAATATATATTTTTACATTAGTTGAATGCAATTGTATTACCAGTCGCAACGTGTAGGGTTGCTGCATTGCAATAAGACTCGATGTTATGCTTTACATTTCTCTGTAAAATCAATTGTAAGTAAGAGCAGCGTTGCCAGAATTGACAATCTTTTTACACCGACTTCTGCATTTTAGTGCAAGGCTGGCCACTGAGATAACAACGAGAGAAATGTATTCGCGTATGTGTATCAGGGATGGAAAAGTTGGTACAACTGTACTTTTTTTAAGCACATTTGAATGTCAAAAGTACCGTAGCACCACAATGAACAATTTAGAACTATTGAAAATTGTTTCCCATTATTATTACATGAAAAAATTGCCACCAAACATATTAGACTATAAATAGCCAGCTTGGAGCGATGGTTGATATAGAAGTTATTAAATCCTTAAGAAACGAAAACATATGTATGTACTCTTTGCTCGAAGGTATTAGAAACGAAAAATAAATGTAAATGAAACGATGTTTTCCGATATTTCAAGAACTGCTAGAGGAATATTATCTATTCCAAATTAGAAACTGTCTATTAGCTTCAAATTTCTCCAATTGAAGCAAAACAAAGGATGGAAAAATATAACCTAAATGTTGCTTTTATAGTTATTAAGATCTAAGTCTTTTGTGTACCTTCTGAAATTAAGGATTAATATTAAGTAATAGTATTAATTAATAATATTATAATATTTGAACTGCAAAGTAGCTTTTGGATAATTTTTAAGCTTCTACACACAGAATATTACGTAAGTTTTTAGCTAATTTAAAAAAGTATTAAAAAATAAAAGTTAAGAATTTGGTACAATCGTACAGAAATAAAGTAAAATTTTTCTTGAAAATTAATATAACTTGAAAATCTGATTTCGCATTCATCTGATGTGTATTCATTTGTATAAGAAGCCGATTGATGTTCGGCACTCTGGTGCCAGTTTGGACAGCCTTGCTTTAGTGCTAGCTTAAGTCAGGTGTAAAAGCAAACTTATGAAAGTAAAAGTTGGAAAATTGTTCAAGCTACCTTCTGTTTGTGATTACTGGCTTTTCAAAGAGTAAAAGTGCACGGAATTTTTTAAATTTATTGTCTCGTACGAAGATATTAGCACAAAAAGTTTATGTTCAAAAAATTATTAAGTCCCGAAAATTTATTGTTCTTTTGTTTATTTTATTTGTATTTTTATTTGCATTTATAGATACCATCAAACAAATTTTACTACATAATTATCTTCCTGCATGAAAATAAATACAAATTATCTTTGTGTAGTGAACAGTTATAAGAGAATTATTGATGTTGTGAGTGAAATATTTTTGAATTGTGTTTTCCCCTCTTATTTACGTTATTTATTTAAAGTATGTCGTGTACTGAATACCATCTGGCATATTTATAAAAAATATTTTAGGTTTATTAAGCGCTTATTTGACGTATTTCTATGGGCAATTTGTCAAATAAACCTGTAATAAACCGAAAATATTTTTTATAAATACGGCGGCATCACTTTATTAAGTTGTATTAGCTGTGAGTAAAAGAATTGAATGCGGTAGGGTATGACTCTAATTCATAATATGGCTGATAATATTTTTTTTTATTATATGCAACAGAAAAAAAATAAGAAATTAAAGTGATGTTTATTAGATTTTTTTCAATATATAAGTGATGATTTTACACCCAAAGTTTCTGGCAACACTGAGGGTGTGTGTATAGGTATGTGTGTGTATCAGAGAGAAAGTGTTTATCTTCTCAAATGGCCTTGAGCAATGGCAAACGCATTATTTTTTTATTGCTTTTGCTTAAATAAATTTTGTTGCTTTTGTGAGAATTTTTGATTTTTTTTATTGTGTTTGTTTTGTTCTTTCTTTAATGGAAAAATCAGAAGATGGATGACTTTTGATGTTTAATTTTCTCAATAACATTTACATGTGTTTTTTTTTTGTATGAAATATCAAAACAAGGCACATATTTACATAGTACATATTTATGTATGTAGGTGTGTATGTACTTATGTACTTTTTAAATCTGTGACAATAAGGAAAAAGTGCTTAAGTCATATTTGACTGTTTTTCAGGAGAGCACTTTTAAGCGTTCAAGTCGATTTTCAGATATTTATTTCTTTTACATGTAAATTGGAAAATTCTCTGTTAATCTTTATTTTTTATACAAACATCGTTCTACACACTGTAAATAATACATTTAAGTTGAAATATACCAAAGTATAAGCTAAATTAAGCTATTATTCCAAATGAGATTAGAAGTCTTAAAAAGATAAGCCGCAATTCATTTTGCTATAACTTCTTGAAAAATCGCACAAATTAATTCAGATATTGACCAGGGATACTTTCAAATATGCAGATTACGGATCTACCATTAACTCAAAATTAGCTTATCTCGACTTAAGCACTTTTTCCTTTTCGCCACAGAAATTACAATAAAGATGAGGGTGACGTTGGCGGAAGTAATTAGCACGTTGACTACAAAACCGAAGGTCCTGGGTTCAATCATTGTATCCAACAGTCATTAAATAACAACAACACACATTTTTCTGATGTGCATTAGTGTCCCTTTTTATCAGTTGTTGTAGGAAAGTTCAAGTGATGAAGGCATAGTCACTGGTCACTGAACTATACCGACTTCAGCAGATACTAATCCTAATGTAACATCAGAGCGCCCTTCTTCGTTGTGTAGCAGAATCATCGGCGAAGTAAAATAATCAATGAAATGGCTACAAAACACAGCTTCAAAAAATGAATACGCTTCATTTAGCACCAGAGAGGCGCTGTGACACTGCATTATTAAAAACGAGCTAAAAAGCATAGTTGTAAAGGAATGAAGCTTTCCTCTATCACTCCCTTCACCACCTGTCTTCTCTATCACTATCCCTTTCCTAAGGAAGGTAACACGTAGCAATAGTAGTAGGCATTAATTGCCTGAGTGTTACTTCTCTTTATAAAAAAACTATTAGACAACATTTTGACGTAGATTTTTATTTCTTCTCCGTTTTTTTTAGTTGTTATAGGTTAAAGAAATCGGAATTTCCCTCTGTGTAATTCACATATGCATGCGTAAAACTACATACATAAGAATTAAGGGCGTATAATCAATATCATTTCATATAAAAAATTTAGATTAACCATACGCACAAGTTACATCTGAACGAAATCTAGTAGATTTCAGTCAAAATGTCTCTGCAAATTAATGTCGTTTTAATGTCAATTATAATGTTTATGCACCATAAAGTTTGTTTGAAAATTAAGATAATAATTTTTGTGTATGAAATTTGACGTTTAAGTTCTGCACAAGCTTCTGTATTGAGCACTTTTACGCCTACAGCGAAGTAATTTTTAATATAATATGGAAAGTCGCGATTTATACTGTTAATACTATAATAATGAGAAAATGCTTTTCTAATTTCGTAGTCCTTCAGCAAAGCACTTTTAAAATCTGAGTGGTTTTCTTAAACTTGTGCTTATTACAGTAATAGTTGTTATTTTCTTGGACTATATTATCTGAAGAATCCTAAATACCAACTTCAATAATTCATGATTCCAAATGATACACATAACTAATTTTAGTATTATAGTTTCCTGAAATTTTTTACAAATAAATTGAAACGTTGTTCAAATATATGTACCTCAAAATGGAGGGGCTTAAAAGTAAAGGGGCACAAGAGCCAAAATTTAAAAAAATTTAAGCTAAATGCAGCAATCAACACTTAACACTAATATGTATGTATATATCACTTTATGAAAATTCAGACCTGTATGATAATCTCAAACTGAAATATATTGACAGAAAGTTTTACTACTGACAGCAAATTAACAGGGAAAAAAACTTTGAGGCTTAATTACTCAGAATTTTTTAACGTATTTTTAATCCCCACTGAACAGCCTTTAAATTTATTTTCGTAACAAACTTGAAAAGAAACCCTTTTATTTTATAAAGAAGTATTTCACAATTTTTTGAAAACATTAAGCGCGTAAGTAAATTTAAGTAAAATTGAGATATTTATATTATAGCTGTCATAATAATATCAATATCTCAATTTTTCTTAAATTTACTTAGGCGTCTAATTTGTTGCCAAACATTGCAAAATTATTATATGTAAAATAAAAGAGTTTCTTTTCAAATTTGTTAGGAAAACAAATTTAAAAGCTGTTGGGCGATATCGAAATAATGCGATCGTTTTAAAGTTTATATAGATACATACAGACGTATTTAGTATATACACACATATGTATGAATGTATGTATGTAGGTATGTACATATGTATGTACATATATGCATATAATATTTTTTATGAAAATATGTATGCAAGATTGGTTTCAACTGATAGGTGTATTATTTTTATTTTTTTTCAAATTTGTTTTTCATTTAAACAATATCAAATAAACACTTACCTTTTGAAGTAGCCGCCGCAACAAATAATTTCAAATTAAATATGTATTTTCATGTGGGTGGATGCCGGTCGCACTTTTAGCAAATAAACATTTTAAGCAACAATAATTTGCACATAAATATTTTGCAAATATGTTTTTCTTTTTTTCATTAAATTTTTACCAATACATTTTTCTCAGCGTTAGATTTATTTTCCTTGGCAACCGGGATTTAAGAATAGTTTTGCATTAATTTTCACAACAAAATTGAATTGTTTAACCATGTGCATTTTTGTTTTTGTTTCCTGAAAAGAAAATAATGCCATCTTTATTTACCAACAAGCTTACATATTTCATTGTAATTGATTTTAAAAAATTTATAAAACATATTTAAAATTTAAAAATGATAAAATGAACATTAGCAAGCAAATCATTAAAGAAACAAATTTTTAATACACCAATGTTTTTTGGCATTTACATATATTCCAATCATATTTATGTATGCTGTTTGTTACACAAGCTCTTTTAAGATCTCATAAAGATTTTTCTCAAAAAAAATATTTAAAAAGACCCCCAAATACAAACAAAATACAAAAATAACACGTTATTTCTATAAAAAAAAACTTTTAGTGTCACTATTAATATACTAAAATTATGGTTTTTATTCTCTCTCAATTCACACAACTCAAAAAAACAACTTTGTACCGTTAATTTAAACAATAATTCGCACGGAGCACAACCGTTTACTTAAACGTTTCATGGAAAACTAAAAATTCCTTTCGATTTTAGCCAGTCAACAAACCAGCATGAATACTCACATACATCTATACATACATACTTGCAATTGCATGTAGATTAAGCAGAAATAAATAAATAAATAACAGAAAACCAAACAGTTAAAAAACCTAAAATATTCTTTATGTACATTAACAACAACAAGACTACCGCAATAATAAACAATGCGTAACAGAATAAAATTTAAAGAAAACAAAAAGGTAAACATGTGATTTTTGTTTTCATAAAAAACAAAACCATAAATAATACTACTGCTCTGTTATTTATTTTAACATATTATGTAGTTCGGAGAATTTTATGTTACAGTAACATTAAATTGCTGCTGTAAATATGAAGTGAAATATGTACATACATACATACATACATACGTCTGATTTGATTATGTTAAAAACAGTCAATGTTAGGAAATACCGTTAAAGAATCGGATATTCAAACAAATATATACCAGTGTCGCCAGTTTTTATTTACATGGTTGTTTTTTTATTCACTACTTTCATATATCGTCGACCCAGAATAGTTTTGCTTCACCGGCCATTCTTAAAAAAATTAGTTAGGTATGGAACATATATATTTTGAATACCCTCTTTCGGAATCAAAAAAGCGTTTCACGAAATTTATTATGGTTTCTGAGATACTAAGCATTAATTTTGCTCCATATCCATTATTTTTAGGTTTAATAAGTATTGTTTTGCTTTACACGCCACTGTTTGGCGATTGCGTCAAATTCTTCATATAAAAACGTACGAAGTAAAGTTAAATCTAGTTTTGCTTCATTTCTATAATGAATAATAAAAAAAGAATGTGCCGTAAGAAAAATTCAACGGCGACTGTTAAGCAAAAACATCATCACCCAAAAGCAGCCGCCTATTAAATGTTGTAATATAAACTTATTAAACACTAAAATAAAATAAAAGAAACCTTAATTATGCACGTTTGAGTAAAATAAAAATCATGTAATTTCATTCTTTATACACTTCAATTACTTGTTTTCTTGTGTAACTGTGTAAGCGGATCGATAGTTAAAAATATTACGGCGGCGGCTTTTTGGTCAGCCTTAAACAATCGACTTATTTCTCTGTACAGCAAGAAAAATAAACAAAACAACAAAATTCTAATTCACAGCTGTGACACAGCAGTTAAGTATACGTATGGAGCACAAAAAGCTAATTTTTGAAAATAAATTAAGAAACGTGATGTATGGAGCACAAAACGAATTTTTAATTTTACAATAAAGTAATATTAACTTCTAACTTAATTCATGAAAGTTCAAAAAATTTTACATTTTTCTTCAAAACATGCTTTAAACTCACTAGCATTTTCAGTACAACTGTTATGATAAGAAACAAACTTTTAACATTTTAACTTCAGATTACTGAATTTTTAATATTGTTGCATAATGTGGCAACTAATTGTGAAAAAGTTGTGAGGATTGCAAAATAGAATCACATAAATATGTTTGATGTGAAAAAAATTTTTTGTTCGAGGCTTTTTAAATTGTTGTATGTAAGTATTTGTGTTCACAATTCTCAATAGCCTTTGTAAAGTTTTTCTATAAGCATACGAAGTTTTTTAAGCTTTTCTGAAGATTTTTTTGGTTGAAGTCAATTGACGAGTTTCTTAATCAGAAAAGAAATGCATATATGTATATGTTGCTTAAGGCCGTTTCATACAAGTATTAATACTTTTGATGAAAATACATCCCTAATCTAATTTCTGTCTCAAAAATTTCAAAAGACAGTAACAACTCAACATGTCAGAGTTGCATTTTCCACAAAAGTATTAATACTTGTATTATAGTGTGAAACGCCCTTTAGCCAACAAATTAAAATTCGTTACAATTGAAATGCGCATAGGATCCAGCTAAACCCCTCAATAATCAATTTCAGTGTATTTTTAATAAAAAAAATATTTTACTTAATAAGTAAAATAATAATTTGGGATTATTAGTGCGTTTAAAAATTTTAAACTTAAATTTTAAAAATTCCCATAAAAACACCAATTATTAAAATTCGTTACATTGGGATAGGAGACGGCCACTAATCTTATAGAATACAAAGATATGTAAATATGTACATATACATTTTGTTATATTTTGTAACAAAGAAGTTTTGGACAGAAAATAAAATATGTATATAGTTGAAGATGTAGTATCGTATTTATTCAGACCCCAGAGTCGGCCGTTCCTGCCAAAGAAATCGAACAGAACCTTATCGCGTATCGTAAAACACTTCGCTAATGTACAATTTAATGAAATTTACTTACATTAGCGCCCATATTATTCGGCCATTTAAAGCAAGAACATTAGTTCTGGTACCTGCTAACTAGACGGAATATTTGAAAACAAAAAAACGATAACATTGGCACATGCTTGTGATAAAAATTCCGTTCCAACAAGAAAACGATAAAACCAATTTCTATATTCATTCTCAGCGACATGGGATTCCACAACCCTGAATTATGAAATATAGCAGAGACGCCAACCTATTTTGCAACTAAAAAGAACTAAAATTAATAGAAAAATTTTACAAGTTCTAAAGTGAAACAATGAAACACAAACATGTCTTTTGACTTTCGTTCTAAATTTTATATTTTACACGGAGGAAAATTTGGTGGGTTGATTTTCTTTAATTACATCATAATCAATAAAAATATTACGATTTTTAATATTTTGTAAGTTACTTATTTTTTCACTTTATATGACTCCATACACACACATGCATATTATATTTTTACCAGTAAATGTTTAAGTTTCACAACTTTATTCTTTAGTAGTCATTAAAACGAAAAAAAATTATTTAAAACAAAAATCACTAAATACAGCACATTTAAATGTCCATAGTCTCACCTCACCGTTCTCACATTTTCAATTTTCCAGTTTTATGTTTTCCAATTCCTCCGACAAACTCAAATCATCCTCCAATATTTGCTCAAAGTCTATAACAATTTGATTTTGCGATGGTATATAACGTGAACAATCAATTTTCGCTTTGGAAAACATTAGGCGTGAAGCACGATATTTTGGTTTATCCGCATATTTGTCCGACATGTAATATATTTTCGATATACCTGATTGTACAATTAGTTTGGCACACTCGTTACAAGGAAACAGTGTACTGTAGAGGCGGGTATTCTTGAGATTGGCACAATTTTTATTCAAAATTGCATTTGCTTCGGCATGGACCACAAACATTCTCTTATCATTCATTGGGTCAACATCATCCACTAAACTTTTAGCATCACTGACTTTATACCAAGGAAACTCATCATCTTCACATTTGCTGGGAAAACCATTGTAGCCAATGGCCACAATTCGATTTTCCTCATTCACAATAACAGCTCCTACTTGAGTTACAGGATCTTTGCTGCGTTGCGAGGACAGTACAGCAGTTGCCATAAAATAATCATCCCACTGTAGATAATCCACGCGTTTGCTATTAAATAAAGGTACCAATTTGGTTTGACTGCTAGTAGACGACATCGCGACAGCTAAAAGAAAAAAGCCACGAGATATAATTTTCTCGCACATATGTACTACATGTATGTATATGTTTACGAACATTTTAAACAAAATTTACAATATTCAGTAATAAATTCAATTCTATATTTTATATTTTGTTTCTTATTTTAGTGGTTTCTGCGAAATTAAATGGAATTTTATTGAAAAAAAAAACGGAAAATAGTAATATAATAATGAAACGAACTAATTCATTCATTCAAATGCTTATGAAATAGAGAACAATAATTTTAATCTCGTACATGTCTAAGCATTTTGGGCTCTAATGGGTATTGGATTTTGTTTGAGATGCAGATAGATGGAACGCATACGTGAAATATCCTTGCCCGACTTATTAACTTTAGGATTGAAGTCACACAACTTGGCAATGCGTTCCCATTCGGTACCAGGTTCCATGGCTCCACCATTTTCTAATGCAGCTGCTTGCTTTTCAGCACTGCGGGCAGCAGATTTTGTTTTAGCAATTGATTCTTCGGTTTGTCTCAGCCAATCTTCCAATTCCTTTTTGGCTTGGGCTCGCAATTCTTCCTTTTTGTGTTCCTCTTCACGATCTTTTTCTTCCAGACGTTGTTGCTGTTCTTCTCGCCATTTTCGTATCTTTTCGGGTTCAATGCGCGATGGTGGTGGTCCAGAAATGGGATTTACGTCATTATTGTCCCCTCCAATCATTTCAAATGAACCTGTAGATGACTCCAAGCCGCCACTATTGGCAACTAATTCATTCATGTCACTTCCCAACAAACCAACATCGTCACTATCTGCAGTAGCTTTTACACTAGAATTAGCATTTATTTCAGCTTCCAGGTCTCCCAAAATTGATTTCTCTTGAGCCAAAAACTCGGCAGCAGGATCGACTTCTTCACTTAAATTTGTAGGAGCAGCAACAAAATCATCTCCGAAGTCCATATTGAAAAACTTAAGATTTGAAACGATTATTCGTTGTTGCAAAATGATGACACATCATTTTACGTTGCATCAAAATGAAAAAGAAAAGGGGCGTATTATTTAAATTATCTTTTAAGAAAATTACCAATTAAAATTTTTTAAATGATTGTACATACCAATTGTATGATAAATAGTTTAAATCTTATAGAATTTTCTGAATTTCACTTTTTTAATTCTGGTGTTTTTTTGTGACTTTCCTATTTTTCTATTCTATGATTTTTTATCAATTCATTTTGTTCCCTCTTTACATGTTTTTTGGCACATTAAATTTATGTAGCAACGGCCGAAGCTTTATTTAGAAAAACGCAATGTAGCGTTTTAATTTTTATAAATTTTTAACCCATAACTTAACAATCACAAATTTTCTGAAAAGTATTAACATATTTGAATACATATAAAAAATATATTTACTGCAAATATATTAACATAATAAGCACTATCAATAATAAATAACATGTACATCATATATAAACAAGTCGATTTATCAATGTGTAGTAGTAAAGTAGCAAAACAAAAAAGCAACACATTTTATGAAACAAAAAAAAAGCATCAGAATGCATTTTTCTATTTATAAGTATATGGACGGTCCCATTCCATAACATGCTAAGTCAACATAGCATATTATGATGGAAAAAGCATTTCTGAGTTCATCGTTTATTAACTTAGATTCTGTAAAATGTTTATGGTAATAGGACCATTCTATCAAAGACCATTCTAAAAAACTCCCTTTTAAATTGTTTTAATAAGTGCACTTAGCATGATTTAGTTTAAAACTAAGTAGTCAAAAAACAATTAATTTAATTTTTTTTCCACCTAAAACATGCTAAATGTACTTAGATGACCACTATACATAGGTAAGAAAATACTACCAGATTGATGCTAAGTCTACTTAGAGGACAATCTTAAGTATTTTAAGTCACTTTAACTATGATCTACATCAAATTTATACAGTTCAAATAAATTAAAAAAATTATATTTCAATTATTATATGATTACAAAAATTCTCAGGTTTCTATCTCATAACATTCCCGAGATATCATCAATAAACTTTGATAACGTTTATCTCAAAACTGGCTTTTTTTACTTAGCATGTTTTAGAATGGTGCCGTCGATATATATTTCACGTTATGAAACTATGTGCTGTATTTGCTATGTGCATATGTATTTGCGAAAATTAAACAAATTTTTTTCAACACGACCACATGATGTTCATGTACATGTCTTCAATAAACACACCCAAACATATGCACAATATTGGCTGTTTAATTTGCGATGAAAAACAAAATTTTGTTTAAATAAAATTTATACATAAAAATGACACATTGACTCATTTATTGGTCCTCAACTGGTTAAATGGATATAACAAGATGTAAAAACGACCAAAGGAAAAACCAAAACAAACAAGCACATGTTAAAAACGAAAGTATACTTCAATGCAGACAACGAAGCCGATCCGCTGAGCCGGCTAACAGCCGCAGCCGGCAATTTTCAACGAGCAGAAGCCGCCTTTATTTAATCAACGGAAGAGTATGTGGCCGCTTCCTTTGGCATTTTCAAATTCTAAGTTGTTAATTTAAATGTATTTGATGTTTTATTTTATTTTCTTTCTTCAGTTATATTAAAATCACAAAATATAACAAAAATTAAATTGAATTGTTAATTTTTCAGGAAATTTGTGGTGTAATCGAATTTTTTAATACACAATTGCAAAACTAGAATTTCCTAATGTGGGCACTTTCAAAGCATAATTTTAAAAATTTGCAGCAACTAAAATTGCAAGTCTGGACGAGTACTTATTATCGTCATCAACAATCACTCTACAAATATTTAGTTTGTATTGTGTTTGACGGTTCTTACAAGTGACATACATTCTGACAATTTTACACTTTATTGACAAGTGTAATGGTTATTTGTACCAACACATTGTCACCAGGTAGCAGCGAAGACGCAGATCAGTTTTTTTTAATTAAAGCTGCCCGGAAACTTTAAAAATCGTTTACGAAAAATAAATAAATGAAATAATAAATTTAAAAAATATGTTTAAAAAAATTTCAACATGAAAAATATTTTATTGAAATAATCTCTGTAAAGAAATTGAAAATTATAATATTAAAATATTATGAAAATTTCTTAGTCCTCGTCCATACAGTGAAACACAAGGCAGATTCATTTCCAGGTAGTATCAGGATTACAAAAACAATGAAAAAATACAACAATGAAAAAAACAACATGGGTTGTAGTTCATCAAAAACTTCAAAAATAGAATTTGTTTAACATAACAATAATAAAAATTATTCACATAACTTTGAAAATATTTCTCCGCGGCAGCTACCACTAACAACATTTGCAACGTTTAGCACTTCTCACAATTTTTTAATAGTTTTTTTCATATTTATAAATTTGTTTTCACAGAATTTTTTTTAATAAAATATTTTTCATATTGAATTTTTTTAACATTTTCTTTTAATTTCTCTTTCGTAAAAAATTTTTGAAGTTTCCGATGAACTTTAATTTGAAAAAAAATAGCTCAGCTGAATTTTCGCTACTACCTTGTGAATGTGCCTTGGTGAAACATTTGCTGCGAAACTTTTTTGATTTCTCCTTTGAAAGCTTAATACATTTTCTCATACATTTCTCACGAGAATGAGCGAGAATGACGTACTCAACAAGAACTTCGTGTACATGAAACAAATTACCCTTTGCCATTCCTCTTTCCCCTCTCGTCTACAAACTCAAATGTTTTGCAGCAAATGTTTCACTGTATGGACGAGGACTATGGACGAGGACTTAACGTTGCAACATTTTGCTAGTGGAAGTTGCCGCGGAGAAATTTTTTCAACTTTAAGTGAATAATTTTAACTTTTATTTTGTTAAACAATTTATATTTTTGACATTTTGGCTCAACCAAAAAGCCATGTTGTTTTTTTATATTATTGTATTTTTGTTAAATTGTACATACCTAGAAATAAACGTGCCTGATTTATACCAACAAATCTCGTTTTTGTTTGTTTTTTATGTACCTGATTTAAAACCAGGACAATACGGAGAAACCACACACAATTTTTTTGCTATGTCACTTTGGTATGATATATGCCCTACAAGAAATGAATGACTGAAACTAACACAAACAAGATTTGTTCACTAACACATTTGCACTAATTTTACATTGAATTCAATACTGACAGTCAATTGACTAGTCATTTGATCGGAATTTTTGATAGATTTATTTATTAATTATAGCTGCCCCACTCTAGCATATATATTAGAATGGGACATCTAATGTACATATGCCAAAACTTTTAAAACATCGAGTTTTATTTAAAAAAAATACAATTCATTGTCTGTGAAAATTAAAATTTATAAGTGTTAAAAAAGATATGTAAGTAAAAATTTAATAAAAGAAATTTACAAAATTTAATTTAATACATTTGTTTTCAAAATTTTAGATATTTGTTAAAAGCAAGAGATTAAAAGGTGTGAAGAGGGCTAGATACCGCCTAGGTTATTCTGTTTTTGCTGAACTTATCTTTCGTTTCAAATATTTTATGTGCTTTTATACTTTTAAGTGACTTTTTATAATAAAAGAAAAACAATTAAAATAATAAAAATTATATTTATTGTCAGTATATCAATAATGTATGATTGCTCAATTGTGGGGGATATATTATTCAATTATGTTCAGTCAAACTTGAGTAATATTTATGCTATCATTGATTACTAAAAAGAACTAGAGTGAGCAGTTCAACTATATGTTATATTCATTAGTTAGAGAGAGATGCAACATCACACGTACACAGAACTTTCCATCACATTTTTCATTTTGCCTTTAATAATGTGATAGAAACTTTGTTCTACGCAATGATGAATATATCCTGCTTGACTTCCGATCAAATGAGCAGTCAATTGAATGTTGTGTTCTTGTAGGGTGTACATACCTGCCTGTTGTGTAAATCCAGTCTATTTAAAAATGCTCGATTTAAAAAAATTAAATCCACTAATAGCGAATTTTTTTCAGACTCTTTTGTAGTTTTCAATTTTTTAGAGCTTGAAATATCATATATAAAATAATGTATAATACTATGTTTCCATTGGCATGATTTAGACAAATCATAATGATTTGAGCAAATCATGTTAATTTATAATTGATTGACTATAAATTTTGCATATGGATAAATCATCTCAAAGTATTCGATTTATTTTAAATTATATAAAAAATTACTCTTTTTTCGAACTGCAACCCTTATCCATTAATAATGATTGAAAATTCAATTTACTCAATTTAAAATTTCAAGTACATATGGATAAAATTCACATTACGGCTGCTGCGCCCTTCGAAATGATTTACTTAAGGCTGTGATACACTATCATACACAGTCGTTCGATCTGTCAAAAAATCGTGTGAGATACATTTTGAGAGCTGCATTTCGCGTTATTTCTTTACAAATGCAAAACAATTAATAATAAAAATTATTTTAAATAGCAAAAAAAACTTGCATTTGCTTACATTAGTAAAACCAACATGTTTTTGCATCTTTTTTGTGTAATAGTGTGACACCTATAAGAGATTTTGTTGCGATTTTTTTAAGTGGGGTAGAATTCAGTCAGATTTTCTATTGAATGAATCGTACGACTGTGTATGGTAGTGTATCACGTCCTTTAAGCCTACCTGATTTAAAGCCGGTAGAAACATACTTAAAGACATACAAAACCTGTGGAAACACAACAAATTTAAATACACAGCTAAAAATTAAACATTTTTCTGCTTCGATATATCGAAATAGCGATGTTTTAAATATATATATATCGATACTGTTAAAACACCGATGATATATCGTCGGGTGGTTACGGGTTTGCCGCACAGTATATTAAAAATACATTATTACAGCGGCAAACCAATAACCATCCGATGATATACTGATACATTTTTTCCATTTGCCTATCTCTAGCCGCCGCCAAGGCTTCTTCAGCGCAAGTCAACTTTTAGCCACCGTCGTAGATATTTTTGGTCAGCCGCCGCTGCCGGCATATCTGTATCGGCTTCGTTTTCTGTGTACAATTTTCCCCTTAAAATTTCTTTAAACTTTTTTTTTAAACAATTCCATACTATTAAAAATACTAAAATATAAAGTAACAATGTGATAACCTTTCACGGAAATCGAAACACTACTGTATATCTATTAATTCTTAGAATTTTTTTTTTTGTTGGAGCCAAACACGTTTTCCATTAACAAACATAATTATTTGATCAAAGTGAACCATTTTCATGGCAATTTTTCCGAAATGAACATTTACTTGTTTCTTGAAAATACATTGGTAATATTTGTACTTACGATTTACACTGAAGTTTTAAAATGTTTTTTTATCTAAATTTTAACGTTTTGTTGAGAATTGGAAAAATAATTTTTACTTACAAGTGGAGTGATTGATAAATTTTTCCGGCGCAAAAAAAGCCGCTTTTTATGATACACACAAAAGCTAGTTATTATGAAATTAAAGAAATGGCAGGGATGCATTCATTAACTAAAAAAGTGACGTCCAGTAAAAGTCTTTCTTAAATATTTTGACTGAAAATACAAAACTAATTAATATCTATATTTGTTATCATTAAATAAAAGATTTTTGTGTGATATTTTAAATAATTAAAGAGAAATCCTTCAAGCTGGTTTTGAAAATCAATAAAATTCCATAATGGCCGTTTCTACATAAAGCATTACTGACAATACATAATTTTTTTTCTTTCAACTTCTTCCTTTTTTTTTCTCTGACTGCCATATTTTTCTAAAATGGCGCTTTGCGACAAGACGAAGTAAAAAATAGTGCATACATTTTTATAAAAATAACAACGAAATTGGTAATTAAATTGAGAAATACTTGCATAATTATCAAGTGTAAATAGTGTTTAATATATAAAAAGTAAAAAATTTAGGAAAAATGTTAAATAAATGTGAAAATTTTAATCGCAAAAAATGACAATTAAAAGTGATAGACGTGATTGATGATAGACAATTTAACAAGAACGCGATACACATACATACACAAACACCTTCAACATAAAATACAAAAAAAGACCCTAAATAAAAAAAAAAACGAAACGAAAAAGAGGAGGACAAGTACAATTTTCATTTATGTAGTAGAAGAAAAACGTCAAAAAAAGTTGATAGTAGGAAAAAAAGATTCACAAAAGAAAAAAAGGGTGCCAAGACGGCGGGCAGGTTATTGTTAAAATACTAAAATTATAATTTTTCTTCATTTCTGAAAATTTCGGAATAATTATACAGCAAAAAAATAGGTAAGTTTTAAAAAAATATTTAAATTTTATGTAATGATGAAATGCTTTTTTTCTCATGTTTGGTTTTTTATGTTTTTGTTTTCAGTTCTCCGTGCAGTGTGTACATATTTTTTTTAAAGCGTGAGTCACCATGGACCCAAATTCGAGTCCCTGGCCTTATGCCTACAATCGTATAGTACCGGCGGCAAGTAGTACAACGTCGGCCGAAGATTTTCAACATCCACATTTAGCCTCGAGTGCACAGTCACTACTTTTGCAGGCACATTCTAATATTGCGGCAAATATTGCAGCCGGTGGCGGTAGCTTTGTATCGCCTTCGCCCATAAGTGGCTACAATCCTGTTTTCCAACAAATATATCATCATGCGGCCGCTGCCAGTGCTGTACAACCTAAACCTGCCCATTATGCATCTTCGGCTGTAAATACACCACATCGCCAATTACAAATACCCGCCACTTTGGATAAACAATTGACCTCATTCCAAAATCAAGCTGCTATAGCTGCGGTCTCTTCGGCCGCCGCCGCCGTAGTCAATAATGCTGCAGCCGCAACTAATTATTATGGTGAAAATTCATCATCAAGTGGTGCTTCGCCCTCGCCCACCACCTCAACCATTACACCAACCACCTTAAGTTGGAATACTCCAACTATGATTTCAAACACCTTCTTGGCCATGCAACAGCAACAGCAGCAACAACAGGCTCAGCAGCAGCAACAAAGCCAACAGCAACAGCAGCATCAGCAACAACAACAGCTCAATCTAGCTGCGGAAAAGGTGGTGAGTAGTAGTATGTAGTCAGAGTTTAAGGAAAAAAAACAATATCGAAAACGAAAACATATCATATGATAAAATACATACATACAATATATTATCTCATATGATTTTTAACGAGACGTCGTCGTATCACTTCATCCATTAACATATTTTTATTTTTGTTACTGCTTACAATTTTTCTAAAACTCAACTAACTTTTTTATTTTCATACTTTCGATCATTAACCAAAGAAAACGACAATATACGGGTATGTACTGCATTCCACGTTAAATTAAAATTATTGAATTGCCATAGAATAGTTATTGGAAATATGTATTTATAAGAATAATGCTATGGCAATTCCGAACGATTTAATTTCACGTGGAATACAGATCATACACGATACGATTATGAAGAAAGAGAACAGTAAGGTTGAGTTTATTAATTTTGTTAAAAGAATGTATTTAATCGTAACTTTTATAGTTTGCATTTTAACACTTTACAAGTTCAAAGATTCAATTTATATATTTTGTTTATAAACTTCATTTGCAAAAAGAACTACATACATACATACATATGTACATATGTATATCTCTGTACAATATTAATTTTTTTAAGCAAATTTTTATTCAGTTTCGTATAATAGGTTTGGTTTTTAGTGAAGAGCTATAGTATTTCAAGATTTTGGTTTTAGAATAATTTTGTTTGTAAAAGTTGTGTACAAAACTTTCGACAAACTTTAACGATATCCTCCTTTCATTTTACAGTTTAAAGACAATCTCTTTGAACTCTGGCATCATAACTATGGTCTTTCAGCTACTTGAATCGAATAATTTTTATAAATAAGGCTGTAAATATGTACTGCCATATTTAAAAAAATAATCTGCCTTATCGTGGTTGGCGTATTTCAAATGCGACTACGACAGTTTGTTACTAGATTAAAGAAAAACTGTAGAAGTTTTCTTTAATATATTACAAAATCGTCGTAGTCGAAGACGAAATACGCCAATCACGATAAGGAGGAATAATTACAAATTTGATAAACGCAAACCCATACAAATTTATGATTTTTATTATCGTTTAATGGACAAACGTAATATCGTCAATTTTATATTGATCTGTTCAATATTAATTATTTTGAGATACAAGGACTAATAGTAAAAAGTTGACTCATTATATTTTTGAAATCGATTTTTTTATAGAAGAACATCTAAAGCATCGAAAAATTCAAGATTTCAAGAAAATTACGAGTTTTAGGAATTTTATATATTAAGAAGTTATTATTTTTTGAAATTGTTTTTTTTTGTATATTACGATAGAAGAACATCTAATGTACCGAAAATGTAAAAACTTCGTTTTAAAAAATAATGAGTTGGGGCTTTACTATATAAAAGTAACGATATATATGTACATGCATACATAAATATACATATGTATGTATGTATGTATGTATGTACATATATTAAAAAAAATTATTATATTATTTTTTCTGTCGATACCGTGACAAGACCCATAATTTAATAAATAATACGAAAATTTACTTTTTTTATTTTAAATTGTTGAATGAACGTATTCAAGGTGTATATAACTAGGTGACAGCGCTACTTCAGCTGATAATTTTTTGCTTTATGTGTTTTGTAGCTAACGAATGTCAAAAACTTCGTTTTGTTTTGGTTTTGGTACAATTATTTTTGTGCTTTTGACATTCTTCGGTTCTTTAGACAGCTATGGTTGCTGTATGTTTGTATAAGAAATCCTTACGCAGTCACCTGTATAATTACACCATGAAAGTATTATTGTGACGTCGTCAAACAAGCAAATAGTATTTTATTTTAAAGTTAATAGCCTTTAAGAGACATCCTCTATTAAAATTCATGTTATTTTCACTGGATTGAAAAATTTTTTATAAAAAAATGGTAATACATTGATTGTAAAGACTACAGATGTGTTCATAAAAATAGCAGTGGGGGTAACTAACATACTAACTATTAGACGTTTTATATTACCGACTTGAAAACGGAGCTATATTAAACTAATAACAACAATGGAACAATTAAAATTCAAAAGAGAATCTTGTGAAATCTTGTTTGTGTATAATGGTACTTCAGACTTTTGAGATCACTGGAATTTGATGATTATTCAGACCTCAGCTCAGATCATAAGGCTCACTTAACAAAGAAAATTGTTAAAATTTGTAATATGTACAAAAATAATGATATAGAGGAGTTGTTTAAATTCTTCCATAAAACAAACGATAATGTAACGCTGCTCTACGTGGAGGGGAACTTGCATCTTAAATGATAATTGTTCTAGGTTAGGTTAGGTTATCAGGCTGCTGGTAAGGAAGGGTGAAATTTTAGAGACTAGCTCACTTGGGTCCAATACAATGATCCCTTTGTGCTACCTGTTAATTGAAGGGAAGATAGTGAGAGAGGTGATAGGGAAATGATAGTGATAGAGAAGACATGTAGGTGGTGAAGGAAGAGATAGAGGAAAGCTTCATTCTTTTACAACGCTGCTCTTTGCACATTTTTTGATATTGCAGTATTGCAGCGCCATCTGGTGTCAAATGAGGCGTATTAAATTTTGAAGCTGTGTTTAGTAGCCATTTTATTGGTTATTTTAATTCGCCGATGATTCTGCTACACAACGAAGGAGGGCGCTCTGATTATACATTAGGATTAGTATCTGATGAAGTCGGTGTAGTTTTTAGTGACCAGTGCCTTATGCCTGCATCACTAGATCTTTTCCCACAACAACTGATACAAAGGACACTAATGCACATCAGAAAAATGCGTGGTGTTGTTATTTTTAATGACTGTCGGAGACCGGGCTCGAACCCAGGACCCGGTTTTTGTAGTCAACGTGCTAACTACTTCAGCCAACGCCACCCTTGTTTTGTTCTAAATGTACCATGAAATTGGTTAGGAGTGTTTTCTAATCAATAGAGCTGAAGTTAACACACGGTGTACTCAGTCTCCTGACCTCAACTCTGCTGGAAATTTGTGTTAAGGTGTTAAAAACATTTTAATGAAAATATGTGGCCTTATCAATTGCAATAACAACCTCTATCTTATATGAGGTCTTCAAGCTTTTATTTAGTTTTTATTACTTACTAGTATATGAAAAGAGGAACCAGAAACCATTGAACATATTGTCTGTCACTGCCCGAAACTGCAACGACATAGGCTTAGATGGCTGAGCAGGCGTTTCCATGAGAGCATTACTGATATCGCGAAGTGTAAACTAGAGGACATCAGGCGCTTCATCATGGGAATTCAGTGGTTTAATGACGGATAAAAGAGTAACTTCTGGGTAGAAATATGGGTAAATATTACTTTTAATGGGCAATAGAAGGGAATCACAATGGACCCAATTTGGTCTCCGAGTGGAGGTGCATTTTTGAAACCACCCTTCCTAACCTAACCTACTAGTATATGAACCATACATATTTAATGAATTTTATTTAATCAAAATATTTTTCTAATTCCTTTAACATCAACAAAGCTTTGAATATTGCAATCATTAGCGATCTAATCGATTAAATAAATTTTGTATGTATATATTTTGTTTTTGTAATTTAAATTTTTTCCATATAAAATTTGTCCACGCTTGGCGTTGCGTTTTACAAAATTAGGCCCTTAATTAATGTACTACAGAGTTAAACGTTATATTTATATGAACACAACTGTATACTACATACTACTTGCATAAATCTGAAAAAAATCAGCATAAATGCTTCTATTTTATCATACATACATGGTTTAAATAATCTAAATTTAATTATGTACATTATATAAACAGTATAAAAATTCTTTTAAAAAGAGTTTTTACGTTATTTGGCAATTAACTTCTTAATATTTGGCCATGAAAAAATTATTTGTTTTTTTTTTAACACAATTCTATAATTTGTATGAAACGCAAAACTGAATTTTAGCTATTTGTTTATAAAAGACAAAGCAAAACATAAAAATAACATATGTATACATATACATACATATGTATGTATGCGTAATTATTTATAAGAAAATTAAAAACAACAAAATCTATTAAAACATTTTTTTAACTTGCAAAAATAGAGTTTTCATAATATTTCGACGTTTTGTGGTCGAGGGAGTTAATTCTGACTTTGAAGTCCATATGTACGTGTGGGTGTGTGTGTGTGTGTATGTATGCATGTGTGTATCCTGCCGGAAATTCCGTTAACTTTAAACTAACTTTAAGCTAACTATTTCGCAACTAGTGCTGACTGACACTTGCATTACTTTCCAATGGAATCAACTAAATATTTTAACATTGCGATGTCCTAGGGTGTAGTCAATTGTCTCATTCTGCATTACTTTTCAACCTGTTAGTCAAACAATTTATAAAAAAAAATGCGCTAATACTCAGCTAAGATACCACCTAAAATAATAACAGCGAAATGTCAATATACAATTGAAATAAGTTTCAAAGTAGCTGATAGTAAATTTGTTGCCTCTCACCAAAATCCGATTACGTACTCAACTTAAGAATTAAATTTGGGTAAGTTCTGTATGACAATGAAGTTAGCTTTTAGTTAGTCTAAGAAAAGTTAACTATAAGTTGATTATTTTTGTAGTCAATCACATTTTTCTCCGACAGGATATGTACATATGTATGTAAACATCTCATAACTTAAGAACGCGTCAACGGATCGGAATACCTGACTCAGTCAGAATCGAATATTCGTCTACGAGAGTTTTGTTCTAGATTAAAGGAAACGTGTACAAGTTTTCTTTAATCTAGTATAAAATTTTCGTAAACGAATATTCGACCCGACATATTTATTAATTTATTTTTAACCACATATCAAATGGTTGTTTTCAACAAACTCATTACTTTTTTGGCTCAAGCCGAATACATGTTTTTTTTTTATTACATTTAAGGCTTTTCAAATAAAAAAAATGTTATTAAAAATAACATTGAAATAAAATAACAAAAAAATTAAGTTATTTAACCTTTTTCTTTTCAAACCATATACAAGTGATTTTAGTCACTGAATAAAAAGCACTTTTTAACTACTTGTGAAGTGAGTTATTTTCACACCGAAATTTCAGATTTTTATTGCACCAAAAATATGATTTTTATTGCGTTAAAAAAAGTCAAAAGCAAACCACTTCATTCCAATGACACGTCAATGTAAAATTCATTGGTTTTTTTTACCCAAATTTGAAGTGGTTTGATTCAATAGATGTGGTACTTTTTCTATTTCTTTTTTCTCACTTTTTTTGCTGGGGCCATTTCTACATTATATCTGAATTTAATGTCTGAAGGATTTCATTCACTAGGATAAATAATCGTACATACGACTTAAGAAAATACAACTAATGATTTGTTATTGTCTTTTAAAAATTTTCATAATACTTATATACCAGTATTTACCATCATTTAATATGTGATTTAAATGTTTCTGTCATTTTTGTTTCTGAAGAAGCACTTGATATTTTGGGCGTAGAACCGCTGACCTTTTTAATTGTAAAATGTTTATTAAAGTAGAACAAGATTTCATAAAGAAACAAACAAAAAAAAGAGAACCTATTCTCTCTCAGTTGAGTATCGTTTTAAAAATACAGATAAAAGCGGTATTTTTATATTGAAATTGTAATACGGTACTAAGGTAACACTGTACATTTTCAATGTAAAACTGTTCTTATCTGTCGTTTTAAAACTCAGCCGGCCAAAGTGGCACCAGAGTGCCAAACTTCAATCGGCATCTTGTGGAAATTAATATACATAAGCGAATACATTTGTCTCGGTGGTCAGGTGTTTTAAAACAATACACCAAAAAAAAGTTTATACCTGAGTAGACCCGTAAACAAAAAAAAAAATATTAAACATTTCTACTCGTCAACAGCAATTATCTAATACTCAGGCACATGTAATCTCATTTTCGAACAGATAAGGTCCAATTTCTTTAGCATTTTATTTAAGTGAAATCGACAAACAATTACAGAATAAAGAGAAAGTAGTTTTGCTTTATTCCGAAAATTACGAAGACGATGTGATAGGTTACACACAAACCAAAAACAAAACAAGAACAAAAAATTTCTTTTTCATACAAAAATGTACTACATATTTACGAGAAAAAAATAAACGCGTATAAACTCTTGCATTTACTTCTTTTTTGGAAAATGCATTGAAAACCAACACCTAAGTTGTTTTCGTTTAATTTTTGTTTTGCGTGTAAACTATCACATGTCGCCTCATTTTTCAGAATAATTATTTTATCGCTCATTTACTCAATCAACGACGATAACTCAAAAAACCAGTTTGCCAGAAAACGAGTTTGAAATTTTCAATTTACATATAAAGGATAAAGAAAATTAACGGCCTGAATTTTACAATGACGTGTCATTGGAAGGAAGTGGTTTGCGTTTGAAATTTTTTATCTCAATAAAAATCATGTTTTTGGTGCTATAAAAATCCGAAATTTTGGGTGTGAAAATAATTCACTTCACAAAAGTAGTTACAAGAAATGAGTAAAATCACTTGTATATAGTTTGAAAAGAAAAGATGGTTAAATAATTTAATTTTTTGTTATTTTATTTTATTATTTTAAAGAATAAAACCTTTTTTGATTTGAAAAGCCTTAAATGTAATATAAAAAAAAAATACTTGTATTTGGTTTGAGCCAAAAAAGTAATAAATTTGTTGGAAACAAAGTAGTGATTTAAAATTCCATTTTATATGTATATAAAAATAACTTCTTTAACATCTAAAAATATGCATTAGATACTTTCGAAGTAATTTAAAAGTGGTTCGAAAGGAAGTACTCCTTTTATTTTTTGCTTGGTTACGTCACATAAAAACAAAAATATTCCATTCAAAGTCAATGTAAAATTGTAATTTATATGTATGTATGTATGTGTCATTTTAAAAAGATCAAAAAATAGTAGAACCAGTTATATTTTTCGAACCAATATTTGTCAACTTTGGCTGTGTGATTTTGTATGATTTATGAGGAGTCAAAGAGGTAGTTTTTATTTAAGACCATAGCCATGGCCCTGATGTTATTAACAGTAATTTTTTAAATGTTTTTTTGGCTGACACTAAACGATTTATCGCGTTCCTTAAACCGAAATTTCACAAACACAACAGCAAAACTAAACAGGATTTTAGGGTTGCGGCAAATCGATTAATCGGTGGGAACGAGACATAAACCTGATCGAAATCAAGAAATAATTTATCCGAAATTGTGCTGCTTTTAGCCGAAATTGTGTTGATTTTTTTCCTATTCTGCAGAAGAAAATGAAACACAATAATAATGTATACGAGGGTCAATGACCCACACTCAGTAAATTTATGAAGGTTTTTATATAAAAAGTTACTTTATTTTTGAACATAGTCTCCTTTGAGTTCTATACACTGGGTCCAACGTTAGTCTAATTTTTTTATCACTTCTGAAAAATATATTATGTCGAGGCCTTCAAAATAGGCATGTTTTTGTGAGATTATTCGTCGTTGGAGTCATTGCCATGGAAGTTGTACTTGCATTTGTGGTCGATTGTTAGCAAACGCGTCTTTCATCTTGCGGAAAGCTTTCTCATACTTCCACAATCTCTCTCACTTTCAATCTCCGATTGCATAAAATCATATCGTGAATTTTTTGAATTGTTTCGGATGTAGAGACTTCATTCAACTGGGCGTCCGGAACGTTTGGCTTGTACGGCCACAATTAAATTCAGTAAATCACTTGTTTACCATTAAAATTGATGGCAACTGACAGTTGCCTCTTGGCAGAGCAGTCTTGCCATTTCAATTAAGAGGCGGGAAATTTAAAAAGACAGTGAGTTAATGACCCACCCTCGTGTATACATACATACATACTAGTCCTGCAAATGTTGTTTTACGCTCAATTATTTCCTTTTAACTAAAAAAAACAAAAGAAAAACCTACCGGGTATTGACCCAAATATGTAATAAAAATTTCAGCTCCGCAACTCGTATAGTTCCAGAGATCATGCGTTACGAACAAACACACACTACGGTTTTATACATAGTACATATATAGATATCTTAATATTATAAAGCTAAAAGTTTGTATGTTTTATGTTTGTAAGATGTAATCCCCGGAACTGCCAGTCCGATTTTAATTTTTTTTTTAACAAAATGAAGAATGGAGTTCTCTAGCGGACATAGAATATATAAGGTTCAACTAAAGTGCTTAGGATAGGACCACGAGCGCTACGCCCCCCATAGCCAAAAATATTGGGCCTAATTACGAGTGTCGTATTTCGACCACGACCACGACGAATTTGTACTAGACTAAAGAACATGGCAATATTTTTTCTTTAATCTAGTACAAAATATTCGTAGCCGAAAGTGGCTTTTGCGTTTGCTACGCAAATAGAAAATTTTAATAGAACCAAGAGGACAAAGAGAATAACTGCCACTCCGAAATATCTAAGCAATTATGATGAAATTTACATCATAGATCAGTGTAAATAAAACACATAGGGTGAGGAAAATAAAATAACTGAGGGTGAGATAGCGTTTGCCGGGTTCAGTTAAGTTATTTTATAAAAGGCGTTATATAACATATATTTTGCTTTACCTATCAGTTTGTATGCCTTTTTTTTTAAAGAAAAGCTTATTTTATGCACATGAGTGCAGAATTTAAATTTATTATCTAAAGTTCTTCAGTATTAAAACAAAAAGTTTTAATTAAAATTTTTGTTATGTAAAACCTCGTATTGTCGGTATACTTATTATTTCAAAGTTATACATACATAATATAATACATATATATATATATGTACGTACATATATACATACATACTTACATATGTACATATGTACACGCACATATGCTTGCATATGTATATACATATGTACATACATATGTACATATATTAAGTATAGCCGTTTGTTGTCAGCATACATACATCATGACCATACATACGAGAGAATACAAACATATACTCACTCGTATATATTATTGTTATTTGAAATAACAAGAAAACAAATATACTTGGCTTTATAATTCACCCATTCATGACAATAAACTATAGAATACAGCACGATAAAGTGAAGTAAATTGAAAGAAATAGCAGATGAACAAGACGTCAGAGGTGTTATTTAGGGGGTGGTTAAGAGAGGAGGGGTGATCATCACACACAAAACATAGAAAATATGTACATATGTTCATTCGTACATATGATATGTATGTTATGTTGTTCGTCAGTGCTATACACAACTATTGTATTTGTTATTACTACATACATTCGTCGATGTATGTACACAAAATTGTTGTTACAATATTATATTCCTTACTGTTCTCTGACAATTTACACACATCCGCTCATTCACATATTCAAAACACACATATCCTACAAACAACCCGCACACATAAACATTTAAACACTGCCACACGCACTCCATTTATACGCCATAGCTACCATTCATATGCACATACAAATGTATTTACATACATGTGTACGTACATTTGTACATGCATAACATTTAGATATCTTTTACATTACATTACATTACATACACTCACCTTATAGCATATAAATTTTTACATACATACATATACAATACTAACAATGCATTTACATAAAATATGTACATTTATGTAACTGTACATACATATATAAATTTTTCTCTATATTTTATACACTTTTTTTACTTTATATGACAAAAATTTTAATAACTTAAAACTAAAACAAAATCAATAAATTTCTCAAAAATATCTTAAAAACCAAAACTTTTAAACACAAAAACAAATCTCTCTACACAACTGCTCCTCCTCCTCCTCCTCCAACTCAACTTAAAAATATTTAAAAATAAAACTACTTCTTTTTGTTAACAAAAACAAAAATATGAAAAAAAATAAATAAAAACCAAAAATAATAAAATCAAATTAAAACTAAAAACAAACAAAAAATCATTGAGTAGCAAATCAAACAAGAAAATACACAATGTACTAAGGCTCAAGTTAAAGCCTACAATGATTTGTTATACCTCACACAATTACAACAACAGCAACTGCAGCAACAGCAGCAGCACCAACAACAGCAACAGCAGCAGCAACAGCAGCAGGAGGAAGAGGAAACAACATATTATACCATAGATGGTAAACATTATAAAATTGTGCGTAAATCGCAACAACAAATACAGCCGCAACAACAGCAACAGCAAGTGCTGCAAATAGAACAGCAGCATCCTAGTCCAGCTTCGTCGACCACCACCCAACAATATCCCGTTTATGCCAGTCCAGCTTTAAGTTCGACTGGCAACTCTTCACCAGCCTTACACAATAACAATAATCATGTCAATAACGCCACCACCCCACCGCAAGTAATCGTTTATAAAACAACTACTGCAGCGTCCGCCGAATCGCCCATACGTCGTAGTACTCATGTTGCAAACGCTGATTCGCCTTCAGCATCTTCGAATTCGAATACAGTTGCATATTCGTCTGTGATACAAAGCACTTTGCAGCAACAGCAATTGCAGCAACACCAACAACAGCAACATCACAATCAGCAGCAGCATCAATTGAATTTGTGGAAAATCGAAGATGCTGCTGGTCAGGAAGAAGATGTTAAGAATGTTTTACAATTACAGGTCAAACAAGAACATCAAAACTTGGATTATCATACTGGAGTGGAAATTGTTGGCGGCGGCAATGTTGTTATGAGTGATAATCTAATATTTAATTTGCCACCAGGCCTGGAAATAAAGCAAACCGGTATAAATGTTTGCAACACAAATAACAATTCCCAACATTCGCCTACCGTTTTGCAACACACTCAGCAACAGCATCAACAACAGCAGCAGCAGCTCCTAGGACATCAACAGCAACAGCATAACTTGTACAATGAACAAAAGTTGCAACAGCAGCAGCAGCAACCAGATAGCAAACGACGCCAGCACATGATTGCAAACATGTTAATGTCTCCTTCTACGCAAACAACTTCGAACAGCACTGCTACGAACAATAATAATAATACTTCGTCTACGTCTTCGTCGTCTTCCCACCATCATACTTCGGCCACTACGTCACAGATTCAAATAAATTCTAAGGTTTGTATTATATTATTATTTTTCTTTTTCAATACAAAATTTTTTATAAACGTATTTTTTCATTTATTATTATTTGAACATTTCTTTTTTTTTTTTTTTTTTTTGTTTAAAATAATTTTTTTTTGTCTTTGTTTCTCATTTCTGTTTGGCTACATCATTTTTCATTTAATTGCAAAAAAAATTTTTTTTTGAAACAAACCGAATTTTTTGTTAACATACAAAAAGAAATAATATTCAAATTGATATTTTTCCATAACACGGTAGTAATTGAAATATTGTAACGAATTTTTTTTTTGTACAAAGCCAACTGAACTAGGCCAAGTCTAGTAGCGAGGATGTGATTAGGTTTACATGCAAGCAATATTTCTAAAATTCATACAAAGTTTAAATTTTTTGAAGATTTGTAGTTTTTAGATTACAACTAGGGTATATAATACTTGCACTATCCTTTCCTACTCTCAGGTAACACAAAGACAGGGTGACCGATGACATTTTTCAAAAATTGCACCAAATAGGGGATTTATTAAAAAAAAAGAGGCAACATTAAAAAAAACTAGACAACTACACTAAACTTCTTATTTTTAATGTAGTATTATATAATTCACTTTAAGAAAAGGGGGACAAAAAGTGGCAAGGCAGTCGAAAAAGTGGCAATTTACCACTTTAGTCGGTCAAACGGTCACACTGCACAAAGGGACCTATAATTTGGACCCAAGTGAGCTGAAAACTTACTTTCTCTTCTCAGCAACCTACTAACGTAACCTTACCTATCCTATAGTACAAAATTAGTCGAGGTTTTGGTTTAATCGGTCAACCGACTAAAAACTATTTTCATAAATTTATTAAAGTTAATAATTTCAATAAATAAAAATACATAAATTATTCATTATTTTAAGATTTGATTAAAAAAAAAACGATAACATAACAAAAATAACAATTTTCGAACTAAATCAGATGAGAAAAAAATTTATATCTACATACAGTGCATTCGAGATAACGTGATACTGCTTCTTTTTAATTGACTATTCTAAGAGATTAAAAATGTTTGAAAGCTCTATAATTTGAACAACAAAAATCAATGCGCTTAAGCTAAAAAAATTAAAACGTTAATATCCCGATTCTGTTAGTTCCGGGAATCACCTTTTACATAAATGTGTTCTAATAAAGCAACATTTCAGAATATCACTTTCTTGTGCTGCGCAAGTGCTTCAGATACACAAAATTTTCCTAATGGGGAAGGCAAACAACTCAAGACGTCTTAGAAAGTCCCCTATTGCATACAAATTTTCAAAATCAGAGTAAATGAGTTCAACAATTTTGTTCTTCTATTTGAAAATTTCCAAAAAGTGAATAATTCACAAACATTAACAATTGTCGCGGGTGCACTGTTTATGTATTAATAAACAAAGCACGAACGCAAGTGAGATAATTTTTAGATTGGCAGTATTCGATGTTTGATGCAAATGTTTTGCGTTAGTGCAAATGCAAAATATCGTAGCTTTTCTTTGGATTGTGTGTGTATTTTATTGTTGGATTTTAAAGAAAAGCTACGATATTTTGAATTTGCACTAACGCAAGAACATTTGCATCAAACATCGAATACGGCCATTGTTTAATAGATTAACGTCCGTTTTCACAATGTATGATTAAGAGTTGGCGTGAACTTTAACTGAAAGTTCTTCATACAAAACTTGCCGTTAAAGTCCCTGTTAGCTTTTAATTGCACATTGTGGAAAGGGCCGTAAGGGTCATTATTACAACTTGCATTTAGTTAAAGACAGGATTTTGTCGGACCTATAAATGACTTTGCATTATGAAACCTTCATTTATTATTTTTTAGTTTATTATTTATTAATAATAATAAAAATAAAAACGAAGTTGTAATAATGTAAAGCTATTTATCGGACGGACAAATCCTACCTTTAACTAAAGGCAAGTTTTAATAATGGCCCTAAGGAGATCTTCTAAAATATTCTTTTAGAAATAGTATTTGGTTGAAATATTTGGGTTTTAAACGATCTTTCTTTAATAGAACTTCACTTAGAACACTCAACATACATACTTCTTTTTTTGTATGAAAACCAATCTCACAACACACACCTTCTGTATATGAGAAGAAACTAGTAATAAAATAAAAAGTATTAAATTAACCGTTAACCGTTTGTTTAAATTAACCGTTGATCGAAAATGGCAAAATGTTTAATTAATCCAACAGTTAATCCAAAGGCATTAAATTTGACAATTTTGATGGTAAAATTACTATATTAATTATATCGTGCATTAAAACGTTCGCAAAATGTTTCCTTAAAGCTTTATTCATCAAAAAAATTCTGGAAGATTTTTTATATTTATTGAATTAGGACGCATGTATGGAAAACCATATTTTTAGAATATACTTCATCTAATTGGGACCCCAAATAATTGGTAGGTTCTTACATACTGTGATAAAACGAATTTTTAAATAAATTTTAATTGCTTGATGAAGACCAAAGGATGTGGAATTATGGAGGCTGCGTATTTCCCGAACCAACATTCCATTAATAAAAGCTTTCTTCAGAAGTTGGAATTTCCACGATCCACTTCTTGAGTTCTTTTGTCGTCTCTACCAGCAATAAATCTTATAAAAACTTCTGCTCGTGGTTTGCAGAACAAATAATTTACTACAGTTAGTGGAATATACCAAGAAACTGTGCGAAATTGAGACGTAATAGCCCGAAATGATGCAAAAGCTGTTTTCCAGCCCAAGGCTGCTTTACAAGTTATTCATAATAATAAAATATTACTAATATCAAGATATTCTTGGTTCACATATATTTAATTTAATATCATCAAAGACACAAGTTTTTCGTTTAACTCATTGAACTCTTAAAAAATGCCTGTGTATGATATTCCAAAAAAAAGTTAAACTTTTTAACAATTTCATAACTGTAAGAACTACTGTTTATTCTTAATAAATGAAAAAATTGCCACCGAATGAATCTATTGAGCACATTAAGCACCCGTTTAGAAATATATTTCTCTTAATTATCTTGTTTCGCTTTTTCAGAGAGTGCAATTTAGTCTATAATTATAATTTTCCTCTTCTCTTGTTTTGCTATTCGCCATTTAGTCTTTAGTATGTTTGTGTATTCTCTTAACTTAATTTAAAAACAAAATAAAATATACAAAAATTAAATTATAAAAATTAAATGAAAAATATTTAAAATTATTTAGATTTTTTTAATATACCATCATCTTCCTCTATTGTGCGAATTTTTTTTCTAATTTTTGGTTAAATAACACAAAATTAATTTGGTTTAATGTTTTCTTCAAATAAATTTAATAAGTATATAATATAATAAAAAAGAAGGGTTACGGCTTTTGACTATTTTAATTAAATATTATAATAAGATGTATTTTTAAATTTTAATGAAAGTAAAATAATTAAGAAATACATATTTTCTTAAATACAGCAAAATAACACTAGTTTTAATAAAAATACTAAACAATTTTGTTAATTAACACTTTTAATAATTTTTGTTATTGGTTTTGTTGGTTGTTATTTAATTTCCTTTGTTTGTTGTATAACTAACCTTGTGTATGTTCCCTGTTAACAATGTTTATGTAATTAATGTATATATCATAATAATATATGTTTAGAAAAAAAAAACTTATTTGAACCTGTGACGTTTCCATAAATAAAATAAAAACTTAAAAAAAAGTATGCGATGTTGAGGAAGATGAGCGTAAGAATATTAAGGAAAAGAAAATCATCTAAATAAATTTAAATAATTACTTTTTTTAAATCATTAAAAAACATTCGTTTTTAAGCTTGAATAAAACACGTCCAAGTTTCGCAGTAGAAAAGAGATTATTAAACAATATTTCTATTTATTGCAGGCCCAGGAGGAGAAACATCAACAGCAGCAACAGCAACAGTTGGTCGTAACAAAATCGACAAAGACTCCACGTAAGAGACAGCCAAAAAAGACGCTTATAACAAACGATTATGAATCGGAACAAAGTCCACAACAGCAGCAGCAGCAGCAAGAAACTTCGACGGCAAGTCATCATCAACAGCAGTTGCAGCAGCAGCAGCAACAGCAGCAGCAGCAGCAGCAACAACAACAACAATCAACTTACTATGATTTTAATAATAAATGGAATACCACAGTGTTGAAGACGGAAAATAATACAACAACACCAGCGGTGCAAGTGCCCGCTATAAATATACCGACGTATGTAAATCCACATACGCAACAACATGCCCAACAACAGCAGCAGCAGCAACAACAACAACAACAGCAGCAGCAGCAGCAACAACAACAACAACAGCAGCAGCAACAACAGCAGCAGCAGCAGCAGCAACAACAGCAACAGGCGGTAACACATCAACAACAACAGCAACAACAAGTACCACAGCCAGCGCACATGCAATCATCACAAGCCCAATCACACTTGACTAATCTGACATCATATTATCCAAATTTTACCCAACAGATTGCCTCACAATACACTGCTTGCATGCAACAAACGGCTGCAGCAACGGCCGGAGCATTGCAACACACACTCTACAATCTCAATCAGCAGCATCAGCAGACTGCAGCTGCGACGGCACCGGCTGCCGCTGCATCAACGGCACACCAGCAACAGCAGCAGCAGCAACAGCAGCAAGAGGAACAACAGCAGCAGGCCGCACAGGAAGCCGCCTCCAACAAAGTCATTGTACCGAATATCGAAGAAGAATTGGAATTCCTATCGGACACTACGCCCAAGCAGGGCTACGCCAGTGCCAGTGAGACGCCAACAGTCCGTAATACGAATCCCTCAGTGAAAGCAACCAATATTGGCATTTACAACCCCAACAGTGTAGCAAGCGATGCGAATGCAAAATCGAATGCAACGGGCGCAGGAGTTGCTGCTACTACAAATTCGAGTGCAGCAAATCATAGTAATGCTGCTGCGGCTGGAGGAACAGCGAATGCTGCTGGTTCGTCTTCGACAACGTATGTGCCTCCGGAAAAGAAGCCAGTCGTCGGCACATCGATAGGCGAAAAGAAAACCCAGTTCATGGACAGTTATTTGAAATTCTTGCAAGGTGATAGAGAGGAGGATACGGCAACGACGGCGAAAGGCGGACGCAAAAATAATTATCAAAAAACGCCAGGTGGTGCCAGCAGCGGCGGAGGCGCCAGTAGTGGTGGTGGTGGTGGTGGTGGTGGCGGCGGAGGTGGTGGTGGCGGTGGTGGAAAACGCAAGCAACAACAGACACAACCAACACCGGAAGAGGCTGCCATAGCAGCTGCGCACATTGCTGCCATGGATGGGCAAGGTGGCCAAGCTGCTCAATTGCTTACAATAGATGATGGCCATCAAATTAAGATTCTATCTCAGACACAAATTTTACCTAAAAAACGGCCACATGCACAAATGCAGGCTGCTGCCGCAGCGGCAGCTGCAGCACAATCGTCATCGTCCAGCTCAAACTCGCATACAGGTACATCGGTAATACAACAGCATCCCCAGCACACAGAACATCAGCAACAACAACAACAGCAGCAACAACAACAACAACAACAACAGCATGAGCAATCATTCCGTCCCTATGGGCAACATCAGCAGCAGCAACAACAACAGCAACAACAGCAGCAGCAACATCATCAACAACAGCAACAACAATATTGTGCACAATTAGGTTTTGGTTCTTCATCCGGCGTAGGTGGTGCTGGCTCCAGTCAAGGTATGTTGCTACTTGACCAACAAAATTCTACTAGCCGTAGTTCACTAAATGCTTTCAACAACTCTACTACAGCTCCACATCATAATTCCTCTTCCGCCGCCACTAGTGTACCACACAACAATCATCATCATTTTCTAAATTTTCTCTGGTCCTGGCGTTGAAATAACTAAACTGTTAGAGGCAAGAGATAGAAAAAGAATGCATAATTCAATATGTAATTAAATGATGAAAGAAATTCATATATACAATTTTTTTTTTTTCAAAATTCATTTTGTTCATTTTCGAAATGATGCGTCCGCTTTTCGATTTTTCTCTCTCTCTCTCTCTCTCATCTCAGCTCTCCCCATATACATACATATATATATAAATAACGTCCTGACACTCGTATAAATAACTTCCTTGCTCTTTGAAATGTGCTCCCGTTATCTAGTAACCGCACAGCATCAGGCATGCATCTCTCTAAGAGTTCCAAAAAGCAAATGAAAGAAATATCAAATAACGTGTAAGAGAAATTTAATTAAATTAAAGCGATCATATTCTTTCTCTAAAAGTTTTCTCAAAGAATCCAAATAACTAATCACTCGTTTGATCAAGTTTTTGTGTATAAAGTAAATTAACAGCATTTCTCAATTTTGATTTCAATTTGTTTTTATTTGATTTTTTTTTCTTCTTCCTTCAACTTCTTTTTGTACAAACAAAAAAAATAATAATTATATTCTAATTAATTGTTAAATAAAATCGCATAAAGTAACAACATGAAATAAAAACAAAACAAAAAAAGATTACGTTGGACAAAAAGTATTTTTGAAAATTTCAAAAAAGAAAATCATTTATTAGTCAAGTAAATTACAAGTTACAAAAGAAATTAAAAAAAGAAAAAGCAAGCGAAAAAAACTTGTATTTAAAAAAAGCAATCAAAAATAATAAAACTCTTCTATGTAAATCTTGTTTTTTATTATATTGTATTGGATGGATACGGAGTTTTAAGCTTTCCTTTCAGCCGGACAAAAAGGATCATGGTGATGATGATGATGGTGATAATGATGATGATGAGTATATGTGTATAATAAACCAGTCAGTGCTGGTGGTATGTTAGTGGCATATTTTGAGCATAATACAGACATTTGCGGAATATTGTAATTTTGGTGATGGTTTGGAGTATTGTTTATAATTTTCCTTTTATACATATACATATATTTAATTTTTTTATATACATGCATGCATATAAATTTAAGTTGCTTAATTTTGTCTCTATCAAGTGTTTTCTTTGTATTTACGTTTTTTTTTTATTTTTTATAGCGTTGTACTAACTACTGTTTGCAAAAATATACATACATATATATGTACATATATTTATCTTATTCTAAGATATACATACATACATGTTTACCAATTTTGTAATAGTTTTATCGCTTTCTTGCTGAAATACACAAGAATTTTAAATTAATTTCTAATATTTATTACATACTTGAATCGTAATAATTTATACAGCGCCATGTACATACATATCTACATATATTCGCCCCCCATGGTGAACATTTTTTCCCTCGAAATATTTTCCCTTTTGTCCAAAATGCAATCGTGAATAATTTTTCCCTATAAATGTTTTCCTTTTTTTATCATGAATAATATTTTTCCCGGGTATTTTTCCCTTATTTTTGTTCACTTTCTTTTTGCAGGGGAACTATATTATAGCACCGCAAAATTCGATATTTTCCATCGAATTAAATATTAAAAGTGTATTTCGTGTTATTAAACTTAAATTTGTTTAACTTCAAATTTACAAATCTTCCCTTTTTTACTTCCACAGCATTTTCCCTTCAAGGAAAATGAAAATTTCAAGGGAACAAAAATTCCACTTGTTATTCACGAAAAATTTGCAAATAGCTTCCAAATGTTCCTTTTCTCTCCAAAACTCTCAATGTACGAGTATGCTACCAAAATAACGTGCCATAGCTTCTAAAAGAGCTTAAGCGACATAATTTTCGAACATAATTTTTTGGCCAAAATCGATCATTTGAGATCGCAAACAATCGATGTTCGTCAAAAAAAAAGGGTGTACATAAAATATTATGGTAATATGTATAATGATAATTGCCCCCAAACTGAACTGAAATCCCATGAAATATGTAAAGAAAGTGAAAGATTTCATGAAAAGCTATATCATACAATTGAAGCTGATCTTCAATTCGATTACCGGATTTTTATTATTAAACTTAATGAAAACTAAAATTAGATTTTAAATTTATTTTTATAATCGAATGACTATTTTTTTATACTAAACTTTATAATTTTTTTTAATGAAAACCTAAAGAATTGTGTTAACAAGGGTAGCAAATGTTTATGATTTTAGCATGTAATTAGCAAAAGTATTTAATATTATAATAATTTATTCGACCTTTTTTAATTATATTTAAATTTTATTTTAGCTATAGGTCTTTTTGTAATAGATTTACAATTTTATTTATTTTTCTCGATATTTCGCTTCAACTTTGTGTAGCTTCTTCAGGAAATAAAATTAATAATAATGAAGAAGCTACACAAAGTTGAAGCGAAATATCGAGAAAAATAAATAAAATTGTAAATCTATTACAAAAAGACCTATAGCTAAAATAAAATTTAAATAAAAGTATTTAATTAAAAATATTAGGTTATGTTCAGTTAAACATAAAATATTGATTTCTAACAACTTTTGATACATGTCGTAAAATGTTTGGAAAAAAAAACATTTCTTATGGATAAGGCAGCCAGAGTTTCGCAGTTATTTAACAAAAGCTTAGCAACATTTTTTTAGCAACTTTTTCAAGATTTTAGCAGGCAATTTTCAAAAGCTTAGCAAGTAGTTAGCACGAGCTTAGTATATATTTAAGCTGAATTAACTTATTTGTGCGTGCAATATTTTTTATGTATAGTTTCGCTCTATTAATATGACAATGGACCAAATTGGGGGTCCCCGAGTGGATGTGTGTTATCCAGTGTTGCCAGAAAATGATGATGGGAGAGTGCTAAATCGGTCAAAAATATGTGCTAAAATGCTCTATAAAATGCTAGATTGAAAATTTATATAACCTTTTTAAGCACTTTTTTTCGAAAAACTTTAATGCTTTTTTAAAAAAGAATATGCTAAATCTAGCAGTGAAAATGGTAACAATGCTAGTACCATTTCTCTCTTGCTCTCTCTATCTAGGTCTCGCCAAAACTACTCGTATCCGGCCGATTAATGGGCTGCGGTGTCCCATCGAAAGCATTTTCTTTTATTTCGAATTATAGAGTATAGGAAATGACGAAAAGGTTTGCTCGAAACGAATAAGTGAATTCAGAGTAAGTTTATAAAGTTTTAGTTAGCAGAAGTTAGCAGGCATTAGTAAGAACCTATCATCTAAAGATTACTTTGCTACTTAAGTAAAACTTAGCAGTTGGTTAGGAAGAGTTTAAAACATTTGTTGCTTAAAGTTTACTTAAACAAAATAGTTTTAATTAGTTTAAAATTCTGTTGATTTTTTTTAGTGTAAAATAAACATTTGCGACATTTTCAAAGCAACATTTTATTTCAATTGCAGTTTAAAACAAACAAAATATAAAAACAAAACCAAAAACTTCCCTTCGCCTTTAAAAAAATTAAACGAAACTCCACACCGTAGTAGCTGTAGTAAAGGATTCTGCTCCACATAAACAAAATGCATAGAAATGTGAAGTTATATTATTTATTAGATTTATTGAAAAAGTTATTGTTATTTTAGATCCATTAAATTTGCCACCTAGGCGTGAACAATGTTTACGCAAGGCTAAAACAAATAGCATTGCTGTTATGGGCAATACGACCACCGCTGTTGCAACCGAGGATGCCATGGCAGAACCTGATGAATTTGCAGACTCTGATACAGATCCAGTTTGGACACCGCAAGAAGATGATGTAAGTAAGATTATTTTAAGACTATAGAAAACAAAAAATCCAAAACAATTTGTTCACATCAAAATTGTTTGATTTCAAAAACAACAATCCCAAAAACTAAAACTATAATACTTAAATACGAACAAACTAAAAAATAAAAAGAGTGAAGATAGCAAAGGATTTAAGCGTAAAATAGCAAGGCGTACAAAAAGTTCACCACGTAAACATTATAATCAACCGCAACAACAACAGCAGCAACAACCTCAGCAGCAGCAACAACAGCAACAACAACAGCAGCAGCAACTTCAAACCCAACAACAACAACAGCCACCGCAACAACAACAACAGCAGCAGCAACAACAGCAATCAAATGCCATTGTTAACAATGATGGTTATACCTTGAATCACGACATTGCTAGCACATCAACGAGTTATACAAATTCATCAGGCGCTGGCGCCGCTTCCGACAATTTTAAGGTAAACCAAAACTTCAGTTGTTAAATTTATTATTTGCTTTCAAAACAAAAACAAAAAATTCTGATACTTTTTAGACCGGTGACTTTATCGTGTTACGTTCAGATTTAGTTAATGATTGGCCCACCATTTGGCAGGTAGATTCTAAATGTATTTTACAAAAATACGAACCCTTCTATCAAAATGGCAAAATGTTTTATCGCAATATGTCCAAGGTAATTGTTTGATTTTCGCAAAAAAAAAAAGAGATCTTTTTAAATTTATTTTCTCTATTTCCTTTAACGAAATACGTAGTATGCGTCCTGGAATTTAGAAACGAAAAAATTGTATTTAAAAGCTCCTGTACGCATACAAGTTCAATCTCATACCGAAACTATAGTGGAGTTCTTACGTTCCGAACTCTTGGCCGATGACACCGAACAATTTATTGAGAAAATCATGGAAGAATACCTCTCTTATCGCGATCATTTCGAAATCTATATACAAACAATGATATCACAGGTTCTAGATCCCAGTTTCTTTTCGGAAATTACCCGAGAGAAAGGTATGTTATCACTTGAATATTGCCCAAACCTTAAATTAATTTAAAGCCTTTGCAGATGAATATTTTCTAGGCAGTGTACGTGCTATTGACACTATAATGGATAATTGTAAGCGTAAATTGTTATCCATAACACCGTGGACACGCAGCATTATTGCTTCGATAGAAACCTGGCCCAAATGTCATGTCTTTACCGAATGGGGTCAGAATAATTTGACACAAAAGAATTGCGCTGGTTGCCACCAACCGGGCATATCAGTGCGTTTCCTTTTGTTTGGACACACGTACAATTCGAATACTATGCAGTCAATACCAACTGACGCACGTATAACTTATGAAAAGGTGTGCAAATTGCTTTCATTTTTTTTTTATCTGAAAATGGAAAGTTTTTAATGTTTTTTTCTTGAAATACATTTAGGATATTTTACTTTGTCGCATTTGTGCTGCTCGTGCAGATATATTCCATAAAATTGCTCATGAGAAATATAATTTATATATAAATTGCTCGCGCCGTGTAACCGAATTGCAGCAAGAGAATCCCAGCAAAACATCAACTGAAATTCTTAATGATTTACTGGCTGAACATAATTGGATAGATGAGGTAAGCGCGTTAAATACTGAATATCAAGATCATGAAAAAGTATACATATGTATGTATATGTTTTAATAATTTTTCTCAGAAATGTGCGAGCCATCAAAAAAAAAAACACTAGAACTTTTCTTTTATCGCATTTCTCAAACCAAAAAAATAAATGTTTTTCAAAGCCATTCTCGATAACAAATATTTCTCAGTATAGCATTCCTTATATAAGTCTCTTGAAAAAAACTGCTTAAATACCTGATGAAGTATGCCTTCTTATTTTTCTGTAAAACTAAATGAGTGGCAACTGTGGCAACTTTCTAGGACTTTGCGAGAAAAGGCGGGAAAACTTTGAAAATCAATTTTTGTTTTTATTTGAATTCTATTACACGTTTTTATGTTAACTTACTTTTTTGTAATATTTATATTTTAAATATGCAATTAGTTTTGCATTATTCAAACAACGGGATCCAAACCAAAAATTCTTATTACGAAAATATTAGTGGTGGTCTTTATTCAACACCAGCGTTGCCAGAAACTTTGAGAATAAAATCCTCCTATTTATCTTTAAAAAATATACATAAACCCAACTATTTTTTTACACGGTGGATACATTCCTGAGGAAAAAATCACGCAAGTTGAAAAACAACAAACATTTACTGAGTAAAACGTGCAAAAAAGTGAATTTCATCAAAAAGTTTTATATAAAAAAATACATATTAAATAACAAAAACAATTCATTTGCGTAAGAAAAATAAAATAAAGTAAAGATTAAACTTAAAAGTCAATTTTACAGTTACTCGTCGGTTTCGGATAACAGGCTTGCACGCTGATTCCAAACTCAATTCATATGAGGAAGAATACTAACATTGTACGAAAACATGTAAAAATTAAAAAATATATCGTGCAAGTTAAAAAATTCGTGTAAAATAAATCATTTGTTCTTATTTTCCAACCGTGTTATTTCAAAATCGTGTAAAAAAAAATACCGTGTAAAAAAGAGTTGAGTGTATATCTGTGGCAATATGGTATAATCGCTCAAGTCGACTTAAAGAAAGCAGTATTTTTTGGAAGTTTTGTCGCTACCGCTAAGAGATTAAACGACTCTAGCGAATGGTTCTACTTTCTTGTGACCCTTTTTTTTCATATGCAGCATTGTAGCCACCAGGGCATTACAAAGTATCGTTTTAAGTACTCTTTGAATATATATATATATATATATATATATATATATTAGTTCCCGTAGTTCCTGTCAGTTGCATAGGGGCATAAAACAACATAAACAACTATGAGTGCGTACAGATAAAAATAAAAAACACGCTCATATACGCATAACTATAACTATAAACATCCAACATTTTTTAAATTACGCAGCACGGAGAGCTATTACTAAAATAGACTACAATCATACTCTGACTATTAATCGGCTACACATGCGTATATACAGGGCTATTTTATTTGCACACACACACACACACACAAATAAAGCATCCCTCTAGTCAGCCTAGAACCATATCTCTCTATGTCAACACTCTTTTCTCTAGCGACAATTGCACTAGTTGAAATGTCGACAACTTTCCGTTTATGCGCGAGTAGAGATACGTTAGAGACAACAGTTCTAGTGTATTTCTGGTGACATTGTCAATGAACGCGTCAATAGTCTGTTTTTCTTTTTTTATTATGCTATGCAATAATGTTAAAAACTTACTTACATATGTATGTATGTATGTATTTAAGTTTGTTGCCCCAACCCTTATAAAATTGTAGACGAGGGTCACTAAAATATACTAGTGAATCTTTAGTTTAATGCCCCAATCACGGTTTTCAACTAAACTCAGTTTGGTCGCCTAAGAGTAGACCAAACTTACACACGACCAAACTGTTTTTTAGTATTATGAACCACAACTGTTTTTTAGTTGAAATTGTTATCGCGTTGCCAACTTAAAATATCAAGTTTGACAGAAAGCAATTAATTTGTGTGAAAATTTAAAATACAGTTTTAGAAAAAATATTGCTTTGTATGATTTAGTTCAAAGAAATCATACTAAATTGATACAAATATATGTAGATTTATTTTATGACGACGAAAATGAAGTCGCAAATATAGATGTACTACGTATCGAAAGAAAGAAAGAAATTCGTGATGATTCTAACCATCATGAACTACCCAATGCAAGGTAAGGAATAATCAAAATAGGGAACGAATTCTTTAAAAAATAATTTTGGAATGTTAAGAAAATTTTGCTATGAAGCATAATCAATATTTCCAGTTACGATTTTTCCATATTTTCTATTTTTTACCTGTAACTAGAAAAACCCAACCACAGACTCAACTACTTGAAAACAGTTGTGTATACTCAACGTTTTTCTCAACCAAACTTACGCATAGTTGTAAATGATAGTACCAAAACACAACTGAGAACTCAACTGTTAATTTAGTGGAGAATGGTAATGCAAATTTATCAATCACAACCAAACTATTTTAAAAGTTGAAAACCGTGATAGGGGCATAAATGTCTCCTTATGGTCCTAAAAGAATAAAGTGTACTGGTAGATTTTCAATGACAACCCTATGTTATATGTCAATAGGCGATTACATTGGCTGGGGTACACCTAGTCAGTTGTACTATTGACAATGTCACTAGTAAATCACTACAATTTTACTATTGACATCGAGGAAATATCGTTATAGACGAAAGCCCCTAAAATTTACTGGTGAATCTTCGGTGCCAATGTCTCCATGTGGTCCCAAAAGAAATACTTAGTCAGTAGTGCTACAGTCTAGTGGTAGATTTTCAATGACAAGCTAATGTTAAATGTCAATAGATAATTACATTGGCTGGGGTACACCAGGCAGTGACCTGCGCCGAGCAATTTTGTCGGCGGCGGCGGCTCATGAGAAATTCTTCGGCGGCGGCTGAAAATCGGCTGAAATTCGGCTGAGTCGGCTTCACTATCTTTACAATTGTGTCAAAGTAAATTCATATTAAAAGTGTGAATTTACCACTAGTGAAAAAACCAAAAACCATCACTTAAAATATAAAAAAAATCATCAATCGGCGGCTAATCTTAGCCGATTTTGAGCCGAGAAAAAATCGACGGCGGCGGCTGATGCAAAGCCCTCGGCGGCTCGGCTCAGCCAGCTGTCAGCTGGTCGGCGCAGGTCTCTGGACCAGGTCAGTAGTACTAATGACAATGTCACTAGTAAATCACTAAAATTTTACTATTCGCATTTTCTGCAGGGATGTTTTCAAACAGCAACACACCCACACATTTTCCATTCCATTTTATATACACAAATATATACATACGGTGGCGAATGATTAATAAATATCCCGAGTATCATGCGTATTTCTTTTTTTTTTCGATTAAATATCAATAGCCTGAGTATAAGCAAACTATTGACTATAAGTATGAGGGAGACAGTCAATTCGCTTGGCACGCATGTGCCTTACATGTTGTCATCGGCTATAGTCATAGATCCTTGAGAGAAAATATGTGAGCTTATGAATTGTTTGCCCTACAGTTATGATTATACGCAGTTGCTAAAGTTAAGACTATTTAATTGTGTATATTTTTTTAGTACTGATAACCATTAAAAAAAAATGTGAAAAAATATTATTTTATCCAACCACAAAACACATTTGAACCCAGCACTAAATTCCGCAAATGAGGAAAAGCAAAAAACAAAGCAAATCGAAGGTCCTGGGCTCGAGCCCTTTCCTAAAGAAAGTAACACAACACATATGTAATAGTAGTAGTAGTGTTGTTTGAGTGTAACTTCACTTAAAACAAAAAAGTAAAGTTCAAATTATTGAGAGATTCAAATTAACGAGTTTGATCAATTATCAAGAGTCGACGAAATCAATATCCAAAAAGTTTATCTTGGTTATTTATATGAATATTTAAATTGATAATTACGATTTTTAAATTTTAGTGCTGCAATTTCTTGGTAGTTAATTTAAATAAAATAATTCTTTTAAAAGTGAAAGTTCTGTTTAACGGAAGTAATATCGTAATTAGAAATAAAAAAATCAGTGGCGATTATTTAAAAATAAAATAAAAAATAGCAGAATCAAACCAATAAAATACTAAACACAGCTTCAAAAATTTAATACGCCTCATTGACAGCAGAGGCGCTGCAGCACTGCATTATTAGAAACGTGCAAAAAAGCAGAGTTGTAAAATGATGAAGCTTTTCTCTATCTCTTCCTTCACCAGTTCACACTAGTCAAGTCTTATTGATAAGCTTATAACTTTTTCTTCTTTGAACTTTTATCGGCGTTCACACAATAAAAGACTTATAGTTTTGTGTATGCATGTATGCTTTTTTAACATTGCGAATGAGAAAGCTAAACGTATTGACAGTACATGATGCCGAGTACTCGTTTCTTTTCCCCTAGTCTCTCTCTCCTACAAACTATCAACTTAGCATAAAACTTGCATAGTGTTAACTAGGACTTTCCTAAAGAATGTAACGCCTAGTAATAGTAGTAGGCATTGATAGTCTAAAGTCTAGGCTGCCCAAAGAAGCACCAATGTGGCGAACATCAATCGGCTTCTTAGACAAATTAATACACCATACGCGAATACATATCTCTCGTGTTTGTCTCGGTGGCCAGCTCTGCTCTAAGTGATACTTCTATTAAAAAGAGTGCTAGTTTCTTAAAAAATCGATGGTGTATTTTATTGTTTTAAAATTTAAAAGTGATTAGGTTCCTTCATAATTAAGCAACGCTTGTCTGTCTGGAAGAGGTTAGTAGGCAAGAATATAAGTTGGAACAGTGATTTTAAGATGAAATCCTCAGGGTAATCAGTTTGAAGACAACTGTTGAATTAACTTTTCGTGATATTTATATATAATATATAAGTGTCAGACCAACTTATACTCGGATGATTTAAGGCATGACCGACCGTAGGAGATACGGTGGCATTTTAAGAATAGTAGAATTCCGGGGAGTAAATCGGACTTGGGCATAACCCTTCTCATTTGTGTCACCAAATGGTGCCGGTAGAAGGGTTTTACAAAATATGTAATGCCATCTCGCTTTATAGATGGCTGCAAAATGGTTGATGGTACTGTATAGGAGCATATCCGTACCCATTTCCGGACAGAAATCTAAGAGCTGTATAGGAATCATCACTATCGATGTTTAAGTGGACAATGTGGCCACTATTTGGGCTCCAATGTACTGAGTTATGTGGATATAAATCTAACCTGTGTACAGGTTTAAACGAACGACATCACAGAGAATAATTCGGTACGGCACGGTATTGGAAATGGCAGCCATAAAAAATCAAAGGCTGGACTCTGGCAAATGCGAAGCAAGAGTTATCTCGACAAGGAAGAAGAAGAGCAATGTAAAACTTTTTTTTTGTTTTGTGAAAATGTCTGGGTGTTTCTCATAATCATCAGAATCTATCAGGAATTTAGTGTTGTTGTTGTGTTGGGGTATGTTCTTTATTACACGTGAAAATAAAACGTTCGGAATTGGGTCTCGCATTAGCTTATTCTGTTATCGAATAAAAAAAGTAGTATGTATTGAATTTTAAAATGTGTTTGGTGGACATATTTTTAAAAGTCTCAATGTGTGTTTTTGCGCCAGTAGAGCCGTTAGAAATCCCTTAATGGAAATATGAAAAGTTTAAGGTAAGTTTTATAAAGATAGTAGTAGTGAGTTGAAAAAAAAGCCAGAGGAGGAATTTTATGCCTTGGTAGTACATATAAAAATCGCACTGTTTTATTTATGACATTGCTTGCGTAAATGAGCGATATGTATGTATGTTTCTTGCACAAAACTTATTGTGTAAGAAATTTCAAATCAAGTTTGTCGATTATTATTGAGCAGCCTTCCATCTTCTAACTTTATTATTTTTTATTATTAAACATGTGTAATATGAAAATATTTGTACAAATGTTCTTTTGAAATTTCCCTTTCAGCTGTTCCGCAATATGCGCAATTCTTGGGCTGAAGTTGAAAGTCTTGAAAGACAAAAACGTTTTAGAGAAGTTTCACAATAAGTTGGCGAATAAAAGGAAGTTATAACAACCTGCAAAACAATTGTGACTTTTTTTTATAATTTAACACATACATACTCACAATGGTCGTGTGTGGATTATGCAACATATTCCTTGCAATATACAAAATGAAAATAAATTAATAATTATAAAAACAAAAATTATTAAATAAACTATTCAAAGATAAGTTTTATTTAATATAAAAATAAACAAACAATAATCTATGTATAGAAAAAAAGAACTAAATATACATACATATACATAAATATATACATATATTATAAAAAATTATATATTAGAAACTCAAGCAAATTAGTTTGGTTAATTGAAATTAAAAAAAGTAAGAAAATATTACACACACACAAAAAGAAACAAAACACTATTAATTAAATCAAAAGAAAAAAAAGAACACTAATAATAAATATTAAATACAAAATTAATTTAGTATGCAAAAATTGAAAATTTTTGTTTTGTCTAAAAAAAAATCATTTTAATATCTATAATATGTAGTCTACAATTATGCATACATTTAATTACTTTTGAATTTATATACATACTTGGAAATCAAACTGAAAAAAAGAAAATTGTTTATCATTACTTATATAACAAACATAATTACGTTTTTTTATGATTTTCATAATACAAATATATATATATTTTTTTTAGTTGTATAAAGTTAGGTTTTTTCTAAACTAAATAATAATATTAATAATAAGAATTACACATACTACATGATTTTTGTAAAAATAAAAAATAATAATAAATACGTACACATTTCAAAATACCCCAAAAATTAATTAATTTACTTATATATAAATTGAACATGAACAAAACTTTTTTACACCTGCTATAGATGCGTACATACATACATACATACATTCACACATACATAAATACATTTAAACAACATATGGGTCATTCCATTGCTTTTTCAAGATATTTTTCGAATATTCTATGTTCTTTATCTAATATATCTTTATCTAATGATGGATGGTATTTTTTATGTTTGAATTGTTTATTTCTTGATTTAAATAAATACATAATACATACATATGTATGTTTGTATATGTATATCACGCTTATCTTTCTTTATGTGTATGGTATTTGAATATATTTTAACTTTTGCTTATGTATGTACATTTGTTTTATATAATTTTGTTTTAATTTTTTTTTATAAAAAATATTTTTAAGGTGCAATTAAAATTAATCAGTTAAACTTAATGAAAAACAAAATTAATTTCTATACTCTATGTTTGATATGGAATGTCCCATTAACATTAATGGTCAGCTAATTAACACAAGCTTTTTCTTAAAACAAACAAATGTTATTAATTTTTCGTTTATGTTTATTTTTAATAAGTTTTACATTTAATTTTTTTTAATATTGTTTCTTTAATGTAGTAAACAATTTGATATCATAAAGCTTATAGCCTCCAACTGTAAGCTCATCGATATTGAACAAAAAAAATATTTACGGTAAAATATAAATAAAATTTAAATAAAACAAAAATACATTTTTATCCTTAGACTCTTCGGAAACAGACAGAAACCTAAGTAATTAAATTTTTTTGCAAGAAGTAATACTTTACCTATGTTTTACTTTTTTTCCCCTTAAGCCTGGTACTCTGTTCACAATTTCGTGCGAAATGCTGTCAACTACATGTTAAAGTATTTGGTATGAAATATTTGCGAAATAAATTCGCAAAAGTAGTACTCTGTTCTTGTTTCGAAAAACACGTAAAATCTATCTTTCAGTATGTTTGTCCATGCAAAATGACTGGCATCATTTTAGTTTAGCTGCGCAACAACACTAGCAGTGCTTTTTTCGACGGAATTTTAACAATGGGTAGTATGAATAAAAAAAGTATTTGCTTTTTACTTAAAAATTTGTTTTAAAAAGCACACACATATTTGGGGCTTTAAAACAAATTTTTAAGTAAAAAGCACATGTGACCTGCTCCACGAAAAGGGACCTCTGCGCCGAAAAATTTTTTTTTTACTTTTTGAGTGATTCTTATAGGAAAAAAACGCTCTTTCAAATGCCGCAAACCGCAAGTTTCTATGTCTTTTAGTTTTTTTTACAAATCTCCTGTAAAGATGAACATAATTAATGAAAAAATTTAAAAATGTGATATAAACAGATAATATATACATATATTTGAAATTTAAAAAAAGTTCAATATCAAAGGTACACAATTACAAAAATATCAAAATTTTACTCTTTTTTACTCCTAACACGCTTTTGTGGTGGTTCTTCTGTATTTTGCTGCTTTTTTTAAACGCGTTTTTCTCAATAACTTCTTTTCGGCGCATAGGTCCCTTTTCGTGGAGCAATGTTGCATACTTTCATGCAATAAAAGCGAGAAATTTATAAAAAAGCGCTAGTTTGGCTACATTTAGTACATGGAAATTTTTTCACGCGAAATAATCAATGGTACTGAAAATTTTTCACAACTTCGAACATAGTACCAGGCTTTAGGTCGATTCGAGATTAAACTTGGTTCCTTTCTCTAATTAGCTAATCAGAAAATTAACTTATATCCCCTTTTAGATACGGAAAGTTTACTTTGCAAAGTCTTAATTCAGCTGGATGAAAGACAGAAAGAGATAGTATTGCTTCCTCTGTCTTTTCACACAGCTGAATTAAGACGGCTAAAGGCCGTTTCACACTATAATACAAGTATTAATACTTTTGACGAAAATGCATCCCTAATCCAATTTCTGTTTCAAAAATTTCAAAAGACAATAACAACTCAACATGTCAGAGTTGCATTTTCCACAAAAGTATTAATACTTGTATTATAGTGTGAAACGGCCTTAAGTAAACTTTCCGTGTCTAAAAGGGGTATTATTAATCTGACATTAATTGAGTTTGATGTTTTTGGGGGTGGTTGTTTAAACTTTTTGTATGTGGTATTACCATACTGAAGAACAAAATAGTGGCAACATTTTCTGTACATAATGTCATTAACACACTTTAATTGTTTGTGGGAAGAAGAAACTGTCTCATTTTATTATATAAAGTATAATATTTTATGTGTCAAAGGAAAAAAAAGATAAATATGTAATAATATAAAATGTATATATCTACATATGTATATACATATATACATATATATAAAATCGTAGTGTGTGCTTCTTACTAAAGCATGATCTCTGAAACTATAAGAGCTATGGAGCTGGAATACCCGGTAGGTTTTCGTTTTGTTTTTGACCCAAAAAGTGACCATTGTGTGGAGTAATTTGTAGTTAAAAAAAAGTAATTGAGGGTAAGATAACGTTTGCCGGGCTAAACTAGTTAATTTATATTTTTAATCGTTTTATGATAAACTGTTTTATGATATGGAAAACCTTTTCTTTAATCTAGTACAAAATCAAAGACGAAATACGATACTCAGAATTAGGCGCAATAATAATATCGCACCTCCCATGAGCCGCAAGTCTCTTGGGAATAACAAAATTATGCATTATCTTAATCAGGCTTAAGTTCAGTAACTTAAATTCTTATTGCATGAAATATTTTTATTATTAATTAATGTGAGTTTCTAAAGAAGAGAAGAAAAATTAAACTAGTCTTTATTAGCTGTGGGAAACTCACATTAATTAATAACACTGTGCTACAAAAGTTGAGAAAAAAAATATTCAGGGATTCTAATGTACCAATTCTATTTTGTTAGAGTCCATGGATGACGAAAATACCGTTGGTTTTTTAGGTCACTTCATAAAGTGATTTTATAACGGTAAATGTAGTGAAAAACGGGGTTTCTTAGCTTTTCAGTTTTAAACAGTTGTAACTTCTTTGTTTCCCAACGGATTTCTTTTAACTTTTCGTTGGTTAAAAGGCTCGAATATTATCTTTCAATAAAGATATATTTTTTGTAAATCGACTAAGAAATGGCTAAGTTACAGTCGTTGAAGTGTACAAAAAACCAATTAAAAAAGTATTCTTTTGTTTTCCTCAGGCTATAAGTTGCTTATGAGTTACAAAAGAATACTTTTTAATGGATTTTTTGTACACTTCAACGACTGTAACTTAGCCATTTCTTAGTCGATTTACAAAAACTATATCTTTATTGAAAGATAATATTCGATTCTTTTCACCAACGAAAAGTTAAAAGAAATCCGTTGGGAAACAAAGAAGTTACAACTGAAAATCTAAGAAACCCCGTTTTTCACTACATTTACCGTTATAAAATCAGTTTATGAAGTGACCTAAAAAAACCAACGGTATTTTCGTCATCCATGGACTCCAACAAAATAGAATTGGTACATTAGAATCCCTGAATATTTTTTGTGTATCACAGTGTAATAAAAATATTTCATTCAATAAGAATTTAAATTACTGAACTTAAGCCTGATTCAGAAATTAGTTCTGATTAAAATTCACTACAGTTCAATTAAATCTAATAAAAAAATTTCCCATTATGCGTTATCCGGAAATTGAATTTGAAAATTATAGTGCCTAATTATGAATGTCGTATTTCGATTGCGATATTGCGAGTGTGGTGTTTTTTGGTGATGACTGTACTTCAGGGAAGCGGGACCTTTAGCTGTATCAAAATTTGCTTATTATGTATGTACTAGTTTTTCAGTTTAAGCAAATTAACTTTTTTTACCATAATTTCAAACAATTTCTTTTTTAATTAATTCATACATGTGTAAGTGTAGTATCAAATACTACAAGGTATGCACATATCTTAAATTTAAAATATTTCAAAGAATATTCCTTCTTCCTACTTCCACCAAATTGGAAATATTTCCTAGCATATAATATTTTTCCAAATCCTTAACAATGCCAAACATGCGTCTCTTAAATATAGGCAAAGTGCGTTCACACAATAAATCATATTCCTCCAACAATTCCAAACATTTGCTAGTAGCATCGTTAGCGCTACCCAGCTCATTTGTCTCCACTTCTTCGTCTGAATTTTCGCTAGAGGATATTTCTCCTATAGCACAGGATACTTCTTCAAAATCGGGCAGTTCGCTGGCTTTGGATATGAAAAAGGGTATAGAAAAAGCCGCCATACAGAAACCGTAGATGCCAAAGTCACGTAAATGTTTTAGGAATATGGTCTTAGGATAGATCTCTTCGATTCGGAGATTAAAACATTCTATTTTTTGTGTTAGGGTTTCATGATAGATATTCATAAATTCCATAAAATGTTTCTTGCGCAGATCTCTTTCGGTGCAGGTATATAAATAGTGTATCAAATCCAGTATGGGAGAGGCGTAACGGGACAATTGAAAGTCTACTAATTTTGCAGAAATGGCTTGATGCTGATTCTAGAAGGAGAAAAAGCGGGAAATAGTTGATTATTTAGATATCTGTTAAGATCATATAACGACCAGTTAAAATATGTACATATTTAACTTTAAAAGTAATTGTTGCGGTAATATCTATAGTCTTAAAAATCCAAATCCAAAATGTAAAATATAGGCTGTCCTATGATGCTAATGTTTAAAGCCATAAATTTGTTTTAAATCGCTCGTTTAGCCTCACTCAGCATTAGTAAATATTAAACTGAAAGCTCAGTTCGCAAGGGAAATACGATCTTGTACGAAGCAGTAGACAGCCAGTTAAATTTGAATGATAAGAAAAGGCTTTTTGATTGGTGAAAGGTGATGATGACAATGCATTGAAAATTTTTTACTATCAGTTTAATTACGAGTGCCGTGGTATTTCACATACATATACATACATACATTTTTGCTCTAGGTTAAAAAATATCACATAAGTACATACAATAAGCATTTTTCAATCGCGTACAAAAATGTTAAATCGAAATACAGCACTCGTGACAAGGTCGCACAACTATGTATGTATGCATGTACATATGTATTTCATTTCCAAACAAAAATTAGTTCAAAGCTTTTTTTTTTAATAAAAATAATTAAGTCTTGTCCCCCATATTCATAAAATTTAAAATTAATTTGAAATGTATTTTTAACCCCCGCCCAAAAAAAGGGTGTTACAAGTTTGTAGTGTGTGTCTGTGTATCTGTGCGGATGTACGAGTCCGCGTACAGACCAAAGAGCTGGGGTCTAATCGTCGTTTTCGATAACGAGATGATTCGATATGGTACGATATCGAATGCCATAATCTCAAACTGAAAAAACGTGATCGAATCAGCTCGTTATCGAAAGCGGCGGTTAGACCACTGGATTGATTTTGATTTAGTTTCTGTTTGAAAAATTACTTGATCGAGAGTGTTCCTAGCTATGTTTGAAGAAAATTGGTCCAACCGCTTAGAAGATGTCACATCTTTTCTACACATATTCGGTTGAATCTGTGTGTCTTTGACGCCGTAGCTCCCAAACCGCTAGACCGATTTTAATTTGTTTTTTTTTCGTTTGAAAGGTGATTTGATCTAAAATCTTCTTGCCTATACTTGAAGGAAATCGTTCCAGTCGTTTGGTCTGTACGTCGGGGTTTCTTAAAATTTTAAATTTTTATTTTTCACATAAAATTTTCATTCAGTGTTGTGTAAGCAATAAAATAAATGTAGCAAGTAAGCACTTGCAACTATGAAAGCAATCATTCTTATTCCAGTAGTCAACAGCGACGTCACGTCAATACACCACCAAAAAATTGGAGCTTGTCTACGCGGTCTCTGAGAACAATTTTGTGATATTGACAGTCCATTCCTGTTCCCTAAGATCTAGGAAATATTATGAGCCTGTCAATAGCAGTCAGTTGTTTTCGACAACGAGTAGACAAGCCCCAATTTTTTGGTATTGTATTGGCGTGACGTCGATGTTGACAACTGAAATAAGGGCGAATGAATGGATTGCGTATTTCGGTTAGTTACTAAAAACTGTGCTGCCGACATCAACTGTTATTTTCAACATATCGCACTTGTTCCTCTAAAGGGGGTCAACTCAAAATTTTCATATCGTCAGCTGAAATGCAAAACCACCTAACTAACAAAACAAATTCGAAATCGTATTTTTAATTAAATATTTTAAATTATATCGAACACATGTCCCTGCAGCCTAATAAAAAATAAAAGTTATGAAACTTTACTTCAGTCACTTAAATAAGTTTCCCTGTTTTTTTCTCTCCCATAAAATTAAAAAAAAGTGTAGTTACATGATTTTTTCATTTCAGCTAACGATATGTATTTAGTGCCTTCTAGGCAACTAGAATAAATTCTGATTGTCATGATAGTCATATCATATTTTATTTATGTATTTTGCTTCTACAAAACGAGGATATTTGGTTACGGAAGAGCAACCGCACCAATCCATTGTAAACCCCTAAATTCATCGAATTGTTTCAAATAAACTTTTTTAGGGACAAAGTACTTTTTATTTAGATTCTCCCTATCTCTCACTACACAGAAAAAATTATGAAGCCCCTGATGTCCTCTAGTTTACACTTCTCGATATCAGTAATGCTTTCATGGAAACGTCTGCTCAGCCATATAAGCCCCTGACGTCAGCGATGCCAATTTAGCGCGTTTCGCGCTAGATTTAGCGCGTTTTAACTACTACAAACGCGCTTTTTTTCGTCTTAGCGCGTTTAATCAAAAAGGCGCTAACTTAGCGCGTTTTGGATAAAGTCAGTAACATCATTTAAGTTAAATTTTTTTCTTTTGTATAAATTTACCAATTTTCTAGTATCCAAAACTCTGTTACATTTTTTTTTAATTTCGTTAATGATTCAGCTGTTGCAAATAAAATTCCCTTGCCTGTGATTAGAATTAAAAACGCATTTTAATACTGTAAATGGCAAATATCTATAAATTTCACAACAATAAATATGTAGTCGTACTCGTGACCAAAAAATTATATATAACTTATCAAGCATCTATTATAGCTGAAGTAAAAAAATCATTTGAATCGCAAAACTATTCGACATTTTAATGTTGATACTGGTACAAAGTTTGTTAAAGAAAATTGAAATAAAAACTAAGGATTTCGATTATTTGGTGATTCTGATTCTGTATTAAATGATTTTAGTTATTTAGGATATAATTTTCGAAGAAGCAATATTGCAAAATCTGAAAAAGAGTTGCTAAAAAAAGTATATTTACTAATACATACATCGACTTTTATTAAAATTTAATTTAGCGCGCAGAAAAATAGCGCGGTTTAGCTATAAATAGTTGATAATGCTGTAACTCAGCGCGTTCTAGGGCGTTTTGAGAAGGCGAATAGCGCGTTTGGGTTGTAAATAGTTGGCATCACTGCCTGGCGTTGCATCTTTGGGCAGTGACAGATAATATGTTCAATGGTTTCTGGTTGCTCTTCATACTACAAAAATCTGGAGTGTCAGTTTCCCAAATACTGGTTCTTGCTCTGACCGAGCAGTGACCTGTCAACGCGCCAATCAAGAATTGCATTGCCTTCCTATTCATGTCCAGTAGCAGTTTGGATCTTCCTGAGTCAAGTTTTGGCCACATACCACTCGAGACTACAATCTTCCATACTCCGCCATGAACTGCTGGTCCTGCTTTCTACCCAATTACCGAGTTCCCTATAGTTATGACCTATCGGTAATTTGCCGACCCTATTTTTGCTAGCTCATCTGCAAATTTCATTTCCCTCAGGGTGTCCCTGTGGCTGAGTGGCAGCGATGCTAGCCTCTCAGTCCAGAGATCGTGGGTTCGATTCCCACCATAGACCCTGGGTGTTTTCCGCAGACAAGCTAATCGCTTTGCGGGTTGTGTTTAGAAAAAAAAAAAAAAAAAAAACTGCTGTGGCCAGGAACCCAACATAGTCTGACACTATATTTATCCATAAGCAAGTTGAGGGCTTTCCTACAGTCACTCATAAGTTTCGATTTGACATTGTGTCCCTTCAAAGCTTTTAGCGCTGCCTTCAGCTACATTACCTTCTCACCTTCAGCTACATTCCTGGCCACCAGTACGGAACTGGCCCTGAGGATCGCCAAGATCTCAGCCTGAAAAACACTGCATTCATTCGGCAGTCTGAAAGAGCTACGAATGTTTGTTTACAAGATATAGACACCAGCCCCTGTGCCTTGTCCCATTTTTGATCCGTCTGTAAAGACTGCACTACCCTCATATAGCCTATCGGATTTGACCCAGGGGTTACGGATTCCTGATTACCAAAACCGATCTCATTTAAGATTGATAAAGGCCGTTTCACACTATAATACAAGTATTAATACTTTTGCTTAAAATGCAACTCTGACATGTTGAGTTGTTATTGCCTTTTAAAGTTTTTGAAACAGAAATTAGATTAGGGATGCATTTTCGTCAAAAGTATTACTACTTGTATTATAGTGTGAAACGGCCTTAAGCAGCGACCCAAAATAATAATTATTCTTGAATTTTTATAGAAAAAAATCAAGTAAAGGGAAATATCTTACAACGTGGCCAATCAAAGCTTGAGTGAGAAATAATTGTTATTTTCTTATTTTTTTTATTTTTTAAAAGGGGTGTTAAAAGTTTGTAGTGTGTGTCTGTCCGTGTCGACGTACAGCCCAAACGGCTGAACCGATTTTGATTTAATATTCTTATGAATAGAACAGGCTAATGTTCGTAACGCTTTTTAAGCCAAATTACATGTGATAATTGTTAACGAACAAATAACATCAAAGTTAGTTGTAAATATTCTGACAACAACACATAGTTGAACGGAACAGCCAGCCGTTTTTGAAGGCCACTAAACCTTCCTCATCAGCGTTCTTCTGTGTTTTATTCCACTGTGTGTGGTGTCAGTTGATGTAGATGTCTGCCTTATATACGAAACTTTATTGCAAATGGAATATGTGAATTGGTTTGATTCATTGCATTTCAATTTGCTCGATTTTGATTTAGTTTTTTCTGTTTGAAAGGTGACTTGACCGAGAAGGTTCTTAACTATGTTTGAAGAAAATCGGTCCAGCCGTTTAGAAGATATCACATATTTTCTGGAAATATCGGGGGTTTTTAAAATTTTTAATTTTTGTTATTGTTTTTAACAGATATAATTTATTTTCTGTTTTCTATTTTTTCGAGTAGAAATAATTGTTATTTTCTTATTTTTATTTTTTAAGCAGAAAAAAAAGTTCGCTATAGCTAAATCTCTATCGCTAAAAATCTGTAAAGTCGATTTATCGATTTCCTGCTACGAAAACAATTTTTAAGCGGGTATCGCTAAATCACAATGGCTTAGAAATCTAACCGGGCCGAAATTTTACAGTTCTATGTCATCGCTAAAAATATTTAATAAATATTTCAGCCTGACTAGAAATTATTTCTGATTAAAAAATATTTAACTTTGTATTTGTTCAGCATTTTAGCGAACCAATTTAGCTTTAGCTTTAGCGAGTTACAGAATACGGAGGCTGATCAGAAACTGATTTTTATTTCTGCTTGGAAAAATAAAAATAGAAAAATAAAAGTTATTTCTGCTGAAAAATATAAAAAATAACTATTATCTCTTGACTTTTGTCATAAAATTCACAACAATTACGGTCCCCGATTAAAAGAGAAATCTTTCTGTACTTACATCATATTTATAAAGTATATTGTTATTCCAAAAATCTCCATGACATATAACCGCATACGGTGCCACTGCCTGGCCATCGACGCACCTTAAACAAATTTCTTTGAAATTATTTTCCACTTTTTGTAAAGCTTGTATTTGTTTTGAAGAGCGGTTTGTTTCTTGCTCTAACATTTCCCTTGTACGTCTTATATATTTTTTGCCAAATTCCTCCGTTATAGGTTCCATGTCGCCGGTGAACAGATTATCACTCATTTTAGCAACTAGAGTTTTAAAAAGTTCGGACTTGCGGTATTGCAAGATAAATGACATGGCATGCATTTTGGCAATGGAACGAAAAGCTTCACATACCAAATCATAGGTGGGCATATTTGTACGCAAATTTTGCTTATAATCACTTAGAGATAAATCCTCAAATATTATAAATTCATCCGCAACATCTAAGCTGGCGTAAAGCATTTCAGGTACGATATCAAAGATGTGGGAAGAATCCTTAACACAGTTATTAGGCTTGGCTGAATCTTTTAATTCCATTAATCTTTCTTGTTCTAATAGTTGAAACTCTTTGAAAACTTGCTGATGCATAAAAACTTCACGATCGTACAATTCCACTATGCGTCCGTGGCTACGAAATGCTGGAGTTTTGGGAGATATTTTCAAAATAGTAACGAATGTGTTGTTGCTATTTGCCAAATTTTCCGTTTCCACGTTATTGTTGGGAGGAGCTTTCAAACACACTTGCAGCACAAAACCATTCGAGTTCTCTCCCACGCCCGATACCGGCCGAGCGGCTATTTCATACGAATGTATGTTTCTCTCGAAAGCTAGTTTTTTATACGTTTGAAATATTTTTGGTGTAAATTTTGTTAAAATTTCGCTGTTACCACTTATGAAGAGAGGAGACGTTTCATTTTGCTTTAAATTAGTTTCGGTTTTATTTGCCATTTTTTTAACAATAAATACTCGTATATTTTATAGTAGAAAGTTTTGGTAATTATAAATTTTTTTGCATGAATGTTGTTAACGAGCCGATGCTTTCTAGTAAACTGTTAAGGTTTCCATTTTTGCGCTGAAGTATTTATAGTTATTTAATAGTTGTTGTTATTCTGTCTGTATTGTTAAATTGTTGAAGCTGTTAAAAAAAGCTTATCATGATTTTATAATAATCTCTTGCAAACTTTACGTACTCAGGTTATTTTTTAAGAGCAACTATGTACATGTTTTGTACTACAAGTAGCTTTTCCTAACAGAAAAATTATTCTAATCTAAAACCTTAAATAAATTATTTCAATTTTTATTTCCTTTATATTAAAGAGAGAGAGAGAAAAAAACAAGTATCTTTGTTTAAAATACGAAGATAAGTGTTTCTAAAACTTGGATTTTATAAAAATGGAAGGAAAGTTTTGAAGTGTTCTTTTTTAACAAAAAATATAATATATCGTAACATAACTGTCAATTTTTTACTAGAGAAAACGGTGTTCAAAAAATTTGTCGGTTAAGCTTTTTTTGAGGATCTCAAATGAAATTTGGGAATAGCTTAGAAAATATAAAACTTTGCGAAGCTATTGAATTTCAATTTTAAATTTCAAATTTAAATTCAATAACGAACTTTCAGAAAATTGGTCCACAACATTAACTTATTGATATACAATATGTAAATATCTTTCCAAATCTTGTTACTTTGAAATTTTATAAATTGTAGTTAAATTGATCAGCAGCTAGTTAGCATTCAGTGATTGCCGTCAGTGTGCAGCAACAGTTTTCTATGATGCAGTTTTAATAACCTTGGTATAGGAATAAAGTTATTGAACTTAACAGTCAATTGGCTAGTGTGCCGACTGAAATACAGTGATGTGCAAAAGTTGCTATAATTGGTAATGAAGCATTAGGTAAATTTGTTTAAAAATAAACACAATTTTTCTGTAGCTGTAAATAAAGACTAGGCCTCACTCACACTATCCTACAAAAAGAAATATAGCTCTGGAGTCTGTGAAAATTTTCAAAAGACAATCATGAATAAAATTCAGCGTGAAATGTCTCCCATTTCCAATTAGAATTTTTTCTTTTCCCTATTACATGCTATTAGCTGGAATTGTTCCCCGGGAAAAATTTCACACGGAATTTTATTCATGATTGCCCTGAATAACAATTCATCAGATCAGGGTTGTATTTTTTCTTAAGAATGGGACTAGTACACAGTGACGTGAAATGCCAAATACTAAAATAATTAATCGAATTCGATGAAAAAAATTGCCGTTAAAAGAATTTTAAATTTGTGTGACTATTGCATATGAAAGTTAACAACTATGTACGTGTGCCGAAATGTCAAACGATTTTAATGGTTTGTAAGTAAAGTAATTTACGTGGAGACACCTATCACTTTCACTTATTTATTATCTTAATTTATTCCACCATTTTGTTTATTATACATACATATGTATGTATACTATAAATTTAAATGGAATATAATCACAAATTAAAGAAGAAAAGTACATCACTCATACATAACCTGACCAGACATCCGGCTTTAAGCGGGATTATCCCGCTTTTTAAAAGTCAATCCCGCCTTGGATTTCTATCCCGCTTTATACAGCTTTTTAGAGTTTTGAAATTGTCAAACTCCTATTCGATTGTTATTTAAATGTAACTGACAAAATTCATTCAAAATATTTTTTAGGTGTGTGCTTCGCTGTACGTTTTAAGATAAAAAGAAAAATTTTTTATATTAGAAGTGCCACGCTTGCGGCTCTAGCTTCACTATTTTGTAGACACAATTCTCGTTATTAACATAGTCAGGAAGAGTTTAAAATTTCTCACTGCATTACATCACATCTTCGCTTGTCCAATCCAGATTATTTTCTATCATCGGTATACATACATACATACATACATGCATAAATATTTTTGTTTATATAAAAGCATTTCTTTTTAGTTGAAAACTGTGTTTTCTAAGTACATTACACATCCCGCTATCTAAAAGATATTTATTTTTAAATCCCGCTTTTTGGCGGTATTTTCTTCAAAATCCCACTTTTTGATCGATCATGTCCCGCTTTTTGCAAAAACCATCTGGTCACGTTACTCATATACATAAGTGTACATTTTGCTACGTAAGCCGAGTTCAATCATTTGTTTCGAACAAAATTTTTTTCCGTTCATTATATAAACATACATACATACATACATACATATGTATGCATGAAATGCAAAAAACCCTTTTAGTATTTTCTAAGTCGGTGACTGAAGTAATTTAATCTCAAATTTAATAGAAGAAAAAATTACTTCATTATCATAAAGTAAAGTATTTTCGAAATCGGTAGCTGAAGTCCATTTTTATTTCAAATTTAATAAAAAAAAACTATTTTATTATCATGTGTTTGTCAAGGTATTTTCACTTTTTATCGCCACTGTACACACACGTGTATATACATACTATGTATGTATGTATGTACATATGTATGTGCATGTGTGTATAGCAAGCATTATTAGAATAAAAAATTCTGTTTACTATGTAAATATACATCCATATACGTTTTCTACTATTGTTATTTCTAGGGGGATGTTGTTTACAGTACAATGAACTTTTCTACAAAAAGCTCTAGTACTCACTCCTAGCAAATACCTAGTAAAGTTCAGCAATTTATCTAAGTGAAATGTAGTATTTGTAACGCAAATGTAACGAATAACGTGAATTCCAAAGTGACGTCAATAACAATAGATATTGAAGTTTATGATCACCTCCATTTCTTGATAGTTTTAAAGCTTAATTTCTTACAAATGCAGTTCGTTAATCAGTGCTATTTCTTGTATGAGACTTTTAATAGAAAAAAAACAAGCTTTTACTTATTTATGTTCGTTTTGTGTAACGTTTTTTATAATTATTAATGTTATGCTTAGAATTTTGTCCTTGGAATAGTTCATTGACCATTATGTTTTGTTTTTGTTTGTTTTTGTTTTCTTCTTACCAAACACGTGTAGTTGATAAGCTTTTTTATTAGCGCAAAATTATTGCAGTCATCCAAAGCTAAAGTGTATTTTATTAAAAATTTTACTCTTTTTTCTATTCGAAAAACTACTTCTTAAAAAAATCGTGAAAGTTTTAGTTATCGTTTTTTTTTAACGTAGACAACTACAAACTCGCTTATTATACCCGTTTATACATAGGTATTAGAATTGCACAAAAGCTTTGAAGTGTTTTACCCTTGAACCAGTGCACTGACTCTTTCTACTGAGTTCGTATTTGTGTGCGTTTTGTAGTTTTTATCAAAGTAAAAATTATTTTTTATTTTATTGGTAGAATCGCAAACATGTGTACATACATATGTACATACATACATACATACATATGTATGTACATGAAGTTTTTTAAATACAAAAAAAAATATTAATATTTTTTATTAAACAGGAAACAATTCCAGTGCTTAACTAAAACATATTAACAAGCAATTAAGTATTTTATTTAGATACTTAAGTTGAATAAATTTAAATGCTTAGATGGGTTTGAAACTGCACTAAATTATACATTTTCTATACGAATTAAAGTCACTAAAATTTTTCCATCACACAATTATTTAAATGAAATTATTAAAACTGATTTTACTTGCTATTATCCTTCAGGAAATACTGTAACAGCATATCCTGCCATTCACACAGGACGAATAACCTAACAGCATACACTTGAAAAAATGTTTGCTAATATTTTCGTCTCTCGAATTAAAGGCATATATGTATACTTAAAAAAAGTTCAACAAATATTAATAAAAAAACATTTAAAGTACGAACTTACAACTTAAAATAACTTTCCCTTTTTTTGTTGTTGTATTTTTTGAGCGCATCATGCTATTACATAAACTTTATTTTATAAAAAAACAAAAAAAATCAGTGAACTTCCCCTTTCGTTTATTTCTTTTTTGTATCGTATATCTGAAATTGTCTTTTAGTAGGTCTTTTGGTTAGTTGGTCATAAACAAAATTGTTGAATTTAAAAAAGTAGGTCACAACTATTTAACACTCATATTACTATTTTGAAGGTAAGTCAATGAACTTTATTTGCATATGTGAGTTATTGTCGTTTATATTGCAACGACGAATACATATGTACATACATATGTATGTACATATGTACATACTTACTAATAATTCATTTTTTATTATTTTTAAATTGAGTAAAAAAGTTTGAATTACAGTAAAAATATCAGATAGATAAACAAACTTGGGTTATATTCGAAAATTTATGAAAAATAAAGATCTAAAAATTAATTAATATTCAGCCTAAACGCTTTAGTTCTATATACATATTTATTTATATTCTGTATTTAATGACTGTCCGCTGCGTAGCTATCCAATAAAAGTCTTATTTATTTTTTAGCTATTTAATTTTGATTGCAAAAATTATAATTTAATTTAATTTTGATTGCAAAAATTATAAGATTGTCACTTGTAATGTATGTATATACATACATATATATATACATATTATGTACATACATCTCGAGCCTTATTTTCGATTTTATCATAAGCGACAAATTTTAAAGTTTTCAGGAGAAGATTTTTTTAAATATGTATTCAAATATGTTTTTGTACGTAAATTGTCGCTTACGCTAAAATTGTACCGCCTGTATCCTAAAAGCTATCAACAATTTTGGCATTTTGATAATTCTTAATTATGCATAGGCCCATAAAATTTTAATTTCTATAAAAAAGTATATTTTCGATAGCATGTCGCTTACGATAAAATCGTAAATAAGACTCCATTTGTACTTATAAAATTGAGTAGTGTATTGTTTTGATTTGATTACAAACGTACATATGTACATATGTAAAACTATAGAAGTCATTGAACTTTTAGTTATTCGCAAAAAGCTTAAAACGCTTATCAATTGTTATTAAAATATGATTATGTAATATTTATTTGATTTTGCTACACAGCTATATATACACTTCACAGCTATAATGTATGTCTAATACATACATATGCATGTAAAATGTAATACATACATATATTTATGCATATACATACATATGTATTTATAAAGATATGTATTTATAAAACTATGGACAATTTTTTTAAGCAGTTGATTTTTAATTTTTGCTATACCTTTTTTAATTTTAGGGAAGGTTATTTTGTTTCTATTCTTAATATGGCTAAAATAATATATAATTTATGTATGTACAGTGAATATTTGAAATTTTAAAAACTATTTCTAACCCCGACAAAAAAAGGGGTATTATAAGTTTTTAGTGTATGTACATATGTCTTGTTCTGTAAGTCGAGGTTTCTTGAAATTCATAATTTTTGTTATTTCTTTTTTATATCATTCGCATTGGTAGAACCAATTAAGTAATTAACTTAAATTCTCGACTCTAACAACAAAATATTATAATATCAACTGTATATAAAAAAAAATTTGGATATGCTATTCAGTGTGGCCACAACCAAAAAAATTTTGAATGCTAAATGAGGCTTAAAATAATGCTAAAAATGCAAAAAAAATATTTGAAAATGCTAAAATATAATGCTAAAAATTTGGAATGATTTTTTAATAATTTTACCGGTTTAATTACGAATAAGTATTTAATTTAACTTTAATAACACAAACAAAGTTTATTCAAAAGTAAAACAACAATTCAGGAAGTTGCAAAATACAATTGAAGCACAGCCGCGAATAACGTTGTAAAAAACAATTTTTAGAAAACCGGGTTTTTCGCAGATTACCGTTAACATTCCTCCTTTGAAGTGTTCAAATATCAAACCATCCAAAATTATGCATCTTATCGCCGTCAAAATACAGTTACAAACAGTCAGTCCGTGGAAGTACTTTGTAACTAACTAACAAAATCATGTCGAAAACATTTAATAAATATAACAGAGATACAAGAAGAAAAGTTAATGTTAATTATCATTATTTTCGATAAAGCTAAAAAAAATTAAACGAAAAAAACAATATTGCTTTAAAATACGTTTTTTGGCTCTCCTGAAAAATTATAAATTTGTCACTTACAACGTTATTCGCGGCTAACCTTCAATTGCTGAATTCATAAAACGTCTTGTATCTTTGTATGATTGTATTAAATATAATAGTGTAAAATTTGTTGTTAGTAATCTTAATATATATAAAAATCAAAAACACGTTTATTTGTTAGGGGTCAACTCTTCAATGCCCCAACAGATTTTCGCCTTCCACCCCACAAAATATTTGTAAAAGACCTGTGCGTGTTTATATATATATTCTATCCCGGTAAATGCTACGCCTCTTTCAGAAATAGTGATTCATCCGACAGATGGCGCAATTTTTAGTTTTTTTTATGTTTTTGCACCGTAACTCAAGAACTACTGAACCGATTTTGTACAACCTTCATATACATGCTCTATAGGGCGTGAGTAGTGTTTCTGTGTAGTTTGAAGTTCGTCCGAAAGATGGCGCCATATTTAGTTTTTTTGTTGTGATTTTGCACCGCAACTCAAGAACTACTGTACCGATTTAGACCAAACTTTATATACATGCTCTATGGGGCGTGAGGAGTGTTTCTGTGTAGTTTGAAGTTCGTCCGACAGATGGCCCAATATTTAGTTTTTTTGTTGTGATTTTGCACCGTAACTCAAGAACTACTGCATCGATTTCGACCAAACTTTATATACATGCTCTATGGGGCGTGAGGAGCGTAATATTTAGTTTATTCGTGGGCAAAATCCAATTTTCATATTGTACCACCAATGCCATATACAACACTAATGTTTGCTTAGGGCCAGCAACGGGTCAGCTAGTTTTCGTATAAAAATGAAATACATAAAATAATTTTACACTTTTATTTGATACGTTTTAATATATTAGCATGCCAGCTATCAACATAATGCGAAATACATTTAAAAAATACTTTTTGCATTAAAAAATTTATTAAGTTACTTTTTTCAGTTTTATTTTTCATTGTACTCGTATGTCCAGGAGCCGGATTGAAGTGTTCGATCCCGAACAAAAAACATAATTTTGAATACTTCTTTTCTGCTTATTATTAGGTGTTTGACGTTTAAAGCGGCTATTAGACGGTCATACTCGGAATATGAAGATGACAGACGTTCGCACATTTCAATAAACAGCTTTAATAATAGGCGCTCTAACCAAGTCATCAAATTTGCACTGAGTTTGACAGAAGATCTATTAAACAAGTATGATGGTATGATGACAAATACAAAAATCCAAAATTTTTTGAAAACCAAACCAAGCTGAAAAACACGAATTTTGCATTAACACAACATTCTTAAATACCAAGTACGACAGCTTAATAGCCGCTTAAGACGTCTTATGATGTTTACACGGTTTCCATCATTATACATTTGTATAAAAATAACAAAACGCAATCAAATACATTAATTGACAAAGGTTTTTACTGTTATAAATGGAAAGGAGTATATGAAATCTATATAATTAAAAATGCTAAATAAATAATGCTAAAAAAAATAATACAAAAATGCTGAAAAAAATGCTAAATGCCAAATAAAAAATTCACTGCTAAATCAAACTCCATAATGCTAAATTTAGCAGTGAAAATGCTAAAAGGGTCACACTGATGCTATTTATTAAATCTCGAAATCGTTATTATTGTATGGTAGCACGCACATTTTAAATATTCCGTTTTTTATAACGGCTTTTATTTACATATTCATATTTACCCATTTCGTATGAAATTTTTGTCTGGCATCCTTGTACTATGTAAACCTTCTGTGATGAATAGCAACTTGGAACAAAAAGCAGCGAATAAACAAAGCTTGTAATAAAAGACAGGAGAGAAATTTGTGAAAATTTAATTTTGAATGCAATAAAATTTAAATAGGAAATTAAGGCACTCAATATGTCTAATAGCAACACAGATACCGGTGACACATTTCTTTCAAATGATATGAACCAGAGTCTGATTGAAATTACGCCTCTTACTAGCGCTGCTGCCATTTCAACTGAACCTGCCTCGTCTAGGAAATTAAATATCAGCCATATTGAACCAATTGAATGTGTTACTCTTATAAGTGATGATTCTGATACGGAACCATCACCTAAACGCAAACCAGCCAGCAGTTCAAATAATAGTGCTATAAAAAAGTGTACCGGAGATGAGGACTCTAATGATGGCCAAAGAACAGCTGAGGAAAGACGTACCAGCAGGCGTAATAAACCTCGTGTTGACTATACAAACAAGCCGAATGCTAACACTACTGCCGAAGAAAAACCCTCCACACCCTCGTCCAATTTGGGTAATACATTGCTGAATTCAAGTTCTAAATTAGAAACGAAAAACAAAAAGTCAGATTCTCTTAAAAGTCCATTTGCGAAGGATGTATCGGACCCCCGAGAAGCCGCTGCAGCGGCAGCAGAGGCTTATAAAGAGATATTGACCGGTCTAGAGGGTGCAGCATTTCAATCACGTTTGCCATTCGATAAAATGACTTCTAATGAGGCTGCTTGTTTTCCGGATATCACGAAAACTGGGCTAGTTGCCCAGAGAGTGTTTCTTAATATACGTAATCGACTATTGCAAATGTGGATTGAAAATCCTAAACAACAATTAATACTAGAAAATGGGCTCAAGGATATGGAACCACCATTTGATAGTGATCCTGTCTTGGTAAAACGTATACATTCCTTCTTGGAGCGTCATGGTTTCATAAATTTTGGCATTTTCAAACGTTTGCGTGCTATACCAACTAAAAAACTGGGAAAAGTAATTGTCATCGGTGCTGGTATCTCAGGACTGGCTGCAGCTCAGCAACTGCAACAATTTGGCATGGATGTAATTGTTTTAGAAGCTAGAGATCGTGTTGGTGGACGTATTGCCACTTTTCGTAAAAACAGCTATATAGCAGATTTGGGTGCATTAGTAGTTACAGGGGTGTGGGGAAATCCCATGACTATTTTAAGTAAGCAAATTGGCATGGAAATGGTTCCTATAAGACAAGCTTGTCCTCTATATGGTGCTGGTGGTAAACCAGTTCCTAAACACAAGGATGATATGGTGGAAAGGGAATTTAACCGTCTCTTAGAATCGGCGAGTTATCTATCGCATCAATTAGATTTTAATTACGCTGGCAATAATCCTGTTTCATTGGGTCAGGCCCTAGAATGGATCATAAAGCTACAGGAAAAAGCAGTCAAAGAAAAGCAAGTGCAACATTTAACACATCTCTGTGAAGCACAAAAATCAATCATAGAGAACCAAACAAAAGTATCGGGGGTTCTCGTACGTGTAAAACATCTGAAACAGTTGCACTCGAAACTGATGCGCTCGCGCCCTCCTCGAAATAGTGAATCTGACAACACTTACATAGAACACGAGTTTGAAATTCGGTCGACTTATTATGAGTGGAGTAAAGCTTGTAAATTATATGAAGAACTTATTAAAGAAGAAGAAATATTACAAAATAAACTAAAGGAATTGGAATCAAACCCGCCCAGGTGAGATGAAAGGCTTAATTTAAAAACTAAAAATTTAATATGCGTACATCTAAATTATATTGTTTACAATTTATGTTTTTTAGCGATGTTTATTTATCGTCAAAAGATCGACAAATATTAGATTGGCATTTTGCTAACCTAGAATTTGCAAATGCCACGCCTTTAAGCAATCTATCACTCAAGCATTGGGATCAAGATGATGATTTTGAATTTATTGGTAATCATACTACAGTGCGAAATGGTTATTCCTGCGTTCCCATAGCATTGACAGAAGGTCTCGATATACGTGTCAATACAGCGGCTAAAACTATAAAATACTTTCCAACGGGTGTTGAAATTGTGGCCGAAAATTTGAAAACTAATAATTCAACTGTAACTTATAAAGCTGACTTAGTACTATGCACCTTAACTCTAGGTGTTTTGAAAATAGCTACCGCAAAAGTGCAATCCCAACAGACAAATACGGTTAAGTTCGAACCATCGCTACCAGACTGGAAACAGCAGGCAATACAGCGTTTAGGTTTTGGCAATTTAAATAAAGTAGTTTTATGCTTTGATCGCATATTTTGGGACCCTAATACGAATTTATTTGGCCATGTTGGTAGCACAACAGCCAGTCGTGGTGAACTGTTTCTGTTTTGGAGTATATCATCATCACCGGTATTGCTTGCGCTCGTGGCGGGACAATCGGCGGCTATAATGGAAAATGTTTCCGATGATGTTATAGTAGGCAGGTGTATAGCTGTGTTGAAAGGTATTTTCGGTAATGGGTCTGTACCTCAGCCTAAAGAAACTGTGGTGTCTCGTTGGCGTGCTGATCCCTGGGCCAGGGGTTCATATAGCTTCGTTTCAGTAGGTTCTTCGGGGAGCGATTATGACCTTTTAGCTGCTCCTGTAATACCACCAAACCTAAATAATCCTAATCCTAATCAAGAGGTAGACGAACTGCCGCGTTTGTTTTTTGCTGGCGAACACACTATACGAAATTATCCGGCCACAGTTCATGGTGCGTTTTTAAGTGGTTTGCGTGAAGCTGGTCGTATAGCCGACTATTATTTGGGATATCCTGAAGGGACACCAACGGATATTGGCTACTCTGTGGTCGAAGCTGCCAACACTGCCTCCGTAGGTGATACAGTAGATTTAGTTGATATTGCGCATTCTTCTGACTCATCATCTAAAATTTCGGATGAAAAGTCCAATCCCGCCGACTCGAATGAGTAAACTTTTTCATCATTGAGTGTATTCCAACATTATATATGTTTTTCTTCTCCAAAATAAGTTTTTCAATTAGATTTTGTTGACTGTTATAATATTTTTAGTTTCAGTTTTATCCACATAATGCATACTCAAATTGTATACATATTTAAGTTATGTTAATTTTTTAGTTTTCTTTTAAATTCTAATACTTTCCCTTCACAGCAATTGAATGTATATAGAATTTATAACGAAACCAGGTTTCGATGAATTTTAACTGGAATAAAAATGACTTATTTAATATTAATAAACAGAAACTAAATGTGCAGTAAGCATTAGATATAAAATATAATTTTAGACTATAAATAATAAAATTTTATAGAATTTTTATTTGAAAAGACAAGGAATTGAATTGAATTCGAATTTCACTGAATTTGAAGAAAAAAAAATTAAAAAATGGTAGTGAGCGCCTAGCAAATTTTTAAAATAAAAATCTACAATTCGAGCGTTTCATTAAAAAAGTATGGCAGCTCTTGTGCCGAGAACTCTATTTCTTAACACTTACCACTGTTGCCAACTTTTTTCCAACAAATATCGCTAAAGTAGACATGAAAATAGCTATTAAATAGCTAAACTTCAAAAATATTTGAAAACTTAGCGATAAATAGCCAAAAAACTAATTTATTGTTAAGGGGTCTAGACACGGTCAAAATGCTTGATGGGATTGGTTATAGTATGAGTGAAAATTTGTTAGTATGTGTGACACCAACGACGCTTGATGGAAAATCAAAAAATTTTGATTTTTGGCATGCTTGCTGCCACTTTTTATATACGTGTATGTGTTAACCCGTCAAGCACGAACAAATTTTCATTATAATTTTATTTCCATTGTGAACGGTTGCTAACAAATCGGAATTAAAAGAAGAAAAACATAAATTTGACTTGTGAAGAAAAAAAGAAGTGTTGAGAACTATTTTATTTCGCATTTATTTTTTTTTTTTGTAAATAGTGCTGCCATTATTGCTATTAAATTTCTTTATCTAGAAATTTTTATATATTTTTTTAAACAACGAACAGTACAAAATCAAAATATAAATGAATGCTTGGTGGGTCATCAAGCCAGCAAGCACACGTACACGAACTTGACAGCAAGCATTTGGATCGTGTCCAAAGCCCTTTAGGATGTTTCAGAGATTCTACTGTAAATTGTTAACTTCTTTCATATTTCCAATATATCCCAAGAAATTTTATAAAATATCAAATAAGAGCAATATAAAAGGCTTCTTTTATTAAAAACATATATGTACATACATCCAGCCTGCCCAAATTAGCACCAGGTTGCCGAACAACAATCGACTTCTTATACAAATGAATACACATACGCGAATACATTTCTGTCGGTGGCCAGCTCTGATATACAAAATTATACGCGATATTATTTTTAACTAAAAATTTTAAGCGAATCTTCAACATTAATATTTTCGTAGGTATAATTGGTACCAAATTTGCTAAGTACTAAATTCGGTACTACCATAGTAAAAAATTGCTTCAAATAAAGCAGGGGGTCAACTCTGTAATTCGAAACGAAAGAAAACGCTTTCGAATTTACATGTTATAAGCATACAAATTCAAAAGCATTTTCTTTTGTTTCGAATTACACAGTAGACCCCCAGGCTTCTGCTATTATAGAGTAAAAGTAGCGCTCACAAGCCTGCTGATTTTTGTATGACGAGTTCACTGTTTAGAGTACTACATTTTTGCTCACAAAATCCCTTTTTTGAATTGTTGTGGCTGTAATCAATCTGCTTTTTCACATAGCTTGCTTTATATACGTTCACTTTTCTAATCAAGCTCACATTTTAAAGCGAATTATGATGCACAAAAAATCGCTAGATTTCCCTCTAATAGCTAAATCATATTTTTTCCCGCAAAATGTACTTAAAAATCGCTAGATTTTACGAGAAAATAGCTGAATTGGCAACAGTGACACTTACTAACACTACTTAAAAGTGCAACAGTTTGACATTTGAGTAAATTTATTTTACAAATTTTCGTTGTTTGTGTTTTTCAGTTTTTGGTGTTTCTTTTTTTTACAAATTTGTGTATTGTTAATATATACGTAGATATATTGTGTTTAATTGTTTCAAAAACCATTGTTGCTCTCCTGAACAACTTGTGAAAATAGCATTGATTTCAAGCGGAATAGCATAAATATGGACAAACTGCGCAGAGTCTTAAGCGGCGATGATCGCACACCCGAAGAGGAAAGCAGCATTATAACACAGGTAAGTTGAACTAAATGCATATAATATACATATTGTTTGGTTAGTAAGTAGAATTAGGAGGAGTATTTAGTAATACTCAAGCGTTAATTATACTATAAATTGGTCACAACATAAAAGACTCGCCTCACCAGGCAACTGAATGTAATGTAAGACGTTTTTAAAATGACTCAGCTTTTTCTTTAATTCTTGTTTGTACATGGGTTTAAGTAGCCTTAGTCCAAATACGATCGAATCACATGAAAACAGAAGCTCTCTTGACACTTAACACTAATGCAGCGTGGGGTAGTTAATTTTAGAATGGACGGAAACAACAAGTATACATATGTATGTAGGTACGAAGAGAAATATGCATTTCACAAATTCACACCTATTGATGTGTTACAATTAATTTCAATTCCTTTTAAAAAATTATCCAGAACAACATAGCTTTCAGCAGTCTCTTCGTGTATTTGAGAATAAGTGATTATTTGTACCTCATTCCTTGAAAAAGATCACATATAAATATTACATGAGAGTCATTTGCTAACTCCCCTTAGTGTAAACAAGAAACAAGAATGTTCATTTTGGATAGAGTCTTCCTTCCGCAAGAATGTCTGCTCATTAATCTATTTTTTATAAATTTAACGTCCTTAGCATTAAGAAAATTTTTAATTCTTAGACGCCGTTATGGCGTTTTTTTCTTGCAACCATTCAGTCCATAAGTTATCGTTAATTATGCACCACCAATTGAAAAATTAGAAGTTAGTATTCCCTATCAGCCATATCATTTCCATAGATATTTGAATGTCCTGGAATTTAATGAATTGAAATACTTGTAAAGTTAGCTTCACGAATAACTCTAGAGAATTCTTTCGACTAAATAGTTATCACGTCCAACGTTTGTTAATGGGAGAGAACCAGATTTACTATCAGTTAAAAATACATTAGAAAAATAATTTTTTAAATCCAAACCTTGTGAAAAAATTAAGGTATCCCCTTACAGTGACTGCCAAAACAAATTTTTTTTATATAAAAATTTTTCTTAATTTAATTTTTTTTTTAGAAATTTCTTAACACAAAAGTTTTTAACGCCATTATAATTTTTGTTTGCTTTACAATTAGATCAGCGCAAAAATTTTCTATTACCAAATAAACATTCACTAAATTTTTGGGAACAAATGCAGTTTAGCGAAGCAGCTCCAAATAAAATAAAAAGTAGGCTATGTGATAGAAAATTGAAAAATAAGAAGAAAATTTTAAATGAAAAAGTAGGCGGCGACGCCTATTTTCCGAGTTATGGGGCTCTGAAATAGGAAATTTAAAATATAAGAAAAAATTAAGTAGAAAAATTGGCTCCGACCCTTATTTCTCTAGTTATTGGCCTCTGAAGTTTTCACAATGGTGTTTCCCGACACGGCGCAGCTTAATAAAGATTTTCTGCATTGCAACGTTTTCTTGTCTAATAACGTTTTCCGGCTTAAGAATTTTCTCCACCATGGTGTTTCATGACACGCCGCAGCTTAACAAAGATTTTCTGCATTGCAAAGTTTTGTTGTCTAATAAAGTGTTCGTGGACTGTCGGCCTTCGGCCGGGCTTAAGGATTTTCTCCACCATGGTGTTTCCCGACACGGCGCAGCTTAAAGATTTTCTGCGTTGCAAAGTTTTCTTGAATAATTACGTTTTCCTGCACTGACGGGCTTCGGCCGGGCTTAAGGATTTTCTCCACCATGGTGTTTCATGACACGGCGCAGCTTAAAGATTTTCTGCGTTGCAAAGTTTTCTTGAATAATTACGTTTTCCTGCACTGACGGCCTTCGGCCGGGCTTAAGGATTTTCTCCACCATGGTGTTTCATGACACGGCGCAGCTTAAAGATTTTCTGCGTTGCAAAGTTTTCTTGTCTAATAACGTTTTCCTTAAGGGCTTAAGGAGTTTCTCCACCATGGTGTTTCCCGACACGGCGCAGCTTAAAAATTTTCTTTGTTGCAAAGTTTTCTTGTCTAATAAAGTTTTCCGGGTTAACGATTTTTTCCACCATGGTGTTTCATGACACGGCGCAGCTTAACAAAGATTTTCTGCATTGCAAAGTTTTCTTGTCTAATAAAGTTTTCGTAGATTGCCGGCCTTCGGCCGGGCTTAAAGATTTTCTCCACCATGGTGTTTCCCGACACGGCGCAGCTTAATAAAGATTTTCTGCATTGCAAAGTTTTCTTGTATAATAAAGTTTTTGTAGACTGCTGGAAGAACGCATTCCTCTGTGCAAAGAGTGATTAATTCATATAAAGAAACAAACACATTTACCTCAAAGCCACGATCTTGGCGTCCTCCAATACTTAGTGATAGGGAGTAAAGATATGTCCTTCAATCTGTAAAGAAAAATCTTAAAGTAACAGCCGCGAAATTATCAAAAGATGTGCAAACGATGTTCAAAAAAACTATTAGCTATGACGCATTTCGGAAAATGCTAAAAAATACATTTCCTTTATTAATAGGCAGAAGAGAGTATCATTTGCAAAAGGACACATAAATAAGCCTCCAGAGTTCTGGCAGAATGTAATTTTTTCAGACGAGAGCAAATTTTGTATCTTCGGTATTAAGGGAAAGCAAACAGTGTGGAGAAAAAACGGTACCGCTCTTAACAAAGAACATTTGTGTGGCACAGTGAAACATGGCGGCGGAAACGTAATGATTTTGGGGTGTATGGGCGGCAAATGGTGTTGGGCGGTTGCAATTTATTGAAGCAACGATCGACAAGAGGGGATATTTAGATATTTTAAAAAATAATTTAGCACAAAGTGCTGCAAAATTGGGGCTCCAGGGTCGTTTTATCTTCCAACAGGATAATGACCCCAAATATACTGCCGATATAGTGAAGCTTTTTCTACTATATAATGTTCCTAAGCAGTTACGCACGCCTCCTCAATCACCAGACTTAAATCCTATTGAGCACCTCTGGGATTTATTGGAAAAGAAAATAAGAGAATACCCAATAACCTCAAAAAATGCGCTAAGTGATACTATCCAACAAGAATGGGACAAGATAACGCAAGAACAAACTTTAAAGTTGGTCCAATCTATGCCAAAAAGATTAGCAGAAGTTTTAATGTGCAAAGGCTACTCCACTAGTTATTAAGAAAAAAAATTATTAAAAAAACACAGTCTGAACTTGTAAGTACGAAGTCGTAGCAGAATTTTTCCTGTGCCTTTTTAACCCCCCAGGGAAGTCTATTTTTGACTACGAGCTTGGCAACCCCGGGGCCCCAGCTGAGGTAATGTGTCTTTTTCCATTGACGTACCTTTGGTACATTACCCATAGAACTTATGTGTTACTACCCGATCTCTGGCAACAGAGCAAAGGATGTGCACATATTTATAAAAGGAAAACAGGTTCCTGTTGATGTCAGTTAGGTGCATGATCACCTAGAACTGCCCCTGAGTTGAAAAGATAGTAGTGGTGAAGCCTTTATGATGGAACTGCGAGGTCTGACCGGAGGCTACTTCTGGTGCCACGGGTGCCGGTTACCCGACAGTCGAGCTGCTCTGAAAATTTGAGTGTATGTAGCGGTCGTCAGGATCCTTTGCTAAAAGGCCGAGTTCGTCCTCTGAAACACATCTGTCTAATAACGTTTTCCTGCACTGCTGGCCTTCGGCCGGGCTTAAGGATTTTCTCCACCATGGTGCTTCCCGACACGGCGCAGCTTAATAAAGATTTTCTGCATTGCAAAGTTTTCTTGTATAATAAAGTTTTCGTAGACTGCCAGCCTTCGGCCGAGCTTAAGGGTTTTCTCCGCCATGAAGTTTCCCGACACGGCGCATATTAATTAATCATTGTATTTCCCAAAACGACACTGCTTGTTTGTTGATGATTTTCTGCACAGCTCTAAATTGGTTCAAATATTGACCCATCACATTCAGAAATGCAGAGAAATCACAATCGTCTATGAAAAATTCAAAGGCCAACAACTCGCAGTTAATTTTTTTACTTATATTTTTAATTTCCTATCAGATAAGATATTAAAATTTTTTTTTGAGATTTTTTCGCAGTTTTCTATAAAAAACTTCAGAGCCCCATAACTCGGAAAATAGGCGTCGCCGCTAACTTTTTTATTTAATATTTTCTTCTTATTTTTCAATTTTCTATTTTATTTTGTTTGGCGTTGCTTCGCTAAACTGCATTTAAGCCAATTTTTTGTGTTCCTAAATATTTCGCCATCATTTTTTTTACTAACGAAATTTTATTGCTAATAATTTTCCCATATTTTGTCCTAATTTGTCTGCTTAATTTTTATAATATTTTAGATCAATGATATGTCCACTCTTAGTTGGTCTACGCGCATCAAAGGTTTTTGTATATGTTTCATATTGGGCATTGTTTTATCCCTATTGGGATCCATAGCTCTATTTTTACATCGTGGCATGGTCGTATTTGCCGTCTTTTATACGCTGGGCAACATTCTGTCGATGACCAGGTAAAATAATCAAAATATTTGTAAATGTGTCTTGGTTTAATAATTTTGTTTTAAAGTACTTGTTTCCTAATGGGTCCTGTAAATCAATTGAAAAAAATGTTTTCTGATACGCGCTTAATTGCTACTTGTATTGTGATATTTTCCCTTATCATGACTTTAATAGCTGCCTTAGTGGTATGTTTTTTTTTATTTTTTTTTCTTTTTTTATTCAAGAAATTTTGGTTTTAATTTTTTTATATATTTGTTTTCCAACATTTTAGTTGCATAAACCGGGTTTGACTTTGATTTTTATTATTGTCCAATCTTTAGCTATGACTTGGTATTCATTATCGTATATACCATATGCTAGAGATGCCGTTAGGAAGACTGTTTCTGCTTGCTTGGATGTTTAATTATTTTTTATTCCTTTCATCTTTATTTTTTTGCACATTGATTTTTTTATGTTAATGTAAAAAAATATTTATAAATATTACAATTAATGCCATTTAATATTAAAACTTCTTTAACATTCATTAGCACATTCAATAAGTATTACATATTTTTTTTTTTTTGAATTTTTCGAGGTAAATATTTCCATTTTTACAGCTTGTCCTACAATGTTGATAAAAAACGTACGATCGATGATTACCTGTATTGATTGTTTTTTTTCCAATACAAATTGGCGATCGAACGTTTTCTATCGACATACATAAGTGGGACAGTACTTTAATTTTTTTCTCAAACCTCTTTTCTATATTTAGAAAATGGCGCATATTCATAGTCAATACAAAATATATGTATGTATCTACTTTGAAAATTTAAAATCAGTATTACTATACGAATGCTGGTTTTAAACTCGTACGTTCCTTTTCACAATGTATGATTATGAGTTAAAATTAACTTCAACTGCAAGTTCTTGATACAAACCATACCCTTAAAATACCTGTTAGATTTTAATTATACATTGTGATAAGGTCCATTAAAATATACTTTGTTTTGACTATGAATATGCGCCAATGTGCTTACAGTTTAAGCTTAAATTTTTGTATTTATATTATGCATAAAAAATAAAGAATATTTATTATTTGTAGAGCATTATTTGTGAAAGGTCAAAAAGATAATTGAACAATTTTGTTTCAGATGAAAAATTGTAAAAGAAATTAAAAGAAAAAAATTTTTTTACTAACAGCTTTTGAGAGAGACTTTAAAGAATCTTTTGTTTGTCAGAAATTCTTTAATAAGACCTTTGTAAAGCTTAAAAGTTTGTTCAAAACGTGTTAAAAGAATTTCTCAAAAAGCACTTTGAGAAGCGTTTATTCTTTCACAAACTATGTAAATTAAAGTTTTAATAAATTTAAAATCAATTTTATAACTCAAGCAGTTTTATCATCGCATCGAAAATAATGTCATCATGAAAATAATTTTCCATAAATTAAAAAATATCCCCATATTTTTATTATAATTATCTTAAAAAGATATTTCTTAAAAAGATATTTCATAAAAATATTTTTATAAAATTATAGCTTTCGATTGTAACAGCATGCACAATAGTTTTTAACTTTTAGTTATTTACAGCCTTTTTTAATATAATTTTTTGCTAAGTTGATTTTTTAAAATTTCCAATGCTTTGAAAGCTTATCTGGAAAATGAAAGCTTTTCTGAAAATATTTTTTTTTACGCAAAGGTGTTAAGGGCGAGCGTTTTATTTGTTTCATTCAAAAATAATTTGGAAGGAAACTCAAAGGTCAAAAATAATAGGTAATAACAGGTATAGAGCTTAAAAACTTAAGGAAAGCTTTTTCAATATCCTCTTTTTTTAATTATCGACAATGATCATACAAACATGAATGATACCTTTATTTTAACTGAGGAAAAGAACAGAGCAGACGCATTCCATTTTTAATATGCAAAGCTCACGTTAAGCTTTTCATACACTTCTAAAGCTTCTGGTGTAGGTTAGGTTAGGTTAGGAAGGGTGGTGCTCCACCGCACCTCCACTCGGAGATCCAATTGGGTCCATTGTCATTCCCTTCTATTGCCCATTACTGGTAATATTTACCCCTCCCATTTTTAGCCAGAAGAGACCCTATTATCCGTCATTAAGCCACCGAATCCCCATGATGAAGCCCCTAATGTCCTCTAGTTTACACTTCCCGACATCAGTGATGCTTTCATGGAAACGTCTGCTCAGCCATCTAAGCCTATGACGTTGCAGCTTCGGGCAGTGACAGATAATATGTTCAATGGGTTCTGGTTCCTCTTCATCCCCGCACATCCTACAAAAATCTGGAGTGCCAATTTCAAAAATGCTGGTTCTTGCTCTGACCGAGCAGTGACCTGTCAACGCGCCTATCATGATTCGCATCGCCTTCCTATTCGTGTCCAGTAGTAGTTTAGATCTTCCTGAGTCTAGTTTTGGCCAAAAACCCCTCGAGACCCTACAATCCTCCCTACTTCGCCATGAACTGTTGGTCCTGCTTTCCACCCAATTACTGAGTTCTTTATAGTAATGACCTACCGGTAATTTCACCGATCTGTCAGACATTCCCTCGTCTAACGCTGATCCTATTCTTGCCAGCTCATCGGCGATTTCATTTCCCTCAACACTGCTGTGGCCAGGAACCCAACATAGTCTGACACTATAGTTATCCATAAGCAAGTTGAGGGCTTTCCTACAGTCACTAACAAGCATCGATTTGACATTGTGTCCTTCCAAGGCTTTTAGCGCTGCCTGGCTGTCGACGTAGAAGGTTACCTTTTTAACCTACAGCCACATTCCCGGCCACCAGCTCCGTGGCCCTGAGGATCGCCAAGATCTCAGCCTGGAAAACACTGCATTCATTCGGCAGTCTGAAAGAACTACGAATGTTCGTTCCCAAGATATAGACACCAGCGCCTGTGCCTTCCCCCATTTTTGACCCGTCTGTAAAGACTGCACTACCCTCATACAGCCTATCGGAATTGACCCAATTGTCCCTATCCGGAATTACCATTAAGGGTGTCTTACCAAAATCGATCTCAGCGACCTTATAGTCCGTAAACCCTGGGGTTACGGATTCCTGATCACGAAAACCGATCCTATCTAAGATCGATGTGTGACCTGATATTCCTGTCCTCACCAAACCGGTTTCTACGAGTCTAAGGAGACTTCTAGTCGCCGTCTCCACCACAAAGTCCTCTATAGGAAGTAGATGAAGAATGACGTCCAAGGCAGCCTGAGGTGTGCTCCTCTGAGCACCTGTGATGCCCATCGAGGCACATCTCTGAACCTTAGCTAGCAATCTCCTGTGACTTTCCTTCTTCAATGCCTCCCAGCATACCACACAACCATAGGAAATAACCGGCCTGACAACCGATGTGTAAATCCAATTTACTACCTTCGGTTGCAGACCCCAGTTCCTTCCTATGGAGTTCCTGCATGCGTAGTAGGCATTAAGCCCTTCCCTTAGCCTTTCCTGCGTGTTCATTTTCCAAGAAAGCTTGCTATCTAGGTAAACACCCAGGTATTTAGCCCCCTCTGCTAGTCTCAGCTCCACCCCTCCCATCCTGGGTAATACAAAACTTTCTACTTTGTATCTCCTGGTAAAGAGGACTAGCTCAGTTTTCTCTGGGTTGACTCCTACTCCTTTACTGCTAGCCCAGGAGGATAGATCGCCCAACGCCGACTGCATGATCTCACTGATAACGGGAAGAAACTTTCCCGTTACCAGTAAGACCACGTCATCCGGATATGCAACGATATTCAGTCCGCTCCTATCAAAACGTCTAAGAATCGCGTTCATCGCCAACAACCACAATAGAGGTGACAGAACTCCTCCCTGTGGTGTACCTCTTGTCACTAATCTCCTCAGGCTTTCTCTTCCCATACCTGAGTTGATGATTCTGCTTTTAAGCATGATAATTATCCACTCCACTAGAAATCCCTGAACCCTAAGAGTTTCCAGTGACTCCCTAATAGCCTCTATACTTATGTTGTTAAAGGCTCCCTCAATATGCAAGAATGCAGCCAGTGTGTATTCCTTGTGCTGCAGTCCTTTCTCTATAACACCAACCACGTCATGAAGCGCACTCTCAACAGATCTGCCTTTACGATAGGCATGTTGAGTGCCACTTATAACGTGGGTGTTAATTGTGTTCCTTAGATGCAGATCAATCAGTCGTTCTAATGTTTTCAAAAGAAACGACGAAAGACTGATTGGCCTGAAATCCTTCGGCTTTGATTGGCTTGCCTTACCCGCTTTGGGTATGAAGATGTTCCTAACCTTTCTCCAGCCTTTCGGTATAAACCTCCTGCTTAAGCAAATCTTAAAGATATGCACCAGAAACAGTTGCACGCGCTCTGGGACGTTCTGCAACATGGCCGGAAAAACACCATCTGGGCCTGGTGGTTTATATGGTTCAAATGTATTTATTGCCCATATTGCTTTTTCCAACGTCACTATTTCGTGCACTGCTCCTTCTAATCCCGGTTCCGACCAGTAGTTAAAGTTAACCTCCGTCATTGTCTCTTCCCCTACTTCCCTACAGCCAGGAAAGTGAATGTCCATCAAAACAGAAAGTGTCACAGAGCTGGATTCCGTCCATGTGCCATCCAATCTTTGAATATTCCCAGGAGCCCTAGGGTCCTTTGACAATACTCGCCGAAACCTCGATAACTCATTAACGGAATCAATCTCCTCACAGTATTTCCTCCATGAGGCCCTCTTCGCCCTTTTGAGATCACCCTTGTACTTATTATACAATACCTTATGATTGTCCCAGTCCTCACTCCTTCCTGTGAGCTTCGTCCTATTAAACAATCTTCTAACCGAGGACCTCAGATCTTTTAGATACTTGGTCCACCACGAAGGCTGCTTTCTTTTACCCGGAAAAACCACTGGACATGACTGCTCAAAACAATCCCTACAATTAGTGAAATATTCCACCTCCTCTTCCACTCCTCTTTGTGTCAGTCAGTCCTTCTTGGATTCCTATATGGTTCACGCCTTTCCCCTGAAAAATTTAGACTGAATGATATCCTACTGTGGTCCGAAAACGTAGTTCTTATCTACCATCCAGTCCTCTACCAGGTTCCTATCTCTGTTAGTTAGTGTTATGTCTATAACCTCTGCCCTATCCCTATTCCTGAACGTGGGTATGTTACCCTTGTTGCAAATAAACATATTGCTAGAAGTTATAAAATCAAACACCAACTCACCTCTTTTGTTAATGTTGCGGCTCCCCCACTGACTATGATGCGCATTAGCGTCACAGCCGAGTACCAATGCAAGCCTTCTCGATCTTGCATACTCGGTCAGCTACCGCACACCAGCCCCCGGTGGATCAGCATCATAGGGCATATAGACCGATGCAAGCACAATTTCCTGCTTACCCCTGGCTCCTCCATTAACGACTGTAAGGTCTCCGTTACTGAAAGAATTAAATAAAGTTAATCCTTGCACATCCCTTGCTTGGTGCAGGTTTATCTGCACCACCCGCAGCCTTCTTGAGATCATCTGACTTATTAAATCTAAATCTGACAGTCCCCAAGCCGAACCTCACAACACCTCCCAACAACTGTAGTCTCTTTAGAAACTCCTGATCTACGGCAAACCGAGATCTTTACCCTCGTTCTCTCTGCAATCCATTGAAGCCAAAGGCTTCCATTGGTTTGTCCTGAGAGGCGAGTTCTGCGCTTCCAGTACCGACAGTATAGTTTCCATCGATCTAACGGGTGGTAGAAACCACGCTGTCACCACTGCCCGGAGAGGCAGATCTGAGGCTAAAATTACCTCCAGCTTCGCCTCCGGGCGAACGTTGCCACACTTGTCAACGACGGTTTTAAGGAAATTAAATGATTTCTTATTGCCGCAGTTAACAAACTTGACACCCCTCGCCCAGTCCGCGCCATGGAATTGTAATTCCTCCTCCTTTTCTACCCCTGCTAGGCCGATTTCATCGATGAGCCTACCTTCCACCAGCTGCCACAGTGCAGGATTAATCCTCCCATCCGGATCATTCCTATCTATGACAGCCACCCGAAGGTCACCTTCCTGGCTCGACGACTTCTTCACTTTCTTTGATGTGGAGGGTATGTCATCGCCAGATCTGACTCTTCGATGACTCCTTTCGGGGGTCGCTGAGAGAGACAGCTGATTTGACAGCCCTCCTCTTACTACCTGGCTGTGCCTTGTCAGCCTCAGCCATCGAGGACCTGATGGCCTTGGCAAACAAAGCACTGCCAGACTCCTTATTTGTTATTTTATTTTTGGAGCTGGATGTGCCCGTCGATACAGCCTCTACACCCTTGCGAGTTGTAGCCTGGACTCCATCCACACTCACATCCTTCTCCAAAGGAGATGATCTGCTCAGGAGAACACTAACAGGGCCATAAATTCTTTCGAACTTCTTAACGTCCTGCTTGTGCTTCCTGACCAGATGTCTCTCCTTTCGGATATCTCTTGGCCATCTTATCCAGAAAGTCCAGAGATTTCTTAGTACCGCTTTTGGCTTTGTCCAATTTTGTCCGACCATCCTTACCCATATATCCTGGCAAGGCGTCCTGTCGGACAATTTTGTTTGAGGAAGATGAATGCCCCTCCTTACCCACTGAGCCACTCATCTGCTTAGGACAGCTAGTTGAAATCAATGTGATTTCCCTCTCGTCGTCCGACCCCAGTGACAGATCCCCCAGCTTCTCACTGACCACTGCAGCTGAGTTACCCGATGGAGCATTGAGTTTATCAACCTCCTCCATTTGTTTGAGTAACTGACTCTCCTGCGTGAGCAAATTTTCATGCACGAGAGTCAACAACTCGTCTCCCCCCAACGTATCGTTCGTGAACTCAACGTCATCGTCCTTAAGAATTTTTTTGATTGAATTGTCTATTTTGTTCCCACGAGTATGCCAGTAAATAAGGGGACCATCCGCGCAGTGACGGCGTGTGCAGACTAGGCAAATCGTCTACAACCAACCCGTGCCATGGGCGTCGGAGGAGGGTTGCTGTTAGCGACTAATTTTGTTTATCCACTAAATTAGCCATTCAGATCATCGGCACAGCCCCCTACCACCTTGACCTTAAAAAGTGTTTCTGTGTTCTAGTACTATACGACAGTAGGCATAACTATGTACCAGACACTTGTTGTAACCGGACAACCTTTAGTATGCATGCCTTTATAGTTACTGCCATTAATTCAGGCAATCACAGTGGTCCCTGAAGCAAGGACAGTAACCACAGCTTGCACTTAAGCCACCATACCACGACAAGATAGTTATCCAGGTGGGATAACTATCTGGTGTAAGTTTCATAATTTTATACTTTATCAAGGTCAAAATAAAAAAGTATTTACGGAAATAAATCCACCTCACGAATTATTTTAGAAAAGCTCTTAAGGAGGCAAAGTATTTTTCTATATTTTCATGATACAATTATACAGGTAACCGCAAATCGACAACAAATTTACAGCAAATAAAACAACAGGGCTTTTTGTTGCTAGTTTCTGGTGCCAACTGTCATAGAGCAATGAAAGATAAACAGCGTGTGTGTGTGTTTGTAAAACATAAACAACATTTGGCAGATGGCACCACGAAACAAGCAAAACAGCTGGCGCTTCGCGGTTACCTGTATAATTGTATCATGTATATTTTGAAACAAGTCTCTATAGGCTGAAGGCAGAAAAAATCGGAAGAACATGGTCGTAATTAGATTAGGCTTTAGAAGCTTTTCTGAATGGGCTTTTAAGAAAATATGTATTTTTTTCACGCAAAGATGTTAATGACAAAATAATAGGTAACAGCTATTATATAATTTTTTTGGCTTTAGGAAAGCTTTTTCAAGGAGTTAACTACTATTAAGATCCCCTTTAATTGTCGGCAAGGATCATACAAAAACGAATATCTTTATTTTATCTGAGAAAAAGAGAATAATAGAATGTGTATGTATCTTATCTAACGCCTTTAGAAGTTCTAAAATTAAAAACTCTTTTTTCAATTCTCTTTCATTTATTATTTAAATTTTTTTTACCTAATTTCAAAAAATAACAAAAATATTTAAAATATATACCAGTAATTTGTTTTACTAAAGGTTTCAGTTTTTAACTTTATCTTAATTTCCTCTAGTAGTATAAATAACTTAAAAAAAATATATATTAAACTTAAGCAAGTCTTGATAACACATACAAAGTTTTTTTTTTTGTTCGTACTCACTTATTAAGTAAAAGCTTAATTTTTAAATTACTTTTTAAAGGCTATATTTATTATAATATTAATTAAATCCAATAGATGTCCACATTTTTGTTTTTATACTTGCAATAGTTTTGTTTTAACAAAAATATTTGCATTTTTTTATTAAATTCATTACGTTTTTGTTCGGTTGGGGTCTTCTCCTTTTGTAAAAGGAGAAGATCCCAAATATCATTTCATAATATATGAAATACAAAGCAATTATGGCCTAGTTTTTAATTACAGTAAAAAAATTAATGAACAAAATAAAATAAAAGTTAGTTAAAAAAAATATAAAATATAGTTAACTGGACAAAAGGGTTAACTTATTGTAAATGTTTACAATTTAAAAATAAATTTTTTAATATTTATATTAAAGTTTTATAACGACTGGATGATTATACATATTTGGTGGTTTTAAAATGATTTCAAGCTTTAGCTTTTATATGTATGATGACATTAGTTTTTTGAGGCATTTTTTTAAAGAATTTTTATTTGCGTTTTCTAATTAATGGTGGTGTTATGTATTTAAGGAATATCGTAATTTGTCTTTTATGTATTGTTTTATTTATTACAGTTTTCTTATTATTTTTTTCTCTAATTAAATGTTAAGTGTTGTTGTTTATCTACATCATACGTTCGTCCAACGTTTACATATAGTTGTTTTACAGAAATCAGTCAAATATCTGAGCAGTATTGATTTAAATTTTTGTAGACATGTTTGGCGAACGTATCGTGTCATAACCGCAAAAAAATCCTAAGCGACATAATTTTCGAACTTAATAGTTCGACAGGTCCAAAAATATGTCGGTTAAACTCTCTTGGCGGTTATGCCACGGTATGTCGCAGTTCACACTATGAAATTTTTCTTTTAAAAGAAAGTGTTAGTTTGGAAAGTATCTTTTGTTTTATTTTGTAGTTGTGATTAAATTTTAAATTATTTTTTTTTTCAAATTATTCAATTACCTCAAAACTGCCGAGAGTGCGGATAAAGAATTATTTGGCCAGTAAATTAATTTTTGATAAAACACATTTTAGTTTTTATTTTAGAAAATCAGAAAAAAATACATGCTAAAGTAAACATATACATACATATGTATGTACATAAAAAAAATTCTGTACACGCGATTGAAAGTTTAAAACACGATAAAAGAAAATTTCAGAGAGAGAGAGAGAGAGAGATAGATAGAGAGCATAATTTCATAGTATGAACCGCGACTATTGTGTGAATTGCTTATAAAAGAATTGTTCATAAATTAAACTTGCAATATTAGGCAAGGAAGTATTTTTTATTAAATATTTATTTATTCTATGTAGAAAGGTTATGATACGAAAAATGAATTATGTATAAAAAAAAATTAAAAAATATATATTATTACCCAGTGTTACAACTAGTTTAGAACTTTTAACAGCTTCTTTAAAAAAAACTTTGGAAACTGAGCGAGTCGGAAACATTTATACACGTTCATATAACGTCAGCCTTTTTTTCAATAATTAAGTGCTATGAGTCAATACCAAATGTGTTCTACCACTAGTTGTAAACATTTTATAATAGTAATCTTTTTGGGTAGCATTTTTCACTAAAACGAATTTTAAACATAAAACTCATAAACAAATTTTCATTCAATCTTCTTAACGTCACGTTTTGGGGACATTTTGGGTGAGATTTTGCCTGGAAAAGACGTAAAAATAATATGTAAAAAAATAAATGAAAATAATAAATATAAAATGGACAGAAAATAAAAAGGAAACAAAAAAAAACAAATATTCAACTTAAATGTTAAATTTAATAAAAATAATCGAATGCAAATAATGTAATCGTCCAAATTGCTTTTAAATCATTTAGAGCTAGTTTCTTACTAAGTCATTAGTTTTTTAAACTTGGTTTAACACACGTTGGAGTTACTCAAGAAACAAATTTAAATGCGAGTTTAACCGACCATGCTGTTTTTCAGTAATGGATTAAGAGTTGTCAATTTAGCTAGAGATGCCATACTTTGTTTTCAATCTAGATGTGGCATTCTTGATAATATTTTACATAATTAGGGCAACACTTAAAAAGAGATGTGACAATTTTTTTTTTAAATTTATTAAAAAAAATCTTCAATAACTCATTTCTAAATTTTTGGAGGATTAAAAAATAAATAATATAGAGTTAAAAAATACGGGCACTCCACTAAAAATAATCAAAAAAATACCTCTTTGTTAAACGAAATCTTTGAAAGACATCCAATTCATTAAACACATAAAAATGATTTGAACGTGTTATTATCTCTCTTATTTTTTTTTTTTTCAAAATTGTCCTATCCAAGTTATTATAGGTTTAATAATCACCAAAATCATCTTCGATGTCATAAGAAACATCCATTTTATTTATGTATGAATGGGTGTGTTTATTTAATAAACTTTTCATATTTTTATCAATTGACAGTTCCAACTTGAGTTTAACTGAGCAATGTTGCTCGGTTAAATTTAGATTATTAACTAATCTTTATCTGAAAAACAACATGTTGAGTTTAAATTATAGTCAACTAACAAGTAGAGCTTATCTTTATGTTAAAAACTAGCTAAACAAATTTAAAAGTGCTCTGCAAGGATTTGGTTAAAAAACCTTTTTTTTTTTGGTGAAAAATAATTTCCTTTTTGTAGCAGATTTTCTACAAAAAGCTATAAATTCAAAATATGTTTTGAACTTTAAGCTTTTAAAAAATAAGCTTTTAGATACATAATTGACATTATAAAAACAAAATTTTATTTTTTGTGTTTTCTTATTCGGGCCAATTATGAATAAAATTCCGCGAGAAATTTCTCCCTTTTCCAATTAGAATTTTTTGTTTTCCCTATTACTTATCATTAGCTGGAATTTTTCCCCGGGAAAAATTTCTCGCGGAATTTTATTCATAATTGCCCTCATTATGTATTTTCAACATAAAAAGGCGAACGGAAATTCTTGTTTGTGTTCTTTATGATTTGCAGTGTGAAACACCACACTAAAAAAATATTGTCAATGTTATTTTTAACACAAAACGAATTAAAAATTATTAAATTATAAATTTTTACAATACAATATAGAGTTAGATAATAATTAAACAATTTTAATTTTAATATCATATGGAGTGCTTTCAATATTAACATGTTTGCTAATGGTTTTATTTAACTTTCCTCGTGCATGTTCTATGATTCTAGGATGTACATAGTAAATGGGACCTGGCCGGTTGAGATATTTTTGATTTTAATAGTAAATGTAAAATAAAAGGAAAGGATAGCATGAAATTACACACACATAATAATAGACACATATTTTTATTTTATTTATTTTTTTTTCATATAAATGTGTTTCCCTGCTAGACAGACTCTAAAAGAAACTGAGCGAATATATTTGGAGGGATTCAAATGGTAGTCACAATACACCATATTGTCATAATGTTTTAAATTATTTTAGTATAATTGTTTTTACTTTTAATATTTGTTAAAGCACTAACAAGTTTTAATTCAGCTGGTAGAAAAAAAGATATTTGTATTTCCTTTTCCACCTTTTGTTGATCAACTCGTAATTCAGGTGTAAGAAAAAAGAGAGATATTTGTATTTCCGTCTCCTACTTTTTTACAGCTGAATTACGAGTTGAGCAACAAAAGTTGAAACGTGTGAACCGGGACTAAAGAAAATAAATGTAAAAAAGAACAACCGCTATTTAGAAATAGAGTGTTGCCACACAATTATTTTTGAAGGGGTGCTGCCAAGTTAACAATTAGTGTTTTTTTACTTATGCAGCGTGACCATATTAGCTTATTTTGAGCTAAATTTAGCTTATTTATTTCAGATTTAGCTTTAAAATTTTCATTTAGCTCTTAGCTTATTTTTTAGCTTTTTTTAAAAACTCATTTAGCTTTTTTAGCCTTTTTTTAGTCTAAATTGCGTGTTCTCTAAAAATATATTAAAAACATAAACAACTTATAAAAATTATAATTTTTTAACATTGTAAAATAGTTTACAAGAAATACAAAATGTAAATTATACGACAATTTTATAACAGAAATGGAAAGTTGAAAAATAGTAGATAATGGCAGAATGGTTAGAATTCCAATGGAAAGAGTTAAATTCATATTAGTGGCCAAAACACTTTTTGAGTTTTTTGGGTATAAAATGATTTGACTTGAGTTGAACGTTCATTCAGCGGCATCAATTAACTTAAAACAAAAACCTGAAATAGCCTTAAGCCTGGATAACACTATGTACTGATTTTCGTCGGGCCACCTCAATAAAGTCATAAGTAATAAGCCAAAATGGCATTATTACTTAATTAATTCTGGAATAAGTCTATATGGGCTTATTACCAATGCAGTGTGGCGCAATTATGTCCTTGTATTTCAATAAGTCGATAAATTAGAGCAAAATCTTTACTTATGACTTTATTTCACTGATCTGACGAAACTCGGTACATTGTGCAGATAGTGTGATCCATGCTTTACCTTAAATAGCATTAATTCACTTAAAAAGCTTTCGTATTTTAGTATAAATGTTTTTACATTTTTTAAAACTTTTTAAGATTATTTTGGGGAAGTTTTTGTTTTGTTCTTCATTAAATTTAAAATATAATAATTAATAAATAATTTCATTAAACAAATATTCTATATGTATAATAAAAGAATATGTTTGTGTAATATTTAATATTTAGCTTTATTTTCTAGCCTAAAATGTAACTTTTTAGCTTATTTTAGCTTTTTTTCAAACGTGATTTAGCTTAATATTATTTTAAAATCTGGTCACACTGTACTTATGTTTTTTCTTTCAAACAACAATTTTAAAACATTATCAGGGCAATTATGTAAAAAATTCCGCAGGAAATTTCTCCCAGGAAACAATTCCAACTAATAGCAAATGATAGGGAAAACAAAAAATTCTAAAGGGAGAAATTTCCTGCGGAATTTTTTACATAATTGCCCTGTATGACACTAAAGACTAACGTTTGAATACCCCAATTCTGTCTAGTAAAGAAGCTTAGCATAAAACGATATATTCAAAAATATGAAAGTAATAATATAAAAAATAATACTTGGTAAAGCCACACATAGTATACAGAGACGCATGATTTCTATCGTAGCAAGTGCTTTAGAAATTTTGAGTTTAAATTAAAACTAAATTAAAATAAATATGAATAGATAAGAACACAATTTACCAATTTTATAAAAAATAACAATAAATTTAAAAGTAACTAAAATAACAAGGTAACTGAAAATTAAAAAAAAATATCCCTACTTACCTTTTGATTGTTGTCTTTCTAAGCTCTTCAGTTTTTTGGTGGGCGATTGCTGTAGTTTATTGCTTTTGCGTTTATCCATCATGCGCTAAAAAATAAATTTTAAAAATCAAAAATAAATAAAAACTAATTTTTTTTCTTGTTCTAAATAACAATTAATTACCTGCCATAATATACAACCATAAACGAAGGCAATTGAAATAATTACTTGTACTGTCAACCACAGCACTATGTTTATAGCTTGCGTGCGTTCAAACAATTCTTTGCCATTTTTAATGCATAAAATTGCTTCAGACACCATAATGGCGCCATACACCCAGCACTGAGTGCCAACGCGCTTGCATCGTGTATCCGTCACATAGGTATAATATTGTCTAAAATCAAAATCAGGAGTTTTATGCAAAGTTTGAATTTACATAAAAAGAAAAAAATAACATGATAAGAGCAAAAAGCAAACGTACCTAACGGAAGGCGCCACAAACAAGCCAATGAATATTAAACGCCCAATAACAACATAATGATCGGGTGGCATTTCAAAGATGTGTTTGAGAAAGAATGTGTTGAGTTCAGTAACCTAAAAAGGCATATAAATATGTATATTTTTAAAATAAGAATTGCAGAGATAGGAAAAAATCATAGATACAAATTTTTAAATTCTCAAAAAAAAAAAAAAATTATTTAGGTTAGGTTAGGTTAGGTTAGGTTAGGAAGGGTGGTGCCTACCGCACCTCCACTCGGAGACCCAACTGGGTCCATTGTGATTCCCTTCTATTGCCCATTACTGGTAATATTTACCCCTCCCGTTTTTAGCCAGAAGAAACCCTATTATCCGTCATTAAGCCACCGAATCCCCATGATGAAGCCCCTGATGTCCTCTAGTTTACACTTCCCGATAAAAATATCTATATTTTTTCTATAAAAACATTATTAAAAAAATGTATTTGTTGGTTTAGCATTTTTAAATGCTTAGTCCTAGTCTGTTCCCCTCGTCTCTCTCTCTACCACAAACTAATCAGCTTAGCAATAAGACTTGCATAGTGTAAATGAGGACTTAGTAGGAACAACAAATACATTTTTGCTTAACCAACATAGTTTTGGAACCTCGTCTTTTTTAACGGAAATAGATTATTTACGAATGCAAATTATCGATTTTGGTCAAAAATTCAGTGCGAAAATTACATATATCGCTTAAACTTTGTTGTCGGTTATGGCACGATATTTGAACATTATAAAAAACCTTCTGCTGGAAACTTTATTTTTTGTCGCATATGATCAAATCGAAAACACGGCTTGATATTTATTTATTATTTTTCTACAGAAAAATTTTATTGATAAAATTTTTTGCATAGAAAATTATCTTTTATTTATAAAATAAATGATTGAAAAAGAAGATACAAGAAAAGAATCGATATATTTTTTTCTTTCTTCTGCATAAAATTTATCGATAACTTTTAGTGACAGGTTTTCTTTAGGAAATTTATCGTTTACTTTCTTATTTGTAAAATATTTTTTCAATATCTTTTATTATGAAATGAATAAAAGGAAAAAAAGATAAAAAAATATATCAAACTTCTGCATAAAATTTATCGATAACTTTTAGTGGCAAGTTTTCTTTAGGAAATTTATCGGTGACTTTCCTATTTCTAAAATTTTTTTCAATATACATATGTATTGCAATTATTAAATAAATAAAAGAAAAGAAGATATCAATCTTCATCATACAATTAATAGATAACTTTTAGTGAACATTTTTTTAGGAAATAAAATTTTTTTAGGAAATTTCTCCATGTTTCTCGATGACTTTCCATTTGTAAAATTTTTTTTAAATAAATAAACAGAATAAAATATAAAATCTTACCGAAAATATAAAATCTTACCGATCTTTTCTGTAGAAAGTTTATCAATACAATTTATTTTTCGTATACAATTTATGGATAACTTTTTTTTTTTATAGAAAATTATCTCGTTTTCATTACATTTATTGATAACTTTTGTTTGCTATAATTTATCGATAATTTTTTTACTACAAAAATTATATCTATAATTTCTGTACAAAATTTATCGATAGAGTTTATAGTAACAAGTTTTCGTTTCTATGAAAAATTTATAGATGACATTATTTTTCTATAAAACATTCCAATTTTCTCGATAACTTTTTCCCATTAAAAATTTATTAATAACTTCTGTTTAAAATTAGATTTTCGCAAAAAATCGATAATTTTTTATTTATATCTGATATGGTCTAAATGTTACTGGAATTATTTATATGTAGACGATAATTTGCTTAAAATCGATTCATTTTATTTTCCCAGAATATTTTTTTTAGAAATGTGCAGAAATTTTTGCTCGCAAGAATTTAAAAAAAAAATTTTCTATAGAAAACATTCCACTTTTATCGATAACTTTTTTTCCCCCATTAAGAATTTATCAATAACTTTTATTTAAAATTAGAATGAAAATGAAATGAAATTCTTTATAACTTTCCTAATATCGATTAATTTGATTTTTCCAGATTATTTTATATGTACAAAAGTGCAAAATTTTTCGATCTCAAGAATTTCTAGATAAATTTTTTCTATGTTAAATTTATTCATCAATCAGTTTTGCAAACAAAATATTCCGATAACTTTCATTTTATATAGACCAAATTAACGTGACATGAATTTTACTTTCATATCATTAGATGATAAAAACTTTCCCTGATAAAAATCTATTGATAAACTAAATTTAACCAACAAAGATAATTTAAAAAACAACTCAATTAAACTTTGGAAGACATTCCTTACCTGCCAAAATATCACCAATTGTATAACAGCTGCAAAGCGCATAGCAGTCGATTTAGGATCCAACCATCTTATAGCCGTCCAACTTTCAGGCGTAAATTGCAACATTGCTCGCTTAATTTTACCACTTGTCGAAGATATATCCTTAATACTGGCCCATTTGTACTCGCGCATTTCCAATATTTTGCAGATTTTCAAACCAACCCAAATGCCCAAGCCATTGCATATTAGAACATCCAAAATCAAAGCATCCCACCAACATTCCACGAAATTGGGCAATAAATGAGCGAACGTGATTTCAGTTATTTCCCACATTATCGAAATTGCCCACAATATGCCCATGTGACGAATTAGAATGGCCTTAAAGGCCCACCCCAAAAAGTGGCCCCAAGCAAACACATCCAAATGACCTTTTATACGTTCTAGAGAAATATCGGAACAGTTTACACCGTATTCCTGTGAATTTTAACAATTTCATTAAAATAAACATTTAATAAAGTCGTTAACACTTTTTTTACCTTATCCATATTTATGTGGAAATCTTTTAATTTTGGATCCAGCCAGTAGAATATATTCATAATGGTTTTATGATTTTGAAACATTAGAAATTGCAGAGCCATTAAGTATAATACCGAACAGCCGAATAATATACGCCATACTGCCGGATGTGGTCGTGTAAATGGGCCATTAGGAAATGCCAATACTGATATAATTAGGAAAAAGAAAACCACGCATAATATACCAGCCCAAATGTTCTCCTCAAAATTGCCTTCGTCCCTGTTGTTAATGAAATAAAAGAAGTTTGTACATATATAAAAATAAATTAATAACTGCAATACATAATTTTTTTTAAACAGGGATTTTTTTATACGTGGCTTTAGATTGTTAATTATTGTTATTTTTTTATTGGGAAGGAAAGCCAGGAAAAGTTTATTATTCTGACAACACAAACGATTTCATTTGCGTTCATGTAACCTTTTATTAGTTTATATAATTGTTTTTAAGTAAAAATTTATCCCCACATATTTTCCCGAACATGTACTTGTCAAAATTTAATTCTAAGACCGCTTGAAAGTAGCAAGTATCAAGCGAACTTCAGTAATTTTTATTAGTATAAAACACGGTGTTGTAATTATAAAGAATTTTCACAATATTTTCTTTGAGATCAGGTGTACAGTGGTATACAAATGTATACACATAACCCGTGGGGAAATATGTTGAGTTCAATACCACTTAAGGCAAAATTTAAAACTTTATTTTTTTTTATTATTAAAAATAAACTAAAAGTTATAATATAGACTATTTCAAAATTTTTGATATTATGCAAAATACTCGTACGTTTATGGAAGTGGATGTATACTATTTTTTTTATTGATTATGGTTTTGAAAACCTTAATTTTGGCAAGAATTTTTAATATAACGAAAGTTTATAATAAAACAAAAGTACATAAAATCTGTGAAACGTCATATCGTATGATTTATAAATATGAACACAGAGTCTAGCATCATACAAAAATTAGATTACAAAGTTCAATCAGGGTGCTTTTTATTTCAAAGCATTTTGGTATATATTAAACTTTTCGCCCTTATCACTTTCTCAGTCATTAACTCAATAACTTTAGATGTCTGCAAGACATTCGATTTTATTTTGGTTTTTTTAATCATGTAGATAGCAGTTTCTTGAGAGTGTAAAATACGCAATTCCTTCTCCTACTTAAGGGTGTCTGTCTAACGAAGATTTTCGTTCAAATATAAAATTAATTTTATCTTTGATTTTTGTAGAGAACTTTAGTATATTTTTTTAACAACAGTTATTTTTATCTTTCTCTTTCTTTAAAGGTATGTGAAATGTCATTTATGGAATTACTTATGTCGTTTTCAAACACTTTGCAATTAAAACTTTTGCAAAAAATTATTGTTTCTACTAAAGTTTTTCGGTAAGTTTTTATGGAAAATTTTTTATAGAGAAACGATTTTCAGATTTTTAACATGGGTGGGCTGCTTAAATGCAATTAAGTGAAGCAGCTCAAAAAAAGTAGAAAGCTACATATGCCATAGAAAATTAAAAAATAAGAAAAATAAAAATAAATAAAAAAATTTACTGCCATGACCTATATTTTCCAAGTTATGGACACCTCCTAAAATAGGTGGTAGTACAAGTTATTTATATTAAATTTTTACACAATATAAAATACGAAATGTCAAATTGTTCTGCATTATTATAATAAATATAATTTAAAAAAAAAAACATTTTTTTGAGTTAGCACACTATTGAAGTAAATGAGCGATATGTTGCACATAGACGAACGAAAACTCTTATGCTTTTTCTGTCAGCAGGCAGTTAATATATTCTAACACTCATTTGTATTATCGGAAATAATATGTTAAAGATTGTGTACTAAAAAACATAAAAGAAACATTTTAATAATTTTCCGAAAAAAGAAATTCAATAATAATAGCTTTACTTAATTTTAGAAAAAGAATCAGTTGCTTTTTTTCTAGCATTTTTTTTCTTGTGCTATCTACAGTTTGTGTCTCGTATTACACAATTTAGGGAAAGTTCAAAGACCTTTTCAATTGATAAGTAAAGTACAAAAATTTTATACTTTATTCAAATATTAAAATATCAAATTGAAACTAAACATTAACGTTGACGAATAAGATTAATTTTAGGAAATATTAAGAAAGATAATTTTGTTTATTTTTGTGTATTACATACACACATGTCGTCGCTGTTTTCACTAAATGACCTAACTGACATTTTGTAAATTTAACAGGAGAGTAGCTTTTATGATTGTTTTCTACAAGTATTCTTATGGAAACGTCTGAAATATTTTTACTGTTATAGACTCGACAGTAATGTTTACAGTCATAAAAATTATGGACAAGGTCTATTATGACTTATAAAGTCTAATAGTGGACTTACCTCATATTTCAAAATGATGTCAGTTAAGTCAGTTAGTAACAGCGACGATGTATGCATTAAAAATTAGTATTTCTATAAAAAGTTTTCTTTCTGAGTTAATATAAAGTACAGTCAGGCAAATCGGGACATTCGATTTCGATCGAAATTTTAAATTATTCAATATAAAATATTTTAAAATTTCATTCTATATCGAGTGCGATACTTTTTGCTCCAGTTCTTGCTTGATTTTCGCTGAAATGTATCATAGGAAGAAGTCTAAGATATCTAACAGTTTCCAGAGAATTAGTTTGTGAATGCTTGGACATAAAGTAGAATACATATCGCTCCTTTATTGCAAAATAGACATCTCTCAAAAGATGTGATTTTGGAAAAAAAATGCAGAAAAAATTGTGAGATCATATTTACTCTTGTGTAAAAATGTAATTTAAAAGTCTTGTACACGCAACTCTTGAGAAAAGAAAATATTTCTATACATACCTCTCATTTGCTTAAAGAACGTTATAACTAAAAAAACTAGTTTGCCAGAAAACGAGTTGAAAGTTTTAAATTTACACACAACTTAATGGAAAAGAAAATTTGAAGAAATTATTATTTGACATATTGTCAGAAGTTTACATAAAATAATTGAAATTTATTTGCTGGTGGTTTAGCATGTCTATATACGCATTTTATTGGCACTTCAACCAAATCATCAGAAGACTTAAAAATTTGGGGATGAAGCGCCAATGAAATGCGTATTTAGACATGCTAAACCACCAGCAAATAAATTTAAATTATTGTATGGAAAAATAAAATTGTATTTTGCTTTCAAGAATTGAATAAACAAGATATTTGTATGAAATTTTTACACAATATAAAGAACGATTTGAGCATGAATTCTGCATCATTAACTCAAAAATGAAATTTTTTGAGTTATGACGTTGTTTGAGTAAATGAGCGATATATTCATTGAGTTGTATAAGAATTTAAAACATAAAACTTATTTGCCGCAAAACAGGCTCTTTTAAGTTATGCCTCTGTTGTAATAAAGGACCGATATGTGTTATTTTTGTTAGGGAGAAAACATGGCTTATATTTCTTATTCCAAATTGATTTGTTAAAGACACGTATATGTTGCTAAGTTTCATTAGAAACGGTTGAGCAAGTAGTAAGGGCGTGGCACTGACCACTGTTTTAATAGCAAAATCATACCGGGACTACATAATATACATATATGCATGTAAAACAATATTAATTATGTGTGCAAACTTTAAAATCTAGTAAACGTCATCTAGTAGCCGGTAAAATTTATGTTATCGCGTCCCGTAATTTGTCACATAAATACATACAAAGTTAATGCCAATAAAAGCTTATTAAAAACAAAGAGTAAATTTCTTAAATAACTGCCTTGCTTAAAAAATTTATTATGGCATAGGAATCAATCAATTATAATAACGTTAAGCACATGTTACAAAAAAAAAAAAAAAAAAAAAAAACAGTAACAGTAACAGTAACAGTAACAGTTGTCATAAAAAAGCTGTTGCGGTAAAGGAAATAAAATGCAATCACTCTCTACTCTCTCTACACATTTTGCAATGAATACATGAAGGTTAATTTGATTTGATTTTTTTTTAAGATTAAAAAAATCTTTTTTATTTAATTCACATTTCAGCTATGCTGTTGGTATTGACTGCCAAATTTAGCTTTTTAGTAATGGTAGCAACTTACGCATCCATTTTAGATATTCCTTAAATATATTCAATAGCATTTGCTAAGTTTAATGTATTCTTTTAACTTTTTTGTTAGTTATTTTTTTTTACTTATATTTTTGATTTACTTTTTGTACAATGGAAGTTTATCTTTTTTTATAGGCATTATTATAAATAGTAACCATAGTGTTAAGTTTAGTAACATTTATTTATAACAAATTGTTTTATTTGCTTTTATATTTGGTAAAAAAAAAACCTTATATGTTTTAAATCGAAGTTGCAAAATTATTTATTTCACGTTAAACTAACTAAAACCAAATGACACAAATATGTTTTTTTTTTTGCTCAATACACATGTCACAAGAAAGTAGAAAGAAAACTGCAGTTTTTTGTTGTTGAGGAATTAAGGGTAGTATTGCAAAGGCATTTGAGCCAGAGTTGTGTCCGAAGGGGGGTTATTATTAAAACTAAACTGAATTTAAAAATACAATCTGAAATGGTCTTTTATTTTGTAAAATATAATTAAAAATTTGAGATTGATTTCGAAATTAACTTTATTAAACAAATATAAAATTAAATTGAAATCTATAATTGTATTTTCGCATGCAAGCAAGAATAATTTTTTATTGATAAAAAAAAAATTATTTTTTTATATGTTAAATGGAGCAAATTATAACCGTCTCTTCCTAGATGACGATAAGATAATAACTTTTCTGGAATCTAAAATTGAGACTTTTTAGGAACACCATTAATCATTAATTTAGTTCTATTATCTTTCTTTTTTTATTTGGTGTAGAGACCGATCGATCGTTGCTGAATACATATAATAATTATTTCCGTTACAATTTAATTTTAAATTATTCTTTGGAAAAATTAATTTCTCAGTTTTGTATACAGTTTATAGTTCATTTCCGATTCTGTTCTTCTTTTTAAATGCGATAAAGCTAAGATTAATACAAAATGTGTTCCCGAAGTTATCGGAAATTTACACACAAAATGTTCAAAGTGTTAGATTTTAAACACATGGCCTTTTTGCAATAAATATTGCCTTATATCCTGCACAATCTTAGTCCATGATTTTTACAATACAAGTACTTCCTTTTAACAGCATATGCGCATTATAGAGATTTTTTAATCAATCACATTTGTTTTGATCTCAATTTACTTAATAATTTGTTCTAAAAAATATGTATTTTACCAAATGTCAATTACATCCTCCTTAAAACTCAATCAAACCCATCCAAAAAAATCGTTAAATGAAATTTAAAGAAAGCAATAAATCCTTAAAATAACATGATGCAATGAAACCTGTTAAAAAGAAAATTTCTATATTAAATATATACCTGACAAACGCAAAATACATAACAGCCAAAACGGATACGGCCAACAAGGTTATGGTGTGGGGTTTGTAAAAGAAATCCAATGATATATCATCGACGGGACGTTCATTAACCACCAAAAATGATTCGGCAATTTCTTCAGGTTTTGGTTTATTACTGCTATAATTTGCAGCATGTGTCTTAGTTGGTGTAGTCGGCACACTGTTGGCACCAGATTTTCCGGTGGAGTGTGCACGAGTTGTTGTAGACGCACTAGTATCAATATCATCTGGACTACCACGTGAATTTGAACGTTTCTTCATTTTGCTTTTTATATTTTACTTCACTTGTTTTAACAATTATTTTTTTTATTGCAAAAGATACTGGCAATGAAAATTATTATAGAAGGGGAGGTGGAATTGCGCAACCACTACCCCGTTAATTGATTATGTGTGGTTCTTTGCCTTCTCAAACAACCAGCAATCACATCTATAAATTTCTATTTTCAATGCTTCACTATTAGCATATGCCGCGCTTAATTTCATCAGCAATTCATTATTTTTTGTTTAAATATTTACGAAATTTTTAAGAAAAAAATATTTTTGCAGGACCACAACTTGTTCTAATGAAAATTACCGGAAAAATGAGTGTGAGAGAGTTTGTTTTATTGTTGTCTGCTATTGACGTTTGGTGACAAAAATATATTAATGTGGCCAGACCTTAAATTTTGTATACAAGTGGTGATAGGAATGAACTAGATAAGCGATTATAAGTTGTTGAGGGCCGCTATTTTTAGCTCAGCTCACTTTAGCCGCGGTTCAAACTAAAAAATTATTCCTTGTGAAATTTTCTTTAATGTGTAGTTTCCACAATGCAAGCAAGCGACTTGTCTAGAAAAAATATATGAAAAGCACTCAAATTTTTGAGTGATTTCTATACAAATATTCTAGACAAGTCGCTTGCTTGGATTCTGGAAACTACACATAATTCTCTTTTAAGTTCGGGCTTAACGATTTTCTCCACCATGGTGTTTCCCGAGACGGCCCAGCCTAGTAATGATTTTCTGGATTGCAAAGTTTTCCTGCTTAATAACATTTTTCTGCATTCCCGGCCTTCGGCCGAGCTTAAGGATTTTCTCCACCATGGTGTTTCCCGAGACGGCGCAACCTAGTAATGATTTTCTGGATTGCAAAGTTGTTTTTTGAATTTTCTATAGGATAGCATACCTTTTTTTAATTTTTGAAATACCAATATTGATCATATTCGTTGAAAAACATCGTATAATCACAATATTGTACCAGAATTGCAGAGGCCTATAACTCGGAAACTAAGCCTCGCCGCCAATATTTTTATTTAATTTTTATTTATTATTTTTCAATTTACTATAGGATATGATACTTTTTTTTAATTTTTGGGAGGTGCCCCTAAACTAAATTTAAGCCCGAGAAAATGTTATGTGTATTAAAAGTTTTTTGTAGAAGTCCATGGAAATTTATGGAGCTTTTCTACAGTACACAATGGCTCTATTCAATCTGAGTTACATGTGGCAACTCGAGAAAAGTGCTGCCAAGCTTGCTACTTGCTATCATGTCTTTTTCATTTTCTCAATATTCTTTTTGTTTATGCGTATCCTCTGTGTCTGTGGTTTATGCAAGGAAAATTAAAATAAAAACGAAGAATTTTGCAAAAATATTTAAATGATTTATTCAAGAACATGGAAACGCCACATAGCACAACAAATATAAAAGGTAAGAAACTAAACGATTGTTAAATATTATTTAAATTACGTCTTTTCTCGATAGAATTTGAAGTTACTGGTGTTTCGCGCAGTGGCAGAGTACGTAAAAAGTCGTCCAAGCTTTTAGATTTTCAATCACCCGATGAAGTGGAGAGAAAAATATATAAAAGAACTACAGCTAATACGCCTGTGCCAAAAGCTGTAGGCGCAAAGTATATCGGCCGCGGTAGACCCAGCTTGGCAACATTAAGGGCACGCAGTGCAGCGCGTTTGGAGGCAGATGGAGAAAATGATGCAGCTGCAGATGATGAAAGAGTTGATGAAGAGCACCAAGCCAAAGAAGACATGGATGTGGATAGTCCTAAGGAGACAGGAGATGAAGATGTCGATGAAGAAGCGGACGAGGAAGATGATGAAGATGATGGCATGCCCGATACTAGTGGGCTAACTGCTGCTTCTGATTCAGATGATGATGGTTTCGGTGAATTGGTTGCAGACTTGGTGGGTAGCGAGAGAGCGGATATAGAAGGGAACGCTGCCAATCAAAAATCGTCGTTTAGGCAATCTTTATATATGAGTGAAAAGAATAAAAAATTTAAGGAAAATAGGTTAGAGCGAAAGGATAAAGGTAAGGCGCGATATACAGCTTACAACATGTGGGCGCGAGAGCAACGCAAGTCTGCCAAATTTGGCAAATCTGGAGATGTAGATCATCAGGCGGCTAGGCGCTTGCACGAGCTGTGGTCAAACGTTTCAAATAAAGAAAAAAATGCCTGGAAGCGTAAAGCTAAAATGCAAGCAACCAGATCTAAACAGAGGGAAAGATCGGGTGTAAATCAGCTAAATACAACAGATCCAGGGCCAACTACTCCATCAACAACAAATTCTACATTCATAAATAGACCTACAACAAGCCGAACTAGAAAATTGGCCGAAGATAAACAGAAAGCCAAAGATGAATTGGACACCACTCCATCAACTTCAACGCTGAAAAGGACACGCAACAACTCATATAAGAGAAATAATACGAGTACGTCATCCACAAATGACTTGAATGCCTCTACATTGCACGGAGCTACAAACGGTTCTACTAGCAATCAAAGCACCAGCAAATCTCTGGCTTTGAATAATACGAAAACTCCTCTACCCACAATTGAACCAATAGATGCTGCTGCTCACTTAAAATTGTTAGGCGAAAGTCTTAGCATTATAGGTGATCGCCTTAAGGAACACGAGGGCCAAATTGCCGTTTCCGGCAGCTTATCAGTGCTGCTGGACAGTCTCCTGTGTTCGTTGGGACCACTGCTGTGCTTAACAACTCGTCTACCTGGCTTAGACAAGAAACCTCAACTCAAGATAAATTTAGCTACTACACTAGACAATATTGCATATGTTATGCCCGGTCTGTAAGCTGCGCTAAATGAATTGTAAGTTAAAAAATTATTGCTTGAATTAGAAATAAAATATATGTGCATATATATTTCAAATATGTAATAAATAAAACAAGAAGTTATATTTCTATATTTTGCTTATTTCTTTTATTAATAATTTTATTTTAAAATTTAAGAGCATATTAATTAAAGTTGTAAAATATGCCACTTACATACGGGAATTGTAAAAATTGCTTAAGGTAACTTTCGAACAGGTTCATTAATAAAATAAAAAGTAAAAAACGTATCTGTCTCTCTATACGTATAAAAAAATCTTAAAATAGAATTTTCAACAAATTTCGCAATACCAACATCACTAGCTACAAACTAAACATAATAGGATAAAGATTAGGCAAAAGTCTAAAGTACATGTTTATAAACAAATAATTAGCAATTGCTATGTGAACACATATGTTTCAAAAACCAAAAATAAGATATATTTAAAAATGTTAGGAATGTTTCAAGGTTTTGTGGTTATACTTAGATGAAGATTCCTCAATTATATCGCTCAATTTCTTTCAATGCCATTCGTTGTGTATAACAGTCGTCTCATTAAGTAGTCATGGCTTGTTCGAATAACACAATAATATAAATTAAGTACATATTTGTTTGTAAATTATTATAATTGTTGTGATAGACCAGCAGCAGAAATATTATCACCAGCACCGGCTGTCTTCTTAGCCACACGACATACTAATACCGGGGCAACACAAATTTCTATATCCACAGATTTTTGTGCATTAATTTGCAATGTTTCAGACCAACAAGGCACAGGATTTTTTGGATCGAAAGCCATACGTTGAGCTCTAGACTGATTTAAGGAGGTAGAGAAACTATCATCTAATACTAGAGAAGCTGACTCGGGATTAATCTGGAAAATTTAAAAAAAAAAACAAGATACTCTATATATGTATACATATTTTTTGTAGAAAATATAAATGTAATAATACCACTTGGGTTTGGCACACATAACGATGAGCAATTAAAGATGCCTTGGTCGCTCCTAATTTCGTATTATTCCACTTGGAATCCTTGACCGTTAATAGAGCTTGATAAGCCAATGTATGCAAATGTATTCTGCTAATCATTCTCCTTTGGGTGTTCCCAGCACTAGTTGCATTTTCACTGTAATCTTGTGCTAATATTGTAAAAACTTTACGTATTCGATCCAGAGTTGTAGCCACGCGCGGATTCCAATCGGAGGCCAAAGTTGTGCGTCCATATTCTAAAACTTGTGCTAAATTTTCCAATTCTTGTTCATTCATACCTAACGAATCAACACGAGGCAAAATATATTGTCTTAACTGCAGTAGCAGCTCTATTTCAACATACGAAGCCATTTCAAAGTGTATTAAAGTTTCTTTACTCAGCGAATTTATTTGTTGATTAACTTTAAGTAGACGTGATTCTCTTACGCCTTCTTCAAACTTATGACTATCCATCATTTGTATGCCGCTGATAATAAACAGGTTAGGTTTAAATGTTTCGATGGCTTTTTCCAAATGTTCGAGAGAATTTAAATATGGATTATTGTGATCATTGTGTAAGATGTAGCGATTAGCTCGGGGGGCTGTAAAGGGGCCCCACGTTTCACCAGCCTTGTATTCTAATATTAAATGTATATCATCTTCTTCGATAACATCACCGGCGATTTGTATTGTTTTGGGCACGAGGGGGCGTAACCTTTAAATAGGGAAATGGGGTTAAATGTACATGGTTTCATTTCATTAACCGACTTCAAAAAGGTTAACAATTCGTCCCTATTTTTTTTTAATTAAATATAAATTAAAATATTTATTTCCTGAACAGTTACCGATATTTATATCTTTACATTTCTCTTGAATGTACATATTTGTTTGGAACATTTTTTTTAACTACGTAGGTACTTACTTTTGAGACATTCGTGCGCCCAGTAGCACATCCCAGCCCTCGCTATCAAAACGTATGCCCATTAAAGGTGCATTGCCACCAATAAACCAATGTATTGATTGGCGATGTTGTTTTTTAGCAATTTCTATCAATTGCTTAAATAAAGAAGTATTGGGCATTACTCTCCTAAAAAAAATAAAAACATATTAGCTCTGTTTGCGGCACCTATTAGATATGTATGTATAGTATATGTTATGTAAATTTTCAACTTACTCCGTTGCAGCACCATTGCGAAAATAATAAGCGAAAGTTTGTAGCAATTCGGCCTCATCGTTCACCTCATCAACGGTAAACTCTGACCCCACATTGTCTGGTACTATTTCGGCCGAATAATTCAGAAACTCTGTAGCACTTATTAATAAGTCACTGCAAGCTCCATAGCCTAGAGCAACTCTAGGTTTGGGCTCATTCCAAGGTCGTTTCAATTGGCTCTCAATTGCCAATAGACCAGTTAAAATTTGTGTAATCTTATTTAATTGTTTCAACGATAAAAACGCTTGCCAAACAATCGATATTAAAGCCGTAAATATCGAGAAAGTGGTTATTAGGGACATATACTTTAGCAAAGTCATTTTAGCCACCTTTTAATCTTTCTTGTTTAATTTAACTAATTACACATTTAATATATGTATGCTAATCGATGTTTTTAAAGTTTTGGCAAACCAATAAAATAAAAAATCATTAATAATTAACAAAGAAGAATCGAATGTAGGCGAAAGAAAGGAAACTTGTACAAACAAACCGGCTGGCCGACTGTCTGGTTTATCTTGCATACATATAGATATGTATGTGCTTATAAAAAGTGTGTGTGTGTGTGTTTGTGTGTGATAACAACTGTCAACGTCACTTGCAGCATTTTTAACTCAGTGTATTTGGCAATGTTTTTAACGCTTTTTAAAATTTTCTATGCTAAAATATTTTGTCTCAATACTTCTTCTATAAAAGCAAGTTTGATTAAAAATAATCACTAACTATTGTTCAAAGCCTTCAAGGACATGGGAAAATTGGGTAAAACTAGATGTTTAATATGTCGTCGGCTGGTTTCTGGCTTAAGGCACAGTATATTCAAAATAAATTATGTGCAGCAAACCAAAAACCAACCGACGATGTGTTACATGTATAATTTCTTTGAATTTTGCTTACATAAATTCTTATTGTCTAAGCCACCCTACAAAAAATAAATTGACCACACTTTTGTGGTTATAAGCAATAAGCCAGGGTTGTTATAAAAAAAACAGATATAGAAAATGTAAGAAATATCTAAATGGTAGTAGGAGGAAATAAAATTTATAGTTTCTGTTAGATACATTTGAATTTCAAAAATAGTTTTAAAACCAAATATAAAATAAAACTATTATTTAAATTAAAAAATTATTACTTGGGTAGATATTAAAATGTATAAAAAAATTCTTTCTACTTATGAAATCTTTTTGAAGTTTTCGTAAAGAAATTTTTTTATCCAGATTGTTTGGAACATTGGGTAGTATGAATAAAAAAAGTATTTGCTTTTAACTTAAAAATTTGTTAAAAAAAACAAAAAACACACACATATTTGGGGTTTTAAAACAAATTTTTAAGTAAAAAGCAAACACTTTTTTTATTCATATTACCCATTAACTACCAAGTGTATGTATATACATACATATATATATATACATATGTATATATATACATATGTATGTATATATACATACATATGTATATACATATGTAAGTTATTAAATAATAATAGAAAGGCTTACAAAACGATTTTTTGTAATTTCTTAATTTATACTGGATATAACGAATGATAAAGAAAATATGGCAAATTAAAAAATACCTTTCTAGCAACATATGTACATATTTCTAACATCTGGCGAAATTTTTGACATATATGTACATATGGGCAATTCCATAGAATGTCACGTACGTTGGCCAATCATTTAAGCTTGTATTTCAGATCAATGCGGTAAAATTTTTCTTTATATTTTACCAAAGGAAGAGCTACTTACGATCCTCAAAAGCACATAAAAAATAAAAGAATATAAAAGAAATAAGGAAACATTTACTGCCTGTTTCACGATGTCGACAAGAAATTTTCGTTCGCTTATTTATTTGTTTTTGTTTTCAATATAAATAAGCGAACGAAAATTTCTTATCGACATCGTGAAACAGGCAGTTAAATTTTCTCTGAAATACAAGCTTAATTGATTGGTCATCGCATGTACGTGACATTCTGTTGAAGTGCCCATATGTACATATGTATGTGCTCTGTATTATATGTAATGCATATAAAAATATTTTATTTAACTGAATCTAAATTATTTGTAACTTTTTAGTGCTTATTTTTTTAATTTAATTTTTTTAAGTTTTATTTTAAAATTTTTATTGTCAAGTTTATATTCTTATAGCCGTGATCACGCCCACTTTGGCAAATATTTGTATCCGCCCACTTTTCTTAATTCAATATCACGTCACTTTCAGAGTTCAAGTTGGCATACACCAAGTTCCGTAAAAATGGGTCAGTTAGAAGCAAGTGAAATATAATATTAATCTTGATTGTGCATGGCCCCGCCCACTTCTTTAAGAACAAAATTATGTCATTCTAAGAGCCGAATCTCTTTGCCAAGTTTCGTGGGTATCGTATAATTAGAAGTACATACATATATATACATACATACATATGTATTTTAATGCTAACCTTTCATGGGTGTAAGCCTGCCCACTTTTTTGAATACAAGCTTAAGAATTTTTCAGAGCTCAGGGTGTGTGGAAATCTTCGTAAAAAACGATAAGGCAGAAGTAGGTGAAATAGAATAGTAAATTTTAATGGGCGTAGCCGCGCCCACTTTTTTTGAATGCAAGATTGTGTCTTTCTAAGAACTCAAGGTGTGTGTTAAGTTTCATAAAAATTGGTAAAGTAAAACTACGGAAAACATAGCATTACATTTTCATGGGCATGGTCCCGCCTACTTCTTTTAATGCAAGATTGTGTATTTTTTAGAGCTCAGGATGTGTGTTAAGTTTCGTAAAAATTGGTAAAATGGTAAAATGGAAGCAGATCGTTACGAGAGCCCAATGTGTTTGCTAAGTTTCACAACAATCGCATAAGTGAAAAATATCATATAAACCGGCCTGTTCTGCAAATCACGACATGCCAAATCACGGTGATTTCTAAAAATTAATAAAAGCTAAATCATTGCTTTTGTAAATTTTACGTTTTATAGCCTCGGAAGTTATAAGAAAATATACTATTATAAACGAAAAAAACTTAAAACGCAATAAAATCTCATTACCAAGGCAGCTATTAATAGTTTACTTTTGAAATCACGTGATTTGAAATCACGGTGATTTTCAGAACAGGGGGGAAAATCAATGAAAAAAAATTGTGGGCGAGTCGTGGCCTACTTTTTTTTTTACAATGGGACCAAATTAAAGCTATAGCCTATCAGAAAAAAAGAAATTATACAATCGATGTAAAATGTACCGAGTTATGAAGTAACATAACCATAAAAATAACTACAGAGGAATTGATAACCCTTCTTTTGTGGAAGTCGGTTAATGAATGCCAAATAATTAATTAAAAATGCGATTTGAGATTTTTTGTTAGTCACGTGGTTTTGTATTTCAACTGACGATATGTATAATTTTTTTTTTTTTTAGTTAAATTATTAGCAATCAGCTGTTGTATATATTTTACTGGATTTTACAATTTTTCCGTTACTTTTTTATATGCAAACGTTTTTATTGAGAGTATGTAATTGGATTTTACTGGAAAATTACTCGAACAGACCTATTAACGCTTGATTTGAAAATGATGATAATTTGAAAATGCGCTCTTTCTTACACATTAAACGTTTTGAAATATTTGTATAAGACTTTTAAGGTTTTAAAATTAAAAAATATCTTGACATCCCAACAATAGTCAAGTGGACTACTGCTAACTATTGTATCATGTACATATATTTAACACTTCTTTGGCCTTGAAATGAAAAAACTAATGAACTTAAAAGGTCATAAAATAATCAGACAAGCCTGCTTCAACATTAATTATTTATTACAATTATACATATATTACTTTCAAAATTACACATATTACAGTTATATTTTTTTATATTGTAGAATATATTAACACGGGTTGTTGTTGTTTCATACCATGACGTAGTAAATTAATAAAACGATTAAACCAAGTGTTCGTGTGTTTATTATTTTTTTCTATGTATTACATATGTATGTATGTATATAAAAACTGGCACAAAATGCCGGTTACTGGTATCTAGTTGTTTGGCCATGCACTTGAAAGTTTTACAAAAACTAAAATAAAATTGTATTTACATACATGTGCTTATTTTGAAGCAAATTTAAATTAATAAAATATACAGACATATTGTTACCTTAATATAAAAAGACCACTTGACTCATTATTTTTTATAGCTTTGCTATTTATCTCGCGATACAGGGGTTAGGAAATAATTTTCGTAACAAAAATAATCGACACTATTACAGTTATAAATTTATTTTTGTTTTGATTTCTTTGTACTTAAAAGTATAGTACGAAAATAAACCAAACAAATTGTTTGATTTTGTTTTGTTTCGTTCTTTGAAGTGAGTGAAACAAAAACAAAACAAGAACAATGAGAACGATTGTTCAATTTGTTTTTGCATATGAGCAAAAACCAGAGAACAGCGCCGACCGGTTGTAAGCCGGCTAACACCTGTCACCAGCCACAAACAATACATTAATTTAATCGCACGCCGCTAGAAAAGAAATAATGGGAAATAAATGGAAACGTTTTGAAATATTTGCAGAGAATTTGACATCATCATATACATAATATAATTTTATTGCATTGTTATTTCACACATGAAAGTTGTTTTAAATAACTAAGTAGCAAAGCTATAACCGGATGTCCTAAGACAACTCTCTTCTTTTTTTTTTGAAATTGAGTTTTTTGTATATTTCGATAGAAGAACAAAAAATGAAAAAATGCAAAAATCTCGATTTAAAAAAAATGAGTTAGTTTCTTCAGAAATATTAAAGAAAACCCTTTTTTGTTTTCTATTAAAATAGTATCTATGTAAAAATAGCTATACATATACATATGTATATGTATGTATGTATGTATGTAGGTATTTCTTTGTTTTTTTTACAAAATAAAATAGTGTAAAGAGATGTTTATTTTTGAATATGTATACAAAATTCCTTAAAAACGTAGAACATTTAATTTATAAAATACTAATAAAACAGATTTTTGTTCAACATACATACATATGTACATATGTATGCGCTTCACATAATAGTTGCTAAATATATATGTATGTATGTATGTATATTTTTTTTCTTTTCTTTATACAATACAATAGGAAACGTTTAAAGAGCGGAAGACTGAAATCAAATTTGACTTAGTCATTTAGCATTGTATTTTTTTTTTGGCTAGAAAGATTATTTTAATTACAAATAAATGTTGTAAATGTTCTATTGAATTTCGCACTTGATTTTTTTTTTGAAGATCTATTTACCAAAGTCGCAAAATTGATTTAAGCAGATAAAAGTTGTTAAGGCAATTAAAATAATTTAAATTTCAAATAAATTATATACATATATTTTTTAAACTTATGTTTGTCTTGAATTTAACTAAATTGTTAAGTTTTTTAAGAAAATTTCATGAAATGAATATTTAAAATTATCACAAATGTGGTAGCTTAAACATCAAGCTAAACAATTGATATCTTAGAAAATATCAAAATTATGTTAATTAAATTTTCGAGCATCATGACAATTCAAAAAATAATCTTGCACTTTTAGTATGAATGACCTGCTTCAGAAAGTCACGTTTCACACTGTGAAATTATGAGTATAAGTTTGTTGGTGAGAGGAGGGAGAACAGTGGATTGTGATAAGTGATTTCATGTCAGTGTTGCCAGTTTCTGCGATTTGTCCCCGAATTGGCGATTTTTTTTTTCGCGATTGAGGATGAAAATTTCGTATTGGGGATCTGGGGATTTGTTGGAGATGATGACCAAAATTTTAGGGGATTTTTTTTTTGGTTACAAGAATGATTTTTGAACTAGGAAATATGCGTGTGGCAAGTCTAAAAATATGTGTTACTATTCTTAGTGAATGGTTTCTAATAAAGAAGAATGTAATATGAAATGTAATATGACTTGTTGGAAGCACTTCTTAGAATAAATTTAATTCAATTTGTTATGACAAATTGAATCCTTCTGCTGAATTCCTAAAGCTTTTTAATATAAGTACTATGTACAACAAAGTTTGAGGCTGATCAATCAGCAGATAATGGTAAACTTTGGTTAAAAATTCTTTTTATACTTGTGTATATTAAACTATGTGTAATTTTTTCTTTACAAGTTTTATAAGTACAAATTAAGTTAATATGAATGTAAATATATATGTAGCTATCGATATAAATGAAATTTATTGAATAAATATGTTATTTTTGTCATTATTTTTTAAATAAAATTAAAAAAATTTAGTTTTTTTCACAAAAGAAAATATTTGAACCAAAAAGACTTAACTTGGGGATTTTTGGGGATGATAAATCAAAAATTGGGCATAAGCTCTAGAATAAACTGGCAACATTGTTTTATGTACTTGGAAAAACTCTTGCTTGTTTTCTAATTTTTAATTTCCTGCTGTAGCAAATTACTTATACCCCTTTTAGACACGAAAAGTTTACTTTGTACATTAATTTATTCTGACGTGTGTGAGTCCATTTAAAAAACATAATCTAAATAAAACAATAAAAAAATCATTATGAAAACTCATTATGAAATTTCGAAAATTTTTCAACAATAATTGGCATAGAATTTAAAAAAGCTCATGCATCTACTGGTTTTAAGGAACGTTCACTATTGTGCAAACATTTGTCAAAAAAAAAAACGTAACCACTAAATACTAATGAAAAACCTTTTGATTTAGATACGCACTTATTAAGTTATAGTGTTGTGTTCCATGGCATTGTCTATTAGTTGTGTATGAAACTGCTTAACTTAAGAAACAAATGTCTGAATCAAAAGGATTTTCATTAGTACTTAGTGGTTACGCTTATTTGGGTAATGAAAAGACTTTATCTAAATCCAAAAATTTTAATTTAAAAAATATAAATTCCCTTGGTCACAAAAGAAGATACCACGTGTAAACTGAGCCATTAATGAAAAAACGCGTGTTACGAGTATAATCAATTAATTCTATTGATTTCCGAGTTTTCAAATAATTGTCTTAATAAAATTAATTGAGCTACAAATTTAGTATCAGACAAGAATATAAAATGTTGCATAAAAAATTTAAATATGTACTATGTACTCGTATGTATGTATGTATGTTAAGAATGTTCCTGTAATTCATCTAAATATGTATAATTTATTCTAAATTGTATTAAATTTTCAAAGGAAACTTTACCATGTGCAAATTCTTGCCAATCTACAAACATATTTATAATAAAAATATATCTGTAGCACTTTTAGTTTCGCATGGCGTAGACGGCCGACCAATTGAAATTCCCTAAACGGCTTATAGTTGAATCTTTTTATAGGTAATTGAAAAAAAACGACAGAATTAACTGATTTTCATACGAATGATTATGCATAATTTATAAAATCACATGTATTTTTTATGGATAAAATACGATGTACGAAAGAAACGCTTGTTTAATATTAATACATCTTATACTTTTTATTTACATTTTATTTATTTTTTATTCGTACAAATAAATAAAAATTTATAGTAATGTAGAACGACTTTCAGTTACACTATACTATCATCGCATGAGTTCGGATTTTTTTTTACAGCTAATTGGTTAAATACATCTATAATAAGATAAGAGAAAAAGCAAAATTCTGCTTGAATCTAGTTTAGTGAAGCTTCTCCAAATAAAATGAAAATTGTCCGAAGTGATAAAAATTTGGATTTTCTGAAAAAAATTTTGTTATGTGTAAAAATCTTCGGAAATCCGTATTTTCCGCGTTATGGGTCTCTGAAGTTTTCATATAAAATTGTAATTGTCGACATGATTTCTGAACACATCAGATCAATGTTGCTATTACTTATAAGCTTTTGAAAATATCATTCGCGAAGTGGTAAAATTTTTCAAATTTGTTAAAGAAATTTTATTTTTCTCTCAAGAGCTGGGTAAACAAGATATTTGCATGAAATTTTTACACAATATGAATAACGATATGATGATTAATTCTGAATCATTAATTCAAACATTTCATTATTTGAGTTATGACGTTGTTTAATTAACTGCCAGTTTATAGAAGCCATGTAAAAATTCTCGTCTGTCTATTTATGTATATTGAAAGCAAGAACAAATTTTAGTGCTTTGTTTTTGTTTTCGATATAAATAGGAAGACAAGAATTTTTACATGGCTTCTATAAACTGGCAGTAAGTATATGAGCGATATAAGAACTTGAAAAAATTAAATTTCTTAATAAGAGTAAAATTTTTGGACACGCAAATTAAGAAAAACCTGCAATAAATGTTGAAATTATGCATTAAAAAATTTATATAAAAATAAATTTAAAATTTAAATTTTATTTGCGACATCACTGTCCTTATCGATTCGTGTTAATATGGCGTTTTTTAAACGCGATTTTTTTTACATCGAAATAAAGTTTGTGTCTCAAGTCTTTCGTTTGAAACTGTTAGGTTTGTTTAAATAATATATGTACATATGTATGTATAAGATAACGGCGACTGCAAATGTATTTGTTTTTATTGTTTTTATTATTATATTACATACATATGTTTATGTTATTATGTCTTCTTCTTATAAAATATTTTAATCAATTCATAAGTTTGTCACGTGCTGCTAGAAATTTACTAGCAGGCGTAAATAATGCAAATGTTCCACATAAATTCTAAAAAAATATGTTTGCAAGATATCAAAATTATAATAATACGCACTAATTCTCACACAGAGCATTTGTATTATTATTAATAAATATTGTTATACATCCAGAGTTGTGTAATTTTTTTTAAACAATAAGTTTGTTTGTTCGAACTAATTAGCTAATTAGAATTACTACCTGACTCTTGTTCTAATTCACTGCCCTCTGCTGGAAAAATAATACTTTCCAAATTAAAAAAAAAATAGGAAAAATACATTAAAATTATCTTTGAAAATATGTGTGTCATCTGGTATTTTTGGTGAGCTTTCATATGATACACATGTTCTTATCTGGGGGTCTACACTGAAACGAAAAAAATTGTTTTCGAATTTGCAAGTATTTTCTTTCGTTTCGAATGACAGAATTCGTAACTCCATAAATATGCGTTTCTTAGAATTTAATTTTACATCATTCAAGATGATTTTTTTTTGGACAAGGTTCACTAAACTAGATTTGCTCCCAAAATTGCAGGTTATCACACGATGTCGACGTTCGATCGACAAAAATCGGTACATTCTGCCGATAGTGGGATCTTGGCTTAAGTGTATTTAATAATATTTTTAATACCTATTATGAACTATATATGTACATACATATGTATGCATGTACCTATGTATGTATATACATATGTATACACATGCAGATATATATACATATATAAATATATTTATGTAGTATTTCGTATTTATGTATTTCTGGTCAGCGTTTTGCACATATTACAAACGGTTCCACTAAAGTCACCATACGATTCACTAATTTGTAGTTTTGTTGATGATTATTAAATAAATTACCAACAAATATATGGTGTATCAATATCACTGGTATAATAACAAGTGCAGTCAGTCTCTCCTTTAATTTTTGTTTTGATGGATTTCTCTGTTTGAGGATCGTAAGAAGCCGGCTTCTTATTTTTGTAAATATGTATGTATGTATGCCTCGTTGGATAATAAAATTCTCTTATTAAATAAATTCTTTTATTTTTATCGTATTTTTCCTAATTGAGCGTGTATTGAATTTGAATCAGTATTGCCATTTTCTTGAAAAAAGCTTCATCAAATTTTTTAAACTAATTACATAATAGATTAATTTACATTAAGCCTTCTTTTTACGAATTTAGTGGCATGAAATTTTTTTTTCATTTATGGATAGTAGTATGTATTGAAGAAGTCAGTCAGATAAAAAAAGTTGGCAAAAATGTTTCAGAAATTCATGCTACATCAATTTTTATATGTCAATATCTTCTATAGTGCTACAATTCACATTGAAATTTTTTCAATGATATTTTAATATTATTTTTCTATTTTTTCAACATTTCCTCAACAACAACTAAAATGTGTGAACAAAAATTTTATAAAAAAAATATTGTATTCATAAAAAAATAATTTGTATTTGAAATCCATTCTAAGAAAAGTTTGTATGAAATATTTTAAATAAAATACATTTCAAACTCACTTTAAATTTTATACGTTAAAAACTAATAAACACTTAAGACTTTAAGAAAACAATTCATGTTCACAGCTACGAATAGAAAACAAAGCAGAATTTTCAAACTCAAACTTTCTGAAAGAAAAGTTTCATAGTTTTAACTGTGACAAAAATTTGGTATTTTTTAAATAGTTTTTGTATATTAATTGCTACAAAAATTTCAGGCTTTCCTGATAGAAAATAAAGCTCATTAACATTAAAAAAATGCATTAACTACTCGTGTTAGTTATTTGATAAACAAGTTTTTTAAGTCTCCTGTAAAATTTTCAACATGGATGTTTTGTTTTTTATGCCATTGCACAAGAAATGGCAATACTGATAATTATTTATGTTTATGTACATCTCGTTAACATAGACAAACTCCTGTATATGTATGTATGTATGTATGTAGTTTTCATAATGTAGAAGCAATCACAAATAAAAACAACAACAGCAACAAACATTGTAGAAATAGGTACGTCCATGTTATTGAAGCGAAATATTTATATTTGTATCTCAGATTATTTTCTGTGCTTGAAAGTTTTATATAAAGAATAATAATCACAATCAGAATACTGTCAGTTGTCGTTGATTCTTAAACGTATTTAGTATTAAATCAAGTGTGCTGTTTGTTTTTGCTTGCTAAGTCTAGTTTAGAACTTAGAGAGAGAGAAGTCATAACGCGGGTGTTAAGCTTAAAGATTTTTGAAAAGTGAAAAAAATAACGGCTAAAGAAATTAAAAATATTTACATTCTACATGAATAAATAATTTTTGGTTTTCCTAAAGAAAAAAAAAGTAATTAAATAAATTTAATTTAATATTAAATTTTAAATAATATTTTTAATTATACAATTTTAAAAATCAATTATTTAAGGTAGTACCTACATAAATTTTAAAATATTGTGTTGAGTTAGATGTTATGTTTAAATAAAATATTATGCTAATATACAAAACAATTTTATTAAAAAAAATTCAATTTTAAAGTTTATAAGTTTCATAATTTAAAGTTTCAAAATTAAAAATGCATAAATTTCAAAATCAAAGCTTTAAACGAAATTTCAAAATGAAAGATTTGTAAATTTGAAAAGTAAAAATGTATAAATTTTAAAATTGTAATGTTATACATAAGATTAAATATTAAAAAATTTATATATACGAGTACATACATATGTGCTATATTTTTTAATGTATGTAAATATGTACATACACATACATATATGGACATACATACATAAAGAAAAGAACTTAACAAATTCTAATAAAACTTTTCGTTCACACGAATTTTAATTTCGTATCATTAATTCCATGTAATTAAAAACTTATATATTTCCACTTTTTCCGACAGACAAATCTTTGTTAATAATTTTCTTTATAAATTGTCAAACTTTTTCGCAATCGTATGATGTTCACACGTTCGGAAATTTCCATGTAGAATTTTATTTATAATAAGCTTGAGTAAATTTGTATTTCTAAGTGATTCTGGTTATTTACTTTTAAAAACATCAGTACAAAATTTGTGATTTTTCGGGCAATAAATAACTTTTTTTTTATTAACATAATAAATGTTTCGTGATTTTTGTTATTGTAAAAATTAAAAAAAAAAATGGCGAGCCATTGCTGGGACTTTTCGCTGAGAGTTTTCGGAGTATTATAAAAAAAGATTTTTCGCAAATTTTTTAACTAACCAATTTATATATATTTGCACCTTTCGACGCAGTTATTCAAATAAAATAAAAAAAATGGGAATGGGTTGACCTTCCAGGCCATCTTTGAAACTTCTCGCTAAGCTTTTGGACAAACTTTTAATATCTAAAATCGATTCGACCAACATTTTTGAAGTTATAAGAAAAAACGATTTTTTTCAATTTTTAGTCAACGATATCTCTTTAAGAAATCATCACATTTTGGAAATTAAAAAAAAACAATTTTGTGAAAATTTTACTTTCGAAAATGTACGAAAAATTTAACTTAGCTCAACATCTTTTGATCCGTTTACCCGGTCTTAAGAGATGTTTATATACATGTAAACACACATATGTACATATATATGTACATATACATATACGTACATCCATAAGAATATCACAGGACTTTAAAACGTCGAAATATGATGAAAGCTCTATTTTGAAAGATTGGGCTAAAATCAGTAACTCCCTAAAGCGGGAAGCTACAAAGTAAATGAACCAAGAGAATCTATTCAACAAGATTTTTTGAAATAATTGAACAAAAAAAAAAAAACAGTCAGAGACTCGAAACGAGAAAGAATGATATCTCGGGCAGGCCTTAGTATATATATTTAATATGAAGCGCCACATCATGTAGAGTTCTTATACTAACAAATCAAGGGATTTCATACCAGGTCATCTTATTTCAGCAGATGAAGAACATCGGTTAGTTTCTCAGGTTCGCCTTGTAATAAAGCATCCGCCAAGGTGAATTTATTACCAAGTGGATTCATAGGCGAATTCGGGCGAATAAGTTATTAATTGGCTCAACACCTTAATTGTCAAATTTTATATAAAACTTCAGCCATAAAACGCACCCACGATAAAAAAATACTAAAAATACATGTTGTTTAGGTGTTGAAATTCGCCTTTCACACAAACAAATTGCCTGTTGTTGCTATTTTTAGTGTTGTATTGTTGCAGGATGCATATATCTTATATTTTATTGTATCATAAGCATTCGCTATCGCATGTTGCTAAATATATAATTATGTAAATACATACATACATATGTATGTAATAACATTGCTTATGTAATAACATTGCTGTGCTATTTTGACCTTCTATCTGTAACATTGTAGTGTTACTGTTAAATAATATTCGCTCTAGGTTATGAATTATTATTAATTTTCTATGGATATAAATTGTTGATTGTTGTAGAAACTAGAAATAATAAAAATGAAAAATATCTCTTTTTTTATCATGCATAAAAGTAAAAGTTCGTTTAACATTAATTAGCAGCATAAAGTTAAATAAATGTTCTGAATTTACATATGTATGTTTTTGCCCAGCTAGCATTTTGTATCATAACCGAATCTTTTCCGAATCAGCTTGACGGGAAAAATATCCTACAGATGAATCCATACCAAAGAATAATTTATGATACGATTTGCTGATTAATTTTTGAACAATTTTCTGGTTCATTAAATCGCATTTTTGCGGTTTCTTCTCATGTTATTTCTCTACTTTCAAGAAATCATTATTTGATCATGTATATGAATCATAAGTAAATTCTTTTTCAAAACACTCAAGTGATAAATCAGTTTTTAATCATCAAAACTGATCTGAGGAGAATCATGTAAGAGATTTCTGCAAAGAATTATCGCCCAAATGCTAGCTGGGTTGTGTGAAATATGTACATATGTTTGGGTGTATATGAACGCATACATAGAGTAATTAATAGTCATGCTTATAAAATTCCTTAGAATGGAGTCATTTCAATATCTCTTTTTATATGTTTCTTTTGTATATAAATTTAATTTTTCTCATTATCTGTTTTTATACATTTAAGAATTTTGTAATATTGCATTATAGGCTTAAATGTTTTAAAATAGTAAAATGCTCTTAATAAAAAAGTAGATTAGTTGGATGAAAAAATAGAAATAACAAAAAAGTCATACATACATATGTACATATGTATATAATATGTATGTTATTTTATGTAAAATACATGTCGTGTGAAACCAGCTTAATGCAAACTGCTGATAAATTTGTTTAAAGTTGATTTTGAAATACGATATATTTTTTCGATATGGCTACTCTGTTTGTAAAAGAAAGAGTGATAGAGTCAGTGTGGCTAACTGTTGGTTTATACTTTCTAAAAATATATCCTTAATAAAATAAAACACAATCGCCCTTACTCTTTAACTATTTGTTAACGTCAGTTAATTTCGCACTTGCTAACTCGTTTACGACAACAATTGACTGTTATTAATAGTACAGACAGTCTCCTGCTTGTTTATAAACCTAAGGAAACATTAATCAAATGTTGTCGACAAAGAGAGGTCAAGCATATTTTTCCATTTTTATTAAAGTGGTGCCGACAAATATGAAAAAAATTGAAGCATATTAATTTAAGTAAATGAATTTATTGCTTATATCAAATCGAATTCTAGATAGAAACTATTCTATCTCTTCTATACATACCGCTGAGATAAGTTGAAGATGATGTTATTGTTTTTTAAAAATAAATAAAAACTCGTAAATAAAATTAGCATTAAAGTGTTAATTCTACGATTTAAGTGTCCAAAATAGATAAGAAATCGAACTTTGTCCAATTAACTGTAAGCACAAATATATGTATTTAGATACATATGTTAAAAATAATTACATCATACATATATTCAAGGTTAATCGCTTTTAAAAAATACATACATACATATATATTTTGAGTTTATTAATTAGTTTTGAAACATAAAACAAATTTGCCAAATATTTTATTTACTTCAAATTAAATTTAGTTAAACGAAAACTTAACTTTGTTTGTTTGTCTTTAATAAATATTTTTTTATTGAACATGTATTTGGTTATAAAATCTAAAAATATTTAAATTATATGAGTTCCTTTGAATTTTTTTAAGCTTTCTATTGTTAAACTTTAAGCGAAAATCGAGTTTTCATCAGATCTTATAACGTTTTGTGGTCAGGGTAATCTATTGTAACAATTTTTATCGTTGACGTCCATAAGGATGTTCACACGCATGATTGTGTGTGTATATATATAACTTAGCCATGTTCCAGAATATATTCTGCAAGAAAGTACTTACACTTACACACTTGCGGCCTTATTCATAAAAAAATATTTTTGATTTATGAAAGGTTTGTAAAACGAATTTCCATACAAAATTTGTTTTCTAAATATTTTGTAAACCAAAAATATTTTTATTAATATAGCAGTTAGTGTTCTAATAATATTTCTCGGTTTGATAAAAATTAATTGAACAAAAAAAAAATTACAATAAATTCTAATTTAGCCTAATCAAATCCTAAATATACACCCGTATTCTAACTTCCGTGACAAAATAAAAATTATAACAAATGACAATTTTTACGTTGCTTAACATATAAAAATTGTCATTTGTTATAATTTTTTTATTTGTCACAAAGTTCAGAATAAACTTTTTTGGAAGAGTAAATACGGAATTCAGGACATTCAAGACTAATTCCGAAAATCCTGGTCAAATCGATTTTAAAGATACATTTACTTTTTTTAACTTGAAAAACTGCATCAAACTCCACAAATTTGATCTAAGTCCGTTAAACGATTCAATAATAACTTCAAAGTTCCTTATTTATTTATTTTTGGTTTATTTAATTTTTTTTGAACCCTAAGAACTGCACCAGAGGCAACACGGTTTTCTTAGCTCATTTACTAAACATATAAGAACTTGAAAAAATTTAATTTGTTAATAAAATTAAAATTTGTGGACAAGAAATACATATGTAAATATTTTAAGAAAAACCTGCAATAAATGTTGAAATTATGCATTTAAAAATTTATATAAAAAAAAGTTTTAAAATTTTAATTTTATTTGAGGCATCACTGTCCTTATCCATTCGTGTAAATAAGGCGTTTTTTAAACGGGATTTTTTTTACATCGAATAAAGTTTGTGTCTCAAGTCTTTCGTTTGAAACAGTTACTTTTTTTTAATAATATTTGAGATAACGGCGTGTTTGTTTTTGTTGTTTTTATTGTTATTATTATGTCTTCTTCTTATAAAATATTTTAATCAATTCATAAGTTTGTCACGTGCTGCCCGAAATTTGCTAACTGACATAAATAATTCAAATGATCCACATAAATTATATAAAATATGTATGGAACATATCAAAATTATAATAATGCGTAATATTAGTTCTCACACACAGCATTTGAATTATTATTAATAAATATTATTAAACAACTGAGAATTATGTATTTTTTTAAATAATAATTTTGTTTGTTTAAACTACGACTTTTATGTTAAGTATAAAAACGTATTAACTTTTTTATAGTATGCTGTCGTTAAACTAGTTGAAATCATTAGACTTTTTTTAAACCTTAAGTACTTGATACAAAGATTAAATATTCGAAAAACGTCAAAGTTGAACAACCTAAACAAAAGTATCAAAACAAAACGAAACAAAACAACTTTATGTGCCTAAAAACTAATAATGGAAGTTGTTATCTTTATTTGAATATTTTTAAATATGTACATATGTAAAAATAATTTGAATCGGTGTTAATTAATACTTTATTAAAAAAAACTTTAGTTTTTATTTGATTGTGAATCATAAAAAATAAATGATTATCAAATATATCTTTACATTTCTAGATAAATTATTCAAATCATGCGTTTGTCAAACATGTGTCAAGTAATGTTTGTTATTTTGTTAGTAGTTAAGCGAGACGTTAAAGCTCAGCGCACCTCCTTAGATACAACATTCCGAAACAGTTATAGAACATTTAAAACAACATTTCTTAATGTTGTGGGTCGATCGGGTGATGATGTTAACAATTTAAGGCTGTCTAATATGAGAGGAGTAAGTTTGCTTGATTCTTATGAATTCTTATAAGAAAAAAAGTAGGAAACTAAAACAATGTAAATATTGTTGTATACAAATTAAATCCCTAGAAAACACAAAAAATAGACAGAGTGGCCAGATCTTTAATGCGATTTTGTGATGCAGAAAACGGCCCTGGCAAGCGTAGTGAACACCCTCCCAGTTCTGTACATAGATTGCGTCCAGGCGACATAGATATTATAGGTGCCATGGGCGATTCCTTGACTGCTGGTAATGGCATTTTTGCCAATAATATTTTACATACTATAGATGAAAATCGCGGGGTCAGTTGGTCCATAGGGGGTCAAGGTAATTGGCAGAAGTATTTAACTCTGCCCAATATTCTGAAAGAATTCAATCCAAATTTGTATGGCTACGCCTTAAAAGACGGCTTGAGTACAGAAAGATCGTCAAGGTTGTAAATATATGTGAAAGTTAGAAAAACATTATTTACCAACATTCATTTGCAGATTCAACGTAGCCGAATTGGGAGCCATGTCACGTGACATGCCCTATATGGCAAAAATCCTGGTCAAGCGTATGCAAAATGATCCCCATGTTAATATGACACATCATTGGAAGCTTATCACTCTTCTCATAGGCAATAATGATTTTTGCTCTGATGCCTGCTTTCATAACAATCCAATGAAAGTCATTGAATGGCATGAACAAAACATGTTGAAAACTTACAGATATTTAAGAGATAATGTGCCACGTTTAATGTTGAATGTAGTACCAGCTCCAAATTTGCTGCTACTGACGCGTCTCAGAGGCTTGCCACCGCAGTGTTACATAACCTTGCGTTTTGAATGCCCTTGTATAATTGGTAAAACGAAAAAACAAAAGGAATTTATGGGTAACTTAATGGAAAAATGGGCAGAAAAGGATATAGAAATTGCTAATAGGGAAGAGTTCAATACGGAGGTGAGCTTTTAATTTAATACATACATTTAAGTCAACTAAGTATTTTGAGCATATTATATTTCTTCTTTATTCTTAGACTTTCACCATTAATATAGAACATTTCACAAAGAATTTTGTATTTCCCACTCTCCCGGATGGCAACGCGGATGTGTCGTATAGTTCAGAAGATTGTTTTCACATAAGTCAAAGGGGTCATGCAGCAAGTAAGTAGGACATTTCTTATTATTAAATTTCTTTTTGTAATTGACAATAAGACTACCCACCAAACCAAATGCTCTGAATTCATAAATAATATTTAACGAAATTTTAGCGTATTGACTCCAGAAAATCGAAACCTTTTGGTTCTGTGGGTACCTTGCATTTGTTTGCTCCTATACATATAATATATCAACATTTTTATAATTGTTTTATTTCTTTTTTTAACAGGTACAAATTCTTATTGGAATAATTTGTTCGAAAAACCCAACGAAAAATCATCATTTTCACCTAAGCTTTATACGAAATTTTTGTGTCCCACCGTACAGCATCCCTTTATTATGACACGTAATAATAGTAGAGAGGATTTTACAATTTAAAGCCATATTTTTTAATATTCTACAACTGTGATAAAAAATTAGTCTTATATACATACATATGTATGTATGTACATACGAGTACATATGTACATATATACAATATTTATGTGAACTATTTTATTACAATTTTTTTTAAGTAAAAAGTGTAAAATAAATAAATACATATGAACCAAAAGTGAAAAAATTAATACTGATGAACTTTTTTCTAGGTAATTGAAATTGATTACAGATGAAATAAAAACTCCTTACTGGCAACACGGAATAAATATTAAAATACATACATACTTAGTTAAGTATGTACATATGAAATTACATATTAATTAATGTCTTTTATTCTTACTAAGCAATGTTTTGTTTTTGTAATTGGTTTGTTTACATTTGATGACTGCTCTCTCCCCTCCACTATAATAACTGTATATCTCATGTTAGCCTTTCTTTTTTCTTCTCATAACTCCCACGCTTGCTTTCAGTTTATAAATGGCATTTCAATGGTGTACGATGTATTTTGATTAATTCGGTACACATTTACATAAATACAAGTAAAATAAATGAAAATTATATAAAAAAATTTCCGATTCAAAACCAATGAATATGGTTGGTGTAAAATTTTAAGTTTATACTTATGCATTGAAATCAAATTGTGTTTAGTTGTTTAAAAATGTGGTCAATATTAAATTGTTTTTAATGTGCTAATTATATTTGTTTGTTGATGTGATATGATAATAAAATGCAATTGTAAGCAAGTTCAAGTTTTATTCATGACATAAAGTGTTGCCAGGTAAGCGGATTTGTATGAAATGTATTTATTTATTAATATTGATACCTATTATTGTTAAATATGAGTGATAGTAATGTAATTAAGTATACAAGCATATATCGTCAGCTGAAATGTAAAATCACGTAGAGAAATTTTGTTTTTGTTTTCAATATAGACAAAGGGAAATTTTTACTTGTCTTGTATAAAGTGGCAGAAAGTTTTTTTTTTGGGAAATCGCTTTTAAAGTTCTACAATTTATATAAAAAAAATTGGCGTGAAGAAAGTATTTTGTTATTTTTGTCAGATGTAATAATTGGGATATAAGCTAATAAAAATATTATTAATTAATTATTTAATATTTTCATATAATATATACATATGCATGTATAATTATTAATTCTGTTGGCATCTGCAGCATTTTCTAATTACTAAATATGTACTAGGATTCACTATCCTATACAAACGTACGACTTTTTCTCAAACTAAAAAATCTTATTACTTATGCTCCAGTAGTTTGGATTTATAAATTATCTGATTGCTTCAATATGCATTTTATATTGACATACATGTACTTATGTATGTCTACATATGTAGATATGTATGTAAATAAAATCTAACAGTTACATTTAATGCCTTCTAAATTCTATATCAGCAAATCGTTTTCTAGACTTGTCTCATGACATGTACATACATACATACATGTACTATATATAATTATTTTAAACATGTTTTAACTACCTGCCTATTTAGCTTTCATTCAAATAGCAGTCAAACTTGATGGCGAGTTTAAAATAATGCAAACAGCTACATACATACATATGTATGTACATACATACTTATAATCGGATTGCGTTGAAGTGCACACAAAAGTATATTTTTAGAATCTTTGATTAAATAAATTGTAATTTTTTTGTATAAATAAAACGTGCAAAGAGGGAACTTTTAATTTCACGTGGAATACAGAACATACCCGATGGTCTTATAATTGTTAATTATAATAATAATTATAATAAAACATACATACATATGTGTCTTAATAATTGACAAGACATACATATTTGCATTAATCAAATGCCAAGGTTATTGTGATCATATCTTCAAAATTCTAACTATAAATTTTTTTATATTTCCTATAAACTAAAATATACTTATTTATAACTATTATTTTTTTATTGATATTTTGTTTCAACTGAAAGCGCCTAGGTTAGGTATAAGAGTATTAAATCTGCATGTTTATAGACCTGAAAGAGAAATCTTTTTTTATTGCTTCTGCTCCAACTAATCTCTATAATTATAAGCTTTGAAATTCACAAGCCATAAAAAGAAGGAATTTTATTACTGTGATGAAAAAAGCCCATATATGCTAGAAAAGAACTAATGACTTTTTTTTGCATTTATATTATATGTTTAGTTAGAGTTTAATCAAAGGTACAAAAAATAACCTAGCAGCTACATATATGCATATGTATACAAATTAGCTTATTATAAAGTGATGAAAGCTTAATAACAACATATGGAGAATTAAAATCCCCTTGTTTTGTTTTTTATCTAATAAACTTTTAAATTACAAAACCCCCTGGCCATAACGTGAAGTAATTTTACCCTTATGTTAAGGATGTTATATTCATAATGAAACAAGTAACCGAATGCACTTCTTCGATTAGAGTTTTTCATTCATCACATTGTTTTACAACTACATACTATGTAGAAAATCGTTACACTTTAGTGCTTTAAGGGGAAGTTTTCATTGTTTCATTATTAATGGGGCCCTGCAGACGTTCAAATAAACCTGTCAATCAGTGCATGTATGCGATAGTCCTATGCTCGTCTCTTAAAAGTAGACGTACAAATAAACACGTCACCATTTGTATATTGACTTCATAGCGTTTTCATCAAAGCATGTCCTCATCGGATAATGGTTTTTAGTTATTAGCATCAAGTGCAGTTTTGTTAAAAAAAAGAAAAAATACAAAATAAACTCAGTAAAGTGCGACTTTGACTCACACATGAAGGGTTCCGTATGGACACTGCATATCGTTATCTTAATATAGAAACTCCTTATTTTTTTTAAATCTAATTTTATGGAATATTTCGATAGAAAAACATCTAATTTATCAATTTGGATAAATAACACAGTGCAGTACTAAAATCTTGAACCAATTGAGACCCCAAAATCTTAAAGCTTATGATAGTAGAAGAAAACCCCTAGCTGGGTTTTGAATTATTACCTAAGGTTTTCTTTTAATTCACTTTTGAAGTTTTCGACTGGGGGGTAGATTTTAGTACAATTTTCAAAAAAGATGTACTGATTCTTAAGTCTATATCTTGTGAACTATTCGAAATATTGCTTGCATTTCTTCTGCAAATTTCTAGCTCTTAATCAGATCTAAAAATTTTACCTTCAGATAAATAAAAAAAAAACAACAACAAATTACTCAAAATAGCAAATCTGTCAAAACACGTAAAATTTCGTCATAGATTTTTATTGTTGGTGATGGAAAATATAAGGACACTTCAAATATTTTAAAATAGATACTTAGAAAAATTTATAATTTTGAACATAAGGAATGAAAAATAAGAACACTTAAATTTTTTTGAAATATACATACATATGTATATTGAACACTAGTCGTCGCTTTCAGACGGTGTTTACATGGTACATGTACTAAAATTGTCCTCCCATTCGAAAACTTCAAAAATGAATTAAAAAAAAACCTTAGCTAATAATTCAAAACCCGGCCGGTTTCTGGCGATTTTTAGTATTGACGCTGTTTTATGTTTGGAGTTTAATTCGTTTTGGCGATTTTTTTTTTCGTTTTGGCGTCTATTTTTACAATACATATTTCTAGTTTCAGTAGTTTTGGCACATCTTTCGTTTTGGCGTTTTTTTTTTTGTTTTGGTGATTTTTTTTAGTTTTTTTCTTCTATTTTTTAGTATTGACGTTTTTTGTAGTCTTGGCGATTTTTTTCGGTGTTTGTTGTTGTTTTTTTTTTGCAATACATATTTTAAGTTTTAGCGATTTTTGTTGTTTTGGCAATTTTTTTAGTTTTATGGCCACTTTTTTACTTTTGGTGATTTTTTTGCACTTTAGCGATCTATTTTATTTTTGGTGATATTTTTCGTTTAAGCCTTTTTTTATTTTGGCGATTTTTCGTTTCAGGAATTTTTTTAATTTTGCGATTTTTTGTTATATTATTTTTTTTTTAATTTTAATATTTTGTCATTTGCGGTTTCCAAGATACAGCAAGTTGTCAAAATTACATTGACTGATAGTCTGCATAATAATACACTAACTTTGCGACAAATTTTTTGGACTTCGTTTTTTTTACGAAAGTCCACTATATATGATCGCAAATAATCGATTTTGGTAAAAAAAAATTAAGTTCGAAAATTGTGTCGCTTAAGATTTCTTGGCGGTTATGGCACGATATAATTGTTCGCGCATAAAATTAGATTTTCAACACTTTTCGTTGCTAGCGTTAGAACACCGTTTAATTTTTAACTGTCATATATTTGTTGTTGTAGCGGCCAAAGTTTTACATATTCTGTGAAAACTTCAGGCCCGTAGCTGTTATTGTTTTCTCAAGAAAACAGCCTGTAACAGATAGACGGTCGGACGGAAATCGTAGCAAAAACAATAGGGTTCGTTTTCAACTTTGGTGTACGGTACCCAAAAAATTTATGCAATCTTCGTAAAAAAAGGAACAGTTTCACACACGAAAATCTTTTAGGTGAATTTACATAAATTATATAAAGTTGCCAAGCAATGGAAATTTTCAATAAAATTCAAAATGAATTTTTCTTCTTCTGTACACTTCTTCAAGACGCCACAAAGCAAATGCCATTTTTTCGTCAATCAAATAAATAAAAAAAATGAAAACTCTTTGATTTTTATCAATCAATACCTACAACGCGTGAGAGTACGTGTGGCAGAAAAAACATATTTGCACGCACACAAACATGTGATTGATGAGTTTATTTGATCGTCTCCTGGGCACTTAATATTTCATGCAACAAATAATTAAAATTTTTTAACAGCCCCTTTCAAAAGAATGCACTGTGGGAATCATGAATCAAGAAAACAAGATTGCGCATTGCGCAGGTCCGTTATTTTATTTTCTGCCTGTGACGTACATGTAGAATTTTGTTGTAAACAAAATGCATAAACTTGTTTGTGGAATTTGCTCTCTCACTCACACACTTTTTATAACAAACACACGTGAGTATTCTATTTCGTGCATGCGCAGTAGAAAAATTTTTTGTACGGCTGAGTGCACAATCTTCTTCTTCTTCTTCTTCTTCCTGTTGTGCTGACATACTATGTAGCAAAGTATATTTATATAAAGTATATGCAACGTGCGATTTGTTTGTGTAAAAATAATGGATGAATGTCAAAAACAGATGATTACAACCAGACCTGGGCAACTTGCATTACTTTTCATACGCACTGATTGAAAAACAAAATTTTAGTGAAAATTTAAATTTGATGCTTGTAATTAGGTTTTCGTTTATTTTATTGTAAAGCTATATCTTAAAAAATTGTGATTTTATAAACGGAATATCCTACCGCTTGGAACAATTTAATCAAGTTTTGTCTTTCTCTTGAAAAATTATCAGCCCAATTATGAATATTCCCGGGGAGTTTTTTCTCTTCCCTGTCATTTCTTCCCGGGGAATAATCCTCCTATTCTGAATAGCAGGGGAATAAGCAAATGCGGGAGAGAGGAAAATCTGAAGCAGCTTTTTAATGTTTACATTTTACTCTGCAATAAAGCAAGAGTTCAGCAATAGAAATTTAATAAAAATGTTGTTTTTTCATTGCCAATAAGATAGTACGTTAATATAAATATCTTTTTTGCTTAAATAAAAAATAAATAGACAGCGTAACCATATACAACCATGCAGAATAATTGTATGCTGGGAAAGTGGAGGCTAAAACTGCCCAGGTGCAGATGCGAATGGATTAAATTTCCAATTACTGTATATACAAAGGAAATTGTAAATTTCATAGTTTTTCTTATCGGTCTTGATATTATAGGAAAACAAATCTTCCATGTAAATGTTATGTGAACTTAAAGGACGCGTGAAATTTTTAGTGTTTTAGTATTATTTCTATAGGTAGAAGTAGTTCATGTTTTTGAAGTTGATGTGCGCAGGGCTTGGATAAAAATGCCTAAAACAAGAGAGATATATAACATTCCAGTGCTTATTTAAACTTTTTGTTCTAAACAAATGCATATACCATACACATAACATTTATTAATTTGATTTTAAAATTTTTGCATTAATTCCCTTCAAAATGTTTGGGGAGAAAACTCTCAAAAAATTTTCCATCTTCCTCATATTTAGAATACCTACTTTTTTCCCGGGGAGTTTTTTCTCCATCTCTCTTATGTTTAGAATACCTACTTTTTTCCCGGGGATATTTTAATTCATAATAGGAGGAATGGGAAAGGGGAAAAAACCCCCGGGGAATTACTATTCATAATTGGGCTGTATAAAAATGGTAGTGATATGATTTTTGCCTTAAGTGGCGATATGTACATAGAAAAAAGTTTACATATTTATGTATGTACGTATGTTTTTATTTATGTACACATTTACGTTCCATTTTTCGCCATGTGATTTGGTGCTAGCGCAATATTAATGTATTACTTTGAAGAGATTTTAGTTTAATGCCAAAAAATTGCACTATAATTATCAAAGTTAGTTCTAATGTAATAAATTTGCATTTGTATTGATTTGGTTGAGTGTGGGAAAATGGTCAATGCATTTGCTTATTTAATGCAAGTCCCAGATCTGCATACAACAAAAAGGAAATGTATGGATAGACAAAACCAAATTAAATTTATTAATTGATAAACTTTTATTACGTGAAATAAGTATAATAAAAGCTACATATTTATTTTAACAATTAAATATAATTATTTTCAAATATTTTTTAACACCTTTTTTAAGTAAAAATTAATTTCAACTTTTTCACTACACACAGTTGTGTATAACAAAACAAAGCAAAACAAAATGGCGTACGAAAATTGTAAACAACTTTTGACATTCATGCATTCACACTATACGAGAAAAAAATTAATCACCTGAGTACTTGCATATACTTTATATAAATTTACTTTGCTATGTAGTATGTCAAAAAAGGTGACTTCGGACACTTAGTCCATGGTGTCACCTTTGTGGTGATAATTTTTTGTTGTTGTGTAGGAGCTTCCTTCGGTTCCTGCGAACGACCTATACCTTCATATAGGAAGTAGGAGTTTCCAAGATCCACTCCTTTGTGGTGATTGTTTTTATAATTGTTTTTGTTTTTGCATGTGGTTAATGGAAACCAACGGGATATCGCGGTGATACCGTTAACCGACGCCAACCATTAATCACATGCGGTGAGACGCAAAACTCTCGAAGGCCAATAAACAACAGTGGCCTGGTTGCATTTAAGAAATAATTGCCAACGACGCGTGATGTTGACTCGCCCAGAGCTGCTTTACGAATCAGTGCACAATCTTGTTTTTTTGATTTATGCATGGGAATTACTCTTTTAATAATGGTAAAATTTTACTTATAATTTGTGCGTAAATTTGAGATCTAGTAAGACAGAGGTGTTTTGGCGATGCCTGTTTTACTGCAAAATTTTTTATATATAAAATAATATTTTTTTTTTCTTCTGTACTGCTTAAGCATATTAAACAGTAATTTGTTTTTATAACTAATTAAGCAAATTTGTTCGAAAACGTGCATGGAATTGCATGTTTTAAACTAAAATTAGTTTAGAATATTTTTTTTTAAATTACTTTTGAGTACGATAAGTGTTGGAGACTATTGGAGATGTCGGCTGGCAAACAGTGTTACTCGTTCGTATTCATCCTAACTCATGCATTATAATTTAAAATAAAATTAAATCTAGTGAATAGGCTTTTAGACAAACCAGTTTCACCATTTTCCTTTTACAATTTTATAACCAAAAGCACTTTACATTCCACATGTTTGTTGCATGCACACACAACGCAATAATTGCAATAAAAAGTTGGAAAGAAACTTCAAATAACTGGTTGCAAATAACTTTGTAATGATACTCTAACCTTGACTTTGAACGTGATTAACACAAAAATGTTGAAAAGAATGTTATGTGAAGCCTTGATTCCTTTGTAAAAATATATGTATGTATGTATATGCAGAAGAAGAAGAAGAAGAGGAAGAGAAAAACTAAAGACTTAAAAAACAAACTTGTTTGCCACAAAAATGAACACTGAAGAATTTGTAATTTGTTTGAAATTTAAAACCGCAAGATTAATGAAATATTAAACAAACAAAGACGTAAACATGAATACAAAAAACTTTAACAAAATAGATACATATATACATATGTATGTGATAAGCAATTAATATTTTAAGCTTTTGCAATTGCTATTTTATAGATATTTTTACCAAAAAAAAAACAATTAAAATACTTTAAGTAAGCAGGTTGTTCTACAAATCAGTTTGCTACCTGATGGCTGTACATATAAAAAATGTGTAAGAAACTATGGTGATAGGTGTTATATCAAGCTAGAACTTGATCCTTATTTTGATCTCAGTGCTTTTGGGGCTAAAGTTTTTGGGTCGGTATTATTGGTATTATTTTCACATCTATGTTTTTGTGCTGATATTTTTTTTTTCGGTAAAAACTTTTTATCTATCCCTTAAACAAATTTATTTATTTTATTGCCAGTTTATAGAAGACGAAGTAAAAATTTTCGCCTAAAAACAAAGCACTCAAATTTGTTTTCAATATAAATAGACAAACAAGAATTTTTAATTGTTTTCTATAAACTGGTAGTTAATCAGGGTATCTAGTTCGATCGTATTGTAATGTTAATAATATGCAAATTCGAAAGCATTTCCGTTTATTTCAAGATACGGAGTAGATCCCCAAGGAATAATTTCTTAATTGGGCTGAAGTTCAGTAACAAAGAATTTATGTTACAAGCCTTCGCCAATAAACTTCTTCCTTACCTAAGATTCATTTAAACTCCTTAAATTTTTATACAGGATATGTTTAACTCATAAAAATGTTAAACTTAAAGTTGAAATATAATATAAGAAACATTATCAATATCAATTGTTTTATTTCTTGCAGACGAGTTTTGGTAGGACTTATTTTTGAAACTACTCTTTCAATAAACTAATTTTCCTGAATTAAGAAAATTTTAAAGTTCAATTTTTTTTTTAAAAATAGCTATACAAATCGCCAACAAATCTGTTTGTCGCCAGAAAAATCGCCATGTCGCCAAAATAAAAAAAATTTAGATGCCAAACAAATTGAAAATTCGTCACGTTTGGCGAGAAATGGCCATATCTGGTTATACTTACAATTGAGAATGCCTACATAGATTCAGAACGGAATAGAAAGCTTAGAGCAGGTAAGCTCAGAATTTATATGTTAAAATATGTGTTATCTCGATGTCAGAAACTTATCCTATCTCTCTTTATCTCTCTCTATTGTTCTATAATTTTGAAATTAGTCTTTCGACATAAATAAGTACATATGTACATAATTTAGAAAAAATTTTAAATTTCATAAACGACTATTAAAGTTTACTGCTTTAATTAATTAATTTAAGGATAATCATTAAATATGTATGTGCAATTGCCACTCCCTGCTATTTGTTTCAATTACTTGCAACAAGTAATTTAAATAAACCTCTTACCAACAACAATAGTTGGAGCGCAATAAATACTATTGTTTAATGCATTTTTCTCTGTATGACAACTTTGATTATTCATAATTTGCATATACATTTCGCTTTAAACATGTTTACATTTCATTTACTATTCACGTTTTTAGCATTTTGTAATATAATAAATAAATATAAAAAATCGCACTGAATTAAATTAAATGTTTGAAGTCATTACAAATCAAATAATTAAAGAGTCAAGCAATAGAAATCATTAATATTAAGTTTTAATATTTCGTCGGTTGGTTATTGATTTGCTCCAGACATAATCAGCCTTGTCATGAATTCCACATGTGAAAATGTTCGAATCAAATTTTTCGTTCACATGGATTTTAATTTCGTATCGTCAATTCGAATCAAATTAAAAACTTTCTTATTTCCACTTTTTCCAACAGACAAATCCTTGTGAATAATTTTTTTTCATAAATTGTCAACATGTATTTCGCAATCGTATGAAGTTTTTTGATACAAATTAACAGATGGACAGAAGGATTTACACAAAATTTATTTTTTTCTAATTTTAGCAGACGTTTGTTATTTCAATTTTAGTTTTATGCACTGACTAATTATTTTTTTATATATTTTTTTCCAATTGTGAGAGTTTCTAATTATTTATGGTTTTCTAATATTTCAATAGATTTTAATTTCATTTTCTTGAGAACTGTAGGTTGTCTCGGTTTTTCATATTTTCTTATTGTTTATTTTCTATCTGTTATCAGAGCTTTTCCGTTTTGTCATTAACCTGCAGTATTCATATGTATGTATGTACATACATATGTACATATGTATGTACATATGTATGTAAATATGTATACATACCGTATATGTTTTTTAGTTTTGCTTTTTTTTATTGATATAATTTTATTAAATCTTTAATAAACACATTTGGTTTTCACATGTCAAATGAGATTCATAATAAGGGAAATAGAAATAAAATATATTAATGTATGAGTTAAAGATATTCGAATGTTTTTCTTACAAATACTACAAACTATTAAGGCACATTTAAAATGAGCGGAGTATATTCTTATAAATCTACTCCGTTTCAGTTAAAACTTATTTACTAAGAACAGAAATACATGGGAGTGTAAGAGAAAGCAATTTGTAAGTAGGTCTCTATAAATGCATGTTTTGTTATTTGCTTCATGGAACTAGAATTCTTCATGGATTGGAACCTTAGCAGCTGCCTCAAATTGAGGATCTTTCAATTCCAAGGCAGGTGAACCAAAACGAGGTTCTCTAAAATATTCCTTCTCGCGATCGCTTTTTAACTGAGCTTGCCCCCTAGACGAGGCACCAGCTACTTGATCACTTTTTATAACCACAGAATCCTCAGTATCAGATATATAGCCATAGTCTCCAGTATAGTGTGTGGGATATAAAAGCAAAGGACTAGCACTAAAGGCCAAGAGATCACGTTTGGGAAAAGCTTGAGACCAGGTTTTATTGGGATGTCTGTTAAACATAACTGGCAAGAACTCATCTACCGGTATAAGATTTTCTAAAGGTTTGGCTGCCAAAAGCTTTTGCGCTCCCTTTAGAGAGATAACATAACCCAAAGTCCAATAGGAATAGCCTGCATGTACCAAATTCTCGGTATTTGCAACCCAGGGTTCCTTCTCTTCCTTCAAACGTTTGCGCCCAAAGTAACTGAAATGAAATCAACATACATATTTTAATAAAAATTCAATTAAGTTTTTTTAACATTTAAACCAATAAAGTCTTACACTAAATCGTAGTCTATAACATTACGTATCTGTTCCATAACGTATTGAGCTTTTTCTTTAAAGTATGGCTCAAATCGTATATCGTCTTCTAATATCAAAACTTCTTTTTGTTGCTTTTGTACCATTTGTTCCCATATTTTATAATGACTTAAGAAACAACCAATTTCTCCCATTGTCATTTGGCGACGATGATAGGGATCCTCATAGCCGGGCAGGAATTTAATACCGATTTCATGTAGTAAACTATGATTTAGTTTTCTGTTTAAATAAAATTTGCTTACTTAATGTTTTTAACATTAGATAACAAATCATTATGCTTACTGTCCATCTACAGCTGGAAAATATTCCACCTCCAAACCCAAAACATCAAACAGTCTTTCCATCTTTCCACGACGTTCAGGGCGTCTGTCTAAGTTGATCATGTAAATGTGATCTAAAGAAACTTTGTGTCTGAAATAAGAAAATCAGAATTAATAAAATTTCTATAAAAAAAGAAAAACTAAATTAGGAAACCGACTGCAACATTTTCTTTTTTGAATTAAAATCAATACTCACTTCTTGTGTTCTATCTCAAATTTCTTCAAATAATCATTGACCTCCAAAAGTTGTCCCAAATCATGTATTATATTTGCCTTAATATTAATTAACTGTTTATAATCCTGTTCTATATTATCATTCGGCTCTAAAGGTTGTAATATGTAACCAAAAGGTATCTCATTTGTAATGAACAAAGGAATTTTTGAGCAATTTGCAGAAATAGCAAAGATTATAATATCATCTACTGGGCCATCATACAAGCGACACTGTGGACCCAAAGTAGCTAAATAATCCAAATCATTCTTCTGCTGAGCCAACAGCTGATCGCGATCAAATGTCAAATAATTGGAGCCTTTATAATTGAGATTTACTAGAACGGCACTATGAATCATGGGAACTTGGAAAATGCCTTCACGATTAACATTGTAAATGTCTTGATATAAATCTGTGCGCAAGTAATAATAGTCAGCAGACATTCCACACCAAAAATTGGAATATAAACCCTCAGAAAGTAGCATTGGTGCTACTATGGGTAGGCGTAGTTCAACCAAATGTGTGAGTGTGTGGGCCTCAGTAAGAAAAACATCCGCATCAAGATACTGGCAAAGAAAACAACTTATCAAAATATTTCTAAAAAAAAGATCACACACATTTAAATAATTAATGCTTAAAATGAAATGAGTAAAAGGTTTCAGAAGATAAGAATTTTACTAGAATATGTGCTTACAAATATGTAGTCGGCCCAGATTTTTTTAGCATCACGCAAAGCCTGCTCTTTGAGACTGATAAGATGATCAAAGCGAACACGCGGCCAATCAAAAGGCGAACTCTCATTTTGATGACGCTGGCTGTTCGTGTCCAAAACTTTATGAACACTATGATACAAGTGTTCAACGTGCTTCAGCCATTCATTTAAAATTTCTATGCTGTTATCTGTGTTGAAGTCTGAATGAATCCTACAAAAGAAACACACAATAAAAAAAATGTATGTACAACGGAAAGAAGAAAAAAACTACATAAGCTTACCACAAGGACATGCGTTCTTTGGGATAATCTTGTTTTTCCAAATAACTTAGAAGCACAGGCAAAACATGGGCCTTATTACGAACCATTAAAGCCACCATTACACTTGGTTCCTCATTTTTTAAATCAATGGGCAATGATTTTTGCAAATCTTCCAATGTTGTTCCGGACGTATATGTTTCTTGTCCATAGCACCAACATGTCAAGCACGATATTAATATAAACCACAAAGTTTTCATTATTTGATCAAGTCTCTATTCAGAACACATAAAATTAAATCAAATGGAAAAACACTTCACAACTCTAACCGGATGCTTGGGTGTATGATTTCGTTTTGGTAAAATTCTTGACAATTATTTTCGTATGTATTCTACTCTAATTTCACTGCTTAGTTTCTCATTTTTTCTTATATAAAATTACATGTATTAATTTGTGTAGTTGTTTAATAATACTGTGTGTATACAATCAGTTAAAATTAATTTTTTTTATTAACTTAATCATCATGTTCTGGACTCAATTATGGTTTTTGTTTCATTTATTTGTTGCTGTTTCTATACTTTTTTGTGTGCTTGCGGTATTTGTTGTTTTTATTTAAGACAATTCGTTATCACTCCCAGCAGCACGAATGTAAACAAAACGCAATTCTATTTTAATATGCACATCTCATCATTTTGAGAAGAGAGCAAGAATGACACAAATTAATGAAAAAGGTACTGCCAGACTGCTGGACCAGAATGTTTAGTGGCAACATAAAACAGGTTTGCTGTTAAGCAACGGCTTTCAAATCTTATTAAGAAGTAACAGTTTGCAAATTTCTCTTTATCTTCTCAGATATAAGAAATCTATTTTAAAATTTGTTTAATCAAATCTTGCGTGCTATTGTAATACATACTAAGCTAGACTAGTAAACTTTTTTGTTACTGTATTTAAGTTTCATCTTTTCAGTGAAATTTTTTAGCACTTTACTTCCAAGTACCGTTATTTTGACTAAGGACTAAAATTAGAGCTTAACTGATTGCGAATGCATTGAGGAAGTGCAACAATTACTCTCAAACCATTACACTTTTGAAGCCGCTGCTGCAGCTTTAAACCATTTTAGCAAGGTCTATTTTTAATCAGGTCAATGCAATCCTCCTGATGATTTATTGTGTCCTCCTTTAAACTGTCAAAAGCTGTTTATTGTTTTGGTCATCATACACTTTAGTTCATGTTTGCATGTGCTTTTGACAAACAAAAACACAGTGTGGTTTCTTGTGCTGCCATATTTTTGCTGAGTTGCATCGGCCTAATAAATAGAGGCCTTGTTTAGTTGTTAGTTGTTTTCTTTAGTCCTTTGTTTGCTTAAAAATGGCGGCTTGTTAGTGAAGAATTTTATTTAACAAGAAAAGTGTTATTTGTGGTGTTAGTTCAAATAAAATCTGCACAAATATAGAAAATTCAAGAGTGTTAAGTAAAAAGTCCAGTGCAAATCAATAAAAATAAGAAATGCAATTGGTATAATATAAAATAAAAAAGGGAAGAAGTGTGCAATTTTTTTTTTGTGTGAAATTCTGCAATTTAGATATGAACTACTTGGCGGTATGTACCACCGTCATGGCTCAACAACATAAATGAATTCATTCGTACTTAACGACCTGTTGCTGCTCCTGTAGTTTTACCAAAAGATACATACCATATATCGATATAACTAGATTCGATCAATGATAACACGTGCTCGGCAATCGCGGCCTTGTGGCCACTGTTTGTAAATCGTTGTAAATAATCCTTCGCAATGAATAAATTGATAAATTCTTATTGCATTTTTTATGTTGCAGGACATTTAGAACATTTTCTAGTAAAAACATTGTTCTCAGCGCATAATTTTTGATAAGCGTTTCGTTAAACTGAATAGCAAATTCAAAAGTTTTAAGCGAAAATTACAATGCTAAATTCAAATCAATAAAAAAGGATTTAAGGACCTGGTCATCTAAATGTGAACGATAGATTCAATCAAAAATTTATACATATAAACAAAAACAAAAAACTGAAATTTGTTTTTGTATCCAATATAAATATTCGATCGAATCTATCGTTCGCATTTGGATGAACAGGCCCTTAATTCATTTAAATATGACCTCGAATAGGAGAGAAGTGTGAAACTAGTTGGTAATTTTGAGTTTCTTGTTGAGAAATTCTTTAATTTAGGTTTAAATTACTTCTTCGCGGCCTGCAGTGCCCATATGGTGCAACTTACTACATGTAAATGTACGTTACGATTAGTTTCAGCTCCTGTATTTTTACCAAAAGATATAGGTACATAGGTTATATTTATGATAACTCGAGCTCTGCTATCACCTCCCTTATGGCGCTGGCTTGTAAATAGTCGTAAATAAGTCATCGCAATGAGCAAATTCATAAATTCTATTTGCATTTTCGAGGTTGCGGTAATCGTATTCGGTTAAACCTTGTTAAAGAACAAACAAACTCAAAAGTGTTGAGCAAAAATTACAATGCTAAATTCAAATCTATCAAAAAATGGACTTTAATTAATTTCGGTATAAAATAGAACTGGAAGAAGTGTGAAACTGGTTGGTAATTTTTAGTTCTTTGTTGAGAAATTCTTTAATTTAGGTTTGATTATCTAGTGCAATACATGCAAATGCACGTGACGAGGTGTTTCAGCTCCTGTATTTTTACAGGATAGATAAGTTCTTTTTATGACAAAATGTGTCCAGCTATCGCCGGCCTTATGGCGCTGGGTTGTAAATCGTAATATATGTATATTATTCATCACAATAAGCAAATTCATAAATTCTTATTTCATTTTCGAGGTTGTAGCACATTTTAAAACTGTTCAGTTAGTAAAAACGTGACTTTTGATATTTAAATAAACGTTTTAGGTTAAACCTTCTTGAAGATGTAATAAATTCAAAGGTGTTTAGCGAAAGTTACAATACTAAATTCAAATCAATCAAAAAATGGATTTTAATTCATTGAAATTCCCTGTTCTAACAGGGAAGAAGTGTGAAACTGGTTGGTAATTTTCAGTTCTTTGTTAATAAATTCTTCAATTTAGATTTAAATTACAGTTTCACGGCATATACTGCCCATATATTTATAAATAAATTATATTTATGATAACACGTGCTCAACAATCACCGCCCGTTGGCGTTAGCTTGTAAATCGTCGTAAATAATGCATCGAAATGAGAACATTGATAAATTCCTATTGCATTTTCAAAGTTGCAGGATATTTTAAGCATTTTCTAATAAAAACATATATCATAGTACATGATTTCTTATAAGTTAAATAAGAATACAGAACTTGTAAGCGTTTTTCCGTTATACCTACCTAGATGAATAGCAAAAAGATAAACTTATCTTATATAAATTATTCTAATTAGTTCTTCAATCAATTTGACGTATTCAGCCCGGAAATCAATTTGTTTCTTAAAACTCTTAAAAATTATACAACTTTTAAAACACATCTTTGACTTATTTCTTAAATGTTCCTATTGACTAGTCTTTACAGGGAGATATTTCATCTCCGAATATCTTATTTGCAAAAATAAACTAATAGAAATCGATCGGTATACATATTACGTATTTATGATATGAAAATTAAAAATTAACTTTAAAGAAAAGTGTTAAGATTTAAGAAATTTTGTGACTATTCAAAACGTGTGGTTGAAATCTATGAAGATTTGTTACAACAACAATATGCATTTCATTTCATAGACAACGCTGAACCACCAGCAAATAAATTTCAAATTGAAAAGTGTTAAGTGTAGAAATAGTGAATCATATCGTAGTAGTGTTCACATCGCCTGCTTTTGGATCTTCAACATACACGCAATCAACATAAAATAAATCCACCTAGAAGATATAATAGAGGATAGAATTTAAAAAGGTAAGCAATTGATTACATTTTCTTGTAAAACATCCCTCCAATTTGATTTCTGCTCTTCGAAACAAAAAAGTGAATCTTATTCACTTATTCTTATCTTTATACCTATGTAATTGTAAAATTTTTGGATTGTAAAAAATTCAAAAGTTCGTTCGCAGCTCTTACTTTAATTTCATACAGGCATTATTTAAATTTCCATCGCTCAGAAGCAGCCAAATTGATATTTAAACGTATTCGGAATAACACAATTGAATAACACAAAATCTGTCTTGTTGGTATTATGACTCATGTTAAAGGGATTGTAAGTGAGACCAAAAAAGAATCGTATCAGCTCAATAACGCCATTCGATTTATCCTCGAAATATAGTTCGAACCTATTTTAGATTTCTAATATCAAAACTTCATTTGTTTGCTTTTGTATCATTTCCTCCGATATTTTATTTCTCCGATTGTCATTTGGAGATGGCGATATGCGACTTCATAGCTGGATAGAAATTTAATGATTATCTGTTGTCGTAAAATATGATTTAGTTTTTTATTCAACTAATTGAAATAATAAGAGAGTAGGTATCTCGTTTCTAGAAATATGTAGGTATGTAACATAAAAAACTGTGTAAAACTGTGGACGTTATTGGGTGTAATTAAGGGCACCATTACTCTTACACCAAATAAATTGTGCTTTTCATATAAATTTTCTACTTGAGTCGATCGTCCGTGTTGTAGAAGCAGAGGGTTGGTCCTCATTTTTGAAATTAGTGGGTAATATTTTTTGTAAATCCTTCATTGTCGTTTCGCCCGTTAAAGTTTCTTGACCATAAAACACTTCTCTCAACTTTAACCGCATGTATTTTTCTATAATTTCGTTTTGAGCAAATTCTTCACAATAATATTGTATTATACCTACGCTAATTTAACTGCTCGTTTCTTATTTAACAATCCATTTGTCTTTATTATGTTAATTTATGTACATACATACATACATACATACATACATAGTTCTTTGATAATATTGTGTTGTATAAAATCAGTTAAAATAAATTTTGTGATTTATTTGAGATTTTTTTACGAAACATTTAATGGACCTTATTACGAGTTTCGTATTACAACTACGCCCACAACGATTTTGAGCTAGATTAACGAAAAAATTTTGGAATGTTCTTTAGTCTAGTACAAAACCGTCGTAGTCGAAGTCGTAATACGACACTCGTAATAAGGCCCAATATTTTACTGAACAAGTAAAATATTAATTTCTGGAAAGAAGACCATAAAAATAAACCTTTAAATAAATTTTATTATTAACTTAATCATCATGGTGTGAACTCAATTATGATTTTAACTCTACTTTTGTTGTTTCTTCTTTTATTGTATTTTTGCGGGTTTTGATCAGGGAACGAAGCCGTTCGGCTGTGAGTCGGCTAACAGCCGCCGCCGGCAATTTTCAGAGACCCTCAGCCGCCGCCGACCCATGCGGCTCATTTTCGTTATGTGTTCGCTTCTGTTAACAATGATATTTTTTTTTGAAAACTAGTGATTTTTTCTGCAAACAATTTGATATAACTGAAAAATAAAGCTACCAGATATCATTGAAAAATGAAGGAGGGCTGCCAGATGTGGTGATATTAACTACCAGTCTCCACTAGCCATGAACTTGGTATGGGCATCATGTAGGACATCCGCAAATGGCTAATGGAGATCGCTAATGTGCAACTTTCGTCCATGCACTGACATGGATGCCCGAACATACATATATATGTCTGAGCAACAATGTTCGCCATGAGATTCTCAGTCTGCAACCATTTGCAATAGAAACAAAAGAGACAGAACAAATTTGGTAAATATTCCATCTTTATTGCACTAGCGCAAAATACTTTGATATGTCATGTCAAAGTCGATGGCTAGTTCAGAGGTAGGGTAAAATTTGGTGTCCTAATTTTCCTATAAGCAGATGTGTATATCAACTGTTGTTTAAAACTATTTTTCGTATGTAAAACTACTTATTTTGTTAAGAATCGGTTCTCTGGCGGAAGTATATTACAATATTAAATATAAAAATGTTTTTTTGTTGCTTTACTTAATCCATTAACCAGGAGAAGTGCTACGTCTACAAGGAATTTACCAAGATACTCCATGTTACATGGACTACCTATAGATGCAATGATTTTTATTTTCTATTCACCAAACATTTGGGATTCGTTTTAAATAAAAATTAAACGAAATATATACATATTTTGGAAAATTTTAATGATCCGGATTAATTATTTCTATTTACATGGAGGTAAACTATACCGAGTCACATCTTGAACATTTTGCGGGAGACTGCTAAAACATTTGGAAAATGGCTAAAGCCGCACATCCATTATACAATATTTTTGCATATGTTATTGCACATATTATTGTCGTTTTGACCTAAACTATGCAATAAATGGCACAATATTTTCTTGACAGTGAAAATAAACAACACTGAACAATGTTGCCACCACATTACTCAACTGTCTTGATTGTACAATAAAAATAAAGTCTTGATATTTGCCAATATATTGTGCCACCTTCGAATATGACATACACACTGGCGATATTATTGTACAATTATATTGCAAGTGGCTGGGACGCTCAATGGTTCAATCCCGGCAGGATTAACAGTTTGTCTTACCCCAAATATTTTATATGGCTATATTATTTTTTATATTGTTGAATTTTACAACCATAGACCTATCATGAAATGCCTAATTATAACAGTAACTTCATGTTAGTGCTATATATATTTTCACTAAAAATATCTTTTGTCTGTAAAAAAATACCTCTATTTAGAATTTCTGTGGTGGTGGTTTTCTTATACATTAGCCGACTCTCAGCCGTTTTGTACTAGCCGCCGATGGTTTTATATTTTAGCCGCCGCCGCCGAGATTTCTTCGGCGCAAGTCGAATTTTAGCCGCCGCCGATATTTTTGGTCAGCCGCCGCCGCCGACAAATCAGTATCGGCTTCGTTCCCTGGTTTTGATTATTTTATTAATTACAGTTTCTTATCACACACACACATAGTACTATAAATGTAAACAAAACGTAATTCTATTTTTAAATGCAATTCTCATTTTTGCTGACGCGAGCGAGAACGACGGGTGCTGCCAGCTTGCTGAACCATCTTATTCAGTGGCAATAGCAGATTTGCTATTAAGCAATGGCTCTCAAAACTCGGAAATGAGATTTAACAATTAGATTACTTGATTTTAAAAATTTATTTAATCCGTTTGTTAATTTTTTCATCAAATCTTGCGGGTTATTGTAATACTTTCCTAGATGTATTATCGTTTTTTAATGTTTAATTTTTTACGTTACCGTTATTTTGATAAACTAGCAAAATTCAATCTTTAACTAGTTCAGAATTCTTTGAAATAATGCAACAGTGACTTCAAAACCATTAAGCTTATGAAAGCTCTGCTGTTGCTTTTTATTTTCTTTATTTTTAGTTTCTGGCGGTTTATTTTCCGAGAACAAAGTATTTTTAATTAATATACCTAATATAGAAAAAAAGCCTTAGTTGAAAACATATTGATATAGTGAGAAATACAGAAACAAGTAAATGAAGGAAAATACTAACAGTGATATACATATGTATGTATGTATATACATATATATAATATAAAAAGATTGAAGTAAGTTTTCTATTTAAGTGTTAAATTGAATAGCGATATTCAAAGTAAAAATATAACTCCTTTCAGTATAAAAGAGAAAAGTAACAAGGAGTAAATTTCATAATGTAAATTTGAAATTTCTGCTGCCATGTATTCGCTGCAACTCCATAAATATTTACCCACGTACGTGCATGATGACCACAAATTTTTTGAGTGGAGATAAATAAATTAATAAATTAAGTTCACTATAGCATGTGTTGTGCGAAATTACCAAACATTGCACAATAATTAGCGCCGTGGTAAAATTTTATATGCAGTTCTTTTCTCTTACAAAATAACGAGGAGGTTGGAGAATATTTTAAGTACTAAACATTGATCTCCGTGCATTTATTAGAATACAAGAAAAATGAGTTATTAGTTCATATTAAATATTTCTTTTTGGTTAATTTTTTAATTATTGTAATCAAGTAGTCTTGACAGAAGGTTCATTCGATTCCGTTAAATTACTTTATGTACACAACTTATAACTAATAACAATCGGTATATTACGTATTGTGAGGTTTAGCATACGATGGAAAATTAAGTTTCAAATCATCTTTAGCCTCAAAGAAAGTGTATGATAACGTTATAGTGTCCACATTTTCCAGTTTTGGATCTTTGATATAATCGGGATCAATATAGAAAAAAACTGGCATATCCACCTGTAAAGAGAACAAAACACTCAAAAACAACAAGCCCTTTGTTATATTTTCTTAAAAATGCTTTACCTCTTCCTGCGGATTTAATTGCTGTTCTTCGAAACAAAAACACTGTATCTTATTAAAATATGCGCCAGCTTCAAAAGGAATAACATTATATGTACTGATGCCTATTACTGGTGAATCTGTAGGATTTTTGGCAGTGTAAAAAGCTAAAGCTGTTTCCCCAGGGGCTACTTTTATTTCATATTGCTGAGGTTTAAAATTCCAACGCATCGAAGCAGCCAAATCGGCATTAAAACGTATTCGCAATATGCGATCTGGAATTTTTTCCATTGTTTCTATCTTATCGGCATCATGACCTTGACTAGTGGTACCTCCGTAACTGTAGGCCTGAGAAACGCAATAAAAATACAACTCACTTTTAGACTTAAGCCAAAAATTAGTTTACCTGACAAAACATGCGATAAAGTGGCACGGCGGCGTAACTTAAACCCACTACTAAAACTCCTCCGGCTGTAACATAATACAAAGTCGATTTTAAGTTTTTCTTTTGAGAAGCCTCTGCAGCAGGATTTCCTCGTGGTGATGGTGTTACATAAAATCTTGCCGGTGTTCGCGTTTTTAAATAGATCAAGTATTGTATATTAAAACGTCTGCACAATTTTAGCATTTTCAAATAGTTTTTATTTATAAATTTTCATGTAGTAGTTTGATAACTTTCACAAGCAAAACAAAAAGTTAATATTTTCACTTAGATGGTCAGCTGTTTGCTCATAAGTTGATGTTACAACAGCTGTGAGAACAGATATGCTATTGAAATATAAGCAGTGACTCTCTAACCTGAGGGGTACTGCCAGTAATGAATTCATAACTTTCATATTCAAATTTTTATAAAAAGTGTTGCCAGGAAACGCTCGAGTGTGTCAACAAACGGAATTTCTCTATTTAGTGTAGAGTCTTTTTAAGATGTTTTGTTTAAAAAATTTAATTACAAAATCACTATAACAAAATAAGAATGAAATTTAAAGTTTTGAATAAAATACTGCGCAAGCTTGCAGACAACAGAAAAATAAAACAATTGAAATAAATAAAACATGGCTGTGCATTGAAAATGAAACGTAACAGATTTGTTTTTGTTATTTGGCTAATTTTGCAAAATGCATGAGGCTTACTGATTACGTACTTGCTAAAGTTTATTGAGACTTAACAAAATTCTTTACAATTTGTTTTATAACACTGATTGAACTCAAAACTGTGAAGTATTATTTTAATTATATTAACATAGATTAATGCAACGGGCATAAACAAAAAAAAATGTTATAAAAAAAGAAAATGTTTACTAAAAGAACAATGGATTTGATAGAAAATCTTCAACTGCAACGGAGGATGCTAGATTTTTATCCAATAGCCGGATATATGATATAAAATCACCAAATTAAATTTAATTTAGATTAGAAAATGAGCAAATGATTCGCTGTTAAATTGGAGCGCACACAAAAAATTTCTTCGAGCTGAAAATTAAAAAAATTAACACAATTTTGATGATTTGAATTAAATAATGTTGAAAAATTGTTCATACAAATCATGGATTCAAATGACAATAACGATGACTTTGATAGTTTCTTCAATACCAAAAAATCTAAATCATTGTCAAAAATTGTGGATCCCATGGATGATCTTTTTGGCTTAGAGGAAAAAAATGATCGCCGAACGCCGGCCGTTAGAAAAACTTATGTCGATGGCACAAAAGCGTCTCTAAGTCAAGCAGGCATACGAGAAGATGATGATGACTTAGGATTCGATCCCAAGAAACCAAAAGCCTTAGGAAAATCACAAAATCTGTTGGATGACTTATTGGCACCACTGGAAACAAAAAGACCACAAACATCCACAGCATCAAATGTAAAATCAACATTATCAAGACAGTCCACTGATACAACAACTGAAAACTCAAACATTTTTCCAACTCCGGCTATACGACCCAAAACTTCTCAGGGTCGTAGAATATCTAATATTTCTAGTTTACAAAATCCAGATCCATTAGGTTTATTTACTAAAGAAAAGGATACTTCTAAACCAACTTCGCTTCTAGCATCACCTAAAGTACAAAAAAGGGGCACAACTGCTGATTGGCTAGGTTTGTCAAAAGAACAAGAAAGTGAAACTTCTAAAAAGGAAGTCAACTTGGAAAATCCCAAAACTATAAAATCACCTAAAACATCTGCTAAAGAAACCATTGAGGTCTTGAACACATCTCAAAGCAATGAAACTTTAGTTGAAAATGAATTCGACGCACAGCGAGAACAGCCAGAAGAACAAAAGGAGAACTTGTCTCAAATTACTGAGCAATACTTAATCAATTCTACCAGCAAAAATTTTATGTTTATGAACACCTTAAATTTGGACACCCAACAAAATTTTTCAAATTTGAAACATCAAGAACAGCAACTGATGATGGCTTCACAAATGAAGCAGCAGGAAAGAGTCTTAATGGATATGCAACGTAAGCAGGATGTATTGTTGAATCAACAAGAACGTCAATTTCAAAACCTTTTCCAGCAACAAATGCAAAGACATCAACAATTGGAGGAATTAATTAGTCAACAACAGCAGCGAATTAATAAATATCTGCAACTTATGATGACACAACCACCACCGCTAACGAATTTGTTTGATATTAACACTGATACTAGTACACCGTCCAAGGGGATTGATATTGAGGAAACTGGGGAAGAAGTAACGCCTTTAAGACACCCGGAAGGAGCAAAACAAACTGCTTTGGAACTGATACAATTCGAATCCGACAACAAACGTTTGGAATTGGAGAATCTACGCTTAGAAGAACTAATAGCCAATACTAAGAGCAACTACGAGAGAGAAATAGAGCTTTTGGAAAGGTCCTACAAGTAAGATTTGGGTGTAATATGCCTTGTTCCATAGCCGATTTCATATTTTTCTCTTTCTTAGGAAACAAATTGAAGTACTTGAAGATCATCTTTCTAGTGTGGAAAAACGTTTAAAAAACGAATTAATTGAACTCCAGACATATTTTCAGCATAAAACCGAACAACTCGAACAGGAGAAAAATAAGCTAAAAAAGAATTACGAAGAAGAATTGACAAACTTAAAACAAGACCACGAAGATAATTTACGTAAAATGCGAAAAAATCACGAAGAAGGTTTGGAAATGCTAAAAGAAGAACATCGCCGTATGTTGGATAATATAAGAGAAGCAAAAATGTTGGAATTTGCAGCTGTACAAGAGAATGGCTCTTACTTGGATTGCCTAAAAGTCGCTTCTAACAATCTCCAAGATTTATCCGGAGGTCTCAAGGAACTCAAAGAGAATATGCAAAACAAAATAGAAACATTGCAGTTGGAAAGGAAGAAAAATCTAGAACAGCGCGAAAAAAAGGTTGAGGATAGCGAGAGAAGACTTAAAATTAATGAAGAATCTAATGAATTGGAAAAACAAAGACTTATGGATTTGGTCAGCACTTTGGAATTGCAAATGGCCAAAATGTCGAAGGACTCGGCTGAAGAAAATTGGCAGCTGAGACAAAAACTAGCCAGCATTGATGCTGAAAAATCGGCTTTCACTAAAGAAAAAGAATTTTTCCGTGAACAAATGCTGAAAGATGAGGAAAGAATCAAGAACTTAAAAGAGCAGCAGTTGCTGGAGACACAGAAACTGCAAGTACAAGTGCAAGATGAAAGAGCTGAACTTCAGATGGAAAAATCAAAATTCGAACTGGAAAAACGTTTACAAAACAATACAAACATGCAAAACGAACGTTTAGAAGTTGAAGCTGCCATGCTGGTGGCCCAAGACGCGGCACGCAAAGCCGATATGGAAAGGGAACGTTTCTATAAAATGCAAAGGCAGCTGGAACAACAAAAACGAGACTTAAGTGATAAAGAACATATTCTAAATGTGCGAGAAGAGGAGTTGCATCAAGAGCTCTTATCATACCGCATGGCCGAGAGAGTTGCCCAAGAGGCACAACAAAAAGCAAAAATTGCTGAACAATTCTATCAAAATAAATTACAGTTGCTGCAGCAAAGGTCTAATGAAATCGTGGAAAAGGAGGCCAATTTATCACAAGAACGTTTACTGCTGGCACAAGATCGTATCGCACTGCATGCTATGAAAACTAAATTCTCTCAACAACCCAAATGTGCACTTTGTCAACTTTCCCAAAAGAATCAGGAAATTACACAAAGTATGCAGCACACTCTTCCGGCAAATAATGATGCAATTGCCAAAGAATTCCCCAATCCACAGGGCAGCAACTATGATTTTCTACGTCAAACAAATATCGTTGAACGTATGTTGGATGAGAATATTGCGGATTCTTTAAGGAAAATGCACTCCGATACAAATTTGTTTTCAGAGTGGGAAAATCTTCTAGACGATGATCATAAGAAAATGGTGCATGAAGAAATGAAATGAAGAGTATGATGCATTTTCCGGCACCAACAACAATGTACAAAAAGCCAATTTTTAGGATACAAAATATTATTTATACGAGTATTTACATATTATTATTTGAGTTTATTACACTATTTGGAAAAATAGTCATATCCTATACATTGTATCTATGTATGTACATATCGCCCTATAGGAACTCAAACCCATTTGTAAGTAACTTCAAACTGGTTTTTTAATAACCACAACTGGTTGATTAAGTGACTTTTTTCCTTGTCGCCGAGTCACTATTTTAACATAGGCATGTCATAGGCGGTAGTCAATTGGCCATCTCTGCATGACTTTTAAATTGACTACTACTTATTTTTCAACCAATTTGTAGTTAATTAATATTATAGAAAAAAAAGATATATGTACATATATTTATATTATATATATACATATATTTATATATTCATATATATCTATGTAAATATATAAATACATACATATATGTCTATATAAATATTTATTATTATTATATTCACTAAAAATAAAAAATTCGTACATACATATACATACATATATGTACATAAATATATCCATAGATACGAACCGCTCATAGAAAATATTATTGAAATTATTTAGTTTTTTTTTCAACAACAAACATTTAGCATTTGTTTTCATGGCATGCTTCCTTTTATTTTTTATTTTCTTTTCATTTACTTATTTTGCCTTTAGTTATTTCTTACGTGTGCTTCTTTCTATTCAATATGTTTGGTTGATATCTGCATGATATTTAAACAAATTTGTAGTCACTTACAAAATAATTAATTTATAAGTTAGTGTTTTTTCTCAACTGATTATTTTATTTACTACAGGGCGTCGATTGATAATTTAATTGTCGGATTTTGATAGTTTCGGGTAAATTGAGTTTTTTTAAGTTTAAAAATTGTATCAGCAAGTGACACATACGACAAACTCAACACTCCATATCTCCAAAACCGTATGAGGTATCGAAAAACTGATTACGCCAAATGAAGATCAAGTCGGAAACCCTAAGGAATAGATCTTAACTCAAAACCGCGAAAAATCCATATACGACATTTAAATTATCAACCGACGATATGTACATTAGGGATTGGATAGTATTATATGAAAATCCTTAACAACAAGATTTGGATATGCTAGAACCCCTTATTTGTAAAGTTTAGGAAAAAAATTGCATGACCCAAAAAATTATGGTGGTGGAATGGGTGTAAATGGCTCCCCATCAGGGTCAAAACTAAGAAAAAGTGAGGGAAACCCCACAAAAAGCTTCACAACTTCCCCTGATTTGCTCCTAGAGAGATAAAACTAAGATCGACCCACTAATATATATGTACATACATATGTATGTATGTATTAATTATTAAAACATGTTTTTATAAATTAAGAATTTTTGTATGGGGACCACCCTAATGATTGAAGATGGAGGCTAGGTATGTTCTAAATAAATGTTGGGGTAATAAAAATATTGGTGGTCGGTCATATAATTACATATGTACGTATATTGTCTCCTCTAGGAGCACTATGGGGCTAGTTAGGGCGATGGGTATAATAATATAAAAAAATAATATTTTGTATGGGAGCCCTCTTAAGGAGCATATCGTCATCACAAAGACCTAATAACCTATCTGCAAAAATCTCAAAATTGAGTTTTTTATGGATTGTTATTCCCTGTATCATAACGCATAAGTGTGCAAAATTTTGAACATCTAATATTACAAATTACCAAGTTATTACCAGTTTTTGTACCTAATTTTCGTTTCAATATTGCAAAAATAGTTCCAATTTTATAACGTTTTTTCTCTCTATTGTAAACTTTTGAAAACTGCAGATAGGTTATTAGGTCTTTTTGATGACGATATATGTATAACATGTTCATAAATAATGCAGGGGGTAAACTATTATTGGGGCTCGGTCTTAAGTTTTACTCCTCTAGTAGCAAATCAGTGGCATTTGTGAAGCTTTTTATGGATTTTCCTAGTTTTTCCCTAGTTTTGACTCCGATGAGGATCCATTTACTCTCATCCCACCACCATAATTTTTTGGGTCATGCATTTTTTTTCTAAACTTTACAAACGACCCTGTTCTGTAAACCGAATCCGGGTAAATTTCTCGTTTTCAAAAAATTAATAATGGTCCTGCAGACGTGTTTAAAATCATAAACCGTAATTTTCTTTCAGATATAATATTTGGGAATCTGTATAATCGGCCCTATTCTGTAAACCGAATCGATTTGAAATCGCACGATTTTAGAAAACTACCTCAGACCAGGTTCTCAAATATTATATCTGAAAGAAAATTATCGTGCGTGATCTTAAACAAATCTCTGCAGGACCATTATTAATTTTTTGAAAATGAGAAATTTACTCGGAATCGGTTTACAGAGCAGGGCCGAAAAAAATTCAAAAAAATCTAAAAAAATATTTCTATTGTCGGAGTTAGTTTTCTAAAATCGTGGGGTTTCAAATCGATCGGTTTACAGAACAGGGCATATATTTTACTATATTTTTGCAGTGTTGCCCATAGAAAGAATTATCTTACAATGATGCCATTGTCAGATGCATAAACTAAGTCATGTTTTAGACTTGGCAGTTTTTCTTGCTCAACTTTTGATTTTATTATGAGATATGTACAAAAGGTATTTATTACTTTCTCAACTCTCTCATACAAAATCAAAAGTTTTGGCAACTAAAACTGAAGAGTCTAAAACCTGACTAAGCATATCTGACAATATTAAAATATCTGACAAATATCTGGTAATAATTTTAATTTATAGTCTCGCAAAGGACTGACAATGAATGTTTTTTATGACGAATCATGTCTGACAAAAATTGGCAATTAAAGCGATTTAGTACATTTTACTGACAATATTGTTAGATCTGACTAAGTGTTGATGGAATAAACCACGTAAAATGTAATATTAAAATTTAAAGGGCGCAGATCTGCCCATATTTTCAAACAAAATAGCGTTATGAGGCATATGAGCAGTTATTTTTGAAGTGTGTTGAAAAAGAAATTTTACTTTCTCAACAACCCTCAAAAACCCAACTGGCATACAATTTCTAAATGTTCTTTTAAATATTTTACACATTAAATTCCAAAATAAAGTGTGAAATTGAAAGAAAAATTTGATGAATTACATACTTTGTTGTGCATAAATTTAAAGGATTAGAATGTAAACGCGTTTCATGAAAAGAAAAACTCAAATAAAAGTTTCATTTACAAAAAAAAAAAAAATATACAAAATGATTGATAAGTCGTCTTTCTATGGAAATTCTATTGTAACAATATTTAAAAACCGATTATACCTTAATGCCAGCATGACTATGATTGGCTGCGAGTCTCATGACTGGGAAAAAATAATTTAATACAACAACAAAATAAAAAAAAAAGATTATTGATTTTATGATAATTGCAAAATAATGCAAACAACTGATTAGAAAATGATGGCGCAAGAGAAAATAAAGGATATTGGAAAATTAATTTTAAATTGGGTGGTTTGTCAAGTGATGGATGATGGACTTTTAACAAAATGGGAAACGCTTCAAGGTATTACGTGCGAGTAGATTGAATTAAAAAACTTTTCTTGCAACTAAATAATAAGCTAAGGGCAGAGTTTTCAAATTGTTAATCGAGAAAAAGTTTTAAGAAAGGAATACTACGAGTAGCATTGAAAATACAAAACTTTTGTTAAATACTAAACAAAATTGTAATATGCAGTGAGAAGATTGATGAGTCGCATTTCATGGTGGAATTTGAATTGAATCACCCCTGGTATTTTGGATGTTGAAAACGGGCACTTGAAGCAGTGCTGCCCATTTATTAGCTCAATTGATATATGTAGATATATGGCATCACACATATTCCTATATTCTTTCATTTTATCGCCACAATATAACAAAAAGTGTGCTGTGATGATAAAGTCGATAAGAAAAGTTTGCTGTGAGGACAGAGTAGAATTTTCTATAAAAAAAGTGGGCTGTGATGATACACCCGACTTTTAAATAACAAAAAGTGTTGTAATGACACAGTCGATTTTTTTATACGAAGAGAGAGCGATGACACAGTCGACTTTTCTGTTTTAAAAGTGTGCTGTGATGACATAGACGATTTTTATAAAAGAAAATTGTGTCTCTCTTTGTGCTGTAAAATAAATTTTCCGCATCAATGATTTAAAGAAACAAAGTCTTACGGTAAAAATATTATCTTAAATATCTCTCTTGCTACATGACTTAGTATAGCTTATGGACTTGCATGACTAAGGAATTTTTATTTTAAATCGCGATACACAGATCGAGCAATTTGCATGTGAACAAATGTGAAAATGTGAAAATTACTTTGATGTGGCCCTTAGTACAGTTTGTCTTGCAACAGGAGCTCATTTTTCGATTGTTATTTAGGCGGCCCCTTTCTCATTTTTGTTTAAAGATTTTATTTACCTTCCCCTTTCGTGACATTTACACAAGAGCAGGAAAATATAAAGAAAAATATAAAAAAAACTACCGCCAAACAAATAATACTGTTTTTTTTTACTTAAAGTAAAGTAAACAATTAAAAAATTAATTCAAAGAAATGCGACAAATTTTACTTGATTTCTTATTTTAATGTTGACTTTTTCTCATTCTTAATACTTTGCCATTCATTTTCCTAAAAAGCCGCTTAGTTTTTAATTTGTAATTCTTTATTGTCAGTGTAAACAGTGTGATGTTTGTTTGAATAGCGTTGAAGTGTTTGTGATTGTTACAATTAACCAGCAGCAGCAGCAGTGCCTGCTTCTGTTGTTGTTATGAAAATTATTTAAATTTTTTTTTCTTTTTTTTCTGTCGGCGGGGGTTGCAGCCAAGAATTTGCTTTAGATCGACCAGTTAATGAGGGAATTGGAAGTTAAATATTTATTTGCTAAGCGTTTTGCGGCAGGAGTAGAAAAAGATTTTGCTTTTCGGCAGTTAAATAAACTATTGTAAAGTTAGATATGCTTAAAATTACTTGCAAGATGTTAGGCTATACTTTACCAAAAAGGTATGGGAACTTTGGCACTATTTGTTTGAGTTTTAAAGAAGTTCAACATATACATATATGGAATACAAAGAATTCCGCCTACTATCTATAGCAGCGGCACGGAACGTTTACAGATTTCTTTCCCACAGAAAATTGTTTACTTAGCTTGCGATATTGAATGCATTCTATAGAGCAGGTATCACCAAAAACACCATACTCGCGCTCTCTCTATATATCTCTCTCTTTTTACTAGTTCCCAGTTTTGAGTACAAATTATACTCAGGGTTGTCAGATATGGCGATTTCACGCTAAATGTGGCGATTTTTCAACTTCTTTGGTGTCTAAATTTTTTATTTGGCGACATGACGATAAATAAATTTATTGGCGATTTTTATGGCTATTTTTTTTAAACAAAATTGAACCTCAAAACTTTTTTAAGTCAGGAGTGTTAGTTTGTTGAAGGAGTAATTTCAAAAATATATTCTACCAAAAACTCGTCTACGCAGGAAATAAAAACAAAAATTATTTCAATGTTTTTTAACCCCCGACCAAAAAAAAGGAGTCCACGTACGGACCAAACAGCTGGACCGATTTTGATTTAGTTTTTTCTGCTTGAAAGGTGGCTTGATCGAGAAGGTTCTTAGCTATGTTCTAAGAAAAACGGCCCATCCGTTTCGAAGATATCACATCTTTTCTAGATATATTCGGGGGGTTTTTAAAATGTTTAATTTTTGTTATTTTTATATGTATTATCTAATTATAGTAAGGAACGCGTTTTGAATTTGGTTCAAAAAAATTTACAAGAAATAAATTTTGCCGATTTTATTTCTACTTTTGGCGATTTTCTGCTAAATTTTTTATACAATTATTTTAATAAAATTATATATTTAAAAAAGTGTTATAGGTATAACAACAAATTTATTATCAAATATATATTAAGAAAAACTACGGAAAACTGATTTGGGCGATTTTTGGCGATTTTTAAAATCAATTTGGCGAAATATGTTGGAAAAAATCTGACAACCCTGGCTCCACCATTCATTGTATTTCTTTAGCATGATATCTTTCTTTCTGTCATACAATATTTGAAAGTTTCTCATAATTTTTTTTCGTATAAAGAACTCAGTCAGTCATGTACTGAAGCCTGCAAGCTACATGAAGGGTGTAGTGCAAGCTAAAGTGCAACAAACACCAGGTTTACTTGAAACGCGACACGCGATCACCTTTACCTTTGTGCCGCTACCGCAAATGAGATAGACTAGAGAATCTATCTTTAAAAACACTGATGTACAATAGTTATGGTTCTAGAGTCTTGAATGTTAGATTTTTGCCGCTTCACATTTCATTCACATTTCTTTGTATTTTTTTTTTCTTTCAAATGGACTACTCTGAAACTGGTCTTAATTCAAGGTTTTATATGTTAAACTTTATTTAGTGATTATTTTTACAAACACCCCCCCCCCCCCAAAAAAAAAAAGACACATACCTATGTATTTATTTCTAAGGAATATTTTAATTAAATTTGTAATAATCCCTTGAAAATCATTTGTTCTTTGTTGATGATGGATTCAATCTACACAATTGACAAGGTGTCAAACGACAATGATTTTGACAAGGGATTTTATGTATTGAAGAAAATTAAATAAAAGCAACCAAACCAAATGAAACACAAAAATCTGTGTGAACAAAGGGAAAAACACTGAAATATTTAAACCCAAAAAACTATAAAAAAAACATTTTTTTTGTTCACATAATCCCTAACTGCTGCTGCTACCATCTTTTTCCCACTTATTTAACAATCTTATAGTTTTATTAGAAATTTGAATTCATTTGAGGTTCTTTTTTTTATCTAATGTGTTTAATTTTCGGCTGCCGTAACGGCTTATTCATATTAATCTGTGTACTCGTATGAGTGTGTGTGTTCCTATCCTTTTTATTCTCCTGAATCCTTATCACAATTTGCTTAGAGAAAGTAAGCGTTTGTTTTCCAAACATTAATTTTGCACCTGTAGTGTCTTAATGTTTGTTTTTATTTTTTCTTATATGTACTCGTATTATTATTCTTCTTTCTCTGTATTGCACTGTATTCCCCAAGCTCATTCATTAAAATGTTACCTTTTCCATTCCCATATTTATTATATGTATTATTGTTTCTTCATATGGTTTTTGGATTTGTTTTCATGGATTTATGAAATCCCTTAAAGCAAATTGATTATTTACTTAGGTTTACTATTCTTTGTTTTATGAAACACGTGTGTAGGGTAAGTTGGGTGTAAGAAATACCTACTAGTCCCAAACAAGAAATCATTTTCACACTTTTAAGGCTGTGAATGTTGTGAAAATTTGAAGGCTCCTGCTAAACTTGAGCTTAATGGCAAAAATTAATAAGACTGTACAACGAAATTAAAATTTTTCCAAACCAACAAGCAGTGGCTGAATTAGTTAGCACATTGACTACAAAACCAAATGTCCTGGGTTCAATCCCTGTATCCAACAGTCATTAAATAACAACACCACGCATTTTTCTGATGTGCATTAGTGTCCCTTTGTATCAGTTGTTGTAGGAAAGTTCAAGTGATGAAGGCATATTCATTGGTCACTGAACTATACCGACTTCAGCAGATACTAATCCTAATGTAACATCAGAGCGCCCTCCTTCGTTGTGTAGCAGAATGATCGGCGAAGTAAAATAATCAATAAAATTGGTACAAAACACAACTTCAAAAATTAATACGCCTCATTTAACATCAGAGTCATTAAAATAACCAGACTATTTTTCCGACTTCAGCGGATACTAATCCTAATGTACGATAATATCAGACCGCCCTCTTCCGTCGGTATTGTGTAGCAGAATCTTCGACCAATAAAATGGCTGCTAAACACACCTGCAAACAAATTTAATACACCTCATTGACACCAGAGGCGCTGCAACACTGCCTTATTAAAAAATACCTGCAAAAATAATGAAGCTTACCTCCCTCTTCTTTCACCAGCTGTCTTCACTATAACTATCCCTTTCCTGAAGAAGCTAACACCTATTAATATTAGTAGGCATTTATTGCCTTAGTTCTGGTTTCAAAAACATGGGACAAGTTTACACATAGCAAAGCCTATTATGGCAGAGTTACACCTAAAATTTCCAAATAAAATTTCAAGAAACTCAATATTTCGGTGTGTCCAAAATTCATCAGCGTACCCTGCACTCACGAAGTCGGTCCTAAACAATCTCAGTGAATTTGTAAGCGCGAAAAAATAGGTTCCCGTTATGGAATTCAATACTTTCGTTGCAAATATCTCAATCTGCTCCTTCGTTTACGACTATAAAATATTGGGTGGAAAAGTCGAGTTTTTGTGCCGATTCGTAACCATGGATGCGACATGGGTCCACCAGTTATCGAAGCTAACTGAATATGGAAAAATATATCGAGATAAAAGCAGCTTATGTTGGCAAAGAAAATTTTTCCCAAATTTGACTTGCGACTGACGTCGTATATTAAAATAACAAAAATTAATAATTTTAAAAACCCCCGATATATCTAGAAAAGATGTCATATCTTCTCCTCTTCAAATATAGCTAAGAAACCTCTCGATCAAGTTACCTTTCAAACAGAAAAAAACTAAATCAAAATCGCTGCAGCCGCTTGGTCTGTACATGGACACGGACAGACACACGGATACACAGACACACACTACAAACTTATAACACCCCTTTTTTTGGTCGGGAGTTAATAAATTCTAAGGGTTTTCAGTAATATTTGATTTTAGGCATTGCTTCTTTATTTTTCGAAATTTATGAAAAAGTGTAACATAATAATAGGTAATTTAATTTTTTTAAGACTGATGTCTTTGAGGAAAATACGACAAAATAGATCTTCTTCCACTGCGCTGCAGATCACAAACAATTATCCTTAGACGCCCGAAATGTTTTCAGCAACGTCGTAAAGCAATACCAACTTCAATCTGATTAAGGTAAAAAAACCTCGTTTTACATTTTCATGATGAGATAGATGTTTGTATAATTTTTCAAAATTATTCTAATAATTTTTTTTTATTCGCTATTCGTTCGAATATTAAAAATTCATTGAAAATGTATACGCTTCGCGAACAATAACAAAATTTTACAACTTTTGTTGAAAAATGTTCAAATAATTTTTTTATTCGTTATTTACTCAAATAAACTTGAAAGTTTGTACGCTTCTTGATCAAGAAAACAATTTACAACTTTTGTTCGAGCAGCCCTAAACTCGAATAATTTGGCAGCACTATTTACAACTTTTGTTGTTCGAACAGCCATAACCTCGAATAATTTGGCAGCACTGTTTACAATTTTTGTTGTTCGAGCCAGGGTTGTCAGATTTTTTCCCACCTATTTCGCCAAATTGATGTTAAAAGTCGCCTAAATCAATTTTATGTTGTTTTCTTTTAATATACATATGTACATACATGTATGTATATTTGATAATAAATTAGTTTTTATACGAATATAAAACTTTTCTTAATATACATTTTTATAAAATAATTGTACACAAATTTAGCAAAAAAATCGCCCAAATCGCTCAAACTTTGAGCAGCCATAAAATCGTATGATTTGGCAGCACTATGGATTTTTCGTCTCCTGAAGCAGCAAGTATTAATTTTGTTATCCGGCTTCCCGTACTTCCCTAATGTTTCTTCTTGCATAATTACGATTTTACTCATAATGAGTTGTGTTATGTCTCCCAAGTTGTAGCTGGGATTTTCTCAATTGCATATTTAATAATTATAAATAAAGAAGCATTAAAAGTAATACATATGTATGTATGTAAGTATATGTTAAAGCTTTTCCAGAAGGTCCTTTAATGTACGAGTATAAACAAATAAGTTTTTATTTTCATTGCAAACATAATATGGTATCATGTACTTAGTAAATTACTAACAATAGTATAGTAGTGCATGATTTTTAAATGTAGAACATTTTCGGTTCGTATTACTCGTATTTTCGAAAACAGTCAGTTATTTTTTAGGTATAAGGTTTACCCTTAATAGTGCTTAAGTTTCATTAAACGAAAACAACTTTTTTTTGCTTAAATTCCTTACTAAAGATAATGGTGCTGTAGTTTTGGTAGAAATATATTGTAAACATAAACATAACTACCATCTGTATACACATAGACATACATACATATACATACATATATTTGGATTTTTCATAAAATTTCGGTAGATTTTTGGGCGAATTGGCTTAAACAACTTGGCTTTTGTTCAGTTTTAATTCCTTTTTTTCCTGTTTTCTTTCAAACTATCTGAGTACAACTCATATCTTTGCTTTTACAACAAAATACAACAACAAAATACAACCCTTTGAATTTATTTCCGTTTGCTCAACTGTTTTTGTCATACAAATACAAAAAACTTTTATTTTTGCTTGTGTGTTTACAATTTAATAAATCAACTTAGTATAATTTTGGAGATTTATTTAAAACAAAAACATCGTACAACGGTATGAATATTTAATAAAACTTGAAATAAAAAAAATTAGGAAATTCTAATAAAACAAGAATAAATCCCGGCTAACACGAACTTAAAACACATGCTAACATTAACTATATTAATAGTAAATTATTGCAATAGTTTTATTTATTTAAAAAAAAATTTAAATACATACCTACATATATTAAGAAATTCGTTAATAAAAATGGTTGAAATTAATTTTCGAACATAAAATCGAAGTTCGAAATTAAGTTCGAATTTTCGAACATGCATATAAAATTAGTAAGAACTATTCAAATAAGTATTAAAATCCTTTAAACATATTTTTTTCATATTAAATTTTGACAACAATAAAATAAAATTTGGACAACTTAAATAAATAAATTCAGTAAAGTGCGACTTTGACTCGCGCACGAAGGGTTCCGTACGTTGGGCTTTGAGCATTTTTTTAATATGATGTTTTTTGCATTTTTTCAGCTGAAATGATTTTATTTTGTTTTTTCTCGTTTTGGCGATTTTTTCAGTTTTTGGCGTTTTTCCCCATTTTGGCGATTTTTTTTCATTTTGGCGATTTTTTTCATTTTGGAAATTTTTTTTCATTTTGGTGATTTTTTTATTTCGGAGATTTTTTATTTTTGGCGATTTTCCGTTTTTTTGGCGATTTATTTACGTTTTAGAATTGTTTTTAATATGGCGATTTTTTTTTGTTTTCGGCGATTTTTTTTGTTGGTTTGGCGATTTTATAATTTTGCGATTTTTTTGTTTTACCGTTTTTGAAAATTTTAAGAGTTTAGCTCTTACGGTTTCCAAGATACAGCAAGTTGTCAAAATTACATAGTCAAAATTGCATTACCTGATGGAACACCCTTTAATTAAATTTTTTTTGGAATTATAGTGTTAATTGTTGTAGTCTGTATAAAAATACACTAACCTTACAAATTTCAAGTGTATGTATATACATACATACAAATGTATGTATATTACATGGGATTTTAAAAATTTTCGTTGACCGTTTTGGAACACCCTTTAATTTTTAACTCTCATGTATTTGTTGTTGTAGCGGCCAAAGGTCTACACACTCTGTCGAAATTTCAGGTCCGTAGCTCTTACGGTTCTCGAGTAAATAGCCTGTGGCGTACAGACGGACAGCGTAGCGAAAACAATAGAGTTTCTTTTCACCTTTGGTGTACGGAACCCTAAAAAGTGCTTGCACGAATTAACCAAGAAAAAAGTATTTAGGGCTATCATGAATAAAATTTCGCGTGAAATTTCTTCCTTTTCCAATTAGAATTTCTTGTTTTCCCTATTATTTTTCTGTTAGTTCGAATTTTTTTTATTCATGATATCCCGGATTGTGTAAAAAAAGCTTTCTTTCATAATATAGTATATTTTAATTTTTTTTTTGCATTTGTTATTTGATAAAAATCAAAAACTACATATATTTTTGGAGTGTTAAACACAATTTTCGAACCAACTTCGAATTTTCGAGCTAACTTCGAATTTTCTAACTAACAAGAATTTTCGAACTAAATTCGAATTTTCGAGTTAACTTCCAATTTTCCAACTAACTTTAAATTTTTTGGGCTAACTTCGAATTTTCCAACTAACTTTAAATTTCCGAACATAAGCGAATCCCGTATTTATACTGAAATGCTGGTATAACAAAACTGAATAAAGCTTCATTGTTTTGTTTTAATAAAATAATTGCATTTTATTATAGAAAAATACGAGTATGTATAAAATTGTGATTGTATTTAAATGTTTTGCACATAATGTAGGGTATCAAGAGCAAAATGAGAATTGAAAATTTTAAATAAAACAACTTAATTTATAACAAAAGTTTTACCTGAACATCATCTATCTCATCGTCATTTATTATACTCTACAAAATGTTTTTTCTTCTTTCAAATTTAGCACGCTTACATGCACTGTTATGCTTTAATTTAACATGTGTATATGTAACTCGCACATAAGTGCAACTATTGCATAACATTGATAACACTTTTGGTTTTGTTTAATATCTTTTCCCAACAGGAGCAGGAGTGTGTATGAAGTCCTTAATTTTACTTACTTTTATTGTTAACAACTTTTATCCCTGATACTCTTCTCGGTGGCTTATTTTTTTTGGAGCATTAAGTTGTAGACCAAGTTTAGGCAGAGTAGTGTGTGTTATATTTACACAATCTGTACTTCATATTATATCATTTTTTTTTATTTCTCACCTGAAGAAAAAAAGTTGAAAATTTGTGCCAGACATTATTTAACATGTGTAAAAAGTTATGAATTTCAAAATTCTGCTCCTCGTGCTTGTGTGAGGGGGCGGAGGAAGAGGAGACAGGAGGTCTTGGTTGTTAAAAAGGGGTGTTTTATGAATATTTTAAGCCTGCTACTTGTATTATACTTCATATTTTCAAGTAAAATATTACTTTAGTTATATATTTTAGTGTTGAAATTTCACACATAAATCATAAATATTTCTTATTTCATCTCCAGCTCGTATCCTTGTCATTTTTCTACTGGTTAGTTTTGTAAGCCTTTTTGGAGATTGTTTAGACAGTTATAAGCCTTTTTGGAGAAGAAAATAAAAAAGAAAAACAGCTAAAAAATGTTTGGTAAAGGTGAAAAATTTAAATATTGTAGATGTAAGGAAATTTTAGAATTTATTATTACTAAAGTTTATTTTTTTTTTGCTGTTCGAACTTGCACGGGAACTATGACTAAATATGGACCGATCGCTTTAAAATTTTACAGTTTAATAAATGTTTAATTTAATTTAATATTTTTTTATTCCGGTAGGTTCTTTGTACCGGAACTAATATGAATCACTAACCGATTTTCAACCAATTTTGGAAAGTATAAGTCCACAGCTAAAATAAATTCAACAGAAAGGGTTGGTTCCGTACGGACACCACATAAGTAATACTATACGAATATTTTAGTTTTAGCGATTTTTTCGGTTTTAGGGATTTTTTTCGGGTTTCGGCGTTTTTTACAATTGTAACGAAAAAAGCGCCAGAACTAAAAAATCGCTAAAACGAAAAAATCGCCAAAACTACGAAAAATCGCTGAAATAAAATAAATTGCTATTTTTTTGGCGACCTTTTTGTTTCTGCTTTATTTTTTACATTTTAGCGGTTTATTTTATTTATAAAAATTTTTTAGTTTTGGCGATTTTTTTGAGTTTTGGCAACCTTTTTATTTTGGTTTTCTTTTTTTGCATTTTAGCGGTCTATTTTATTTTAGCAATTTGTTTTTAGTTTTGGCGCTTTTTTTGTTTTGGCGATTTTTTTAGTTTTTTGGTGACCTTTTTATTTATGTTGTTTTTTTTTTGGATTTTAGCGGTTTATTTTATTTAAGCAATTTGTTTTTAGTTATGGCGTTTTTTTTGTTTTGGCGAATTTTTTCGTTTGGTGTTCTTTTTTGCATTTTAGTGGTTTATTTTATTTGAGCAATTTGTTTTTAGTTTTGGCGTTTTTTTTTGTTTTGGCGATTTTTTTCGGTTTTGGGCGATTTTTTTTTTATTTTTTTTGGCGAATTTTTTCTTTCGGTGTTCTTTTTTTGCATTTTAGCGGTTTATTTTGTTTAAGCAATTTGTTTTTAGTTATGGCGCTTTTTTCGTTTTGGCGATTTTTTCGGTTTTTGGCAATTTCTTTCTCATAAGTTTCTAGCAACCTTTTTATCTTTTGGCGTTTTTCGCGATTTTTTTTTCGGTTTTTGGCGAATTTTTTTCTTTTGGTGTTCTTTTTTTGCATTTTAGCGGTTTATTTTATTTGAGCAATTTGTTTTTAGGGTTGGCACTTTTTTCGGTTTGGCGATTTTTTTTCGGTTTTTGGCGACTTTTTAACTTTTGGTGTTTTGTTGTTATTATTTTTCATTTAAACGCTTTTATCATTTCGGCGATGTTTCGTTTCGGCATTTTCTTAACTTTGCGTCTAGAAGAGTGTAAAATAAACGTAGGGCACTTATTTCAAGACCTTGACGAGCTGGCATAGACAGGAATTTGCTTTCGAATTTGCATGTTATTAATACATATACAAATTCGAAAACGTTTTCTTTCACTTCGAGTTACAGAGTAGACAACCAGCTGAGCATGAGTTGCGATAGAGTAGAGTGTTGCCAGATCTGAAAACCATATGACGCCTTATTCCTGCCAAACAGTAGAAGGAAGGAACGAATGACAATTTTTTTTACAAATTTTAAAAATAATCCAAATAAGGAAAAAAATTTTAGCCCCCTATTTCAATAACCCAAGCAGTTGACCTGTCTAGAAAATTTCTATTGATGTCACTCAAAAAAAAAAAAAAAAAAAAAAATGCGGGCTTTTCTTATAAATTTTCTAATTTTCTACTCAAGTCGGCCATCCACGTTGTGGAAACGGCAGGTAAGAGTACTTTTCTTAGCAAATACAAGGAATATATTCAAAATCTTCCACTTCTCAGCCACTATTATATTTTCGTTTTTCTTTTATAAAATCAATTTAAACCATTCCAAACAATAGCACACATTAACAGATTAATTTTCCACTCAATTGACAAAATAGCTCTTAGAAACTTCAAATAACCGCCATTAACCAAGCATCATTTCCTTTAAACATACATTTTTGGAAAATTTAAAATTGACAAGCTAAAAAGCGCTGTCATCAGCTCAACAAAACATTAATCAAATTTAACGTTTACATTTACATTTAGCTACAATGTCGTCTTCTTTATTTTAACACTTAAAATAACTAAATAATAACAATAAAAAAAAGTTTTAAAATTACTTTAGTTTGAAGCATTAAAAATAAAATGTACTCAAATGCACAACTTTTAAGCATTTGCTATTTTTTGTATTATTATTTTAATTTTTATTTATTTAAAGGGAGATAGCATAAGGCATTAATTTGCCAAAATCACAGATTTATGTATGTACAAACTTTTTTTTTCAAGACGAAACGTTTAAGAGTAAAGCATAGATACATACGGGCGTTGATGATAAAAATGAAAAATAAAAATGACAATTGCCCTGATGGAAGCCTAAACACTCATTTATTCCATCACTCACTGAAAATTTTTTTCCATCAATCACTGTCACTTTGCGAAAAGATAGATAGACACATGCATGAATTAAAAATTTGTTTTAATATTATTTATGGGGTGATGAAAATGTAAATCTGTAAGTTCCGTACTGATTTTACATCATTACTAAATATAAGAATTTTTTGTTTTTATTTTATAACACAATTGTTAATAATTTAAGAGAATTAATTTTTTTAAACTCACACAACGCTTATCCTCAAAACGATTCTTTGTATAACCCAGCAAAAAAGAACAACTTTTACAGAAGTCAATGATGTCTAAATTTTGTGATATGGAAGTAGAACTTTTTCCACGGACAATACGGAAAATTTTAGATGATGATTTTTTTTTTCAAAGTTATCTTGTCTCGATACCAGTTACATAATTGAATCTGAAGGCTTGCAAAATTGGTACCGATTTATTATCACCCTTATTCCAGTTGTCGACATCGATGTCACTTTAACACAATACTAAAAACATTAAGGCTTGTGTATCCGTTGTCGAAAGAAAACGACTGACTCCTTCCTGTTGGCAGGTTCATGTTATTTTCTAGACCTTAGGGAACGGAAATAGATTATCAGACATAAATTTTTATATAGTGAGTTACCATCAGAGTTATATGTAGGTAAAATGTGATTACATGAATTTGAAACAAACATAAATAAATTCAGTAAAGTGCGACCTGGACTTGCACACGAATGGTTCTGTACAGACACTGTATACCCAGCAAAAAATTTCAAAAAAGGTAATAAGGCTTAGAATTAACAATTTTTGGTGGAAGCTGTTCCTTACTGGATTACAAACTTAATGATTTTAACAAGGCGTGAGACTGAAATAATCGATTCTTGAGAAGTGCTTACTTTTTTTATTTGGCAACTTGTTCACGTAATCTATTTAATCTAAAAAAAATTATTCTCCTCATTTAGCAACTTGTACATAATTTTTTTTTAAATTTTAGGTAATGTGATTTGTAAGCGAGTAATGAAATTTGGTAATCAGAAAAGTAATTAATTATATGGCAAGTAGTTCTGATGGTAATGTATAATTTTTTGCTGGGTATATGTATATGTATACTAATACTATACGAAGTTTAGCCTACATAATCGAATATCTTACCTAGTGTAGATATTTTTTTAAAGTACATACTCGGCAAGCTTTTTTCGTTTCTTGGCGATTTTTTAGTTTTGGCGCTTGTTTTTTTTTTTTTGGTTTTGGTGCTTTTTTTAGTTTTTGGGTTTTTTCTGCTTTGGCGTTTTTTTTTTCGTTTAAAGCAATTTTTTTAGTTTTGACGATCAATTTTAATTTTAGCTATTGTTTTTAATTTAGGTGTTTTTTCGTTTTTGGCTATTTTTTATTTTTGGATTCTTATTTTTAGCGTTTTTGAAAAATCGGCAACCGTAAGAGTTTTCCTCTTACGGTTGCCGATTTTTTTTTTTAATTTTTAGTTTTAGCGTTTTTGAAAATTTCAAGAGTTTGCCTCTTACGGTTGCCAAGATACAGCAAGTTGTCAAACTTACATTAACTGATAGAATACCCTTTAATTTTAATTTTTAAATTTCAGTGTTAATTCGTGTAGTCTACATAAAAATGCACCAACTTTGCAAATTTCAAGCAGGGTGACCGATGACATTTTTCAAAAAGTGGCACCAAAAGGGGATTTATCAAAAAAAAGGGGCAAAATTAAAAAAAAACGAGAAAACTACATTAAACTTTTTATTTTTAATGTATTTTTATATAATTCACTCTAAAAAAAGGGTGAAAAAAGTGGCAAGGCAGACAAAAAAGGGGCAAGGCAGTCGAAAAAGTGGCAATTTGCCACTTTAGTCGGTCAAACGGTCACGCTGATTTCAAGTGCCTATATGTGACGCGCAAAATAGAAAGGGACCTAAGGGTAAAAACCGGTTTTGTTCAGGAGAGCCATTTTAAAGATTTAAATACATACGTCTATCTTTGGTGTACCATCACTGAGCGTGTTGGTATTGGTCTCATTTGAAAGCGACACATCTCATGACGTCAGGAACGTATTGGTCAACCTGGAAAACGCGCGTAGGTCGTCCCTACCTCTTGTTTTGTGTAGTTGGTTTTTACTGTTTTCTACCTAGCGCGCTGTTTCCATGAGTTTGATATCAATTTTGCTCGCGTTTTTTCGAATCCAGGTTTATTTTCTGAAATTATTAATTGTGAATTATAATAAATACTCATTTATAGTTCTTTTAAATCGTGAATATCACTCTGTTAGTACGAAAATTTTTTCACATAACCTTAGAATCGCCGACTTCAATTTCATAAGACGTGCATATCTCTGGGAGGGGACACTTTTGGGGCATGCGATCGGTCTCATTCGATGTTGTCCACATCAAAAAAAAATTGAAAATTAATTTTTTTACCCTTAGGTCCCTTTCTCTATTCACTTTCACATATATATTGCCTTATCGTGGTTGGCGTATTTCAAATACGACTACGACTGTTTGGTAATAGATTAAAGAAAAACTGTTGAAGTCTTCTTTAATCTATTACCAAACAGTCGTAGTCGTATTTGAAATACGCCAACCACGATAAGGCAGATAATTGCCTGTATATTACATTAGGATTTCAAGATATTTCGTTGCTACCTTTAGAACACTCTTTAATTTTTAACTGTCATATATTTGCTGTTCTAGCGGCCAAAGTTTTAAAGCTCCGTAGCTCTTACGGTTCTCAAAAAAACAGCCTGTCCCAGACAGACCGACATCGAAGCGAAAACTACAGGGTTCCGTTTCACCTTTGGTGTAGAGAACCCTAAAAGGAAAAAATAAATAACAACAAGATTTTTAATTATATGTTATTCCCCAAAAATCCCCAGCGAAAAAAGTGGCATTTCCAAAAAAAAACCCTTGGAGATTTCCATAAAATAGTTATCCTCAATTGCAAAAAAAAATCCCCTGTTTGGGACAAATCCCCGAAACTTGAATTTACATGAATTTGAAACAAACATAAAAAAGAAAAACAAGATTTTTAATTATATATTCAGCCCAATCATGAATATTCCCATGGAATTTAATTCTCACGGAAAATAATTTTCTCGAGAACAAATTCCTCCAATCATAAATTCCTTGCGAGCAATAAAAGAGTAACAATTGGCATCACCGCATTACGAAGCTCATTGTTTTGCTTGTTTGTTGACATTTTGTTTTCAACAACTTGAAAATATAGATAAAAAAATTTTACAAATAATGTATTTGGGCATTATTTGTGTTTTTCGAATCGCAGAACTATAAAATACTATTTTATTTCTATACATTTTGCTTTAATGGATTATTAACCGTATTTTTATGTAAACTCCCTTCTGCTTTACCCTACGTCTACACCTGATATATTTTTATCATGACAAATCTCAAATTCCATATAGAAAAAAGAGCTAAAATTTAAAAATATTATTTTGCAATATAAAATTTGACTTTTGTTATGATAAAAATAGGGTTACAAGGGAATTATTTTTAGTGAAAAGAGCAAGTTCAACTGCGTTCATAATACATACCTACTTTTTTCCCCGGGGAGTTTTTTTATCCCCGCATTTGATAAAAGAGGAGAAAAACCAAATTCATAATAGGAGAAAAGGGAAAAATTAAAAAACTCGCGCGGAATTTTCGTTCATGATTGGGCTGATTATCCACAAAAATACTCAGTAAAAAAGGTGTGTTTGGGGATTTTGATAAAAACTGTATCGCCAATCAAAAAAAAAAATACCCTATTTGGGCACAAATCTCCGAAACTGGGACGACTTTTTTTGTTTTATTGTGAGCAAACACACACGCATCCATATTGCGCACAGCTTTATCATCTTAAAATTTTCGGTCAATATGCGATGACTAGCCCTTTTTGAAATTCCCATAATTTTAGCTAATTTCCAATATCATTTTGTGGATTTTCTTAACAGTTTCTAGCGTGGACACCCTCAATTGATCGACCACTACGGTGTTCGTCTTGGCAACTCTTGCGGCCTCATTTAAACTCTGCCACCCAATATTTCATAGTCGTAAAAGAAGGACTTACATACACTTATAACCTTCTCAAGAGTAGAATCCTGCTTGACTTCAATATTGAAATGGATGAAAGTATTGGATTAATAAGAGAATAAGATGTTTTATTTTTGATACTGCAAAAAAAAGTACTAAAACATTTGGGACCTTGAAACTTAAAACACATGTTTTATAAGGTTGTCACTTTTTACCAAAATAAATTTTTTTTCAAACAACAACCGAACCCGAATTGAGGCTAGTTTTCGGACCGCCCTCGTATTTACGTAATTTATATAAAATTTTATGAATTTGGCACTTAAATTATTGAGGGCAGTGATAAATAAAATTCCGCGAGAAATTTTTCCCGGGGAACAATTTCAAACAATATCAGCTAATAGGTGACACAAAAAAATCTAATTTCTCGCGGAATTTTATTCATGATTGCCCTGATTATTTTCAAATTTATGAAAAAAACACAGTTGAACTTAGATTATCCGGGTCGCACGGATAATCGCATTGAGGCTGTACTATATATCAGCTACGTCCAACACACATACTGTGACACACGAATGGAAATCATGGTACAATTGTAATTTGTATGGTACATTTTTGACCTCCTTGATACCGTGGTACAATTTAAAAATGCCAATGTTTCACTATATGGTAACATTAATTTTGCCTATGTTGTCTTCAATTTTTTTGTGTGTGTTTTATTTTAGACGGTCAGCTTCTATGTTTTTGTTGGAGTGCTGTTGTCAATTCTGCAACAAAAAAATCTGTCTAGTACTTTAACTGTACCTGTCAACTTGACAGCACCTCGTACATGAATTCGCCTTGGCTGTGGTTATATTTATTTTTGTTAACTACATATCGCTCCTTTATTTCAATAGTGTGTTTTAGGTTTTATCGCGCATTTTTTATGTGCGTAACTTAGATTTTATAGTGCATGAAAATAACAGGCCTGTTAATAAGCAAAATTTGTAAAATAACCGATCTCTAACAAGTCTAATCTACGAATGTACCCTTATGAATGTAATATTTAATATTTTTTTATGTTATTTTTTATTTTTTATACTGAATTTTTACACACATTTTTGTTAAGTTTCTGCTTTTTATTGTTTGCTTCTGAATTTTTACAAATTTTTTAAGTTTCCGTTCTTATTAATAAACATAAAAAAAAATAGTACCGTCATGGTCCAAAAAGTACATTTTGTTTTCACAGTTGGTACAAAATCGAAGAATTCATTTTCCTTCCCTGCTGTGACATGTGCATTTGAGGTAAACATCTTTGAAAGCTTTTAAATTTGTTCTTGTTTCTTTGCAAAATAAGAGCAAGCACAAGGCCTATTTATCAGGTCAACGCAACTCTCACGATGATTTTTGTTTTTATGGTTTGTTTTCTTGTTTGAGCTGTCAAAAGTTATTTGCACCATATACTTTAGTTCATGTTTGTGTGTGTTTCTGACAACTTAAACATAAAGTTGTTTTTTGTATTGCTGTGTTTTTGTAGAGTTGCGTTGACCTGATAAATAGGCCTTGAGCAAGCATTGTTGTCACCGAGATCTGGTTGGTTGTTGTGCTCTCGTCGGTGTGAAAGCACATAAAGCTCTTTATAAAAGTTTGCACATTGTGCATATGGCTTGGAAGTAGCTGCTATACATAAAGATTATCTATATATGTATATAAAACAGGATGTGTGTATATATGTAACGTATGACTGGGCCGATTTTGATAAAATTTTCAGGGAATCTTCAAAATATTCAGGTGGGTCTGCGGGTCCATGGATTTTTATTTAAAGGCCGTAAATTTCGTTAAAAGCTCAATTTAAATCGTGTGGCAATACAACACTAATGTTTGCTTAGGGCCAGCAACGCGGACCGGGTCACCCAGTACTATATAAAAGCACAGAAATTTACATATTATTGCAAAAAAAAAAAATGCAGCCTTATTTATAAAAATTATTAAGGCTGTTATAAAACAGATTTTCATAATAAAAATTTCTTATTAAGCCTTTATAAATCCTCAATAATTTTAATAAATAAGCCCTATGAATTTTTAGTTTGTATTAAAACATGAAATCTCATTTTTTGCATGGATAATAGAAGCAAAGTAACATTATGCCGCTTAATAATTGATAAAGACCCTGATAATCGAAGTTCAACTGTATCTTAGTTAAATATCAAATAATTTTTTTAAACAACTATTAATGGCAAGCCAAAAACATTTTGTTGTTCTTTTTTTATACTTGTGTAGGTCATTTAATATTCCCCGAATACTTTGTAGTTTAAAATTTCTTAAGCGGCGTAACAGTAGTCAAGAGCCAAAGGTAGTAAAAACCTTTAGTTGGCAGATTTTTTGTTTTTCATTAAATGTAATAATTTTCATTAACATTTTAATGGACAATGTCATATGCAGAAGAACTGCTGACTAAATTTTAAATACGTAATTACATACAAAGAAAAAGTGAAATGTATATAAGTAGAGTTAAAAGTTAAATTTCAAATTAGTTGCTTCTTAATTAACACACAAATCAAAAGCAATGGAAAGAACAGCCGTATTTTATATAATTTTAAGTAAGTTTTTCTTCTTATATTTGTTGTAATGATGCCCACACTCACTTGGAGCTTTATAATATTTTTTTTGGTTGATCTTAGTTTCCTGTGGTGTTTCCCTAGTGAAAACAGCTCCCAAGCCTCAGGATGATGTTATGGATTCTAGTTTTGATGCTTTAACCAATTCCAATGTTGACTATAATGCCGTGATGGCTCATTTTAAGGAGTTCTTTATGTATTTGCCTGTAATGTTCAGCACTTTTAGAGAGAGCATGTCCGGTTTTCCGAAATTAGCAGAAGGTATACGAATCCTAACTGCACCCAATTATGAAAAGTCCTACGATGATGATAATGCTGATGATTGCAAATGCAAAACAAAATCCACGCAAAATGTCAACGATATTGAGAAATCTTCGCATGATTTTAGATAAAACTGGCTTGGACTTGACCATTAGTAGTTGTTGTATCTGAAGTGCTTGTAAATAAAGATTTATAACATTTTTTGTTATTTTGTTAACGATTGAAAAAAAAATCTCGTAAAGGATATTTTTGAAGGAATTTGTAGCGATATTTGTTAGTAATGAATCGTTGAATTTTTTTGTTTTTGATCTAAAAATAGTTGAATAACTGGCAAGCAAAGTTAGGGAAGTCTTTTTACAGAACGATATTTTCATTTTTTTTTATAAAGTAGCAAAAATAACTATGTTTTTGGCTGCTTAGCCACTTTATAAGCGATAATGTGTTTGTTAGAATTCTCATTTGATTCATATTAAAATTAATATACATAAGTACTTCAAATACTCACATTGACTCAAGCAAACCATTCACTCTTTCTTAAAATAATTCCAGTGTTTTGATCAAAGTAGCAATTTTTTTTTTTTTTTCTTTATTTAATTTTCTGCAGCATTTAACATTAATTTCATTTTATGCTAATTTCGTTGAAATGCTTTCAAAATTTGTTGCCAATGCAGTTCACTATTTCTGAAAGAAGGAAAAGAAAAAAATATCCTAAAATAACGAGAAAATCGTTTAATTATTGTTTAAAACTAAATGTTGTTAAATGTTGTTATTTTGTTGTTGTTGCTTGTTTTGTTGTGTGTGCAAAGAAACAACACATAACTCTCTTTATCTTAACAAATTCATCTCCTGCATCGTCGTGCTTCAAAGTTTAAATACAAAACTTAAGCTTTCAATTTTATTCGTAACTAAATAGTAATTTTAGTTTTTTGTCTTATTTTTATACTTTATTTTTTATTTTTTCCTGTTAAATTTCCAGATAAGCGAATTCTTTTTTAAACAAAAATGTCTCTTATATAGTCTTTAGTTGTCGTTGTAGTCTTTTGTTTTTTCTTCAGTTTTATTCCAACTCCCACTGAGTGTGTTTCCAAAAGATTAAGGCTAAGTTTCATCCATCCACTTTACATTGTCAGGATTTGCAACTCAAGTATTTAGTGTTAAACATCGAGTGGAGTTCAGTTTATTATGATGTGTCTTTTGCGTTTATCTTGTTTTTTTATTTTTTATTTTTTTGTTCAGTCGGGTATTTTTTGGTGGTTGTACTGTCAGAGAGCGTTTTGTTTGTACGACTGCAGTGTGAGTTTGTGTGATTAATTTTTTTCTTCTTCGTGAAATCGTTTCGTGTCATTTATCAATTTATTTTGATCTCTAGCACCTTTTTGTGTTAAAAAAAAAAAAAAAATACCTGTATGATTTTGTTGTTAAATTTTTTCAGCGGGAGCATGCTATCATATCATGATTAAAAAAAAAGCAAAAAAACGTAGTTTTTATTTATAAAATAGTTAAACTTTGTAAGGAGAAGCAAGAGTGCCAGATTTCTAGGTTTTGGATGTCTGTACGCTTTGCTTGAGTAAAATGTTGCCTAATGGCACGGTCTGTGTTGACTTAGGAAACCATTCCGCTTAAAAAGCGAAAAGTTTCGGAGACCACTACAATATTCTGAAAATATTGGTTAGTCCTAATTTACACTCAGCAAGTCTTACTGCTAAGCTGATTAGTTTTTTAGGAAAGAGATACGAGGGGAAAAGAAACTTTTATGTTCCCCTCGTGTCTCTCTCTCTCCTACAAACTAATCAGCTTAGCAATAAGACTTGCTTAGTGTAAATTAGGACTTAGGGCAGGTTCTGAAAAAAGTGATTGCGAAGATGTCTAAACTTGCGCTATTTGGGTTCGGGCAGTCACAGGTGTTTGCCCCTGTAAGTCACAGGTCAACGTATTTGTCTTGGAATTTGGCTTTCTTCCAAAGCTTAGCACCTGCTTGATACCATTTCCGCTTAACTAAGGCTAAAGAGTTCTGGATTTAACACAACTTATGAGTTGCGTCTGATTCCGAACCCTCTTTTCAATCTCACTTGCTAGCTCCTCCAAACGCATATGAATAACCCTCTGCAAGTTTTATATCTTTGAGTTTTTGTCTATTACTCGTATTGCGAATTCATCGGCCGTTTCGTTCGCTTAATGCATTCATGACCTGGGATCCAGGCAGAATCACTTAAACAGCTAAAGTATTATTTTATAAAAAAAAAATGCGAGATTCCTTCGTCATTTTCGATTATTATATAGAACTTTACCTGGAAACAAGGAATACCACCGATTCAGTAGCCGCTTTTATTTTGCACCCGTTCGCACACAACTTGAAAGCATTTTCACGAAAAACTGCTCTGTTCTTCCAATCATCGTCTCTATTTGTTATCGTGGCTGAGAACGATTCACAAAGGTAATCTTCAAACTTAATATTATTAAATAAAGATATCAAATGTATATATAAAAAAAAAACTAATGACGATTTCTTTAAACTCATGACTATAATAATAATGACAGTTTCTTATTTTCCTCTCAGTTTAAGTGACATAAATATCATTGAGAGATAATGACTACAAAACCGAAGGTCCTGGGTTCAATCCCTGTATCCGACAGTCATTAAATAACAACACCACGCATTTTTCTGATGTGCATTAGTGTCCCTTTGTGCCAGTTGTTGTAGGAAAGTTCAAGTGATGAAGGCATAGTCACTGGTCACTGAACTATACCGACTTCAGCAGATACTAATCCTAATGTAACATCAGAGCGCCCTCCTTCGTTGTGTAGCAAAATCATCGGCGAAGTAAAATAATTAATAAAATGGCTACAAGACACAGCTTCAAAAAATTAATACGCCCCATTTAAAATCAGAAAGGCGCTGCAACACTGCATTATTAAAAACGTGCGAAAAGCAGAGTTGTAAAAGAATGAAGCTTTCCTCTATCTCTTCTTTCACCACCTGTCTTCTCTCTCACTATCCATTTCCTAAAAAGAAGGTAACACCTAGTATTAGCAGTAGGCATTAATTGCCTGAGTGTTACTTCTCTTTAAAAAAAAAAAAAAAAAAAAAAAAAAAAAGAGCTTATATCCAAATCAGTTTATAAAAGCTTCGAAGGATTTCGTAATTCCGCCATAAAACATTGATCCGTAATTTAAGGCGTATATTCAGTGCAAAATTTAAGGATTTAGTTCATGTCTCTTCTCACAGTTCGCCCGTCCCCTCAATATTAAAAAGCACATAATGCCCGTAATTTGCCCGTAGTTTGCCTTATAAAATTCAACTTACACGATAGATATCTAGGCACCAATAGATATCTACTTGTAGAAATTACGGAGCTAAGACCTTTTGCACCCTATCTTCCAACATTTGGTTTCCGCGAGAACTCGTAACCCAACCCTCTTTTAGGCTGCGAACATCATGTGTGTCAGCCTATCATATATTGGTTTTGGTTCCTTCTGAGCAGTGGCTATTCAAAATGGCTATTAGGACGCTTAGAACACATCCGTTCATGTAAAGACATTCGCGAAATCTCCTCTGCTATCCCAGAAATCTCCTCTGCTATCCCAGAAATCTCCTCTGCTATCCCAGAAACTCTTCGTGCCTGCCAACCAAATTTATTACGTTCCCTACATTAGTATGTAACCAGGATTTTTAACGGGCGCTCTCTCATTGCCTTGTCTAGCATTAACCCCAATCTTACCAACTAGTTCTCAATCTCATTCCCCTCGAAATTGTGTAATCTTACGCTATACATGTTCATTAGCCACTTGATTGACTTCTTTTTTTACAATCGCTAACCAGTTTCGATCTGACAATATGCTCTTTCATATGCCTGTCTCATTCCTCGCCTTCACTCAAAAGTTTCTCCCAAAAATTCTTGGATCTTGATTTGGAAAACGGTCAATATTTTTATAAGTCTGAATGATCTGCGGACACTAGTTCCCATAATGTAGACTACAGACGCGTTCCTCGTCCATCTAATACTGATCGCCAAAGACTGCCCAAGGCTCTCGAAAATACTGGATTGAAACCAAAAGTTCTTATCATATATTACCAATAGGAGTGTCTAAACAAAATCAATCTCAGCTACCTTGAAGTTGGTGAATCCAGGGTTGGTGTAGGAAACTTCATCAAAACCAACTTCATTCAGTATTTTCGTGTGGCCCGTTAGGCTCGAACTGAGTAAACCAGACTCTAAAAGCCTGAGCAAACTATTTGCCGCCGTTCCGATTATAAAACTCTCGATGGATAGCAATTGTGCATAATCTCGTCCAAGAACGCCTTCTTATGGCAACTGTGATGCCAATTTAAAGACACTCCGCCATCTTAGCAGGGTATTTCGTACGGCTTTCCGTCCCAATACCTCCCACCACACTAACAACCAGAGTTGTAAGACTTTTTCCTACCTATTTCGCCAAATTGATTTTAAAAATCTTATATTTTGAAATAAATGCAATTGGATTTTTATACTTGCGTTCTATGTACGTATGTATATATCGAGCCATAACCGCCAAAAAAGCTTAACGGACAGATTTTTGGACCTTGTTTTTTTTTTCGAAAATCAATTATTTACGATTGCAAATGATCGCTTTTGGTCCAAAAATTAAGTTCGAAAACTATGTCGCTTAAGATTTATTGGAGGTTATGGCACGATATGTAGACTAACAAATAATTTAAACAATTTGAATTTATACATATATTTTGTTTTTAATTATTTTTTAATACTTTATTGAAATTTGCTTGTAATTTGTTGTTGTTTTTATTACATGTAATTTCATTTTTCAGCTGCTTTTTATTTTCAATTCTTTTAATTATTAAATACTTTTTCATTTATTAAAATTGTTATTTGATTTTTTGTTTTTTTTGTCACTTTTAAATAAGTGAATTTAAAAGTGTTTTTGTTTTGTTTGTTTTTTTAAACATTTTTTTTCATAAATTTATTATTTAAATATTTATATTTATTGTTTTATATTATTGCTATTTTTATTTTTTATTTTTTAAAATTTTTTTTTGTTCACAATAGAAATGGTGTAAAATGGGGGTTGCTTTCTGTGCAATTGTTGCTGCTGTAATTGTTAATTCTTTTTTGTTTGTATGTATTATTTTTTTGTTAATTAAATTTTTTATTTTGATTAGGGTTCTCTTGTTCTTTTTTGTTTATTTTGGAAATAGATAAATATTTTTATTTTATTTTATTTATTTGTTTATATTTTAAATAATAGTTTATATGTATGTGTGTATATTATTTATTTTGATATACAAAACTGAAAAGAGTAAAACGTAATTCACAAAAATACAATTCACAACTACAATACGTTCACACTGGTTTAAATTTTTTACATTATTTTATAATATCGATTTTTTTTTATACTTTAGTTTGTGTTATTTTGCTAATTTTAAAAATTTTTTGCCAAAAAATATAGTTAAAACAATTTTTTTTTTAAATATCGTATACATTGTTGTGGGTGTGGGGGGTGGCAAGAAGATTACAAATTAATTCAAGCATTTTTTTTTTTAATTTTAATTTAATTAAGTTTAAAACGAAAAACAAATTTAAAGGATTAAATATATTTAAAAATGATTTATAATCATTATAATCTGTTATAGAAAAAAGGTTCAAAACGTTTGAAATTTAGGTAGATAAAGTTAAACATTTCCAAAAAAAAATATCTAATTTTATAGAAAATGTAAAAGCTGCTGTATGAAAATCTATAACGTTTACACCAAGTTTTCTAGTGACGTTTATCAAAAGTCTTTATCCAAAACAAAAACCATTAATTGAAAAAATTTCCAAAACTGCCACCAAACAAACAGCTTCAGTGTAGCCAATTCACACACCTTTTTACGTAAGCAGGCTGACTTTTTAGTACAATAGTTATATCACTAAGTTCTAGTAGATTTTTACAAAATTTAGAGACTTAGTAGATTCTGTTTTATATGGGAAATCTACTAGATTTTGCCCGAAATCTCGCAAGTACTAGATTTTGCTCAAATGTAAACACACTACAATAGAATAATGCTTTTATCATACTTTTATGCTATAAACGATAATTTTATTAAAATGTTTCTGCTTTAAAAATATACAGTTATCAACCAATAAAATATAACACCCCAAGAAGTCAATAATATCCAATTATTGGCATCAGAAAGTATGCAGGTTCAGAAAATTTTCATTGTTAACAACTTCATTTTATTGCGTATAAATGTAATATGTCCTTTGAAATATTTTAAATATCTACTTTTATTTTTTTCCCCCTAAAAATTTGTTTTTCGTTTCAAGGTTGCATTTCATGTGGTGCGATATGGCAGCACTGCGCAATGTGTATATGTAAAATTTGACAAAAAGGGCGCTTCAAATATTTTCTATACGAAAGCTAAAGCAATATATCGTTGCATAACCGCCAAAAAAGCGTAAGCGACATAATATTCGATATTTTGACCAAACTCGATTATTTGAGATCGTAAATAATCGGTTTTCGTAAAAAAATTGACGTCCAAAAAAAAGTGTCGGTTAAGCTTTTTGTGGCGGTTATGGTCGATATGTACAAATACAAAAAAAATATGAAATGTGCAATTGCAGAGCAAAAATCTTTATGCAAATATTTCCTATAGTTTTGACATGTTGTTCATTACTCTTCACCTGTGGGTTTGAGGAAAACTTTCACTTCAGGAAGAGAAGAGTCGCCCATTAGTAGGGGAGGGGGGTGGGTCTATTGTGTAATTCGAAACGAAAGAAATACTTTCGAATAAAATTTCTTTGAAGTAATAAAAAACTACCAAGATTATGTGTTCCACAGTTATTTTTCGAATGCATTAATCTTTTGTTTCGATACGATTTGAAACACTGAATTTAAATATTGAAATATTTTTAATTTATTGTTCCACTATAATAATGCCATAGCCATATCCAAAATTCAATTGGTTTCTATGGTTACGGCGTTATGACGAGTCACCTATAAATTAAATACAGTGTTGACCATATGTTTGGTTCGAACAGCTGTTTTCTATAGTTATCTTTAATTCAAGTTTATAACTTATTGCATCAGAAAATAATTTACTGCGCCATTGCGGATATTTGATGCAGCTACATATATATGTGAATTGCTTGCATTAAAAAATTTTTGACATTAAACAGTGCTGCCAAGTTATGCAGCTTTTACAGTTAAATGTTCATGATGCTGCATGTTCGTCTATGAATGTAATTTCTTTCTGTCTACATATACATATATGTATACATACTATACAACAGCAAAGTAGACTAGCGCATTACCACCATATCATTCCTCTATAAAAAGCAACCATTTTTTACAATTACCAAACTCTTTTTAATTTATCCAGATTATTCTTAACCAATTTTCTCTCAATTTCCTAACACATATTTAAGACCAACAAATTTTACCTTGGTTAGCTTTTTTTGGTTTAATTTAATTTTATATTAATCCTAAAACTTAATAATTATTTAAACATTTATATATATATATATAATTTTTAATATATTTCGAAAAAAAATCATTTGTCTTTTCAAATTACGTATATTCGTTACAAATTTTTTTAAGCTTTATTTAAAAAAAAAAAGTAAATTTTAAGCTTTTTTTGTTTTATCTAAAGAAAAGTAAATATATATATATTAAGCCTAAGGTACACTGAGAAAAAAATTGTTTTTACAACTCAAGAATAATTAACAACTACGATTTTATTTGATTTTTTTTTCTTGGAGTTACGATAGGAATATGTAAGTGTATGGAGAGAAAAAAATATTAGAATTAGATACTTAAAAAGAAAATATTAATATAAAGTGGAAAAACTGATTTTCTTATACCATTTGAGAGCACAGCTCTATGGTTAGACTTTATTATTTAAATTTCAAATTTATTTGCTGGTGGTTAAGCGATGTCTATATGCATTTCATTGTTGCTGTAACAAATTGTCAGTAGACTTCAACCACACATTTTGAACAGTCACAAACCTCTTATCTTATGTACAGACTTTCAAAAACTATTTGAGAATTCATATAAATTTTTTTATAATTTACAAAAATTATTATGATTTGTAAAAAATTTATGGCCGTATTCTAAAAAAAATAAATTTGTATTTCAAGTGAGCTTTAGTCAAAATTTGTATGTAAATTTTATTTTAAATAATTTTTTTTGGAATTCGGCAGTTATAAAATAAATTTTGTGTGAAAATAAAATGAAAGAAATTAGAAAGAAAAGCAATTGTATTTAAAAAAATTATAACGTATTTTTTTTTAATTATTTATAAAAATAAACAAAATTAATAAACTTTCATACTGCTAAAAAAATATTGAACGCATCATAGACACAAATTGGGCAATGTGGGCGGGATTACACCCATTGAAATTCAAGGTTAAATTTTACATATTTCGACGCACACTATTCTTATAAAACTTGGCTCAGACTTTGGACACTTGCAATAATACAATCTCGTGTTTAAGAAATTAATATTAATATTTTCCGCTATGAAATATTACCCCTCTAATGATGTCACGATCTTGAACTTCGAAAAAAAGGGGCAGAGCCCAGATAAAAATTTATAAAATAAATTTAAAATTTATAAAGAATACAGATCTTAAAACTATATTTTGAATATTTTTGAATATTTGCTATTGTGCTAAATTCATCGATATATGCGATAAACAAAATTGTGTGGATCCAAATGATTAAAATAGGACTTGAAAATCGAGAACTCCTCGATCACACTACAGCCCAGCCCACTTACCTTAAGCCATATTCACGCTATTATTTCATAATACTCCTTTCAAACGAAAACCAATTTGTGGCATAAGCTTAAAATTAAGCAATCTCAACATATTACTTAAATTGAAAGTTGTGTGCTTCAAAAAAAAAAACACCGGAAATTTTCTGCAATTTATAGGCAACAAAATTTTCGTTAATTTTATCATTTTCATAATTGCATATCTATAAGAGTGTGTTTTCCTAAGCCCATTTGCTTTTTGACATTTCTGAATAGGTTGTCGTTTCAATAACGCCGCCGAATTATCTAGAATTCCTAGAATTCGAAAGTTATCTAGTTTTACTCGCGCAACTTATAGATAGACGACTTCATACGTTCAGCAATGAGCCTCCTTTTTTCGCATACGGAGTGAAACTAGATCAAAACATACCTTACACGTTCCATTACAACCGGCAAAATTTGACATCTCTCGATTATTTCCTGTGGTGACACAGCCGCAGTGGCCATACATACATATATGCCCAATATAATTTTCGAACGTTAATGCCATGTACGAGTATTATTGATTTTTCGAATAAGACAATTTTTTGTTTTAAAATTTAATTTTTCGAGTTATATTTTAAAATTTAAATTACTATCGGGCTTAAAAATACACGCAAAACGAAAACCTCCGTCTTTCAAAAATCATCTCACGACTTCAGAAAGTGAACAGAAAGGCTGAGCTTCTCTCATTCCTTACACTCTGTATAAACTGACTTCAAGTGAGAGGGTGACTTGGAAAACGTATCAATGTAAAGTTTATATACTTTTCGGATGCGGTATTTATGAGAGAATGTCAAAAGAATTGTTTTAAGTACTCTTTGCGTATTTGGCATAAAACAGCTAAAAATAAAAAAACACGCTCATATGCCAACACACACATTAATTTTAAACCGAATACGTATAACTATAATTTTTTAAATTACGCAGCACAAACGACTATAGTAAGCTAAAATTTATAGACTGTATGAGCTAAAATCATATGCAAGAGTATAAAAATACTCTCGACTATTAATCGGCTACGCAAGAGTATATACAAGGCTATTTTATTTACACACACATATATATAAAGCATGTTTTTAAACAGGCAAAACACATTTTGCATTCCCTTTTATATACACAAATGTATGTATACGTTGGAAAATGATAAATAAATATGCCGATCATCATGCGTATATTTTTTTTTTGTCCGCTTAAATATCCATAGTCTGAGCATAAGCATACTTCGTTTATAAGTATGAAAGAGAGTTAGTGCGCTTGATATACATGTGCCTTTTTATTTTTAGCGTATTTAAGTTTTTTGCATAAACGAAGTAGAGATGCTCTTTCTTGTATGTTGGAATCGGCTATAGTCATAGTTGCCTTAGAGAAAAAATAGTGAGCGTACGAATTGTTTACGCTACAATTATGATTATACACAGTTATTAAAATTAAGACTACATATTTACTTATGTATACTTTTTTTTTGAGTACTCATTGTCATTCTCTGTTATTTATATCGTGTTCACATACAACGTATATCCGGCATTCGTAATACTTCTCGACGACGTTTTGAAAGGGTTTACATGGTCAATGTTTTATATTGGGCAGTTATGAAATACTACATTTTGTTGCAAGATAAAACAATTGACATTTTCTACATCAGCCAGACGGAATACATGCGTATTTTTTTATTGTCAATAACAGCATTGCCAAATGCAAATAATACCTAAACTTGACACTATACTTAGGGCAATTCTTAAACAGACTTGGCTGTTTGTCAAAACTTTCCTTAAAACAAAAAGAAATCTATGAAAACAAAACTGAAATGAAAACTAAAAATTCTTCAAAGAAACAATAATAAAACTCAAAATGTTTAATTTGTTTTTTTTTTTAAATAAAAAAAATTAAAATTTTATTGCATTTTTTTCGTTTTTTAGGATTATAAATTCATGATGGTTTTCTTTACCAATTAATAAGGATTTTCTTTTTGGGTTTATAAGTTATTTCTATTTATAAATATTTATATATATAATTATTTGTTTTTTTTTATAATTAATTATAATTAAACGCTAGATTTCTAAAATTTTATACAGGCTTTATTTATTATATACTTTGCTTCCGTGTTCGCTTTTCTCTGTTAGTTGTTATTTAATAGTTTTAAAAATTGGCTTCTTATTAAAAATTCTGTAAAAGATGTTTTTTATAAAATAAGTTGAGCTTAAATGCCATAATTTTTTTTACTACATTTAAAAATTCTTTCTTTTCATTCTGAATTTTTATTTTAAACCAATTTATATATCAATTATTAGATTTTTATTTAAAAATGCATTTTAAGACTTTTTGGATGTAATACAGTTTTGCTTTTGTTATTTTGTTTGCACTAGATAAATGTCAGTATGAAAAGTTCATATATCCTTTAACCTTTTAAGCAAAAATTTTACCTAAAAAATTAGAAATAAAGGACTTCAGACACGTTGCCATTTACCAGACGACTTCAAAAGTTTCTACTAATTTTTTTTAACTTTAATTTTAAATATAAATTAATATTTACAATTTGTAGCTTTTAGTGCTTAATTGCTAATTTTGTATATGTATGTTTATAATTTTAAATTACTGTATTTTTTTTTGTTTTTAGATTTTTTAACACTAAATCCTTTTTTGTTTTCAAAAAAAAAAAATGTGAAATATTTTACAAATGTATTTTATTACTGATATTTTATTCGATTTGTTGTTTTTTTTTTCAATGTTAATTTCTTTTTCTTTACATTATGGCTTGGCTTTTGGCAGTGACAGTAGTATGGTTTGCTCTTTATTTCCTGTTTTTTTCCTTTCATTTTGCTTTGTTTTTACTCCAATTTTCTCCATTTCCCTATACCTAACTGATTTCATTTTGTAGACATATTTTTTTAAGATTTTCTTAGTGTGTTTTCATTTAAATATTTATAAAGTCAGTCTATTTAAGAAAAATATTTAGAAAAAAAAAATTATGTATTATAATAATTAACAGAAGAAGTTGTTCGAGTAGTTTAGCTTGTTGTTTATTTTAAATAAACATCATCTTTTTATAAATTATTATAGATATTGTGCTTTTCGTTTTTGTTTTGCAATATTCTCAGTAGTTTTTCTTAAAATGTATTATGGAAAAAAGTGGACTAGATTTTTATATATATTTATGTATATATATATATATATGTATATATATTGTTTTATTAGTTAAATAGCTTTATTTGTTTTCTATAGTACTTTAAAGAAAAGAAGAAATAATAATTAAAAATTACTTTACTAGATTTGAAATATGGCCGCTGTTTCTTCTACATTCCCATTATTTTTTATTAACAAGTTGAGTAAACAGCAAGAAATTTTTCTTTTTTTTATACAAGAGATTTTAACCTCAAATAATAATAGTCAAGTGTATACAAAATTTCCCTCTAACATTCAGAGAAAAGAAGCAAGAAAAGCAACAAGTGAAAATGTTCTAAGTTCCTCTCCCTTCTCCCTTGTTCATTACATACGCAAACAAACTCTTTACAATTGACTAAAACTACTTGTGGATACCCAATGATTTGTATCAGGTCGTACCATTAACTATATAGGACCATAATCACTCAAAGCCTGACCCGGATGCTGGGCACCTGGCCCACCCGGCAGTGAAACTACTACGGAAACAGCGCGCGAATCTACCATGGAGCCGGGAGCACCTTGATTACCACCATTGCCGCCTCCGCCGGCACCACCGCCGCCCCCATTGCCATAAACATTACCGGGTGCATTCATGCCGCCGTTTCCACCGCCACCGCCATGCATTATACTGCCAGGAGGAGCCCCAACACCGTGCATACCACTGCCGCCAACCGTACTATTGCCTGCCGTGCTCATAAGAGTGCCATGGCCACCCAGCACACTACCACCGCCAATCGTACTGCTGCCGCCGCCGCCGCCACCACCGCCCATCGTTGAAGCTCCACCCGACTCTCCATGTCATACATGACTGGCAGCTGGCTGCTTCAAAACATGATGGTGCAAATGGTGGTGGCTGGTAGAAGCCACCGAAGCACCTCCAGCCTGTGTGTAGGGGGTAGCCAGTAGAGATCCGGCAGCGGAGCCTACCGGCATACCCATGCCAGAGCCAGCATATGGATGTGGTATGGGCGGACGCTGTTTGATGAGCGCCTGATTGGCCCCCGTACGATCGGGTTGGCCAAACAGTCGTCTCCAAAAGCGACGCCAACTCTCTAACGTCTTGCCCGACCATATCCATACGCCGGATGTTATGCCCACCGCCAAAGCCATAAAGTATTTTAACATCAAAACCGAATACAAAGGTTTCTTACCAGGTCCCTTGATTTGAGCGCAAGGACAGGCCAAGGCCTTGATCCAATCCTCGAAGTAGGCTGCCTCATACAAATAACAGCCAATGACTATAGTAGCCGGGACGGTATACAGCACCGAAAAGATGCCTATGCGTATCATTAGTTTCTCCAATTTGTCTGCCTTAACACCAGCTCCGACACCTCCCTGCTGCTTAATCACCGATCTGATGCGAAACAAGGAAACAAAGCCAGCCATCAAAAACGTAGTGCCTATCACCAGGTACACAAACAGAGGAGCCAACACAAACGTTTTCAAATGATCTGGATTAAGATTTCCCACATAGCAAATGCCCAAAATGGGGTCACCATCCACGGCCGAGAGCAGCAATACAGCCACAGACTGCACAGTGGGTATAAGCCAGGCAGCCAAATGGAAATACTGCGAATGTTTGGTAATTGCTTCATTGCCCCATTTCAAGCCAGCCGCCAGAAACCAAGTGAAGCTCAAAATAACCCACCATATCGAGGAAGCCATGCCAAAGAAATAGGTCATTAGAAAAACCAAAGTGCAGGAATGAGGTCCCGTGGAGCTTTCCTTCAACAAGCGGCCATCACAAGCAATTTCCTCGTTTTGCAAAAAGTTTTTGGATAAATAGCCGACGGCCACCATAAAATAGCAGGCAGACAAGAACACTATAGGCCGCTCGGGATATTTAAATCTTTCGGTGTCGATGATGAAGGTGGTGAGTGTCATCAGAGTGCTGCAGAAGCAGAGGCCTGACCACAGCGTTATCCATATGCCGGCGAACTCCTTTTCGTCGTTTGTGAAGAACGGGCCCTTGCAGGGAATTGCGCAATTTTGAACGCCGGCGATTCTTGACACAGTCGAATTCATGTACCATGGATAGTGTAGAGGTGGCTGCATCAGTTGGGCTTCCTTCCCCAGGAGTATGAGAGGTGGACGACATGAGCATGTGCATTCTTTTGCGTTTGTTTTTTCTCCTAGGGAGCTTTGGCAGTTTTTTGAATTCTTGCCTTTACATTTTTGGGAGCCAGATGAAGAACCCGAACCGGACTGTTTTCGTTTGCCACCGCCTGAAGAACCACTACCCGAAGAATCTCCACGGCCACCACCACCACTGCCGCCAGTAGAAGATCCACCCGCTGATGAGGAGTCTGTATAGGAGGGCTGTTCCATGCAAAGATTTTCGGGATCTCCATGATAAGGTAAATGTTCACAAGCCATTCTCTCTGGCCACTCAAAACTGTACTGCTGCATAATGGGTGCGCAGCCAGCACGAGCTCTCTCACATACCGAACGGCACACTGGCAAGGGTTTGTGATAGTCCTCCAGACAAATGGGTGTATACATGGAGCATAAGAAGAATTTCAAATCTGGAGAGCATTTGATTTCGACCAGAGGCCAGAACTGATGTACCTCCAAGCCGGCCTCATCTTGTGTTTCATGATTCATTTCGTTGGGGAAAGAAGTCATATTGTAGCCTATTCCACGACACATGGGTATCGTTATTTCTTCGCATCTAGAGTTGGGATCTTTGGGTATGGCGGGCAAACCATAACCAGGGGCTGGACTAACTTCCAATGAATGCATGCCTAGGCCCATATTGCCGCCCATTCCCACACCAGCCACTCCTCCGCCATTGTCTGACATGTGTTGCAAACCATCCGCTCGACAGCTGTGATGGCAACTTAGCAATAGAATACAGATGATAAAATACAGACATGTCTCTCTTGATGTTTTATGTGTTGAATGCAACGTCATGTTTAAATAGAATGAGGCACGTAACGAGAGAGAGAGCGAGAGGGAAACAGTTGAAGACAGAGAGAGACGGAGAGTTCGAAGAAGAAGTTTGCAAATCTTCTGGGCGTTTAATGATTTTTATTATTTAGTAAGTTTTTTTTGGTTTGTTTTAGATAATTTTCAGGAAATATAAAGCGATAACAGCTTTCCTTCCTCCTTTGTTTTTCTTAAGTTAGAAAACAGCTGTGTGTTTGTGTTTGTTGTAATACGACTGTACGTTTAAAGTTACAAGTCAAACAAACTTAAAAAAGGTCACAGCGTCAAATAAAGAGATTTCGAAATTTAAAAAACATCTGTAAAGAAAAAAAGAAATAAATACAAAATTATTATTATGTATTAGATTTTATTTAAGAAACACAATTATAAATATATTTAATTAGAGAAATAAGCTTATTATACATTTTTAAACTGTTGACTGATTTTAGTCTCACCTGGCAGCTGCTTGACTGGTTTAATTAAAAAATTTTAGGTTTATGTATGGCGTAAGCCTTTGAAAACTATAAACATACGTTAATATATACATACATACAGACATATGTACATATGTATGTAGGTACAAGAATATTTAGTTTGGCTTTTAGTTTTACTTCACAACTTTTTATTCTGGCATGTTCGTCTACTATTTTTCACCAACTATTTTTTTTGTATGTCTTTCCAAGCGTATGTATGTCTTCCAAAGCGGTAAAAAGATTAATTAAAGATATCTTTTTAAGGGCCTTATTTAACACATGTAAAATCTATTACATTCAGAAACGTTCGATTAAATAATTACATTGAAAACAAATTTTCCTAATTTATTGTTGGGTTAACAACACTAAAAAATCATATTTGTCAAAATCGATAATTTCAATTTCCAATATTATTTCAGAAACGTCACCAATTGGGTCACATTTAGGACCCTTAAAACTACCCCCACAATATAGTGTAGCACGTGTGCTCTTCCATATTTGTTCAAAATTACTACTAATCTTTTCTAATCAAAATCGATTATTTCAATTTCTAAAATTATTTCAGAAACTTGAGCAATTGGGTCACATTAATTAATAATAATTTAGGACCTTTAGAGCTACCACATCTCTATAGTGTAGCACGTTCGCCCTTCCATATTTTACCAAATTGTTCACTAATCTTCTGAAGCTAATTATAACTTATGGGCTCTACCAGACATACATATTTCCAATACCCTTTAATACTTTTATAATTTCATAAAATACCTCTTGAGCAATAAAAATAAATTATCTATCTCGTTCCAGTTCCAAGGATTTGGTATCCTTTGGTATTTAGATACTACTGTTAAACAGCTAACAGCGCTCTGTTATGTGCTTAAAATGTTATGTTAGAAAATTTGGTTGCTGTCTCTGTTAAATTGGAACCATTTGTTTTTCTTTGGCATGTGGTGACCAGTGTTACCATATGTGAAGATTTATCTTATTTGTGAAGTTTTTAGACATGAAAAAACGACAAAAAAGATTTCTCAGATAAAAATAAGATTTTTAAAAATGTTACTTTTGGGTCTTTTAATATATTATTGAGGATTCTTTTGACTAAACTACTTACATATTTTCTGATTTGCTTCATAATAATCTTACACATAATCTATACAGTAAATGTTTTGTATTATTTAGCCTTACGTTTAATAGTTCCCTGGAAAGATTTTTAATTAAAAAAAAATATTCTTTTTGCTCGACTTGAAGATTTTTGAAAAATAAATATGACAACAGCCTTAAAATATAGTGATAAGCAAAATGAAAGACGATGCAATCAATACCCATTAGTTTTTTTTTTTCGAAGTCCTGCTCGGTGGTTATGTTTTCTTTATACTTTTCTCAATTTTTCTTGATACATATTTTCTTTCCCTCCCTTAATGTCGCTATATAATATAAAGTGACATTAAAAAGTTTATATACATATTTATATATATGTATTTATAAACTTACAAAAAATAATAACAACTTTTCAAAGAAAAATCAACTGTCGGTATGTACATATATAGTGTATCTGAACACTTACATATGTACTTGGGAAATATTTGCTGTGTATTGAAGAGGGCAGGGCTCAATAAAATGACATCAATCAAAATCAGTGATTTTTATTAAATATGACAGCCATAAACGGCTGCTGCTGGCTGGGCCTCAACTGGAAGCCTTAAGTTATTTTTTTAAATGGGGAAAAATTCAAAATATATACACACATACATACATATGTATGTGTATAGGTGTGTGTATACTAGGGTTTGGGAAACGGCAATTCCCGGGCGGGAAATCCCGGGAAATGTCTGTCTAATATTCCCGGGAAATTTTTGAGATTTTCCCGGGAAAACGGGAAATTAAAAGTGCATGTTATTTCATAAATATATAGAATTTATAATCCAATTTTACTTTAATATAAAAACTTATTATTTTTTATATATTACAAAAGTTCGTTTGAATGATTGTATGACTTAATTTACACGAACGTTGACACGTTTTTCATCGTCTGTTTCAACACTTACATATACCTTGTTCGAAGGAAATTTTTTAATCTTAAAATTTAAATTGAGTTTTTGTTTTAAATGTAACTGTAAGAAAGAAAGAATTCTTTCGACTCCGATAAACAAGAAGTAAAATGTTCATGTTTTTTTAATATAAAATAAAAATGTGAGCTATTCAAATCTAGTCTGATATTTCATAAAAATTCCATTAAATTGAGGTCATACCATATCTCCTAAAAAAAAGTGGAATAAATTGTATAAGTATCAATGACTGCAATGATATAATCGTTTCCTTAAGTAAATAATTCGATGCTAAGCGAACTTGAAGTGATTTTTCGCCGAATTAGTGAACAAATTTTGAAAAGTGTAGTGAAAATTTTAAGCTGTAAGAACTCTGAGTTGACGAAACTTAAATTGATTACAAGTAGACGCTATTATGGAAACCCTGCAGAAAATATTTTAGGAGAAATAAAATGAAAGACACTTAGACATACTGTGGCTCAGGGTATTCAAAATTCGGCGCAGCGCAGTATGGTACTGTAACCTGCTTGTACTTAACGATAAGAAACCGCTTGGAACTTTTTCAAAAAGAATGAGAAACAAGCAGGGCAAATTCTTATTAAAATGAAGGTAGGTCTTATTAGAAAATTGTCTACTAATTGTGGTAACAGTCGTCAATTGGTTTTTATATGATTTTTTGCTGTGTAATAACTTTATTCCATTTGCTTAAATTCAATTAAAAATTCTTAAAAATTTGTCTTAGAACTGCTTTTTTATTAACTTTTATTTCAAAAGAATGCTTACATTAATAAAACAATCGAAATTTCACCAACTTTCATTTAATAAATGTATTTAATTTAGAAAATTAGCTTTTCCCGGGAATCCCGGGAATTCCCGGGAACTTGATTTTTTAATTCCCGTTTCCCGGGAAGTGCAAAAGTCCGGGAAATCCCAAACCCTAGTGTATACATATGTACAGGGTGTTTTTTTTAGAGGTATAGAATTTCGAATTGAAATAAAACACATGAAAATCGTTTTAATGTCCATCAATTTGGCTTTATTGGAAGGATAATTTTATGCCATTAATGTTTAAATATGATTCCGGGCATGTGGCCGCCGCGGCTGGCTCGAATAAAGCCAATTCTACAGGTCCAATTTTCAACCACTTTTTCGAGCATATGGGGCCGTATGTTGGCAATAACGCCACGAATGTTGGCTTCCAAGTCCCCTAACGTTTCTGGTTTGTTGGCGTAGATGAGCGACTTCACATATCCCCAAAGAAAATAATCCAATGGTGTCAAATCACACGATCTTGGTGGCCAATTGACAGGTCCATTCCGCGAAATTATGCGCTCATCGAATGTTTCCTTCAATAAATCGATTGTGACGTGCGCTGTGTGGCATGTAGCGCCGTCTTGTTGGAACCACAACTCATCCACATTCAAAATCTTCAAAATCTTCCATAAAGTTGATGAACAAAGCTCCAATTGCTCTTCAACACTTTGCTCTACAGCGGCAATTGTTTCTTCGGTGCGCACTGTTCGACGTCTCTGCGGATGCGTATTATCACATAGAGTAAACGTAGTGCGAAAACGATCCATGGTTAACCGAATTAATTGCTCTGATGGACGATTATGTCGACCATAAAATGGACGGAGCTTGCGGTAAACTTCGCGAACAGAACCATTATTTTCGAAATAAATTTGCACGATTTCCAAGCGTTGTTCTTTTGTCAACCTGTTCATGATGAAATGGCAAACCAAACTAAATATTAATCACTTGACAGCTGACAAAATGGCCGCCAGTTAAAAAAGTGATGCCAACTTAAAGTTCTATACCTCAATAAAAAACACCCATTATATACACATAAGGCTAAACATGAAGATCTGAAGAAGCATAGTTTTCGTAGTTTCATAAACATGAGACAAACAGCATTAATTTTATTTATTAATTTTTTTTCTAGTTTGTAAAATACAGTATTGAAACTTTTTACTACTAAATCAGTTATATTCTATTGAATGCTCTTTTCTGTATTGACTGCATTTTTTATTAAGGAATATTTTTATGAAATCTTTCAAAATCTATTTCTGTAGGTTACGTAATAAGTAATTTGTAGTTATAGATCATATCAAAATAAGGAAGCTCAGTGGTTGAGCAATAACAAAGTTATTTTAAGGTTATGTTGAAGTCAGCTCAATCGACAGTTGTGGTCTTAAAATAGACACTATTCCCCGAAACTTTTAATATAAAGGCTAAAATGTAAAACTACGCACCCAATATGCATATACTGTAGCCAACTCATATGCGTACACTGTGTAAACACAGATTGTAATGAATTAAAAACCCAGTAAAAGGTCGACCCGCAATTTCTACAACTATCTTTTCCTTCTTTTATTTTTTTTATTTTACTTAACTCTATACCTTTGACTATGAAAAAATTGCACTTAAATTTTTGACAAATCTTAGATTCATATTTTTTTCTGTCAATTCCGGAAGTGCTATTTTTTGGGTTAAAAAATTCATGTTTTATAAAGTTCCCGTTGTATTGCACCCGTTGTATTGCACCAATGATCAAACCCACATGGGTTTGATCATAGTTTTGTGTCAAAAATTAACTAGTGAACGAGTTCGACCCAAGTCTGAGAAACAGTGAATTAGTTCCTACAAAAATGTTACACTAACCAAAACAGTTTTTCTGTAGAAGAATTTGTAAATTTTTTTTCTATAAATATTTTTTCTATTATAGAAGTTGCGCCCAGTAACAATTTGCTTCAGTCTTGCCCAACACGAGATTTTTTCCTATAAAAAAGTTGAGGCAAACAAAATAATTTTTCTATAGAAAAGATGCTTCGAGCGAAACATTTTGTACAGTATTTTCTGGAAATCATGTGTATATTTTTCTATAGAAAATTTGTTTAAATTTTTATAGAAATATTGGTCTAACCGAAGCATTTTTTTTCGTATTGAGAAGTTTTACTTCCAGTCAGCTTTATCCTATAGAAAGTGCATAGTGACAGTTTTTCTCATAAAATTTTTACAAAGAGAAGTTTTTTCCATTAAAGACGGTCCACTTTTCATATACCCGTAGAAAAAGTTGGCTTCAAAATGTCCCTTCATGAAACAACTATTCCCACGTTTTCTGAAGGAAAAGTATTCCTCCAACAAAACAACAGATACTGTAGATAAAGTTGTCCCAGTGAGACAATTATTCCTATAAAAATAAATTCCCATCAGCGAGGCTACTTTTTCTATGTATATGAAAATTTGAACTCTATATATAAAAAGTTGCCTTTAATAATAGGACAAATTAAAGGGCCTATTCGGCAATGCATCACTGCGCTGCAAATGGAAATTTAAATAACCTAAAGTGCTTCGCTGAACTAGATAAAACATAAATAAATGTCCAACATGAGGTACAAAAATGGCCACTGCTACGAGTAAAAAATATTATCAGCGAACTTGTATTGCATTTTAAATTAAAGTTTGCTCGTATGATGCAAAGCAGTGATGCATATGATGATTTTGCTCTCACCGCAACAAATTTTTCTATAAAAATAATTTATTCTCGACGTGGTAACTTTTTTTTTAATAAAGGCTCAGTTACCCGACTGTATTGTAAAGTAACTGCAACGTAGGAAACAGCTGATCGATACTTTTATATGAAAAGTAGGCTACGTTACATTACATCTCTTTTTTTTAACAAACACAACCCGCGAAGCGATTAGCTTGTCTGCAGAAAACACACAGGGTCTATGGCGGGAATCGAACCCACGACCTCTGGACTGAGAGGCTAGCATCGATACCACTCAGCCACAGGGGCACTCTATAACCATTTGAATTACTTTTCGCATAACAATATCGATCAGCTGTTTCCTACTGCTGCAGTTACTTTACATTACAGTAGGGTAACTGAGCCTTAAGAGTTGCCAGCACTGCTTTGAACCAGTTTAATACAAAGAGACATTTCTTATAGAAAATTTTATTTCAAAGAGAGCAGTTTGCTCACGAAAGTTGCTTTACAAGACACAACTTTTTCTACAGAAAAATGGCCCTAAGTAAGACAACTTTTTTTATAGGGAAGTTGGTAAAAAATTTGCTAATATATGCTACAGAAAAGTTGCCCTAAACAAAACAACTTTTCCTATCCCAAAAGTTAACCATTTGCTATAGAAATGAGACAATTTTTATTTTAATTTTAATTTTTGCTAAACAAAACAACATTTGCTGTTAAAAATTTAATACACACAAGTTTTATTTGTTTTGAGGAAAACATGCCAAGCGTTTTAAATTTTGTTACATTTAAAACTAGAGTAAGAAATAACACTTTTGCTTTTCATACGCATTCATTAGGAAGAATTAATTAACACTATACAATTGTGTATATGAACGCTGGCAAGCACATTAAAAATGTTTTACTATTTGCATGAAAAATATCAAGTTACAACAAAACCCAAAAAAATTACATACAATTTACAACAAATTTTCCATTAATTACAGAAATTATGAAAATAAATATTTGACTAGCATCAAGTTTATTAAATGAAAAATAAATACATACATACATATATATATATATATATATATATATATATATATATATTTTCCATATTCTCTAAAAAAAATTTAAAGGGGTTGGCTGCGAGGAAATAAATTTTTCTAGCAATTTTTCCATTTCCAAATAAAAAAGGGTCTATAATAAATTATATCATTTATGCAGCAAATAAAATTAAATCAAAATCTTGAATTTTTAATCTTAACTTAATTACTGTCAAATTTCTTTGAGTGTATGATGCTTTCAAGTAAATAATATAAGCTACAGACATCACTTGTTTTTTTATATTATAAATTTAATATATTAATACATATAAATTTCAAATATTAAATTTCTTGTTGTTAAATGTCATAACAGAGTTTTATAACGCTTGACAGTTTGTGTATATATGATAGTTTTCGTATATACGAGTATTATATTTATGTATGCACGCTTAAAAGATATTTTTTCAAAACCACAAAATCTCATATCAAAACACAGTAGCCCAGAAAACTAATAACCACAACATTGCTGTTATTATTTTCCAGAGCTCAAAAAAGTATTATAAATGGCATTGATGTACAAATTAAAAAATAATAATTTAATAAATAAAAAAAAAATACTGAATAACTGTTTGAAAATAGGTTGACAACTGTACGTGCAGCTTTAAATATGACAAGAAATAATAAGAGGAGCGGACGTACGCCTATCACTGAACTTCAACTTAAAAAGTACTTTTAACGTATGTATATATATGTATATACATACATACATATATACTACTTAATAGATATATATCGTTACCTTAATATAGAAAAGCCCTAACTTATTTTTTTAATTGCGATTTTTGAATTTTTCGATACATATGTGTTCTTCTATCGAAATATACAAAAAACTCGATTTGGCCTTTCTACATTAAGGTAACGATATGTATATGCATGTACATATATACATATATATAAATTTACTATCGCTAATAATCGATTCAGGTCATAAAAAAATCAAGTTCGAAAATTATGTCACTTAAGCTTTTTTTGCGGTTATGGCACGATATGTATTTTTTTTTTTTTCAAATATATTTAAGCACTTGATAATCAACTTAACACGAAAAAGAAAACTTTTCTTAGACACTAAAAAAATTTTTCTTATTAATATTTTCAAGGGAAAATTTAATTGATTCCATTAAAAATTTAATTGATTCCATTAAAAATGTATGTTGTTGGTTCAATTAAAATTGTAATTGTTTTAATTTTCAATTAATTCAGGTGTAAAATTCTAATTGATAGCATTAATTTTATACCGGTATAAATTCAAGTATATTCAAAAAGTTCATTGTCTAGAAAGAATATTCAATTAAATTTTTAATTGATATTTTTAATAAACATTTCGTTTAATCTTTTCTCCATTACCAAACAACAATTGTTGAACAACATAGATAACGCTTAAAATGAATATTGTTGCATTACATAGCACAAAGAAATTCATCTGAACGACCCTCGTAACTACTTCCTTCGTTTCTTTTATATTTACTTAGCACTCGATATAACAAACTAAAAATCAAAGCGTATAGACAGACATATTTTCATTTTAATAAATAACGAAGTACTTCATACATACATACATGTGTATGTACTCGTACATCAGCTATTCCTTTTATATTCATCAACTCAACTCCATTCATGACTTGCATATGACTATTAAAAATATTCCAATATTTACTTAACTAGAATTTTGTATTTATTTTATTTTTCCAATACTCTCAATGTAAGTTATTTTCAAGGAAATTTACACTTAAACTCATAAAATAAACATGATTAGCGTTGCACTACTAAATACTTCTATATAAGTATATTCTATATATATTTTTATTTAAACTTATTCCTTTTTTTATAGTCTGCATCATTCTCCAGCACTTGAAGTTGCCAGCAGTTTTTTTTCTATACCTTTTTAAGGTAAACCAACCATAATTTTAAAAAAAGACATGTTTATGGAACAAGAGAATAAAAAAACTAACAAATCACAAAACAAACACTTGATAATTTATTTAAAAAAATAAAAAAACAATCATTATTCCTTTTGAAAAAAAAATATATTTTTCAACTTTATGAATGATAAAAAGAAGAAAGACTTAAAAGTTTCTTAATTTTTTTTAATAAAATTTATGTAAATTAAGTGTAAACACTTTAGAAATTTCTATAAAGGAAAAACTTCAACATGGAATTATTTTAATAGTATGTCCAAAAAGCTAACAAGATAAGGCGACTTTTTTAAATTGTACTTAAAAAAGCAACAATTTCTGTGGAATAATTGCTCTCAAAAAAGCAAACTTTTCTATAGAAAAATTGCTCTAGAAAAGCAACCTTTTCTATAGAAAAATTGATTTGAATAAAGTAACTTTTTCTATAAAAAAATTGATTTGAATAAAGCAACCTTTTCTATAGAAAAATTGATTTGAATAAGGCAACTTTTTCTATGGAAAAATTGATTTGAATAAAGTAACTTTTTCTATAAGAAAATTGATTTGAATAAAGCAACCTTTTCTATAGAAAAATTGATTTGAATAAGGCAACGTTTTCTATAGAAAAATATATCTGAATAAAGCAACTTCTTCTATAAAAAATTGATTTGAATAAAGCAACTTTTTCTATAGAAAAAATTGATTTGAATAAAGCAACCTTTTCTATAGAAAAATTGATTTGAATAAGGCAACTTTTTCTATAGAAAAATTGCTCTGAAAAAAATCAACATTTTCTATAGAAAATTTGATCTAGAAAAGCAAAATTTCCTATAGAAAAATTGCTCTGAAAAAAGTAAACTTTTCTATAGAAAAATTGTTCTGAAAAAAGCAACATTTTCTATGAAAAATTCCTTAAAAAACTTGCTATAGAAAAATTGTTTTTAAAAATTAAAATTTTCCAATAAAAAATGATTTAAACTTTTTTTCAAAATTTTTAAATCAATATAGACAATTTGCTCTAAAAGCCAAACTTTTCCTTAAAAAACTAATTTGATTGAAATAAATTTTTATTTAAAAAATGTTTAGAAAAATTAACCTTTCTATCAAAACATTACTTTCAAAATTTTTTATGAAAAAAATTTCTTTTAAAAATTTAAAATTTTCCATAGAAAAAATCGCTTTAAAAAAGTCCAGTATTTGTTATATATTTCTATAGAGAAATTGATTTGAAAAAGACAAAATTTTCTTTATGAACATTTTTTTGAAAGAGTCAAGATTTTCTATAGAAAATTTGCTTTGAAAAGGCAAGCTTTTCTATAGAAAAATTAGTTTGAAAAAAGTGAAGAATTTCTATAGAAAAATTGCTTTGAAAAAGGTAAGATTTTCTACAGAAAAATTTCTTTGAAAAGTAAAAATTTTGTATAGAAAAATTGCTAGGAAAAACTTACGATATTTTATAGAAAATTTGCTCTGAAAAAATCGACTGTGTCACATAACATTTTTTTTCATAGAAGAAGTCGACTGTGTCATCATAGCACAATTTTGTTATGGAAAAGTCGGCATCACAGCACACTTTTCTTATAGAAAAGTCGACTATGTCATGAACTTTGCTTTAGGAAAGTAGTTTATGTCACCACAGCACACTTTTCTTATGTAAAAGTCGAGTGTGGCATACAATTTCTTTTTAGAAAAGTAATTTGTGTCATCACAACAGAATTTTGTCATGTAGTCACAGCACACTTTTATTAAAGAAAAGTTGACTGTATCATCCCAAGTCGACTTTGCCCTCACATCACAATTTTCTTATAGAAAAGTAGACTGTACCATTACAGCAAATTTTGCTTAAAAAAAGTCGAGTGTGACATCACAGCACACTTTTCTTTAACAAAAGTCGAGTGTCATTAAAGCACACTATTCTTATAGAAAAATCGACTGTGTTATCAAAGCACTTCTTTCTTATAGAAAAGTCGACTGTAACAGCACAGCACACTTATATCACGTTATGTTACACTGTATCACGTTATGTTTTTCTGAAAAGAAACTTTTATAGAAAAATTGCGTTGAAATAGTGAAAATCTTCCGTAGTAAACTTGCTCTGAAAACGAAAAACTTTTAGAGAAAATTTCTTTAAAAGAGAACATTTTCCATTCAAAAATTACTGCATAAATTTCAAGTTTTTTGGCATGAAAAACTTTTTAAATATTTTTTTCAAGATTTTCTTTAAATTTTTTATAAAATCGTTCAGCTGTTATTACAAATTTTATTGTAATACAGCTTCCGTTTAAATAAAAACCAGATGCCTAAATACATAAGTAGCAAAGACATAAAGAAAAATCACTATTACTACTGGTTGGCTAAATTGTTTTTCATACCAAAAAAAAAAAAACTAACAATCTCTTTATTAACCAAACTATGTACTTTGTACAACCAACTACATTTACAGCAAAACATTTTTAAAGTCCATTTCAAATAGTCTCAAGTATATTTACCAATACTCTTTAGGAAAAGAAACACAAACCAAACCATAAGAATCAAAAATGTTAGAAAAACAAATCTTTTAAACAAGATCATTAAGCACGATCTTTATAAAAACATCAAACAAGAAATTGCTGCTTATTTAAACAGGCGACCAAACAACCAAACAACCCATCGATTAGACGTTTAAAACGTGAACAATTCTTCAGCATTTTAAGGCATTAAACTGTAGAAAAACCAGACTTAAAACAGTCCTAGCTACTTTATGTTTTCAAATTTTTTTTTGTCATTCTCCACGTCATCAGTTTTGTCAACCTTTACAACACAGTCGTCATCGTCATCATCATCATTATCATTGACGTTTAGTTTGAAGTCCAGCAGAAACATTGTTTGTTAATTCCAATGTTCTTGTATTTTTCTTTTTTGTTGTTGAAGCTAAAAAAATTGCTTTGAAAATCAAATTCTAAATGATCTCAAGTTGAAGATTTCCTAAGAAAAAAATAGCCACCTATAAGTAGTTGCCATGACTAGACAATGAATTATGTATGCATGTATGGTAAAGGAATATGTTTTGGATACAGATGGTGGCAATTTTGTGAAGCAAGCAACTTTTTCTGCAGTAAATATTTTATAAATACTTAGTATTGCTCTTTTAAGGAGATATTATCCCCAAAGCAATGGTTTTCAAAACAGTGCGCTCGGGTATTTAGGTTTCTTTTATACGTAAAATTGAGAACAGTTCCAAGTATAGAATTTCCTAGAGATCAGTTTTAAAGGAAAAAAAATTTTCTAAAGGGCTTCATACACTGAGGGAAAAAAGGCCTTAGAAAATCAACAACGTCTGTGGTCAATATAATACCCTACGTTTGCACATTTATTTTAAAAACTCTAGTTGTCAACTTGTACACGGACGTGTGGGAACTGAAAACGTTACGTTGTCCACTCTTGGTTATTGAAAATGCTGCTTGTCAACTTGTACAAATTCGTTGTCAAATTGACAATGATGGGTACCAATTTTAATTAAAACTTTGTTGCTACACTTTTCACAAAGAAAGTGATCACCAGGGAAACCGCAAATATGCAATTGCTTGTTTTTTCTTGTGCGACGTATTCATGCGGGGACAAAATATTTATCCGTTTCAGAACTTTTTATTAATTTTGGCATCGATTTGTTGGTGCATATTTTTGCATATTTTGCTCTTTAAAGCATATTTTTGCATATTTTACCCTTTAAAGCGTGTTTTTGCATTTATCACTCTGATACACATATTTTTTTTAGCATATTTTCTAATTTTTAGAGCATAATTTCCGCAAATTTTTTTTATTTTTTATTTTGAACTTAAATAAATAAAATAAATAAAAATTTTTATTTTAATTTGCTTACAAGCTTAAGTGTTGCACAAAATTTTTATTTTTATTTTTCGCCATCTAAGTCTCATTTCTAATGTTCCATGTAGTGTATACATTTTCGTAGTTATTACGGACGTTAGTTTCAATAAAAAATTCGGTTTTTCTATTTGTGACGGACTCTACCCCGAGTAGACGTTGAAGGAACATTGTCAATATATAAAAGTTTATTTAGATGTGGCATGCAACAATTTTATTTGAAAATCTATATTGACCTAGATTGTTGTTTATTGCAATAAATATTATACATACAAATCTTGTCTTATTTATCGAAAATATAGTTCCAAAGTTTTAATTCTGATATCGTGATCTCTTTTGAACTTGAAGTTAAATTTTTACGAGATTATCAAAAAAAAAAAATAATTTGTATGTAGTCAAAATATGAATGGCTATTTTGTTTCAACTTCCACTTCAAACCCAGATTATTGTTTTTAATACGGCAGTTATTCTTTGTTAATTTTTTTTTTGTTTGCTTTTTTGCTTATTTTATATGCAAATGTTGTTGAATTTTTTAATTAAAAATATGTATATTTTCATTTCAAATAAACCAATTTATTTTATTTTAAGAGCATATTTTTTGAGTTTTTTGTGCATATTTTTTTTTTTTGTATAAAACACTTTTTTTTAGCATATTTCTGGTTTCCCTGGTGATCACGAATGGTGTTATTTTTTCTCTGTGTGTATAAATGATAACTTTGATTTTTATTAAAAAAACAATAGAAAATGCTGCTTGTCAACTTGTACAAATTCGTTGTCAAATTGACAATGATGGGTACCAATTTTAATTAAAACTTTGTTGCTACACTTTTCACAAAGAAAGTGATCACCAGGGAAACCGCAAATATGCAATTGCTTGTTTTTTCTTGTGCGACGTATTCATGCGGGGACAAAATATTTATCCGTTTCAGAACTTTTTATTAATTTTGGCATCGATTTGTTGGTGCATATTTTTGCATATTTTGCTCTTTAAAGCATATTTTTGCATATTTTACCCTTTAAAGCGTGTTTTTGCATTTATCACTCTGATACACATATTTTTTTTAGCATATTTTCTAATTTTTAGAGCATAATTTCCGCAAATTTTTTTTATTTTTTATTTTGAACTTAAATAAATAAAATAAATAAAAATTTTTATTTTAATTTGCTTACAAGCTTAAGTGTTGCACAAAATTTTTATTTTTATTTTTCGCCATCTAAGTCTCATTTCTAATGTTCCATGTAGTGTATACATTTTCGTAGTTATTACGGACGTTAGTTTCAATAAAAAATTCGGTTTTTCTATTTGTGACGGACTCTACCCCGAGTAGACGTTGAAGGAACACTGTCAATATATAAAAGTTTATTTAGATGTGGCATGCAACAATTTTATTTGAAAATCTATATTGACCTAGATTGTTGTTTATTGCAATAAATATTATACATACAAATCTTGTCTTATTTATCGAAAATATAGTTCCAAAGTTTTAATTCTGATATCGTGATCTCTTTTGAACTCGAAGTTAAATTTTTACGAGATTATCAAAAAAAAATAATTTGTATTATTTGCTTTCGTCAAAATATGAATGGCTATTTTGTTTCAACTTCCACTTCAAACCCAGATTATTGTTTTTAATACGGCAGTTATTCTTTGTTAATTTTTTTTTTGTTTGCTTTTTTGCTTATTTTATATGCAAATGTTGTTGAATTTTTTAATTAAAAATATGTATATTTTCATTTCAAATAAACCAATTTATTTTATTTTAAGAGCATATTTTTTGAGTTTTTTGTGCATATTTTTTTTTTGTATAAAACACTTTTTTTTAGCATATTTCTGGTTTCCCTGGTGATCACGAATGGTGTTATTTTTTCTCTGTGTGTATAAATGATAACTTTGATTTTTATTAAAAAAACAATTTTCCTAGGAAAAAATTATATTGTCCACATCGTGTACAAAAAAACTGAACTTTATGGGTGATGGATTTTTTAAAGACTTCATTTATTTAATATAATAAAATTATTTATTTATGTTATACATTTATGTTCATACAATAAAACAGGCATCTCCAAAACATCTCATACTCTCTTATAGTTCACAGTTTTACATTCAAATTATACGTGAAACTTAGAAATATTATTAAGAGCATCTCCCATGTGCAGTGTTTTGAGGGCGTCTGCTCTATATAAGCATGCAAATTCCTTTCAAACTAATGATTTGTTACTCGTATGAATAATTATAAAAAAAAATTTTTGCAAAAAAAAGTTACTGCCAAAATTTTTTCTTTAAATTTTATTTAAAAAAAACCTCCTTTATATTGTTTAAAAAATTTTAATTGAGTTGAAATTTCACACACAAAAAATTTACCGCTAAACTTAAACAAAAATAAACGCTAAAACCTTTACATTCGTAAATATTTCTTGATTTCTTCAAAGAAAATCTAAATGTGTATGTAAATGTATGCAACAATTTCATTACTTTGCGCCATACAGAGGAAGTAGATTGAAATAAAATTGTAATAGAAAGAAATGTTTAGATTTGTGCAAATTAAATGAAGATGCATGCATATAGCAACAATATTAAATAAACATACAAAAAATTGCAACCCTGTTGTGTTGTATGCATTGAAATTACTGCTACAAATCAACAACAACAAAGTATGTACTAAATAGTGAGAGCGCGCAAGCAGCAGAAAAAGAACAGAAAAAAAAACAGTTAAAAAGGTAAAAACTTAAGTTAAGAGTTGTTCTTGTTGTTGTGTGTTGTCGATTTCTGTGTAATACAAACAAAATGCCGCCAAGTTCTATGACCTTACAATCAAATGAAACACAAACAAAACAGTGCAATAAAAAAATAACAACAACAACAAGAGCTTCTGTAGTATGTAATTGCAACCATGTTTTTTTTAACGTGATACAAAAACAACATGTAAACTAAAATAAAATATAAGGATAAAGAGATGTTGGCTTAGTGATGATGATGATGGTGATGATGATGATGAAGGAATACACTTGAAGAAAAAAATGGTAAACACTGAGAAAATACATATAAGTATATACATATACATATACACCTTACTTTGTGCTTTAGTTTTCAGCAAAAAATTTTATTAAAATTATAAATTTATTTGATATAATTTTTTTCTAAATTTTTAATTATAAAAATTTAATATTACATTTTTCTCAGTTCACATTAATTCTGCCAAAAGCGTTAATACATTTTTTTTCTTACATCAATCTTTATATACATACATACATACATACATATGTATGTACACCCAGAGAAAAAAACAGCTTAAAATCAATAAAATCCATATTGAATTGAAAACATTAACGAAAGTTGAAATTTTTTATTTCAATAAGGAAAAATATTAATTTACTTTATTAATTTATTAATTTTATTTGTTTTTAACTATGTATTTCAATATACATTTTCCATTATATTGCAAATTATTGAATTAATGTGATGCGTTCTTATTTTTAATTTGCAGCTTTTCCCTCAGTGTAGATATATATGGCAATATGAATCAGTAGCTTAAGTAGACTTAAGCAAAGCAGTGTTTTTCGTAAGTTTTGACGCTACCGGTAAGATATCAAAAAGCTCTAACTTATGATTCTACTATCGTGTGATCCTTTCATTCCGTATGTAGAATTTTAAACACTGTAAAATCCAACTGCAACATAATACAGCATAATAAAGCTAAATTTCCTTAAGTCTACTTAAGCTACTATCCCATATTGCCAGAAATATATGTATACATATACATACATATGTATATAAATATGTATGTACATAAATAAAAGCGTTTTCACTAATGACAAAATGTTGTTACTGCTTTGAACTTTTTCTTTACTGTTTCAGTTTTGCATCAAACTCAAAAAAAAAATCCCTAGATGTAGGAGTATGCTCTTAATGGTTTGAAACTGGCATGAATGAAATTGTGCAAATGTTTTTTTTCACTCTCTTTAATTTAATCCTTTGAAGTTGGTAAATAATGTTTAAGCCAAAAACCAAATAACCACCTTAACTGTCAGCATTTATATATATATATGTAAACGTATTTTCCTAACAACACTTTTGTATAATTTTGTAAAATACTTCTCTTTTAATTCTTTTTTTTTAATACAAAAAAAATAGACAAAGTAATAAGGTTTTTTTGCTGTAACAAAAAAAAACTGATTTTCAAGTGTTTTCATTAAAGCATTTGGATTTTTTTCCATAATGCTCGGAAGTAGGAAAAGTATTAAAAATAAGTACTTGTTTATACAGCTGTGTTTTGTAGGAGTTGTTGTAGTAGTTGTTTTTGTTTTGCAAGCAGACTGACTAGAGTTCATTAATTAAATATTTTTATTATTAAAACAAGTCAACTAAATATAGATTTTTTCTTCTTAAAATTGGATTTTATTAATTTCTTTGTCTCACTAATAACAATGGAAAATAAATGCTTAGTCCGAGTTTGCACTATGCAAGTCTTATTGCTAAGCTGATTAGTTTGATAGGAGAGAGAGAGAGACGAGTGGACAGAAACGTTTCTTTTCGCCTCGTCTCTCTCTCCTAACAAACTAATCAGCTTAGCAATAAGACTTGCATAGTGTAAACTACGATTTAGTTACTTTTTGTTTAAAAAAGCTGGTGGTAAAAAAATTGAATTTTTCGCTTTGTTGGTTTGTGTCCCTGCTTATCAAAGACTTGTCAATAATGCTAATTTTATTAGATTTGAGTATATGTACATATATCGAGCCATAACCGCCAAAATAGCTTGACCGACACATTTTTTCGACTTGGTTTTTTTACGATCCCAAATGATCGATTTTGGTATAAAAAAATAAGTTCGAAAATTATGTCGCTTAAGCTTTTTTGCAGGTTATGGCACGATATAGGTTTGTATTTTCGTGTGTAATTTCCACAATATGCATATGCGACCCCATAAACTATATTTCGTTACCTAAAACGCAAAATTACTTTTTCAACAAAATATTTAATATATATCCTTTTTTATAAATTCCGCGGTTTTCATCAATATAATCGCTAAAAAAATACCAATACTGCGCGAAGAAAAATAACAATTTTATTTGTTTTTTTTTACATTTAACATTTTAACATGTTTTTTCTTCCTTCTGTAAAATTTATGCAAATGTTAGTTAGGGCGTTTTTCGTATAGTCGAATAATCGTATGTATGTTCGTGAAATCAACTTCCCCTTAGACTGATGTGTAAGAATTTGCAGCAAATAAAAATCAAAATAATTTTTCTGGTATTTAAAACTAACTAACTAAAACCATTTTTTTGTATTTATTAATTAAATATATTTTATATATTATTTTAAGGAACACTTTTCAAAATAGCTTTTTATTTATTCCAAAATTTTTCGAATTTTCATGTCATATTTTCTGAATTTTGTAACAGTTCTTCCAGAGAGTCTGAATTAGAGAAACGTCGAATAGCAAAAAATCATTTTTATATTAAAATAAATAATATTTATATTTTTATTTTTGTTTAATTTCACAACTTTAAGCTTAATAGATCCATACACCACTATCAACAAATTTGCTAAAATCGTAGCTTGTTTTTCGTGTCAATTTCGCTCAACACGAACCGACCCGAGCACACACGAAATTACATTTTTTGTCACGTACACTTCGTATTGAGTCATCCGAGTACGTGTCACGAAAAAAAACACGACACGCGTCCATCTCTAGCTTGAATACAGAGTTTAACAGATTCAATTAAATCGGTGAGAATCAGTGTTGCCATATTATTTTTCTTAAAAAAATCTTTCAAGTCGACAAAAAGCTTGATTTTACTTTTGTTTGCTTTTACTACTTATTTTCTTTCTTTTCGCTTGTATACTAAAGCTACTAAATATCTCATTTTAAAAAATCTTATTTTTACTAAGAAATGTTTTAGTCTTTTTATCATCTCGAAAAACTTGAATATTGCATTGGAGGCATAACAAAATGCATAAATAAAAGAACCAAAGAGATCTAATAAACTTTTGGCTTCGCTGCAATTTTACCAATACTATTTCATACAATTGTTATTGATTTCTTTTTCGCAAACTGGACACATTTCATCTCACTTTTTTTCTTTAAAAAATCTTAAGCACAAGCCATTAAGAATTATTTTCTATCTTCTCTTTTTATTTACTGCCCATGCTTCTTGCATCCTTTGAATTAAACTACATATTCTTCATTTCCCATATATATACATATATGTACATACATATGTACATACATATGTGTTACTTATAAGTAATAACTGCCAAAAAAAGTGTACAAGCAAAAAAAAAAACTTAATTTTAAGACTCATTAATTAAAGACAATGTCAGCAACATAACGCACATAAATTTCCATGTTCAACAAAAATGTTGACATTAATTAATACGCGTGTATATTACAATATTAATCTTTATTTTTCTTTTCTCTTTAAGAAAAAAAAAAAAAACAAAGTAAACAAAATCATTTTTCCGCAATAAAAATCCCCCTATGAAAATGAAGATTTAAACATGGATGTGTGTGTGTGTTCGAACATTTAATACAAAATAAACTTTGGGGAAGGAAATAATTCTTTAATGGACTAAATAAGGAAAATACACAAGAAACTAAAGAAAATATATGTGTATATGTGTATGAATTTATTTGCCAGCTCGGGAATGAAAGATATGGAGACTTTAGTAATGATCTCCATATTTATCAGACGGATCAATATGGCATCCCTAATTCTATAACAAATAGTATACCAAAACACCAACACTTGTCAATGCTGGGCAACATTGTATGTCTGTTATAGGAAATGTGAAACATACAGCTGCCGTAACTGTTAGATATGATTTTGTTAATGAGAGTCAAGAGATAACAGTTATGTTTTGATTTTTATATTTTTGAGTATAAATAACTGTTATTTTATGATTTTTAATTTATTTAAATCAGAAACTGATTTATATTTTTTCGAGCAGAAATAATTATTATTTTCGGATTTTTATTTTTGCTCAGAAAAATGAAAATCTGAAAATTACAATTATTTCTGCTTAAAAAATAACAAACAATAATTTTAAAATCATTCTCGTTTTGAAAAATCTATTTGAAAACAATTAAAATAGTATGATTGCCCATGTTGTCCGATGTTTTCTTGTACTAGATTTTTTCTTTAAAAATTCAAGAATAATTAATATTTTCGATCCATGGAAACATCATATCGGCAGCTGAAATAAAAAAACGCTTTACTAACAAAAAATTAAAAATCGCATTATTATTTAATTATTACCTTTACCATAAAAATCAGCTGAATAAAAAAAAACTTTACTTCAGTCACTTGAATAATTTTGTTTAGTTTTTAGCTCTCCTATAAAATTTAAAAAATTAAGTTACTTTATTTTGCATTTCAGCTAACGATATAAAACTTAATATTTGTATGGTAATATCCAACAAACTATAATTGGTATTTGGCTAATTCAGAAAACAAAATTTGCTAGCCTAGAAATGTCAGCTGGTAGATACGAGCGAGTACTGTAACTGTGGTTGAACAACTTTATTGTTTATGGGAAAGAAAATACAAGCTAATGAAGATGTTAGCCGACGTCATGATTTTCTCCCTCCCTCCCTCCCACAAACTTAAAAGTCGCTCGACAAGAGTTGAAGTCTGTCAAACAGTGTTTTGCTAAGCCGTCGGCTTAATATAAATAGCGCCGTTATTTAAAATTTATTAGAAGTGTTGGAAGTTTTTATTGCATTTCTGATAATATTTTATTCCCTTTTAAGTATTTTCCTGTATTTTTTACCCTTCTTGGCAGCCATATTAAACAAATTATATTTTTATAGTTAAAATTTCCATAGTGCTTGTGTAATATTTTATGTAACATAAATTAGTTGTTTTATTTTTATGGCCCACTATAATATTTAGAGAAAAATGTCATAAACGTTTTGTGTGTATGTGTGTGTTTGTGTCGTCCCCTCCCGAATCTAAACACATTAATGTCATAATGACAATAGTTGATTTATATTTTAACTCAAAATCTTTTTTAAGTACAAACATTTTTTTTAGCCACACACCATTAAAATACGGAGCATATTACATTGCAGTCAAAGTAATAAAGAATTTTAATGGCTTTTTAATAGTTAAATGAAGTGAGTGAGGTGAAGGTATTTTAATTTGATACTATTTTGCTGCGCTAACAAGTAACACAAAGTCATTAAAAATTTATTATTAAATTATCTTAATAAAAAGCATTTTAATGTTGCAAACCCTAAAAACCGTGTCATTTTATTTTTATTCTCTTAACCCTCTAAGGCAATGTTATTTATCTGAGTGTGTGTGTGTATCTGGGTGTACGTTAAAACATGTGTCAAAATACAGTGTTATTATGTCCAAAGGGGTGTGTTTAGTTTTTTTTTTGGGAGTTCGGAAAACACTTGTCATCCTTAGTGGTGTTTTTATTTTCAAGAAAATTTTGCACACATGCTGCTTTTGAAAGCAGAGAGTGAGAGAGTTTTTAAAATTGAATTTCCTTGACAATTATAATCTTTTTGGCTAAAAAAAAAACAATTGTTGTTGTTTTTGTTTTCCTCCTTTTCGCCACATAAAAGGACAATGATTGTGCATTGTAAGTAACAAAAGTAGTTCTTGCTACACAGGGTTGGTTATTAAGGGATTTTGATGAATGACATAGCATTTAAATAAGGGGTTTCCTTTTTGTTTGCAACTAAACTTTTTGCCAGAAATTACTGTCATAGAGGACTTAAAGTCTAGAAATTGCAAATGTGTCTGTGTGCCTGTGTGTGTGTGTGATTGTGTGTATATATTCATTGTGGTCTCTTTGATTAGAAGTGAAAAAGGATTTACGAAAAGAAATTCAATAAACCAAAATTTTTTGCTTGAATAAAGGCAACTATTTTAATTAAACTGAACTTGAAGAAAGTAAATATTATATCAAATATATATTTATGAGTGTTAGCAATGGGAAAGAAATAAAAAAATAATTAAAATCAGTTTGCTCTTAGCAACACTGTATAACAAAAATTAAATTCAGTAAATTTGGTTTTTTTACTCGTACACAAAGGGACACTACATACTCGTATTTATGTAATACTATACGAACTTTAGCCTGTAAAGGCTGGGCAAATTTGAGGTTAGGTAGTAAATTGGCTGTCAAATGATGAAATGTCAAGAATTGAGCTGTCATCGTTTGACATTTATTTAGCAAAAAGTTGGTAAATTTTAACCATGGAACGCTACACTCTTGAAAAAAGAATTTTAATTGTGAAATTTGTGAATTTAAATTTAAATGGCCGGGTTTACGTGAACAAACCACAGACAACTGACGCTCTGAAAGATGAAATTCAGCGCTGCATTGACGAGATAAGCGAAGCTTTGTTGCAAAATATGGTTCAAAATTTTGTGAAAAGACTTCTAGATGTCTGCCGACGTGCTAGAGGTGGACATTTGCCCGACATCATATTTCATTATTAATTCCCATATTTCTACTTTATATTAGAGGTGGAAAACTATCGATAGCACTATCGATACTATCGATAGTTAATTTTTTATGCCTATCGATGTTTTTATCCTGCAATCGATTAATACTCGAAAACAATCGATATTGTTTAGTCACTATCTATAGTAAATGTTACACCCCTAAAAGCAAAAAATTTAAATAACAAAATAACTGGATGATCTTCAACTGATCTCACTTATTTTGCATACTATTATTATTTATTATTTAAGTTGTGTTATTTATTGAACTGAGAAATAAAGTTCTGCTTTGTTTTGCTGAACTATGTAGTTTAGAAAATATTTTGTTTTGAATTTTTAGTGTAAATAAATACATTATACGAGAACTAAACAAGTTCGATACTATAACGATGGTATCGTCGATATATCGATAGTTTTTCTAACTTTTCATAGTCTTGAATCGTTATATCGATGAAGTTTTTTAAACTATAGTGACACTATCGCTAGTTTTCCACCTCTACTTTACATTGGTATCAATAAAACTGAATTTGTCAAAAAAAAGTGTGTTTTAAGCCAATTTACTTCCTAACCTTAAATTTGTCCACTCTTTATAATCGAATATTTTACCTGATGTTGAATTTTTTTTTTAAATTTTAAGTACCCAGTAAAATTTTTTTCGGTTTTTGGTGATTTTGTTTAGTTGTGCAGTTTTTTTTAGTTTTGGCGTTTTTTTTAGTTTTGGCGATTTTTCGGATTTTTGGCGTTTTTTTTAGTTTAAGCGTTTTTTTAGTTTTGGCGTTTTTGTTTCGTTTTTGGCGATTTATTTTAGTATTTAGTTCCGTTTTTCGTTTTGGTGATTTCTTTCGGTTTTTTAGCGTTTTTCTCGTTTTAGCGTTTTTGAAAATTTCCAGAGTTTGCCTCTTACGATTTCCAAGATACAGCAAGTTGTCAAAAGTTTCGTTTGAGTCTTGCTTAAAAGAGGTTTGAAGTTCCCCCTTCACCTGATCAGGGTTTCATTTTTACAAAATCAAGTAATAAACAAATTGACAAGTGGCCTGTTTCAACGCCGATGCCGCGCCGTTGCTTATGGTATTTTTCTTCGTCTTAAATGAGCTCTAAATTTTAAATGTACTTCGTGTAAGTCATGTTTGAAAGTTAAGGAAATTTTTTAATTTTTCTTTTCGTTCTCTTATACTCATATAAATCGATTACTTTAACCGCCGAATATTTTCAAAGTCCGGCACCTCCACAGCCCTGCATGAAAATGCTCTGCCGCCGCAAGTCAACGATTAATGTAGGCTTGTTAATTCTGAACAGCTGTTTGCTTTCTATTTAAGTTCTTAATTTTATTTGAGGTGTGATGCTGGGAACACAAATGTCATTTTACGTTAAATAAAATTAAATTAAATTAAAGTCTTTATGCTTGTATTTATAATAATAGTCTGTCAATTTCCTTTCAAATTCTGACAGCAATCAGATTTCATAACAACCCTGATTAAACATTTATTTTAATTTATCCTGTTTATTTTCTGCTTTTATTTTTAATTTTTTTGAAGTGTATATAAAATGTCACATTAATTCGTTATTTTTTCACAAACTTCAAAACTGTAATTTAAATTGTTTTCTTTCAACATTTTTATTGAATTATATATTCAATAATTAAATAAATACTTAATTTATTCAAACGTGATATTCTGATCTTTTAAATCATATTAAATGTGTTAAGTATTTTATATTTTTTTGGTTTAAATACTTTAGAATATTTTTTTTTGTTGAAACATACATAAATCTCATTTAAATTTGTTTGCAAAACTTTTTCGCCTGCTGTGTGCTGTGTGCGTTTAATTTTTTGTCTAAATATTTATTGATTTTATTTATTGTTTATTTAAAAATACATATAAATTTATTGCAAATTCAATTTAAATCTTCTTCCATGTAAATATTGTTTTATTTGTTGATTTATGGTAAATTTATTACTTACTCGCAGTTTATAATTCAGTGGGTGGCCAAAATTTAATTTAAGTGGTTTATTGATACATTTACTACTCCTACAAGAGATTTTATTTTTTTGGAAATCAATTTTAACACATTATTTGTTAATCATCAGCGTAGTCAGTAGCGTATTTTTTTTTGTGTTACAGTGTTAGTTGAAAAAAATCAAGTGTCTAATTTTGCGAAGTGGGTTCTATAATGTATGATGGTTTAAATTAATTGAAATAAATATACCTGTCATATGCGGCAGAGCATTATAAATATGTATGTACCTAGAATATCGAACTAAAGGACTTATTAGAACATCAGTTGTCGGGTCTTCATATGACATTAAATCGCACCATGAGAGCTTATGATCATGAGAGAGATCATCAGCAATCTCCCTCCACTTGCACACAAATCAAAATTTTTAATTCATTTGTAAAATTGTACTCCTTTACACGATTGCGAAACGTGGATCATGGTTTCTAAATCTTACCAACAATTGCCTGAGCACGCTTATTTTCACAATGCGAACGTTGTTCGCCTTGAGTAGAAAATTTATATGAAAAACACAATTTTTTTTGTGATTTTCATACAAATTTTTTAGACGAAGAATTGTTTGGCGCAACAGGATGTCGAATACACAACTCTAGGCACGCAATTATCGAAGCCCAACACTACGAAGACCAACCAAATAGTGATGACACCCGTAATGCAATAGAGTGAAACCCTCAACGCAGCCGAAGAAGAGCATGTTTATACCCATTTTAGACACGGAAAGTTTACTTTGCAAAGTCTTAATTCAGCTGTGTGAAAGACAGAACGAGATAGTATTGCTCCCTCTGTCTTTCACACAGCTGAATTAGTATTTATTATATTATTATAGTATTAGCACACACTTGCCGAAGATACGAGTAAATAGAGTTAGCGGCCGCAAGAATAGGCAGAAGTTAGAAAAAAATTATAAAATAGAAATGATTAAAGAGACTTTATTGAGGTCTTATTATGCTCCTTATAGAAACTAAAGAAACAAATTATGATGATGAAAGTTAACAACCTGTTTCCACAAGTTAGGCAGACGACTTGTTAGTATGAAAATCATTAAAAAAAATTAGTGCTTTTGATATAAATTTTCTACTCAACTCGTCTGTCTGGGTTATGGAAACAGGGGGTAAGTTAAGGCCTGAAGTTGGCTGCAGAACTCAAATTTATGCATTTTCCTAACTAAAATGCATTTATTAATTATGCCACCGCCCTCGTAAAAAATCCAATATTTATCTAACAGAAAAACGACTTCGTTTCTTGTAAATTTTTTTTTTTTTATTTTTTAATTTTTTTAAATAAATTATTTTTTAATTAAACCAATGTATAACATTTTAATTAAAATATCGTGCTGCTGGGGTTCTAATTCAAATAGATTTTTTTATTGAAAATACTTAGTACATATTTTTCTTTAAACTCAGCTATTTTAAATTCATTAGTTGAGTAATTTTTAAGACTTCATTATGTCTGTTTTTATTTTCTTTAATTTTTTTTTTTTTGTTAATTTAAAAATTTTGAAATATATTTCCGTTACAAGTGCCTCAAATGTTGAAACATTTAAATTCAATGAATTTTTGTTTAAACTTTTCTTTAAATTGTTTTTAACGAGCACATTTTTGTCTTATTTTTTCCTTATGTTTCTTTTTTTTTCTCTATCTAGCTTTTCATTTTTTTTTTCTTGTTTGTTCATGTGTTGTTTTCTTTTTTAGGTTTTATTTCCTTTTAGATTTCAAGTACATATTTGAAAGAGTAGCTGACTGCATAGTGGTGTCTGTCTGTTGGCTGAGTTAATGGCTTTTAATGGCATTTTTATATTCTGTGTATGTTTGTGTATATGTGTGTGTTTATGTGTGTGTAGTGAAAAAGTCTGCATATGTGCGTTCAAATGATATGACCACTTATGTTATGGTTTGATAATTTCTAGTCCAGGGAAAGGAAATCAATGTTTTGATTGTTTATTTTTTTTTTGTTGCTATTTTATTTTTTCTTAGCACAAATATTGATATTTGTTTTAACGAAACAAGAATAACAACGGCAATAAACGCTTTTAAGGAAAATAAATATTTGTATTAGCAGTGTGGTACAAAATTTTGCAATTGATAGAAAATTTCGTAAAGATTAGTGAAATAATAAAAATAACATTAATCCAAATCAAAATAAGAGTAAATATTTTGTAGGAAAATATCGATCAATATGCTCCTTCAACGCAACAGAGGCATAACTCAAAATATCTAAAAAAGTAAGTTTTAAGTTTTCAATTTACATAAAAATGGAACTTTTGAGTTAAGGCTCAATCAGACGTGACATAACGATAGCCATAGAAAACAGCTGTTCGAACCAAACTAATGGGCAACACTGTATTTGATTATAGGTGACTCGCCATAACGCCATAACTTTCACCATAGAAACCAATTGAATTTTGGTTTGGTTATGGGTATGGCATTATATGAATGTCACGTCTAATTTAAGCTTTAGTGATGCAGAATTAATCCTCATATCGTCGTTCTTCATATTGTGTAAAAGTATCTTATTTAATCAATTCTCGAGAAAAATAAAATTTTCTTTTTACATTAAGTTGTGAGTAAATTGAAAACTTCAAACTCGCTTTCGTTTCGTTTGAGTAAATAACCAATATGTACAATTCGAGAGGTGCATGTGAAAGCCTTTATATGAAATTTCAGATGAAATCTGTGGCCATAAGGAAAAAGTGCTTAAGTCATATTTGACTGTTTTGCAGCAGAGCACTTTTAAGAGTTCAAGTCGATTTCCAAAAATTTAGTTCTTTAACAGTTAAATTAGGAAATTCTCTGTTAATTTTAATTTTTTTAAGCAAACTTCGTTCTACCCACTGTAAATAATACATACATTCAAGTTGGAATATACCAAAGTAAAACCTAAATTAATCTATTATTCCAAATGAGATTAAAAGTCTAAAAAGGATAAGCCGCAAGTAATTTTTTGCTACAACTTCTTGAAAAATCGCACTAACTAATTAAGATTTACACCAGGGGTACTTTCAAATATATAGATTACGGAGGTACCATTAACTCAAAATCAGCTTATCTCGACTTAAGCGCTTTTTCCTTTTTGCCACAGAAATATGATATAACGAATTTCTTCTGCATTATTTACTCCGAAAACGCACTTTTTGAGATATGTCTATGTTGCAGTAAAGGAGCGAAGGAGGTTAAGATAAGAATTCATATTCGCAACTTTTGAGTTTCCAAAAACAGTATATTCATTGTGTACTGCACTTTCTTTGTGTGATAGAATGTTTGGTAGAATTCTCATTTGGTTCATATTCAAATTAATACAAGTAGGTCGAAGTGAGTAACAGCTTTCTAAGGATCATTACCGGGGCTGGAAGCTAATCCAGTATACATGGATTAAGAGAAACTTTTTGGCTTCGACATTAAACTTAGTTTCTTTCTGTGATTATATAAGTTTAACGATTTTCAGGGTGGCAACATTTTCTTTACAAATGTCATCGTATTATTAAATATTACAAGGACGGGTCTTAAGTCCGTGATTCTTTGACTGAAACTGAGGTTTTTTTAACCATGCCTAAAAAAGTTTTAAATTAAAACATATTTTATGTTGTTCTTGAAAACTGAACCCTGATTTTATAAAAAAACAATAACTACTTGTTTATCTATACACGCGAACTATTTTGCTCTCCACTGTAAACCTAATACCATATACGAGCATACAACACTTATGATCAAAATATTGCACAAGAGTTGTTTAAATACAAAAACTTGGAAAATTCATAAGAACCAATAGGTTTGAATTGATTTAAAAGATTTTTTAATTTAAAAAACTACTTGAAAAAGAATTGACCCAATTAAAAAAAATTAATTTCTCGCTCTCTCTCTCTATCTTGAGTTTTCTTTTACATACTTTGTTAAAGGAATATTTGTAAACACGTTTATTACAATAAATTTTAAAGTCCTGAAAAACTCTTAGAGCACTTGGTAAATTTTTACCAAGTCTTTGACATATTAACTATGATTTTTCAAGAGTTTTTCCCTTGTAAAAGAGATTTACATTATAACTTATTTTAATGAGATAAGTTGTCTGAAACTGTTTTACAGTAGCAAAAAATTAAATTAAATTTTTAAAAATCTTTGAAAGCTTTACAATAGATAGGAATATCATGTGATTTTTTCTCCCTGCTCTTTCCTCCGAAGCATTGTGTATATAACAAAATATTTTAAGCAACAAATTCCCAATTTGTATAATTATTATTTTTTTAATTTGTAAGAAATAAACAAATATGTATAGGGAAATATGTACTCTGGTATGTACATATTTATGTAAGCATGCTTGTGCATATAAAAAAATTATAGATAGAAATAAAAAAGCAATAATCTTTTGTAATAAAAAGCTCTTCATAATCATAAATCAAAAATTGTTTTCTTATCGTCTTTCTTGGGCGAAGAAAAATGATGTGGTCAAATTAAAATCAAAGGAACCGCTTTAAATATTTATGAAAGTTTGTAGTCCATTTTTTTTAAGTACATGCATATTTAATTTCATAGACTATACATACATACATATCGTTGACTTAATATAGAAAGTCCCTAACTAATTTTTCTTTTTTGAAATCGAGATTTTTGCATTTTTCGATACATTATATGTTCTTCTATCGAAATATGCAAAAAACTCGATTAAAAAAAATAAGTTAGGGCCTTTCTATATTAAGGTAACGATATGTACGTACTGTGCATATGTATATCGTTACCTTAATATAGAAAGGCCATAACTCAATATATTTTTTAAATTTAGTTTTTGACATATTTCGATAGAAGAACGTATAATGTATCGAAAAATGCTAAAATATCGATTTCAAAATAAATAATAAGTTAGGGCCTTTCTATATTACATGATATGAACATATGTACTTTTTTATTGCTTTTCAAAACATCATTTAATCATTTTATGACTTACAATAGCAAAAAAAAAGAGATTAAGTGGTAATAATTGAAATGGAAAATATTTTAAGCTCTTGAAAAGCTTTTTTCACTTCTGTAAAATTTAAATATTCACCCCTGTATTCATAAAAAAATAAAATGAATTTGAAATCCATTTTAGGAAAATTTTGTTTGAAAAATTTTAAATAAAATACATTTAAAATGTGTAAGAAAAGAAACAGTAGAATTTCTGCTTGATTTAGGACAGAAAACAAGACAATAAATGCGAATATGCTAAAAAACCTATTTTTTCTTTTTAAAGTTCAAGAAACTATTTAGCGGTATCATAGCGTGCCATAATTGCGAAAAAAACCTAAGCGACAATTTTCGAACTTAATTTTTTTGACCAAAATCGATTATTCGCAATCGTAAGTAATCCATTTTCGTCAAAAAAACGAAGTCCAAAAAATATGTCGCTTACTCTTTTTTTCCAGTTATGGCTCGATATGATATATATTATAAAATTTATAAATTTATTTACTCCTTGCTAATAAAATTTTCGCTTCCATGAAATTTATTTCCTTCTCTTTTTACGGCCTATAAATTATGGGTAATTTTTAGTTTCGATGGTTAAAATTCCCCTTCCCATACGCAAGATTTCATGCCGTCACCAAATGTGGAAATACAGATTCCCAAAGATTGTGCTTTATTAGCGAAAATCACTATTTGTTGGATATCTGCATCTGCAATAACTTTCTAATGCAAACTTTTTATAACAGCTGACTTTTGAAATATTAAAGTACTTAATTAATAAATAAAGAAGAAGCCAATATTTAAATTAAGCATTAAAGAAGCATTCAACTTTTTACTAATTTTATTAAAATTTTGTTAAATTAATACAATTGTAATTTAAATTTTAACTTTTTATAAATTTTGGCAGTTTTCATTGAACATTTTCAAATTTACATACATAGTTTTACTTTCTGACGGCGGATCTCTTGGCGGCGCGGGAGTCTACTTGTTTTGATTTTATCAACAAAACAGAAAACACAGCTGTTTTAGCGTTACAAACCGGGGTTCATAACGGTTATCAGTTTCATTTTAAAAATTACTTTTTAATCATTATTTATTGATTTTTAATTATTCCTCAGAAAATAAAATAACTTTTAGTTTTTTTTGCTTAAAAAACAGTTAATTTTTGATTATTATTTTTTTTTGGAAAAAAATTCAACAAACTTCTGAATTTGTTGCAACCAATTTTGATAAGCAAAATTCCAACCAAGCATTAAAAACAAGAAGTTGTTGAAAAACGTGTCATTTATCCATCATCATAAAAGTTTACTCAACAACTTTTTCTTTGATTCTTTAAATTTCTTTATTCACTGAAACAAAATATACTTGCATATAATTTTTTTATTGAATCGGAGATTTTCTTATTCAAATAAAAACATACTTTTTTCTGTGTATGTGGATCAGTATAAAACATTTCAATTTCATATGATTTGTTGTTATAGTGTGGCAGAATGTAGCATATATCTTGCAATGTTTGCAACACCAAGTTGCAATGAAGATTGATTTCCGCTATTATTTATTTTAGTGAATAATCCAAAACTTTACTCTTTTTTAACTCGTTAGTTTTTTTAGCACATGGGTTAAAGCCAAAATTTTATACAACGTTTTTCCCTTTTCTTATTATATTGCAAACAATTTAATTATTTTAATATAGATTTATATTTTTCTCCTACTCCCTCATATGTACATATATTTGCCATATTGAGAGAAATTTCTTTAAACGGATGTTTCCTTCTTCCTTTGTAATTCCATTAAAATAAAAAAAAGGAAAATTAACATTTAATTTCTACATGTACATATGTATGTATGTAGTCTGTGGGCTTTTAATTTTTATTTTCAAGCCTAACACAAACAATTTATGTAATTTTTGCCAGTATCTTGCCAAATGATAGACATGTGTCATTTTCGTGTTGGTTGCAACATACGTTATTGTTGTCTAGTTGTTACAAGTCATTTAAAGGCGCACATATGTTTCTAAGCACAGTTTGCCAGTAGCATGCAACAAACAAAATAAAAAATAGAGAAATTCTGCTTGGTTACTCATTAGAATTACAAATTTTCTTTTATTAATAAAGAAGCAAGGAAGTAAGGCGACATACACACACACACACACACATTCGCCAATATATTTGCATAAAAGTTTGTTGGCAGAAAAAAAAATAATAATTCCTTGTTTGAAACAGTACAAGTAACAACATACAATTAGATTAAAAAAAATTCGAAGCAAGCAAAATGAAGTTAAAATAATTGTTTAGTACACAGAAAAAATATTTTTTGTAACTAATCACCCCTATCGTGAATATTTTTTACAGCGAAATATTTTCCCTTTTCCCAGAAACGGAAATCTTGAATATATATAACTAGCGATATTTCCCTTTTTTATCCCCCTTGTCCGTGAATAATACTTTTCACGGGGTTTTTCTCACCTTTTCCTTAGAATGTGTATTTCTTTGTTATTAAACTTAAATTTGTTTAATTTTCAATTAATTTTAGAGCCTTACAAATCTTCTTCATTGTTTTACATTCAATGGAGACTGATAGCGGGAAAAATTTATGGGATATTCACAATAGCATTTTTCCTTTAGAGGAGAACACAAATTTCATGGCAACAAAAATTCAATTTACTTTGCTGTTATTTGTTCCTTAAAAATTATGAGATTTAATTTATTTGACTCCATAAAAATACGAACTCTCGGCTAATTAAAACCAAGCATAGTTACAAATAAACTCGAACAAAAATAATTAAACTAACTGAAATTCAACTTGTTATTCACAATAGCGGTGAATATATACACAGTGAAAAAACTTGACAAGAAATTGTTCACCAACTACAGATAATTAATTGAGAAGCTATTTCAATTATGCAAAATTAGGTATCGTTTGTAGTTTTCGCGAATACTTACGATGTGTCTTGATTTTTTAGGAAAATTAAATTCATGTCACGAGGTATTATACAAATTATATTGATTTAAAATTTAGAAAAATAAAAAAAGAACATACGAAAAATCAGATTTACTTAACATCATGAACATGACTTTGGAATCCCTGAATATGTATAAATAAATTCAGTAAAGTGCGAATGTGACTCGCACACGAAGGGTTCCGTACGGACACTACATACATATGCAATACTATACGAACTTTAGCTTTTATAATAAAATATCTTTCCTGGGGCTCGTTTCTCAAAGCTAAAAATTACAAATCTACAAGTAAAATACACACAAAACAACAACACTACTACCAATTTTATTGTTGTTTTGTGTGTATTTTATTTGTAGATTTGTAGTTTGATGTAGACCAAGGCGAATTCATAACAGGTGACCCTAACAGTCCTGATGATTATCAGGTGTTCGAAGACTGCTTAAACCCCAACTGTCAAAATCTCTTCTTCTATCTAATGTTTGTTTACATTTAAAGTGAAAAAAAATTATATCGTTCTTTATGTTTAAAAAATATATTTTAAAGTAAAAAGAATTATATTGTATGAATACTTATCACAATGGAACCAATTGGATCTCCGAGTGGGGGTGCGGTATAGCACCACCCTTCTTAACCTATGCATTCTCAATTAACTCTTGCAAAATGATTAATTGCATTAGTTTATTGATGATTTTAAAAAAATTTTATCTAATACAAAATATTTCTACCAATGTGTCTCGCCTATAATGCATGATATTCTTTGGTACAGAATCTTGCACGGATTTTCGCACAATATAGAAATAAGATTTTATCAAACGTTCTGCATTACTTGAGGCAAAGAGTATTTGCTCGTTCCATCATGTCAGCTTTTAGTTGACTAGACATGTTTATGAAAATCTGGATGTGTAGTATTTATATACAAAGCCCAATTCAATGGCTCCCAAATTCTCTACCATGAAATTGGTGGCTGGTAAACGACGATGCAATAGCGTTTTCACCACATCAAAATTTTTTTGTGGGGTTAAGACAACTTTTGCCGGGCCCAGCTAGTACTAGCTGACTTCTTATATACATATGTATGTATGTATGTATAAATAAGACGGACGTTTATTTGTTGTACACTTTTAAGTAACTGTCCATTTTTGTGAACAATTTCATGCATTTAAGCATAATATTGTGTTTACAGCCATGATGAGCCAGTAAAACACATTTTATACCACTGATTTCGCGTCCAAAAAACCATCGGAGGGACTGCAATAAGGCAGCAAGTAAGGTTTCTTTACGTTGTCAAAAAATATCAAGATCATCTAACCTGAACCGTCATTCAACATTTTAATTACATTTCTTTTACAAATATTGTTTTCTGTGTTGTTGATGATAGATGCACATGGATAGTAAAATATGTTTTTATAAATGTGAATGTATTGGTATTTGAGTCAACTGTTTTTGACAGATGGGGTTTTTTGAAACCAGACGAATTGCATGTTGTTTTTATTATTGTTGTATTTTTTTAGCGATAAGGCCACCTGTTATGAATTCGCCTTAATGTAGACATTAAAAAAATTAAGTACCCGGTAAACTTTTTTCGGTTTTAGGCGATTTTTCTATTTGGCGCTTTTTACGCTCTTGGGATTTTTTTCATTTTGCCGATTTTTTTTTTTGGTTTTTGGCGATTTATTTTAGTTTTAGAGATTTTTTTTTATAGTTTGGCGATTTTTTTCGTTTTGGCGATTTTTCTTCGGTTTTTGGCGATTTTTATAGTTTTGGCGATAGTTTTTGCTTTTGGGATTTTTTCTTTATTTTAGAATCAGAAGGATTAACTTTGTTGGCAATTGGCAACTATGTTATATAATATTGTCTTTTTGTCCCTCTCATTATGGAAATAAAAAATAACATTCTAAAAAGGCTCCACATTTTAATTACTGCCATTTAAAAATGGCTTTGTGTCTAACAAATAGTTTCTAACAATAAAATTATATTAACTAAGGTCGTAATGTTTTCTTAAACATGCTTTTTATATTTAGTTTTTGGTTTTTTTTATTACCTGGCTTTTTTACGACTGTTTAATGTTATTAACAACTAACATGTCACTTACTCAAAGTGAGAAGTAACAACGAAACGCACACCAACATTTAGAAAAAGCACACAGATACACAAATACATGCATACGGCTTTTATATTTGTAAAAAAGTATTAAAACGGTTGTATATATTATACATATTTTTATAGGCTTAAATTGCAAAAAAAAAAGAGGGAAAAAGATAGACCATGGTAGTAAAATAATTATTGGTCTGGTGAATTATAGAATAGTAATAAAAAACTATATTTTTTTTACAGCAGAGAAGTTGTTATTTTTCAGCATTTTGTTTTTAAAGCATCAGGGCCAGAAAAAATCTTGCGGTTGTTATACATATTTGCATGTTGCAAGTACATACTATGGTATTAAATTTAAAAAAAATATAAATATAAAAAAAATAAACTTTAAAAAGAATAAAAGAAAAAAAATCCATTTGAATGCACAAAATAACCACACATACTATTTTAATTTTAAACAAGTTCATTGATTGCTGATGATGGGTGAAACAAGTAAATTACTTGGCAGGCCTTAATTTTGTTTTATTTTTTTTATTTTTTTTTTACTCGAACTGTAAAACAACTTTAAATTACTACAACAACTACTTCCCTATACAAGTCTGTATTATTCTCTTTTTCTTTCTTTTTTTTTGTATGCAGTTAATACACTGAGAGAAAATTTCGTGTGTACCCAGCAAAAATTACTGTTTCCCAGAAACATTTTTGTAAGGGAGACAGACAATGGATGAATAAGGCATTTTTTTTTTTGTTCGAGATGAGGCAGCCAGAAGCAATAAAATTAGCTCCCCCAAAAGCCATGAATTTATTGTCCTACTAAAGTGCTTCACAGCAGTAATAATATATAAGTAGTTTTCGTGTACTCAGATACAAAAGCTTCCAAATCAGAATTTTTTTATTGTATATACATATATACTCGTACATAATTTATTTTTTCTCAAGTATGCATTACTCCTTTAAAAGTTAAATTCATTAAAAAGCGGCCTTTGGTAATTTTCGCCCTTAAAACATGACTACGCTTCGATCGATCGTTTGTATGGCGACGACGTTTATATTGTGTTTTCATATTGCTGCTTTCGAGCTGATACTAAATTTAGTGCCCACATTTGTCTCGAAGCTAAAATTATATCAAGCAACTAAAATGCATACAAAACACATGCTGCTCACTAAAATAACAACATCAGCAAAACAACTTTTTTTTATACGATTCTTTTTCCACATAAAAAAAAACTGAAAATTACATGCTAAAAAAATAGTTTTGCTGCAGCATGTGCTGTTGAAATGTACTAACTACTCGTATAACATATTCTTTGTTAGGGGTAGAAGTTGGACCGAAGGAAGTTCAGTATGTGAAATGTTTCGTTCTGAAATTTTCTTTAGTTCTCTTTTAAACATTAATTTTCCTCTACACATGGAAATTTTTTTACTGAAGCTCTTTTCTTTTAATGTTTACTTTGCCATTATTTTTTTTTTTTTAGCCGACTTCAAAAAAAGAAGGAGATTATCCATTCGTGTCTAATTTTTTTGTGGAGGTGTTTTTTCATAACTCGGGGCATATTATACCGACTTTAAAAATTATTTTATTGTCTGAGAGGGTATAGTTTCCCATTGGTTCCATTGTGAAAAAATGGGCGGGACACGCCCTCAACTTTTTTTATTTGATTTTATGATATTCTACTTATTTTTGTTGCTGCGAAACCTAGCAACACCTTTGGTTCTTGTAGTTGCACAATTTTAGATTTGATAAAATGGGCGGGGCTAATTTTAATTGAAAAAGGCAATAAATGTGACATTATTTTCTAGAAAAGAAAACGCCATTACAAATAATCAGCCTAGTTATTAATTTTCCCGGGTAGTTTTTTCTCTACCCTATCATTTGTTCCCGGGAAAAAATACTCCTATTATAAATAGCCAGAGCATATACAAATACGGGAGAGAGAAAATTTGGATCAGCTGTTTAATGTTTACATTTTATTTTGCACTAACGCAAGAGTTCAGTAATATAAATTGTATAAACATTTTATATTTTCATTGCCAATAAGATTTTGTATGTTAATATAAATATCTGTTAATGGCAATTTCTTGCCAAACGTGGCGCTTTTTTAACTGATTTGGCGTCTAAATATTTGATTTGGGACAAAACGATTTTTCTTCCGATAAATAAATTTTTTGAACTTCAAAATTTTTGTTTGTTGAAGGAGTAGTTTCAAAAATAAATCCTACCAAAACTCGCCTGCAAGAAATTAAAACAATTTGATTTTAACGATTTTTCTTGTATTAATTATGAGTGAGAAAAATTTACAAGAAATACTTTTTGGCGATTTTATTTCTATTTTTAGCGCTTTTCTGCTAAACTTTTATACGATTATTTTATGATCGATTGTTGGTTTGCGGCACAGTGTATTCCAAATACATTATATCTGCAGCAAACCAATAACCAACCGATGATATATTAAGAAGAACTACATAAAATTGATTTTACGGCTCTTGGCGATTTTTAAAATCAATTCGGTGATATAGGACCCAAAAAGTCTGACAACCCTGGAAAAAATGTGAATTATGAACTCTGATACTTGTTTGATTTAATTGTAACTAAATTATTTCAGGATTTTTAGAAAATTATTTTTTTTTTCAATACAAGTTTTATTTTCAAGTATTTTATTCACAACAATACATATCATAATAGTGCTCAATTTACTTTTCCTCCTATCTAATAATTTTGCTCATATACCAAGCATGTAAAATCATTTGCTTTTTTATTTATTCATTTGAAGACTACGTACTAGGGAACAAAGAACAGAATATAAAACAGACAAAATGAGTATGAAAAAAAACCTCAACTGCATCAGTTAAAAAATAAAATACTCAAAAAATTATAGAGCCTTTGATTTGCTGTTAAAACGCCCATTTTGCCTTGGGTTAATTTAGAGAAACGAAAACTACAATATTATGAAGGCACAGGAATTCAATATCAGTCTGTATTTTATTTATTTTTTAATATAAATATATACATACATATTTATTATCCACTGTCCATAATTCTAATATTATTTTAAATACCTGTGGGACATTTAAACTCCACCCTTTTAAGGGGTTTGTGGCACAAATGCATATCGCATGAAATTAATATAAGAAATTAATATTTCAAACACATTATTATATTAACAAGTGTCAACACGTTCAGCTTAAATCACAAAAAATATGAGTCTTTTTACCATAAAAATATTATTTTGTGTCGATTTGAAGGCAAAAAGTTGAATTTTAATTAACAATTCCAGGCATACATTATTACAAAAATAAAACATATACATACATACACATACATACATATGTACATGTAATATGTATGTGCATTTGTTTGTATGCAAATAAAAGTTTTATGTAATTGTTAAATATTTAAGAACTTTAAAGTTTCGAGTTTTCCTAGAAATAAGGAAAAATTAACTGAATTTAATTAAAGAGGCGCCAAGCCTTCCAAATTTTCCTATAAATAATTTAAAAAATTTACAAATACAGTCAATTTCATAAAATAACTGTTTTTTTGTAAAGCTTTTAATAAAAACTTTATTTGCTTATTAGATGATAAAACTTAAACGTTTCTGCTTGTAGTTTTTTTTTTTTGTTTTTTTAGTTTTTGTACTTTGTATTATTGAAATATTTTATAACTTATAAATAATAGTTTCAGTATATTTATTTTTTTTTAATTACCATTTTTTCCATTGTTTATTGTTGCCTTATAATTTTATTATTGCAAGCTGTCCAATGAAATCTACTTCAGCAAATATTTTGTTGCAATTTTAATCACATAAAGAAAGAGCTGTAAAGATAAAATTGTTTAAGAAATATGATTAAAATAAATATTTGCAAAAGAATTATACAAACAGTAAATAAAAAACAGAAAACTCAAAATTAATTAATATTTAATCTTATAAACAAATATTTAAATTTTCTTTAAATGAAATATATATGTATGTATATAACAACCCCAACTAACTGAAGAATAGAGAATTTAACAATATGTAGTTTAATAATTATTGTAACTGCTTCATCGCAAAATTGTTGTGGTATTTTGTAAAACAATTATTTTCAACAATTTAACAAATTAATACACCTTGAGCTTTATTACAGAAAAGGAAACAAAGTTTCATAGTGTTAGTGTTAATGCAAACAAATTAACTCTCAGAAACCCTGCATACACACACACATACATACTCATGCTCTAACATTCAATAACATCTCTGTAAAATTTACAGTGTAAATCCTTAGCAAAAAGAAGAAGAAGATGTAGGTATAATAGTAGATTACAGCAAAAAAAAATACGGTTGTGTTGTAAGAAAACCATTTGGCATTTTTTTTCTTTGGTTGCTTTTCTTTTGTTTATATTTTCGAAAAAAATTTTATTGAATTGAGGGGGTGGGCGGGGGGTACACCATGAAGCCGAAGCAAAAAGATTTAACTTTTCTTTAAGGGTGAGGAGAGATTAATTGATGAAGTAAATGAAACAGATTTTATTTGGCTTTCTTCACGATTTCTAGCATTAAAAAAGCTATTTAGAATGTTGTTGCATTTTAGTCAGAGCTGGCAAATAGGGTGTTCTAAAATTTTGTAAATTTTTATATGTAGCTGTATTATATTTTTATTTATTTATTAATTTATTAGACAATGCAAATGCAATTATATTACACATATACATACATACACGCATATGTACATATATACACATATACTTATTTTGACGGCCATAGTAAAAAAACGATGACCAGTTTTACCAGTTTTGGTACGAATCTAACACATGACCGGTGAGGGAAAAAGTTTACTTTACTACAGTGCTGGCCACCGTAGTATTCATTTGTATAAAAAGTCGTAAATAGCTTCATGCTGGTGATATATGTACAATAAGCTGCATAAAGCTTTCTTGAAAAATAAATAATGATGGGTCCTTATTGTGTAAAACGCAACGCTAACTAAGCGTCGACAAATTTTGTATGTTTTTTGTTATTGTAATTTAAATTTTTTTCCATATAATATCTATCAACGCTAAGCTTGACATTTTATAAAATAAGGCCCATAGTATTTTGCTTTTGTTTGTGCGTTATCACAGGTCCGTAAATTTATTGTAATTATTTTTATATGAGTTAAAGAGGAAGGAGCCAGAGAAGTCTTAAAAGTATGTGCGCGTATTATTTTTAATGTCGCAGCAAGCAATTTAATTTCTTGCAGATTGACTGCCTGAATTATGAGATTGAGAAGAGTTAAACTGCACGATTTAATTAACTTTTTCCTAATTTGTTGTTTTTTGTTTATTTGTTTATAATCCAATTCTATGGTAGCTTAAAGCATATACATAGGAAAGCTGCCACTGTAAATAAAAATCTAACTTAACTCATTCCAAAAAGCAGGGAAAAGGAAATTTTGCCAAAAGGAGTATTAATAATAAACAGAGAAGTCAAGTTTTCCATGTATTGTATATATGTACATATGTACATAAAATAGGTTGCCATATTTTTGATATACAAGTGGAGCATAAAATTACGTTAGGATGGCGATGATCACAACCTGAACATAAATATAGTTAACACCATTTGCTCCTTATTTACATTATTCGTTTGATATCTGAAATGCATTTTTACAATAGTTTGTCTGTTTTTGTGATAATTTTTATGATAACTCATTCAATCGGTGGTTTTTGACACAAAATTATAATAAGAAAATAGGTACCTATAATTATTTTAAATCGGCTTGATAGGTTTTGTCAAAATCGATCGATTGAATGAGTTCGACCCAAGTCTAGAAATATGGCAACCTTTTGTAATTTTAGTCACAGGTTAAGTTCAAATGTAAGTATGTATGTATTTATGTGCATACATATGTATGTGTGCTTGAATGTAATGTAAATGCTAGAAAAGAAAAATACTGTTTGAGTGGGTGGTTCAAGTTGTTTGTATGCAAAGTCATCTCTCATCTGACTAAAGGTTTTCTTTACCGTTACAATGAAGAAGAGTACATAAGAGCTAAGAGGAGGAAGGTGTTGTGTCAATGTTAGTCAAACTTACTAATAAAGAGATAAGAAGTAAACAAAACAAAAACAACAATAACAAAAAATAACTCATTGTTGCTGTTGTTTGTTGTTGTTTTGTTTCTTTTGATTTCTTATTGTTGTTGTATCATTCATTATAATTTCTAACTGCTGTTGTTTGTTGTATTTAAGGCGGCATTTTTACTTTTGATTTATTTCTTCATGTAGTCGTTTTTGTCGTTGTTGTTTTTTATTTTCTTTTAATATTCTTTCTATCATTTAATTTTATAGACAATGTAATGTTTTACGCTTTTAGAGAACTGAATGAACGAGTGAGTAGAAATGTATGGGGGCAGCAAACGTTTGTAATGAAAAAAATTAGAAAAAAAACTAAATACAAATCGCTCATTTACTAAAAGAATGTAATAACTCAAAAAATGGAATTGATCCATATCTATTGTTTTATATTGTGTAAAAATTGCATACAAATATATTTTATACTTACTCAACTCCTGTAAGAAAAATTTAATTTTATGTTTCTATGTGTTAAATTTAAAATTATTTTCTGGAAAAAATAAAAATAAATAAATAAAATAATAACAAAAATTAAAAATTTTCAAAACCCCCGATATATCTAGAAAAGATGTGAAATCTTCTAAACGGCTGGACCGATTTTCTTCAAACATGGTTAAGAACCATCTTGGACAAGTCACCTTTCAAACAGAGAAAACTAAATCAAAATCGGTCCATCCGTTTGGGCTGTACGTGGACACGGACAGACACACAGATACACAGCACTACAAACTTATAACACCCCTTTTTTGATCGGGGGTTAAAAATAAGAATAAAAAAATTAGCGCTATGTAAAGTACAAATGATTGTATTATTTATCATTTATTTAAACAGCGTCATACTAAAAAAAGAAACTAGTTTGCCAGAAAACGATTTTAAATTTTTCAATTTACACACAACTTAATGCAAAAATGGAAATTTTATTTTTCTCTCAAGAATTGAGTAAACAAGATATTTGTATGAAATTTTCACACAATATGAAGAACGAGAATTAATCCTCATTATGCATAATTTTCTCCAATATTCAGTAATTTTTGAGTTGTGATGTTGTTTGAGTAAATGAGCGATATGTACATACTTAAGTACATATTTATAAAGATAACTGCAATATATTTTTTGATTTGCGATTAATTAAACAGAACTGCGATATGTAGGTATAGCAAGTAACAAATTGGCTTTTTAAGAGGGGAAAGAAGAGAGATTAAATTTTAAAGTAAACAGAAAAAAAAATTTAAAAATGTTATTAAAACGTAAAGTTTTGTGTTATAATTAAAAACGGCAAATATGTACATATGTATGTAAGTATGTATGTAGGTTAGGGATGCCAAACAGGAAATCCCGAACCCGAAAATCCCGGGATTTTCGGGATCTCGGAATTTTCGGGATCCCGGGATTTTTCGGGATCACGGGATTTTCGAGATTTCGGGATCGAATTTTTTTTGTAAAATAAATTATATTTTTAAATAAATATTACTTTAATAACAATTTAATGCATTTTAAAAGGTTTTATGTTCATAATTTATCATTCCACAATTGTCTTTAAAGTGAACAATTTTCTAATACGAGTACGAAATAAAAATCAAAAGAATTTTTTTCATCTATTTTTAAGTTGATTATTCACATTACAAAATCCCGAATCCCGGGATTTCCAAAAATCAATCCCGATTGGCATCCCTAATGTAGGTACAGTGTGCCTTGTAGTTAAACAATTTAATTTATCTGATTCTTTTAAGTTAAATTAAAAACCAAAAAAATATCTGTTACTTTTGAAGTGAAGTACATATGTAAATAATTGAGAATTCTGTATAACTTCGTTAATTTTCCAAAAATATGTTTCTTTTATTTTTATTCTTAAGTAAAATTCTAGAGAAATATTCGTCAGTTTTGCAGCTTATATTTTAGTAATAAATAATTTTGTCGGTTAAAAAATGTACTCTATGAGGTTTCAAATACATATTATGTATGTACATATATTTCTGAAGAATTTTTCAAATTTTATTATTTATTACTTGAAAAAATCGAATTGTGGTTGCGACTGTTTAACCAACAAAAAGCCATAAATTATCTACAAATTAATTTGAAAACCATCTGCGGGTGCTTAATTAGCCATTTGTGTTTGTTAAAATATTTATTTTTAAAAATGAATTTTTCCCCGTTCAGGTTGGCTGAAAACTTTACTAATATCACATTTAAAAAAATGTCAAGAAACAGAGAGAAGAGTTAAACAGGTTGTTGTTTGTTGAAAGATACATATACCTACATACATACATATTATTCTGAAAAATTTTATAGTAGACAAGTTGAAATAATAATAACAAAAAAAAAACTGAAATAAATTATTTCTTTATTTTGTATCTTGAAGGTTTATTTTGTCTGGGGTGTTTTTAAATAAAATTCTTTGAACTCACTTCAAAGTTTGTTGTCTTTGTTTCTTTCATAAAAGGTATTTTCGAAATATACCCATTAATTTTATAAGATTTTTTTTTAAGTTTGACAATTTATTGTTTCTCTTTTTAACACAATGAAGAATTTTTAAAGTTTTATTTTGAAATGTAATAATTTAAAGAATTATGGTTTAATATATGTGTTTTGTTAATTAATATTAATGTTTTTGTGTATAATCTATCATGTTTGTTTAAAAATGACAATAAATTAGTTGACAAGTGAAGGAAAACCTCAACAAAATCTTACAATTTAGTAAGCAATTAAATTATTTATGACTACAACATGTTTCAAATTTAAAAACTAATGGACTTGAAAAAGTTTTAATTTGTTTTATAGGTTTTTTTTTGTTCAAGTTTTGCTTTTAATTGCTAAATAAAACAAATATTTTGTTTATGAAGAAGTTTATGTAATTCAAAACAAGATTGTATTAATAAAAACCTAAGGCGTTGTCACTTAAAATGAGAATTAACTTCAATAAAATGTTCGCCCAGAATACACAATTAAAAAAATTAATATTTTATGCTTATGTACGTTTTTCTTAAACTTTAATTATTACATAAGAAATTTTCTTTCTCTTGATTTAAATAAAATTATTTGTATGGTTATAAACACATGCGAATTACCTTAGCTCCCACAGAAGTAATGAAGGATTTGAGCCACTACGTTACAGCTGGGACAGCAAACTTTTTTCACTCTTTGGATTACCAATAAGTTTTTAAAATAGCGATCCAGAAACCTGGGACAACGTGAAGACTTAACCAAGCGCTAGAGATATTGCAAAAACTGCACGTTTTCAACAACGCTGCAGAAAGGGGCGTAAAATTATAAGAAGATTACAGCAGTGCGTTAAGCCGCGATAATGAAGAAAAAATATTGCCCACAATAAAAAGATATATCCAACACATGCCAAAAATAAATTAATGATTTAACAAAGAATTCTCTTTTTGTATGGGGACGGACAGCCTTAATGGTTGAAGATAGATGACAAGTATGTTTAGGGAAAATCTTAGTATTGAAAAAATATTCTAAGGTCGATCATACATTTGACTTCGATAAGTACGCCCTAGGGGCAGTTAGAGCCCTGCGAGTAAATTTTATAAAAATTTCCGCTTTATATGGGAGCCCCCTTAAGGAGTCGAAATAGGGCATAGGTATATTCGGAGGAAATGTTGAAGATAAAAAATTATTGTGGATCGGACTTACATTTTACCCCCCTGGGAGGCACCACAAAAGCGGAACAAGCGGGTTTCTTAAAAATATATTATTTAAAAATTACTTTTTTTGTATGGGGACCACCTTAATGGTTGAAGATAGGCGATAAGTGTGTTCAGAGAAAATCTTCGTATTGAAAAAATACTGGAGTCCCTTTGTAAGGGAGCCCCTTAAGGAGAGGATTTAGGCGGTCGGTGTGTTTAAAAAAGATGTTTGGCGAAGAAAATTAATGGTTCTGCTCATACATTTGACCCTTGTAGCGGTGACCCCGGGAAAGTTATATGTTTTTTGTAATTTTTTTTTTTTGCTTTTACCCTCAACTTTGAACACGATGAAGCGACCTTTGCCCCCATCTGACCACCACCATTTTTTGGCTCAAATATTTTTTCCCGAACCTCACAAAATGAGGGATCCTTGCAAGTCGAAATCTCATTAGTCCTAGTTTACACTATGCAAGTCTTATTGCTAAGCTGATTAGTTTGTTAGGTGAGAGAGACGAGGGGAAAAGAAACGTTTCAGTTCCCCTCGTTTCTCTCTCTCTCTCTCAAACTAACCAGATTAGCAATAAGACTTGCATAGTGTAAACTAGGACTTACTAAGGATTCTAATATAACACTATGCCATAGCTAATGTACATACATATGTATATTAAAAAAATTATACATATGTACATATGTATGTATAAATGAAATAAAGTACATATGTATGTACATTGTATATAACTACTATACATTATTGAATAGTTTTTTTATGTTTTTATAATTATTTTAAGAATTTTTGATAATGTTCGAAAATTCGAACTTAAGTCTAAACATTTTTGTGTGATGGAAATTTATATTTTGGGCATGTTTTTGCAGATCGTAATGTTTTTCATAATATTCGAAAATTCGAAGTAAAGTTCGAAAACATTTTTAAGCCGCCAGGCGGTTTTGTAGATGGTTTATACATCAGAAAATTATAAAAGGAAAATTGTTTATCTAATTTTTTTACCTTTTATATATGTTCAATGAAAGTATTTTTTTAAGCTTAAGGTTAGTTTTATATATCTTTAGTTTTATGTATCGATATTTCGTTTACATATATATTTATATCGCCATATAAATTCAAAAAGGTCTTAACTTACAAAAAGTTCAGAATCGTTTTTTGATTGATTATGATGTAATTATATAAAAATCCATGTACCCACAATATTTTTATCCGAGTATGGTTAAATAATATAAAATTTATTAGCGAAATTCAAAAGACTGCTGAGAACTAAATGCACTTAAACTTACAATGTGTTTTGCTTCTTCTGTAAAATATCTTAACTTACTCCTTTTTAGAATTTATATGACGATATGTATGTATATACATATTATATAAATACATATGTACATTTGTACCGATTTGAAAGAAAAAATTTATTCAAAACAAAGACATCTGGTAACATTCGGTTTCGACCTTAGATTTTATTTGTTTTTTTTTTATACTATTTTTAGTTTTCTTTAAAATATGTTTGAACATTTCTTGCAATTTGCAACATAATGTTTAATTTATGAGTTTTTGACAACATGAAAATTTATTGTTTCCTTAAATGTTTCCATCACCTCTCCTCCCTCTGTCTGTCTTCCTCTTCAAATTAACTACATTCATTGGAGCAATATCATGAATATTGCAAAATCGTTTTTTTTTTCGCTCAAAAGAACAACAACACAAATCAAAAAGCACACACAACTCGCGCAAACAAGAAACATCAAAATTTTAAGAAAAATAAAAAAGAAAAATAAATAAATTTTTTTTAACATAAAACATGATCAAGGCATTATTGCCTGCCGCCACGTTAAAAAACAAACAGAAATTAATTATGTTTCGATACAATAAGTCTTGCTCCGACGTCTCGTGTTGCTGTTTATATGGCTGTATGTTTGATTTCAAATGGAATTTAAAGCATCACATGCAGGCCTCTAATGACGATAATTATTTGTTCATAAACACTATTAAAAGTTAATATATAAATTTTTCGGTTTTTTAGCCGCAACACCAAGCCTATTTATTACGAGTATCTTTACAAAAATCCATGAGTGTGTAGATATGAACCGTGTAAATGCCTGTGTAAGTGTTGGTCTTTGTATCTTGAATTTTTTTTTTCTCTACTCTTTCTTCTTTGAACAACAATATTTGTTTTGACTCTGTGTGTTCCTTAACTCGATTGGGTGTTGTTCGTTGTTGCTGCTATATACATACAGTGAACAAAGAAAAAACTTGTACAGCAAACGCTCCGCTCTTCTAATCAAAATATCTCTGTTGCTTTGTAAGATTTTAAGATAAAACCAAAAGCGATTTCAAGGAAAATTAATCAGCTTTCTATGAAAATCTTTAATTTTATTAACAAATTTATTTTAATGCGAAAAAAATAACCTAAAATATAATAACACTATTTTCCAGAGCAAAAAAAAAACTTGTACACTAACTCTTCTTTCAGGAAGGAGCTATGAAATAAGGAATACACTAAAAATTAGTACTAAATGTGGCCACGTCTAGCATCTAATAGATTATTTTCATAGAATGAACTGGGTTTTTGGTAATTTTGGGAGCTATATGGTCCAATATGCCCTGGAGAGCACTTTTGAGTTAATTTTTACACATAATCTACAGCTCGCGTAATTTTTTGTTCACATACACCCATAGAATTTCATTTGTACTAAGGCCAAGGATCTAGGGAGGATGTGCCTGCAATTTTTTTCCATTGAATGGAAGCCATTCTCTTATTATTGAAGACGAAAGTTTCGGGTATTTAACTCTAACTAATCAATATTCTCCACTTACATTTAATTTGGCAGCTAACTGTGCTAAATTATCTCTTAGTATTTTTAAATAATTCATTTTATTTATTGTACGTTCCATAAAAACCGGATTTCATACACCACTCGATCCCATTGAGCCCCATACTATCATATTACACCCCCCATGCTTCACCGTGTTATTCAGGGTTTTATCACTAATGCTGGAATTCCTCTTCGCCACAAAAATCTACAACGATAACATCCAAATATATTAAATTTGGATTCAGCAGTGTCCCAAAAGTCATCATAGTGATTAATATAATCTTTCTTTGCGTGGCAAAGAAAAGTTCCAGCTTTAACGATAATAACCTGAATAACACGGTGAAGCATGGGGGGTGTAATATGATGGTATGGGGCTCAATGGGATCGAGTGGTGTATGAAATCCGGTTTTTATGGAACGTACAATAAATAAAATGAATTATTTAAAAATACTAAGAGATAATTTAGCACAGTTAGCTGCCAAATTAAATGTAAGTGGAGACTATTGATTAGTTAGAGTTAAATACCCGAAACTTTCGTCTTCAATAATAAGAGAATGGCTTCCATTCAATGGAAAAAAATTGCAGGCACATCCTCCCTAGATCCTTGGCCTTAGTACAAATGAATTTCTATGGGTGTATGTGAACAAAAAATTACGCGAGCTGTAGATTATGTGTAAAAATTAACTCAAAAGTGCTCTCCAGGGCATATTGGACCATATAGCTCCCAAAATTACCAAAAACCCAGTTCATTCTATGAAAATAATCTATTAGATGCTAGACGTGGCCACATTTAGTACTAATTTTTAGTGTATTCCTTATTTCATAGCTCCTTCCTGAAAGAAGAGTTAGTGTACAAGTTTTTTTTTTGCTCTGGAAAATAGTGTTATTATATTTTAGGTTATTTTTTTCGCATTAAAATAAATTTGTTAATAAAATTAAAGATTTTCATAGAAAGCTGATTAATTTTCCTTGAAATCGCTTTTGGTTTTATCTTAAAATCTTACAAAGCAACAGAGATATTTTGATTAGAAGAGCGGAGCGTTTGCTGTACAAGTTTTTTCTTTGTTCACTGTACATATATATGTACATATGTATGTAAGTACGTTCACTGCAATATTCTTTGATTCTTTCAGAAAGTTTCGTGCTTGTTCCAAATAAAACGTTTCTCGTTAAGAAGAAATACCCGTCCGTAGTATTTCAACAGCATTCAATAATACACAGTTCAACAAGATCTGGGACAACAAGAACAGCCAAGTGTAACAAGTACACAAACGTTAAAACAGATATGTGTACATTAATTTACCTTCTTATTTATATGAAATGTAATATATGTACATACATATGTATGTATGTATATGTATATAATATAGCGGCACCACAACCATCAAATAACAACACAAAAGCATTTTAAAGATGAAATGCATTAAATAAAAACTTTGGTAAATTTGGTTATTTAAGGGCAAAGCATAAATAAAAATGAATGGAAAATAAAACTCGAAAAGAAATTAAGGTCATCTTCGAAAATTCCATGTAGGAAAAATAGGTTTAATTATTATTATTTTGTTGCAGTTTTAATGTTTCTCATTAATGTTTTGACAGTTTAGCTTTCGCTTAACTTTTATAGCTATGCTATTTATGTCACGACACAGGAGCTAGGACGTGATTTTCATAACTAAAATAATCGACACTATCTCAGTTATAAATTTATTTTTGTTTCCATTTCTTTGCACTTAAAACCAGAGTACGGAAATAAAGGAAACAAATTGTTTGATTTTGTTTTGTGTCGTTCTTTGAAGTTAGTGAAACAAAAACAATGAGAAGGATTGCTAAATTGTTTGTATTGTTTTTGCACATGAGCACAAACCAGAGAACGCAGCCGATCGGCTGTAAGCCGGCTAACAGCCGCCGCCGGCCGCAAACAATACATTAATTTAATCGAATGCACCTAGAAAAAAAATAATGGGAAATAAATGGAAACATTTTGAAATATTTGACATCGTCTTATAATATAATTTTATTGCAGTGCTATTTAACACATTAAGTTTGTTTTATATAGCTAAGCAGCATAGCTATAACCGGGTGTCCTAAGACACCTCTCTTCTTTTTTTTATTTTAAATTTTTTCAAAGTATTCTTCAAGTTTCATCACAGGTACGAATATTGTAATTTGGCATAAAAGCTATCTCATTCCTTGAGGAATAAATATTTTATTTCAGAATCTGTATCTGAGGGAATGGAACAAGCTAAACTAAATTAAATAAATTTTTAGTTATATTTATGAAAAAAAAAATATAGATTATTTTAACTGATTTTGACTGTTTTTATAAAAATTTAAGTTTTTTTTTTTAAATTTTTACTCTCCAAAATGTCCATTAAAACTTGTTCGAAAATTCGAACACAAAACTTTGTTGAAAATACTGTCAAAATGAATACGAATTTAAATTAAATTTTAAACTATTATTTAAATTTATTAAATTGTTTTTCTCCGGTTTTGTTATTGTTTTAAAATTTGATTTTTGATTTTTTTCTACAAATTTAAGATTTTATTGAATTTCTGCACTTCAAATTGTTCATTAAAATTTTTGTTCGAAAATTCACACCACTTCGAAACCAAAACTTTGGTAAAAAAAATTTTATACATATTTTTATAATTTTTTTTTTAAATCCAGGTAAACTTTGGAAAATTTTTAAAATTAGCTAAACATAATAAAAAAAAAAATTAATCATATAATAAATTTTATTTGTGAATTTTTTTTTGTGTAAAATCTAAACAGTTTAATAAATTTCAGTTTCATGAGCTGGAAATCATGTTGAAAAAATCATCTTTAGGTCAATTTCGAAAATTCGAGTATAAGTTCGAAAATTCGAAAATAGATTTAAAATGCTAGAAATGTTAAAATTTTACTAATTTCAATTAAAAAAATCCAAGTTGGCTTAATCATGTGCGAATATTGGAAAATACAACTGACTTACATAATATAAACAAATTAAAACTGCAATAAATATTATTTGTATTAGATATGTAGTTCTATAAATGGGATTTAATTCATTTTCGAAAATTCGAATATAAGTTCGAATTTTTCGAAATTTAAAATTTTAATACATTTTAATTGAAGGACCTTCTGAAATTGTAAATTTAACTTTTACAGAGCAAGCTGTGTTAAAAAAAAATTGTGTTTATTTAAGTCATACTCGAAAATTCGAACATTAAATTAAAGCTTATTTTTTTTGGTTGAATTTAAAATTTTTTATACATTTTTGTTGTGCGGCGTAGGTACTTTGAAATAAATTTGAATATTAGTTGAAACACTTCTTAACTCCTAAGCGATATTGCAATAATAATAAGCCATTAAGGGCCATTATTACAACTTAAAGTTAGTTAAAAGTAGGATTTTATCGGACGTATAAAAAGTTTTTCATCAGTACAATTTTAGCTTAACCTAACGTGAGTCCGTCCTTAGTGATAAGCAAATGTAATGTATTCTTCCTGGTAAGTTAAATTAAATTTATAATAATGAATAGTGTTTTATACGTTCGACAAAATCCTACTTTTAACTAACTTTAAGTTGTAATAATGGCCCTAAATGTTATAATTAACCAACTTAAATGAATCTTTTTGAAATTAATAATAATTTTCAGAAATGCTTAATAAAAATATTTAATTTTATGTATTTTCTTTTTTTTTCAGCACATACGGAAATGTAAGTACCCACATTTTTTTAATTTTTATTAAAACTTTTTAAATAATTTCTCCATTTTGTTTTCGAAATAACTCGAATTTTTTTCGTTTAAAAAGAGCAAACTTTCTTGTTCTGTATTTGATTTGACTCGTTGTTGCTTGGTGTTTGAAGTTAAGATAATGTATCTTTTATTTTAAGATTTGTTGTTATGTTTGCAGTTGCTCTTTTTTTTTTGCTTAATTTAAATTAATGTTTTAGTTGCTGGGATCTTAAAGATTTTTGGTTTTTGATATTTTGTATTTCAAAAGCGACTTTTTCTTATATCCGAGTAAAACTCATGTTTTGTTGTGTTGCCTTTAGAACGGTTTTAATTAGGCTGACAATTCTTTTTTCTTTTTTTTTTTTTGTTAGTCGTCGCTTTATAAATAAAACAAACTATCTGTGGCTGTGTTTATTTTATTTTCATTTCATTTCTTGAAATTAAAATTATTTTGTTGGCTGGTTCGTTGCATTTTGTTGATGATGAAGTGATTTTTTATTTTTTGTTTTTTTACTTCATTATTTTAAGTTGATTTTTGTAGGGAGACAACGTGACTTTTTGGTAGAAGTTGTAATGATTTTTGTTGAAAATTATAGAGAATTCTTGTGGTTTTCAGTAGTGTTTTTTATTTTTTTACTTCTTTTTGGTTCTTTAGTTGTGATTCGATTTTTATAAGGGGTTAAATACTTTTAGATTGATATCTTTCAAGTTCATTAGTTAAACATGCTATGGCACAGCATGATATATTGGCTGTCTTGTTTTAAAACATTAAATCATTAATGATTTAAGTTTCCTTACGATTTTCCATTTTTATTATTCAACTCCATTGACTTGAAAGAGATTTTTCTTAAAGCCAGAGTGAGATTAAATTTTTCTTGATTTTGTTTTCGGATTGTACGTACGTACGAGAAAGGGCAGATTTTTTCATATATCAAGTGCTGGTAGTACGAAAAAGCTTTCCGATGTCGATGTCGATGACGGTTGTGAAATCGGCATCCGTAACCCCATTCTAAAAGCTGCTACACAGAGAGAAAAAAAACCATACTAAATTCCAGTTTATTCCACTTAATTTTAGTACTAGTCGTGCTGAAAAATTTAAGTATGAACAGCACTAAAATTTACTTAAAACAATCCGAAAACGGGATTACTTTAGAAAACCATTTCTAGAATTTCTTAAAATGAGTATGAAATGCTTAAATCATGTACTCGTCATGTAAGAAAATAATATAAATTAAAAAAAAAAAACGACAAAATGTCTTATTTAAGCGTGGTTACGTGCCGATAATTTTAATACTCGTAGTGTGTGTAAAGTGTGCTTGTTTTAAATATAAAAGTGAATATAATAAAATATATAATTTGTTTTCTGATATGGTGGACCAAATATCTTGAGAAAAAATAATAATTTTTCCATTAAGTTGTGTGTAAATTGTTAACTAACTTGAAACGTATTTTCTGTAAAACTATTTTTTTTTGAGTTATGACGTTCTTCAACTAAATGAGTGATATATGTATGTAAAAACATGTTAAAAGACAGTTTTTAAATGTTTTCAATTAAAAATTAGTCGTACCTTTTTCCAAATATACATGCCTCGTTGGTTCTGATTGTATAGTTATTTTCTTTTGCTCGACTCGCTGTAAGACCGGACTCAGAAAGAAGTTATCGCTCTAGGTGACCAAGAACCCCTAGCTTCTTAATGACATAGTTTCGCTTAGAGCACTGATGGGGTTGCACTTTTGGAGCGGTGGCGATTATAAATGTAATTGGCTTAGAAACGTGGGCTTAAGTTGCGAGCAAAGCATATACATAATTATTCATTGATGACAAAGAAGCAGTAGTGTATTTTTGTTTTATAAAATTTAGACTGTTTTATTTTTGAAATTGTTTAAAATTTGTTTGACATAATTTTTTACATACATACATATCGCTCATTTACTCAAAGAACGTTAGTGATGCAGAATTAATCCTAATATCGTTCTTCATATTGTGTAAGCATTTCATACAAATATTTTCAGGGCAATCATGAATAAAATTCCGCCTAAAATTATTCCCGGGGAACAATTCCAACCAATAGCAAGTAATAGGGAAAACAAAAATTCTAATTGGAAAAGGGAGAAATTTCACGCGGAATTTTATGCATGATTGCCCTGCTTGTTTAGTCAACTCTTGAGAGAAAAATTTAATTTTCTTTTTCCATAAAGTTTTGTGTGTAAATTGAAAACTTTAAACACCGTTTTTGGATTATTTTAAGTACGTATTAGGAATTAAATCAATCCCATTTTTATATTATTTCAATCTCAGCTTTTCTTATACTAATCTCGTTCTGGTAGTATTTCAAGTACGGATTAGCGATTAAATCAACTTGAAAATTCTTGAATCAAACGCATTTTGAGCTTGATATAATCTCATTTTTTCTGAAATCAATCTCGGATTGGATTCAAGTACGAATTCGGGATTAAATATAGATAAAATTATGAGGGCAATTATGAATAAAATTCCGCGAGACATTTTTCCAGTGGAACAATTCCAACTAATAGCAAGTAATAGGGAAAACAAAAAATTCTAATTGGAAAAGGGAGAAATTTCTCGCGGAATTTTATTCATAATTGCCCTATATATAGGTAAAATTAAGTATTTACCACTTGAACTTTCTGTACTTGATTTAAGTAAATCCGTACTTATGACACCGCTTTGGATCGATTTAAGTACGAATGCGTTGATTTTTCTTTTGAGTGAATAAAGTCCAACTCACGCAATAATTACGCCGTAGATTGGTTGCTAGAGCAACAGGGGTCGAATGGTCGCTTTCGATAACGAAATTATTCGATCTCACGTTTTTTTTAGTTTGAGATTATGGCATTCGATATCTTACCATATTATTACATTGTTAAATAGCGAATGTCATTATCTCAAGCTTAAAAAAAACGTGATCGAATCAGCTTGTTATCGAAAGCGACGATTAGACCCCATTCTCTCAATGCTGATTTTTCGAAAAAAAAATTTCTTCAGCCTTGAAGTTCATTTGTCACTCGGTGATTACGACAACAAGCAAAATTGTTGCATATGGGGCTCTAAAACATCAAAAGTGATTGCGGAGAAGCCACCACATCCGGAAAAAGTGACTGTTTGGTGCGCATTATGGTCGGAAGATGTCATTGGGACACATTTTTTTTTCGCAAATGCCGCTGAAAGAACCTTTACCGATAATTATGTATGTATAATATATTCAAGAGTTCTTAAACCAAACATTTTTATTTATTTTTTGTCAGTGGTATATAAGTTTTGTTCGTATTAAGATTATATTTTAAATAAATAAATTCAGTAGAGTGCGACTTTAACTCGCTCACGAAGGGTTCAGTACGGACACTGCATGGGTAATACTAAACGAACTTTAACCTATATAATCGAATATCTTACCTGATATAGATGTTAAAGAAAATCTTTTTGGCGTTTTTTTAATTTGAGTACTTTTTTCGTTTTAAAGATTTTTATAGTTTTAGCAATTTTTTTCGGTTTTTGGCATTTTTATTCGGTTTTTCTTTGGTTTTAGCGACCTTTTTATTTATGGTGATTTTTTGCATTGTAGTGATTTATTTTATTTCTGGCGATATTTTTCACTTAAGCGCTTTTTAATTTTGGCGATTTTTCGCTTCACCATTTTTGGGATTTTTTAGTTTTACCGTTTTTGAAAATTTCAAGAATTTGTCTCTTACGGTTTAAAAGATACAGCAATTTGTCAAAATAACATTAACTGATACGATACCAATTAATTTTGATTTTTTAACTTTTAGTGTTAATAGGTGTAGTCTGCATAAAAATACACTAACTTTGAAAATTTAAAGTGCATACATACATATGTATATATTTATCTGTCTATTACATGTTTCTTTGCTCGCTTAAGAACACCCTATAATTTTTAGCTGTCAAATATTTGTTGTAGTAGCGGCCAGAGTTTGGCATATTCTGTGAATATTTCATTCCCGTAGTTCTTACGGTTCTCGTGAAAACATCCTGTGACAGACAAGCAGACAGTCGGACATCGTAGCGAAATCAATAGGGTTCCTTCCTTCTCACCTAAAAAGTATCGAATTGCTATACTAAGGCCGGCTTTACATCGGTGTGCCAAATGCCACACAAGCGTAAAAAAAGCGTAACCACTAATTACTAATGAAAAACTGTTTTATTCAGACATGTATTTATTAATCTAAATAGCTCCATACATAACTAATAGATAATTTTATAGAATCTAACATGATTGGAATCTGTTTAAATCAATAAATACATGTCTGAATCAAACAGTTTTTCATTAGGAATTAGTTGGTTACGCGTTTTTGGGGAAATGACACACAAGAAATGCCAGATGTAAACTCAGCCTAAGTTTATTTTGTAAATGACATCAGTTGTCTAGAACTTGTAAAAAAAATTTAGATTTCTTAACTAACACCTACGTTCACAGAGACTCAAGGAAAGCTTTTCAATTAAATTGCAAAAGAAAAAAAAAATCCAAGCTAAATTTAATAGTTCAACATTTTATTCCTCCCCAACAATGTTTTCTTTCTAAAAAAAAATTATAACATTTCAGTTTAGGCGGTTTACTGGCATTTACAACAATTTCTGCTACCTACTACAATTTATTAGTTAAACAAAAAGAATATATACATATACATATGTGTATATATGTAAATATTTTTTTATCTATAAATGTTTAGTTTTAACTTGCACATTTTATATCTGTACGTATGTGCAACAAAAAAAATGTATCTCAGTATCTTTTAAAGTCAACAACTGAACTAAAAGCGCAATCACATTTTTTCTACACACTTGATAAATATTTTATTTATTACTCGTATTTGGAAAAAGAAAAGAAGTATATAAAAACATGCATATGCAATATTAAACTATAACTACCTAAACACCACACAATATATTTTTTATCTATCAAAACAAATAGACGACAACAACAACAACAGCAGGAACAACCCAACGATTAAATGATTTATGGCCATTTTAGTTAGTGTGGCAGCACAAATAAACTGCAATTGGAAAATGAAAGATTAGAAAAAAAAATAACGTAAATATAAATTGTAAAATATGAAATTTTTACTCAAAACTTCAAGAAAAAATTAAAAAAAAATGTGGGAATCGGTTGACATTGCAGGCCATTCCTGCAACTTCCCGCTAGGTTACAACAGATAGAAAAAACTTTGAAAAAGGGTGGGAAAATTTGAGGTTAGGAAGTAAATTGGCTGTCAAATGATGAAATGTCAAGAACTGAGCTGTCATCCTTTGACATTTATTTAGTAAAAAGTTGGGAAATTTGAACCATGGAACGCTATACTCTCAAAAAAATAATTTTAAGTGTGGAAATTTACTATAAAAAAAATCTTTAGTGCTGAGGCCCATTTTCAATTAGGCGTTTATGTAAACAAACAAAATTGTCGCATATGGGGCTCACAAAATCCACAAACAGTCCTCGAAAAACCATTACATCCAAAGAAAGGAGACCATATTTTGCGGTTTGTGGTCAAACGGCATCATCGTCCCGTTTTTTTTTTTTTTTTTGAAATTGAGCAATGAAACGCCGTCACCCTGAATTCTCTGCGCTACTAAACCATGATAACCGATTTTTTGTGGTCACAATTGGCTAATGTTGGCATCACTGACATTTGGTTTCCACAAGACGGCGCCACAAGCTACGCAGCCGGTCAAACAATTCAGTTATTGTATGAGAAATTTCCCGGTCGCGTAATTTCTCGATTTGGCAATGTCAATTGGCCGCATCGTTTTTGTGATTTAACGCCACTGGATTTTTATAGCTATGCTATTTATTGGGCGATACAGGAGGTAGGACGTGATTTTCGTAACAAAAATAATCGACACTATTACAGTTATAAATTTATTTTTGTTTTGATTTCTTTGTACATATGTACAACCAGAGTACGAAAAAAACTAAACAAATTGTTTGATTTTGTTTTGTTTCGTGAGTAAAACAAAAACAATGAGAAGGATTGCTCAATTTGTTTTTGTATTTTTTTTGCACATGAGCACAAACCAGAGAACACAGCCGATGGGCTGTAAGGCGGCTAATAGCCGCCGCCGACCACAACAATGCATTAATTTAATCGTACGCCGCTAGAAAAGAAAATAATGGGAAATAAATAGAAACGTTTTTAAATATTTGCGGCGAATTTGACATTATCATTTTATTGCATTGTTATTTAAAACATAAAGTTTGTTTTATATGGCTAAGCAGCATAGCTATAACCGGGTGTCCTAAGACATCTCTTTTCTTTTTTTTCCTCTGGGCCATTTGAAAAACCGAAACAACTGACGCTCTGAAAGATGAAGTTCGGCGCTGCATTGACGAGATAAGAGAAGCTTTGTTGCAAAATGTGGTTAAAAATGTTGTGTAAAGAGCGTGCGTCTGCCGACGTGGGACATTTGTCCCACATCATATGCCATTATTAATTCCCACATTTCTACTTTACATTGGTATCAATAAAACTGAATTTGTTAAAATAAAGTATTTTTTTAAGCCAATTTACTTCCTAACCCACCCGTTATAAGCTGAACTTCTCATTTGTTTAAATGAAAGTTTAACATAATATCTCTAGTTTGTACTAAGAAAGTTTTGGGTAAAGGTTCCCTGATGACCTGAAATGCGCATAGGATCCAGCTAAAAATCCCTCAATAATAAAACTTCAATGTATTTTTAATAAGAAAACATTTTACTGAATAAGTAAAATAATGGACCTTATTACGAGTGTCGTTTTACGACTTCAACTACGACGATTTTGTACTAGACTAAAAAACATTGCAACATTTTTCTTTAATCTAATCGTCGTAGTCATAGTCTAAATACGTAATAAGGCCCAATATCTCTAGTTGTTCTAAGAAATTGTTCGGTAAAGGTTCCCCGATGATGTGCAAAAATAATATATAAAAAATATTTTTCTGAAAAAGTAAAATAATGTGCCTTATCGTCGTTGGCATATTTCGACGTTAACTATGCCATTTTGGTCCTAAATTAAAGAGCAAATATTGCGGCGTTATTTAATTTATTACAAAAATGCCAACCACGATTAGGGGGAATAATTTGGGATTATTAGCGCATTAAGTCCTAATTTACACTATACAAGTCTTATTGCTAACTATCTAATCAGCTTAGTTTGTTAGGATAGAAAGACGAGGGGGAAAAGAAACGTTTCTGTTCCCCTAAATTAAAGAGCAAATATTGCGGTGTTATTTAATTTATTACAAAAATGCCAACCACGATTAAGGGGAATAATTTGGGACTATTAGTGCATTAAGTCCTATTTTACACTATACAAGTCTTATTGCTAACTATCTAATCAGCTTAGTTTGTTAGGAGAGAAAGACGAGGGGGAAAAGAAACGTTTCTGTTCCCCTCGTCCCTCTCTCCTTCAAACTAATCAGCTTAGCAAAAAGACTTGCAAAGTGTAAACTAGGACTAACAAATATTAAACTTAATTGTAACCATTTCAAAAAAAAAAACCAATTAAAAACAAATTTTGTTTTCGTTTCAAATGCAAGTATGCGACGAGTGTCGACATCGTGTGGCAGGCCCTATAACTTACGCCATCGACAATTGGTATTTGTATAAACACGGGTGAGCCCAACCCTGTCTTACAAACTATCAATGGCAGCTTGTAATTTACGTTTATGTTTTTTTTAAGTAAATAGTTAATTTTCAAAAACATCTTAGCAGACATATCACAAATTATGAATGTTGTAAATGATAAATGTAGGTATTTACCTTTTTTTCCCAAACAAATATAAATGAGCCGTATCACCGAACGAGCCGGGCTCAGTAAACATATTAAGATGAATATCATACAAATGGCAAATGGTTTCAATTATTTCACATACATACATACAAACCAAAAGGGAAAACCTTGGACAGTAAAATTATTTTTCCTAATGTATTTTTAATATTTGTACTAAATTTGTTAAATACAAATTTTCTTGGACTACCTAATTGTCATATATATATGGCCATACGTTTCTATACACTTCCCTACTCGTATTTATGTATGTCTGCATTTTAACAGGTAAAAAGAGAAGAAAAAACGTCATGCACCTCTAAAATAAATCATTTTTAACTGCTGTGTTCCCCTGGTGATGATTGATGAATTACAATAAGGCTTTTTGAATCTTTTAATTTCTTTATATGTTAAAACAAGAATCATTTTTTTCTTTAACTCTGAAACCATATCAACTCAAAACAGCAATAACCAAATAAAAAAATTAATCAAAATTCATAAGTGAGTGTTTAAACAAAAAAAAATTTTACCAGCTCAACAAAAAAAAAAACAAAAAAAAAACAATTCAAAAGAAGTAGTTAAACATGGCTCGTTATCGTGTGGTTAAACACATGAAGCACAACAAGGCTTAAATACTTGAACAAGCAGTTAAGATAAAGTTGAGAAAAAAAACTAAATAAAATTCAATACACCACTCAAAGGGAAATAAACTGGTTTGTTTGAATAATTTACTCAAAAAAAAAAAATTAAATAAATTAAAAGAACACAACTAACAGTAACGTTACAAAATATTTCTTTCTCTTAACAAAATAATTTCAAATCAAATTTTAAATAATTTAAATTCAGTCATTTTTATTAAAATTTGAAAAGGAACTGGAAATTTGGTTCGTTATGCCCCACGGTAACTGTAACACATAATTTTAGAACTTGATTTTTCGACCAAAATTTATTATTTGCTATCGGAAATAGTCGATTTTCGTAAAAAAAACGAGCTCCAAAAAAAGTGGCGTTTAAGCTTTTTTGGCGGTTATGGCTCGATATGTTATTTTACTTCACAATCTTGTAACATTTCCCTTCCATTATGATTTTTTTATGGTGTTTTCTTTTCTACAAAAGATGCTACATTTCCATCTTAAAAGTGCAATTTACGCCCCGTATATATCGACAGCGCTGATAGTGCCCTGCAAATCGCATTATTACATGGTTGCCAAGACATTTTGTACAGTTATCTTTCAATCTTTATTTGTCATCCCTGCTGCTTAATTATATGTAGTAGAAGAGCTGGCGAAACAGTAAATTTTTTTTTTTAATTTTTTTTTGTCTCTCCAAGTATACATCTATGAAGTCATGAAATATTTTCATTCAAAACCAGCTCGATCCTATCTTAAAACAATAACTAAAATATTTAAATATTAAAATGAATAAATTCAGTCAAAAGTGCGACTTTGACTCTCTCACGAAGGGTTCCCTGCGGCGCTTGTTTCTTTTTGGCGTTTCTTCTTCTTTTTTAGTTTTGACGTTTTTTTAAGTTTTTAAATTTTTATTTTCATTTTGGAGATTTTTTAATTTTGGCGATTTTTTACTTTTGGAGTTTTTCTTTTTGGCGATTTTTTCAGTTTCTTTTTAGTTTTGGCCCTTTTTTTCGTTTCGGCGATTTTTTCGGTGATATTTTTCATTTAAGTGTTTTTTTCATTTTGACGATTTTTCGTTTCTGCGTTTTTTTTTAATTTGCCGACTTTTTTAGTTTTAGCGTTTTTCAAAATTTCAAGAGTTTGTCTCTTACGATTTCTCATATATAAGCAAAAATTGTCAAACTTACGAGGGCGGCTCGGAAACTTCTTAGCCTAGCACAAGAAGCGCAGTATAAACAGAAAAAAGTTAAGTGTTTTAAAAACCTCCATCTCTGCTATGAACACATGTTAAATTTTGTTTCGATCTGGTAACTCCTTCGTATAGAAACAGGTGTTCACAAAAGACGCATCCGCGATTTTTTAACAATGGAAAAATTAGAAATGCGTGGTGTCATTAAATATTTACATAAAAAAGGTTTATCGGGACAAGAAATTCATAATGATATGGTGAATGTGTTAGGTGAAAGTGCTCCTTGATATGCAACAGTAAAAAATTGGGTTGCTGAATTTAAACGTGGTCGTACAAGTATTGAAGGTGAACCACGTAGTGGACGTCCAAAAACAGCAACAACAACAGAAATTGTAGCCAAAGTGCATGATATGGTATTAAATGATCGACGAATAAAAGTGCGTGAAACAGTTAATATCATGGGCATCTCAAATGATCGAGTCCATTTAATTTTGCATGAAGAACTACAGATGAAACAGCTTTCTGCAAGATAGGTGCCGCATTTGTTAACAGTCGACCAAAAACGCATAAGAATGAATGATGCTCAAGCTTGTTTGGATCGTTTTAAGCGAAATAAAATGGATTTTAAGCGTCGTTTCATAACTGTTGATGAGACATGGATCCACCACTATACTCCAGAGACAAAAGAACAATCCAAACAATGGACTGAAGCTGGAGGAAGTGCCCCAAAGAAGGCAAAAACAATTCAATCGGCTGGTAAGGTTATGGCAACGGTTTTTTGGGACTTCAAAGGTATTTTATTGATTGACTATCTGCAAAAGGGTAAAACAATAAATTCAGAGTACTATTGCAACGTTTTGGATCAATTAAATGTACAAATTCGAGAAAAACGTCCTGGCTTACAACACAAAAAAATAATTTTTCATCAAGACAACGCACCAGCGCACAAGAGTGTTTTAAGAATGGCTAAAATCAACGAATTAAAGTACGACCACCCATCTTATTCTCCTGATTTGGCTCCCAGTGACTTTTACCTGTTCCCAAATCTAAAAAAAATCCTTGCTGGCAAGCGTTTTACCTCAAATGAAGATGCAATTACAGTTGTAAACCACTTTTTTGAAGACCTTGAGGAAAACTATTTTAATCAAGGGATAGAATTGCTAGAAAAGCGTTGGACTAAGTGTATTGAAGTTTCAGGAGATTATATTGAAAAATAAAAATATTTTTGAAAAACTAACTATTCTCTTTCATTGATGGGCTAGAAGTTTCCGAACCACCCTCGTACATTAACTGATAGGATACCCTTTAATTAAAATTTTTTTTTAAATTGTAAGATTTAATTAGTATAGTCTGCATAAAAATACACTAACATTGAAAATTTCAACTGTCTATATATCGTGCCATAACCGGCAAAAAAGCTTAACCGATATATTTTTTGGACCTAGTTTTAATACGAAAATCGTTTATTTACGATCGCAAATAATAATAGATTTAGGTAAAAAAAATTAAGTTCGAAAATTATGTCGCTTAAGCTTTTTTTTGGCGGTAATGGCATCTACATATATATTGCGAGTACATTAGGATTTCAGCACTTTCCGCTGCTTTGATATTGAAAAATTTTTATTTAAATTACCTAAAAAAATTTCTTTTAATTGTTCTGAAAAAAATAATTAAAACCATTTCCAACAGGGTTTAAACTGTCATAAGATCGTCAGATCTGGCAACCCTATTATCATGTATGATTATTTTGGCATGAATATCACAAGCCAAATTTAACGAATTTTTTACGAAGCTCGTGATTTAAGGCCGTGATACACTATCCTGCACTGTTATGATGGAGTCTGTGAAAATTTTCAAAAGACAATAAACAATTCATCAGATCAGGGTTGTATTTTGTCGTAGGTCGTGCGATTGTTTAGCATAGTGAGTCATGTCTAGCCACTATTCACTTTTTGTAATTATTGGACAGAGGTAAATACCGCATCCAAGCGACTATTTACCAAGGACTCATTTTAGAAGATCACGCTTGATCACTAGTGTCCGATCGAACTTGGGCTTCGGCAACCACCTAAAAAACTGACTTAAGTCCCACACCAACGTTTACCAATTATCTGGTAAAGCAATAAGGCGAGATGTTTATCGATTGCTCGACTAAATAGATGATGTTGGTAACTAAATACACCTCCAAGTGGATGTTGATCGTCTGTTTAAATCTTCCAATGTTACAAGTAATTTTTTTCCCTGTCAAAAATCAACTTGGCTTATTTCTTTCTTTTTTTTGGGATTCTTCTCTTTCTTCCTTTCACAACTGAAAGTATCAATTTACATGCAAATTTTTCTTAACCATTCATTCATTGTATGCATACGAGTAAATAAATATGTATAGTTTTTGCTAACGAATGACTTTTTATTCCTTTAATTTTAAACACATGCTGATTTTGGGAACTGAAAAATAAAGAAGGAAAAAAAACAATTCTTCAAAACTCCACTCAAGCAGTTAAAAAAAAGAAATAAAATAAGCGAAAGTCCAAATAAGAAAAAAAAGCACAATGAAATATTTGCAAGAAGAGAATTAAAGGAGTGAAAATTTAATTTAAAAAAAATTTCCAAACCTTTAGCACTTTTTAAAAGGTTTTGCAGGAAAAAGAGTAAATAATATTGGGGGTTGAATCCGAGACGGGTTTCTTTTTTGTTGAACAAAAATTTTTCATGTAATTTTTATCATTATGGCCCTTATTACTCGTATAAGTTGCATCAGATTTTCGTTCTTCGTTAACCACCGTCGAACCAACCAGAGCTCAATATAAAGCTACTAATCCGCAGGGTTACCGTTCACCCGACTAAAGTCGCAATTTGACCCTTTTTTAGCGGTCTGCGACTTTTTGTGAGACTTTTTTTGTCACCGACTTTTCCGACTTTTTTAATTTTGTTGTGACTTTTTACCCTTTTTTGCGGAGCTTCTCAAAAAACAGTTAATTTGCAGTAAATTAAAAGTTTTTTGATTATTTTTATAAAAAAGAAACGTTAAAATAACGTCGGCAAAATTTAAAAGCAATTCAGAAATTATTGTTCATTTGGAAACACTTTTATCACTTTTTTGCAACCATGCCATGTAAGAAAATTTTCACAAATTTTCAGTAGAAGTTGCAAAGAATAGTTTTAGCTAAAATCTTCAGGGTACAAGAAAACATGTACATACATATGTATATAAGCATGTACTCAGCTAACCAAAACATTCATAAATAAATCGCATTCGAATGTTGCGTAATCATTTCTCGGACAAAGCACTCGAGAACGACTATCGTAAACGGAAGGAGAAAGTGAAATCCTTAGATTTCGATGTTTCGCTTACGAATCAATAGCGAACCTTTAGCAATCCATTTCATTGCTTCTTAATAGCAAAAAACCTGATTCCTCTTTTGTTGTACATGCAAATAAATAAAAATTGAGAGAAAAAAATGGTTTCTTGTTGCTAAACTTTTTTTTACGAGAATGTTTCGAGAATTATTGGCTACACCGAACGTTCGTTTATTTTCGAAACTCAGGTTGGCTGGGTATAATGCAACTGCATATGTTATGAAATATGATAAAAAAATGGATTCTGCAATAAGCTTCTTGTTTTGTTTCAATTGTTTTTTTGTTTTGTTATGCTTTTTATTCATAAAAAACGTTAAAAAATAGGTGCAACTTTTATTTTCTCAAACGACTTTTTTGTGCGACTTTATTTTTACAAAACAACCTTTTGTGCGACTTTTCTAAAATTCCTAGCGGTAACCCTGCTAATACGTTGAAGTTCAACACTAGCAACGTCAGAAAGTTCCCTGAACTCAAGAGCGCCCATTGTATCCATTCTCTTCCCTGCAAGTCCAGGACAGTGACAAAGAAAGTGCTCTATGCTTTCCTCTTCATCGATATCCTGGCAGCTACGGCAAAAATCATTGTGTTCAACCCTTAGCCTTTGTGCATGCCTACCTATGAGTCAGTGTCCGTTTAACACGGACACTAGAATCGAGATTTGTTTCCTATTCGTCAAAATTAAGTAATCCGTACCTTCCTTATTTAGGTGAGTCCATAACTCCCTTGTGATCACGCAATCATTTCTTGTGACCCACCTTCTATTTGTTTCGTCCTCTGTCTTGCGCCTAAGTCTGAGTTGGCAAGAGAGTAGGGGTAAACCCAAGCATTCCAAATCCTGTAGAACATGTAAGGTTGTCCCAATTCTAGCAAGCTCATCAGCCCTAGAGTTCCCCTGAACGCCTCTGTGCCCCGGGATCCAGATGATCCTAATATCAAACTGCTCTGTCATCTCATTTAGAGATGATCGGCAGTCGAGGGCTGTTGTTGTTCTTAGAAGCGGGGATTCGAGGGCCATAATAGCTGCTCGACTATCCGTGTATATGTTAATCAAAGTCGTTGAAGTGACATTCACTCTCAACCAATCCGCAACTTCTCTTATAGCAAGGATCTCTGCCTGAAAGACACTGCAGTGATCCGGAAGTCGCCTAGCAATACGAAGACTTAAACCCCTCGAAAAGACTCCATAACCCGAAAATCAACACTTTTTCTTCTACCAGGAGTTCCATTCATCCACAATTCTGTGGATGGTATCCAGGTTTTATAAAGACATTCGTGTAGTAGAGCAGGGCAGGTTTAATCAATCCTCCATCCCCTAACTTCATCATCGAGAGTTCTACAGTGGCCGGTTCCATTTCCGTACCACAGAGAGGTACATCGAAGATGGATTGCCGAGGACGTTGCCATCTCCTTCCCTACTAGGTCCAATGGTAGTAGATGAAGGAGCATTCTCAGTGCATACGTAGGAGTAGTGCGAAGAAGGTAAAGTTGTTGCAAATTTTAAAAATCACCTTGAGTGATATTCACAATAAGGACATTCTTTGTGGAACGCTCGTCATAATACCAAATGAAAATTCGTTCGATCAGTACTTTCGACTGCAGTCGAAGATCGAAAGTTGTTCATAATAAGGGCCTATACTCGTATTATATATTCGCCAAACATTGAATTTGTCCACGTAGCAGAACGAACACAGCATTCAGCTGTGATTGATTACAAATAGGGGCATTTTTGATGCTTTGAAGGAAGCGCAGTTTTGAAGTGTAAATAAATACAATAAAGTGCAACTTTGACTTGCACACGAAGGGTATGGAACCCTATGGAACGGACATACGTAATACTATACAAATTTTAGCCTCTATAATCGAATATTTTACCAGATGTGGATATTTTTTTTAATTTTAAATACTCGCTACACTTTTTTTTGGCGATTTTTTGTTTTGGCGCTTTTTATTAGTTTTGACGATTTTGTTGGTTTTTGAGATTTTTTTCGGCTTTTGAAGTTTTTTAGTTTTGACGATTTTTTGGGTTTTCGCGTTTTTTTAGTTTGCCGATTATTCTAGTTTTTGGGAATTTTTTCGGTTTTTTAAGTTTTTTTACTTTTGGCGATTTTTTTAGATTTTTTGGTTTTTAAGTTTTTTTTTAGTTTGGCGAGTTTTCTAATTTTTGGGATTTTTTTCGGTTTTTGAATGTTTTTGTTTTTGGCGATTTTGAGTTTTTCGGTTTAGCACGTTTTTTTACTTTTGGCAATTTTTTGTTTTTGGGATTTTTTCGGCTTTTTAAGTTTTTTTCCGTTTTGGCGATTTTATCGGTTTTGACGAATTATTTTATCTTCCACGATTTTTTTTGTTTTGGAGCATTTCCTCATTTTGACTTTTTCTGTTTTTGGGGATTTTTTGTTTTTTTTTTTATAGTTTTGGCGATTTGTTTAATTTTGGGATTTTTTTTTCACCTTTAGTGTACGGAACCCTAAAAAGAGAGCGCCCAAGTAAAAGAAGAAAATAATGTCCGCTGGAAAAGCGTTTTTCCACTCAACTCTCGCTCACAGACCTGCTTCAACCAAGCAGAAATTTTTACTGGTTTACATTTTCTATAGATTTAAACATTTATTTAGAAAAATACTTTATACGACATACAACTTATACATTAGTTGGTGAATGGGTCAAATTATTATTTCAAAGTAATGAAGGCAATAAGTGTTCATTACTTTGAAATTCTGTCTTGTTTTTTTTGTGGTGTCTGTCCTCAGTCAAAAGGTCGAAAGAGAACACAAAAAGCAATTCCTTTTTGCCCCCCGCTGTTTTTTGGTTTCTTGTTTTATGGTGTCCTTCTTTTAATTTTATAATATGTAGGTATTTGTTTGTTGCTATTAATTTTGTCTTGAGTCTCAAATTCCTTAACCTGAACAGGTGATCTTTGTTTTGTTACCTGACTTGCTCTGCTTATCTCCTTTTATTTTGAATGTGTATAAAAGATATTTGACTCTTACACATACATATCTTAACTTCAAGATCAGTTTGTGTCTGAAATTAAACCATATTATTATCATATATTTTTTTCCCTTATAACACAACCAGCAAGTAAGTTGTGTGTAAGCACTGTGTCTTATTTGAAAAAAAAGGTGACAATACGCCTTTTTTCCTTTAAATTGAATTTTTTCCAACTAATCATTTAAAGATTGTACATAAGTATGTATGTACATATTTCTTTGGAAAGAGTATATGTATAAAGAAATTTGAGAAGTTTGTTTAAAGTTAGAAATAAAATTAAACACTTGTTGCATTTAGTGTTTTAAGTATATTTTTAATTGATTTACTAAGAATTCTCTCATTTAAATATAAAACAAATATGAAATATGTGTCTTAGATACTTTTTAGCACACAAATAATACCTATTGACTCTGGGTTTATTTAGCTAATAGCAAGCCAATTATTTTCAATTGATTCGTGTCATAATTTTTAAATAAATAAAGCAGTAGAGCAGCGATATCTGAATTTATATTTGTTTGCTTTGTGCAAATTTTCAAATTTACCCCCTGTTTCTCTAAATGCGAACGATAGATTCGATCGAATATTAATATCGGAAACAAAAACAAATTTCAGTTTTTTGTTTTTGTTTTTAATAGGTATAAATGTTAGATCGAATCTATCGTTCGCATTTAGAGAAACAGGCCCTTAGTTTAAAAAGTTTCAGGTAAATATGTACCTACCTACTTCTTTTAATTATTTTTTTTTACAAAAACTTAGGTAGGTATGGGTTATTATAGATTATTAGTTACTCGAGCTAATTTTATTAAACCGTTATTAAGCAGGTTTAACTAAACTTCAGTCATGTAACCTTTCTTTTTACTTTAAAACTTTCTTACTTTAAAACAACATGCATAAATATTTATGTATGTATATGGGGCACTCCACGGCAAATGTGAGAGGGCTTGGAAAATTTTCCTCTTTTGATTTCCCCACTTTTTGGATATTTTTTAGTGCCCCTCAAAAGAGCCTCCCTGGTAATTTTGGGAATTTTTTTAATTATGTAGGCTCTCATTAAAAAAATCACTTTATTTTAGTTTTTTTTATTCATAACTTTCTTAATAATGATGCGAATTGAAAATCTTTTTTTTGTGAAACTTTTATTTTTATATTTTTTAAACAAAAAAATAAACAGAAAAAATATTCCACAAGCTTTTGAGCGAAATTTTTGAATTTTAAATTTTATATCGTGTTTTTGGAAATTTTCAAGAACTTTTAAGCCCCCCAGTTCGGCATACCATAACTACTATTTTTAAATTTTTGAAAATTTGAACAAGTAATGGCGTGGAATATCCCATATGTTTACGACGTTATCAATTTTTTTTTGAGAATTCTTTTAGCTACCTTTTTCCAATAAAAAAATATTATGGTTAAATAAACAAAAGTTTCCATTTCAAATAGAACAAATCAAATCACAAAAAATAAATAATTCTGATAACATTTTAACCGCTTCTAGTTTAATAGTAACTAATATAATGAAGAAAAAAATTATGCATGTATGTACAATATATTTTTGACAATCTACTGAAGGGAAAAAAAAAGAGAAATCCAAAACAAATGGTAGGTTGTCAGGCAAAACCTTTGAATATATAAAAATGAATATTGGAAAAATTTTGTCAGCGTCGCAGAGAGTAGTTCTGCGTTTCGAAAACTAACAAATGTCATAGAAAAGATAAGAAAATATTTTTTTTATTTTCTAGCGCAGATTCTGATTTTGTGTATTATTGGTGTATAATAAAAATTGTTTTAGCTTTTAGGAAGATTTGGGTTAACTTGATATGAATTGTTGAAAGAACAGGAATAAATTGATATAAATATTTAACAGCTGGAGTAGATAATAAAAGAAAAAGAATGAGACACTAGATAAAGCAAATTGTTAGATTTCCTTCATTTTACAAAGTTTAATAAAGCTTAAAAATCTTTAATAATGCTTTAAAGCTTGAAAAACATTCGACCGACATTATTGTATTGTAAACAAAAATAAAATAAGAAACATTTTTTTTACTTTCGATAAAAGTAAACGATCCAACGTTTTCTGTCGACATCCTGGGACAAGCCGTTAAACTTTGTTTTAACGGGTTTCGGTAAAAAATTCTCGGGTCTAATCGTCGCTTTCGATAACGAGCTGATTCGATCACGTTTTTTCAGTTTGAGTTTATGGTATTCGCGATCGAATAATGTAATAATATGGTTCCATATCGAATGCAATAATCTCAAACTAAAAAAACATGATCGAATCAGTTCGTTATCGAAAGCGACGATTAGAAGACCCCTGTTTACATCGCACGAATTAAGAAATTTGCAGTTTTAAGTTCTATTTAAACTTGTTTAAATGAAAATTCTGTTTATTTAATTTATAAGGTGTGTTTTTTATAGAGGTATAAAACTTTAAGTTGGCACTTTTTTAAATGGCGGCCATTTTGTCCGATATCAAGTGATTTATGTTTAGTTTGGTTTGGCATATGAACATGAATAGACTGACGCCTAAAAAATCATGGTTCTATTCGAAATACGTATCGCGCACTACGTCCACTTTACGGTAAACATAATCGTCCATCAGAGCAATTAATTATATTAGGTTAGGTTAGCAGGCTGCTCGTAAGGAATGGTGAAATTTAGAGTCCAGCTCACTTGGGTCCAATACAATGATCCCTTTGTGGTACCTGTGTGGTAAAGAGATGATAGTGAGAGAGGGTGATAAGGAAGAGATTGTGATAGAGAAGACAGGTTGTGAAGGAAGAGATAGAGGAAAGCTTCATTCTTTTACAACTCTGCTTTGTTTGCACGCTTATTTGCAGTGTTGCAGCGCCTCTGGTGGTGAATGACGCGTATTAAATTTTGAAGCTGTGTTTAGTAGCCATTTTATTGGTTATTTTACTTCGCCGATGATTCTGCTACACAATACCGTCGAAGGAGGGTGCTCTCATGTTACATTAGGATCAGCATCCGCTGAAGCTGAAGTTATAGTGGCCAGTGCTTTATGCCTGCATCACTAGAACTTTTCCCACAACAACTGATACAAAGGACACTAATGTACATCAAAAAAATGCGTGGTGTTGTTATTTTAATGACTGTCGGAGACAGGGTTTGAACCCATTACCTTCGGTTTTGTAGTCAACGTGCTAACTACTTCAGCCAAAGCCACCCTCAATTAATTAATTCTATTAAGTATGGAACGTTTTCGTACCACGTTAACTCTAAAAGATAATACGCATCCACAGAGATGTCGTAAAGTGCGTACATAAGAAGTCATTGCTGCTGTAGAGCGCAGCGTAAAGGAAGACCCGAATCAGTCAATCAGGCTACAATAGATCCATGATTAATGACTTATTCCTTCATCAATTGAACCACCATGATGCGCAGGAGCTGTAATTTAAACAAGACGGCTCAAAATGGTCACACAGCTCGTGCCGCAATTGATTTATTGAAGGAAACGTTTGGTAACTGCATAGTTTCACGTTTCGGACCCGTGAATTGGCCTCCAAGATCGTGCGATTTAACGCGGCTAGACTATTTTCAGTGGGGATATGTGTGAAGTCGCTAGTCTACGCCGATAAGCCCGAAACGATTGACCACTTGGAGGACAAAACTTGCCGCGTTATTGCCCAATATACGGCCAAAAATTTTGGAAAAAGTCATAAAAAATTGACGTCCAGATTAGACTACGTCCGAGCCAGCCGTCATATTTAAATTATAATGCCAGACAATTAGCTTTCGAATAAAGTGCATTTCATGTCAATTTAAAAAGTTCATCTTTGTTTTATTCCATTTCAAAGTTCCTCTATAACTCTATAAAAAACACCCTTTACATTTCATGATAACTAGCTTAACTTTAGTTAAACTTCGTTTTCAAAGGCTTTAGGCCCAAATTTACAGTCATTAGTTAATTAATAGCAATAGTTTAACCTATAATATTTTATTCACAGCTCTTTGCTTACCATTAGTTAAACCATCAATTTTTAAGAAATAATATAGCAAACGTAAACAAAAACCATATGCTATAGCAGAGCTGCCAATATCGCAACTTAATTGTTTCATAGGGTTACCATTATTTGCGCATATTAAGAACTTTAGTTAAACAATGCACTATGAATATGAAGTATTAGTGAAACAATAGTTATCATTTTAGTTTGCTGATAATTAACTAATGACTGTAAATTTGGCCCTGAGTAGCATTTCTGTGTTTTTTTGTGTTCAAAAAATTACATTATTTCAGTTATTAAGAATTAGTTAAACTTGGTTTAAATGGACTAAAATATTTTCTATTTCACATGATTTTAAAATTTTTTTTTGGTAAACTTAAGCAAAACAAGCTTTCAAAAATATAAAGAAATAAATAATAAACAAATAAAAATAATTTATGCTTTACGTACTACTTCTTCTTTAATTATTTTAATTCAATTCATTTCGAACAATAAATAAAAATTATAAAACAGATATATTTTTCAAATATTTTGAATACGTGTCCATATAAATTAAAAATTTATTTTATATTGACAATTTTTTTACGATAATTTTTTTTCTGGTGAAAAATAAATGATACTGAAAATACAGAAAACAGAAAACCTGTTAAAAACAAAACTATTTTTAACAAGATGTCTAAACAAGAAAAAGGTGTCACGTTACGCATAATTTATGGAGCCAAGAAATCAAGAGAGAATAAAAAAAAATTATAACGACGAAAATTTTTCAAGTCCCAGTTTGCCACTAAATAACAACATTTCTGTGCTTAAAAGTGTTCTCTACTTTTCCTCTATAACTCTAATTTAAATGAAGCTGCTTGCATCACACATGCAACATGTTGAAGTAACCCTTTTTCCATCTACACACACACACACACACAAATATTTAATTTTTATTTTTTTTTACTTTATAAGAAGGAACACGTAATTAAAACCTTGTACACAGTTGAATAAGTTTCTTATAATTTATAGACCAAAAAAAAAAATATGAAGACACGATTGTTCATCCCAAGACTTGAGACAAAAACCATATGTTGCATGTTAGAATTATGATAATGATCTTTGAAGTAACAAGATCCTAAACAAGATAAATTATAGAATATAACTGAAAAAAATATAAAAATCCCAATGACATTTTTTTTGTTTTTATACAAAAAAAAAAACATAAGTTTTGTGGGCCACAAACTACCAAGATTAAATATGCAGGTTGTGACATTAAAAGTCTTTGTGGTGTTTTTATATTTATAGAATAAAGATAAAAGAGGGAATTTAAAATTTATGTAAAATTTTCATTAAAAAAAAGTGATATAAATCTAGCAATGAAAGTCTCAAAAAAGATTTAAAAATTTTAAATTTAGGCTGAAGTTTATGCAGCGATTTTTAATTATGTTTTAAAATAAAAAATAGAGGTAATATGAAAAAGAATATAGCTAACTAGATTTTAATAAAGTGGCTCAAACTAAGTATCATAAGCAGATGGGAAAGAAATATGCATATTTATATGAAGTATTTAATTAGTTTTGAACCCTGTTTCCATAACTCGGACTGTCGATTTTAAGTAGAAAATTTATATGAAAAACTATTTTTTTTGAGCGATTTTCATAAACATTTTCTTGACGATTCGCCGGCCTGACTGGTGGAAACAGTGTGTTTAGTCTTTTAAATTAAACTAAAAATTCTAAAAACCCTATCAGTTGGAGTTTAGTTAAACTTGCTTAAATCGAATTTATTAATACCAAGTTCCCAATCCTGGCTCTAACTTAACAAATTTAGAATGAGATAACTCTAAACTCTCTCTCACAAAAAATATTTTATAAATTTCAAGTCTAGGTTAAGGTATTTTCAGTAATTTAAAACAGTGCTGGTGGTCAAAGGACCAATTTCACCATCTATATTTAAATATCAATTTATATTTAAAAGTTGATTTGCATATATTTTATTTTATTTCTTCAATGAAAAGCAAGTTTTAAATATGAATTGCTATTTAAATAGAATTGGTGAAATTGGCCCTTAGAATAAAAATAGTATTAATATTGAATAAATTCAGTGCGACTTTGACTCACTCACACACGAAGTATTTCCTATGGCAGTTATTTCTTTTTGGCCATTTTTTTCGATTTTTGGTGATTTTTTTTGCGCTTTTTTAATTTTAAAGTTTTTCTTGCTTTTTTTTGTATTTTATGTTTGTAACTTATTTTTCGTTTTGGCGATTTTTTTCTGTTTAGCGATTTTTAGAGCTTTGGCGATTTTTTTAGTTTTTTTGGCGACTTTTTGTTTTGCACTTTAGCGATTATGATATTTGGTGGTATTTTTCCTTGAAGTGATTTTTCCATTTTGGCGATTTTTTAATCTTGGATTTTTTTAGTTTTAGCGTTTTTGAAAATTTCAAGAATTTGCCTCTTACGGTTGCCAAGATAGAGCAAGTTGTCAAAATTGCATTAACTGTAGTGCAATTCACTAACTTTTTTTTAACGATAATCGTATCGTTAAAATAATTATAACGAAAATTTATCGAATTTGCTATTCAGTAACATTTTTAACGATATTCGCTGTAGGTTAATGTCAGCTGAGTCGTTATTTAAGCGACAATAATTTATGTTACAGAATTACACAATTGTTATTGCAAGTGACAACGTGTGTAGACAAAAATTACGATTGTCGGATCGTTAAAAGTTACTGAATTGCACCACTGATACAACTTCAATGTTAATCCGTGTAGCCTGCATAAAAATACACTAACTTTGAAAAGTTCAAGTGTCTTTTTATAAATGTCTGTGTATTATATTAGGATATCAAAATTTTTCGGTCTGAGAAAATTTCAGGTGTAGCTCTTACGGTTCGCGAGATAACATCCTGTGACAGACAGGCAGACATCGTAGGGAAAACTATAGGGTTCCGTGCACAAAATGTGAAAAAAACTACAGTTTAATTAGGTAGGATTAAGGCCCAAATTCACAGTCTATATTTAACTCACGGGCGTTGGTTAGTTTAACTAACGATTTTTCTTATCAATTGGTTAAACTGGCTCCATGAAAAATCGCCCAAAACCAAATCGCCCAAAAATGAAAATGAAAAATCGCCCAAAATTTCAAAATGAAAAATCACCCAAAAAAATTAAAAATCGCCCAAAATTTTCAATATGAAAAATCACCCGAAAAAAATGAAAAATCGCCCAAAAAAAAAAATGAAATATCGCCCAAAATTAAAAAACGCCAGAAAAAAATTAAAATTATAGTAATTTCCCGGCCTGGATTAAGGATTTTCTCCACCATGGTGTATCCCGACACGGCGCTGCCTAAAATGTTTTCTGCCTTGCAAAGTGTTCCTGCGTAAGAACGTTTTCTTGCACTGCCGGGCTTCGGCCGGGCTTAAGGATTTTCTCCATCATGGTGTTTCCCGACAGGGCGCTGCCTAATAAATATCTTCAGCCTTGCAAAGTTTTCCTGCTTAAGAAAGTGTTTTTGCACTGCCGGCCTTCGGCCGGGAATAAGGATTTTCTCCACCATGGTGTATCCCGACACGGCGCTGCCTAAAATGTTTTCGGCCTTGCAAAGTGTTCCTGCGTAAGAACGTTTTCTTGCACTTCCGGCCTTCGGCCGGGCTTAAGGATTTTCTCCACCATGGTGTATCCCGACACGGCGCTACCTAAAATGTTTTCTGCCTTGCAAAGTTTTCCTGTGTAAGAACGTTTTCTTGCACTACCGGCCTTTGGCCGGGCTTAAGGATTTTCTCCATCATGGTGTATCCCGACACGGCGCTGCCTAAAATGTTTTCTGCCTTGCAAGGCGTTCCTGCGTATGAACGTTTTCTTGCACTGCCGGCCTTCGGCCGGGCTTAAGGATTTTCTCCACCATGGTGTATCCCGACACGGCGCTGCCTAAAATGTTTTCTGCCTTGCAAAGCGTTCCTGCGTAAGAACGTTTTCTTGCACTGCCGGCCTTCGGCCGGGCTTAAGGATTTTCTCCACCATGGTGTTTCCCGACAGGGCGCTGCCTAATAAATATCTTCAGCCTTGCAAAGTTTTCCTGCTTAAGAAAGTGTTCTTGCACTGCCGGCCTTTGGCCGGGCTTAAGGATTTTCTCCACCATGGTGTATCCCGACACGGCGCTGCCTAAAATGTTTTCTGCCTTGCAAAGTGTTCCTGCGTAAGAACGTTTTTTTACACTGCCGGCCTTCGGCCGGGCTTAAGGATTTTCTCCACCATGGTGTTTCCCGACAGGGCGCTGCCTAATAAATATTTTCAGCCTTGCAAAGTTTTCCTGCTTAAGAAAGTTTTCTTGCACTGCCGGCCTTCGGCCGGGATTAAGGATTTTCTCCATCAGGGTGTATCCCGACACGGCGCTGCCTAAAATATTTTCTGACTTGTAAAGTTTTCCTGCGTAAGAACGTTTTGTTGCACTACCGGCCTTCGGCCGGGCTTAAGGATTTTCTCCACCATGGTGTATCCCGACACGGCGCTGATTAATAAAGATTTTCTGCTTTGCCAAGTTTTTTTGTTTAATAACATTTTCCTGCACTGTCGGCCTTAAGAATTTTCTCCACCATGGTATTTGGGTGTATTTTTTCCTTTAATTTTTAAATGTTTGAACAATTTTGGGCGATTTTTTAATTGAATAATTACTTAAAATTCCCAGTAAAAAAAGACACTCCAAAAAAGTCATGAAAATGTAGAGTTTGCGATCTGGAAGTAGTGCAAATTTCGATCCGATCTAATGATTTTTACATAGGGTTGTCATTGCAAGAAGTTCTCTTTTTCGCTGCCTAGTCACCCCGAATTGGAAGTGATTTTAAGAAAAATGTCCTTTTTTGTGTTCTATGATAATATTTTCATCTAGGAAAAATGGCTAATAGTTACATATTTTAACAATTAGTTTCTTTTTATAGGAATTTAAACGCGAAACAGTAATTTAATGTAAATTTAAGCAAATAACTTTAAAATTTTAGACCAAAAATAGTTCATAAGTTTCTTCAAAAAAATAAATTTTTTAAAAATTCTGGTGAGTAATTTTTAAAACTACAGAGGAATTACAAGGTTTTGTATGACTAAAATAAACTTCTACTTGGTTTTCTGCTAACTATCGGCAAATTAAAAATATCGATTTTTTGGAAGCAATGAAAATGTACTTCCTTTAGAATGACTTCCAATTTTTTTTACTGGGATTTGTATGAAAAAATTTTTGGGCGATTTTTCATTTTTGTTTTTGGGCGCTTTGGTTTTGGGTGATTTTTCATGGAAACATTTTTCATATGAAAAATCGCCCAAAATTTCAAAATGAAAAATCACCCAAAAAAAAAATGAAAAATTGCCCAAAATTTTTGGGCGTTTTATCCGGTTAAACTACCTTGATTAGTTAACTAAAGACTGTGAATTTGACCCTAAGGGCTAATAAATCAGTTCAAGTTAATCTCTATTTTTGGTTTAAAATGTGTTTCAACTAGCAAAACTATAAATCAATACAGTATTTAAACCATCTGTAAACGCATAAAATTGAGAGTTTAAACTAAAAGTACAGGCCATATGGTTTTGTTACTTACTGACCATATGTTTTGCATTAAAGGACCACTCAACTTTTTTCCAAGCCTCTACTATTTCTTCAGATCTTGTTCGACTTGTTTTCTTACACTCTATTATTCTTTTATACTTTTCTACTTCGCCACGCATAAATATAATTCTTTTCTCAGTAAAATTTGGCGAGATTTAATTAAAATTTCTTAATATTTTTGCCCCATTTCATTGAGCAAAGAATTGATAGCCTGCTGTGAAATTTATTCTAGCGCTGCCACAATATTATTTTTTAAACTACAAATCAGGTATGGTTCACTGATTTATTTACTCCTAATGAGTTTAAACTACACATAAATTTGAGTTCAGTTTAACTAAACCACCGTTTAAACTTTGACTGATTTATTAGCCATAAGTGTAGTTTATGCCCTAATTCTGTTCGACGATTGTATCGTTCTGTCTATGGACGAAAAAAGCCGCAGTTGTGATTCTTTAAAACAATTATTATTTATTGTCTCTGCTAGAAGGTTCGTGTATATGCTTTATGATTTGGTTCCAAACATTATATCCAACACACATTTTTTCATATATTTTTCAAACTGTTGTATAATTCTTTAATTTAATTTTTATGTTTTACAAACATGGTAATAATATTTTCATTTTTCATTATCAAAGACAACAACCATTTTTGAAGAAAATAATTTAGAGAATTCAAAAACAAAAACTCAAAAGTATTTTCAAACAAAACCGTGCTAAATATTCTTACTGAATTAGGGTATTAATCAGACATTAAACACGATAATCTAAAAAAATATTTAAAGGAATTTGTTTAAAAGGCGTTAAATATGTTGAAAATGTTAAAAAAACGCTGATTAACTAAAGTTTAGTAAAACTTGCTTAACTCGAGCTTAAGACCAAAAAGTTAAAGCTAAGGACAACTCAGTAAATTTGGATTGGAATTAATACAATTTTAGCAGGCTAAAGTAAAAAAAATATATTAAACGGGCATAAACTGAAACATTTACTGAGCCACTTGGGCAGGTATCAAAACGGCGAGCCCTGGACTATTAACCCCGAACACTGACTATGCTAATATTAATACATACTTAAAAAATTCTCAATTGAACTTAATGCATTAAAGCTCAATTTTTTTTTATAAACCAAGCCGAGTATGTTTTTTTATTTTGTAAAAGAGTTGGAAAATAGCTTTTTAGCATTCACATCTCACGGAATATTTCTGTGGTCCAGAGTTGTACAGTTGCGTTAAAAGTTTGAAAGATAATTTCCCCTCCCGGGGCCATGTGTATCTTGGTGATTTCCTACACCTTGATGTTATGGCATGGGGGGGGGGGTAAAAAGGGCTTTCAATACATATAAACGTGCTTAGAGTTCAATTTGGACTGGACTTTTAAACACTCAGCTGACTGTGTTATTCATCTGCCAGCACGGAAACCAGTAACCCAAATCGAGGGATTAGGAATCCTAATTTGTTGGTTAAACTCATTGAATCTCAGTAATTTGTAGGCATAAAGTAAAACTTTGGGCAAATTCACTGGGAATAACATGTATGATGATAAATTTATAAAAATTTCAAACAAAGTTTTATTTATTTTTTTTAATAGCAGTAACACTCAGGCCATGAATGCCTATTACTTCAACTATGTGTTACCTTTATTTTTTAGGAAGGTGATAATGATAGAGAAGACAGATAGAAGAAAGTTTCATTCTTTTAAAACTCTGCTTTTTGCACGTTTTTTATTCTTAAGGCATTTTCGCGGCGCCTTATCAATTAATGAATTTGTTCTGTTCTCATTTGGATGTTGTTTGGAAATATTTTCTATTGATATTAAAACTTAGATTTTAAAATTAAATCAACAATTTCTACTTCTATTACTAAATATAAATTTACATTCTTTTTTTATATTTACATACCTCTTAATTTTGTGCTTTTTATCATTAATCCAATTTTTTTTCTATAATTTAAATCCAAATAATATGTTGCAGTAGTATGCTGATCCAAAGATACTGAATGTTTCCTTTGATGTTTTTTTTATTCGAAATTTCAAATATTTTTTCTTTAAAAGTTTTTTCGTTTGTTCTTAAGAAATAAATTTTGGCACTGCTTTCGTAGTGTTAAAAACATTCTTGAGATTTTTATTTTTGTGATAGACTAAGTAAAAATCTAAGAAGTTTTCTACACAAAAAAGTCTCTCACTGACATTTTTATAAAAAATAAATTACTTAAAAATATTTTTACTTAAATTGGTGTACAATGTTATTTTTATTATTTTTTTTTTTAAATTTTCCTTACACTTTACATATATGTATGTTAATTTGGTAAAAAAAATTTAATCTTCAAATACTCGTAACTCTTGTTTATGATTGTGTTTCAATTTTACTCCACCATTTAGCTGGGAAGCGCAATGACAAATTCCTGTTACACTTTTTCTTTTTATTGTTTATTTTTGCTAAAAAGCCACCACCAAAAATCACTTATTATTAGAAATAATAAAAAGGAACTATTTTTTATTACAAAATTTTGCCAACAGCCATACAGAACGAGCGTTTGGTTCACATTTTTGTTGCTTTATTTTTTCCAATGAGTTTTTATAAATTAAAAATTGTTGTTTTGCGATTCATAACAAGCGTGTTGTTTAAAAAAATGCACAAGTCAAAAATCTGACGACCATAAAAATCGTTTCCCCAGCATATTTCCGTTAAATAAAACCAGACGACACGATCGCTCGTTAAAAACTGAACTAATCTTAATTATAGAAGAATATTTTCCAAACAAAAACTCATGCCATTACAACAAAATAATTTCATGGTGTTTTTAGCTCTCCCAGAGCATAAGCCACCACCAAACAACACTCATTGTTGTTACTATACTTGTTAAGAAATACAATAATAAAAAGTATCGAGAAAAAAAACCTGATATACCAAAATCTATATTTGTTCGTATCTTTAACTCTGAAAGATACAAAAAAATTAAATGAAATATAATATAATAAAATAAGCAGATACATACTCACACAGATACACTAACACTATCTCAAACAATCAACAACATACAGCAAGGGCCAGTGTTGCCACGCAGGGTTGTCAGATTTTTCCCTACTTATGTATGTACATATTTCACCAAATTGATTTTAAAAATCTCCAAAAGTCGCCAAAATCAATTTTATGTAGTATTTCTTAATCATAAATTTGTTGCTATATAACATTTTTCTTAATAAAAGTTTTTATCAAATAATCGCATAAAAATTTAGCAGTAAATCCCCAAAAAAAAAGAAAAAAAATTTCCAAAAATTATTTCCCCCTTAAATGTTTCTCATCCAAATTCAATATGCATTAGTTACTTTACGAGTAATTAATATAAGAAAAATTTTCTTGTCTTGGTAGGATTTATTTTTGAAGCTACTCCTTCAACAAATTAATTTTCCTGAATTACAAAATAAGAAATTTAGACGCCAAACAAATTCAAAAATTTTGGCCAGAGCCCTGCTGCGATGACCAACGAAAATAATTACTCATGCCGTTCTCTTTTATAAGAAAAAGTGCTCCCTTTTTTAACTTTTTATTTAAATAAAATTTCGTTAAAAGTAAAAATTTACTTTCCTAAGCCAGGAACCCACTATCGGCACAATGCACCGATTTTCGTCGGTTCACTGCAATAAAGTCGTCAGTAATAAACCAAAATTGCCTTATTTCTCAATTAATTCCGTAATAAGTCTATATGGCTGTATTACCAATGCAGTGGAGGGCAATTATGTCCTTATATTTCAATCAGTTGAAAAATACGGCCAATTTAGTTTAATACTTATAACTTTATTTCATTGAGCCGACGAAAATCGGCACATTGTGCCGATAGTGGGATCTAGGCTTTAAAGAAATTCAATAATTTATAATAAAATCTCTATTATAATTTATAATAAAATCTCTATTTCAAAAAAAAAAAAAAACATTGCATTGAAAAGTGCAATAAATATAAAATTTTTTCATAAAAAAGAAAACTCCATAAAATATATAACAACAAACTTGCGTAATGTGAGAATTAATGGAGTATATATCGTTTCCTTAATATCGAAAGGCGCTATCATTATTTTTTTAAAATCGAGATTTTAGCATTTTTTGATCAATTAGATGTTTTTTTAGAACGCCCTCCTTCGTCGGTATTTTGTAGCAGAATCATCGGCGAAGTAAAATAACAAATGAAATGGCTGCTAAACACAGTTTCGAAAAATTTAATATGCCTTATTGACACCAGAGGCGCTGCAACACTGCACTAATAAAAAAACGTGCAAAAAGCCACTTGTCTTCTCTATCATTATCACTTTCCTAAAAAAAGGCAACACCTAGTAGGCATTCCTGTGTGTTACTTTTCTTTATAAAAAAAAGTAAATCTGAGCCTGAGTGAAATATAAATTTACGACGTGTTCAGTGTTCGTGGTCCTGGCGGCGCTAGAAAATAAGGCCCAAGAAAATAACGTTCAAATGAGAAAATGAAATAAGGCCCAATAAAATGAAGGAATTTTTAATTGGCCTTTCATTTAAATTTTTGGGCTTTATTTCATCTTGAGTTTGGTTGGGCTTTATTTAATTTTTTTTTTGGGACTTTTTAAAATCTTGAGTTTGGTTTCATTGCGAATTTTTAATTGGTTTTTATTTCGTTTATATCGAATGTTTTTTTATAAATTTTCTCTTCTGCCTCATTTCATTGTTTTTGGGTTTATTTAATTAAGGCTTATTTCATTTCTTATTTGGGCCTTATTTCCTTCAGCCTTATTTTATAGCGCCATTTCTGGCAACGCTGGCAACAAGCCATTTCCATTTCCCAGTTGACCACGGCTTTCGTTAATGATATCGATTTCGGATATATCTCGAACATTTATCGTGTAAAACTACCGAGAGTGACACTCAAAAAATGAATCGAAAAAAGTTCACCTGTAACTCTGTTTTGTGCCAAGAAACATTCGATCTCGAATTTCGCTGGCAATATCAAAAGTGAGAGAATATCGAACTAATTTCGATATCTCAAAAAGGCAGCAGAAAAAGTAATTTTATTTTTTAATTTCTTTTTTTAACTTATTTTATTTTATTTATTATTTATTTTTTAATTCCTTAAGTCCTCGTCCATACAGTGAAACATTTGCTGCAAAGCATTTGAGTTTGTTGACGAGAGGGGAAAGAGGAATGGCAAAGGGTACTTTGTTTCATGTACACGAAGTTCTTGTTGAGTACGTCATTCTCGCCTCATTCTCATGAGAAGTATATGAGAAAATGTATTAAGCTGCAAAACAAAAATTTCACAGTGTGGACACGAATGCAGTTTCAAAAGAGAAATCAAAAATGTTTCGCAGCAAATGTTTCACTGTATGGACGAGGACTTACTTGCATTACACGCTGCAGGCTTTGAACAATGTACCTCCATTCTAACAGACTAGCACACATCCACTAGGCTATCGTGGCAAATCTTTTTACATTCAATTATTGCACATATGTAAGTATGTGTTCTTATTTTATTTCTTAACCTAAAGTGGTGTCATGGTTTGAATTTGGTACTTGTAGACTAACAGGCTAGCCACACATACATTCGGCTACCATCACACATTCGAAAAACTACCGAGAGAAGTTCAAAGTTCGAAGTTTTAGCGAAAATTCGATTTTTTTTAGATTTGCGAACAAATATCGAAAAATTTTGTTTCAAAATTTCTTCGCTTTAGTGAGAATTCGTTTTTATCGCATCTCAGGTCAAGTGGGTTATTTCTCAAAGAGAGTTTAATTTAGCCATTCATTACAAGAGTGTATGTATGTATGAGTGTATTAGTGTACATATTCTCTTTACAATTTACTGTACCATATTTTCTGTAACATACTATACTTTGTAGTATTAATTAGCTCACCTTTGGTTTAGTTTTTATTTTTATTTTTTTAGATTATTTGGTTTAATTAGAATTGCACAAATATCATCTGTAATTAGAAAGAAAAATGAGAAGTAAATAAATATTTTTGCTATCGTATTTCAATATTTAGTCTAGGATCTAGAGTTTTGAGTTGGTTTGTAATGCTAAGGAAATGCATTTATTGTTTATGGTTAATATTTGTTTGTGATTTAGTAGTTTAATGCATTAAACACAATCACCACAGCAGACTACACGAACACACAACTTTCAATGCCGCTAGCTGCATTTGTCGCCTTAGAGCCACCTACTTTTTTCTTTTGGATACGGCAGCGGCATCATAAGCACCTGGTATTCAAATATAAATACATATTTCAACAAATATTTCTTATTTATAAAAATACAATTACTCTTCTAAAGTGTACTTACATATATCACGTAAAAGTATGTATTAAAATTTAATCAATTTATTTAGTTACATAAATTGCGGGATGTTCTTTTTGTAAATAATATGAAATAATTGTAACTGCTAACACTATATTTACTTACTGTAGCGCTAACAAAAATATAAATTAGTTTAATTGCACTACAATGACAAAATCAGCGCGGCCAACAACTTGCCGCCGTGTTGCCTTGCTGGCGTCAAAAACAATCATCAATCATTCCCATATAAACATGTGTACTTTATCCTTGGCATTTTGAAGTCGGTAGCTTGCTGTGCTGAATGTGTTTAATTCTTAAAGCTTGCGATAAAACAGATGTAGCAACAAAATTAGTTTTTAAAAATATTGTGGTGAAAAACATAAATTTTGTTTTATTTTCTTATGACAATCACCAGTTGTTCAAGTTGTCAACATCGACGTCACGTCAATACAAATACCGGCAAATGGGCCTTATCTACTCGTTCTCGAGCATTCTCGAGAACAAATTTGTGCTATTGATACACTATTTCTATTCCCTAAGGTCTAGAAAAGAGCATGAGCCTATAAAACAGTCAACTGTTTTCAACAATGTTGTCAACCCCTCAATTTTTTTTGGTATTGTATTGACGTGACGTCGATGTTGACAAGTGGGATAAGAGTAAATATTTTTAACAATACCAAAATTAGAAAATTTGCCATTTTTTTTCTTTTATTACAGTTTCATCGTTGTAACAGATGTAACTAAAACTTTAGCAATTTTTTTTTAATTTTTAAATATTGCAAGACTTTCTATTTCAAATTCCAACCTTTATGTTTCAGTAAAATTTTATATGTAGTTCCCGCACTACAAGCAAGCGACTTGTCCAGAAAAATTTTATAAAATTGTTTAATGGTTTTCAGGAATAACAACCTATGTCACATATTTCTCATTTGTAGTTTATGATGTCAAATTGTTATACTTTAAATTCATTTTAAAAAGGTATAAGAAAATTTCTAATAACAAAAATTAAAAATGATAAGAACCCCACACGACAGACCAAACGGCTGGAGCAATTTTTAATTGTTCATGTGTAAGCGAGATATTAGATCAAGTCACCTTTCAAAGAAAAAAAAAAGACCAAAATAAAATTGGTCTATCCGTTTGGCAGCTAGGGCGTCAAAGACACACATATTCACTAGAATACATTTAGAAAATATGTGATATCTTCCAAACGGCTCGACCGATTTTCTTCAAACATAGCTAAGAACACTATCGATCAAGTACTCTTTCAAAAAAAAAAAAAAAAACCAAGTCAAAATCGCTCCCGCCGTTATAACACCCCTTTTTTGGTGGGTTCAAAATATGAACGTACGTTTCTACTTTTTTTGAACAAGTTTAAAAAATAATATTTTTTGGCTCTACTGAAAAAAATCGATTTTCAGACATGCGGTGAAATTCATGAAACCACAGATATTTTTTCTATTTTTTTTTGTGGAAACTTTTTCTATAAAAAAAATTTCTGTTAATATTAGACTAGTTAAACTAAGTTTAAACTGTGACAATAGCGAAAAAATGCTTAATTATGTTTCACTGCTTTGCAGGAGAGCTGTTTTAAATTTTCAAGTCGATTTTCACAAATTTATTTCTTTTACAGTTAAATTGGGAATTTCTGGTTTCTATAAATTTTTTTTTAGGAAAATATCGTTCTACAAATCATATATAATAGATTAAATTTAAAACATATTTAAGTATGTATAAAATAAATTAAGCTATTATTTCATATGGGATTATAAGCAGCAATTCATTGTGCTATAATTTCCTAAAAAATTGCACAAAATAATTGAGATTTTGCCCAGAGGTATTTTGAAATATGAACCCCCATATTTATAAAAAAATAAAATGTGTTTGAAATCCATTTTAAGAAAATTCTGTATGAAAAATTTTAAATAAAATGCATTTCAAATTTATTTTAAATTTTATGAATATTGGGAGGAAGATTACAGGAGTGCCATTAATTCTAAATCAGCTTATATCGACTTAAGCACTTTTTCCTTTTTTTCCCCAGATATGTAAAGACAGTAATAGTTTAATTATATACTATATGTTTTCAAAACGTTTGCGCTTCTTTATACATATATGATTTTATGGAAATGGGTTACCTTCCCTTTCTTCAACTTTTTCTAATCTCTAACTTGTCAAAATTAATAATGCCATGTATCTGTTACAATTAAATTATGTATGAAAAGCAAAAAAAAAAACAACTAAAGTAAACAAGCGCCTAGTTTCATTTCTATTTTATTTAGACTTCTGCTTTGCTATTGTTGTGTTCATTAGCGCAATACCGCACGATTTCAACGTTTATAATGTCTAAACAACGTGCAGCATTTAATAGCAACTACAAAATTTTAAACAATGCATTGTTGTTGCATATAAACAACATTTTCATGCTAGGTATTGTGTAAAAAAAAATAGACAAAACGTTTGTTTGTTTTTTTGCCCATGGACTACAGGGAGCCCAGTCAGCCACCCCATTCCTCCTAAGCACACGTGTGAAAGCAAAAATAATAAACACACAGACATACTAAAAATGATCCAATAGGTTAGAGCAAAGAGTTGGAGCACATTTACATAGAATATTTTCAAGGCGTAGAATTATAAAATTAAAGCACTCTGTTGATTTAATGTGATTTTGGATTTTTTTTTTCGCTTTTGTTTTGCTTTTGAGTTCAAAAAAAAAAGAAAGAAAAATAGGTGTATTGAACCTGAAAATTTCTTAAAGGAATAGTTTAATAAAGAGAGCAAATGCAGGCACACATCCCCGCTTTTAATGTCTCATTCCCATTTTTGAATCGATAAAAACCCAAAAAGCCCAAACTTTTTTTTTATCATAAAAATATGCTTTACAATAAATTTTGTTGGCTAAATAAAAGCATAATCTTATACCATTAATACTAATTTAATATTTCCTAAATACTTGAAGTTTATACATGAAAAGATACTTCTAACTGTGGAACTAATACCCTAAACGAACTTTAAATTAAGATTTTGTAAGAGTGCGCCAATCCGAAAAGAGTTTTATTTAATGCGGGCAAAGAGTAAATATTTAAATGCTACTCAAAACTAGTATTTGCCTTGTTAACAAAACCCAAACATGTTATAGCTTTTGTTACCTTTAAGTCTGGTTTGCATGCTCTCTTTTAGGCCAATTTCTGTTTGTGTTATATGTAAGTGTTAGTTAGTGTGCAAGCTTTGTGACTGAGAGCTTGCTTTTGCTTAACAAGCCTTGTTTAGCCAACCTTAGCCAGGCGGTTATTATCTGGTAACAACGTGTTACGAATTACTTTTAACAAGACCCTTAAAAAGATAAAAACCTATAGACAAGAAAACATTAAAACAAAAGCGAATACAGCAATAATATAAAGTGAACAAACCCAAAAGAAAAAAAAACAGAGCTGAGATAAAATATGTAATAAAAACAGAAGCAAAAAAAAAGAAAGAACAAATGTGTGCATAAAACAGGAATTCATTTTTAGGAATATTTTAATCGTCTTAAATACGGGGAGAGAGGAAGCCCGTTGTTAAGAAATTAAGGCAACAAGGGAGGCAACAACTAACTATAAAAGTAACTGGTTAAATGTCCGCATTTTTAACATCATTAATTTGGTTATGATTTCTTTCGTTCTTTTTTTTTTTCTCTGCCCAAAGAAGGCATTTTAACAGTTTGTTAAAAATCTAATGGATGTTTGTTTTAAATCAAATAAACTTTGAAGTACACAAATGAAAAATCTCAAATGACTGGAGTTTAGTAAATCTTCATTTAAAATAGTTAAACATAAAAATGGCTAATGAATAACCCCCATATTCATAAAATTTAAAACGAATTTGGAATGTTTTTTATTTTAAATTTTTTATAAAAAATTTTCCTAAAATGGATTTAAAATTCATTTTATTTTTTTATGTATACGTGGGTAATTGTTTTAAATTAAAACGATTTTTTGTTTGTTTGATATTAAGGCATGATGGTTATGGTTCGAAGGACCATGTTATAAATTAGAATAGTTGAGGAATTTATTTTCTAACAAATACTAATAAACCAATTCGTTTATAATTTCTTAAGAGATAATAAATAATAAGGATGATTGGAATTTTATAAAAAAAAAACAAAAAAGTTTAGAGTAGATAAATATGTAAATAAAACAGCAAGCAAGCTCTGCTCACCACTGGGATCGATTTTCAAGTTAGATTTTATGCATTTATTTTCAATGCCCGAAGGCTTTTTTTATTTTTAAATAAAGAGAAGTAACACTCAGGCAAAGAATGCCCACTACTATTACTAGGTGTTACCTTCTTTAGGAAAGGGATAGTGATAGAGAAGGCAGGTGGCGAAGGAAGAGATAGAGGAAAGCTTCATTCATTTACAACTCTCCTTCATTGCACGTTTCTGATAATGCAGTGTTGCAGCGCCTCTGGTGTCAAGTAGGCGTATTAAGTTTTTTCGAAGCTGTATTTAGTAGCCATTTTATTGGTTATTTTACTTCGCCGCTAATTCTGCTACACAATACCGACGAAATAGGGCGCTCTGATGTTACATTATGATTAGTATCTGGGTATACTTCAGTGACCAGTGACTATGCCTTCATCATTTGAACTTTCCTACAACAAGTGATACAGAGGAACACTAATGCACATCAGAAAAATGTGTGGTGTTGTTATTTAATGACTGTCAGAGACCGGTCTCGAAGCCAGGACCTTCGGTTGTATAGTCAACTTGCTAACTACTACAGCCAACGCCACCAAAGTAGTATTACCACTAATGTAATAACAATTCATAAATTATATAAACATACGGCACTGTTCTGTAAATCGAGTCGGTTTAAAATCGCACGATTTTAAATCAATTCAAATCGCACACGAAAGGTTCCGTACGTACCCTACATATGTGTGTTATAGTATTACTTTAGCCTATATAATATATATTACCTGATGTAGACATTTGTTTTTTAAATTTTGGCTGTGCGAATTATCGTCCAAGTGCAAATCGCCCGAAAATCAAAAATGTAGAATTGCCCAAAAATTGTTGTAAAAGAAAATTTATATTTGTTCATCGCCTTTGGACGATTCAACATTTTTCAAAATTCCGCAAAATGTTAAAAAAAAAAAAACAAATTTGGGGCAATTGTTCATTCCAAATACGGGCGAGTGTTTGTACTGAACAAACACCTAAAAACTTCGGACGATTATCATTTTACACTTTTGGGTTATTGTTAAAATTTTTCGGATCGTACAGCCGATTTTTTTTAGTTTTGATGCTTTTTCCTAGTTTTGGATTTTTTCGTTTTAGCGATTTTTGTTCAGGTTTTGCCTTTTTTTAGTTTTGGCGTTTTTCTTCGGGTTTTTTTCGACTTATTTACTTTTGGTGCTTTCGTTCTTTTTATTTGGCGTTTTTTCGTTACATAAATTTTTTCGGTTTTTGACAATTTTTTAGTTTTGGCGATTTCTTTTAATTTGGGGTTTTTTCGGTTTTTAGTGATTTTTCGGTGACGCTTTTGGTCGGTTAGGCGACTTTTTTTAAATTTTGGAATTTTTTAGTTTTGCCGTTTTTGTTAATTTTAAGAGTTTGCTCTCACGTTTTCCAAGATTCATTATATTACATTAGGATTTCAACATGTTTCGTTGCTCGCTTTAGGACACCTTTTAATTTTTAACTGTCATATATTTATTATTGTAACTAGCAGCCAAAGTTTTACATATTCCGTAAAAATTTCAGGTCCGTAGCTCTTACGGTTTTCGAAAAAAAGCCTGTGATAGTTGGACATCGTAGCGGAAGCAATAGCGTTCCGTACACCAAAGTTTAAAAACTAACTAACTCCGATATTAGGACCACATTTTCAGACTTTTTTTAAGATTTATATTTTATATATCCTTAAATATCATATCTGAAAGAAAATTATCGCATATGATTTTATTAATCTTGAAAATCACACGATTTCAAATCGACTCGATTTACAGAACAGCGCCGATAACAATATAAAAAATTAATTTAAAATTTAATTAAATAAATAAGAAAAAGTATAACGTTATGACAATTTTTACAACTCGAAGTGCAAAAATAAAATGAAATTCATATAAGTAAAGTTTATTTCACTTTTAAACCGATTTATTTTTTATTTTAAACTATTTTGTTGGCATTTTCTTTTCTAAAAAAAATGTTGCATTTATTGCACTTTTTGTTGAAAATTTGCAATGAAATAATTTTTGGAAATAGAAAGTTTATTAGAAATTATTATATCATTCCTTATGAGCGTAACTTTTTTCTTTAAACGAACGTAAAATTGCATTTTTTTTAATAAGAAGTTAACAAATTTTGCACTTTTTCCAGAAAAGAAAACGGCATAAAAGACCTTTAAATTTGTTAATTTTTTAACATTTGTCAAAAATTTTACATTTGCCATTAAGCCATAAATCTCTAAAATTTTCATTTTACCATTCATTTATCTTAATAAACAATTTCCCCACTTGAGTTTGATGGGAAATAATCAAATGGAAGCAACGAGACCAAAGAAAAGGGATAATAATCTGCGGGTTGCCATCATAATTTGTGATAGTGATAAATGTTCTTTACGTTTTCTTAATTTGTTTAAATTTTATTTTAAAATTCTTTTAATTGGTGAACACAAATAAAAAAATAAAATAACAACCACAGCAACGCGGTGTATTTGAAAATAAAAATTAGGAAAAAAAACTTTCAAATGAACTTTACATGTGACTTCTTATTGTTATTGTTGTTGTTGCTGTATTTGAAAATAGAAATTAATTTACAGAGCTGCATTTAGAGAAAGATTTAAATATTTCAACATTTTTCACAAAATGTTTCATGTTGTGTTTTGTAGCTGTGTTTATTTATTCAAGGTTCACAATTGACACCATGAGCAGAACACCCAGGCATCACCACATTTATCGTCGTTGAACTTTAAATATTTCTGTACCCAATTGCCCAACTATAATCATGGCGTGCATATGGTTTTTCGTCTCAAACATTTAACATATTGCTAGGATTTGTTTGCTATTCGAACTGATTTCTATAGACCGGGTAATATTATTGAGTCCCCATACTCGTTAATACAAGTATGCTCAACGAGCGAGCATTGTGCAATTTTACAAGGCAGCCAGCCAGGCAGGCAGGCAGGCATGTTAAATTTCTTTTCTGGTTTTTTTTTATTTTTGGTTGCTATATTCTGAGCATTTCAAGAGCCACACAGCACCAACAAGCAGCAGCAGCAGGGTGCTGCCATAAATTACGCACGTTTTATAGCAAACAAGCAATCCAAAAGCTGAAATGATGCAGAAGAACCAGAACTCTGGCGTAGTCAGTCGTTCAGTGCGGTACGTGCGTAATGCATTCAGTGTGCTCTTGTTTTTTTATTTTTATTTAATATTATTTTTGCTTTGTTGTGTATAGATTTTAGTTCTAGTATTGAGAAACATTTGTATTTCTATACGAATTTATATGCAATGCACATAATTACTGCATTTCGAATGAATAAGTTTCAACAGAGTGACCAGGTAAGGGGGAATTTTTACAAATCAATTAAGATCAGTTAAAAAAAAACAAAATTGCCCTAAAATTTATGAGATTTTTAATTTTTTAAAGAATGCACAAAAAAATTAGTAGACTTACTGCAGCTTAGACAAGCAAATTTTAATTTAGATTTAAGATAAGTTTAAGATGAGTCGAAAAATAGCATAAAAAGGCCTTAAAAGCTTATAGAAATACGACAAATCTTTCAAATTAATAAAACGGCTATTTAACCGAAGTTTAGCATTTTAGTTTAGATAGGGAAAATTCAAAATGGACAATTATACCAGAAACTAATTTTGAGCAGAAGTCAGGTGAGAGATCGTCATGGAATATCAATCAAATAGTGTCGAAAATTAGCATAAAAATCCCTTAAAATCTTATAGAAATACAAAAATGTGTTAAATTAATAAAACGGTTATTTAACCGAAATTTAGCTAAACCCGCTTAAGTAAAGTTTAGCTCAAATAATAAACAGTTTAGTTAAGATAAAGAAAATAAAACAAATACTAGCAATTTTGAGCAGCAGCCAGTTGAGAGAACGTCATAGAAAAAAATCCAAGCGACTGCAGCTTAGACAGAAAATTTCAATTTAGATTTAAGCTTAACATCAAATTGAGTCGAAAAATTAACATAAAAAAGCCTTAAAAGCTTCTGGAAATACGAAAAATTTTTCAAATTAATAAAACAGCTTTTTAACCGAAGTTTAGCTAAACCCGCTTGAGTAAAGTTTAGCTCAAGCAATAAACAGTTTAGTTAAGATAAAGAAAATTTAAAATAAAAAACTAGTAAATAATTTTGAGCAGAAGTAAAGTGGTAAATTACGGCATTCGATACGATTCGAAATTTAAAAATATTTCCTTATAAACTCTATTATATTTCGTAATTTCGTTCGATAACGAGTGCCGTAATTTGTCCCCAGGTAAAAGAGATCGTCATTAAAAAAAAGTAAAATAAAATTCAAGTACATATAAAAAATCAAATTTTTAAGCGAATTTTTTAAATTAAAATTGATTAGGAGTGAATACTAGGGCCACAGATGTCAATATTTTACTGACAACAAATCGGCAATTAAGTCAACCACTACCGAAAGAGTAAACTATAGAAACATTTCATATTGCAAGAATATGATTAACGATTACATATTACATGGCAAAATTAGTCTTGCATGGTTACCGGCCCACTATGACGTAATCGGAAATGAACGTGCAAATAGACTGGCGAAAAAGCCAAAATGTTATGGACAGTAACTCTAATTAATTCAAAGCCTTTCAAAGGCAGCGAAAGATTAGTTACAAAATTGGATTAAGATGGCCCACAGAACACGATGGAATAGTCATACCGTAGGTAATCTAACCAAGGGCCCGGACGAAGATAAAGCAAGGGGGGTGTTGAAACTCAACAAGTCCGAGCTGGGAAAGTTGCAAGGGTTCTTAACGCGGCACTTGTACCGGTTTGGAGCCACAGCTAAAAATGACATGCATGGATGACATCATTTGTCATTGTCCAGCTTTCACCTAGCTGAGATCCCGTTATTTTGGGGATGACACCTTACCGGACATTACCCGTCTTTGAGGTATTAACCGGAAAAGTTTGAGGGACTACGTAAATGATGCTGAGTGCGTACAAAGGTGGGTTTTTAAATCACATGTACTGGCTTGTGTGTATGTCCCCGGACATGAGCGTAATGGCTCTTCTTTTCAATCTAACCTAATCTAATTGATTAAGAATCTCAAATTAATTGAAATTTATTTGCTGTGACTGTTCAAAATATGTGGTTGAAGTATACTGATGAAATATATATATACACAATGCTTAAACAGTATCGGTATCCTTTACGTAGTCCCTTATGATAATTTGTCAAATAATAAATTTCTTAAATTTCAAAATAATTAAGATGAAATGAAATATTAGAGAAAAAAATGTATTCAAAGATTATTTGTCCAAACAACTCCTACAGAATGAAGCCTTCACGCGGGAAGCACATACGCCTTGCCCTCAGATTTATTGACCTAACCACGGGTAATGAATGTGACGCGTTAGGCTAGTAGGTTGAAAAGAGGGCGGTAATTATTGTCGATCCATTACCGATTGTTGTAGGCATTAAAAAAATGGTTGAGCGGAGCAGTTAACCATTGAAATATATGCTGGAAAGTTAGGGGCACCAATGTCCGCTAAAACTAAAAATTCCCTAATTGATTTCACACGAAACCGAAGTGCGGAGACTTCTCTGACTATCAGTTATGATATCGTACATTTTTTATTCTCAAACATGCCCTTACAAAAATAATATTTCGTCCTGCAGATCCTCGGATGCTTAACCATTATGACCAACCTTTAATGTGGGAGCCACAAGGTAAAAACTGGTCTGTATGAGCTATTAGAGTGCCCAGAGAGGCTTAGATCATATTGATATGTTCACAAGAGTTGTTCAGCTTTACCGTAGCGACAACTTTGCTTAGCATTTTTAGCAAAAAATCAGGAGTCCTTGGAAGTTATTCTGAAAAAAGTGAAACAATTTTTTCCCTTTACTTTTGCAAAAAAGTGCACGAAGAAATAATTTTTTTGGCATAAAATGTTAATAGTATTTATTAAGTGAACTCTTAGCTACATTATTGTCACATATAGTTTAGAGCTATCACCAACTCTGAATAAGATGTTGGCCAAAAACTGAAGACGCACTGATTTTCGAAACTCCAGAGCATATTCTGAAGGACTCGAGTCGTTATGCCACAGGAGGATTAGGAACTGCCAACAGACCCACTGGCAATCTTGAGATTCATCAGGAGAGTAGGTCTAGGTGAGGTGCTCTAGCACCTGGCAAGAGATACAATAGATCTACTTAGGTCGCAGTGTCTTGTGTTTTCCGTTAACTTAATTAATTCATTTTCGAATTGGTCACCATAATCGCCAAACTGAGTATATGTATGTTTCTAATAGTGAACATATACTGTCAAGTCCGTGTGTTTTTTTTAACTGTTGCACAGTGTAATTAAAAAATAAAATTATTTCGAAAGAAAGTTTGCCAGTAAAGCTCAATTTTCATGACGAAATCTTCACTTTGATTCTCATACTGAATTTGTAGTATGTCTTAATGGCTTTCCTATGGTCACCTTTAGGGAATTTTTTCCACATTAATGCAATATAATCTTAACAAAATCTCTATAATACCATTTTTCTGCAAAACATTATTTTTATATCCCAAACGCAAACTTCTCCCTCCTCATTGCTACACAACTCCACTGTCTTTCACGTTCTCTGAACACTACTACGTTCCGTATGATTTAATTTATTTTTATATTTCTTTTTTTTTTGCCGTTTTCTTCTTGAAATCTAAGTATGTTTTACGTTCAACATACATAGTTGCCTTTTGTATTATTTTCTTTTTCTAAAACTGCCAAAATGACATTATTTGCGTAGTTGTCAGATTTATGTGACATTGTCACATAGAATCTGTACAGGATTTGTTAGTTGTACTCGTACATTATGTTGTAGTAGTGTGTTCTGTGAAAAAAAACAAAAAATTCTTTAAAATTTTTAATTCAATTTTGAAATGAATAAAAAAAAAATTGTTTCACAAATCTTTGTGGCATTATAAGGATTGACACAATGGTGTAAATTAGAGTTTGTGGACTGTTGCCAAGTGAAACAGGATGATGAAGCTTTAGGTGGAATTTATAATTTCAAGTTTAATATGATGGGTTAATAGCTAGTTCTAGTCTAGTGTTAATTTAAAATTATTTTAGGGCTAGAAAAAAAGGGAAAATTAATTTAGAAATCTAATGCTGCACACATTAATAAATTGTACATATTTGAGGGAATATATAAAAATTCCTTGAAGTAATTGTTTTTTTTTCATTTCATAATCATATTTTGACAAATTCGTGTAAAAATTAAATATTTTGCTTCATAAATTCCTTATTTTTATAGTCTTTTTTTATAAAGGCAACAAGTAATTTGATATGTCTCATAAAATAAAACTTTACGTAAAACGAAGTGCATTCTGTTTTTTTTTTAATTAAACACTAGTAACTTGTGTAATCCCAAGAAAATCAAAAACAAAACCAGACAGAAAGAAAAACACAATTATATGAAAACCACCCATCAAGTGACGAATGAGTACACAGATTGTTTTCTCAATAGGCCAGAAAGTAAAGGAGTATATTCAAGATTGATTTTTTTTAATAAGCGACCTATCCCCAATTCGCGATGTAGTGAAGAGGCTAAAAATTAAGTGTATATTAGGACAGTGCAAAAAATATTTTAAATCAGGTTTAAAGTATCCAGGAGATGATCAAATACAACCATCAATCGTTTAATATGTATTAGTGTGGTTTGAGGAACAATTTTATAAAATGCTAAATAATTTTTTTTATCAGCGCATTTCTGCACGTCATCGACAAAAAGCCCATGACACTTTTTCGTCAATCATATATGTATGTGACGCGCAAAATAGAAAGGGACCTAAGGGTAAAAACCGGTTTTGTTCAGGAGAGCCATTTTAAAGATTTAAATACGTGTATCTTTGGTGTACCATCACTGAGCGTGTTGGTATTGGTCTCATTTGAAAGCGACACATCTCATGACGTCAGGAACGTGTTGGTCAACCTTGAAAACGCGCGTAGGTCGTCCCTACCTCTTGTTTTGTGTAGTTGGTTTTTACTGTTTTCTACCTAGCGCGCTGTTTCCATGAGTTTGATATCAATTTTGCTTGCGTTTTTTTTCGAATCCAGGTTTATTTTCTGAAATTATTAATTGTGAATTATAATAAATACTCATTTATAATTCTTTTAAATCGTGAATATCACTCTGTTAGTACGAAAATTTTTTCACATAACCTTAGAATCGTCGACTTCAATTTCATAAAATGCGCATATCTCTGGGAGGGAACACTTTTGGGGCATGGGATCGGTCTCATTCGATGCTCAGATGTTGTCCACATCAAAAAAAAAAAAGTGAAAATTGATGTTTTTACCCTTAGGTCCCTTTCTCTATGCGCTGTCATATATAGAGACGATCAAATAATCAGCCTTCAAATAAAAATATCAAAAATGTTTTGATTCTCATCAATCATTGACGACAATGCGTACGTGTAGCCGAAAAAATACGATTATAGGTACACAACTATGTGATTGATAGTTTCCTGGGCACTTTAAGTTTATGTTTAAGTCCATAAAACTAATTAGCAAATTATGTTTTAAAAAATCAACGACATTTTGTAGATAAATACTTTATTCATAAATATTTTTCCATTTACCAATTAAAACAAAATTTAAAATACATTTCTTTTAGAACATTTTGCTTAAGAAGTTTTATAAATTTATCTGCTACCGCATGTTGCTCGGAGTAGTACAAATACAGAGGGGTTCGGGATCGCTTTTTCAGTACAGAGTATGTCTAGGTTTTGAAATGTGAATAAATTAATATATTGAATTTAAAATAGCGTGTGTTATTTTCCGAATCTTTCTGGACAAAAAAACATTTCAAAATACCCTGGAGTATGAAGTAAACGCTGTCAATCAATAACTTTAGCTAATGCATTACTTACAATTCATTCCTTTACTTAACAGCATTTCAATTATAGCAAGTAATTTCATTAAAACCCTGAGGTTTTCAAAGGTGAGAGATTTCATATACTTGTGGTGTTCAAAACCATTGAAATTTATAAGCAAAACAATTAACAGTGGATTATGGAGAGTATAATGTGAAATTGAGAATTATACAAACTAAAGCGTTTTACCGCAAAATAAACTCACATTGCCCATAAGAATTATTTATACTTCTTTGGCTCCACTGTTAAATAATTTTCATTTAAACAAGAATCCCTAACGACATGGGGTAACACCTCTTGTTAGTTTAACTGATCTTGGCATTTTCCGTTTCACATTTTTTCTACTCTTCCTTCATTCTGTGTTGCCGGTTATTAATTGTTGTTGTTGTTGTTGTGACTATTTGTTGTTGTTGTGGTGTATTGGGCTTCCTACCATTACCTTAACTCCTGCTCCTCAGCTAAGTTCTAGCAACATCTTATTGCACTTCAAGTTAATCATGCTTGCCTCTGCCTTCCTTTCATGCCGCCAGTTCCCTTAGAAAAAATAAAATGAAAATAAACAACAACATAATGTTGAAGCTTTTTGTCCGGCACATCATGAAATAAACCCTGCAGTAACGAACGAATTGTTTTGTGGCATTTAACAGAATAAAAATATATAAAAAAAACTTATTTTGCTGTTGCATGTTCTTTTTTTTTTTTTTGTAAAAAAGTTTTGTGCAATTTCATGTTTTTAACAAAACCTAAAGATCATATGACTGCTGAAGCGAAAACTGAGATGAAACGAAAATGTACGAAAAGAAAAATTGAACATCACGACTCACGGATTGAATGTATTTATATGAGTACATCAGCATACAGAATATGACCATATTTTTGCTTGCTTTTTTTCTTCTTTTTTTTTTGATGATGTGGTTAATTTTTTTTTTGTAACCCCAACTTTGGTCACGAGTTTTGCTGGAGATGTTATTCACTGATCCTTAGATTTGTGACAATTAGAAATTTGGGGAAAAGAGCGAAAGATATTAGGAAAAAAAAAACTTTTATTCAATCTTTTTAATAAGGAAGAAAATTTAAATGTTTTTGAAAGGTTTAACAGGTTTTCTTTTCTATAACATAAATATTTCTGAAAAACTTCGATAATTTTCTCAAGAATTTTGAAGTTGTAATATTTTTCTATATATAAAATCCAAGTTATTAAAAACACAAGGTTTGGATACATTATATACATATTTATCAGATATATCTAAGGACCTTCTGCCTGTTATATTCACTCTTTTTCCAGTTGTCGACATCGACGTCACTTTAACACAATACCAACAAATTGGGGCCTGTGTACCCATTGTCGAAAACAACTGACTCCTGTTGGCAGGTTTATAAAATTTTCTAGACCTTAGGGAATGGAAATAGACTCTCAATAGCAGAAAATTGTCCTCGAGAGCGAGTAAACAAGTCCCAATTTGTTTGCTATTGTGTCAAAGTGACGTCGATGTCTACAACTGGAATAAGGGTGATTGTTTTCACTCATATTCACCACATAGTCCCATTGGCGCAGTTAAAAAATTTTCGGAGGGATAGGGAAAATGAAGGCCTTGCGATTGGAGATTTTCATGAGCAATGGGAATGGCCTTCTACGCCTATGCGTAGTGCCCAAAGAAACTTTGCCAATAGCCCCGTCCATGATAAAGTTATGAGATTTACTGCTTCCCGTGGTATGGGTAATTTTTTGCTCATCCATTAACAAAACTACACTTCGTGTGCTACTTTGACTCGAACGCGAAGTGTTCCGTCCGGACACCTCTTGATTTTTCTTAATTTTGGCGCTTTTTCTTAATTTTGCCAATTGTTTTGGGTTTTTTTAGTTTTTTGTGTTTTTTTTTGTCTTGTCTATTTTTTTGATTTTTGACGATTTATTTTAGTTTCAGCGATTTTTGTTAGTTTGTTACAACCAGTGATGCCAACTTGGTGCTTTTGGCACTGTTTTTAGTGCTTTTTGAAAACTCAAAACGCCAAATTTTGAGCGTTAGTACCAAGCTAAGAAAAAGCACTAAGTAGTGCTTTTAAGAAATTTATGTATTTCTTAAAATTACTTTAATAAAAACTTGGTGCATTTATTTTTTCAGTGTAAAGCATAAATTTTTTGTCTGGTATATTTCATTAAATATACAATAGCTTAGAAATATTTAACATCATTAAACTTCACTCGTTTGGATCTTCACTTGTTTTTCACGTTAGTGCTTTTTAGGCTTTTTCGATCCCAAAAGTACGTTTTTAGTGCTTTTTTTATGTGTTGATGTGCTTTTAGAGCCAAAAAAGTTGGCATCACTGGTTACAACACATATTCTAGCTTTAGCGATTTTTTTAGGTTTGGAACTTTTTTTTTTTTGTTTTGCCGATTTTTTTTCCGGTTTTTGGCGATTTTTTTGGCGATTTTTTCGGGTTTTGGCAACTTTTTGCTTGTTGATTTTTTTGCATTTTAGCGATTTATTTTATTTTTGGTGATATTTTTCTTTTAAGCGCCTATTTCATTTTGGCGATTTTTTCGGCATTTTGTTAATTATGGGATTTTTTATTTTTAGCGTTTTTGAAAATTTCCAAGATACAGCAAGTTGTCAGAATTTTACATAGTCAAAATTACATTAACTATTAGAATACCCTTTGATTTTGATTTTAAGTTAAATTTCAGTGTTAAACTACACTAACTTTGAAAATGTCCAGTGTCTATATATTGCATTAGGATTCCAACAGTTTTTGTTGCTCGCTTTAAAACACCCTTTAATTTTTAACTGTCATATATTTGTTGTAGTAGTGGCCAGAAATTTGCATACATTTATTTATTTATTTATTTCATAAATACTTTACAAAGAGGGCAATTATGAATAAAATTCTGGAGAAATTTTTCCCGGGGAACAATTCCAACTAATGGCAAATGATAGGGAAAATAAAAAATTCTAATTGGAAAAGGGAGAAATTTCCCTCGGAATTTTATTCATAATTGCCCTGAAAGTAAATTTGTAAAGTATTGTTGCACAAATATGGGCGGAGTAACTAGACCATATGCCCAAGATGTTATTAACAGTGTTTTCAAAAAGTTTTTGTGACTGACTATACACGACCTATGCCTTCACGTAGGAAGTAGCAACGTGGTTTTTAAAGAAATTCCACAAAAAACCGCAAGATTATACGGTTATCCGTGGCAGATCAGTCAACCAGTGCGAGCGAGACGAAAAACTCTCGAAGGCCTAACAACAACAAAAAAGCCTGACCGCACTTAAAAGATAATTACGATGACGCGAAATGATGTTCTTCGACCCAGAGCTGCTTAACGACTGATTTTGCATACATATTTTGTGAAAATTTCTTGCGGTTCTGGAGAAAAATAGGCTGTGACAGACAGACAGACGGACATCGTAGTGAAAACAATAGTGTTCCTCTCACCGTTGATGAACGGAACCGAAAAAGGGACCCTCCTCAGTGCAAGAATGAGCTAAACTAATATCAATGGGTATGGTTCGAGTTTCCCTTAATTTTGTTCGCATTGAAAGTTCTTTTCTTGCTGAGATATTTTTTTCAAAACATCATTTCCAATGTACAAAATCCATTCGAATCAATTTTGGAACTCACGCCATAAGAATTAAAAATATCTTTGAATAGCGCTCCCATAATTCGTGCTTATTAAACAAAAGCAGCTGTTAAGTACTCTCCTCTTTTATTTTTTTTTTTTTTTTTGGTTTGTCTTCCTACCACACAATCACATCATTCACAATATTTGCTTAGAGTTGCACTTAATCATGTCGTTTTGTTGTCCAAAGTCTCACTTAGAGTTGACAGTGATGTTGGTGTTGGAGCACGCTTTGGCATAGGCTGTTGAGGTTGGTCGGTCCATTCTACGAGTATGTACATTGTAGAGTGCTTAAAGAATCAAATGCTATCGTGATGTTGCTCTCGCCGCCTGCCTGCACACAGACTGTGTTGTTGCAGTTAATGTTGAGTAGTTTGTTAGTGATTTTCTTCTTTTTTCATCTTTTTTTGTTCCTACACCAAGCAGCAATTGTTGTCATTTGTAGGAAGCCTTCGTCATATTGCAACTTGGTTGTTTTCCTTTTTTTTGCCGCATTTATTATTAAACATTGGGGAATTCTAAATGAGTTATTTTTAAAATTTATTTTCGTTTTTTGCTTGTTGTCATCTCGAGAGTTTTTAAAACGAGCGTGGGTTTTATGTTGCCTGCAATTATGAGTATTTTTCTTAAAGGAAAACGTTTTTTTTTTCTTTTTTCATATTTTGTTCATAAGTCAGCATCATCATCAGTTTGTTGGGTTTCGTTTTGTTTCGAAAAGTGAGTTTTTAGTGTAAACAATTAAATTAACTTATGATTAATGATTTCAGCTTTGTTTGCTTACAAATTTTTTAGAAAATTTGTAATTGATGCCCGGCTTTTGCTTGAATGCCTTTTTTTTTGGAATATAATTTCAAGTACTCGTTGCAAACTGATATTATTAAATAATTTTTGCGATGTGCATTTTTTAGCACGTAATAAATCTTCAAAATTTGAAGAATAAAAAGAAAAAGATTTGGGTTTACTTGTCATTGCTATCGTGCCTGCGCATGCATATTTCAGCAGCATTCAACCATAGCTTTGGAAGGGGAATTGAAACCGGAAGCATTTTTATTATATTATCTTTAGATCTAACTTGTATTTATATACGAGCATGTGTACTTTAAGCTGCTCTAAACTATCTACTTTCCCATCTACTTTCAATACGAGTATAAAAACTTTTCAACAGCTAAAATGAGACTTCTAAAGAGCTATTTATTTTTTGTCTGAACCAATAGATTAGGATAGAATGGACTGTATTACAAATAGGGTTGCCAGACCTAAATGGAATGGCCTGGATTGTCCAGTTATTTGGAGCCTTGTCCATTTACCAGCTAAAATATAATTTGTGCAGTTAAAAAGATTCTTTAATTTCAAATAATAATTTTTTCATTAATTATATTTTTTTTTGTTAATTAAAATAATGGGCCTTATTACGAGTATCGTATTACGACTTCGACTACGACGATTTTGTATTTGATTAAATAACATTGCAAACTTTTTTTTTAATCTAGTACAAAATCGTCGTAGTCGAAATACGACACTCGTAATTAGGCCCATTATCTTCTACATTTTATACTAAATGGAAAGAAAAAATAGGTTGCTTACTTATGCATTACTGACTATTTATAACCAAAAAAATATTCTCAAAAACTATCAACACCTTGCTTTTTTTGAACAACAAGTGCATATGGGTATTTCTCGAGGAATGTCTACTTTTTGTCGCGTTCGACACCAAGCAAATATGCTTGTTTTTTTTTTCAAAGAAAACGAAACTTTTTTTTACTTCTTTATACATTTGTGTAGGGCGTCAGCATCTCTACGTTAGGTAAAATTTTATGAAAAATTTAGTCACATTGTTCAGAAATACAAGGTTATTTGCTTGCGGTCGAACGTGACAAAAAATTTTAATTTTTCGGAGAAATGCCCATATTTAACTTGTCCAGTTATTTTTTTCAACATACAGATGCATTTTTTTCATTGGCCCGTTATTTGACTTTTGGTTTCTGGAAACCCTAATTACAATAGTATAGAAGGAAATAAAATAGAAAGGAATAGAATAAAATAACATGTAGTAGAATACAACAGAATCAAGTAGAATATGTCACTATAACATAGAATAGAATAGCATATAAAAAAAATAGCATATAAAAAAAGGGTATTTTAAAGTAAAATAGGGTCAAGTTTTTTCTGAACAAAAAAATAACCAGGTTTATTATGAACAGCAACCAGCAACTGGTTGAAAAGTGAAACATTTTGTCAACTATGGTTGAAATAGGTATTACGAAAACCAGTTGATAAAGTTGTGAATAATTAAGTGGGTATTCGCTATTGTGAATATGCATTTGAAGGAAAAAATATAACAGCTATCAAATTACAAAAATAAAAATTAGTAGACAAATTTCATTTTCAAAATAAGTTCGATTGAATATTTTTCTCTTAATATTTTGTAGTTGAAAAAAAAGAGAATAAATTTCCGTTGATAGATATTCACAATAGTGATTTTGTAGTTGATGGTTGATAAATTATGGTTGATACCTCTTTTCAACCGCAAACATTTCGTAATACCGATTCATCAAAATTGTTGTAAAAATTTTTCTTATCAACCACAGGTTGCTGTTCATAATAAGCCTGAACATTTATTTCAATTAAAAAAAACATACACGAATTTCAACAATTAATTAAATATACATTAGACTAAAATAAAATTAATTAACATACTTTAATTTTTTTTAAAGTCAAAAGAACCATAAGTTTTAAATTACAGGTGAAAAAAAACATTAGGAACGAACGCCAGGTAAAGAATACTGAGCCGGTTTGCAAGTAATGAAAAATCACATTTAAATTTTATTTATGAAAAGTTTTAAGTTTAAAGATGAAAGTAAGTTAAAACACATATTTTTTTTAATTGTGATACTCCCAGGAATAATTTGCATTTGTAATCAGGGATTTTGGTGTCAGACTTTTTCCAATATTTTCACCATGTATTGGCTTTTCTATCGACCAAATCAGGAAAATGATCGACACCACCGAACCAAATATCGCCAACTGGACGAACAGCTCTTTTTCCTGATATGCTAGGCTGTGCTTCATCCAACTTTTGAGCATATGATTGCCCTACGGCATATATTTTGTGAAAATGATATAAAGGGAAAATTAAAAAGAGGGTTTTAAAAAGTGGCATTGCAACGAAAAAAGGTAAAAATTGATACTTTAGTGTCACAATGGCAACGCTCAATAGAATAGAATAGAATAGAGAATAGAACAAAGAATATAATAGAACGGAATAGAATAAAAAAAAAATAAAAAATATGACAGAATAGAATAAGATAAATTAAAATTGGATAGAATAATGCAGATTTGAAAATAATCACCCTTATTCCAGGGGGAATAAGGGTGATCCGCTCCCTAAGGTCTAGAAAATATCATAAATCTGCCCGTTTTCGATAACGCGTACACAAACCCCAATTTTTTGGTATTGTGTTAAAGTAACGTCGATGTCGACAATTGGAATAAGAGTGAATAGAGCAAACAAGAATAGATAAAATATATTAAACAAATTAGTCCTACGCAATAGAATGAAATAGAAACTTTGCTGAATAGAAATATCAACACAGTTTGACATTCTCAGCTGTCAAACTATAGTTATCGATGTCGATAGTTATCATTCAGTATCGGCCGTATGTATAAGAAAAAATTGGCATGAAGTTAGCATAAGTGGCAAAATTGAAATAGGTATTAACCAGTTCCTACACACAATTTGACATTAACGGCCTGGCCCACGATGTCACCAGATATCGTTCGATCGACAACTTGTATTGCAAACAACAATAACTTTAGAAAATTTGTTGTTGTTTTCAATACAAGTTGTCGATCGAACGATTTCTCGTGACATCGTGGACCAGGACGTAAAAATGTTCGCATTACGTAGTTTTAACTCACTAGTAGATCCTAGCGTGATTTTTAATGTGAAGCTTTATGGCAAAACTCTTTAAGAGCGATCATGTTCAATAAGTGGCAAACACTTATGCTAACTTCATGCCAGTTTTTCTTATACTTAAGGCTGTATGAATTTTAACCGTTTCTAAGCAGTTTACATAATTTGATCTATTGAAGTTTCATAATATTGTTCAAATTATGGAATTTTGGAATCGTTGAAGAGCTTCTTTATAATTTCTAATTAAGTCATTTTGGCTTTTCTAGCGACAGGTTGCTTTAATATTTTTTTTTTAATTTCTTTGATCTCTTTCTAATCTTTATGGTTTTTAATTATTGGCCATTTGTCTTTGGTTGTGTCAGTTAGTTTTAACATTGTCAGACTATCTTCATCTAAATTATAAAAAAAACTAACTGCAATTTAACAATGTCAGCAACATATTTATCAATTTAAATATCTTACACATTTTCACATATTCCCATACAGTTTTCTTTTAAGGCGAATACTCCCTTTATTTTTGTTTTATACTGTTTTAGTTTTGAATAAACTAATAAAATTCATATAAGAAAGTCATAGATCTTGCAAAAAAAAAAAAGAGAAAAATAATGTACAAGAATTTTCTCAAGATATTAAAAACTAAGATAAAATATTTGAAAATCTTCTGTTTTTCATATACAAAATAAGGAGTTTTTTTCAAATAAATTTGTTAAAATACAAAAGACTTTACAAATACTAAATGGTGGCCATACACCCCCAAACAAAAAAGAAGTCTTTATTTTACAACAATGTCTGATGACATTATGTTGTACGAGTATCCACGCTGCTTACAGAAGATTTCAGGGAAAACAATATTTTTCTATTTATTTTTTTTTTTTGTTGGTCTCACATGTTGCTGTCAATTTACGATGTAATAAATTTAAATATTGTTCTTTAGCTCCCCAAATATTTTATATATGAGTTAAGTATTTTTTTTTTCGAAAGAATATTTTAATATTGTGTGTGTTTTTTTTAAATACATAAAAAATCAACAACAACAATTCAATTATCAATACGGGTTATCGCTTCTTTAAAAGCTCAGGGAAAAGAGGTTATCATTATAGTTCCATCATCTACATACAAAAGAAATTATGTCTGCAAGAAAAAAGTATAAATTAAAAAATAATTTTAAAAATAAATTTTCAAGGTTTATTTATGACATAACAAAGAAAGTCAAGACAAAGACACACATTGAAATACTTAAACTGCGACAAAATGTGCTGCGTATTTAGGTAAAGCGGGGCAATAGATTGCTTTAGGTTTCGGTTAAATAGGTCAACGGGAAGAAGATTTTATTAACGCTTAAAGTCCCACTTTTCTATAATTACCTATCATGTAATTTTTTTTGGCACACAAGCTGCAACAAAATCAAACTGTATCGAAAATAACAAAGTGCTACGAGTAACTGACTGATTCGAGCAGAGAAGGCAAAAAAAAAAAAAGATATTGAAGTGTTAAGGGGTGTTGAGGTGTACAGCATCTTTTATGGCGTTTTATGTACTCTTTGAATATTGCCCGTCCAACAACAATGAATGCGTACAGCTAAAAATAAAAAAACACACAATACGCTCATATGCAAACACACGCATTAATTTTAAATCGAATACGTATAACTATAAACATCCAATAACTATGTTTATACACATTTTTTAAATTTATAAACTGTATAAGCTATAATCATACGCATGAGTATAAAAATACTCTGGATATTATTCGGCTACACGAGCGTATATACAGGGCTATTTTATTTACACACACGCACATAAAGCATGTTTTCAAACAAACATTTTCCATTTCATATACACAAATGTACATATGTATACGTTGTCGAATGATGAATAAATATCCCGAGTATCATGCGAAAATTTTTTTGCCTGAGTATTACCATACTCAGACTTTAACTATGACAAAGAGAGAGAGAGTCAATACGCTTGATACTCGTGTGCCTTTTTATTTTTAGTTGCAGCGCATTTTAGTTTTTCTCATAAACGAAGGAGAGATGCTCTTTTATGTTGGAATCGGCTATAGTCATAGTTGCTTAAGAGAAAATATGTAAGCGTAAAAATTTTTTGCGCTACAATTATGATTATACGCAGTTACTAAAATTAAGACTATTTAGTTATGTATTTTTTTTTTGAGTACTCATTGTCATTCTCTGATACGCATAAATTGTTTTAAGTCTCTTCTGTCACAAACAGTAGTTTGTAGTAGTAATATATATATATATATATATATATATATAACTATATATATATATTTAATCCATTTATTCCTAGGAGGAACATAGGGCCGTAATATATAATTTCCATTGAGCTTTATCTAAGACGTTTACATTCGCTCCAACTTCTTCCGCAGTTTCTTAGCTCGGTAATAATTTGCCTTTTCCAAGTGTTGCGTTGCGTGCAGATCTCTTACTGCCTTGTGGATTGACTTCGACGGCTTTCCTTGTGATGTCATCTGCTGGCTTTCTTAATGTGTGGCCAAGCCATCTATATTTCCGTCACATGATGTCTTCAGCTATAGGTGGCTGTGCGGTTTGGAACCACAGATGGCTGTTAGATATTGTTTCTGGTGGCCAGAATACGCGAAGAATGCGCCGGATATAATGAAACAGTTTCCTAAAAATTGAGTAGTTAGTTTTTTTTATTTATTTAAAGAGAAGTAACACTCAGGCAATTAATGCCTACTACTTTGCTAGGTGCTACCTTCTTTAGGAAAGAGATAGTGATAGAGAAGACAGGTGGTGAAGGAAGAGATAGACGAAAGCTTCATTCTTTTACAACTCTGCTTTATGCACGTTTTTCATAATGCAGTGTTGCAGCGCCTCTCTGATGTTAAATGAGGCGTATTAATTTTTTTTGAAGCTGTGTCTTGTAGCCATTTTATTGATTATTTTACTTCGCCGATGATTTTGCTACACAACGAAGGAGGGCGCTCTGATGTTACATTAGGATTAGTATATGCTGAAGTCGGTATAGTTCAGTGACCAGTGACTATGCCTTCATGACTTGAACTTTCCCACAACAACTGATACAAAGGGACACTAATGCACATCAGAAAAATGCGTGGTGTTGTTATTTAATGACTGTTGGATACAGGGATTGAACCCAGGAACTTCGGTTTTGTAGTCAACGTGCTAACTACTTCCTTGTTTCCAATTCTTACGGGCTCCTAATATGATTTAGCAAAGACTTATTGACTTCCCATTAGAACTTTACACAAACTTGTTTTATTTTTTTTGTGCACTTCTAGCAGCAAATAATAGTAAAGTCAAGCAAAAAAGTTAATTTTTATTTTATTCTCATATTTTTTAAACTTGCAACACTTCATCATACTTCTATATATTTGTTGATAAACTTATGGCTGAAGAACAATGACAAAAAAGCGAAACTCTTAGACCCACTTATACAACCGAAACATCATGTAACTGTTGTTGATAGTTTTTCACAGAGATTTTTCTCTCTCTCTCAAAAACAAAGTGTAGCAGCACAAAATAACGGAAACTATTGTTACTTCCGTTTGTTGTTTATAGTGCATTTTGATTTTTCATTTCCTCTCCTCCCCAAAAACTAACGTCCTACTCACTCACTTTAAAATTTGTACTACCATTCATACTTCATTTGCCAAGTTGCATTCCGTTGAATTCAAAAGTTTGACTCGAGTAGATTCCTTTGCTCTCTATACAGTTATTTTGTAATTCTTTTTTTTATATTTTTAATATTTTTTAACATTTAACAAAAGTGAAACTTTGGAAAATGTTTTCTTCCTTCCCAAGGAATTCTATTGTATGCATTAGTAAATAAATATATGGAAGTATGTATGTGTCTGCTTTCTATAATAGTCTTTTTATTTGCTTTCATTTCGTTAAATATGGTCTAACAATGCAATTGTTACAAAACGAAAAAAAACAAACATTTTCTGCACAATTTCATATTTTTGCTGACTAAAGTGAATAAAAGGAAACAAAATTTTTTTTATATATTTATAAAAAAAATTAAAATAAATAAAATTCCTGCACAAAGCAAAGTACATTAGAGGTTAAAAGTAAATGCCAAAAAAAAATTTATATTGTGTTGTAAAAAATCGCTAAATGCTTTTAAGTTAATGAATTGGAAGAAAAATATGGGTGGTGTTGGACCAGAGAATTAATAACACTCAAGTTATTGGTTTTGTTCACTTTAAGAACGGATTTAGGGTAACTAGCAATCAGGAGGGCTGCATGAAATACAGCCAAAAAATTATTGAAATAAGCAAAAAAAAAATAAAGAATTCCCATTTTGGGAGTTATGAAGCATCATAAAATATTGGAATTTATTTAATTTTTTCTCGGGAATAATTTATTTTATTACTCGTATACCAAAAAAAAAAATTTAAATTAAATACATACATAAAACAACAATCACCCATCACATCATCATGAAAATTTTTTTTATCTCGAAATATTCCCGCTTTTCACCTAGAAATGTTTTCCCCTTATCACGAATAACTTTTTTCACTTTTCCCTTAATTTTGTGGACTTCATTTTTGCAGGCAAACTGAATTATTACATCGCATAATTTCGATATTTTCCTTCGAATTAAATATTAAAAGTTATAAGTATATATTTTTAAGACAAGATTAAAATAATTCCCTGCAAGACCTTTTTTATGGCGTAAGAATGAATCTCTTTGGTTCACACACAGTAAATTTTTTATGGCCGTGCACCGGAGTGGCATACTAAAGAATTTTTTTTCCACTCCATCATTTGGAACCTAAAATTTTTATATTTGTTATTCCGGCCAATTATGAATAAAATTCCGCGAGAAATTTCTCCCTTTTACAATTAGAATTTTTTGTTTTCCCTATTACTTGTAATTAGTTGGAATCGTTTCCCGGGAAAAATTTCTCGCGGAATTTTATTCATAATTGCCCTCATTATTAAACTTAAATTTGCTTGATTTTTTTTTAATTTTTAAGGTTTACAAATCTGCTTTCCTTTTACATTCACTGGGACTGATAGCGGGAAATTCACGATAGCATTTTTCCTTTCGAGGGGAGTGAAAATTCCGCGGCAACAAAAATTCCTCTTTTTATTTGAATATATTTTTGGGAGTTATTTTTATCGGCGAAGAAATTTGGGATTTATTTCATTTTATTTGGGACTTATTTCGCTCTCCCAAAAATTGTTTAGTTTTTATATCGTTCTTTATATTAGGGAGATTTTAAAGCATTTATGGCCTCTGGCCGGGATTAAGTATTTCCTGCTCTGTGGTATGTCCAATAGAGGCTTTGCTTTCCGAAACTTTCCTGAATTGCCGGCTCAAGAATTTTCTGCTCTGAGGAGCTTTGCTTTCCAAAGCATTTCTGCATGGGGAGCTTTCTGAGGTTTGTCCAACAACGGCTTCGCTTTCCAACGCATTTTTCTCTAGGATATTTAGATTAACAAAGGATTTCTGCAAGGCCAGCCTGTTGCACTGATTTTCTCCTCAAATATTTATGCCTTTGGGATTTTTTGGATTTTATTTCATAGTGAATTGTTTTATTTTTTTCCTTGACATTTATTTCATTATGAAATCCAATATTTGGGCTTTATTTAATTTTCAGTTTAGGGAGCAATTTCATTTTCTTGAGACTTATTTAATTTTTTTAGTAACTATTTCATTTTGATGAAATATGTACATAGAGAGTATTTGCTTTTGGCATTATTTCATTTAGCCGTTATTTCAGCCTATCAGGACTCCCAGATACGCTTTTGTTATACCCAAAAATCACCATAGAAAATTATACATCTGGCATTGAAATATAAAATAATAAAATTAAGGAATTTTTAATTTGTCTTTATTTAATTTTTTTTATAGCTATGCTATTTATTCAACGACACAGGAGCTAGGACGTGATTTTCGTAACACAAATAATTGACACTATTGCAGTTATAAATTTATTTTTGTTTTGATTTCTTTGTACTTAAAACCATAGTACAAAAATAAACGAAACAAATTGTTTGATTTTGTTTTGTTTCGTTCTTTGAGCACATGTGAGGGGCTGTGAGCCGCCTACCAGCCGCCGCCTGTCACAAACAACACATTAAATAAATAAATGCAAACATTTTGAAATATTTGAGGCGAATTTGACATAATCATATAATATAATTTTATTGCATTGTTATTTAACACATTAAGTTTGTTTTGTACAGCTAAGCAGCATAGCTATAACTGGATGTCCTAAAACATCTCTCTTCTTTTTTTTTTGGCTTTATTTCATCTTGAGTTTGATTGCGCTTTTTTAATTTTTTTTAGCCTTATTGCATCTTGAGTTTGGATGCATTGGACTTTTTTAATTAGGCTTTATTTCATCAATATTGGATGTTTTTTCATAAATTTTCTCTTGGGTGTTATTTAATATTTTTTTGGTTTTATTTCATTGTTATATCATTTCTTATTTGGGCGTTATTTTCTTGGTCAATATTTGGGTTTTATTTAATTTTTTAGGTCGTCTTTCATTGGGGGTATTTGGTTTTGACGTTACGCTCTTGTTATATCCAAAAATCCCCACTGGAAATGGGATTTAAATTAATTTAATTAATAACATTCAAATATTGCATCAGTACTCCAATTCATTTTACTTGCGTTATTGAAATATGTATTTGTATGTATTTTTCACACATATATGTATGTAGGTTCATACATACATATCGTCACCTGAAATGCAAACGGACGTAAATAACTACACACAAATTCGAAATCGAGTTTTTGATTAATTACGGTTCATTTTATTAAACTACATGTGTTTATTAAAGACGTAATAAACGACGTAATTAAATATATATATAAGGGAAATAAGTGGTTAAAAACATATAAGTATCCATACTAAACGTAAATTTCGAAGAAAATTTTCAAGAACACTTTATTTTTTTTATTATTGATTTTGAAACGTTTGCATTTAAGGTGACGATATGTACATAGACATTGATTGCAGCAATAGTTATTAAAATTTTCTTATTGCCCCTCTTCACAGTAAATAACAAAAAATATTAATTAATAATAAAAAAAATTTATTTGAAATGAATTTTTTTTTTTTCAAATATATTAAACTTAAACTTTAAATTAAAAATAATTCTTTTCACATTTTTGCATAAATATAACAAAACATTTAAATAACACTGTACAACAAAAAAGAGACAAAAACAAAGTTCTCAAAATTTATAAATAATCACCCTTATTCCATTTGTCGACATCGACGTCACTTTAACACAATACTAAAATTTTGGGGCTTGTATACCCGCGTTCTAGAAAACAACTGATTCCTGTTGGCAGGCTAATGCCATTTTCTAGAATTAAGGGAACGGAAATATATTGTCATTAACACAAAATTGTTCACGAGAGCGAGTAAACAAGCCCCAATTTTTTGTTATTGTGTTAAAGTGACGTCGATGTCGACAAATGGAATAAGGGTGAATAATAAAAATATTCTACGTGTCGTATGTGTGAACTTAATACAGGGTATTCCAATAAGACGTTTGTTTCATTTTGAATAGCCCGCCATTTAGAGAGCTGTCATAACTTAAAATTTCATCTGTAAATTAATAAAAAATGGTACGCTATATGTTTCAAGAAACAATGCATTGAAATTACTAAAATTTACTGCCCCAGTTCGCGAAAGTATAGAATTTCTGGGTCGTCCTGAAGCGCCTTTTCCGCCAGTAATTGCAAGCTGTATGGAAAATTTTGAGATCTAAGAACAAATAAGTGATGTGCAGAATTGAACGCATGTCGCTCAAAAAAAAAACAAACAACTGAGAATATTGCTGTTGAGGACCATAGTGCTAAGAAAAACCCAGATGGCAAATTACGGCATTCGATATCGATCGAAATTTTCGTACAAATACAATTAAAATTGTATGAAACTTTGTTCGATGCCGTATACCGCAATTTGCCAACAGGTTTGTCCATTTCTATTCGATCTTCGAAATTCATCGTATTTTGCATAAAGACTTGGATACTAAAGCTTTTAAAATCAACAAGACGGCGCTACGTACCATGGCTCTTGTGTGAAAACTTTCCTCGCCATGTGATTTCTCGAAGAGAAATTTAACACGCTTAGACTTTTTGAAAGAAAGATATAGTATACACTAGCAGTTCACAATCGATTCAAGATCCCAGATAAAAAATCGTACAGCCGCAAATGTGCGAATTGGTTGGATGTTGAATGTGGACTTGCAAGCGTACTTGTGGCGGCCGTTTGGCTGATATTCTTTTACATTATTAATAACATATTCACCCCTTTTTTTGCATATCAAAAATGAAACTTTTTATTGGAAGACCTTTGTAAAAGGAGTGTTGAAGTTCCATCAATTTTGCCAATTTCACCATAGGAAACCATGACACTGTTACACTTTAGGTAAAGAATATATCTTTACAAGAGATATTTTTGTGAAAAATTTTAACACTCTAATCCTTCTCCGTGCAGATACTTTTCGTCCCATTCAAAAAGAGGAGAAAAAAGTACCCTTAAACGGGTCTATATACATATAACAAGTTAACATGTTGAACAGAAATATGAACCATAAAATTCTTTTATAAATATCTGAATACAGCGAAACACGAAATTCAACTCGAAAGATCGAATGCATGCTAGGGTTAATTTGGTAATTACTCGCAGTTTCATCATGCGTTCAAGAAATGTAAAATACTCCCCCTTCAGGCTGAAGGGGGAGTATTTTACTCTATCCTACACAATCACACGACTTACGGAAAAAATACAACTCTGATCTAATGAAAATTTTCATAAATTCCATCATACCACAGGATTTTATTTTCTCAAAAGTCGAACGATTGTGTAGGGTAGTGAGTACTAACCTGAAGAGAGTATGTATCACTTTTGTGGAGCATATTAACCTTTCCAAATCCTTTCCGTAGGGATCTATTTCGTATAAAAGTTCAAAGAACTGGCTTTAAACGTGTTAAAATCTTTTAAGGTTATACTATAAGGCTGATATTCGTAAAAGATTATTAAAGTAAATGTTGGCTTGTAAGTTTTTTTGTGGTTGAGAAAAAAATTTAAAATTCAATCAAATATTAGATAAAACTTAAATAGGGTTAGGTATACATTTTAAGTTTAAAGTACTCAGGGCCAATTTCACGAACTCTATTTAAATATCAATTCACATTTAAATGTCGATTTTCATTAATTTTTCTATGGAAAAATTGCTTTAAATATAAATTGATATTTAAATAAGTTGATGAAATTGGCTGTTAGAGTGCATTTCAATATTTAAAACGGACTTACGAAATTTCAAGCAAAATCTAGTATATTTCGAATAGATTTCCCATACAAAACAGATCTACTTCGTCTACTTTTTTTGTAAAGAGAAATAACACTCAGGCAATGAATGCCTACTACTACTACTGGGCGTTACCTTCTTTAGGAAAGGGATAGTGACATAGAAGACAAGTGGTGGAGAAAGAGATAGATGGACGTTTTTTAATATTGCAGTGCTGCAGCGCCTCTGGTGTCAATGAGGCGTATTAAATTTGCAAAGCTGTGTTTAGCAGCCATTTTGTTGGTTATTTTACTTCGCCGATAATTCTGCTACCCAATACCAACGAAGGAGGGCGCTCTGGTAGAACGTAGTGAAGCAACTATGGTTTTTTATTCAAAATGGTAATAAAAATAAACCGATTTATTTGAAAAGGTGTGTGAATTAGATATATTGCAGTTGTTTGGTTGAAGTTTAGGAAAAAATTTCAGTCAAACGATATGAAGTCAGTTGTCAGTTGTGAATAACTAGGAAATTAATCCTTAAATGCATTTTCTTTTTGGCCTTTGAGTTAAATTTCGTTGTTCGCTGTTTTCAGACACTTATAGCATAGACAGACGGCAGCGTTAATTTGCATTAACTGCCTTAATTCAAATTAACTTGTGAATTATCCCCATGCCAATGCGCATTTGATTTGAAGTAAATGCACTAAATGAAAGTGAATTAATACTGAATTTACCTATTTCAATATGGCAGCACCGTCAACAATCAATCAAATACTGGTTGATGAGTGAATTAGATACGTACTGCTTGAAAAGGTGTGCGACTTGGCTACGAGTACATTCAGTTAATGGGGTTTGTTTTGGATAAAACAAATCATCGGTTGGTTATTGGTTTGCTGCAATAATAATGTATTTTGAATATCCTGTACCGCAAACCAATAACTAACCGACGATTTACTTAATGCAAATACTGTCGTCTGTCAGGGTAAATTTTTAATTCACATTAGTTAGCTTTTAATGCAAATTAACGCTGTCGTCTGTCTACGCTATTATAGTACAATTTAATGGGGAATATTTTTATAGAACAGTTATATCTAAACACTTCCTATACTTAAGATTGAAAGGTTTCATGGTTCCCTATCAGTGTGACCGTTTGACCGACTAAAGTGGCAAATTGCCCCTTTTTCGACTGCCTTGCCACTTTTTGTCCCCCTTTTCTTAGAGTGAATTATATAATAATACATTGAAAATAAAAATTTTATTGTAGTTTTATCGTTTTTTTTTTATTTTGCCCCTTTTTTTTGATAAATACCCTATTTTTTGCCACTTTTTGAAAAATGTCATCGGTCACCCTGTTCCCTATGCCGATTAGTTACAACAAATTTAACTCCCTTTTCACATTAAGTACACATAATTATATTTTATAGAATATTTTTATTTTTAAAAAACTTAAAGTTGTTGCTCAGTTTTATTAGTGGATTTCACACCGAACTCGTTGTTTAAATCGTAAATTTTCTTATATTTTATTTTTATTTAGTTTTATACTTTTATAACAAACAAACAAAAATTGCCAGCAATTTCAGTCAACTTAGCTAGGTAAAGAGTTTCGGTGTGAACTCCACTATTACAAACACATCGTAAATATTAAAAAAAATTAATAATAATAACTTTTACATTTACATCAAACTTGGCCTTACTTGTAATCTTTAATCACACAAAATACTGATGAAATCTGGAAGAAAAAAAGAAGAAAACGTTGTTAAATTAATATAAATCTGTTAGTTGTAGAAATATATGTAAAAGGAATTTTTATTAAAAATATTTGAAAAATTTAGGTACACAGAAAAAATTAGTGTAAAATTTTTTTAAATATTATTTTAAAACGTTACTTAAGTTTTCACCAGTAAATAATTTAATAATATCAATAATACAATATCTATAAAACCACACTAAATATCAATTAAGTTTTTTTTCCAATTGAATTAATTAATTAATTGATTCAATTAAATTCTTAATTGAAAATATTAGTTGGTGAATTTTTTCTGTGTGGAGTAATTTTTGTTAAAAAATATTTTTAGTGAATTTCAGAGTTTATAAAAAGTATTTAAATTTAAACATTTCACGGCCGCATTGATTTTTTTATAAAGAGGATTTTTTGATAAAAATAATTTTTTCATAAAAAGGATTTTTCATGACGATTTAGGAATTTTATGCCGAGAACATAAAGTGACCTAGAAGACGTTGAAATTAGCCCTTTAATTAGTGCATAAGTGTGAGTGCGTATACTTAGACGTACCAATAAACACGTCAATCACCATTAGAATTTTGACTTCGTTCGTTCTTCCGCGCACTTCCTCATCATTAACAAGAATCACAAAGACACAGCTTTCTTGTCAATCAGAGATGGAGACGATCAAAAATTATCAGACATCATCAGCCATTGCTGACATGGTGTATACACACGTTTGCAAGCACGCAACTATGTGATTGATGAGTTTATTTGATCGTCTCCAGAGCATTTCAAACGTTAAAATCTCTCAAACTGGAAATATGTATGTGTGTACCTTTAAATTATTGTTAAATTTCTTTATTTCTATAACAAACTATTCACAACGATCTCGATAAAAGTGCGCCCAGCTCGTTAGCTCATACTCACAAAAATCATTTAAGTTTAGTTTAAATTATCATCATTCGCTACTTCGATTTTTTCCTTTTTTTTAATAAATTCTCCTGTTGATAGTGTCGCTTCAAAGTCCACATTTCCATTTGAATGGTTTAATATTTAATTTTCTTTATTGGTACAATTGAGATTTATTGCTTTGCGTTATTAAAACATCATCTTATTTGTCCTTACGTTTTGCCACTTTACCTGTTTCTTGCACTTCACTTTTTTGTTTGTGTTTTTTTTCTGTTCTGGCTTGATGCAGTTCAATACTATTTCCAGTTTTACTTCGACTATATATTCTATTTTAAGTCAAAGAAATAGTGATTTGTAAATGGGTTTGAATGGAAAAAAGAACTGCTTAACTTTGTGCATATAGATTGAAATTTATTACACCACATTGGAATTTAAACTGAAATAAAAAGTGCAAAAGAGAATAACAGAAAATGAAACTTCATTTGAAAAAGTAACTCCCAGAAGTTTTAAGCCATTCTAATAAAATTTAAAAAAATAAAAAATTGTATACGTTAGCGAGAGAACAAATTACAATAATTTTCATTTCGCCTTGAAAATCCCATAAAGAAATCATTGCACGCAAGCAGCCATAAATCAATGACCTTAAACTCTTTAATATGAACGTACAAATAAATCAAATGAAAATACATATAACTTTATAAATACAAATAGAAATAAGTCTTTGTTAAAAAAAATTAATTGATTTCTTAGTGAACCCTTTTGTTTTCTAACTATTGTAACTGACACTTTTGACAGCAAAAACTAAATTTTTTTGTAATGACATTGTCTAAGCAAAAAGTCCAACTGGAGAAACAAGTTCTCTAAGGAGAAAAGGAATAAATGCTAATATGGGATTTTCTTCTTCTTCTCTGAAACAAGGTTGTCTGAAAAATGTCAAACTAAATGACAAAGTCAAATTAAAAAAAATTAAAAAAAACCCACAGAAATTCATATAATTTCCAAAAGGCCAAATCGCTATAAGTATAAAATAAATGAAAAATTCTTTATTTTTTGTTATCAATTAATTTGCTTTTATAAATGCATTTTACTCTTCAATATATCCGCTGGCAAGAGTTTTATTTTAAAAGCATTTCCGCCTGAACATTGTGCCATTTGTTCAAGCTAAAATGAAAAACATGACATTTCCTGTTCATTTGTAAAATTTTCATCAAAAAAAAATTATTAGCCTTTTCACCATTTGAAGTAAGAAAAATGTACAAGATGCTGCTTTTTCACACTTGCGAAATTTTGCTGGTGTTAAAAAGATTTTTGAAGAGTTTTTTTTCACACGTAATTCAATTAATTATTTTTCGAATAGTAAAGCATTCAATCATCATTTTTTTTATGTATAAAAAGCACAGAAAAGCAAAAAATAGTTAATAAAAATATATTTTTTTAAGATTAAAATCACATCAGAGAAAAATTTATTTAAGGCAATTAGATAATTTCTTTTAGTTCAAAATAGTTTGCAATAGCAGAAATTCCGAAATTTAAAGACTCTTTTTTTTAAATAAAATTAAGGGCCAATCCCACGATGTCGACAACGTCCGACTTGTCGTACACTTACATTCAAAACAGAAACAAATTTGAATATTTTGTTGTTGTCGACATCGTGGGACAGGCCCTATACTGTAAGATTGTGCTACTAATAAAATCTTTTAACAATATAAAAAATAGCTATTGCATTAGTTAAAAAAATCCAGTTATCGATAACGTTTAGTTATAAAACCCAGCTATCGATTTAAAAACTTAGTTATGAAATTAAAAAAAAAATTAAAGAACATTTTTTTCTTAAGAAATTCAGACAGAAATAGAGACATCAAAAGCTTTAGCTTTTCCCCTTATCGCGGATCACGTACTTTTTTTCGCTTTAAGGCTCAATTAGCCGACTGTAAAGGAATGTAACTGCAACGGTAGAAAACACATGATCGATATGGTTATGTGAAAAGTAATGAATGTAAAAATCTGTGTATTGCTTTTCACATAACAATATCTATCAGCTGTTTACCACCGTTGCAGTTACGTTCCATTACAGTCGGCTAACTGAGCCTTTACACTATGACGTCTTTGTAATGGATTAGAAAATACTGCAGCATTTGTCCTTTAATCTAGGACCAAGATGTCAAAGTCGAAATGCGCCAATCACGATATGACCCATGAAATGCAATATTTATAAACGTCTTCACATAAGAAATCTAGTTGTAGGTGACATAATTTTGTGAAACCTCATAGTTGCTAATAAATATTAGTTACGACATCGGTTATATTTACATATGTATGTATGTATGTACTAGTTATGTAACGAATGTCAAATTTTGATATTCGCGAATACGAATATTTGAAAAGATATTCGCGAATACGAATATTATATGTGAAAAGTATAGACACAAAATATTGGTTTTATTTACGCCTGCAAAATAAAATAAGAAAAATATTTTATGAAAAAGAACTTCATACTCTTGTTGGTTTACTTTAAAGTTAATAAAAACTACCCAAAATTTTAATGATCGTCATTAAATAGCATTTGAAAATGATACAAAACACAAATTTCTATAAAAAATTTAATGAAAATAAATTTTTAGCCATTTATTTAGAATTTATGCCTTATTTATTTATTTTTTTTGGAAAAATATTCGTATTCTCCTGAATTTGGCGAATGAAGTATTAGCTAAACAATAGTTATCGTTTTAGTTTACTAATAATTAACTAATGACTGTAAATTTGGCCCTAATTAAATTGGTCAATAAAATAATTATTTCATTTCATTATTTTTTTTAACCGGACCCACTGTCTGTCTTAAGATGTCTTTTTTTTCATATAAAACAAATTTCTGATTTCTAGCAACGAACAGAAATGAGAGCAAGTATATTGATAACAAAATATTATTTTATTTTTTTCATTCTTTATTTTCTTACGAAAACACTAACGGCCCTATGTATAAGCAAAAATTGGCATGAAGTTAGCATAAGTGGCAAAATTGAACATGATCTGAAAGAGTTTTGCGATGAAACTTTACATTAAAAATAATGCTAGGACTTAGAGATGGGTTAAAATTTTTAATATCAAATTGTATAGAGGAACTCGTTAACACCTCATTCAATTTCGTCACTTATGCTAACTTCATGCAAATTTTTGCTTATACATACGGCCGTAAATGTCCTCTTCTTATTTTTTTTTGTTCGCTTTCCTTTTTTCTTTGTGTTCTATTGGCAGTTTCAAGTGTTGTAACTTAAATGAGCGAATCATTTTTTTATTCTCACTTAATCTTTTTCCAACTAGAAATTATTTCATTCTGTTTTGTTTTCCCGCCATTTCTCAAATATGCACAATCAAACATACATACAGACATACGTACATACATACATACATACTGTCATACACCCTGATTTCAACTTTTTGTTTTTGTGAAATACCAGGTGAACATAATCCAGCAGGAGATAGATATTAAACAAATTTTTCTTCGTATTTTATAACAGTTTCAAGTGTTATAACTTAAATGAGCGCAACATTTTTGATATTGTCTTTTTCTCTCTCCATCTTTGTGATTGTTCAATTCGAAATACATAATTTTTATTTTACTTGTCTCATTTTTCTGCATTTCTTCACTTACAATAAAAAGGATCGGCTGTTGGACGCAAAATGCAAATAAAACGCAGAACCTATATTTTTTTATTTTATTTAAAATATGGACTTTAAGAAGTTCAAAAACGATTAACAAATTACTTTGAAAAACATTCTAGTTTAAAGTAAAGTTAAAAAATATGTTAAAATAATTGAAAAATTGTGTTTAGAAACTCTTGTGAAAAAATAAAATTTTTTATATTTATGTCGGTTCATCCAAATGTTGAATTTTAATCGAACATACATGTGTTGAAAAGTAGGACATAAGGAATAAAATCATTTCTATTTGTAAATATAGAGTAGAGTTCCTGCTGCACTCTGCTTTTGCTATTTCACGAAAAAAAAATTTAAATATTTTGAGATCAGAAACATACATACATACGTATATATGTACAAATGTATGTATGCACAATCACTTGAACATACATACATACATATGTACATACATACATACATACATACATACATACATACCACAAACGCTGTGTTATTTAAACTTTGTTTTTGTGAAATACCAGGCGAACAGAATCCAGCAGTAGGCCAATTGTTTACACAATTTTTACATTTTCTTATGAAAAAACTACATGTCCTCTTCTTAATTTTATTTAGCTCGATCTCCTTTTCAATAAATTCTTTCGAACAAATATCAAATAACAGTTATTACTTAAAAAAAACAAAATTAAAGAGAACATAAGAAAATAAAATAAAATGTTTTGGAAGTAATCGACGTACAGTGGGTCGGTTAGAAAAAATACGAAATAATTTTTACATTGTTTCGTTTTGATATAAAATGATTAATATTGTCAAATAATGCCTTTACAGAGATTACTCAATAAAATAAATATTTCACATATTTATTGTAGTAACCTTTAACATTAGGTGTTGAATATAAAAAACTGCAGCCTCATCAAAAGTTAAAAACAATTTTTTTTAAATTCTGCAAGAATTTTATTTTTTTCTTTCACATTAAAAATTAATTATTTCGTTTCATTATTTTTTTTACCAGACCCACTGTTTGCCTTCTGATATCTTTTTTTGCATGTAAAACAAATTTCTGATTTCTACTAGCGAAAAGAAGTAAGAGCAGGCAAATTAATAACAAAATGAGTTTTTTTAATTTTCTTTGCATTTTTTATTTTCTTATGAAAACACTAAATGTCCTCTTCTTACTTTTATTTTGTTCGCTTTCCTTTTTTCTTTGTGTTCTATTGGCAGTTTCAAGTGTTGTAACTTAAATGAGCGCATCATTTTTTTATTCTCACTTAATCTTTTTCCAACTAGAAATTATTGCATTCTGTTTTGTTTTCCCGCCATTTCTCAAATATGCACAATCAAACATACATACAGACATACATACATACATATGTCATACACCCTGGTTTCAACTTTTTGTTTTTGTGAAATACCAGGTGAACATAATCCAGCAGGAGATAGATATTAAAAAAAATTTTCTTTGTATTTTATAACAGTTTCAAGTGTTATAACTTAAATGAGCGCAACATTTTTGATATTGTCTTTTTCTCTCTCCATCTTTGTCATCGTTCCATTCGAAATACATAATTTTAATTTTGCATGTCTTATTTTTCTGCATTTCTTCACTTACAATGAAAAGGATCGGTGTTGAACGCAAAATGCCAAGAAAACGCAGAACCTATAGTTTTTTTATTTTATTATTTAAAATATGGACTTTAAGAAGTTCAAAAACGCGTAAGAAATTACTTTACATTTAAAAACATTCTAGTTTAAAGTAAAGTTAAAAAATATGTTAAAATAATTGAAAAATTGTGTTTAGAAACTCTTGTGAAAAAATAAAATTTTTTATATTTATGTCGGTTCATCCAAATGTTGAATTTTAACCGAGCATACATGTGTTGAAAAGTAGGACATAAGGAATAAAATCATTTCTATTTGTAAATATATGCTGCACTCTGCTTTTGCTATTTCACGAAAAAAAATTTAAATATTTTGAGATCAGAAACATACATACATACGTATATATGTACAAATGTATGTATGCACAATCACTTGAACATACATACATACATATGTACATACATACATACCACAAACGCTGTGTTATTAAACTTTGTTTTTGTGAAATACCAGGCGAACAGAATCCAGCAGTAGGCCAATTGTTTACACAATTTTTACATTTTCTTATGAAAAAACTACATGTCCTCTTCTTAATTTTATTTAGCTCGATCTCCTTTTCAATAAATTCTTTCGAACAAATATCAAATAACAGTTATTACTTAAAAAAAACAAAATTAAAGAGAACATAAGAAAATAAAATAAAATGTTTTGGAAGTAATCGACGTACAGTGGGTCGGTTAGAAAAAATACGAAATAATTTTTACATTGTTTCGTTTTGATATAAAATGATTAATATTGTCAAATAATGCCTTTACAGAGATTACTCAATAAAATAAATATTTCACATATTTATTGTAGTAACCTTTAACATTAGGTGTTGAATATAAAAAACTGCAGCCTCATCAAAAGTTAAAAACAATTTTTTTTAAATTCTGCAAGAATTTTATTTTTTTCTTTCACATTAAAAATTAATTATTTCGTTTCATTATTTTTTTTACCAGACCCACTGTTTGCCTTCTGATATCTTTTTTTGCATGTAAAACAAATTTCTGATTTCTACTAGCGAAAAGAAGTAAGAGCAGGCAAATTAATAACAAAATGAGTTTTTTTAATTTTCTTTGCATTTTTTATTTTCTTATGAAAACACTAAATGTCCTCTTCTTACTTTTATTTTGTTCGCTTTCCTTTTTTCTTTGTGTTCTATTGGCAGTTTCAAGTGTTGTAACTTAAATGAGCGCATCATTTTTTTATTCTCACTTAATCTTTTTCCAACTAGAAATTATTGCATTCTGTTTTGTTTTCCCGCCATTTCTCAAATATGCACAATCAAACATACATACAGACATACATACATACATATGTCATACACCCTGGTTTCAACTTTTTGTTTTTGTGAAATACCAGGTGAACATAATCCAGCAGGAGATAGATATTAAAAAAAATTTTCTTTGTATTTTATAACAGTTTCAAGTGTTATAACTTAAATGAGCGCAACATTTTTGATATTGTCTTTTTCTCTCTCCATCTTTGTCATCGTTCCATTCGAAATACATAATTTTAATTTTGCATGTCTTATTTTTCTGCATTTCTTCACTTACAATGAAAAGGATCGGTGTTGAACGCAAAATGCCAAGAAAACGCAGAACCTATAGTTTTTTTATTTTATTATTTAAAATATGGACTTTAAGAAGTTCAAAAACGCGTAAGAAATTACTTTACATTTAAAAACATTCTAGTTTAAAGTAAAGTTAAAAAATATGTTAAAATAATTGAAAAATTGTGTTTAGAAACTCTTGTGAAAAAATAAAATTTTTTATATTTATGTCGGTTCATCCAAATGTTGAATTTTAACCGAGCATACATGTGTTGAAAAGTAGGACATAAGGAATAAAATCATTTCTATTTGTAAATATATGCTGCACTCTGCTTTTGCTATTTCACGAAAAAAAATTTAAATATTTTGAGATCAGAAACATACATACATACGTATATATGTACAAATGTATGTATGCACAATCACTTGAACATACATACATACATATGTACATACATACATACATACATACATATGTACATACATACATATGTAGATACATACATACATACATATGTACATACATACATACATACATACATACATACATACTACAAACGCTGCGTTATTAAATTTTGTTTTTGTGAAATACCAGGCGAACGGAATCCAGCAGTAGGCCAATTGTTTACACAATTTTTTCATTTTCTTATGAAAAAACTACATGTCCTCTTCTTACTTTTATTTTGTTCACTTTCCTTTTTTCTTTGTGTTTTATTGGCAGTTTCAAGTGTTATAACTTAAATGAGCGAGCGCATCATTTTTTTATTCTCACTATCTTGCTCCTCATGATACAATTATACTAGGTACATGCACGACTACAACAATTGGAATTTTGTTGTATTTGTTGTTATAAACAAACGATAAATTGTCAGAAACAAATGTCTTTTGTTTACAGGGCAACTAAAGTACAATTGCAGACGCGGCATTCCTGCATGATTATAGTTATTCAGTGTTGCCATTCTGTGTGTAGTTAAATAGTGTGTAATTTCTACTCACATGTGTAGGCCATGGAATTAAATTCTTGTATAATGTCTGTGAAATTCTACTTTGGGTTCTATTTGTATTTATTTTTCTTTTAATTTTAACCTACACAAAAGATGTGTAGTGTAATTTTCTTCAATGTTTAATTGCAGACACAGCCTTGTGTAAATTCATTGGCAACACTATAAACATTTTATTCACACACATACACTAACATTTTTGCAGCTTGTAAACAAAGTTTGACATTTATCTGCAATGTATACAGTAACAGGCTGGGCTTGTGCATGTACCTGTTATAATTGTATCATGTTGCTCCTTTTCCAACTTGAAACTGTTATAAAATACAAAGAAAAATTTTTTTAATATCTATCTCCTGCTGGATTATGTTCACCTGGTATTTCACAAAAACAAAAAGTTGAAACCAGTGTGTATGACAATATGTATGTATGTATGTACGTATGTCTGTATGAATGTTTGATTGTGCATATTTGAGAAATGGCGGGAAAACAAAACAGAATGCAATAATTTCTAGTTGGAAAAAGATTAAGTGAGAATAAAAAAATGATGCGCTCATTTAAGTTACAACACTTGAAACTGCCAATAGAACACAAAGAAAAAAGGAAAGCGAACAAAATAAAAGTAAGAAGAGGACATTTAGTGTTTTCATAAGAAAATAAAAAATGCAAAGAAAATTAAAAAAACTCATTTTGTTATTAATTTGCCTGCTCTTACTTCTTTTCGCTAGTAGAAATCAGAAATTTGTTTTACATGCAAAAAAAGATATCAGAAGGCAAACAGTGGGTCTGGTAAAAAAGTAATGAAACGAAATAATTAATTTTTAATGTGAAAGAAAAAAATTAAATTCTTGCAGAATTTAAAAAAAATTGTTTTTAACTTTTGATGAGGCTGCAGTTTTTTATATTCAACACCTAATGTTAAAGGTTACTACAATAAATATGTGAAATATTTATTTTATTGAGTAATATCTGTAAAGGCATTATTTTACAATATTAATAATTTTATATCAAAACGAAACAATGTAAAAATTATTTCGTATTTTTTCTAACCGACCCACTGTAAGTCGATTACTTCCAAAAAAAGCGTTACGAACAGTAGCCTAATTCAATTCATAAGAATTTAACATTTTATTTTATTTTCTTATGTTCTCTTTACTTTTGTTTTTTTAAGTAATAACTGTTATTTGATATTTGTTCGAAAGAATTTATTGAAAAGGAGATCGAGCAAAATAAAATTAAGAAGAGGACATGTAGTTTTTTCATAAGAAAATGAAAAAATTGTGTAAACAATTGGCCTACTGCTGGATTCTGTTCGCCTGGTATTTCACAAAAACAAAGTTTAATAACACAGCGTTTGTAGTATGTATGTATGTATGTATGTATGTATGTATGTACATACATATGTATGTATGTTCAAGTGATTGTGCATACATACATATGTATATATGTATGTATGTATGTTTCTGATCTCAAAATATTTAAATTTTTTTTTCGTGAAATACCAAAAGCAGAGTGCAGCAGGAACTCTATATTTACAAATAGAAATGATTTTATTCCTTATGTCCTACTTTTCAACACATGTATGTATGTTCGGTTAAAATTCAACATTTGGATGAACCGACATAAATATAAAAAATTTTATTTTTTCAAAAGAGTTTCTAAACACAATTTTTGAATTATTTTAACATATTTTTTAACTTCACTTTAAACTAGAATGTTTTTAAATGTAAAGTAATTTCTTACGCGTTTTTGAACTTCTTAAAGTCCATATTTTAAATAAAAAAACTATAGTTTCTGCGTTTTCTTGGCATTTTGCGTCCAACACCGATCCTTTTCATTGTAAGTGAAGAAATGCAGAAAAATAAGACATGCAAAATTAAAATTATGTATTTCGAATGGAACGATGACAAAGATGGAGAGAGAAAAAGACAATATCAAAAATGTTGCGCTCATTTAAGTTATAACACTTGAAACTGTTATAAAATACAAAGAAAAATTTTTTTAAAATCTATCTCCTGCTGGATTATGTTCACCTGGTATTTCACAAAAACAAAAAGTTGAAACCAGGGTGTATGACATATGTATGTATGTATGTCTGTATGTATGTTTGATTGTGCATATTTGAGAAATGGCGGGAAAACAAAACAGAATGCAATAATTTCTAGTTGGAAAAAGATTAAGTGAGAATAAAAAAATGATGCGCTCATTTAAGTTACAACACTTGAAACTGCCAATAGAACACAAAGAAAAAAGGAAAGCGAACAAAATAAAAGTAAGAAGAGGACATTTAGTGTTTTCATAAGAAAATAAAAAATGCAAAGAAAATTAAAAAAACTCATTTTGTTATTAATTTGCCTGCTCTTACTTCTTTTCGCTAGTAGAAATCAGAAATTTGTTTTACATGCAAAAAAAGATATCAGAAGGCAAACAGTGGGTCTGGTAAAAAAAATAATGAAACGAAATAATTAATTTTTAATGTGAAAGAAAAAAATAAAATTTTTGCAGAATTTAAAAAAAAAATTGTTTTTAACTTTTGATGAGGCTGCAGTTTTTTATATTCAACACCTAATGTTAAAGGTTACTACAATAAATATGTGAAATATTTATTTTATTGAGTAATATCTGTAAAGGCATTATTTTACAATATTAATAATTTTATATCAAAACGAAACAATGTAAAAATTATTTCGTATTTTTTCTAACCGACCCACTGTACGTTGATTACTTCCAAAACATTTTATTTTATTTTCTTATGTTCTCTTTAATTTTGTTTTTTTAAGTAATAACTGTTATTTGATATTTGTTCGAAAGAATTTATTGAAAAGGAGAATGAGCAAAATAAAATTAAGAAGAGGACATGTAGTTTTTTCATAAGAAAATGTAAAAATTGTGTAAACAATTGGCCTACTGCTGGATTCTGTTCGCCTGGTATTTCACAAAAACAAAGTTTAATAACACAGCGTTTGTAGTATGTATGTATGTATGTATGTATGTATGTATGTATGTATGTACATACATATGTATATATGTTCAAGTGATTGTGCATACATACATATGTATATATGTATGTATGTATGTTTCTGATCTCAAAATATTTAAATTTTTTTTTCGTGAAATACCAAAAGCAGAGTGCAGCAGGAACTCTATATTTACAAATAGAAATGATTTTATTCCTTATGTCCTACTTTTCAACACATGTATGTTCGGTTAAAATTCAACATTTGGATGAACCGACATAAATATAAAAAATTTTATTTTTTCACAAGAGTTTCTAAACACAATTTTTCAATTATTTTAACATATTTTTTAACTTCACTTTAAACTAGAATGTTTTTAAATGTAAAGTAATTTCTTACGCGTTTTTGAACTTCTTAAAGTCCATATTTTAAATAATAAAATAAAAAAACTATAGGTTCTGCGTTTTCTTGGCATTTTGCGTCCAACACCGATCCTTTTCATTGTAAGTGAAGAAATGCAGATAAATTATGTATTTCGAATGGAACGATGACAAAGATGGAGAGAGAAAAAGACAATATCAAAAATGTTGCGCTCATTTAAGTTATAACACTTGAAACTGTTATAAAATACGAAGAAAAATTTTTTTAATATCTATCTCCTGCTGGATTATGTTCACCTGGTATTTCACAAAAACAAAAAGTTGAAACCAGTGTGTATGACAATATGTATGTATGTATGTACGTATGTCTGTATGAATGTTTGATTGTGCATATTTGAGAAATGGCGGGAAACAAAACAGAATGCAATAATTTCTAGTTGGAAAAAGATTAAGTGAGAATAAAAAATGATGCGCTCATTTAAGTTACAACACTTGAAACTGCCAATAGAACACAAAGAAAAAAGGAAAGCGAACAAAATAAAAGTAAGAAGAGGACATTTAGTGTTTTCATAAGAAAATAAAAAATGCAAAGAAAATTAAAAAAACTCATTTTGTTATTAATTTGCCTGCTCTTACTTCTTTTCGCTAGTAGAAATCAGAAATTTGTTTTACATGCAAAAAAAGATATCAGAAGGCAAACAGTGGGTCTGGTAAAAAAAATAATGAAACGAAATAATTAATTTTTAATGTGAAAGAAAAAAATAAAATTTTTGCAGAATTTAAAAAAAAATTGTTTTTAACTTTTGATGAGGCTGCAGTTTTTTATATTCAACACCTAATGTTAAAGGTTACTACAATAAATAATAAAATAAAAAAAATACAGGTTCTGCGTTTAATTGGGATTTTGCGTCCTTTTCATTGTAAGTGAAGAAATGCAGAAAAATATTTATTTTTTTATTTTATTGTATAAACAATCGGCTTACGCCTGGTATTTCACAAATGGACAACGTATAGCCCATTTTTTTTGTTTGTATGAAAAACGTACCATTATACATACCCATTTAATTTATTTTATGAAAAATAGACGATGTATTGCCAATTTATTTTTTATGTATGTATGTAAAATTTTAGTTTAATTTTTAATTTTTTATTTTTTTGTATGAGAAATGTACGACGTTTAGCCCATTTCTTTGGGAGGTGTCAAAAAAATAACGACACGGGGAAAGGTTGAAGGGTTGTTCCAGAAAAGTATTTCTCTTGAGAGTTTACATAAAAGTGCTTGCTGAGCACGTCCTACGCCTTAAATGCAAGTGTTACTTGCATCATTCACTACAATGCACACAGGCAGGGTTACCGCCAGGAATTTTAGAAAAGTCGCACAAAAGGTCGTTTTGTGAAAATAAAGTCGCACAAAAAAGTCGTTTGAGAAAATAAAAGTTGCACCTATTTTTTTAACGTTTTTTTATTAATAAAAAGCATAACAAAACAAAAAAACAATTGAAACAACACAAAAAGCTTATTACAGAATCCATATTTACCATATTTCACAACACATGCAGTTGCATAATACATGCTTATATATGTACCCAGCAAAAAATTACACATTATCATATAATGACTTACTTTTCTGATTACAAATCACATTACCTAAAATTTAAAAAAATTATATACAAGTTGCTAAATGATGAGAATAATTTTTTTAGATTAAATAGATTACGTGAACAAGTTGCCAAATAAAAAAAGTAAGTACTTCTCAAGAATCGATTATTTTAGTCTCACGCCTTGTTAAAATCATTAAGTTGGTAATCCAGTAAGAAACAGCTTCCACCAAAAATGCTTCACTCCAAACCCGATTACGTTTTTTGAAATTTTTTGCTGGGTATGTACATGTTTTCATGTACCCTGAAGATTTTAGCTAAAACTATTCTTTGCAAGTTCTACTGAAAATTTATGAAACATTTCTTGAATACATTTTATACATGACATGCATGTTGCAAGAAAGTGGTAAAAGTGTTTTCAAATGAACAATAATCTGTGAATTGCTTTTAAATTTTGCCGACGTTATTATGACGATTTTTTTTTTGATGAAAATAATCAAAAAACTTTTAATTTACTGCAAATTAACTGTTTTTTGAGAAGTTTCACAAAAAAGGGTAAAAAGTAGCAACAAAATTAAAAAAAGTCGGAAAAGTCGGTGACAAAAAAAAGTCTCACAAAAAGTCGCAGACCGCTAAAAAAGGGTCAAATTGCGACTTTAGTCGGGTGAACGGTAACCCTGCACACAGGAGGGTAACTTCAACCTTCAACTTACATATCAACTACTTATGCCTAAATCAGTTGTTGGAAACTTGTTTTTGTTTTTCTGTTGCACAGTGTAATAAAAGTAATAAAATAAATAAAAATATGTACATACGTATGTATGTAGTACATAAAATAAAATTTTTTAATCGTCAATGAATGATTTGTGGTGAAGTTCTTTTTACAACTACAATAGGCTCCTGCTTTGTAACCTGCTCGAGTATAACTGGGATTATTTGCAAACGAATCAAAGGAATAGTATGTATATATGTATGTACATATATGTATGTATGTAAGTATGTATGTTTGTATGTATTACAGAAAAATCAAGCGCTGGCCTTAAAATCAATTGCTATTGATTGTTATATAAAAAGAATTGCTAAAGCAACAAAGAACATTATACGAGTATAAAAATAATTTATAGAAAGTAATTTTGTGTTCGTTTGTAGTTTATATGGATGGATAGATGGATATATGTTCATATAAATATATTTCCCTGGCTACTTCTTTATGTCTGTATAAATTAACGTTTTGTATATAAATACATTTTAATTGAAACACCAAGCGGGTGTGTATGTGCGTAAGTGAACAGCAAAGCAAAGATTCATCAATATTGTTTGGGGTGTTAAAAAGGGTTAATTGATCTGGCTTTGATTGTGTGAAGCTTGATTTTGCTCAACATCAAAGCGTAACATTGGGTAATTGAAAAATAATTTATTTTAGTTTCTTTGTCAGGTTTTGAACGCATCAGTTTTTGTTGCTCAAGTTTTATTTACATACATACATATGTATGTATATGTGCAATGATAAAGAAAAAGACAGGTCTACAAAAAGTGTAATATGACTTTCTCAGGTCTTCAGCAGCAAAAACTGATGCCACGACGACAGCTGACAATTACCAACTGTCATTTTCAATATTATTTTTTTTTTTTGATAACGATGAATTTTTGGTTGACGAACGGCAACCGAACAAAATGTATTTTGGTTGCTTTGAATTTGAAACAGCGTAGCAACTTTAGGGGATTTATAGGAAATTTTCGAATTGAGTACAGCATAATCAGCTGTTTCTTCGATGCCACTTTACAATATGCATTCTATCTATTACTTATGCATATTAAATCGTTGTTTCGCTTTCAAAAAGACAAAAAATTCCTACATTTTATTTTAAGACTGATCTATAATAAAAATATTTTGTTTTTAATTGAAATAAGTTTTCTTAAAGAAAACTATGAAACTTTTAGAATATGACACGCTTGAGCTCTTTATGCACTTTTATTCAGTGTTGTTAATGGATTTTAATTTTTTTTTGTGATATTTTTTTTTATTATTTATTGTTGTGCTCATTTCAATTCGTTTTTCTTCGATATACATACATACATATTTATTTTCTGTATTCTTTTTATTAATTTTTTATTATTATTGTGGCTTGATTAAAAGTTTTCGTTAAACATAAAATTGATTTATTATTTATTCATAAATTAACATTTAGTTTACTGGGAAGGAAAGAATATGAATTTCAGTTATATAAGTATGTATGTACATATGTACATATGTATGTAGCTGGATTGGAACATTTTAGGACATTGACAATAAATTGTAACAAATTGCGAAAATGTATGGTAAATTAGCAGCAATTTTAAAAAGGCAAGGCAATTAGTTTTTATTTTAAATTATTATAACAAAACTTTTATAAATTTTTAAACAGATCGATCGAAAATTAAATTTTAATATGCAGTAGGTATGCAAGCAAGTATTATTTTAGCATACGGCGTTCAATAGAATTTTGGCTATAGTTAAAACATATAAAAATGTGTTATTTAACTGAATTCTAAATTATTTTCAATTCTCTAGTGTTATTTTTTTAGTTATTTTTTTTTAATATTATTATGCTGAATCGGCATAGAGAGCAATGAAACAATTTTATTTCAGCTATAGGATGTACATACATTAGAGTGGCCGTTATTTTTTATTTTTTAAATTCTTCTACTCTCACCCCGCAAATCGGTTCAGTTTTATGTAAAAAAAAATACAAAAAAATTAAATACCGATAAGTTGCGCCGTAGGGGGTGCGTCCGGCGCTAAAAGTTGGCCCTCAAGTCCATATATTCAATGTAATTTTTTTTTGTTTAGTTTGTTTTTTACTATATGTATGTATATGTATAAAATAATTTAATATATATAAGCTCTTATTGTAAATGCTTAAAATAAAAAATATCCATATAAATATAATTTTTTTGCATAAAATTTTTGGTATTTTGTTGGTTATTTTCCTCATTATTTTCTAAAATATTAATTTTAGCAAAAAACTTTCTTTGAGACTGATGTTGTTGACTTGAAGAGCTAAACTATTGCCATATGTCTTATTATTGTAAAATGATTTTTTAAAAAGATAGTTATAAGCAAAATTTTACATTGAAAAATGGGCTTGAGGCCAACTTTGAGGGCCGGACGCACCCGCTAAAACGCAACTTATCGGTATGAAATTTTTTTGTATTTTTTTTTACATAATACTGAACCGATTTGGGTGGTGAGAGTAGAAGAAATCGAAAAAAAGTTCTATATACAACCAACGGCCACTCTATTGTTCATATGGGCATTTCCACAGGAGTGTCAACTTTTTGTAGCTTGTTTTTTTTAAGAAAAACGAAACTTTTTTTTTACTTCTTTATATATTTATGTAGGACGTCAGCAGCTCTATACAAGGCTAATTGTTTACTGTCGCACGCGACAAAAATGTTGAATTTCTCTAAAAAATGCACATATTCAGAATGTTTGTGTTAAATTTTACGCTCTTCTGTTTCTAGGTCCTTTTTTGTATACAGAAAAGAAATATTCCTGCAATAAACAACTTTAATTGAAAATAAAACTAAAAATTAATTAAAAATTTAATTGAGACAATTAAACTTTGTAATTAATTAAATTTTTAAACAAAAGTTTAATTGACTTAAGTACATTTTTAATTGATTTTTGTTTTTATTTTCAATTAAAGTTGTTTATTGCAGAAATTAAACAAACGTTTTTTTAATTAAATATATATTTGATTAATTTTTGGTTAAATTTTCAATTAAAGTTGCTTATTGCAGGAATTAAACAAAAGTTTAATTGACTTAACTACAGTTTCAATTGATTTTTGGTTTTGTTTTCAATTAAAGTTGTTTAGCAGGGATATTATTTTTTTTTGTGCAGGCCAACTTTGGTTATTTTTAAGTTTTATTTAATACCTTGCTTTCAGTGTATCTTAACCATGACAAATAATCCTTAGTCTTAATGCATAATCATACAATTCTTTTATTTAAAAAAATTAAAGAGACACATGTTCAAAAATATTTTTACATTTTTATTGGTGACGTCAAAAAAGAAATAAAAACATTTGCCTTTATGTCTTTCTATTTTTATACATTTTTTTTTCATGTTTAAATAATAAATTGACAAGCTATGACAGCAAAATGACAAGTTTTTGTATAAAATGCAATTTGTGTAAAAATTTATTGGCAGTAAATTCAAACCAACAAAAACATATTCATACGTAATTCTTATAGATTCATAAAAAAAAACCCACTAAAATCCTTAACAATGTCAGCAGAGGTTTTTCTCCAACAGGTGTGGGGGTGCGTTGGAGCCAAGGCAAGGCAAGGCAAGGAAAGGAAAGGGCAGGCAAGGCAATAAACTGTAAAGCGGTTTATGGTAAATTTGTTTAAATTACTTTGGTAGACGTGTTTCTTTTGAATAAGACATACTAAAGATTGATGGACAGGCAGTAACAACAAGGATTACTTTTTCGAACAGTATAAAGAAATCAAAAGAAAAATGTGTGTAATATTATTTTTTATTTTTTTTTACCTTTTGTATTTTATAAAAAGTCATTATTCTATTCATTGATGGCGGAATAAAAATTACAATTTTAATATTCTAATGATTTGGCTAAATAAAGCTTTTGAAGGTGGTTAGGAAATAAAATTTACTGCATTTGGAAAAAAGAAATTCAGCTAATTGCAAAGTATACAACTCTGGCTGTCGTTTTGGAATGGAAAACTAAGCTACGAAATGCCAGGAAACTTTGTTTTTTTTTTAATAATTATAATTACTTTTCAGTTTAATCCGACAAGCACTTTGTTTTATTTTACACTCCATCAGTTGTTCATATTTCACTTGGAGCATTTGAATATGATAAGCAACATTAAGTAATTTAAATCTACAGCAATTTTAGCTAAATATTTATAGTTATTTGCGATAATTTTGACACATTCGATACGAACGATCGATGGTTTACGATATGAAAGCTTATTGCCGCAACAGAGTACAACAATATGTATGTATTTATGTGTGTATGTATAAATAAAATTTGACATTTGCTTGACATGCAGCTTGTCTAAAACTGTCAACAGAGGCAGCGTACACAATGCTCAGGTAAATAGTTTATGACATTCAATTCACTCCATTTAGAAAAGTAACATAAATAAAAACAAAATTTTAAATGAAATTAAATCTTATCTTTGAATTATACGAGGGTGGATCAATAAGTCCGTGACAGTTTTTTTTGCAAAACAAAAATTTGTTTCAACATAATCTCCTTTTAACTCAATACACTTAGTCCAACGTTTCTCCATTTATTGTATCCCTTTCAAAAAATAGGATTTTTGTTTGTGGAATGATTCGACCACCAATTTCTTCAACTTTGGGAATAAGAAATAGTAACTCGGGGCTAAATCTGAAGAATAGAGCGGATGAGGGAACAATTCGTAGCCCAATTCATGGATTTTTGCCATGGAAACTCCACATGCGTTTGTGTTCGATTGTGAGCAAACGCGGCACCCATCTTGCAGACAAGTTTCTTAAACACAGCTGATCAATTAAAATCGAAACTACACTGTCATATAAAATGCCTATGGCATTAACAATCTCACGCACTTTTACTCTTCGATCGGCCAACATCATATCGTGGATTTTGTAGACATTTTCTGAACGTTCAGCGTCAGTCCCTATTATCACGAGGCAATTTTACTTGCGCAAGGCTTGAATTTGACGAACAAAAAAATGAGGAAGAAGTTAGGAGTGTAAAAACCAACAGATTAATCGTACAAACACGTCACTTCTTTGTTCGTCAAATTGAGGAGTTGCGCAAGTAAAATTGCCTCGTGAAAATTGGGACTCAGTAAACCACTTTTTTACCATTGAGATCGATGGTTCAGAGTCCCCATAGTATTTATCGAGATTTTCCTTTTTTTTTGATTGACGGTTTTTTTTTTCGCAAAAATAATATTTATTTGAACACTCGAAATTCAGTTTTTTTTAATTTTTAGAAAAATACACGAGGTTGTATGTTTTGAACAGCTGTTAAATGCAAAGTAAGTGACGACACTTGCTCAAAATTTTACAGTAGTCTATTAACAGGTGGTACTTGATGGGAACAGTGTTGCATTTCATATAACCACGAGGGAAGTTGGAAAAGTCACGGACTTATTGATCCGCCCTCGTATATGTACATAAATATGTATGTATGTTTATATTTTTTATGCCCATATGGTTTAATCAAATTTTTATTTCTTTCAAATAAAAAATATTAAATAAACAAACAAAAAAAAAAAAATATTTAAAAGGGAGTCCTAAATTATTGCTTCAAAATTTATGTAACAAAGATTAGGATTAAGATATTATATTGAATTATTATTATTGTTTATTGACAATCATTGTGTTGAAATGCCAAAGAATTAGAACAATGAAGTTTCTTTTAGTAAAAATAAATATGTACATACGTATGTATAAATATATTGGCACGGTAGGAAATTTGTAAGAAATCTAAAGACTATACAAATTCTCATGTTCTTTCAAAAAGTGTGTTTGTGTTTTTTTTCTTTTTTTTTAGCATTTCCACAGTTCACTGTTGAACGCTTACAGACCACCAAAGTCATTTTCCCAAATCAAAAAATTTTCAAAAGAATTTTTCTTTCGCCAACAAAGAAACTATTAGTATAAACCGTAGACTTTCAATTAGATTAAATTATTTAACAATATAAAAGAAAAACTAACAAAAAACAAAAATAATTTAATTGAAAAGAATATGATGTTTAATGAGAACTTCGAAAAACTTTAATTTAGGTACACACGGTTAAACCGCCACCACAGTCTGTCCCTAAAGAGAAAATGAAGGAAGTCCTTGACAAAAAAGAGTGCTTTACCAGCGCTGCAGCGTATTGAAATGATTACCATTTACTACGAAAATGGTGAAACTTTCGCGGGAATTATCAAGTTAATCAAAAATATCTAAAAATTTGAATAAAAGGCCTAAAATCGTTATAGAAATTTTCCATAATTTGCGGAAAGCATTTTTTCATGTAAAATCAATAAAGTTGTAAGTTACATTCATAAAATTTAAAATAAATTTGAAATATATTTTATTTAAAAATTTTCATACACAATTTTCCTAAAATGGATTTCAAAACCATTTTATTTTTTTTTATAAATATGCGGGAAAGTATTTAACAGGACAAGCAAAAAACACTCCCCCTTATTGCGAATAGCGTCGTCGATGTCACATCAAGGCGACACCAAAAATTGTCATTTGTCTACTCTTGGTCAACAACAATTGACTACTACATATTAACATGCTACATTAATTTACAAACCAGAGATTAAAAAGAGATTGTCAATAAGAGCCAATTGTTGCCGATAAAGAGTAGGTACATGACAATACTTACCGATGGTAAAAATTGAGCTTTCATTACAAAAAAAGCTTTCAGCAAATTGTAATACGATGATGAATCAAAACAATTTATATATTCCATTTGCAATAATGGCTGAGTATATAAAGCAGAAATGTACATCAACTGACACCACACACAGTGGACCCAACACAAAGAACGCTGATGATGAAGGTGTAGTGGCCTTCGAAAACAGCTAGTTGTTCCGTTCAACTCCATGTTTGTCAGAATATTTACAATTAACTTTGGTGTTATTTGTTCATTAATAATTATCACATGTAATTTGGCATACAAAGCGATACGAGCTTTATCCTGATCAAATCCTAAATATAGAGACAATATTTACTGTCGTCTTTATGCGACGTCAACGATTGTTAAATACCGTAGTATAATTTTAAGTTTGATATTTAGATCCCATAGTCTTTTGATTTTCGTTAATAAATTCAAAATTTTTGGACAAACGAGTATAAAAATGTTGAGGAAAAATGGCTTTTCGTTAAAATACGATTTTGATTTCTATTTGTGCAAATAAATACTTCTAATATAATTTTATGACAAATATTTTTGTTAAGCATTTTACTACATATGTTATTTTCTCGGACTTATTCTACGCGCATTTTCGTAAGTCACAAAAAGGACTTATGAAAAGATTTAAAGGGTTAAAATGTTCCCTCTAAAAATTTTTCTCACGGGATTTTTCTGTTTCTAACGGGATTTTTGTGCAGCACATTTTATATGAAAAATTCAACCGTACGAAATTAACCCTTAAAAGTAAGTATTTAAAATTTTAAAAGAAATTTTGGGTTTAAGTTAAGTTTCTAGCTTTACTGCTGCATTCAGAAATAAAAAAAAAAATCATTATAAATATTTTGTTTGTATTTGTAGAAATTCTTAGAGCCCGTGCATATGACAAGTGCAAAGGGACTTTTTAACCCCTTTTGTAAAAGGGTCATAAAAGACCCATACCAAGAGGAGTTCAGAAGGTTGAAATGTTCCATAAAAATATAACTCGCAAGAGTAACACATAAAAATGCTGAACACATCCTATAACTAAAATTCAAGCATGAATGAGCACGGTATTAACCCTTAAACGCATTTCAAGTTTTATTATATATATTGATTTTCGCGTTTTGCTGTATCCAGAGACCTATAAGAGAAGTTTATGGCAAATATTTTTAATATATCCCCTGAGGTTCTTCGGCGAGTAATTTGTTCCCCTTTTTCCAACCTCTTTCACAATTCGTGTGATTAAGATATATCTTAATTTATTTTTTAAAATTTAGCTTTCTCTAAAATTGAATTTTGTTATTAATCGTTTACTGAATTGTAAAATATTTGTTAACATCTCCCTACCCCCAAAGCTTTCACACTTTAAATACAAGCTTTAAACATTTTTCCAACAATCTTTTGTTATAACATTATTATGTAAATTGCACACATTAGTTAATATGAAATATTTATATTTCAAACTAAACAGAAAACGATTTTTTTTTGTAAAATTCATTATAAAATAAACGTGACTTGAGATTGAATTTATTTTTTTTTTTAATTTTTATCTAATAAATTATTTTCAGCTTAATTGCTGACTCCCATTTTTTTCCCTCAATAACTACACAAATAAAACAAAAATCTTTTAAACACATTAAAGCCACAAACGCACACCTTTAAAAAAAAAATCCAAACAACTTTAGTCAAATTTGCTTAAATACTGAAACTCTCTTTTTTTATAGATGACATTTTAAAAGTTGCTTTTTTATATTTGGAAGTGGGGTTAGAATGAATCACTTGAATTATGTAAGTCACGTTCTGAATGTAAACCAAGGAATAGTGAAGTGGGTTGAAGTGGAATGACTGAGTTTGTTTTTTTTGTACATAACTTTGGGCACATTTTGGTATTATTTTTTTTTATTCACTTGGACTGGTCTATATGTAAATAATGATTTTGGTTTAAAATACTTTAGCACCGTTACAGGCTAACAAATAAAAATTAAGGGTATTCACATGAGCAGGATATTATAATTTTTATAAATAATTTTACTTTTTTTAAACTAAATTAAAAAATGAGACATTTTTAGATTTAATTGAACTGTAGGGAATTTTAATCAGAAATAATTTCTTAATCAGGCTTAAGTTCAATAAAAATATTTCATTCAATAAGAATTGAAATTACTGAACTTAAACCTGATCAAAAAATTATTTCTGATTAAATTAAAAAATATTATCCTGAAGAAGCCACACAAAGGAATGGCGAAATATCAAATTATAAACTAACAATTTTAGTTATAAAAACAAGAGACACCTTAAGCTTAATAAAATTAGGGAATTTTAAGCTAGATTTATCTATACATTATTGAAAAATGAGTGAGAGTAAGTTTAAAAACTATAGCGTATGGCCTAAAATATTTTTTTATTTTGTAGTCTTTGGGCCTTCTTGATATACACAAAGAAAGATATACAACAAGAAAAAGATTATGCAGTTCTCATTTCAACTCTTTTTTTTAATAAGATTCATAAATCTTAAAAAAAATTTAAAACAACCTTAAGCTAATTCTTGTCAATGTGAAGTGCCCTATAGACGATCAAATAAACTCATCAATCACGTACTAGCGTTCTTGTACACGTTCTTTTGGGCTTTCCGTAAGTGTTGTTGGCAACGGTTAATGAAAATCAAAAGGTTTTTATTTGTTTTTATTAGACGTTTGATTATTGGATTGTCCGCCATTTTTATGGACATCAGTTTCTTAGGAATTCTTGTTAATGATGGGAAAAGTGCATTTTATTGATCATTGTCAAAATACAAATGGTGATTGAGGTGTTTATTTGTAAGTGTCTCCTTTTCAGCCACCAGCATACGACACTCACACTTCAGCAGTGATTGTCGGGTTTTTTATTTGATCGTCTGCAGGACGCTTAAGATACAAATGTTTTACCAGGAATACCCCTAGTGTCTACTGTTAACTGAATTTTTGTTAAGGTTTGTTGTTTGTCTTTGCTAGCAGTCTGTTATGCTTTTTGTTTATTACGCAGAAAAATAACCGAAAATGAGTTTTTAAATTTTCTTTTTTCTAATAATAAAAGATTATAAATTCATGTCATATACGCACATAGTCTGGAGAACCAACAAAGTAAATTGACAAAACCCACTAAAAAATTATAAATAAACGCAAAATGGATACAAAATATATGTATTTCTCTCAAAACTATATTCAACTTAATAATAATCTCAAAAGAATAAACCAAGCATAAATTTTGTAATAGTATTTAAGGAAATTACTTTATTTTTCTTTTTACGTGCAAAAATGTTAAAGGGCTCTATTTAATTTTTTTTTTAATTTAAAGAGATTGTAGCAAAAAAGTTTAAAATGGAAATAAGGTTTTAAGGAAGCATATTTTCATAATCTATTTTATCATTTAGCAAATTTTAAACGTTCGTTGTAATAACAGCAAAATCAAAATGTTTCCAATAAAGCAAAGTTCTGACGATTGCGCTGCGCTGGCAGAGGGGAACAATGAAATATAAGTATGTGTATCAATGGAACCTGAACCCACTCTTTTGCTTAATGTTTTCGTGAAGAGGTATAGATAGGTTTTAACTCACAAAATTTTCTTCTTATGGAGGCAAAAAGTATACTTGACCGAGGATATAAAAAATTTACTATAAGTCTCTGAATGTAGCAAAGTTCGAAATTCAACTTAAATGCGAAGGGAAAAATTTTGCATTAATTAATATTTTCAATTGAAAATTTAATTGATTTAATTAAACTTTTAATATAAATAATTTACTATAAGTCTCTGAATGTAGCAAAGTTCGAAATTCAACTTAAATGCACAGGAAAAATTTTGCATTAATTAATATTTTCAATTAAAAATGTAATTGATTCAATTAAACTTTTAATTGCTTTGATTAATTCGAGTTGATGAAAACCTTAATTGATATTATCAAAAAAATTTTTTTTTTGGTGAAAATTTAATTAATTTTTTAATTGATATTACAAAATTTTCCATATCGTACCATAACCCCTAAAATAGCTTAATCGACATAATTTTACAAATTAATTTTTTGATCAAAATCGATTATTTGCGAACGTAAATGGCGTAAATGACTGAAGTAGATAGCACGTTGACTACAAAACCGAAGGTCCTGTATTCGAGCCAGGTATCCATCCAACAGTCATTAAATAACAACACCACGCATTTTTCTGATGTGCATTAGTGTTTCTTTGTATCAGTTGTTGTAGGAAAGTTCAAGTGATAAAGGAATAGTCACTGGTGACTGAACTATTCCGACTTCAGCAGATACTAATCCTAATGCTACATCAGAGCGCCCTCCTTCGTGATATAGAATAATCATCGACGCAGTAAAATAACCAAGCTACAAAACACAGCTTCAAATTAATACGCCTCATTTAAATACCAGAGGCTCTGCAACACTGCGTTATTAAAAAACGTACAAAGAGCAGAGTTGTAAAAGAATGAAGCTTTCCTCTATCTCTTCCTTCACTACCTTTCTTCTCGATCACTATCCCTTTCCTTAAGAAGGTAACACCTAGTAATAGTAGTAGGCATTCATTGCCGGAATATTACTTCTCTTTTCCATCAAAAAACGAGTTTCAAAAAGTATGTCGCTTAACCTTTTTTGGCGTTTATGGCTCGATATTACTTTTTTCTGTTCCCAAAAAAATTTTGTAAAAACTTAAAATTTACGTAAGGCCGTACTTGTTCACAACTGCTGTTAGTAACTCTCACAAATCCAGAAACTCGTAATTAGGCCCAATATGTATGGAATTAGTAAAAATTTACACTTTTCGTTAATAAGAAGAATTTATTTTGAAACTAAGCACATATTTATTTCTTTTTTCAGATCTGGTCACGCTGATACCAATACATCGGCTCAGGTTTAAGTGATAGCTAAATCTACATTCGATATATTCATCAGACTTTGCCCGCCCATATACCATCAGTTTTCCTTATCAATCTCATGTGATACAGTTGAATAGCAGACTTCACATCAGAGAAAGGAACATACATATATGATCGATGACGTATCGAGAAAAGATACTGAATAAGCAAGAATGGCTAACTCTCAGACAGCAGTGTGCTGTCGATTTATGGTCTTTCATTATTAAAGGAGAAAAGCTGCAACTTAAAAATAAGAACGCGTAACATTAATTCAAAAATAAATAAAATTAATTAATTAATACTGTAAATTAATATTTTTCCATATTGAAACAAGAAATTTCAACATGACGAGACTTTCGTTAATGTTTCTTATTAATTCAATATGGCTTTTATTGATTTTAAGCTGTTTTTTCTCTGGGTGTACATATTTTTTTTAACATTTGTATAAATTTGTAAATTTTTTTATTCAAAAACAATAAAAAAAAATCAATAGTTTATCAAACAAACCATATCACCACTACCACTCTGTGTGTGTGTGTGTGTGTGTATAAAAATTTCTTCGAGTGCGCATTGATTTATGTGTGTTATTTTAGGCACCACACGTTCAAGTATCTTGTAAATACAAATTGAAAATCATACAACAAATACAACATGCTGTGTACTCGAACTTTATAAAAAAAATATATTATTCACTGAATTTTATATAAAAAAAGAGTACTTTTCTTTAACTCAATTGAGTTAGAACTAATATTTATTTCTATATACTCGTAGCGCACTATGGTACTTGTAGCATGAATTGCATTTGTTGGACGACTCTTTTTCAGACCATATGGAGCAGAAAAATAAAAACTGAAAAAATATACATACTTGTGTTTTTTATTACGCCTTTTTTTGTTTGCTTATAGTATATTTAAACTTGTATAAGTAATTTATATGTATATAAAATATAAATTCTATATTAGAAGCAGTTCATTTGTTAAGGAAAAAAAAAAACAACAACAGAAAATCAAATATTATTGATATGAATTATATGGAAACGTGTCTACATATCAGTTTGAAAACGGTTGCAGTTGCACATTTTTATTGTTCATAATAAAAGAAAAAACAACAAAAAGACTATTGAAGTTTTACAAGAGGAAGTATTTATGACTGGGTCAGATACTATAAAAAAAATAAAACTTGAGCTAATAAATTAATATAAGAACTTTTTAATCAAATCCCCAAGTTTGTTCAAAATTCATAAAAGTGGTTCAAGTCGAATAGACTTTCTTTTTTTTTAAATTTAAAGCAGCTTCCGTTTAAAGCACTAATATCATTCATTACTTCAAAGAAAATAAAGTAATCTTCTTTCTTTTTTATATTTTCTTTCGATAGTACTACCAACGGGTAGTAAAACTCTATACCCTGTTTAGCGATTTTGGTGACCAATTTTTTTATGGGACTCCAAAGATTTCGAAAATCTGTGCGCCTTCAATGAAAATGGTGTCATCAGTTTTTGGCCCACAGCTTGTTCAGACTTGGTGATAGCTCTTAACTATATATGGCAATAATATATCTAACAGTCTATCGAACAAATCTTGTTTACATCTTATGTCAAAAAAATTATTTCTTCGTGCACTTTTTTTTTAAGTAAAGGAAATTTTTTTTTCAGAATAATTTGTAGGGATTCCTGATTTTTTTTTGCCAACAAAGTGTTACTGAAAGTAAATTTTTTTAACAAACAACCCGCGATGCGCGTTTAACGGGAATCGAACCCATGACCTCTGGACTGAGAGGATAGCATGGCTACCACTCAGCCACAAGGCCACCCAACAGAGAAAGAAGTGTGATAATAAAATTAAAAAAAAAAGTTGCGTTGAAAAATTGTGAAAAACCAACATTTTTCAAGTAAAAAGTGGTCTGCATCAGTGATCGGCAATGAATAGTTTTTTCGCTACTCATACTGACTCATGAAATTTTAAATATAAGTGAGTAGACATCATTTAAACTCAACTCCTCCCATTTACGCATACTCACGATGACATTGATTTATAAGTATAGGTTGAAATAAATATGAATGCCGTCGACATCATAGTCATACCACACTCACTCCCATAAATCACCTCAGTGTGATTTCTAATTTCAGGAAAATACTTATACTACTTGCATTGATTCAGATCACTCAACTCATGCATGTATGTTTATTTATAAGTTTAGTAAAAAAATAGCAACACATAACCTCATAATGAGAAGTTTAATGTTCGTATGCGAAGTTCGCATTGCGAATCATACTTATTTTGCATTAAAGTCCTGCACAAGACTAGTTATAAGACCTTTCAAGACATGCGACATTTTTTAAACGCTTTACTACAGCGAAATATTCTAAAACAAGCGCTAAAAAACACTGTTGGCAAGACAAAGAACTCAAAAAAAAATATTGCCAACAGTGTTGTTGTTTAGCATTTATTTTAGAATATTTCGCTGTAGTAAAGCGTTTGAAAAATGTCGCATGTCTTGAAAGGTCTTATAAATAGTCTTGTGCAGGCCAATATTTTGCATCGTCCACAGGTATTGAGTTAAGGAGAGTCGAAATCAACAACGTCATAAATGTTGCTAACTTATGAGTTTGATCCGCACTTCAAACTTTCGAGTGAATATAAGTCATGATTCAACTCTACTCGCCTTTTCACTACTCTGCTCTGTATGAGCTATTAGGGTGCCCAGACACGTTCACATTGTATTGATATGTTCAAAATAGCTGTTCAGCTTTACCGTAGCTAGAACTTTGCCCAGTATTGTGAGCAAAAAAAAAATAAGGAGTCCCTGGAAATTATTCTAAATAAATTATTCTAAGTGAAAAAACATTGTTTCCTTTACTTTTAAAAAAAAAAAGTGCACAAAGAAAGTATTTGAAAGTAACTGACGTTTTTTTGAGAAATGAGTTAAGTCCTTTACTAGACTTTATAAGTCATAATACACATTGTCTACAATTTTCATAACTGTAAGCATTACTTTCGGCCTATATAAGTAAAAAGCTTTCTGACGCAGCTATAAGAATGAATATATAAAACAACCATAAAATCTGCTCTCCTGATAAATTTTTAAAATGTTAGTTATGTCAGTTAGTTAAAACAGCGACGATATAGTTGAGAGCTATCGCCAAGTCTGAATAAGCTGTGTGCCAAAAACTGAACACAACCATTTTCATTGAGGGCGCACTGATTTTCGAAATCTTTGGAGGATCATAAAAAAATTGGTCACCAAAATCTCCAAACTGAGTATAGGGTTTTAATACCCTTTGGTAGTACTATCGAACTTATACGGACTGGATGTCCGTGTGGATTTCCAAAATTCTTTATTTGTTGTATAGTGTAATTAGAATTAAGAAGTGCTGAGAGAATATCACATGCTTGGTGATGACATCGATAAGCTATCGATTATTTTTCGAAACAAAATTTGTCGATAAGCTATCAAATATTTTACTAAAGAATATTAATTATTTTTCGACAGAAAATTTATCGATAAGAATTTTATCGATTGGCTAACGATTATTTTTGAAAAATTATTATTTTACTAAATAAAATTAATTATTAGTGTTGTTTTTTTTTTGGTATTATCCAGCTGAACCCCTCAATAATCAATTTCAATGTATTTTTAATATAAAAATATTTTACTGAATAAGTAAAATAATAATTTGGGATTATTAGTGCGTTAACAAATGTTAAACGAAAATTAATTATTTTGCGAAAGAAAATTTAGCGCCATAGGCCTGGCGCTTTTTGTATCCTCTCTCGCATTCAGTGTGGCTAAGTCTGCTTGAGAGGAGTTCAAGTAATATTTAGATACTTTGTGATAACTCGGAGAACTAGCCATAATACAGGCAAAGCCATTATTTTTAAATATTTACGTGACATACAATATTGCATATCTACCTTTTCTATTTTCCAATTTAGAATATTTTTTTATAATTCCCATTTTCTCAAAACCTAGAGCGAATGCATGCCTTTGGACAAATTATCACAAAAATTCCCACTAAGTTATTAATTTATTTTCTAATAGATTTTTTTTTTGATTACAATACTAACTAAAACTCTAAGCGTTCGTTCATTAACTGAATTTTTATCTTTATTTAAGATACTTTTCAATCATTTATAAAACCAAAAAAACCCACAAAAATTATACAATAATTCCCCAAACTGTTAGTAAACCAATCCCTTGTGAGATACTCGTACATCTGAATACATGAGCGATAAAAATCTTGAAAATTTTTAAATATTAATCACATTGACAATTTACAACAACAAAAAATCTACATTAAAAATAAAGGAAGATTATTAAAATAATAAACTTCTTAAACTCGCATACTCTGAGAAGGCATTCCTGAAAACTTTTAGTTCAAACATTTGATATTTATCATTCATTACCCACACACGTAGTAAAATTCCAATAATTCTTTTCCTTTTTTTTCCTCTCACTTCTCAGTTTTCTTTTTGAAAATTAATAATAATTTTATTTTGTTTATGTCATCTGCGTACAAGAGTTATTTTGTTGTTTGTTACCCATAAAAATACCCAACACATGCATACAAAACCCAAACCAAAACGAGATGACAATTTCTCATGTAATTTGAGACTTAAGACCAAACCATACGATATACAACACAATGCCATAAGATGCACATGCAACAACGGGAATGTCAACAGCAACAGCACAAATTTGGTGCATGCGTTTCATAAGAAGAGGAAAAGATGTGGTATCTGATACAAAACTCCAATACCAAGAAAAAAGAGAAGATAAGTAACGAATTTTAAATGACCTTCACCATTATTATATCGAGCCATATCCGCTAAAATAGCTTAAGGGACAATTTTTCTTTTTAGTAAAATCGACTATTTACGATCGCAAAAAATCGATTTAAAAAAAACGAAGTTCGAATATTATGTCGGTTAAGCTTTTTGGGCGATCATGGCACGATATTTTCAAATTTAGTCATGTAGAGGAAAAGCTCTACATGATGCTTGGAATTAGATAGAAATCCCCCTCTAAATTAATTCTACAAGTCTCGTTCCACTAACTATTTTTTTGCGATATAACCATCACTGGACTGATCGCTGGAGGGCGGATCGTAGCAAAATTCACTTCAGCCTACACACAAGTAGACTAACCCAACTATATACCAAAATATTTTCATACACCAGCATAACACTATTGCAGATATTATAAACTGAACAACACACTTATATTTAACCTTCACACCTGTGGTGATGAGGATGTTAAAAAGACTTAACAGAAAATTTTAGGTAGACAAACGTAGAATAAAAAATTTATTTCACAATCAAACCATTATAAACTTAGTCTATGGACACATTCGTTAGCTGTCCATTCCAATCCTATGCAACATCAACTATAAATGTTCAGACAAGTAGCTGATACTCATGTCTGTCTATGTACGCCTAACGAACACAAAAATCACCAGTAAATTCGTATTACGAAAAATGATTTAAGTAATAAGATTTTTGTAACTATTTGGTTGCTGGAATCCATGAGGATAAACTGCAACCGCAGCAGGATTTATAATCATTTTCACACCAAACAGGCATTATTTTTTTTCTTTTTCTCTTGTTCCCAAAAATAAAATAATCAAATAGGTAGAAATCTTGGGGCATAAATAAAAAAAAAATATGAAATAAGAAAATAACAACAAAACTAAGAAAGCACTATATATAATCTCGGTGATAATCTCTCTGCAAACATGTTCTATAAACATTTCTTGTTGTTCACAATGAAAAAAAAAGTTGTTGCAATTTGTTGCTGCTTTGGGACTGATGGATGCATTTTTATTTAAAGTAATTCTGAGATGCACACAAATGCAGCTGCGTTGCACATTTTAATACAAAAAATATAATTCAATTATGTATGATTTTATTTTTCATATATAAAATTCATATGACTACAAAGGGAAGATGTCACCCATAGAGTAATTTTTGATATCTGATACAATTCTTTTAGACAATAATCTATTGAGAAATCGAAGGTTAATGAAAAAAAATAATTTAGAAATAATTTCTTATTGATAAATTTTTATTTAAAAGGAAATCAAACCCAAAATATATACATACACTCAAAAATAATAATCGGTAAAAAGACAAATTTTCTCAAATAATAAACGATTGCTATGGATTATTTCTAATATTTATTATTAATATCGAAGGAATAATACCGAACAATTTTTATTACTTTCAATCGTATTTTAATTAAAAAAATTATCGTCTAGCTACAAAATATTTTTACATTTATATTTGCAAATGAGACATCGACTATTTTTCTATTGTAAATTCATCAATAAGCTATCGATTATTTTTTTAAAGAAATCTCGTCAATAAGCCATCGATTATTTCTCGAAAAAAAAAAAAAATTAATCGAAAAACTATCGATTATTTTACTAAAGAAAATTAATAGACAGTTTATAGAAACATTTTCGAAAGAAAATTTATCGATTGTTTTTGTGGAGAAAATCCATCGATTAGTTATCGATCATTTTTGTGAAGAAAATTTATCGATATATCGATTAAGCTATCGATTGTTTTTCGGAATTAAAATCATCGATAAGCTATCGGTTATTTTACTAAAGAACATTAATCGATAAGCAATCGAATATTTTTCTAAAGAAAATTTATCTAGCTTATGGATATTTTATAAAAGAAAATGTTTTACTAAAGAAAATTAAACGATAAGCTATCGATTATTTTACTAAAGAAAATTAAGCGATAAACTACCGAATAATTTTCCAAAGAAAATTTATCGATAAGCTATCGATTGTTTTTCGGAAGTAAAATCATCGATAAGCTATCGCTTATTCTACTAAAGAAAATTAATCGATAAGCTATTGAATATTTTTCGGAAGAAAAATCATCGATACGGAGCTACCGGTTATTTTACCAAAGAAAATTAATTATTTTACTAAAGCAAATTAATCGATAATCTACCATATATTTTTCGAAATAAAATTTATCGATTAGCTAACGAATATTTTACTAAAGAATATTAAACGATAAGCTATCGGTTATTTTACCAAAGAAAATTAATTATTTTACTAAAGAAAATTAATCGATAAACTACCATATATTTTTCGAAATAAAATTTATAAATTATACATTAATTAATTATAAATTTTCTAAATAAAATATCAATAAACTATAGATTTTTTTTCATATCGAATATTTAACGATTAACTACCGATTCATTTTTATAGGCACAATATGGTTTATTTTGCCTTAGAAAATTTACTTTAAGAATAATAGGCGTATTTCGACTCCGAGTACGATAATTTGGTAATAGATTAATGACAATTTGTCGAAGTATTCTTTAATCTATTACAAAAACGTCGTAGACGAAACACACAAATAAAAGGGATTATAAATATCTAGAAATAATCAATTATTTTTCTTTATAAAAGAAAACGATAATTGTTGAGGGAAAATTTATCGATAGACTTTCGATTTAATTTATATAGAAAAAATTTATTAATAAACTGTAAATTATATTTCTGAGAAAATATCCTTTTTAAATTATCGATTATGCTATCGACTTGTTGTCAAAACAAAACTTATCGATAAACTATCGATTTTTCTATCATTAAAACATCGAATATAAATGTATCAATGTTTTTTTTATAAATTTTTTTTTCGATGCACATACATATTATCGATTATTGTTCCATGGAATATTTATCGATATATTACCGATAAATCGATTAACCGTCTCTAGAAAATTTATCGATAACCTATCGACTATTTATTTTTAAACTATTCTAAAATATGTGTAGGCTCATAAAATTTTAATTAAATTCAATAGTCTATTTTCAATAACTTACGATAAAATCAAAAATAGAAAATAATATTATATTAATATTAATCGATTATTTTTTTTTTCGAAAACTTATCGATAAACTGATTTTTAAAGGAAAAGTGGGCGGTTTATTTTCCATAAAATTTATTTATCGATTAGTATCGATTATAATCGATTTCAGCCCGTAATGCCGTTTTCAAGACAATTCATTTTGGTTGTCAAATAGTCGACGCAATTTTTCTATTGGCATTACCATATACAACTTAATAACGATCGTGTTTGTAGTTGACTTTAACTGAAAATGTAGTTATTCACAAAACTGAAAAACAATAGAGTTGTGGAAAGTTGGGCTGACTCTCAGACGACTATATTGTGTTGAGTTGAGAACGACAATAGGAGCGGGACATTAATTTTTATAGACTGTTTAAAGTTTTAATTTAAAGAATTACCCCCATATGCAAAAAAAAAAAATTAATGTGTGCTGGAAGTGGTACATTAAAACAAAAATTCCATGCAAAAACCGATTTTAAGGTACACTTAAAACACATGTTAATTTTTTTTGGCATATGGGGGTTATTCCCTACAATTCTCTATAGTTTTAAAATGTAATTTTATATTTGGGCTTTCTTCCCGCTCGTACCTCAGTTAATCTTTTTTTAATCCACATTTCAGCTTATGGCTAGCCTTCCCTTGCAACCACACTGTAATATTTCATTTTATTCCAATAACAATAATAAAAAATAATGTGTATTTATTCAAGTTACAAGAATTGTCACACTAGAAGGTGAAACACATACTGTTTTTCGATTTTAAGTTATTTTTTTTATGTATTTAAATTTTTTTTAATCTTGTTTTAAAGAAAGATTTTTGTTGTTTATGAACCACAAGCATTCGAAACGACAGATTAATGTGCTGCCATAACAGCAACAGCCACAAAGATGACAACGAAGATCTTAAAGATACAGAGAATCAAAAGAAACAAACAAACCAACGGGAATACGACTGCACACAAATGCAACTTTTAGTATCTGTGTACAATCTGTATTATTTCTTTGTCTTTTTTTATAAAGAAAACTAAAATTTAAATATTGCATGAGTGTGTGTGTGTGTGTGCGTGTTGTGGCAGTGTCACAGAGCCTGCAAAAGATGCTGGTTGAAATTTCCTACATTTTGGTTGTAGGAAAGGATCATGTGTACTTTTTCGTTTCATTGTTGTTGATGTTGTTGTTGTTATGCATGCTGTCATTTGCGTGAGCTCTCAGCTGGTGTTTTATTGTGCAACAAACATTTCGAAAATAAATGTTTAAAGTCAGTCACAATGTCAGGTAGGGATTCAACGAAATAAGCGACAATACTGACTGGATGGCTGGCTGGCTGACTGGCTGTTGGGTTTGCTACGAAATGATGTTTAAGGCACCAGCATACTTATGTATGACTAAAAAGTTGATTATCTAAGGCGTTGCCATCAGAATAAACACATTAGTACCTTTTAGTGTTTTTCATACGGGATTTCCCGGGAAAATTTTCCCGGGATCCCGCACATTTTCCGGGAAAGAAATCCCGGGAAATTTGTGCGGGAATTCCCGGGATTTTTTGATTTTGCTATGGCAACTTAATTTGTATGTACACATTCCTTGATGAGTGTCGTTATTCACTTTATGAATGCGTTGGTGCAATAATAAGGTGATGGCAATACCACAATACCTACAGCTTTACAACAACTAAGGCCCAGTTTACATCTCGCACAAATGCGTTCTGAGACTAAGATGTCTTTATTTGGAAAAAGCAGAACGCGACTTTCAAAATTTAATTCCACAACAATTCATAAAAGTAAAAAACAGAAATGAGCAAGGAAATAAAAGAAAATTACAAATAATACATTAACAGCTTATTCTGTACTAAAGTCCTGTTTCCAAAGAAATATGCCCTTATACAAAAACGATTGTTAAAGTTAAAGCATGCGTTAAAACTGGTTTTGCCATTCAAAATTCGTTTGTTAAACCAACTTTAAGTTTAACAATGATTTTTTCATAAGGGGATATTTTGTAAATTTTTTTTAATAATACTCGTATAATTTCTTTTTTATAATATTGGTATATATGTACATATTACTATTATATAAAGAACGGAAACGGTATAACTTTTTGAATAATGAGTGTATAAAACGTTATTATTTGATCGATCTCATAAATTACAATTTGTTTTTGTTTAAATAAACTAAATTTAAAAATATTTTGTATTGTTTTGTACTGGGCGGGAATTCCCGGGATTTCCCGGGAAACCGAAAAATCTTTCCCGCTTTCCCGGGAAATGAAAAAGTCCGGGAAAAGAAAAACTCTAGTACCTTTGCAACACCAGCAGCAAGCAGCATGTGGAAGGAAGACTTTGTGTGTGTGTGAGCGAGTATTTATTTTACAGCAGATTTTTAAGATGTAGACACACACAAATGATGAAAGAGCGAAAGAGTCACATCCAGTGATGTTATTGAATGAAATTGAATTTTTCCATTTAATGTTGTTGTTCTTTTCTATTGTATCCTTGTTCACATTAATGTTTAATATTACAAATGTTGCATAGCCAGGAGTTAAAATATTTTTCATGGCGTTATGCAACAATAGTTTTTATTTTTTTAAAAAGTAATAAAAATTATGCAGAAATTTTTTATATGACACAAAAGTTGCAGAATGAGAAATAAATTATTTTAAACTCTCTTTGAAAATAAAAATAATTAATTGGAGCTGTTATCGAGAAAATTTATCGATAATGTTCTACAAGCGAAAAATTAATGACGTCGACCCCTATTTTCGATTTAATCGTAAGCGATAAAAATTAAAAATTTCAGGAGAACGTTTTTTTTTTATAATATCGAGCCTTATTTTCGATTTAATGGTAAGCGACAAAAATTAAAGTTTTCAGGAAAAGGATTATTTTATAATATTCAAATTTGTTTTACATATGTATGTACGTAAATTGTCTCTTACAATAAAATTTTACAGAGCGTATCTTCAAAGTTATCAACAATTTTGACATTTTGATAATTCTAAACTATGGATAGGCCCATAAAATTTTAATTTTAATTAAAAAAATTATATTTTCGATTACGATAAAATTGAAAGAAGACTCTATGTGTTTTACATACGAAAGTTGTCGCTTACGGTAAAATTTAGAATTTTCTTTTGCCACATGTCGCTAAATAAATCGAAAATAGGGCTCGATGTAATTTTTGCGGAAAAGTTGTCGGTTATTTTGGCAACTTACTAAAGATATCGAGCCCTCTTTTCGATTTTATCGTAAGCGACATGTTATCGGAAATACGACTTTTTTTATTGAAATTAAAATTTTATGGGACTGCACATAGTTTAGAATTATCAAAATGCTAAAATTGTTGATAACTTTTAAGATACAGGCTGTACAATTTTATCGTAAGCGACAATTTACGTACAAAAACAAATTTGAATATTTTAAACAAACCTTTTCTCCTGAAAAATTTAATTTTTGTCGCTTACGATAAAATCGAAAATAAAGCTCGATATATTGTCGAATTACAAATGAATTATCTATATTTTAAAAAACGTTAAACCATTATTTGGTAATTGATATTTATTGGAGAATTTATAGATTATTTATTAATAGTGATTGATTTTCTAATAAACTGTAATATAATATTCTATGAATATTTTTTTATAGAAAAGTAATTATTTACCGATGTATCGTCCCTACCACGTCAAACTATCAAATATGCAAAATTCGTTTTTTAGATTCGTTATCTTGGTATTCTAATTTATACGATATGCCTGGTTCCAAAATGTTGAAATTCTCATGGACGATAGGTAACTCAATCAGAAATGTTTAACCCCCTGTTTGTGGAAGACGTTTGAGTTAGAAATCTTGGCGTTTTTGTAATAGATTAAAGGAAACTTGTACAACTTTTCTTTAATCTATTACAGAAACGTCAAGATTTTTAACTCAAACGTCTTACACAAACAGGGGGTTAAGCCTGGTATTTTTAGGAGTACGCTGTCTTTAAATTCACAGTTGACAGTTGGTCTACCCGCTCTTCTGAAAATTAAAAATTTGGATGCATATTGGATAGTTTGACGTGGTAGGGACGATATAACACATTTTTTTGTTTAGGAATTACAAGGAGATTATCAATTATTTTTTTAAAGTACTGGATGGTATATTTTTATAGATAGATATATCGAGCCATAACTGCCAAAAAATCTTAAGCGACATATTTTTGAACATCGTTTTTTTTTACGAAAATCAGTTATTTTCGATAGTAAGCAATCTATTTTTGTCCAAAAACGAAGTTCAAAAATTATGCCGCTTAAGTGTTTTTGGCAGTTATGGGACGATATAATCGATTAATTACACTGTGCAACAAATTAAGACTTTTCGAAAAACATACGGTCTTGACAGTATAGGTTCTATAGTACTGACAAAGGGTGGTAAAACCCTATACTCATTTTCGCGGTTTTGGTGACCAATTTTTTTATGGGCCTCCAAAGATTTTGAAAATCAATGCGCCCTCAATGAAAATGGTTGTGTTCAGTTTTTGGCCCACAGTTTATTCAGCCTTGCTGATAGCTCTAAACTATATACGGCAATAATGTAGCCAAGAGTCTACCGAACAAATATTTTTAACATCTTATGCAAAAACAATTATTTCTTCGTGCACCTTTTTGTTGCAAAAGTAAAGGAAAAATATTTTTTTTAGCAAAAAGTCAGGAGTACCTGGAAATTATTCTGAAAACAGTGAAAAACATTTTTTCCTTTACTTTTACAAAAAAAAAGGGGATTAAGAAATTATTTTTTTGGCATAAGATGTTAACAATACTCTTAGCTACATTATTGCCATATATGTACATACATACATATATGTAGTTCAGAGCTATCACCAAGTCTAAATAAGCTGTTGGCCAAAAACTGAACACAGCCATTTTCATTGAGGGCGCATCAAATTTTGCAATCTTTGGAGTCCCATAAAAAAAATTAGTCACCAAAATCGCCAAATTAATTAATTATTTCCAATCGATTCCTCAATTCTCTTTTTTCAAACACACTGATATATTTAGAATTTTGACAGCAGAAAATAAAATTGAAAATGAATGCTTGACGGGTCATCCAGCATCAGCGTTACCGTTGTGCGACTAAAGTCGCATTTTGCCCCTTTTTCGACTGCCTTGCCACTTTTTATGCCCCTTACTTTTAAATCCCCTTTTAGTATCATTTGCATTATTTTGTGCCCCTTTTTGCCCCTTTTTGTTCAAAGTCAACTTTAATTTTTATTTTTACAATAAATGTACGAAAATTTGTACCACATTCGGCAACAAGATTTTATTTCCTATGTGTATATATGAAAAAATAAAATGTCTTTTTGAGAAATTGACAATATGGTGCAATATTATTTTCTGTGGGAGTATATGGTGTTCAAAGGACTTGGTATGAATCTTTTCATTTGTGTAAGATTTTTTAATATGAAATTACATACGCTCATTCATAGATAATTCTAACTGTATTTTCCGCAGCAATTGTGAAAGCCAAATTTGATAAAAGTACATAATTCTAAAAAGTGAAAAGCTTTATGATAATTGAAATAGTATTGTATGGAAATAACACATTGAATTGCTATCATCAAGTAATATTTTTCATTTAAGTTCCGATGAAATTTGTTCATCATGTGAGCCTATTATCTCGAAAAAAAGAAACCAGCAAAAAAGAAAAAATCAACACAAAAGTATTCCAAAGATTAGGAGAGACGGCATAAGTGGGTTCAGATGGACGCAAATTCCGCAATCGGTTGCTCATCTGCCGAATGAATCATTTGGAATGTCATGTTAAAACAGCCACACACGTGGCCAATTCAAAAAAACTAATGATGTAAAAATATTCGAGCTTTTACCACAAAAAATACCGGTTTTCGGAGGAAAGTGGATATTGCTGAAATGAAGCTTATTTTGAGGATGATAAGTTGAAACTAGAGATGCTAAACGGGAAATCCTGAGCCCAGCAATCTATGACCCAGGAATGATAAGAAATTTATTTATGTATTCTTTAATATTTTGAAAATTTTAAGAACTAGGGCAAATTGCCGCATTAGATATCGAACGAATTTTCTATTTATTTGAAATTTTGATCAATATTAATATTATTAATAGATTTTATGTTTTTTTTTATTTATTTATACTACGTTTATACTGGTCTTATTTGAAAATAGAAGTATATATAAAGGCTGTGAGTCAAATAAGCAATTATAAAACTAAAAATATATTTTTCTGTATGCATACATCTCATCCCCAGTAATAAGTAATTGTTCTCGTGAATTAGAAAGTTAGAATTTTTACTTTCAAATAACACGTGTGTATAGACGTAGTACATGAGTTCTCATAAAATTAATGTTTTTGAACTTCATATACATGAGAAATTTGTTAATATTGTTTGTTTTAAATAGAAATAACTTAATAAATATTTTTGTTTCTTTAATTTTTCTTGATTTTGAAGTTGCCCCTTTTTTTATTTGAGATCCCCTTTTTGTGCCACTTTTTTTTTGGAAAATCCCCTTTTTGTGCCCCTTTTCGAAATTTTTCAACGGTAACGCTGTCCAGCATGTGTAAATCAAAGCGTTCACCACACGCACATGAAACTGACATCAAGCATTTTGATCGTGTGTAGGCCCCTTTAATTTAAACAACTGTTCACCACCTCAAAGTTAATTATTTTACTTGGGAAATTACTTTTTCTCCAAAGTTCCTGTTCATACGAGTACTATTCTTTGTTTGCTCAAGCATAAGTGAAGAGTAACTAAAGATGTGAGTCTACTATAGTAAAATGTTTATTTTGTTGAAATGTGTGTGAGTGTGTGGATTTATTTTCTTAACTTCATATAGAATATATATTATTTTTTTTTTTATAAGAAAAGAATAAATATTTACACAGAAACAGCAGGCGTTTTATCAAAATATTTACATGAGTCCCGTTCCCTAAAAATCAGGCAGGCACTCACTCACATACACCCATGACATTACATTGAAAATGAATATGTGTATGTATGTATGTAAGTACATATGTATGTGTTGGTGCGCTCCAGAAAATTTATATTAAATTCAGTCACAGGCTCGTTTACATACAAATATTAATAGGAAATGCACAGAAAAATATGAAGTAGAGGAGAAAAAAAATTTAAATAAAACAATCAATGATTATTACAAATAAGCACCAAATATTTAAAACTCGTACTAAACAAAAAAAAAAAAAAGGAAAAGAAGAAAAAACAAGGCAGTGAATGTCAGAAAACCAATTGATAAGTGGATTTTTTTTTCATTCTTCCTTTAGACGTTGAGTGGCAAACGTTTTTGAAAATGCGCACTTGAGCCTTGATACATGGAATTCAGTCACGCTTGTGATAAGAAATTTTAAACACTTTCAATATGAAACAACATTTGTTAAGATGTTCTTTTTTTTTGTTGCTTACATTTGTTAAATTTCATATGTAAATCGTTATTATTGATAGATTTGTTCATTAGCAGAATGAGTAAAAATTTCTAAAATAAACAATTTATTTGTAAACATTTCTTTGGAATTGATGTTAGTTATGTTACAAAAAAAAGCAGACTTTGAAATATTATAAATTATTTATCATTTAATAAAGTTAATGTCAAACTTTTTTTTTATTATTACGAATTCAAGCCATACATTTAATTTGATCAATGAATATAAAAATTTTGGAAATTTTTATTACAACAACAAAAAGAGGAAACAGCAAAACATATTATGAATATAAATTTTGTATTAAGACAAAACAATATCCATATTAATAAATAATAATAAAACATCACAATTCTTCTATTGATTGATATAGAAAAAGAGTCAGTCCTTGATAAAGCAAATGATGCAATAAATTATGTTGAAAAACTTAACTTCCTAAATAATTTATGCAGAAATGTTGGCCATTTCAAAGAGCCTTGAATGAATTCACATAAAATTCAAGTAATTAAATATGAACGCAGAAAACCATTCCCATGAATTTAAATAATCGTACTACACAGTGTTAAGAATTTCTTTTGCACTTTTAACTAGTTTTTTAGTAACTTGATGCTTTCATTATTTTGTTATTTATTTTATTTATTATTTCTGTCATTTAATTTTTCCATGCATATGAAAAAGTGTTGTGCTTCAATGAACCCCACAAAACACATAATAAATACCAGAGATGATGTTCAATATGAGATGATATAAAGAAATTGATTAAATTAACTTTTTACACATTGAATTGAATGTTGCCAACAATATCTGAACATATCAAATTGCAAACAATATACAGAACACAATACAAGCAACAGCTACACAACGACACCAACAAGCCGCAGCAGCAGCAGCAGCAGGGACACAGTAATATCAACAACACTTTGCTTGGAATTGAAATGAAATAAAATGAGTGGATACGTTCAATATATTGTTAAGGCCATAATAATTTATTTTGTTATGTTTGTTTCAAGGAGATAAACATCTATACGAAGAATTACTGACTGCATCATGCATGCAGTGTCTAAAGGAGATAACAAAATATTTATTTTATTGAAATTAAATACATACATTTTCTTCAGGGAGACTGACATAATGGAAAAAGTATCAAATATCTTTGAAAATGGTGCTGGTGGTGGTGGGAGACAACCTTAAAACTAAGGCCATAATTCTACAACATTTTTGGAGAAGAGATGAAAAAAAAACACAAATTAAAAATTAAAGGAATTGACAATCGTAGAAAGTTATTAAAGATCTCCTATAAAATCAATATTTATTTACATGAAAGATTATCAAAAGGAAATTATGTAAATTGGAAAAGAGAAGAACATCCATGGCCACACAAATCTTTAAATTACAAAACGGAACATAATTTCTAAAAATTTTCTATGAAAAAAAAACATCGAAAATTATATTGCATTGCGGGGTTCCTATTTTTTAAATTTTCCAGAAGACCTTTTTCTCGGAAGGCTAAAAGTAACAAGGAATTAATGTGAATACAGAAAATACCAAACATAGCACAAAAACATCGAAAGTTTTCTGTGCGATTTAATAGAAGCGATAACAGGAATTTGAAATTGTTTCTTGGTTACAAAACAGGGAATAATTTGCAAGATTTAAAAACATAATTTTATATGAAAAAAAAACATCGAAAATTATTAAAAGATTTTAAGGACTTTTGATTATTATTGCATTGCGAGGTTCTATGTTTTTAACTTATCTAGAAGGTCATTTTCTCAGAAGGCTAAAATTAGCAAGAAATTGCAGTGAATGTTAAAAATATCAAACATTGAAAGTTTTCTGTGCGACTTAGGCCCCTTTCAGATTAGGCAATTTTACTTGCGCAAGTCTTGTGTTTGTGGGTGTGAGAGGAAAGGTCGGTTTGAAGCGGAAAGAATTGCCGAGACTTGAGTACAGACTTGCTTGTACTTGGCAATTCTATACATGTACTTGGCAATTATGTATATTCAAGTATATCTTTAACTAAATTATTTTTTTCTTCAACTTCCATTGTATACACAATATTTAAAATCACTTTCACAATTACAATGAATACAGAAATGAAAAAAACGTCAACAAATTAAGAAAATTCGAGCATAAGAAAATTAAACTTGCTCAACAAAGTTGCTGAATGTGAACATAAAAGCAAGTTCAAAAGAAAATAAATAAAAGTGAAAATTATACTTGCGCAATTAAAGTTGCCTAATCTGAAAGGGGCCTTAATAGAACAAACATAACAACAACTTACAAAACCTTCTTAGTTGGAAAACAGGGAATAATTTCTAATAAGATTTACAAAGCATAGACAAATTTTGTATGAAAAAAAAAATCGAAAATTATTAAAAGATCCCGAAAGCATATAATGCGAGCCTGCTATTTTTTTCTTTTTCTAGAAGGCTAAAATAAACTAGGAATTACTGTAAACACACTAAATATCAAACAATGCATAAAAACATCGAAAATTTTCTGTGCGACTTAATAGAACAAACATAATAAAAACTTACAAAACCTTCTTGGTTGGAAAACATGGAATAATTTCTAATAAGATTTACAAAGCATAGAAAAATTTTATATTAAAAAAAAACATCGAAAATTATTAAAAGATCCGGAAAGCATATGACTATTACATTGCGAGCTTCGTATTTTTTGAACTTTTCTAGAAGGCCACTTTATCAGCAGGCTAAAAGAACAAGTAATTACAATGAATACACAAATCATCAAACATAGCTTAAAAACATCGAAAGTTTTCTGTGAGCTTTAACAGAAGTGGTAACATTGAATTTGAAAATGTTTCTTCGTTATAAAACAGGGACTAACTTCTAAGATTTACAAAGCATACAAAAATTTTATATAAAAAACATCGAAAATTATGAAAAGGTATTAAAAACATCTGACCACTATTGCATTGCGAGCCTTCTATTGTTTTTTAGTTTTCGAACCAAAAAAATAAATATCACAGTAAGAACTTCTTCAATTTTTCTAGACGACAATTTTCTCAGAAAGCTAAAAATAACAAGGAATTACTATGAATACAGAATTTATTAAAAAATAGCATAAAACATCGAAAGTTTTCTGAGAGACATAATAGAAACTTGAAAATTTTTACAACACAGGGTATAATTCTAGGATTTACAAAACATAGCAACATTTTATATGAAAAAAAAATATCGAAAATTATTAAAAAATCTCAAAAGCATCTTGCTATTTGATTGCGAACGTAACCTAGTCTTTTTTACTATTGTATCAGATCTCTATTGTAAAAATTTTCGATATAAAAATAAACATCGAATTTCTTTAAAACACTGAAAATTTATTTCAAAAAAAAAATTTAAACCGCTGAATTTCTTATTCTTGCGAGTTTTTTTTATACATAATACAAATATGTAGAAATTAAGTTCAAAGACGAAATGTAAATTAGTGTATGAACAGCTACAATTTTCTGATTCGTTTTCAAGAAGTTTTAAGAGTGATTTTCAATCATAGTGCCCACGGGCTAAATTTCTCGCAGTAACGAATTATTAACGTGATTAAAGCTATTCTCGTGAGCGCTGCCTCCCTTCATGTTTATATTCACATCCAGAAACATTTTCTTGCATTCGATTTTCGTTTTGGGAATTGAGAAAAGAAAATGTTAACTGAATTTATTTCCATATTTATTAGAGAAACTGTTAAGCACTTGTGCTTTAATTTCCTATTTTGCCAAACGTTTTTCCCCTACCACACTGTAGCAGCAATTACTTCATAACAACTACAACTTAATTAAATGCCATTAGATATTTGTTGTAATAAATTGCAATTTATTTTCAGCATCTACAACTTAATTACACAGAGACGACAACTCTCCACTTACGATGCTCGTGCTAATGTTTAACCCTCTGCGACTGACGTGATATAGTTCTCACAATTCTAATGACGTGGTAGACTACCAGACACCATTTCCATGGCTTATATATTCCAAAGTTCCGTTTTGTAAAACTAATAAAACCATTTTTGTTTATTGTTTATGAGTGTAATAGTGTGTTCACACTGCAAGTTAAAACCTGGTTTTAACGTTAAAACCATAAACAGCTGATTTTGCATTCACACTGCCAGTTTGTTAAATTCAGGTTTTAACTCACAGACTGTCTAATAACTTTGCTCAAAATAAAATAAATCTCCTGCAGAAATGCGTGTGTTTGTTGTTGTATTTTTTTCTGCTTTTTATAACAATTATTTGACAAACTGTACAACTGTTTTTGTTTGTATGAAAAACTAAGAAACTTTACAATGCGCTCTAAAATGGAAATTATTTTATATTTTGTAAATTAATATTTTAAAATTATGGAACTAGTAATACAAAGTGAAAAAGTGCTTGGAAATAAAATTATTGTATATAAAAAATGCACAAATTAATCGCAAAATACAACTTTTTAGTGGTGGATCGATATTTCATATCGTTTATTTTCACTTTCCAGAGGTCAATGAAAATTTTGTTATTGTTTTCCTTTCAAAGAACTCTTACTTTTCCATAATTTTTTACCTATTGTTGCTGCTGCATCCATTTTTAAGTTGAAAATCTTTCAAGCGACATCTCTTGTTATTCACTGGCATAAATATTATCAGCTGCTTCCGGTCATTTTAACTTGGCAGCACTGAATTTACCACAGCGAAAACAGTTGCATTTCATAAAACCAAAATAAAACCAATTCAGAAATGGTTTTAAGTTGGATTAAACAAAAACAATTTGTATGGTAAAACCAGGTTTTAACAGTTGGTTTTAACATTAAAACCAACTTTTATTAAAACCAATTCAGTGTGAAAACACTATAAGTTATTATTTATATAGTATTTTTATAACTCAAAGCGAAAATTCGTGTTTTATGTTATTTATCGGCATGGCTTGAATTTTCTGTAAAAAACTTAGACCTTTGTTGGTATCTGCTAAACTACCACATCAGTCGCAGAGGGTTAAGTTGCCAAAAACCATTATAATTATTTTTCTATAATCTTCTACAATTTGCTTTGTCCCTTCTTGTGCAGCAGCAGCAGCAGCAGCAGCAGATAAATAACACAGGAAAGTACAGGATAACACTATGTACATAAGTATATCGTTGTGATATTAAAAGAAAGGAAAACACATTTTTAGCATATAAAACAGATCATTAATTATAATGCAAAAAAGAAAGCAAGAAGTAGCAATGACAACGACAACGTCAACTACAATAACTTAAAAAAATAAATAAACTATAATAGAAACCTTTGAAATCCTTTTTAGACTCCTTTGGTGCTTCAAAATCTTTTAAGAAACAACAACAATAAAGAAACAACAACAATTGCTTAATATTCCTAGAGCTTTTAAATTCTCTGATGGGAATAATGTTTTAAGCAAAAGTCAAAGTTCAAAAACCTTTTTAAATATTTACTATAACACAAAATAACGAAAAACAAAATACAAAATAAGGAAAAATACTTTGCTAGCATTATGCACAGTGGGCTGTTTAAGATAAAATTAGTTGAAAAGTAATTTTATTATGTATTTCAATGAAATTTTCTGCTATTAGATAGATTAATAATATTAACAAAGTTTTAACACTTGATTTAATTGAAGCAGTTAAATATTTACATAAATTAAATATTAATTATGTAGTTGAAATATAAAAAAAAAATAAAAAATTTAATTGATGACTTAAATTAAATTAAATTTTTAATTGAATCAGTTTAAAATTTTTTATCGAATCAATTAATTTTTTTCATTGAAATTATTAATTATTCAGAATTTTTTTAAAAAGATGCCTGGAGTTTAAGTGAAGTTATTACCATAGTAAATCTATGCACAGAAAACGGTCAGATCTTACAATATAGTGAGTGAAATGTACTAAAAAATTTCTTACAACCGTGTGAACTGACAATTTTTGTCTGACATAATAACGTCCCTTTTAACAATGTGTGATTAAGAGTTAACGTGAACTTTAACTGACAGTTCTTCATACAAAAGTTGCCGTTAAAACCCTGTTAGCTTTTAATTGTACATTGTCAGGCCATGGCAAGACTACCAGCTGACAACAAATTATCAGACATCTGACAATCGTGTGAACACATTTCGTTGCCACTGTAAAATTACTGTCGGATGTTTGTCAGACATTTTTATATTGTCAGACGTGTAAAGTTCATGCATCTGACAATGGCATCATTATAAGAGAATTATTTTTATGTACACCACTGCATACGCTTGATTTTGAGGAAAGAGGGAAGTGAAAATATATATTAAAATATAGGCAGCCAAAATCATTGCAATTGCTTTTTTGTGGTTCATAATAATTTATATTTTCACTTTTTACATTAAACACAAACACAAACGATTGGTAGGTAATTGGCAATATCTGCCAAATACTTTCAGGCTGTTAACGAATTCGAACAGATCTTAAGATTTGTGTGAATGACAACAGTGACAATTTTTGGACTGACGATATTGTCAGATAAATTTATTGTCATACAATCATCTCGCAAAAAATTGGAAGATTTTCTGACACATTTTATACAACTATGTGAACTGAAAATCTATCTTGTAGTGACAATTTCTGATTGTCAATCGGCCATACATAGTTTAAGTCGAAGCTAATTACTTTAGTGGTGACTATTTTAGCAAATTATATACACACTAAAACTTTTCTGATGCCTGTGCCAATAAAAAATTTCTTTGAAAATTACTGTAGATTAACATGGAAGCAAAATCATTGCCGAAATTAACCTTTTTTATATAGATTTTAAGTTGAACTTGTTCTGTGTGTATAAAAAAAAAAACAAATTGACAATTGAAGTGAATAAAAAATATTTGAATTTGATTAAAAAAACACACGACAAATTTTCACTAACACAAGGGTGGTGGTCCCAAAACTAGCCGACAATTACGAAAACTTATTAACAACTTTTCCACTGTCCATTATACTTTATGAATGCAACAATATTAAGAGCCTTACTTTGTAAAACGCACCGCTAAGCTTTGACAAATTTTATATGGAAAAAATTTAAATTACAAAAACAAAATAAATAAATTCATACAAAAATTGTCAACACTTAGCGTAGCGTTTTACAAAATAAGGCCCTAAATTTTCTTGTTTTTATTTTTGTATAATAAGCGAAATTCATGTAACAAAAATTAATTTTATATAAAGATAAACTTAACTTACATTTACTAAAAGTTCAAAAAAAAAAAAACGGATTGTGAGGGTTGAGTTGAAACCTTGCAAAAGAAAATCTCCTTCTTTTTGGTTTGTCCTTTGAAATTGTTTTTGTATGCGAGTGGCGCAAAGTCTTTATCCTATTTTTGTTATTTTGCAAGTTTAATTATGGTTGTTTATTAAGCGGAAATGGAAATGAAACAAAACACACACACACACACACACAACTATGTACACCTTTATAAAGGTTTATAGAGCTTTGAAAATAAGAATTGTGGGGTTTTTAGCTTTGCCACTGCATTAAAAGCATATAAAATACAAAAATACACGCATCAACAATATCAAAAGATATAAAGAAACTGAAAATAATTTAGAAAAATTTAACTACATAAAATTTTTAACGGAAATAAACGTGCGTCTGAGATTTAACAAACAGGAATTAAATTAAGAAGAAAAAACCAATTCGAAAGAAAGTAACCTGTAGAAGCGTTAAATGTAGCATTCGGTCAGGGGAGAGTCTGGCGGACTGATGGACTGAAAGCGGTATGAAGGTCTTTGTTTTTCTTTTGAGTCCCTGGACCTTATCCTAAGCACTTTAATGAAACTTTATATAATATCCGTTAGAATACATTCTCCAGTTTGTTGGAAAAATTTTTTAAAATCGGATCGGCAGTGCCCTTGATTACCTCTTATAAACATACAAACATAGTAACATACAAAACTTTTCAGCTTTATAATAGTAAATATAGATTTACCCCCGTATTTAAAAAATATTTTAGGTTTATTGCAGGTTTATTTGACAAATTTCCCATAGAAGTACGTCAAATAAGCGCATAATAAACCTAAAATATTTTTTATGAATATGCCAGTTAGTATATATTCAATTAAATAAAGAATGCAATAAAACTAAAAATCAGGTTCAAAAATATGTTTTATTAAAACGAGATCTTATCGTACTTTTTTCTGAGAAGTTTCGTAAGTATCGGTTGAGTAGGAGGAAGTACGGCAAATGTATTAATAAATTTTAAGGCATATTTCCACGCCCACTTTTTCAAATATGTACAAAATTATTTCATAAGCTTACGCACAAGGTGTGTACCGACTTTCGTAAAAAGCGAATTTTTTTTATTTAATCGGCTTGGCTTCGCCCATGGCCTTTGCAAAATTTCCGAAGTGTTTTACATTTTTTCTACCGATATAGTCATACAAAGGAAAACAAGTTGAAGGTGAAAATGTTTTTGTAGCGACTTTATTTATATTATTGTTATGAAGTGAATAAATAAATAAACATTAATTCAATTAAAGAAAGGATCCATCCCGGTCCAGACTTGAAATTTTTATTGCAGCAACTTTTTAGTTTTTAGTGTAAAATAGAGAGGTAGGAATAAAAAATTTATATATTTATATTTCTCCCACTGCAACAAGATTGCAAGTCTGCACCGGGACTTGCAAACTACGAGGCTACTTTTTCTTGTCAGCAGAAATATCCACAGTTTTCCCGGCAGGATCCGACTACTAAGCACAAAAGGGCATCATCCTCCCCTGAGATTTCTTTAGTAACAAACAAGTCGGTATGTTTTGCTATGAACTTTCCAAGAATCTTTTTTTTTACCTAAAATAATAAAATAATAATTTTTTTCTGGAACATACAATAGATTTCTACTCACATATTCTGTTTTTCTACGCTTGTTTACTGCAAATAATTATTTCTATTATTTTTTTTTTTTTTTTTTGCTAACGATTCAAAACTTGCAAGATTACACTCGTTAATCTGTGTAATAATTCGATATCATTACTAATGTCAGAATTAGCCTCTGATCGCGAAACATAAGGGCCCATAACCGCTAAAAAAAAGCTTAAGAGACAAATTTTGTGGGATACGTTTTTTTGTGACGAAAATTTATTACTTACGATCGCAAATAATCGTTTTTGGTAAAAAAATTAAGTTCGAAAATTATGTCGCTTAAGCTTTTTTGGCGGTTAGGGCACGATATTACTTTGCTTGTATTCACTAAGCACTACAATTGGGTTCGAAGGACCACAAGCAAGTTTAGGAAAATTAATTGCTCTTGTGGTATTATTTCTTACATCGAAAGCTTAAAGACTTTAAGTGAACAACTACATTATGTATGTTTGTGTTTCGTTTAACGCCTTAAAATCCCCGTTTAATATTTTCTTTATATATGGCGCGTAATTTGCCTGCTTCCTTCCCTTCCCTTTTTAAAATGTTTACCCTTCAGTTCCCCTCAAAGTATTTTTAATTTAGTTTTTGTTTGTTAACAAAACACACAATTTCATTTGTATAAAATATAATAAAGTTTTTTTTTAAGTGTTTTAAAGTTAAGAAAAATAAGAACTCACGTTTTTTTTGTAACTGAGAAATAGAAATCCCTTTCCTGTAGTTTTTTTCCTCCTTCAGCGTTTGATTGTATGGCAAAAGAAAATCCTTTTTGTTATTGAAGAATCATAAAAAACAGAATCTAAAATTAAAAGAAGTAAAAGAAACAGGTTAATTAGCAACATTTTTATTTACAAGGCACACAAAAAAGTTTAAATCCTCGAACATAAAACTTTAATAAAATTTGTATTTTATTACAAGATCCCTTATTTTGTTTTCAAAATCTTTAGCTTTGGAAGCACTAAAGTGCTTCTTTTATTTTATGAATTTGTGTGTTTAAACTTTTAGTTAAAATTACCATCTAAATGTGACTTCTTTTTATTTTATTTATTTATTTTGCTGCAGCATTTGTTTATTGTCATTTAAGAAAAATTGTAGTGGGAAAAAAGGAACTGTTTTCCATAATAATTTTTCAATCCTTTTATGGCATGTACTTCTTTTTTAAATGACTTAAGTTGCAAGGTACACACATATATTTCCTTTTCCTTTTTATTTCGTTTTTGCTCCAAATACATTTAAAATGAAATTTACTTCAGTTTATTTTAATTAACTGCAGGAAGTTTGCACAAATATTTAAATATACATATGAAAATATATTTTTGTTGACTAACTTTTAAATTTATGTTAATTTCATATTTTGAAAAAATAACATTTGAAAATGAAAATAGGACATTATAAAATAATAGCAAACATATTTATTTTTATTTGAGGACGGTTAGTGAATATACAGGCAAGTAATGGAATTTAATATAATAAACTTTTGCCATTTTCTTTTGGAAACTTTAAAGTACAGTCTACATTTATAAAACTGACGTTGTATTTTTTTTTTGTTGTGAAATTCGAACATCTTTAATGATTCAGTGTGCATCAAACATATTCGATATTTTATAGCTTAAGAAAGTTTTCGATGTTATTACTAGAATTTACTGAAACTTCTATTTTTAATGAGACATTCGAATATTACGACTATAAAAATGTTTCCCGTTTCAATATTTTAAATTTTTTTCTGCGATTAGATTTTATCGATGTGTTTAGTTCAAGTTGCTTAAAGTTTTAAAAATATATCTTGTTCTTAATGAATATCAAACATTTTCGATGTTTTAAATGTACTTATTTGTTTTTCGATGTTTTAATACTTCCAGTGATTTTTGGTTTCTAAATGAAATTTTCAAAGTAAAAAACATTTTGCAGGTTTTTTTATATTTACTTTCTTGGGATAATCAATTATTTTCAATGTTTTACAATACATATTATAAAAAAAATGTTAAAGTTCTATTAAATTCCCTGAATTCTGGTTTGAATTTGATATATTTAAGAGTTTAAAAATTTTTTGAGTCTAACATTTTATAAACAATTTATTTTTATTTTTGCTTGTTTAAAATTGTACGATGTTTTTTTTTATTACAGACATTTTGATATTCAAATTGATCGGTTTTTACTTATTAAAACTATTTCGACGTTTTATAATTTTATAGAAATTTTTATTTTCAATTTCATCGGGTTTTGCCTAATCAAAATATTTCGATGTTTTATGATATTACAGAAATATTTATTTTCAATTTGATATATTTTCGCTTATTAACACTATTTCGATGTTTTATAGATTTAAAAGAAATTTTTATTTTCAATTTGATCGGTTTATGCAAATTAAAAATATTTCGATGTTTTATATTATAGAAATTTTTGTTTTCAACTTGGTCTGTTTTCGCTTATTAACACTATTTCGATGTTTTATAGTACATATTATAGAAATTTTTTTTTACAATTTGATCGGTTTTTGCTTATTAAAAATATTTCGATATTTTGATATATTATAGAAATTTGTATCTTCAATTTGATCTGTTTCTGGTTATTAAAAACTATTTCGATGTTTTATAATATTATAGAAACTTTTATTTTTAATTTGATCGGTTTTTGTTTATTCAAAATATTTCGATGTTTTTTGATATAACAGATATTTTGATTCTTTTTTTGCTTACTAAAAATATTTCGATGTTTTTTAATTTTATACAAATTTTTATTTTCAATTTGATCGGTATTTGCTTACTAAAAATATTTCGATGTTTTTTGATATTACAGATAGTTTTATATTTAATTTGATCGGTTTTTGTTTGCAAAAGTATTTCGATGTTTTATAATATTATATAAAATTTTCATTTTCAATTTGATTTAATTAAACTTTTGAGCATTTTCAAAGTTCTGGACTATCAAACATTTTCGATGTTTTTTTTTTCAAATAATTTATTTTTCGATTCATTAAAACTTTTAATTTTAAATATTTGGAACCTATAGTAGTTTTATGTTTTCAATACTTTCAAGTTTCCATATTTTTGAATTCCCTATTTTCGCTATTTCGCTGTCACATTTGGCAAGATTATAAAAATTTTCAAAATTGTATTAAATTCACTGAATTCTCCTTTCAATTTGAAATATTTAAGAATTTAAAATTTTTTTGGTGTATATTCATTCGATGTTTATTTTTTTTTATTTTTGTTTATTAAAAATATTTCGATGTTTTATAATATTATAAATTTGATTTAATTATAATTTTGAACATTTTCATACTATGTTTTTTCGATGTTTTTTTCAAATATTTTTTATTATTCATTAAAAATTTTAATTTTAAATATTTGGAACTTATAGCATTTTTATGTCTCCAATACTTTCATATTTTTTAATTTATATTTTGGAATTCTCTGGTTAAAATTTAAATATTTAACAAATAAATTTTTTTTGTGAGAAAAATGTTTACTAACCAATTTCAATTTTTTTTCTTGGCTAATTTAAAATATTTCGATGTTTTGTGATTTACAGAATTTTTTTATTTTCAACAATTTCGATACTTTTCGTGCTAAATAAAAATGTTTCTATGTTTTGTGATTTACAGAATTATTTTATTTTAAATTTTATATACATATGAAAAAATTGGAAACCTATTCAAAGTTCTTGATGTTTATCAAATATTTTCGATGTTTTTCTAAAAATTATTTTTTTTAATTGCAACTTGTAACATTTTCAATTTCCAATACTTTTATGTTTTTAATTTTTGTTTATATCATTTTATTGAATTACAACATTTTCCACGTTTAGGTTGTTTGTCAAACATTTTCGATGTTTTTCTGAAGTACATAATTTTTTAATATTTCGTGAATCTATTGAAAATTTAAATTGGTTAATTTTAATTTTTTGAAATTTTAAATATTCAACGATATCTACTTTCATTTTCGACATTTCTATGTTATTAGTGAATATTTTATTTTTTAATTTTTGTTGATGTGATTTCGTTAAAATTTTTGTTTTCAGCAGAAATAATTTTAATATTATAAAAATTTCCATGTTTATGTTATCAAAGATTTTCGATGTTTTTCTTGAGTATACATTTTTTAATATTTTGTGAATCCATTGAAAATTTAAACATTTTGTTTTAAGTTTTGCAAATTTGCAACATTCAATGCGATATTTCTATGTTATAACTGGGGTCTAGTCGTTGCTTTCGATAACGAGCTGATTCCATCAGGTTTTTCAGTTTCGAGATTATGACATTCGCTATCGAGTGACATAAACTCAAACTGAAAAAATGTGATCGAATCAGCTCGTTATCGTAAGCGACGATTAGACCCCTGAATATTTAATTCCATCCGAATTCATAGGAAATCCTTTAATGTCGAGTACTTTTGAAAAATGTTCAATATTTACTTTGATTTTATCCAAGTTCGTAGTGCTTTGATGATTATTAACAATGTTTTCCTGTTTATTCGAATTATCTGATGTTAATGCTAATGGTAAGAACTTTTGATTTATTGAAAAAGTTTTCTATCTTATACCAAATCAAAGAAATTCCGAAATTTTCTATGTTGTTTGATAAATTTGTGTGTTTTCAAGCTTTACTTAATTTTTCTTTATCTTTTTGTAATTAAATAGTGCGAAACTCTTCTACATACTCATCTTGTCAGTCTATATTTTATAATCGAACTTCAAGCCACCAAATATGTATAAGTGATTCTAAAAAAGTGTTTTATCGTCACTTATTAAGGTATTAAAATGTGCTTTTACTGAAAGTGTTGTTGCTTTTGTGGCGATTACCCACCGTGTACTTAAGCACTCAGTCATTCGTCAAATTCTATTACGGCTTACTGTGCTGTGTGTTCGTTCAATTACTTAAGAGTAATAACCAGGGAAACCAGAAATATGCTCTAAAAAAAGTGTTTTATGCGCATTAAATATGCACTAAAAACTAAAAAATATACTCTCGAAAATAAATAAATTGGTTTATTTGTAAATGAAAATATATTTTTACTGATTTATTTTTTTTAAGAATAACTGCCGTGCTAAAAAAATAATTTGATTTTGAAGTGGACGTTAAAACAAAATTACCATAAAAATGTTTATTGGATGCTATCATAACAATTTAACTTCAATATCAAAAGATCCCGATATCAGAATTCAGGCTTTGGAACTGTATTTTGGAAGACAAGATTTTTATTTATAATTTTTATTGCAATAAATAACCAAATATTGACCTATAATTTCAAATAAAAATCGTTTCTGTCTCATCTAAACAAACTTTTATACATTAACAATGTTCCTTAAAGGTCTACTCCGGTCACAAATAGAAAAACTGTATTTTTATTGAAACTAACGTCCGAAATAACTGCGTAAAAAAATAAAAAGAATTCTAGAAAGTATCAAAATATGCCCTAAAAGCGTAAATTATGCTCTAAAGATTCAAAAATATGCTAAAAATATGCGTGTAAGACTGCAATATGCAAAAACATGCTTTAAAGCTTAAAATATGCAAAAATATGCAATAACAAATCGATGCCAAAATTAATAAAAAGTTCTGAAACGGAGAAATATCTTGTCCCCGCATTAATACGTCACACAAGAAAAAACATGCAATTGCATATTTGCGGTTTCCCTGGTAATAACGAAAGGAGGTGTAATAAAAGTAAACACCAGCAATCTAATCCAAATACTGTATATACGTACCTCTCATCTGAAATACGTTTTCATTATTTTCCACAATAAATGGTTTGAGACCAAACCTTCAAATTTGTACAATTCTAACCAAAAACCAAAATATGAGCAATCAATGTTTAGTTTAGATTTTCTAAAGCATCTATAAACCACCTGGAGCAAATGATTCAAGTAAAACTAGTATGTACAATAATTGCTTTAGAAAAATATTTGCATTGAAACTTTTTAGTTTGCGTATTAAAATTTCTTGCCTTACAAGTGCTTAAATAAATAATTTTTTTTTTTAATTTGAATATGTTACCTCGTCTAATTTTGTTTCATTTGTTTAGACATTTGGATCCGTAAGTTTTTTGTTTAATTGTTTTTTTTTTTGAAGGATTTGATTTCACCCCGTTTTCTGGGTGGTTTGTGTTATAAAGACAATGTTAGAATAAAATCTGAAGAGTTTAAAAAAACATGATTAAGTTATGAGAGATTCTATTAAACCTCGGTAATATTTTATAATAAATAAAAAAATAACAAAACCTGAAGTTCAATCAGACGTGCCATAACCATAACAGAAAACAGCTGTTCAAACCAAAAAGAAACCAATTGAACTTTGGTTTGGTTATGGCTATGGCACGTCTAATTTAAGCTTATTTTTTACAAAATAAAATGGCCCCTATCTAGCCATAACCTCCAAAATACCTTAAGCGACACATTTTTCTAACTCCGTTTTTTGTTTAAAATCGATTACTTACGATCATAAATAATCGTTTTTCCTCAAAAATTAAGCCCGAAAATTTTTGTCGCTTAAGCTTTTTTTTGGCGGTTATGGCACGAAATCTAGAAGTGTTGGCGGGTTAATAATATGTTTCCACCGACCTTAAATCAAGTAGGTTTAAGTAAATCACTTCAAAGTGTTTCCACCGAACTTGTGAGTGATTTGTTGTTCGAATTTTCGTACTCAATTTATGCATGTGCTTTATAAGATGGGCGCAGCAGCTGCAATGTGAATTTTATTCACATGTGGTTGACATTTAAAATTGATTAAATATTCCTTAATGTCAATTTTTCGAAATTGTCAATCACTATTGATGCAGTTTGTAATTTTAAAAGCAACGCAGGGTTGCATACATAAATCGAGTTCGAAAAATAGTATTTTCAACATTATTTAAAATAAATCAACCACTTTGAGGTGATTTATCCATATGCAAAATGTATGGCAAATCATGTATAATATAACATGATTTGCATAAATCATCATCATTTGTCTAAATCATGCCGGTGGAAACATATTATAAAATGTTAAACGAAAATATTGCTCGCAGGATTTTCCATACATACGTAGAAGTTCTGAACACGTTTATACCCAAAATGAAATGATTTTATAGTTTCCTGTTACGATAACAATGGGACAAGAAGGGAGGGGAGTACGTTAATCTCTCTTTAACATAAGTTCCAGCATCTGTTGGAGTCTGATTACTTTGGAAAAGTACGATTTTGTTGTGCAGTGTAATATTTATATATTTGAAAACAGTAAAACAAGCTTAAATTTCTTACTTAAACATAAAAACATTTTAAGTATACATATAATACTAGTGATAAATATTAGTAAAGCTTTTGTTTCCCAAAGTATCAGTGCTTTAAGAATTTATTTCTCTACTTCTCTTATCTGTTAAATTTAAAATAATTTGTATGCTTGGGTCTATTTTTCAAATATATATATATATATATTTTTTTTCTATTATTTTCTATTTCTATTTCACCAGGGTGTACTAAGAGCTTGTAAAATTGTTGATGGTATCTTGTCATTGATTTTTTTTTTTGGGAGCAAATATCAATGCTTTCGTAAAAACTTTGGTACAAATACGAGATAAGAATACATCAGTTAGTACTCCCTCGTGATTCGTTTATTGCTTTATATTTTTAATATTTAATATGTGGAAAACTAAAATTAAATTCTAATAAAAATGCGTCACACACGCATATGTCGCAAGTAGCAAGACAACACAAGTTGACTATGCCACTACGGCACACTTTTCTTATAGAAAAGTCTACTGAGTCATCACGGAACACTTTTAAAGAAGAGCGGACTGAGTCATCACAGAAGACGATAGGAAATGTTTCTTATAAAAAGTCGGTAGGAGATTTTTCTTATGGAAAAGTCGACAGGAGATTTTTCTTATAGAAAAGTCGACAGGAGATTTTTCTTATAGAAAAGTCGACCGGAGATTTTTCTTATGGAAAAGTCGACCCGAAATTTTTCTTATGGAAAGGTCGATAGGAGATTTTTCTTATAGAAAAGTTGACAGGAGATTTTTCTTGTGGAAAAGTTTACATTAGATTTTTCTCATAGAAAAGTCGAAAGGAGATTTTTATTATAGAAAAGTGGAAAGGAGATTTTTATTATAGAAAAGTTGACAGGAGATTTTTCTTATGGAAAAGTCGACAGGAGATTTTTCTTATAGAAAACTCGACAGGAGATTTTTCTTATAGAAAACTCGACAGGAGATTTTTCTTAAAGAAAAGTTGACAGGAGATTTTTCTTATTGAAAAGTCGACATATTTCTCTTATAGAAAATTCGACTGTACCATCTTAGGAGGTTTTTCTTATAGAAAGTCGACTGTGTCATCACAGGAGATTTTTCTTATAGAAATGTTTACTGCGTGTCATCATGGGAGATTTTTCTTATAAAAAGTCTATTGTCTAATCTAATTATAGAAAAATCGACTTTGTCATTACACGAATTTTTTCTTATAGAAAAGTTGACTGCGTGTCATCCCAGGAGTATTTTACTTATAGAAAAGGCGACTGTGTCATTACACGATATTTGTCTTATAGAAAAATCGACTGTGTTTTCACATGAGATTTTTCTTATAGAAAAGTCGACGGTATTTTCACAGGAGATTTTTCTTTATAGAAAGTCTATTGTCTCATCACAGAAGTATTTGCTTATAGAAAAGTCGAGTGTGTTATTACATGAGATTTTTCTTATAGAAAAGTAGACTGCGTCATCACAGGAGATTTTACTTATATAAAATTTAACTGCGTGTCATCAAAGGAGATTTTTCTTTATAGAAAGTCTATTGTCTCATCACAGGAATATTTTCTTATAGAAAACTCGAGTGTATCATTACATGAGATTTTTCTTATAGAAAAGTTGACTGCGTCATCACAGGAGATTTTCTTATAGAAAAGTGAACTGAGTCATCACAGGTGAATTTTCTTATAGAAAAGACTTGACTGTGTCATTACAAGAGATTTTTCTTATAGAAAAGTCGACGGATTATGTTTTTATTTATGTCCTCGTTATCTACTACTCCTGGCAACAATGTTCCATTCTCTGAGACTTAGACGGTTTGCCAAACGCAAGGTTTACTTTGTTTGCAAAGTGTTGAGTTTGTAGAAGAGCTTCCATTTTCTTTTCCCTTTTCTCCAAGAAACTCAAGAAATTGAGAGGTAAACTTTGAGTGTGAAAAGCTGTTGTAGCAAAAAGTAAAACCTTACCAAAAGTAGTCAGTTGTTATTCAGAAGTAGGAAGCAAATGTATGTGTATATTTGATTGCTTATGTTGACTATTTAAACTAAAAATTTTAATTGAAAAAAGAAATTTATATTGTTCACAAATTAAAATAGATTTTGCTAATTTCCAATTTTCACAAAATTATCTATATAGTATATAGAGTCAATAAAATTATAAAATATTGCAAAATACATTTTCCTGACAAATATTTATTTAATAAATTGCAAAATAGTCCTTTCATTTAATAACATTAAGGCTAAAAATATAAAATTTGCATATTTATTTCACAATAAAATCATATTATAATAAAAATCGTTTGCTTTACAACCCCATAAAACAATTCGCAACACACAGTTATCCTTCACCCCCCCCCCCCAAAAAAAAAAAATAAATCCAAGTCTAGTTGCCAACACTCACCTTTTACATTTAAAACAAACATTAACATTTGTTTTTTCACCTTTTGAGCTTTGAAATTATTTTCAAAGCACGTACAAACACATTGGCGGCATTTTACAATGTTGCAACAAAAACTGAGAAAAAGTTGGGGCGGGAATAAAATTTATGTACATACATATGTATGGATACATATGTATGTATGTACTCGTAACTATATTGAAACGTAAAACAAATGTTGAAACAATTTGCGTCATGTGGTCGTTCGGTCGTTTGTTGCAAAGTGGAAGGAAAAAAAATTAAACAATATTTTCACTGATTCCGAAATTCTGAACACAGGTTGACTGACGTTTGTCGTTCATCTCCCGTTTGAGAATTTAAATTTGATGCCTGCCTTGCTTTTGCTGGATTTTCAAGGCAAAATAAACAAAGAGTTGTTCGTTATATTGTTGTTGGCAAAAAGGATTTGCACAAATGTTAAACAAACAAATGTTGTTTAAAGTTTTCGTTTTCACAACAGGACGATATACAGGGTGTTTGGCATAAAGATTATTTATTCCGTTAGCACGTGGACACTCACTCATTCACTTGATTGATCCCAATACCGGTTACACATACAAAAAAATCAATTGTCAGTAACCGATAAAAAAAATATATTAAAAATTTTTTGCATCACCCTGTTGGAACAGTAAACTTTTTATGGTGAAATGTGTTTGTTATGTTTGCCACTATGTTTGTTAAGAGTGCGTAAACACATACTTTCAGTGAATGAGTGAATGCATGTAGGCATGGATATGTCAATAAAGTTCTGCAAACACAAACAATAATTCTGCTCTACTGCAATAACAATAGATATACACTGAAAGAACAACTGCAAGCGACTTATGATACAAGAAAAATCATTAGATCCATAACAGCAAAAGGCCTGAAAAAAACAGAAAAAAATTTTCCTGCAATAAACACGTTTAATTGAAAAAAAAAACCAAAAATCAATTAAAAATTTTATTGAGTCAATTAAACTTTTAATTAAATTAATTTAAAAAAAGGTTTAATTGATTCCAGTAAATTTTTAATTTATTTTTGACTTTTTTTTCAATTAAACGTGTTTATTGCAGGAAAATTTTTTTCTGTGTATTTTGAAAAAAGTGCAACCTTGCAACTCTAATAATAATAATTGCTATAAACGCTTTTAATGGTTGCATTTTTTCTGTGTAGAATAGCGAAAACCATCTTCTAACGAATTCAATTTTTCTTCAGTGTACTTTGCACCCGCTTTGTTAAACCAAAACCTGTGTTGTGTGTTCCCGTTTGTTGTTATTTAGTTACTAAATTTTAGTACTTAGTTGTTTTTGTTCAAAAATACACAACCACAACAATCTCAATGCAATACAGTGATGTAAGTTGGCGTGTTAACAACTTTAGGCTGGGCCAGTGGTAAACATATAAAGGCCTTTTTAACACAGGCATTCTCTTTTAATGGATTCTAGCTTCTCTAATCCCGTCAAAAAAAAAATATTCGCTTCTATTCGAAAAAGGGCATCATTTTGTTCAAATTGAAAGAATAGTCCAAAAATAGTCAAAAATCGCGAAAACTGAAAATCCTGTATAGTCTTAAAACATAAAGCGTCTGTATTTGTATTTAGATGCATATCTATTTGTTTTATATTTCATAAAAATCGGTTGGATAGTTTCGGAGTCAGATATTCGGCCATGTCACAGAGTTCAATTCCGTTCGGAATCGGAATTCAATCCACCCCATTTTTGTAGGAGATGGTGTCTAAAAAAGAAAACTAAAGTACGGAAATTTGTCAGGAGTGGCCAGACTGTGGGAGGCGGGGGTATGCTGGGGTATGCTCCGACTAGGGCTTGATATTTTGAGGTTTATTCAATTCCGTTTCCGAACGGAATTGAACTCTGTGACAGGGCCGATTGCTCCGCTTTCCCCTTTTTATTCCTATATACATATATAATATATATTATATACCAGCTTAACCCGGTGTGCTTCACTACGCCACCCCCCCCCCCCCAAATATTATATAGCATTGGTGGTGCAATATGAGAATTGGATTTTGTCACGCCCCTCTGCCCGCAGACCGAAAATCAAAAATCAGAGTTCACATTTTATATATATACTTAGATGTATAACAGTGTGTGACCTTTTAGATGCAGATATATTTATAATGTGAATTTCATAAAAATCGGTTGGATAGTTTCGGAGTCAGAGATTGCTCCGCTTTCCCCTTTTTATTCCTATATATACGTTATATATTATATACTAGCTTAACCCGGTGTGCTTCGCTACCCCTCCCCCCCCCCGCAAATATATAGCATTGGTGGTGCAATATGAGAATTGGATTTTGTCACGCCCCTCTGCCCGCAGACGGAAAATCAAAAATCAGAGTTCACAGTGTCACCCGCCTGAATATTCTGAAGATTCTCTGAAAATTTCATCAAAATCGGCACATCCGCTTTGGAGTCCGTACGTTACATACATACAATAGACACATCCTATTTTATATATATATACTTAGATGTATAATAGTGTGTGACCTTTTAGCTGCAGATATATCTATAATGTGAATTTCATAAAAATCGGTTGGATAGTTTCGGAGGGGCAGAAATTTCCCCCATGATGCTACTCTAAAAAAATATATACGTATATTCTATGTTGTTTAGAAGCGAAGAAATCTAAGTTTTCAATGTCATGAATATCGTGTGTAAAGTTTCAACAACACAGAAAATACCCCCTTGATCCCCTATTGGTCCTAGTTTTTAAAAACTATATGAAGTCTGTGTTTCCTTTAAGACATATTGTATCCATATTTAGAATTTTATAAAAACTGGTTGGATAGTTTATGTTATTCGGATATAAGCCGTTGCTCCCCTTTTTTGAAACTACTTTCAAAAAAATATATATAGCACTTATGTTACTTTAGACGAGACGCCCTATGTTCTCCTTGAAAATTTTATTTTGCATTTTTGTGTTTATATAATTTTTAGATAAATAGATAATATACTTTAGACGTAGATCCTATCTATGTTTTAAATTTCATTGAATTGATTCAGCCGTTCAGCCGATAAAGCGTAATAAACATACAAAGTTACTTTTTCATTTAGGCAGGGAACGGGCGGAAGGACGATGATGAGGGCCTTAAAGCTCTTGCTTTTAGATGTCTCTGCTAAAACGATAATAAATATGTTTGTGTATGGGGGTTCACCCGCCCCTTGGCCTTATATTAAGCACTTTAACGGAACAATAAATGTACGTTGGAAGGATTCATTCAATATTTTGCTAGAAGAAAGGGGACGATTGGATCCGGAGATTAGCTCTGAGAATTCAATTTGCTGCCGTTTTAAGAGAAAAATCAGATTAAGAATATATAATATACGGTCTTTCATTAACCGCTGACTATCTTTGAAATATCATTGTGTTTGGAATAGAACATCGTTTAAATGCACATTCTCAATGTCCAGTTTACAACTTTTCGTTTGATAACCAGTGCCTAAAATCGCTCGTGCTGAATGTGGCATGAGCTGCGTGACACTCAGCGCCTTCCTTTTAAAAACACATGTTTTTTGGCGAATTTTCAAAATAAATGGCAGCTGATTCAACAAATGAAGCCTCAAAAGTATGGCCGCTTTTAACAGCAAAAGTTTGCACAGAAAAAATGCTCCTGCAATAAATACGTTTAATTGAAAAAAAAACCCAAAAACCAATTCGAAATGCAATTGAGTAAATTAAACTGTTGTTCAAAAATTTAATTTAATTAAAAGTTTAATTGACTCAATAAAATTTTTAATTGATTTTTGGTTTTCAATTAAACGTGTTTATTGCAGGAAAATTTTTTTCTGTACGAGAAGTCTCTATTATCGAATATGTTCTGTATTCCACGTGAAATTAAAACATGCGGAATTGCCATATAATTGTTGTTGGAAATATGTACATATTTATAACAACAATGCTATGCCAAGTCCGCACCTTTTTCAAGTGGAATACAGAACATACCGGTATAAGACCTTTTATGCGAAAAAAAAACTAAGAGGATTCAATAAAAAGTCTTGAAAAGCTGTGATAGAAACTGTAACGGGCAGGACTTTCAGCAAAAATTTTTGACTCTTGGGTAATACCTTTATAATCATAAGTAAATGGGCCTTCTATAGGGCATCCATACTACAGCTAGTGACAGCTAAAGACACACACACGTTTACACCCACATTCGCACACAACCATCAACATTCAATAAATATCTAAATAACAACATCACTAGGATGTCGATGGTGGTGTTGTTGTTGTTGTTGATCTACTTGCAGTCCTTTTTGCATTTAACCACCAAAATGCACGAACATGTTTAATACTCGTGGTATAGAGCACAAAACCAATAACAACAATAGCTTAAACAAACGTTTCAGTCACAAACGTTAACATTACGTGTGACAATGCTACCGCCGCCTAGGATGCTGGAGCAGTAATGATTAGAGGCACTAGGACTGAGAACTCAGGAGGATATAAAAATTATGTATTTTTTCCATACAAAAAAAAATAGGCCAAAGTGTTTTTCTAGCCAGAGAAGAGAGCATATGGACTGACGGTTAGTTGGTGTGTCCTTCGGTTTTGTGTTAGCCTGTCTAACAGTTGAAAATTCAATCAGCAGCCTGTTTTGTTAGTTGTGCTGCTGCTTTTGTTCCCTCCCCCCTTACGACGCTTTATATTTTCATGTGTGAGAGCTGGTGTTTTTCTCCTTGTTTTGGTTAGAAAACGTGACATGCATTAAAAATGTTTTCTATGCCGCAACTCATCAGCATTAGCACAAGACTTATTGTTTTTATGTTGTTGATGTTGTTGTAGTTGTTGCTGTTATTGTTGTTGTAATGTAGGAAAAGTACCGAGTGGTAAATATGCAGCCAGGCAAAGCATCTTTCATCCACAAATATAAAGAACCTCAACCAAAGGGAATGTTAAATGTTATTGAAGTTCTGTGCAAAGGTGTCGCTGAGGATTTTAAGATTTTTTTATTGCTTTTGAGCGGCGGCGGTGGGCATTTTTTCAATTCCTCCATACGCAGCAGCATAAGCTGCAAAATATTTCTTGACTGATGTCGACACACCAAGGCCAATGTATGTGTGTGTGTTTCTGTGCGTGTGTGCATTTGCGTTTTCATTTGCTTATTTCCACAGGACTTTATATACAATTTAGTATTCTCAATGACTGAGCAGGATAAGGGGATAAAGTGCATCATAGCAGACGAAAACATATTAAAAAAATAAAAATTTTGCCAAAGGATATTTTACTGCAATTAGTTGAAAGTGGATTAGACAAGGGTAAAGGATATGGACGAGTGTTGGGATTTCACAGTAAATGCAGAAGACAGTAGAGTAGATACAACAAAATGAAGAAATTTACTAATGTTTCAGCTAGAATGTTAAAAAATAAAATAGTAATTTTACTATCAGAGATTGTTTCTTCTTGATAGCCAGTAATCCCACACATATGTACATAGCGTTACCTTAATATAGAATGACTTAGGGCCTAGTCATTATTATTATGTTTTTTTTTTTAAATCGAAATTTTTGCATTTCGATATATGTATTAGATGTTCTTCTATCGAAATATGTATACAAAAAAATCGATTTCAAAAATATAATGAGCAAGGTCCTTTCTATATTAAGGTAACGATATAATCATTAATTTTTAATATATGCGAACATTTCTACCATGATATCGCTCATTTAGTCAAAGAACGTCATAACTTAACAAATGGAATTTTTGAGTTAATGGTGTAGAATTAATCCTCATATAGTTTTCATATTTTGTAAAAATTTCATACAAATATCTTGTATACTCAACTCTTGAAAGCGAAATAAAATTTTCTTTTTCCATTAAGTTTTGTGTAAATTGAAAACTTCAAACGCGAACTTGTTTTTTTTTCGAGTTATGACGTTCTTTGAGTGAATGAGCGATATGTTGAGTGATAAAAAAATCATAATTTTTCCATTGAAAAATTGTCAGTAAAAATTTTGTTATTTTTCTATTGAAAATCTTCAATAATTTAAAAAAAAGAACATGAATTATTTTTTTAATTTTAACTAATGTACATATATTTTTATTAAGAGACTTTTAGATAATTTTTTTATCAAAAAAAAAAATACTTATTTTATCGATAGTTTTTTTAAACTTATCGATAATTTTGCTATGAAAAAAAAATAGTTAACGATAACTTAACCTCAATTTTTATGACAATTTTATTGAAAAACAATTTACCAAGATATACTTTTTATTTTCTATAAAAGGTAAAAAAAATTAAAATTTTTTGATAATTGTTTATGAAAATCATCGATAATTTATAGCAAAAAAAAAATTATCGATAGCTTTTCTTTGAAAATACATATTATCAAGAACTAAATGATAAATAATTGAAATTTTTGATTTATTTTTTTATTATTATTTATTTATTTTCATTTATCGATATTTTTTTATATTTTTATTTTTATCGATAACTATCACCAACCACAGTTTTTATGAGAAATTTATTGAAAAGCAATTTACCGAAAATGTTTCAAGAGCGACTTTATATTTTCTATAAAATGTTGATTTGTAAGGAGAAATTCTAATTTTTGGACAATTGTTTATGAAAAACTTCGATAAATTTTTATAAAAAAAAACTTATCGATAACTTTTCTTGAAAATATTATCAGGAACTAAATTTTAAATAATTTTATTGTTTTTATTACAAAATTTGCAGATAGTTATTTAGTTTTTTTATGAAAAACTTAACGATAACTATCACCAAGTAAACCGCAATTATTATGAGAAATTTATCGAAAAGAAATTAACTGAAAATATTTCAAAACCTTATGTTTTTGCTATGAAATGTTGAGTGGTAAACAAAATTTCTAGTTTTTTTTATAAAATATTATCGATAACTTTTCTTTGGAAATATCGAGCCTTATTTTCGATTTAATCGTAAGCGACATGTAGTAAATACATTTTTTATGGAAATTAAAATTGTATGGCTGTAAAATTTTATCGTAAGGGATAATTTAAGGTAAAACATATGGAGCCTTATTTTCGATGTAACTCCCACGGGTGATACAGAAAAATAAATAATAAAAAAAAAATACAAGGAAATTTATCTTTCGAGTTATATTTAACATTTTGCACTTCTACAAAATCTGAGTGTATACAGTAATTTCCGCTTAATTGATTTTTCAAACATGCATAGTTTTGGATGTAATTAACCAGATAAATTATACGATGCTCTATTAATTAATGAACTAAAGCAATTATATGATTTTTAATTACTTAAGGGGTTAAGTCATTTAAGCGGAAACTACTGTACATATATAAAATATTTTAATAATGTAAATATTTGTATTTTATTTAAAATTTTCCTAAAATGGATTTCAAATTAATTTTATTTTTTATGAATATGGGGGTTAAAGTGTAAATATGAAGTAGGTTGCGTGAGAAATCTGTAAAACTTAAGTTAAGTTTTTTAAATTATTTCGTGGCCAAAATTTTAGTAGCTTGCCTCCTATTCTGTCCTTCTGTTAAGTATGTATATTATATGCATATACTTTCATCTTGCCAAAGAACTTTTGCCGGCTTTTTCGCATTTTCATTTACAGGATTCTCAGGAGTCATTAATGCAGTCAAAAGAAACCCCAGCAGAAACAAACAAACACTCAAAAAGAACCTCCTTGTGCACCAGTAACAAGAAAGTTTTGTAATTTTGTAAAAAAAAAATATATGTATATAAAAAGAAATAAAGTTGATATTCCACCGAAAGGGATAATGTATTATTTACATAAGAGACACATTTTCTCCTGCTCTCGAAAGCTACAAAGTAAAGCGAAGACACTAACGGAAAGAAAGTGACAAACGGTCCTTTCAAAAAAGAATACTCTCGCCTTGCATTAATAATGACAATAATAATAACACAAAAAAAAAACACACAAGGATGTTAAATGACAGTAATGCAAATAATGAAGTGGCTCCGCTGTTGGCTGGCTGGATGTGAGTGTCCTGTCATTACTGTGCATACATTTTTAAAAACCTTTCTTTTGACAGAAGGGCACATTGATGATGCCGATGAAAATGTGATTAAAATTAAAGATAAATGGTAAATGAAAACAAACAAATAGGTTTCAATTTTGTCATTTGATTAAATGTAAAGATAAATTTGTGCAAATTTAAAATTATTAAATTTAAAATAAATTTGTGTTTTAAAGGTTACAATGAAATTGCTAAGATTACAAACAAAAACCCAAGATGAGTAATATGGATCCAAGAAAAGTTCAAGGGAAATGCATTTTCCATAATGATTTGCTTGACTACATAAAATATTTCAGCCTGTTTGTGAGAAATGGTTTAAGACTATTGTTTTGATTTCAAACGCATAAAAATCTGTTAATTAGAAAAATATTCCTAAATATTGTTGAAAAACAATAATATATAAAACAAAAAGCTGCTATTCAAAATCTACGCAAAGTGCAGCGTAATATTTTTCGTTGCCAACTGCCAACTCCATCCTAACAGGGTTGTATTTTATCATAAGTATTATGTTAATATAATTGATAAATTGTGTTTTGAAGAATATTTAATTTTATTATATAGTAATGTTAATTATGTTTAGGAAGGAAAAATGTTGAAGAAAAATATTACATTTACATGTTTTATATACATACTTAATTTTTTTTAACATACACATCACTCAAGCAACTGCAACATGCAACAAGAAGAATAGTCATTGGGTTACGTTTTCCCGGTATCTCTTATTTCCATAAATAAATATTCGTTTAAAAAATTAATATTGAAATGAAATTTGTTAAAACAATTAACATTTAAAAAGAATCTAGTCAGGTTACTGGCAGGGGGTTTTAGCATAAGAATGCGTTACACCTACACTTTCGAATTCATTTAAATATAGAGGAGGAGGGAGAGTATGATAAACAAATTAACGAGTACTCTACAGCAGAATGTAGTGAGCAGATATCTAGAATGGAAGTCAGAATTTTTCAAAATATAAAGACAATTAAGAGATATTTAAATATGATAGTTAACTTTATTCATTAAGAATAACTTAAAGCGGTTACTTAAAAAGTAATCGGTTATTTTTTAAAGCTGAAATATTTATTTTAAAATTGTAAAGACAATTATTTGTTATATAGATTACACTCATTACTTCGTAATTTGTTTCTATAGTTTGATAAAATTTTACATCTTTCCACCTCAACTATGTTTGACAAACATACCGGTTTGCACCAAGGAATGACAAATATCGTTTTAAGTACTCTTTGAGTACTGGCGGTCAAACAACTATATAAATGCGTATAACTAAAATTATAAAAACACGCTCATATGCAAACATACGCGTTAATTTTAAACCGAATGCGTATAACTATGTATAAACATTCAATAACTATTTTCATACACATTTTTAAATTACGCAGCACAAACGACTATAACTAAAATTTAAAGACTGTATGAGCTACAATCACATTAACGATAATAATAATAATAAATAAAAATACGCTTGAATATAAATCGGCTATACATGCGTAGATACAGGGCTATTTATTATTTGCACAAGCACACATAAAGCATGTTTTCAAACAGCCACACACGGCCACATATTTGCCCATTTCATATTCACAAATATATTTACACGGTGACGAATGATTAATAAATATCCCGAGTATCATGGGTATTTTTTTTAACGATTAAATATCCATATGTTGAGTATAAACATACTCAAACTCTAAGTATAAGAGAGATAGAGATACTTGATACTTGTGTCTTTTTATTTTAAGTTGTAGCGTATTTCAATTTTTTGCATTAACAAAGTAGAGATGCTCTTGTATGTTGATTGTTTGCGCTACATTTATTATTATACGCAGTTACTAAAATTAATTGTATTTAGTGGTTACACTCTTTTGGGCAAATATTTGACAAGACTATTTACTTAAGTATTTTTTTTAGAGTATTCATTGACTAAGTGTCACATTCATTATCTAAACAGTTATTAGACATGGCTTTCAAACGTAGCATTCCATTAAGATTAAATTTTAGTGCAAGATAAACGACTATAACTAAAATTTAAGGACTGTATTAGCTACAATCAATCGCATGAGTATAAAAATACTCGTGCCTATTAGGGCGTATTTTTTTTCGTCCGATTAAATATCCATAGCCTGAGTATAAACATACTCAAACTGTAAATATGAGAGAGAGAGAGAGAGAGAGAGAGCGAATGCATTTGATTACTTATGTTCCATTTTATTTTTATTTTTAGCGTATTTTAGTTTTTTGCATAAACGAACTAGAGATGCTCTTGTATGTGGACAATGATGATGATGACTTTTTATCTGATCTAATAGACATGGCTTCCATTAAGTATAAATTTTAGTGCAAGACAGTTTTTAATCAAGTTGTTTTTATTTTTTAATTTTTTTAAATTTTATTAGATAATTATTTTTTGTAGAATTTTATAGTGCTATTTTAAGTTCGTTACATTCCATGTCTACTAATTACTTTGGCTCGTTTCCCATTCCTATTTACTTGCCAACAACTAACTCATGGCTGACTAGGAAGTCATTGTAAATTAATGTAACGTGGCATTTATAATTGAAAATAAAACATGAAACTTTAAAAATTCTCAGAATCTCAAAGATATTGTGGCTGCTGTTGCTGTTGCTGTTTTCTTAACAACAAATAACAACAACGTGAGTTTACAAATTAACTCCTCTTTTCTCGATAACAACAAAATTATAATAGCAACAACAACGACAATAAAATGCATCCTATTCTAATAAAAAAAAAATACTAGCAGAAAAATAAATAAATACAACAAAAAAAGTAAACATAATGATCATCATCAATAGAGCTTGATTGAATATCTATTTTTCTAAAGGAGAGGGGGAGAGAGAGAGAGTCCCACTACAAACACCTACAACAAACAGCCAACGAGCCAACCCGCCCGCCCCATTCACTGTTAAATGTTTATTTTAGTTGTTGGAGTTTTCGTTTTGTTTTGTTTTTTTTTCATACATTTATTTGTATTTATTTTCCAGTCAATATAAACGTCGTGAATTAAATCAGTAAACAGCCCAGACTCCAGTCCCACCAGGCCCAACACCAGCACCAGCACCAACACCAACAACAACAATAATAACAAAAGCCATAAAATAAAGAAATATAAACTTAAAGAAAATGTTAAACAAAAAAAAAATGTAAAATAAAGAAAATACATTTTTATACTTCATAATAAAACTTTCAAGTACTCGCTGAATATTAAGTGAGAGAGTGAGTACCCAAGTTAAACAAGTAATCGTTTACATACTCGTGCATGTGAACGAGGGAGTCGTCATAAATAAATTGTGCGTAATTTTGTTTTAATACACTCCGCATCTTATTAAACACACGATTGACTAACAACTGATGGCTTCTTCTTCCACGCCACTACACTACATCTTTATTGTGGGGCTAAGGATGGTTGGTTGGTTGCATGAAGTATTTCTTGCATATTTCTATATGGTCTGTTGTGGGGTAATTATAATTAAAATAACAATGATTTTTATTTTCTTTCTATGCATACAGATACATACATTTATGTAAATGCTTGCTGCAATATTTGCTTTAAACAAATTTAAAAAAATAATAAATAAATAAATTATATCATTTGCCGCAGTCTATAAAAGGGAAAAGGTCATAAAATTTATTTTTAAAGAAAAAATTATAAATAATTGTTTATACAATAAATTAATGTAATTAATTTTGCAGCGCAATAAATAAATGTATTGAAAATGTACAGTGAGCAAAATAAAAATTTGCACAGCAAACGCTACAATCTTCTAATCAAAGAATCTCTGTAATCCCTTAACATTTTAAGCTAAAACCAAAAGCAATTTAAAGTAAAATTAATCAGCTTTCTATCAAAACCTTTCATTTTATGTTAAATGAATGAAATGATGAACATTTTAATAAAACCGTCAAGCGTGGGCGCGGAAATAATTGCTTAGTTCAAGATGAATAACCGAAGCATTTAAAACGCATGCAAACGGCGTAGGTTAGAGTATCGCATGAATTCTTTATCCGGTTAATTACAGCAGAGGCTATGTACATATGTTTGAGAAAACTCTACTTTAAAAAAATTTAAATATATTTTTATTACACCAAATTGCATATTTTACAACAAAAGATAAAAGTAACCGATTTTTTGTATTACTTTCTTCTGCGAAAAAAAAGTAATCGGTCTAGGAAGAGACTATGCATGTTTATTTTTTATTACAACATAGAAATCAATTCTCAAATAAGCAAAAAATATGTTAATAATTAAAAAAAGTAACACATAACTTTTATTTATAAACCGGTTACAACTAGAAAATACTCATGTATAATTTTTATTATTATTATTGACAGTTGTAAACACTTTAAATATTTATGAAAATTATATAATGAAAGCAATCTAACCGCGCTTAAAAAGTAATCGCTGGAAAAAGTAATTGGTTTCATTTTTTTGTTAAGCTAATAATTGGAATTTTAAATAAATAATAACGAAATATGTAATACAATTGTAAAAAGTAACCGATTACTTTTAGGAAATAATCGGTTAGTTTACGATAAAAATCTAATGCATTCTTGTAATTCATTTTATAAGTCTATTAAATATTTTTTCATTACACCAAATCGCATATTTTTCAACAATAGATACAAGTAACCGATTATTTTTATTACTTTCTTCTGCAACATAACAAAATTTACAAGGTAAATTAAAGGGGAGGTAAAGTAGGGGAGTATTTAGAAAAAGTAATCGATCTCAGGAAGAGAATTATTATAACATAGAAATATAATTATCAAATAAGCCAAAGATTGTGAATAATTAAAAAAAGTAACCGGTTACCTTTGTTTATAAAGCGGTTACAAGTAGAAAATAATCATGTATAGTTTTTAATATTATTATTGACAATTAAAGCAATCTAACCACGGTTATTTGAGAAAAAGTAATCGGTTCCAAGAAAATGTTATGCATGCAAAATGACTATAATTTATTGTTAAGACAATCAAATGGGATTTCAGTAAATAAGAATGAAATAATACAATTTAAAAAAGTAACCTATTACTTTTAGGAAATAATCGGTTAGTTTACAATAAAAATTTAATGCATTCCTGCAATCCATTTTATGAGTCTTTCGAATTTGCATGTAATTAATACACAAATTCAAAAGTAAATGCTTTCGTTTCGAATTATAGCGTAGACCCCCAGCAACAGTTGACGCCATTGTTCATGTTATTCGTGACATCCCGTCAGCCAACAATGTTCGAAAAAGTAGCTCAAAATTTAAAGTCCCGAATGCACTTCGTCAAGAATCACCGCGTTGCCCGAAATAATTTTGAAATGTTAAAACCTTGCACTCATTGATCTTTCGCATAAAAACATTTTTTTTGGATTAGTTTTTGGTGTTATCTTTTAAATCAAGGCGAATTGACACCAGATGATCTCGATTCATCATATGGTGATCAGCTGTTAATTTCTCTCGTGTCAAATCAAAATAAAATGTTCGTAAATTTTCTGACAGCAGGAAATTTTACACTAACAAATATACAGAGTTGCAAATCGGGACCACCTGGTATGAATTCGCCTTGTTTTACATTTTAAACTTCTAGCGCTCTTAAAATAAAAAATACCTTATATTGAATTGATTGACATCAACTATTTGCGAAATTAAACGAAGAAATTGTGAATTAATCAATTAATGGGAATAATTTGAGTTACACTGTGTAACAAAAACAAACTTTTTCTAGAGTAACAAAATTCGAACGACTGATTCCGGCAAATGAGACCAAAAATTTAATCATTCCGGGCTTTGAACTTAACGTAAAATTAGAATTTAAGCTCCTTCCTTCTTTAATGCACTCTGTTGTGATTGAATCGGAATTTGGTTTCGTACACCAAAGGCCGCTACAACAACAAATACATGAGAGTTGGAAATTAAAGGGTGTGCTAAAACGACCAACGAAAAATGTTAAAATCCCATGTAATATACATACAATTGTATGTATATGCACTTGAAATTTGTAAAGTTCGTGTATTTTTATACATACTACAACAATTAACACTAAAATTTAAAAAATTTTAATTAAAGGGTGCACCATCAGTTAATGTAATTTTGACTATGTAAAATGAAAAAATCGCCAAAATGAAAAAAATGCCCAAAATTAAAACAAAATCGCCAAAATTAAAAAAAATCGCCAAAATTAAAAAAAATCGCCAAAACGAGAAAAAAACAAAAAAAATTATTTCCGCTGAAAAAGCGTAAAAAACACCATATTAAAAAATGCTCGAAGCACAACGTACGGAACACTTCGTGCGCGAGTCAAAGTCGCACTTTACTGAATTTATTTATAACTTTTATGGAATATTTGCACCTTCTAACTCTTCTCTGTATGGTTTCATGATCTTAAAAATTAGGCTTCAACGAATAAAATATTCTACAAAATCATTTGCCAAATAAATTAAAAAAAAAACAAAGTTCCAAGTTGGTATTGTGTAGCAGAATCATCGGCGAAGTAAAATAACCAATAAAATGGCTACTCAACACAGCTTCAAATATGTAATACGCCTCATTACCACCAGAGGCGCTGCAGCACTGTATTATTTAAAAAAAACATGCTAAAATCAGAGTTGTAAAAGAATGAAGCTTTCCTTTATCTCTTAATTCACCATCAAAAATTGTAATGCATTTAAGATTTAATTTCGCACTTGTTTACAAGTGCATTTCATCATGTTCAGCAGTTTTATGTAAAATATTTAAAATCAAGAAAATTTTAGTGTAACGATAAAAAAATGTTTTGTATTATCAATTTAAGTTTTGCAGTATTAATGAAATTTGCAATAAATAAACAAATAAAAAAATATCATTTAAGTTTTTGCACTTGAATTAATTGCATCAATGTTAAAGGAATTTTTTTTTTCTGTGAAAACATCTAATTTCAAATCAATCTCAATTCGTGAATAATTTGATATGCTGGCTGGTATATTATACATGGATGCAACACACACTCACACACATTGCAGCTAATATTTATCCGTTTATAAGACTAACAACTTTTGGCTGCTATAGTCCTCTTGGCTTTTTCCATAAATAATCATTTGTAATTTTGCAAAAAATAAAAAAAATCGAAGAAAATAAATGGAAATTCGTTTATTTTACATTTTTTTTCTTTTTTTTATTAATCTCAACTCCCAGCCAACCAATAAAAAATTTTGATATGATGGAAGGAAGTTGGCAAGAAATAAGCAAATACACTTTAACAACAAGTAAATTGCTTTATATGTGTGTATAACATAAAAAAACATGAAAAATTTGTAAGAAAAAATAAATCGAACGGTTGTGAGTTACATTTAGAATTTGAAGTAAATCCTTTAATCCACAACGAGAATTTCATCAAACCAAACAACAATCATCATCAGGCATTTTGCATGTATGCATGTATTTGAAGTCACACTCAGCCCATGCATCACACCTGAGTTGAGCATGTGTTTGTGTGGCGGGAGGAGTTGGGTGAAATAAATGAAATATTGTTGAATATTGCTTAAAACATTTACTACACACATTTAACATTATTACCAAAAAAAAAAAAACCCAGTCAAGATGAAAATCATGATGATGGCGAAATGATGATTCTGGTGCTGGTGATTACTTAAGCATACAAAAAGAAAAAAACATATTTGAGGTAAAATGTTATTTTGATGTTTCTACACCCTGATAATGTTTCGTTGCTTGTAACCGTAACAAATTATTGAAAATAAAATTATTGCCTGGCAACTATAGTATTCGTAAGAGAGAAAAACGAAAAATAATAAAAAGGAATTGGCATAAAGTCCTTAGACTTCCCCAGATAGATAGAACAAACAACCAACTAATGTGAAAATAATAATAATGGCAGACATCATCAAATTGATGCTCTACACAAGTACGAGTATCTAGTAAATTGAACATTTAAATTACTCATGGTCATAGACTTTCAAGTTAAAGGCAATAATCAACAGTGAGAGAAAGTAGTTAAAAGAAGAAAAAGTACCAAAGTACTTTTCTAACATTTTCCTGAAATTGAGGGTTAAATTCTTAAAGAAAAATTATACAAATTTAAATACTTTTTTGTATGAAATACATTCAAGGAAATGAAGTGTGTGTATTAGCTTTTTAAAAGTCTACAAATTTAAGAACCTTACTTGAATGGGTTGAAGTTTACCCGATTCTGGCGATTGTTGTGCCGAATCGGCATTCGCCCAACACTCAGGCAATGAATGCCTACTACTATTAATTCTTTATGAAAGGGATAGTGATAGAGAAGACAGGTGGTGAAGTAAGAGATAGAGGCAAGCTTCTTTCTTTTAAAACTCTGCTTTTTTGCACGATTTTTAATAATAGAGTGTTGCAGCGCCTCTGGTGTTAAATGAGGCGTATTAAATTTTTTAAAGCTGTGTTTAGTAGCCATTTTTATTGACTACTTTACTTCGCCGATGATACTGCTACACAACGAAGGAGGGCGCTCTGATGTTACATTAGGATTAGTATTTACTGAAGTCGGTATATGTAGTTTAGTGATCAGTGTCTATGCCGTCATCACTTGAACTTCCCTACAACAATTGATACAAAGGGACACTGATGCACATCAGAAAACTGCGTGTTGTTGTTATTTAATGACTTTTGGATACCGGGCTCGAACCCAGGACTTTCGCTTTTATAGTCAACGTGCTAACTACTTCAGCCAACGCCACCCTCAAATTGCATCATGGTGGTATCATGAGTTTTGTAACAATTACAGGTATTACTATATAATATATATATATATATATATATATATATATATATATATATATATATATATATATATAATAACTGTATTATAAAATAAACTTAAGGTTTTTTTTAGCTAAAACGATTTATTTAATTATGTATGTAAGTTTTAACACTTTTGTATAGAATACTAAAAAATAGTGGTTATCTTGCAAAACTAACCGGTTTTAAAAACGATTACCTGAACGATTTAGCATATAAAATTAATAATAATATAAATAAATTTAGCATATTAAATCAAAATGAAGCATAATGTTGAATCAAAGTTATTTCAAGTTGAAACAACATGAATTTAATTTAATGTAGTCATTCACCCTTATCGGGAATAAAAGTTCACGCGAAATATGTTCCCTTTCCCTAAAATTGTGATCGCCAATGGTTGCGTTGTTGTTGTGTCAGTATACTCACCCTTATCGGGAATAAAAGGCGAACATTGTGTTCACGTGAAATATTTCCCGTGAACAAAGAAATGGCAAACAAACTTACAAAATATACTACAACAACAACGCAAACATTGGCGATCACAATTTTAGGGAAAGGGAATAGTTTTCACGTGAACTTTTATTCCCGATAAGGGTGACTATTTTCTAATTATGTTCACCATTTTTTTGTTCACGGGAAATATTTCACGCTTTTTATTCCCGATAAGTGTGATTGTATTTTATTAAGTACATACTTAACGCACGTGTGTTTATTGGAACAGGATTCAGCAACATGTTTGTATGTATGTAATTGGCTGCCCCGGCCAAAATTTGAACTCGGAACTCATCACATGATAGTCAACGCGCTTACCCAATGCAGCAACCTTAAAACAACAACCTTAACCTTTTTTTAGATACACTCTAAGTGTATACCATCATGTAATTCAATATGATTTAATATGATTTCAAATCAACATTTTTGCATGGTGATTTTACATTGGTATTTTTTTCTTTGTGTACATTCACAAATATTTTGGGTTTTATTGCGTTTAGAGTATTAAGGCTTCGAATAGGATATTTTGGTTTTAGATTTAAGAAAAAAATGTAGCGATATTCTTTAATATATGTATTACAAAAAAAAAAAAAAAAAGTTGTAGTCGAAGTCGCAATACGCTAACAATGATAAAAGGGCTTACTTTCTGATTAGTTTTGAAAAAAAAATGTTTTTGTTTTTGTTCTACAGTGCAATTAGTGCATTTAGGTACTTTTTTTGTACAAAAAAGCCCTTCATCATACTGGCACCAAATATATTTTCCCTCAAACACGGAATAAAGAAAAGCACATGCGAACGAACCTACTGAAAGCAAAAAAACCAAAAATTAAAGAAAAACCAATTTTTTGTTATTTGATTTTATGACTTGACTTGAGGCTACTTGCTGGCTGGTAAATTGGCTTACAAGGGTTTTGTTAGGTTTGAATTTGTCTAAACAAATTGTAGTCATCTATTCAACATTAAGCTACACAAACATAACTGTCGCAATCTCGTATATGAGTATCTTTTTAACAACGTGTTCTATTTAAACAACAGCAATTGTTTGTTTCTGGGGGTCAAACAGCAGCAGCAGCATCATCAGCAGCAGCAGAATCACCAGCATCATCAGCAGCAACAGCAACATCATCAACATGTTACTGCACAACATCAAGCTTACATTCACCTTTCACAAATAAATTCATTTATACACTCAAACATTTACAGAAATGAAAGCTGGGGATAGAGGAAACAAAAGCCAGCAGGTAGTCGTAACTAGTCGTCAGAAAGGCTTAGTTCTGTTATAGGTGCATTTTAAGTGGCCTAAGGGCCACTTTTATCAGCTCTAACTCTGGCTGTCTGCAATTGCAATTTTATCAAAGTAATCTGCTTAGGCTTGGGCTTTTTTATTTTGGGTAAAGAAATGCTGTTGTTAGTAAAGCAAAACTGCAATGTTACAGTAACTAAAACGGAGACTAAGCACATAAGACCAATAACCATATCTGAAGTATAGGCATATATGTATGTATGTACATTAGGGCGGGTCGATTTGTATGGAGGCAAAAAAATCGCTCAAATTACAAGAAAATCGTATTCTAGGGATCAAAATAAGACACTTTGCCGAAGGAACCATACCTCTAAAATGTATTTTGATATCCAGACTTTTGATCCGAAATGTCAAATTTTCTTGAAGGGTCAAATTTTGAAAAATCTTATTTTGACCCATTTAGAATTCCTCAATCGAGTCAAAATGTATGACCGACCCCCACTAATTTTGGAGGGCCGACCCACCTATGCCAGTGGCACCCCCTGGAACCACCCCTTGGGGTTTCCCCATACAAACATTTGTAATTTTTTGAAATGTTTGTATTTTGATCCCTAAAATACGATTTTCCTTGTAATTTGTGCGATTTTTAAATCGACCCGCCCTAATGTAAATACATACATATTAGAGTTCGACCGATTAATCGGCTTCGGCCTTCGGCCAAAAATTGCTAATCGGCCAACATTCGGCCTATGACAAAAATCGGCCGATTAGCCGAAGCCGAATATTTTTCATTCCAAGCTTGAAAAATAAAATTATGTTTGGTCGTTGCTCGCCGACAGTTTCTATTGTGTTTAACGTTTTGAAAGGGTTGCTTTGAAATACAACCCTGTTGCTTTCTATTTTCTTTTACTTGGACGTTCTTGTGAGTGATCAAATGAAAAAGCAATCTAGAAATTGCAAAATAGTTTTATTTTTCTTGTTATGTATCCAATAGATATTACAGCTATTTCAGTGATCTCAAAAAAGCAAACTTTTTTCTTAATTCATATAAAACAAGTATCATTTTTAAAATTTAAAACATTCGGCTTCGGCTTCGGTTTTGACCGAAGTTTAGGATTTTAGCCGAAGTTCGGCTTCGGCCAAAAAAAGCGCCTTCGGTCGATCTCTAATACATATGCATTTATATACATAAACTAAGGAAACTTTACACTAAAGCAGTGAAGGCATTAAATAATAATCTGGAAATATTTTTACTTGATTTAAATTTTTAAAGAGGAAAGCCTGATTCTTTTACAACTCTGCCTTTTTGTACGTTTTTTCTACTAATGCAGAGTTCCAGCGCCTCTGGTGTCAATGGGGAGTATTAAATTTTCAAAGCTGTGTTTAGCAGACATTTTGTTGGTTATTTTACTTCGCCGATGATTCTGCTACACAATACCGACGGAGGAGGGCGCTCCGATGTTACACTAAGATTAGTATATGCTGAAGTCGATATAGTTCAGTGACCAGAGACTATGCCTTCATTACTTAGAAGTTTCCTACAACAACTGAACCAAAAGGGACGTCAGAAAAATGCGTGTTGTTGTTATTTAATGATTGCCGGAGACCGGGCTCGAACCCAGGACCTTCAGTTTTGTAGTCAACGTGCTAACTACTTCGGCCAACGCCACTATTTACCGGTTACTTTTGAAAGTAACCATATGAAACTTTGAAATATGGAAGTAATCCAAACAAATCAAGTTCAATTGTGCCACTATTTAGTTAATATTATCAATATATAAATTATTTCATATTTGTTTAGATAATTACTAAAATAATTATAATCGGTTACTTTATAAATTTGCCAGCCATACATAAAAACTGGAACTTGAAATAGAATTTATTAAATATACAAAAATTACTAAGTTTCTAGCAGAATTCGTAGCATAGTATTTGTTATTTTAGTTCATATGATATGAAAGTAACCGGTTACTTTTCAAGGTAATAATATGAAACTTGCCAAAAAAAAAAACGTTTTAAAAAAACGAAAAATATAAGAAAATAAAGTTGAGTTATGAAACAATTTAGTGTAATGTAATTTTGATTAGTGATTAATGATTATTTTTCCTTTCAAGTTAGATAAAAGTAATCAATTATTTCCAAATTAATTTTTTTTTACAAAATCAAACAAAAATACTCAGAGCTAACATTTAAAAGTAACCACATTACGTGACAAGTAAATATTTTTTATACACTAAAAAGCACTTGTAAGCATAGCATACACATATATATTTAATATAGTAGGTTGTAAGTAACCGGTTACTTTTTTTTATTCTCAGTAGTTATGGAATAATTAAAAAATCGAGTACACAATAGCTAAATAAAAGCTTTAAATTCACCCAATGTTATATGCTGAATGCTTCAAGTAATCGGTTTGCAAACCGGTTACTTTGCCAGATAACCGCTATATTATAATATACTATACAAGTTTTTAATTATTATTGTTCGAACGTTTATTTGTTTCTGTATTTATCATTTCATTAGGCTAAGGCTCGTATCGCTTTGTAAACCAAATTAAATATATTTTTTGCCATACAGTTATTAGTTACAAGGAGTACTCGCTCTTGAATATGTAATGATATCTGTAATTGCTACAAAAGTCTTGATATAGATTAAATATAAACGATTCTTAATTTCTTAAATAAAAACGGACGTTTTTTGTGAAAATTTTTAAAATTATTAAAATTTTTGCACAAAAATATAAAAGTCATTATTTAGGAATGACAATTTCATGGCTTCCAAGGAACCTTATTAATTGAATTTTTTCTACTTCTTAGTAAAGTGCCTAAAAATATGGCTTTTATGGTGGGAATATTCCATGAGATTTTTTAAGCAGTTAGTGAATTTTTAAATAACTGGTTGCTTTTTTAAGTAACCGTAGAACGATTCTTGGCTACAAGCTTATTACGCAGTAATAAGCGCAACAGCAGCTCACACAATTAAATGATGTATTATAAGCAAGGACCGTTTTTTTGGCATATGTTATTTTAGCCATATTGGCCATATTTTTAATTATTGAAATAAAAAGCCACCTTGCCAAAAAATAACTTTTTGTTTGCAACCTAGAAGAAATTTTTATATGTCGCGAGTTTTTTTCGCAGCCATTTTAAAGCATTCTTAATGCCAAAAAAAACTAGTCCTGGTTATGACATTTTTGGAGAATCTAATACAACTGTTTTGTAGGGAATAATTCTCGTATGCATATTTTTTTTCGTTATGAGAAAGTATGCTTATGCATTTATTCATGATTATCGGCTATGTCACAGAGTTCAATTCCGTACGGAAATGGAATTAAATCCATTCTATTTTTGTAGGAGATAGTGTCTAAAAAAGAAAACTAAAATACGGGAATTGGTCAGGTGTGTCGTATGCTGAGTTATACTGCGGCTAAGGCTGACGTCTTGAGGTGGATTCAATTCCGTTTCCGAACGGAATTGAACTCTGTGACATGGCCGTATATTTTACTATCTATTTATTACATTTGTAATTTCTTTTCTTGCTGTTTTTAATATCTATATACATATGTTGCTTAAATTCGCAACACGTTATTTAAATTTTTAAATATTTGTCATTTTTGTGTGTATTTTTTTTTTAATTATTTTAAAGCTCCTTTCTTCCCCCTGATTTAATAATTTCACAGTAAATGTGTATCATAATATTAAGACTCCAACTGTGTTGTCAACTTATTTATATTTGCTTATGAAAACAAATTGATTGACAGGCCAGCAGCCAGCAAATGCCAGCAGCAGGCAGCCTGTAATTGCAGTGTGACCGGCAGATTGCAACGTCAAGACAACACGGGACAAAACCAAAATCTTTTAGATAAAAAAAAAAAACAAACAAACAAACTACATACTGTGACATACTATGAAGTTGTTTGTTTTTTTCCTTCTTTTTTTAATGAACCGCCCAGTTAGTTAAGCAAGGCAACAGTGGAAGCTTTAAAAAGCTGATAGTTGATATTTCAGGCAGAGGCAAGAAGTTTTTACTATTACTGTGGCTATCCTCTTTATTTATTTTTTTTAATCTGTTATCTTTTTTGCAAAAAGTTGTTCTTCATTCTTTTTTTAGGTTGCAAGTATGTAAATGAAACTTAATGTGTGTGTTGCCTGCCTGCTGCACTCACTGCATGTTAAAGCATTAAATTCAAAGTGACAGAGGTATTTTCGGTTGTTAACGATAATATACACATATATATGTACATATATTTTTTTCATTAAACATAAACTACGAGGATAAATTAAAAATTAAATTAAATATTGTTTTAAAGCCAAGCAATTCTTAAACATCCCTCGTTTTTTATACATACATACATATATGCATATTTGTGTCTGTAACAAGTGTGGCATGTTGTCATACTGGAATATTTGCATATATGCAAATGAGAAATATTAAAACGGTGACATATACAAGCGCCTCTACTCACTTTATGGCCAGATAAGATTTCTGACGAGAGAAAACTCTAAGGCACAGTGGGGCGTCGCATGTTAAATATAAAACCACAGACATGAATAAGATCCAAATACTGTGAGAAACATAATTTTTGCTTATGAATAAACAATATGTGTGTAAAGATACATGCATACACAACAAAAAATTTTCTCCAATGAACACGTTTAATTAAAAAAAAAACATCAAAACTCAATTAAAAATTTTATTAAATCAATTAAAATTTTAATTAAATTAAATTTTTAAACAAAAATTTAATTGATTAATTACAGTTTTAAATGAGGAGCCGCTGAACGAAAGGTGCTTTTTCGCATTTCTCGAAAAATTTGTTTTTTTGGTATTTTTATAATATTTAGGTTAAAATCTTGTAGAAACAATCTCAAGTTAGCATTATTATTTTTTTTACCAAAAAAAATTTATGCTTAACAAAAGTTGCTTTTTTAATATATTAGATCAGGTTGAACCACATTCAGTAAAAATTTTATCGTCACATATCGTCGCTGTTTTAACTAACTGACCTAACTGACATCATTTTGAAAAATGAGTTAAGTCCACTATTAGACTTTATGAGTCATAATAGACTTTATCCACAATTTTTATAACTGTAAACATTACTGTCGAGCCTATAACAGTAAAAATATTTCAGACGTTTCCATAAGAATACATGTAGAAAACAATCATAAAAGCTCCTCTCCTGTAAAATTTACAAAATGTCAGTTAGGTCAGTTAGTTAAAACAGCGACGATATGTGTATTTGCACTACACAATGTACTTTTATCTTCTATTAACAAAACGTGCTTTTTTACTTTTTTTTTAACAAAAGGTGTTTTTTCCTTAACAAAAGGGGCTTTTTTGCTTTCTTTTTTGCAAAATGTGCTTTTTCCGAAATAAAAATGGAATTAGTATATCAAACATCCTTAACATTTAATGGGGTGACTTATGACAGTTAGATCCATGTATAGATAAGTAAAAAACTTGTTAGCATTTCCAGGTTCTTGAAGTTTTTTAAAGGGGCGAAAAAAATAAACCTCGATTTCACAAAAATTTGAAATGAGCAAAAAAGCACCTTTTGTTCTGCGGCTCCTCAAATGATTTTTGGTTTTTTTTTTCAACTAAACGTGTTTATTGCAGGACATTTTTTTCTGTGTATGTCGACAATAAATTGGCGCATATTCATAGTCAAAACAAAGTATACTTTAAGAATTTAAAACCAGCATTTTGCATGGTACGAGTAATACCATTTTAAATTTTTAAAAACAAAGTATTATATTAATAAAAAAAAATATAAAGACAAATAAATTTCTAATGAATATATAACTTTCTATAGAGATAGCTGTTTATATTTAATATTTTTTCTTTAATTTTACCAATATAAAATAGCATTATTTCTACTGATTTAGAGCAAAAAATTTATAAACCACATTTTTCACCAAAATACCCACTGTACACATGCATTTAAAAAAAAACTCAGCCACACATATCTAGTGTCTAGTTGTTTCTTTCGATTATTTTTATGCAAAAAAAAAACAACAACATACATAAGTATTGTTTTAATAAATCTAGTTTGTTTTCCCTACTTTTAAGAATAATTTGAATTTTTAAAACGCCGCATTTGAAAAACGAACATTTCATTTTAAAGTGTTTTTCATAAACATGCAATTAATGTTTTGCACTTCGAAAAATATTTTATTAAAACTGAATATTGTGACCATATAAGGGGGTTGAATAATGGCACAAGGAAACTTGTATTTTTTTTTTGTAACGATCAATTTAAATTAAGCAGCAGTTTTTAGCCGGTTTTTTAATTTTGTTAGACTTTTTCAAACGTGCCAAATTGCCAATAAAAAAGCTTATGCAACATATTGCAAAAAAAAATTAAAAATAAAACATAAGCAAGGCATGAGCGTATTAAATTTGATGGCGTTTTTAATTAGTGATAAAAATCTGTTAAACACAGACAGGAGTGAGTAGAAACGTTTATAACACTTTTGATAAATGTTCAGATTTAATTTTATATCTTTGTTTACAAGAGAAAGGGATTTTTTTTTTTTGAAAAAAGTGAACACAGCCCGTGAAATAATAGCGATTGATCACGCTTACGAGTAACACTTTGTACAGTAGTTGCTCTTTAAGTGATTGCAGCTTAATTTATTTACACGCTTAATTATTTTTGAATAAGCAAGCGATTGCGTAAGTAAATCAATTAACAGATTATTGCATGTATGATTGACATGATTAATTGCACCAAAAACCATATATGTTTTAAAACCATTTAAGGTGAAACTACTGTATGACACTCGCAGCTTTTTTGGGAGCAATTAACGCTGAATACTTATAATTTAAAGATAAATTTCCTTAACATTTGAGTAACATTAATTATGTTTGCTATTTTTAGAAACGAGTATTTTTAAGCGAAATCATCACATGCTTATTTAAATGTAAGGAGTAGGGTGCCCAAGCCCTATGCGCTTGGTGCTCATTTGTTTTTGTAAACGCTCTTAACTATAGGCTGTGTGCATACACTCAGCACTAGCAATAAGTTCCATAAGGAACTTTTGGGCACCCCTGGAGTAGGGTATGATATTACGCTTGCAATTCGCAGATTTGCAGCTTTATATGCTCGATAACTTTATGAATTCCATCTTTGAGGTCTTGCATAAATTAAGTACCACTGGCATAGACCTTCTCTTTCAGGCAGCTTCAAAGAAAGTTTAAATGTCTAAAGGTGTTACAATCACAAAGTCTCCGTGGCCAATTGTAATCGCCTCTTCGAGAAATCACACGGTCAGAGAAATTTTCAAGCCACAGAGCGATGGTATCGTTAGTTGTGTGGCAGATAGTGCCGTCATGTTGAACTTAAAAGCTTTAGGAACTCAGTCTTTATGAAAAATACGGTATAATGTCATTTTTGGAATGCCCCATTACAAGGATCGAAGAAAAATGCAGAAACCTGGGCTCAAACCTTCACATCCATGATCGTATCGACAGTCGTACGAAAACAAATTGAGTGGTACGTCAATAGTATAAGCTTAATGGGATTTAAGTACGTTCACGTATGTTACAATCCGTAAATGGTGTTTTTGCCTGACGAGTTGTTCGTTCACGGATATGAAGATTCGACCCCTGGGTGTTCCACAACACTATGGGCATGTGAGCGACGTGCACGAGTTCTGTTCCTCACATTAGTAACTTGTGCCAACAGCTCAAATTTTTTCATCAGTTCTTCAATTGCTGACCGAGGCCCAAACATGCTTTATGCCCTAATTCTGCTCGACGACTGTATCGTCTTGTCTATGGACGAAAAAAAGAAGCAGTTTTGATTCTTTAAAACGATTATTATTTATTGTCTATGCTAGAAGGTTCGTGTATTTGCTTTATGATTTTGTTCCAAACATTATATCCAACACATATTTTTCATGTATTTTTCAAACTATTGTATAATATGTACTTTAATTGAATTTTTATGTTTTAAAAACATGGCAATAATATTTATATTTTTCATTGTCAAAGACAACAACCATTTTTGAAGAAAATAATTTAGAGACTTCAAAGACAAGAACTCAGAAGCATTTTGAAACAAAAACGTCCTAAATCTTCTTACTGAATTAGGGCATTTGTTTTTAGAAATGTGATCTCTAAAGTTTCAGTATTTTTTTTTAATAGGCCATTTACATAGCCTCGAAATCTAGTACTTACGAGATTTCAAGCTAAACCTAGCTGCTTTTTACTCAATTTTCCATACAAAACGAAATCTAATTTGTCAGGAGGTTTGTAGGAAATCTACTCAAAATCTTATATTCTTATTTTATTTTTACTACCCTGTGCAATATATTTATATAAAAGGTGATTAAATTAGCTACGATCTGCTTAAAAGGTGTGTGATTTGGCTACATTGCAGTTTAGTTTTGGAAAAATTTCAGTTAATGGGGTTTGTTTTGGATAAAAAAGTATTGACAAATGTAAAATAAACTCGGTGTAAACGGTATAGATTTTAATAAAGATTTTAATTAAAATCTGCTAGATTTTGTGCAGGTGTAAATGCCCAATAAGTGAATTTTAATAGCTTCAATACTTTGTTGAAGCGTACACAGAAAAAAATTTCCTGCAATAAGCAAATCAATTAAAAATTTAATTGAGTCAATTCAACTTTTCATTAAATTAAATTTTTAAACAAAAGTTTAATTAACTCAATTACATTTTTTATTGATTTTTGTTTTTTTTTTCAATTAAAAGTTTTTATTGCAGAAACATTTTTTTTGCTGTCTATATCATTCCATTTTTATTATTAATGGCGTAGTTTTTGTTAGTCATCTATCAAGTGAGTTTAGGTTGAGTCATGACATGTGACAAAATAGAGGGCTATTTAAAATGAAACGTGTTATTGGAACACGCCTATTGTATTAAAACAAGGCGCGTAGTCATGGTCAAAACAAAGTACACTTTAAGAAGTTAAAACAAGTATTACCATACAAAATTCTGGTTTTACTTTCTTAAAGTGTACTTTGTTTTGACTATGACTACGCGCCATTGCATTTATCACTTGACCTACAGTCTACCCTCGATAATTTGAGTTTCATTTATTTGAGGTTTTCATAATTCCTTTCAAATAAGTTCAGGAAATGTTAAAATATGTACATAATATATACATATATAATATATGAAGCTACGAGTATGTGAATATGTCTTGTACAAAAAAAAATTTGTCTTACCTGGAAAACTGTCCCGTACTGTACTGTAAAATTTCGAAACTTACGAAACTTTAAACAAACTCTCATTTAGTACAAAATTTCTATCTTTTTCTTGGCAAGATACGAGTATTTAATCTTTTTGTATTTTTAACTCTATTTAGTAACTTTTTAACTTAACTTAACTTTTTAACTTAATTTTTTTTTCTCTGGTTTCTTGAGTTCTAAATTATTGCGAATTGACTATAATAATGTTGGTTTACATATAAATACATATTTTTTTATGGGCCTATAAACATATTTTGAAAATTTTACTGAAGTTAAGCATTTTTTTTTTTTTGTAAAAAAGCTATAAAAAGTTTAACTAAATTTTAAGAACTGATTAATTACAGTGGAACCTAAATTAAAATAAAAGAATGTGTACCACTCTTATAAGCGGACGCCTCTAATAACCGGAAAAAAATACCACTACGGTAAGTGTCCGGTTATGAGAGTTTTCACTGTATTTTTAAAATAAACCATTTAACAGTTTGAAAAACGTAACACCCCCACTCACTATTTTCTTTGCTATAATTTAATCTTTTTTCCATAGAACTTTATGTTTTCTCTTAAAATTTTATATTTTACACAATTTTTTAAACGTTTAATTTTTTTTATAAATTAAAAACTATAGTACATTACTTTCCAATTATCCCATAATTTATTGGTGAGAGAATGTTAAAAATGTAATAAAAAATCAATCTTTTAGCATCGAAAAGAATGTGCGAGTGAGTCTGTTGTATGACTTCAAAAACAATACCACACAATTTATCTATTTGAATATATTTTTTGCTCCATAAAAAAGCCGGGAAAATAGACAAAGAAATAAACATACAAAATATAAAGCAATCTATACACAGTTTTATATATGTATATGTATTATTGACCTGCACAAGACCATTTATAAGACCTTTCAAGACATGCGACATTTTTCAAACGCTTTACTACAGCGAAATATTCTAAAATAAACGTTAAACAACACTGTTGGCAATATTTTTTTTGAGTTCTTTGTCTTGTCAACAGTGTTTTTAGCGTTTGTTTTAGAATATTTCGCTGTAGTAAAGCGTTTAAAAAATGTCCCATGTCTTGAAAGGTCTTATAAATAGTCTTGTGCAGGACTTTAATATGTACAATTTTTTAAATAAAACACAAATTTGCATATTTTTATTTTGCATACAAATAGAAAAAATAGTATTGCGTTCGCTTCTTTTTTTTTACCAGTTTTGTGATTTTTTCTCTTTTTTATTTTATATGTTTCGCAGTGAAAATGTTTGTATATAAAAGCCAGTGTGTAGCAGAAGAAATAACCTCAACATGGCCATAAAAATGAACATAAAAAAAGATATTTGCAGAAAAATAGCAACAGCAAACAATCGACAAAAGAAAAAACTACGGAAAATAATAACAAAATATGGCGCTTTCAAAAATCATCAAGGTGCCTGGAAGCCTACATTAATGCTTTCTATTCTCATTTTCCTTCCTTCTAACACACACACACACACACACACGCACACACATACGCACACACACTTGTATACAATCCTGTGCAAAAGCAACAAAAAGCCTTTTCTGTTCTGTATATAAATTTCTATAAAGATACTTACATATAAATATTTAGGCATATATTATTTTTTAACTGAACTCAACATGAAAGCTTCACTAACACCCACAAACATGTCTCCTCATAAATATCAAATACCCAACGAGCGCAAGTTAAAATGCTTGAAATATAACAATTATTTAACATTTGATAACTAAACGTTATGCAAGATTATGTTTATAATAAAGGAATGAGGCTAAAATTTAAGGTAAAACGAATTTCCATTTGAGATTGAATGAATGCTTGTTGCATACAGTATGCTCCCGATAATTTGACTCTAGTTAATTTAATATTTTTTATTTTATTATTCTCTGAATAAATATTCCACAATTGAAATAAAAAAAGATGTAATTTTATGCTTTAGTTAACGTCAAGTTTTTTTCTTTTAAATTATCAAGAGTCTACTGTATCACTTTTATTAATACTAGCAGTCGTAAGCAAGAGCTAAATGCCGACACAACACAAAAGTATAACTTCTGGCAGAGGAGACAAAACAAAAATATACCAGTATCCGGGTTTCGAAAGTTTATGTTTGGGGCAATGCGTATTAAAAAAAAAAAGATTAACGAGGGTGGAACAGTAGAGCAAACCATAAAACTGTTGCATTTTAGATATGTTTTAAGAAACCCCCTGCCATCAACTTTTCTGGGAACATTTTAGTCATCTAACTCTTTCCATACGGGTCTTTTCATTCCATTACTTAAAAAGGGGGCGGGCCAAAAAGACCCCTAACGACTTAAGAAAAAAATTCTAAAAAATATGTGGATTATGAGGATTAATTATGCATCATTAACTCGAAAATTCAATTTTTGAATTATGACGTTGTTTGAGTAAACGAGCGATATAATTTTTAGGGTTCCGTACACCAAAGGCGAAAAGGAACGCTATTGTTTTCGCTACGCTGTCCGTCACAGGATGTTTTCTCGACAACCGTAAAAGCTACAGATAGGCTTACCAGACGGGCTTGATTTGGCTGGGTTGTCAAGTTTTTTCAAGGCTTAAAAGCTATTTGTCAAGCTAAAAATTAATTTAAATACTATATCTTAGGTTTATTTCCATATGCTGATTGTATAACTATAAATAATGCTGCAATAGCTGCAACACTAATACGTGTCAAGAAGTATTTTCCACCTTTAGACAACATCACAATTTGGCAACACTGGTAACTTGACATTATAAGCGACCAACTGATGAAATTATATTATATACTTTAAAAATATATATGGCTTGCAACTGTTTTTGCAATTAAATATAATTTTTTTTTATTAAAAACCATTGAGTTATTATAGTTTTAAAAATATTTTAAATTATTGTCAAGCTTTTTTTTTGCAAATCAAGAATTTTTTCCTTGAATATCAAGATTTTTCACTGTTTGGATCTGGCAAAGCTGGCTACAGACCTAAAATTTTGACAGACTATGTAGAACTTTGGCCGCTACAACAACAAATATATGATAGTTAAAAATTAAAGGGTGTTACAAAAAGAGCAACGAAAAGTGTTAAAATTCTATGTAATATACATACAATTATATGCATATAGACACTTGAAATTTGTAAGGCTAGTGTATTTTTATACAGACTACAACAATTAACACTAAAATTTAAAAATATTTTAACTAAAAGGTGTTATATCAGTTAATGTAAACCCGTAAGAGGCAAACTCTTGATATTTTCAAAAACGCTAAAACTAAACAATCTCACAATAAAAAAATCGTCAAAACGTAGAAAAAGCGTCGAAACTATAAAAAAACTTAAAAAAACACCGAACGAAAAAAGCGATACATTAAGAAAAAAATCTCTAAAACTAAAAAATATATCTAAAACTAAAATAAATCGCCAAAGACGAAAAATCGCAAAAAAAAACTAAAAGCGAGAAAAAGCCAAAACTAAAAAAAAGCAAAATCCGAAAAAAATAGCAAAACTGAAAAAAATCCCAAAAACGAAAAAAAAATCCCAAAAATATATATTATATATGTAGGCTAAAGTTCGTATGGCATTACATACATATGTATGTATATAGTGTCCGTACGGACACTCTTCGTGTGCGAGTCAAAGTCACACTTTATTGAATTTATTCAAGGGTCTATCTAATTCGTCGCTTTCAATATCGAGCTGATTCGATAAAGTTTTTCAGTTTGAGATTATGGCATACGCTATCGAACAATGTAATAATATGGTTCGATATCAAATGCCATAATCTCAAACTGAAAAAAGTGATCAACTCAGTTCGTTATCGAAAGCGACAATTAGACCCTGGTATTCAGTTTTGGCGACCCTGCAGAAAATGCGAATAGTGAAATTGTAGTGATTTACTAGTGACATTGTCAGTATTACTACTGACCAGGTGTATCCCAGCCAATGTAATTATCTATTGACATTTAACATTAGCTTGTCATTGAAAATCCACCACTAGACTGTAGCAATACTGACTAAGTAGTTCTTTTGGGACCACATGGAGACATTGGAACCAAAGATTCACTAGTAAATTTTAGGGGCTCCAGTCTACAATATCGATATTTCCTCGCTCCATATCAATAGTAAAATTGTAGTGATTTACTAGTGACATTGTCAATAGTACAACTGTACCGCAGCCAATGTAATTGCCTATTGACATATGTATAAGATAGGGTTGTCATTGAAAATCTACCAGTATACTTTAGCACTATTCATTTACGACCATATGGAGACAATTGAACTAAAGAATCACTAGTACATTTTAGTGACCCTCGTCTACAATTTAATAAGGGTTGGGCCAACAAACTTAAATACATACATACCTACATACATATGTACGTAAGTTTTTAACATTATTGCATAGCATAATAAAAAAAGAAAAACAAACTATTGACACGTTCATTGACAATGTCACCAGAAATACACTAGAACTGTTGTCTCTAACGTATCTCTACTCGCGCATAAAAGGAAAATTGTCGACATTTCCACTAGTGCAATTGTCGCTAGAGAAAAGAGTGTTGACATAGAGACATATGGCACTAGGCTGGCTAGAGGGGAGTTTTACTATCAAATATGTATATATGTGCTTGCTGGGCATGCATGTGCTCTAAATTGTTTCTATGTGTATTTATGCTTATGTGTGTGGGAATCTACTTTTGCCTAGGAGAAGAGTGCGTGTGCACTCAATTTTAATGTTAGACTATTTAAGCTTAAATTAGACGTGACATAGCCATAACGCCATAGCCATAACCAAACCAAAATTCAATTGGTTTCTATGGTGAGAGTTATGGCGAGTCTCTTTCACTCTCACTCTCACCATAGAAATCAATTGAATTTTGGCTTGGTTATGGCTATGGCGTTATGGCTATGTCACGTCTAATTTAAGCTTAACGAGAGTATATCGCTACATTAATATAGAAAGCCCCTAAGTCATTATTTTTTTGAAAACGAGATTTTTTGTATATTTCGATAGAAGAACATCTAATGTATCGAAAAATGCAAAAATCTCGATTTCAAAAGAAAAATAAGTTTAAGGTAACCATGTATGTATGTATGTAGTGTGTTTGTTAACTGGTTGATTGAATAAAGAGCAGAGATGGACAAATTAGTAGTAATAAGCAATTTATTGCCTTTATGTTTTTCAAACTGAATCTCGCTTAAACAAAATGCTGAGTTCAAACAAATGATTTATTAACTTTTTTAATCCCTGACCTTGGAGAAAATGAGTTTTAATATTTTATTTTATTTAACAATTTTTTTAATTGCGGTTGAAGTCTACTGATGAGTTGGTTGAGCAGCCACAAAGTCTGCATGTGATTTACCAACAACAAATTATTTTTTTTTAATAAATGAATTTTGATATATCTTTTAGAAATTTAAAATTTTTTTTAAATATTTGCTACTGTGAAAATAGCTTTAACGAAATTTTTTTTTTTCATTTTTTTAGGGATAGTGATAGAGATGACAGGTGTTGAAGGAAGAGATAGAGGAAAGCTTCATTCGTTTACAACTCTGCTTTTTGTACGTTTTTTTAATAATGCAGTGTTGCAGCGCCTCTGGTGTTAAATGAGGCGTATTAAATTATTTTTTAAGCTACAAAAAGAAGGAGTTCGGTCTGATGTTACATTAGGATTCGTGGATTCTTAGATTCTTTTTTCATATAAGAAACAAGTATGTACATATGTATGTGGTCTTGCATAATTTTTTTAATATGAATTCTATTGGCTGTGGTATTTTTTTATCATTGTGCTTGCTGGGTTAGCGAATATCTTTGGGTATGTTTTTCAATATACGCACACAAGTGTTTGTTGTGCAGTAGTTTGTACTATCACATGTGTATTTATTTTATTCTATTGTATTTATACAAGAATGATGACACTGGCAAAAGAGAGTCCTAAATCGTTATTAAGATTTTTATGTTCGTATAGTTGTTTTCATTCTTTTTTTTTGCCATCTCATACACGTTTTTGTAGGTTCCTTTTTTGTCTATTCTGTTAAACTAGTGATTTATGCGTGTGACGGAATCATTGTTTCCTACAATTTTTGCCATTAACATACCAACAGCTCTCATACGCATGTAAAGGATTTGTTTGCTTGCACGTGTGTGTGTGTGAAAGAGTGTGTGTGTGTGTGTGTGTATGCAAGAGTGGATTGTGATTTCGATACGTTTATTTTCGGTTTTATATAACAAGCAATTTTCCCATAAATTATTGTGGTTGGTTTTTTTAGAGCAAGATTCACAGTATTTTATACATATTTTCCATGTTAAGAATAGAAAAGTATACAATCCTACATTTATGCATGATTTACTTGTTTACTGGTTTGGTGATTGTTTTGTCTTTCTCAAATATAAATCTTATGAAAATGTGCAAATTGATTTTTTTTGTACTCACTCACTCGTTGGCTTTTAAATGTAGGGGAAAATAAATTTCATGCTTATATTGCAATTGCTTTCAATAAAAGTTAATCCGGTAATGGCAAGCAAAATGATATGGATTGTTACCACATGGTGGAATTTGTTAAGAAGTCAATTATTTGAAGGTTAAGAGGTGTATGAAGATATAAAGTTCTTCGATTATTCGGCCATGTTCTGTAAACCGAATCCGAGTAAATTTCTCGTTTTCCAAAATTAAGTAATGGTCGCATTGATATGTTTTAAATCATACATCCTAAATTACTTTCAGATATGATATTTCAAGCTCTAAAAAATATAAAACTACAAAAAAGTCTGAAAAAAATTTCTAAATCGAGCGTTTTTAAATCGACTCGATTTGCAGAACAGGCAGGATTGTCTTACAATCATTAAGATAAAAGTAACAAATTTTGAAGTTTTTTTTTTTAACAAACTGCTAAATATATAAAATAAATTTTTAACGAAAAATTTTGTAATATCAATTGATTGAATTTTCACTTTTTTTCAAAACAAATTAATGTCAATTATTTTTAAACACTTCAATTAGGTGCACCGATTTAAAGTTTAACTAACTGCCTGGCTCACGATGTCGACAAAAAATTTTCGTTCGCTTATTTATATTGAAAACAAAAACAAAATAAGAAAATTTGTTTTTGTTTTTAATATAAATAAGCGAACGAAAATTTCTTGTCGACATCGTGAGCCAGGCAGTAAATCAATTAAAAAAATTTTTGTTTAAAACAATTGAAGTTTTAGTCAAAGCAATTGAATTTTTAATTAAAATTGTTAGTTAAGAAGCATTTTGATGGCAATAAAAAAATATTTGATTTTAAGTAGCAGATTATTAGTTAAGTAAATGGTTTTAAACATGAAATTATTATTATTAAGTAATATTATTGTAAAATGCAACGCTAAGCGTTAAGATATTTTATATGAAAAAAATTAAAATTATAAAACAAAACATATAGAAAAATTTTCAACGCTTAGCGTTGCGCTTTACAAAATGAGGCCCTAAATATATTTTTGTTGCCATCACAATGAATCAATCTGACAATTTATTCAGATTTTTTATTCAATCAATTAAATTTTTAACTCAATAATTTTTTTTATTAAATCAATTAATTTATTTTATTAAATCAATTAATTTTTATATTAAATCAAATAATTTTCTTATTAAATCAATTAATTTTTTTATAAAATCAATTAATTTTTGTATTAAATCAATTTAATTTTTAATTAAAACTATGAACCATGAAAACAAAATCATTGCCTACTTCAAGGCTGGAATTAAATGATTCATTTTTAGATTTTACAGAATATTGAAAATACATTAGGCAACGTGATAAAAAAAAATTAATTGAAAACTCTATTTTTATGCTTATAAGTAAATAGAATAAAAAATTAAAGTTCCAGTTATTTTTATTAAACGACCAAGCAAAACAAAAGGAACACATTAAAACCAAACTGGCTGGTAATAAGATAAAAACTATTACATTAATTAAAATGAAAATTTCCAAAAACTATTGCTATTCAACAAAATTAAGGTGACCATATAAAAAATTTGGTTTTAAATACAACCAATTAAACTGTGACTAACGCTTTCTGAAATTTATTTTGGAAATATTAGAAAAAAAATATTACTATATCATAAAACAAATCAAATTATAAATAACAAAAATTTTAAATTTAAAAAACCCCCGATATATCTAAAAAATATAATATAATAAAAGATATCAATCTTCTAAGGGGCTGGAGCGATTTTTTTTAAACAGCTAATAATGTCCTGCACAAGACCATTTATAAGAACTCTCAAGACATGAAAGATTTTTCAAATGCTTTACTACAGCGAAATGTTCTAAAACAAACGCTAAACAACACTATTGGCAAGACAAACAACTGAAACCAATGTCTTGCCAACAGTGTCGTTTAGCGTTGGTTTTATAATATTTCACTGTAGTAAAGCATTTGAAAAATCTCTCATGTCTTGAAAGTTCTTATAAATGGTCTTGTGCAGGACTTTAACAGCTAAGAACCCTCTCGATCAAGTCACCTTTCAAACGGAAAAAACTAACTCAAAATCGGTTCTAGCCGTTTGGTCTGTACGTGCACACGGACAGACACACAGATACCCAGACATTTAAACACTAAAGCCCGAAAATTAAATATAAAAAAGGAAAATAGAAAATTTTTCATTTAGTATAGCTTTAGTCCCATTTTGCTTAATTTTTTAGCATTAATTATTGTAATGACTTTCTTAAAGTTTGAGATGTTCAAAGCAACTGCTCAAGAATTTATTATGAGATATAATTTCTTAAAATTTTTTATACTATTTTGCTTGCCTTTCTATTTTTCGTTTATATGGCATTTACACCTGCGCGAAATCTAGGAGATTTCAATTGAAATCTTTATCAAAATTTGTACCGTTTGCAGCAAGTTTTTCTGTTGACATTCATAAAGATTTCGTATCCAGAACAAAAACCATTGACTCATTTCTTTCCTAAACTAGAACCAAACAACTGCAAATATACCCTTAGCTAATACACACACCTTTTTAGTATATCGGGTTTAATTTTTAGTACAATTTTGATTAGGATTTTGTTTTGCATGGGAAATCTACTCGAAATGTGCTAGATTTCTCATAAGTACTAGATTTAGTATTAAGCATTTATGAACTTAAAAAAATGTTTTTAATATCTAAAAACATATTTTTTTCCTTTCTTCAAAATTAGGAAAATATTAAATTTTATTTTATTTATTTTTATTTAAAAGTATTTATCAATTTTTATTTAGCGTTTTTAGTTACTTTCTTTTGGTTCATTTAAGTCCCAAGCGGTCAGCTTAATTATAGTTTTCCAACATATCCTGTTTAATTTATTGCCATTGAATAAAACCAAAGAGTGCCTCGACTAAGCACAGATAGACACAATGCCATTATTTTATATGCACTTGCAACAGTCAAACACTAGCACATACACTCGCAATCCACATCCACACAAACGGGACACTTAAACAAACCAATACAAAATGCTGGTAGAACAACACCATGGAGATGTGTCACACCAAAAAAAATCGCAATGAAAGGACGAATTAAAAAAAATAAAAATAGCACAAGTTGAACTACAAATAAAAAATGAGACACAATGGCGGGAGGACAGCATGCAAGGAGCGCTGAAAATACAAACACCAACATACATACACACACACAAAAACACACACACAATAGCATACAGCCCGAGAAAAAAAGTACCCGATAAAGTATACGTAGACATAAAGCAAATTGCAAATAAAGGAAGTTTGCCCTGGACATACATACTAAAGAGAGTAGAAACGGATAGAAAAATTGCACAGTGGCATAAAATTAGAGGATGTGTTTACAAAAAAAGACACACACACACACACGTACAAACTCTATTGCATTTTTACACACACACACACGCATACATACATGTGTATTAGCCATGGTGCCATATTAAATTGATGATGGCCTGCCTGATGCTTGATGACAATAAATCTAGTTTTTTTTAACAGAGCAGAAATTAATAAAAGTTTTCTAAAAAAATAGAGATACCTACATAAAAAACTATTTAATGAAAGTGTGAAATTTCGTTGACGGAAACTCCTCTGAAGGATGCAAAACGAAAAACTAAAACAAAACCCCGCTCAAATATTGAATAGTTAAATGAATTGAATATTTAATGAGATTGACAACAATGTATTTTTTTTTTCTTTTTCATCTCTTTGCTTTAGTGTTTTTTCTTTTTTGTTGGACTTTGGCGAAGTGTTAGAAAGAAATTAAAGTAATTAAAAAGATATGGTTTAATTAAAAATGTTAGGAAATGTTTTCTACAAACAGAATAAAAAAAGTTTTATTTGTTGCATATTTATTTAAAACATGTAGGGACCACAGTGTGGATATATTATACCATGTTCACACTTATGGTCCTAAACGTGTTTGAGGCAAGTGTTTTAAAAAACTAAACACAACCGTTCACATTACATTTGAGATGTTTAAGGCTGACGTTTTGTCTGTAAATTATTGTAGTTGTAAAAAATTACGAACAATTATGTTTTTTATTTGGTTCATTATTTTTAAACAACAAATGTTTATGTAAATAATTTAAAATTTTTCAAGCAATTATTGTTTATCAAATAATTTTTCTCCGCGCGGCCATTTAATTAACAACACAAAGTTGCCAGAGTTATAAAAAAACGGACTGAACACACTCCCATTTACGTGTTTAAATCTTAAACACTTCATTTGAGATGTTTAACAAAACATGTCAATGTATGGTAAAACATCTCAAAATCGTCGTGTTTAAGCTGTTATCAATAGTGTCATAACTCAAAAATTAGCTTTTTGAGTTAATAGTGCAGAATAATGCGGTATTTCACTTTATCTTGTGTAAAAATTTTATATAAATAGCTTGTACCATCACCTGCTGAGAGTAGAATATTTTTTCATGTCTTCAATGAGTTGTATGCAAATTGAAAACTTAAAACGCGTTTTCTGCAAAACTGTTTTTTTTTAGTTGTGACACTATTGAAGTAACTGAGCGATATGATGATTACACAAATATAAGATATATAAGATTTCAATTCATAATTTCTACAATAATAATTTTAAAATAATTTTTAACCCTCCGATGAGTGAGAAGGTCCCTAGGGACCTTTTTGCCTTTTCAAACTGAAATTACTCCTACTTCGGCCACTACAATACCCCCCCAAAGTTACTCTTTATTCCAAGAGTATTTTGTTGCGCATCTTTTGGAAAAAAAATCAAGCCGATCGGATCATTACTTTAGGAGTTATTGAGGTTTTAGTGAGAATAGTACGCGGACGTGTGAATATGTCCGTATGGACCTTGTACTGAATTTCATTATAAATGCATGTTTTTGGGCATCATTATAATTTTTTTATTGTTTGAACACATAATTTACTTGTTCTGAACACAAAGACCTAAACTCAAAGACATTAGAGATAATGATAAAAACAAAAAATTCTAAGAAAAATTCGAAGACATGAATTTTATTGCTTTCAAGGAAAGGCACAATATTCTAATTTTATACTACTAGCAATAAACCACGAAGAAAAAGGAGTGGAAGCCAGTGACAGTGAAAGAGTTTGACGCCTTTGTAGCTATTCTTTTGTATGCTGGACTCACAAGATCAAACCATGAACCAGCTATGGAATTATGGGGCGCGACGCGTTGCCCAATATACAAAGCTGCGTGTCGTACGATCGCTTCATGTGTATAAAGCAATTTATTCGATTCGACAATGGAAATACTCGACAACAGCGACTCATCAACAGCAAAACTGCGGATTTTGACGATATTTGGCAAATGTTGCAACATAACTTGGCAGCAGCTTACACTCCTCATGAAGCACTAACAGTTGATGAGCAGTTGTTCCCTTACAGAGGCCGCACCCGCTTCACACGATATATTCCGTCAAAGCCAGCTAAGTATGGTTTGAAAGTATGGTGGTTATGCGACTCACAGAGTTATTATCCTGTGAAGGGAATGATATATTCTGGAAAACTGCCAAACCAACAACGGGAGATAAACCAAGGGCAGAACGTAGTGCAGGATCTTGTGGAAAAATATTTAGATGCTGGCCGTACTATATACGCGGATAATTTCTTTACCACTCTTAACTTGGCGCGTATTTTGATGAGGAGGAAGACCGCATATGTTGGTACAGTGCGCTACAATAAAACATTCATTCCACAGGAGTTCAAGAAGAACCCGAGGCGCACCATCAATAGTACATTATTTGGGTTCAACGAAGGGGATATAGCGTTATGCTCATACGTGCCGAAAAAAAATAAAGTGGTGAACGTGCTCTCCACAATGCACTACACTTGCCGCGTCGACGAGCAAACCGAGAAGCGGAAACGCGATGGCCGTTGGCCATGTTTTATAATATGCTGGACGTCGCTGCATTGGCTGCTTTTACGATTTACAACGAAATGAAGCCTATAAAAAGGAGTGACAGACGGCGGTCGTTCTTGTTACTGCTAACGAAACAATTGGCCACACCAAATATCGAAGAACGTGCCCTGAACAACCATATAATCTCATATCCAAGGATACGCAATGCGATGGAAGCATTCGATGTCAGGGTAAGAAAAACATCTTCAAATTCAAGAATAGAATATATATTTATTTGTTTTTTATTTTTCTTTTCATTTCAGGTATTACCAAGACCGATGGAAGGCAATGCACCGTCGTTTGCGGCTAGGTCAAGTAGACCGTCATGTCGCCTTTGCCGTTCTGAGTACGGGCGGCAGCGGAAAACGCGGGCATACTGCTTCGGCTGCGGCAACGCTGTTTGCGGAGAACATAGCACACTTTTACGTCGCTGCAACACTTGCGCACAGGGCGGGGGACAAGAAGTACACGCTCAACAACAATAATTTTTAAACTTTTTTATAATAGTCTTAAGAAAATTCAAGCAAAAAAAAAAAATTAAAAAAATTTAAACAATTATTTTTGTATGTAGAATTTAGTTATACACAATAAAAACAAAAAAAAATATTTTATTTATTTTATTTCATAAAAAAAAATTTTTATATGAAATAAACATGATTTACAAAAAAGGTCCGTAGGGACCTTTTCACACAGCCGTGAAGTTCAGAACTGTCACTCATCGGAGGGTTAACTCGCTAAACACGTTTTGTGTTAAACACAAAAATAATCACATGGACAAATTTAAATATGAAAAAAAATCAGTATTAATAAACGTCAGGCGCCATAAACAAATCATATAATAAACAATAAAAAAAATCAAGGCAAACTTCCACGAATGAAACAAAAGTTTGTAGCCAGCCAACAAAAGTGCTGGGGATTATGTGACAGTAATAAAATAAAAAAAGTTTTTAATAACAAAAATTCTAATTCAATTTGAATGCAAGGGTGATTTATACACAACAAAATATGTTTATACAAATAAAAAATGTATTTATTATTATTTTTTTTTATTTTAAATTTATATGAAATATAAATCATGTTCTAAATTGAAGTTGTTATGCAAGTAAAGGGTGATTTTTAGAAACTTTCTTTTTGGCAACACTGTTTTTGGCAACTCAGCTGTTTTAGTGTATTCCTATCATGTTACTGTTAAACATGTTCAGTTTGGTCTATAATTTAACCATGAATATACCTACAAATGAATAACGCTTGCAGATTATTAAATTTTACGGCCTGTCCCACGATGTCACCAGAAATCGTTCGATCGAATACTTATACACTGAAAGAATTTTCGGCCTAAATTCTATGAATTTCGACATTAATCTAATGAAAAATTCATTAAAATTCAACCAACGTCACGCTTCGTTGGATTAATGAAACCAGTTTCGTCAACATTATTTTATTGAAAACTTCATCAAATTTATTTAACAGTGTAATTAATGCAGTGCTATAACTTCATCGAAACAATAAAATAATTTCGTGAAAAGAATGAAATAAATTAAATATAAAGGGATTTCTTAATAATTAGAAAATATTGTTGTCATAAATCCAATAAAATATTTTTACGAAACCAGAATACCAACGAAGCAATTCTTTCACAATATTCATGAAATTTTCATTGGATTTGTGAAATTATCATTAGATTTGTGAAAATTTTTTAATGAAATTGTTTCATTGGACTTATGAAGCAAAATTCTTTCAGTGTACTGAAAACAACAACAAGTTTTCTAATGTTGTAGTTGTTTGGAATACAATTTGTCGATCGAACGATTTCTGCTGACATCGTGACAAAGGCCATATTATCAAAATTCATGCTGGGGTAAGAAAGTGCATCGTGCACATCTTCCATTTTATGGTCAGTTTGGGCGACCTTCTGAGGCGGCTTGTGACCAAATTTCGCACCAAAATTACATTATTAAACATTAAACCACCAACAACACACATACTCGTACGTAGAGTGCGGACAGAGGAAAATACGAAGCTGTATCCGCCAGTGTTTTTGATGACCGCGAATTATCGATTCGGCGTCATTCGCAGCAATTTTGGCCTCTGTTACTTTTTATTTTTTATTTTTGCCCAAATTGGAAGAGCTGGAGTTGCCAGCAAGACGGTGCCACATGCCACATGCCACACATCACGCGAAACAGTGGCCCAATTGAGAGGCGAGTTCGGTAAACAGTTTATTTCATGTTTGGGGCCGATCAATTGGCCGCCTAGATCGTGTGATTTAACGCCTTTAGACAAAATATATATTAGACTATTTATGTGAAGGCTCATGTCTATAGGGACAAATCTGCAACTGTTGACTCATAAAATTTATGCCCTAATTCAGTAAGAAGATTTAGGACGTTTTTCTTTGAAAATACTTTTGAGTTCTTGTTTTTGAATTCTTAAATAGGGCATTTACACTATCTCAAAATCTAGTACTTACGAGATTTCGAGCTAAATCTAGCTGCTTTGTACTAGATTTCCCAGGCAAAACAAAATCTAATTTGTGATTTGTGTAGATTTGTAGGAAATCTACATAAAAAATCTAATATTTTTATTTTATTTTCACTACCCTGTACATAATATTTATATCAAAGATGATTGAATTATCTTCGGTCTCCTTGAAAAGGTGTGTGAATTGGCTACATTGTAATTGTTTGGTTGTAGTTTTGGAAAATTTTCAGTTAATGGGTTTTGTTTTGGATAAAAAAGTCTTTATGAATGTCAAAAAAACTTGGTGTAAACGGTATAGATTTTCATAAACATTTTTTTGTAAATGCCCTATAAATTATTTTCTTTAAAAATGGTTGTTGTCTTTGATAATGAAAAATGAAAATATTATTGCCATGTTTTGAAAACATAAAAATTAAATTAAAGTATTATACAATAGTTTGAAAAATATGTATATGAAAAAATATGTGTTGGATATAATGTTTGGAACAAAATCATAAAGCAAATACACGAACCTTCCAGCAGAGACAATTAATAATAATTGTTTTAAAGAATCACAACTGAGGCTTTTTTGACATTCGTCAAACAGAATTAGGGCATTAGAGAAATTTATGAAATCTTTATATGAGTCGGTAGAGCGGCGGCCCTGTTTTGCAAACAGTATCCGAATAAATTTCTCATTTTCAAAATGAGACGTGATAAATTCAATTCATTTTCCTTCAGATATGATATTTTAGAATCTAAACGTATATAATAAAAAATATTTTAAGAAATCTAAAAAAAGATTTCTATTGCGGAAGTTAGTTTTCTAAAATCGAGCGATTTCAAATCGATCGCTTTACAGAACAGGGCCGCCGCATATAGCTTGTTTTAGCGACTCAAATAAAGATTTCATACATTTGTCTAAATTTTATGTGTTTTTGTTATACAACAAATCCGGAAGCACTTTAAAAATCACCCTTTATTTAATTATCTTGCATATTTTATATACGAATGTATATTTCTACAAATATTTTACTTCACATTACTTCAATTATTTTGAATTGAGAATTAAATAAGTTTTTCCATGTTTCAAATAAATGGCTGAAAGATGTTGTTAATAAGAAAATTGTGATAATAATTTCTGCTACCTTCTGTGCTCACTCTTCTGATATAAAAGAAATCTGGCAAGAAAACTCTGGACACCAAAAAATAAAAAAATAAAGAGACTGTTAAGTTGTTAATTTTACGCTTCAGCTAAGCTAAATTAATGAAAATTTCAAAGCAAAAAGAGATTAAGAAGACACATTTATGTATGTCTCTAAAATAAAAGAACATTTCTATTAAATATTAGAACTTTTTATATTTGCTTTTCCTTAAGTGAATATATAAATAGATTCATTTTTTGAGTTGTAAAAAATTTTTTTTTATTAGTCTGTCAATGTTTTATTATGATGTTGTTAAAATTATGTGCATATTTTATTGAATATATAATTTATTAAGCTTATTAAAAGTCACTAATTTGTTTAATAAACAAAGAGAAGAAATGTTATAAAATAAACATGAGACAAACAAGATGTGTCGGTTGCATTTTAAACAAAGGGGTCAAAAAAAAAAAAATAATAATAATATTAAGACGGAGGAAGATCGTAAAACTTGCTGACAAAAAAGAAATCTACATAAACTATAAATATTGAATAATATTTTAAAAGCTAGAAACTAATAAAATAATGTATTTTCTTAATATTATTTTTCTTCACTAAAGCAGTTTAAATGGAGCAGAAATATCAGGAGTTTATAAGGACTATTTAGTTTTATCAGTATTAAGACGCTGCACAGTGGTTCGTAAGTTGAAAAAAGAGCTAAGAATTATATATCCTCTAAACTTTAAGAATCGGTTTACATTTGTAAGCGTTATGAGCTGGAAAAAGTTTATATAAATTTTGACACCCCGTACTTCAGATTACATTATAACAGGGTGTCCAAAAAATTAATTTTTGAAAAGCTTAGATTTTGTCTACCTTTTTTATACATCATTTTATATGTATATGCACCACTGTTTTAGAAGATATATATTTATTACCACTTTCTTGTGGCTTAGGAACCACTGTGCCCCACTTAATGTCGTAGTAGGGACTGCTTTCACATCCCAGCAAGTACAGAGTATCACCTTAGCGTCAGGAATATTCGTCTTTGGTGTTGATTCGAGCTTCACATAAGATTTTTTGCGCTTCGAGTCGAAAACCTCATTATTTTGAGGATAATTTTTATTTGGGAAAACTAATGTTAACAATGGCGAACAATTTTGTATAAACAAGATCTTACGAAGTTTTATCGAAAACAAAATTTTACACAACATAAAATTCATTTGTAACGAAAATTCTTGCCATTTCATTTGGAATATTGTGGGCTTAGAGTGTAAACCTGTTAAATTCAATTTTCCTAAATTATGACATTTTAATGCCCCTCGAAAGAAAAAGAGACGCCGCATCGACTGGCTAAAATATTCATTTTAATTTAAAACTCCACATGTTAAAAAAAGCTTAGTGTATTAGGCTAATTTCTTAAGTTACTTGTATGTATAGAAAATGTAAAATTTGGTCGAAATAAGTTAGCAGGTTTACACTCTAAGCTGACGATATACCGAGCCTTTTTTCGATTTTATCTCGAAAATATACTTTTTATTGAAATTAGAGTTTTATGGGCCTATCCATAGTTTAGTTTTATCAAAATGCTAAAATTGTTGATAACTTTTAAGATACGGCCCGTAAAATTTTTATCGTAAGCGACTTTAATTTTTGTTGCTTACGATTAAATCGAAAATAAGGCTCTGACTATTATTTTTTATCATTTGTGTTTTTTTTTTTAATTGTATAGTAAACTTTCCTGTTTACATTTATATTAAACAAAATTCATCACAAAAATTGCTTTTCGACCACAACTTGCAAACTAAATTTTATCCGATTGCTTTTTTTTCTACTTTTTCATTTTCATTTTCATTCAAATCAAATTAAACCATAGAACATTGGGGCTAACCAAAAGAATTATTTTATTTGTGTTAATTTATGGCAAGTTGTGTTTTAGACTAGTGATAGAAATAAGTTTTTGAAGTAACAAAACAAATATTTATAAAACAAATGTAACTACAAGTTTTACCTCAAAGTATGCGAAGCAAAATGAGCAGAGGAAAACCTCAAAGTCTGGAAAGTTTTTATTGAGAATGTAAGAAAACACAAAACTGACAATAACAAAAAAAAAAAAAAATAGAAGAGAGGTGTCTTAGGACACCCGGTTATAGCTATGCTGCTTAGCTATATAAAACGAACTTAAGGCTCAGTTACCCGACTGTAATGTAAAGTAACTGCAACGTAGGAAACAGCTGATCGATATTTTTATATGAAAAGTAGATTACGTTACATTACATCTCTATAACCATTTGCATTACTTTTCACATAACAATATCGATCAGCTGTTTCCTACTCTTGCAGTTACTTTACATTACAGTCGGGTAACTGAGCCTTTAATGTGCTAAATAACAATGCAAGTAACTGCAACGTAGGAAACAGCTGATCGATATTTTTATATGAAAAGTAGGTTACGTTACATTACATCTCTATAACCATTTGCATTACTTTTCACATAACAATATCGATCAGCTGTTTCCTGCTGTTGCAGTTACTTTACATTACAGTCGGGTAACTGAGCCTTTAATGTGCTAAATAACAATGCAATAAAATTATATTATATGATGATGTCAAATTCGCTCAAATATTTCAAAACGTTTCCATTCTCTGGTTTGTGCTCATCTGCAAAAACAATACAAAAACAAATTGAGCAATCCTTCTCATTGTTTTTGTTTCACTCACTTCAAAGAACGACACAAAACAAAATCAAACAATTTGTTTCGTTTATTTTCGTACTCTGGTTTTAAGTACAAAGAAATCAAAACAAAAATAAATTTATAGCTGTAATAGTGTCGATTTTTTTTACGAAAATTACATCCTACCTCCTGTGTCGTGACATAAATAGCATAGCTATCAAAAGAACTGAATAATGATTTGAGCAGAAAATATTTGTATTTCTTAACAAGAATTTTCCTAAACAGGTAAAAGTATAAGAAACCTTTGTGGAAGAAATACTGAAAGGAATTATATAAAAAGTTAGAAACAGAAATAGAAGAATATAACAACTTCAATTATTTGAAATTATTGTATGAATCGTCTTCTATCTGTCAATGATTTCCACACCGTGGAGGAAAATATATATCGAAAACTCAAGATTAGTCTTAGAACAGAGCAAACGGGAGGATGAAGGACAGCTTACACACATATCTCTCTCCCAGTCAGATAGCAATCAGTTACCGGAAGCTTCCAGATAACACACACACATATAAAAATTTCTTCTTTCAAAATTATATGGATTTTCTTCCCTTTAAGCCGCGAAAATAAAAACATATTATTTTAAAAAAGACGAATACAGGCATAATTAAAAACTATCAGTAATTTACATTCAATATATTATTTTAATTTTAAAGCTTGGCAACTTTCTAAAGCTCATATTACCCAAACATGAAATCAAAAAAAATATTCCTGCAATAAACAACTTTAGTTGAAAATAAAACCAAAAACCTATTAAAAATGTTTTTAAGTCAATTAAACTTTTTTTTTAATTTAATTAATTAATTAATTAAATTGATTTTTGGTTTTACTTTCAATTAAAGTTGTTTATTCCAGGAATATTTTTTTCTGTGTACTAAACACATTTTATGCTTACAGATAGTGAGCAAAAAAAAACGTTTAACTGGCAACACGGATATTGAGCAAAAAAAACGTTTAACTGGCAACACGGTAAAAATATCAAGTGGTTAACCGTTATTTACTTGAAACACATACACACACATACATACGTACCCACAAAGTGATAGAAAACATAAACAAAATGGGGGAAGGAATGGTATAAACAACAACTTCTTGAGAAAAGATATGATTTATTGTTTGAGCAACATTAATTTATTAGTTTTTTTTTTGTTTACATCCAACAAAACAACTGCGCTCAAAACCAGACAGACACACACAAATATTAAAGTAAAGTTATCCACCTTTTTCTTAAGATATTTATTTATTTGCCTTTAAAAAATAATAATAATCATAAAAGAATATTAGGTTACTTACTGGCTTATCGTGGAGATACTTATTCCTCGCCATTTTTATGAGGATAAACTTTACAATTCATATTTTTCTTCATTATGGCGGGAAATAGCAAAAGTTTTTAGCATAGAGCGAGGAGAAGTAAAAATATGATTAATATTATTTATTAACTTAATAATTTGTTTTATTATTTATTCAACTGTCCAGACAGAAGCAAAACGATTTGGCGATAAAAGTTTTTATATCTGTATTTTAATTGGGAAATATGGGCTAATTAAGGTACAACTTACATACATACTCGTACTACTCGTACAATGGTACCGAAAGAATAAATCCATTTTTTTTTTCTCAAAATAACAAGATTTTAATGGCCAATTCTGGCAGAGGAAGCAAAATATACTCGTATGAGCGTACCGACATTTCGCTTAAATTTAATATAACTTTGCCTTTAATTTTAGGTAAAGAATGTACTCGTATAACGCAGATTTATGAGAATTTTTATTAAAATTGGGAAAGTTTTTAAGCCACTAGCTCTTCGCTTTGTGGGTATTTTTTGTTCGTTTCGAAAACGTGCGAAGAAATCAGCGTTCAAAGGGGGTACGAGGGCGGTTCGGAAACTTCTTAGCCTATCAATGAAAGAGAATAGTTAGTTTTTCAAAAATATTTTTATTTTTCAATATAATCTCCTGAAACTTGAATACACTTAGTCCAACGCTTTTCTAGCAATTCTATCCCTTGATTAAAATAGTTTTCCTCAAGGTCTTTAAAATAGTGGTTTACAATTGTAAACCACTATTTTACGTTTTACCACACTGTCATTTTAGGTAAAACGCTTGCCAGCAAGGATTTTTTTTAGATTTGGGAACAGGTAAAAGTCACTTGGAGCCAAATCAGGAGAATAAGGTGGGTGGTCAAGCAACTCGTACTTTAATTCGTTGATTTTAGCCATTCTTAAAACACTCTTGTGCGCTGGTGCGTTGTCTTGATGAAAAATTATTTTTTTGTGTTGTAAGCCAGGACGTTTTTCTCGAATTTGTACATTTAATTGATCCAAAACGTTGCAATAGTACTCTGAATTTATTGTTTTACCCTTTTGCAGATAGTCAATCAATAAAATACCTTTGAAGTCCCAAAAAACCGTTGCCATAACCTTACCAGCCGATTGAATTGTTTTTGCCTTCTTTGGGGCACTTCCTCCAGCTTCAGTCCATTGTTTGGATTGTTCTTTTGTCTCTGGGGTATAGTGGTGGATCCATGTCTCTTCAACAGTTATGAAACGACGCTTAAAATCCATTTTATTTCGCTTAAAACGATCCAAACAAGCTTGAGAATCATTCATTCTTATGCGTTTTTGGTCGACTGTTAACAAATGCGGCACCCATCTTGCAGAAAGCTTTTTCATCTGTAGTTCTTCATGCAAAATTAAATGGACTCGATCATTTGAGATGCCCATGATATTAGCTATTTCACGCACTTTTCGATCATTTAATACCATATCATGCACTTTGGCTACAATTTCTGTTGTTGTTGCTGTTTTTGGACGTCCACTACGTGGTTCATCTTCAATGCTTGTACGACCACGTTTAAATTCAGCAACCCAATTTTTTACTGTTGCATATGAAGGAGCACTTTCACCTAACACATTCACCATATCATTATGAATTTCTTGTCCCGATAAACCTTTTTTATGTAAATATTTAATGATACCACGCATTTTTAATTTTTCCATTGTTAAAAAATCGCGGATGCGTCTTTTATGAACACCTGTTTCTATATGAAGGAGTTGCCAGATCGAAACAAAATTTAACATGTGTTCATAGCAGAGATGGAAGTTTCCAAAACACTTAACTTTTTTCTGTTTATACCGCGCTTTTTGTGCTAGGCTAAGAAGTTTCCGAACCGCCCTTGTACAAAGCAGACAATGACAACGTAAGCTGAGTTTCAGGAGTGAGCTTTTAAAACGCCGATACACGTGCATAAATCTTTTTTATTCCCCTCTTCAATTATCATTTGGCAGAACATTATTATTTAAAAAAAAAATCATTTTGTTGTAAATTGAAAATGATTTGACTTCAAGCAATAATTCACATATATTATAAATAACTCGTGTTATTTAGTAGTTTCCACCAATAATGCAGTTCTCAGTAAGGCCGTGATGCAGCCCACTTTACAAATAATTACATCAGGAGGCTAATGTGTATGCAAAGTTTCATAAGAATATATTAAGTGGAAATACGAGGGTGGATCATTAACTCAGTGTCTTTTTAAATTTTACGCCTCTTGATTGAAATGGCAACACTGCTGCTGTCAAGAGGCAACTGTCAGTTGAACAAGCTGTGTCATTTAGTTTGTGTTTGGCAGCCGTTGATAACAGGCTACCTCGTCTTTTGAAAAGAAAATGGAAAAAAGTGAATTTCGTTTAGGCGGAAAAAACCGTTAATCAAACCAAGGAAAAGCTCGATAAATAATATGGGGACTCTGCACCATCGGAGTGGTTTACTAGCTTTCGTTGTGGTCGCACAAGTACAAATGACGCTGCACGTTCTGGACGGCCAATTGAGGTCAGTACACCCAAAAATGTTTAAAAAATCCACGATATGGTGTTGGCCGATCGAAGAGTAAAAGTGCGTGAGATTGTTCATATGCCATAGGAATTTCATATGGCAGTGTGTTTTCGATTTTAAATTATCAGCTGGGTTTAAGAAAGTTAAAACGTAAAGGTGTGACAACTTCAAAGGATTGTTTGTAGTTGTTTAACCGCAATCCGAATGAGTTTTTGCGGCGTTATGTAACTGTGGATGAAACATGGATCCACTACTTTACTCCGGAGACCAAGCAGCAGTCTAAAACTGCTCCGAAGAAGGCCAAGGTGAGTTTGTCGGGCAATAAGGTGATGGCAACAGTTTTTTGGGATGCACGCGCGATAATCGATATCCATTACTTTCAAAAGGGAAAAATAAACGGCGAATATTATGCCAACTTATTAAGCGATTTAATGAGTATTTAAAAAGAAAACGACCCCATATGGCCAAGAAAGAAGTTATTTTTCATTAAGATAGATAATGCACGAGTGCACACGTGTGCAGTCTCAATGGCAAAAATCTATGAATTGGGCTACGAATTGGTACCCCATTCGCCATATTCTCCGGATTTAGCCCCTAGTGAGTACTTCCTATTTCCAGATTTAAAGAAAGTGACTCGAAAATACACATTTTTGTTTGCTTGGCTGTAGAGAGCATAGCAATTTATTTTTAAATTTTTTATGCAAGTTTAAAATCTCTCATTCAGATATTTTGGCCCGATTTAGTATTTTCCCATCACCATTTTCTGGCAACACTGCGGGGAATAGAAAATACCAAACCTGCTGCTCATATCTTGGTGATGCCTCCCCCTAAAAAAAACATTCTCAAAAAGCATGATCCGCCCTCGTACATAAAATGAATTATATGTTATGTATGGGCGTGGCACTTTCAACTATCCTAGCTCTTAAGTGTTTTCGCTTTATGGCATAAAAAACTTTCACATTTTTTATTTTAAATTAGTAAATTAAATCAGTGAAGGCCACTTTGTGAAAAAACACAAAATGAACGCCCATTTTCAATAAAAATTTCAATAAAACTTTAAATCAAATAAAATATTTGAAATAATGCAATAAATTAAACAAAAAAAATTTTAATATTTCACGGCTCTTCGAAGCATTTCTCCATTCAACACCATGAGTACAGGGCGCTGTCATTTTTATTTTTATTTTATTTTTTCTTAATTATATTAATTGATTTTTGTGTTGCTCATCAATAGTAATAAAAATGTTTCTTTCTCTAAATTGTTAATTTTTGTGTGAATTATTGAAATGGTTTATGAAATTGAAAATAAATTGATTTTTATTAGATGTTTATGCTGTGAAATCAACTTGTTTAGTGAACATTTTGGAGGGTAACAAAAAAGACACGATAAATTAATTTAGTCAAAGCTGTTTTAATGTTGATCGTTATCTGATGATGATGATATTGATAATGAGCGCATAATTTATGGCGATTGTTAAAATTATATAAACGAACCATTTCAAGTTTGATTTATGTTTTAGAAAATTTTATGGATATAAATGTAGATATATACATATGACTATAAAAATAATTTCTTCTTTTTGATTAACATATAAAAGAAAAATAGAACGGAAAAGGTAACTTGATATTTGATTGCATTGGTTTAGAAATTTACTTCACACAGCTGTAACAAGTGATTTTGGAGAAAGCTTTTTCTCGAATCAGCACTAAGTCCTAGCTTACACTCAGCAAGTCTTATTGCTAAGCTGATCATTTTGATGGAGAGATAGACGAGGGGAACAGAAACGTTAATTTTCCCCTCTGCTCTCTCTCCTAAAAAACTAATAAGCTTAGCAATAAGACTTGCTTAGTGTAAATTAGGACTTATATTAAAGAGTGAGGGAAAAGCTCCCAAAGTCAACGGGACAATAAATAAGCCTTTAGGGCAGATATCTCTTTAAAACAGCTACGTCGAAGCCATATGCAAACTTTTATAAAGAGCTTTTTGTGCTTTCACACCGACGAGAGTACAACATCCACAACAGACAGCAATGCTTGCTCTTACAAGAACAAATTTAAGAGCTTTCAAAGCTGTTTACCTCAAATGCAAATATCAGTGTGCGTGTGTTTGGACCATACATGTTAAATTCCAATTAGAATTAGCAATTGATGCAATTGGTTTATATTCTCTAATTCGTCAAACAATTAGAATAAGTTCAACTAATTTCCATTAGATAATTGAAATTTTTATTCCAATGGTAAAACTAATTGCAATTAGTTGCCATTAGCAAAAAAAAATTAATAAATTGGTTTACCTATACAATTAGAAATCTAATTGAATTCTGCTAATGCAATTAGATATTCAATAAGCTCGAATTAGAATCAATTATTTGAATTCAAAGTTTGGACGTAGCTGCTGTAAAACAACACAAACGGGAATTGTTAAATCTTAATTATAATTTGTTCGTAAAACTGCGATGTAATAAAAGAGAAATTCCCGTATGCTTTTTGAGAATGATTGTTTTAGGGGGAGGCTTCACCAAGATATGAGCAGCATGTTTTGCTATTCTCCGCAGTGTTGCCCGCAAATGGTGACAGGAGAATACTAAATCGGTCCAAAATATGTCGAGCCCTTTTTTCGATTTTATCGTAAGCGACATGTTTTATGGGTCTACATATAGTTTAGCATTATTATCAACAATTTTGCCATTTTGCCATTTTAATAATTAAGATACAGGCTGTACAATTTTATCGTAAGCGACAATTTACGTACAAAAACAAATTTGAATATTTTAAAAAACCCTTCTCCTGAAAAATTTAATTTTTGTCGCTTACGATAAAATCGAAAATAAGGCTCGATATGAATGAGAGGTTTAATTTTACATTTGCATAAAAGATAAAAAAAAAATAAAAAACAAGTGTTAGTTGCAACGACAAAAAATTTAATTTTAAGAGCAGTTTATTCTTTTACTATAATTCTTTATTTCTTCATTTATTTATAAAGTACAAATTTAAATAATCTTAAGAAAAACTCGCGCTTTAAAATTTTATTATTATTTTGCCGTGACCTTAATAATGCAACTGTAACACTTTGTCCATCTATCTTTCTTTTTATCATAAAAGGTACATAAGTATGTATGTACATATACAAGAGCAAAGTGACCGCTACGTAAATATGTATGATTATACCGTACATCTATATAAAGTACATATATGCAAATACGTAAGTATATATTACATACATATATATGTATGTGCTAAGTATAAGTATGTATATTCATACATATACATATGTACGTATGAAAGGCAAAATAACATAAATGATTTACATATGAATATTACATATTTATGGTTTACATGGAATGAGAGTACTAAACGAAAGTAAAGTGTACAAGTACCGATATATAATTATTTAAACGTTAACCTGTTCTGGACGACGGCAACATTCCCCCACCCGTAAGCGAGTTAAGGTCCCGAGCTTGCTCACATTCATTGCTGACGTTTAGAACAGCTACCTTCGTCACTGGTCTTAGCATAACTCCAAATTGTGTCTTAATCGTTACCCTTCGTACCTGACCATCTCTTGAAATAACAGTATCGATGACTTTGCCTTTGGGCCAGCATCTCCGAGGCAGGTTTTCGTCTACAATGATGACAATAGCGCCAATCGATATAGGTGGAACCTTAGTGAACCATTTGTTTCTGCGACATATTATTGGAACATATTCCTTCAGCCAGCGTTTCCAAAATTGGTCGGCAAATGATTGTGTTTGATGCCAGCGTTGGCGTAAGCAAACGTTGTTATCAAAAAACGGTTTGTAACCATCACAAGATCCAAGCAATAGATGGTTTGGAGTTATAGCGTCGTCATCTTCGTGTTCAACTGAAACGAAGGTCAAGGGCCGGGAGTTTATTATTGACTCTATCTCACATAGTGCACTCTTAAGAGTCTCGTCGTTAAAATTAGCTTTAGGATGTAGGCCGTATAAAACATTTTTGATTGACCTTATTAGTCTCTCCCATGCTCCGCCCATGTGTGGAGCAGCCGGCGGATTAAATATCCATTTTGTTTTGTCAAATGTTGACGTTATATTTGGAAAACATATTTTATTTACCTCTTCGGAAAGGATTTTTTCTGCCGCTTTGAAATTTGTGCCATTGTCTGTATATATTTCACGGGGTATTCCACGCCTGGCAACAAAATTTCGAATGCACAAAATGCATGAACTAGTGTCTAAGCTATGTGAGACTTCGATGTGAATAGCCCGAATCGTAAGACAGGTGAAGACAACACCCCATCGTTTTTCACGCCTTCGCCCGATAGAAACGAGAAAGGGGCCAAAGTAGTCGATTCCCACAAACGTAAATGGGCGTTGAAACGCACCTAAACGTGCAGCTGGAAGAAGTGCCATTTGAGGCGGCTTTGGCATTGCCGAATTATTTTTGCACATTTGGCATGACATACGAACTTTTTTATATAAAACGCGTAAGCGGAATATACAAAAACGACTTTTTATTTTGTTGATCACAGCCTCGTGAAATTGGTGATGGAAATCTTCATGAAAAGAACGAACTATTAAAAATGTTATATGATGGTTAGTTGGCAGCACCACTTCGTCGTCGTGATTGTTGAGACGTTTAATTCTGCCACGGCATCTAATAATTTCGTAGTCATCTAAATACGGAGTAAGCTGGAATAATTTGCTAGATTTTTCAACGCATTCACCACGTCTTAGGCTTACAAGTTCTTGATAAAAATCATTTTGCTGTGCTATTTTAATAAGAAAACGCTGTGCTTGCTGGATCATATCGTAGGTGGTACCAGATGAATTGACTGCTTGCTGCCTGCCACTTTTTAGCTTTTCTAGATATAAAACGAAAGTTGCGACTGCACGATAAAGTCTTTTCCAGTTTGAAAAGTATTCAACGTTCAAACAACTGCAGCCTTTTGTTATTTTCTCAGCTATGAGGACATGCCGCCTCAGTTCAGAAGTATCAGTTGGACCTAGTTCGTTGCATTTTGGCCAGTGGCATGATTTATCCCGCAAAAATTCGGGCCCATTAAACCATAATAATGTGTCTTTTAGACTAGTTGGTTTTGTGGCGAAATCCGCTGGGTTCAACTTACTTGGCACCCACCTCCATTCGTTTATATTGGAATGCTCCAAAATTTCGCCAACTCGGTGCATGACAAAATGTTGCAGGTTTCTGGGGTCCATGCGCAGCCACTGCAATACCGTTTTAGAATCTGACCACCAGTGCGTTGAAGTTATTTTTAAGCGTCGAATTTGTTTCACTTTGTTTGCCAATCTTACGCCGATAAGTGCCGCTTGCAATTCCATTCTTGGCGTTGATAGTGGTTTTAATGGTGCCACTTTCGACTTAGCAGCTACAATACTGATATCAATGATGCTGCTGCGTTTCACAAGCAGGTAACTCACGGCCGAATAAGCATACTCACCCGCATCGACAAAGGTATGTAGTTCAATTGTGTCTGCCTCGCATAGCTCCAACGAGTAACAGCGTGGAATTTTAACTTCTTTAATGAGCGGAATTATTGCCTTCCATTGACGCCATTTTGTATATAAAGAATTGTTCAATTCATCGTCCCAGCCAATACCTGAACGCCATATATCTTGCAATAAGATTTTAAGACTGATTGTGTGACATGACAGAAACCCTAATGGGTCAAAAATGGACATCAACACCTGCAGGCACTCCCTTTTAGTTGGTACGATGTCTTCATCGATTACATTTCGGCGTAGACGTGCGAATCTACAGACATATTCAAAAATATCATTGACTGGGTCCCAATACATACCTAGAATTTTCTCAGTGGTTCCCCATTGTTTTACATCTTGGGACTCCTTTGGTATGTCGGACAATTGTCGTAAAACATTGGCAGAGTTGGACGCCCAGTTGCGGATGTTAAACCCTGCAGCTTCGTGAATTTTTGAGACTTGCTTTGCTAACCTGGCTGCTTTTTCCTCGGTATCTTCACTGTCAATTAGGTCATCGACGTAGTGATGGTTTTGAATTGATTCCACTGCACGAGGGTATTGTGATTTAAATTTTTCTGCATTGTGGTCTCGCACATAGTGAGCGATACAAGGTGCACAATTTATACCGAAAGTCAATGCGCGCATAACGTACTGGCTTGGCTGATGCAACTCGTCTTCTTTGTCCCACCATAAAAATCGCTGAGCATGCATATCACTTTCTCGAACATTTATCCTATGAAACATCTCCGCGATATCTCCACAAATTGCTATTTTTCCAACACGAAAAGCCAGTAGTATATCAACTAATGGTTTAAGCAAATCAGGCCCACAAAGCATAAAGTCGTTTAGTGACACACCGTTCGATTTTGCTGCCGCATCCCATACCAAGCGAATTTTATTCGGCTTATTAGGATTTAACGCTATAAAAATTGGTAAGTACCAAATCTTTTTTGTTTTAATTGACATTTCTGCGGGGTTAACTTTTTTTGCATATCCTTTTTCCAGTAAATTGTCAATTTGCGATTGCATTTTTTGGCGAAGCGACGAGTCCTTAACGATTTTTTTGTGTAGGCACATTAGCCGTCGAAGGGCGTTATTGTAACTTTCAGGTAGCTCTATGTCAGCATTTTTCCAAATCAAGCCGACCTCATATCGTCCATTTATCTGTTTACATGTGGATTTTACCATTTCGAGAGCATTGTCGGCAGCTACGGACTCTGACGTAGGCGAAATAGGCATTTCCATACTAAAATAGTTTTTAACCGTCTCATGAAGTTCTTCGTAACGTTTTTGACATACACAAGTGTGTATATTTAATATGTGTTGTGCTGCGCTGTTTGTTGAACCACCTTGTATTGCCCATCCAAGTCGAGTTTTAGTAGCAATTGGTTGTTGCCAACCACCTTCGCGGACTTTCATTGGAACTGCCACTTTCCAATTATTTGCACCAATTAAAATCATGGGCCTTGCACAGTTGTACGATTGTATCGGCAAATTTTTTAGGTATGGAAATTTTTTGGCGATTTCAGTAAAGTCAATAGACTGAGACGGCAGCTCTAAATGTTTGACGGTATGAACGTTGGATAGCGTAAATTTTTTGTTGTTGCATGTATTGGACACTTCTAAAGAAGTTCTGATGGAACTATTTTCTACACGAGTTGTCCCGCCTGTCCACTGTAGACATAGAGGGTCGGGTATGCCATCGAGAGAACTACGAAAAATGCTCTCATCAACTAAGGTGACAGATGATCCTTCGTCTAGAAAAGCAAAGGTATCAATAATGTAATTTTTCAAATGAATGCGGATTGGCAATATGCGAAAAAATGGGTTATCATCGCCATCGTTATGGTGTGTATTTATTTGTACATTCCGCTGTGTGTCATATACTTCATTGGTACTTACGGTCTGCGGTGTCACCTGGTCTTTTACCTCCTTATGTAGCAATGGATGGTGTTTGTACTTGCAGCCTGAAACACCACATACCTGACTTCTATGACATCTCCCTTTATGTTGGTTTAGACACTGGCGGCATAAGTTGTTCGACTTCACGATATCCCATTTTTGATTAAGTTGTAAAATTCCAAATTTTTCGCATTGGTGAACTCTGTGAGTGCCAGTCTTGCAAACTGTGCAGATTTTATTTTCATTAGATTTGACTTGCACGTGTGTATTTAAAGCTGCATTTCCTTTGCCAAAGTTTGGTGTTACTACTGTGCTAGCTGCTTCAGCTATTTGATAAAGCCAAGTACTAAATAATTTTAAGACTGGAATTCTTTCATCTTTCTGATACATCGCCCAACTAAGTTTATGTTGATTTGGAAGCTTATCAACGAGCTCTTTTACGAGCATCGGGTTATTGAGGTGTGAGTGTAGCCCACATGACTCCATGGTTGCACATATGTTCTGCACACTTAAGGCGAATTCTATAATTGACTCGAGCTTATCTCGAGGACATGCCATACCTCTTGCTTTATTTATTACACGTTCCAAAATATGTTCTGGTCGACCGAAACAGAGGCGAAGTGTTTGTACGATATCTGGCACAAGTGCCGGCAAAAGCAATTTACTTTTAACTAATTCTCTTGCTTTCCCTTTCAAACAGTTTTGAAGCCGTATCAAATTTTCTGCATTGGAAAATCCAGCAATTGCTGTGCTGTTCTCGAAACTGTTAATGAAAATTGGCCAATCCTCAGGGTCACCATTGAACGATGGGAGTTCACGTGGTATTGAACGTCTGGCTGCAAGTTGTGATGGCGTAGGGCAAAATTCTTGCGTACTAAAAGCGTGCTGATTATTAGCATTTATGAGTGCAGATGGCATACTATTTGCTTGTTGATTAAAATTTATTTCATGATGATTTATTTGATAAACATGATGGTGATCGGTTTGTGATAATATTTTATATTTACGTTCCAGAAATGCTTGATGCATTTTCCGTTCCTCTTCTAAACGTTGCAGTTGTAACATATTTTGCCTTTGCATAGTTTGTGAGTGTGCACTAGTTTGCGATACTTGCTGTTGCAAATTACCAACCATTGTTGTTTGCTGTGTTGTGTAAGGGAACGTCGGTGTTGATGTGTTAAACGTTGTTGTTGATGACGACGGCAAACCTCTTGCCAATCCTGTGGACGTCATTAATACGTTTGGTGCGCTGCTGTAAATGTGGGGATTTACTGCATTTGCTGTAGAGAGTGGTGCTACTACTGAAGGAATTGCGCTTGTTGTGAATGACACACTAGGATGATTATTATTATCCGTGGTGGTTACTGCAAGCGATGTTGCGATACTTTGCGGTTTTCCGATTGGTGATGATGTTCCAAGTCCAGCTTGATGATTTGCAGCAACAGCGGCAACTGATGTGGGTTCGCACGCATCGCAGTTCCAACTATAATCAGCCACTCCACTATCTACTCCTACACCAGTGTAATGGTACCATCTGTCACACTTGTCGCACATTACCATTTCGTTGTTATCCACCTGTTCACATTTTCCGCAGTGGTAGCCCGTATCAGTAGTTTCTTCTAACATACTTATCTTTTAAAAATTTCCAGTTTTTATTCAAATTTAGGACAGTATAATTTTCAAAAGCGTACGTAATAATAAAATTTTAAAGAATTGTTAGTTGCAACGACAAAAAATTTAATTTTAAGAGCAGTTTATTCTTTTACTATAATTCTTTATTTCTTCATTTATTTATAAAGTAAAAATTTAAATAATCTTAAGAAAAACTCGCGCTTTAAAATTTTATTATTATTTTGCCGTGACGTTAATAATGCAACTGTAACACTTTGTCCATCTATCTTTCTTTTTATCATAAAAGGTACATAAGTATGTATGTACATATACAAGAACAAAGTGACCGCTACGTAAATATGTATGATTATACCGTACATCTATATAAAGTACATATATGCAAATACGTAAGTATATATTACATACATATATATGTATGTGCTAAGTATAAGTATGTATATTCATACATATACATATGTACGTATGAAAGGCAAAATAACATAAATGATTTACATATGAATATTACATATTTATGGTTTACATGGAATGAGAGTACTAAACGAAAGTAAAGTGTACAAGTACCGATATATAATTATTTAAACGTTAACCTGTTCTGGACGACGGCAACAACAAGCATATGAATATTCAAGTCACTTTTTTTTAATTTTCTTTCTTTTGCCGGCCATACACTACACAAGTTCACTGCACAAGTCTGGCACTGTACAGTGCGTTTGTGTAGTGATGGGGGTGGTTGTGCTATTTACGCAGTGAACTGAGTAAATATCAAAATGAATTTGATATTTGCTCAAGTTTGAAAACTGTACAGTGAAGTTGTATAGTGTATGTTGCAAACGCTCAGTTGTGTCGTGATTTTTTAAGAGTTCACAACCAGGGTGACAGATGACATTTTTCAAAAAGTGTCACAAAATAGGGAATTTATCAAAAAAAAGGGGCAACATTAAAAAAAAAACGGGACAAATACACTAAACTTCTTGTTTTTAATGTACATATTGTTATATAATTCACTTTAAAAAAAGGGGGACAAAAAGTGGCAAGGCAGTCGAAAAAGTGGCAATTTGCCACTTTAGTCGATCAAACAGTCACGCTGTTCACAACATAGAGTACTAATATTCTGTGGTTCACAACAAGAAATGAGCGCAGAACAAATATTCTGGACAGAGTTCCTAGAATTATACAAAGAATCACCAGCAGTATGGCGAATTAAAATAAAAATGCACAGTTTACGCAGTGCCAGACTTGAGCACTGAACTTGTGTAGTGTATGGCCGGCATTTGTGTACCCTCTTTATTGATGAGCAATTGCATTGTTAAACAGAAAAGGAGTCATAAAAAAGTTACTGTCTGCCCGCAAGCTTGTGCGCGTTTTTAAACGAATTATACGAGAAAACAATTTACAAAAACACGTGTCCACCACGTACGACTCATAAACGATTATCGAGTAAATAGAAGATAAAATAAACAAAAAATATCAAATAGAATAACATGTTTATGTTGTTGCTAATGATAATAAAAAAAGGGATAATAATGATGATGATGAGTTTTCTTAAGTGCACATTATGTGGGTTTCAAATAAAAAAGAAAAATTCTCTTAAATATGGCGTCCTTTAATTAACACATTCAAACTCTTGCCAAGAGTTACACAAATCAATTATTCTGCGAGTAGAGCTGATTGTTGTTAATTTAATTATTACAATAATAATAATAATGATGATGGGCATCCACATTGATAATCATGTTGATGATACAGGCTTATGATGAGAATTTAATAAGAAGAATAGATGGAGAACAGGGTTACTTTTACAAGGTCTTTAAGGTTCAATCAGACGTGACATAACCATAGCCATAGAAGACAGCCGTTCGAACCAAACTAATGGGCAACACTGTATTTGATTATACGTGACGCGCCATAACGCCATAACTCTCACCATAGAAACCACTTGAATTTTGGTTTGGTTATGGCTATAACATTATGGCTATGGCACGTCTAATTTAAGCTTTAAGAAGAGAGTGTTAGACGTGACCTAACCATATAAAACAGCTGTTCGAACCAAACTTATTATTTGATTATAGTTGACTCGCCATAACGACATAGCCATTGCCACAGAAACCAATTGAGTTTTGGTTTGGTTATGGCTATTGCATTATGGCTATGGCACGTCTAATTTAAGCTTTTAAACAAAAAATCAGGGTTTCGATGCATACGCACAGATTCATAGGAAATTAAGCGCATGTTATGGGCGTGGCACTATCCATTTTTTACTTTATATATATTAATCGGTTATATATAATAATCGGTTGATTTTTAAAAATAAATATTAATTTACGTAGGCGTGGAGCTGCCCCCTATTACAGCTTGAACAAATTAAGAACTTTGTAAATAATTGGCAGAAAAGAAATATTACATTTAATTAAAATTCAAAATGAACGCTTTTACACACAAATTGCTTCTTACTTAGTTAGCACTTTGAAACAATGAAGTCATTAAAATTTACATTTTATAAGATGCGATTAGACGGAGCAAATATTTTTGATGAGAGAACCTAAACCATTACATTATACAAGTTTTTATTGAAATCACTTAACTAGTTGCAATTATTGAATTTTGTTAAAGTAGTTATTAACAAATTTTATTTAATGTCTTATTTAACATACGCAATTGTGCTAATATTTGCTCTGTGTGCAAACGTCTCTCTCTACAGTTTGATATTTTCCAGCAATTATTCTACAATATTGAGATTTTTAACGATACAAACGTGACTTCCTTTCAAAAATTATTTATTGTTTTATTAATAAAATAGCGTAAACCAGTGCAGAATATTAACATTCCACACACAGTTGAGTGAACACTGAATGTATGTACGAGTATGTAGTTTGAATTTTGAATTTATATATGATAAACATGCAAAGTGGAGTTAAAAAGTTATTGGGGAATTTTTGTTGAAGTAAATACTCGTAATTTAAAGAATAATTTTAATATGTATGAGAGAAAATTTGCTTTGTTTTTAATTTAATAATAAAAAGATGAATAACTTTGTTGTATGAACAAAAAGTATTGCAATAGAACTTTTAATCAGAAATATTTTTATTTAATTTTTATTATATTTCCAATAGTAAAGTCTTGAAGGAACAGCAAAAAAAGATTTCTTCAAATAAAAAGGACTTCTTCAGCAATTTCCTGCCATAAAAAAGAACTTTATTGCTAAGAAGTACAAATGAAAATTTTTAGCCGCTCATTAAGTGCTTTATCAGGAAGAGTTTCGCATTAAATTGTTTATGACTTTTTTCCCTTTTTTTTATTCACTTTTTCAATATTTGATTGATTCATAGAAATTTATGTGTGTTTTTCTTTTTTTATGATGTTGAAAACAATGGAAAAAATTACATAAATTTGTAAAAAAAAAATAAACCATATTTTTTTTGTAGCAATTCATAAAATATACAGATTGCTGAATTATTTGCATAAGTCATCAAGTTGAAATGTTTTAATCAAATAATTCGTTTTGTATGTATCACAAAAAAATGTTTTTTTAAAATTAATTTAAATTTAATTTGATATAATTTTTTTTTTTTGCAAATTTTTATTGGGCTTTTTTGCTGCATGAAATTAAAATATTTATAGCTTTTTTTTTTAAATATGATACGAGATACTAAATAAAGCCTGAAGAAGATAAGAGGAATTGTTTTTATAATAGGAATTGTTTTTATTATTTGTTATTCAATAGAATTCTATAGTTTTTGGTGGTTTTTCGTGTTTTTTTTATTTTTTATTGAAAAAAGTTTTTGATTAACTTTGTCATATATTTTTATGAGATTAGCTTAAAGCTTGAACTTCAAGCCTGTAGCCGAAAATCATGGTATCTGTCATGTCTAAACATGATATATTTAACTAAGCAATGTACCCCCCTCTCCCGCAACTAAACTTTTCATAGAAAAGTTAATAATTGCCAAAAACACTGTATTTATAAGAAAATCAAACCTTTTGTCATAGGCGTAGGAAGACTATATTTAAGGGGGCACTGCGACCCAAGAATTGCCCCCGCTAGAATTGTAACAATGTACCCCCCTCTCCAGCAACTAAACTTTTCATATACTACGTTTATACGCGCACTATTTGCAAATAAAATTATTTGCAAATAAATTAACTCAATGTTTATACGGGATAGCAAAAGTACACAAACTTGGTAGCACTTCTATAGAAAACTTACTGATGTTGACAAAAGAAATAGTCTAAATTTACAAAATATCAAATAATTATTTGTTTTAATCGTCATTTATTGCTTCTATCAATGTTTTTTGTTGCAATATTTATCCATTTATTGTTTTTTGTTATCAAACATTTGTAAGCGTGGCAACCTCAGGCATTTTATTTGCAAATAGTGCGTTAATCGTGAATAGTTTTCTGAATTAGTAAGTCGCAATAAAAACAATAATATGGCAACAATTTACAGTTTTATTTGCAAATAAGCCCTCCGTATAAACGTAGTAATAGAAAAGTTAATAATTGCCAAAAACACTGTATTTATAAGAAAATCAAACCTTTTGTCATAGGCGTAGGAAGACTATATTTAAGGGGGCACTGCGACCCAAGAATTGCCCCCACTAGAATTGTAACAATGTCCCCCCTCTTCGCCAACTAAATTTTTCATAGAACAATTAATAATTGCCAAAAACACTGTATTTATAAGAAAAATCAAACTTTTTCCCATAGGCGTAGAAAGGCTATACTTAGGGGGCACTGCCATCCAAGAATTGCCCCCACTAGAATTGTAAAAAAAATTCCTGTAATTATCTATTTAAGTATTGCTTATGAAAACCACTAGTCGTAAGGCCCTTCCTCGCCCCCCCCCCCAACACACCATAAAAAAAAGAAAAAAGTTTAAGCTCCGCAAATGCTTTTTCCAAAACTAATGTGTGGCGTAGAAAGGCCATTCTGGCCATGGAGGCATTGTCCATCCCAAGAATTGCTCCCGTTAAAGTAATTAAAAATGCCTGTAATTCTCTATTTAAATATTACTTATGAAAATCATTAGCGGGGTCTAATCGTCTTTTCGATAGCGAGCTGATTCGAGCACGTTTTTTCAGTTTGAGATTATGGCATTCGATATCGAACCATATTATAACGTTGTTTGATAGTGAAAAAACGTGATCGAAGCAGCTCGTTATCGAAAGCGATGATTAAAACACAGTCGTTACGCCCCCCCCCCCCAAAAAAAATTAAAGCTCCACCAAAGCTTTTTCCCAAAACAGCGTGCTTCTAACAACTGATTCTGGCAGAGATGACAGATTTAAGAGCTTAATTATGAACCAATCATAAGAGGATAGCTGAAGTCCGAAGTCCCCATATTTATCAAGCTTAGCCTTGATTTGAGTGATGGTTTTTTTTTTTCATAAAAAATAGTTCTCAATGATTAAGCTCACACGAATTTTTTTCCATCTTCTATTTTTTTAAACAAACAAAACCCGCGAAGCGATTACCTTGTCTGCGGGAATCGAACCTACGACCTCTGGACTGAGGTTAGCATCGCTACCACTCAGCCACACAGGCACCCTAAAACTAAACTAAATGATACAGCTTGTTCAAATTTTGTTAGGACACAACTGACAGTTGCCTGCCTTCTGACAAGAGCCGTGTTGACCTCTTATTTACGAGCCGGGAAATTGAAAAATTCACGTACTCATTGGCCCGCCTTGTATTACAAATTATTTCGGAAATAATAATTTTTTTGAATTGAACTGATTTTCCATTTAAATTTTAAATATGTTTATTTTAAAACAAATATTTCACTGCCACTGGCGCCTGATGGTATAAAATTTTTTTTTACTACTTTATTCCAGTTGATTGTTTAAAAAGCTTTTGAAAAAAAAAAACAGAAAACTTTTATATAACTTTTTTTTTCTATGGCATTCTTTCATTACGAAAAATACACACTTCATTTAACATTTACTCTTTGATTTTTGAAGCAATTGATTTATCAGCTCTTAATCAGCTTGTTTTTCTTTTTTATTTTTTTTTATTTTATTTTTTTTTTTTAATTTTCTTTATGAAAATGAGTATGAGCTTTTGCTACTCTCGTACAATGAGTCAGATTCCGATGCTGATTGATAAAAATCTTTTACCGTATTAATGGTTGCAGTTGTGGGGATGGATCTCACCCCAGCAGTTTGTTTTTTTTTTAATTTTATTTTGTGGTGTGCTGTCGGCTAAATGCTTTATAAATCAATAGTAAATATTTAGCACAGTGGTAAATAAATTAGATTTTACCTGATTTGATTTGTAAAATATTCTTTCTTCCCCCACCTTTGTATAAATTTCTTTTGACGAGGCAGAGCTAAACAAGTGTGAAGTTGGATTTAACAAAAAAAAACACAATTATTTATAATAGAATTTTTAATTAAGCTTATAAAGATTTCTTCAAATAAAACAGTCAATCAATAGATATTTTATGGATGGTTGCCTCAACTATTTTTTTTTACAATATTTATTATGATAATTAAAAATCAAGAAGCAGTTGATAATTATATTCATGAAAATTTTTTCCTTTGTTAAATTAAAATATTATGAGATTAATTGGGCATTCATAATCGAGTTAACAATTTAGTAATCATTGTAATGCTCCTTCCTTCGGAACACTTTTAACAATGAACAATATTGCAGCAGCTTGTCGTTTAAACAAAGAATAATTTGACAAAGTTTGGCGCAAAGTTTATTATTAGTAAATATTAATTTAATAATTAGAAGGACATAAATATATTGTTATTGTCTTCTAGGTAATGTGATATAATAATAACGTACCCTGGCCACCATTTTTGGCGAAGTAAAAAATTTCGCCGGCAACTAGACATCGTCTATTACCATATGCCGGCAGCTCTAAGACGCTCCTATTAAATCGCCTATAGCCGAAAATTCAATACCGCCCCATAAACTCCCTAGACACCACATTTTGGCGTCGCAAAAGATTCTGCGTCCAACTAGATATCGTCTACTATTATATGCCAGCAAGTATGACAACTCTAGGCAGCTCTTAACCCCTTTAGAGCGTCACGCGCCCATATCCAAAAATCCCACACAAACCAAAAACCGTCCCAAAAACATCCTACCCACCACTTTTTGGAGCCCTAAAAAAGTTGGTACTTTAGCGCTAGTTTGGCTGGTTTTAAAAAAATATTTTTAATTGATGCTATTATTTTGAGTGGCACTGTACAGTAACATTTACCTCAAATCTGATATTTAATTTTTAAAACACAAACACCTCAACTTTTCAATTCTCTTTTTTAGGGTTCCGTACACCAAAGGTGAAAAGGAGCTACGGACCTGAAATTTGGACAGAGTGTGTAGACCTTTGGCCGCTACAACAACGAATACATGAGAGATAAAAATTAAAGGGTGTTCCTAAACGAGCAACGAAAAATGTTAAAATTCCATGTAATATACATACAATTGTATGTATAAACACTTAAGATTTGTAACAACAATTAGCACTAAAATTTAAAAAAAATTTTAATTAAAGGGTGTTCCATCAGTTAATGCAATTTTGAGTATGTAATTTTGACAACTCGCTGTATCTTGGAAACCGTAAGAGCTAAACTCTTTGAAATTTAAAAAAAAAAAAATCGCATAATTATTAAATCGCCAAACCAAAAAAAAAATCGCCAAAAACAAAACGCCAAAACGAAAAAAATCACCAAATTAAAAAAATTTCTAAAACGAAAATAAATCGCAAAAAACCGGAAAATCGCCAAAATGAAAAAAAGTCGCCAAAATGAAAAAAACGCCAAAAAGAGAAAAAAAATCATCAAAACGAGTAAAGAGAAAAAAAAACAAAATAAATCATTTCATCTGAAAAAACGCCATATTAAAAAAAATGCTCAAAGCCCATCGTACGGAACCCTTCGTGCGCGAGTCAAAGTCGCACTTCAGTGAATTTATTTTCTAATGTTCTGCTTAAAGTTTTATTATTTTTAGGGTTCCGTACACCACAAGAGTAACGGAAGCCTATTGTTTTCGCTACGCTGCCCGTCTGTCTGTCACAGGGTCATTTCTCGAGAACCGTAAGAGCTATGGACCTTACTAGCAACGTAACATATTGAAATTCTTTGTAATATACAGACAATTATATATTTAGACTTCAAATTTTCAAAGTTATTGTAACACTGCCAATAAAAAATCCACAATTAAAGGGTATTCTATCAGTTAATGTAATTTTGATGTAAGCTCTCAAAATTTTCAAAAATAGCTAAAACTAAAAAAAATCACAAAATTAAAAAAAATCTCCACAACGAAAAATCGCAAAAACTAAAAAAAGTGCTTAAATGAAAATCATCACAAAAAAAATTTAACGCTAAAATGCAAACAAAACACGAAAATTAAAAAGGTCGCCAAAAACCAAAATAAAATATAACAGAAGAAAAATCGCCAAAACTAAAAATTTTACCGGCTACTTAAATTAAAAAAAAAATGTGGCCATAACCGAAAAAAACGCAACAAATAAAAACACGCCAAAAACCGAAAAAAAAGTTTACCGGTTTTAACAAAAAAAATTTCGCCAAATCCGAAACAAAAATCCCATAAATGAAAAAAGCACCTAAACCAAAAAAAAATTCGCCAAAAACCGAAAAAAACTTTAGCGAGTACTTAAATTTTTTTAAAAAATGTCGCCAAAAGCGGAAAAAATCGACAAAAAACAAGTCAAAATTAAAAAAACGCTAAAACCGAAAAAATCCCAGAAACGAAAAAACCACCAAAACTAAAAAAATGCTAAAACCAAAAATATGTACATATTGCAAAAAACAAACAAAACATTGCCAAAACGAAAAACGCCAAAACGAAATAAGCAGGATTATTAAATATTCGCCAAAAACCGAAAATAAAATCGCCAAAAGGAACAATCACCGAATGCAACTTTTCGTTTGCGAGACAAAGTCACACTTCAAAATTAAAAAAAAAAAAACGCCAAAACGAAAAAAAAACACCAAAATTAGGGGAAAAAAAACTCCAAAACCCGAAAAAATTCCATAAACAAAAAAAGCACTTAAACTAAAAAACAACGCCAAAACTAATAAAAATTTCGAAAAACCCTAGAAATAAGTTGACCGGGTACTGGAATTTATTTTATAAAATTTTATTATATATGTAGGTTAAAGTTCGTATAGTATTACATATGTATGTAGTGTCCGTACGTAACACTTCGTGTGCCAATCAAAGTCGCACTTTACTGAATTTATTTTATTTGCTCAAACTTTTACAGCCTGTCCTCCCACGACGTCGACACAAAGCGTATAAAAAATAAAAACAAATTTTCCTAATTTATTGTTGTTTTCAACACCAGTTGTAGGATCGAACGTTTTCTGTCGACACATCGAGCCAGCCATAAATCCCAAAAAAACTTAACCGACACATTTTTTGGAACTCGTTTTTTGTTTTGACGAAAATCGATTATTTGCAATCGTAATCGATTTTAGTCAAAAAATTAAGTTCGAGAATTATGTAGCTTAAGCTTTTTTGGCGATTATGGCACGTCATCTTGGGATAGGCCATTCGATTTTTTTCTTCCTCTATTTGTTATAGTTTGTCAGAATTTGGCTACTAGAAGACTAAATTATATGTACACACATACATATGTATTTGTATTAATGTGTTAATAAAAATATCTAATTTTCCCCTAAAACTGTCATAATGTGACATTTATAAATATTATTTATGTATGTATATTATAAAGCAATTATGAAAATCTTTATGTATAATAAAAATAGCATTTCGAGTGCACTACATTCTAAATATTTGTATTTATGTAGATTGTGTAAAAAAAATTAAATGCAAAAGTGTGTATCTGTTACAGCGCCTTAATTACATGTACAGTTTAATATTTATTTAACTCTATCCCTTGCATATGCAGCATAATTTATACGAGTATTGGAGTGCTTTTTAAGATCCCAGTTGGCAAAATCGCCACAGACGATTCTCGCCTGTTCATTAGGTTTTCTAAAGGAAATCGTCGTTCATGACTATCTGAGCGACAGTGTCATACGTTTTGTCTTCAATAAGACTTTGTTGAGGACAATCTGAGCGACATTGTCGCCCACCTCGTCTTGTGTGACCTCGGCGCTATTTGTATGAAAATTTTGTCGACGATTTGTATGGGGCTGTCTTCAATATGTCTTCTACGACTTACCATTGTCTTGTACCCGTCGTCAAAGATGTCTTAAAGACGTGGCCAACTGGGATATAAGCATATGTGTATTTGTGTGTGTGTACATATGCACATAAAAAAATTTTAATTTGTAGTTTTTTTTGATTTGAACATTTTTGTTTAATAGTTTGTAAAATAAACATAAAAATAATTTTTGTAGTCCGTTAAATTTTTTTCTGTTTTGGGTTTTTTTTTTTTGATTTTCTTAAATTTTAATGCATTTTTATTTATTGACACAACCATTAAGCTGTCATTAAAAGACATTTAACAAAAATGTAAATATATACATACATATATGTATGTATGTACATATATCCACATATGAATATACGTATGTAAATATAAAAATGGAAAACAGAGCTAGAGAAATCTTTGAGGCACCAAAAAAAGGCGTGAATCAGTAAAATAGATCATGAAACAACAACTTTTTGAGTTTAGTGTTCATTTGAAAACACTATTACACATGTTAATTGCAACAGATTACAACAAACATAATCAATTAAATACTAATATTTTAGCTTTAGACAAACATACATACGTACATACAGTTTGTCAAAACAATGTTTTCAATGCTCAAAAATTCTACTAATTTTACATTCAAACATGAATTACAAGAACAAATAAAGTCCTTTTTGATTTGTTGTTGCCTACGACAATTATGCGCTAAAAAAAAACAACAACAGAGAGTAAACAATTGCGTGTATGCGTTGTCAAAAAAATGTTTTCAATTTAACAGCATATAATAAAAATTGGCTTTTTCATGGACGTTTTTTGAGCACGTATTTTTTTTAAAACACAGTATTGTATGAAAAATACTTTTTTTAGGGTATATTCATAAAATATTTGTCTTACCTACAAGTGAGACTCAAAATTAATTGTAAAAAGTGCCCAGAAAACAGGCTAACAACAATTTTGTTCAATTAGTGTACTCGTATTTCAATTATTATAAGGGAAAATCCTGCAAAGGAATTGTTGAAATGTTTTCCTTTAATCCTCAAGACAGTTTATTATATCATTAACCGTGCTGAAAAAGAAGGTACTCTGGAATCAAAGCATTCGCCAAGCAGATAAAAAAGATTATTCGGCGCATTGAAACTAAAATAATAAGAATTATTATAGATAAATTGCATTCCAACACTAGAGGACTAGCACATCAAGTCACTACTGACTGAGGGGTAAATGTATCACGTGAAATTGTTCGAAACGTGCTGAAAAATTATGAAAATTTTTAAATTAAAATCCAGAGTTGCTCGAACAAAAAATACTGCTGGCATCTCAAAACATTTAAAACCGACTGAAGTTTGCTATTGACCATATTTCTTTTCCTTTGGAGTACTGGAATGACGTAATATTTTTGTGATGAGGCAAAGCTAATGATTTACTATCACATTGTACCACAAAAAGTTTGGCACAAGCCTCTGATGGCACTAGAAAATAAAAATTCAATACCCACAGTAACGTTTTAAAAATTATCTGTCATGGAATAGGGACAGCGTGACCGTTTGACCGACCGTTTCGACTGCCTTGCCACTTTTTGTCCGTCCCCCTTTTTTTGAGAGAATTATATAAAAATACATTAAAAATAAAAAGTTTAGTGTAGTTTTCTCGTTTTTTTTTTAATTTTGCCCCTGTCGAATTTACATGTTATAAGCAAATTTTGTGGGCTCACCTGAAGAAAAAGCATTAGGAAAAATAAAGTACAGTTAATACGGGTTATAAAGTAGGAACGGGAGAAAATACCAGAGGAACATAATATACCCAAGCTAATTCATTCACAGAGAAAAAACTGCCTCATAGCATTGAGAAGATTTTCTCTATGAAACGTTTTTAGGGTAAGCGGTATCCCAGCAGAAAGAAGCGAAGATTTTTTCATAGAGATTCCTTATTGTTTTATGTGGTAAATCTTATTAATTTTATCAAAAAAAAACCAGACAACCACATAAAATCAAGAAGAAATCTTATTATTATTATTTTTGGCACCAAAAACAGTCCATAGAGAAAAACTTCTTGATTCTATTAGGTTTTCTTATAAATTGTAAACTATAGGGATTTCTTATTGATTTTATTAGGTTGCCTTATTAATTTTTTTTGAAAAGGTTTTCTTCTTGATTTTATTAGGTTGCCTTATTGATTTTTTCAATAAAGTTTTCTTCTTGATTTTAGTAGGTTCCTATATGATTATGTGTAAAGCATCTTATTGATTTTTTTAATAAGGAAATCTTCTTGATTTTATGAGGTGTCTTGTTATTTCATATCTATAAATAGACATAGAGGCAATTTTTTTTATGATCTTTTTCATTTTTGTATAAGAATGTTTACACAATAATTTCAATGGTTATTCAGGCTGCTTGTTAGCATATTGATTAGAGTGCTTGTCTATCAGTCAGAAGTTTGCTGGTTCAATACTTGGTGAGTAAGTTAGTTAAGAATATAACCTAATGTGTATGTATGTATGTATAAATAAATAACATCTACAATATACTACATACATACATATGTATATGGTATAGAATTTAAATGAAAATACATACATAAGTACAGAGAATAAAGACGCAATATTTTTTATTTTTTTATTGAAAAAATCAATAAGATAACCTCATAAAAACTACAAGATTTCTTCTTGATTTTTTAAAAAGGTTTTCTCTATGAAATTAATAAGATTTCCTTATTAAAAAAAAACATAGAGATTTCTTATTAATTTTGTTCTATTTTATGAGGTATTTAGTAGCCACTGTTTTCTCTGTGTTCGAATTCCAGATGTTTACAAACTGTAATTGATGCTCAAGGAAGGCACACAAAGCATTAGCAGGGGGAAAAAATACAGTTTAGGCAAATAAACATTCTATTTATGGAATGTGATATAAATTTTAAAATATTTATTTGACAGTACGGAAACTGAACTATTTTGTTTTTAGCTATTTTGTTTTTAAAGTAACATAGTTACAAACAACTTTGAGAAGGTACACACAAAAAAAAACCAAAAATGTTTATAAAACAGTTCAAAACAAGCGTTTCTTGGCAGATTAGTTGATTTTTTACAGCAGTGAAAACATTTTTTTGACAAACTGTACATATCGTTATCTTAATATAGAAAGACCCTAACTCATTATTTTTTTGAAAACGAAATTTCGCAATAAGTATGCCACAATTTGTAGTCGGTCAAACTCCATAAAACATTCTTACAAAGGCATTCTTAAGCGGTTTTTCAAGTTAATAACAAATTTTTAATATTGGGCAAAATATTAAAAATGTTTGTTAATTAAACTTTGTTTTATTATCAATTAATTTTATTCACTCAAATTTATGGGGTATTTTTAGCCAATTGCTTGGCGACATTTGTTGCTAAGGCTTTGTGGAGCCATTACGGCAATTCCATTTGTTTTGTAGCTTGTATAAATAATATATACACACGTACACACATACATTTTCTTGCCACAAAGCAATTGCCTTACTGTTTATTTTTACTAACAAAATTTTACTAAAAACACGCACTTCGAAAACAGCAAAATTATTTTTCCAAATTGATATTGCATTGCAAGAGGTTGGATGGTTGATTTTACCTTGAATGCCTCCCCCCCTCCCCTCTTTCCCAAGCAGATTTTTTGTATTTGTTATTGTTCGTTTCATTATATTCGCCTGTTAAGCCCAAAGCTCCCACATGACTCAAATGTATAAAAAAAAAAGATTAATGACATTTTTGACAAGGAAAAATTAGACACATTAGATGCCAGCTATCGAATATATTCGTTTATATACAACCAACTAGCAGCAAAGTATTATTCTACAATATTATACTTATAAAGCCCAGGCAATATGAAAGGACGGCGCGGTGTGGCGCGTCCTTTGAGTCTTGGACTCAAAAAGAAATTATATAAATTGCTCTTTGTGCGGGTGACTGGCTGCGTGTATTTGTGTGCGAATTAGAATGTTGTATTAATTTTTTTTAATATATTGTGGTCGTGGCGTTAGTGGTAGTGGTAGTGGTAGCGTGTTATATAAATTGGTTTTAATGTTAAAAGCACAGTATACATTTAGGTAATTAATCTAGAGAAATAAATATAAAAAAAACATTGTAGACCAAATTGTAGGGGATATTAAGAAATTATACTATTAAAGTAAGAAATATATATTTGATATAAATTTATTATGTTACGAATTACACTATTAAAGTAGGAAATATAAATTTGATATAAATTTATTATGTAAGACATATAAATAACAGCCTTAAAGTAGGCTAAAATATTACGAATGAAAATCTAAACCACAACTCTTACAGGTAATATAAATAGCACATATTTTTTTTTAATTTCAACTGTGACTAATCACTTCACTCCTTTGGCAAGATAAAAATTTTCCCTAAACTCAGTAGGCCTCTTATGTAAAAATTTTTGTCACTCCAAAAATTATGCTTTAGATTTGGTTTCTCGTTTTTCATACAACTCCCTTTTGCCAAAAACCATGCACTTTACTAATTTATTATAATTTAAATTCGTTGAACGAGTCGGCGGCGGCGGCTGGTGCTTTGGGAATTTATAATTATGTAAAAAAAAAAATTATATTCGTACCCAGCAGCTTAATACACAAGCAGCAGCCCCATCCCCTCCCTTCCTCCCTTAACAGTTTTGCTGTTTTATTAGATCTTTACATAAAGTGTTGTAGTTTTATTTCCGCCAATGTTTTGTTTTCAGGTTTATTAATGATATTTTGTAATGGTGTAATTAGCATAAATTATAATTGTATTATTAATGTATCCATTCTATAACCATAACACGTTACCATGCCGCCCCGCCATTAATAAATTGGCCAGCAATCTTGCCATTAAGGCAATATAGATTTTAATTAGAAATTATTACTAATTATTTATTAATATTTAAATTAAAGTGAATTTTATTTTCAAATATTATCAAAAAAAAAACAAGATTTATATACATAAACAACAACAAATAATTTTTAAACGCCCTACATTAGGCAGCACAAAATTTTTAAATTTATGTTCATATAAAAAGTATTTTAGAAAGAATTTTTTATTTGTTGGTTAAGCAAAATCAAATAAAAATCTTTAATAAGAATTTAACATTTTTGTTGAGGCTCTTTCTCATCTTATTGTGTTGATGTAAGTAATTCTCATTAACATTTTGAAATGTTTTCTATAATCATTTGAATTTTTTTTCAACTTTTTTTTCAAGAAAGTTGGCAACCCCTGAGGCCCATATGATTTGGAGTTGGAAGAAAAGTGGGAGGGACCACGTCCATTGACGTTGAGCATTATATTTCATTATACGTACTTTCACTCAACTCATATCTTCGAGATTTTGTACACGCTTCGGGCTCTTTTAATGGCACAATCTCGAGTGTGGAAAACAGGGCGTAGCCACGCCCATTATAATTTAATTTTACTTAGTTTCAACCAATCCAGTGCAACAAAAGGTAGCACACACACATATTAACAACTTGCAGTACTAAGAATACTAAAATGATATTAATCCGTGTTGCCAGATTGTGTTTTTAGCTATTTTATAAATTTTTGGGGAAATTTAAATTTTCTAGAATTTTTATATTTACAATTTTTTTAATTACTTTACCCACTAGGAATTGATTTTTGATGCAGACGTATTTGCATGTTTTGGATTTCATAAAAATCGGTGAGATAGTTTCAGAGGGCAGATATTAACCCTTATCGGGAATAAAAGATCACATGAAATGTGTTCCCTTTCCCCAAAATTATGATCGCCAATGTTTGCGTTGTTGTTGTGTCAGTATACTATTTTGCAATTTTGTTCACCTTTTCTTGTTCACGGGAAATATTTCACGTGAACAAAATGTTCGCCTTTTATTCGCGATAAGGGTGATTCTCACCTGGCCTCACCGCCGGTTAGGTGCTACTTTTTAAAAAAGTTTATAGCCAATATGTACTTTTGACAGATGACAGAATAAAAGAAACAACCGCCCTGACAATCGCGAAATATACCGTCATTTTCGATACAAAACTTATAATTATTATCAGACCTATTCTGAATAGCATTTTCCTATTCCCTGTATCGTTATTTTAAAAAATCATTTACGAACTTTTGAGGTAAAATATAGCAAGTAGGAAAGAGTAGGGGATTTCGAATATTCGAAGTTCTTGCTCACCTTTTATTCTTCTCGCCATCTGTTTCAAATAGAAAGATTTTATTCTCTGAAAAAAAAATTAAATTCCTGGGAACTATTTCCCCGGTTAATATTTAGAATTAGGCGGTTTATATTGGGTCTAATTACGAGTGTCGTATTTCGACTTCGAATATACGAAGATTTTTCACTGAAATATAGCACATTGCACTACAATGCCACACAACGAAATATATCGGAAATGGGGAATGTTGCTACTATTTTACGCTATTGTGATGACACAAAATGCCTTAATGTGTACTCAACATTATCTACATTTAATAAGCACACGTATAAACGTAGTATGGCACGACTTATTTGTAAACAAAACTGTACATTTTTGCCATATAGGAATTGTTTTATTGCGATTTAAGGTGCAATTAGACGTGCCATGGCCAAAGCCATAAGCAAACCAAAATTCAATTGGTTTCTATGGTAATGGCTATGGCGTAATGGCGAGCCACCACTGCGTTGCCCATTATTTTGGTGCGAACGGCTGTTTTCTTTGGTTATGGTTATGTAACGTCTGACTGCACCTTTACCAGCTCTCGAAAACTATTCACGATTAACGCACTACTTGAGGTTGCCACGCTTACAAATGTTTGCTAATAAAAAACAGTAAATAGATAAATATTGAACCACAAACATTGATAGAATTAATTAAAACAAATAATATTTTTTTTTATTTTACACATTTGCACTATTATTTTTGTAAACACAAAAAGTTTTCTATTGAAGTTTATATACTTTTGCTACGCCATATAAACAGTGAACTAACTTATTTGCAAACATTTTAATTTGCAAATAGTGCTCGTATAAACGTAGTTACAACTATATTTACAAACTTCTATACATTTAGTTATTTGATTACATAGTTCTATTTTGCATTTTGCAAATCTACTTGAATAAATTTCGTAAAGTAGCCAATAAAAATATTTGATGGCCTTCAATTAAAGGCAGGTTTTAGCTATTACTTTTATTTATTTGTATAGCAGCCAAATTGATAATAAAACTTATAATTTATAACATAAAGCCAATTGTATACTTAAGGCCTATAAAGTCAAGTCAATATTTTGTTTAATAACTCAATAGCAATAAAACTACAGAAATGTAATGGAAAAAATATTCAATAACAAAGTTATAAATCTTACGGCTATTATGAATATTTGCAAAATGTTGCAAAAGGAAACACACAAAAAATAATGGGAAAAAATAATCTCATTTGCACATACATTTATCATACGAAAATTCAATATTTCAAATATGAATGCTAAAGTGCTACTGTTGCATTAACAGCTGTTGCTCAAGAGTTAAAGGCAGCATTATGCACCTAAAAGCCCACTACTCCTCACTATACGCAATAACAATGACATTTTAACATTGTTGATGTATAAAAATATGAAGGAAAAAAACGACTCTTAACCAGCCATAATACAAAATTTTATCACACATGTTCCAGTGGGTTAGTTTGTGAGACAAACCTTTACGGAAAAACTTTTATGTACTCGTATGTAGATGTGCATGTCGTAAATAAATCCTAGACACATATGAAATATTGCAAATAAAAATAGAAATAAATAGCACAAAAAGAAGATAGAACGAGAGTGTGTGTGAGAGAGAGAGAGCTAGAGATTTATAAATTTCCCAAATCATATGTACATTTCTGGTGATGAATGCATCAACATACTCGTAATACTTTACGATATCACATACAATTTATTTACATGCTAGACGCCTATAAGCAGGCAACAATTTTATATTACAAAATCCATAAAAAAATCAAGAGACATACTATACATACATACATACATATGTAAGTGTAAATCTTTAAATGTTTAAGTGTGGCTGTGGAAATCCAGCAAACACAAAAGTACTAAATACATGAAAGTTTTTTTACAGCTGAAATCTAAACGAAGTCCTCAAAATTCAAAATTGGCAGTACAGCTGATACTCGTATTTCTGAAATATTTTTGTTTTTCAAAACAATTTCCAACAAGAATACAAATACTTGTTTGCTTGGCTATTTGTTGTTGTGTTTGAAATTCTAATGCATGCATTTTGTGTATCACGTTTGTGTTAATGTTAAGTTTAGGCCGTGTTGAAAAACATTTTAAGTTTTTTTTTTTAAATGTCACAAGTCTTTGTATTCTACCGGCTTGTCTAAGTGGGTTTGTTATTGTTGTCGTTTTGATTTTGTTCTCGCTGCAAACCGTTTTTATAGACATAAAACAACTGAGAAAGCATAAATAATGTGACCAAGTATTTTTAACAACGAGGGTAATCATGAATAAAATTCCATGAGAAATTTCTAACATTCCCCTTATTGTGAATGGCGTCTTCGACGTCACATCAAGACGACAGTAAAAATTGTCACTTGTGTACTCTTTATCGGAAACAATTGGCTCTTACTGACGGCTTTGTAAATTAATGGAGCATGTTAATTAATAGTAGTCAATTGTTGTCGACAAAGAGCAGACAATTACAATTTTTACTTTCGTCTTGATGTGACGTCGACGACGCCATTCACAATAAGGTGGAATAGCAAGTGATAGGGAAAACAAAAAAATTCTAATTGAAAAAGGGAGAAATTGCCCTGAATAAAGTTAAAAAATTACCATCAGTAGTGCTAACTTAGCGCTTTCCGCACTATATTTAGCTGTTTTTGAATACCGAAAAAGTGCATTGTTTAGGTATAAGGCGTTACCGTCATCGCCCTAGTAATGGTCAATTCAAATATGTAAATGTAATGTAAATGGGTTTGATCACAGGTGTGTGTTTAAAAAGAATTACTGAACGAGTTGGACCCAGCTTTAGTGAAAAGGAACCCTATTATTTTCGATGCAATGTCCGTTTTAAAGGGTATTCTATCACTTAATGTAATTTTGACCACTTGCGCAGTATCCAGAAAACCGTAATATTGCCTCTTGAAATTTTCAAAAACACTAAAACTAAAAGACCCAAAAATTAAAAAAATGTCGAAAACAAAAATCGCCAAAATGAAAAAAGCGCTTAAATGAAATATATCACCATAATATAAAATAAATCGCTTAAATGTAAAAAATCAGCAAAAGTAAGCAGATTGGCAAAAAACCAATAAATAAAAATGCCAACTAAAAAATCGCCAAAAGTTATAAAAATGCCGAAGCGAAAAATCGTCAAAGAGAAAAAAGCGCTCAAAAGAAATATGTAACCAAAGAATAAATAAATCGCTTAAATGCAAAAAATCACCAGAAGTAAGAAGATCGCAAAAAAAATTCGCCAACAAAAAAAAGCAAAAAACCGCCAAAATACGAACTAAAAAAATCAAAAAAATTATAAAAATGCCGAAACGATAACTCGCCAAAATGAAAAAAGCGCTTAGATGACATATATCACCAAAATGTAAAATAAATCGCTTAAATACAAAAAATCACCAGAAGTAAAACATCGAAAAAAAAAGCAAAAAATCGCCAAAAACCAAAAAATCCCCAAATTAAGAAATCCAAAAATTAAAAATAAATGCCGAACGAAAAATCGCCAAAATGAAAAACGCGCTTAATTGAAATATATCATCAAAATATAAAATAAGTAACTTAAATGCAAAACATCACCAGAAGTAAAAACATCGCAAAAAAATCGCCAAAATTAAAAAACAAAAAATTTCAAATTGCCGAGCGAAAAATCGCCAAAATGAAAAAAGCGCTTAAATGAAATCTACAACCAGAAAAATGAAATAAATCGCTTAAATGCAAAAAATCACCAGAAGGTCGCCAAAAAAATCCAAAAACTACAAAATCCCAAAAGTTATAAAAATGCCGAAACGAAATATCGTCAAAGAGAAAAAAGCGCTTAAATGAAATATGTAACAAAAAAAATAAATAAATCGCTTAAATGCAAAAATCACCGAAAATAAAAAGATCGCAAAAAAAACAACAAAAAAAGTTGCAAAAAACCGAAAAAATCGCCAAAACTAAAAAACCTACAAATTAAAAATATATCGAAACCAAAAATCGCCAAGGTGAAAAAACCAAAATAAATCGCTTAAATGGAAAATTCACCATAAGTAAAAAGGTCGCCAAAAACCAACAAAAAATCGCCAAACCTAAACAATAACACAAATTAAAAAAATGCGAAACGAAAATTCGCCAAAGTGAAAAAAATGCTAAAATGAAATATGTATATAACCAAAAAATAAATAGATCGCTTAAATGCAAAAATCACCAGAAGTAAAAAGGGCACCAAAAAACTAAAAAAAAATCGGAAAAACTAAAAATATGTATTGCAAAAAACAAAAAAAAATCGCCATAGCCGAAAATGTCGCCATAACCGAAAAAAAAACGTAAAAACTTAAAATAAACGTTAATGCTAAAAAATCGCCAAAAATTGCAAGAAACCGAAAAAACTCGCCAATAAGATAACTAAAAAGTTTCTACTGCATTTATTTAGTTTTGCTACCAGGAACATATCTCATATTTTTTCTTGATAGAATCTTTTATATTTGAAGATGACAGAATTTTCACAATCAAACCTTCTTTATGATTTTTGCTTAGAATATTTGCCATATTACTGTATAGCAATTTTAATTTTTTTTTTTTTCATTTAAAAATATGCAAAAAGATTTCTTTTCCAACATTTTTATTTAAACAATCACTGCCTTCCAGTTGGTCACGTCAATCTCTTTACGACAGTCTTCGTGTTTCAGTTATTTAATTTTGTTTTTATTTTCTCTCCATAAAATGGAATTGTGTAAGTGTATTTGTGTTTTATTTTCTTCATTTTATTTCAATTCGCAACCAAATAAAATGAAATAAAACAAAACAAGTTGAAGCTCATGAAAAAGGTCCTTTAGATTGTTTAAATATTTTCTGTTGCGAGTATAAAGAATTTTTTTTTACTCGTATAGTACGACGAATTGGTCTATTACGAGTTTGGTTGATGCCGTTCCTGTTGTCGGTATATTGACGCTTGTTTATGTTTATAACGTCTGCGTAGTTGTTTTTGCTGTTTTTGTGGTTTTCGTCTAGAGTTTTTCCTTTTAACTTTGGGTTGCATGTGTGTTTGTGTGTGTGTGTGTGTGTGTGTGTGTGTGTGTGATTGTTGAAGAGTGTGCGGAATTGTGTGAGTGTGTGTGTTTTTTTATAATTTTCTATTATTACTCCCCATTTGTTGTAGTCGTTTTGAAAATGTTGTTTTTCTTCTAGTGTTAACACATTCAAACAGACACTCACACACACTCTCACAATTGCCTTCGTACATTGTTGCCACATTTCATTTCATTTACTTTTACGCAATTTCCTGCTCTTGTTTATTGTTAGTTGAAATTGTATTTTTTTGAAAATTTGTTTTTAGGAAAATTCTTTTTTGAAGAGAAATTTTTAAAACTTGTAAATAGGTAAAGTTTTGATAAACTTGAGCATAGTGAGTGTGAGTGTATGTGTTCTTCTTATTACTCTCGTTGTTGTTGTTGCTCTTGTAAATAAATATACATGTGTGTGTGTGTGTTTGTGTGTGTGCGTAAGTCTGTATTTGTTTATGTAAATGTGAAATCTTGAGTAATTGTGTATTAGTTTAGCTGTGTAAAGTTTTATTTATGCAAGAAATTTATTCGATGAAAGTTTAAATTGTCAATTGAAAGTGATGAAAAGTTTTCTTGATTAATTTTTATTTCTTAAATAAAACAACAATGGCAAAAGCAATTGTTGTTATATTCTACAGCAAGTGGGGGGAGGTTTAGAGATGTTTATAAAAATATTTTTAAAATCTGATTTTGAGCCAACCGAAAAAAAAACGCCTTTAGATAATATGAGTACAATCCCCGATCTCCGGTTTTCGGTATAGAATAAATAAAATAATAAAAGCTGTGATGTGTTTGCTATAGTCATTTTGTCAATAACTTTCAAATTTGCTTTTATTAGTTTGTTTAACAATTTTTGCAAAATTTTTTTATCAAAACCTTATTATATTGTTTATATTTTAGCTTCTAGGTGTGCTTCTAAAAGTCAGTAGTTTGAGATTGGCTTAACAATTATTCTCTAAATCGATCAAATTTTATATGCTTGGGACATACATATGTAGTATTCTCTTAATCGCCACGTAGACCTATTTTAAATAACGTGACATTGACTCCAGCGATAGTCCTAAGGCATGGTCCTGGCCTGTTTCATGTTGATATCCGCCTTGCAGTCCTGTTAATACATAGTTGGAATTTCCACGGATCTTCTTGAAGCTATTAGCTTATGTTGAATAGCGTTACTTATTCGAACTAAAATTTTGTACAAAACTAAAATAAAGCCATATGTTTGTATTAGAGAACATATTCTACTACAGGTTTTTTCTTACCTGCGGTCTTTTAAGGAGAGTATATCGGACCTACATATGTATATGTTAAGACTCGTCTGGCAACCCATTCTACACGGTCTTCTTCCCATAGCGCTACAAAATCTATCACTTTATTTGATTTTCAATTAAAAACTGTTACACTTTTCTTATTGTTATGGGAATAACTCCGTTCCTTCTCGATTATCGAGATGTGGCAGATTTATTTTGCTGAATCCAAGCGTTGTAGCGTCACCAAAAATTTACTTTTTTCTTTTATAGTTTAATCTTGGCTTCCTTTATGAAGTCCCTAATTCACTTCACTTTTAATTAATTTTCCTTTTTTTAAATAACGATTTTTTTTTTAATTTTAACATTTCATTACTGACACTCTTTGCCATATTTTCTTTTGCAATGTCAGTGTTGCCACTTTTTGAAATTAATAGCGAATGCCAAATTGGCATCTCATCGCATTTATTTTTCGCATCGTAATTGCTTTCGCATCGCAATAGAAATTAACAAACCCCCTCGCCCCTTCCCCGCACCCTACACCGCGATCTAAACAAGCAAAAGCAGGATGAAAGGTGTGAGTGCCTCTAGAAAGGTCTCCATAATTTCATGTTTATAAGCCCATTTAATGACTTTAAACGGTTAAATATTAATTGCCTGCAATTAGGGGCAATTTTTCTTAACTTTACACAACAAAAAATTAAAAAAGGATATTATGTAAATATTTTTAACAAAGTATTTTAAGAAAAATATATTAAATCCAACTTACCCCTTTATCTGCATTCACTATTGCTCTTCGTTGTTGTAGTCAAATATTGATTGATGAAAAACTGGAATTATAAACAGAAAAAGTTATAGGGAATTAGAAAAAAGTGATTATAAAACAATTTAATGCAAGTAACATGTAATTTTATATGAGTATAAATTATATACGTTGTCATAAAATTGTTTGCTGGGATAGAAATTTTTTATAAAAACATATAGCACACTTTTAGGAAAATAAACATTTTCAGATGAGTTTTTTGTTCTTATTTTTGAGTTAAATGTTTCCAAATTAGAGCAAAAAAATCTTTACTAACAAACTTTTTACTATTTTTTTTTATCTTGTTGAAGTAATCCAACAATATTTCAGTTTGACCAATAAGTTTTTATTTTTTTTTAAATATTTTTTTTTATTAAAAGTCCAAAAGCCAAATAAATTGACTATTAGCACTTGTTTTCAACCAAGTTTATATCAAGTCGTGGCAAAATCTTTACCGTGTTATAAAAAAAATATGGATGAGAGAGAGAGAGAGAGAGAGAGAGAGAGAGAGAGAAAAAACTGGCGTCAGTCACTTTAACCTTAAAAAAAAGTAAAATATACTTTTAGCAACAACAATAAATAAAACAACATATAAAAAGCAATCAAACATAATAAATACAAACAAGAAGAAGGCGTACATGTCTGCAGAAAATGGCAACAATAATCTTATAAAACTTTGCTTGTTTTCGATTTATATATTTTAATATTATTTGTTAGCTTGAATACCATCAATGTTTTTTTTTTGTGTACGCTTTCTTTAAAGATATACATATAAATAACAATCATCTCCCAAGTTTTACAAAAAGCTAGAGGAAAATTGTCTTGGAAAAAAAAAGACTTGCATGTAAGTAAGTGTGTGCTTTTGAGATGAGAACTGACAAGTGGCAATAAATCTTTTCAAAAGGAAATTATATAAATTTCAACAATGAACAGTATTTTTTTTTTTGTGAGGGAGAGTGTGCCACAGCGAGGATAGAAATAGGCAAACAAATGGAGATAATAAACTTTATTGCCAATGAAATAAAAAACAAGTGGCCAAAAGCTGTTAACAATTCTTGCTTAAGCAAGCAATTTCGTTATGCTTTCGCTTTCTCTCTTTTAAATAGCAATTGTCTTTTAATTTATAAAATTAAAGCATAATTTTAAGTACATAGTACTAAAATTAACAGGTGCTTAAATTCATAAAAAATGTCTAAGAAACTTTAAAGCTTAAGCTTTTAAACTTTTCTAAGCATTGTAAATAACCCAGCATAATATTTGCAACTTGTTACCTAGCGTCATCAAGTTCAATTCATAAAACAGCAAAAATTTTAAAAATCTTTTTTCAAACTCATCGCCTGCTTGTCCTCTACAAAACTTACAAATAATATAACTTCAATAGTTGGCTGTCAATGAACACCAGAATAAATACAAAAGTCGCTGGCAAAAAAAAACAAGTGCAAAAATATATAAAGTTTTTCTTTCTATCTTTCTTTCTCCTTGCATTACAAATGCTTCAAATATCTAATGACAACTATTCAACATGAAAAATATGAACAAAAAACTTTAAACTTCAAATAGAATTGCAATGCACAAGGCACATTCATATAGAGTCAGCAACATTATGCCAGTTGCTGGAAAGTTGAAAAGTATACAAGTATTTTACTGTAATTTGAGGTAAAGTTTTAAAAGAAGAAGTTTATCATATGATGATGATGATGATATTTTTTTTATTTAAATAGAAAAAAAGAACCATTGAAACGAATCTCGTACAACAAACATGATGTTTATCAGTTAAAGGTAAAAGGCAAAGATTTTCACAAAAAAAAATTGTTGTATCATAGAAATAAAAAGCCAATTAAAGAATTGAAGAGTTCAAAGGACGTTAACAAGAAATTAGCCATAAAGTAGATATAATAATTGAATACTTTAAGGCATTTATAAAAAAAAGAGCTTCTGATTTGTATTTATTTTTATAGTCTGCTTATAGAGTAGAGCACTGCACTGAATACTCGAGCAATGTTCATGAGTAATCTACTCGCAGTAATTTTCTCTTTTGCCTCTATGGATTTTACTAAACTGAAAACACATGGGTATGGTCAAGGTGTTGCTCCTGCAACGCTCTCTTATAGCGGGTTCGTCAGTTAACTGGAACTTTTTCAAGTTAAATATTCAAGGGAGCGCCTAACAGGCGTATGTGTGTCGGAGCATGACAAAAGTATCGCTTTAAGTACTCTTTGCTTATAGGCCGGCAAAAAACTAATTTATAGACTCGTACTCGTATGAGCTACAATCAGACGAATGAGTATAAAAATACTCCGACTATTAATCGACTGCAGCTGAGTATATACAAGGCTATTTTATTTACACACACGCATAAAGCATGTTTTCAAGCAGCCACACACACACCCACACATTTTCCAATCCGTTTTATATACACAAAAAAAAATATTGTATACGGTGGCGAATGATGAATAAACCATATATGGCCTTAATGGCTCGGTTAGTTAATTGAATTTAAATAAATAAATAAATAAATAAATAAATATCCTGAGTGTCATGTGAATTTTTTTTGTCCGATTAAATATCCATAGCCTGAGTATAAACATACTCAGACTGTAAGTATGAAAGAGAGAGTCAATGCGTTTGGCCTTTTTATTTTTAGTATTCGCATAAACGAAGTGGAGATGCTCTTGTGTGTTGGCATCGGCTAATGTCCTAGTTGCTTGAGAGAAAATATGTGAGCGTCTGTATTCAGGGGTGTTCTGGAAATCGCGCGATTAGAAATCGCCTAATTTCCAGAAAAGAGCTCAATTAAAAAGATGACTTATTGCAGCTTTTTAATTGGTTTTAATGTTTTAGATGATTTTGGAAATCGTACGATTTCAAAACGCGTGGTTTACAGAACACCCCTGATTGTTTGTGCTACAATTATTATTAAACGCAGTTACTAAAATTAAGACTATTTACTTATGTATGTACATATATATTTTTTTCTGACTACTCATTGTCATTCTCTGATGTGTATGTCCTGTGACATGAGCCTAATGGCTCCCCTCGTCCATCTAAATGTGCAAAAGTTTTACTATTATGTTTTGTTGTTGTTTTATTTGAAAATGTTGAACTTTGCAAAATGTAATCTACTCCAGGTTTCGCGTTACTTCAACATGATTGTTTTTTAAATTCACAACATCTTTGGTAACCTGAAATAAATATCATTCGCCTCAAAGAATTTTCTGCCTAACGCTTTCCTTAAAGAAGAGGCAATTTCTTTTGCCTCAAAATTATGCTTCAATTTTAAGCATTTATTTGATTTTTTTCTAACACTTTGTTAAAATTTGGAACTCTTAAAATGCCATTTACTTCTCTGAACTGTTCATAATTCTTTGTTAAAAACTAAATGTAATAAAAAATTCATTAAAAATATTTCAACAAGATTTATATGATCCACATAAAGGAGCCTCTGATACACACACACGCACGCTTTGAGCCACACACTCTCTCACGCACACACCAAAACACACATACAGCGCACAAGAATTTCTACTGCTTAAAACAGCAGGATGGGAAAACGATAAACTTCCTGTGTTAAGGAAGCCAGGAGCACAGAGCAAAAAATTACGATGAAAGTTTATGAAAAATTCATCTAAATTGTAATTACACATACGAATGATGACAAAATCTAGAATATTATAACATTTACAAGCACTCGGTATCTGCCTACACATACACACACACACATTAAAACTAACTTTCATAGTGAAAATACATGCAAACAGTTTAGAATTAAAGAAAAAAAAATAAGTTAATGCTGATAACTACTACCAAACAGCCATTAACTTTAATATTTCCCTAAACATCTGTGTTACTTCCCAAGGCATTTTATTAATGCACAACACATACACAAACACACACACACACACACTCATTCGCCCAAATCTTTCGTATAAAGGAACAAAGGAATATGAAAACAAAATAAAACAAAAAGAAAAAATAAAGAATCGTAACTGGCTTAGGGACGAGAGAAAAAAATTCTCTTAGTTCTTTGCAATAAAAGGATCTTAAGTCAGCCAAAGAAAAAAAATTAAGGAAATAATTTTCAAGGAATAATATTAACATTTCAAAGTATGTATCAATAAGTTTAGATATTCGACTTCTCAAGAAGTCACATTAGCAAATTACCAATACATATTTAAATAAAAAATATTTTAATTGCTTGGTGCGGCACATATTGGGTGAGTGAACTAATGTATGACAGAATTCTTATTTGGTTCATATTAAAATTTTTATAAGTAAGAGTCTCTAACTTTTACAAAATTAAAAGATAATACCTGATTTCATTATGCATTATTTCATGAAATTAGTTGCATGAAATTCTTTTTCATTTGTCGAATAGGAGACCTGGACGAACAAATCAGATAAAAAAATTTGTCAAAAATGCTTCCGAAATTCGTGCTACATAATTTTTTATATCTTACTTTTTTCTATAGTGCTGCAATTTAATTAGCAAATAGAAAAAAATAGAATATAAAAAAATTTAGTGCAAAATATTTTATAAAAAAATTATTAATTTACATTACATTAAATTTTTTGCATAACGAATCTTGAATTCGTATTAATAGTTTTAACGCTAGACAATGGCAGGACTGTTGTCATTAGGGTTAGTAAATTTAGGCTTTTATTGAAAAAAAAAGCTATCAGTAAATTGTAATACAATGAAACAATACAATTCACGTATTCCATTTCCACTGAAGGAAATTTTATAAATGTTAAGACATATCAAAAACCTTTTTAGAAAGAATTAAATCAATTTCCAGAGATTAAAAGAACCCTTCAATGGTTTTGGTATGTGGCCACTAGCCAGTTGCAGTAAGTTTTAATATTCAGCTGACGAATAATGGAGCCATAACTCTATGCTTTTACTTTAATTTTTTACTGAATTTTGCAAAAACATATTTATAACGTTTTGGATTTTGAATAACACTGAAACGTGACTACATAAGAAATAGCGTCCAATTCGTCTTCTATAAACTAGCTGTTAGTCTCAGCTGATACACTATTGTGAACAATCACAATGAGCAAAAATTCACAGTAGAGGCATTCTCCGTTAAATAAGCTTCTTAAAAACAAATGACAATTTGGTTGTTCGATCAGATCATTGCACTGCAATCAAAGATTGAAAATTGCTCATAATAATTTTACATATTTCGGAAATGTTAGTTGACGTCATCAAAAAAAATGTCAAGAGGCGGCCTATAAAGCACTGGCACAGTATATTAAGAATACCATAGCTGTTAAGTAATGGTTAGTAATCGTAATGATTACTAATTTGATTACTTTTTTTTTTAAAGGTGAAGTAATGATTAAATTACGATTATATTCAGTTTCGCACGATTACTAATTGATTATGATTACTAATAATGGGAAAGTAATCTGAATTACTTTAAATTACTAAAAATAATCAAAAAGAATCAAAAGTAATCAAAAGTAATAAAAAAAATCCGATTACTTCTAAGGATTACTTTTGATTCTTTTCGATTATTTTTAGTAATTTTAAGTAATTCAGATTACTTTTCGATTATTAGTAATCGTAATCAATTACTTATCAGCAATTCTTTTGAATGCAATTATATAATCATCACAATTCTTTTTAAAATGCAATCTAATTGATTACTAATCGTAATCGAAATTTAACAGCTCTGAAAAACACATTATTACTGCGGCAAACCAATAACCACCCGACGATGTGCAGTTTGACGTTTCTTTAGAGAGAGAGAAAAGAAAGGAACTAATTTTATTCAGAACATTTTCAGTTTAATTTTAATTTTTGTCCGGACAAAATTGAAATGTGCTGCCAGGTATTTTAATTTTTCAGCCAAAGTTGAACTGAGCTGTCACATCATTTACATCATATTCTAGTTTCTGAAAAGGTTTATCTTAAATTTTATAATTTAAGTTAATAACCTACAAATTCGAAAGCATTTTCCTTCGTTTCGAAATACAGAGTATACCCCCAAGTCGTAGTCTATACCTGCTCTCGATACGCAATTATCTCTTACCTGTAGCCAATCAAGGATTGAATCTCTCATATTATATTAAACCAGCAATAAAATCCCTCATACATGCTCGTATATCAATCTCCTGTTGTCTGTATCATTTCAACATAATTTCTGCGCCCTAAAATTAACTTTATGAACTGTTGAACATTTATTTGATTATTTTTACTACATACAATTTTCTCAACTATACGAACGAGTACGTTCTATTTATTATATTGTTAATGAAAAATATCATCTAGTTAAACATGTTACTGGCAAATCCACTCATCAACTTGAATGCAAGTGCTATGACAATAAAAACTTTTTTGGGGCGGGAGGACAGCAAGAAAATCAGTAAGGGAATTGTTGCAACTCTCACTATTTCTTACACATGCATAAATACATACATACATATGTAGTTGTGCAAAAAAAGGAAACTAAAGACAAAATATATCCTTAATATAACGAAAACAATAACGTCAAATGTACGTACCTACATATACATATACATGTGTGAGAGAAACTTCAAGGAGCAACACACACATGCATACAGACAGGCGAGAACCCAGGCAGCACCAGCTACATAAACAATATTAAATAAAGGTAATGCCAGCCATAGTTCACATTATTTACAAGCATAAAAAAAGAGAGGAAGAAAATAATTTTTATTAAATATACAATACTTTTTAACTCCCTGGGAGTTTGGGAGAGACAGCACAGTTGCTTATTAGACCGAACGGTCGACGAACAGTCAAGCAAAGAGTAAAAGCAAATCATTTATGTCAGTGTGAAGAATTTCTCTACAATTCAGAAGAAAAAAGAAAACGAAAAAGTTAGCAAAACGAAACTGGCAACAGTCTGCCATAAATACATATTGTAAGTGAATGGCATAAAACTTAAATTATATTCATATATATATATATATGTATATAAACATAAAGATTATGGCGACTATATGATGACATTGGTATGTTCAAGTCGATAGCGCTATAGCGATCCTGCGATAAAATTTGTAACAATTATTCCAAATAACAAATAGGAGTTGTAAAAAAAAGCTGCAAATCAAACTCTTAAGAAATTGTTTAAATCCTTTTGTTACTAAAGCGTTTTCCACACATTTGCAATACAATTGTGAAATTTTAGTATTGTGCAATAATATCGCTAAAACAAACTTTCTGCACTGTTCTTAAATGTTTTCCACACATTAAAAAATATATTTCTTTTTGTGTAATATGAATCACATAAATTTAATTTTATTCAATATATTGTGCCATTTACTATCTAATATAAACAGGGAATGTTTTTCGCATAATATCGATTATTGCACAATAATATTGCTTATGTATGGACACATTTGAAAAACAAATACATACTTCTATTATGGAAAAAGTAAATTTTTTTAAACCATAATATACGCTGATTCTCAGGCGACAAATTTTTAAGTCAATGACGCCGACGAAAATTCTTTCTGGCGGTCTCTGTTATTGAACGGTGCTGGCATCTTGCAAGACATAAAAAACCATCCTTAGAATAAAAAATAGTAAAGTTCATATCATTATTAGAATATAAGTCCAATTCAATATTATAAAAACTCTTCGGAAATTCGAAATAAACAATAGAAAATAAACCTAATTATAGATGACCACAACACCACCAGACAGACACAAGTCTGGTACCCAAAATGTCACACCAAATCTCTATTTCACATCATTACTGTTCCCACAGAAGCAGTAGGAACAAAAACTTAACCTTTAAATAAGAATTTACATCAAAAATAATAAACTTGCTTACAAAATTATCCTTAGTAGACTATAATGATAAAAATGTTATAATTTCTCAGCGCTCATTCTTTTTACTTTTCCTTGTCATTATAAAAGAAGTAGGCTAGACAAAATTATTCGTGGGTTGCAAAAAAATGTGCAAGAACTGGCAAAGAAGCCAGACGCACAGAAATGATGAAGTTATATACTTTTGTTTTAAGACTAGACTGCAGAGAACAATGCATTCACTTCACTTCAGTTTTTTTTTATTTTAATATTTTAAACGTCTAAACAGATAGAATAAGAAGAATGAGGCAAATGTGCAGAGAAATTTGTAGAAAGAAAAATAGAATTTAAATAAAGTAAAAGAAATTACAATTATTTCTTATTTGCATATGTATTTGCTTAACAGTGTATAAGAAAAGTGTTTACAGTGGGTCATAAAATTAAATGGACACACGAAAGAGAAATTATTTATATATAAAAAATTATTCTTTTTCTTAAATTAATTTAATATTTTTTTCCAATGAAAATTTAGCTTATGCACGTACTGGCAGCTACACACACTTTACTGCACTTACTCATATTGCAGTTTAATTTTATTTTATATTCATTATCCTTTTTTTAATTTATGGCAAAATAGAAATAGAAAAACTATTTTGTCTGCTGTTTGAAGGCAGCACAATATATATTTAATAACGCTCCATGTTCAAAATGATAGTAAACACATTTTTTTCAGCAGTTGTCTGCTGCCCATTTCATCCTTTTAATGCCGTCATCAGCAACAAAATTTTCTTTTTTGCGCTCTCATTGTCAGCCTTTTTTGTTTCACATAACATCAAAGAGTGTAAACTTGCTTAAAGCTGTAAGTGTTTTTTTTTCTTCTTTTTTGCATAATTTTCTTTAGTTATTTTTTTTGCATTTTTAAAAGCAAAATGAGAAATAAAACAATAAGAGAACAGGCCACAAAATAACAAAAATGTAAAGAAATAAATCCTGCATTTTCAAGTACGGCCATCATCATTACTTGTATGCTTATAAAATATTTATGATGCATTTAATGCAATTTATTTCTTTCTCTAATTTTCTTTCCTGCAATTCTGTCTGCTGTTCAGCAAAATTCTAGCAATCATATTATTTCTTTAACGGAAAAATGAAATAAAGACAATAAAATTATATTGAATTATTTATATGGAAATTAAATTAAATTAAAATTCCATTAGCAGCTTAATGGTAGGCAACAACTATTGAAGAGTATTATGTTTTTTCTCTCTCTCTCTCTCTCTGGCGCTCAATTTGATTTCAAGAATCCTGCACGTTCATGCACAAATTTGTTGGTTCGATTCACGCTTAGCAGAGTGTACACAACTCACGTCACTGTCACTATAATTTATGCTCACGAAGTAATCACGAAATTGGATTTTTGAAATTAAAGCAATTATTTGTGCATTATTGCAGGGAAAAAAGTGTGATATCTATTTGTATTTCACAGTTTTTGAATTGCTCTCCAGAAGCTTCAAATAACAATTTTAATATTTACATTCAAGCATGTGCAGGTGACTAATACACGTGACAGCTACAATTATAAGCTCCAGGAGTGTTATAATAAATACAACTAGAACAGTAGTGAAAATATGAGGCTTTCAGCCCAGAAGTGGTGTAATCCACAACTACTTAATTGAAAAATTTTTATATTTAAATATTTAATTTTTTCAGCTCCATCTTCTTTAGAATACAAAAAAAAATGTCTTATTTTAATTTTTTTTTTTGATAGTTTGTAATATGAAGAACGAAATTATTACCAAAACAGCAACCAAAAAGCAAATGTGGCTTACGCGTCATATATTATTTACATATAAAAACTAAATTGATGCATATTAAATTTAATTGTACTATGATGAATTATAATCAGGACCAATTTTTTAATCGGACTTAATTTCAGTATTTTAAATTTTTATTGAATGAAATATTTTTATTAATTAATGCGATTTTCTAAAGAAGAGCACACGACTTTTTAGCTGGGGGAGGGCATTTTCTCTGCAGTGCGTGGCTTGGTAATATTGAATTTAAGCCCGAGTAAGAAATTATTCCTAAAAAATAAATTTTCATAAGTCCTAGTTTACACTATGCAAGTCTTATTGCTAAGCTGATTAGTTTTTTAGGAGAGAGAGAGAGAGACGAGGGGAAAAGAAACGTTTCTCTTCCCATCGTCTCTCGTCTCCCCCACAAACTAATCAGCTTAGCAATAAGACTTGCATAGTGTAAATTAGGACTAACTATTTTACTTATGTTACAAGTGTAAATTGTGCGAAAAAGGTCCCTGTTCTGCAAATAAAAAACGTACCTTCAAATTTAAAAGCAACATCGAAATTTATTTTTATTAATTAGCCGATGGCCCTAGTAGCTAGTGCTTCTACCCCCTTATATTGTTATTGTATTTATCTATAATATCAATATTAATAAATAAATAATAAATAAATATTTTTTTTAATTAATGTGATTTAGAAGAGAACACAAATTAAACTAGACTTTTTAGCTGGAGGGAAATACTGGCTTTTTTTTGTGCAGTGTGTGGCTTGAAAATACTGAACTTTAGCCCGATTAAGAAATTATTCCTAAAATGAAAATTTTCTCAACTAGTTTACTTACATTACAACAAGTGTAAGTTTTTCGAGAAATACCCCAATACTGCAAATAAGAAACGTTGAGCAACTTCAGAAGACAACTTAAGCCGTGCAGTACACAAAAATTACAAACAACGTCGAAATTTATACTTCCTTTAAAAAGGATGAGTCCTTAATAATGTTTTGATGCAGCAACGCTATTTTTTTTAATTTTTTTGCGCCTTAAACTTGGTAAAACAAATTTTCAGATTCAATAATTAAACATTATTTGTAATTTTTGTAAGCCTCAAGTTAGGCATTACAAAATTTTTAAACTGCTCCCTAAAAGTTGATAATGATAAATGGTTTTTGCAATATGCAAAATTTTTTATATATGTACTTTTTCTTTCCGGTATTCTATTTTCATTTTTATACAAACACCACCCAACAATTTCCCAAACCGTTTTGTGTTTAATTAATCTTTGTCTTTCTTGTGTTCATTTTAATTAAGTTTTGTACATTTTAAGGTGTTAAATTAATAACAACAAGAAAAATAATGTAGACAAGATTCTAACAATTATCCATATAAATAATAAAAGAGCAAATCTGCTAAAACAAAAATGATAATCCTTTTTTTTTTTTTTTTTGTTGTTTATTTTGCAAATTCATTAATTAAGGTAAACTTTATCTAAACTAAAAGAGAATGCTACACATGTTAGTTTTTTCTTTTTTGTTGTAGTTTCATTTAGAGAAAATTTGCATTTTGTAAGGAACAAATACATATATGTAGGTATATTTAATAAAGAAAAAATAAATTTAATAAGAAAATATATATTTTTTAAACTGTTGTAACAATAAAGAGTTTGAAACTAACAGAAGACAGGCGAATACAAACTTACGCCGCAACTTACACAATCACACACCCAGCCCAGCCCATCCCATCCCAGTCCAACCATTCATTGACAACACTTCACATACAGACAATTTTGTTAATGAACAAATATCAACATGCTGCATACTTTTGGTAGGGAGCGACTAAAGCGTTTATGTGTACTAAAGTACTAATATGCATGTGTAATTTAATGTAGCTGCTACACTAGAGTTTATGTTAGAGCTGTGCTAGTGTGGTTGTTGCAACAAATGCTGCTTCTGTTTGTGTGTTTTTGCAAAAAGGATTCATCTATCTATAAGGGGCAAGTGGCAAGTGTGTGTGGTAAATTGGGTGGTAATAGTAAATGTACATAAGTTGCAAACTGTAACAACAACAGTTGTAGTAGACAACAAACTAATAATAAACAGCAATAATGTGCTTGTTTGTACGCAACAAAACACTCTACATTCATATTAAAACATACACAACTAAGCAAACTTACACATGCACACATACATACACATGATTGTGAACACACACACACACACACACACAAACACACGCTCATAAAACAATGTCTGTTATTAATTGTTATGGTAACTTTGTATTAGAGATCGACCGAAGGCGTTTTTTTTGGCCGAAGCCGAAGCCGAACTTCGGCTAAAATCCTAAACTTCGGCCAAAACCGAAGCCGAAGCCGAATGTTTTAAATTTTAAAAATGATACTTGTTTTATATGAATTAAGAAAAAAGTTTGCTTTTTTGAGATCACTGAAATAGCTGTAATATCTATTGGATACATAACAAGAAAAATAAAACTATTTTGCAATTTCTAGATTGCTTTTTCATTTGATCACTCACAAGAACGTCCAAGTAAAAGCAAATAGAAAGCAACAGGGTTGTATTTCAAAGCAACCCTTTCAAAACGTTAAACACAATAGAAACTGTCGGCGAGCAACGACCAAAAATAATGTTATTTTTCAAGCTTGGAATGAAAAATATTCGGCTTCGGCTAATCGGCCGATTTTTGCCGTAGGCCGAATGTTGGCCGATTACCAATTTTTGGCCGAAGGCCGAAGCCGAAGCCGATTAATCGGTCGAACTCTACTTTGTATACATAATTGTATATGCATACAAGCAAACATACTCTTAGGGATATCAACATAATAATAAAATAGGGAAATCCAGTTCGAAATTGCGCAAAAAAAAATCTCGAGAACAACAGAAAAGCAAATTTGAGATTATTGATGATATTTGAAAGGAAAAATCTTTAATCCTTAATAATAACTCAAAAAAACTTGTTTTACGGAAAACGAGTTTGAAGTTTTACTAAACAAACTTAATGGAAAAAAAATATTTTTCTCCCAAGGTATCGAGCCATAACCGCCAAAAAAAGCTTAAGCTACAAAATTTTCGACCAAAATCGATTATTTGCATTCGTAAATAATAGATTTTCGTCAAAAACTGCGAGTTGCATATTGAAAAAAAATTCTTGAAATTTTTTAAAAATGTGAAGAACGATATGACGATTAATTTTGAGTTATTCACCCGTATTGCGTATGTCGAGTCGAATATTTGTCTACGACAGTTTTGTCCTAGATTAAAGAACATTTGTACACGTTTCCTTTAATCTAGAACAAAATTCTCGTAGACGAAAATTCTACTCGACATACGCAATACAGGTGATTAACTCAGAAATCAGGTTTTTTTGGAGTTAAGACTCTATTGCAGCAAAGGCTCGACGTGCTCTGTACCTGGATTCATTGACCTTTACTATGATAATCGTATCGCTATAATACGAGTAAATAATAATAACGAAAATTTATCGACGTTTCTATTCACTAACATATTTTAACGATATTGGCTGTAGGTTCAAGCAAAAAAGTAAAATAATACGCTTAATAAATTCATTTAGTTTTTCTTTAGTTCTTTTTTGTGCCTTTCCCTTATTTTGATATTTTGTATGCAGGGATGCCACATAATATAAAATTAAAGGGCGAAGTTAACACAGATGTACACTATCGTAAAAAAGAAATTACCGAATCACATTATCGTTATCGCAAACGAATAAATATATCGATAAATATTACGATTTTCGGTTAGCAAAAAGTTACAAGTTATAATCGCATTTAAAATAATTATAACGAACATTTACCGAATTTGCTATTCAGTAACATTTTTAACGATATTCGCTGTAGGTTAATGTCAGCTGTGTTGTTATTTAAGCGACAACAATTTATGTGCTGTTAATTTTATCAACAGAAAATATCAGCTGAGTACTATCGTTAAAAAGAATTTAGATCAATCGTTATTGTAAGCGACAAAATGTATAGACAAAAATTACGATTGTCGGATCGTTAAAAGTTACAGAGTCCAGTAGTGAGATTCACTAACTTTTTTTTAACGATAATCGCATCGTTAAAACAATTATAGCAAAAATTTATCGAATTTGCTAGTCAGTAACATTTTTAGCGATATTCGCTGTAGGTTAATGTCAGCTGTGTTGTTATTTAAGCGACAATAATTTATGTGCTGTTAATTTTATCGACAAAAATCAACACAAAATATCAGCTGAGTACTACCGTTAAAAAGAATCGCACAATCGTTCTTGCAAGCTACAAAATGTGTAGACAAAAATTACGATCGTTGCATCCTTAAAAGTTACTGAATCGCACCACAGGTACTGCAGAGCGATTCACTAATTTTTTTTAACGATAATCGTATCATTAAAATAATTATAACGAACATTTATCGAATTTGCTATTCAGTAACATTTTTAACGATATTCGCTGTAGGTTAATGTAGGTTAAGCGACAATAATTTATGTGCTATTAATTTTATCGACAAAAATCAACAGAAAATATCAGCTGCGTATTATCGTTAAAAAGAATTTACAGAATTACACAATCGTTACTGTAAGCGACAAAATGTATAGACAAAAATTACGATTGCCGGATCGTTAAGTTACCGAATCGCACCAGTGGTGTCTTGTTAAAAAATAACTCTTACAATTTCGTCACAACACCCACTATTGACATGCTTTTTCCGAGATTTATTTATTCCAAAATTTTACAGAAAATATTAGTTTTAATCAATCTTTTTTAAATCCTTTTATCCTGGCCATATTTCTCTATCATACGTCAACTGTAACAGTGGCATATAGCAACTCTTCTTTTGTTACTTTTTGTACAAATATTTCATACACTCACTCAGCTTTAAATGCAATCAAGTCCTTTTTACTTTTATTTTTAGAACCAACTGTCTGAGAGTCTATGACTGTTTGGCTGACACTGTGTCTAACTATTTTTGTCATACATAAACATACAAACATATAAACGTATATACATACATATGTATGTATGTATGTATGTATATAAAGCAGCACATTTATCTATTCGTCCTTCTAATAAAATTTCATTACTTTTTTTTTTGTTATTTTGTGTATTTTTGGTAGAAATAGACAAACAATACTGTGTCACACTTGCACTTGAGAAGGATTGTTTCTGAAACCTGGTTGCAGCAGTGGTAAACGAGAGTAGTTTTTTTTTGTGTTGGCCAAGTGCCATTTTAGATAGATAGAAGCTTTTAGAAATTGAGAGGGAGAGAGTGAGCGTACGTATATTATAGAACATGCCACAGAGATATTGAATGCACATTCATTCATATTGTAAATTTTCATTTCCTCATTTCATTTCACTGTGTTCACATATATCGAAAACTCCCATTTTATGTTTGGTTACGAATATACACAGAAAAAATTATGACCGGGGTTTTTTGTTGTAGCAAACATGTTTTTGAAACTGATTTTAAGTTTTATTATTGTCCTTACTTGGTTTGACGAATAGATAGTAAATTATTTTAATAAAGAAAATGCTGATGAAGGTGTAGTGGCCTTCGAAAACAGCTAGTTGTTCCGTTCTACTACGTGTTTGTCAGAATATTTACAATTAACTTTGGTGTTATTTGTGCATTAATAATTATCACATGTAATTTGGCTTACAAAGCGATACGAACTTTAGCATGATCAAATCATAAATATAGAAAGAAAAAATGTTTCTTTCGTTCTATTCTTTTTTACGAATTTTGGTGTTTAGTTTCACGAATTCCGCGGCAGGACCTATTTCTGTAAAAATATTATTTGATTTATTTTTCAATTTAGTAATTGAATACAAAATAAAATTTTTTCTGTGTATGTTAATGACAGTGTTGCTTGCTATTACTGGCTGACAAGCATACATTTAGGTTAATCTAAGAAATGGTCAAGTAAGATGAGCGTATAAACCAGCTTTAGGACCCAACAAGAAGCAGTTGTCTGATTGGCTGGGCTTGGATAAGAACACTACAGTTACTTTTTATAAAGAAAAGTATCCCTCATACCTAAATAAGAGCGGCATTTTCAATAAAATTTAAATGTGAAAATATTGTTTGATTGTACTGAAAATACGTACCCTGCTGCTAACGCGACGCTTGCCGCTCTTATTTAGGGATGAGGGTATGATGTGAGAACCAGCGATGCCAATTTAGCAAGTTTCGCGCTAGATTTAGCGCGTTTTAACTACTCCAAACGCACTTTTTTTCGTCTTAGCGCGTTTGTATAAATTTACCAATTTTCTAATATTCAAAACTCTGATAAATTTTTTTTTTAATTTCGTTAATGATTCAGCTGTTGCAACTAAAAATTCCTTGCCTTTGATTAGTATTAAAAACGCATTTTAATACTGTAAATGGCAAAAATCTTTAAATTTCACAACTTCCAATATGTAGTCGTACTCGTGACCAAAAAAATGTATATAATTTATCAAGGATCTATTATAGCTGAAGTACAAAAATCATTTGAAACGCAAAAATTTTCGACATTTCATACGAGTATGTTGTTATTTGGTGATTCTGATTCTGTATTAAATTAAATTACTTTAGTTATTTAGGATATAATTTCGAAGAAGCAATATTGCAAAATCTGGAAAAGAGTTGCTAAAAAAAAGTATATTTACTAATACATTCATCGACTTTTATTAAAATTTAGTTTAGCGCGCAGAAAAATAGCGCGTTTTAGCTATAAATAGTTGACAATGATGTAACTCAGCGCGTTCTAGCGCGTTTTGAGAAGGAGAATAGCGCGTTTGGGTTGTAAATAGTTGGCATCACTGGTGAGAACACAGTAGACTTTTCTACAACAGACAGATGCTGTGATGATACAATAGACTTTTCTATAAGAAAAATCTCCTGTTAAGGCACTGTGGACTTTTCTCTAAGAAAAATGTGCTGTGATAACACAACAGACTTTTCTATAAGAAAAATCTCATATGATGAGACAGACGACTTTTCTATAAGAAAAATCTCATATGATGAGACAGACGACTTTTCTATAAGAAAAATCTCCTGTGATGACACGGTCAACTTTTCTATAAGAAAAATCTCTTTTTAAGACACTGTAGCCTCTTTTTTAAGAAAAGTGTGCTATGATACCACAGTAGACTTTTCTGTAAGGAAAATATCCTGTGATGACACGGTAGACTTTTCTATAAGAAAAGCGTGCTGTGATGACACATTCGACTTTTCTTTAAGAAAAATCTGCTGTTATGACAGGAACGACTTTTCTATAAGGAAAATCTCCTGCAATGACTCAGTCGACTTGTTTATAACAAAAGTGTGCGGTGATGATTCAGTAGACTTTCCTATAAGAAAATTGTTTGTGATGGCACAATCGACTTTTCTATTAGAAGTGTATTGTGCTACATTCCAATGCCACTGTAACACATTTTTGGATTAAATTTTTTTAACAGCGCGTTTACATTAGAGCAAAATCTAGTAGACTTCCCATGCAAAACAAAATCGACTTCGTCAGTAGATGTTCTTAAAATCTACTTATAATTTAGTGGAACTTAATTTGTACAACAAAGTCAACCTGTGTACTTAGAAAGGTGTGTGAATTGGCTACATTGCAGTTTTTTTGTTGTAGTTTTGGAAAATTTTCATTTGGGATAAAAAAATTCTGATAAATGTAAAAAAAAATTGGTGCAATCGGTATAGATTTTCATAAAGATTTTAATTGAAATCTGCTAGATTTTGTGCAGGTGTAGGTAGATGCCCTATAGTTTAGTATAACAAATTTCATTGCTTGAACTTAGTTTGGTTCTTGAAAATGGGTAGACTTTCGGATTATGATGAATTACATTGTGTACATACATATTTAAAATTCGCCCGAAAATTTTTCCTTAGTTTATATATTCGTTTTTATCTCAAGCGATACTTTTCCTAAATCTGCATAATTTTTAAACATTAACTAAAATTTTTTCTAAACTATCATAACGTAAGTATGTATATACGTTTTTGTGTATGTAAGTGTGTTGCTTTTAAGGCCAGTGTAAACGTCTATCTGCCTGACTATTTGTTTGTCTCTTCTATTTTCTTCCAACTAAGCAGCAACACATTTTTGTTGGTGTCATTTTTTGCACTCAATTGTGAACTTCATAATATTAATTTCTGTTTTTTCTGTTTGTCTTCCTCTTAAACCAAAGAAAAAATTTTCCAATTTCAGTTTATGCTGCTGCAATTTAGTTTTCCCTTTTGGTTGTGCCATAATGTTTGTCAATGTAGCTCTATCTCTATCTCTTTCGCTCGCTCGTGTGCTGCAACATTACTGCTGCTGCTACTCGTACAATATAATAATGAAAATGTCTGCGGTTGTATGCCATATATAAAAAACATTATAATAATTGTTGTAAATGAGTTACATTCATTTAATGTTGGCTGCAATTTAAGAATTCGAAAGTTATGTTCCTTGCTTTTTTTTATTATTAAGACCCTACAGTGCTGTTTAATATTAGCGAAAAACTAACTCACGATACGAGACGAGTAAAGGCTCAGTTACCCGACTGTAATGTTAAAGTAACTGCAACAGTAGAAAACAGATGATCGATATTGTTATGTGAAAAGTAATGCAAATGGTTATAGAGATGTAATGTAACGTAACCTACTTTTCATATAAAAATATCGAACAGCTGTTTCCTACGTTGCAGTTACTTTACATTACAGTCGGGTAACTGAGCCTTAATTCTACCATTACGATTTCCTAGTTCAGCACGAGTTTTCATTTCCAGTTTTACAACCCAGCTGGAAAAGTAAGCATAAATAATGGGAGAAATAATATTTTCCAAAGCAAGACAATGCATTCCCTTAGAAACGAGAAGGTAATTTGATCAAACACAATAATTACACATTGATTACCACGTGCATTACCACATCTGCAGAAGAAGAATGTATAGTTTTTGCTTGTGACGAGTGTTATGAATTATAGAATTCATTATTATTAAAATAATTCATTACATACATGCATTACCTTCTTCTGTACCAAGGCGAATTCAGTATCAGGTGACCTTATCAGCCCAGCTGATTATCAGCTGTTGCTACCAAATTGAGCATTTCGAACCAAAACGTCAAAATTTGCTTAGAAATCTTCTAACGGATTGGTTTTGTAGCATAGCAAACTACGTGTTGTTTTTTGTGTTGTAAAATTGTTGTAGCGATAAGGTCACCTGATACTGAATTCGCCTTGTTCTGTACTATTCGTTACCTTTTTCCCCCTGAGAACTGTTGGGTACTCTACTCTCTCTTTCTATTTTTCTCTAAACTGTTAGTAGTGTCTCTCTAACACAAGGATTTTTTTTATTAACTGTAATTACGGTGCATAAACTGTTTATGACTGTTACACAGTATGTAGATGTGCGTGTGTGTGTGTGTGTGTGTGTGAGTATTTCTGTCTACCGGAGAAAATTTATGTTCTAAGCAATTAGTTCTAATCATATTTCTCTAAAGCAGCGCCAAGACCATACAAATTTATTTTGTTTGTTAATGAAAAAATTATTTGTTTTCCACTTCGAGGGCTGCCAATGAAATTTAAAGCAATTGTTTTTAAGGCCAGACACTTTTCAGACATAATGATAATTGGCGAAATTAACGTTAATCATTGCAGCAAGTTTAAGCGAAGTCGTTGAAAATAACATGAACTTTTTATAAATATGTCAAAAAGATTTCAAAATTTCTTTAAATCTCACAAAATAATCGAAAATTCCTGCAGCTAAAAATAAAAGCAAATAAAAAAGAAGATAGGTGCCTTAGGACACCCGGTTATAGCTTTGCTACTTAGTTATATAAATCAAATTTCGTGTGTGAAATAACAATGCAATAAAATTATTTTATATGATGATGTCAAATTCTCTGCAAATATTTCAAAATGTTTCCATTTATTTCCCATTATTTTCTTTTCTAGCGGCGTGCGATTAAATTAATGTATTGTTTGTGGCTGGTGACAGGTGTTAGGCGGTTTACAATCCATCGGCTCTGTTCTCTGGTTTGTGCTCATGTGCAAAAATAAATTGAACAATCGTTCTCATTCGGGGTTGTTCTGTAAACCGATCGATTTGATACCGCACGATTTTAGAAAAATAACTCCGACAATAGGAATATTTTTTTTAGATTTTGTTTTCAATCTTTTTATTATATAGATTCCCAAATATCATATATGAAAGAAAATTCTCGGTGTGATTTTAAGCTCGTCTCCAGGACCATTATTAATTTTTTGAAAACGAGAAATTTACTCGGATTCGGTTTACAGAGTAGGGCCGATTGTATTTCTTTCACTTTCACTTATAAGAACGAAACAAAACAAAATCAAACAATTTGTTTCGTTTATTTTTGTACTATGCTTTTTTAAATCAAAACAAAAATAAATTTATAACTATAATAGTATCGATTATTTTTGTTACGAAAATCACATCGTAACTCCTGTATCGCCCAATAAATAGCAAAGCTATAAAAATCCTATAAATCTTGCCAGACAATATTCACATGAAAATTTTCCCTCTATTAAGCAAAATAACGTTTTATTGTAAGTTCTTAGTTTTATCTAAGGCTTGTCAAAATGAAAACCAATTTAAAAAAGTTTATTTGTTGTTGTTTAAGCATAAAGGAAATGCATCTAGACGTGGTTAACCAGCAAAAAACTTTTGTTTTTAATAACTTTTAAATATTTATGTTGATATGTGATTTTTCCTATGCATGTATGTATGTATATATTTTTTAATAACATAAAATTAGCCACTAACGAGTTGGAAAAAACATGTTTGTGCGCGCAAACAACGCTGCTACTGCAATTAGCCATAATTGACATTTATTTTTAGATAATTTTTGGTCAATAACTAATTTCGTAAAAAAAAATATGTATTGCCAAAAAAAAACAACATTTCTGCTTATAAAATCAAAATATTTAGTCCGCATGTTCACACATTTATACACGAAATTTCAATTTAATCGCAGTAAGAGGTTAAAAGCCATAAACTGATATAAACCACATTTAAGCTTATTTGGCCATAATAAATAAATTGCCACAAAATGTACATATACATATTTATATGGATGTATGTTTGCTAATTTTTGCGCGCATATGCAACAACAACACCAACACATCACCACATAAAATATGTATAAATTATGAAATTTTTATTATCAATGTAAATGTTTAGTGCAACGAAACATATTGGCTTTATGGCAAAATGGTTAATTATTTTAAAATTTACAACATTCGGTAAAATTCCAAGATTATAAATATTTAAAGCCTTAATCAGAAAAAAATTATAATTTAAGTTTGCAAAAGGTTTAACACACAAATTTTCATAAAAAATTTCTATTGCGAACAAGAAATTTTTTTTGCGGAATAAGGCAAATATAATAATCAGTATAATCAGTAGAATTTTCTTAGAAACGAACGGATTGTCGGAAAAAACTTCTCGTATTCTTTTTCAGTCTTGAGCAAACAACTAATTACGCTGGCGTTGACATGTAATTGCAAATGTTACATACAACAATAAAAATAATAAAATTCTTGTGATTGATTCTGGTAAATATATATGTATGTGCCCTCAATTATTAAAGTGATGTAAATCAAAATGAATTTTTGCTTCGAAAAAAAAAATTAAATAAATCTTAGAAAAACTAGTAGAACTCTTAATTAAAATGTTGCATAATATAAAAATATTTTTTGATTTGTTCAAATGTTATCTACTAAATATCTCGACCAAAGAAATATAGGACTTAGACCACTTTCATAATTAAGGGCACATACATATGTATATGTGTATCGGTTCCCCACTTCCAAGGCGAATTCAGTATCAGGTGACCTTATCGCTACAACAATTTTACAACACAAAAAACAACACGTAGTTTGCTATGCTACAAAACCAATCTGTCAGAAGATTTCTAAGCAAATTTTGACGTTTTGGTTCAAAATGCTCAATTTGGTAGCAACAGCTGATAATCAGCTGGGCTGATAAGGTCACCTGATACTGAATACGCCTTGCCCACTTCCTATTGCTTATTATTTTGCTGAATATGCCTAGAAACCATTTTCCATGCATTTTCTAAACTCAAATTAATTTTTTTTTTCTAAAAGTAAACTTTTTTGCCCTTAAATTAGAATACATATTTGCATTTCCTTAACTCAAATTATTTTTTTTAAATAAAATTTCCATCTTATTTCAAATTAATTTTTTTTTAGGAAAAAACTTTTTTCTAGTTGACTCAAAAAATTGGCATTTTCTAAACTCATATTGATTTTTTTTCTAAAACAACTTTTTGCCCTTAAATTAAAACATTTGCATATCCTTAACTCAAACTATTTTTTTTAAATAAAACTTCCATCCTACCTCAAATTGATTTTTTTTTTCAAAAAAAAACTTTTTTTGCCTTTACATTAAAAAATTTGCATTTTCTTAACTCAAACTATTCTTTTTTTTCCTTAAAATAAAAATTCCACCTTAGCTCAAATTGAAAAGAAACAAGTTTTTTCTTTAGCTCAAAAAATTTGAATTTTCCTAACTTATGGAATGGCGTGGCCGACGTCAGATCAAGACGACAGCAAATATTCTCACTTGCCTGCTCTTTATCGACAACAATGGCCTATTACTAATCTCTCAAGGCTTTGTAAATTAATGTATCATGTTAATAGTAGTCAATTGTTGTCGACAAAGAGTAGAAAAATCTCAATTTTTACTGTCGTCTTGATGTGACGTCGACCACGCCATTCACAATAAGGGGGATTAAGTTTTTTTTCTAAAAAATTTGTTTTTCTAAATAAAAAATCTTGTTGTCCTTAACTCAAAAAATTTGCATTTTCTTAACTGAAAAAAAAAATTTTTTTAATTCTTTTTCTAAAAAAAAATTTAGAAAATTCTTAAATACTTTAATTTTTTTCTAAAATAAACAAATTGAATTTGCCATTTTCCCGAAAATTGTTGCACTTTTTCTATAGAACAAAATTTGGCCTTAATTCAACAGTTTTCTTTTTAAGGAAATTTAAATTTTTTTCTATAGTAAAAATCACATTAATTAAATAAAAATATTTCATTCAATAAGAATTGAAATTACTGAAATTATTTCTGATTAAAATTCACTACAGTTCAATTAAATGTAAAAATGTCTTATAGTAAAAAAATAAATATTGCAATTATTCAAAAGTTGCCCTTTTTTAAAAAGTTTCTGTTTTTTTTTCATAAAAAAAACATACACTTTTAGGACAGAACTCTGTCCTTTTTACTTTTTTCTTTAATACGATTATTATTACATATTATTTAAAGAAATTTTTGTTAATATTCTGAGTACATATGTATATACATATTTCTTATTTACAACAACAACGTCATAACGCAAAAAAACTAGTTTTTTAAAAATCGGTTTAAATTTTTCTATTTACAAAATTTATAAAATTTTATTTTTGTATGAAAATTTTTTTACAATATTTTGCATTTTCAGCTAAAAAAATTACATTTATTCAGTTATTGAGATAAATGAGCTCAATGTTTTTTTTTATTTCAGCAAACCCCACTCAATATGCAAATGAATAAAATTTTATAAAAAAAAAATTTTTTAGAGAGAAAAAACCAAGTTTTTTGTAAATTATTTAAATATAATAAAGTCCCAATATTTTTATAAACATTTTTGTCTTCTTCCATGTATTTTAAATAGTTTTTCTTCTACTTAAATACAGACAATATTTTTCAAAATCAAATGACTATGACCAGCAACTATCCATTACAAATGTAAATGGATTTTTAGTAAAAATGTTCATCAATGGTTGGAGAGCAAGAACGAACACAACTGGTTGTCTTGGCAATAGATATATTTCGAAAATCTGGCTAAATATGTATTGAAACAAATGTGTGTACATAGTTTGTTTTTTATTCGTTGTTCCATCCTTTTTGTTTTATTTTTGTTGTATTTTGCTCGTCCTTAACTATTGACCACATCTGTATTTCTGTAATTTAATGCTCAAACTAACAGTTTTTTAACACAAGAAAATACTCGTATCATATAAAATTCATTTGATAATCCCTGGGATAAAACGTGTCTGTGTATTTGTAATAAATTCTTGCTTTTTATTTTCCATACAATTTTTTTGCAGATTTAAAGCAGCAACGTAAAGTAAGAAATTGGGATTAGTTGGTCTTTTAACTAGATTTTCGCATAAATTTAGGAACATTTTTTAAGTTGTTGCATTGAAGATTTGACAATAGGGATTAACAGTTTTAACTTTTGGAAGCAAAAAAATTTCCGGTTATTTTTAATGGTTTGAAACAAATAAATGCAGTTTGAAGCACTTCGAAGCTAAATAATATTAAGAGACAACCTTTGGAATATCTAAAGCAAGCCACAGACCTTACGACTGTTGGTACAACATGAGCAAGTTGTGTATAAGATTGTAAAGTGTGTGGGGTCGTCGTATGAAGTTGTGTATCGGTTGTACGAAAGATTAAAAAGATTTGATTTTTTGGCAAGTTGTATAGACAGGTTGTAAAATTTAGGAGTTTGTTGTACAACTTCATTTCATTTTGTTCTTAGTTTCGTTGTGTTCATATGAAAAACGTCGCGCTCGAATTCAAATTTGCGTATAAAATGGAGATATGAGTGATTTTATATAATTGTATAAAAGTTTGCGCGAAAGAATTGCTTTTGTATATGCATCGGAACTTTTGACAAAAGGTCATTGAATACTTCGTCTGCCACCCACGTGTAATTTTTATAGTCCATTGGCTCACTTTCTTTTAATGTTTCCAAAAGTTTGTTATTAGAATCCTTTTTTTATATAAATCAGTCCTTTAACCAAATTCTTTTTTCTGTCCTTTTTTACGTTCTTCCTATTTTCTCACCAAAAAACCATCCATTACAATACGCGACATAGTACCCGATGTCATGTTTACTCTAATAAAAAATTAAGAAATGAAGTTGTGCTCTAATGTTGTACACGTTGTTGTATAGTTTGTGGACAAAACACACAACTTGTTAATCCAACGTGTTGTACCAACGGTCGCAAGGTGCATGGCTTGCATAAGACATTTTATATTTTAAATAAAAAAAGTCAATAAGACCAACTACACCAACTAATTTGCAAACAACAAGGAAATCTTTCATGATCCGCTGCCATATTCTTGATGGCATTTCGCTTTTATACCGCCAACAGACCAGCACGTATTATTATAGTTATTACCCTACTTCATCTTTTTCCCATTAGCCTTAAACGACTGTAAGCATCAGCGTTAAATGATTGTGACTCGTTGTAATTTCAGAGTTACTTTTTCTATCCAAAGAGAACTTTAATTTTTGTTCTATTAAAATATTTATTTTTTTTTTTCATAATATTTTCATTCACATGTGTTCGTTCGTTCGTTGATTATGCCGTGATTTCCCTTTACGTTTATTCTCTTAATAATCTTAAAGCATGTAATAAACCTTGCATAATTTATGAACCGAACAATCAGCAACATTGGTTTTTACGAGCTACCAAAACTCATGTTCATAATCACCTTATGAAAAAAAAAACACAGAAAGGAAATTAATAGTTATGGGGCCAGAAAGGGAAGCAAAAATAACAAAAGCCAAAAGTCCAATAGGAAATGAAGTAAATGAAAGCGCTAGAAATCTGGGACATATGCACATACATATATTTATATTTAGGAGTAATGGAACAAGTTGGGTGCCACACGAAGAGATTTAGCAATCAAATTGTACAAGGCACAAAAGATATTTTTTATTTTCCCATAGCACTGTATAGAAAAAAGGTCCCAAAGAGCAATTATGGTAGAGGACATTAAAAACTAAGGAATATCGGCGTTTTGAAAGTTTAAAGGTTTTGCTCTCAAATTTTGCTCATTATTATGGTGAATCGGCTTAGAAAATCATGGAACTCTTATATTTTTAGTATAGCACCTTTTCAGTACATTTAAGCAAAATCATATAACAAACAGTTTAGCGAGCAATTTAAAAAAAATCCATTTAGGGAAGAACATTCGGAGGTTTGATATGTACTACAAAAATGTTCCTCGTGGGATTTTTACATACAACTTCCCAACACAGGACACACTTTATACCCAAGAGTGATAAAGTTCAAAATTAAGCCTTAAACGAAAGTTAAAATTTTGACAAATCAGGCAAACAACTCGATTAGAAAATTTTTATGAAAATCACTCGAAAAGCTTAGTGATTTTTCATATAAATTTTCCACTCAAGTCGACTGTACGTGTTGTGGAAACAAGAGGGTTAACTTTGGTGCTGAACACCCTGTTTCTAGTCACTCATTTGTTTGAGTGATTTTCATGCAAATTTTTTAGACGAGTCGCCTGCCTGATTTGTGGAAACGAAATGAAGTAAAATTTTTAGCTTCGCTGTATTCAAGAACTCATAGTAAAATTGTATGGGAAATGTTTTTGTGGAACATTTCAACCCGTTATATCCCCTATTATAGGTACTTTTGTGTCCCCTTCGTCGAAAGGTAGGAAAAGGACCCATCCTCCAACTTAAATGCCAGCGTTAATCATTACGAAATTGACCCTTAAGCTCACCTCAAGTTTTAGATAGTTTCAGGTGTTTAAGTTATATTTCGAATTTTAATTATATTATTTAAGATTCATGGTACAGATTTATTTTGGCAAATATTTTGGTAGCACCCATTAAGGGAACTTATTTTTCCCTTAAAGGGAAAAGGTAAAATTTTCCCATACGGAGAATAGTTAGAGGGCTCGGAGAAGAGCTAGAGGATTACAATGTTCCGCGAAAATATTTCCCATTAACAGGGCATTTACAACTGCACAAAATCTAACAGATTTCATTTAAAATTTTTATGAAAATCTATCTATCTATCTATAACAATTCTTTTTTTACATTTATTACGATTTCTTAACCCAAATTAAACCCATTAATTGAAAATGTTCCTAAACCACAACCAAACAATTGCAGTGTAGCTAATTCACACACCTTTTTAAGTACAGAGGTTTAATTTTTAGTACAAATTTGAAAAAAATCCCCAGCTGCAACACTAAGTTCTTCTAGATTTAAAGTAGATTTTGACAAAATTTAGTGACGAAGTACATTTTGCTCAAATGTATGAATGAATGAATTGAGTCAAACGGGAAGCACAGGACACTGCTACCAAAGTGGATCTATTGTACCCCTGCCAGGTGCTAGAACACTTCATCTAGACATACCCTCCTGATGAATCTCAGTGGGCCTAGAGTTGGCAGTTCCCAATCCTCCAATAGATGCTTGCGCAATTGGCTATATCTTCTGTGGCATAACGCTTCACAGTCCTTCAGAATATGCTCTGGAGTTTCATCTTCGTAATCACAGAATCTGCACAGGCTGTTACTCTCAATGTCAAGTATGTTGAGGTGTTTTCTCATTTCATTTAAAATTTTTATGAAAATCTATCTATCTATCTATAACAATTCTTTTTTTACATTTATTACGATTTCTTAACCCAAATTAAACCCATTAATTGAAAATGTTCCTAAACCACAACCAAACAATTGCAGTGTAGCTAATTCACACACCTTTTTAAGTACAGAGGTTTAATTTTTAGTACAAATTTGAAAAAAATCCCCAGCTGCAACACTAAGTTCTTCTAGATTTAAAGTAGATTTTGACAAAATTTAGTGACGAAGTACATTTTGCTCAAATGTATGAATGAATGAATTGAGTCAAACGGGAAGCACAGGACACTGCTACCAAAGTGGATCTATTGTACCCCTGCCAGGTGCTAGAACACCTCATCTAGACATACCCTCCTGATGAATCTCAGTGGGCCTAGAGTTGGCAGTTCCCAATCCTCCAATAGATGCTTGCCCAATTGGCTATATCTTCTGTGGCATAACGCTTCACAGTCCTTCAGAATATGCTCTGGAGTTTCATCTTCGTAATCACAGAATCTGCACAGGCTGTTACTCTCAATGTCAAGTATGTTGAGGTGTTTTCTCAAGCTACAATGGCCTGTGAGGAAGACTGTGAGCATTTTTCAATTGTTTTTACTCAGGGACTGTAACTCCCTCTTATAAGAGGTTCATGGTGATCACTAATTAGGGAACATTGTCCCTGTGCGTCAACTCGTTCCCCCAAAAGAAATTTGCTTTCAGCTTAAGGAAATGTTCGTCTAGTGGTGTAAATTCAAAAGTTTTTCGAAAAAAATTGCAAACATCGACTTATTGAAATAAAAATTTGGCGATAAATTGTTTGCTAGAAAATTACCTGTCGATTGGTCCAATCGAAGAATTCCTGTGGGGCGACGTTGTCACTGGCTGATAAAACAGCCACAATAGACGCCTGCCTTGGAGGTGCAACATTGTTCGTGTTATTCGTGACATACGGCAGGTCAAAAATTTTCGAAAAAGAGACCCCAAAATAAAATTTAACTTTCAGAATTCGATTCGTCAAAAACAGATGCCGTGTATTTATTGATCTTTATTTAATTATTTGAGTAATTGATTTTACAATTTAAAATATGTATTTCGAGACTAAAAGAAAGAAACTCTTTAGCCAATATCCCACAATGTACCAGTAGTATGTTTGTGCTGGTTCGGGGCCAGTACATAAGTCTGCTCATGCCTGGATGGGAATGTCATACATTTAAATTATGTTTCTTGCTTCATATTTTTTATGAGCATTTATTTATAATATGAGTTTTCCAGCCCTGGATGGTAATGTACCTGTTAACTGATAAAAATACTTGGTCTGTATCTGATCTATATCTGATCTGTATCTGGTTTATATCTGATTTGTATCAGATTATTACTGTGTATGTAATTTCAATAGCATTTCAAAATATTTGAGTTTCTTATCTTGTTTGTCTTTATTTTCCATTTGCCCTTAAAGATGTTCATAACTTATTTAAGAAATATGTAAGTTCCTGATTGAGATGGCACAATAAAAATATGCTTGTTAACCATGGCGTGTTTAGTACATTTAAATTGTTTTCAACCATCTAAATATTCATGAATATTTGCTAGTTTCTGTTCGTTTATTCTGTTGTGTGCGCACAGCCACAATATTATTAAACCCAAAGCATGAACTCAAAAAGAGAAATAAATATATTTTTTAACTGCCAAAACAAATGGTACATTAGCAAAAAAAAAAAAAAAATAAACAAAAAGCAAAAGAAAAACTAAAAAGGAAAATACTTCAAGCAATACAGCAGCAATACTACAAAGAAAGAAAGAAAGAAAGAAAATCTAACAATATGGGTTCGTCAATGAAATTTGCACAAGAGCGGGAAAAATTAAAATGCTTACTCAATGTTGTTCCATCTTCTTTTATAAATTTCAAATTCTTATGGAACACCCCTGAAATATATTTAAATATAGTTAAAAGAAAAGGTGAATGTACACTTAGCATGTACTTTCTTTTTATTTTATTTCCAAGCAGAAAAAAAAACTCAAACACTTATGCTTAAACATTTGCCATCATTTACTACTGTTTACTGCAAACAGGTCCTTTTGGTGTAAAGAAAATGAATGCTAAACTAATAAACGTTAACAACAACAAAAAACTGCAAGAGCCGCGCTAAAATCCACTTAACTGCTTCATTACATTTATGGATATTGTTGTCTGGTGTTAAAGGAAAAAAAAATGCCTCATAGCCAGGAAATACACATACATGGACTCTATTTCCGGTGAAAGAAAAATGCCACTACATTGAACACAACTCCCAGCCCATCCAGCAATACTACATGACTGCAGTTGTGTGTATGTATGTGTGTGTATGTGTGTCTCTCTTTTTGTCGATGTATAAATGTTTGTATGCATTTGAAGAAAACAAAGCCAATAAATGGTAATTTGTTAGACCATTTACAAAAGAATTTACTTTCACGGTATTTTAGCGCTGCAAACACAAGCCAATTTTCTATGAATTTTTTATAAATTAAATTAAACGTTTATGTATAGAAGAGCGCAAGTAGTTGATTGCATAAAATATGAAAGAAGGCTCTTTTGAATGTTGGACCTCCTGTGTGTAATCAGTATGAGCAGCTCCTCCATGCACATAACAGCAAGATCAAAGCATATGCAAGTTTTGTTGCTGGTTTGTATAAGCGAAGAAGCAGCTCAAAGGCTGTTTGTGGGCATAAACTATTAATGAAGTATTAGAATGAAAAAAAATAAAATAAAAATAAAGAAAGAGCAAAAAAGAATTTTTTGTTTGCTCTCTCAAAGGTTGCATAAAACAACAAACAAACTCTGTTCAAACATTTAAATAAAGCTAAATAAAACCTTTATAGGCAAAGCTTTTTAAGTTGTAAACTAGTTTACTTTGAAAACTATAAAAAGTTTAGGTAATTTTTAGCACGAATTAACAATGAGGGTTAAAGTAAAGTTTAAACATATAAAAGAACATATTTATGTTACTGTTTATAATTTCAGTGAAATTAAGCCACCACCCACTTGCACCCTAAATTAGTTCATATCAAAATTAATACTCGTATAAGCACTTGAAGTTTCAAGCGTTTTGTGTAACTTTATAAAAGAAGAGCTTTAAAAGCATTTATTCAAGTACTGACAAATACTATAAAATGATTGAAGTTTTGAAGAGTTTATATATTTTTAATGTAAAAAGCTCGTAGTAAAAGCCCCTATCGTGGTATAAAATATCGCCTTTCACCTGTTCGTAAATGCAACACTGTACATCATATTATGTTGAGCATGTGGCAAGTGAAAATAGGGACAACAACTGAAGCACGAGCGATGGATTTGCAAACAGATTTTATGCGGGCCCTACACGTTGCAACTGGTCGTACAATTGAGTTGTGAATTGTTTTGATTAATCGTATTCAATTTGCTGAAAGCTATTTTGTAATGAAAGCTCAATTTTACCATCTCTAAATTTACAACAGTCTTGCCATTGTCGTTTGTTCTATACTAAATATGCACATGTTAAGGTACGGTCACACTTGACAAACATTTGTCCAAAAAAGCGTAACCAGCAAATACTAATGAGAAATCGTTTGCTTCAATCACGTGTTTATTAAGTTAATTAGTTTCGTATTTAACAAATAGGTAAAGTTTTTTTTTTTTTTTTTTTCTTTCTAGGACCAGCACTCAGGGGATAACCCCTACTCATGCAATGCATTGTGCTAGAACAAGGAAAATAGGTTATAGGGAAGGAGGATAGAGGGAGTAGTGTTTGTGGACATTTGATTTAAACTTTCCCACGCTGGTAGTGACAGGAAAGACCTCCGCAGGTAGTTGGTTCCACATACGTACAGTTCGGCTAAAAAAGGAATTCTCTTTGTAATGCGTAGTGCGATTCATTGGCCAATCGACCACAAAGGGATGTGCCCTGAATGAGGCACGGGTTGTACGTATAAATGTGCGGGTTTCAGGAACAAGTTCCCTAATTTCATTAGAACACATTCCGTTGTAGTAACGATAGAACAATGAAATGCACCCCACATTGCGTCGATGCTCCAATGAATCAATAGAATTGGATATCCTACTGTCACCGATGAGCTTCTTCGCCCTCTCCTGTACGCGGTCGAGCAGCCCCAAAATAGACTTTGAAGCGCCGGCCCATACATGAGAGTTGTATTCCATTTTCGGTCGGATATAAGTGGCATAAATAGTAAGGAGATCAGATGGGGTGAAATATCGTTTGCACCGTTTCAAAAAGCCGAGGCACTTGAATGCTTCTTTTGCAATTTGAAAAATGTGGTCAGTCCATCGAACATCACACTGTATTTTCATGCCAAGAACATCAAGAGCGTCTGATTCCTTAATACTTATACCTCCCATAGTTACAGAGGCAGCAGCGCTTTCGGTCATGCGTCTATGTGTAACCATGCAACACTGGGTCTTACGGGCGTTAAAGTCGACCCTGTTCGCATGACCCCATTCAGAAATTTTTACTAAATCATGGTTTAAAGTCTCATTCATTATTTGTCGCATAGCCTCAACCTGCGGCAGGCTAGGTCTATTGCTGAATGAGAAAGAATGGCAAATGCTACTGTCATCCGCGAAAGAATAGATAGGGTTGAAAGTTTTACAGAGAAGGTCATTTAGAAAGATAAGAAATAGAGTCGGTGAAAGGACGGAACCTTGCGGTACCCCTGAATTTAACTTGAACTCATTTGATGAGATCCCATCTATAACAACTTTTATAGTGCGATCCCTGAGGAAACTCGATAAGAATCGAGCGAAGTTATCACCGACACCAAAGGCAATACATTTTGACAAAAGTGCACCATGCCACACTTTATCAAACGCCTTGGAGATATCTAAAGCCACCACCTTACTTTCGCCAAAATGGTGGATTGAATTACACCATTTCTCCGAGAGGAGGGCAAGTAGGTCTCCCGTAGATCGGCCTCTTCGAAATCCATACTGCCGGTCGTTGAGTAAGCTGTTGGACTCCAGATACCTTACAAGATGGAAATTCACCATACTTTCCATTACTTTGGAAAGTGCAGAACATATTGCGATTGGGCGATAATTTTCAGGGTTAGTAGCTTCTCCTTTTTTAGGGATTGGCGTAACATTAGCAATCTTCCAACACACTGGAAACTCACCAACATGGTACAACGTGCTGAAAAGGTTAGCTAATGGACGTGCTAGCGTCGAAGAGCACTGCTTCAAGACCAGTGCTGGAATGCCATCCGGCCCGGGAGACTTATTTATGTTGAGTTCCGACAAAACCCTTTTTACTGCCCGAGCTCGAAAGAATATCTTAGGCATAGTAGTGGATACTCTCTCTAGCATAGGAAGAGGCTGATTGCTTTCCGGCAAGTAGGAATTACTTGCGAATATTTCAGCTAGTAGGTTAGCTTTATCAGCCGGGTCAGTGAATATTAGGTCATCCTTTAAAAGAGTCGGAATTGAGGAACTAGCATTATTCTTTACTCTTTTAACGAATGACCAGAAGCTTTTACTACCCCGAGGGGCAGCAAGAACTTTAGCACGGAGACGATTCTCGTAAAGAGCTTTTTCACGCCTCAGTACTTTGGCACACGAAGATCTCGCCCTTTTGCGTAGCAAGTCAGTATCGGCATTTTGATTACTTCGCCAAATACTGAATGCTTCCTCTCTAGATCTGACTGCATTTTTGCATGTCTGATTAAACCAGAGTTTCTCTTTGGGCTTAATCGGAATTTGTTTTGATGGTATGAAAGCTTTCATGCCCATCAAAATTATACTTTCGACCATTTTGGCCATGGCATTGACATCATTGTCTAGGAAACATAGCTTCCAATTAAAATGCCGAAAAAATTCATTGAGCTGAGCCCAACGGGCCTTTTCGTAGCTGTATTTTAGTCGTTTCGTAGCTGCAGATGAAACGCTATGAAGTGCTGAAAACGAAAAGGAGGCCGAAATGGTACAGTGATCTGAATTACCGAGAGGTGCATTAACATTTACTTCATACTTATCAGGGTGTGAAGTGAGAAAGAGGTCGAGTGTATTTTGTTGGTGCCCTTCAACACATGGAATGTGTGTTGGTTCATTCACTAGTTGCACTAGATGGTTATGTGCTGCGAACAACTCAACATAAATAATACAATATTATTGGAAATTATTGAACTTAATAAACACGCGTCTGAATCAAAAGATTTCTCATTAGTATTTGCTGGTTACGCTTTTTTGGGCAAATGTTTGTCAAGTGTGACCGTACCCTTAGTTAATTTGCTTCTAACTACTTAAGACAAACTTTTTTGGTTTGATACTATTAAGTATATTTTATTAATTTTTGCCACATGACTATTAATTTGAGTTAATTGTTCGAACTTCATTTATCTCAGTGAGGCACTGGCCCACTTTTTATATAAAAAAAAATTTTGCTTTTATAATAATAAAAAGTGCGAGCAAAGTTTAATAATAACACTTATACAACAAATGAAGACTTTTGGAAAAACACACGGACTGGACAGTTTATGTTCGATAGTACTACCCAAGGTTAGTAAGACCCTATACTCAGTTTAACGATTTTGGTGACCAATTTTTTTATGGGCCTCCAAAGATTTCGAATATCAGTGCGCCAACAGCTAATTCAGACTTGGTGAGAGCTTTCACTAAGTCTGAAACTATATACATATATCAATAATATGGCTAAGAGTCTACCCAACAAATCTTGTTAACATCTTGTGAAAAAAATATTTTCTTCGTGCACTTTTTTTTGCAAAAATTAAGGAAATTTTTTTCATTTTTTTCAAAATAATATTCAGGGGCTCCAAATTTTTTGCTAAAAATATTTGGCAAAGTTGTAGCTACGGTAAAGCTGGAAAAATTTTGAACACATCAATATAATCTGAACGTGTCTAGGTATCCTAAATATGTACATCATTAAGACCACTTTTTACCTTAAAAACTTTCGTTTTTCACAATTTTTCGAAGCAAAAAATTTTTTTTTTCGAAACGTATAATAAAGTGAACTTTTTTCTGTTGAGTTTATATAAATATACCACTGTTGCACAGTATAATGAGATAAGTAGAAGCAATTAAAAAGCAATACTTTTTTGCATAAAAGTTATTTAGAAGTTAAAGGAACTCAGAAAATAGTTATAGGTAAATCAAACCAATATCAACAGTTAAAACTACCTCAACCAACGAAATTGGTGAAACTAACTAATATGAAACAGTTAAAAAATAATAACATATTATATTATATTAATACATTATATCGGCGGCTTGGAGTGCAAACCTGCTAAATCCACTTTTTATAACACATGACATTTTAATGCCGCTCGAAAGAGAAAGATAACCCGCATCGACTGGCTAAAATATTTCTTTTAATTTGAAACTCTACTCTTCGAAAAAACCTTATGTGTTAAGCTACTTTCTTAAGCTGTGTATAGAAAATGTGAACAGTATTTTTGGGACCTCGTTTTTTTTTACGAAAATCGATTATTTACGATTTTGGGTAAAAAAAATCAAATTCGAAAATTATGTCGCTTAACCTTTTTTGGCTGTTATGGCACGAAAAATTTCTGAAATTGTTGCTGCTATTATTTTGAAATTATGTGCAAATAAGAATTAATTAATTAAATAATTTAGCTGTTACATATTTGATTTAATAAGTTCCCTGCTTTATTACATTTTTTTTAATATTTTTATTTTTTTTATTCATCATTTATAATTATGAAATCTCTGGTGTATTTAGTGTTTTACAACATACCAAAGTTTTTATGTGAGTTGTTATTATTACTATTATATATGAATTTTTATTATTTTTTACTTTTTTTTTGTAAATATTTCAAGTGTTTCTGTCAACGAGGCACTTGAAAACAGTCTACAGAGTAATACAATATGTTATTTCTTTATTTAATTCCATAATGCAAACGCTACTTTTTTTTAATATTATTAAACAACATTATTTGATTGGCAACATGAGAGTTGTTGCTCTTAAATTAATAATGAAAAAAAAAAGATTATAAAATTATATGGTCGTGTAAAATGTAAAAATACATGAAAATTGAATGGGCCGAACAGCAGCAGTCGTAAGAGACACACCAGTACACTTTAGGCGAAAAAAATACCATCACTTTTAATAGCAAATAAATATATAAATGCTTGTCAAGCTCTAATGAAGATATGAAGATTGGAAGTGATAATAGCAAAAGACTTAGTTAATTAGAAATGTCTCCAGCGCTTGTGTGAAGTTAAAAGGTTATAAATATTAAATTTTTTTGATTTAAGCCATACTTGTATAATTGCTTCCTGTCACAATTAACCCATATTTATAAATCCTTTTTTTTAGGTCAGTCCAAAGCAGCTTTAACACTTCGGAGTTGTAAATTAAGCCTCTTTGTCAAGCACATTTCATAGCTTTACAGCCCCTTTCATATAAATCTACATAGAGACTGTGTAAACTGCTCAGTCTGTCCTTATGCTTAAGTCTTAAAAAACTAGACGCGCTAAATTACTGTCACAAAATTTTCCTATTACCGCCAAAGACCTTTATTACGAAATACAATGTAAGCGGCTCATAGTAAAAATAAATGTTAAATTGCTGACACCTTTTATGGCTTAAAGAAGGAAAAATAACAGACTCCAAAAATAAACACCTAACACCAATCTAACAGGCTTAACACAAGCAGCAGTCTAGAACACACACACACACTATCAAACATTTCGTGTATGAAAACTTGATATGAGGTCATCATCGTCATCGACAATATCAATAAGAGAACGTTTGTTGTCGTCATGCTGCTAACGTGATTTTCTTTGAAATCCAAAGATTAATAAAAATAAAACCGGAAAATTTATTGAGATCATAACAAATATTGTTTCAGATTTAAACTTCAAAATTATGGTACCATAAAGAACTTATTAATTTTAAATATATTTGGTAGGTATGTTTGGATTTAAGCTCCAAAAAAGGTGGGTGTTTTTTTAATTTTACATTGATTTGATCACAAACTACACAGCAATTTTTAATTAAAACCCCACACTTCTGAAAATAATTATAGCAACAGTCACTTAATTAAATAGGCTATTAAAAATCTTATATTTCATGTCCATTAAAAAATGTTTAGCAATCTTTTTTAAAAGTTCTTTATTTTATAATTTTTGTTTCTTATGTTTCAATGAAAAATTTATATTACATTTAAACCTATAATTATTTGCCTGAGTTTGTCACCATTTGAAATTATGGCGGTTTGCGTGAAAACCAGTTTTTTTCTTAAACTGCATCACAACAGCCGTTTAATTTTATCGTATGTGCCGCTTGTTATTTCTTTATTTATCGTGTGTTTATTTTTATGTCAATTGCTTTTATACTTTTACATCAACGCTTTTTTATAACAAAACAAAGTAATAATCACTTTATTTTAGTCACTTTTGGGAGTTTGTTATAAAAAAAACTATTGCTCTTGATGTTTTTTATGGTTTTGTTTTTTTTTTAATTGAGCTTCAGGTAATTTAATAATATAAACAATCTTAAATTTCATTAAAAGGGGAAATTTATTTGTAAGTAAGGGAAATTATATAAAACCTTATTTAATTCGCATGAGTGGCTCAAGTTCTGTACAAAACCTTGAAAATTTTTATAAATAAGCTTCGGAATAAAATTACCTTTAAAGGGAAATTTTTTTGAAAGTCTAAAAATTTTAAAATTTGCATGTGTGGATTAATATTATTACAAGAACTTAACAACTTTTATATACAAGCTTCAAAATAAAATTAGTTTCAAAGGGAAATTTTTTGAAAATCGAGAAATTTTAAAATTTGCATGGATGTAATAAAATTTATACAAGAACTTAAAAATTTTAATATACAAGCTTTAAAATAAAATTTCTTTATAAGGGAAATTTTTCCAAGCAAGGGAAATTTTTTTTAAATAATAATGTATTAAAATTATTGCAAGAATTTAAAAATGTTTGTATACAAGGTTCAAAATAAAATTTCTTTATAAGGGAATTTTTTCCAAATAAGGGAAATTTTAGTTTTTTTAATAATAATATATTAAAATTATTACAATAACTTAAAAATTTTAATATACAAGCTTCAAAATAAAATTTCCTTCTAAGGGAAATTTTTCCAAACATGGGGAAATTTTAATTTCTTTCAATAAATTTCAAGTACATAAACTAAAATATAAGGCATGTATGTATATGGAAGAAAATTTTAGTCTTTATTTTTAAAAGTAAAAATCCTAAATTAAATTGGTATAAGAACATTTATAGAAATAAAGAGAAGTTATATATACATACATACATTTGTACATATGTCCCTATAATTGATTAAACTTTACTAAAAGGAAAATACACTTGCAAGGGAAATTATTTAAACCTGTATTTAGTTAGTTGGCTTGTATGGATCAATTTAAGTAAAAAAGCTTAAAAATGTGCTATATAAAATTCAGAGTTAAATTACCTACAAAGGGGAATTTTTTTTATTGAGAAATGTTACAATTTGCATGTGTAATCCAAAATCCAAAAATTCTTACAAGAATTTAAAAAATTTTTATATATATGTAAGCTTAAGAATAAAATTTCCTTATAAGGGAAATTTTTAAAAACAAGTGAAATTTTAATTTTTGTTTTAATAAACGTGAAGTTATATTAAAATATATTTTAAAATAAAATTTCCTTGTAAGGGAATTTTTTTTTTAATAAACGTCCAGTAATACCAAATATAAGGTGTATGTATTATGTATATGCAAGTCTTAAGGCTCAGTTACCCGACTGTAATGTAAAGCAACTGCAACAGTAGGAAACAGCTGATCGATATTGTTATGTGAAAAGTAATTAAAATGGTTATGGAGATGTAATGTAACGTAACCTACTTTTCATATAAAAAATATCGATCCTACGTTACTTTTACTTTACATTACCGTCGGGTAACTGAGCCTTTAGTCTTAGTTTAGTCTTTATTTTTGAAAGTAAGAATCTAAAATGAATTGCATGTACATATCGAGCCATATTTTCGATTTTATCGTAAGCGACATGTTGTAGAAAATTTACTTTTTTATTGAAATTAAAGTTGTATGGGCCTATCCATGGTTTAAAATTATTAAAATACCATTGTTGATAACTTTTAAGATATAGGCTGTACAATTTTATCGTAAACGACAATTTACGTACAAGACATATTTGATTATTAAAAAAAAAACCTTTTCCTGACAACTTTAATTTTTGTCGCTTAGGATAAAATCGAAATGAGGCTTGATATGTATGTATGTATATAAAAATATTAGGACATTTATTGTTATACAGGGATATTATACCTATACATACTTGATTAGCTGACTTCATTGGTTCAAATAGAAATGCTTAAAAATTTTTAGATATAAACTTCGGAATAAAATTTCCTTCTTAGGGAAATTTTTTCGAACCACGGAAATTTCCATTTTTTTTTGATAACCGTCAAGTAACACTAAACTATAAAAGTTACATATACATATATGGATTAACATTGTAATCTCAAAATTTATTTTAAAAAGTAAGAATTCCTAATGTATTTAATTAAAATGGAGTGTTTGTAATGTAGGGAAATTCAAGCTGTACTCGATAAACTTGTTCCCGTAGCTCAATTCTATTACAAAAACCTATAAAAATTTATGAGTGAATTTTTTTTACGAAAAAAATATTTGATTTAAATTTAAAAGTTAATTTTAAATTTAAAAAATAGGCTTAAAATCAAAATTTCACAAGGCGAGAATATTTTACTACTTCATAATTTGTATGCAAAATAAAAACTTATTTTTACGAAATCACAATGAAATCGAAATGAAAGGGAAATGTCAAAATAGAGGAAATTTAATTTTTGTAATTTATCTGCAAGGTGCAGTTTTTTACGAAATTTTTAACAAATGCTTTCCTAATAAAAAAACATATAAAAAATAACTTTTTTAACCTTTTTTTTGAAGTTCATAAAAACCGAGAAAATATTTCTAACAAAGAAATATTTCAGCTTTAAAACGACTAAAAATAAAGTTTCCTTGAAAGGAATATTTTATAAAAGCAGTATTTTTTTTAATTTTATAATAAAAAGATAAAAGTAGGGCTGTGTTCGTAAATGCATCACTGCTCTGCATCATACGTGCAAAATTTTATTTAAAATTTAAAATTAGTAATCATGTCTGTACACCATATTTGACATTTAACTGTGCATTATCTATTTCAGTGAACCAGTTTGGGACATTTAAAATTCCATTTGCAGCGCAGTGATGCATTTACGAACACACACTGTATTACTACGAAATCACTGTTTTCCAGCAAATCTGTTTGATAATAAAACTTCCTTACAAGGGATATTTTACAAAGCAGTATTTTTTTTTTTAGTTTTATCTAAGACAAAAGTTTATTATTATGAAATCACTGTTTAGCAGCAAATCTGTTTGATAATAAAAATCCTTTAAGGGGAGCAAAGTGGGTTACAAAAAAACTCGCAATGCTTTTTGCTTAAAGTTCATAAAAATTTTTTTCCCCACATTACCAGCGAAACCTTGCTAAGATACTTAATATTGATTTCGCTTGGTAAAATAAATTCCTTTTTAGTTTCATTTAAAATTTTCTTTTCACTTTCATTTTATTTTAATTATAAATGTGCCAAAAAATATTTGACCTGTACATAATTGACACACATTCATTTTTGATTTTAGTTAAAACAGAGAAAAATAGTAATTAAGTTTTATTATTTTTTTTTTATCGGTTTTTGTAGGTGTTAAAATTAAGACCGCAAAAATAAAACTAAAATAATTTCTACCTCCACACGAATTAGAAGGTGAAACATTTAACCCAGTTAGTAAAGCAGGCATCAACTTCATAAGTTATATGTAATTTTAAAAAGGATTTAGGTGATTTTTTTTCTGTGTTTGGGTTAGTAACAGCAACTAACTAAACAGATAGTTGATGAAGTAGTTAAACAAATTATGTAATATTTTAGGCCTTAGATACATATGAAACGCTTATTTTAATAGACATTACAGTTTTAAATGTCCTTTACGTTTAATGTCACAGTATATATTTGTACTGCTAAAGCAAACACAATTCATGCAGAATTTACAAATACATATACTCGTATAAGAAGAGTTGGAGTTGTAAATAATAAAAAGACCGAAAAACAACCACCAGCCAAAAATTATTAAGACACTGTTATCGCTTACTCCCTCTCTCCATCTATCTTTCAGGCTATCTATCTCTCTTTAACAAAGCCGTTTCCCCAAACTTTATTTGATATATGCACATATACTTGTACATATATAAGAATCAAGGAAACAAGTCCCTGGTGTATGGGATTATGAGTGTGTTCTGTAGGAAACAAAATTTAGTTTGTGTTTGTATAAGTATGTGTGTGTGTGTGGGTGAGGAAATCAGAGTGTATGAATTTCTGTGGGGGGGGGGGCTGTGTGAGGTGGTGTGTATGTGTTTGTAAGCGTAAATTGTAAATGGCCACAGAAATGCGAAATATTTAGGCTTAAGTGTCACATAAAAATGACTTATCATTTTTATAGCATCAAGTAGCTTTTTAACTGCCAAAGGCAATGCCAATCGGTTACGTGGGTGGTTCGATGTAAGGACTTTTGCATTAAGTTGTAAAAAAATGGGAGTTTTTAAAATTTGAAATTGTTATAATTTGAACGAAAATTCATTTTATTATTTTAGTTGTTTATTTATATGGTTCACGAACTTCGCGTCATTTGGCCCAACAGAGTTATCATGCAATTGCAAACAAGTTTATGATTCTTCGAACTGCAAACTCCAGTACAATCTCAGCGTTCCATCAAGATTTTAATACATGATTTTTTTTAAGTAATACAAGGGAACCAGGATATCTAGACTGTTTTGCGAAACGAAAGAAAATGTTTCGACATTTTATTCTTTTAGTTGTGTATTTATATGGTTCACGAACTTGGCTTCATTTAGCCCAACAGAGTTATCATGGAATTGCAAACAAGTTTATGGTCCTTCGAACCGCAAACTCAGTGTTTCATTAAGATTTTAATACATGCTTTTTATAGTAATATGAAACAAAAAAAAAATGCTTTGAAAACATTTGCTTTAGTTTCAAACTACAGAGCAGAACACCCTTGAAGATAGCCTGCACAAAAGTCTGCCGAGTTCATCCTTTACGTATGTAAATATTGTCGTATTCATGCAAAAATATTCCAAAGTTACTTTGGCTAAACTGCAGCTTGAGCATAAGAAAAATTTCCCGGTTCTGCTTTAGTTTTATGAAAAAAGTTAAATACTTCCCATTTACTTTTGAGCCTGACGACGTATTACAGACATATACATAATAAGAAAGTGACAGTAGCTTGACTACTTACATACATATGTGTGTATATCTTTGTTGTGTATCTAGTCCTTTTGTTAAGCTGAAAACTTACCCCCTTACATTCCACATTTCATGCAAAGAAAGCTCCCAAAAAATATTTATTGTAAATTATACCCTTTGGGTGGTATTTTGTACATTGTTTGTTTAGAGACATGAAGTGCAGTAGTGGCTTTGCGCCATCACGTGGATTATGGAAGCAGTTTTAACTACCTTCCAAATACAAGACAACTACCACAAGTAAATGAATGTATAAAGATAATTGAGAATTACAAGAAAAAAAAAATAAAAAATTAAATAAAAAACAAAGATCTGTTTGAGAAAGTGATTTCGCTAGGAAAGTTTTCAAGGCCTCGAGCATGAAACAAAATGAGCAAAAATATCACTTTTGTGTATTTAATTTATTACTGCAAGCAAGTATATTTTAATAGAGGAAATTGTGTTAACTAGCAAAAATTAATATATTTAACTAAAAAAAAAATTTAAAGTTTTCTACACTGAATAAACTACAATATCCGTATCAAGGTATATTTATATAATGTTTATACACATTTTTTAAATTACGCAGCACAATCAAATACAACTAAAATTTATAGACTGTGTGAGCTACAATCACACGCATGGATATAAAAATACTCTGGCTATTAAACGGCAACATATGCGTATATACAGGGGTATTTTATTTACACACATACACATATATATATAAAAAAGTTTTCAAACAGCCACACATACACACCCACACATCGTTCATTCCCTTTTATGTGCACAAATGATTGCATACGGTGTCGAATGATGAATAAATATTCCGAGTATCATGCGTATTTTTTTATTTTTTCCGATTAAATATCCATAGCCTGAGTATAAACATACTCAGACTGTAAGTATGAGAGAGAGTCAGTGCGTTTGATACGCGTGTGCCTTTTTATTTTTAGTTGTAGCCTATTTTAGTTTTTCACATAGAAGAAGTAGAGCTGCTGTTGTATGTTGGAATCGGCTGTAGTCACAGTTTCTTGAGAGAAAATATATGAGCGTACGAATTGTTTGCGATGCAATCGTGATTATATGCGGTTACTAAAATTAACACAATTTGCTTACGCATATATGTATATATATATTTTTAATACTCATTGTCATTCGCTGTTAAGTACACACACAGAAAAAAAATTTCTTGCAATAAACACGTTTAATTGAAAAAAAGAAACAAGTTAATCTAAAAAATTTTAATAAATTGAATAAATTGAAAAAAAAATATTGAAAAAATTAATTAAACCAAGAAGAATTTTTTTTTGAGGTAAAATCGTTGGAACTTGTCAAAAAAAAAACACGGACAACAAAAATATGAACAATTAGTGGAAAGAAAAATTATCAAAGATTTGACAAAACTTTCGCAAGCGTGGACAAAACGCGCATCAACCAGAGCACACCAAAGACCAAAGCAGTCAAAACAGTGGGTTGCTGGAGGTAAACCAGCGTCAAAGAAGGTCAAGCTGGGTTTGTCAGTCAATAAAGTCATGGCGATCGTTTTTGGGATGCACGCTGTATAATCCACATTGACAAGGGTTAAACAATCAAATGCGAATACCACGCCAACTTATTAGGTCGATTTAATGGATATTTGAACAACAAACGACCGCTTTTTGTCCATTCTTTTCCACCAGGACAATGCAAGGATGCACATTAGTTGTGTTTTAGGGGGTGCGTCCGGCCCTCAAAGTTAGCCCTCAAGCCCATATATTCAATGAAATTTTTTGCATATGACTATCTTTTTAAAAACTCATTTTACAAGAGAGTAAAAGAAATCAAAAAAATAAATAAATAACGGCCACTCTAGTGCACATACATGTACAGTTTCCATGGCAAAAGTCCACGAATTAGGATAAGAATTGCTCTCTCTCTCATCTGCTCTATTCTACGGAATTAGCCCCGAGTGTTTTCTGATTTGTTCCAAACCTGAATAAATAACCCAAAAAGCTCAACATACTCGTATAATTTAGTTCAACCACACAAAAGGCTTCCAAATGTAGTCCAGGGGTCTAATCGTCGCTTTCGATAACGAGCTGATACGAACACTTTTTTCAGTTTGAGATTATGGCATTCGCTCGAACATTCGAACAATTTAATAATATGGTTCGATATCGAATGCCATAATATCAAACTGAAAAAACTGTGATCGAATCAGCTCGTTATCGAAAGAGACGATTAGACCCCAAATTTCCTCCCAACACTAAAAATAATTCATTGTCAGCTATAATAACCTCTTGACTTGCACTACTAACTTAAATTTCTGCACCTCCAAGAGCACTCTTAAGAAAATAAATTTAAAAAAAGCTTACGAGAAGCTGAAGCCAAACAAATTAAAATTATTTATTTACCCAACCACCCACCTAACTTTGCACAAATACAGTTTTTCAGCTGAAAAAAAAACGACACAATAAAGTAGAGAAAAGTTAAAAGCGCTAAATCGAATATTGTCATCTTAAACTGTCAGCCATATATCAAGATTTTGTAACAAAAAAAAATATCAAGTTTTTTTCTAATGTCACTCTCATGATGGACTGACTACATTATAAAGCAGCATTAAATATTTAACTTTTTTTCCCATATTGTGGTCTTTTTCTAATGGCCACCTACAATAGAAACTAAATCAAATAAAACACAATACAATATTTATAAAATAAGTAGCAGTAGAAAAAGTCTCAGTCTCAATGAATAAAGCTACACAGCAGCAAGACTGGTTGAGCACTTGAAGCCAGGCAGTGTAGACAAAAGGAGATAATTTACATTTATTTACTTTTGTGTATCTCTAAACTTGGAACTAAACTTGAACCTCCCCACTCCCCCCCACCCGCACTCCAACACTCCCTGCTTACAACAAACACACGCAACCAACTTCTGCACTATGGTCGTTGTTGGACCATTAAAACTAAACGTTCGCAGCAGCGTATGATGATGTATGAGAAAAATTTACACACACATTTTATCTTTAACACCCTCAACAATATTTAGAAAAAAAAAGCTGAATGAATATTTTTTTTTGTATTTCTTCAAGAGGGATTTATATGATTTAAAAGAAATTGTCTACAATAATTTGCGTGGGTAAATACATGTAATAAAAATGAAAAGAATGCCATTATTTAGAGAGAATTTATATTGTAGCAAATAGTCTTTTTAAAGAAGGAGAAAAAAAACCAAGTAGAAAATTTTATATAAAAATTTGTTTTTCCATAATACTGGGCTGTATTGAAAAAGAGACTGAAAAGTTTTTTGTCTTCACCAAATAATTTACAAAACCAGTCAGTCAGTGGTTGTAAAATAAAAATAAAAACAAACCATAAAGCACAGAAATATGTAATTTAAACAGGGAATTAATTCTCTTCAGTTGTTGTTATCAAGCTTAAAGGAAATTTATTGCTCGAATTAAAATTGTGGTAGAGTTTTTAGCTAAACTGAAAGTTTTCGTATTGCATATCGTGCCATAACTGCCAAAAAATAAACTTAAGTATTTTTTTTCCAAAATTTGTTTTACAAAATTTTCTTAAAATCTTTCACTACAATTTGGTTCTTTTATAAAAATCTTATTCTTGCTAATTTTGCTCGCTTTCTACGAATAGGACAATAAAGACCGCTAAATGGCAAAGGGTTAAACGATTCTTTTAAAGTCTCTAGATATAATTTTTAAGCCCGACCAGTGTCGGACATAAACTTGGTGATAGTAGTTAATAATACATGAATATGATATTTTTCATTATATATATCCCAATTTAGACAGGATTGTAGAGTCTTGAGGCCAAAACTTGACTCAGAAAGATCCAAACTGCTACTGGGCATGAATAGGAAGGCGATGCGAATCGTGATAGGCTGGTTCTGTCAACAGCATTTGGAAAACTGGCACTCCAGATTTTTGTAGGATGTGCGGTGACGAAGAGGAACCAGAAAGCATTGAACATATTGGGCCTTATTACGGTTGTCGAATTTTCCTATTCGACTTCGAGAGTTTGTACCAGATTAAAGAAAAATTGTGTATGTTTCTTTAATCTAGTACAACAAGTTGAAGTCGAATCTAAAAATTCGACAACCTTAATAAGGCCCATTATCTGTCACTGCCCAAAGCTGCAACGTCATAGGCTTAGATGGATGAGCAGAGTTTTCCATGAGAGCATTACTGATATCGGGTGTAAACTAGAGGACATCAGGGGCTTCATCATGGGAATTCGGTGGCTCAATGACTAATAATAGGGTCACTGCTGGTTAAAAAAAATGGGGGGGGGGGTAAATATTACTTTTTTGGGCAACAGAAGGGAATCAGAATGGACCTCCGAGTGGTGGTGCGGTATAGCACCACCCTTCCTAACCTAACCTAACCTATACCAATTTGAGGGTGCTCACCTGAAAAAATTGGTAAAAAAGAACCAAACAGAGAAGAGTTAAAATTTTCTACCGAATGATTTTATTTTAAACAGCTGAACACACGATGCACCTTAAATGTGACTAAGTACGGATTTAACCCTCAAGCGGATATATAGTTTTGACTCATTTATGCTATTTAATGGGAATTTCGTGCTCTGCAGTATTCAGATACAGTAAAGGCCTTGTTTATAAAAATTATTAAGGCATTATAATGGCTTAATAAAAATTTTTTTTTATAAAAATCTGTTTTATGAACCCTTTATTAAGCCTTAATAATTTTTATAATGTCATAGTTTAAGCGGAATACATTTGTAGAACATAGTCATGCACGATATCCCCGTTTAGGGGAATTTGTTGCCCCCTTAATATGGAGGACATCAAATAGACTTTTACATATAAGAGTTAAAGGGTTAAATGTTTCATAAAAATGTTATTAGTAGTTTTTTAAAAATAAATGGATAATTAAAAAAAAATACGAAATTAACCTTTAAGCGGGTTTCAAGTTTTAACTAATTTCTCATATTTAAATGACATTTGCAGCTGCGCTGTATTCAGAGACCCATGGTAAAATTTTATAGCAAAAGTTTTTGTAGAGCATTTCAAGCCATTATATTCCCATTTAAGGGTACTTTTTCCCAATATTTTTAGGAAAGTGCCATACGGAGAGGAGAGGAGTCAGAGGGGTAAAATTTTTCACAAGATTGTACTTTGTAGGATTTTACATAGAATTGCTGAACAGATGCTGTACGAAATTGTAAATTTTTCATGATTTTCTATAGCAATTCAACATAACAATAGCGGAGATCAATCTTCGTTGCAAAACTGCTGCTGCAAATATTGCAGGTGTAGCAAGTCTAGGTTAGAAATCATATAAAATTTAAATTTCCTACACTAATTCAAAAAATTATTGAAGACTGATGCCAAGTACCCTCCATGACATTTTGCGACATCGCAATAGTGTGTACTAGTGACAACAATTGTCAATTCTTGGGTCTAATCGTCGCTTTCGATAACGAGCTGATTCTATCGATAAGGAATAAAATTCTAAGATTAGATTTAGTAGAGTGCACTGGCAGCTTTGGTTATCGGCTCTAGGTATTTATTTAGTGTATATCTATAGAATATTTAAGGTAGTTGGCGCTGCATGGGTAAGCGAGTTCACTACCACGCGATAAGTTCAGGTTCAAATCTTGGCCGAGGAAGCCAACTACATACATTACATTGTGCCAATACACACAGTTAAATAAGTTAAATAATTAATTAAATAATATGACTATAATAAATGAAATTCATATTGTTTCAACTGTAAAAAAAACTTTGAATAAACATGGTTATTCATTTTGATTTTTAACAGTGCTGGAATTTTAAAATAACATGAAATAAAGTTATTTCAGAAAGAAACAAACGTTTTCTTCGAAAGTTACTGGAAATCATGTTGAATTAACATGAATTCCATACGAAGCAAAAAAAGGCATTGCCAACAAATGTTAAATTGACTTTGTTTTTGTAGATTTTAATATTTCAAAAGATAACTATTATTGCATATAGACCAAAGTTGAAGATGCGTAACGAATAGTGATTTCCGCTAATATTGAATATATCGTACCATAAGCGCCAAAAAGTCCAAGTCACATAATTTTCGAACTTAATTTTTTTAACAAAATCAATTATTAGTGGTCGTAAGTAATCGATTTCGGCAAAAAAAGAGGTTAAAATAATGTATCGGTTAAACTTTTTTAGCGGTTATGGCACGATATTATGCATATAAATTTTGGTGTACATTTTCTTTTGCTCTCCTGTTAGATAATCAGCCATTAGAACCTTGTTAGTTTTTCTTAAAATTTATTCACATTAAAAAAAATCCTTTTCGTCTTTTTAAAGCTTGCAAAATTTTTGTTGCTAAATTTTTTGCACTTGTTTATTTTTGACAATTGCATGTCACACATTATTTCCTAAAGTTTATGTAATATGTATTTGCCTTGTCAATTTATAGTTTTCGTTTCATTTTTGCTAAGCTCAGCAAAAATATACTGTTTTTTTTTTCTCCCAAACAATTTTTCGATTTTAGTTTTTTAGTTTTGTTATTTGCCTGCCTGCCTTTGGAAAAATAAACTACATACGAGTATGTATTTTCTACATTGTAGTTTTATTTCGACTTTCGACAAAATACTATTATTCTTTGGAATTGTACTCGTATGTTTTTTTCAGGAATTGTGTCAAAGCAATAGCAAAAAGTGAAATAAAATATATACATATGTAGCTGATTTTTGTTTAATATAAAATACAGCGAAAATAGAGTCTCATATATAAAAGTATCGCAGATGACTAAAAAACATGAATTTGAAACAACAACAAAAAAACCTATAAAAAAATCAATGATGACATGAACTATTTTGGCTTTAAATTAAGGCAAATAACAGAACAGCAAATTAATACAAAATTAAATATAATAGACCGCCACCAATGCGCAGGATTATAACAAAAAATTTAACTAAAAGAAATTGATAACAAAAAAAAATAAATATTTTATCTGATTGAAAATTAAAGCTTTAAAAAGTTAACAGATTAGCAAAGAGGTCATATTACTGAAGTATGTACATATATTGAAAGAACACCCAGTTATAGCTATGCTGCTTAGCTATATACATACAACACTCTCAATGTCTTAAATAGCAATGCAATAAAATTATATTATATATGGCCCGGTCTATGAAAAGGTGGCTTATGACTCAAAAAATTATTTTTCACTTTTTTTTTTGGTTCGGATAGTTTTTGAGACGCTCTTTAACATGGTGAAAAACAGAAAGTCCTAACTTGCTTAGAAGTGTACTAAAAATGTAGAGAAAGAAGAGCACGAATGAAAGAGAAACAGAATTATATTGAAAATTCTTCATCGACAGACATTATAGGTATTCACGTCAAAATTTCCTAGAGTGGAAAAGAAGAAATTGGAAATAAATGACATTTTAACTACAACAACCGCACACAGTTTTTTTTTCCTCAAAACTTCACTAGTTTATAACAGAAAAGACCAACACAAACATAACGAAGGAGAACAACTACCGCGAAACTGACGAAATGCTTTGTTTATCTTTAACAGCTGATTTGTCGAAATTTTGTTTTTGAGTCATAAGCCACCTTTTCATAGACCGGGTCACATATAATGATGTCAAATTCGCTCATTGTTTTTGTTTCACTCGCTTCAAAGAACGAAACAAAATAAAATCAAACCAACTTGTTTCATTTATTTTTGTACTCTGTTTTTTTTGTTTACGTTTATTTAGAAGCGAAATTTTTAGGTTTTTATTTTTTTTTACTATAAATAAACAAATAGTTATATATACCTTAATATACTCTGTCCCGTATTCGGGCACTCTAGTATAAGTAGATAATAAATCTCTTTTTTTTAGACTTTTGATACATTATTTGGTAAAGGCCGTTTCACACTATAATACAAGTATTAATACTTTTGACGAAAATGCATCCCTAATCTAATTTCTGTTTCAAAAATTTCAAAAGACAAAAACAACTCAACATGTCAGAGATGCATTTTCCACAAAAGTATTAATACTTGTATTATAGTGTGAAACGGCCTTAAGTACTATGTTACAGAGGTATATTTCTATTTAGAATTATTTGATGTAGTAAAAAATAGCTGTAAGAAAAACACTACTTAAATATTTTTTTTTATGTACTCTGTTTTTAAAATCAAAGAAACCAAAACAAAAATAAATTTATAACAGTAAGAGTGTCGATTATTTTTGTTATGAAAATCACGTCCTAACTCCTGTATCACACCATAAATAGCATAGCTACAAAAATGTATAGTATATGCTCCAGGTTGGACAAAGGAAAGCGATTTTCAAGCCTCGGTTATGATCTGAAGTTCACAAGCTAGCAACCTGGCTGTCAGTAGATTTACTTACAAGGAAGCTACAACTTAGAAGTGCAATTAGAAAAGCCGCATATGGTTTACTCTCAAGAATAAAGAACTTATTTATTGTGACTAATCACAGCTTTATTTGATGTAATAATTAAAATTTAATCCCCATGGCAAATTTTCCTGCAGCTGCTCAATTTCATGTCATTATTTTTTTTTCTTTAACAAACATGGCACCTTCAACTTTATCCTCAAAAATTGTTTTCTAATTTATGTATATTCAAACAAAAATATAAGCCCAGGTGTTTTAGCTTAAATAAAAAGTTTATTAAATTCTAATTTTATCTGAGCAAAATACTGGAACATTTTCCCTTTAAACTCCCGCTTCTAGCCAAATACATACATACACACACAACCATACATACATAGATCTCATTCTATTTGAGCGGTTTTACCGGCTTGTTTAGCATATCAATTTCAAAATCAATTACCAACATAACTTTTTTAAGTTTTCTTTTTTTTTTTTTTTGCCTTTTTGTATATATGTATAACACGTCTTTTTTTATATTTTTTTTTTATAAAAGTTTAACATAACGTTTCCCTAGCAAAAGCCATTTACATACTTTAAATGTAAAACACAGGCAAAAGAGAAAAAGTTTCGTTTTTATGAAAAACTTTTTCCAGTTTGTTGGGGAAAAAAAACTTAATAAATAAGTACATAAAACAAACGAAATGTTTATAATTACTTTGGAAAAAATTTGTAAATTTTTTGTGCATGTTAATATCAAAAAAATGTTGTGAATAGTGGCAAACATTAAGCAAGAGTATGGAAAAAAACTGGTCTGGACTTTGTTAAAACAAAGCAGGATTTAATAAAATGCATACATATATTTAAGCAGCCGTTTTTAACTAAAAAAAAATATTCACATAACAGTACGTAGGACATATGTACACATATTACAAAAAAGTTTACAGATTTTGTCACAAAACTTTTTCTATACAAAAAAATTTTGTCCCAAAATCGACATTTAACTTTTTAACCATACTGTTGCTAGAGATATTTTTAATACGAAAAAAAATTGTCCCAAATTGGTCCCAAATTTATTTTTAAATAACTTTTTTTATAAAAGAGGAGTATGCCTAGATTTTTTTATCTTATTTTATTTTGTATGTGAAGTTGTCTTAAAAAATTCGACAAAAAAAAAACATTTTTCTTCCAAATATTTTGCTTTTTAAGGACATATGTATATGTACATACAAACATATGTTGTGTATAACATAGATTACACATTTTGTCACAAAATCTTTTTTTTTTGTAGAAAAAATATTATAAAACACCTGTATAGTAAAAAGAAAGTGCAATCTCAAATTTTTTTAGAGCCAGAGATTTTTTACATAACAAAATTGTCCCAAAACTGTTTGCTATAAAATAAAAAAAAATATTTAGAAGGAAATGGTTTATTTGAAAAGTTCAACTTTTAAGTATATACATTGTAGCCAAAGATATTTTTTATAAAAAAAAATTTTGTCCCAACTTTTTTTCAAAGCAGTTCAAAAATATTTTTTTATAAAATTTTTAAAGAGAATTGTATCTAAATTTTACATGTACATAAATTTTATATGAAAAATTATCCCAAGAAAATTTTTAAGAAAATATTTTGTTTATAGATTTTGTCAAAAAACTTGTTTACAGAAAAATTCTTTCCCCAAGATCTGCATAGTAGAAAGAAAATGTAGCCTTATTTTTTTTTATCAGATATGCTGTTGCCATGGAAATTTTTCATACAAAATAATTATGTGTCAAAAATTATTTTCTGAAAATTAAAAAAAAAATCAAAGAAATAATGTAATTTAAATGTATCACAAATTGAGACAAATTTCATTGGTATGTAAAACTGTCTAAATTTTTTTCAAATAATATTTTCTTTTTAAGGAAATATGTTGTGAACAACAAAAATTGTTTAAAGAGAAAATGTTGTCCCACAATGTAAACTCCAACTTTTTAGCAGAAAAAAGATTGTCCCAAAATTTTGTTCTTAGAAAATTGAAAAATTTTAAAGAAAAAAAGTATTCCAAAAATTTGCTGTGCATAAAATGTCAAAAAAAAAAGAACCAAAAAGTTATCTAACCCAATTTTTCCCCTAGCAGCAGTAACTTTCCTATTATATGTACCTCTAGAAAACACATGTTTAAATAATTTCTTAATAAAAATTTACTTTCCAAATTTCTTTTCGATAGAATAATTTTGTCCCAAATTTGTCCAATTTACCAAATATGTTGATTTTTTATGTAGAATATAGCGGAAACAATATTTTGCATTTTGGCCTCCAAAATTACACCTTTGCAGAATAATATCTACTGTCCCAATATATTTTCTATATGGAAAAAATTATGCCAATTTATTCTCCATATGTGATCTTCTCCGAGAGAAGGGACCTAGTGTGTGAAAATGAAGTTTTGAGAAAAACGCATTTAAAAAATTAAATTTTAATATTTTTCTCATTTTTATCGATTTTGACACACACCCGTTTTTCGGAGAAGGTCACATATACATATACATATGTACAGGGTGTTTTTTTTTAGAGGTATAGAACTTCGAATTGAAATAAAACACAAGAAAATCGTTTTAATGTCCATCAGTTTGGCTTTATTGGAAGGATAATTTTATGCCATTAATGTTTAAATATGATTTCGGGCATGTGGACGCCGCGGCTGGCTCGAATAAAGCCAATTCTACAGGTCCAATTTTCAACCACTTTTTCGAGCATATGGGGCCGTATGTTGGCAATAACGCCACGAATGTTGGCTTCCAAGTCCCCTAACGTTTCTGGTTTGTTGGCGTAGACGAGCGACTTCACATATCCCCAAAGAAAATAATCCAATGGTGTCAAATCACACGATCTTGGTGGCCAATTGACAGGTCCATTCCGCGAAATTATGCGCTCATCGAATGTTTCCTTCAATAAATCGATTGTGACGTGCGCTGTGTGGCATGTAGCGCCGTCTTGTTGGAACCACAACTCATCCACATTCATGCCATCCAATTCGGGAACAAAATAGTCGGTTATCAGCTCCAATTGCTGTGCACGGTGGCGAATCGATTCATTCGGGTCCTCTTCAACACTTTGCTCTACAGCGGCAATTGTTTCTTCGGTGCGCACTGTTCGACGTCTCTGCGGATGCGTATTATCACATAGAGTAAACGTAGTGCGAAAACGATCCATGGTTAACCGAATTAATTGCTCTGATGGACGATTATGTCGACCATAAAATGGAGGGAGCTTGCGGTAAACTTCGCGAACTGAACCATTATTTTCGAAATAAATTTGCACGATTTGCAAGCGTTGTTCTTTTGTCAACCTGTTCATGATGAAATGGCAAACCAAACTAAATATTAATCACTTGACAGCTGACAAAATGGCCGCCAGTTAAAAAAGTGATGCCAACTTAAAGTTCTAACCTCAATAAAAAACACCCATTACATATAAATTAAATATAACACCAAAATTCTTTATACATAAAATAAAAATTAAGAACAACTAACATTTCGCTTCAAGTAAAAGTGTCCCAAATACGTCGCTCAATTTTATTTGTTCGGTACCACTGTGCCAGGTAACATGTGTTTCTGATTGTTTACTTTGAGTTTTCACAACTGTATATACACATCCATACATAGTCGTATCTACATCTTTTGTATATCTCTTTAACGTTATACTCCTATTTTATGTATTCTTTGTATGTTAAGTCCTTTTAACGGCTGAAGAGGTGTTACAACTTTGTTTTCTTTATAGTGGCTCTATGTATGATGGATTTTATTATTATAATTTTTTTATTTTTGGTTTGGCTTGAAATTTATGCGTACTTTATGTAAATTATTAAATACGAGAATTGTGTGTTTTTCGAAGGTGGTTTACCTTCCCACAACAGCGCCGTTTAAGTAGAATTTGCATAACATTGTAAATATTTATAAAAACACACGTCTGGGTATACATAATGGAAATTGTTAAGATACATTTATAATAAAATTAATCGTATTAATGCGCTCGTACGTGAATATATCACTACTTTATGGCAACAGAGGCATAAATCCAAAGAAAATGCTAGTTTTTTAGAAAATAAGTTGTAAGTTTCCAATTTACATACAGGTCAATGTAGATAAAAAATAATTTTCTCTTCTCAAGAGGCGCGTCGTGTACAAACAAGCGTTTGATATGAAATTTTTACACAAGATTAAATATGATAAAACTATTTTTTCTGTCATTATTTACTAAACTAATGCATTTTTTGAGATGTTATTATTTTAAAGCAGAGAATATGTGTTGGTAGATTTAATAAATTCGTTAAAAGAATTTGTTAGAATGCTTAAAAATTACACAAAGTTTCGAGTAGAAGTCAAATAATTTAATGTTCAGCAGTTCTGAAAGGAATTTTAATTTCACAATTAACGCTTCGGAAGTTTGTTGCATACTCTTTAGGGTTCCGTACGCAAAATGTGAAAAGTAACCCTATTGTTTTCCCTTCAATGCTCGTCTCTCCGTCACAGGCTGTTTTCTCGAGAAGAAAACTTTTAAAATTTTCAAAAAAGCTAAAACCTAAAAATCCCATAATCAAAAAGTTGCCAAAACCAAAATAATCGCCAAAACGAAAAAAGCGTTAACAAGAGAAAAAAGCGCCGAAACCTAAAAAAATCGCTGAAACTAAAATAAATCGCCAAAAACTAGTTAAAACGCCAAAAACCGGAAAAACTCTGAAAAACGACCAAAAAGCTCCAAAACTAAGAAAAATCGACAAAACTAAAAAAAATCGCCAAAACCAAAAAAAAAAAAAATTACCATGTACTTAAAAATTTTTAAAAAGTGTCTACATCACGTACGATATTCGATTATATAGGCTAAAGTTCGTATAGTATTACATATCGTCACCTTAAATGCAAAAGGACGCAACTACACAAAATTTGAATTCGAGTTTTTGATTGATTTTGGACAATTTTATCAAACTACATGTTCACGCAAATATTTAGTGGACTTCTGCGATCAAAAGTAACGACTTTATTAAAGAAATTAAAACGGACGTAATAACAAATGCATCTATTTTTAACCGACTTCAAAATAAGCAGAAGGTTAACAATTCGTCTCTATTTTTTCTTTAGGTGTGTAACTTCATAACTCAGTACATTTTAGACCGATTATAAAAATTTTTTTGTTGTTTGAGAGGGTATATGTAGCTTCCCATTGGTCCCATTGTAAAAAAATTGGGCGTGGATGCGCCCAAAAATTTTTTTATATAACTTTATGATATTCTACTTATTTGATTGCTGCGAAACTAATAAAACATTTTTGGTTCTTGTAATTACACAATTTGAAAGTTAAAAAAATGGGTGGAGTTACGCCCATTAAAATTTATTATACTTTTCACGCGGTTCTACTTAACCGATTTTTACGAAACTTAACACACAAATTGAGCTCTAAAATAGACAAAATCTTTTATTTAAAAAATGGGCGGAGTCACGCCCACTAAAATATATTTTATTTTACGTGGTTCTACTTTACCGATTTTTACAAAACTTAACTAACACACATCCTAAGACCTGAAAACCACTCAATCTTGCATTTGAAAAATGGTTGGAAGTACGCCCATTAAAATTTAATTTTATACTTCACGTACCTCTTCTTATCTTCTTCTATCAGATCTCTGCAATGAAGTCGGTTTTTTTTGTAGAAAGAATTATTTATTGCAAAGAACGTAACTAATATAAAAGCAACTCTGCGTCGGAGAACATCTCGCGGTCAGGATTGTGTGTGTTGTTTGGCCTTCGAGAGTTTTTCGTCTCGCTCGCACTGGTTGACTAATCTGCCACGGATAACCGTATAATATTGCGGTTTTTTGTGGAATTTCTTTAACAACCACGTTGCTACTTCCTATGTGAAGGCATAGGTCGTGTACAATCAGTCACAAAACTTTTTAAACTACTGTTAATAACATCTTGGGCATATGGTCTTAGTTACTCCGTCCATATTTGTGCAACACCATACTATGCAAATTTACTTTGTATAGTATGTTAAATAAATAAAGTAATAAATATACATATATAAAAGGGAAATAAATGTTTAAAAGCATATAATTAAGTATCCATACTACAAGTAAATTTCGATTATTATTGATTTTGAGACGTTTTTTTGTTTCTCCTGTAAAAAATATAAAAGTGTACGTTACGGTCCGTTTCCATTTAAGGTGACGATATGTAGTATCCGTATGGAACCCTTCGTGTGCGTGTCTTAGTCGCACTTTGAATTTATTTAATCTTGTCGAAGTTGAATAGCAAGATTCGACAACGTTAATAAGACCCATTTGTAGTGGTGTAGTCGGCAGCCTGCTGCCCTAAATCTGTTTAATGCATTTTACGATTTGGCCATTAATTTAAGTTCTAAATTATTTTCCCATTTGATTTTGATAAAATTTCGAAAAGCAAACTCAACAAACTTAATTATTTTAATTTTTTCTATTAATTGTTCTCGAACAACTAACTGTTCCTGCTCAAATGTCCACTTCCATTAACTGTGCAAAGAATAATATGTATAACAAAAAGACAAAGAGAAATATGCAAGGATAAAATTAAATTTCATAATTGAAAACAAAATAGAAAAAAAAGGACAACAAAATGACGGGCCAACCAACCAACGTTTAAAACAATGAACAAATTTACAAAGTAATTGAATTTTAAATACAACGATGTCAATATTGTCAGGTTCATAAGTAAAGCTTTGAGAGTGTTAAAGTAGTTTAAATATCACTTCTGGTTTGTAAGTAGGAAATGAATGAAAATTAAAAAAGCAAAAAAGGAAATGCTTGAGCAAGATTTTTGGTGCAGTGTAAGTAATAAAGCCGCTTGCTGTCAGCTTCTTTCTTTCTACTAGCAACAACACCACCAACAAATGACTACTTTGTATTTTATTTCTTAAAAAAAAATCCTTGTTTGTCTTTTAATGAGGAGTGACAGGCGACAAGCATAATTAAATTTTATTTCATTTTTACATGCGAAAAATTCTATCACATTTTTTTTTAATTTTATTTTTTTTAGTTTTCTTAGCAACTTTCTTGGTCTGTTTTACAATTTGATGTTAAGCATGGCCTTCGCGCCTCTTTGCCTCGCTGGATGGATGGTAAATGGAGTTGGCATTTCAAACATACAATTTTAAAACTGTTTGGATATAAAACTTGCAAATGGCGTGAAAAACAGACAGACAAGACAGACTTTTTAAGAATAAAATTTAGCTGTAATAGATTTTTGTGCTAGTGCTTAAATCTTTTGCGGATTATTCATTATATTAATAGTAAATCACAAAAATGTTACAACTTGTTTGTGTGCCATGTTCAGGAATAGTAGTGGAGCTCAAAAGCACTTGCAGTCGTAGTCTTCGCTTACTTACTACGAGTACAATCATTAAGATGAGGAAAAAGTAAATTAATTTTTAAATGTTATTTGCCGGCGTGATTTTACTAAAGCGTGAAATGACTTTTCTCAGCAAAATATAATCGACACGTAAAAGAGATTAAAAGGACAAAAATTAATTTAAATAAAGTTAAAAATAAGTAAATTGTATATCTAAATGATACTCGTATGATAAAAGTAAAATGTTGGTAGAACGAACATCAATAAAAAAAATTCCTTAAAGCCTTGATATTAAATTTCATTTTCAATTATTTTTTTGGAGCTATGCTCTTTATGGCGCGATATAGCAGCTAGGACGTGATTTTCGTAACAAAAATGAAGGAAACCAAATGTTTCATCTTGTTTTGTTTCGTTCTTTGAAGTTACTGAAACAAAACAAAAACAATTATAACGATTGTTCAATTTGTTTTTGTGTTGTTTTTGCACATGATCACAAACCAGAGAACGAAGCCGATCGGCTATAACCAATACATTAATCATAAGCAATTAGAAAAGAAAATAATGGGAAATAAATAGCAACGTTTTGAAATATTTACGGAGAATTTGACACCATCATATAATGGGCCTTATCACGAGTGTCGTATCACGACTTCGACTACGACGATTTTGTATTAGACTAAAGAATATTGCAAAATTTTTTCTTTAATCTAATACAAAATCGTCGTAGTCGTAGTCGAAATACGACACTCGTGATAAGGCCCAATATAATTTTATTACATGAAATTTGTTTTATATATGTATGTAGCTAAGTAGCATAGCTCTAACCGTGTGTCCTAAGAAACTGTCATTAATCTATCATGATCAATAATCCTATAACGCAGCATATGGCATGATATAGTATAACTTAAAGAAAAGAAGAACTGTTCCATCAGCATACACCCACCAACTTATATTGTCGACAACATACAGGCACACCGACATCAAACTGCTGACAACAAAATTGTTGTCAATATGTAAGTATGTATGCTCATTTTCAGCCCTTCAGTTGCATTGAAGAAATTATAAGTTAGCAAACAGTTAAAAAAAAATTAATATTTTTAAAAGCTGATGCTTGCTGCTGAATTCTGTTACTGTCAGCAGCGTTAAGCAAGTGCAATGCAAACGCTGTGTAAAACATATGAGATTTTGATTGAAAACAGTCAATAAGAGGATTAAGTTCAATAGCAGTAACAGCAACAATCAAATGAAAGTCTACAAGTTAAAAAATTATAAAAGCAACGAAAGTGTTATTGCTCGTAGGAGCATAATACGACGGGCATGCAAAGATATTTAAAATCTCGACAAATGTAAGCATTATAATAAATAAACTGGGAATTATATTCGACAGAATGTTAAGATCTTAAAGCTGCTGATATCTCCAACAGGAATTTGGGAGCTTGAAACCAGTGTGGAACTCGATTTACAATCCCTACCAGAATTTTTTTTAAGCAAAATTAACCAGAAAATTGAAACCGAGTTCTGCTCTATGCCGCCAACGACACGGAGAGTTCATATCTTAACCCACAGTCATAATATAGAGCCATAAGCGCCACAAAAAAGCTTAATCGACAAATTTTTGAGACCTCGTTTTTTTTACGAAAAACGATTACCCGTATTTACAAAAAGAAACAATCGATTTTGGTCAAAAAATCAAGTTCAAAATGATGTCGTTTAAGCTTTTTTTTTTGCGATGATGACTCGATATGGATTTTGGTAATTTTTTTTTTGATAAATCTTAGGAGATTATTGAAGGAGACTCCAGGCCGCCTCTACATTAATATCCTATAGCCGAAAGTCAGAAATTAAAACACAATTTGAAACAAGAAGTATTAAAGGAAAAATAAAAAACCCGACTGCGGCCAAATTTGAAACGTGAAATATCCTAAATAGTCATTTGAAATGAAAAATCATAAGAGAAACCTAACGATGATTTTAAAATACCTGTCGAATGATACCATGATACCCATTTAAATATAGTTCGCCGTCTTCATATTTTTTTCGTATTTACAAATGGACTTTCCGTGCCGTTGAAGGTATTAAATGTTATATCTATATAAAGTAGGCATAGAGAAGGAATTCGATTTTAATTTTCTTGTTCATTTTGTTAAAAAAAATCTGGTATCAAGTCCATTTTGTGGGAAAAACAAATTTTTATTATTTAACAGAGGTATGCTTTTTTTGTTAAAGAGAAGTAACACTCAGGCAACTTTCACCAACGAATGCATACTACCTTCTTTAGGAAAGAGAAGATAGTAGGTGAAGGAAGAGATAGAGGAAAGCTTCATTCATTTACACCTCTGCTTTTGGCATGTTTTTAATAATGTAGTGTTGCAGCGCCTCTGGTGTCAATGGGGCGCATTACATTTTTCAAAGCTGTGTTTAGTAGCCATTTTATTGGTTATTTTACTTCGCCGATGATTCTGCTACACAATGCCGATGAAGGAGGAAGCTCTGGTGTTACATTAGGATTAGTATCCGCTGAAGCCGGTGACCAGTGTGTGTGCCTTCATGACTTGAACTTTCCTACAACTGATACAAAGGGAAACTAATGCAGAACTTTAAAATGCGTGGTATTGTTAATTAACGACTGTCGGAAACCGGGCTCGGACCTTCAATTTTGTAGTCAACGTGCTAACTATCTGAGCCAAGGCCGCCCTCTTATAAATTTTAAAATTTAACTTTAAACCAGTGTTACCAAAATGTATATTCAAAATTACACCTCGAAGGAGCCAAAATTACCCGATTTCAACGGAATTACACCCAATATTACAATAAATATTTGACACATTTCAAAAATCTTGTTTAAGGTTTACTTATAATTCGGTATCAGCCCCAACGAAATGCAACATATCGATAGCGTATATTCAAAATACGTCAACTCAAATTTGGTCAAAATGAGTTTCCGTTGGCAAAAAGCTCCCCTATGTAATAGTCATCTGTAACATAAATTTCGAATCAAAAAAATTATTTTTTCTCGTTTTGTATACATTTTTTTATTCTGCTATCTCAAAGTATAATTTTTTTGGTGGAAATAAATGCTAACTCTCATGAAAATTTCCAAAATTTAACAAAAAAGTAGTTCATTATCAATCTATCTGATATGTTTTTTCATTTGGCATGTTGAATACGAATCAAGTAAGGATATAGATATCCTATGGCTAGTTTTTTATAAAAGAAATATTATTTAACAGTACATCAATACATTAAAAGTAATTCAATATTTGTTATTCTATACAGTAATTAATGAGAAATATACAAACAAAAATTACAAAATAAAAAGCAACAGAAAAATCTTAAACTAATAAGGTCATTGGAACTTTTTTGCTATTGTTTAGGAGAGGTTTAAAATTATTATTGCCATTTTTCTGTATATGTAGGTACCTTCTTTAAATAATATAAGTGCAGCAACGGTATCAGACGATAATTTATTATATTTTATTTTATTTATTTAAGTATTTATTTTATTATATATATGTTTATTATATAAAACAAAAACATTTCAAATTACCCGAGAACTACACCTGAGAGCAATTACCCACGCGCTACACATGAACATAAAAATTGCACCTGATTCGGGTAATTACCCGCGATTCGGCAACACTGCTTTAAACCCATACAATTTCTAAAGCTTTGCTATTTATTGCACGATACAGGAGTTAAGACGTGATTTTCGTAACAAAAATAATCGTTTTGTTTCGTCCTTTGAAGTGAGTGAAACAAAAACAAAACAAAAACAATGAGAATGGCTGCTCAATTTGTTTTAGTTTTGTTTTTGTACATGAGCACAAATCAGAGAACACAGTCAATCGGCTGTAAGCCGGCTAACAGCCGCCACCGGCCACAAACAATACATTACATTTAATCGTACGCCGCTAGAAAAGAAAATTATGGGAAATAAATGGAAACCATTGTGAAATATTTGCAAAGAATTTGACATCATCATATAATACAATTTTATTGTATTGTTATTTTACACATGAAATTTGTTTTATCCAGCAAAAAAAAAATCGGAACTAATTCCAAAGGTTTGCCACTGTTATTGCATACCAATCAATACAAGTACTGAATTTAATATTCTAAGGCTGTTGTTTATATCAAAAATTGTTCTTTTAAAGCGAATACCATTCAGTTATTTGGACGACTTCCGTCCTATGACAACTATGTGTTAAATTCATTGATGTTTCACCAGAAATGGAACTACTTGGAGCTTACTTCATCAATGAAGTTAATAATGATTTTTATTGTCATTTTTTGCTGGGTAACTAAGCAGCATAGCTATAACCGGGTCTCTTTTTTTATATTACTTTATTGCATGATAATATGTTTGATTAATGCCTCTTGCGTTAAATTAACTTTTTAATGCCCAAAAACCAAATAATTACTTTACAACAGACAAAATTGACAGACGATAATGTTACAAAAAAAATCGTAAAATAAAATTGTTCTTAATGAAAGCACATAAAAGTTCCTATAGCTCAAAAATAAATAATTTTAAATAAAAAAATTATTTTGTCGAACGACACTTTTATTTCATATTTTTCGTTTTAAATAACTGCAAAAAAAAAATTAAGACATTTTTAATCCATAATATTTAAATATTAACTTTGTAACGAACAAAAATTTATCGGAAGATTTTTGTTAGAAAAATATTTGTATATGAAACCAAAAGCTTTTGCAGTGGAATTTTGCTATATCAATAGAAATACATATATATCTACAAATTTCTTGACAGATCATAATTATGTTGATATATGTAAAACTATATCTTTTTTAGTATAAAACCTTAAGGCAACATTTTTTTTTTGTACTTGAAATTTAAAATTTTTAATTTATCACTAAATTCTGTTCTCTTGAAATTTATAAAGAAAAGAAAGCAAAGAAAAAAATCACTACCCCAAGCAGAATCACTAAAACACCCACAGAGTGCCAGAGCGGCTGTCAAATTCATATGTCAAGTGTCAAATGAGGGTCTCTGCACAATTGCTGTATGCATAAAAAGACAGCAAAAAAAAATTAAAGAGGAGACAATGAAACTAAATTTTCTGTTGCAAAGAGCAAAAAAAAATTATAAAAAATAAATCAGACTTAAAAAAAATACCAAGGTGTGAATAAAAAAAAGCGAAGAAAAATGGAAAAAATCTACACTCCGGATAAGACTAAGTAAGAAATGAAGCACAGACAAATGAATGCAAGTTATATTTTAAAATATTAAAATTGTATAAGAACATTTTCCGAAATAGGGAGATAAAAAAATTACTAAAGAGAGACCAGCAGGTGTTTTGAAGTCAAACGATAAAAAGACTTGTCGAACACAAAGAATGGCATTAACAAAAAAAAACGTAAAAAGCTTTAAAATAAAGGAATTTTTTCTATTTTATTTTGTCACTCTATTATTTAAATTCCTTGCATTTAACAGACAGTTAGTTGACAGTTTGATTAATCAATTTGAAAGAGACTTTGTTAATTCGACTAATTAAATTAATTTTATAAACACATGGTGTTTTAATTTTGCTTCGAACATATTTTTTTGTTCAAATTTTAAAACTCATTAACATTCTTTAGTTTTTCTATTTTAATTCAAATTTTTCAGTTTTTCTATTTCAGGAAGTTTTTTTATATGTAGAGAGAGAGAAAGAGAGCGAGAGAGTTGCAAATGGTGTTTCCACTAATTTAATCAATCAAATTAAATATTTGAAATTTGAATTGAAGCTATTTTTGAAATTGATGGATTAAGTGAATTTAACTACACAAAGGAATACATACAGCAATTATTTTTAGAAACACTTGGGGTGATTTTTTTTGCTTAGAGCTAAATTAATTAAAAATATTTAAGGAGGTGGATTAATTTAATTAGCTTCCATAACTATTAAGGGGTGTATATTTTCTGGTTTTTAAGAAATTATTTTAACAGTGTCAAAATTTTTGAACAAAAAGCATAAGCGTGCCCTCAAATTTTCATATAAAATTTTCTTTAAAAAGCCTTTATAAAGCCTTAAAAAGTTTTATAAATAAGGCTGTTATATAATAAGGATCAAAGCCTTATTTATAAAAATTATTAAGGATTTATAAAGGGTTTTTAAAATTAATTTTCATACAAAACTTTTTTTATTAAGCCTTTATAAAGCCTTAATAATTTTTATAAATAACGCTATTAATAAATATTAAATAAATTTATATTAATCAAGACTAGAGTCTAAATTAAAATGTTGCATAATATAAAAAAAATTTCGATTTGTTCAAATTTGATCTACTCAATATCTCGACCAAAGAAATATATGACTTAGAAGACCATTTTCATAATTATGAACACAATTTTGTATTCCCAAATGGAAATTAAATAATTATTTCTTCCAAAAAAACCGACTTCACTGCAAAGATCTGATAGAAGAAGATAAGTACGTGAAATATAAAATTAAATTTTAATGGGCGTGCTTCCGCCCATTTTTTAAATGCAATGTTTTTCAGAGCTCAGCGTGCGTGTCTTGTCAAAAACGGTAAAGTAGAACCACTTAAAATAATCTATTAAATTTTAATGGAGGATTGTGTCTATTTTACAGCTCAAGGTGTGTGGTAAGCATCGTAAAAATAGGTTAAGTAGAACCGCGTGAAATATTATAATAAATTTTAATGGGCGCAACTGCGTCCATTTATCAACTTTCAAATTGTGTAATTACAAGAACCAAAGGTGTTTTATAGGTTTCGCAGCAATCAAATAAGCAGAATAATAAAATAAATAAAAAAAAATTGTGCGTGTCTGCGCCCTCTTTTTTTACAATGGGACTAATGGGAAGCTATACCCTCTCAGACAAAGAAAGAATTTTTGCAATCGGTCTAAAATGTACCGAGTTATGAAGTAACACCCCCAAAAAACAAATTGAGACAAATTCTTAACCTCCTCCTTTTTTTCAAGTCGGTTGAAAATATTTGTCGGATAACAATTTTCGTACGTATTCTTCTAACATTTTAACAAAGATTTGTTAGAGCACAAAAATATATATTTTTTTGATTTTCAGCCGACAAAATTTCGTCGGACGACAAAACTTTTCTATCGGACCACATGTTATCATATTAGCAATATAAAAATGTTAGAATCTTATTTAAATTATAAAAAAAAATCCAAATGGATGAAAAAAAAAGTTTGTCGGATAACAATTTCACTTAAAGTTTCAAGTTTTTTTTTACAACTTCTAACATTTATTTTATTTGCAGGCGACAAAATTTTGTCGGAACAAAAAAATAATTCTGTAATGTTCGAATCTAATCTGAAATTTAAAAAATTTTCCAAATAGAAGAAAATAAATTTTTCACGGAAGTAAATACCAAACATATATTTATTTTATTTCAGCAGACAAAATTTTGTCGGACGATAAATTAATTCTGTTGAACGATTTGTTATCACATTAGCAATATAAAAACTTTCGAATCTAGAATCCAAAAAAAAAAATCCAAATGGAAGGAAGAAAAATTTGTCGGATAACAATTTCACTTAAAATTACAAGTTTTTTTATATGGCAAATATATATTTATTTTATTTGAGACACACACAATTTTGTCGGACGACAAAATAATTCTGTCGGTCGACACTAATAACTTACAGCCTTATTTATAAAACTTATTAAGGCTTTGTAAAGGTTTTTTTAAACAAATTTTCATAAAAATTTTTTCTTAAAAAGCCTTTATAAAGTCTTAATAATTTTTATAAATAAGGCTGTTAATATTTAAGTGATCAAAAACATTGTTTAAGGCCTTTATAGTGTATAAAATGAAAATTTGTAAATTTACTGCAGACAAAAATTTTGCCGGAAGGTTAACTTTATGGTATGAATATATAATATTTAATTTGTTCAAAAAATCGGTCTAATAATAGTTTTGACGGATGACATTTTTATTTAATTAAACACTACATTTTAGGTCATTTAAACAATTTTGTCGGGCGACACTTTTATTTTATACTTTCCGTTTCAAATATATTTCAAATCTGTTTAAAGGGTTTTTAATGCATAAAACCGAAATTTTACTTTTGCATTAGAAACAATTTTTTCATATAAAAATTATTTTTTTTGGTTAAGAAACGTCTATGTATATGCATTTTGTTTCTGATTATGGAACTCGTCAGTAGACAAAAATAAAAAAATCCAAAATCGGATAAAGATGCTTGATTTGTAAAGATTTTTGTTTGAGGCTTTTAAACTTATTATTTTTGTATATTGTGATTCTCAATAATCTTTTAAGTTCAATTCTACTGATAAGTTTCAACAGCAAGAACGAAAGGCATATATGTCGATGTTCCTTAACCTTATTTGATAAACTTTAAATTCAGCTGTAAGAAAGACGGAGAAGGTAGTACAAATTTATCTTTTTTTTAAATTATTAATCCAAAAAAATTAATCAACAAAAGTTGACAAGTGTGAAACGGAACTAAGACCGAATTTCTATTTTCTTCTTCTCTTTTCTCATATTAGTTAGTTAATAAATCTTAAGGATTTCCATTTAAGTACAGGCAGGTTCTTTGTTTCTTGCTTTAATTAGTCCTTTCTAAGTTCCCCAATACACATACACACATACATACACATCGTTAACTTAATATAGAAAGGCCCTAACTCATTATTTTTGTGAAATCGAGATTTTTGCAGTTTTCGCTACATTAGATGTTTTTTCTATCGAAATATAAGAAAAAATTAGATTTCAAAAAATTAATAAGCTAAGGCCTTTCTATATTAATGTAACGATATACATCCTTCCTGCCTACTTTATTGGACTTAATGTTTATTTAATTTTCTCTCACCACTAACTATTGTAATTTATAAAACGCCTGTCCCATGTACTGCTTCCACACTTTAATTTCCTTTTTGTATTTTGTTTAATTCTTTATCAATCACCCTTTTTATTTAGTACAAATAGTTTTTGGACGTTGTCCACTTTTTTTTTTTTGTGCTTTTTCCCTGTAATCAGTGTTCAATCAAAGTGGAGACACCCCCTCTTTTAGACGAACGAACACAGTGGCCATATTAGACCAGACTGCATCAAAACCAATTGTATGATTAAACAATAGAATTGTAATTTTCTATTTTATATATTTTTACTTTTCTTTTGTAGTTGGTAATGTTTCCAAAAAAACAAAACATTTGGGCTGAAATAAACTTTTTTTTTTGGGGCATTGACAGTATTGACAATGATTGATTACTTTGGTTGTTGGTGCTTTTTAAGAGAAACACGCACTGCTTTTTGAAACATAAAATCCATGAAAATTAAAATATTGCTACTGCTCGTTTGTTTGTTTGTTTGTTTGGTTTTTTTGGTTACAACCATTAGAATGCTAGACGCCAGTAATTTTCTATAGCTACCTACATACATATGTACATATCGTCACCTGAAATGCAAAATAACGTATCATCAAAAAATTCAAAATTGATTTTTTTTATTGATTACCATTCGCTACATCATATTACATATGTGTACAAAATTTGGCAGGTCTTATATACAAAATACCAAAGTTATACGCAAAATTCAAAATAACGTATCATCAAGTGCATGATTTTCTTAAACAATATAACGTATCATCAACCATCACTCATACAAATTTAAAAAACTACAGAACACTTATTTTCCTGTTTTTAATTGCAGTAAGCATTGATTTTTTATTTATGTATATTCAATTTAATTTCATCTTAATTAAAGTACGAATTTTTATCATTCCGAAAATGTTTTCAAACGTGGAAGGACAAGCAACAAAGTGTTGTGAAATCAATAAAATGTGAACGCTTTGGCGTACGATCCAAGAGGAGTTATGTATTACAAAACCAATATTAAGGATGACTATCAGCTTCTTCCACAAAGGACTACCACAATTTCTGGAAGTCAGCAAACTAAGCGATTGCATTCGCAAGGGCTTACCACAAAAATAAATAGCAACATTTGCAAGATCTAAAATCTTTGCTTCCATCAGACTGTCATTTCTTCTATGATGGTATACCTTTTGAGTAACTAGTAAATTAATAGCTGATCATCTTATTTTCGTTATCAAGCTATTCTCTCTTAATAATTTAAAATACCTTTTTTCTTGTTGTCCTTATAAAAGTTACCAAAATCCTTTTTTTAACCCCCGACCAAAAAAAAGAGGTGTTATAAGTTTGTAGTATGTGTCTGTGTATCTGTGTGTCTGTCTGTGTCCACGTACATACCGATTTTGATTTAGTTTTTTCTGTTCACATCTTTAGATACAATGTCGGGGATTTCTAAAATTTTTAATTTTTGTTATTTTTTATTAATTAGTATTGTCAACATAATATGCAAGAGTAAAAAACACCAAAAAAAAAATTTTAAATTATTAATAAAACTATAATTTTATTTTAGCTATCGTTTTTTCATATAGTTTAGAAATCTGATGATGATACGTTATTTTGTTTCAGATAACCCTAATTCAGAATATCCTTAGGCACATAACACTAAGCTTACTTTGATAAACGGATAATTATTATCCAAAATGAATTTCTTATTTTATTTAAACCATGATTTAAAATGTTGACTTAATATCTCTAATAGTTTCCATTTTATGCAGTTTTTTGCTTCTCCTGTAAACTTATGAAACGTGATGTTAAGATATTTTGCATTTTAGGTGACGATATGTACATATGTACATACCTACGAGTATGTGCTAATAAATACATATGGTATGTATAAGCTTTCGTGTAAGAAAAATGGTCTAGTAAATTACACCTTCATAGACATGCCTCCAAAAAAAAACCTTCTTCAAAAGCTGCCTAATATGAGTTTCATTTTTAGTTGCTTAGGAAAATTACAACAACAAAAGGCTACAAATTTAACTATATTCATGTCAATAAAGCAGACCACATTCGAAATAAATCATGGTTAACTTGTACTATTTTTCCCTCTACATTTGTAAAACAAAAAATTTATAGCCCGTGTTATGGCAAATAAATCAATTTTGGTTTACATTCACTACAATTTTATTTCCATAAATAAAAGCTGCTTAAAAACAAGACACACCACACAACAATGAAACTAAACTGCAACAAATAGTTAGTTGTATTATCATTAATAACAATATTGTTGACAAATGGGTTGAAAAAAAAAAAAACAATACAAATATAAGTATGAAGGCCGCATTATCCCTGTGGCCGCAGCAATCAGTTTTAAAAATTTCTCAACTATATGACAATTTAAAATTAACCACCAATGAATGATTTTCTATGCTACTCTGTGATCCACAATTTATGGCTTAAAAAGCTTTTAATGCACAATTTTTAACAATAGTCTATAAATTTACCTGACAGAGGAGTATTGCGCTGTGTGGTTATTTAATATTATTTTTGCAGGTAAACTGTTTTTTTTTAATAACATCATAAAAGTGGTGCTAACAAACCAAATAAATAAAAAGACTTAACAATTGTAAAACTTTGCTGCCGCTAAGCTTGGGTCAGACGAAGAAAATTACTGAAGAAAAAAATTATGTAGATATTTGCTTTCCATAACTACTTGAATATAAAGGGTGTCTTTTTTAGAGTGTCCCAACTTTGAGTTGGCATCACTGCTTTATTTGAGCACCCATTTAACAACAGCTGATAGTTGCTTGTTGTTTAGTTTGCTTTAAAGTTTCATTGTGAATCGACTTACACCAGAGCAATGCGTGCAAATTGTTGAAATTTTTAATCAAAATAACATTTTCCGATTGAGCCCATTTCTACTTGAATGGGTACGTCAATAAACAGAATTGTCGCATTTGGAGTGCACATTTTGGAATGCACAAGCTTTTGTCGAAACACCATTACATCCACAGAAAATTACTGTTTCGTGCGCTTTATGGGCTGGCGGAGTCACTGGCCCATATGTCTTCAAAAACGATGATGGTCAGAATGATGCTGTCAATGGTGAACGGTATAGGAACATGATTCGAATTTTTTTCGTACCTCAATTACCTGGCATCAGGATGACCGATGACATTTTAAAAAAGAGGCATAAATTGGGAATTTATCAAAAAAAAAGTGCAAATTTAAAAAAAACAAGACAACTATACTAAACATCTTATTTTCACTTAAAAAAAAAGGGGACATAAGGTGGCAAGGCAGTCGAAAAAGCGGCAATTTGCCACTTTAGTCGGTCAAACGGTCACGCTGCGTGGCATTAATCTTGCTGATATCTCTGTGGTTCCAACAGGACGGAGCCACGTGCCACACCGCGGGCGCTACAATTGATTTATTCAAATAAACTTTTGATGAAAAAAATAATTTCACGTAATGGCCCAATTAATTGGCCACCAAGATCGTGTGATTTAATTCCATTTGATTATTTTTTTTGGGTTATGTTAAGTCACTTGTCTACGTCGATAAACCACAAACACAAACAATTGAACACTTGGAAATCAGAATTCGAAGAGTTATCGGCGAAATACGGCCGCAAATGAAGCGAAAAATTCCAGAAATCATATTTAAACATTAATTTCATACAAGTTTCTTTCCAATAAAGCCCATTTCATTGATATTAAAAATTTATTTCCTTGTTTTATTATGATTTAAACTTGTGTCGCTCTATAAAAAAAACACCCCTTATATTGGCATTTTCACAGGAACAATTATGTTTATTTTTTTCAAAGAAAACGAAACTCTGTTTCTACTTCTTTATATAAGTAATTTTGTAGGCCGTCAGCTGCTCTATATTAGGTAAAATTTTAAGAAAAATCGAGGTCACATTGTGCTGAAATAGAAGGTTTATTGCTTGCTGTCGCACGCGACAAAAAAGTGAAATTTATCGTGGAAATGCCCATATGTAGGATGTGTGCAAGATTTTTAGGGTGTAATTCCACGAGCGACATTTTAATCCTCTAACTTTTTTCCGCAGGGCTATTTTTTGTCCTTTTCTTAAAAAGGGACTAAGTAAGTACCCTTAAAGGGCGATATAAAGGATTACGCACGTATTCATAAATTAATGTTAAACTTAATATTGGTTTAACATAAAAATTTTTAAGGAAACATCTGATTTAAAGAATACTTTAATTTTAACAATCGTTTATGAAATCCGCTTCAAATACACAAAAGTTCGAAATTCAAATCATGTGTTTTTTTGCTAGAAAAAAACTTAGCATCAGTGTTGGTAAGAAAAATTTCCAAATCACTTTAAAAATTGTGGCAGCTTATTTGCTAGCAACCTTGAAAACTTTTTGTATTGCAACAATTTATCAATTGTAGCAAAAGTTGCTAAGCAGCTAAATAACATGACTTTTACTACTTTGGAAAATTTTCAAAGTAACTCTCTTTAAAGCGAGAGAGATAATGCTAAGCAGCCTTTATGCTCGTAGCTTAAAGCTTCGAAATTTTTCTAGCGGCAAAATTTTAAGTAGCTCAGAAAGTTTAGTAGATAAACTGCTAATCACTTAAGAAACTGCTCAAAAAAAAATATGCTAAGCAGCTCAACATTAATCTTATTAGCATCATGCTTTGTAACATACTTGGCAAGTCTGTGGGAAATGTTGGTTTATGGTTTAAACATAAATTTGTTAAATACATATTTATATCAGTATATAACATACACAGAAAGACTTATGATAAGTTTTACAAACAGGATTTTGCAACTGATTTTTTATTATTTTCTTAATTTGGTTTGATGAATTTAAAGTAAATTATTTTAATAAAGAAAAACTGGTGTTTACATTCTATTAAACGTTTACGAATTTTGGATTTAAGTTTTACCAGTTCTGTGATAGGATCGATTTGAGTAAAAATAAAGATTTTTTTCTGTGTACCCGAAAAACTACGCGTATGAGTTCCACTTCACACACCTCAAATTTTGTTGATCAACTCGTAATTCAGCTGTAAGAAAGACCGAGAAAGAAATACAAATATCTGCTTTTTCTACCAGTTAAATTAAAAGTTCATCAACAAATGATGACGCGTGTGAACCGGGACTTAAGCAATTTACTCCTGGTTCACATGCTTCAACTTTTGTTGATCAACTCGTAATTCAGCTGTAAGAAAAAAAGAGATATATGTATTTCCTTCTCCATCTTTCTTACAGCTGAATTTCGAATTGAGCAACAAAAGTTGAAACGTGTGAACCGGGACTTATTTCACTATGAGGGCAATTATGAATAAAATTCCGTGAGAAATTTTTCCCGGGGAACAATTTCAACTAATGGCAAGTGATAGGGAAAACAAAAAATTCTAATTAGAAAAGTGAGAAATTTCTCTCGGAATTTTATTCGTAATTGCCCTGTATGTATTTTTTCTTTTCCTATCCTTGTCGCCTTTCAAATTCAGCTTTTAGCGCCGGCAAAAATAGCCAACACCTTTTCGTTTTTGAGTGTTCACCACTTATTGTTTGGCAATCGTTTCTTTTCGTGTTGCCAAACAAAAAGCAAATTCTTCTCGTGGTAAAATCTCAATTCTTCTTTCTTTAAAAAAAAAATTCTTTTTTGCTGTGCTGTTTCTTTTTTTCTGAATAAAACTGCCTGTTGTTCAGGAATTTTCCAAAATTTTTTTCTACTGTCTTACTTGCTGATGATTTAGCTCAAGGTATTTAGGAGCATGTGTTTTTTTCAATTTGTTCTTGATTGGAAGGGGGCAACTTACTTCGAGGCAAGAACAACAGACTAACTACTGGTATGTTTTGATACTTTTTTTTATTTTTATTTATTTCTTTTTACATTTTTATTGTTATTTTATTAATGCTGTTTGTTAGTCAACGTTGAAATACATTCATACATACTTTCATTTCTTTTGTCTAAAGATTTATTTTTATTAGTTTTCTTTTGAAAACGAAAGAACACAGCTTTTACCAAACACTGTTAAATTTTACACAAGAAAAAAAACCAAATGCCAAACAGTTGTCACAAATTTTAACTGAAACGTTACAACAATGAAACAAACATTTTTTTTATTTAATGTTAGCTTTTATTAGCTAATAACTAGAAATCGAATAAAATTTTCTGGGAAGAAAAACAAACGGAAAATAACATTTACTATTATAAAACGACTTGAGCTTAAATGTTCTATTTTCAACAATTTTCACTTTTAGAAAGAGTTTATAATGACTTCTACATCTTTAATACTACAAATGCATATAATTATCAGAGCAAATTTTTTGTGGCACGACAAACGGTTCAAAATATAAAAATTTCTTCTAGGTTCCAAAAAAGGTATTTTATGCAAGGTGGACTAAGATTGGCTTTATATATCAATAATTTAAGAAATTGCTAAAATGGCTAATGCCACAAAAAACTTGCCCTGATAATTATGTACATACATATGTATGCACATATCGTCAACTCAAATGCAAAACCACATAACAACAACAAAATTAACTATAGCATTGTTAATTAATTATTGGGTTGTACATCGAAACACATGTTCCTAAAAATTTTCAAACCTTTATCATAGCAATCAGCCGTATCAAAAATTAAAATAAAGAAACTTTGCTTCAGTCACTGGAATAATTTTGTTTAGTTATAAATATTTATTTTAGCTAAAAAGTCAATATTTTATAAAAAGAACAGTAACAAAATGGTCTTTATTTTTTATTATTATTTTTTTCATTTCCTGAAGAAGCTACACCAAGTTGTAGCGAAATATTGAATTTTGAATAAATAAAGACTATTGTTACTGTTCTTACTGTTATAAAATATTGGCCTTTTAGCTAAAATAAATATTTATAAATAAAATCTAATAAAAAAGGTCGAATAAATTATATTAATAACTAATTTTGATTACTTTTTTCTCTCTCCTATAAAATTAAAAACAAAAAAAAAAATGTGTAGTTACGTGATTTTGCATTTCAGCTAACGATATATAACTACACGCAATAATAACAAGTCTGCAAGCCAAGACGGTCAAATTAAGTAATAAGTTTATATGAAAAGCTCTCACCTTTTTTAGTGATTTCCATAAAATATTTTTAGACGAGTCGACTGGCTGACTTAAAGAAACAGGAGGTTAAAATAAAAAAATCTTGGTTTATGAAAACGAAGTTTGTGTACCGACTTCAAAAAAAGGAAGAGCTTATCAATTCGTATGTATTTTTTTATTTTTTTTTTTTTTTGATATTGTTACTTCATAACATTTTATACCGATTGTAATTATTTTTCTGTTTGAGAGGGTGGGTATAGCTTCTAATTAGTCCTATTATAAAAACAGAGGGCAGGGACGCGCCCACAAATTTTTTTATTTGATTTTATGATATTATACTAATTTAATTGCTGCGAAACCTAGCAAACACCTTTACTTCTTGTAATTCCACAATTTTAAAGTCGCAAAAATGGGCGGAGCTACACCCATTAAAATTAATTATTATATTTCATGTGGTTCTACTTAAATGATTTTTGTTTTAATTGCCTACCACACCTTGAGCTCTACGATATACACAATATTACATTAAAAAAATAGGCGGAGTCACGCCCATTAAAATTTAATATTTTATTTTACGTGGTTCTGCTTTACCGATTTTTGAAGAACTTACCACACACCCTGAGCTCTGAAAAACATACAATCTTGCATTAAAAAAGTGGGCGGAGGCACGAACAATGAAATGAAACTTTTTCTTAACCAACAGATTTTAAATTTCAGATTTTAATTTTCTTTTGTGTGGAAGAGTTTACTTACTTCCAGTTTGGCCTCATAATTTTTTTGGAAAATGTTCTCTTAGATATTTGCCTTGAAAACGGTTTTTTTTTGCAAAATTATTTATTTTACAATTTTTTATTTGGAAAAAAAATTTTTGTTGTTTTAATTAAAAAATGCGGCTAAAGGCACCATCAGCTTTTTTATAAAAATGCCAAACTCTATGTAAAATTATTAATAAAATTTTAAGAAATGTGAGACATTTTAAATTTAATTGAACTAGAACGAAATTTAATGCGAAATAATTTTTTAATAGCGTTTAAGTTCAGTATTTTCAATTCTTATTGAATGAATGTTTTTATTAATTAATGTGAGCTTCGAAAGAAGAGAAGCAAAATTAAACTAAACTCTAGACTCACATTAATTAATAAAAATATTTCATTCAATAAGAATTGAAAATACTGAACTAAAGCCCGATTAAAAACTTATACCGGACTAAAATTTTTAAGAAACTTTTAAGCCGCCCTAGTATTTCGAATACAGGGTTAGCAATGTAAGTTGCTAAATCAAATGTTTGCTTAGCTGCTTGGGGCATTTCTTACTGCAAATAAGTAAGTTAACAAAAGTTGTTTAGCAGAAATCCTAGATTCATTTATTTATCACTTTTTCTGGAAAAACTTTTTCTTATATTTTTTTAATCAGCTTCCTAAAAAAAATTTTTTTTCAACTGCAAACTATTATTTTATCCCTTTTGATAACATGCTTGCCATTTTGTTACAGTTCAAGGACACTTTTTATGTTTTTCTTTCATACTGCTTAATTATTTGTCCTTACAAAGGACATTGTTGAACAACAAAACAAACAAAAAAGACGAAATTGTGATAAACATAATGATTAAAATAGTTGAAGAGCAAGTATTTTTATTACAAAAGTTTTTGGTGAATTTTTAAAAAGAAATCTAAAGCTGAGTTGAAAGCTATTTTTGTTCACAAACAGCAATAGAGCTTGGTAACAACATGATAAAAGGCAAGAGCAGTTTACGAGTGTCGGTGGCACTGTGTTTTTGCTTTAAACAATTTATTTCTTTAATGATTTTTCTTTCAACAAAACACCCCCAATATCTAACAATCAGCCAGCCACCCCTTTTGCTTTAAACAGCAAAGTAAAAAAAAATAAGAAAACATGGAATCGAAAATATTCCATCTTGGAAAAATCAACAAGATTGTATTTTTTTTTTTTGCTTTCCTGTTTGTGTTTAGTAAGCGAAAGTGTTTTCTTGTTGTTTGGTGGGGCTGTTCTGAGGGAAGAAAATCAAATTTCATCAGACTGTCAAGCTCACGTTTCCTTACCCAGTTTTTCATTATTTTTTTTTTTGTTTCATTTTTTATTTGCACCGTTTTTCATTACGTTGCTTTCTGCCTGTTTAATATTAAACAATCTTTTGCCATTTTCTATTAAAATGTTGCAGAGGGAGTCAAAAATCATTTTACTCTTTGTACAAATTATACGGTAGTAACGATACTGACACGAGTAGTAACCATCCCATCGAGTTTCTTTCGAGGTTTTTGATGTTCTAGTGTCGTCATAACGAGCACAATTTTTCACAATTTCCCCCTCACAAACATTTAAATTCACCCTTTTTCTTTTTTTTTTTTTGAACTGCTTAAGGAAAGGAGAAATAAAATGAAAATTGTTTTCCTTCTTTTTTTTTAATTTTCCAAATTTTATGTGTAAAACAATTTTTCGTGTATGTTTTTTTTACTTTTTATTTTATTTTGTATCTTCTATTAACAACCAGGTTGTGGAAGAGTAAACATTATATTTAAATCTAAACATAATAAATGGCAGTTAGTTTATTTCCATGACTTTTTAGTTGGAATTTCATAAAATTTATTCATAGAAAAGTGTTAAAAATATTAAAATGAAATAAACAGACATTTGTTTGCTGGCAACAAGGTTAAAATAATAAAAGAAACTTTAAGGAAAATTAAAAACAAAGAAAAACTATTAATCAACATGTTTTAAAAATCAGTAATATTATTGTAAAAACCCAGCATATTTTCAGCAAAAGAACTCATAACACGAATTTTCTACAAAGTGGAAAGTGGAGTTTGTAGAAGAAAAGGGAAAAGAATATGGAAGCTATTTTCCCTTCCCCCCAACAAACTCAATATTTTGCAAAGTAAACTTTGCACTTGAAAATTACGTTTTAGAAAATCTTTTTGATATATGTATAAGCCTAAATTTTATGTAAGAAAATTTAGAACTTACTTACCCTGGGCAGGACCCTAATGTTGAAGTTGTGAAACGCATCAATATTATCTCTAAAGCCTGCCGCCATATCCCACTTGACCTTAGATTAGAAGCAAACGAATGCTCACTAAAGCGAAGAAATTTCGAAGCAAAACTGTTGGATATTTGTTCGCGAATCTAAAAAAAAATTAACTTATCTCGATAGTTTCTCGAATATTTGACGACAGCCTAGTGGATGTGTGGTAGCTAGTTTGTTAGCTTGGAGGCAAATAATTAAAAAATAAATTAAAAAAAAAATATAGCATTCTTAAAAAATTACTTTTTCTGCTGCCTTTTTGCCATAACGAAATTAGTTCGATATTGGCTCACTTTTGATACTGCCAGCGAAGCTTTCAAAATCAAATGATTTTTAAAACAAAACTAAGCGACAGGTAAACTTTTTCGATTAATTTTTGAGTGTCATTCTCGATAGTTTTGCACGATAAATATTCGAGATATATTCGAAATCGATATGAAGTGGGACATGTTGCAAATACTCAGAATATATAACCGTGACCTTAAAAAATGCGAGATCTGATGAAAACTCGATTTTCGAACGTCAATTTGAAATCAATAACTTCCTATTTTTCAAATCTGAAACTTAAAAATAATTATGAATGTATGTTAAAATATTTTTCATGTAAAAAATTTCCTGACAAAAAAAATTTTCAGAAAATTTAAAAGATTTCAAATAATTCAAACACTTTAACACAAAAAGCATCATTTAAAAGAACTTTTACTTTCTTAAAAAAAATCCTCGCACTCTTCCACTCAAGACACTTGGGGGCACATTCGTCAAAATCTCAAAGTCAATAGGTATCCGTATAACAAACAGTCAGTAGCAGGCAGTAGTAGCCGGAAAGTAGCAGCAGCGACATCATCACATGTTACTATCCCTAATATCCCAGAAATAACATTAAAAAAGGAAACCAAAAAACATGTACTCGTAGCTGCAGCAAAAAAAAGTAAAAGCCAACTTAGTACGTATGGATTTTTTTTTTATATTACAGACATTTGATTCAATTCCCTGCAGTCTAATTGAGTTTGTCTGCTGCCATTAGTAATATTTTACAAACGATTTCTACTCTTTTAAATTTGTTAAATTTCTTCATCGTCATCATCGACATCATCATCATCATCACTGAAATGATTTTAAAACATGTTTCCGTGTATCTGTCTAGAGTGGAATGTGTATTTGAGTAATCATGAGTTTTAAATTTCCTACGTTATTGCTTGCATTCACTGGTTTAGCTCTTTCAGCCACAATTTGTGGCGGCCATTATATAGTACATACATACATATTTCAGATTGCGTTACATTATTTTGTGTATTTGATATATTTCAGCAGTTGCAAGACTTTCTTACTTCGCTCCAACCTCACTCACTACAAGTTTTTCCACCACATTCGCCTTATTTAACAATCTCAATACTCTGAACTGTTTATAGCAAATGTAGAATGTATTATAGAGTCCATAATATATTTGAAAATTCACCTGAATTTAATAGACAAGTGACACGCGACTTCTTTATTTACAAAAAGCAAAAACTAAGCACACAAGCAAACAATCAATAAATGTTTCTTTGGAAAACTCCCTTTTTAATTATGTGAAACAACATTTTAGTTATTCAACTAAATCAAAGAATGATTAAATGATTCCAGTATGTCTGAAATAATTGAATATATTCTGGCATTTCACCTATTATACTATTTGCTAAACTTTTGCAAATCTTTCTTAGCTTTTAGAGAAAGTATTTGACAAAGCTGAGAAGATATTTTTCAAAATTCTTAATAAAATGTGACAATAATTTAAAAAAAAATATTATGCATTTGCAATTTTCTAAAAATTTTGCTCAAAAGTTGTATAATTTGTTAACAAAATATATTTTTTTCGTAATCACATTTCAGCTAGAAAAAAAAAATAAAAAAATAATGGGAATCGCTTGAACTTGCAGGCCGTCTCTGAAACTTACTGCTACATTTTTTATATCTTTAAAAAATCAATTTTACGAAGATCTTTAAAGTTATATTAGAAAAACAGAAGATTTTTTTTAAGATTTTCGTCAACGATATCGCTCGCATGAATAAATGGATTTTAGTCAAATTGTCAGCAATCGACGAACCTTTGTCAAGTTCGATTTCGAACTTAATCGGCTTAATAGTTTAGAAATAGTTAAAAAAAAACATTTTTGTGAAAATTTTATTTTCGAAAATGTTCGAAATATGTATAATGAACCGATTCGATTCACTAGTTTACGACATCTAAGAGAGTTCAAATTTAGCCAATTTGTTACAGGTTGTTTACATGCATGAACCTACACATGCACACATACATACATACATGCATACACCCATAGGGACATTCTAGCAAAAAAAAAAACAGAATAGACTCCCATTACCTAAAAACATCGATATAAGATGAATACTCGATTTTCGAAAATTGGAATAATAAAATCAGTAACTTCGTATAGCGGGAAGTTAAAAAAAAACCAAAAATGTCTTTACTTTCAATCAAATTTTCCAGTCGAAAACAGGCGGTGTTTTCTTTTTAATAAGCCCGTCCATGTAAATTTAAGGGCCTGTCCCACGATGTCGATAACGTTCGACTTGTCGCACACTAACATTCAAAACAAAAACAAATGTTAATTTAAACAATTTTAAAATTTTGTTTTTGTTTCAAATGTAAGTGTGCGACAAGTCGAACGTTGTCGACATCGTGGGACAGGCGCTAACAGATTTTTCACAACTTTTCTCTGAATACCGTTCTTGTACCTACCAATTAAAGATTGGTAAAAGTTTTTGCAACTTTTAAAAAAGTTAAAGCTTTTTTTTGGAAATTTCTAAAAGAAGTTTTTGCAATTTTTTATTTGAAAAGATCCAAAACAAGAAACAATAGACTGGAAATTCGTCATACCTATAAGCAGTAGCAATAATTCCACGTTAAAGAGGTCTGTATCCTCTCAAAGGAAAAAAGGGCAACAAATTCAGATTATCACATTACTTTTGCGCCACCTTGCACATAACAAGACATTCAGGCAAACTAAGTCGGTGCATGCAGATTGAAATATGTATGTATGCATGTACTTATGTATCTTTGTATACATATGTATGTATTTAATACAAATGCACGTACCTATGTATGTAAATAAAAGTTGTGGAAAATAAAGATTGAAACGCATCAGGGTAAAAAAAGGAAAATCCACAACAGCATGGAAAAAAATATACAAACACACAACAAACGGTCTGTCACCGTCAAAGACAACGTTGGCGCAGTCTGGTTATAGCAGACAATACAACAACAATAAAGAGCTAAAAGGAAAACAACAACAGAAAGGGACCAGAGAAACGGCAAGCAGATTTTTTCCAAACGTCTATGAAATTTTTTGTTCTAAGGAAATATCTTCTCTAGATGAACAAACCTGGAAACAAAACTTGAAATAAAAGCCTCAAGTACATTTCTATGTACGTATGCACATGCATGTACGTTTATGAACAAGTTTTTAAGCTGTAATAAATTTTAAACTCATAAATTGATTAAATAATTTACTTACGAAAGGTAATTGTCAACTTCCTACTTAAAAAAAGGACATCCAATATCAATTGCACCAATAACAAATTATAAAATATACAATACAATGCAATTTAAACAATTTAAAATTATGGTTAAACATTAATGCGGCTAGTTATTATGCATTTTTCTTATTTGCACACAGTTGATAATGTGTGTAGTATACATTAGACAATATATATATTTGTCTCTTTCTGACGCACAGCTAAATATTAAGTCTTGCATTATCTAAATAATAAAGTATCAAAACAATAAACAATTATAATCATGCAAAGAGTGTTGTATTTCAGCGTTTATTTTGGGCTTTTTTATAGAAAATTATAATCCATTGATGAAGTAGTGAATGAATTGTTTTTTTTTTTCTATTGATTATACATAACTTTATATTGACGTGTATAGTATGACTTAATTAGATGGATCAACTAAAGCATAAGACGAGGTACTTGTTCCTCAAACACTTACAAGTGTTGTAATAAGTACAAGTAAAGTATATGTGAAAATATTTATATTATTTTCATATTAAATAATTTATTTTCGCAAATATACTTGTATTACAATATTTATTTTCTTATAAGTAATTTCTTTTAACAATTATTTTACTTGTATTATAACACTTTTAAGTTTTGAGAAACATATCCGAGTTCTGCACCTCTTACAATTATTGAATTTTATTTCGACTTTTCTTAGAATAGCCTAGTGTCCTTTGACTGTTATAAAAACATTACAAAACAAATGATTGATTTTTTAACTCACCAAGCCTTAGGACAAAGTAAGCCAAACACACAAAAATAGGAAATTTGGAAATATAAATGAAAAACGATCTCGAATTCATACTGCAATGCTTACCCCGGAAGCTTATCTACACATATTCTCAAAAAAACAATGATATACAAAATTTGTTTTATAAACGCTTTGTAAAATATAAATAATTTTTAATGATAAGACAGTAATACGATAAACTGATTTTTTTGTTGCTATTTTTGGCATCCTTAAATTTTTTGCAACACTTCTTAGTGTTGGTTCTTAATAAAATTTTTATTTATCGCATCTAACAGTAAGCTGATGAGTGATATATTACCACATACACTCTCCCAAGAAAGTTTTTATTGAATATCAAAGAACATCATAAATTTTAAATTCGAAATATTAATACATGCTTCTAAGGTAGCAAGCCAGATACTATTTAACAAACAGTCACCCTTATCGGGAATACAAATTCACGTGAAATATGTTCCCTTTCCCTAAAATTGTGATCGTCAATGTTTATGTTGTTGTTCTCTAAGTATACTACTTTCTAATTTTGTTCATAATTTTTGTCCACGGGAAATATTTCACGTAAACAAAATGTTCGCCTTTTATTCCCGATAAGTGTGAGTGCTCTTTAGGCTAGTAAGTATATCCTTGGAAAAATACTAATTGGACAACTGTAATGCATGGACATTATTTTTTTCTTTGCTTGACTTATACTTTTTTTTTGAGAATATAGCTTTAAGAGAATTAAGTTAAACATAACTGCAATTTCGTTTGTAGAATTAAAAAAAAAAAAATTCTTTGGTGTATGTAATTCACACCTACCCACTTGACCTGAGATTCGATAAATACGAATGCTCACTAAAGCAAAGAAATTTCGAAACAAAATTGTTCGATTTTTGTCCGCAAATCTAAAAAAAAATTAGAATGTTCGCTAAAGCTTCGAACATCTCTCGGTAGTTTTTCGAATGTGTGACGGTAGCAGAATGGATGTTTGTTAGCCTGTTAGTCTACAGGTACCAAATTCAAACCATGACAGCACTGTAAGTTAAAAATAAAATAAGAGCACATACTTGCATATGCGTAATAATTGAACAGATAAAAATTTGCAACGACAGCAAATTAAATAAAATAAGTTAAAATAAATAAATTAAAAAATAAAAATACTCCTTACTTTTTCTGCTGCCTTTTTAGGATATCGAAATTAGTTCGATATTCTTTAATTTTTTCATTGCTTGCGAAATTCGAGATCGAATGTTTCTTGGGACCAAACTGAGCGACAGGTGAACTTTTTTCGATTAATTTTTGAGTGTCACTCTCGATAGTTTTATACGATAAATGTAAAGTCTTGGTCAAGTGGGTAAAAACCAATAAAATACATATGCGACTTGGAAAGTTAAAAAGGACCTTTGCTCAGAAAATAAGTTTTAAGGAAAAGCGACGTTGAAGTTAACAAGCTTTAATGGCTGGAAACTCGTCACTCGGGGGTTTCGGGGTTGCTGATTACGAATCTGGTATTAGATTTTGAAAATTCAAAATGGCGGATATAATATGGCGGACTATTTTTCGTAATATAAATGGATTTGCTTGAGGTATTGGATTTTGAAGATTCAAAATGGCGGAATATTTTTTTTAATATTAATTAAATTGCGCGCAGGAATTTTCGGTTCACTGATTATGATTTTAGTCAAGTTTTCAAAATTCAAAATGTATGAATTTATTTTTATTAAGAATTGAGAGGATATACTTAGAGATAATTACCCTGTTGTTTCGTTTTTCAGGTTACAGTGATTAAGGTTGAGTTTCTTTTAAATAGTTAAGTTATAAATCTGCTGCTGTTTCATTTATTTATTTATGGTAATTCAGTCAATGGCTAACCCGATAAATTTTTAAATAACTAGTTCGCCATATTGGTTACTTTTTGAATTTTAAGAATCCGACTTTAAATTAATAATAAGCAATTGCAAAAATATTTGTGCAACGATTTAAGAAAAATCTGATAAATGAAAAAAAACTCTTCCGCATTTTGGATTTTTAAAATTTTATACCAGATTAGTAATCAGCAACCCCGAAAGCCACTGAGTGACGAGTTTAAAAAATAGATCAATTGTAGCCAAGTTTGTCACATCGGATTCTTTTTTACTTTTTTGTTATCAAATGTGTATTTTGAAGCTAATTTATGACAAAACTGATGCAGCTAGAAAGCATTAGAAAGTGTGTTAACTACTATAAGAATAACCATATATGATAGTAAAATTGATTTTTTTTACCTGTCACGTATTTGTTTTTGTTAAAATTCAAAATTTCTTAAATCAATTCGAAGTGTTGTCAAAAAATTCATTATTGGCTTTCTTAAGCGATTTTCAATGAATATCAATTTGACATCACCATTCTCATTTAATATCTTCCACTAATTTTGTTTGCCTTTTTTTGTTTATGAACGATTGAATTGTTTTGTTGTGATTATTTTCTAATAAAATATTTTCGTTTTTTTACTTATTATTATATCTATTAATTTATTAAAAAATAAACTTACTTTTTAATATATTTTCAGCAAAAAGCAGCAACAATTTTATTAGCTTTGTTTTAACACGAACTGATGCACGGATATTACTTGCACTTGGTATGAGAAACACAAAAACACAACAAAAATATTTACGACAAAAACAAAAATTGAGAAAGAAAACCAACAAATTCTTGTTGGATTTTGCTTTTGATTTTAATTTTTGGGCAAACACACACACACACACACACTCTTCTGAGTGCCCCTCTCTTTATCCAATTCTTAAATTCAATACTTTTTGTTTTGTTTCATTTTTTATTACTTTGTTGTTGCTGGTGGGTTTCGTTTAAGAAGAAAAATATGTATGAAACGCTGGGGGAGCACAAATGTTTTAAATTGAAATTTAATTTTTGTCCAATATTACAAGTACTAAATCCATACGTAAAGTACCTATAATAATTTACATACACTTGCAGATATAAATATTAAACATTTTTTCTTTTAAAACTTTTAATTTTTCTTCATGGATTTTATTATATGTAATTTAAGGCCATTTTGTCACATCGGTGGTTTTTTATCAAATGCATTTAAGTTTTGCAGGTTTAACACTTTTATACTTCTGTGGCCATGAAATTTGTATGCCTATTATTTTTATGTAATTTTTTTTAGTTTTATTTTTGTATTTAAATATGTACATATGTAATAATAATTCCCGTTTAATTCTTAAGCTTTGTTACTCGCAGACTGATTTATTGCACGCACGTCATTTATTTAATATACACACTTTGTATGTACATTTGTAAGTATGTATTCATTGTATTTTTATTCTTGTTTATATGTATTTGCACTCTTCTCACTTGTATTTCGCGATTTCTGTTTTGTTTTTGTTAGTGGGGTCACCCGCTTTGCTTGTTGGCTTTGTCTTTTTTTATTACACACAATTTTAATCAATCTTTGGCTTGATTTGCTGTTTTAGGTTATTTTTCCCGTTACCCGGTAGTTATCCCTTTGGTTATCACTTTACAACTGAATGTTATCATTGTCAACCATTATAAAACTGTCAGCTTTTGCGGCAACATTTTGGGGTTGTTTTTACTCTTAATTTTTATTAGGTCTTTATTTTTGCACAAAACAAATTGTAGAAAAAACTTTAAATAAGTATTTAATACGGCATTAGCAGCAATGCTTCGAATGAGCATGCCCTGTTATTATATTGTTTATTGCCAAATAAATGTTTCACTTTCATGTTGTTTACATTCTAATTGGTCTTGTTTTTTTTTTTGCAGACGAACGGTATAGTGATAGCAGTGTTGCCGGAATCGAAATTCAATTTTACACAGAAGAACCTTCAAAATTATCCAAAATGTTACAAATTACACAAAATAAATTTTGTGTTTTATAATAATAATAATAAATGCTTTTTATTTAAGAATATATATCCAGTAATTTTTTACTATTTGTTTTTTCAGTGTGAATTTTTTTCACTGTAAAAAAAAGATTCGTAAATTGTGGCAATTCCATTTGACCATGAGTACACTAACAAACGAACAACAATTTTAACCATTGAATTTTATTATCAAAATTTGTGTTGTGTGAGAAATGAGTTTCGTAAATTACGTCCATTTTATGGTCGTCATAATTGCCACATCGGCCAGAATTTTCAAGCTTTCTTTCGCACCAGTTTCATTTATTTTGGATATTAGTCCACCAACGTGTATGCAAAGAGTGCGCACTGAGGAGAATATTGCTGTTATATAGGCCAGTGTTAATAAAGATAGCGATATGCATTCATGATAATAATCGCAATTCATCGCTCATGATAATTTTCGATGAAAAGTTGTGCCAAAAATCTAAAAAAATATTCCGCGCTATTGAGGAGTATAGCAAATCATGCCACAAATGTCAAAGATATTATCCTTCATTTGAAAAAAACTAGCATCTTCCGACATGATGACTAATTTTGCGCCAGCCTGTTTATACAACTTACGGCCCTTTTCACAATGTACAATTAAAAGCTAACAGGTACTTTAACGGCAAGTTTTGTATGAAGAACTGTCTGTTAAAGTTCACGTTAACTCTTAACCATACATTGTGAAAAGGGGCGTTAGTATATTTATAACTAATGTATAAAATGCATTTTGAAATGAAATTTGTTGCACGAAACTCTGAAGCATTTTCAGTCAATTATTTCTATCAGGCCTGTTAACAAATGAAACAATTTTCATGCAACTAATTTTATGAAAAAAAATGCAATTAGGTATTAGTGTATGCAATTTTTAATTATAATATTTCATTTTCAATATTTTTTTTTGGTTGGTCCAAAAAGGTCCCCTCAATATTGGCCTATGTCTTCATATGCAAAAAATATTGGCACGATAGTACCAGACGGTAATTTAGTCTTCAAGTAAGCTTTTGTTAATTTTAACTTGCTGAAAATTCTTTCCACTGAATAAATAGTTCGAAAATAAAAAAAAAGAAATTTTTCAAGACAAGTAGAACCAAACATAGACATGAAAATACGAGTATTATAAAAATTTTTGGTTATGAAAATAAAAGAAAATTTTCAAGAGAAGTACATAAATATGGAATTATTATAAAAATGTTTGATAGTAAATTTACGGAGTGAAATTGTTGAAATGTATATAATGTTGGGTCGAAATAACACAAAAACTACACAAAAAATTCTAGAGTCCCAAAATAGTTCAAGAAAAATTTTTTGTCTCATTTTTGGATAATTACACAGAAATCGGCAACGCTGAGTGATAGATACTCTCTTCGTGCTGTTTTTTTTATAGTATTGCCATTACCCCAATTTCGGAAATTTCCCAGACAATGCAATATATAATATGACAAATATTTTCTAAAGTTACATGCTTAGTTAATACCTATAAGAATTTTTCACATATACTTTTGTATACATATATAATTAATTACTACAGGCGGTTCTATACTTTTTTAGCAAGTGTTATGAAATAATATTATTGTATTTAAGAATGTTCTTGTAACTGCTTCAATAATTTCCAACCAATATGTATTATTTCGTAAGTGATGGTAACACTGCTTGTGCAGCACCTTCGTTTGCAAGGCAGATTCATTTCCAGGTAGTATCAGGATTACAAAAACAATGAAAAAATACAACAATGAAAAAAACAACATGGGTTGTAGTTCATCAAAAACTTCAAAAATAGAATTTGTTTAACATAACAATAATAAAAATTATTCACATAACTTTGAAAATATTTCTCCGCGGCAGCTACCACTAACAACATTTGCAACGTTTAGCACTTCTCACAATTTTTTAATAGTTTTTTCATATTTATAAATTTGTTTTCACAGAATTTTTTTTAATAAAATATTTTTTATATTGAATTTTTTTAACATTTTCTTTTAATTTCTCTTTCGTAAAAAATTTTTGAAGTTTGCGATGAACTTTAATTTGAAAAAAAAATAGCTCAGCTGAATTTCCGCTACTACCTTGTGAATGTGCCTTGTTCGTTTGTGTTTGTTTTTTTTTTTGTAACAGAATGTGAATGAGATAAAAAGTGATGCCAAGTTTGATTTATTATATTTTATGTACAGGGTACGAGTTTAACAATTTAATGCCCAGTAGTAAAATTATATTTTATTACATATTTAAAAATGTTCACTATTCGTTCTTATTAATATACATATGTACGTACCTACAATAAAAACAGATAAACATTGTACAAAGATAAATAAATTAAATAGATTAATAAATTAAAACAAGTTTTTACAAATCCTTATGGGAAATTTTTTTGTTTTGTGCTACAGTGAAGCCTCGATTGCATTGGCGGTATTCGGTGTTTGATGCAAATTGTCTTGCGTCATTGTAAATGCAAAATATCGTAGCTTTTCTTTAAAATCAAATAACAAAATACACACACAATCGAAAGAAAAGATACCATATTTTGCATTTGAACTTACGCAAGACCATTTGCACCAAACATCGAATAACGCCATTGATTAACCGTGATTACCTCTATTATCCGGAATTATAAACATATATATTTTAGATTAAACGAAAAAGAAGAATTCCCTCGTTTACATACGTATGTAAGTATGTACTCGCAAGCAAACACACAGACTTATCTACATATAAACGAGTTTAATTTAGAAATATCTGAATTTCGGATTGGTAATGTTTATTTTTTAATGGCATTCTTATCAGCGGTACAATAAGAAATACCTACATATGTACATATAAAATTATTGCTAGTCTAATTCAAGCTTTGTTACAGAAAGGACTTTAAGTAAAATCTGATGCCTTCGGGCTCAAAGCAATTCGAGCATTCCACATACATTGAAACAACCACGGAGCAAACATAGAAGCAGACAAGTTTTTCAATAAAGTTTAATTTCTTAATAACTATCTCAGTTCTTTTTTAGTAAAATCCGTTTTAAAACTAAGAATTATTATCATTGTGCTTGGACTTTATTTTGGTTCTAACAAACAAGGACAACAGGTGCAATTTACCATTGCAGCATTTGCACATAAGGAATTTCTTTGATTAAAAGCCCGAACTCTTTTATAATGTCCTCCTTTTCTACTACACATCCCGTCCTCAGCTATCACGGTGCTCTTTGTGCCATTTCTGTTACATTCCCGTTCTTGCTCTTAACACTGCTTTACGCAAACTCCATGCCATGGATATCCTTTATCCTGATATCCAAGCATAAGCTTTTCTTTGTATTGAAATTTTTTGTTATTGTTTGAAAAGAATGAGAGTGGAAATACATACATACATACATTTCATCCTAATACCGGCCGGCATGATTGTTGTCTTTTACACTTTGTTCGTTATCCTTACAATAGCCGCCATTGTTGCTATGTGTGTGCACACATACACTTGAGAGTACTCATACATTTGAACTTGTTTTTGAATAAATAGAAATGATGACGATGATTTCCTATTTGGTTTAAAATATTTTCTCTTCGACTGACTACACATGCACGCACAGATATGTACATCCTTATTACAGCACAATCACCACGAGCCAAGGCAGCCACATATTTTTTTTTTGCCTAAGCTGCTTCTTTAGTAGCTCAACTACTTTCCTGCCATCTCCCGAAAGTAGCAGTACGAGTATGTAGTAGCTTTAGCTTAACCATTTGATTTATAAACAGAATTAACATAAAGATAATGTGGTAAAGTATAGGAAGAATGAAAACGAGAGAAACGATTTTTGTCTTGAATTTATTTTGTGTGTCCTTTTGTAAAGGATACAAAGTTTTAGCTAAAAGCAGTGGTAATATTTTTACTTAAATTTGCAATTGTTTTGTCATAGAGCAAAGGAATGAATACTTTATTACTTGAATAGAGCACGCTTGCTTGAAAGAAAGAAAAAAAAACAACAGCATAATCTATAATGGTTTTTGGAGCAGATTTTGTGTGTTAATGTTATAAATCTTTCATTAGGAGAATGCATTTTAATCTGCTGTATTAGAAGTTTTTATACAGTTTTCTGTGTAGATAGATTTCGAACGAAGATACCTATTAACAGAATATTTATCATTTATGAATGTCAGACTGAAAAGGCTATCCTATTCATGTGCAGGATCTTATTGATTTCTTGGGAGCCTTTTTTACTGGGCTTTTACGAAAGGCACCAACAAGAAACCCAGCGAAAATATTTAGAGTATTAAAACATTATACAAAAATGTTGCTCGTACAATAGAATTTAAATGAAAGTGGCGAGCTCATGTCCCACAATGTCGACCGAAAACGTTCGATCGATTACTTATAGTGTTTTCACACTGACATGGTTTTAATAAATGTTGGTTTTAACGTTAAAACCATTTGTTAAAACCAACTTAAAACCTTGTTTTAATTGATTTTAAGTAGGTTTTATGAAATGCAGCCTTGTTATCGCTGTATAAAAGTTCAGTGCTGCCAAGTTAAAGTGACCTGTAGCAGCTGATAACGTTTATGTCAGAGAATAAGAATATACATATGTATACCAATTGAAACTTAGAAAAAGAACCTTTGGGCCAGAAAAAAAAACAAAAATATTTTCAATGATTCTCGGAGGAGAAAATAGACGATATGACTGACATCTGCCAAAAAAATGTTAATATTTATGTGTGTATTAAATTTAAATATAACCAATCGCTTCTAAGCACTAAAGAAACCGTTTGCAGATCATTCTATAGTTTTCCTGTCAAGAGGACATATAAAGTGGATGAAACTCAAGCAAAACGGCACCAGAAGTAGTACATATCCCAATCAACCTCAAAATATTTTGCAATAGTGCGATACTTGTCGGATTGCATTAGCAATTGCGGAGTAGACGTAATATAAGTAATTTAAGCTCTTGATTTTATTACATAAGTGTAATTAGTTAATAAAGTGTCGTTTTTAACCCTAATTAGGACACTGGGGTCTTTTTGCAAATCTTCGAGTCCACAGAAAAGCGTTTTTAAAGGATAAAAACGTAACATTATTTAGTTTCACGTAGAAGTCTAAAATATTGCCAGCATTCGTAATGTGCCTCCTATTGTGCGTTTCACTAAATTCTAGAAAAGTGCTTCCCATTTTTTTCCACTAACGAAAGCGGAATTGAAAAAAAAGAAGTTTTACTCAAACTTTCTTAAAAGCGAAAAAAACCACACTCTCTCAAATACAAGCCAATCAATCGCTTTTTTATACTTTTTTTATTACAAATTGAATTTATTAATATTATGAAGTTTTTTTTTTGCCTTTTTGCAACTTTAACCATTTGAGTGTGAAAATATATTATTTTTCAGTGAAAAATTTCCACGATATCCTTTTTGAATCCTTTGATATATTATAATAATTTATCATCTCCGTTTCCACTTATTCAGGCGAGTATCCCATAAAGGAAGTTCATTTTTTATACCAGTCAATACAAGTTGTATGCGTGCGTGTGTGTGCATTATAAATATGTATGTACGTATTTTTTTGAACTGAATATGCAAGTCCGCGTTTGTAGCCAGCCCACTAAAACCATAAATCATGGTTTAACGTAAATCATCTCGTTGCGCTTATTTCAATGTTTTTTATTGTTGTTTGTTGCCCAACTATGTATAAATAAATGTGCATAGTTGTGACTACATTGTTTGAATTGAATCAATAAACAATATGTTAACTATAATTTTATTATTAACAAGAAGCGTATTTTTTTCGCTTATAGTCAGTCGTTCATTCATTCGTTGACCAATATAGTGCGCAGAGGTGGTTTATTGTTTTTCTTCTGCCACTGTTCTGCTGCTCTCCTTCAACCAGATTTAATGATATTGTTTATATATATTTTTAATGGTGAACTACTTTAGGGTAAGAAAATAGTAGGGACCGTAGCGGTTATTTCTCAGAAAATAAAAGTTTTGTTTTTTGATTTTTATTTATTCCTCAGAAAATAATATTAACTTTTTTATTTTTATTTTTTCGCTTAAAAAACGAATTCTCACATTGCCCTCATCCACTACTGAAACCGATCAGACACTAGATTCGCTTTTACTGAGTAACAATACCGTTTCGAAAAACCTTTGGCAACTCAAAGTTTGGATAAGTTGACCCAGCACCGAAGCAGTAGCAAACCTTTATAGCCAACATTCTTTCTCCGTAATTTGAAATTTCAAAACCAACCACCTCTTTTATGAACTCCCAAGGTTCTTCATTAATAAACTGTCCACAACATATCCTGAAGGCTGACTAGCTCCCTCTATTAAAAGACACAGACTCTATTCAGCTCTTAGTACCCATTCCACAATAGAAATTTTGGCTACCATTAAACCTGAGGTATTGGTCGCCTTTCTGACTGGGGTCCGCGGGATTGTCACACCCGTTATCCTTCTCGAAGGATACCCCTGCGTAGGACCTTATAACCTGTAGGAACTTCAAATCAAAATCAACCTTAATAGTCTGTTAAATGGGAAAATTTTTGATTCAAGAATAAAATCTCAATTTTTTTAAGATCGAATTCAAGATTTTGTTCTTCATAAAAATCGCAAATTAAGATCATATTGTTAAAAATTTAAGAATATTATCTTAAAATTAAGATTACGTTCTTGATTTTAAGAATGCGTTCTTGATTTTAAGAATTCATTCTATAAATTAAGAATTTATGCTTAAATTTGAGAACGTCAATCTTACTGATCACATTTCAAGATTGAAATATTAAGATTTATTACAATCTAAATTCGAGAATTTTGTTCTTAAATTTGGATCGTCATTTTTCTCTTAGTGTAGCTATAGATGTTAAGAGCAGCGACTGGTACTCATACTGAATTGATTCCAACGTAATCTTCACAATCACCCTTATCGGGAATAAAAGTTCACGTGGAATGTGTTCCCTTCAGGGTGACCGATGAAATTTTTCAAAATTAAAAAAACGAGAAAACTACACTAAACTTTTTATTTTTAATGTATTTTTATATAATTCACTCTAAAAAAAAGGAGAAAAAAAAAGTGACATGGCAGTCGAAAAAGTGGCAACTCGACACTTGGGTCGGTAATAAGCTCACGTTGGTTCCCTTTCCCGCTGGTTCCCTAATCGCCAATTTTAGAATTGTTGTTGTGTGAGTGTACTATTTTCTGATTTTGCTCACCATTTTTTCATGGGAAATATTTCACGTTAACAAAGTATTCACCTCTCATTCCCGATAAGGGTCCCCTCTGACTATGGCACTTGGCGAAACCCTGCATTCAGGCAGTCTACTCCTTCATTCCAAAGGAAGGTTTGGTGAAAAATTATAAATCTAGGGGTCCAGCTGACTTGGGTCCAATACGATGATCCCTTCGAGATACCTGTAAGTTGAAAGTAGCAGAAGAAAGAGAGGGGATAGGGAATAAAGGGGAAGATATAGATGAAAAGTTTCTTCAGGATAAGAGAGAATAAAAGAGAAAAGAAGTGGGTCAGGTAAGGGTCTAGTGTATACACATGCCATAGGAAAGGCTTAACGACCATACCAGCCACTGCTCGTAATGTATAGCGGGGCAGAAGCAGAGAAGATGCGAAATGCAGTAATCATTGTACTGGAGACACATACGTTTAGCGTGGGTTTCGAAAGTGCAGTGGCCGGTTACTATAGCCTGGTGAAGCTCATAAGGTTTTTAGTTCTTTAGATATTTAAGCAAGGCCAAAGGGTTCTTGATATAACGCAGGTATGCTCAATAAGCCATCTATCTGTCTTGAGCTGAAAGGAAATAAAATTCTTTCAAATTTGCATAATATTAACATTTTGTTTCGTTTCAAATTACAGAGTAGACTCTCCCCGGTGCCCCAAAGGGATCATTAGTTTTGGCTTGCACAGTAGCCGTTGAAAATGAACCTTTAAAATTCTTAATATTCAAGTAAGAGATTCTAAAGTTATTTTTCAATTAATACCGAGATTTTGATTTGAAAGCCTCCCAGGAACTCGCCAATTTAACAGAATTCAGAAAATTTTGCAAAACTTCGGTTTCGACTTCCGTATTGGTGTAAAAAATTACTTTGGTCGGATACTTTTTCTTATTTCCTATTTTTAAAGATTCTCTGTGAGGCCTTATGCTCCTTATAAGGAGTGAAAGGAACCAAACTTTCAAAGTTTTAGTGGGAGGGACAGCGTGTAAGCCGTGAGATGTGGGCCATGGCGTGAAAATTGCCAAAGATATGATTAAGAAAATCGGTTTGAAACCCTTAATTTTTTCTACTAAGTAGGACCTTTTTAGAATCGAAACAACGGCTATTTTCATTTCGTGCCATAACCACAAAAAAAAGCTTAAGCGACATAATTTTCGAACTTAATTTTTTTAACAAAATCGATTATTTGCGATCGTAAATGTTCGATTTTCGTCAAAAAATCGAAGTCCAAAAAAATATATCGCTTAAGCTCTTTTAGCGGCTATGGCTCGATTTGGGCAAGCAGATTACATGATGCAACTCGGTGGGGAAACTAAACTCCCTGGAGACGACCACATAAACCCGTCAATAAGGGCATATGTGTGAGTATCGTATGTTTGTCGCTTAAAAGGAGATATACAAATAAACTTCGCCCCATAACCGCCAAAAACGCTTAAGCGACATAATTTTCGAACTTAATTTTTTAGCCAAAAATTCGATTATTTCGATCGCAAATAATGGATTTCGATAAAAAAACGAGGTCCAAAATATTTTTCGGTTGTGCTTTTTTGGCGGTTACGGCTCGATTTGTATTTTGACTTCGTAGCCAAATATAAGCTTTTGTTAGTCCGCGCACTTCTCCAGCATTAACAAGAATCACAAAGAAACAGATGTTTTTGTCAATCACGAGTTGGAGACGATCAAATAATCAGCTGTCAAATAAAATCTCAAGACTTTTGGATTTTCATCCATCATTGCCGGCAGTAAACAATGTGATTGATGAGTTTCTTTGATCGTCTACAGGGCACTTAAGACACAACATAAATGCATTACTCCCATATCAAGTCGAACGGGAATGAAAGCTGCATCAGAAAAAAGCTGCAGAGATTCATCACAGAATCTTTAGAATCGCTTTAAGGAACTTTTTATAGTTAACTCAACTTCATTTAATATTTAGTGCAAAACTAAGTCGACTTTGTTCAAACATTTGTGCAGACTGTATACGCATTCTTTTTTTTTATAATTTCATTATACTCTTTTAAAAGCATTTCATAGTTTGTATGTTAATTAATAACTATTTGCTTGTAGGAAAGTGTTTTTATGAATTGTCAATGATAAGGTGTAATTAATTAAAATTAATGCATATAAAGTTATAAAATTTTTAACCACAAATTGTTTGGTGTGTGAAAACAGCCGGTACGTATTTTTTGCACGTTTGCATGATATTATTGCAAGTGAAACCGATAGTTTGTGGTGGAAAACGTTTAATTAAAAATTTAAACAGAATTTTGTTGTTTAAGTTTTAAATGTTTTGAATTTATTAATATTAATACCTGAACATAAGCTTTAATCAATTTCTTAGCTCAAGGCTTGCCTGATTATTAATATTATACTACGAGTATTTAGGTTTTTATTTTTCATTAAAAATAAAGGCTTGTGGAACAGCAAGAGTTCTACTTAATAATAGTCTTTGATTTCTATTTGCCCTTTCAAACTCTCTAGATAAATGTTGTACATATTCCAATTGACTGTAGCAAAAAAAAAATACTTTTTTAAGCCAACATATCCAGGTTACTTTCAAGCATATCTCTTTGAAGATCCTTACTTTTTTTGCATTTTATTTCTTTCATTTTTTTTTTCAATTTCTACAAAAGTCCTTTTAGGTTTGTTAATTACTTTGACTTTCAACTATACTCGTACAACAATTTACTTACTTTGTTGTTTATAGATACTTTTTAGTACTTAAACACACAGCAACAACGAGTGCACTGCTGCAATTGCACTGGTTGTTGTTGTGGTGGAATTCTTTGGGATGCAATGTGAGAAAAAAAATATATTTTTTTTTCTTCTCCTAGAATACAACAACAGTAAAGTAAGTCTCTTACAATGGCCCCCATACTTTTAAATTTATGTATAATAAACATTTGAATTCATTAACTTTGATGTTTCACAAGTATTAATTATAAAAAAAAAGCACAAGTGGTTTCTTTCAATTTGAATAAATAATTTTCTTATGGGAAAATGACAAGAGCCTTTGAGTGCAACAAATGTAAAAAGGGGCAACGAATATTTTTAATAAAAAAAGGAGAAGCAATAAATCTCCAATAGCAAGCATGACCGATCAGCAGATGAGAAAAAATTATTATTATAAGAAAAACTAAAGCTCTATACAAACAATCTTTAATACAATCAGTCTAAATCTAAATATTTCCCGGAAAATAATTCCCAAGGAATTTCATTATTTTCCTAGAATAAAAACTCCTATTCCAAACAGATGACCAGAGAAATAAAGAGTGAGAGAAAATGTCGTATTTTCAGCTATTCACCCTTATCGGGAAAAGTGTTCCCTTTCCCTAAAATTGTGATCGCCAATGTTTGCGTTGTTGTTGTGTCAGTATACTATTTTCTAATTTAGATCGCCATTTTCGCCTTTTATTCCCGATAAGGGAGTAGCACAAAAACTCCTTAGGAATTTTTATTTAGCATAATAATTAGTGGTTCACAACTTCAACTTTTGTTGATCAACTCACAATTCAGCTGTAAGAAAGATGGAGAAGGAAACACGAATATCTCTTTTTTCTACCAGCTGAATTAAAAGTTGGCCAACAAAAGTTGACGTGTGTGAACCGGGTCTTATTGGCAAAATTGGTTCATTTAAGGTTCACATACTACAACTTTTTTTGATCAACTCGTAATTCAACTGTAAGAAAGACAGAAAAGGAAATACAAATATCTCTTTTTTTTCTTACAGCTGAATTACGAGTTGATCAACAAAAGTTGAAGTGTGTGAACCGGCACTTAGCTTTGACAGTTGTTAGAGGCCACATTGCTGAAGCTGGTTCTGTCAAATTAGCTATCATTTACTCGATTTGTTTTCCCAATTAACTATGGACGGATATAGCGTGTAAAAACACGTGCAAATTATAATTTTTTTTTAAACCGAAATGGGTACATGGTTGAGCAACATCACACCGAGACGATTATTGGAAGTGTGGTGTTGTTCAGCAAGCAATCAAGAAACACTATGAAATGCAAGATCTGTGGATAACATCACCGGTTTCCGTGAGAGAGAGAGAGAGAGAGCAAGAGAATCCTAGACAGTCGATTGCGAGTTGCTCACAGTAACTCCATTTTTCGCAGTTCAAAGCTCGGCCAATTTCGCGAACAGCCTTGGGCCTGCAACCTTACAAAATTCAACGGACAAAGGAGCAGAAGGTAAACGAGCATAGATCTGTAACGTATCTTGATTCTTATCGATCTTCCTCAAGGATTGCTCTATAGGATTGCTTTTATAGATGGGATCTCATTAAATGAGTTCACGATAAATTCAGGAACACCGTCAGACTCCTTTCCTTTTCCTACTCTATTTCTTTCGCAGGTGATAGAATCATTTGGCATTTATTCTCTTTCAGTAAGAGACCAAACCTACAGGAGGTTGAAGCAAAATATGAATGAGACTTTAAATTACGTTTTAATAACAATCTCTGAATGAAGTCATGAGACTAGGGTAGATTTTAACCTGGTCAACCATTCTTCCTCAGCGAAGCAAACCTATTAGAATATAAAAAAATAAGTGTTGTCTTGCTGAGCTGATAGTCGAAGATGATAATGACATTTGTTAAATGTTCATCTAGTGAGATTAGAACAAAATCAACATCTCTATGGAAAAACGTTTCGCAGAAACAATGAGGAAAACCGCTGTGAAAAATTGAGGCGGAAAAACGATATGGAAATCTTCTAGGTAAAACTCCTTCAGAAAGCTGGTCGTCACAGGTTTCAAATATTCTTAATTCATTTTTAGGAAAAAAAGTTTCGCATTTCTCATGTCTTAAGGTACTGTGACCGTACCTTGGCAAACATTTGCCTAAAATAGAGTAACTAACCACTTAATACTAATGAAAAATGTTTTAATTTTAACATTTATTAACGCACTAATAATCCCAAATTATTATTTTACTTATTAAGTAAAATAATTTTTCATTAAAAATACATTGAAATTTATTATTGAGGGGTTTAGCTGGAAAAATATTTTGATTCACATATGTACGTGCTTATTAATTTAAACTGTTTCGAATAATATTTAATCTTATAAACATGGTCTATTAGTTACGAGTATGTATGAAACTGTTTAATTTAGGCTCAATCTCACAGTCTTTAGTTAACTAATGAAGGTGGTTTAACCCATGCAATAGATCAGAAAAATTATTAGTTAAACCACGGGCGATGTTAGTTAACTAAAGACTGTCTGCATGAAAATATTTTTCATTATTAATTAGTGGTTAAGCTTTATTGGCCAATCGTTTGGCAAGTGTGACAGTATCTTTACATTTTCCAACTTTTGTCAGCAATTAATTTCCATTGCAGAAACGTTTTAGTTAAAATTATTTGTTTCATTTTTGCAGACTGTTGCAGGCAATAAAATTTTTTTTTATAATCGTTCTATTAAAATTCAATTTCCTTTAAATATCTGACTGTAGTAGAGCTTTTAAAACCACACAAATCCCACAAAAATCATATCTATCGACAGTTGACGCGACTGTAAATATGTATATAAAAACACCGAACCAACCAACACCTTGCGTTTCATTAATATTTCATTTAGACACAGGATAAAAAAGAGTATGTATGTAATTTCCATAAACATTAAAAGTATTGAAGTCTAAAAAAAAAGAAAGAGACAGTTTAACAGATGTGGCCGAAAAGCAAGCGGCAGTTACGATTATGATAGTCCATATTACATGAACATCTTTAATATTAAAAAATAGTGTTAGGAACACAACTGTTGCTACACTTTAATTTTAAATCGAATACGTATAACTATAAACATACAATAACTACCTTTATACACATGTTTAAAATTACGTAGCACAAAGAACTATAACTAAAATTTATGAGCTACAATTATACACAAGAGTATAAAAATAGTCTGACTATTAATCGGCTACACATGCGTATATACAGGGCTATTTTATTTACACGCAGACATAAAAAATATTTTCAAAGAGAAACACACACACCCCCACACATTTTCCATTACAATTTAATTTACACAAATGTATGTATGTATACGGTGACGAATGATGAATAAATATCCCGAGTAACATGCGTATTAGAAGGTGCCAACGGGGGCGAATGGTCATAAATTAATGTTCAGCGTACATACTCAGAATTTTTAAAAGTTCGACTTCGCACGAGTTTTTCGAAAAACTTTCAATTTGCACTACTATATTGACATTTCCAAAGATGTGATCCAACCATAATCACTAATTAAGGATTAGGTTATACTTTAAAAACGAGTGTACATAGATTTTCTCATCTTATTTATAATTTATTTAGTAATTTCAGTTATAACCATAACCTTTTCAAATTTTCTAATAAAATATAAAAAGATTTCAAGATACTTTTTATAAAGATTTCATGAAAATTTTTGTAATTCAAACACACAGAAAAAACTGCCTCATAGAATCAATAAGATTTTCTCTATGAAACGTTTTTAGGCAAAGGGGTATCCCAGCAGAAAGAAGCGAAGATTTTTTCATAGAGATTCCTTATTGTTTTTTTGTGGTAAATCTTATTAATTTTATCAATAAGAATACCACATAAAATCAAGAAGAAATCTTATTATTCACAACTTTTTTTACTCAATTTCCGTTATTTTTGGCACCAAAAAAGCAATCCATAGAGAAAAACTTCTTGATTCTATTAGGTTTTCTTATAAATTGTAAACTATAGGGATTTCTTATCTGATTTTTTTAAAAAGGTTTTCGTCTTGATTTTATTAGGTTGCCTTCTTGATTTTTTCAATAAGGTTTTCTTCTTGATTTTATTAGGTTCCTATATGAGTATGTGTAAGGCATCTTATTGATTTTTTAATGAGGAAATCTTATTGATTTTAATAGGTTTCTTGTTATTACGTTTCTATAAATAGACATGGGGAACATTTTTTCATGATCTTTTTCATTTTTGTATAAGAATGTTTGTACAATAATTTGAATGGTTGTTCAGGCAGGTTGTTAGCATATTTGGTAGAGTGCTTGTCTATCAGTTAGAAGTTTGCTGGTTCAATACTTGGTGAGTAAGTTCCCAGCAAAAATTTTTCAAGATTTTGTAATGGGTAGCACTCTTTTAATGGCTTACAAAGTAATGAGTGGTACTTATTTATATCATTACGTGGAAGTACTTATTGTAGTACTTTCCAGTTAATAATGAAGTTTATATAGAGAAAAATTTTTAACAAAATTCTATTTATTTTTATTAGCAAAAAATTATTTTTGAAAAATTTTAGGCAAAAAGTAATCCACAAAATAACCCATTAAATTTTGAATACTTTTAGGCAATCAGTAATCTATTAACTTTTGGATATTTGTAGGCAAAAAGTATAGGGTACCGCATACTTTTTGAACTTCTCAAACAAAAATAATGGGTTATTCATTCAGTCAAATTGTATGTACTTACGACTGAAGAGTACATACACTTTTTTGCATTCTAGTAAGCAAACTTTTTTGCTGGGTTAGTTGAGAATATAACATAATGTGTATGTATGTATGTATTTATAAATAAATAACATCTACAATATACTACATACATACATACATATGTATATGGTATAGAATTTAAATGAAAATACATAAGTACAGAGAATAGATACGCAATTTTTTTTATTTTTTTATTGAAAATATCAATAAGATAAAAAGTACAAGATTTCTTCTTGATTTTTTCAAAAAGGTTTTCTCTATGAAATTAATAAGATTTCCTTATTGAAAAAAAACCCATAGAGATTTCTTATTAATTTTGTTCTATTTTATGAGGTATTTAGTAGGCACTGTTTTCTCTGTGTACAGTCATGCTTATTCTTCGAACACAACTGTTTAATTCATTGTACAATACATATGTTTCAATCATATAATACTACTAGATGCTGAAGCTCCAGGCAGACAATCTGACAACAACATACATATACATACATACATATGTACATATGTTGCATACATTACAAGTTATGTCTGTAACTATGTATGTACATACATATATAAAAGCAACAGCAACAAGAAAAAGTTGTATTAAAATCATAATGATGAGTAAAAATGTATAATTTTTTAAAACGTTCCATAAATTTTCATTAAAACTAAATAAAATTAACACACACACACACACATACTCATACAAACAAGCAACTTTGCCTTAAAATATGTTTTATATAAAGCAAGGAAACCAGAGAAAATAAAAGGGATGTGCCATGCACACACATAAGCAAATTCAAATATATTTGCCTGCAAACACCATTTGTGAATGAATTAGAAATGAAAGCCCTAATGGCAGGAGTTTATATTTTATTTCTTTATGTTTATGTGTTCCTTGCAACCCCATATATGTATATGTGTGTGTGTGTGAATATGCTCATATGTTGTATTTAAGGTGCCATAATGTCATAAAGTGATTATGTAAATATTTTACTACAAATTAAAATCAAAATTAAATACTATATGAAATAAAACGCAAAACAAAAAATGAACTTATTATACTAAAACTCCTTCTTCTGACTTGAATACACTAAAGATTTTCAACAGCATCATTTATTCCATTGTTTGACAACAACGCCTCGACAACACATGTTGCATTGTACAAGCAATACATACACACACAGACATATGTACATATTTTTCCATTTTATTTAGAAACACATACGAGGGCGGTTCGGAAACTTCTTAGCCTAGCACAAAAAGCGCGGTATAAACAGAAAAAAGTTAAGTGTTTTGGAAACTTCCATCTCTGCTATGAACACATGTTAAATTTTGTTTCGATCTGGCAACTCCTTCATATAGAAACAGGTGTTCACAGAAGACGCATCCGCGATTTTTTAACAATGGAAAAATTAGAAATGCGTGGTGTCATTAAATATTTACATAAAAAAGGTTTATCGGGACAAGAAATTCATAATGATATGGTGAATGTGTTAGATGAAAGTGCTCCTTCATATGCAACAGTAAAAAATTGGGTTGCTGAATTTAAACGTGGTCGTACAAGCATTGAAGATGAACCACGTAGTGGACGTCCAAAAACAGCAACAACAACAGAAATTGTAGCCAAAGTGCATGATATGGTATTAAATGATCGACTAACAAAAGTGCGTGAAATAGCTAATATCATGGGCATCTCAAATGGTCGAGTCCATTTAATTTTGCATGAAGAACTACAGATGAAAAAGCTTTCTGCAAGATGGGTGCCGCATTTCTTAACAGTCGACCAAAAACGCATAAGAATGAACATTTCTCAAGCTTGTTTGGATCGTTTTAAGCGAAATAAAATGGATTTTAAGCGTCGTTTCATAACTGTTGATGAGACATGGTTCCACCACTATACTCCAGAGACAAAAGAACAATCCAAACAATGGACTGAAGCTGGAGGAAGTGCCCCAAAGAAGGCAAAAACAATTCAATCGGCTGGTAAGGTTATGGCAACGGTTTTTTGGGACTTCAAAGGTATTTTATTAATTGACTATCTGCAAAAGGGTAAAACAATAAATTCAGAGTACTATTGCAACCTTTTGGATCAATTAAATGTACAAATTCGAGAAAAACGTCCTGGCTTAAAACACAAAAAAATAATTTTTCATCAAGACAACGCACCAGCGCACAAGAGTGTTTAAACAATGGCTAAAATCAACGAATTAAAGTACGAGTTGCTTGACCACCCATCTTATTCTCCTGATTTGGCACCCAGTGACTTTTACCTGTTCCCAAATCTAAAAAAAGTTCCTATCTGGCAAGCGTTTTACCTCAAATGAAGATGCAATTACAGTTGTAAACCACTATTTTGAAGACCTTGAAGAAAACTATTTTAATCAAGGGATAGAATTGCTAGAAAAGCGTTGGACTAAGTGTATTGAAGTTTCAGGAGATTATATTGAAAAATAAAAATATTTTTGAAAAACTAACTATTCTCTTTCATTGATAGGCTAAGAAGTTTCCGAACCGCCCTCGTACATACATATGTACAAGTATATTTTTTAATTATAAGTCAAATTTGCCTTTTCTCACAGCCAGCCTAGCTAGCTTGCCTGCCTTGCCTGTTGTCTCCTTTCCTTGTTTGCTAACACAAGTTTGAGCCGGCAAGATAACATTGAAATTCGTATAAATAATATATATGTATGTACATATGTATGTATGTATATAAGAAAATTTTATTTGGTGTTGGAAAATCTAAGGCAAACAATAGCAAGCTGTCAGCCAATAGCCAAGTTTGTTAGACAATCCGGGAGGTCTCTACGGAGGTATGTATGTATGTAGCTGCAACAAAGTATGAGCTGATAGTGAAACTCATCCTTTAAACATACATATGTACATAAAAATTATTTAGAATTTTTTCCAACCGGCCCACTGTTTGGTTGCATTTTTTGATATTTTCAAAACTTAAGTTTTCTACCAGGCGCACAAAACATTATTTTACTTTCTTGTTTTCTTTATCTTTGTTTGTTTTAAACCATAGTTATGGTTGTTCGAAAGAATTTATTGAAAAGGAAACCGAACAAAATAAAAGTAAGAAGAGTACATGTACTTTTTTCATAAGAAATCAAATTGTATAAACAATCGACCAACTGCTGGATTCTATTCGCCTGGTATTTCACAAAAACAAAAAGTTAAAACAGCTTATGTAGTATGTATGTATGTGTGATTGTGCATATGTTTCTGATTCTCCAGCTACTTCTACCTTATTTTGCGAAATACCAGGCAAACAAAATGCAATAATTTCTAGTTGGACAAAAAGCAAGAGATTGATAGAAGGAGAGAATATAAAAAAATTTTGGCGGAACTTTAAGTTATAACGTATGAAACTGTTATAAAATATAAAAAAAAAATATTTTGTAAATATCGACCTGGTATTTCACAAAAACAAAAAGTTTAAACCAGCGTGTTTGTCTGTATGTACATATGTACATATGTGTGTATGTTTGTATGTTTGATTGCGCATATTTGCGAAATGGCAGGCAAACAGAATGCAATAATTTCTAGTTGGACAAAAAGCAAAATATCGAGAGAACATAAAATAAAACTTAAAAAAAAATTAAACCGACTTCAAAAATAAGCACTAAAAAGCTACAAATAATATAGATGTAGTTAAATAAAAGATTTTTATATATGTTACCTACAGTGCCGTTGGAAGTTGGTGCCAGCAACATTGGTAACTAAGCACATACATACATATGTATGTATGTATGTATGTATGTACATAAAAATTACTTGCAGTTTTTTTACCGGGCATGTCCCTATGTATTTAGTACCAGTATTACTGGCACCAACTTCAAACGGCACTGTAGGTAACATATGTATATAAAAATCTTTTATCTACATACATACATATATTATTTGTAGCTTTTTAGTGCTTATTTTTAAAGTCGGTTTAATTTTTTTTTTTTAAGTTTTATTTTTACCTTTTTAGTGCATACTTTTGAGCTCTGGTCAATTAAAAAAAGTTTTATTAAGAGTTCAAGGTGTGTGCCAAGTTTCGTACAGATCGATAAAGTAAAAGCACGTGAAATTAAGTATTAAGTTTTATGGGGCGTGGCTACGCCCCTTTTTTAAAACAAGATTGTGTATTTGTAAGAGTTCAAGGTGTGTGCCAAGTTTCGTATATATTGGTTAAGTACAAGCACATGAAATATTATACTAAAATTTAAAAGGCGTGCCCCGCCCACTTTTTTGAATGCAATTTTGTGCCTTTATTAAAGCTTAGGGTGTGTGCCGTTTCGTAAAAATCGGTGAAATAGAACCCTGTTAAATATAATATAAAATTTTAATGGGCGTGACTCCGCCCATTTTTTTTAAAGAAGATTGTGTCTATTTTAGAGCTCAAGGTGTGTGCAAAGTTTCGTAAAAATCGGTTGAGTAGAACCACGTGTAATGTTATAATACATTTTAATGGGCATAGCCCCGCCCATTTTTTCAACTTAAAAATTTTGTAATTACAAGAACCAAAGATGTTTGCTAGGTTTCGCAGCAATCAAATGAGTAGAAGATCACAAAATCAAATTTAAAAAATTGTGGGCGTGACCCCGCCCACTTTTTACAAATGGAAAGCTATACCCTCTCAGACAACAAAAAAAATTTTACAATCGGTCTAAAATGCGCCGAGTTATAAACCTACACACCTAAAAAAAAAAATAGAGACGAATTGTTAACCTTCTTCTTTTTTTGAAGTCGGTTAAAAATGATGCGCTCATTTAAGTTATAACACTTGAAACTGTTATAAAATACAAAGAAAAATTATTTTAATATCTATCTCCTCCTGGATATGTTCGCCTGGTATTTCACAAAAACAAAAAGTTGAAACCAGCGTGTAGTCAATATGTATGTATGTATGTATGTATGCACGCATGTCTGTATGTATTTTTGATTGTGCATATTTGAGAAATGGCGGGCAAACAAAGCAGAATGCAATAATTTCTAGTTGGAAAAAGAGCAAGGATAGGTAAGAATAAAAAAAATGATGCGCTCATTTAAGTTATAACTTTTGAAACTGTTATAAAATAAAAATAAAAAAGGAAATCGAACAAAATAAAAGTAAGAAGAGGACATTTAGTGTTATCATAAGAAAATAAAAAAATGCAAAGAAAATTAAAAAAAAAATCATTTTGTTATCAATCTGCCTGCTTTCACTTCTGTTCGCAAAAAAAGAATGCAAACAGTGGGTCTGGTTAAAAAATATAATGAAACGAAATAATTTTTAATGTGCAAGAAAAATATAAATTTTTTTTCAGAATTTAAAAAAATTTGTTTTTAACTTTTGATGAGGCTGCAGTTTTTATATTCAACACCTAATGTTAAAGTTTACTACAATAAATATGTGACATATTTATTTTATTGAGTAATAACTGTAAAGGAATTAATTTACAATATTAATAATTTTATATCAAAACGAAACAATGTAAAAGTTATTTCGTATTTTTTCTAACCGACCCACAGTACGTCGATTACTTCCAAACATTTTATTTTATTTTCTTATGTTCTCTTTACTTTTGTTTTTTTAAGTAATAACTGTTATTTGATATTTGTTCGAAAGAATTTATTGAAAAGGAGATCGAGCTAAATAAAATTAAGAAGAGGACATGTAGTTTTTTCATAAGAAAATGAAAAAATTTTGTAAACAATTGGCCTACTTCTAGATTCTGTTCGCCTGGTATTTCACAAAAACTAAGTTTAATAACACAGCGTTTGTAGTAGGTATGTATGTATGTAGTACATATGTATATATGTATGTTCAAGTGATTGTGCATACATACATATGTATATATGTATGTATGTATGTTTCTGATCTCAAAATATTTAAAAAATTTTTTCGTGAAATACCAAAAGCAAACAGAGTTCAGAAGGAACTCTATATTTACAAGTATAAATGATTTTATTCCTTATGTCCTACTTTTCAACACATGTATGTTCGGTGGTTAAAATTCAAAAGTGCATTTGGATGAACCGACATAAATATGTATAAACAAATTTTATTTTTTCACAAGAGTTTCTAAACACAATTTTTCAATAATTTCAACATATTTTTTAACTTTACTTTAAACTAAAATATTTTAAAAGTAATTTGTTAATCGTTTTTGAACTTCTTAAAGTCCATATTTTAAATAAAATAAAAAAATATAGGTTCTGCGTTTTATTTGCATTTTGCGTCCAACAGAAAAATAAGACAAGTAAAATAAAAATTATGTATTTCGAATTGAACAATCACAAAGATGGAGAGAGAAATAGACAATATCAAAAATGTTGCGCTCATTTAAGTTATAACACTTGAAACTGTTATAAAATACAAAGAAAAATTATTTTAATATCTATCTCCTGCTGGATATGTTCGCCTGTTATTTCACAAAAACAAAAAGTTGAAACCAGCGTGTAGTCAATATGTATGTATGTATGTATGTATGTATGTATGTATGTATGTATGTATGTATGTATGTATGTATGTATGTATGTATGTATGTATTTATGTATGTATGTACGTATGTATGTATGTATGTACGTATGTCTGTATGTATTTTTGATTGTGCATATTTGAGAAATGGCGGGCAAACAAAACAGATGTGAAATATTCATTTTATCGAGTAATATCTGTAAAGGAATTAATTTACAATATTAATAATTTTATATCAGAACGAAACAATGTAAAAATTATTTCGTATTTTTTCTAACCGACCCACTACTGTGCGTCGATTACTTCCAAAACATTTTATTTTATTTTCTTATGTTCTCTTTACTTTTGTTTTTTTAAGTAATAACTGTTATTTGATATTTGTTCGAAAGAATTTATTGAAAAGGAGATCGAGCTAAATAAAATTAAGAAGAGAACATGTCGTTTCTGTACGCTAGTAGAAATCAGAAATTTGTTTTACATGAAAAAGAAGATATCAGAAGGCAAACAGTGGGTCTGGTTAAAATAATAATAATAAAACGAATTAATTTTTAATGTGCAAGAAAAATAATTTTTTTTTTCAGAATGTGAAATATTCATTTTATCGAGTAATATCTGTAATATGTATATATGTATGTATGTATGTTTCTGATCTCAAAATATTTAAAAAATTTTTTCGTGAAATACCAAAAGCAAACAGAGTTCAGAAGGAACTCCATATTTACAAGTATAAATGATTTTATTCCTTATGTCCTACTTTTCAACACATGTATGTTCGGTTGGTTAAAATTCAAAAGTGCATTTGGATGAACCGACATAAATATGTATAAACAAATTTTATTTTTTCACAAGAGTTTCTAAACACAATTTTTCAATAATTTCAACATATTTTTTAACTTTACTTTAAACTAAAATATTTTAAAAGTAATTTGTTAATCGTTTTTGAACTTCTTAAAGTCCATATTTTAAATAAAATAAAAAAATATAGGTTCTGCGTTTTATTTGCATTTTGCGTCCAACAGCCGATCCTTTTTATTGTAAGTGAAGAAATGCAGAAAAATAAGACAAGTAAAATAAAAATTATGTATTTCGAATTGAACAATCACAAAGATGGAGAGAGAAATAGACAATATCAAAAATGTTGCGCTCATTTAAGTTATAACACTTGAAACTGTTATAAAATACAAAGAAAAATTATTTTAATATCTATCCCCTCCTGGATATGTTCGCCTGTTACTTCACAAAAACAAAAAGTTGAAACCAGCGTGTAGTCAATATGTATGTATGTATGTATGTATGTATGTATGTATGTATGTATGTATGTATGTATGTATGTATGTATGTATGTATGTATGTATGTATGTATGTATGTATGTATGTATGTATGTATGTATGTACGTATGTCTGTATGTATTTTTGATTGTGCATATTTGAGAAATGGCGGGCAAACAAAACAGAATGCAATAATTTCTAGTTGGAAAAAGAGCAAGGATAGGTAGTAAGAATAAAAAAAAATTATGCGCTCATTTAAGTTATAACTTTTGAAACTGTTATAAAATAAAAATAAAAAAGGAAAGCGAACAAAATAAAAGTAAGAAGAGGACATTTAGTGTTATCATAAGAAAATAAAAAAATGCAAAGAAAATTAAAAAAAAATCATTTTGTTATCAATCTGCCTGCTCTCACTTCTCTCGCAAAAAAAGAATGCAAACAGTGGGTCTGGTTAAAAAAATATAATGAAACGAAATAATTTTTAATGTGCAAGAAAAATATAAATTTTTTTCAGAATTTAAAAAAATTTGTTTTTAACTTTTGATGAGGCTGCAGTTTTTTATATTCAACACCTAATGTTAAAGTTTACTACAATAACTGTAAAGGAATTAATTTACAATATTAATAATTTTATATCAGAACGAAACAATGTAAAAATTATTTCGTATTTTTTCTAACCGACCCACAGTACGTCGATTACTTCCAAAACATTTTATTTTATTTTCTTATGTTCTCTTTACTTTTGTTTTTTTAAGTAATAACTGTTATTTGATATTTGTTCGAAAGAATTTATTGAAAAGGAGATCGAGCTAAATAAAATTAAGAAGAGGACATGTAGTTTCTGTACGCTAGTAGAAATCAGAAATTTGTTTTACATGAAAAAGAAGATATCAGAAGGCAAACAGTGGGTCTGGTTAAAATAATAATAAAACGAATTAATTTTTAATGTGCAAGAAAAATAAAAATTTTGGAACAAATGCAGTTTAGCGAAGCAGCTCCAAAGACAATAAAAAGTAGCCTGTGTGATAAAAAATTTAAAAATAAGAAGAAAATATTAAATAAAAAAGTTGGCGGCGACGCCAATTTTCCGAGTTATGGGGCTGTGAACTTTTTTATAGGAAACTGCGAAAAATCTCAAAAAAAATTTTAAATAGCTTAACTGATAAGAAATTAAAAATATAAGAAAAAAAATTAAGTAGAAAAATTAGCTCCGACACTTATTTCTCGAGTTATTGGCCTCTGAAGTTTTCACCATGGTGTTTCCCGACACGGCGCAGCTTAATAAAGATTTTCTGCATTGCAAAGTTTTCTTGTATAATAAAGTTTTCGTGGACTGTCGGCCTTCGGCCGGGCTTAAGGATTTTCTCCACCATGGTGTTTCCCGACACGGCGCAGATTAATAAAGATTTTCTGCATTGCAAAGTTTTCTTGTATAATAAAGTTTTCGTGGACTGCCGGCCTTCGGCCGGGCTTAAAGATTTTCTCCACCATGGTGTTTCCCGACACGGCGCAGATTAATAAAGATTTTCTGCATTGCAAAGTTTTCTTGTATAATAAAGTTTTCGTGGACTGCCGGCCTTCGGCCGGGCTTAAGGATTTTCTCCACCATGGTGTTTCCCGACACGGCGCAGCTTAATAAAGATTTTCTGCATTGCAAAGTTTTCTTGTATAATAAAGTTTTCGTGGACTGCCGGCCTTGGGCCGGGCTTAAGAATTTTCTCCACCATGGTGTTTCCCGACACGGCGCAGCTTAATAAAGATTTTCTGCATTGCAAAGTTTTCTTGTATAATAAAGTTTTCATGGACTGCCGGCCTTCGGCCGGACTTAAGGATTTTCTCCACCATGGTGTTTCCCGACACGGCGCAGATTAATAAAGATTTTCTGCATTGCAAAGTTTTCTTGTCTAATAAAGTTTTCGTGGACTGCCGGGCTTAAGGATTTTCTCCATCGTGGTGTTTCCCACACGGCGCAGCTTAAAGATTTTCTGCATTGCAAAGTTTTCTTGTCTAATAAAGTTTTTATGGACTGCCGGCCTTTGGCCGGCCTTAGGGATTTTCTCCACCATGGTGTTTCCAGACTCGGCGCAGCTTAATTAAGATTTTCTGCATTGCAAAGTTTTCTTGTCTAATAAAGTTTTCGTGGACTTCCGGCCTTCGGCTGGGCTTAAGGATTTTCTCCGCCATGGTGTTTCCCGACACCGCGCATATTAATTAATCATTGTATTTCCCAAAACGACACTGCTTGTTAATGATTTTCTGCACACATCTAAATTGTTTCAAAAATTGACCCATCACATTTAGAAATGCAGAGAAATCACAATCGTCTATGAAAAATTTAAAGGCCAATAACTCAAGAAATAAGGGTCGCAGTAATTTTTTTACTTAATTTTTTTTCTTATAGTTTTAATTTCTTATCAGATAAGCTCTTTAAATTTTTTTTTTTGAAATTTTTCGCAGTTTCCTATAAAGAAGTTCAGAGTCCCATAACTCGGAAAATTGGCGTCGCCGCCAACTTTTTTATTTAATATTTTCTTCTTATTTTTCAATTTTCTATCACACAGGCTACTTTTTATTTTGTTTGGAGCTGCTTCGCTAAACTGCATTTAAGCCAAAATTTTTTTCAGAATGTGAAATATTCATTTTATCGAGTAATATCTGTAATATGTATATATGTATGTATGTATGTTTCTGATCTCAAAATATTTAAAAATTTTTTTTTGTGAAATACCAATAGCAGAGTGCAGCAGGAACTCTATATTTACAAATAGAAATGATTTTATTCCTTATGTCCTACTTTTCAGCACATGTATGATCGGTTAAAATTCAAAAGTGCATTTGGATGAACCGACATAAATATAAACAAATTTTATTTTTCACAAGAGTTTATAAACACAATTTTTCAATAATTTCAACATATTTTTTAACTTTACCTTAAACTAGAATGTTTTTAAAAGTAATTTGTTAATCGTTTTTGAACTTCTTAAAGTCCATATTTTAAATAAAATAAAAAATATAGGTTCTGCGTTTTATTTGCATTTTGCGTCCAACAGCCGATCCTTTTTATTGTAAGTGAAGAAATGTAGAAAAATAAGACAAGTGAAATAAAAATTATGTATTTCGAATTGAACAATCACAAAGATGGAGAGAGAAATAGACAATATCAAAAATGTTGCGCTCATTTAAGTTATAACACTTGAAACTGTTATAAAATACAAAGAAAAATTATTTTAATATCTATCTCCTGCTGGATATGTTCGCCTGGTATTTCACAAAAACAAAAAGTTGAAACCAGCTGTAGTCAATATGTATGTATGTATGTATGTATGTATGTATGTATGTATGTATGTATTTTTGATTGTGCATATTTGAGAAATGGCGGGCAAACAAAGCAGAATGCAATAATTTCTAGTTGGAAAAAGAGCAAGGATAGGTAGTAAGAATAAAAAAAATGATGCGCTCATTTAAGTTATAACTTTTGAAACTGTTATAAAATAAAAATAAAAAAGGAAAGCGAACAAAATAAAAGTAAGAAGAGGACATTTAGTGTTATCATAAGAAAAAAAAAAAATGCAAAGAAAATTAAAAAAAAAATCATTTTGTTATCAATCTGCCTGCTCGCTCTCACTTCTGTTCGCAAAAAAAGAATGCAAACAGTGGGTCTGGTTAAAAAATATAGTGAAACGAAATAATTTTTAATGTGCAAGAAAAATATAAATTTTTTTTCAGAATTTAAAAAAATTTGTTTTTAACTTTTGATGAGGCTGCAGTTTTTTATATTCAACACCTAATGTTAAAGTTTACTACAATAAATATGTGACATATTTATTTTATTGAGTAATAACTGTAAAGGAATTAATTTACAATATTAATAATTTTATATCAAAACGAAACAATGTAAAAGTTATTTCGTATTTTTTCTAACCGACCCACAGTACGTCGATTACTTCCAAACATTTTATTTTATTTTCTTATGTTCTCTTTACTTTTGTTTTTTTAAGTAATAACTGTTATTTGATATTTGTTCGAAAGAATTTATTGAAAAGGAGATCGAGCTAAATAAAATTAAGAAGAGGACATGTAGTTTTTTCATAAGAAAATGAAAAAATTTTGTAAACAATTGGCCTACTTCTGGATTCTGTTCGCCTGGTATTTCACTAAAACTAAGTTTAATAACACAGCGTTTGTAGTAGGTATGTATGTATGTACATATGTATATATGTATGTATGTTCAAGTGATTGTGCATACATACATATGTATATATGTATGTATGTATGTTTCTGATCTCAAAATATTTAAAAATTTTTTTCGTGAAATACCAAAAGCAAACAGAGTTCAGAAGGAACTCTATATTTACAAGTATAAATGATTTTATTCCTTATGTCCTACTTTTCAACACATGTGTGTTCGGTTAAAATTCAAAAGTGCATTTGGATGAACCGACATATGTAAATATAAACAAATTTTATTTTTTCACAAGAGTTTATAAACACAATTTTTCAATAATTTCAACATATTTTTTAACTTTACCTTAAACTAGAATGTTTTTAAAAGTAATTTGTTAATCGTTTTTGAACTTCTTAAAGTCCATATTTTAAATAAAATAAAAAATATAGGTTCTGCGTTTTATTTGCATTTTGCGTCCAACAGCCGATCCTTTTTATTGTAAGTGAAGAAATGCAGAAAAATAAGACAAGTAAAATAAAAATTATGTATTTCGAATTGAACAATCACAAAGATGGAGAGAGAAATAGACAATATCAAAAATGTTGCGCTCATTTAAGTTATAACACTTGAAACTGTTATAAAATACAAAGAAAAATTATTTTAATATCTATCTCCTGCTGGATATGTTCGCCTGTTATTTCACAAAAACAAAAAGTTGAAACCAGCGTGTAGTCAATATGTATGTATGTATGTATGCATGTATGCACGCATGTCTGTATGTATTTTTGATTGTGCATATTTGAGAAATGGCGGGCAAACAAAGCAGAATGCAATAATTTCTAGTTGGAAAAAGAGCAAGGATAGGTAGTAAGAATAAAAAAATGATGCGCTCATTTAAGTTATAACTTTTGAAACTGTTATAAAATAAAAATAAAAAAGGAAAGCGAACAAAATAAAAGTAAGAAGAGGACATTTAGTGTTATCATAAGAAAATAAAAAAATGCAAAGAAAATTAAAAAAAAAATCATTTTGTTATCAATCTGCCTGCTTTCACTTCTGTTCGCAAAAAAAGAATGCAAACAGTGGGTCTGGTTAAAAAATATAATGAAACGAAATAATTTTTAATGTGCAAGAAAAATATAAATTTTTTTTCAGAATTTAAAAAAATTTGTTTTTAACTTTTGATGAGGCTGCAGTTTTTTATATTCAACACCTAATGTTAAAGTTTACTACAATAAATATGTGACATATTTATTTTATTGAGTAATAACTGTAAAGGAATTAATTTACAATATTAATAATTTTATATCAAAACGAAACAATGTAAAAGTTCCCAGCAAAAAATTTTCGAAATTTTGTAATGGGTAGTACTCTTTTAATGGCTTACAAAGTAACGAGTGGTACTTATTTATCTAATTATTTTATTTGCATAATAATGACTGTCATGTAATGAATAAAATAAGAACTTATTTATATCACTACGTGAAAGTACTTATTGTAGTACTTTCCAGTTAATAAGGAAATATGTATATCTAGAGAAATTTGTTACAAAATTTTATTCATTTAAAATAAAAAAATTAGAAAATATAGCAAATTAATTTTGAATAAGTTTAAGCAAAAATTAATCTATATTATTTTGCATATTTGTACGCAAAAAATAACCCATTAAATTTTGACTACTTTTAGGCAATCAGTAATCTATTAACTTTTGTATATTTGTAGGCAAAAAGTATAGGGTACCGCATACTTTTTGAACTTCTCAAACAAAAATAATGGGTTATTCAGTCAAATTGTAAGTACTTACGACTGAGGAGTACATACACTTTTTTGCATTCTAGTAGGCAAAGTTTTTTGCTGGGTTATTTCGTATTTTTTCTAACCGACCCACAGTACGTCGATTACTTCCAAACATTTTATTTTATTTTCTTATGTTCTCTTTACTTTTGTTTTTTTAAGTAATAACTGTTATTTGATATTTGTTCGAAAGAATTTATTGAAAAGGAGATCGAGCTAAATAAAATTAAGAAGAGGACATGTAGTTTTTTCATAAGAAAATAAAAAATTTTGTAAACAATTGGCCTACTTCTGGATTCTGTTCGCCTGGTATTTCACTAAAACTAAGTTTAATAACACAGCGTTTGTAGTAGGTATGTATGTATGTAGTACATATGTATATATGTATGTTCAAGTGATTGTGCATGCATACATATGTATATATGTATGTATGTATATTTCTGATCTCAAAATATTTAAAAATTTTTTTCGTGAAATACCAAAAGCAAACAGAGTTCAGAAGGAACTCTATATTTACAAGTATAAATGATTTTATTCCTTATGTCCTACTTTTCAACACATGTATGTTCGGTTAAAATTCAAAAGTGCATTTGGATGAACCGACATAAATATAAACAAATTTTATTTTTTCAAAAGAGTTTATAAACACAATTTTTCAATAATTTCAACATATTTTTTAACTTTACCTTAAACTAGAATGTTTTTAAAAGTAATTTGTTAATCGTTTTTGAACTTCTTAAAGTCCATATTTTAAATAAAATAAAAAAATATAGGTTCTGCGTTTTATTTGCATTTTGCGTCCAACAGCCGATCCTTTTTATTGTAAGTGAAGAAATGTAGAAAAATAAGACAAGTGAAATAAAAATTATGTATTTCGAATTGAACAATCACAAAGATGGAGAGAGAAATAGACAATATCAAAAATGTTGCGCTCATTTAAGTTATAACACTTGAAACTGTTATAAAATACAAAGAAAAATTATTTTAATATCTATCTCCTGCTGGATATGTTCGCCTGTTATTTCACAAAAACAAAAAGTTGAAACCAGCGTGTAGTCAATATGTATGTATGTATGTATGTATGTATGTATGTATGTATGTATGTATGTACGTATGTCTGTATGTATTTTTGATTGTGCATATTTGAGAAATGGCGGGCAAACAAAACAGATGTGAAATATTCATTTTATCGAGTAATATCTGTAAAGGAATTAATTTACAATATTAATAATTTTATATCAGAACGAAACAATGTAAAAATTATTTCGTATTTTTTCTAACCGACCCACTACTGTGCGTCGATTACTTCCAAAACATTTTATTTTATTTTCTTATGTTCTCTTTACTTTTGTTTTTTTAAGTAATAACTGTTATTTGATATTTGTTCGAAAGAATTTATTGAAAAGGAGATCGAGCTAAATAAAATTAAGAAGAGAACATGTCGTTTCTGTACGCTAGTAGAAATCAGAAATTTGTTTTACATGAAAAAGAAGATATCAGAAGGCAAACAGTGGGTCTGGTTAAAATAATAATAATAAAACGAATTAATTTTTAATGTGCAAGAAAAATAAATTTTTTTTTCAGAATGTGAAATATTCATTTTATCGAGTAATATCTGTAATATGTATATATGTATGTATGTATGTTTCTGATCTCAAAATATTTAAAAATTTTTTTCGTGAAATACCAAAAGCAAACAGAGTTCAGAAGGAACTCCATATTTACAAGTATAAATGATTTTATTCCTTATGTCCTACTTTTCAACACATGTATGTTCGGTTAAAATTCAAAAGTGCATTTGGATGAACCGACATAAATCTGTATAAACAAATTTTATTTTTTCAAAAGAGTTTATAAACACAATTTTTCAATAATTTCAACATATTTTTTAACTTTATTTTAAACTAGAATGTTTTAAAAGTAATTTGTTAATTGTTTTTGAACTTCTTAAAGTCCATATTTTAAATAAAATAAAAAAATATAGGTTCTGCGTTTTATTTGCATTTTGCGTCCAACAGCCGATCCTTTTTATTGTAAGTGAAGAAATGCCGAAAAATAAGACAAGTAAAATAAAAATTATGTATTTCGAATTGAACAATCACAAAGATGGAGAGAGAAATAGACAATATCAAAAATGTTGCGCTCATTTAAGTTATAACACTTGAAACTGTTATAAAATACAAAGAAAAATTATTTTAATATCTATCTCCTGCTGGATATGTTCGCCTGTTATTTCACAAAAACAAAAAGTTGAAACCAGCGTGTAGTCAATATGTATGTATGTATGTATGTATGTATGTATGTATGTATGTATGTATGTATGTATGTATGTATGTATGTATGTATGTATGTATGTATGTATGTATGTATGTATGTATGTATGTATGTATGTATGTATGTATGTATGTATGTATGTATGTATGTATGTATGTATGTATGTATGTATGTAGGTATGCAGTCGTCCTGATGATATTCTGTGTTTTCGTGTTTAAGCTGTCAAAAGTTGTTTTCACCATATACTTTAGTTCATGTTTGTATTTGTTTCCGACAACTTAAACATAAAGTTGTTTTTGTATTACTGTGTTTTTGTAAAGTTGCATAGACCTAATAAATAGGCCTTGACTTGAAAGTATTATAAAATAGAGGGATACTTTTTTAAAATGTCGACCTTCTGTTTGCCTGGTATTTCATAAAAACATAAGCACAGCGTACGTATTATGTATATATGTATGTAAGTATGTGCATATGCTGTATTTATTTATAATCATCGAGAGCAATATTTTTCAATAGAAATTGATATGAAAATTAGTCTATTCATAACAAATTTTTTTAGACAAAGTTAATAACAACAAAAATTTTCGATAACGAAATTTTTCAGAAGAAAAATTATGGATTTAAAAATTTTTATTCAAAGAAAACTTATTATCGACTTTCTTTTCGAAAATTCATTTATAAAAAAATTTTTCATAACAAATTATCGATAACAAAATTTGATCAAAGAAAAAGTGTGGATAATAAATTTTGTTATGGAAGATTATGGATAACAAAAGCAAAAAAAAAAAAGATTACAAGTTTTTATATACATAAAAGTATTGATAATACTAATAAAGATATTATTTATTTATTTATTTATTTAGTATATAATTATTTGTATAGCAAAATCGATAACTTTTGTCTATTTAAAGAGATCTACATATGTGACACGCAAAATAGAAAGGGACCTAAGGGTAAAAACCGGTTTTGTTCACGAGAGCCATTTTAAAGATTTAAATACTTGTATCTTTGGTGTACCATCACTGAGCGTGTTGGTATTGGTCTCATTTGAAAGTGACACATCTCATGACGTCAGAAACGTGTTTTTCAACCTTGAAAACGCGCATAGGTCGTCCCTACCTCTTGTTTTGTGTAGTTGGTTTTTACTGTTTTCTACCTAGCGCGCTGTTTCCATGAGTTTGATATCAATTTTGCTTGCGTTTTTTTTCGAATCCAGGTTTATTTTCTGAAATTATTAATTGTGAATTATAATAAATACTCATTTATAATTCTTTTAAATCGTGAATATCACTATGTAAGTACGAAAATTTTTTTACATAACCTTAGAATCGTCGACTTCAATTTCATAAAACGCGCATATCTCTGGGAGGGAACACTTTTGGGGCATGGGATCGGTCTCATTCGATGCTCAGATGTTGTCACATCAAAAAAAAAGGTGAAAATTGATGTTTTTACCCTTAGGTCCCTTTCTCTATGTGCTTTCACATATAGAAAGATCGATAACTTTTGTTTATTTAAAATGATCTACATAGTATAAGAGACTAAGTTGTTTCCAGTAATTCACTTACATATATATATATAAATTTGCCAAAAACAACACAAAAATTAAAGATTTTTAAACTTCCTGTTACTTTGGTGTTTGGTGGTCCGTTTATTTTTCTACATTCTTAAATTTTAATTAATTGTTAAGAAATAAGTATGAATAACGAAAATGTTTTTAAAATTTGTTTACTCTACAAATCATGTGCGAAATGAACTCTTAAGAATCAGCACCACTAAAAACGTACGTTACTGCAGGAGAGAGAAAAACACTATTTTAATAACCAGACCACAGACCGTGTTTCAATTGTATTTGTTTAGCCATTCGATTTAAGAAATTATTATTATTATTTTTTTGGCAATTATTGCTGTGGCAACAAATTAAAATCTTAAAAAAAACAACATTTTCGTTCGATCTACTTGAATTCCTGCTATTTTATGGCCACCATACGAAAAGAAAACCAGAGAACTTAATCATCACTGGGGACCAAACGGCTGATGTGATTAAAGTGAGTTGTTTATAAGTATTTATTTTACCATTACCAAAAGAAAATTATGAGCGCTGAGTCACTATTAAACACTGGGTGGTGCAGAATGCTTTAAGAGAATTAATTATAAACATTGAAAAAGAATTATGTGCGCATGCAGTTATGAAATAACTTGTTAAACATTTGGAAAATTGCTTGAGATATTTATGGTTTGATTTTGCTTTTTAAATACAATAACTTCCTAACCTAGAAAAATGTTTTGCGCCTATCTATTATAGATATTTATTTATTAAATATGATAAGGATTTAATTAATAATTTTTCCCCAAATGAGAAAAAATTAATTAAATAATCATGTCATTGCATTTGCCTGCTTCTTTATTAAGTTAAAAAAAAAATCATTTGATGTGTTTCTTCATACTCAGGCTTCCAAAAAAAAAAAAACACAAATTATGCTATAAAAACTCTTTTGAAAGCACAAACAAAATTGTGGACAATTTTCAATTGAGAAATAAAATAAAAGCGACACACAGAAAAAAATTACTATAATTTAAACATCATAAACAACATAACAACAACAAAAATAAGTGAAATAAAAACAGCAACCAACAACACTCAAATAACAACATTGTCAGCAATAATAAACACTCGCTCTGTTGCAACAAATAAAAACTTGTTTAAAAAATATATAAAACCCAGTTGGAATCTGATGGTTTTTCTTTAATTAAAATACCCTGACAGATACTTTGTGTAAATGTTTATATATAAATAAAGATTGTGCAATAATTTTTCTCCCTTTTTCTCCAAATGTTCTATAAAAAACATACATATGCCAACAAATATGTAAAATTCCAACTGGCCAGTTGTTAGCAAATATACAAACAACATTCACAGCAAATATCACATCAAAACTAAATAAAGTGTTGTTGATATATGTAAATATGACAAATGTTTAAGTGTTGAGCAATTGTGTTGATGATAAGTTGCTGATGGGGGTTGATAGGGATGTCACACACTCAAATAAAACTCAGCAACATACACACACACACACACTTTTGTACAAACTTATTCAATAATAATAATAATAATAAAAAAAACAACTATTCCGCGTTGTAGTAGGGGTAGTGTAGTGCTTGGCGCTGTTGTTAATAATCATGATGGTGGCCACAGTAATTTTAAGTGATGCTGCACTTGATGCTGATGACAATGATGATGATTTTGCCGTTGCCGTTGCCGCTGTTAGCCGCCATTGATGATTCTACTCTTGCTGTATGTTTTTTTGTTCTTTCTCTCTCTTGTTGTTGATTTTAACACTTGAATATGTCAAAGTCATTAAACAAATAATGACATTTATAAAATAAAACGACGCTTAATTCAACACTTTATTAATGAGTGACATTTCTCATGTTCACATTTGTTGTTAACGCACTTAATATTCATTTATCTAAATAAATTAATAACATGATTCTCAACAACAGCAAAATCATCGTAAACATCTTCAAACTTCTTGAACACTATTTTGTGACACATTCAAACTCATACCAGTGAGAATGAATATATGTACATACATATGTACTTGTGCAGATGTTGATGATGCCTGCACAGCAACAATCCATCCTCACTCATTCTCACTTAATTAGGAAGTTGTACAATTTTTGTTAAAGCACTCGAAAAGAAATCAAGAAATAGAAAAGAATAATGTGCAGATATCGTATATTATTGAGGGGTGATACAAATTGTTTGCTAAAATGGACATCAAATTATTAATTAAATGATAAAAGAGAACTTGTGTAAAAAGACAGTTGTTTTCACAGCATTTTTTGCTTGTGTACTGGCGCCACACAGTGGCACAAATTGCTAAACTTATACCAGCAAATATATGTATCAGTATATGCATTCGAATTGTCAGGTAATATGAGTAATAATTCTTTCTGCCTAAAAAAACCCGACTTTAATGTAAAGATCTGATAGAAGAAGATAAGAAGTACGTGAAATATAAAATAAAATTTTAATGAGCGTGCCTCCACCCATTTTTTAAATGCAAGATTGTGTGTTCTTCAGAGCTCAGGGTGCGCATTAAGTCTTGTAAAAATCGGTAAAGTAGAACCACTTAAAATAAAATATTAAATTTTAATGGGCGCCCATTTTTTTTAAATGGAGGATTGTGTCTATTTTAGAGCTCAAGGTGTGTGATAAGTTTCGTAAAAATCGGTTAAGTAGAACCTCATGATATATTATAATAAATTTTTATGGGCCGCCCATATTTATTATACATTTTTTTTCGATGACAAAAATTTTCAAAGAAAGAAAAGAGATAAAAATTCAATAGAAATTAAAAAAAAGAAATCTCTTTTTAATGCTTTTATAACGCAATTATTAAAAATAATCAATAAGCCAATGACAATTTTGTATTTAAAAATTTTATAGAAAAAGTTTCTGCAAAAAATTTTTATTTTATATTTTTTATTTTATTTTTATTTATATGTACACAAAAAATTTTTGTAACGAAATTTTATAAAAAATGCTTAGGCGTTAAAATTTTTTTTAAAATCATCGATAAAAAACTTTTTTATAGAAAAATCTATCGATAATAAATTTTATACAGAAAACATTATCAATAAGAAATTTTATGTAAAAAGTATTACATGCAAATTTTTTGATAAAAATAACTATTTTGAAAAAACCTTCATCTCCTTAGGAACAAATTCTACGCAATCTTTTTTATACAATGAAATTTTTGTATAATAATCGATTAAACAACTTTACGAAATTTCCGGTATTAAAAAAACTTTGAATATAAAAATTGTCAGGAACAAAATTTTTTACAGTAAAATTTTTTAAAACGAAATATTATGGAAAATTTTTCCTTAAAATTTTTTCGAAAATAAATATTTTATAGAAATATTTTTAATAAAATGTTTATAACAAAAGTTTGTTGAAAAATCCTATACAAGTATTATTAATTTTTTTGAATTGTTTTATATAAGAATCTGTTATTGGAATTTTTTATAAAAATTTTATTAGACAAACATATTCTATACAAACTTCTATCTAAAAATTTCTTTTAAACTTATCTATTAAGAAAATTTGTAAAAATTATATTACAGAAAATATTTGTAACACAGGATTAAGACGATGAAATTTATGACTATTTTTCTTGATTCCCTTTTGAAGTTGCTACCAAAAATTATTTGCGTTCATACGATGATTATTTTTACATGTCTAATTTTTTTTATTGATTTTGATTTTTATTGCTTATACATACATTTACATACCCTGTCGGAGAATGTGTGCTTGACTACAAAAATAATTAATTTAATATTATTATCTTAGACTGACTAAAAGCTAACTGCAATGTCATCCAGAACAAATCCAAAACTAATTCTTAAGTTGAGTACGTAATAAAATTTGATGAGAGCCAACAAATTTATTCTCAGCTACCTTGAAACTCATTTCAGTTTTATATTAACATTTTGCTGTTGTTATTTTAGATGGTACCTTAGCCGAGTGATAACGCATTGAGTAACGTGTGATGATACATGTTCGAACCCCGGAAAATTTTTTTTAATTTAAAAGTCAACTTTAAGTTAGCTGAAAGTAGTGCAGAGTGAGACAATTGCCTACCGCGTAGGACATCGCAATGTTAAAATAGTCAGTTGATTACATTGAAAGTAATCCAGTCAGTACTATTTGTGAAATAGTTTGTTTAAAGTTCACTTAATTTCCGACAGGGTACTTTATTAATAAAATTTTCCTTCGAAGAACACACCAATATGAGAATATTAATAATAAAACGTAACAACAGGAACACAAATTTGTGTAAAGAAAAATATGAAAAAAACCATAGAAAACAGAAATCGAGTCATTTTTTCTACCCCTCTTTCTTCTCTACCCCGTTCGCTATCAAACCAAAAATGACGTCGAAAAATAGACTTCATAAAAGTCTTCGTGTGAATTAGGTGTAAGAAAAATATTCCATTAAAGTATATTATTGAAAGTTTTAATATCGACCCTTTTCTGAAAATTCGAACGATTTAAAATCGCACGATTTTAGACAACTAACTCCGACAATATAAATATTTTTTAGATTTTTTTCAGATTTTTTATTATATAGATTCTCAAATATCATATCTGAAAGAAAATTATCGTGTACGATTTTAAACACGTCTGCAAGACCATTATTAATTTTTTGAAATCGAGAAATTTAGTCGGCCGTATAAAAATTTGTTATAAGAAATTTTTGTATGTACATATGTATATTTTTTTAAATTTTAAACAAATGTTTTATAAAGCAATTAACAAATAAATTTCCAATTTATTTTCCACACATCAGGTATAACGAATTTAGTTGCTCTTTCCATCAGATTTGATTCAATATTCCACAAGTCATTGCACATTTCCTTTGATATTTTTTCAACAAACAATCTACTTGATTTTCTACTTCTCTTCATACATTCCATAGTGTTCTATCAGATTTAATTGTTGTGACAGAGAATAATAAAGGACCAAATTAGCTGCAATTTGTAGAAGAAAAGAATTTTACAAACAAAAGGAGTAAAAGAGTTATAACAACAACAAACAAAAAACCAAAAGCACGAGAATTTTCGAAAAAAAATTTTAAAAGCAAAAATTTCTTAGCTCCCCTTAGTTTTTCCACATAAAAATATCTTAAAAAAGATGTTCATTGTAATTTAGAGAGAATGAGGGAAAACCTTCTAGCATGCTAGAAAAATTTGTAGATTTTTTTCAACTGTTTAGAAAACTCAAAGCAAAAATACATACATTTATGATGCTTGAGATGAAAGAAAAATATTGTTGAGCGTTTTACAGGTACGTGCATTGTTATAAAAGCCCGAAGCACGAACATTAAATATTGAAATTTTGCTGACTGGAAAATATGTGACAAAATAGTCAAGAACAACTTGCTTGGGCCAATTGAAAGGCAATTGTGTACTTTCCTTCCCAAGGAGATGAGCCAAATGCCAGGCTAATACAAGTTCATACATACATACATAGGAAACGCATAAAAATTGCCTAAAAATGATTTTGTTTATTTTTTTGCCATTTAAAGTGGCACTTCTTGGTCTTGGCAAAAACGAAAGGAAATACATTTTTTGTTGCAAGTACAAAAAATAGCGAAACAAACAAATGAACGAAAAGTGTGTACTTGAAAGCGATTGCTTAAGCACACAAAACTTCAAAGTCAACTTAAAAAAAATAGAAAAATTCAATATACATACATACATACTCGTACATATACTTACACCTTTGCAAATCTAACGAAACGTTACACGTTGTTTGCGCAACACACACAAATTCTAATACGATTTTTTTGTGTTGAAAGAGGATAAGGTTCAGCTGAGAAAAAAAAACTGTTGCAATAACATTAGAAAGTAAAGGCAAACAATGATGGCATAATAAGAAGCACAACTAGTAGAGGCATGAAGCAGAAGCAAAATAAATCTTCAGCAAAGGGGTTTTCTTCTTCTAGCATTAGGTAAAAAGTAAAAGAGAAAAATTACACAAGATGCAACGAAAACAAAGTAAATGCATCAGCAGCAAGCCGTAGAAAATGCATTAAGAAAGGCAACAAACTCAAAGTAAGAGACATAAACGCTTAAATAAGAACATAAGAACTGAAAACAACAAACCGGAAGGTAGGGAAACGGCAGTTAAAGTTTTTTACAATTAAAAGGACCAACTAAAACCAGCAATAATTTTATAAATTTATTGTAAGTTTCAGGACTTCTCACCTCAGTCTGCTAAGAATAGGCGTAGGAAAATTTTCGATGTAAATTTTTTTAAAAAATGTTCAATAAGAAACTTTTTATAGGAAAAATTTCGATGTTATGATTTTTATAGAAACATTTTCAATGATAAAATTTTCGATGATAAAATTATTATAGGAAATTTTTCGATAACATTTTTATAGGAAATTTTTCGATAACATTTTTATAGAAAATTTTTCGATAAAATTTTTCTAGGAAATTTTTCGATAAAATTTTTATAGGAAATTTTTCTATGATAAAATTTTTATAGGAAATTTTTCGATGATAAAGTTTTACAGGAAAATTATCCATGATAAAATTTTGATAAGAAAATTTCCGTTAGTAAAATTTTTATAGAAATTTTTCGAAAAGAAAATTTTTACAGGAAAAATTTCGATGATAAAATTTTTATAGGAAAAGTTGCGATGACAAAATTTTCGAAAATAAATTTTTTATAGGAAAAATTTCGATTATAAAATTTGTATGAGAAAATTTTCGAAAATAAAATTTTCGATAACATTTTTATATTAAAATTTTCGATGATAAAATTTTTATAGGAAAACTTTCGATGATAAAATTTTGTATAGGAAAATTTTCGATGATAAAATGTTTATAGGATGACAAAATTATTATAGGAACATTTTTGATACGAAATTTTTCGTTCGGTAAGATATTTTTTATAGAAAAATTTTTCGACAAGAAATTTTTTGTATCAAAATTTTTATATAAAAATTTTCGATAACCAATATTTAGGAAAACTTTCGACAAATTTTTTTTTAAACATTTTGGATAAAAAATTTCTTGGCGGAAAATTTTCGATAATTAAATTTTTATAGGAAAATATTCGATAGTAAAATTTTTCGAAAATATATTTTTTATAGAAAAATGTTTCGACAAGAAATTTTTTATATCAAAATTTTTATATGAAAATTTATAGGAAAATTTTCGATAGTGAAATTTATATAAAAATTTTTTCGAAAAGATACTTTTTATAGAAAAATTTTGCGATAAGAAATTCTTTATATCAAAACTTTTTTATGACAATTTTCGATAACCAATTTTTATGAATTTTCTATAAAAATTTTTTGGAGGAAAAATTCCACTATATTTTTTAAACTTTAGACAACAAATACTATTAATTTTTTTATGGGAAAAATTTCGATTATAAAATTTTTATAAAAACATTTTTGTTGATACAATTTTTTTACGAAAATTTTGGATGATAAAATTTTTATAGGAAAATTTTCAATGCCAAAATTATTATAGGAACATTTTTGATGACAAAATTATTGTAGGAACATTTCCTATTAGACAATTTTTATAGGAAACATTTTCGGCAATATATTTTTCATAGCAAAATTTTTCGATAAGAAATTTTTTATAGCAAAATCTTTATATAAAAATTTTCGATAACCAATTTTTGTGGAAAAATTTGGAAAAACAAATTTTTTTTTGGAAACATTTTCGATAAAAAATTTATTGGAGGAAAATTTTTTAATAATACTTTTTTTTATTTTCCTACAACAAATATTATTAAATTTTTTTCAAAATTATTTTTGATAAGATTTTTTTTCATAAAATTTTTATAGGAAATTTCGTTGAGAATAAATTTTTTATGGTAAGTTTTCGATAACAAATTTTTATTTTCAGACACATTTTCTACAGACAACAAATTTTTTATAAAGACATTTTCTAGAACAAATTTTTATAAAAAGTTTTTTTTATAGCAATTTCTTTAAATAGTTTTCCCAAAACAAATTTTTGTAGACATAATTTTATATAAGACTTCTTTCCAAAAACAAAATTTCAAGTTTTTGAAATAAGTTCTCGAAACAAAATTTTTTATTTTTGAAACTAAAGAAAATTTTTTGAAGCTCCTTTTATATAGCAGGGGTCAAAAGTGTTTCTAGCACCGCAAGAAACTCCATCAAATGGCTATTTTCATTAAATAAGGTACATATGCACATATATAACACAACAGATTTCCATAACCATTATTTGCTCCTATTTTGCTTGTAAGTTAGATGGTTGCACTCAATTTGTTTGTACTCCAGGACATCCCATTTTCCTCCTTTTTTACTTCCCTTTCTCCGTTTTTAGGAATTTGGAGCGGCAACGAAAAAAATAAACGGGAGAGTTTCGGTAGGGTTTTTATTTTAATTGGCTTTTAATACAAAAGCCAAACGTACAGTGGTAGGGTAAGGAAAAAAACAATCGAAAAAAAAAATAAACAAAAGATGTTTAAGAGAGAAGGAACCAGGGCAAGGAAAAGTACGCAACAAACTGTGAATATGTTTTTGTTTTGGTTTCACTTTGCTCAAGGATAATGTGCATGATTTTAGCTGAGATTTTTGTTTTTTCCGCTACTTGCAACTTGTTGGGGGAAAGTTGTAAATACTCATTAAACATTCACTTTTTTGTGATGTTGCATGAAACGCACACAAACACAAACACACACTCACTCACTCACACACAAGATGCCAACTTTTGACGGCACTTTTGCTTTGATGTTAAAAGTGTTTTTGTGTGTATTTTTTGTGTTTTGTTTGTGATGGCGTTGCTGCTGCTGCTGATGATGATGATGATGATACGTTTTCCTCCTTTTAGATTGTGAAATGAAAAAATTGATGGTAGAAGGAGAAAAATAATGTCGCATTATACAGCAGATAAACACTTGAGTAGGTATATGGATGAATTTTCAACTGCATCAAAATGCATGGTTTATTTTTAAGGTTTTTTCTTTATTTAAAAAAGATTCCCATGCAAAAAGGACTTCATCTCCATACTCATCAGCAGCATTAATAACTTGGTTTTGTTGCTCCAGCCACATACAAAAGTGCATACATATGTTGCAAATTCATTGTAATGGTAGTAAAGGACTTTTTTCTTCCTTTAATACATTTTAGAGTTTCAAATGCGTTTTTTAGAAAATTTTGCACGCGGAAAAAAATGAAAAAAATGTTAGCAAGAAGCCCGCCTGACTATTTGAAGCTATCTTTTACGGTTACGAGCATGAGGAAAGGAATATGTACTTTGCTTTGATGTTTTCTTATACAATTTTTTTGCGTGTGTAAAAGTTGTTGTTGTTGTTATGATTAAAAATTGCTATCCTTGGGGTTATGGAAAGACAACAAAATCAGTTGCATTATTTAATAAAAAAAATAAGGATTTCAAGGATGTTAAAACTGAACTGAGTTCACAAAGAAATCATGTATGTTTATTTAAATTTTTTTCTTAAGAATCAGATTACAAAAATTATTTCTGGCAAATATGTGTATGAGAGGGCTTTTAGTTAATCGCAGGTTTATAAGCTTCAGTTTGTCATATTGGCAAAAAAAAAAAAAAATTTTTAAAGCTGTTAGCAATTTAACAATATAAATACCGATTTTGTTTTCGAGTTTGGAGCTTAAGCATTCAGCACAATTCTAAATATTCCCCGGGAAGTAATTCCCACGGAATTCATTTTTTTTTTCTAAAAATAAAATCCACCCAAAAATTAACAGCCTTATTTATAAAAATTATTAAGGCTGTATAAAGGCTTTTTAAGAAAAATTTTATGTGAAAACTTGTTTTAAAACCCCTTTATAAAGCCTTAATAAGTTTTATAAGTTAGGCTGTAAAATTTTAAGGATAACTTCAAATTTTTAAAGTCAGCTATTTTGTAAAGATGATGTGCTGAATAAAGCAAGCCACAGACCTTGCCACCGTTGGTACAATATGAGCATGTTGTATATGAGATTGTAAAATGTGTGGGTTCGTCGGATGAAGTTGTGTCTCGGTTGTACGAAAGATTAAAAAGATTTGATTTTTTGGCAAGTTGTATAGACAGGTTGTAAAATTTAGGACTTGGTTGTACAACTTCATTTCATTTTGTTCGTATTTTTGTTGTGGTCATATAAAAAAAGGCGCACGAATTCAAACTTGCTTTTGTGAATTGCATCGGAACCTTTGATAAAGGTCATTAAATACTTCGTCTAACATCCACGTGTAGTTTTTGTTCTCACTTTCTTTTAATATTTTCAAAAGTTTGTTCTTAGCATACATTTCTTTTTATATAAACCACTCCTTTAATAAAATTATTTTTTTTTGTCCTTTTTTACATTCTTCTTCTTATTTTTTTCATAAAAAAATATTCCACTACAATACTCGTACGCGACATGGTACCCGTTGTCATGTTTACTAAAAAAAAATTAAGAAATGAAGTTGTACGCTAATGTTGTACACGTTGTTGTATAGTTTGTGCGCAAAATACACAACTTGGTAATCCAACGTGTTGCACCAACGGTCGCAAGGTGTGTGGCTTGCATAAGGCTGTTTATTTGTAGTTTTGTCATCTTTTTACAGATGACAGCTTAAGCGGCCAACGATCGTGGTTTAATCTGAGATCAAAATATATATAGAAGAAATTTATATAGAAGATAACAAAGATAGTGCTGTTATTTCTGATACTGTTCAGTAGAGTGGTTAAAAAAAAAGTTGTGCCAGTCACCTCCTAGGACTAAAGATAATGTAAACAAAATTCCAAAAATATATTTTTTATTTTTTTGCCACGCCTACAAATGCCGCCCTTTTAGTATTTTGTTCACTGTGTCCCCACTTTTAGTCCGATCATAACATTTTATATACCGGTGTTCATAGCTCTGGAAGGGCTACATTTATGTCTTTCATAGTTTTTTACTATCACTTCATATACTAGTCCCTAGTCCAGGGATATAACGAGTGAAAATTTTCAGCAAAATATTCGCCATACATTTCCATTATAAACATCTGAAGTCATTAAAGCTCGAAAGAGACTTGAAAACTTAAAATTCGCAAGCTTAATTTAATTTAAGTTAATTTATTTATTGAAAAAGAAAAAGGGAAAAATAAATATTTCCGTACAAAATCCATAAGCAATTTTCAATTTGTTTAGCTCTTGAACTCACAAGCAGAGCTTATTTTTTTTTATATTTAACTCTTTTTTTTGTCAAGTTATTTACACCTTCATCTTAGCTTGTGTTGATTTTGCGTTTATTGTGAGACATTCAAACAAATTTAATTTCAATTGTTGATATTGAATTACTAATATGTACTCTGGTTCATACAACTTATATCTTTCAAGTGACTGCTGGTACTAACACTCACGTCAGGTGACACAACTATAGATACACATAAATACGTACAACTAAATTTAACCAAATAACTCTACAGTGGGTTCATCAATGAAAATGGTCAATTTATTTGTTGTACATCCTTTGATTACCCTGCAGAAAATGCGAATAGTGAAATTGTAGTGATTTACTAGTGACATTGTCAGTAGCACTACTGACCAGGTGTACCCCTGCCAATGTAATTATCTATTGACATTTAACATTAGCTTGTCATTGAAAATCCACCACTAGACTGTAGCAATACTGACTAAGTAGTTCTTTTGGTACCACATGGAGACATTGGCACCAAAGATTCACTAGTAAATTTTAGGGGCTCTAGTCTACAATATCGATATTTCCTAGCTCGTTGTCAATAGTAAAATTGTGGTGATTTACTATTGACATTGTCAATAGTACAACTGAATATGTGAACCGCAGCCTGTGCAATTGCCTATTGACATATAACATAAGGTTGTCATTGAAAATCTACCAGTAGAATTTAGCACTATTCTTTTACAACCATATGGAGACATTTGAACTAAAGATTCACTAGTAAATTTTAGTGACTCTCGTACCCACATACATATGTACGTAAGTTTGTAACATTATTGCATAGCATAATAAAAGAGAAAAACAAACTATTGACGCGTTTATTGATAATGTCACCAGAAATACACTAGAACTGTTGTCTCTAACGTATCTCTACTCGCGCATTAAAAGGAAAGTTGTCGACATTTCAACTAGTGCAATTGTCGCTAGAGAAAAGAGTGTTGACATAGAGACATATGGCACTAGGCTGGCTAGAGGGTATATATATGTATGTATATGTATGTGTGTATGTATGTATATATATTTGTATGGCTGCGTGTGTGTATGTGAAAATATTTGACATTGTTTGATGATATTGTTGTTGTATAAAACCAATCAGACACACCGAGTTGATTATAAAGCCACCAAAACAATTGGAAAACTATATTTGTTCAAGACTCTCTATAACCAATATAGCAAATTTACACAAAACAGAAACACACATATGTATATGTACATATGTATGTACATATGTATGTGCACAAATATATATATAATCCAAACACTTTTTATACACGAACGTGCACCAAATCGTACCATACATACCTACTTGATAAAAAATAAGATTTAACAAGTAAGAGTGCTATATTCGGCTGCACCGAATCTTATATAGCTGTCACCGACGTACGTATATGTAGTATACAGATACATATCGTCAGCTAAAATGTAAAAAGGCGTAACTAACAAAAAATTCTAAATCGAGTTTTTTATTGATTACTATGAATGCCATTAATCTACATGTCTTGACAAAATATTATACTTCTGCGATCAAAAATTACGCTTTTATTAACAAATAAATAGATTACATTTTAAAAATAATTGTAATGATTATATAATTGTCTTCAAAAGAATTGCTGATAAATAATTGATTACGATTACTAATAATCGAAAAGTAATCTGAATTACTTAAAATTACTAAAAATAATCAAAAAGAATCAAAAGCAATCAAAAAGTAATCCGACTACTTTCAAAGATTACCCAGTAAAAAAAATTGGAAGTCATTCTAAAGGAAGTACATTTTCATTGCTTCCAAAAAATCGATATTTTTAATTTGCTGATAGTTAGCAGAAAACCAAGTAGAAGTTTATTTTAGTCATATAAAACCTTGTAATTCCTCTCTAGTTTTAGAAATTACTCACAAGAATTTTAAAAAAATCGATTTTTTTGAAGAAACTTATGAACTAATTTTGGTCTAAAATTTTAAAGTTATTTGCTTAAATTTACATGAAAATGCTGTTTCGCGTTTAAATTCCTATAAAAAGAAACTAATTGTTAATAAAGGTAACTATTTACCATTTTTCCTAGATGAAAATATTATCATAGAACACAAAAAAGTACATTTTTCTTAAAATCGCTTCCAATTCGGTGACCAGGCAGCGAAAAAGAGAACTTCTTCCAATGACAACCCTATGTAAAAATCATTAGATCGGATCGAAATTTGCACTACTTCCAGATCGCAAACTCTACATTTTCATGACTTTTTTGGAGTGTCTTTTTTTACTGGGTACTTTTGATTCTTAATAAATAATCAAAAATAATTAATTTTTAGCCATTTATTTAAATTTCGTTTAGGATTTATGCATTTATTTATTTAATTTGTTTGGAAAAATATTCGTATTCGTATTCGCCGAATACGAATACCGATACGAATATCTAAAAATACGAATAGTCATGCATCACTAGTACATAGTTACTTTTATATGGCAAAATTAAGTTGAACTTTTCCAGCTCCAAAACCGTCCGCTCGATTTTGCTGATTTTCAATACCAATTTATTTTGGAAAATTTCTGACACACCAGTCCAATACCGAAGTATCTAGCTTTTCCAGGAGCTTTGGAAAACTCGTTATAAAACTTTCACGTACATGAGAATGACCATCGCTTATTCGTCTTCCCTATTCAGAAGGACCCAGAATATATATGTATACTTTATGGGTCGCATATGAATATTGTGTAAATTACATATGGAATGACAAACTTTATAATTTTTGGTGAAGGCTATATAAAAACAGATACAAGTGTTTGGGGGGAGTTTCATTGACAATAAGCTTTTAGAAGAACAATTTCCTGCTTGATTAAAGAAATAATAAAAAGCTACAGGCTGACGCTCATTACTTAACGGGTTGAGTCGCTCGTTTAAGCGTTCACTATTCATAAAAAATATCAAGAGATAACCTTGATTTTGTTAGAAATTTCTATGGTAATAAAATAATATCGTAAAACTAACTGAAAGTACTCGTAATTAATAAAATTTTAAAATCTTCAACAACTAAATAGTAAATATCATAACATTCTCACGAGAACGTGCACAGATAAAAAATATTTATGTTGACACAAGTGTGTCTCATAGACTTTTGAATAACAAAAAATATATTAATAGATATTTGAGGTTTTTACCAAATACCACGCATGTCCATTATTATCAACTTCAAATTATTGACGAAAAATTTTTATAATTCATATGCTCAAGACCAAAAACTTTCGCAAACCATATGGCTGATATCGATGTTCTGTTTTTAATCTATGAGTCATGGGAAATTCAAAATGTCGGTGGAGATTTGCACGATGTTAGTGCCGGTCCAGACTTGCAATTTTTGTTGCAGCAATTCTTGAATATGTGTGAGTGTTGAAATAGAAATATATACTTTTTGTATTCCTCTCTCGCTCTTTTGCACTAAAAAATAAAAAGTTGCTGCAACAAAAATTGCAAGTTTGGACTGGGACTTACATTCCACACATAACGGCAGCGGTAGGTAGACTTTTCCAACGAATAAAACATTATTTTAAGGCCTGCCAATAATGCCGAGTACACATTTAGCATTTCTTCTGGTGTGATTTACAAAATGCGTGCAACGCCGCTCACATTATGTTTTTTATATGGAAAGCAATTCCACACAACGAAAAATATCGGAAAATGACAAACGTTGTCACTAGTCCACATTATTGTAATGTCAGTCAGTTTTTAAATGAAAGACAGGTTTTTTGCATAAAAACTCATGTTATTTTTCAACGTAGTCCCCTTTCAGCTTTGTCCAACATTTCTCCAATTTTTTTTATCCCTACCAAAAATAAGACTTGTCGAGCTCATCAAAATAGGTACATATTTGTTTTCGAGATGATTTCATATTTGGAGTCGATACTCTTTCCGCTGAGCCATTTATTTAGGTTTGGTAACAAGAAATAGTGACTCGGTTCTAAGTCCTGAGAAGAGAGAACAAAATGGCAGGAAAAATCCGAATTATAACTTAGTACTTTTCTGAAAAAAAAATCATTATAGCAAGTTAAGCGAACTTTCAATTTTTTTTGCAAAAAAAAAATATTATGTTGTTTGTATTTAATATAGATTACATTATTTTTAATTAAATATTAAAAAAAAAACACCTTAGCAACACGAGATAACCATTTATCTCTCAAATAAATAAATATCTACATTAAGGACAAAATTATATGTTATCTAAAATCAATCTTATGTTTTTCTGAAAGTAAAGGTTCATTAGTCTTATAAAACCTCCGTGCTTTTAGAAGAAAACATCATACATTTTTTTATGATATTTGTGTCTTGGCGGTTTTTTAAGTGCTTTTGTATGGATATCTTTGAAACTTTCGAATAAACTGAAAAATTATGTTAGATCTTTCGCATTTTCTGTTTAACGAATTCGAACGATTCGTTATCTAGGTTTGCTGTGATATGAGCTGCAACATCGAGATGGGACATTGTAGCGCAGAAAGTAAAGTTAAAATCGAGAAAAAAACTCAAGCTCTAGTGCACTTTCTCTAGAGCAATGTGAAGTTTTATCAAAAACAAAATTCACACTTACATATCATTGCCTTAATATAGAAAGGCCCTACCTAACTCATTATTTTTATGAAATCGAGATTTTTGCATTTTTCGTTACATTAGATGTTCTTTTATCGGTTCTTTTATTAGGGCCTTTCTATATTAAGGTGACGATATGTACATATATCCATTTTTTTTCATTTATATCGTTATGTGCGGCGGAAAATATTTGCTTAACTTGCAATTTTTAGCAAAGAAAACTACATTTATTGATTTCGAAAAGTTAAACAGGAGATTTTTAATCTTGCAACGTGTTGTTACATAATATTGTCATGAAAATTGCTGCGACACTTACGTAATGCAAATGTTTTCCATAAAAACATTTCGCAAAAAAGTAGAATAAACTATAAAGGCGACTTTTTGAGTTCAAGATTAGAGACTAAACTAACCTTAATCTTCAATGGAAATGGACAATGGTAAGACTGTTGTAAATTTAGAGATGGTAACTTTGAGCCTTCATTACAAAACACATGAGCAAATTGAAATACGATGATTCAAACCAATTCACATATTCCATTTGCAATAAAGTTTCGTATATAAGGCAGAAATCTACATCAACTGACACCACACACAGTGGACCAAAACACAGAACAACGCTGATGATGAAGGTTTAGTGGCCTTCGAAAACGGCTGGCTGTTCCGTTCAACTATGTGTTGTTGTCAGAATATTTATAACTAACTTTGATGTTATTTGTTCATTAATAATTATCACATGTAATTTGGCTTAAAATACGAACCTTAGCCCGTTCAAATTATTAATATAGAAACAAATGGAGTTCGAATAATAATTAAAATTAACTAAAACCTTAATCTTCATTTGTGATTTTTGGGTAGTCGATTATATGGTTTTATTTGCTAGTTTAAGCGGCCAATCGTGGTGGTTTAATCTTATGTTAATATTGACAACATACACTTGTGAAACATATAACTTTTTGTAACAATTATATGATAAAATAATTTAAAGACACATAAATAAATAAATATATATATGGCTCTATGTATAAGGAAAAATTAGCATGAAGTTAGCATAAGTGACAAAATTGAACATGATCTTAAAGAGGTTTGCCATGAAATTTCATATTAAAAATCATGCTAGGACTTATAGATGGGTTAAAATTAGGTAATGCGACCATTTTTAATATCAAATTGTATGGAGGAACTCGTTAACAGCTAATTTAAGATCGTCACATTTGCTAACTTCATGCCAAATTTTGCTTATACATAGGGCCGATATATTTTATATTATTTATATATTTCCTTTAACACCCGCAATATTTTACTAGTAAATAATAAAATATGGCAGTTTCTTCTTCTTACCACAAAAAATCAAATTATGTTGACTTTTGAATAGAAAATTTTGCCACTATTTTGTTCCTCAGTATGGTAATACTACACATAATAAGAAGTTTAAACTTTCACTCAAAAACATCAAACTCAATTAATGTGAGATTTAATTAATTTTCGGATTAGCTAACTAGCGAAATAAACTAATCTTAATCTCGAACCTAAAAAGTGACCCTAAATTATTAGCTAAAGAACAAACTAGCCAAGCACACAAGCACACAAGCATACGAGACGATGTCAAAGTCAATAATCTGCGTTACAATCTCTCCGCGGGTAAAAGCATTTAAAAATCAAGTTTTTCTATGGGTTCGGCATGAAATTTTGCGAAACTTGAAGACGTCATCAGACTTTAGTTATAACCCTGCAGTCAGACTGGGGCCAAATGCCTCTATGTCAACACCAAAACTCTAGTAGTAGTTACATTGTCTACAATTTCTCTTCTATTCGTCAGTATAAAAGAAAGAGAGAAAACAGATGTGGTGTATTTCTGGTGGATTTTGCAACAACTTGTCAATATTCATATATTTGTATGTAGGTAAGTTATAGAAATGTACCACTAAATGTCTGGTTGGTATGTCTCCATGTTCCCATAAGAACTATGTAGTCACTATCTAGTCAATTGTTTTAGTGTTACTAGTAGATTTTCAATGACAAGCACATGATAAATGTCTATAGCACAAAGTGTTGTATGGGGATTAATTAGAGAGTAGTACTGGTGACAAAGTCAAAAGCGACTAAGTACATTTTCACCATCGACATTTCCTTCAGGGAAGTGATTGTTTTAACACACAGACGTATGTACATACATATGTAGTTAAAAATGAAAAAATAGATTGGTAGTTTCGCAAATATTAGAAAAAACTATGTATATGAAATAAAACCACCTGAGAACATTATCTCAAGTATAGACAAAGCAATAAATACTTAAAATTGACAGACCACTCCACATATTGTATGAAATTCTGATTAAAAATTTTAATTTTAGATTAAAAATTCCCAATTTTATTTATTTATTTGCTTCTGTACTTCAATGGCATAAAATCATTATAAATCGAATTAAGAGATTTAGCTTGAAAATAGCAGCACTCATACTATTATCAAACTAAATTCGTTCGTTGGAATTATATTAAATCGCCCTTATTACAGTTGTCAACATCGATGTCACATCAATACAATACCAAAAAATTGGAGCTTGTCTACATGCTCTCGAGAACAGTTTTGTGCTATTGACAACAGTCTATTTCTGTTCTCTAAGCTCTGGAAAATAGAATGAGCCTGTCAAAAGCAGTCAGTTGTTGTCGGCAATGGCCCTGTTGTTTGGTATTGTATTGACGTGACGTCAATGTCGACAACAGGAATAATGGTGAATATATGATCATAATATGGAACAAAAATTTTTATATATCTTACACTATGACCAAAATATGGCCATGAGTCACCATAGTATAATTAAAATCATCATATTATGTTTACAAAATATCATATTGAGCATATAATAAAATTTTCCATTATATTTTCTTCATTGAAAACGATGGGAAAGAGCTTGTCAATTTTTTAAGAAATTCCCTTGGTTGTAATAAAATTTTCAAATGGATTAGAAAGCTTTAGACTGTTCGGCCATACATTTTCTCAATATAGAATTTCCCATAATGTGTAATACTCGTATATAACACATGTTACACATACTTACATTCATACATTACATACATACATACATACATATGTATGCATATGTATTTATCTGTATCCTGTATTATATAATAGTCTCTCCTTCATAAACCCAAGTCACATTCAGTGATACAGCTTATCAGCGTATTCAATATTTGTTGGTGCAAAAGGTAAACTCGACAATAACAACAAAAATTATTCCCGCTACTAGTTCTAGTCCTTATTATAGCACAAGGACTCCTGATTTCCACTACTGTTGTTTGATTATTATTTTTTTATTATTCTTTATCCTTTCATCTGTTTCGTTTTCTAAAATGTTGGGCGTTAATTCAAACAAACAATAAATGAAATTTTTGAAATAGAGTACGAGGAGTATAAAGTGTAAATATTAAGTGAATAGATTACAACAAATAAAGAAAATAACAGACAATTTAGTTGTGAGAATGTGTTTAAACTTTAAAGTGTTGCGGTGCTGTTGCTGGTGTCGGTGTTGTTGTTGGATTGAGTTACTTTTGTTGCATTTTTTTTATTATTGTCTTTTAAATAAAATAAGCGGATATAGCCAAAGTGACAATGTTCAACATTAGTTGGTGTTGCTGTCGGTTGGTTGGTTTGTTGGCTGGCTGGTTATTTGGTTGGTTTGTAAAAAAAGCTTAATATTGCCATGAGCTGTGGATGCCAGGGTGTGTGTGTGTACGTATGCTTGTATGTGTGGCAAATACACATGTGTTAAAACTTCGTAAAGGTATTTTTTTCTATTCTAATGAATGAAGATGGGGATATATGTAAGTGTCACTTACAGATGATATCTATACACTTAAACATACATTTACTTATAAAGTACATGTGTATGTATAATAAAGCACACATCGATAAGGTCATAATGATTAATGTGACCAACCTAATTGTTTAGAATATTTAAAATTATGTACCTATTACTGTTTATTAAAACTTGCAAACTTAATTAACCCTGCAAATAACGGGGCTAGTCCATACACGCATGTTAGGACTACTCCATAAAGGCGCAAAACATACAGAAGTGACACGAGACGGAAGATAAGGGTATTTTTCTATTTGTCTCGTTTTCCCTCAAAATATGTCGGCGTTGTTGTTTTGATTCTTCTTTCTATTACCATAAAATTACAACGCTTTTTATTAGTTGTGTTAATTGGTAAGTAGTAATACACTACAGTATCAAATAAACTATACCTTTCTCTTTTTTCCACGGATTTAAAAAAAACCTGATTGAAGCTTGTTTTACCTATCACTTTCTTCACTTCCGTGTATTCTGTGATAAAGGACCAGGACTAGTCCAAATATAATCCAAATTTATGGATAAAATATGGTCGATTTAATATTGCGATGTATTAGGGTGGCACCACATGGTCCAAATTTGCATTACATCATACCATCCCCAAAACTACCCCATATGAAATAACTAGTTATAGACTACTACCTAAGAAGAACGATCATAATCGTTTAATCATGCACACTTATCGTGCAGCATTGAATGCTTGTGTGAAAACGATATGATCCATGACTGCATTACATGGAACCATGATGTAACTAGTCTGTTTCATCTAGATTGGACCACGTAGTCCAATATTATTTGCAGGGAAGTACCCGGTAAACTTTTTTTTTGATTTTTGGCGATTTTTTTCGTTTTGGTGGTTTTTCTTATTTTTGCGCTTTTGGGAATTTTTTCGTTTTTTGATTTTGGCGATTTTTTTGTTTGGGAGATTTATTTTAGTTTTAGAGTTTTTATTTTAACGCTTTTTTTTCGTTTTGGCGATTTTGTTCGGTTTGGCTATTTTTTCGGTTATTGTCCATTTTTTCGGTTTGGCGATTTTTCTTATTTTTGCGCTTTTGGGAATTTTTCGTTTTTTGGCGTTTTTTCATTTTGGGGATTTTTTTGGTTTTGGAGATTTATTTTTAGAGATTTTTTATTTTGGAGCTTTTGGGAATTTTTTCGTTTTTTTTGCGTTTTTTTTTCATTTTGGGGATTTTTGGTTTTGGAGATTTATTTTTAGAGTGTTTTTATTTTACCGCTTTTTTTCGTTTTGGCTATTTTTTCGGTTATTGTCCATTTTTTCGGTTTGGCGATTTTTTTTATTTTCGCGCTTTTGGAAATTTTTTCGTTTTTTGACGTTTTTTCTTTTTGACGATTTTTCTGTTTGGAGATTTATGTATTTTAGTTTTAGAAAAGTTTTTATTTTGGTGATTTTTTTCGGTTTTTACCCATTTTTTCGGTTTGGCGATTTTTCTTATTTTTGCGCTTTTGGGAATTTTTTCGTTTTTGGCGTTTTTTCATTTTGGCGATTTTTCGTTTTTTTAGATTTATTTTAGTTTTAGTTTATTTTGGCGCTTTTTTGTTTTAACGTTTTTTTTTTTTGGTTTTTGCCCATTTTTTTCGGTTTGGCGATTTTTCTTATTTTTGCGCTTTTGGGAATTTTTTCGCTTTCTGGCGTTTATTCGATTTTGGAGATTTATTTTAGTTTCAGAGAGTTTTAATTTTGGCACTTTTTTTTCGTTTTGGCGATTTTTTTCGGTTTTTGCCCATTTTTTTCGGTTTGGCGATTTTTAATTTTGGGATTTTTTAGTTTTAGCGTTTTCAAGAGTTTGCCTTTTATGGTTATCAAGATACAGCAAGTTTTCAAAATTTCATTAACTGACAGAATACTCTTTAATTTTGATTTTTTTTTTAACTTTAATGTTAATTGTTATAGTCTGTATAAAAATACACTAACTTTACAAATTTTAAAAATGTTCGTTGCTAGTTTTGGAACACCCTTTAATTTTTAGCTGTCATATATTTGATGTTGTAACGGCTAAAGTTCTATATATTCAGTTAAAATTTTAGGTCCGGTTCTGGCGAAAACAGCCTGTGACGGACAATGTGGTAGAAGGACAGCGTAGCAAGAGCAGTAGGGTCGCTTTTCACCTTTGGTGTACGGAACCCTAAAAACTGAGTATATTTTTCGTTTGTCACTAAAGCGAAACGTGCTAACAACTTACTTTGATATTCTATATTATGATATTATGTACCGTTACTTCTAAAGAAGTTGGTACCGTTTCAATTCTTTTCATGCTTTGTCCTTCCACTCCACATATGAAAATGAGATAAACTTTTTTATAACGTTTACGTGCAAAAATTTTGACAAGGGTATTGTATGAGTAACACAAGAGAAAAAATATAATGCCACGAACGAATTGAAATGGCTGAATGTATGTACATATGAAAGTGAAGAACCCACAATCCTTAGTAATTTCTTGGGGGGTATAGTGTGAAAGGGTAGTTTCGATTTCATTTACAAGTTGCTTTTGTTATTATTATTGTTGTAGTTTCAATTTAGATAAGGAATGCAGGGGCCTTTCAGATGGCTCTAATTGTAAGGTTAAAGTTGGCTGAAGTAGTAATTAGTTCTCGGTTCGACCCCAATCTTCGACAAAGTCCTTCAATCACATTCGGTTTTTACGTATTTTTCTGTTGTGCATTAGTGTGACTTTGTATTAGTTGTTGTGATGAAGACATACAGCCCAATCATGAATATTCCCTCGGAATTTATTTCTCACGGAAAATAATTTTCTCGAGAAAACATTCATCCAATCATAAATTAATTGGGAACAAAAAAGAGTAATACGTGGCATCACCGCATTACGAAGCTCGTTGTTTTGCTTGTTTGTTGACATTTGTTTCTCCCCTTTTTTTTTTGAGTGAGAGAGCAAACAAAATTACTAAAATTTACAAACTTGGAAAAATATGTAAAAAAAAAGTTTATAAATGATTTATTTGGACATTACTTGTGTTTTTTTATATACAATAATATGAAATAGAAGTTTGTGTATATAAATTGTGTTTTAATTGTGTATCAACTATGTTTTTATGTAAACTCCCTGTTTTGTTATCTGTTTTGCAAGGGAAAGATTTTTAGTGAAAAAAGCAAGTTCAACGGCGTTCATAATACCTACTTTTTTCCCGGGGAGTTTTATTATTCCCGTATTTGGTAAAAAAAGGGGAAAAACAAATTCATAATAGGAGAAAAGGGAAAAGTGAAAAAACTCGCACGGAATTGTTGTTCATGATTGGGCTGATACTACTCACTGAACAAAAAAAAAAAAAATAGCAATGTAAAATCATCTTGCAAAAATTTTGATTGCAAAACAGAACAAAGAAAGAAGCGAAATCTACTCTCTCAAGTTGTTTCAACTTGAAATAAATTCCATTCAACATGGTTTCAGTATCAAATTCACTTTATTTCAACTTCATTTTGATTTAACAGTACTGGAATATTAGGTTAGGAAGGGTAAAAGTACCATTTACCTCTCATTTGTATCCAGAAGTGACCCTATTATCTGTCAATAAGCCACTAAATTCCCATGATGAAGCCCCTGATGTACTCTAGTTTACACTTCCGATATCAGTATTGATTTCATTGAAACGTTTACTCAGCCATCTAAGCCTATGACATTGCAGCTCCAGGCAGTGACAGATAATATGTTCAATGGTTTCTGGTTCCTCTTCATCCCCGCATATCCTACAAAAATCTGGAGTGCCAGTTTTCCAAATGCTGGTTCTTGCTCTGACCGAGCAGTGACTAGTGAATGTGCTTATCATGATTTGCATCGACTTCCTATTCATGTCCAATAGCAGTTTGGATCTTCCAGAGTCAAGTTTTGGCCACATGACCCTCCCTACTTTGCCAAGAGCTGTTGGTCCTGCTTTCTACCCAATTACTTAGTTTCACCGATCTGTCATACATTCCCTCATCTAACGCCGACCCTATTCTTGCCAGCTTATCGGCAATTTCATTTCCCTCAAAACTGCTGTGGTCCGGAACCCAACATAGTCTGACACTATATTTGTCCATAAGCAAGTTGAGGGCTCTCCTACAGTCATTAACAAGTTTCGATTTGACCTTATGTTCCTTCAAAGCTTTTAGAGCTACCTGGCTCTTGACATAGAAGGTTACCTTCTCACCTTCAGCTACATTCTTGGCCACAAGTTCCGTGGCCTTGACTGGATTATTAAATCAACATGAAATAAAGTTCTTTCGAAAGGAAAAAAAAATATTTGAAATTTACTGTAAATCATGTTGAATTAACATGAAACACATATGTGTGTATGTGAAGCAAAATCAATACCGAAAAATGTTAGATTGACCTTGTTTTCGCGGATTTTAATATGCAATTTTTCTGTGTGTAATTTTTATTTGAAGAAAAAATTCGTTTTTAAAACGAAGGGAACGTAGAAGGTCTCGCCAACGGATTATATAGCCTCTGTGGCTAAGTGGTAGAGATGCTAGCCTCTCAGTCCAGAGGTCGTGGGTTCGATTCCCGCCATAGACCCTGTGTATTTTCTGCAGACAAGCTAATCCTGCTATATAAGCCCTTATACAAGGCCTGTTTACTTATTTTTTCCCACTAAGTATAAGTATGTATATGTACATACATACACACATACATACATACGTACATATGTATGTACATATTTATTTATTTACTCCCAATACAGTCATATCAAAGTGTGTATGGCTGAACTGAATTTTCCCAAAAATTTTCTGATGGGAGATAAATTAAATTTTGTGGTTTGATTCTCTCGGTAAATGGGCAATCAATGGTTTGATTCATTCATTCATTTCATTTCGATTCGTATCCTTACATCCTACATAGATACATACATACATACATACATACATATGTATGTACATATGTTATGCTGAAATATTAATACGAAAAGAGACATTCTAACGCAATCAAGGAAATAAGTTTCAAAAATTAACTGTTGTTGTTATGCGGCATAGGTATTTCCTATGTTTCGTTTTAGATTCGTTGAATTCTTTTCCTCTTCTGCTATTCATTCCCCTGTCGAAGAGTTAATCAAGAACTTTCTGCTAAATGTGTTTAAACATAAAATTATATGTTTTTGTTGCCTTTTACTTAAAAGTTGTAGCAAAAGCTTTGGACTGTGGTGTATATTGGTAATTTAGTGTAGTCCATTATTTCAGGGTCAACAATTTTTATGGTATTTATAGTGGCAGTTAATTGTATAAAGATCATTTAAAATAATGTTTGTGCATTAGAAGTGGTTTCGCCAATGGGAGGGGGTGGGGGAGGCGAAATTTTTGATAAAAGCCTTAACGAAATATTACAATAAAAGTAAGCACTATTAAACACATTTTGGGTTTTTTAAACAAAAAAGAAACAAAAAAGATATAATAGTATAATAAAAAATTATGCAAGAAATTTTTGTATATGAAAATTTACGTAATTTTAGTTTTATCTTTGAAAGCTTAGTAGCCTAGATAGCAGCAAATTAACCTTCATATGTGTGCTTCTTTAAAATGATATATAATCTTTGTCACCTCACAACACCATTTGAGTTGAACTTTGGTAGAATTTATACAGATTCCGCCCATAGCTGTGGCGTCAGTCTTATTTTCAATCTATATATATAAATTTTTTCCCTTATTTACTCGAGTACACTTCCAAAGAATAAACCAAACTAATACAAACTACTTGACACCATTGACATTTGACCAGCTCTAAAGCAAACAATACACATCAAAATAATTTTCTGCTGCACAAAATATCCTTGGCGCAAACAACAATTGTCGTCTAGCAAATATAATAACCACAGGCAAAAATCAAACACACTACAAGTTGTTGTTAAACCCTTGTATAGTTTTATTAAAACTAAAAAACAAACAAACTTACTACATACTAGTGTTTATTATTATACTTATTCTTAATATTTATTTGGGATTTTAAAGCACTTAAAGAAATTAAGTGGGAAAGCTTAAAGTTTGTCGTCTGCAAAAGGTCCAATATCTGCTATGTGAGCCATTAGGGCTGGTATATTGCTCTGTTCGTAATTACCCGTAAAATAATGCTCATAGGGACCAGAAGCAAAAACGCCCACATCATCGGCACCATGAGTCTCAGCACGAAGTGGCACAGTGGCCATAAAACGATAATCGGGATTATTTAAATCAGCTTTGGTTAAATCAAGTCGACCCTTCTTACTATCGTAAGTCTCATAATAGCCGAGTCCGTTAGCATAGGAAAGAATCGTATAGGGTAGATTGTCGCTAGCCAGATCAGGTGCCAAGCCGAAAATGTTTTGTTTACGATTCTTAAAATCAAAATTTTCTTCTATTACATATTTAACACTCACTCAGTCCAAAAACTTACCGGATAACCATTGATGGTCATAACATGTGAATGATCTGACGTTACCACTATTAAAGTATCGTCCTCACTGGTCATCTGACGTGCCAATTCGACTGCTTTGGCAAACTCTGCAGTATCCTCTAGGGCTTTATGAGCTTGATTTCCATGATGGGCCATATCGATGGTGGCTCCTTCTACAAACAGGAAGTAGCCCTGTTCATTTTTACTTAACAATTTAATAGCAGCCTCTGTCATTGTTGATAATGATGGATCGGCATTTTCTAAATTTTGTCTTTTCAAGTCCCCGTGAGAGGGACAGTGTGTGGGACTAAATAGTCCTAACAAATAATCTGTGTTATTAAAATCTAACACGTCCAAACCTTTCTTCGACCACACATATTCAGCTGCTTTATTTTCACGCTTTTTCTCGTTCAACCATTCTTGTATTAAGTCTCTGTTATCAGTTCTATAGCCAGGAAAGCCTTCTTCATCATTTACTGTTGCATCACGGAAATTACGACGACCACCACCCAATACAACATGCAACTCCTTACCCACTGGCCATTCCACTAATTGACGAGCTATATCCACATTAAAATGCGTACTGCAATTATCCCTCCCTATAGCCGCATCATATTCCCAAGTACGGCTGGCCGAGTGAGCGTAAACACCCGCCGGTGAAGCATGTGTAACACGGGCTGTAGTAACCAAACCAGCCCATTTATTCGCATCTTGCGCCCATTTGGCCAAACTTTCCGTATGCGTAGAAGTGTCACTGGCTTTAAAACAGTCAAAATTGCTTACCTGGGCATTGACACCTACGGTGCCATAATTCCCCTTAACACCATTCAAGTAGGCCGTAGCAGTACAGGCCGAATCTGGCGTTCTTTTGTCTACAGCATAAGTACGCGATAAGCCCAAATAGGGAAACTTTTCGAATGACACTTGCTCATTACTATCACCCATAAAATTCCTGGTCGCTGTAATTGTATGCACGGACATACCGTCACCCATAAATAATATAATATTTTTAGCCTTATTTGTATTAAGGGTTTTTGCTTTCTGCAACCTATCTGCTAATATATTTTGCGCCTTGTTTATCCAAAATTCAGTAGTTTGTTCCTCACTCAACGATGGTTTCCTCAAAGTGCGTAATTGTGGAAATTTGGGATGATGGCCATTATAAGAGGCCACTGCTAGACCCCAAAATAATGTTAAGAGTATACAACACTTCATGTTTCCGTGCGTAAGCTTTCTGCAATGTAGAGAATTTGAAAATACACTGGCGCACAACTTGTCTTATTTATTACATTTATGCTTTTGCTTAACAGCTTGTCACATGAATAATTATCTGCTGATTTCATTATTATTATCATCTTATCAGAGAGATAATTTTCATGTGCCAAAATAAAAAGTTTCAATTGTTTCTTCAGGTTTTTTTTTTGGTAAGAATTTATTAGCCACATTTAATTGGGCCATAAGCAGGGACGTAACCCTAAATTTATAAGACTAGGAACAGGCAACTATGAGCGTTATAACAAATATTAAGAACAACATAAAATAAGTCCTAATTTACATTATACAAGTCTTATTGCTAAGCTGATTAGTTTGTTAGGAGAGAGAGAGAGAGAGAGAGAGAGAGAGAGAGAGAGAGAGAGAGAGTAGTGAGAGAGAGAGAGAGACAAGGGTAAAAGAAACGTTTCTGTTCCCCTCGTCTCTCTCTCTCTCCTTCAAACTAATCAGCTTAGCATAAGACTTGCATAGTGTAAACTAGGCCTAAGTGAACTTTTTTTATTAAATCAAATCGAGTTCGACTCAGCATCAGCTTGCCACAACTGATTGATCTTTTTGCCATAAGTTACTACTATCAGAGTGGACAAGTATTTGGCAAATAGCAATCATTCGCTCAGCAAAACCGGCAAACAGGCCAATATGAGCGTGAAACCCACAGGTGATATATAACGATACTCAACAATGTCCAAACTCCTGTATGGCAAGACGCACAGCTTCTAAATCACTAATTAGAAGCTTTAGGGCAATGTACTTCGCCGTCATGGATCAATACTGGATAGGATGAGTGCCAGAATGTCTAGTTTTGCACGAGTAGACTCGATGAAAAAGAAGGAAATCCAATCCAACACCAACACTCTGGCTGCCGCACTCTGAAATAGCGTACGTTTAGATATTCCTAGACACAGAAAAAAAAATACCAATGAAAAATCATCACCACTACCGCACTAGTCTTGTAGTCGGAGAATCGCATGTTCGAGGCCTGGAGGCAAGTGAAAGTAGCTTCGTTATTTTGTATTTTTTTTAAATATAGGTTAGGTAAGGTTAGGTTAGCAGGCTGCTGGTAAGGAATGGTGAAATTTAGAGTCCAGCTCACTTGGGTCTAATACAATGATCCCTTTGTGCTACCTGTTAGTTGAAGAGAAGATAGTGAGAGAGGGTGATAGGGAAGGCATACTGATAGAGAAGACAAGTGGTGAAGGAGGAGATAGAGAAAAGCTTCATTATTTTATAACTCTGCTTTTTGCACGCTTATTTGCAGTGTTTCAGCGCCTCTGGTGTTAATTGAGGCGTATTAAATTTTGAAAATGTGTTTAGTAGCCATTTTATTGTTTAATTTACTTCGCCGATGATCGTGCTACCCAATACCGACGAAAGAGGGCGCTCTGATGTTACATTAGGATTAGCATCCGCTGAAGCCTGTGTAGTTTTAGTGACCAGTGCCTCATACCTGCATCACTAGAACGTTTTCCCACAACAACTGATACAAAGGACACTAATGCACATCAGAAAAATGCGTGGTATTGTTCGAACCCAGGACCTTCGGTTTTGTAGTCAGCGTGCTAACTACTTCAGCCAACAACACCAAGTTGTTGTGGGAAAAATTCTAGTGATGCAGGCATAAGGCCACTGGTCACTAAATTATAACGACTTTAACAGGTACTAATCCTAATGTAACATCAGAGCGCCCTCCTTCGTTGTGTAGCAGAATCATCGGCGAAGTAAAATAACCAAGAATAGCTACTAAAAACAGCTTAAAAATTTAATACGCCTCATTTGACACCAGAAGGTGCTGCAACACTGAATGATTTCAAAAAGTGTGCAAAATATCAGGGTTGTAAAAGAATGAAGCTTTCCTCTATCTCTTCCTTCACCACCTATCTTCCCTATCATCCTCTCTCGTTATCTTTTCTTCAACTAACAGGTAGCACAAAGGGATCATTGTATTGGACCCAAGTGAGCCGGACTCTAAATTTCACCATTCCTTACCAGCAGCCTGCTACGCTAACCTAACTTAACCTATCCAAGGAAATATAGTGCAGCAACATTATATTTCAATTTATTGGTTTTCTCTTTGGCAGGGAATTAGTGGTTCCAGTAATACCAAATAATTCTTATAAACACAATATAGGGGATGCAATAACATCAATGTGTTGATTATCAACTAGATAACGTTACCTTTGGTGGGAAGGAAGGGACGAGGCAACTTACAATCAATATACATAATTATTGGTTAACTTATTTTATTAGATAAATAAATAAAACAATACTTTTTTTATTTTCCCCTTCTTGGCTGCCATGCCGTGGTGTGGCCCGCACCTGTTATCACTTAAAATTTATTTAATAATATTGCCAATAAACTTCTGACACTAAATTGCTTTCGTTGTCGTTATCAGATTAAAGTGTTAGACATTGAAACACTTTTGCGAGGTTTATGGTTACTTAAAGCCACTCGTATTTGAAGAAATCATAACAGTCTTAAGCATTCTTTTTAACTTAACTGTTTGCCAGTCATCGGTAGCTATGGCTAATTTGAGAAACATTTTCGTTCTAACACTTCTAATTAATGCGCTAAATAAATTACATGGCTACTCATATGATGATATAGAGGAGGAAGATATGCATCCTAGCTTCCGAAAGCAAGACCATTCAGCTGATGAGATACGGGAGCCTCATATGCAAAATAGGTATGGAAGAGAAGAATTTGCTAGAAGTCGTCGATTTTGGCAAGAAGGGGAGAAGACAAATGATTTTTGGTTGAACTTGGGCAAAGAGTTTGTAAAGCTACAAAAACAACGAAAACAAAACACAAATGTGGCTAAAAATATTATATTTTTTTTGGGTGACGGAATGGGCTTGACAACATTGGTGGCGACCAGAACCTACATAGGCGGTGAGCACACTAAATTATCATTCGAAGAATTTCCCTATGTCGGTCTATCGAAAACCTACTCGTTAGATAAAATAGTTCCGGATTCGGCCACGACAGCCACTGCCTATTTGTGTGGTGTTAAAGCAAATTTTGGCACTATTGGAGTTAATGGGGCCATTTTACGGGACGATTGTCAGGGTATGAAAAATTCCAGCAATCATGTTTATTCCATAGCCAAATGGGCCATGGAGGCCGATAAATCTGCTGGCTTTGTTACCACCGCACGCATAACACACGCCTCACCTTCAGGTGTATATGCTCATACAGCCGAACGTGATTGGGAAAGCAATGCCGATATAGAACATAGTTGTGGTGCTGATCATGGCTTGGACGATATAGCTCAACAATTAGTCTATGGAGAGGTGGGCTCCAAGCTTAAAGTAATGATGGGTGGTGGTAAAAGTGTTTTTATAGATAAAGCTTTATACAGCAATGGCCGTCGTTCCGATGGACGTAATTTAATAGAGGAATATCTGAAGCAATCGCCTAAAAATGTGTTCGTTGAAACTAAAGAGCAATTGGAAAACTTGGACATTAGCCAAACCGAGCGTTTGTTGGGCATTTTTAATGATGACCATATAGATTATCACTTGGATGCTGTTGCTAAAACGAACAACACAAAACCCACATTGCCGGAAATGACTGAAAAAGCTATAGAATTTATGCAGCAACAACACGATAAAGGTTATTTTCTATTCATTGAAGGTGCTAGAATTGATATGGCTCACCATGAGAACAAGGCCCATTTAGCCGTAGACGAGACAAAGGAATTTTCTGAAGCCGTAGACTTGGCCCGACGAATGACGAGTGAAGAAGATACTCTAGTTGTTGTAACGTCCGATCATTCGCATGCATTTAGTGTAGCCGGTTATCAAGATCGAGGTTCAGATATTTTCAGCACGTTTAAGGACGCAAAAGATGATTTGCCATACGAGCCATTAAGCTATGCCAATGGACCAGGTTACAGCAAACATTTTGACACTACTAATAACAAGCGTATTGATCCTGACAAAGTCTTAACGGGAGATGCTAACGATATATTTCCCGCTACTGTGCCCTTAGCTACAGAGACTCACGGTGGTGAGGATGTGGGTGTTTTCGCATCCGGCCCTTGGGCTCATTTATTTACGGGAGTTTATGAACAAAATGCCATACCTCATATGATGGCTTATGCTGCTTGTGTCGGTGATGGCCTCAAGGCCTGTGATGTCTTATAATCGAAGATTCATAAAAAAATAATTAACAATTATAATAACTCAAGTATTTTAGATAGTGAGGCAAAATAAGATAAGAAAAAATAAAATTGAATTAATAGTACCAAAATAGTACCAAATGTTTTATTACTGGCGATATGTCGCACGTGCTTGTCTAGCTTATTGTACATTTGGAGATTAAAATTAATAATAAAAATAGAAAATAACTTTGAAAAAAAAAATGTTTACTACATATTTACTTCTGTCTATTTGATATGAATTTTGATAACTTTTATAATTTTAATATGTACATAGTTTATTATGTTTTGAACGAGGGTAATGAGAAAAATGATTGTGGATAAAACTAATATCGAACTTGCAGTATGAAATTTATTAGGGATCTAACGAATAACAGTTTAGCGAATGCGAATGCGAACATTCGTTACATCCCTAAAATTTATAATGAAATTCAACGAAATTTCTCTTTGCTAATAGAAGCGCTAGAAAAAGGATTAACGTTAATACGTAGCATTCATTTCAGATGCATTTTGGAAACATCTTTTGATGCGGTTGGCTTATCTACTGCTATTGATAAATAAGAAAAGTTTCGTTCAAATAATTTCATTTGATATTTCAAATAAAAAAGTTGCATCAAGCCAACATAACCAGTATTAAATGTATAACATGAACATTTTCACAATATTTTCGAGTTATGCAGTAACAAAAAAGGAAAATTAAATATGGAATCGAATTGTGAACCTACTGAATTTTTAAGTCGATTCAATTGACTCTTACAAGATATACATTTACATAAGATTCCTTTTGCTTTTTAATTTCTTCTATAGACATTAATTTAAAATCACACAAATTTATTTTGCCTTAAATACCTTTAAACTTACAAATGGAAGTACTTAGACTCATACTCCTTCAAATGATGTTGTGAGTATGACAAGTTGTATGTTTAAAATACTTTTGCATTTAGCCATAATAGTTTTCATCTCTATTTATCTTCATGTCCTTTGCCATTATTTGCTTTTCATCCTTATAATTTTTCCTAGATTTGTTTTTGTCATACTTTAGTCATGAATGCAAATTAAAAAAAATATATATGCATACCTATACACTCGTACATTATAATAAATCGTTATTTGGCTTAAATAAATATTAACGTGTCTTACATCTGCTGATAAAGAAAGAGGTCCTTTCATGTAAAATTTCTTGGAAAAAAAAGGAAATAATAATTTGAAATACTCTTTCTTTTCATAAACATTTTACTAGTTTAGTATGTAATGAAAGCTGACTTGACATGTCAAAGTTTAGTTTACAAATAAACGTTGAAAAGCAGCAACAGCGGCTGCAGCAACCGATTCCAAACGCTAGTTGAAATATGACGATTGCATTAGTTGCAGGTGCAGGTAGCAACTTTAAAACTAGGTTACTATTCACCATTATAGGCCTGCAGTTATGGTTCAGAAGTGAAAATGTTGGTAAATAGTACACAAATATGATTTAGCAATGGAAAGTAAAGACTGACAAAACACCAGCACAAATTGGAAAACTTTACGCTATGTATATTTTTGGAAAAAATAAAACTTTAGCTATTCCTAGAAAAATAAAACGAGAAAAGAAAATGACAAAACAATGGAGTAGAAATTTTCAAAATGTATGCGAAAGTTTTGCAAAGCAAAACAATGAGTGTATTGCTGTTTTTTACACAAAGAGCATACAGTCGTCTGTAACTTAAGGATACGACAGGATTTCCCATCCTCCTTCCTACTAATTTAAATAATCTTTAAAATTTTGCTTTATGCTTTTAACAACTGCTACTTTTTTATTTAACATTTGTGGTGGCAAATAAGATGTCAAGAAATTGGAATTTGTAATAGAAAATATTTGCCAATTAGAAAATAATAAAATGTTTTAAAATTGAACTGAGACTGAATTGTTATACATGCGTATATGTATTTAAGCTGGGGGCAAATCACGGCATTCGATACGACTCGTAATTTAAAAATATTAATATAGAGTTTATGTATGGAAATATTTTTAAATTACGAGTTGTATGGAATGCCATGATTCGCCCCCTGATCTTTACACAAATTCACTACTATTTTAACTTTTTTTGAAATTACATAAAAGCGCAGAAATGCGAACAATTCAGATATTAGAAACGTCTCAAAAATAAGCTCGCTCTAAGTTGCGAGCGCCTACTATATTCTTATTTTATGAAAAAAAATTATACTCAAAATATACAATGTACATATATTTTAATTTTAATAATGTATAGTTATATAAATAAAATTAATGATGTGTACTTAGTCCTACCTTGATAAAAAAAAAGCATAAATGTACGTGGTCTTGCTCCTTTTCATTGTATCAAAATGTTGCTTCATTCCATATTGCAGTACACTTGTCTTGATGAGAAGTCGACTGTGACATCCGAGCACACTTTTCTAAAAACACTTACATATGAAAAACACTCTTCTTATATAAACGTTGACTGCCACAGTGGACTTTTCTTATAGAAAAGTCGAGTGTTATTAAAAAATAGAAATATAGCAATAAATAGTAGGGATGTAACGAATACCAGTTTAGCGAATGCGAAAACGAATAATACATTTTAATTTTTGCGAAAGCGAAAGCGAATGCGAATGCGAAAGCGAATGCAAATATTACAATACAAAACGTTAAAAAAATCACATGAAAATAAATTTATCTAAGAACATGAAGTTGTGTTGTATACATAGATCTACTTGAGTCTTGAATTCAGCAAATCTATTCTATATAATTAATAGGCGAACGCGTTTTTTGTAATCCCTTTTACGCCGGAACTACACCCAGAAAAAAGATTGGTTGGAAAATGGTTAGGCCAACAAAATATCATATGCATAAACTATATTTCAGTTCACACAATCAATTTTCTGTTAATCCAAAAAACAATCCATGTTTATTGCCATCAGGGCATAATTGTAATCAAGATATGATTCTGACAATTCTTAAATTGATTGCATCAACCGAGTGTATGCTTTTGCCATGACTAATTCATTGATTGGTTAACACAACCGAATAAAATATTATGAATTGGATGTTACTACCAACTTTTGGTATTGGCAACTAAAAAATTGTCATTCTATATTAATGTTAAAATAAACACTTTCTATCAGTTGCTGCAACTAACTATAGGTTGAGCTTACTATCATAGTTTATACTCGTTGCAGCAAATTAAAAATTAACTTTTGTGACTTTCAAAGATATTATGATTTATGAATTCTCAAATGGTTTTTGAAAGTCTGTGCATAAGATAACAGGTTTGTGGCTGTTCAAAATGTGTGGTTGAAATAAATAAATTTCAATTAAAAATAACTTATGACAATATGTTAAATAATAAATTTCTTAAATTGTATATTTTTATTTGCGTTTATTGCTTATTTTATTTCAGCAAGGAAGGCCAATTTTTCTTTCACAGGTCCCAATTATGATATTGTTTCAGTTATACTAACCACATTTTCGGTAGCAAGAATAACTTTTTTTTTTTTAAATTCCATACTGTTAACGAATTTTTTCTGTTGCTGCAACTATTTGTTTAAGGGTTATAATTAAAATATAGTGGTACTACAGGAAAATTGCAGTCGTTATACCAGAATTCTATATAGTTGGTGCAACCGCCAAAATTCGATTGGCAACAAATTCGGTTGTCTCAACGAATCTGTTTTCTCTGTGTACTGCACCTATTTTGGAAAGATTTATATAATTTTAAAGGAATTTCTGCACAGATGTGCAGAATCTATATTTTATTGAAATCGGTTTAGTATTTTGGGAGGTATAAGCGTTTAAAGTTGCTACTACTACATGCAAACATAGTACATACGCATTTGTTAGCTTACACTGTGTGTGTGTATATTTGTGTAGTATTTTTCTTGCTATTCCAATTTTTTTTTCTTATTTGTTATTGTATGAAAGCCATAAAACTTATAGGAAGAGAGTTCAATAAATTGAATTAGGTTTAATAAAGAGATTTTGTTTCTGTTTAGAATACGGACGATTGTGTCGTCCGTTTGGTATATCTAGTATTTATTAATTTATTAGGAATAAAAATTGTTAAACTGAAAGATATATGAAATCATATTAAAATAAGTATAGATAATAATTAAAAATTAATTTACAAAATGTTAGGCAATCAACCCATTCGTATTTTGGCCCTAAGACCTTGAACTAAGTTCAACATTTCCTGTAAAATGCTACCAAAATACATATTAAGAAAAATTGGAATGAATTGTTCATGAAAAATTTTTCCAGAAGTAGTACTCTGTTCATCTTGGGAAAAACATGTAAAATATATCTTCAACAGTTTAAGTTTTCATGCGAAATAATATGAGTGGCACTTGTTTCGCAAAAAAATTACAACAAAAAGAAGGATTAGTTAATATTTTTGCATTTCAAATTTTTTGGACGAAGTAATGATTTTTCAAAAGTTTTAACAGATTAGTCTTAAGTAGAAAATATTTTCGCGCAATTCAAACACTGCCTTTTCTTTTTCACAAACTGGAAAATATTTCCAATATTTTTGTCTTAATATTCGCTTTAAATATTCGCATACATTTTAGCGAATGCAAAAGCGAATGCAAAAGCGAATGCAAATAGCAAAAGTAAGCGAATTATTTGCGAATGCGAAAGCGAATGCGAACATTCGTTACATCCCTAATAAATAGACGAATTATGTATGCATTTTGGTTATATTAATGCAATAATGCTTTTGATAACACGTGGGCCGGCCACTTGGCCCCAAAAATTTGCAATACACGACACACATTTAACAAGACTTTATTAACTGCTATTTATATATTTCACTATTAAACATAAGCTATTTATGTTACATTTTACAAAATTTTATAAATAGCACTTTTATTTTATAATTTATTAACAAAAAAAAACTATACCACCAACTGCAATCATATTCTGTGACTGCAATTATTGCAGCACGCGACGAATTTTCTTAAAGAACTGAAAAACCAAGGCAAATTCAGGTCGCCTTGTGAAAAGCAATGTAAACAAGGCGAAACAAGGTATAAATTCGCCTTGAATGTAAGCAAATTGAGAGAGAGTTGCCAGCTGGAAAATAAGAACTAAAAAATAATGATCCTCAAGGTATGCTTTGAATATTTTTGAATAATAGTGCAAAAACAAAGCGGTTACATATTTTCTATACAATGTCCATAATATCAACAAAATAATCTCTTAAACGTAATGCAACGCAAAAATTAATTAATTAGTTAATTAATATGTTTTTACATTTAAATATAAAAATTTTTAGGCGAACTATAATCTAATAAATATTCCACATTTGGTTTTGTTTTCCATATTTACACATACATACATATGTACATTCACACACATATGTAGTTACCTGTAACGCAAAACGCTAACTAACATTTTAAGAATTTTACAGGAGAGAAAAATATTCAGGTACGTGATGAAAACCGATTTAGACACAAAACCAATTTGAAAACTATAAAAGGTGTGATGTGTTTGCTATAGTCGTTTTGAAAAGTATTTGAAATATTGGTTTTTGATAAATACCTTTTCACAACCCTATTATGTATGTATATTATTTATGTTTTATCTTCTAGTGTGCTTTTTCTTACGATTGGTTTAAAAATTATACATAAAATCGATCCTAATCCTGTTGAGGTGTTCAACGAAAATTTTTCTAATGTAATAAAATAAATAAAATCGCTATCTATCGCACTGTTTTGTTATTTTTTTGGAGCGATTATTTTGACGAAATACTATGAAATTTATAAAAAAGTGGATTTAAACTTTTTTGTTTTGCATTTTAGGGTAACTAATACCCTTAAATAATTACGAAATATATTTTCTATAAGGAGACTTTCATTAAATCCAATATTAGTAATTTTTTTAACCGTATTAAAAACAAAGAAGGTATTCTCTCAATTCCGTTGCATATTTGAAGCACAGCCGCGAATAACGTTGTAAAAGACATTTTTTAAAACACCAGTTTTTTCACAGATTACCATTAATATAACTCTCTTGCGTTGTTCAAACATCAAACCATCCAAAATTATGCACCCTATCGCCGTCAAAATACAATTACAATCAGTCAGTGGAAAACTTTGTAAGTAACTATTAAAATCATGCAAACGAAATTGTCGAAAATAATTGATATATGTAGCAGAGATACAAAAAGAAAAGTTAATGCTAGTTATCATTATTTTCGATAAGCTAAAAAAATTTAAACGAAAAAACCAATCTTGCTTTAAAATACGTTTTTGGGCTCTCCTGAAAAATTATTATTTTGTCACTTAAAACGTTATTCGCGGCTTACCTTCATTTAGTGTATTTGAAAGCTTTCGTTTTTAATTTTTATACATTTTCTTGATTTAAAACCAATGTTAGGTTTTTTTTTGTAATATGTTATTTAAGAGTTTTTGATTTTTTTGGATATATGACGGCCTACACATATTTTTTAAGATCATTTGCAATACCAAGGAGACGTGATCGAGTATGGTGCTTAAAGCAATTGCATTATTGTAACAGATATGTTCTATAATATTAAAACTGCTTTCTTGCTTCTCTAATCTACTTTAAGTATGATATTAATAACATACATAATACGTTATTGTTAATGGCTTTCTTATTTTGTTTTTGCTTATCATCGATATAACAATAGCCATCTCTTTTCAATTTTAACTCCCTCTATACAACAAAATTACAGTTCTTCACACTTACATACATACATATTTCACTTAAAGCTAAAAACATCAACTTTTTTTTTGGAGCTAAACAACCCTTGAATATGCCTTTTTAGCAATTCATTTACACTTAACATTGAAGTCAGCATAAAAATAAAATAATATGAAACAAATTTGAGACGTAATGTCATTTGGCCTTAAGGTATATTTTTCACACTTTTTTTCTCTATATATAACATTTACACATACATACATACAAACATATATACACATATTTTATTCCCCCCAAAATGTTTTGAAGAAAAATCTTGAAAAAAAAGTATTAAAAGAAATTCAAAATACGACTACGAGTGCGTATATTATGGAGTTTCCTGTCGACCAATTTAAGCGGAAATGTAAAAATATTTTGCCAAAATTGTGATTCTATAAACGATTTGGCATGAGGTATTAACAACAAGCTGTTGTTGTTTTACAGGCAGGTTAATGTAATATTACATTACTGATGGGCATGCAAAAATCTTCTTTAAAATCATCAGCATCATGGTCAGAGATTGTTTAAGTTTGATATGTCATGGAAAATTTGACATGTTGATGGATGGGGTGTGAAAAATCTAGACGAACTGAGAGGACACAGCAAAATATGAATAGAAAAACTTAATGCAAACGAAACGAAAGGATCAAAATGACTAAGAGGCCATTATACACTGAAAGAAATAAATTTTACCATTAGAAGACAAGAGTTCATTGAGAAGTTAAAGTTAAAGAAATGTAAATTCTACTTGGGAAAATGATTAAATTTGGGAAGTTTCTACTTCTTTGTTTCATTAAATTTTATTGATTGAAAAATTTCTAAAGCCTTAACTTGTGGAACTATAATCGCTTTTAAGATCCTAAATGGGTAATTGAAATGGAAAATCATAAGAGAAACCTAATAAAGATTTTGAAATACCTGTCGAATGATGTCCATCCATTTTGATATAGTTCAGCGACTTTTTGTTTTTTACGTATTCACAAAATGGCGTCTGTTGGCCGCCATATTGAATTTTGACTACTGTCATATCTTAAGTGACACTCCAGGGAATAAGGCAAAACACGGACCACGCTTTCGGTTTATATAGCACCGCAAAGGAACATACAAACATACACACATACATACTGCATATATGCATACATATATACATACATACACAAGCTGATAAATACACTACCCCTTGTTGCATCTCGCAAGTCGGCTAATAAATTTAGCAAACTTTTTATAAAATAATGATTAACAAAACTTTCATATTTATTTGTTTTTTCCCTTGTTTTAAGCAGCCTGATCTAAATTTTTCCAAGTGTATTGAACTCCTTTATTTACATTTCATTTACTTTATGTATGGCTGGGCTGTAATAAATCATCCCTTATTGCGTGTCTAATACTCTAAAATCGTACATACATACATACATACATATATATTTTCCAGCTAGATTACCCATTCGAATTTCACGCATAAATTTATTTCTCTGGCTACTTTTTGAAGTTTGTGCATTTTTCACTCGTTCTCCTTAATCAAACAAACAAACAACTGCAAAACAAACCTTTAAAGTTTAACCTCATATACGAGGGTGGAGGAAAGTTGAACGAAGTGTGATAATATATAATTATCCTCTTTACAAAATTGCTTTAAAGGATGCCAAGATGTCCAAGAGATTTTCCAATATTTGACAACTTAAGTGCAAGCTTCAAAACTATATTGAGATAAAAGCTATAAAGCTTGTAGGGTCATGTAGAGCAGCTTTGAAAGCTCTTACAATTTGTTGTTGCTTCTTTCCAAAGTAGGCAGCAAGCATTGTCGTAGACGAGATCTGATTGGCTGTTGTGCTTTCGTCGATGTGAAAGCTCAAAGCTTTTTTGTAAAAGGTCGCATATTGTGCACATGGCTTGGACGTTGCTGACATATAGTCAACATAATGCGAACTTCCATTGAATTAATGACAATGAGAGCCCCTTATGATGCTGATGTGTACAAAGCAATGAGGGTGCTATTGGCTACCAAACAAATGATTATCTTTGAAAGCCCGAGTTCAATTCCTGGCCAGGTCCAGTCATATCAACATCATAGATTTTCTTTATATGCAATGCATATTATGCATTAGTGTGTATGCTAATGAATGTCGCAGCGCACTCCTTCGTCGATAATTGCAACAATGAAATAAAAATAAAATAAACTAATAAAATGGCAAGAAAGTTTAAAATAGCACGCCTACTTAACTCCAGAGGCGCTGAAAAAATTAATTAAGCATCCCTTCTATCTACACTAAGAGAAAAAATATTCATTCAGCTAATAAAGTAGCATCATTCATTCATTCATCTTAATTGTATGAATGAAATTGTTCATCAGCTTATTGAAAGTTTTCATTATATGCATGAAATTCGTCATAAATACAATGAATTCTTACGTCAGCTCATTATTAATGACAAAATTCGTTGATCAAATGAAGGTTTTCCTTTCAGTGTATCTGTCACTTCACAATTTGAACTTGCACTATCCCTTTCCTACTCTTGGGTAACACAAAGGAACCTACTATTTGGTCACTAGTGAGCTTAACACTTACTTTCCCTTCTCAGTACTCTGTCAACCTAACCTAAGCATACATAGCGATGAAGGCGCTTGGTGGGTAATATAAGAACTCCAAATAGTCCAATTTTAAAAGAAAACTTGTCTCAGTAGTTAGACATCGAGAGCTGCAAGGTACAGGGAGTATAATTTAAAAAAACTCCAATTACTGCCGTATGTCTATTTGCATTGAAAACAAACCCAACTTTGAGTGCTTTGCTTTTATTTTAAATATAAATAGGCACACGAGAAATTTCTGTCTTTTATAAACTGGTAGTTAATATTTTACCGAAGGAGACATAAAATAGTTCGTTAAAGGTATTGGGTTGGGATTCGCCTGCAATGCTTTACTTTGCATTTGCAGATTAAATATTCTTGGTGCTGCCCTCGTTGTCGTACATTTTATTTGTAAAACGTACTTCAGCTTACAACCAATGTCAATTTCCGGCTGTCATTTTGACAACTGTCGGCCACAAAACTACCAGATGATGCCATAATAAGCGCTGAGTAGAAAATGAAGGAGCAAAAATCGTTTAAATTAAAAACTCAACACGTTCCGTCTATTTCCATCCTTCAAGCATTCGGTCAGGGCATTTATGTCCTGGCTGATATTGAAAATTCATCTAGAGATTATAAGCAAATATTTTTTTTTTTTGACAATGATTACAACCCCCCACAAATGTTATTATAATGCATTCTTATACAACGCACGCAATTTGGCACTCACCTACTGCATAATTCCTTTTCATTCACTTTCCTTTCACATCATACTTGCATACATACATACATGTCCTCCGTAGCTAAGGGTTGCTTGTGTAAAGTGTTAAGAGTTTGTTCTTAACAAATACCAAAAAAAAATAAAAAATAAAAATAGACTTATTGAAAAGAATAATTTACGATTGGTAAATTTATGTAAATAAAAATAAATTGGAAATTGTAGATTATTTATATATTTTTTTTACTCTTTACTTATTTGTATTTAAACAGCTCAGACACTTGATGAATCTGCATTGTTGTATTCGTGTTAAAAATGCAACTACCCGCCAAAGTCTAAGTGGCTGGGTGTGTTCATATATTGAAGTCACTACACAGAAACAAATAATCCTGCAATCAACAACTTTAATTGAAAATAAAACCAAAAATCAATTAAATATGAGGTTAAGTCAATTAAAGTTTTGTTTAAAAATTTAATTATTTACAAAGTTTAATTGACTGAATTACACTTTTAATGGATTTTTGGTTTTAGTTTCAATTAAAGTTTTTTATTGCCGGAATATTTTTTCTGTGTAGTTAAGTGCTTTTACCTACACACACACACACACACACACGACTGCTTCAAAAAATTTAATGTAATAACATTGATTTGGTTATTTGCAATATTTGCCTTAAAATTGTAGGTGTTACTTTAAATGCAAAACACGCATTCGTGTTGTTTGGTGTTTTCACAAATTTTTGCATCTGTGAAGTGAAATATATGTACATATGAACGTCAATCAAAATTAATTTTTGGTGAAAATATTGCAAAGATTCTTGAAACAGAAATTTAATTCCACAGTGTTATGGGTTCATAATTTATTTCGTACAGTAGAGCGATTAAAATCTCACATCCTTTTTTTCAAAACTTAGTCGGTGGTCTATAGTCTGCCTAATGTGTAGCAAAAGACTGTCTTATAAGTTGATGTACCATCACACTTGTGAAACATCTGTCTAAGCTTTATACGAAGCGATAACTCGTTTACTTCTGCTTATGTTTTACAAACTAAGTTGCATTGCATTAACTCTATCGAAGTATGAAGATTAGCGTGCGCCGCTGCCAGGACAAACCACACTTCTTATAAATGGTAATCTTCATGAATGAATACAGATGTAGCTAAGATTATTACGTGGGTACCTGGCGTGATGGCTTTATTAGTTTAGTCTCAACACTAAATGAATTTAAGAGTGCACCACCGCCTTATGCGCACCAATGAAAGATTATAGTTATCGCTGACTATGAACAAGCATCGTAATGTTATGGCTTGAGCCATCTAATATCACAGCGATAAGACGTTGGCGATAAAAATCTTAACGATTGAGTAATAGATTGAAGGAAAAGTGTAGAAGTGACCTTTAATCTATTACAAAAATGCCAAAATTTCTAAAGTGAAAGTCTTACAGAAATAGGCTGCAAGAGACTTGCGCAAGTTGTCCTTGAGCGGAGCATTAAATAAACGAGAGCAATCCTAACTTGTGGCAGAAGAACATCTTACACTAGATACCCCCAATATCTGGGTCATCCGCCACAATCAGAAGCAGCATCTGTTGAATGGCAAGAGTACGTAGAAAAGTGGCTGGTTAAAACCACTGCAATCAATTAATCCCTCTGGCATATTTTGACTAATAGATTAAAGAATACTGCAACATTTTTTCTTTAATCTATGACCAAAATGTCACAGTCGAAGTCGAAATACGCCAATCGCTATAATACCGCGCCTAGACGTTTTCCCAGCGATTCTGGTAGCAACGCAGTCAGGACGTGTATTTATCGGGCATTACGCGCAGCGATTGTGTTTGCTTTAAGCTGTTGCATGTTCTCCCGCAGAAGACCTCTCAGGCAGGGCTTGGATGGGAAGTATCATCTATTAGATCCCGTCAATTCAGAATGAAGCCTACCATTGGATTTCAGTCACTATGAATGGTGTTCCCATACTTGTGTCAGAATTTATTCAACAGCTGGGTCAACGATGTTCCTGGTATCAGTTATAAGTCACTGGTCACACCTAGAAGTGTCACCCGGAGAGTGCCAACCCTTTTATCGTCTTTTGAGTTCAGAGAAATTCCAGGTGAAATTGTATCCTTACCAGTCAAGTAGCAAAGCTGATTTCTTTAAATAAATATGTGCACATACGTTACTCTGTTATTTCAGACACTGTACAGTAACACCATTGGCGTACCTATAATTTTTTTCTAGGGGTAACTGGTGATTTTCATGAGTAATAATAAAATAAATAATTACATGCAATTTTTAATAATTTTAGTGGGGGTAGGGGTGGGGGGGGCTATGCACCTACCAGAGTGGCTTTTCCATGTCTATGAGTAACTATGTGTAAATTTTACGGCAAATGGGCTAAAGATAAAACCTGAAAAAGGCCAGGTAAACAGCATAAATTAATCACATAGAATTGTGTCACTCGTTTTCTCAAAGATATATTCCTGGCAATAATAGGACTAATGAGCCGCTACACTAAGAGAAACATCGCATTTTAAAATCGAAGCGAATCGTTGTGGAATTAAAATTTTTTCAACATTAATTCAACAACGATTTACTTCGATTTTAAAATAATATTTTTCTCTCAGTGTAGGGGCCGATTAATTAAAAAATGGGCGGTGTCATGCCCATTAATACTTAATTTTATATTAGACGGACTTCTTCTTTTTTGGCAGAAAAAATTATTTATAGATTTTTTTTTCTAAAAAACAAGAGCAGTACTGTTAACTTATCGTTAAAAAAAAACACAATAAAAATAAAATATGGATATGAAACCGCTAAATCGACTTAAAAATAGCTAAAGTGTCATTACTTTTTAACAATAGAAAAAACTGTTCTTAAGCAGCCAACTTCACCACTTAACGCTCTGTCAAAAACGGATTTACCAATTGCAACGCGTTGCCACCACGTTGTTCCTGTTTGCTACATACAAATTGTATGGGCATGAGAATTTTTGACATTTAAAAAACGCTTGAAGCTTTTGTTTACGTATGACTGTTAGTTATTGAGGAAAAAAAGTGTCTGGGGCCAGCGCAGCTAATCGAGCTGTTGGGATTTTTTGTGAGAGGCTTCAGGATCTGACATGGTTGTAAGATTTAAATACCTCTCCTCTGAGCCTCACAACGTATGTCCTTTCAAACATCTGTCCTTATTACCTAATCAAAACATATATCACGAATTCTTTTTATCACACTTCCACTATATACGAAGTTTTTCGCAAAAATTTACTAACACTGAGATTTTTTGCAACTCTTATCTCAATGCAAAAGTCTTAGTGCACTGCTACACGTTCAATATATATTGAACGCGATCAATGGTCGCGATATTTATTGAACGTGTAGCAGCAGTATTAATGGATCGCGATCCGTATTGTAGAATGGCCTAAATTATGGAATCAAGATTTCGAATCGCGTGATAAATATTGAACGTGTAGCATTTTCATGATATTAGATCACGATATGTTAATAAGAAGTGAGATTAAACAAAAAAAAATAAAAGACGCAGTGCAAAAAATTTAGCAAATAAAAAGTAAAAAAGTTTATTACATTTGTGTAAAGTTTTAAAGGTTTTCTCGCAACATTTTTTTAATAAACGATCCGCGCTGCACAAAAATAACGTCAATACTGACGCGATAAATATTGAACATGTAGCATACGCTCGTGATTCAACAATCCATTAAAATGGATTGCGATCCAAATATCACAATATATGTATATTGAACGTGTAGTAGTGCCCTTAAATTTCTACAATTATGTAAATATTTTGAAAATTAATTTAAAAGAAAAATCATGCCTGATGTTGATGACACTACTCCATTTCACTTGTCAAAAAAATTTGTGATTATTTCAACATTAACACACAAATTTACATGATTAACAAAATTATACAAACACACATACATACATACATACATATATACATGCACATATCCCTTACAAAATACATGTATACACACACACACATACTTATTTAAATAGCAAACATGTTGTCATACATATAATTTGTGCAGCATTAAGTGCCATATTTAACACATCAAATATTGAATAAATCATTTCAATAAATCATGTTTAAATGTTCGTTCGCACATGCACACATACTTATGTATGTATGTATGTATGTATGTATGCATCTATATATGTATGTATGTAGACATCTGTATGCATGCAAGTATGCATCCCTGCTTTAAAATTCAATTTTTTTATTTGACCATTTTTTGTCATTTCATTAAGCCAATGAATTGCATTCATTTGTCAAGTTGCAAAAAAAAGGAAAAAAAAAAAGAAAATGTATTAAATGACTGCTTGGTTAATTAAAAACTGAAAACTGAAAATGATTGAAAAAACATTACACATGGCCTGCTAATGAAGATAAATGAAGAAAGTTGAAGGTGAAACGCTCGCGGCCATAATAACACATTGAAAATTTTAATCAAGCAATTTAATTGAAATGCTTGAAAAAAAAACGTTTTGGTTAAACCAGCAAAACCACTTGGCAATGTTTGCTGGGCTTGTTAAGGATAAATATTTATACCGAATGCTGCTGCTTAAATTAAAATGCTTCTTGCACTCTGTTGCTTCACAATTGCTGTTGTCATGCTCATGCTGAGTAAGGTGTGAAGTGCTGGCAGCAGCACCCACTTTGCTTAATAAACGTTATCATTTTCACATTTTCATTTGCTATTTGTTTTGTGCAGTCCAGTCTGTTGACTAAAATGTAAAGAAAGAAAAAACGATAAAATCCAAAAATAAAAAATCGTAATGAAAAAGTCATTATTAACGCATTTGTGTTTTGTGTATGCAGGAGACAGATGGGTTATAGTTTTTTCTTTTCTTTTTTTTTGTTATCAATATGATTTCTGTCAGCTATTTTTTTTTTTGAGCTCCCTGCTGTATTTACATACTTTCTTTTCATTGCCATTATGCCGGAATATTATTGACATTCTGCATGCCAGCAACTTTATGCCAAAAGAAATGCAAATTTTTTTCTTTTGTGTTGTGAAAATTTACGCATAAAGTTTGATTTGTCAGTTTATGTTAAGAATTTTTTTCAAAACAGCTAAAAATGTATGCAAGAAACTTTAATTTATGCCGAAGGATTTTTTAAAGCAGACGGTACGAGTATGTGCGCTTTTTCTATGCTGAAGAGACTTTAATTCAAAAATATATAAGGGTTGACTACTGGCAGATATCCAGAGGGGTTGAAAGCACTTAAATGGGGCAAGACACTTATACTTATGCTTTAAGAGCATAAGTATAATCCGAAACTGATTGGATCAGTATTAATTGACCTCCCTTTTTTCGACCTAACTAGTATAAAGAACTAAAACATTCAGGCGGGAAAAGAGAATACACTTAAAAATAATTTCCATTGCGATCGCCGAGACAAATATACCGTGAACATTTGTCAAGAATAAAACTAAACTACAAAAGCATACAAACATACAAAGCGATATATTAAACTATCAAATCATAACAACAAATATGTTATACCTTCAGCTTTTAATCAGAAATATACAACCACACAAATACACAAGCCAATGCAGAAACCAGACACAAACAACAACAACTATTAGTTAATTTTATTATTATTTTTCGAACTTCATTTGTTTCTATATTTATGATTTTGATTAGGATAAAGTTGGTATCGCTTTGTAAGCCAAATTACATGTGATAATTATTAATGAAGAAATAACATCAAAGTTAATTGTAAATATTCTGACAAACACGTAGTAGAACGGAACAACTAGCTGTTTTCGAAGGCCAACAACAACTATAATTGCTGGTACAATGATGTTTCATTTTCAAAGTACATATACACAAACTAACACGAGCACCGGCTTCGGCGAGTACTAGTCCAAATGTAACATCAGAGCAGCCTTCTTCATCGGCATTGTGTAGCAGAATCATCGGCGAAGTAAAATAACTAGTAACATTTTTCCTCATTGACATCTAAGGTGTTGCAACATTATGATAAAATATAAAAAACGGGCAAAAAGCAGAGTTGTAAAATCATGAAGCTTTCTGTTATCTTTTCCTTATTTTGTCTATCACTATCCCTGTCCAAAGGAATGTACATTGCCTGAGTGCTACTTAAAAAAAAAAATATAAAAAATAACAACGATCAAAAAGTAGTATTAATATGCTGTTGAAAGTGCCGAGACTTTTAGTAAGTTGCTAATATTCATTCACCACCTAAGCTGAGAACAGCGAAGTTAACATTGTGGTGTTCTAGCAATGAATAAGTTAACATTGTGTGTCCAAACAAGCAAATAGAAGAATTAAGCTTTATTTTATCTTTTCCTTCACAACTTGTCTGTCTCAGGCACATAACCTGAGTGCTGCTTTTCTTAAAAAAAATAGAAACTAATGACGTGATAAAAATAGTATTAATATGGCGTTGGATGTGTTGAGACTTTTAATACATTGCCAACATTCTTCTGGAAGCTTTATGCTAAGTACAAATTGAGTGATCATCACCTAAGCTGAGAACAGCGAAGTTAACATTGCGGTATGCTAGCAGTGAATAACTTAACATTGTGTGTTCAAAAGTTCAAAGTACCAGTGTTGAATAAATACGTTGTTCTGATTTCGTACGAATTGTACATAAGTGAACTTTAAGTTGCAAATATTCGGACGTAACAATATCACATCAATGAATGTTTAGAAAATTTAGTTGTAAAAACGAAACTTCAGAAAGATTATCTGATATTAACACCAACTCACACAGGAAAAGTTTTTTGGCATTAGCCTTCAGATTATTGGAGAGAAAAATTGTTTTATAAGTGGGCCGATATTAAGACAACCACACACGGAACAAGTTTTCTTTCCAAGAGAGAAAAGTGCAAAGTGGATTCACCCATGTTGTCCGGACAAAAATTATTTTACTGAGATTTTTCTGCAGCACGATTCATTCATTGCGAAAAATTTGCTGCCATATGTAAACAAGATATATTAGTTTTACAAGGTGGTAGTACTGCAGAGATTGTTTGCTGCATATATTTTAATATTAATATTTAATATTAATTTTTTAAATTAATTTAAAAAAATTAACCTATTGCCAGCTTAAGTCAAGTTAGTCCGGACAAAATGTAAAACCCCAAGGCATACCAAACAGGTACACTTATAAGCGAGGTTTCTCATCAGCTGATTTTTTGTTTACACGTTTCTAACAAAGAATTTATTTGACAGTTGTCAATTACTATTTGCCTTAATTTGATGCATATAATTTTTTGACAATTACTTTGTGACACTATGTGAAAAGCGCAGAATTACATCTAATGCGAGTACTTGATTAAAAAAAATCAAGCTGAGAGTTCTAGTAAAAAATATTTTCTCTCTCTCAAGAAGAGCGATGTCAAACTGCATATAAAAAATGTTTGTCCGCAAAAAAATTTTGTTCGGACAACATGGGTAAGTCCAGCTTTACACTTATCCTACAAAAAACTTAAATTACAAAAAAAAAGCCATCCAATTCAATACCTCCTCTACACAATAACTACAAATCCTGACCTCAGTCACTATGTGCGAGTACATTTGCAAATACAAAATATCATTTGTAGTAGAGGTGGAAAACTATCGATAGTGTCACTATCGAAAGTTTTCGATAGTTTAAGAAACTCTATCGATATATCGATTCAAGACTATCGAAAGTTAGAAAAACTATCGATATATCGACGATACTATCGCGATAGTATCGAATTTGTATGGTTCACGTATAATGTATTCACAAAATTCAAAACAAAATATTTTTTAAACAAAACAGAACTTTATTCCTCAGTTCAATAAAAAAAAAATCAAATAATTGTATTAAAAATTAGTGAGATCAGTGGAAGAAATTTTAAGTCATCCAGTTATTTTTGTTTATGAAAAGCAACATATTTACATTTTTTGCTTTTAATTTTGTCCGTCTATCCGCAATGATTTCTCCAGCCTTGCTGAACATTCTCTCTGACTCAGTCGATGTAGCCGGGACACACAAATACTTACGTGCAAGTAGTTGCATCTCTTTCATATCATTGGATCTCGTCTATAAATAAATCAACTTTATTATCTAATATTTATATGCTCAAAACTGCACTTACCTTCCAGTAATCCAACGGGTCGATTGTTATGAGCTCATTGGGCTTTTCAGCATATTCCCTCAGTGTGATAATTGCATTTGCCCGGTTAGACACAACTTTACATGAAAGTTTATCCTTCAAAAATTGAAAAATTTCAGGTACTTCCTGGATGCTCTCGAGGGTTGGCGGTTCGTGCGAGGATTCTGTTAATGCCATAACTCTTTTTATGTCCACTAATTCATTTTCTAGTGTGCTATATGCTTGTATAGCATTTTGAGTGGATCGAAAGCCTTCTTTTTTAAATCTAGGATCCAAGAGAGTTGCCAATCCTGTAACACTTCTAGATTCATAAACAAATAGTCTTCGTTGGATCTGTTCGTCTAAGAAACTGCATGTTTCTATTCCTAATGTAGTTTTCAGTTTTGGCTTTAGCTTCATCATCGAGTAATGTAACCCTAATGCGACAGGAACTATTTGTGAAATAGTTACATACTGACTACCCGATATAGCTTTTGTATTTTCTTCGAATGGTTGCAACAAAGAACATATGTCTTGAAGTTGCTCTATTTCTTCAGCCATTAGAATTTGCGGTGATTTAGGGGTACTTAGTAGCACTGAAAAAATGGCATCTTTTGTAAGCAATATTCGTTGCACCATTGCAAAAGCGCTGTTCCACCTAGTGGGTACTTCTTGAATTAGACTATATTGCTTTTCCTTACCCTGTTCCTTTTTTAATTTGGCGTATGCAATAGTGCTCATTTTAAAATACGTAACTATTTTTTTGCACTTCGCCATTAATGGCTTAACGTTTTGAGTGAGCAAAACGTCCTGCACAACAAGGTTGATTGAATGAGCGAAGCATGGGAGATTATTTTTTTGGAGTAGTTCACAAGCCTTTATCATTGATGCTGCGTTATCTGTTTCAATGTATGAAACTTTTTGGAGTATATTCCATTTCTGAAGGCACACACGCAGTGATTCGGAAATATTTTCCGATTTATGATTTAACTCATTAACGAGCTTTGATGTTGTTAAAACTGCTGATCGTAGTTTGAAATCAACATCTATGAAATGACATGTAATAGTCAAATAACTTTCATTTGCTTGTGACGACCAGCAATCCGTGGTTATAGCACAGTTTTCAATCTGGTTAAGTACAGCCTGTAATTTTTTTTCGACATCATCGTATAGCATTTTCAAATGAACGTTTCGAATAGTAGTTCGAGATGGCATATTATATCGTGGATCTAGACAGTGCACAAACTCTCGAAATCCATTGTCTTCAACTATACGAAACGGCTGTACATCTAAGGCTATCATTCTTGTTAGAGCTAAATCTAGTTCTACCTTCCGTGCAGAATTGTTATCATACGCAAGTGATTTTTCAAAATATTTCCTGATTGAAGAGTTTGAACTTGTTGCTTTTATAAGCAAAGGATGACAACGCTTTAAATGGTCCATCAAATTTGATGTGTTTCCACTTGTTTTATATGTTTTTTTGCATGTTAGGCATTTTGCGTGTTTCTTGTCTTCACTCAATGCAAAATTCGTCCAAACGTCCGAAGAACATTTTCGAGGTCTTTTGTTGGCTTGAGAATCTGTAACAAAATTACTTAGTTTTGTTCAAAAGTTCTCCATTGATGTAAAATATATTTACCTGCTGCATTATTACGACCATCATCCATTGTACTCTAATGATGGAGGAACCGGCAAATCCCTTGCTTCTTATAAATGCTTACACATAAATGCAAAACGATGAGATTTGGTGTGTATATACATATATATCTATTTTTGCTTACAATCAGTGCTGCCAGAAGTGACGGTTTTCAGTAAAGTTGTCGATTTTTTTAGAATAAATTTTACCTTACTGACGGTTATTGAAAAAATGTCTAGCAGCTCTGTTCGCTATTGTTAATCTACCATGTTTTACCTAGTATCTACACCTGATAAATTTATATGATAATTATCAAAAATTCGTATGTAAAAACCAACATTTAAACTTTAGTTTGCTTTGCCTTATAAGATTTGACATACATCATAATAAAAATTTATCAAACGGTTTCACAACATTAGTGGTATATCAATTACTATCGATAGTGACTAAAAACTATCGATTGTTTTCAAGTATTAATCGATTGCATAATAAAAACATCGATAGTCACAAAAAAAATTAACTATCGATAGTATCGATAGTGCTATCGATAGTTTTCCACCCCTACTTTGTAGCTGATCACTACAATTACAATTACAATCAAAATCCTTAATTCTTAAGTTTTTGTTGCAAATATGTGCATACGTCCCAACAATACTTTACAGAAATTGTTATTATTTTTTTAAATTTTATTTGTTTGTTGGTTTCTTGTTTGTTATTGCTTTTTTTATATGAATATTTTTCATACATACCATGTCCCGAAGATAATTGATAAAATATTAAATCTTATTGTAACACATGATAATAAAATTGTCAAACGTTCTGTTACTTTGCTCTATATGTGTCTCAGGAGGTGTTTGTGAGCCTGAATATATGTATGTATGTATGCATGCTTGAATGTTTGAGTCCTTGTATGACTGTGATTTTTGTTTTTCTCTACAAAAGTCTCTATTTGTTAATGTCATTTGTAGTGCAATGTGTGTGTGTGTGAGTGTGTGTGTGTGTGTGTGTGTGTAAAGTTGATTGTAACTCTTCTCAAATTTAATTGTGTCTCTGAATGTTAACAATTAAAATAACTTTTTTTCTGCTGCCTTGTTTTTGTATGTTGCTGGGTTTTTCCTTCAAACAAATATCATGAACATCAACAAAACTGTGCAACAGCAACAGCCTTTATTATTTTATTTTAATATTTTTGTTGCTACTGCAACTATTTTCATCAGTAACTATACCCCACTACAGACAATGGCAGTGCCCGGTAGTTCATTGACGACTGTAAGCGATTATTGCAATCGAGGCGTATAAAAATCATTGGATTGGATTCGGATGGAAATAACTGGATCTGATTGATTTTTTTCGAAGTTCTTTTTTTTTTTTGCTGAAGAAATATCAACATTGTTCCTGCTGTTGTGCCTCATGCAATTATATGCGCAGTGGATCTAAAACACGAAAAATGTATTAACTCTTTTTCATTTTGTTATATACATATTTGTGGCCACTGTGCTACAAGGTTCACATCATATCGTCTACATACAAGACAAAAGGAGTGTTGAAAATCAACATATGTATTCTTCAGTGAATACAATACACACTTGCAGTTGTATGATTGCATATATGTACATATGCATGTATTTGTGTTAACAAATGCAAACTTAAACGAATTTCAATTGAGTTTTATAAGCACTACACACACACACACACACACACACACACACGCACACATTCAAGCAAATGTTAAATTGAACATTCAACTAACTTCCTCTTGTCGAAATTTTGCTGCATTAACGTCAACCAGCGCACTGTGGGGCAAAAATTAATAAAGCATTCTTTAAACCGGTTTTCTCATACAAAATTCTTAGCTTAAACAAACATTAACTTTAAAAATCATTTATGAATACGGACATTACACAACCAGTTTTAAGAAAATAAAGATAAAAATACGTGTAAGAATTATTATTGAAAATAAAATTTAGTTCTTAAAATTTATTATTGTTTTCAACATTAATTCTCACAACAAGTTTTGCTGGCATTTTCTAGACTTTTTATATGCAACTCCTACTGTTTATTAGCCCACTGTACTTCCCTTAATCCCTGATTGGTTATATTTCCATATTGTATAGACTGAATGCGGTAGTCAAGTTGTTATGGAATGTAAAAATTCTTTTCTCATCTCATTTACATTTCACACAATCAAATAAAATTATTTTCATTTTTGTTGTCATTTTTATCATCTGTTAAAAGTTTTTATTTTACTTTTATTATTATTTTTTTTTTTGTAACAGTCACCCATCCAAACAGAAAAATGAAAATCAACAAAAAAATGTCAAGCAATGAAAAAGTAATTAAATTTTATCGTTATTATTTTTACCACTGCCACTTTGAGAGGGGGAGGGAAAGAAAAGTTTTGTTGCTGTAGCCAACAATAACAACTGAAAAATCAAAAAGCAGATTTTGTAACAAAAACTGAACATTTGTTGGTAACAAGTGGAAGAAAAGCTGGTGTCATAATATCTGATAACAATTGTTAATCAAATACTCTTCTCGTACACTGGCCATTGATGACCAATGACTTTTTTTGCACGACTGTAACAAGGGTTTGTATTACTCGGGGGTTTAGTGTCATTAAAAAGTCGATGACATCAAAGTTTATTTAAGTCAATTTCAATTTGAATGCACGCCTGGTAAAGATCTTCTTGAAAGCCCTAAAATAGGCTTCAACTCAAAATCCCAACTTCTTCGTTTAGCCTCAAATCAAACACAAATTTTCTTATTTAATTTCAACAGAAAAGACATCCAAAAGAAAACCAGAATACAAAAAAAAAGATCAATTCCTTACATTAAAACTGTGAGTAAAGCGCGAGGCTGAATAGTTCAACAACAAACAAACAGCAGCAGCCGCAACCAGCAACAATCAGTCTTTTGTAAAACGCGAGAGCTGAAACAAGTAAAAATTTTGAACACAACACGTTGCTTGAAAAGTTTAAAAGGTGTTTACAATACATACCAGCAAATCTAGATTTACAAAAAAAAAATAATAGAGAAATAATTAAAGAATTTTAAAAAGTTTAATTGCTTTTGATTGAACAAAATTTAAAGTTTTGCTTTACGAGTTATTATTCTTAAAGTTGAAAAAAAGGAAAGAAATGAATGAATAACTAAATAAATGGTGTATAGAAATTTTCGTGGTATCTAAATGAATTTTATTTTTTCGTTATTTTTTTTGTTAATGGGTAAAAAACCAGTTTATTTGAAAAAAAAGCGCGTGCTATACAGTGGCTCTCACAAGTTTTCGGATTTATTATTAATAAGTTACTCGTGAAAAAATTTAATCAGTTTCATTGGCTCTGCGTCGTGCTTAAGTATAATTTTGTAGTTTTCAAGAAAATTCGTTATTAAGGTAATTTTTCACCGTACTTTTTTCAAAAGGTACACAAGGATCTTTTAATCAAACTTTTAAAAGGTCGTTTTTCAAAAAGTATTTTTTGGAAAATCGGCTTATTTCAAAGTTACCTCCTTAAGTTGATATTTTTTAAAAAGTACTTCTTTCATAAGGTACTTTCTAAAAAAGGTACTTTTTTCGAAAGCTACTTTTTTCAAAATTTAATTTTTTCAAAAAGTACTTTTTTCACAAAGAACTTTTTTCGAAATGTACTTTCTTCAAAATATGGTATTTTCACAAAGGTACCTTCTTCAAAAGGAATTTTTCAAAATTTAATTTACTTTCTTCAAAAGGTACTTTTTTCGAAATTTTTTCAAAATTTGATTTTTTCAAAAGTTACTTCTTGCATAAGGCAATTTTTGCAAAAAAAAGGTACTCTTTTCAATAGGTACTTTTTTCACGTGGTACTTTTTTCAAAAGGTATAGAAGGCTCTCTTAATCAAGTTTTTAAAAGGTCCTTCTTCAAAAAGTACTTTTTGGAAAATCGGCTTATTTCAAATTTACCTCCTTAAATTGATATTTTTTTAAAAATACTTTTTTCATATACTTTCTTCAAAAGGTACTTTTTTCGAAAGCTACTTTTTACAAACTTTAATTTTTTCAAAAGGTACTTTTTTCACAAAGAACTATTTTCACAAAGGTACCTTCTTCAAATGGTACTTTTTCAAATTTTTTTCAAAATTTTATTTTTTCAAAAGTTACTTTTTGCAAAAGGCAGTTTTTGCAAAAGGTACTCTTCTTTTAAAAAGGTACTCTTTTCAATAGGTACTTTTCTCACATGGTACTTTTTTCAAAAGGTACAGAAGGCTCTTTTAATCAAGTTTTCAAAAGATTCTTCTTCAAAAAGTACTTTTTGAAAAATCGACTTATTTCAAAGTTACCTCCTTAAATTTATATTTTTTCAAAAAGTACTTCTTTCATAAGATACTTTAATTAAAAGGTACTTTTTTTGAAAGCTACTTTTTTAAAAATTTAATTTTTTCAAAATCTATTTTTTTTCACAAGGAACTTTTTTCATAAGGTACTTTCTTCAAAAGATGTTTTTTTCACAAGGTACTCTTTAAAAAGGTACCTTATTCAAAAGGTACTTTTTCAAAATTTAATTTATTTTCATCAAAAGGTACTTTTTTCCAAAGTTATTTTTCAAAATTTAATTTATTTTCATCAAAAGGTACTTTTTTCGAAAGTTATTTTTCAAAATTTAATTTTTTCAAAAGTTACTTTTTGCAAAAGGCAATTTTTGCAAAAAGTAAAAAGTTACTCTTTTTAATAGGTACTTTTTGACAAGGTACTCTTTTCAAAAGTTACTTTCTTAAGAAGCTACTTTTTTCAAAAGGTACTTTTTAAAAAGATACTTTTTTCCAAAGTTAGTTTTTTTTTCAAAATGATCTGTTTTCAAGAGGTACTTTTTCCAAAGGTACTTTTTCAAAATGTATTTTTTTTCAAAAGATATTTTTTTTCAAAAATTACATTTTCCAAGAAGCCGTTTAATAAAATTTGTTCAAAATGTACATTTTTCAAAAGATACTTTTAATTACTCCAAAGGTACTTATTTCAAAATGCATTTTATTCACAAACTACTCTTGCGACAATTTACATTTACAAAAAAAAAAAAAAAAAATACTTCTCTAAAAATCTTATTTTTAAATGGATACTTTTTCAGAAGGTACTTTTTCGAAAGGTTTTTTTTCAAAGTAGTTTTCTTCAAAAGATACTTTTTTCGATAAACTTTTTTTCAATAGGTACTTTTTTGAAGGGTATTGTTTCAAAAAATCTTTTCCCAAAGGTTACTCAATGGTACTTTTTTCAAAAGATACTTTTTACGTACCTTTTGAAAGTGCTCTTTTCAAAATGTGCTTTCTTCAAAAAGTTCTTTTTCCAATATTTTTTCAAAATGTATTTTTTAGAAATTAAATTTGTTTAAAAATTATGTACTCCATTGAAAATTTACATATTTGAAAAACATATCTTTTTCAAAAGGTACCTTTTCCAAAATATATTTTTTTCAAAGCAACTTAATCAAAACGTACTTTTTCCAAAATCTACTTTTTTCATAATGTATTTTTTTAGAATGTAATTTTTTCAAAATGTATTTGTTCAATGCTATATTTTCTAAAAGTACTTTGTAAAAGGCACTTTTTCCAAAAGTTACTTTCTGAGAGACTAATTTTTTAAAGCAAAAATTACTCTGTGAAAGATTTACACATTTCAAAAGGCATTTCTCTAAAAAAGTACTTTTTCAATGCAACTTTTTTTTAAAGAAATTCTTCACAAAGTATTTTTTTCAGATATGTAGTTTTTTAAGCATGCACCTTTTACAAACGGTACTTTTTCCACAAAATACTTTTTCGAGAGGCATTTTTCAATGATTTTTTCAAAAAGCACTTTTTTATTTAGCAATTTTCAAATAAAAATTTTAGAAAAGTCGCCCGTTTGTAATAGAAAAACTGCCTACATAGATACATACTGACATATTTACATATGTATATCGAGAAAATTTATTGATTTGCAAAATTATGTAATTAAAAATTATTTATTTTTAGTTGACTGCTTTTTATATAGGAGATTTAATTTTTTATTTTTGAATTGTTGATAACTGATTTTTTTTTCTAAGAATCTTTATAAACTTCTGTATTCAAGTAACAAAAATAATGAACACTTATGTGAGACACTGTATGGTTAATACTTTTTCGTTTTTGTTTTTTTTGTGTATGTTTTGTTTATCAAAAAATAAAAAAAGAAGTGCTTCCACAAAAAGAGAGTGTTAACAATGCGAGAGTCAGAGAGAGTTTGAGTTTGGGCAAACAATTTTTTTTAAATGAGCGTTAATACACAGAAACAGATGTTTTGAATAGAAGAAGAAAACAAACGTTTATTTTCGATTTGTTTGTAAACATGAACAATAAGAAAAAATTCCCAAGTTTTTATAATGATTTTAGTAGCACGATTGTGGTTGTTGTTATTTAAAGTTACTTAAGATTAAAATTAAAGTAAAAAAAGAGCACGTGTGAATTAACCAAAGACTTAGGCAACAAGCTTTGTTTTAGAGTACAACAAAAGACTTAGGAAACAAACTTGAAATAATAGCTAAAAGATAGTATGTATTTAAATGAAAACAATTTGATTTATTTTTTATATTGTATAATAAAAGCAACCACAACAAACAATGGGTACACGTGTACCGCCTCCCTGTCCCCAGCCTTTAATATGCGACGGCCAATCTGTAGCCGGTCTGCCACAACTCATTGATGATTTGCAAAGACTCTCCGAAGACCAGGACAGTGCTGATGTGGTATTTATATGCGGCCGCGAGGAGGAACGTATTTATGCCCATCGTATTATAATGATGGCTCGGTGAGTTCTGTTTTTTTTTATTTTCTTAATTATTTCTTTATTTTCCTTTTGCTTTTTAAACAACATTCCTTTGTCATTAGAGAGTAAGAAAAGAGCAAAGTATTTTAAAAATTAAAAAGTATTTTTTAACAATGCATATTGCACAACCAAACAACAATGTTGGTATAGGTACATACATACATACATACATAGGTTTTAATGTGTGGTAAAAAAAGTTTTATAAACTAAACTCACTTTAAAACTTGTTCATTAAATGTAGAGTTTTAATAACAAATCAGTTTGCGTGCTTTGTGGCAAGTTGCATTTTGCAGACAAGTATGTTTATAAATTTGTACACAACTCTTCTACAAATGGGAATTTTGTATAAAATTTATATTTATGCGTGGTGGTATTCATGTACTGTAAAAGTAAAACGTGAAAAAAAATTGTTAATGGGGCAATTGCTAAGACTAAAAACAAACTTTGCTAGAAGATAATGTTTTCTTGCACTACTTAGCTCAAACTTGTTGCAGTTCTTGTGTGAAAAAGATTGTCAGGAAATTCTTTGCTTCATAATTGCGGCTTATGGAGAGTGCGAAAGGAATTAATGAATCATTTGATGTTTCGAGAATGATTAGCAACATTGATATGTGAGCGATCATGATATTAACAAGCAATTTTAATTACCGCTATGGTATTTACTGGACTTCATCATTATTATTAATATTATTGCTAATGCTAAGATCATGACAAGATTAATTGTTTTAATAAAAGCTTTCAACAGGGGAGATATATGTATGTGTCATTGGCTTCTTGAAGTAATTTATGTATTTTCTTAATTGAAGTGACAGCAAAAAAATTTCACTCTTTGAAATTATTGCAAAGCGAGATATTCTAATGGGAAAAATTGTAGTTGTATAAAATTTCAAGACTCGTATGAGTTTCTAAAAATTATCGTGGTTATTAAAAATTTGTACGAAAGTGATTATAAATATTTTGGAAAATTTTAAACGCTTTTTCGGTAAAACTATTCTTTTTTGAGTTATGACACTATTGAATTGAATGGGCGATATACATATATATGTATATTGTATCCAATAACTCGTTAAACTTTATTCTACTTATTTAGGGATGTTTTTAAACAAATTAAGATAAAATAATTACTCGTATGTATGTATATGTATGTAAAAACAGACTAAATAAAATTTCAAATAATTTTGCCAAAAATTTTCAAGTTTTTTGTGAAAGACGTTGGCAATGGAAATCTTGACGTTTTCGTAATAAATTAAAGAAAATATGTAAAAGTTTTCTTTAGTCTAGTACAAAAAAACGCCAAGATTTATAACGTCAACGTCTTACACAAACATGCTGTTTTTATATTTTTCTTTTAAAATTTGTATTAAATGCTTACACAATATGAATAACGTGATATGAGGATTAATTCTGAATTAGTAACTCAAAAATCGAATTTTTTGAGTTATGATGTTGTTCAATTAAATGAGCGTAATGTCCTTGTGCATGCATGTACATACATATGTACATCCATATGTATGCATGTTTGGATAAAAATTTATAACAACAAAATGTTTACTTATACGAACATTCTATTTGCAGCCCAAAAGTATGCTAAGCTGTTCTAGTAACTTATACCAAAAGCATTAAATATTTTGACAATGCTTCTAAAACTGTGATATGAAATAATTTCAAACTTAGCATCTATAAAATTGATATAAAATATTTTCACAATTCTTCTTAAACTGTTCCATGATTATAATTTCTTCAATTTTTAACGCTCTTCAATTATTATACTACATTTCTTATTTTTAAATTTTTTCCTAATAGCTGCAAGAGTTTTAAAACGAATAAACGCGGAGAGCTTTGTCGCATACCTGGTTGTTCGGTATCACCAGCTGCTCCTGGCACACCAACTCCTGTAAGACTGCCTAATGTACATCCCGAAGTGTTTAGGCAATTTGTGCTTTATGTTTACACTGCCAAGGTATTTTATAACAGCTATTTTGCAATGGGGCTTATGTATGACTCTAATAGAAATTTGTGTAGCAACTTTTACAAAACTGTTCAGTGACTATTATTTTCTTTTAGATTTTATTACAGGACTCGCGAGTGTTTGAAATGATGAATTTGGCCCAGGATATGGGTTGTTGCGAGTTAAGGTCGGCCTGTGAAGATCATGTTATTGCAACTTTGTCTGTGGACAATGCCTGTACGTTTTTGACAGCAGTCATGGAAATACATGAAAAAGCCAGTAAGTTAAATACACACCTATTTCTATTTATATATACATACATATACGTATGTATATATGATGGTTTTATATCAAATTAGTTCAGTCAGAAGTAAATTTCTGTTCCTCTTAATTTTTTGCTAACGTTTGCATACATGCAAGAAAAACCCTAGCTGAATTTTCAACCTAAAAACCAATCTCTTACAAATTAGTTAGCGTAGACACCAACCTCTGCTACCCAAAGTAAGCTAAACACATTCCCTTGTGGTAGATATTACACACTGAACACTCTGCCTTGAAAAATGACATCTATTTGACATTTCGCTTTGACATAAGCATTTTTTTTCGTGTAATGAAAAAACAGACGCCGGTTTATACACGTTTTACCACAAAATAATATTGAATTTTATAAAATTTTAAACAATTTTGCCACAAAAACCTCTTCAACATGTCGTTTAAAGCCAACACAAAAGTTCAAAAGGTAATGGTCCAACCCATTAACCTAATTTTTCGTTATTTACAAAATCGTTCCCGTGTCCAAGTGTGGCTGTATGAAAACGTTAATTTGCGCATAGAAGGACATATTGTGGGCTTTGATGAATACATGAATCTAGTGCTGGACGATGCCGAAGAAGTTTGGGTTAAGACTAGAACGCGCAAAAATCTAGGACGCATTATGCTCAAAGGCGATAATATTACTCTCATACAAAATGTTAGCCCATCCAAAGATTGAGGTTAGATTTGGCTGCAGCTTTATTCCACTAATTAATTGGCAGCAAGCTGACTGGAGTAAACATACATACATAATAAAAGCTGCCTAGGAAGTCTCTTGTTGTAAACATAGTTTAAGTTTTATAATTTATACTTTAACAAATTAATTGAAATTTTGTTTAATTTGTAAACGTTTGTAAGAAACCCAAACCCAAATCCATTGAACTATAAATTTGTGTTTTTACTGATTTGTACGAAAAGCATAAACTACCAGCGGCATTTAAGTTAGTGAATTAATAAAACATTTCGAATTCCAGCATTATAAGTTTAAATGTTAAATAAATTTGATGAATTAATAAAAACCAAAAAGATGAACATTTTCGTAAAAATAATGAATGCAACAAAAAGTAGCAAGACTATTCAATGCAAATTTGCAGACAGTATCCAGTTTTTGTTGATACATACATATATACTATATATGTACATATATTTCTTAAGAATTATTTGAAGAATTCATACAACTTCAGGATATCAAGTAGTTACTCCCATTCCCTTACAAACAAAAGTTCTTCACATACATATATGTGACAGCGCATAGAGAAAGGGACCTAACTAAGGGTAGAAAAAATCAATTTTCACTTTTTTTTTTATGTGGACAACATTTGGGCATCGAATGAGACCGATCCCATGCCCCAAAAGTGTTCCCTCCCAGAGATATGGGCGTTTTATGAAATTCAAATCGACGATTCTAAGGTTATGTGAAAAAATTTTCGTACTAACAGTGATATTCACGATTTAAAAGAATTATAAATGAGTATTTATTATAATTTACAATTACTATTTTCAGAAAATAAACCTGGATTCGAAATAACGCGAGAAAAATTCATGTCAAACTCATGGAAACAGCGCGCTGGGTAGAAAACAGTAAAAACCAACCATACAAAACAAGAGGTAGGGACGACCTTCGCGCGTTTTCAGGGTTGGCCAACACGTTTCTGACGTCATGAGATGTGTCGCTTTCAAATGAGACCATTACCAACACGCTCAATGATGGTACACCAAAGATACACTTATTTAAATCTTTAAAATGGCTCTCCTGAACAAAACCGGTTTTTACCCTTAGGTCCCTTTCTATTTTGCGCGTCACATATGCATATATCGAGCCCTATTTTCGATTTAATCGTAAGCGACACATCAAAAATATACTTTTTTATTGAAGCTAAAATTCTATCGGTCTCGGGGTGTAAAATTTTATTTTAAACGACAATTTACCCCTGTATGTAAAACAAATTTGAATATGTATGTATTATAAAAAAAATTAAAATTTTCATTTTTGTCGCTTACGATAAAATCGAAAATAAGGTTCGATATTAAGCGATGCTGGAGCAGTAAAGAAGTGTATATAGACGAGATTAACGAACAAGAAATGAATTTATTAAATTCTTAATAATTTTGGCATTGTTGATATATTTAAATTTTCCTAGAGAAAATTCTCCAAGACTTTCAGTTACATTAGTTGAATGAACAAATTTATCAGGAAATTTTATAAGTTCTACTTATTAAAAATATTTCTAAAAATTATTATTTCGAAATACATATCGTTACCTTAATATAGAAAGCTCCTAACTCATTATTTTTTTGAAATAAAGTTTTTTTTTATATTTCGATAGAAAAACATGTAAAGTATCGAAAAATTCAAAAATATCGGTTTCAACAAATTGAGTTAGAAAGTCCTTTTTATATTACGGTACCGATAATATACACATATTGAAATTCGAAATGCAAGCAAAAGTTTTTTGTAAAAATCTTTTTTTTCTGTTGTGATTTTTGAACATTTCCGAAAGAATTTTGAAAGTACAACTCTTGAATTTTTTAATTCGCAAAGAGGTCGTCTTTTGAAGAGATTTTCTATAAAAAATTCTGCATTGTAGGTATATAAACATTTGCAATCAAAAACAATTCCGTTCAAACCAAATATTTTTTTTTATTTCTAACAATTAAAATAAAAAAAATTTGGTCTTCAAACATTTTTGTATGTAGAATTCGAAAGATGAAATTTTCTAATTTTACCTATTTTCGTTCTTAGAAATAAAATCTTGGAGAAAATTCTAAAAAAAAAATATCTTAATTATTGAAAATTTACTTTTCTTAAAATTGTTTTTAAGGTGCAAAATGTGCCGCATCATTTATGGAGCGCTGCATTATTTATATAGGAGAAAATGCCAATGAGTGTGTTAAAACAAATGCCTTTCTGAATTTAAAAAAGGAGGCTTTAATTAAACTAATATCATCGGATTATGTAAGTCGTAATTAAACCGAAAAAGAAAAACAACATTTTGATTAAAATATTCCTATGTTATACAGTTCTGCCTTGAAGAGGAAGATGTGTGGCGTTGTGTTTTGGCCTGGGCTAAAAATCATGCTGGTGTTACCCAGCCCACGGCCCACTGGACCGAAGAAGAAAGAGCCCGCGTTTGCCAGCAGTTGCAGGGCGTTATGTGTCATGTGCGCCTACTGTTAATTGATAGTCAAGTATTTGCGGAAGAGGTCGAGCCTACGGGAGCTGTACCTATGGAACTGTCATTAGAACGTTATCGTTATGCAGCTTTGCAAAATTCTAACAATAAAACGGGCCATCACACAGGCTCTGCTATGAGTGGGGGTGGCGGCGGTATGGGTAGTGGCATGGGAGCGTGTGTTGGTTTTAAAATGGATGGTGATAAAAGGCTACAGCCTAGACTTACAGTCAATATGTTTCCTGGCTCGCATATTTTGAGGAATGATAAATTGCACTTACAAAGCGTTTTAAATAATTGGTAAACTAGATTTATTTTTTTATAAAATACTTACTGTAATTTCTTATTTGTACTAACTTTAATAGTCTATTTAACTTTTTTTAAGCTTAAGAAGCACTCTTGTTTTTATATAAAAATAAAATGTTTTTTCGATATTTCGCCCCTCCCTAGAGTCGCTTCTTAAGGAAAATATTTTTCTTCGTTTTTAATAATTATGTATTTGAAAAATTATAAAACAATTATAAAAAAATTGCTGAAGAAGTCACTCAAAGAAGTGGTTAGTTATCTACATAAATATACAGGGCAATCATGAATAAAATTCCGCGTAAAATTTCTCCCTTTTCCAATTAAAATGTTTTGTTTTCCCTATTTTTTATTTGCTATTAGTTGGAATTGTTCCCTGGGAAAAATTTCACGCGGAATTTTATTCATGATTGCCTTGATAATATTTTTAAATAAAAACAAGAGACTTGCAGTTTAAAAAAAATGAAATAGATTATTATAATTATAAAAAAGGTAAAAATTTAATAGTTTTTTTTTTATTGTTGGTTAAGCACGTCTATATATGTACATTTCGTTGCTGCTTAGGCAAGAAAGAATAAAAAACACCAATAGATTTTTTTTTTTAGTTTTGTAATTCTCAATAATTTTGTGCAAGCAAATTTTATAAAATATGAACTATGCACATATATATTTTTAACCTAGGTATGGTTGTTCAAAACAATCTTGGCGTTTATTGTATCGTGCCTCGACACATGGATTTTCTTCCACCGCCTTTCATCGTTACTGTGATGGCTTGGCGCCCTGTTTTGTTGTATGTTTGGTAATGATTCTCATTTAGTTTATACAAAAAAAAATTCTTCTAACTCTGAAACAATTTCTTAGGGTTCTCATGGTGAGATAAGTGGTGGCTTTACAGATGTGGCCTGGGCTAAAACTTCACGTAAAGTTGTGTACATACATTCCGAACGAGCATTTTTATTTGCCTTAAATAACGGTCTAGCTGAAGGACCTTTGAAATTTGATATAGTTAAGAAACCCTATGCCATATGTTATCATCCAGAGTAAGTTATTTCTTCTTTTTTGAATTGTTAAAATATTTATATAAATGTTATTTGGATTTTCGTTTATGTAGCTGTGGCCCGATTTTTGGTGCTGGCGCAGATTTACTTATAGCCAACAATTGTAATACCAATATGGATTCCTATTCAAATTTACCGCATTCTTATGATGGTGCCAGTGCCTCTTATGAAACTCTATTTGGCGATTATAATTTTACCATTGCGGACTATGAAGTTTATACGGTGACCCAATCTAGTATGGGTTCAAATCAAAATCCCACTTACAGCAGTTCCTCAAATAGCTTATCGAACAACTCAAATAACCTAACAAATACTAATATCATAGCGTCTGGGCTAAGTGGTTCCAATTCAATGCTCAATAGCAATAATTTAAGCAATAATAGTGTCAATTTAGGCAAAGTCAAATATGAGAGGTATTAAATATAATAATATTATTTAGAAATACATATATATATATAAATACATACATAAAGATTATAAATACATACATGTAAGAAATGGTTGCTAAATACATATATTTTTATTCAAAGAAAATAATAAAAAAGTTTTAAACACAACCTCGAAATATGAAATTTTAAGCTTAGCTAAGACCAGGCGAATTGAGCTAAAAATTAATTAATTGTTTTTTTTTAATCAAATTTTACGACTTTAGATTTAGGTCTTTACATACATATTCTTATTTTTATATTTCGACATTTCGAAAAAATTTAATAACAAAAAATAAGAAATTTTGTAAAGAAGTTAACCGAAGGTTACTGAAATAAAAAAATAAGAATATATAAAGAACTAAAGCTTAAAAAAATTGTTTAATTGCACTTATTAATTAATTATGAATGTATATATTCACAAAAGCTCAACAAAATGTTTAATTAAACCAAACTTTTGAACTATATTACAGCGTTCAAACACTGCAAGTTAAATTGAGCAACTTTTAAATTTCAGTAGACATTAAGCTCAATTCAAAAAAGTTTACCAAATACCAAAATATTGCTTATAGGCAAACTCCCAATAAATTATTGTGAATTGCGACAAAAATGTAAATTTTTTATACTTTTAAAGTTCTGAAAACAAGTGTTCTATTAAATGGAGATTCGGAAATAAAATGTTTAAAGGAAATTAAAAAAAATCCGTATTAAAAATGTATTTATATAGTTTTGAGAATCGTAAAAAAGAATTTGGTTTTTTGCAGTAACAAACAGTTTGTTATCATCGTCAAGAAAAAAATGTTAACTATATTTCGAAAATAAATAAAACTAGCTTAACCCGGTGTGCTTTGCTGCCCCTCCGCCCGCAGACCGAAAATCACAAATCATTCACAGTGTCACCCGCTTGAATATTCTGAAGATTCCCTGAAAATTTCATCAAAGTCGGCCCAGCCGTTTTAGAGTCCATACGTTACATACATACACACATCCTGTTATATATATATATATGTATATGTATAGATTAACTATAGTTTTATAAAAAAAACGACCTCGAGTTTAATAAAGTATATTTTATAAATATGTATATTAAATAAATTTATTCCATCTTTATTTATTTCGAACATAAGACTTGGGAAAAAGTTGACATTCTACTCAGACCATATGATTTCTGGACAAATAAATTATTACAACTTGAGTATTAAAAAGTATCATAATTCGAACGTATTCAAATATTGTCATTGCTATCAAAAGCTACAATTTCTAGCATAAATTTGCTATAGAAAAATTTACAATATTGCAATTTAGTGATTAACTTTATTTTTTTAATATCTGAATTCGAAGCATTTTTCGATGTTCAAAACCGAACAACATATTTTTAGTCTTAATATTTTTTAAATATTCGAAATTAAAAATATTCGAGTATTCGAAGTTCTAATAAGAAATTTGAATTTGAAAGCAAATTTTTTTTAGAAAAATTTTAATATTTAACTTTTTTTTTTTTTTTTTTTTAATATAATACATGATATTTATTTATTGTATCTTCCTATATGAACTAACAATAAGTATTCAAATCTTAAATCTAAAATATAATTATTAGGCCCGACCACTGTCGGACATAAATTTAACTTCAATTACAAATTTTTTTATTTTTTGAAAATACGAATAAGAACAAGATCGCGAAAAAATTTCTGAAAAGCGATCAATTAATGTACGAGTACGAGCCTTTACTTACAAAACTAAATTTCGAATATACATATTCGAATATTCGAAGTTGTATTTTGATATTTAAATTCGGTCATTAACCCTAATTTCTTTTAAAATTTGATCTAGGACATATTAGCAAATGTTCTTTATACTATTCGGAAATGTCATATCATTGTTTTTGGGAATACATTTCTATATATTTCTAACAATTTCGGATTATATTATTATTATAATTTAATATTACAATTTGTATACATTCAAATATTCGAATTTATAACAAAAGTTCTAAATCTATATTAAGGGTGTTTTTTTTAAAGAGTGACACAAGTTTAAATCATAATAAAAGAAGGAAATATATTTTTAATATCAATGAAACGGGCTTTGTTGCAAAGAAAATATTATAAAATTAATGTTCAAATATGATTTCTGCCACGTGGCTGCCATGGCGCAATCTGGAATACCAATTTTCAACCACTTTTCGCAATAGTTGCCGCCGTATTTCGCCGATAACTCTTCGAATGTTGATTTTCAGGTGTTCAATTATTTGTGGTTTATCGACGTAGACAAGCGACTTAACATAACCCCAATAAAAATAATCCAATGGAATTAAATCACACGATATTGGTGGCGTGAAATTATTTTTTCATCAAAAGTTTCTTTGAGTAAATCAATTGTAGCGCCCGCTGTGTGGCATGTGGCTCCATCCGACAATTTTGCTTATTTACGTACTCATTCAACCAGTAATAGGCTTAAACGGAAAATACAATTTTCGAATTTTTTCACATTTTCGAAATTTCAACAATCTCCATGCGTTGCTCTGGTGTAAGTCGATTCATATTGAAACTTCAAAGCAAACTAAACAAAAAGGATGAATCTTGGTCTATGCGAGGTCCTTTGACCACCCAGACTAACCTAACCTAACCTAACCTAAACAAAAAGCAACTTTCAGCTGTTAAATGGGTGCTCAAATAAAGCCGTGATGCCAACTCAAAGTTGTGACACTCTAAAAACACGCTTTACATACATACATATATTCTATAAAGGGATTCGCGGTAAAGAACTCGACAAGTGAATTCGAAGATGGTATTTCATTTTTTGAACTCAAACAGTGAAATTTGCAAATTTCAAGGAAACACATTTTGTTACGAATTTGGGAAAATTTTAATGTAAGTATTCGATCTTAACAATGATCTTAATCTTATGAATTTTAAATTCTCAAAAGTACTTTTTTGTGACTGTTCAAAATGTACGGTTAGGATCTACTGATGGTTTGTTAAAGCAGCAATGAAATGCATATAAGCAATGCTTAACCACCAGCAAATAAATTTCACTTGTAATGGAATTATGACAATATGTCGAATAATAAATTTCTTGGGTTATTTTTTTTTTATAAAAACATTTTTAATATTTTCTTACTCATCCTGTGTTTCACAACTTGATTAAAAATTTTTTTCGACTCGAAAAGTTCTCACATTCGTTATAGAAACAAGGTACTCTGGTGTCGATGTTTTGATTATTCGAAGTTTTAATTAAATCAAATTTTGTTCAGAAGAGTTTTGAATTTTTTTAAATTCGATTATCGATTATTTATATCTTAATTTGATAATTATTGGACCATAAGTTATTAGTTTTACTCTTGACCTTTTAAGTCTCGTCTACGTCTCAAATTGTCATAAACATATCAGTTTGGAAATTTTAATTAGACATCATAAATTTCTCTTAAAAGAAGTATGACTGTGTCTTGGTAAAAAAAAAACAGCAGGGCATCTTGCTTGCGCTTAACTGATATAAAATTTAGATAAAAAAGCGAAGAGTGAAATTAAACCAGTGCATAATTTTAAATACATGAAACCACAGATTGTTTTGTGTTGAGTTTCTCAACTTAAACATGCAATCCTAAGATGCTGCCCAGTACAGAGGAATAGTATAAATATTTTTAATATGAGTATAACAACAAAATTGTCTTGCTCAAATATGTTTTTATACAAAAAAAAAAAAAAAAAAAAAAATAATGAACAGAAATGGAAATTCGGAATGGAATTTTTTTGTTTTTCAAATTCGAATCAAAAATTATTTCTGTGTAAATCTCCACATACATACTTTGTTTTTACACACTTCAAATCTATAACTATGAAAAATACTTGCAAATTATTTGGAATTTAAAAACTTTCCACACAAATTTAAGATTTAAGAAGAAACACATTTAATTTATTTAAAAAAAAATCGGCATTACTTATAAACTAAAGCACATGTGTATAAAAGCAAATGATTTCATTTTGAATATAAATCTATAAAATTGTGTGTTATAACAAATTTGAAATTGCGTTCTGAAGTGTTTATTATTATTGTATAAAAATTTTTTGCTCCCATAAATCTTTTTAAGTAATTTGATGCTTTAACAAGTTTTTGCTTTGCACTCTACACTGGGCAATTACGGACAAGTAGGCTTAGATTTTTTTTGGGGTTTAGTAGCGATAACTTCTTAGTATTTGAACTTGTACATGAATTTTCTATAGAAACTTTTGAGTCCTAGAATTCGAACATAAATTTTTTGTAGAAAATTTTTGTTCTAGTCAGAACATGAATTCGAACATGAATTTTCTTTAGAAAATGTTTAGTGTTCAAATTCGAACATGCATTTTCTTTAGAAAATGTTAAGTGTTAGAATTCAAACATGAATTTTCTTTAGAACATTTTTAGTGTTCGAGTTCGAACATCAATTTTCTTTCGAAAATTTTTAGTGTTTGAATTTGAACATTAATTTTTTTTCGATAATTTTTAGTGTTCGAATTCGATCATGAATTTTCCTTAGAAAATTTTTAGTGTTCGTATTCGAACATGAATTTTCTTTAGAACATTTTTAGTGTTCGAGTTCGAACATGAATTTCATTTAGAACATTTTTAGTGTTCGAGTTCGAACATGAATTTTCCTTAGAAGATTTTTAGTGTTCGAATTCGAACATGAATGTTCCTTAGAACATTTTTACCATTCGACTTCGAACATCAATTTTCTTTAGAACATTTTTAGTTTTCGAATTCGAACATGAATTTTCTTTAGAAATTATTTAGTGTTCGAAAATTAATTTTCTTTAGAAAAATTTTAGTGTTCGTGTTTTAGTGCTATTAGAAATTGTTAATGTTGAAATTTCGAAAATAATACATATTTCTATAATTTTTAAGTTATCGAATTCAAAATTTTTAGATTCATAGTTTAAACATGAGTTTTATTAAAAAAATTGTGGAGCAGTTTTCAATAGGAAATTTTCAAAGCCCGAATTCGCGCAGGAGTTTTCCATACAAAATTTGTACTGTTCGAAATCTAAATTAATTTGTTTGTTTAAGTATTTGGTTGTTCGACCTTTATTGTTTAAAACAATTAAATAAATCGTTATTAATTGTTTTAATTTGCTTGTGTTCGATGTCGAACATGAATTTTCTATAGAAAATTGTTAGTGTTGAAATTCGAACATAAATTTTCAGTAGAAATTTTTTAGTTATCGAATTCGAACATATTTTTTTAAAGAAAATTATTAGAGTTCAACTTCAAAAATCAATTTAGTAAAGAAATATCTAAGTGTTCGAATTCGAACATATGCCTTTTTATATAAAATTTGTAGTGTTATAAACTGGAAAATAAATTTTTTGTATCTGTTCGAAATCTTATTATGATTTCTTTCTAAATTAAATTGTTCGTATTCGACTTCGAACATGAATTTTTTATGAAAAGTTTTTTGTGTTAGAGTTCGATAATAGATTTTTTATGTTATTGGGATATGAAGGGATTTTTTTTAAATTAAATTACTAGTGATTGAATTCGAACATAAATTTTCGACAGAAAGTTTATAGTATTTGATATCAAACATGAACCCTGTAAAGAAAATGTTTGTGCCAGAATTCGAATATGAATTCTCTATACAAAACTATTAATGTTCGAACATTTAGTTTTCCTAGGAAACTTTTAGTGTTAGAATTCGCACATATCGTGCCTCAACCGCCCAAAAATATAAAGCGACATAATTTTCGAACTTAGCTTGTTTTCAAAATCGATTATTAGCGTAAATCATTGATCTTCTTCAAAAAGAGGTCCAAAAAATGTGTCGTTTAAGCTTTTTTGACGGTTGTAGCTCGATATATAAATTTTCTATGAACAATTTTGATTGTTCCAATTCGAACATTTAGTTTTCACATGAAATTTTTAGTATTAGAATTCAAACATATGTATATAAATTGGCTACAAAAAATTTCAAGTATTCGAGTTCGAACATTCATTTTTCGTGGGAAGCTTTTAGTGTTAGAATACGAATACAAATTTTCCATAACAAAAAATTAAGGAATTCGAATTCGAACATAAAATACTTAGACAACTTTGCTCTATTTTCCTAACATGCTCGAACTATAACATATTTTAAAGTTAAGTGAAGTTTTTCGAAGAAATAAATAAAACGTGTAAATGCTTTTCACACTCACTAAACTGTGTTACAAAAAATGCAACGATTTTTTTTTTTTAACTTTTTAAGATCCAAACCAGCGTAAGGTGTCAGTCAGTTTTGTTCATTTTGTTTATTACGAACTTTCGATTTTGTGTGTTTTTTTTTAAATAAAATTAAGTATAATTTGTTTTTCTTTTTTTTTTTGAACAATTAATTTATGAATATTTAATTTTTATACTTTGTTCAATTTTTTATGTTAATGTTGTTATTTTAGTGGTGAGACCGACGATCATCATAATTGGCCGACTGAATGTTGAACAAGTTCATTTTTGAAATATTTTTCTTAAACCAAACATTGACAACAAAATTAGATTAAATTTTATTATTTGCTCTATTTGAAATTTAATAATACCTTTATTTTTTTGTTTATGAAAATGATTAACGTTTTGAATTAATTAAATATGATAATTTTTAAAATTCGGTAGAAAATCAAGCAGCTCTTCTTTTTTTTTCTGCTACTTTGGCTTGTGAGGCCGGTTTTTCTAATAATTCTCTACGTTTTAGAAAATAGATAATCTGGGCAACCTGCGTAGCCAATGAGGCAGAGATTTTTGATATTTTTGGTGTTATGAACTCATAATTTAACATGTTTAACAAATTATAATGATATTGATTAAGTTGAGCATCAAAGCAATAAACTCGCCTTCGTCCTCTATAGACAGACACGAGCATTAGCTTGTACAAAACTGTTGTTCGAATATTAAGTTTCAAATTTAATTTTGTTTTCGAAGCTAAATTCCAAACTGACTTTATCATGTTAATGCGCATGTTATTGTGTCTAGAAAAGAGGTTACACTTACAGCAAATTTATTCAAATTTTTGCCTAATTTTTGTTATTAATTTATACGTTTCGAATATATTAAAGTGTGAGCATTAATTATTTAAAAAAAATTTATATTAATTTTTTTCTTCTCATTTATTTTATTGCCACCTGTTTTAATTTTATATATTTGATAGTTTTCGTTTCGTGTTTCAAGTGTCCTTTTTTCTTCTTCTTTTAAATGAAATTTATGTTGTCTTTTTTATAACACCTGATTTTCATGTCATCATTTTTCTCTCCCTCTTGTGTCTTTTTAGATCACGTCAGTTTGCTTAACATCTTAATGTTGCATGCAACTTTGTTTTGTGCATTTTGTTGGCTACTATTTTATGTAAAGCAAAGTGTTGCATGTTGTTTTGTTATAATTTAGTTTGTTATGGCTTCTTTTTTTTCAAGTGTACGTGTGTGTGTGTTTGTTACTTTAATAAAACGCTGCCCCGTGCTATAGCCATGATTTGTTGCCAACATATGATATAATTGTTGCAAGCAAAATGAAAACATGGTAGAAATATGTTTTCATGATATCAAAAGGATTTCATATTAAGTAAATAAATAAAGCGAAATTAAAGTTCACAAAACATGCAAGGTGTACAAATATTTTTTCTAAAAAATTTTGTTATTGCAATATCTATATTAAACAAATAGCTTAAGTCTGAGTACAGAGAAGCAAACTTTTCTATAAGAAAAGTGTGCTGTGACACAGTAAATTTTTTTATAAGAAAAGTTTGCTGTGACACAGTAAACTATTCTCTATAAGAAAAGTGTGCTGTGACAAAGTGAACTATTCTCTATAAGATAAGTGTGCTGTGACACAGTAAACTATTCTCTATAAGAAAAGTGTGCTGTGACACAGTAAACTATTCTCTATAAGAAAAGTGTGCTGTGACACAATAAACTATTCTTTATAAGAAAAATGTGCTGTGACAAAGTAAACTATTCTCTATAAGAAAAGTATGCTGTGACACAGTAAACTATTCTTTATAAGAAAAGTGTGCTGTGACACAGTAAAATATTCTTTATAAGAAAAGTGTGCTGTGACACAGTAAACTATTCCTTATAAGAAAAGTGTACTGTGACACAGTAAACTATTCTCTATAAGAAAAGTGTGCTGTGACACAGTAAACTATTCTTTATAAGAAAAGTATGCTGTGATACAGTAAAATATTCTTTATAAGAAAAGTGTGCTGTGACACAGTAAACTATTCTATATAAGAAAAGTATGCTGTGGCACAGTAATCGATTCTATAAGAAAAGTGGGCTGTGACACAGTAATCGTTTCTATAAGAAAAGTGTGCTGTGACACTGTAATCAGTTCTATAATAAAAGTGTGCTGTGAAAAATGTATTGAAAATTTAAAAATTACAATAGAATATTAGGGCCTGTTCATCTAAATGCGAACGATAGATTCGATCGAAAATTTACATTAAAAACAAAAACAAAAAACAGAAATTGTTTTTTTATTCAATATAAATATTCGATCGAACCTATCGTTCGCATTTAGATGAACAGGCCATTAATGTTAAAATACAATATTTGTGTATTGTGCGAGTGCATTTTTTTGAGCAAATTTATGCTAAAAGTCTAAAAAATAAAATTTTTTTGAATAATGAGTAAATGCCATATTTTAAACTTATTATAATTATTTACAATGCTGACCTTAAAATTAAGATTAAAATTTTTTATACAATTTCGCTTAAGCAATTTTGAACTTAAGAAGTTTAGAATTGAATTCCTTAGAATATGTAAATTAAAAAAAAAAAATGGATGGACACTTACATCATTTTGTGTTGTTTTTTTTCTCCTTAATTTTTTGCAGACTTATTGTCTTCAGGTGTCTTGCACACTGTTCACTCAAATTTATCAATATGTTTTTATCACTAATTACTTTTGTTTTAAGTTTAATAAGTTGTTTTTTGTTTGTTTGTTTTGATTATTTGCTTACAAAACCAATAATTATGCAATAAATCTTTTTTGTTTTTGTTTTATTTGATTAGAAGATGAAAAATCTACAACAAATAAATTCAATTAAATTTTATATTATGTTAAGAGAGAGAAAAAAATGGCCATAAAACACGTGTTTGAATTTGTTCAACAATTTCAATACAACTGTCAATCTATAATATCACACGGACAAACACTTGCAATCATAAATCTTCGAAAAAAATATAGTATATAGAAATATATTTAAAGTACGAGGGTGGCTTCTGAATAAGTAAAGTATTTTATTTTATTTTATTTTATTTTAGCAGTAAAGGGAATATGTGAATATTTGAATATGTATATTTTTTGATTTAAATTATAAAATCTGTTGGCGTTCGAGTTGTTGCTATAACAGCAACCCTCGTAATAAAAGGAATGAGAAATTAATAATAAAAAAAAAGCTGAAATGCATCATTAGCATTGTAACAGGTCAAGGGGCTTAATAAAGTACGACGAAATATAAAACTAACAATAGCAACAGCAATGCAACAATTGCAAAAAAAAAGAGATAAAATTAAAATGAAAAATTAAATTAAAATCAATAATGCAAGTTTGTGGCTTGAGTCTTTTGTTTACGGTATGCAAGAAAATCATCTATGAAAACAACAACAATGTTTTGCAGCTTAAGTCTTTTGTTTTGTCAAATTAATCAAATTATTACACAGCGAATGAGCTTTTGTGCCAAGCGGAGTTTGTGCATTATTTTGCTTTATTACAACCACAAAAATTTTGTTAAATCATCAAACCTCCCAAAAGTAAAAAAAAAAAAAAATAAAAAAAAAAATAAAAAAAAAAAAATTACAACATATAAAACAACATACGAACATGTACATAAGTATTTAGATATATGGCTAAATCACACAAAACAACAGTTTTCAGACCAGATTATCTAAACGGTCATCAACGCGAAATGTTTGCATTTAGACATACCTGCTACAGCCAGCAAACAATACCCACATACGATCAATAATCACCTGGACGTTTTCAAAAAAAAAAAACTATTCGCATATATGGAAAATATATTTGTATATATTTCTGAATAACTTTTCGCAATCAGTTATGAAACGATCGATCTTCTTAGAACCCACCACAATGTGTAGTGTATCTGCAGTGAGAGACATGCGTTAGAAGCGTTAGTTAAACAACCAAAAACAAAAGTTTAGCTGATCAGACAAAACGATTCACCTGTCGCTTAAGATTGCTTCGTTTTATTTTACTTAACTTTTTCATTTACAAAAAAAAAATATATCTTGTTTTTTTTTTGGCGTTTTGTATAAATTCTTAATCTTAGCATCACATTCTAAAGAAATGTTTGAAATTAAAAAATATAAGAAAAAAGTAGGAAAAAACGAGCCAAACGCTTGACTATAACATTCATATATATGTACATAATTCGACAACCAACTGAACTAATGCAAAATATGGTCATAGAGGTCACCACACCACACGTGACCTCCACACGACGTTTGGTACGAGTATGTTGTATGTTCTCATACAATAAAACTCTTGCTTACTCATGTCTCTGTTGCACATGCCTTGGGAACCATACAGAGCAAAGTAGTCAAGAATTTTCTAGCCTTTTGCTTCTTTTTTTTAAATAATATTTTTCCAATATTCTTCATCTTTTTTGCACTATTGTGTGGTGGTTCTTAAGTCTGTTTGGTTGGTTGGTTGGTTTGGCTGATATGCTGTGTGTGAGATGTGATCGATCGATTGATCATATTTTTGCAAGCTTTTTTTTTTTTGTTATTATTGCTGTTGTTTTGCTTATTTTTCATTTCTGCACAAATGTTTGGTCAAATTCAGCAAATCATTTTTACCATGTGTGTGTGTGTGTGTGTTTTTTTTGGGGCTGGTCAGTGAAGAATTTAAAGGCAAAAAAAAATATATATTAAGAAAATTGGATACTAAAATAGCTTGCGGTTTTTAAATTTATAGAATATTAGATTTGTCTAAAGGCCACAGAGACAGGAAATAAAAAATTATATGAATAATATTTCGAGAGAATATGTTGAATTAATAAAAAAAGCAAAAAAAAAAAACTTTAACTAACTAACTGTTCATACAACTCGAACTAAAAATAGCGAATTGAGGAAAAGTTGTGAAATAACAAATAAAAATATCAAAAACAATTTGTAACGAAGTTATACACCAAGAAATTTCATGAATTTTGTTGCATGAAACTTTTGGTATTTACTTATAAAAAAAGGGGTGGAGAAGAAGGTGATAGAAAAATATTTTGGAATAATTTTTTAGCAACTTTTAGAAAACGAAAATTCATTATTCCCGAAAAGTTCCATAATATGAATTTCAACTAATATCTAATTTACATCATGAAATTTTTCATAAAAATTTATGAAATTTGTTGCACAAAATATTTGTTATTTGCAGGGCTGGAGAATAGAGTGATATTGAGAAATTGACCTATTCGTGAAGCTTTGAATTATTTTTGGCAGTTTTAAACTGTTTTCATTGTCTTTGTCGCTGTTGAAAAAGTTTCTTGAACTTATAATGTAAATTTAAGCCGTTTTAGATATTTTGATCAGTCCTAGTTTACACAATGCAAGTCTTATTGCTAAGCTGATTAGTTTGTAGGACAGAGAGACGAGGGAAAACAAACGAGTACTCAGCTTCATGTACTGTCAATACGTTTTGCTTTCCCATTCATAATGTTAAAAAAGCACATATGCATACACAAAACTATATATAAAAAAATTGAGCTGAAAAATAAGACTTGAATTGTGTGGACACCGATGAAAGTTCAAAGAAGAACTGGGACTAAGACTTTACGAATTTTGTTGCTTAATTTTTTTCTATTTTCAAATACAAGCATTACGCCCTGTTTGTGTAAGACGTTTGAGTTAGAAATCTTGGCGTTTTTGTAATAGATTAAAGGAAACTTGTACAACTTTTCTTTAATCTATTACAGAAACGCCAAGATTTTTAACTCAAACGTCTTACACAAACAGGGGGTTAGAGAAGAGATCCAATACTCAAAGGATTTGTAGTGAATTTTTTTTTATGTAACCACATTACATGCAACTAATTTTGTGAAAATTAATTGTGATAAAAACACAAAAAAAAACTTTTAAGTATAACCTGCATTATAATAAAATTCATCTTTACATTCTTATATCTTAACCTAAAATTGTTTCGAAGGACCATTAAAAACGATGTGATTTGCAAAGGTAAACTTTGGTTGCGAAATTTCTTGACAATGATGAGAGTATAGCAAAAGGAAGCCAATTCTTTAGTAAACTTTCTATTTAAGTGATAACTTTGTACATATATCTGCATCCTAACTCAAAAATAGTTTCAAAGGACCATAATAAACTATGGAATTGCGAAGTAAACTTTGGTTGCAAACTTTGCTGACAGTGATGCCAGCATAGCTAGCACAAGGAAAAATATTTTTAGTATAATTTTTATTTAAATAATATCTCTGAAATTATATCAGCATTCTAGAATAGTTCGAAGGACCATTAAAGCTCAGGTGTTACAAATTACACTTTCACTGGAAAAAAATTTGTTAACACTGTTTAGAGAATAGCAAAAATAATCAAAGTCCTTACCAATATTTTTTTTTAATGACATCGTTGTTGCTGCAAAGCACCTTTAATTATTTCGAAGGACCATATACAATTCTCAAAGAATGAATTATATCTTTGCTGATTGGATTTGGTTGAGAATTATTAGGGAATAGCTGAAAGAAATGAGTTCTTTAGCAGGGCTTTAGCACTATAGCTACATATATCATCACTTTAAAGTGATTCAAAGGACTATGCAAGGCTCAGTAAACACGAAAAACCATCTTGTTGATAATGTTTAGAGAAAATCAGAAATTCGTAAGATTATCAGCAAAATAGCAAAAAGGATCAAAGTCCTTACAAATATTTTTTTAAATGACATATAAAATTCTCAAAGAATGAATTATATCTTTGTTGATGGGATTTTGTTGACAATTATTAGGTAAAAGCTGAAAGAAATGAGTTCTTTAGCAGCGCTTTTGTCCTATAAGTAAATATATCATCACCCTAAAGTGGTTCGAAGGACTATGCAAGTCTAAGTAAACATGAAAACCGATCTTGTTGATAATGTTTAGAGAAAATCAGAATTTAGTAGATCATCAGCAAAATAGCGAAAAGAATCAAAGTCCTTACTAATATTTTTTTTAATGACATCGTTGTTGTTGTATATTTCGAAGGACCATATAAAATTCTCAAAGAATGAATTATATCTTTGTTGATTGGATTTTGTTGACAATTATCAGGTAAAAGCTGAAAGAAATGAATTCTTCAGCAGCGCTTTTGTACTATAACTAAATATCTCATCACCCTAAGGTGGTTCGAAGGACTATGCAAGGCTAAGTAAACATGAAACATAATCTTGTTGATAATGTTTAGAGAAAAACAGAAGTTAATAAGATCCTCAGCACTTCTCTGTTTCATTTTTCTTAAGGAATTGTGCTCAAAAAATAACAACAGATGACACTGTTACTAGTATTAAGTAAAAACAATAAGATGGCTCAAAGGACCATAAAATACAATACGTTTGAACACGCTCTACAGCTGTAAGCTAATTTCTTTAGAGTTTTGGCATAATTATTGAGTTAGTTTTATAGGATAATGTTGTTTCCATTATTTTAAGAATCTCTGTATATATTTCTTTTTTCTTAATTTTTTCTTTAAGTTTCTATTTCTAAATATTTATAGCTTGATTTTTTTTTACTTTATATTTAAAACGTCTCCTTTTTTTTAATTACTTCTACATAAATGCGCCATAATTTAAACTATTTTATGGTTGGTTAAGGTTAAAGTTGTCGCTATTGAGTACTAAACAAGACACATATAACTCTCCCACAGTATACTCTATGGATAAAAATGTTCTTCTAATTAATCTGGTTGTTGTAAATACTGTTGCTCTTGCTGTTGCTATTGCTCTTGCTTGTTTGCGATGGTGCAGAAGTGGTAAAATTCTTTAAAGAAGAACAAAGCATACTAAAATCATAATTAACAACGTTAAAGTCAACAAAATGAACAAAACAAAAAAAAAACAATATACTTTTAATAGGTGTAAGAGTTAATATAGCAAAACCGCCAAAGAATTTAATTTACCATAAATCAGCAGACAACTTTTTATAATGTTAACAGTGTTTATACTAAGAAAAATGTTTAGCAGATGAGTAGTTTTAGTTAAAACTCTTAGCAGGCTTTAATAATGGGGCCAATCAACTGCAACTAACATTAACTATTGATTTAGTTTTTTTTATGTTCTTAATATTTCGGAGAGAGAGTGCTGCTGCCTGTGGTAATAAATGCGTTGACTAAGAAGCAAATGACAGTCATCGAGAGACCTCGAACTCGGTCCCTGGCCCTGGTCAGTCATATAAACATCAGATATTTTTCTGATATGCTTTAGAGTCTATGCTAATGCAATAAATCCTTGCCAAATTAAAATAACTAATAATAATAACTACAAAGCTTAATAATCATGCACCTCCTCAACACTACAGGAGCTACAACGCTGCTAAAAAATTAACCTAACTAACGGCCTATTTCTTACCTGCGACTGAAAATGTTCGACTTAAAATTTATATTGAAAACAACAATAAAATATGAAAATTTGTTTTTGTTTTCAATATAAATTTTAAGTCGAACGTTTTCTTTCGCAGGTGGGAAATAGGCCATAAGATAAAAAATTAAGCTTCTCTTCTCTTAATCTATCTGTAACTTTATCATCTGAACTTTGCCACTCTTAGCTAACACAAAAGGTATGTGCTATTTGGACCCAAGTGGGCTGAAAACTTACTTTCTCTTCTCAGAAGCCTTTCTACTTAACATAATATTTCTGCGGGGAATGCAAAGTTTAACATCTAATTTGCCCTGCTTGTTTGCACAATTTGCTTTTCTTTTGTTTAATAAAAATTTTATTTTATTTATATAAAATTATTATTTTTTTCGAACAACTAATTTGATACTCTGGTTGACATGACAACAATTCAAGTTTTTTAATAAAAAAAAATAAACATTTTAAACAATTAATTTTTTTTGGCAGTGGTATGATGGACAAAAGTTTTTGTAAAAAATATATGATTGATTATTATTTTATGATGCATTCATTATGTTGATGTTTTAAAAATCAAACATCAACAACACGGTATTTAAACACTAAATTAAGTATTTTTTTCATTCCGAGAGAGAGAGAGAGAGAGAAACACATCAACAACCAGCTTAACAGTTTAGTTTAAATTAAACAAACTCATTAACACTCAAGTAAACAATGAAACTCAACTTTGAACTTTTGCTTTAAATTATATACATACAAACTGAAAAAAAAAAATTATACACAACTTCCATCAAGTTTTGTTGCTTAAGTCTTTCGTTTAAAAGCCAGGGTAAAAGAGAAAAAAAAGAAAAGTAAAAAGAAGCAGAAGAGGAGCAGAAGGAGGACGACGAGTAGGAAAAAAAATTAAACAAAATTGCATCAACATTTTATCGTGTAACACAACCAGCTGGTTTATGACCAAAAAGTACACTACACCAACTCCTTTACATTAAAAGTTTACAACATACTACAGATGCAGACACACACACATGCACACAGATTGTAAGTGCACTTTTATGAACATGGCACAACACTAATTAACACTTATTTTTCTGGTGGCTCAAGTCATACGCGTGCAATTTTTTTCTTTTCATTATTTTTCATTTTATATGTGGCACCGGCAGGCAGCAACCTGCCTCAACATTATATCAATGTTGTGCATAAAACCATAAATGGCGTTTAACAAATATCTGTCTGTCTGTCTGTCTCTGTCCGTCCGTCTGTCTTTCTGCTATGTGTTCTTTAGCTGCTTTTGTACTACTGTTGTAGTTCGTTGTCCTTTTTTGGTAGTTTTAATAAAATGCGTGAACTTTTTGTTTTTCTCTTTTGCTTAAGTCTTTCTTTTACCGCCTTATGATTGTTGCCGCCTGGAAAATAGAGAAGTTTTATATATTGAATGCTGTAAAATAAGAAACAGCAAATTTAGCAGCAAAACCGAGAAAAAAACATATAAGAAAAATATCAACAAGACCAAGCGCGAAATTGCTGTACATTGTTTTTGTATTTTTGGTGTCAAAATATAAACTTGCCGATAACAATTCGGTATTTTTTCTTTGGTGTTAGCACACTTTAATAACACTTACACGCACACTTAGTCTCCAAGGAGTTTTTTTTTTTAAACAAAAACCACCTGACTTTGGTATAAAAAACATTTTTGCAAGAAAAGAAAGAAAAAAAAAATTAACAAAATTTGCAAAAAAAAAAAAAAACAAAGATAAAAGTAGGTATGTGGAAGAAAAAGGTTAACGCCATTTGAGTCGCAGGAAGGCTTAAAGGTTCAAGCATACATTTTTTTAATCTGCAATCTTAAGAAACTTGCCAGTTTAATAAAGCGAATTTAAACCAAAAAGTGTTTGTTTCTTGAGTCAACAAAATCAGGGAAAATTATAATAATCGACCATGTCACATAGTTCAATTCCGTTCGTAATCGGGTCTCAAAATGTCGAGCCCTAGCCGGAGCACACCCCAGCATACCACCGCCTTCCACAGTCTGGACAAATTTCCATATTTAAGGTTTCTTTTTTAGACACCATCTCCTACAAAAATGGGGTGGATTGAATTCCGATTCCGAACGGAATTGAACTCTGTGACATGGGCGAATATAAATAATTCTTTAGTTAAATATATAATTCACTTATTGCCTATTTCACCAGTTCTATTTAAATATCAATTCATATTTATAAGTTGTTTTTCATATATTTTTTTTTCAATGAAAAATAACTTTTAAATATGAAGTGATATTGAAATATGTAGAATTGGTGAAATTGACTAATGAAGGTTAAAAACTTAAGTTTTTCCTAAAGTTAATATAAAAAATTAATTATCAATAAATAAAATATTCATTTCATTCATCTAGATAAATTTCAAAATTTAAAATTATCGGTGCATATTTTACAAAAAAAAATCACTGTCTTTTTTTTATCAAACTAAAATCAATAAAAAACTAATTATCGATATGTACGTGTCTGTCATGACTTTCACATCCGTGTGAAAGTGAATCTTTTCCGCATATTTTGGTGTCCTGACATTCACTTCCGAATATTTTTTTCGTTTTACTTTCGACTGCACCAAGCAACGTGAAAGTAAATAGAATCGCATTTTTTCCACAATAAAATTAATTTATTTTAAACAAAATCTTATTTAAAACTAGGCTTTGATATCTTATCTACCTAATCTGGAAATTTAAACCAATATATATTTGGTTTTAATACATAGAAAAGGGGATATGAAAAACATTCCCACATTAGCCACCAATTTTGCAAAAATATTCGGAAGTATGCAGACACCAAATCTTTTTTTTTTGCGATTCGGAAATTTTCATTCTAATTGAAAACGTTCGAAAGTCATGACAGACACGATAGTATAAAATTTTTGCCTCGATTATTATTCTACAAAAAAAAATCCTTAATGTATTTTTTAACAAACTAGAATCTACAAAAAATTAATTAATTATTATTAATTAATTATAATTAATTATGCATAATTATAATTACATATAATATTATATATTATAATTAATTATGTACAAAATATTACTTCCTTATTTATAAAAATTATTAAGGCTTTATAAAGGGGTTTTAAAACAAATTTTCACACAAAAAATTTATTATTAAGCCTTTATAAAGCCTAAATAATTTTTATAAATAAGCCTGTTAATTTATAATCCAAAATTTATGTTTATTGGTGCCTATTCTACAAAAAACCTTCATAAGTGTCTTTTTTACAATTTAAAATCAATAAAAAAAAATTAATTATCGATACATAAAATATTCATTTATAATCGATAAATTTCAGAATTTAGGTTTATCGATGCCTATTCTACGAAAGACTGATCAATAATGTCGGTTTTAACAAATTAAAATCAATCGATTATTTACTAATGGACAAATTTTCTACCCATAATTAACGAGCCTTTTTTTCGATTTTATCGTAAGCGACATGTTGTCGAAAATATATTTTTTTTATTGAAATTCAAATTTTATGGGCCTACCAATAGTTTGGAATTATCAAAATGCCAAAATTGTTGATACATTTTAAGATACGAGCTGTAAAATTTTATCTTCAGCGACAATTTATGTACAAAATCGTATTTGAATATAAAAATATTGTCCTGAAAAATTTAATTTTTCTCCCTTACGATTAAATCGGCTCGTTATGTTTAGTAAGCCAAAAATTATCGATAACTTTTGGAATTTTAAAATAAAAAATGATAGATGAATTAAAATAAAATTAATTATGTAAGGTTTTGTGAAAAGCTGTTTTCGTTAATTAAAAAAAATAATGAAAAGTTATCGATAACTATAAGTATTATCGATAGCTATAAAAGGGTTATCGATAACTTGAAAAACTAATTGATAACATTTTGATTAACATTTTTTTCTAAAGCAGATGTTATTGATAATTATTAATACAAAATGCAACTTATCGAAAAAAAATTCTTCAATCGATAATTTTAATATAATTCTTACTGAAAAGCTGTTGTAAAGCTAAATATGAAAAAAAAATTTTTATTTGAGCAAATTCGCTTATTAAAGCAAAAATTTTATTGACATTTTTTTCATAAATTAGAAACAATCGCTAACATTTTGAAAAACTTTTCTCCAAAAAAATTAGAAAAAACATTTATCGTGAACAAAAGGCAAATAGTTATTTCACATGGAATTTAATTTTTTTTTTCGTACAAAAGCAAACAATTTCGAGGGAAAAATCTTTTCGCCCTTAACTCCAAATAAAAGCTAACAACATGAATAACATCGATTGTCATTATACTCAAAATACTAATTTTTAATAAATGAAAATTAATCGATAACTTATCGACAATCTTTTATAAAAACCTTAAAGATGTCTATAAAGTTTTCAAAAAAAATTCTTTACATTAAGTTCGAAATGAAAAAATTCCGAAAACTATTGCAAATAAATAGAAAGTTATCGACAGTTTTTTTTTTATAAATAACATTGCTTTTTTTTAATAACTTGAAAATAATCGATAATTTGTTGGCACCATAGAAAATTTATGCATGCACATTCCAAAAAAAGCTTACAAAAATTATATAAAGTTATCAGGAAATAAAAATAATTGTATTAGGTAAATAAATATATATCTGCAGTAAGGTCCCGTTCGGAAATGCATCACTGCTCTGCATCATACAACTAAACTTTAATCTAAAATGCAATACAAAATCAGTGATAATATATTTTTAGCAGTATGCCTGTTTGGAATTGATATTTGACATTTATTGGTATGTTATCTACTTCAGAGAAGCACTTAAGGACATTTGAATTTCCATTTGCAGCGCAGTGATGCATTTCCGAACAGGCCCTAAATCGAATCTTTCTATAAATATTAAAAAAAGTGATTTTATGTTGTCTGGAAATATTCTCCATCAAACTACAAATAACAGAAGATCTAAAAGCAAGTTCTAAGTTAAAGCATTGCAAAATAATTTTATTTACTTAAAACTTTTTTTTTTGGAACTCCAAACACCACATGTCACTGGTTTTCCCACATAAAACTTATACAATTTTCTTTACTTCCACAAATTTTTTTTATATTATTTTTTCTACACACAGGTTGTTATTTTCTTTAATATTCAGTTTACTTCCTCCAGCCCAATCTACACTGACTATGCAAACAAAACAACACCTTCAAGCCAGCCTCTTTGAAATCTTAATGGAGCGAGAGCAAAAAAACGAAACTTCAAACTTACTCCTAGTATAGAGCAAAAAGGAAAAAAAAAAAATTAAATTATGGAAACAATTTAAAGCATTGATTAATAAAACCTCACACGACTTCAAAGAATGAAAGAAAGCAAAAAAAATTAAATGAATGAGTTGAGAGATCAAGTTAAAGTGATAAGAAATTTACAGCAACAACTTGTTGATGAAAAAAAAAATATGTAGAAAATATAAAATGCAGGAAATTCTACTTACGTCTAGAATATAGTGAAGACATAGACGGACAGACAGATAGACAGATAGACAACAACAAGAGCTAATCTTTCAATTAGAGACAATTTGTCAAATCGCTTACAGCATTTTTAAACAGCAGAAAGCCAATACAAGTCTAGTTTTTATTTTCCTGGTTTTATTTCGGAAGAAAAAGAAGAACAGGGTGCAGCAGCAGCTTTGGCATAAAACGCACTTGCTTGATATTGCCAGGAAATTTTAAACCTCGTTTTGGTTCTTCCTCTTTTCCTTTCTCTTGCCTGCCCTCTCTATACTTATATTTTAATATTTTTTTTTAGCTGCAGTTTTATCTCTTGTAACTTTTTATAAAAACCAGCGCGTTCAATCAAAGTCCATTTATAGGCGTCGTATTACAAGCACCAACTAATCGAAATCATTTATCAACTCTATGGTGGCGGTGTTGATGGCATACCTTCCTTTACTTTAAACTCTTAACTGACTTGTATAGTACAAGGAATATTGAGTAAAATGCGATATAATGGTTTATATTTAAGCCAACAATATGTCTCACACATTTTTTATAACACTTTTTTTTTAGTTTTGTTTTTTTTTTTCAATGGAATCGGTAAAACATTTTCAAATTGAATAGAGGAAAATAATGATAACCTTAAGACGAATTTGAAGCACCCAACGACTCTTAAGAAATCTCCTAAGGAAGTCATTAGGTCTTGCCATGAAAGATTTATGGAATATTAATAATTTATAAAAATTATAATGTTAACGATTCATTTTAGAGATAAAGAACAGACTTGAAACTAAATTAATTTAGCAAAAATCAACAAAATAGAATTGAAATTAGGGCCCTGTCCCGCAATTTCGACAACGTTCGACTTGTCGCATTCTTATGGCCTGTTTCACAATAACGAAAGAAAAATTTCAACTTGCAATTTATATTGAAAACAAAAACAAAAACAAAAACAAATTTCCATATTTTATTGTTGTTCTCAATATAAATTTTCAGTCGAAAGTTTTCTTTCGTTATTGTGAAACAGGCCATTACATTTGAAACCATAGCTGTTAAGTAATGATTAGTAATCGTAATGATTACTAATTTTATTACTTTTATTTTAAGGTGAAGTAATGATTAAATTACGATTATATTCAGTTTCGCACGATTACTAATTGATTACGATTACTAATAATGGAAAAGTAATCTGAATTACTTAAAATTATTTAAAATAATCAAAAAGAATCAAAAGTAATCAAAAAATACTGTTTACTTCTAAGGATTTCTTTTGATTATTTTTGATTATTTATGAAGAATCAAAAGTGATCTTTGAAAATAGTCGAATTATTTTTTGATTACTTTTAATTTTTTTTTGATTATTTTTAGTAATTTTAAGTAATTCAGATTACTTTTCGATTATTAGTAATCGTAATCAATTATTTATCAGCAATTCTTTTGAAGGCAATTATATAATCATTACAATTCTTTTTAAAATGTAATCTAATTGATTACCAATCGTAATCGAAATTTAACAGCTCTGTTTGAAACAACAACAAAATCTTAAAATTTGTTTTGGTTTTGAATGTAAGTGTGCAACAAGTCAAACGTTGTCCACATCGTGGGACAGGCCCCAAGTTCTTCTACAACTTCTTGAATTAAATTTGCCGGAATAAAAAATAATATTAATTGCTATAGAAAATTTGTGTGGCATCTGAAGCAAATTTAAAGTTTTTCAAATAAAAAAAGCCCACGATGTCGACAGAAAACGTTGAATCAATTACATACTTATATTGAAAAAAAAAATAAATTTTCTTATTTTATTGTTGTTTTCAATACAAGACCAAGTTGTCGATCGAACGTTTTCTGTCGACACAGTGCGACAGGCCGTTCAAGTTTTGAAGATGTTAATAACACGATAAGGTATAAGATAAAATTTAGTTTCCATAAAAAAGTTATACAATCCATCAGGATTACAATTAACTAAGCTTTTAAAACTTTATTGTTATATTCAATTTGATATGACTTTAATGAAAATCGCAAGTTATCGATAGTTTTTCGCACGATAATTTGTTATAGAAATTACTCGTACCTATACATAAACTCTTATAAGTTGATACCTTTATAAAAAAAATTTAAAAAAGTTAACCAAAATTTTCTTTAGAATATTATCGATAACTGCTTTTAAAGAGTTATCGAAAGTAATCGAAACTTTTCATACAAAGCTACCAAAATTTAATTTTAAAGTTCTGAACAAATATATTTTTTGTTAGTAAGCCACGTCCATACATATATTAAAAAAATCATCGATAATTGAAAACATGTTATATCGGAATCTTTTAGTGAATTTTCTTAAAAATATTGATTTTATATATAACATAAAAATTTGTATTAAGAGTTATCGATATTATTAGTTATAAACAGGGACCGTAACGGTTATTATTTTTATTTTAAAAATCACTTTTTAATCATTATTTCTTGATTTTTATTTATCCCTCACAAAATAACTCTTATTTTGTGACTTTTATTTATTCCTCAGAAAATAACAGTTATTTCTTGATTTTTATTTATCCCTCACAAAATAAGAGTTATTTTGTGACTTTTATTTATTCCTCACAAAATACCAGTTACTGTTTGATTTTTATTTTTTTGCTTAACTTTTAAAATGTAGAAAGCGTAATTTTTGCGTTAAAATGAATATTAACCGATTTAAAATTGAACTTATCGCCAGAGTCTTTAAAAAAACTCTTATATGTTAAATTAAATTTACTTTTTTATTATTTATTAATTTTAAAAATTAAAATTTTTTTGAGCAAAAAAATAAAAATCAAAAAGTAACTGTTATTTTGTGAGGAATAAATAAAAGTCACAAAATAACTCTTATTTTGTGAGGGATAAATAAAAATCAAGAAATAACTGTTATTTTCTGAGGAATAAATAAAAGTCACAAAATAAGAGTTATTTTGTGAGGAATAAATAAAAATCAAAAAAATAAAAATCATTGCATCTACAGGTAGTCCATGTAACATGGAGTATCTTGGTATATTCCTTGTGCACGTAGCACTTCTCTATTATTGTGATTTTTTCACTTTAAATTTGGAAAATAATCGTTATTTGCGATCCCTGGTTATAAATATTATCAATCTTTAAAAAAAAAACTTCTCGATGTTGCCATTAAAAATACATATATCAATATTTTTTAAGCACGAATTAATTTTGTTTTACTTATCTGTAACTTGTTATATAAAAGTTATCGATATTTTTTAATTAAAAATAATATACAAATGTAGTTTTCCATTATAAATCATAGAAAATGTTTTTTAAATTATTATCAGTATCGAATTTATGGCAAACATTTTTAAAGAAAATTTTCGATATTATTTTAAAAAATTTTTAGATAATTTGAAATAAAAAAATCCAATAAATTCAAAATATTATCAATAAATTTTATAAAAAGTTTTCGAAGTTTCCATTAGAAATCTATCCACATATAATAATAACTTTTATACAAAGTTTTCGAAGTTCCCATTAAAAATTTTCCATATTTTTTTAAGCACGAATTTTAATTTTTTAAATTATCGATAACATTTCATATAAAAGTTATCGATATTTTAAATAACAAAAAATATTCATGTGCATTTTTCTATTAAATTATAGACGATGGTTTTCACAATTTTATGAATTTTCGATATTATTTTTAAGAAATTTTCAAATAATTTGAAAAAGAGTCAACCAATAAATCCAAAATATTATCAATAACTTTTTGTAAGAAATTTTAAAGTTTCCATGAAAAATGTAGCCAAAATTTTTAAAGTTATTAATACTATTTTGTTAAATGATTGATACCAAACTTATCGATAACTTCCCAGTAAAAAAAATTGGAAGTCATTCTAAAGGAACTACATTTTCATTGCTTCCAAAAATCGATATTTTTAATTTGCCGATAGTTAGCAGAAAACCAAGTAGAAGTTTATTTTAGTTATACATAACCTTGTAATTCCTCAATAGTTTTAGAAATTACAAACCAGAATTTTTAAAAAATCGATTTTTTTGAAGAAACTTATGAACTAATTTTGGTCTAAAATTTTAAAGTTATTTGCTTAAATTTACATGAAAATACTGTTTCACGTTTAAATTCATATAAAAAGAAACTAATTGTTAAAATAAGTAACTATAAACCATTTTCCTAGATGAAAATATTATCATAGAACACAAAAAAGGAAATTTTTCTTAAAATCGCTTCCAATTCGGTGACCAGGCATCGAAAAAGAGAACTTCTTGCAATGACAACCCTGTGTAAAAATCATTAGATCGGATCGAAATTTGCACTACTTCCAGATCGCAAACTCTACATTTTCATGACTTTTTTGGAGTGTCTTTTTTTACTGGGTTGTTATATAAAAGTTATAAATTTTTTTAAATAACAAACAATCTCCCTTATCCTGGTTGGCGTATTTCAAATACGACTACGACTGTTTGGTAATAGATTAAAGAAAAACTGTTGAAGTCTTCTTTAATCTATTACAAAACAGACGTAGTCGTATTTAAAATACGCCAACCACGATAAGGCAGAATATCCATATGCGTTATTTTATAAGAAATTATAGACGATGTTTTGTAAAATATTATCAATATCGAACTTATCGAAGAAAATTTTTAAGGAAATAATTCATATTTTTTTTCAAATTTATCGATAATAAATAATTTATAAAAGTTTTTTTAAGTTGTCAAGAATTAAAAAAATAGCCGAAATTTTTTAAAACTTAATTTATAGCAGCAGTTTTTATAAATTTATAGAAAATTAAAAAAATTATCGATAATTAAAAAAATTTATCGGTAATTAAAAAACTTTATCGATAATTAAAAAAATTCATAGATAATTTTTTTAAGTGGTCAATAATTCAAAAGTGCCACAGTTAGTCTAAAAACAACTTAAAATTATCGTTAAATTTGTCCAAAAATTTATCGATAATTTATTAAATAATTTATGAATAATTTTTTTTAGGTTCTCAAAAATTAAATTTTAACTTTTTTTAAAATTTTAGCAAAACCCTATTGTTTAAAAACTGTACGAATGAGTTAGTTTATCATATCTTCATAATTAACGTTACCAATGCTTCGATAAACCATACATAACTGCTTAACTTGCTCCCAAAGTCTCACATAAAGGGGCCATATGAAAGCTACAGCTCTTATTCAAACACTATTTATGGCAAATTTAGTGGTATTGGTAGTGGTGGTAGTTGGTGGTGCTGCACATGGATATAAAGCAATCAGCACCTATTGTATAACATTTTGGGTGACGACGACATTTACATACTTTCAGAAACTACACAAATACACACACACACATATTTCTATGCAACACTCCCCTGGATCTAGATTTTCACAATAATAAAATATAAAAAAAATACCTCTGCGCAAGTATTTTATAATTCAGTGAAATGATTAATTGGAAAATTATCATGCAGGCTTTAGTGTCGTTAGTGTCGGTTATTATTCTACTCTATATATTTGTAAGGAATTGTAATCAATGCCTGGTAACTCAAAGATTTAAAAGAAAAGAAGAAAAAAAATAATGAAAAGTGTATTGTTGTGTATTTTGTTATGGATGATTGTATTTAAAACCAAGTGTCAAATGAGGGAGAGTCTAGCTGGCCAGCAACCAACCATTGATAAAGATATTAATAATGTAAGAAAAACTAGAAGACATTTTCACAGATATTTTATATAAATATGATGAAATGATATTTCAATAAGATATTTTTTTTTTACCGAAGAACGAAGTAAAACAGATTATAACAATTAATGGGTTTCATGTGTTTCTTATCTGATATCTAATCGGTGGCAATTAGTCATTTAATTTGAGGCAGAAGAATATTACGAGTATTGGATATAGTTTCATAGAAATGTTCTTTTTTGAACATCAGCAGGGATCTACCAATATATACAACATTTACCTCCTCCTGTACCAAGAAAAAATATGAAAAGTTTTTGTTTTAAAAATCATGTTTTTGTAACTGATTCTAAGTTTGTTCGGTTAGATGAATATATAGTAAATTATTTTAATAGAAAAAAAATTTGTTTTTTACACTATTAATATTTTAGGAATTTTGATTCTATTTCAGTAAGATTACTTTTGAATTGAATACAAAATAAATTTTTTTTGTGTGTACGAGTAAGTTAATCTTGAACTTGATTCGCTTTTGATTAATTTTTTTACGGTAACTTTATACCAGAAATTTTAGGGCGATAGAAGAGTTTTAGTAAGCAGTTTGAGCTTTCGATTAAAACCAAAAACTACATTAAAAATTCTGTAAGAAACTTTTATTACGAACATCTTTTATAGAAGTTTTGTGATAAATTTCCACAAGAAAATGAAAATCATAGCAAAATTTCTCTAGAATAAAATCGATAGCTTCCCTAAGATTTAAATATATGACAAATGCGTCTTAAATTAAAAAGAATGAACGTAATCGATAATTTTTTTTAAGTGAAAGTTATCGATAACTTTTTTGAAAAATGAAAGTTATCGACTACCCTTTTTAGCTAAAATTTAGCACCAGTTTTCTTTTAAATTTGAATTTACAGCCTAGTCCATCTTGAGAATTTTCAAGATTTTAACATGTTTGCATATATGAACAGATTTTTTTGTTATATTTGTGAACGTTATCGATAAATTTTTTTTTTAGAAAATTTGAACAATTTATCTTTTTGGAATGTTATCGATAACTTTTTTTTAAGGATGACAGTATTTGTGAGATTGAAGCTACAAATCGTTAACAAAATTTAATAAAAACTGAAGGTTGTCTGTAGATTATTTTTTATTTTCCTCTTAGATTGTTATCTGATGATAAATTTTTTTATGAAAATATAAAGTTATCGATGGCTTTCGCTCTACACTTTCTAAGAAATGTCTATAATATATTAATTTTTTTTTTTTAATAAGGGTATCAATAACTTTTTTTTTAATACTTGAATTTACTAAAAGTTATCGATATCTTTTTTATGAGTTTTAAAAGTTATCGTTATTTTTTAAAATCATAAACTTTAAAAGGTTTTTCTAGAAAGTTATCGATTACTCTATTTTTTATTAAACTGAAAGTTATCGATAACTTTAAATAAAAATATTTAGGGCCTAATTCATAAAAAATATTTTGATTTTATATAAGGTTTATTAATGAAATTTCCATAGAAAATTTGTTGCATAAACCTCTTATTAAACCGAAATATTTTTTACAAATAAGGCAGTTAAACTATAAATTAGTTTATATGGAAAAAACTAAATAAAATTTTTCGTTAGAAAATAAAAGATCATGGATAACTTTCCAATGAATTTGATTTTATACCAAACAGGACACTTGTTTTTAACAAGCTACTTTGTTTAAAAAATTTACTCAAATTGTTAAATGATTTATCAACACAGTAAGCTGGTACAGAACACTTTCTATAAAAATATTTTAGTTATTTCAAAAATTATGCATAAATTTGAACTTCTGAAAATTTTTCTTTCCATACCAAAAGCTGGCGAAAGCTTTCTTTGGACACATAATAGCTAATGATAGTTTGCTATGGACAATTTTATACTCTTAATGACTGTCTATGTCACATTAAAGTATTCGAAAAATGTCTGCACGAAATTATATCCATTTGTTAAGAAAATTTAACCATATCAATAACTTTGTACAGAAATATTTATATACATCTAAAAATTATCGATATAAGTGAAAGTTATTGATAAATTTTTACACAATCTTATAAACATAATTTTTTTTTTTAAATATTTCTTACATTAACTGAGAATTATCGATATAAGTGAAAATTATCGATACATTTTTAAACAGTATTATAAACATAAATTTTAGTAGAAATAAAAATATTTCTTTTTGCAAAATTTAAAGTTATCGATAACTTTTTTAAAAACTTTTGGAGCAATAGTTATAAAATCTCATACAGTTTCTAAGTTGAAAGTTGCAATTAATTTTCCTTACAAAGTTTGAAATTTGTGAATAGCTTTTAAAAAATATTTAAAATTTATCGATAGCTTCTTCTGTAGATCTTAAATTTGTGATATATCGAGCCTTATTATTCGATTTAATAGTAAGCGAAAAAAATTAAATTTTTCAGGAGAACGTTTTTGTTTTTATTGGTAGGCCCATACAATTTTAATTTCAATAAAAAAGTATATTTTCGATAACATGTCGCTTACAATAAAATCTAAAAAAAGGCTCAAAAAAATCTTTAGTTATCGAAGATCTGCAAAATTCAAATGATCCGATTTTTTTGATTTCTTATTCATCTAAGTTGTGCATTACTTTTTGTGTGTTCGTTTTGCAGATTTGCAAAAAAATTTAAATTAAAAGAAAAACACAAACACAAACACAAAAAACTGTTAAACCTTCAACATTAAACGGAAGTAAATCAATGTCATCTTCTTTATGGCAGAGAACACTGAAAATAATATACACCAAACTGTTGGTGTTTTTGTTTTTAACAAATTATCTTGAACATTAACAATTAATGTGTAACAATAAATTAGCAAGGCAATTAAAAAAGGCTAAGAAACTCCCAGAATAAAGACTGAAATAATTCACCAACGAATTTTTAAACAGTTAAACATTAACAGAACTTAAATAAAGTTAATTTTATCATGAACTAAAATCAACAAGAAATTAAGTTAAAAGTACTTTTTTATCAAAACAGGGTCAAAAAACAAATTTTGCAAACAAACTGCCAACAAACAAGAAGCTTAAAAGGAAGCAATAATGAAATACATACAAACATACATGCATACTTACTCGTATATATAAAAAAGTATAACACACACACACACACTCTCGCAAGTAAAATTCAAAGAATTTAAAATTGTGATAATTATTTCGTGTGTTGAAAATCCCTTCTTAATTCTTGATAATATTGTTAATTTGTTGTTATTGTTCTTGGTATGTTTTGTATGACAACTTAATTAAATATTTCTCTCCTTTTAGTGGTTTATCAAAAACTCCTCTTACGACATAATAAAACAACAGAAACACAAACGAAAACAATTTAAAATGCTGTATTTAACGTGTGCTGAGTTGGATTAAAATAAAACTGAGCTGCTTGCTGGGTTGGCTGTTTGGTTGGTTGGTTGGTTGGCGGTGGTGGCGGCATGAAATCGGTGGCTGGTATGGTCTTGGCACGGTTTGACTTTAATATACTACAGATCGTATTTTGTCTTTAACAAATTACTTATCATTAATTTAAATTTAAAACATTCACAATGTTTCTTGGCCACAATTCTCATCGTATGTTAAAGTGATGGTGGCTGGCAGTAGTTGTTGTTGTTGCTGTTGGCTGTTATCTATGTGCCTTAATTTCCATTTGAATTTATATTTGTCGCCTAAATTGGAACTGTTGCACATACACAAGATGTTAATACACACACACACACACACACACACACACACACAAAGAGACACATGCACTCATATAAAATTTCTTATAAAATTTGTGACACTGTGCATGTGTCTTTAGTGGCGTGTATGATGTGTTTCTGGTTTTCATAATGAAGTCATCTGTTTTATTTTGTTTTGAATGCATGTGTGTGTTTGTGTGTATGTGTGTGTGCGTGAATGTATGCACTAGAGGTTGAAAGATTTAATTTTATTTTTGTCATGTTTAAATGCAAAATTAATAACATGTGATTAAGAATGTCAATTTAAGGAAATATTCAAATGAGTATTAAGCACACACACACAAGCGAGCAAAATTATTTGACTATATGAAGTATAAAAAAAAAACAAAAGACTTAAGACACAAACATGTTATAAGAAAAGTGACAAAAATGTAATTATTCTTTTTTTTTTAACTAAACTGGTTGATGCACAAATTACTTTTGTGATTTAAAAATTCATTTTAGAATAACATTAATTATTATTTAAAATAATATTCAAACTTGAACTTGAAGTTTAATTTTTACAAAGCAAACGCCATGCCATCAAAGTTAAAAAGTTAAATAAAATTGATTTATTGAAATAAGAGTGGGGCGCTGTGTATATGTGTATATGTACATTAGCATGACTAAGTCTGGCCAGGATTTGAAGACGGGCTCTCTGAGACCGTCAGTGGTTTTATAGTTAATGCACTAATAAGTTCAGCAAAAAATTCGCAAGAAAAATTTGTACCAGGCTTTGCGATAAAATCGAATATAACAAATGATTCTAAGTTTCAATTATAGATTTATCGATAACTTTGAATTTTATTGAAAAGGTTATCAATAGCTTCGAATTTCACGGAAAATGTTATCGATAAATTTGAATTGCACTGAAAAAGTTATCGATTACTTTAATTCTAATAAAACTTTTAGTATTCTGTAATCATATATTGCTGTTTTGTATAAGTCCCAGTTTGGACGGGCGAACATTTGGAAGGAAAACATCTGTAATTCTCTTTTTTTTTTGTTTCCTTCGCTTTCACACAGACGAAAATGTTGCCGGCGGCATTCCAATATTATTGAATAATAGCAATCATATTTGTATATGTATGTATGTATGTATGTATGTATGTATATGTAGCAAAGAATATGAAAACAAAGCGTTTCGCCGAGTACCGAACACAAAAATGATTCTTTCTTCCCCACAAACTAAATGTTTCCCTTCCAAATGTTTTAGTGTCTAATTTCACTGAAAAAGTTATCGATAACTTTAAATTTAACTCAAATAAAAAGTAATTGATAGCTTTGAATATCGCTGAGAGCAGTTGTCGATAACTTTGAATTCCACTGAAAAAAGTTATCAATAAATTGTATTTTAATAAATTATTTTACTATTCCCTAATCATGTGTCGCTATGTGGTACAAGTTTTAATTAGAAATTTTTCGATAACTTTGAATTTCACTGAAAAAAGTTATCGATAACTATGAATTTACTACAAATTCTAATATTCTTTAGCCATATGTTGCTATTTCGTATAAGTTTCAAATATAAAGCTAGTGATAACTTTGAATTTCCAAGCAAACATTTATCGATAACATTCAATCTATTGTGTAGACTAATATTGGTCTATTTGACCATCAATAGAGAAACTTATCGATAACTTTTAATTAAAAAAAAAAACATAAATGTGAGCTGGAGTACTGAAGTAAAGGATCAAATTGAGAAGCTTCTGGGCTTTCTAAATCAATTAAAATATATCAAGTCTTATTTTCGATTTTATCGTAAGCGACACAAATTAAATTTTTCAGGAGAAGGTTTTTTTAAAATATTCAAATATGTTTTTGTATGTAAATTGTCGCTTACGATAAAATTGTACGATATAATTGTACATTTTGCCATTTTGATAATTCTAAACCATGGGTAGGCCCATAAAATTTTAATTTCAATAAAAAAGTACATTTTCGATAACATGTCGTTTACGATACAATCGAAAAAAGGATCGATATGTACTAAAACTTTAAAAAAATGTTTAAACAAAGAAATATCTTTAGCAAATACTTTTTTTAAGTATGTGAAAAAAAATGGATGCCAATATTTTGAGAAATGCATATATAAATACAGTTTTTACAGCTTCACATTCCTGTGGGAAAAGTGAGAAAACCTTTTTTTGATTCAATTACTATTTTTATCTAACTGCTAAAGAATATTTTATAGGAGGCCACGGCTCTTCCATATAAAAGATAAGATATACATTCCACATTTCCTTATATGAAAAGGGAGAAGAGAGGGTGTAATTTGTTTTTTTTTGTCAAACATAAAGCAAAAGCCTTAACTTTGAAGACCTTTCCGAATCTCTTTCAAAAGAGGTGATATCGACAGGCCTGGTGTAAGTTTTCCCGGATATTAAAACGTAGATTATTAGAAGTTTTTCATTATGTGATATTGATTGTTATTTTCATATATTTTTTTCTAGAATACTAATAGATTTGTCAATCAATATGTTGGCGTAGAAGTACTTGAGTAAGATATAAGTGTATCTTATGAATCATTTCACTGGCCTTAAGCTGATCAGAGTACGGAAGTATATATTTTTCATTATTACATGATTGTTTCCTTTACCGTTTCTTTATTTTCATAAACTGACCCTCTCGCTTATCTTTTTTTTTAACTATTTCCCAATATTTATTGTTTAACTACACATGAGGGGTAATAAACTGATAAAAGAACATATTTTACTTTTATTAAGACATTTTATGCTTTAAATTCTCTTTTTATACTCGTATATATATTTTTTTTCCGTTAATATTTTCAGTTTAAATCAACTATAATGAAGTGAACACCTTAAAGTAAAAATTTGCTGTAATTTCATTTATCAACTCATAAATTCCTTAAGCTTACACTCTTTGTGATGATTTTTTTTTGGTGTCATGCAAAAGGCCTTCTTGCTCTGCGCTTATTACTTAAGAAAAAAATTAAAAAACAAACGAATACAAAACCCATTTACTTTATCCGCAAATTTATAATACCAACGACGATCGTTGTAATCGTTACATTTATTAGGCTCCACAACAATTATCATAAAATTTTATTTATTTTTTCTTCAAACTTTTATTATACCATCGTTTTATTTAGCACTCATATTTTCGAAAACATTCACAATACCACACTTTGCCAAAGTGAACAATTTAATATCTTTTCATTTTTGTTTGTTTCTTTCCTCTACTCTGCCATTCCTTTTCGCATTGACTGCAGTTTTTCATTCATAATGATAAAATTTATTGTTTGAAAAGTTAAATAAATAAAGAAAATATTCCTTTTTATACAACAATTTATACATTATTTCAAATGATAATAAGATTGGAGTGTAAGAAAGGAACTCCTGTGTGTGTGCGTGTGTGTGTGTGTGTGTGTGTGAGTGCGTGTAGATTTGTTTCGCGGCTTGGTGTTTAAAAAAGTCTAATAAAGGTTTTGTGCGCATGTGTGCGTGTCACTGTGATTTCATGTGGCATCGTTAGTGTATGAATTCTTAAATCAATAACAAATATTTATTGTTAATATCGTAAATATTGAAAATACAAGTTGTAACCTCAATTTGTTTGTATTGTTGTAAATTTAAATATTTTTCAAGATATTGCACAAGAGGCTAAAAAGTTTAAAATAAGAGCTTAATTTATTTATAAGCAATCTTTTTAAAAGAAGTTGGTTTGGAAAACTTTTCACTTCTTTTTTTTGTTTTTGGTTTTATTGCAATAATTATTTAACATAATAAATGGGGTTTTTAGACACTAAAATGTGTATTAAAAAACAAACTATTTACGAGACAGCTGAAAACGAACTTTAGACTTGTCCTATTTATTTGTTTATACTTCAAAACTAAATCTTGATCTCTTACAACTCTCACAAAATTTTTAATATTTTTTTAAGAGTCGTAAAAATTTGTTATTTTACACCAAAAATCTGTTCGGTCATTTATTGAAGTTATTTTATTTTATTGCTTGTTATAGTTCCAATAGATTTTTATCTATAATTTTTATGGTTGTTTTGTTTTTTGTTTGTAACTCGAAAATACTTTGGCAAAATAAATATTTTGGTTCCCTTAAAATGTTTTTTTTACGGCCAAACAGTAGCAACTGGCACGATTTCTATTTATTGCTATTGTTTTAAATATAAAATACAAATTATTATTTTTTTTGTTTGTTTGTTTATCTTTAGTGCTTTGACTTGATTTGATTTTTGGACATTTTATCAAACTCATTAGCGCTGGCTATATCGACTATTTAATAAAGTTTTTATATGGCAATTAATAGATAAGAGTTTTATGGCTCTTAATGAGTTTTTTTATATCCAATTCCCTTACATGAAATTTTTTTTATATACATACTCTTGGATAAAAAATTAGTTTAATCATATTCAAATATGTTTGATCTCCAAATTAAAACTTAACGTGTTGCTTTAACTTTCATTGAGAATGCAAGATTTCAAACAATCGCTCAAGAGTTTAGGCGATACATTGGAAAAACACTGTATAGCCAAATAAAACCTTCTTCTAAAAAAAAAACAAAAAATCATAACGACTGATTGAAAAAAGCACACATTCAAATATGTATATCGCTAGTTTATTGCTACATATTCATATCTCAAAAAATGCAAAAAAAAAAAAAATAATAAAAAAGGCTAGTACATGCGCCTTTTGAGGAAAGAAACTATTTTTGTATCTCCATTGAGTTGAATGTAAATTGAAAACTTAAAACTTATTTTCTGGCAAGACTAGTTTTTCCGAGTTATGCCTCTGTTGCAATAAAGGAGCGAAATTTAGGTTCAGTGGAAGTTCTCTGCCTCCACCCTTAAGTTCATTATTATGGAAAAGTATCTGGTATCTATGTCAGGAAAATATCGATTTAAATTGTTCAACCATGAAACTCTTAATACTGAAAGTGTATAAATAAATCGAGGAAATTTTAGTGAAATTTTATAAAAAAACATTTTGATTAGAAACATTAACCCCTTAACTCTAATTCGTACGTGTATTTTTCATAACCTGGCACGAAGATACGACTAAAATGGCTTACAATGTTCTACCAGATTGAACGCCTTAATATTCTACTAAAAGGCTTTTAAATTCGACTTAAGCACTGGGAAGAAGTCAATACTGTAATCCCTTAAAGAGGTAATTTCGTTCGGGTTTGGAATTTTTTAATTCCTTTTGGTACAGAAAAGTCGTTTGTATCAGCACAGCACACTCTTCTTATAGAAAAGTCGACTCTGTTATGACAACACACTTTTCTTACACAAAATTCGACTGTGTTATCAGACCACACTTTTCTTAAGAAAAATCAGTTGTATCTTCACATCACACTTTTCTTATAGAAAAACTGACTGTGTCATCACAGCACACTTTTCTTATAGAAAAGTCGACTGAGTCATCACAGTACAAGTTTCTTATAGAAAAGTCGACTATATCATCACAGCACACTTTTCTAATAGAAACGTCGACTATGACATCAGAGCACACTTTGCTTATAGAAAAGCCGACCGAGCCATAACAGCACATGTTTATTTTAAGAAAAAGATGACTCTATTATTACAGCACACTTTTCTTATGAAAATCTCATTTGTATCCTCACAGCTCACTTTTCTTATAGAAAAGTCGACGGTGTCATAACAGCAGATTTATCTTACGAAAAAGTCGAGTGAGTCACCACAGCACACTTTTCTTATGAGAAAAGTATAACATGAATAAAATAAGTAATGAATTGCAGATATTTCCCCTAAAATTCTACTATTAGCCGCTGAATAGAGCAAACACTAGAAACAAGTCAAAGCTTAAAGTACACTCAAGGGTTAATTTTTTTACATAACAAAGCCGCCACGTCATTTTCAATGAAACCTCAGAGATATATTAGCTGTTGGGGCGCTGGTGCCTCTGTTACTAATAAAAAGCCATTAGCTAGACTTCGAAGTTCCACCCCGAAAGGATTCCCTTCTATCGTTTTTTGCACCCAGCACTATTCAGAGCGATGCACAGTGGGATGGTTTTATACACTTTGCTGCAAAAACTATAGTAGATCATTGCAAGTTGGCACCGAGCACAGTCTTGATTAAAAAGGAATTTCTTCAAAATCGGCCACGCCCACCGCCCATGCAATCTAAATCAATTTTTTCGCGTAAAATTTTTCTTATCAAAGCAGAAGTGTGAAAATTTGATAAATACACTTTTTAGTATAAAAAAGACGCCATGCCCGCCCATGAAACCCATAAGGAATATAGATAAGATTTCTGTTTTAATATTTTGATCAATCATTCGGCAAAAATTTTTAATTATTCTTTATCTATAAATTCTTGGAATACATGGTCACATTCCAAATCCTGCGCATGTCTTGAGCTGGTTATAAAAGGGTAGATGAGTCCAAACAATTATGAAAAATGTCAGTGTTGGTCGAAACTCTATTGCATTTCCTAGAATGCGTAATCCCATATTTCGGGAAATTTTCAATTGTACTGTTTTAATTGAAAGAAGAAAATGTTAATATAGTTGGCTAAATTTTAAGTTTTTCGAAAATCTCCTGAAACTTCCAGAAATTCTGAGTATGCTTTTTTGTATAGTATAATGTAATCCTTAATAGGTCACAACTCCCTCAGCGCCATTTTCCAAAAAAAATTTGGTCACATCTTGGAAAATGTTCATATAGTTGGGCAAATTTAAATTTTTTCGAAAATCTCCTGAAAACTCGAACTTCCAGAAATTCTGAGTATGCACATTTTTAGAGTACAATGTGGTCCATAATATGTCACGACTTTTGTCCGCCCGCATCGCCTCCTTCCGAAAAAAAGTGCGTAACCCTCAGAAAATGCCAAGTTGAAAACTTGACGATATTTGGTTCAAATTCATGTTTTTCAGAAATATATTCATGGACAATAATAAAGAAACACCTTGTGTATAAATTTGCATTAATTTTTTCCGTCTCTGTTGCATCATTTAACGGAAAAGTCCTTTGGAAAGGCATTAGTCGAATTTTTATAGCTTAACAGAGCTCTGTTAACACGCTAACAGAGCTCTGTTAAAGCTTATAAATTTTAAAATTTAGCTTCACACACATAATTTTATTTACCTTTAATTTTATTGGAAGAACGAACATCTTGGAAAAGTGGAGTTACACATTTTTTCCAGCCATAGAAATCAAAAACTGGTTAATTTCTAAAAAGCCTATAAATTTGGGTAAAACGGGAACAATTTGTGCTGTTGGTACTTTTTCTGGTTTCGATAAGTTGCGGGAAAATGCTTTTAAAATATAAAAATATATTTTTTAAATATATTAAAGTAAAAAGTTACATGAAATAATCATAAAATCATATCAAATTATAAGAGAGTTTCATGGGCATTGGTTGCAAATAGAATCATAGAAGAGATGTAGAGTTTCATCAGAGTTATTTGGCTTAAGGCGGTTTAAGGCTGATGGCATTTTTTATGGGCGTGGTATGCCCTAACCATTTTATAAGTCACTAAATTTTATTGTTAACGTTTGCTAGTAGATACTTAAACTTTCAAATGAAATGGAGTTAATTGAATTGAATTTAAAAGCCAATGAAATTAATGTTTAAAAAATCTTAAAAGAAAAATAAATTTTCGTTTTATTATGGTTATATATTTTAAGCTTGTTAAGAAATTTAATGTTAAAAACCATAAATTCCAGTATTAAACATAAAAAAAACTGTTAATCATATCAGTGAAAGAAACCAACAATTAGCTTTAAAAGACATTCAATTTTAATGGCAAATTGATATCAAGCAAAACGGGGTATTAAAAAACCAGAACGTTAACACACGCACACACACACACACACACACGCGCAAACACACGCTCAACAAGGAGACCTATAAAATATACAATTGCATTAGAAGTGATTTTATGGCTTAAATAAAAAAAGTGCAAGCAAAAAAAAAAGTTAATACAAAGGAAAGACACTGGCTTAAAAACAAAGTGAAAAGCTTTAAAAAAAGTAAAAGCTTTTTTTTCATAAATGTTTTGATAGCAATTACACAGAAAGCAAGCTGGTTGTAAGATGTTTTTTTTTAAATAAAATAAGAAAAAAGGAATTATTAAAGCCTTTAAACTATTTAAACCAAAAAATAAAATTAAAACAAACTGGCGCCAGTATAATCTAAAAAAAAAATAACTAAATATGTGTGGCATTAATTTTCGCTATAAATTTTAGAACATAAAAATTTGCCTTTCTTTAGTAAAGTTTCTTGGAAAGAAACAATCCTACAATTAAGAGGTTTATGTAAAAAAAATTTGGGTGGTTCTTTTTATCTAATTGTCTGCCAAAGGCGCCACATTTTAATGCCACTTTTAAGGACTCTCATATTAGTTAGAAAGCTGTTAAACTTGTTATTTATAGTAGTTAATAAATTTAAATGAAATTTGTAATAAGGAAGGTACAATATTTGCTATTTATGAATTTATTTAAAGTAATAAGATTAAAATCTAATTAATATGTGATATAAAAATTTTAATAGCACAATTGGCGCCAATTGATTTAAGGGAAATTAAAATTCTAAAAACTGTTAAAAGAATTTAATAAAATATAGGAAATAGAGCAAATGGAAATTACTGAGATCCACTAAATTGGGTATGAACCATAAAAAAATTAAGCAAGGATGTTTAACGTAGGAAAAAGTTAGAATTCATAAGCTCATTGGACCCGCAAGCTTTTGCAAACGGGGAGCAAAATATCCTGTACATACATGTTTAATTTAGAACAGCTACATGCAAGCCATATGCATAATGTGTAAACTTTTACAAAAGAGCTTTTGAGCTTTTACACCAACTAGAACACAAAAGCCAATCAGATCTCGGCGACAATAGTGCTTGCTCTTACTTTGCCCAGAAACCAATAAAAAGTTTAAGAGCTTTGAAAGCTGCTTACTTCAAAATTTTATTTTTTATTTTTTTAAGAAAAGTAACACTCAGGCAACTAATGCTTACTACATTATTAAGTGTTACCTTCTTTAGGAAAAGGATAGTGATCGAGAAGACAGGTGGTGAAGGAAGATATAGAGGAAAGCTTCATTCTTTTACAACTCTGTTTTTTTGCAAATTTTTTAACAATGCAGTGTTGCAGCGCCTCTGATGTTAAATCAGGCGGATTAATTTTTTGAAGCTGTGTTTAGTAGCCATTTTATTGGTAATTTTACTTCGCCGATGATACTGCTGCACAACGAAGGAGGGCGCTCTGATGTTACATTAGGATTAGTATCTGCTGAAGTCGGTATAGTTCAGTGACCAGTGTCTATGCCTTCATCACTTGAACTTTCCTACAACAACTGATACAAAGCGACAATAATGCACATCAGAAAAATGCCTGGTGTTGTTACTTAACGACTGTTGGGATACAGGGATTGAACCCAGAACCTTCAGTTATGTACTTCAACCAACGCCACCCTCAAAATGCAAATTTCAGAGTGTTTGGACGTAGCTGATTTAGAGCAACATTAATTAAGTTTTGTAAATAAATTATATTGTGTTTATAGAAAGAACGTAGAAGCAGCAAACATCTTCGTGTTTTTTCTTATTAACAAAGGAAGCAGGCAGACCTTTGGTAAGGACCGGTAGAGGCTGACGTCTACTACAACTAGAAATTTAAACTGCATTACAATATGTTGACATTTTATTAGAGTACTAATCAAAAATATTTCTGCCTGCATTTTATCGTGCCTCATTTCCAACTCAAGTCATTTCAAACGAAAATTCCAACCGAATTACATATATAATAACTTCCTTATATGAATTCTTCCATCTTTTCCCACAAATGGACAATAAGCCATTGCCAGTTAGCTGTCTGACTCAATACCTATTCTTTTTCATGCAAAAACCTTTATAACTACTTTTAAGATATCACCTTAAACCCTTTTTATTTTATATTCCTGCAAGTCCTTTGGTCCAAAAAAAAATCAAAAATAAAATCAATTTAGCTCAACACAAAAAAACAATTTACTCTTCAATTTTATTTTTCTAGCATATTGAAAAAACATTAAATTTAATTACAATTTTTTGTTCACACCACAACTTCTTCTTTTTTACACTCTGAACAAAAGCAAAATGTGAGAAAAAAAATTAAAACCTGCACCATAAACTTTAAGTTGGCTTTAAATATAAATTACTTAAAGCAGAAAATAAGTAGTAAAAATGTATTTTTTTTTCAAACAGACAAAAAAAGTGTTGAATGTTAAAGAAATGTAAATCATTTCGCCATGCTCTATGGCTTATCTAAATGTACCAGCCGCAATAATAACAACAGCAACCATATTAAAATAAGTAAACAGCCAAATGCGCCCTCTAACCCTACATAAATTGTTTTTATATTTTTTTCTGCACAAAACCGTTGAGAACTTCGAGGATTTGCTTCAGGAGACGAAGTGCAAACAAAAACTGGGAAAAATAAAATGGGCAGAAAAAAAAGTCAATGCTAACATGCAAAATTAAAAGACACTAAGATGAAGTGGTGAGAGAGATGCTGCTGTTTGCTGCCCCAGTCAAGTGGAATTCCAATGTGATGCTTTGGTTTAAAAGTTTGCACTCTACACGTTTCGTTAGCAATGTTGGTAGGGATGATAAAAAAAATATTTTCTTCAATAAAAAAGTTATGAAAATTTTTTGCTTGAACATATTTTGGATGAAAATATGTCGAGAGGAAAAATTTCGGTCAAAGCGTTTGTTTGGTATAAATTGGGGAGTGAAGTTTTTATAGGGCATTTACACCTGCACAAAATCTAGCAGATTTTTATTAAAATCTTTATGAAAATCTATAGCGTTTACACCAACTTTTTTTTGACATTTATCAAAAAATTTTCATGCAAAAACAAAACCCATTAACTGAAAAATTACCAAAATTACAACCAAACAAGTGCAATGTAGCCAATTCACACACCTTTTTATGCAGACCGTAGCTAATTCATTCATCTTGTTTATAAATATGTTATACAGGGTAGTAAAACGTAAATAAAAATATTAGATTTGTGTTTAGATTTCCTACAAATCTACTGACAAAATAGATTTTGTTTTATATGGGAAATCTAGTATAAAGCAGCAAGACCTATAGGGCATTTACACCTGCACAAAACCTAGGAGAATTTAATTAAAATCTTTGTGAAAACCTAAACCGTTTACACCAAGTTTTTTGACATTTATAAAGACTTTTTTATCCAAAATAAAAACCATTAACTGAAAAATTTTCAAAACATCAACCAAACAATGTCAATGTAGCCAATCCACACACCTTTTCAAGCAGGCCATAGCTAATTCAATCATCTTTTATATAAATATTATGTACAGGGTAGTGAAAATAAAATAAATATATTACATTTTGATTAGATTTCCTACAAATCTATTGACAAATTAGATTTCGTTTTGTATGGAAAATCTAGCAAAAACCAGCAAGATTTATCCTGAAATCTCGTAAGTACAAGATTTCGAGGCAATGTAAATGCCCTATTACAGAAAAATATTTCAATTGAAAGATTTTTTATCAAAAAGTTATAGGCAAAACTTATAAAAATAAAAATAAATTTTCCAGAAGAATAATTTTAATTGAAAAAATTTTTTTGCGAAAAACTTTGGAGAAAAATTTTAGGCAAAACATTTTTGAAAGAAAACGGTTTGAGAGAAAGTTTTTAGGAAAATATTTTTTGATGAAATTTTTTTTTTTAAAATTTGGCTAATATTTTTTGTACCGAAAATTTTAGGGAAAAAATTGTTTTGAACAAGTAATTTTTTTAGCGAAAAATTTTTCATAAAAATTTTGTTTTACCAAATTTATTTAAATAGAATCTTGTCGAGTGAAAAGTTTTTGGCAAAAATTTTTACTCTAAAATTTTTGAACAGAAAAATGTTTTCTTGTGGTAACATTTGTCGAAAGTTGATGGAGCCAAAATTTTTCGCATGAAAAAATTTTTCGTTTGAAATTTTTTAGACAAAATTTTTTGAAACGAGATTTTTGGGAGAAAATTGATTGGAAAGAGTTTTTTAAAGAAAACTATTTCGGGTGAAAAGATTTTTAAAGAAAAAAAATTAAAACCTTATTTTTTTAGCGAAAGATTTTTTTGAGAAAATTTATTGGCAAATTTTTTTTAAAGAAAAAAAAAAAATAATGGAAAACTTGAGAAAAAAATTTAAAATTTTTTTAGGCGAAAGTTTTCCGAATAAAATATTTTTGTGCGAATGAAAACTAAAACAAAAAAATCAGGGCCATATTTTGTACAAGCAACGCTTAGCATTACCCCCTATTTCTACAAGCCAGACGGTTTACTTGAGTATAAAATTTATATGGAAAGCACTAATTTTTTTGAGTGATTTTCATACAAGTTTTGTAGACGAGCCGTCTGCCTGACTTGTAGAAACTGCACATAAATGTTTTCCATATAAAACAATACAATAGCCCCTCAATGAAAATATATTCTGTTTGAAATTTGTTGGCTAAAATATTTTTAAGTGAAACATTTTCGGAATTTTTGTCAACGAAATTTTTTTTTTGTGACAAATGAATGACCATTTTTTTATTTCAAATTTGTTGGCTAAAATTTTTGAACCAAAACAAATCTTTGCGGAAACACTTTCCGTAAAGATTTATGGACAACATAGATTTAGCGAAAATTTTTTCAAAAATATTTTTAATGAAAATTTTATTAATCAAAATTTTTTAGTTTGAAAGTTAGTGAGTGAAATAATCTTGAAGAAAAAAATAAAAGTTTTTTGACTGGAAGACATTTCAGTGGGGAAATAAGTTTGGGCTTGCAAGTGAAAATTTGTGGATAAAAGTTTTTGGGGTGACCCGTTTTTGTAATCAAAAAAGGGGTGTTATAAGTTTGTAGTATGTGTCTGTGTGTCTGCGTATCTGTGTATCTGTGCATCTGTGTGTCTGTCCGTGTGCACGTACAGCCCAAACGGCTGGACCGATTCTGATTTAGTTTTCTCTGTTTGAAAGGTGAATTGATCGAGAAGGTTCTTAACTGTGTTTAAAGAAAATCGGTTTAGCCGTTTAGAAGATGTCACATCTTTTCTAGATATATCGGGAGTTTTTAAAACATTTGCCAGCGAAATATACGAGGGCGGTTCGGAAACTTCTTAGCCTAGCACAAAAAGCGCGGTATAAACAGAAAAAAGTTAAGAGTTTTGGAAACTTCCATCTCTGCTATGAACACATATTAAATTTTGTTTCGATCTAGCAACTCCTTCATATAGAAACAGGTGTTCACAAAAGACGCATCCGCGATTTTTTAACAATGGAAAAATTTGAAATGCGTGGTGTCATTAAATATTTACATAAAAAAGGTTTATCGGGACAACAAATTCATAACGATATGGTGAATGTGTTAGGTGAAAGTGCTCCTTCATATGCAACAGTAAAAAATTGGGTTGCTGAATTTAAACGTGGTCGTACAAGCATTGAAGATGAACCACGTAGTGGAAGTCCAAAAACAGCAACAACAACAGAAATTGTAGCCAAAGTGCATGATATGGTATTAAATGATCGACGAATAAAAGTGCGTGAAATATCTAATATCATGGCCATCTCAAATGATCGAGTCCATTTAATTTTGCATTAAGAACTACAGATGAAAAAGCTTTCTGCAAGATGGGTGCCGCATTTGTTAACAGTCGACCAAAAACGCATAACAAGTTTGTTTGGATCCTTTTAAGCGAAATAATATGGATTTTAAGCGTCGTTTCATAACTGTTGATGAGACATGGATCCACCACTATACTCCAGAGACAAACGAACAATCCAAAAAATGGACTGAAGCTGGAGGAAGTTGGGGAAGAAGGCAAAAACAATTCAATCGGCTGGTAAGGTTATGGCAACGGTTTTTTGGGACTTCAAAGGTATTTTATTGATTGACTATCTGCAAAAGGGTAAAACAATAAATTCAGAGTACTATTGCAACCTTTTGGATCAATTAAATGTACAAATTCGAGAAAAACGTCCTGGCTTACAACACATAAAAATAATTTTTCATCAAGACAACGCACCAGCGCACAAGAGTGTTTTAACAATGGCTAAAATCAACGAATTAAAGTACGAGTTGCTTGACCACCCACATTATTCTCCTGATTTGGCTCCCAGTGACTTTTACCTGTTCCCAAATCTAAAAAATTCCTTGCTGGCAAGCCTTTTACCTCAAATGAAGATGCAATTACAGTTGTAAACCACTATTTTGAAGACCTTGAGGAAAACTATTTTAATCAAGGGATAGAATTGCTAGAAAAGCGTTGGACTAAGTGTATTGAAGTTTCAGGAGATTATATTGAAAAATAAAAATATTTTTGAAAAACTAACTATTCTCTTTCATTGATAGGCTAAGAAGTTTCCGAACCGCCCTCGTACTTTCAAATATTTTTTTAATCAAAAAATTTTTGGGTAAACATGTTTCAGCTAAAACTTTTTAACATGTTTTTTTTTTCGAAAAACTAATGAGTCAACACATTTTTTGATGAAAATATTTCCAAGCGAAATATTCTTTGAAACATTTTTTCAATTGAAAAATTTTTGGGTGAAAGCTTTTTTGGCCAAAACTTGTTTGTAGTTAGAAATCTTTCTAAGCTTTTCGATAAAATATTTTATGATAAAATATAACTAAAGGAAACAAAAAGTCTTGTGGAGATAAAAAGGTATATAATTTAAGGTTTTAAAACAAAAGTTTAAGAAAAGTGTTTCATAAATGTTTTTGTTAAATTTTTTTTTAAAGCAAAGTTTTAAGAAAGGGTTTTCAAAAATATTTGTTTTATAAAAAAAAATTCTCTTCATAAATTTTTTTTACGGAATATGGTAATTTGTAAGGATCCTTAAGCTTCGCCTATTCTCTGCTTCTCCTCCTTGTCACATGATGACTGGCTGTGACTTTTAAATTTAAACGAGTGTGAATTGATTTTTGTTGAGACCCTTTTTCCCGTCATTCGTTATGCAAAAAAGTCTCATATGCTTAAAAGTATTTTTTTGTTTGTAAATTATTATTGTATATTTGTGTTATTGTCTTTGGGAATAAAGGAAGCTTCTTTGAAGTGAAGTAACTAAACAGTGGTAGTAAAAGTTTAGTTTTGAACAAAATGCTGCTGCAGTTTTTCTTTATAGTAGACAACTAAGCCTCTAGCAAGTTCTATTGTCAGTCCGTCTAGCTGCCTGCCTGCCTGCCTGCCTAGCTACCTATCTTCCTTGCGACCTAGACTAGACTAAATGTCTTGTGTGCATATACATATGTAAGTATATTTCGTATGTATATTTTGGTGTAAAAGTTTTGTTTTATTGTTGAAGATGTAAATGATTTGCTGATCGTTTTAGACACTCCATCAATTCGTGATTTTATGAGCACAATGTCGTAGCAAAATGTTATTACAATTGTTGCTGCTATTGCCTGCCTGCCTGCCTGCTGCTGCCAGCAGCAACAGCATAAGCAACAAAACCAAAGCTTTTTGTTTGTCCTTACCCATGAAAATGTTGATGGCCTCACATTTTGGCATTATTTAACGCTATTTTTAACCATGCACAACTAAAAACTTTAGGTTGATTTTCTTTATATATATTTTTATAGTTTAACGCTTTTATTTGCTCTAACGAAGGGTGAGCCTACTCTTTCCTAGCCTTAGTAAAAACATCAACCTCTATTGTCATATTCTAATGCAAGTGGCCCCAATATCCCTCGTATTTTCTCTTATAGTTGGTAGTTGGTTATTTTTTTCCGTAAGAAAAAAAAAATTGAATTTATTTCACCACATTTTTCTTCATCACCAGAGCCACCAAGATATTTTAAATGTTTCAAGCAAGACTTTTAGAGTAAACAATATTTAGCCAGATACTACTCGTACTTCGTGCTTAATGTCGGCCTTAGTTTGTCTGGGCCTTCATTTGCCTTTTAGCCATATTGTGAAGCAGCTACTGAAGTAGCTACTTTAAAAGTTTGTTTTGAAATAGTTCTAAAAATCTAGCAGTTGATGGAAATGTAAGCAAAGTGGCGAACAAAAAGAATAAATATAAATTTCTCTTCCTTTACCAAACATGTCAAGTTGGTTGTTTGAGTTGTTGCTGGCTGATGGTTGGCTAAAATCTTCAAGTACTTTGGCCCAAGTGTTTTCCTACGTTACTCATCACATCACCTGTTGGTGTAAAATGTTTTAAACGTTGCCACCAAGTCTCCTTGGACGCTATTCGAAGACATTGGAAATTTCATATTCACACAGTAAGCCCGCCAAGCCAGTCAGCCAGTCAGTCAGTTATTTGGTCGTTCATTCGGTTCTGCTTGATTAGAAGAACCTCACATTGCTGTGTTGTTGTTGTTGTTGTTGCGTCTCTGCGAGTATTTCAGTTTATTGACAACCTTTTTAGTGATGCTTTTATGTAAATTAGTTCAAGTTTATGCTTATCATGGCACAAAACTTTGATGCCATAGCACAAAAGTGTATTAGTGCAATAGTCAGAATTTCACGGAATATGGTAAATAAGTTAAAGACAATAAATATAATAATTATGAAGAAAAATAAAATCAATATTCTTGCATTCAAAGAGTCTGGTGAGACATTTGCTGTTGACTGAGTGAGTGAAAATTTAATTTGAATTTATTTTTTTATTTCATGCTTGACGAAGAAGGCATTAAACAATAAGAACCAGGAAGTTTGTTTTTTCTTGAGAAAATGAACAGATCACAAGTGAATTCTATGAACTTGGAAGTTAATATAAAGAAGGTCTATCTCAAAAGCACGAGTTCAATAAATTGTTATTATAATTTTTGTACAAGATTTGGTAATTAAACAATTTAAGGCATTTTTTATATTTAATAACCATTTTATCAATCTTTAAGACTATCTTATTTATAAAATCTTATTAATTTTAGAGATTTTATAAAAAAAAGCCACCAAGCTGGATAAAATAGTTAATCAATAAAAATAAAAGAGAAATTGCAGGAAAATTTTTTTAACATAAAACGAAAAACATATTTCAAAATAATAAATGTAAGTTAGACTTACTTGTGCGGCAATATAGTTTTTTTTTATAATTGAAGCACTTACCTGGAAAAGAGAAAAAAAAATTGATTAATATTTTTTAATAAAAAAGCATAAGAAAAATTTTAAACTAATTATAATCATAATTTTCACGAAAGGTTAAAAAAAATTACTTTTTCAATAACATACTTTTTCAAAAATATTACTTTTTCATATGTATACTCTTTCATAAAAAGTAGTTTTTTTTAAAAGAAGTACTTTTTTTTATAAAAAGTGCTTTTTCAAAAATGTACTTTTTATAAAAAGTACTTTTTCCAAACCATATTAGAAAGAAGTTTTTTTAAAGGTACTTTTTATAACTTACTTATTGTAAAAGTTACTTTCTATAGAAGATACTTTTAGCAAAGGGTACTTTTTTCAAAGAGAACTTTTTATACAAAAAATTTTTCATAAAAGTTACTCTTTGTAAATAGTACTCTTTATGAAACGTACCTTTTATTCAAGTACTTTTTTTGCAAAAGGTACTTTTTGTAAAAGGATCATTTGATAAAATGTACTTTTTAAATAAAATACTTTTTATAAAAGTACTTTTTAAATAAAATACTTTTTATAAAAGGTGCTTTTAATTAAAATACTTTTTATAAAGGTATTTTTAGATAAAGTAATTTTTAAAAAAAGTTATTTCCAAATTATTTTTTTTTATAAAAGGTACTTTTAAATTAAGTACTTTTTATAAAAGATACTTTTTAAATTAAGTACTTTTTATAAAAAGTGATTTTGAAATAAAATACTTTTTATAAAAGGTACTTTTTAAATTAAGTACTTTTTTAAAGGTACATTTTAAATAATTTTTTCTTTTTTTTAAAGGTACTTTTTAAATTAAGTACTTTTTATAGAAAGTGCTTTTTAAATAAAGTACTTTTTACAAAAGGTACTTTTTAAATAAAGTACATTTTACTAATGGTACTTCTTAAATAAAGTACTTTTTATTAAAGGTACTTTTTGCACAAAATACTTTTTATAAAACAGTTTTTATAAAGGTACTTTTTGCAAAAGTTGCTTTAAAAAAAATTTATAAAAAATACTCTTTTTAAAATGTACTTTTTGTACCAAGTACTTTCTATAAAACGAACTTTTTGTGAGAGGTACTTTTTATAGAATAGCACTTTCTGCAAAATGTGCGTATATGTGCGTGTTATAAAAGGTACATTTTATAAAAGGCACTTTTTGCCAAAGTATTTTTAAAAAAGTACTTTCTGCAAAATTCACTTTTCAAATAATATTCCCTTTATAAAATGTAGTTTTTGCTAAACTTAATTATTTTAGAATGTACTTTATTTAGAAAGCACCTTTTATAAAAAGTATTTTATCTAAAAAGTGCTTTAAGTAAAGGAAGTTTTTATAGAGGCTCCTCTTTGAAAAATATTCTCTTTTTAAAAGGTACTGTTGGTGAAATGTTAGTTTTATAAAAGGTACTTTTTGGAGTAGGTATTTTTAATACGGTACTTTTTGCAACAGGTACCTTAAAAACCTGTACTCTTTTTTTCTAAGGGTAATTTTTATAAAGCTATTAAAAAAGTTTCTTTCAAGAAAAGGTAATTTTTATAAAAGGTACTTTTTGTAATGGATATTGTTTAACATAACGAGGTACTTTTTGAAAGGTATGTAACTCTTAGAAAAAGTATTTTTCAAGCAATTAAAAAAAATTTGTTTTTGTAAAAGGTACTTTTTGTAGAAGGTACTTTTTATAAGAGGTGCTTTTGCTAATAGGGTTATTTTTATGGGTAAATTTTATAAAATTTTCTTTGTGTAAAAGGTACTTTTTATAAGAAGTACTTTTTTAATAAATACTTTTGCTAATAGGGATTATTTTTATAGACACTTTTTGTTAAATGTACTTTTTGTAGAAGTTACTTTTTAAACGAGGTCTTTTTTCAGTAGGTACTTTTGCTAATAAGGTCTATTTTTATAGGTACTTTTTAAAAAATGTACTTTTTGTAGAAGGTACTTTTTATAAGAGGTACTTTTCAATGGGTACTTTTGCTAATTGACACTATGTTTAGAGGTACTTTTTATAAAATATGCTTTTTTAGAAGGGGGTTTTTGTAAGAGGTACTTTTGCTAAAAGGTGTTAGTTTTATAGGAATTTTTATAAAATTTATTTTTATAAAAGGTACTTTTATGAAAGGTAATTTTTAAAAAAGGAATTTTTTTACTTTAACTTAAATGACTGCTTGTTGAGTGAAAAATATGCTATTACAATAGTTAATTTTTAAACAAATTTTAACTATTATAAAAGTTTTGAAACCCTTTTGTTTATTATTCTCTATAAAGCTTTTTCATATTAAAAGGTTTTGAACCCTTCCAAATAATACTATTTGGAAATAAATATTTTAACTTTAGCCAAAAGAATTTTAATGGTATGGTATGGTACATTAGAATTCTTTTGGTTGAAAGAAGTACTTTGTATTTTTTATTTTTTTTTAATAAAATAAGTTTATGTGTAACTACATGTGTAAGTATTTGTATTTACACACATATTAATTGCATGTGTTTGTACATGCACTGACCAACATAATAAATAATCGACTGTCACTCATAATGTCAATATTGCTGCCAACATTTTTGTTATCTGGCAAAAATGTTTTCCAAACATATATAAAGTCACCATGTGTGTCTCACTTTTTTTTTCGTCTTCTTATTTAGCGTGCGGAGGACATGGGAAAAACTGTGAAAAATGCTTAAAAAAAATTCTTTGTAGTACCAGAAGTATGATCATGATGATGCTGATGCTGGTGGTGGTTCAAAGCAAACAATTGCCACACACATGCAAGACTATTGAATTTGAGGTTAAAATGCATTAAGAATGATCAAAAGATTCATACTTGGGAATGGTTATGGTCATGTGTAAGTGTGTGTTGTTGTTGTGTGTATTTGCTTAAACTGTTGCTTTGCAATTCAATTGCTGGCTGGCTGTTGCTGGCCTGCCTCACTGCTGGGGAGAGTAAAAAAAAGAAATAGAAAAACGGAGGAAGAAAAAAAAAGAACACGTAAACGCATATAAACTTTTGTTCTTTTATTATGCTCATATAGTTACTTTTGGACTACTGTTAAGAAAATATATATAGTTTTTTTCCACTTCTTACGTAGCTTTGACATTTTACAGATCAATTCATGATAATCGTTGGACCACCACCGTGTAATGTATACGATCGTTTGAGCAATTTTTGTTTTGCAGAAAAAAACAAAAAAAAAAATAAATAAAAAATAGTAATAATAACAACAACATACTACACCTTAACAAACATCATATGTTTGTATGCTAGTTAATAGCATTAACAACAAAATACAATGATACTTTGTTATTATTGTTGTTAATCTTTCTTACACACCATAAATGCTGAGTTTTAACTTTTTTTTTTGCTAATGGGTGGTTCTTATGGACGACGAAGAGGAGTTAAACAGGGGCGTAACAACAAATGAAACTATCAAAATACAAAAAGTTGTAAATTATTAAAAATTTAAAAAAAAAATAATCATGGATTTCGGTTACCCGAATCTGCGATCATAATGAATTTTAAATTTTAAGATTTACTTGTAAAAAAAATGGAAAATAAATATACAACTGGTCAAGTAATAAATTGCTTTGTAAAATCTAGTGAGGAACATATTTGTGTGAACATTTTAAGCCTCTAATGATTTTTATTGCAGGTAATGTTTAACCCTTTCGACAAAGGTAGCAACAAGTGCCCTTAAATGGGTTCTACACAGAAAAAATTATTTACTAACCGACTTCAAGAAAAGGAGTAGATCATCAATTAGTCTATATTTTTTTTTTACATTCGTTACTTCACAACTCGCTACATTTTAGGCCGATTGTAAAATTTTTTTTTTTGTCTGAGAGGGTATAGCTTCCAATTGGTCCTATTGTAACAGAAGTGGGCAGGGACACGCCCACAAGTTTTATAATTTTTTGCTGTGAAACGCAGCAAACACCTTTAAATCTTGTAATTTTACAGTTTTAAAGTTGAAAAAATGGGCGGGGCTACGCCCATTAAAATGTATTATTATATTTCACGTGCTTCTACTTAACCGATTTTTACGAAACTTGCCACACACCTTAAGCTTTAAAATAGAGACAATCTTGCATTTGAAAAAGTAGGCGTTGGCACGCCCATTAAAATTTAATACTTTATTTTAAGTGGTTCTGCTTTAACGATTTTTACAAAACTTAACACACACCCTGAGCTTTCTGAAAAACACACAATGTTGCATTTAAAAAAATGGGCGGTGGCACGCCCATTAACATTTAATTTTATATTTCACATACATCTTCTTAACTAACAGATTTTCAAAAAATTTCTTTTGTTTGAAAGAGTTTACTTGCAGTGTGGTTCTATAAATTTTTTTTTAAATTTTCTATAAAATCTTTTCATTGAAGTCGGTATTTTTTGGCAGAATTATTCAAATTCAGAAAATAAAATAATATTTTATTCGTAAAAGTTTAATAGAATGAAAAAATAATTTTTTCTTAATTAAAAAACACTAAAGCCTCTATTTGCGCCGTCGAAAAAAATGTGACCTAGATATTTTATCTTAATTAAAATACATTAAGGCCTCGATTTGCGCCGTCGGAAAAATGAGATTCAAATCGAATAACTTTTTTTCCATAAAAATAAAAATTCTTTGGTGTTTTGTTGACTGGGTCAGAAATTTTTCACATTTAGCAAAGAAAATTCTGTTTTGATTGAGCATTTAATCGCTCAGCCTCGCATTCTTCTGCAATCCCGTTGCTGCTGGATGAACAATTTTCTTCAAGGTCGTTATACATGAGAAGTGCCTTGTTTTTTTACCACGTCCTTTCTCAGTGAAATTTTTCGCTTGTTTTTATTTTGTATTCAAAAAGAAAGAAAGTAGCTAATTTTAACCTTTAAAAATATTCAATTCAAATCTTAGCCGGGGAGGCCAACACATGTGACGCGCAAAATAGAAAGGGACCTAAGGGTAAAACCGGTTTTGTTCAGGAGAGCCATTTTAAAGATTTAAGTACATACGTGTATCTTTGGTGTACGATCACTGAGCGTGTTGGTATTGGTCTCATTTGAAAGCGACACATCTCATGACGTCAGGAACGTGTTGGTCAACCTTGAAAACGCGCGTAGGTCGTCCCTACCTCTTGTTTTGTGTAGTTGGTTTTTACTGTTTTCTACCTAGCGCGCTGTTTCCATGAGTTTGATATCAATTTTGCTCGCGTTTTTTCGAATCCAGGTTTATTTTCTGAAATTATTAATTGTGAATTATAATAAATACTCATTTATAATTCTTTTAAATCGTGAATATCAGTCTGTTAGTACGAAAATTTTTTTTACATAAAACGCGCATATCTCTGGGAGGGAACACTTTTGGGGCATGGGATCGGTCTCGTTCGAAGCTCAGATGTTGTCCACATCAAAAAAAAGTGAAAATTGATTTTTTTTTACCCTTAGGTCCCTTTCTCTATGCGCTGTCACACATAAACATTTTCTTGATGCCTAATGCCAATATACGCAATAATGTAAGTGAGGGAATTAATAAAATTTAATGCCTACATTAAATTAAATTCATGTTGCTACAACTTGAAACAGCTTTGATTCAACATGGTTTTTCGTGTTATTTGAGTATTGAATTTACGTTGTTTCAACTTCTTGAAATAACTTTGATTCATTATGATTCTTCATTTTGATTTGACAGTACTCAAATAGTAAATCAACCTAAAATCAAGTTATTTCAAAAGGAAAAAAATTAGTTTAGAGATTACTGTTAATCATGTTGAAGTAACATGAAACACGTTAAATTAACCTTGCTTACGTTGATTTTAATGTGAAATTAAACATGGATTAAGCGAGTTAAAATATTTTGCATTTATTATTATTCTACTATGATTATTCAGTCAGTCAAACGTACAGATAAAAATTGCAAGCAATTGCAACTTAATAAAAATCTTAAAGGTTTCAAAGCTTCGTAAAATAAGACACAACTAAGGGCCAATTTCACCAACCTTGGTAATTTTTCCATAAAAAAATTAATGAAAATCGACATTTAAATATGAATTGATATTTAAACAGAGTTGGTGAAATTGGCTCTAAGTCTAACACTTAACAAGTAAAGCAAAAGGGCTTTTAAGTGATTCTTGAAACAGTTCACTGATGAATGCTGCGTCCCTGTTTCGCCAACCCAAGAAGTTCCTGCTATATTTCATTTATATAGTTACTTTTTGTAACTGACTTCTTTGCCTACTGTTGTAGTATATTTTCCGTACCATATTTCTGGTATTTATTCTGTTAAATTATTTTTATTTTCATTTTTACTTTGCCGTACATCTTTTAAATGTTGTAAATCTAAGCACTATTGTATGTGCGCTTTAAATCTATTGTGGCAAGTAAGTAAGTAAGTAAGTGTAAGTAATCGTTAAGTGATAGTTTTTGGCAAACCGTGTAAATTACAAGTTATACTTTATCATTGTCATTGCTTTATGGTCAAAAAGGGTCAATCTTTATATACAATTTTTCTGCTTCTTTAAATGTTGACTAAACACAGTTTTGAGAAAAGAAAAAAAAAACAGAACAACAAAACATTTTTTTTCAACAACCAAATAACATTATGGCCACTGTGGAATATTTATTTTTCATCATACAGCTTGTGTAGCTGATATTCTTTATTTTTTATTTTTTTGGTTTAATAGTTAAATGTTGTAAATGCTATCTATTTTTTTTAAGTGTTAGTTAGTTGTTGTAGTTGCTGGTTATTTAGGTTAGTTTCAAATATGTATTTCACGCATCTTTACAATCTCAAGTATTGGGTTTGTTGTGGTTGTTTCTCTTGTTTTTTTTTTGTTTTTTGCTGGTATTTACCCAACTAACGTTGCATGTAGATGCCTTAAACAAATATTAGCAGTAGCCAAATGTTGGCTACTGGTATTTCATTTCTGTAAACTCATCATTACCTTGTTCTACTATAACATTATTACCAGTGGAAGCAGCAACAGCAACATCATCACTGGTAAGTAGTTGTGTTAGTGGTAGATTTAACACAAAAAACATTTTATTTGCTTAACTATTGCGTGTCAGATGTCACAGTCATTTAAAAAGCCATTTTACTCGAACATACAAATTTTAATCGTCTCTTTATTTTTATTATGTTACCAATACCCTTTTTTCAAATGTTGTTGCCATTGGTTAGTAAAGTTAAACCGGGTCAGTTGTATTTACACATATTAACCAGTAATTAAGGAAGAAATCTCTCCTTCTCTCTTGAGGTTTATTTGAATATTTTTATAATAATGAGCCGGGGTTAATAAGGTGAGAAATATAATAGCCGGGTATTTTAGTGAAAAGACATGGAAAAGTTGTATGTATATGTATATATTTTCCAAAGGCAATTAAATTTGCCTTTTCAAGTGCATAAATAATAAATATGTTAAATATATTTAGATGCCAGAAAGTATGGCCTGCAAAGTTTGGTACTTAAATCTTTTATTTTTTAAACCATTAACTAAGAGAAAATTTCTTTCGCACGTAATAAATATTTTGTTAAAAGTGTTACAAAGGTTTTCAAATTTACCATAGTTTTGGTTTTAGAGAAAAAGTTTATATTCTCACTAGCTTGTGTTAATATTAATTAACTATTTAATTATTTAAAACTACAAATGCATTACAAGGTTAATTTCGTACTTTTGTAACACTTTTTTTAGGTAACGTATCAATACTCTTATTTTATATATTTAGAGCTTCCTAACTTTTTTTATTTTCACAGCGAAAAAATACCTTTAAATGGGGACATAATGGATTAAAATGTTCTACCGAAATATTCGCCAAACAATTCCACTTAAAAGTTCGAAACTAAATTTTAACACAAGAAATAAAGCAAGACTTCAAATGTGTTAGTCCCAGTCTAGATGATGAAATTTTTCTACTTGGAAGTATTCATTTCTTAACGAGGGGGAAATAGACAGGACTACATATATTCATATACTTGAGGTTGGAGTTCGCTAAAAACAAATTGTGAGAAGAGACCTTCTATAAGTTTCCAAATACATAAAACTTCGGAATTTAACTTTGAATAGCACTATAGGTAAGATATATAAAATATAAATCTAAATTATTTTTAACATTTAAGTGCTTGTTTTAAAATTTTTAGTGTCAATTTTATGTTTCAGAGCCGTTGTAATCCCAACTTTGCAAACATCCGCCCACTTTTATAAACTCAACACCAAATTTTTTGCAGAGCTCCCGATGGGTACCAGTTTTCATAAAAATCGGTCAAGCGGAAGTACGTGAAGTATATATAACTTAATACTAATCTTTCAGAGGCGTGGCCCCGCCCACTTTTTTCATGTAATATTTATGCTTTTTCAGACCTCAGGATGTGTGCAAAGTTTTATAAAAGTCAATTAAATAAAATCACGTGAAATATAATATTATATTTTAATGGTCGTGACCGCGGTCCACTTTTTAAGAGCCAAACTGTATTTTTTTAGAGGCGCTGTCACTCCCAACTTTGCAAACATTAATGTTCGCTCACTTTTATAAACTCAAGTAGAAGCAGGTGAAATATTATGGGCGTGAAACCGCCCACTTTTTAAAGCACAAAACTATTTCATTCTAATAGCCGAAAGCATTTGCAAAAGTTTTAGGGGAATCGGATAAGTAGAAGTACATATAACTTAATACTAAATTTTCATGGGTGTGGCTGCTCCCATTTTTTTTAAATGCAAGACTGATCCTTTTTCAGAGCTCAGACTATGTGCAAAGCTTTATAAAAATCAATTAAATAGAAGCACGTGAAAAATAATCCACTTTTTAAAAGCAAGAATATATCTTTTTTAGAGCTTAGGGTGTGTTCCAGGTTTCATAAAAATCGGCTTACCGGAAGTACAGAGAATATAATATTTAGCTTTAATGGTCATGTATGAAAAAATAAAATTTTAAATTTTTGTTGATGACATAAGATACAAACATTTCGGCGGATTACATCTTTTAGACTTTGCCTGATTCAGAACGCTGTACGCATTTGAAACTTGCATTCTTAGCAAAAAATCTGTAAATAGACTTTATAGATTTTTAACATTAGAGATTTAGCTTTAGCGAGTTACAGGATAAGGGCGCTGATGCCTTAAGTTTGCCAAACAATTAGCAAGTGTTTTAGAAAAAACGTTTGAGACTCTCAAAAGAAGCCTTTAATTATGTTCTGGGAGAGTTAGGATTTTACAATGGTGCAACCAAGAAATCAATTGGTAAAATCAGTAGCCCAATTCACAATCTTGTGCAATTGCTCTTGCATCGTGGCATGTGCAAAGTGATAGAGTATATTGGTACTCACCACTAAGAATTGTTAAGTGGTGATGCAAGACCATTTGCACAAGATTGTGAATTGGCCTAGTGTGTTTTAAAATAAAGTCTGCAAGAATATCTAACTTATTCTTGAACTAAATTAATACACAAATTTATACATACATTGCTAAATAAGTTACATATTCCAGCAAAATATGACAATACTAATCTTCAGTTACAGCATTGATGAACTCAGCTTCACATGGTTGTCATAGGACGGAAGTCACCCAAATAACTGCATGATATGCACTTAAAAGGTAGTCTAGAACAATTTTTTTTTGTATAAGCAACAGCATTAGAATATTAAATTAAAAAACTGTAGTTGTTGGTTCCGATTTTTTTTTGCTACGATCGAACTTAAATTTTTCTGTTAAACTTTATTTCGAATGCCTATTTGCTTGCGATTAAAGCATGCAAGGTTGCATTCGTATGATTGCTCGCTTTCTAAAGCTATCATTAGAGATTTAGATACGTTTTATTCGATATGGAATAGAAGAGTTCCAGAAGTGAAAAAACTTGCACTTAAGATCAATAACTCGCCGTAATCGTATGGGGGAATTTGCCCCAATAAACTCTCCAACAGCTTAAAACACTTTAAAATGTCCTACAAATATTAATTACCATAAAATTCAACCATGTCCTTCAGTACACAAACTATAGAAATTTAACATTAAAAGATATATGTAAATGTAAGCACAAAATAACCCTAAAACTCATTAAAGCTTGGACTTATTTCTCTTGAAAGCCAATATTTGTATATGTAATGTAAATATATTTTTATATGCTTTGCTGCAATGGAAGCCATTTCGAACAACAAAATTACATTTTCCTTGCAAATTATTCTGCCTTATCGTGGTTGGCATATTTGAAATACGACTACGACTGTTTGGTAATAGATTAAAGAAGACTTCAGCAGTTTTTCTTTAATCTATTACCAAACAGTCGTAGTCGTATTTGAAATACGCCAACCACGATAAGGCAGATTATTAGATGAAATAAGAGATTATTTCTGCTTTATTGCTACATCTTGATATATTTGATAATTATTCCTCAAATATTTTCTAGCGTAGCAATTTAATGCATTTAACTATTTGCACTTAATTAATTATAGCTCATAAAAGTGCGCATCTTTTTGTAACATTAATCCTTAACATTTGCTGACATAGCGCGAGTGCCATAAAAACTATTACAAGTTTTTGAAAAGAAAAAATCGTTTACTGAGCAAATAATACATACATACATACATACATAAAGTCAAATGGCTTCCTATATTTACAATTTTAATTGTTTACCTGTTTTTAATTAATTTTATTCATACATTTTTGCAATAAACCAAATCTTAGCGCAACAAAAAAAAAAAAAAAAAAAAAAGAAAAACCAAACTCTGTAAAGCGAAAATAAATTGTAAAGATTCATTAGCATAAAATCACCCATACATTTGAGCTTAATATCAATGTATGGCCATATATTCATACATACATACATACATATATACATACATATTATAAAAATGTTAAACGCACTGGTCTGTTTTCTCTCTATGTGTGTGTGTGTACATCTCATACCCTGCAGGGAATGCGAATAGTGAAATTGTAGTGATTTACTAGTGACATTGTCAGTAGTACTACTGACCAGGTGTACCCCAGCCAATGTAATCATCTATTGACATTTAACATTAGGTTGTCATTGAAAATCCACCACTAGACTGTAGCACTACTGACTAAGTAGTTCTTTTGGAACCACATGGAGACATTGACACCAAAGATTCACTAGTAAATTTTCTAGTCTACAATATCGATATTTCCTCGGTCGATGTCAATAGTAAAATTGTAGTGATTTACTAGTGACATTGTCAATATTACTACTGACTGGGTGTACCACAGCCAATGCAATCCCCTATTGACATATGTATAACCTAGGGTTGTCATTGAAAATCTACCAGTAGACTTTAGCACTATTCTTTTACGGCCATATGGAGACATTTGAACTAAAGATTCACTAGTACATTTAGTGACACTCGTCTACAATTTTATAAGGGTTGGGGCAACAAACTTAAATACATACATATGTACGTAAGTTTTTAATATTATTTAACAAACTATTGACGCTTTCATTGACAATGTTACCAGAAATACACTAGAATTGTACCGCACATAAAAGGAAAGTTGTCGACATTTCAACTAGTGCAATTGTCGCTAGAGAAAAGAGTGTTGACATATAGACATATGGTTCTAGGCTGACTAGAGGGATATGGATGCATGTGTGTTTGTGTGTGTGTGTGTTGGTTTGGTGCCATGAAATTATACAAATGCAAAATAATTTGTAGTGTTTAAACGACGCCATTTTCAATACAATAAGCAATATTTTCAATTTTCCATATTTATTTGTTTTTGCTGGTATTCCTATTGCTATTGCTATTGCTATTACTATTGCTGCTGCTGCTGCTATTGTAGCTTATGTTGTCAACAAATAAAATCTTGTTGCGGTTTGTTGTGGCAGCTTGCATATTTTCCTACTAAACATTTTCTATTCAGTTGATAGTTTAAGGCGTGTATGTCACAAAATATAAAATGTATTTGTCAGACTGGAGAGGGAGTGAAGAGTACGAGTACAATTTGAAAATAAAATTTGCCATAGCATCTTCTTCAGCCAGCCACCTGTTATTTATTTGGCTGCTCTGCAAAAAAATATATAAAAAAATTAAAATGAATTTGCGACAAATAATTTCAAATCATTAACAGCTTTAGCGCAGATAAGCTCTATTCAAGCTGATGCTGATGACGGTGATGGCTGTTAAGAAGAAAATGAGGCTGGCTGAGGTAAGATTGTAATTTTTTTTTTGCTGTTTAATAAATACAAAAATAAGTTTGAAATTTTGTTACAAAAATAAAATTTATTTATTAAGAGTTGCCAACCGCTTGCTTTAATGGTTATCGTAAATCTTATTGGGCGCGCGCGTGTGTGTGGGGTAAATGTTAAACTGTCTACAGACTCAAAGGTTTCAAAAGCCTTTATTTTATTTAGCCACAATTGGCTACTATTGTCAGTTATTTTCTTAGCCATTATTGTGATTGAACATTGTAAAATCAACATTTAGTTTTAACTCAATAGTCACAATTTTGTTGCAAACAAAACGCAGAGAGTGAGATAGCAACTAAACTTTAATTTTATTGTATTAAAAGTTATCTGTATTTAAAAAACCTTTTTTACAAGCACCTCTTTGAAATATGTAGTTTTATTTTCACATAAGCATATTTTTTTTAGATGGTGCGTACCTTTTCAAAATGTACCTTCTTAATAGAGTACTTTATTCAAATAATTATTTTTTCGTACGCCTGCTAGAACTTACGTAGGGCTTAACTGTCACACAAGCTGACATAATGCGCTTACATTTTGACATTTATAATAAATATATGCTACCAAATTATCCAGGGGGCAAATTACGACATTCGATACGATTCGAAATTTTAAAATATTTCCATATAAACTCTATTGAAATATTTCATAATTTCGTTCGATAACGAGTTCCGTAATTTACCCCAGATTTACTTGGAAAAACAGTGTTTTAAGGAAAAATTGTGCTAAGCGATGCGTCTCATTTTTATCTTAACGGTTTCGTTAATAAGCATATAAAGTGAAACCGTTCCACAACAGACTCTCCGGACTCCATTACAGTCTGAAACTTGCACCATTCGGTGTGGTTTTCGCACGGTAGTTATTATTGAATATATTAAGAAATGGAGCCGGGGGTCGCGTCAATGGCGATCGTTACCGCATCATGATGACTGATGTTCTTTTGATAGTATGCATTGATCAGGGCAATTAAAAAGTACCTTTAAGAAAAGTACCTTTTAAAACACTACCTTTTAATTTTTTTTAGGTAGCTTTAAAAAAAATAACTTTCAAAAAAGTGCCTTTTAAAGAATACCTTTTCAAAAAAGTACCTTTAAAAACATCTTTTAAAAAGTACACATTAAAAAAAGTACCTTTTGAAAAATTTTCTTTTTAAAAAATTCCTTTTCAAAAAAGATTCTTATAAAAAAGTACTTTTTCAAAAAAGTTGCTTTTTAAAAAAGTACTTTTTCAAAAAAACTGCTTTTTATAAAAAGTTACTTTTCTAGAAAAGTACAGTTTAAAAATAAAAAGTTTGTTTTAAAAAAATACTTTTTAATATATGTACATATATAAATTTTATACATCGGTACCTTTTAAAAAATACACGAGCATCTATTGTAAAATAAAAATTTTTGAAAGTGTGTTTTACAATAGTACTTTATTAAAAAATACCTATTTTAAAAGTAACTTTCTTAAAAGTACATTTAAAAAAAGTACCTTTTCAAAATAAAGTACATACATACATATTTAAAAAAAGGATGTACCTTTTCATAAAAAGTACCTTTTCATACAAAATAGCTTTTCAAAAAATGTACCTATTTAAAAAAGTACCTTTTAAAAAAAAGTACCTTTATAAAAAAGTTCCTTTATGAAAAAGTACCTTTGTGAATAAAGAGTACTTAAAAAAAAGCACCGTCATACAAAAATTACCTTTTATAAAAAAGTACCGTCACACAAAAAGTACCTTTTATAAAAAAGTACCGTCATACAAAAAGTACTTTTTATAAAAAAGTACCATCATACAAAAAGTTCCTTTTATACAAAAGTACCTTTTATAAAAAAGTACCTTTTTAAAACAAGTACCTTTTTAAAAAAAGTAATATTTCAAAAAATAAAATTTTTTTTCTCTGAAAAAAATTATTATTTTTTATATATCTGTTTTATTATAAAAGTACCTTTTAAATAAGTTATCTTACACAAAATATAAATTTTCAAAATAACGTCAATAACAAAATTTCCTTTAAAAAAATGCATTTATAACAAAATAAGTTAGGGAGTTCACAATAGCGTTTTAAAATATGTCTTAATACTGCCACGTTTCAATTTTAATACTTTAATATGGTCTGGCAAATTTGTTGTTTTTGTTTGTGTTGTTGCCACATTAAAATTTGAGTGTACTCATTGTGATTTCCCCAACTATTTTTTTAATAAGTATCTTTTCAGAAAATAACTATTTAAAAAGAATAATTTTTTTAAAGTGCCTTTTGAAAAAAGTATCTTTTAAAAGAAAGTATCTATTGAATAAATTAAAAACATTTTAAAAAGATGTTAAAAAAAAGAACTTTTGCTTGAACAGTTTTTAAACAAATTTAAGTTTTGTTAAAAAAGTTTGTGTATATTTTTTTTTAACATTTTGTACCCGCATAATTTGAAATACTAGTTAGTAATTCGAAAGTATTATTTTACGTTTCGAAATACGTTTTTTGTTGCAATTAATATGAAGTATTTTTTATAAAAGGACATATGATGAAATCAATTATTCCTGTAGAATGTATGCATGCATCTACTATTCCAGTTTTGAGATGGTGTCAGTGTACGTAAATATCAAATTATGTACTCAAAATAATCTTTAACGAGCAAGGATATGGGGATGGTTGTTGCAATATCAATAAGTATATCTCTGTTGCTTTGATTATCCCGAACCGTTTATCGTTTTTTTTTATTAATTCATAATTTTTGAAACTTCTGGCATATTAAAAATTTTGATTATGTAACATTTTCACCCATATACATATGTTTGTATGCAAATAAATTTGATTAATATTTATTATACAAGAAAAACTAGAATTTTTATAATTACTGGATATTACAATTAAATTTTATTACAAAGTACTGGATAGTTTTAAAGCAAACAGATAAAGTGATTATTGGTTTACTAAACAAACCAGTTAGTCCGTTCGTCCGTCCGTCCGTCCATCACGTAACTTAAGGTGATGATACTTTATTTTTGCGTTGTGTTTTTTTTTTCAAAAATTATACCCTCATTTGCCACACAACTTTTAATCAACATTTTTTAACTCAAAAAAGTTTCTATGTTTTTTTGCCTGGCTACCAGCTTAACTCAAATTTCAATATGAGCAGCAGTATAAGTGCAAATAAATTCATTTTGACTGGCCAATAAACTTGCAGTTTCATTTCGAAACGGCCTCTTATATTTGAAATGATATGAAATAAAAAAATAATATCTAGTAAAGTCAGTTTAGCTGAACTGTTTGGATGTATACAAGCGTTTAAATCACTTAGAAAAGCAGATGAAAAAAAAAACAAACTAAAAGCAGCCTGCCTGCCTAGTTTGACTTGATATGGGTGCTCTCATGTTGGCTAATATTTCATATGATTTGTTTTATTTAAACAATTTTTTTTCTAATATAAAGAGTGTGTATTATTAGTTGGCTGACGGTTTAAAATGGTTTTTGTTTTGTTTTTTTTTTCTCTGGGTAGGGGCGTTGATTTTTAGTTGCTTAGACTTGTTTTCATTTTGCAGTTATTCAATGTTTAAGCTGGTGCTGAGAAGAAAAATGGTAAATCCTCCAGTTTTTTTTTCTATATACATACATACATATATATATTAAAAAGAGGTTGGTTTAGTTGTATTTGTAAGCATTAAAAAGTGACATTTGTGCCATAAGAAAATTAAATTGGCTATCAAACTTTTCTTTAGTATTATTAGGCTAGAGATTAATGAAAAGAAAGCTGTAATCGTAAATTTTTCCTAAGTCCAAATATTTGCTTTACACTCTTTCTAAATTAAACACAAGGTTCTAGTGTTTGTGTAATCTGACTTAAGTTGGAAATACTCGCAGAAATCCGAATTCAGTTCCAACTAAAGCATTTTTTTGGAAGTTGCTTCAATCAGGAGGCCACTGAGAGCCTTCAACCAATTATCTTAAAAAAATGTAAGCCATTCTTTAAGAAATACAAATTTATGACTTAAAAATTATTCAAGAGAGCACACTTTTTAATCTCTCAATACCTAAATAAAAATAGAACACATAATGCTTGCTGGATAATGCACTCACTGTGTGTAAGAACGTATGATAGAATTCTCATTCGGTTCATATTAAAATTAATAAAGTCTTTCAAGTCAGTAGATGCCTACAAGGCTGTAAACTCATAAACTAACCCAATGAAATCAGTTTTATTTTGAAGAAAGCATATTTTTCAATCTCCCAGTACTTCAATAAAAAGCATATGATAGAATTCTCATTTGCTTTTTCAAGTCAAATAGAGGACAAACAAAAATAATTCAATGAAATCAGTATTGCATTGAAACAGTAATGCACTCCCAGAAAAATTATATAATCTTCTTTTATAAAAGCTAAACACAAAACTTAGTAGTTTTACTTTTATAGAAAAGAGCAACATTAAAGTTATTTTTTCTTAACTTCATATCATATGATCAGTCAGAAAAACAAGCTTGGCTTAACTACAAATACTCGTATGTCCATGTTAAAATCACTGGAATTAACCCGCATTTGCATTCCTTACGAATCACAATATTTCCATCTTGTTCACTTCTCTGAAAGTCCCTTTTTTATAGAATAGTAAATTCTATATTATTTTAACTAAGTAAATGGTCAATAGATTTAATTTTAACCCATTAAAACCTCTCCGATCACCATATAAAAATGTTCATAGAATTCTATTTTTATATAATTATTTTTCAATATTCCTTTTAATCCGAAACTTACAATAAAAAAAACGCATTTTAATAGTGTAAATTGTGGTTTTGATTTAAAATTTTTTTTATTGTACTACTTCTCTATGGTTTCTAAAATTCTAAAAATTAAATAAAAACCAGATTTCTAATATTTTGCAGAGCTTGCTTTTCACTTCAACCAATCAGTTTTGTGCAACGTGCTTTGGTTTGTTTTATTCATTTATAAATTGCACAAGACTATTGAAAAAATTTGCCTTCATTACTTGCTAAAAAAAAGATGATTTGATTTGTTTGTAATACAAAAACAAAAAAATATATATCTATAAGAAAATTAAAATCGAACACATAAAACATAAAAGCATTGCCACCATTAAGCAGTGACTAAAAGATCATTTGTACTCTCAGCCAAATAGAGTTTGATGTTGTTGGATGGTGAGCCTATTTTTATGATTTCTTTTAATCTGCAGCACAATGGGGAACTACAAGTACGCAATTAAAAAAAGCCCTGCGTACATTTTTGAAATAAAATTTTTATTCGTTTGAATAAATAGCGAATAACATTTTTTATTCGCTTTTTGTACAATTGAATAAAATTATTTAAATGTTCACTTAAACTTTTTTCTTTCTTTTTATTCGAAAAAAACGAATAAAAAAATTTAATTCGTTAATCATTCGAATAAACGAATACAATTTTTTTATTCGTTACTAATTCGAATAAACCCTTTCCCTTTGCAAAATGATATGCAATTTTTATTAGTTTTTCATTCATATAATCGGATTAAAGTTTTTATTCGCTATTTATTCAATTAATCGAATACAATTTTTCATTTGTTCTAAATTTTTTAATTTGATATTCATTCGAATGAATTCATAAAATTTTTATTCGTTACTCATTCGAATAAGCGCCTCCCATTTGCAAAATGCAATACAATTTTTATTCGTTTTTCGTTCGTATATATGAATAAAATTTTTTATTCGGTTTTTATACAAAGAATATAATAATCATTTTTGTTACTTCAAACACATTTTTCTTTTATTTTCTATTCACTCAAATAAACGAGTAATTATTTTTATTCATTATCCATTCGAATAAGCGAATAAAATTTTTAATTCGTTTGCTGGAATAAGCGCCTTCAAATGAATATGAAATTTTTATTAGTTTTTCGTTCATATAATTGGATGAAAGCTTCTGTTCGCTATTTATTCAATTAATCGAATAAAATGTTTAATTTGTTCAAGCAAAACTTAACTTATCTGCTATTTAGTCGAATAAATGCATACAATTTTTTATTCGGTACTCATTCGAATAAGCGCCTTTCATTTGCAAAACGATATGAAATTTTTATTCGTTTATAGTTTGAACAATCGTATCAAATTTTTTATTCGTTATTTATTAAATTAATAGAATAAAATTTTTCATTTGTCCTAAATTTTGTTTAATTTGTTCCTATAATCGAATATTAATTTGTAAATTTATTTACTATTAATAATTAAAAATAAATAATTGACAATTCTTTATACTTTACTCTTCCGAATAAGCGCCTTCCCTTTGCAAAATGATATGAAATCTTATTCGTTTTCTGTCCGTATAATCGAATTAAATTTTTTATTCACTATTTATTCAAAGAAATGAATAAATTTTTTTATAATTTCAAAAACTTTTTTTTATTTTCTCTTGAGTCGAATAAGCGAATAAACTTTTTTATTCATTACTCATTCGACTAAGTGTCTTCCCTTTTAAAAATCCCTTTAACAGTTTTATTAATTTTTAGTTCATATAATGGGATAAAAGTTTTTATTCGCTTTTTATTCAATTAATCGAATAAATAATTGTTTTGTCGGCTATTCATTCGAATAAATAAATATTATTTTTTACTCTTTATTCGCTTTTCGTTCGAATAGCCGAATACATTTTTTTTTTAAAATATTGTTAAAATAAACTTTTTTATTTGCAATTCATTCATTAATTTTTTATTTGTTTTTAATAAGTTTTTAGTTTGCTTATTTATTCGAATAATCAAATAAAATGTTATATACATAAGGCAATCGAATAAACATATTTATGAGTTATATTTTTCAACTGATGTACTAAATTGTATTTTTATTCGCTATTAAAATTATTTTAATCGAATAAACGGATTAAATTTTTTTAATTATTTTGTAGCCGTTAATGATTCGAATAATCGATAAAAATTTTATGATTTTTACTTTTTAAATATTTTGTTATTTTTTGGATTTTATTTTAGTACTCGAATAAATTTTTTGTAATCGAATAAGAGCTCTTATGCGGTAAAAATACTGTATTTGTCATCATTTATTCGTTACTAATTCGCATAATCTATTTGGTCAATGAAAATATAATAAAAAACGAATAACATTTTTTATATGTTCGAATAAACTTTTATGTTGGGCATTCAGTCGAGTAATCGTATAAAATTTTATATTTGTAAAGCAAACATTATTCAATGGCTAATAAATATTTTTAAAAGTCAACAACCGTACTGTTTAATATTTTTATTCACTGTTGAAATAAAATTTTTTATCCATTAATCATCCAATTATTCGGATGATAGCATTTTTTTTATTGTTATTGTATCTGTTATTCGATTTGATTAATCGATTCAAATTTCTGGTTTGCAATTTTTCAACCTTAAAACTATTTTTTTGTATTTTATTTTGGTATTCGAATAATTTTTTTACTCGAATATAAATTTGCATTTATGTATGTATATTTATTCCCGTCCTTCCAGGGTGGAGAATAGGGCCGTAAACTTTGTATTTGGTAAAAGAAAAAATGTTTTAATTCCCTGCAGAAAATTTGGTGACCATTGATCCAAATGTACTCGTCCTATAACTGGAGATAATGTGGGTGTTATCAAAAGTACGTAGTAGTGTATGGTGAAAAAAGTCATATCGTTTAAATGGTGGCATATTGACCATTTTCGTGGTGTATCGTCTTGATCTTGAGCCAATTTAATTCGGACTCGGTCTAGTATTGTACTAAACTGCACTGAACATGTTCGATGTGGTCGAACACAGGACCTATCAAATAGTGTAAATATAATGTTAATTGCTCCCTTCAATGTGACTCTGGGATCAGTCCCGTAACTATACTTAGATATTAACCTAAGCTTAAATGGTATTTATACTTTTGAAATATGAGTGGCCCTGTGGACGAGTGGGTAGTGTGCCAGCCTGTCATGCACGAGGTTGTCGGTTCGAATCTCAAAAAATTTTCAGATTAAAAATAAAATAAAAAAAAAATGTCTGCATTTGTAACAATAAAAAAATATATAAGCGTTAATTGTTACAGTTAAATGTCGAAATTTTATTTATAAATAATTTATATTATTATACATCGAATAGGTCCCTATGGGATAGTTCAGTGACAAGTCACAAGGTGCATACAAAGTATCATTTAACCCCATCCTAGGCCATCCCCATGTAAAAGTGACTGGTCCGCTTCATAGGAAGTGTTAGAACTCGGACTGGTCCCTATCACTTGGGGACCGGTCACGTGACTTGTGTCAGTTCCATTTCCTGCAGGGTTGTTACTCGTTCAAATAATTGAATACAATTTTTAATACGTTACTTTCAAATGGGTAATAGAATAAAATGGTTATTTTTGTTTTGTATTGACTACTGATTCGAATAATCGAATAAAATTTTATTCGTTACTCATTCGAATAAGCGCCTCCCATTTGCAAAATGCAATAGAATTTTTATTCGTTTTTCGTTCGTATATGTTGTTTTGTTTTTTCAACTATTGCTATATTTTTTGTATTTTATTTTTTATTCGAATAAATTTTTTGCTCCTAATTTTTTTGAAGAATAAAATAAAACTTTGTATTCTCTACTCATTCGAATAAACCAAATAAATATTTGATTTGTTACTACTTCGTTATCATAAAAAAAGAAATAAATTTTGCCTCAATCTAACCGCTACCTACCCATAGTGTTTATATATTTCGCATACTCAAAGAGGATTCGACCATTAGCAGATTAGTGTGAAATTCAATATTAGTGCATAACACGTATGCAACAAAACTCATATTTGCAAACACACACACAACGCAATTGTTTTTGTACACATGTAATATAATGTTTTTTTTTTTTAATTTTCATTAAACGTATGTGTGTATGTATCAAAGTTTTATTTGGAGTTTTTCATCAAGCATGTGTGTATATGTATATTTTATGACTTTGCAATACTGCAGCAATTAGCACAAATTTGCCAATATGGTTGGATTGTTTAAAGTTAGTTAGTTGTAAGTGTTGTTGCTTCGCCAGCATTGCAAAAAAAAAACAAAATTTTCTTCTTCAATAATAAACTTAACATCACCTGCTACCAATTGTTGTGGTTTCTTTATATCATTTTCAACAAGAGAGCAACAAAGAAAAATAAAAGAAAAAAAAACAGATTCAACAAAAACACTTTAACAATTTTCAATTTCTTAACCATAAAATCTTTGATTTCAGTTTATTAACATTACAAAAAAATCTTAAGATGAGTGAAAAAAAAAGCTTAAATTTAACGCCTCTAATTTGAGTATTCGTTGCGCCCGTAAAACTAAAAGGTAAAAAAAATATATAGATACTTGTGTGTACATATGTATGTATGTATATCTAGAAGAAATAAATATTTTAATTAAAATATGATATACACATGTGTGTGTGTGTGTGTGTGTGTGTGTTTAAATCAGTATACAATTTATTTTAATTTTTAGGTAACACCACCTTGTGCTTAATTAAAAAGCCATAATTCGAAAATAATAATCAAAAGTTTTCATGTGTTGTCGGCAGATTTAGATCGTTAAGAAGTAAAAGAGAATTTTATAAGGATCAGATTCTTGTGTTTCTATGACCAACAAAAAGTTTTTTTTAAGACCATTAGAATTTTTTTTTGGAATTTTTTAATTTGATAGATCAATAGACAGCATTAACATTTAAAAATACTTTCGGGCATTACTGACGAAGCACATTCTGGAAGTGCAGTTTTGACGCACAGGAAACAATGCTTGCGGTCCCCATATGTAACGTCATCCTGTGGAAACCACATCTCGCTCAGATCAATGCCATCCATATGTTTTCGCTCAATATTCGGCAAATTCATTTATAAATAAATGCGTTAAGTTGCTGATTTTCAAAATAAATCTAAGCAATTTGGTGGCGTCTTTCAGGCGTTAATCTATCCCAGTTGGCCACGTCTTTAAGACATCTTTGACGACGGGTACAAGACAAGAAAAATCGTAGACGAAATTTTCATACAAATGGCGCCCAGGTAACACAACACGAGATGGGCGACAATGTCGCTCAGATTGTCGTCAACACTGCTTTATTGAAGACAAAACTTATATGACACTGTCGCTCAGATTGTCCTCAACAAAGTCTTATTGAAGACAAAACGAATGACACTGTCGCTCAGATTGTCGTCAACACGGCTTTATTGAAAACAAAACGATGGATATTGTCACTCAGATTGTCCTCAACAAAGTTTTATTGAGGACAAAATGATGTATATTGTTTCTCAGATAGTCATGAACGACGATTTCCTTTAAATTTTCGATTAAAAAACCTAATGAACAGGCGACATGTCGTACATTAATCGTCGAAGACAATCTCGTCTGTGACGATTTGGCCAACTGGGATGCATAATGCTTTGCCAGAGCTTACGCATGAAAATTATTAAACTCTGAATACAGTTTGACACTTAACCCTTTCATAAGTTCTATCGGACTTAAAAAACTTTTTCTCAAATATTGAACAACAAAGAGAAGTGATAAAAGTCTGAAATATTGCACGAAGCTTGTAAGTTTGCTTCCAAAGTCTTTTGTTTTTAAAACCAATATTTTTTAGTCTATTGTTGCATATTTTAGCTTGTGTCGGAAAATTAAAAATTAAAAAAAAAAATCCCTTAAAATTTTAAAGTGACGTCGATCACCAACTCTCTATTTAAATATCATTTCACATTCAAATGTAAATTTTCATTAATTTTTGTGTGGAAAAATTACTTTTAAATATCAATTGATACATATTTAAATAAGTTGGTGAAATTGGCTCTGAGTCAGTGATCGGCAATGAATCGTTCTTTCGCTATTCATACTGGCTCATGAAATTTTAAATATAAGTGAGTAGACATTATTTAAACTCAACTATTCTGATTTACGCATACTCACGATGACATTGAATTATAAGTATAGGTTGAAATAAATATGAGTGCGATATCGACATCATGATCATACCACACTCACACTCATAAATCACCTCAGTTTGATTTCGAATTTCAGGAAAATACTTATACTACTCACATTGATTCAGCTCACTCAGGTCATGCATGTATGTTTATTTAAAAGTCATTAAACAGTTTGCAAGTAGTATACAATAGTAGTAAGTAGGGTTGTTTTCAATTCCTACAAAAAAACAAAAAGAAAAAAGCAGCAGAGAAACACATAACCTCATAATGAGAACCTTAATGTTTGTATGCGAAGTAGGCATTGTGAATCATACTTATTTGGCATTCAATTAAGGACAGTCAAAATCAACAACGTCATAAATGTTGCTAAGTATGAGTTCGATGCGCACTTCAAACTTTCGATTCATGATTCATAGACAACATTGCAATAAGTACGAGTGCGCATAAGTACAAGATTCAACAAGATTATAAGCCATGATTCAACTTTACTCACTTTTTCACTACTCATTTCTGTTCTCTGTTCTGAGTCTTTAATTTTTTAAATATTTTTTTTAAGCAAGTTTGTGTAAGTCCCTCGTTTTTTGCAACTAATTTCCATAACGAAAAGTTCGTTAAGTAAGCTTATAGTATGTTTCCACCGGCATGATTTATACAAATCATGATGATTTGTGCAAATCATGTTAATTTATACATGATTTACCATTCATTTTGCATATGGATAAATCACTTCAAACTGGTTGATTTATTTTAAATAATGTCGAAAATAATATTTTTCGAACTCTATTTATGTATGCAACCCTGCGTTGCTTTTAAAATTACAAACTCCATCTCTGGGTCATCCATCAATAGTGATTGACAATTTCGAAAAAATGACATTGAGGAATGTTTAATCAATTTTAAATGTCAACAACATGTGAATAAAATTCACATTAGAGCTGCTGCGCTCACCTTATAAAGCACGTGCATAAATTGAGTACGAAAATTCGAATAACAAATCACTCACAAGCTCGGTGGAAACACTTTGAAGTGATTTACTTAAACCTACTTGATTTATAGTCGGTGGAAACATACTATTAGGTTATATTAAGGTGGCATTCATAATCCCGGAATCACGTAGACTCTTCTAGTTCATTGTGTGCAGACTCTGCTTAAACGGTGTCTACCCCGTCGAACCAACCAGAGCTCAATATAAAGTTACGAGTACCTACACGTTGCAGCTCAACCCCGGAAATGGCAGAAATTTTCCCGAACTCAAGAGCTCCAATGGCGGCCATTCTCTTGCGTGCTAAGTGAGATCAATTGCACAGAAAATGGTCTACGTTTTTTCCTTGTCAATATATTGACGACTGCGACAAAACTTTGCGATCAATACGAACACTAAAACCAATATTTACTTCTTATTTCCTGAAACCAAAAAACGGTATTTTTCTTATACAGGTAACTGTATAACTGCCTGCTCATCATGCAATAATTTCTTGTTTTTGCCTGAGTTTTGCGACTAAATCTGAGTTTGCACGAAAGTAAGAGTACACCTGTATAACCCATACTCAATGTAACCTGCAAATTAGGCCCAGTTCTTGCAAGCTTAGCATTCCTTAATAGAAAGGACTTCTGACTGGCCGTGCTCCGGAAACAAATACCTAATATCCCAGTGTGAATTGTCGTCTAACCTACAGCTGCTTGTGTTTTGAAGACATTTGTATAAAATATAATACCATTTAAGGTGCTGCGAATATAGTGATCAATCATCCTTTCTAGTGTTTTCAGAAGCATAACAGATTTATTGGTCTGCAGTTAAAAATTTAATTAAGATTTTTTATATTACAAACAGAGTACGACAAAAGTATCGTTTTAAGTACTCTTTGAGTATTGATCATCAAGCAACTCATATGCAAACAAACGCATTAATTTTAAACCGAATACGTATAACTTTAAATATCCAACAACTATGTTTATACACATTTTTTAGATTACGCAGCAGAACCGGCAGCAATTAAAATTTATAAACTGTATGAGCTACAATCATACGCATAAGTATAAAAATACTCTGACTATTAAACGGCTGCACATGTGTATATACAGGGCTATTTTATGTACACACATGCATAAGGCATGTTTTCAAGCAGCCAAAACACATTTTCCATTCCATTTTCTATACACAAATGAAGAATAAATATCCCAAGTATCATACGTATATTTTTTTTGTCAGACTAAATATCCATATTCAAGATTATAAGCATACTCAGACTATAAGTATGACAGAGAGTCAATGCGATTTATACGCATGTGCCTTTTTATTTTTAGTTGTGGCGTTTTTAGAAGTAGAGAGAGATTGAAAGTAGTTGCTTGAGAGAAAATATGTGAGCGTGCGAATTATTTCCGCTAAAATTTATTTACTAAAGTATATTTTTTGAGTGCCCCTAGTAATTCTCTCATTACAAAGTTCTGTTGAATGATTTGCGTAATGATTTGCGTAAGATTTTTGATAAAATGGTGACTTATTCTACACATAAAATGCATGGACTTTGCTTGTTTCCTTTGCTGATTCAAAATACTCAATATATATATTTTATATATAAATAACCAAAACTTACTTGTGGGAGTGCATTAAATAAGTTTCATTTTTGTTTGAAAAATTCGGACACTTACCTGAAAGAAAAGAGAAAAAAAGAAATTAATAATTTTTGCAAAGAAGATTCAGTTTTTAAAAAAAAAACATCAAAAATTTAAAACTAAAAATTAAAGTTATTAAACTAATATTCCACCAATTCTGTTTAAATATCAATGCATATATAAAAATTGTTTTTCATATATTTTTTCCAATAAAACCCAGCTTTTAAATATGAATTAATATTTAAATAGAACATGCAGGAACTGCATAGGAAGGGACTGGTTTGTCAGGCCAGTTATTTTCTACGGTTGTGTGGCAGGGTGGGCAGCCTTTGATGAAGGAAAGTCATAGAAAATTACTAGCTAAGGTTCAGAGATGTGCCTCGATGGGCATCACAGGAGCTCAGAGTAGCACACCTCTGGCTGCCTTGGACGTCATTCTTCATCTACTTCCTATAGGGGACTTTGTGGTGGGAACGGCGACTAGAAGTCTCCTTAGACTCGTAGAAATAGGTTTGGTGAGGACAGGAATAACAGGTCACATATCAATCTTAAATGAGATGAGTTTTAGTTATAACGGAGATCTGTAACCTCTGGGTTTACGGACTATAAGGTCGCTGAAATCGATTTTACTAGAACACCCTTAATGGTAATTCCGGATAGGGACTATTGGGTCAAAGCCGATAAGTTATATGAGGGCAGTGCAGTCTTTACCGACGGATCAAAAATGGTTGAAGGCACAGGTGCTGGTATCTATATCTTGGGAACGAATATTCGTAGTTCTTTCAGACTGCCGAATGAATGCAGCGTTTTCCAGGCTGAGATATTGGCGATCCTCAGGGCCACGCAGCTGGTGGCCAGGAATGTAGCTGAAGGTGGGAAAGTAACCTTGTACTTCGGCAGCCAGGCAGTGTTAAAAGCTTTGAAGGGACACAATGTCAAATCTAAACTTGTTAGTAACTGTAGGAGAGCCCTCAACTTGGATAAATATGGTGTCAGACTATGTTGGGTTCCGGTCCACAGCAGTGTTGAGGGAAATTAAATTGCCGATGAGCTGGCAAGAATAGGGTCGGCATTAGATGAGGGAATGTTTGAAAGATCGGTGAAATTACCGATAGGTCATTACTATAGGGAACTCAGTAATTGGGTAGAAAGTAGGCAAAGTAGGAAGGATTGTAGAGTCTCAAGGGATTTGTGGCCAAAACTTGACTCAGGAAGATATAAACTGCTAGGCGCTTTGAGAGGTCACTGCTCGGTCAGAACAAGAACAAGCATTTGGGAAACTGGCTCTCGAAAAATTTTGTACGATGTGCGCGGATGAATTGGAACTAGAAACTATTGAACATACTATCTGTCACTGCCCGAAGCTGCAACGCCATAGAATTAGATGGCTGAGCAGACCGTTCCCATGAAAGCATTATTGATATCGAGAAGTGTAAACTAGAGAACGTCAGGGGCTTCATAATGGGAATGCGGTAGCTCAATGATGGATAATAGGGTAATTTCTGGCTAATATTACTTTTTTTTATAGCAGCAGTAGGGAATCACAATGGACTCAATTAGGTCTCCGAGTAGAGGTGCTGTATAGCACCACCTTTCCTAACCTAACCTCACCTAAACAGAATGGGTAAAATAGGCTCTAAGTATAGCCTGATTTAAATACATGGGCCAATATAATGAAATTTCCAAATTTGTCAATTTGCTTTATTTTCTTTTGTTATCAAATGCCGTAATTTCTTTTCTGCTTTATAGTTTTAATTATTTTTTAAAATATTTAGTTAATTTATTTTTCTTGTTATTTTAAAATTCTTTTGCTTTAATGCTAAACGTAACAACCTCTGCTTTCTTAAAAATTTTCCGCAATTTTCCATTTTCAAACAAATATTGTTTTAAACCTTCTACTAATCAACATTTATACCAAACAAAAAGCCAAGCATTTACAATACCAACACTTGCTAAGACCAATAAAATACTTAAAAAAACTAGTTATGCTATTTGTGCTCTTCCCAAAAAAAAAAAAACGAAAAGAATTTCAGCAAATTCCTTTTATAACAAGAAAATAATAAAAAATCTTAACCGTATGCTGAACACATTCTCACGCATTTCAAATTTCAATTGGTAATAAATGTAATGCAAAGCAACACATTAAATCAAGCCATAGAAATATTTACAAGAAAAGATTAAGGAAGAAACAAAGACAGACTTGCAAATGCACAAAACAAAAATTTAAAGTGAAAATCCCATAAAGTTCTCAAATATGAATTACAAAATAAAAAAAAAAGAAAACTCAAGGCACAGGCTAGTCTTCCAAAAAATTAAAATCAACTTGCTTTTGGAAAGAAAATGAGCAAAAAAAAAAAAAACACACACACACAAAACGAAACACCGAAATGTAGAAATTTTGCTAATAAAAAAGATAAAACATCTTTAGAAACTTACAACTTGTTGATGATGGTATCTTTGCCAAATTGTATGTAAAAAAGAAACCAATACTATACATATAGTAGTTTAACCTTAATGCTGGGGTCTGCTGCTCACATTTTTAAATAGTTTTGTAGCGCAAAGTAAGAGCAAAAGAAATTCAAATGGAAATTTGCCAGTTAGTGTCTGTCTGTCCTTCTGTCTGTCTGTATGATGGTGGAGAGAAAAACTTGTTAATATTTGTAATAAAATACTATCAAATGACTTGTAATCATAAGATTATTATTAAAAATCAATAATTTACATTTGTCAAAATGTGTTGATTGCTCTGAAGAGAAGCCTTTTTATAAAGCAAAGCAACAAAAACTAAAAAATTAAAAAAAAAATTTTGTGAAACAGAAAATTGTTCTATATTTTACACGGTAGTTGCAGTTTGAGTGATATGTTTTTTTTCTAACTTTTTAGTGTTTGGAAGAAAAATTATAAGAGTATTCTGGGGGAACATAACAGCATTAGATATCGAATGAAATTTAAAATGTTCACTTAAACTCTACTGAAATTTAAATTTCGTTCGAAAGGGAACACGGTATTTCATCCCCTGGGGGCAAATTACGACATTCGATATCGAACAGATTTTCATAAAATTTTAATTTTGTTTGTATAGAGACTTAAAGCGATATCGTATAACGCAATTTGCCGCCTGCTGGTTGATTTGTTTAAAAAACTCCTTTCTTAAGTCTTTTGTTTTTCAAATAAAATCTTTTAATTTTTTCAATAAATAATAATAGAATTGAAGCGTCTTGCTTCAAGAAAAACAGCTTAATCCAAGCCATATGCACAATCTGACAGCTTTTGCAAAAGAGCTTTGTACTTTCACACCGACTAGAGTAGATCTATGCAAAAACAATACTTGCAACAAGAACAAATTGCAAGAGCTTTCAAAGCTGTTTAACTGAAATGCAAATGTCAGAGTATGAATGTTTGGACGTAACTGGCGTAAAACATGATCTTCTTTTTTAAGCTTTAGAAAAACGTCATTGGCTAAATTTTAAAGTTTGTTTCTTAAATCTTTTGTTATACTTCTAGAAAAGGCCTTGTAGGAAATGGAACTGACACGAGACAAGTCACGTGACCGGTCCCCAAGTGATAGGGATCAGTCCGAGATCTAACACTTCCTATGAAGTGGAGTACTTTTCCATGAGGATGGCCTAGGATGAGGTTAATTGATACTTTGAATACGCCGCCTTTTGACTTGTTACTGAACTATCACACAGGGACCTATGGAACTGACACAAGACTAGTCACGTGATCGATTTTTAAGTGATAGGGACCAGTCCGAGTTCTCACACTTCCTATGAAGCGGACCAGTCAGTCACTTTTCCATGGTGATGGCCTAGGATGGGGTTAATTGATACTTTGAATACGCCTTTTGACTTGTCACTGAATATAAATTATTTAAAAATGTCATTCAGAGGGAACAATGAATCCAACCATATCGAACCTGATCAGTGTCCTTTACTCTAATAATAGACCAAGTGCCAATTAAATTGGCAAAAGATCAAGACGATACATCACGATAATGGTGAATATGTCGAGCCATAACCGCAAAAAAAGCTTAACGATCGCATATAATCGATTTAAGTCAAGAAATTAACTAGAGTTCGACCGATTAATCGGCTTCGGCTTCGGCCTTCGGCCAAAAATTGGTAATCGGCCAACATTCGGCCTATGGCAAAAATCGGCCGATTAGCCGAAGCCGAATATTTTTCATTCCAAGCAGGTTGCTCGCCGACAGTTTCCATTGTGTTTAACGTTTTGAAAGGGTTGCTTTGAAATACAACCCTGTTGCTTTCTATTTTCTTTTACTTGGACGTTCTTGTGAGTGATCATATGAAAAAGCAATATAGAAATTGCAAAATGGTTTTATTTTTCTTGTTATGTATCCAATAGATATACAGCTATTTCAGTGATCTCAAAAAAGCAAACTTTTTTCTTAATTCATATAAAACAAGTATCATTTTTAAAATTTAAAACATTCGGCTTCGGCTTCGGTTTTGGCCGAAGTTTAGGATTCTAGCCGAAGTTCGGCTTCGGCTTCGGCTTCGGCCAAAAAAACGCCTTCGGTCGATCTCTAAAATTAACTTCGAAAATTATGTCTCTTAAGCTATTTTGGCGGTTATGGCACGATGTAACCATTTACAGGATATGTCCTTTTTCACTATACACAACTCCCTACTTTTCGTAACACTGTCATTTTCTCAAGTCATAGGACTAGTACGTTTGGATCAATTGTCACCAAATTTTCTGCAGCAAAATGTCAACAAAGTTTGTCTCTTAAGTCATTTGATTTTTAAATCTATTTTTTTTTTAAATTTTATGAAATGTAATATTATAATTAATTTTATTTGTAAAAATTATCTTTAAACCGAATTTTATTGTAAATTTTAAAATACTGAGCGGTTTATTTAAAAGTTTTTATCTTAAGTCTTTTGTTTTTGTTTGATTTTTTTTTTAAATAGCTTGTGGCTTATAATTTATTGTATTTCCACTCTATAATGAAAAATTAGTTAAAATTTTTTATACTCCATAGTTCTGCTAAATGATTTTTGGGTTAAAAAGCCCACTTACTCGTATTAGTGTTAACATTGATATTATTCTCACAATAAGACTACTAATTATAAACGCCCTCAAATAATCAAACACTTTAAACAAGCAACTAAATGACAAACTAAATGTTTAGTTTAACACAAGTTTATAGAAGAAAAAAAATTAGGGTGGACATGAAACAAATGAAAGACAAAATGAAAAATATTTTTAAATTTAATCTGCTGAAGGGCGTAACCGAAAAGTAAATGATTTACTAAAAGACTCAAAGAAAAAGATTAACAAAGTCATATTTAAAAGATTAGCTTAAATTATTTTTATCGTTTTTAGAGAGAGAGAGGGTTACAAATTTTAGTTTAAATATATTTACTTTAATTTTGCTATTATTAGTTTTAGTTTTTTTGTAGTTTAAATTTAACCTGTTAAAACTTTGTTTTAAAAAGATGATATTTAAAAAAATTCACACCTGCTAAATCGATTCGTCAAGCTCATATATTATGGAAATAGACAGCAAGAAGCATTAATTTATATAAATATAAGTTTTAAGTTGAATTAGTAACAAGATAATATGATTTAAATTTAATCTAGATTTAATTGGATTTTTAACCCAGAAAAAGGAAAGATACATTGAAAAAACTAGAAGATTATGTGCATTTTTTTCCTCTTTAGAATTAATAACTTAAGCAATATTATAAAATTCTTTTAAGCTGAGCTGCATAGCCTTGTCTTTTCTTTTTCAAGGCAATTATAATTTTTTATTTTTATTTTAATTCTAAGCATTCTTAAATTCTTATATCATAAGAATTTTGGCCATAACCACCAAAAAAAAAAAAAAATTAAGCGACATACATATTTCTTGATTTTCGTCCAAAAATTAAGCTTGTTAGTTATGTCGCTTAAGCCTTTTGGGCGGGCGGTTATGGTTTGATAAGCATGAGATTACTCTTAATATCAAACAAGGTTTCAGATTTCTGTCTTAAGTTTTATATTTATTGTAAAAGTTTAACTCTAAAATCTTTTTCCTCTTTCCTTGAATCTTAAATTAAAAAGAAAACTTAAAATTTGTGACTTAAGCCATTTTTTTTGTTTTCTTTTTTAAGAAAATTAATAATTTATGTTGTTTATTTTATAAAAAAGTTTCTCTCGTAAGTCTTTTGATTTTATACAATTTTGTAAATTTCTGACATGATTTTCAAATACTACAAAATTTTTAAAGCTGCTGCAGAGTCTTAAGCCGAATTGTATCTTTAAAATTGAATCCTTCGTATTAAATCCTTCTATGTTTCTTTCTTAAGTCTTTCTTGAATTAAAAAAATCTAAATAATTAAAGTTTGTGTTTCAAGTCTTTCATTTCTCATGTTTAGAGAAAATTAATAAATATGTATTCCGTTTACATATTTCATAAAAAAGTTTCTCTCTTAAGTCTTTTGATTTTGAAGAATTTTATTAAATTTCTGACATGATTTATTTTTGCTTCAAATATTACAACATTTTTTTTAAAGCAAAAGCTGAGTCTTAAGCCGAATTTTATCTTTAAAAATTGGATCCTTGGTATGAAGACTTTGTATGTTTGTTTCTTAAATCTTTTCTTAACCAAGCTTATTCCAGTGGTCGACATCGACGTCACTTTAACACAAAAGCAAAAAAAAAATGGGACTTGTTTACTCGCACTCGAGAAGGATTTTATGCTACAGACAATCTACCCGTATTTCCTTTCCTTAAGGTCGGTTGTTTTTGACAAACGGGTACGCTAACCCCAATTTTTTTGGTATTGCGTTACAGTGACGTCGATGTCGACAATTGGAATGAAGGTTAATGTATTATAAATTCTAAATGCTTAAACTTTGTGTTTTAAGTCTTTCATTTCTCAAGTTTTGAAAAATACAAAACATGTTCCGCTTAATTTATGAAAACAAGTTTCTGTCTTAAGTCTTTTGAATAAGAGGCGAATTTCTTAAACTTTTTGTTAAATTGATTTTTTTTCTGCAAAAATTATAATACAAATTTAAGAAAAAAAATTGTTAAATTAACTTTAAAGTTTGTTTCTTAAGTCTTTAGTATTCAGCTCTTCTAGGTCAGGCGAGTATATCCCATAGTTTTAGTTATCACATTGATAAGCAAACTTGGCTTTGTGATGCGCCTCTTCAGCTTGTGTCGTAATATATACATATATGATAAGGAAGCGATACTCATTTGTATCTGACTTCCGTTTAGTCTCTTAAAAGATACCAACGTCAAGCAAGCCAGTTTTGGCAAATACTTTTTTTGTGTGATATTTTTCCTCGTTTGGTAAGAGAAATTACACAGCACAGGCGAGGAAAAACTGGCACGAAAGTGCTGCAAAAGTATTAAAATTGATTATATATATAGACTATTAACATGAATGTCTAAACGATAATTGCTGCTAATGGATATTGAATAGTCAGTCTGCAAGTGTTAAAGGCAATTATTAAATAAGCTTAAAAATAAATTATATAAAACTAACACTTCTAAATATGTTTTCTCTGAATGTTTTCCCATTAAAAAATAATATTTAGTTAGATATGTTTATTGATAATAAATTTTTTAGATAAACGCTTTTGGTAATAGTTTTTATATTATGCTTTACAAAATTCTTCTCCACTCAAGAAATCATAACAAAACAAATTATAGAGTTTTATTCAACACCAGCAAACCAAAGTCAAATTCTTTCTTCGTCATCATTTAGCAGCGTGACCAAATATCTAAACATAATTAAAAGTAAAATTCCATCTAATTATAATTATGGAAACGTATAATAAAAGCCAAATAAAACAAAAAAAAAAAAATAAAAAACTCACAACATGTTCGTGCATGCAATATTTAATTTGCATGCGATAAAACAACATCAAACCATAAAATCATTGAAAATACAAAAAAAAATGCAGTACAACACCAAAAGTTAAGTTATTGAAAATTTATAATAAATGTGCACAGAAACTAAAAGTTGAAGCTGAAAAATAAGCAGAAGAAGAAAAAAAGTAATTTTAACCTTATTAAATTGACCTAAACCTGATCATCATTATTGTAACCAGCAAGAAAACGTGCTCATCATTTGCTAGAAAAAAATAAAATCGCTACATTTATTGAAAACCAAAACCAAAAAAAAAAATAACAAAAAATATGTGGAGTTTATGTGAAAAAGTTACAAAAGCTCAAAAAAAAAAAAAAAAAAGAAATCATCCTCATCAACTGGTATTCAATAACTTCATATTGTTTAACACGTTATTTTGCTGTCGTTGTTGGATTTTTGTATTTTCTAAATTTGCTTAACGAGTGAGAGAGATCAGATCAATCATTATGTGGCATTAACAAGAAAATTTTCTATGCTTAATAATGATAAGCGAACTTTGTTGTACGTTTCTTTGCACTTGTTTTGGTCTCAAAAGATAACTTGAAAATTGTAGGTGAACTAACAGACCCGAAAGGAAATTTGTAAAGAGATTTTTTTTTAGTAAGACTTAAATTAACCCTAGTAAGAACTTTCTTATACAAATAATTTTTATGAAAGAGGCAAAAACTATCCATACAGTAAATAAATATTTTTAAATATTTTACAAAAATGTTTAACGCATGATTTTAATTAAAAAATCTGTAAATATTGCAAGCCTAAATCGAAAATGTGGAAAAATACCAAATTAACCCTTAAGTGTTTATGAAATTTTTATTTATTTTTGATACTAGAACTTAATTTAGAGCTTTGCTGCATTTATAAAATTTTAGTTAAATGATATCGTGAGAATTTAGGCAAAACATTTTAACCCTTTTTGTACCAGTTTTGAGGTTCTAATTTGATATGAAAAGAACAAAAAAGACAATTTAGAGGGTTAAAATGTGCTACAAAAATGTTTATCCCAGGATTTTACATAAAATTGATGAACATATTGTAAGCCTTAAACGTTTTATAAGGTTTGATTAATTTTTGCTACTAAAGCTTAATTTTGAGCCTTGCTGTCTTCAGATACTCCGAGTAAAATTTTTATGGCGAAAATTTTCGTAAAATATTTTAAACCCTTATGTATCAAATTTGACCCCTTGATATGAAAGGGACGAAAATGGCCGATATTGAAAAAATTTAGAGGGTTAAAATATTTAACAAAAATTTGTATCACATTATTTTACAAAAAACTTAAAACGAAAATGAGAAAAATTACGATATTAACCCTTAAACGTTTTTAAGAGTTTGATTAATTTTTGCTACTAAAGCTTAATTTTGAGCCGAGTAAAATTTTATGGTAAACATTTTCGTTAAGCTTTTAACCCCTTTTATTTTACCAAATTTGAGGTACTTATTTGACCCCTTTCTATGAAATGGATAGAAAAGAGTCATACAGAGAAGAGCTAGAGGGTTAAAATGTTATACAAAAATTTTTATCACATTATTTTACATAAAATTGCTGATTGTAATCCTAAAACAAAAATGTGAAAAAGTATGAAATTAACCCTTAAACGTGTTTAAATGTTTGACTTATGTTAGCTACCAAAGCTTAAATTTGAGCCTTGCTGTCTTCAGACCCTTAGAGTAAAATTGTATGCCGAAAATTTTCGTAAAACATTTTAACCCCTTATATATCAAATTTGAGGTACTTATTTGACCTCTTTATATGAAAGGGATGGAAATGGGCGATATAGAAAAAAGTTTGAGGGGTTAAATGTTCTAAAAAAATGTTTATGGCAGGATTTTAAATAAAATTAGTGAGCATTTTGTAAGCTAAAAACGAAAATGTGAAAAAGTACGAAATTAACCCTCAAAAGTATTTAAAAGTTTGACTTATTTTTGCAACTAAAGGTTAATTTTGAAATTTGCTATTTTCAGAAATTTATGGTAAAATGTTATCTTGAGAATTTTCGAAAAAAAATTTAACCCCTTCTGTACCAGTTTTGAAGTACTAATTTGACCCCTTTATATGAAAAAGACAGCAAAGACCCACACACACAGAAGAGTTAGAAGGTTAAAATGTTCTACAGAAATTTTACACAAAACTGTGGAACACGTCGTAAGCCTAAAATGGAAGCGTTACTTATTCACCTGAGAGTTATTCGAAATTAACTCTCAATTACATTTTGAGTTTTGTTTTATTTTTAGTTTTTAAATAAAATTTTGAGCTTTGCTGTACGCAGAGTTTAATAATAGAATTTCCTGGCGAATATTTTTGCTAAATATTTTAACCACTATTTTAATCCATATTTTTCCTAGCTTCTTAAAAAAGATTAGCAAAGGCCCATACGCAGAATTTTTAGAGGCTTAAAATGCTGCAAAATATATTGCTTTTAGTATTTTATACAAAAATGCTGAACTTAGTTTTTATTCACTCTTATGCCAGTTGTCGACTTCGACGTCACTTTAACACAATACCAAAAAATTGGGGCTTATTTATTCGCCCTCGAGAACAATATTGCGCTACTGACAATCTATCTCCGTTCCCTAATGTCTAGAAAATATCATAAAGCTGCCAACAGGTGTCAGTTGTTTTCGAGAACAAGTACACAAGCCCCAATTTTTTGGTATTGTGTTAAAGTGGCGTCGATGTCGACAACTGGAATAAGGGTAATCATTGAAATAATCAAATGAGACCACATCTGTTTGTTTTTTTTTATATTTTATCAACATTTCTATTTCCAATTGGGTCTTGACTCTATTTTAAATTCAACAAAACATTTTCTATGAGAGATATTTAGCGACATTGTAGATTTATTTTTCCTTTTCCTTTGATATTCTATAAAAGATCAAAAGTTTTTCAAGTTAAATTTTCTTTGCATGAACATTATTTTTTACTCGTTTAACTTCAGCTTGTTGTTGGTTGTTTGTCTCTTATTAAACGCTGAGGAGAAAATAACGTTAAGACTTCAAAGCAAAAAAAAAAAAAAAAAAAAAGAAGAAAAAGTGGGCATTAAAATCAATAAGTAACAGATCATCACCATGTCAAATATTAAATTACAAAAGCCAAAAAGTATAAAAGAGTGAGGGAGGGAGTGGGGTAAAAAAAACAACAACCTGCTGAACAACCAAGTCAATACATTTTTTAATGGTCTTAAATTTATAATTTACCAATGTAATGTGATCATAAGTTAATGTTTAAGGTTTGCTGTTTGTGGCAGACTAGTTAGTTGTTGGTGGTGGTAGTGTCGTCCGTCGTCGGGTGGTTGTTTGGTGTTGTTGTTTCGGTAAACTCTCTTATGTTGAGCGATAATAAAGCAAGGCAGACATTGAGGTCATGTTTGACGGCCTAAGTTATATATTAACAGTAAAATTATTCTAAGAAAGTATTTTAGCGTTAAAAATTACAGAAATACGTTCGTATTTTCTTTAGTTTCTGGTTAGTTTGCTCTGCATTGGGGAAAATTACAAGTATCTTTTAATTTTACTACCTGCCGCAAAAAAGGGCCAGTGCAGCAAATTCGATTTTAGGTTAAGATTCATAGGTCATTTCATATTTTTTCCAGATCTTTTTTTTTCTTTCTTTCTCCTACATTAGTTTCGTTATGCTATGGTTAATATATAAATATGTATGTATATGTGATCGTGTGATTTCTTAAGTTAAGAAAAAAAAAGTAAAAAATAAAGATCACAGGCAAGACATCTCACCTTAAACTATGACTTTGTTGTTTGATATTTTGTATCACACAATTGCACACAAAGGCCATGTACATGTGCCAAAGAATATGAAATCATCGAAATCAAGGATCAAAATTTTGCTAGCAAAAAAAAAAAATTATATGCAGCATGTATTTGTTGTGGTCAATTTGTTTGCTCTAATGTGGTTGAATGCTACATGTTGCTGGTTTTTTCCACGTCTTATATATTTTATTAAGCAGTTTTGTTTGATTATGTTGCATTGATACATGTTCCGTCATGTGCTATGCATGATTACAATCAATTTTTAGATACTTTTATAAGGATTTGTTTAGTATGGAATTTTTTTCTGTTATACTACAGAAATTATAAATATGTCATAAAGAATTAACAAATAGATGTTATGATGATATGCATATATTATAATATGACAGTTAAATTAGTTTATGTTTCTCTCAGATATTTCAGATATTTTTATATATAAAATTCTTCAACTTGCTAGAGAGAAAAATTTTAATTTTCATAAATAAAATTTGCATTAAAATGATTTTTGAAACTGATCTTATAAGATAAATTTTTTGGTGATGTGTTTTGCAAGCTCTTTGTGCTTTCAATTTTAATTAATATTAATCATACGCTCTAAAGGAAAGGAGAGCTTATGTTTAATGTTTTCAGCTATTTAAAGGTCTTTGCAAAAAAAAAAAACATCTCTCACATACCACTCGTGACATTGCATACCAAAGTTTTAAGCAATCCTTGAGTTCTAACTTTATATTCTATTACTCCTTATGTTACTAAAAATATCTCCTGCTGTATTTGTTAAAAAAATAAATAACAAAATAAAATAGTTTTCTCTTCTCTTGTACGGAATGTACATATTTTCAATCTAGGAGCTGCAATTACAACCTTGTTAATTTGAGTTCAACACTATTTTGTTTTCAATGATTTCAAAAACATGTCAAACTACCACTTGTTTCTTCAGAAAGCAAACACATCTTTGTCTCGCTGTATATATATTTTTTTCTTGCAACCAAGAGTTAGTTGTCTTTCTTTGTTTTTACGCATTTAATTTAACAAAAGTTTCTTTTTGTGCTGCTAATGTCGCTGATTGGATTTTGTAGTATTTGTTGTGCTTAGTTGCTACTTTTTTTTAAGGATACCTGTATGTATTACATATATACCATTTAATGTTGCTTGTTATTGAGCACCCCAAACAATACGGAATGTTTTACAATCATGTTATGGGTATTTTTGTATTCTTATTTATCGAATAAAACTCTGACTTTCAATTAGATATAATTCTTTATTTTTAATTACTTTACAAAGAAGTCGGTTTGCTATCAATAAAACGTGGTTCAGAAAAAGAAGGAAAATTAACAGATAGTTTTGCCAAGTCAAATGTCATTTTTTTTTATAGAAATACAATGTTGCCAATGAGTCTTAGTTCATTGGCGATTTTATACATAACAATTCTTCCCACGCTTCTCTCTTCATGGAGAAAACCGCAAGCGTTGTCTCCGGACTCTTGTTGATTTTCTCAGTGGTTGGGTCATGGGTGAAGTCATTACTCTGCCTGGTGCGTCTGGGGGCTGTGATTCTACTTGAGCATTGGGTGATGTTGGTGTTTCATGCACATCTGAGGCTGATTTTGTTGTATGGGGTGGTGATAAAGATATTATCCTTTGCTATAAGTGTTCGTGTAGTCGGGATCTATGAGTGGCTCTATATGTGGCCTTAAGGCAGTTGAGAAGAAATAAATATTTAATACAAGTACTTTTTTAATTTTATTAATTCTGGATTATAAGATTGTAGGGAATCAAAAACTCATTATAGAATTGTTCTTTGGTTTTCTAGTTTTCCCTTCTGGCGTAGTACAGACTAGTCTATTCTAGCCTAAACTAGTATAGTCTAGCCTAAACTAGGCCAGTATAGCCTAAACTAGTCCAGTCTAGCCTAGTATAATCTAGTCTAGTTTAGCCTAGTATATTCTAGTATAGCCTAGTCTAGCCTAGCCTAGTCTAGTCTAGCCTAGCCTAGTCTAGTCTAGCCTAGTCTAGTCTAGTCTAGCCTAGTCTAGTCTAGTCTAGTCTAGTCTAGTCTAGTCTAGTCTAGTCTAGTCTAGTCTAGTCTAGTCTAGTCTAGTCTAGTCTAGTCTAGTCTAGTCTAGTCTAGCCTAGTCTAGTCTAGCCTAATCTAGTGTAGTCTAATCTAGTGTAGTCTAATCTAGTGTAGTCTAGTCTAGTATAGTATAGTCTAGTTTAGCCTAGTATAGTCTAGTCTAGTCTAGTCTAGTCTAGCCTAATCTAGTCTAGTCTAGTACAGTATAGCCTAGTCTGGCCTAGTCTAGTATATTCTAGTCTAGTCTAGTCTAGCCTAGTGTAGCCTAGTGTAGCGTAGCGTAGTACAGTCAAGTGTTGTCTAGTCTAGCATAGCGTAGTCTATTCTAGCCTGGTCTAATCTAGTCTAGTATACTCTAGTTCACTCTTGTGTACTTCATCTTTCTTAATCTAATTTAAGATTATCCTTTAACTTTATCCTTATTTAATTTTGCAGTAAAATGATGAATATATGACTGCTGTAACTTCCTCAACCTCACAGAATCCAAAAAATTTGATGAGTTTGTTGTGACGTTTAAATTTCTTCTAAAGCATATTTTTTTCCTGAATTGAAAACGAATTAAAAAAAGAACACCAAAACGAAAGAAAAAAAACTTCAACTAAGCCAATCAAATAAAATCTAGATATCAAGTAAGGTCTTTTGGTAGAAAAATTACTGCTGCTATTTTCAAAATTTCATTGCGAAGAGTTTGCAATATGCAACATAAAGTTGCTAAAATTATGGCATATTGCACGAGTTTTTGACAACTCAGCGATAGTAAAAGTCTGCAGGCGTGCTGCGTTTGTTTGTTATCTGCAGTTTTATTATACAAACACATACATATACACACATACATACATACATATATGTATGTATATATAATGAGTTGTTTTCTTTGTTGTTTATTTTTGGTACAGTTGTTCAGCAGCACTTCTGCGAGATATTTTAGTGATCTGTTTTACGTTTGGACTTAGGCCAAAGTCATGTTATGACTCAGTCACTCACTCACTTATAGTTGGAGCAGACAACGAATGCGATGGCATTCGTTAACATATCGTGACAAAATCGTGCTGCTCTTTGTTAAGCTGGTTGTTATTTAAAGATTTTGATATGGCAAGTTGTTTGTGATTTGCTGATTTTCTGCAGTGGCGCTGGTGTTGGTGCTGTTGGTGGCAGTGGCAGTGGCAGTGTTATTTGCCATGGTTATATGAGAATTTCAAAATTTAATTAGTTGAAATTTATTAAATGAAAAATGTACAAAATCAGATGTTATAGTTATGATAATCATAAATGTTTCGTGCCTTAGAGTAAATTTGTTATTATTTTCAAGCAGACTTTTAAAAGCGATAGACTAGTGAATAGTATATGCAGAAGAAAAAAAGTTACTTTCCATATTATATTTCTATTTTTAAAATTCTTATGTATTTACTTGGGATTAATATGTGTAACATAGGATATTTAGCGTTATGAATGATCAGGTGACTTGAGAAATGTGCTCTTTAAATTTATTTAAAGGAAATTCTGAAGTTCTATAACAGATTATTAGTTTTGTTTTCCACCAAATTTCATCAAACTACTTGTATCCCAGACTTATCAAATTTAAACTATATTAAGCTTCAATCCATGACACAGGATTGCCTACAAAGTAACAAGCAGACAGAAAACAAAACTTTCAAAATCAAGTCACGACTTTGTATTTAATAAACCACTGGCAAGCAAAACTCGTATGATAACTAAAATAAAATACAATTCAATTGTTCTACTTTCCCAATGAACATGCGTAAGCCATGTGTGTTAATAACTTAACGAACGTTATGTACAACATTTGGAAATCGTGTATGAAAAATTGCGTTAAATGATTTTCACTTAGCCAGGAGAGAAACTTGGCTTATTTCAAAAGGGTGAATATGAATATTATATAAATTTTTAAGTTGAATATAAAAAGTTTCATTCTTAAGTCTTTTGATTTCTCGCCTAATACTTCATATTTTAAGTTAAAGGTCTGGTGCTTAAGTCTTTTGTTTTTAATTTAACACGCCTGATTTCATTTCTCATGCCAGCAAGTGGGAGTTATAAATAATTTACTTACAATTATTTTCTATTAACACAAAACTAAATTATCGTGTCCAACCTTAAAAAGCGGGGCAATTAAACATTATTATCAATTACGAAAAAGTATTTGTAGCAAAAAAAAAAAACTCTTCGTATTAATTTTTTTTCTCTCTCACATAAATAAAAAATTTCCAAAAACACCAGCCAATACTCATTTATAATAATTTAATTCTGTTTTTTTTTTGGAAATTTATTTCTTTACAGATATTAATGTTGCCTATATAAATGTAAAAAAAAATCTTTTTTTTCAAATATATATTTTGAATGTTGGTGTTACAGTGAATAATTGTTTAATTTACAAATCATGTGAACCAATTAGACAACATGATAATAATAACACGTATAACAACGACTATAAACAAATATTTTGCATGGCTTTTTGTATCCAATAGGCAGACCAACAAAAAAACCGAGAATTGATATAAAATGGAATATAAATGATTGAATAAATGTGCTCTACACGGCTTTAGACAAGATTTAAATAGATTTTTCATGTTAACAATTATAAGGCCATGCCTAGACCATATAAGAGAGCCCCACATAAAATAAAATACATACTCGCATAATAAACAATGAATGGTGCACTGAAACAACTGAGAGAACAAAATGTAACATAAGTTATCGTATATAAGACTTATGAGTACATTTAATAGACTGAAGATAAAAATTAATGGTATCATGGTGTACGCTACAATCGATAATATTGCAATATATGATATATGTAACATATTTCATTTGGTTTTTTAATTTCATTGCTTCAGTCATCATCGAAATTTTTAGCCAAGAATATTCCTCGAACGAAGCAATAGATTTTAATTAAATTTACAGCAGTGTTTCAGAGCGGATTAGATTTTGGATTCAATTGGTTTTGTACTTTGAAATGCATTTAAAAAAACATTTTTTTCAAGGATTTAATTTTCAATTACCCTCTATACCTATCGAGTTCAATCGGTTCATTTTAATGCAAAATTGAGGAGAGCTTAATGGGTCTTGAACACCATAAATTTGATTCATATGCGTGCGCACACATACATAAAAATATAGATAGACATCCGTAGGCATAAGGGTGAGAGGGCTGTATCCAAAAGTCATTAAATAACAACACCACGAATTTTTCTGATGTGCATTAGTGTCCCATTGTATCAGTTGTTGTAGGAACTTCAGCAGAATCTGTATAGCAGAATCATTGGCGAAGTAAAATAACCAATAAAATGGGTACTAACATCTTTAAAAAATTTAATACGCTTCATTTAACACCAGAGGCGCTGCAACACTGCATTACAAAAAAAGTGCAAAAAGCAGAGTTTTAAAAGAATGAAGCTTTCATCTATCTCTTCCTTCACCACGTGTCTTCCCTATCACTATCCCTTCCCTAAAGAAGATAACACCTAGTACTAGTATTAGGCATTCATTGCCTGAGTGTTACTTTTCTTTCTAACAAAAACAAAATAGTCTGAGTAGATTCCTATGACCTTAAAATAATGAGATCTAATGAAAACTATATTTTAAAATATCAAAACTTCTTCTTAAAAATGTCTGAAACAAAATTCAGAAGATATTTGTATATTTTTTTTAATTTTTGTTTTTTATTATATTTTTTTTAGTACATAAAAAAATTTCCTAAGAAAAAATTTACTCCGAAAACAGTTCTCTATAATTTGGCTGAACATTTTTTTAGAGAAATATTAAGTCCGAAAATAGTATTTTCTATTAAAATACTACTACTATACAATTTTATTCTTAAAAAATTAAAAAAAAATATGATAAGAAAATTTGACTCCGAAAAATATTCTATCTATTCGACAGAAAAATAAAAATTTGGTTGGCAAAATTGTTTATACAATTTTAAGCTGAGAAACAATTTTTTTTTACAAAAATTTAGCCTCAAAACAATAATTTTTTTTTAAAAATATAGATAAGGCACTAAGTCCGAAAAAAAATATAAAAAATTATTAACAAGGAAAAAAGTTATTCAATATGAATCAAGTACATAAGTAAATACAATTTGGGACCAACAACGTTTTGTTCTAAACAAAAGTTGGTTCTAAAAAAAATTAATGTAAAAAATATTACCGAAAATAGTTGATCAATAAAGAAATTTATTTCGAGAAGCATTTTTCGTCTGTAAAAAAAACTCACGTAATATGATTATCAAATATAAATTTATAAATATTTAATTTCCTAAAAAATATATTCCATAAAAAACTGAATACAATAAAATCGGTTAAAAGTTAGGCCAAAAGATTTTATTCGTTAAGAACGTTTTATCAAAAAAAAAAAAAAAATCCATAGAAAAGAAAATAGTTTTTCTAAATGTGACAGCGCATTGAGAAAGGGATCTAAGGGTAAAAAAAAAATCAATTTTCACTTTTTTTCTTTGATGTGTACAACATCTGAGCATCGAATGAGAACGATCCGATGCCCCCAAAAGTGTTTCCTCCCAGAGATATGCGCGTTTTATGAAATTGAAGTCGACGATTCTAAGGTTATGGGAAAAAATTTTCGTACTAACAGAGTGATATTCACAATTTAAAAGAATTATAAATGAGTATATTAATTATTATAATTCACAATTAATAGTTTCAGAAAATAAATCTGGATTCGAAAAGACGCGAGCAAAATTGATATCAAACTCATGGAAACAGCGCGCTAGGTAGAAAGCAGTAAAAACAAACTACACAAAACAAGAGGTAGGGACGACCTACGCACGCTTTCAAGGTTGACCAACACGTTCCTGACGTCATGAGATGTGTCGCTTTCAAATGAGACCAATACCAACACGCTCAGTGATGGTACACCAAAGATACACTTATTTAAATCTTTAAAATGGCTCTCCTGAACAAAACCGGTTTTTACCCTTAGGTCCCTTTCTATTTTGCACGTCACAAATACAGAATTTCAGCCCAAAAATATTTTATTCTATAGAAAAATTTGTCTAGAAAAATATTAAAGTTTGTGTTAAATTATTTAAGAAGTCCAACAATATATATAAGAAATAAAATTTGACTCCGAAAAATAATTTATGCCATAGACCATAGAATAAATGGATCTATACAAAAATTTGGTTTCCAATATTATTCATAAAAATTCAAGTCGTGAAATATTTTTTTAAAAACTTCAGTCTGAAAATAATTTTATTCTAGTTTAAAGGAGATCTTTCAATAAATTTCTATAAAGCACAAGTCCGAAACAAAAATTACAAAAAATTTTTTACAAAGAAAGAAATTATTGTATATGAATTAAAACAAGTAAAACAAACGATCCCAAAAAGGCTTTGTTCTAAGGAAAAGTTAGTTTGAAAAAAAAAACATTTACTTTAAACAATATTTCCGAAAAAAATTGATTTATAAATAAATTTATTCAGCAGTTGGCTTCTTTAAAAAAAAATTTGGCGAGAAATGATTATAAAAAATAAATCAGAAAAATTTATTTGGCAAAGAAATTGATGCGATAAAATATTTACAAAAAAATTTTTTAAAATAAGTTCATAGAAATATTAAAAATGACAAAAATTTTTCTCCATAAAGAATCTCTGCCCAAAAAGTGTTTTATTTTATAAATCAATTGGTCTAGAAAAATTTTATACAAATATCAAGTAAGAAAAAATTTTTCTTGATACAAAATCGAAGTCCGAAACCATTTTTATGGTACAAAAAATTAAGAAAAAATTATTTTTATCGAAAAAATTATAACAAATGAAATATATTTAATGGATATAGAATTTCAGATTAAAAATATTTTATGCTACAAAAAAATTGGTCTAGAAAAAGTTTCATAAACATATCAAGTAAGAAATGATTTATCTTGATACCGAAATTCACTCCGAAAATAATTTTATTACATATATTCAAAATTCTTTCAGAAAAATATATATTTTTTTGGCTAAACTGACATATTTAATATGAAAATAATTTTGCTTAATGCGGAAACAATTTCATTTCATAAAAAGTTTTGTAAAAAAATCTTTAGTCCTCAAAAATTTATTTTATAGAAAACAGGGCAAAAAATATTATAACAAAATGCGAAAAATTGCAGGAATTTGCAGTGAAGCTTTTACACTCCATTCGATAGTGACAGTAACTTTTATATGTAAGTAAAATATTTTTATACTTTGTAAAGCAGCTTTAGTTCGCATTAGTCCTGCCACAATTTTACATTTACGAATAAACAAGAAAAAACAAAACCCAAAAATTGTGTGGGGATACAAATGTTATTTTTATCTTGCTTTATTATTTTTGTTTGTTTGTCTGACTGCCTTTAAAAAAAAGTCTGTCCGTGTTTTGTTTTACGTTAAACAACATTTGAAATGAAATCAAATGATAAATGTACTCAATTGTATATAAATGTTTATTACTAATGTATGGTATGGTCAAGATACGTTTATAAACAGATTTATACAAGCGCACACACACACACACACACACACACACACACACGCGTGCATACACACTTTCCAGCATATTACCAATATATATGAAGTTAAATGCTTTTGCTGTGTTTTAAATGTGGTTTATGAATAGATTGGTTTTAAAATGCGTTACGATCCATTACCGTACAATTCATATGACGGATGAGTTTGATCTCACATACATGACCTGTGTGATCAACAAAAAAAAAAAAAAATTAAAAAGAAAAGAGCTTTCGTCCATTATGGACTAAAAGGAAAACAAGGCCTAAAACAACAACAACGGTTGGGATAGAAGTCTTTTTTTTTTCTAAATTTTTTTTATTCAAAACAGACATATAGACAAGCAACGACAGCGTTTTGAAATCTAAAGGAAAAAAAATACTTTTTTCTGGAGGGCCATATTTATGCATGAGATTCTTCTCTATAAATGTATTATAATCATATTTATTAGTTCTATTTCTTTTCTTTTTTGGTTTTTGTTTTTGTACTTTTTGTAAAAGAATTGGCCTTATTTCTTTTTCAAAATCCTTTCAGGTGTAGTTGTGTGCTTTTACAAAGTGATATTTATTTCATTTCTTTAAGCTTGTGGGGCGTTTTACTTTTTACACTTATTTATTTTGGTCTAGTATTTTATTTCAGTTTGAGATATAAATTTTTGCTTTTGATAAATGTTGCCTCATTTGCCATAATGGTTGTGGGATTCTTTTTTTTAATCAGGGAGTTTTATAAATTAAAAAAAACTCACACCCCACTTATATGAAATATTAGATGTATTAAATATACTTGAGGAGAAATAAAAATAGTGAAAGTTTTTTTTTGTGTTAGGAAAAAAGCATTTATAAAAGTTCTCATATTTCAAATTTACAAGAAAACTTATATTTATTGGATTGATTACATGGATGTGCATTGAAAAAAAAGTATTTATTAAAAAGTTATGCAAGCTTCTACATATGAGAAAGCTAAGACCATAGCTTTCATGAAAACTAGGCTGGTTTCACCCAAATTTACGCTGCATCTTATCCAATGAATTATATTCATCAATATAACCAGCATTGGTGTTAGCCATCAAAGGCAGTGAGTTTTAAAATAATCGATCACTTTGGTATCATAGACTTTATCCCTAGAGGTAGAAGTCTACCCTTTCCTGGCTTTTGACAGTAAAGCATGGGTTTATAACAAAATTTTTTTGCTGAATGCTCTTGCATTGATTGCATCTTTAAAATAGAAGAGGCAACGCACAAAAGACAATAAGATGGCTTCCCGAGCTTTCAGCTAAATTCTTGTAACGATTTAATAAACCACAAGCTAATTAAGCTGTATGAAGACCCCAAAACCTTATTCACAGTATTTTCTTTAATATATTATCTCTAAAATTGTCAGCTATTCATCACGAATTTCTCTTTAAGCTCTAAAAAAATTGTTTCAGTTTCCTGATTTTATCATCTTCAAAACAGTAAGATAACAATCATCATGCTATTCATTTAAAAGTTTTTTTTAACTCCTCAATTTGTTTTTCGGGTCAACTATAAATAAATATCTTTTTCACTGATTTCCATATTTTTTATTGCCATCTTTACCACTCGTTTTGGCTCAATTAAACCTATTTATTTTCTTTCAAATTTATTACATTCATATTAATATGAAAAAAATCTCTTATTTTATTTATATTTTTTTGGTGGTAACTAAACACCTCTTTTTTTAATTTCCTCATGATTTATGATAACTACTGCGGTAGTATTAGTCATAAAAATTAATAAAAATCAAAACGTATTTGTGATTTTAATGTTCATCTCATTAGTTTAAAATGTTGTTTTTTACTTTTTAATGATTTCTATAATTTTTTATGCTTCTCCAATTATTTAAAATAGTAACTTGTGAAATAAAACCGTTTGCTTTAATTGTGGGAATTTTGTTGTTTCAAAGAAACTGTGATATAAAATATACAAAATATGAATTGGCGTTTAGGGCAACTTTGATCCGTTAAATATCCTAAATGGCCATTCGAAATAAAAAATCATAAGAGAAACTTAAGGATGATTTTAAAATAGCTGTCGAATGATAGATGCTCATTTTGAAATAGTTCACCGACTTTTTATTATTTCCGTATTTACAAAATGGCGTCTGTTGGACGCCATATTTAATTTTGACAACTGAAATATCTTTAGTGACAATCCCGGGATTAAGATTGCCGTAAGAATCATCAAAATCGGTCCACGTGTTCGGTTTATATAGTGCCGCAAAGGAACACACATGCATACATTCATACATACATATATACAGGTAACCATAATCAAACAGCAGCATACTATGATTGAATTATATGGTTGCAGTAAAATTATATTATTGTCAATGGAAAAGCAAATTTTAAATACTATTATTTTCCTAGTTAATAATAATATTATCTACAAAAACAATTAACTTTGTTATACCTAATATTATTATTGTAAATAAGACAACACTATTGTTAGATGTGACTAAAATATAATTGAGACTTGCAATACCATGATCTAATATTATAATAATATTGTTAAATATGACCATAGTATTATTTTATATAATAATAATATTTGGTTTTTTAATCATATATTCATTGGCAAATCTTTTGTTTAAAACAGCTGTGCTGTAAATCCGAAATGAAGATAAATTAATATCGTTGAAAGAAAATGTATGTGTGCATGTATAGAAATGTATACTTACATATATGTGTATACACGGAATACAGACATATCTGTATTCTTTATATATATATACATACATATGTATATACATACATATGTATATACATACATTCATATGTACATATTCTTTTTATTTATCTACCATTTTGTTTATACTTTTTATTTATACGCGCGCACTACCGATAGCTTACAAACGAAACACTGAACTGACAGAAGATGTTTCTGAAAAAGATTTTTTTTTAAAACTTAACATAGTATGGTTTTAGATAACATTATATTGTTATTTGCATCATATTATTTTTACACAATAATACAAATCGTATTGTAGTCATAAATTTTTAACAAAACTATATTGTTAAAATCTAACCATATCGCACTTTCTATGAATATAATAATGTAATTATAAAATTCAAACATTACTGTGTTTATCGTAACGAAATTAATGTTTAAAATAACAATAACTAGTTTTCAACGACCACATATTTGTTGCAGAGAACATAATATTGTTTTCTCAACCATTTTACAACCATATCTTTTCTTTGCGTGTGTAGACTGATAAACTCAATACCCTTCTATGCATTGCGCAGTCGAGTAAAAAATAAAAAATAACATTAAAAAAAAATTTTAAATATTCAGTTTGACAATAGAAGTAAAAACATATAAAATAAAATTATAAAAAATAAATACCATCAAATAATTACGAGTGTCGTATTTCGACTACACCTACGACGATTTTGTATATAATTATAATTTAATATAATTTGTATTTTTTGTTTATTTTAATACACAACACAACTCGCGAAGCGATTAGCTTGTCTGCGAAAAACGACCAGGATCTATGGTGGGAATCGGACCCACGACCTCTGGACTGAGAGGCTAGCATCGCTACCTCTCATCCACAGGGGCACCCCTGTTGCAATGTTCTTTAGTCTAGTACAAAATTGTCGTAGTCGAAGTCGTAAAACGACAATATCAAATTAAATTAAATAAATCAAAACACAAAAACTTATAATATAATATAAAAAAATAACACCAAACTATAGGGAAGACATGAAATAATATAGAAAAAACTGAAAAAATAAACTTCAAACCATAAAAAAAACTAAAATAAAATAATTTAAGAAAAAAAAATATATAACATTATGTTCAAAGAAATCTGTCAGAACTACAAACGTCAGTTCTGTGCTTGGAAGACATGCGTGGGAACGTGCTGCATTATAATATAAAGTTACGATGTTACTTTTGATCCAGCATTCCATTTATTTTATTTCAAAAGCTATTGCACATTTTTGCTTATCATTTTACTGCAGCTGCTTAATAATAATATATTTTTTTTTGTTCATAACAAATATCAGTTGTATAGCAAAATTATAAAATTTTTTTTATTTTGTTTTTCTAAATAAAAAGTATTTCACACAAATTTTCGCTGAAATTTTGTATCTTTCATTTAAATTTTAATGATCTCTAATAAATTTTCTTAACTCTAAAATGTCATTAGAAAACGATCTCATTTACCAAAGAGCAATTGCCTTGATCTCTTTTAAGCACCATATCAATCTCTTATCCTTGTTTTTATTATTTGTGGCACTGCGTTAAGTCTCACACCTGTTGAAATATTTCTCTTATTTCGCTCAGTTTCATATTATTATTTTTCTTTTTTTGGAACGCTGGATGGAGCCTGCATAAGAAAAGAAAACCCCACTGTTTTCCAATAACAAATACGAATTATTACGAGACAATTACATGCTTGTGAAGTGCTCAATTACAAAGTCGCACTTAAGCCAACAAGAAAAAAAAGAAGTTTTTGCAGAAAACAAAAATTACATTAACACATATGGGGAGAAAATAAATACGAGTACAAATGGAAAATAGTGCGGAGTAGAGGGGGAAAATTTTGAAAAAGAAAATAGTTTTGAAACTTCTTTAGCTTAAGACTGAACAAAGCAGTTATTTTTAAGGTGTATTTTGAGCCGAAAGAATAGAAGTAAAATATATGTTTTGAAAAGTACTTTATTTTTGTTCTCAAAAAAGTACCTTTAAAATCTGCATTCAATATTAACATACACATACAACCAACCAAAGCTATATTTGTAGTAAATTGCCTGCAGTATGAGCCACAATATCTGCCAATGAGTTTCTGTTATCTAGTGGCCCGAGGCTACAATTGTTTTTTCTTCAAAGATGTAATTGCAATTGAAGCGCAATCAATTACTTAACGGCTGGTGGTAAAGTTTTAACAAAACATTTTCTTCGCATACACATTTGCACTCAGACAGACTGCTAGTACGCACTCCCCACACCAGCGCACATGAGTCAAGAAGTCCAGGCGGAGGAAAAAAATAAAACTTAGAAAAGAGGGGGGAAAATCCCACAGCTTTTAAGCCACATGCTGAGTTTTCCTTAAGAAAATAAAATTGTGGAAAACAAACCGATTTACTTGCTTATAATGGAGTATTTTTCTTTTACATTATGTTTTTATTTTTATTTTTATTTTAATTTTTTTTCTACCACTTTCAAACTCAATGAGCAGAAACCACATCAAAAAATGATTGCGTGCAATTTATTAAATAAAAATATATAGTACGAGCAAAGAGGTGTTCAATCGAGATTTTAAATAACTACGACTATACACTTAAGTGTATACGAGTACATACATAAAAATGTATAGTATGTATATATTTATATGTCCGTCCTTCTATCCTTTTTAAACACACACATTGGCTGGCTGGCTGGCTGGCTGGCTGGCTGGCTGGCTGCCTAGTTGGCTGAGTGGCGGCTGGCTGTTGTGCTAACAAGATGTGTGAACTTGTTGCTTGATGGAAGTTGTATAGAAGAATAAAGGTAACAAGTGAATAATTGCCCGGTATGTGGTAGCTAAAGAGTACTTTTTCTTCTTTCCCCCTCCTTTTTTTTTGTGTAACTCTGGGTGTGTTATTAGCAGTGAGAACAAAAAGAAAATCATTATAATTTCTTGATGGCTAAGTGTTGCATGCTGCACTTGCTTTATGACTCGCTCGAACACTTTAATTTGCTAAATTTTAAAATTATTTTTATTAATTTGCTAACATGATAGTTATTTTGTTAAATAAGTAATTTCAAAAACGATATGAGTTTGCTGCTTAAGTCTTTTGTTTTAAAATTAAATTGAATCATTTATATGCGTAAATCAAAGAATTGTAATCTTTCACTATGAAAGAAAGAAAATACGATTTTATGTATTACCGAAAAGGATGTCCTGAATTTCCAGCAGGACTTTTGCATACAGTTTCGCAACTTAACGCATTGAAAAAGAAATAAAATAAAATAAAAGCCTTTAATTTGTTCACACACATTCACTAAAATATTTTTTAACTAAAAATACATTGAAATTGTTTATTGAAGGATTAGCTGAAGCCTACGAGCATTTTAATATTAATATTAATGTTAAAAACTAAACTTATTATTAAATTCAAATTGTACTTTGTTTAATCTAACGTAGTTAATATTATAGGGCATTTACATTGCCTCAAAATCTAGTACTCAGGAGATTTTCAGCTAAATCTAGCTGATTTTGACTAGATTTCCCATACGAAACGAAATTTAATTTGTCAGTAGATTTGTGGAAAATCTATTCAAAATATAATATTTTTATTTTACTTTTACTACCCTGTGCAACATCTATCTATATAATTAATAGGCGAACACGTTTTTTGTAATCCCTTTTACGCCGGAACTACTGCACCGATTTTGGAAAGATTTATATCATTTTAAAGGAATTTCTGCACAGATGTGCATTATCTATATTTTATTGAAATCGGTTTAGTATTTTGGGAGCTATAAGCGTTTAAAGTTGCTACTACTACATGCAAACATAGTACACACTCATTTGTTAGTTTACACAGTGTGTGTGTGTATTCCATTTTTTTTTTCTTATTTGTTATTGTATGAAAGCCATAAAACCAGGGTGGCCGATGACATTTTTCAAAAAATTTCACCAAATAGGGGATTTATCAAAAAAAGGGGCAAAATTAGAAAAAGACGTGAAAACTACACTAAATTTTTTATTTTTAATGTATTATTATATAATTCACTCTAAAAAAAGGGAAAAAAGTGGCAAGGCAGTCGAAAAAGTGGCAATTTGCCACTTTAGTTGGTCAAACGGTCACGCTGCATAAAACTTATAGGACGAGAGTTCAATAAATTGAATTAGGTTTAATAAAGAGATTTTGTTTCTGTTTAGAATGCGGACGATTGTGTCGTCCGTTTGGTATATCTAGTATTTATATAAAAGACGATTGAATTAGATATGGTCTGCTTAAAAAGGTGTGTGAATTGACTACATTGCAGTTGTTTGGTTGTAGTTTTGGAAATTTTTCAATTAATGGACTTTGTTTTGGATAAAAAAAAAGAAATATAAATGTAAACAAAACTTGGTGTAAACGATATAGATTTTCATATAGATTTTAATTAAAATATGCCCTATTGTGTTAGGTTAGGTTAGCAGGCTGTTGTTAAGGAAGGGTGAAATTTAGATTCCAGAATACTTGGGTCCCATACAATGATCCCTTGGTGCTAGCTGTTGAAGACAACACAGTGCGAGAGGTTGATACGGAAGAGATAGTGATAGAGAAGACAGGCGTTGAAGGAAGAGATAGTCTATTTTTTTAACTGTGCTTTAATGCACGTTTTTAGTAATGCAGTGTTTCAGCGCCTCTGGTGTCAATGAGGCGTATTAAATTTTGAAACTGTTTTTAGTAGCCATTTTATTGGCTATTTTACTTGGCCGATGATTCTGCTACACAATACCGAAGAAGGAGAATACAAAGGACACTAATGCAGATTGGAAAAATGCGTGGTGTTATTTTAATGACCTTTTCAATGATTAGCTCACACTAAATTAAATTTTTTCCATTTTCCTTTTTCTTTTTTAAAACAAACGCAACGCGCGAAGCGATTAGCTTATCTGCGGAAAACACTCAGGGTCTATGGCGGGAATCGAAGCCACGACCTCTGGAATGAGAAGCTAGCATCGCTACCACTCAAGCATAGGGGCACCCTTTCGGAGACCGAGATCGAAGCAAGGACCTTCGGTTTTGAAGTCAATGTGTTAACTACTTCAGCCAACGCTACCCCGATTAATATTTACACTGTTTTAAAATAATAATAACTACACTCAGAGAAAAGCTGCAACTTAAAAATAAGAACGCGTCACATTAATTCAATAATTTTCAATATAATGTATATTGAGATATTTAAAAATAATAAATCAATACTGTAAATTAATATTTCTCCATATTGAAATAAGAAATTTCAACATGACTAGACAGACGTTCGTTAATGTTTCTTATTAATTCAATATGGTTTTTATTGATTTTAAGCTGTTTTTTCTCTAGGTGTAGTTTTAACGACAACACATTTGTTTTAGAGAGCATAATATTGTTGTTGTTGAAATAGTTGCACTCCACAGCCACATCTTTTTTCTGCGTGTACATTTGGAATATAATATGTAATAGTTCGAAGAATTTATTATTTTTTTAATTTTCCTGCAAAAGAGAGTTTCTTAATTTAGCCCTAAAGCAATTAAATGCAATTTTCTAAAATTAACCGAAAAGTTATTTTGTCAATAACGTTGGCATCTTAAGTCTTTTGTTTTTCTTCTTCTTTTCATTGAATTCTCTCATTGAATATGTTAACAGGCTCTCGTATAATTTGAAATAAGTGACATTTTTAATTTAAATTTTGTGCTACTTAAAGGCTTTTCTTCCTGTATTATTTAGCTTAAAAGAAGTATTGAAATAAAAAAAAATACTGGTAATAATAATACACATTGTGCAGAAAAATTTTCCTTATACTATTTATTTATTTAAATGTTTTTCTTTTTGCTTTACAGTCATTTCAAGCTAGAGAGAATTTTCAAGTATCATTAATTTAAATAATCAATAAATATTTAAGAAAAACAAACAAACAGAACCAACAATATGAACAGTTAGACAAAGACATCATTAACCTCAAGTAACACTGGTAGTAAGTAGCAGAAAGCAAAAAATTAAAATAAAAAAATATATGGCAAAATATGCTAAAAAAAATAATGACCAGCAAATGAAAATTTTACACAGGAACGACTATATACAATTTAATTTAGCCATATAGAAGAGTTCAACAAAAAATAAATAATCATCAGTTTTATTTTTAAATAGACATTTTCTTTTTTGTTATTTTTTTTAAAGACAGTAAGCAAGAAGAAATAAATATTTTATTTAACAAAAAAAAAAAAAATAAAAAAAAGAGTAAAAATTAATGAAGAACAGTCATACAAAGTTAGAAACTTACATCACCCACACCACTTTAGCATCTCAAGTAAGTGTATTTAACTGTTTTAAGCAGGCACTGGCATCATATTTAATGGATCTAACTTTGTCAATAGCAATACAAACTAAGTGACGATTTCAAAATAAGTTTTTTTTTTGCCCATATGCAATTGAAAAATTGCCTGATATTCTCAGTTGAAGCGAAATTAATGCACTTAATTGTCTCAAAGCTTATTCGATGTAAGACTTAAACAACAAACTTGGCTTGAAATTAAAATGTATAACTTAAGGTTGAAACGAATTTTTAAGGCCTGTTTTTTGTAAAGAAATTAGGAAAAAAAAATTATTTAAAAAATTTTCTGAAATGCACACAAGAAAAGTTGAAAATAGTAAAGAACAACGCGACCCATCAGGACTCAAGTGAGCCGGTCACTCATAAAACTGGCAGCCTGTAAAACCTAAAGGCTTTTCTAAAAACCTTATAGGGCATTTACATTGTCTCGAAATCTAGTACTTATTACATTTCGAGCTAAATCTAGTTGCTTTTTTGCAATCTCCTTTGTCAGTAGGTTTGTATAAAATCTATTCAAAAGATAATATTTTAATTAATTTTTTACTACCCTGTACGATATATTTATATAAAAAAGTGAGTGAATTAGATTAGTTCTACAACATTTTCTATTGAAGGTACATATGTATGTATGTGAATGAGTTAAGTCGGCACTTTTTGGGTTACAATTTAAGGCAAAGTTTTAGACGAAGGATATTGAGTCTTATTGCGGTGTTGACTGCGACGATTTTGTCGCACATGGAAACATTTTTTCTTCAATCTAGTACGAAATCATCATAGTCGTAGTCGAAATACGGCACTCGTAATTAGGCCCATTGTCTTGGATACGAAAGCTTAAAAAATTTCAAAAAAAGCTTAGTGTAAACGATATAGACTTCGATAGCGATTTCAAATCAAATATACTAGATTTCGAGACAATGTAAATGCCGTATTGGAGGCATTCGACTCCTTATCAGAAACATAATTTCACCTTGAAGCATTCATATGTTACAAACCTTGTGCCCTACTGATAACACTCACTGTTGCATTGTAAATTGCAAAATTAAATTAAATGTAGTAGAATAGTAGTGTATTGTGGCAAGACGTGACTATGAATAAATTAAATTATAAACCAGCAACAACCATCTGAAATAATAATGCTTAAAAATTGTTTTTCTTAAGTTTTCATATGTGGCAAATTTTTGGCATTCAATAGTTTTTCCAACTGTTAATGTTTCTAGATGTCATGCTTTTTCTGCCATACAGTAGTTTAGCTAATGAACATGGGAGTATGTTTTATTTCTATTTTTCCTCTTTTTTATAAGGTTTTATAAGTTAGCGTTTGTCTATAATTGTGGATTATTGCTGGCTGCCTCAAAAGGTCGTCGCTAATGATATAATTTTTGTGGTCACCATGACAAAAAGCAGAGATATTCTAAATTGAATTTTGTAGTTATTTTTTGGGGTGTTCGCGATGTTTTTTTCTCTTGTCGTTTTAAGTGTTTATTGTTTAATTTATTTATATTAATGCTAAGAATCATGATTTGAATGGGTTTTAAAATGGGTTTTCTTAGCAAGAAAGAAAATATTATTAAAAAAAAATACACTTTAAATGAATCTCAATTTAATTTTTTTTATTATATAAAAAATAATATAATAATCAAAAACTTATTTAGTCGTGGCATTAGCAATTATGCTTGCTTACAACCACCTTGTGTTCTCCAAGAGAAGAAGTCACCAATTACCGGTAAAACGTCACTACTCATATTGGAGTTGGATCAATGTGTGCCCGAAACCTCATCCCTCAGCTACTTGCCATGGTGAGCGCTATAAACACAAATGCACCATTAGTTTGCGCTAACAACACACCACTACCCATTGAACCTCCAGATCACATCGCCAGTCGGGCCACTATTACAATAGTACCACTTTAAAGCCCCAGTGTCTTAGAAGGATTCACTTCTGTCACTTATTGAACTAATAGCAGTTCCAGGTGACTCTGTACCATTAAGGCAGCGTAGCGAGCAACTTGCTTTTAATAAATATGTGAACATCCGTTGCTCTGTTATTCCACAGACTGGCTAGCAATACATATACATATTTTAAAGGTAAATAGCCTGAAGTATGCTTCAACAAAAGCTCTTTTATCTTAACTAGAGACCGCGGGATTGTCACACCCGTAATTTCCGAAGAAATCCCCTTGCGGAATTAAATTTTGTACAGTAATAAAAAATAAATATGCAGAAAAACTCACGTTCAGTGCGGGTCTGCACGATAAAAAATATACTCGTCTATACAGAAAACCTTTAAGGCCATAAGAAAAACAGGCTTTGGAGCCAAAAAAAAAGTAGGAACTTCTATTGTAAAGTGCTGTTACAAAAATTATCATACATAATACGTATGGATACATACATACTAGTTCAATTTATATAAAGTACAACATTACCGTTTTGTTGTACCTTAGAACTCTCATTCAGTTATTGAGTGAAATTCTATAAGTCAAGGTTTTGGATGTTTCAAATAGAAATTCAATGTAAACGAGAACAATCCAAGGGTTCCTACTGCAATGAGGAACTGCTCAAGATGTCTTTTTTAAAGTGCGATCGTTCACACTGGATCAACTTTAAACGATCTAAAATATAAAGAAAAAAGATATAGTCACTGTTTCAAAATATTTGTCGTAAAATGAAAATCAAATTTTCTACAAAACTAAAATTCTGTTTAACATCTGATAACGCGCTAATATTCCAAAATTATTATTTTGCTTATTCAGTAAAATATTTTTCATTAAAAATAGAACAACTGCAATTTCTTAGCACAACTACAGATGTTAAACTTAATTGTAACAATTCCCAAAAAACATCAACTTTTAACTTGACTGCACCCGGTCAAAAATAATTGTGTGGCAACACTCTATTCCTGCGAAAGCAATGAACAGCTGTAGTTGTTTGTTACATTTATTTTCAATTACATACTTCTTACAACTACAATTCGAGCTGAAAAAAGTCAGCTTGCTTTAACATATGTTAAACTTAAATTGTAACAATTCCCAAAAAACATTAACTGAGGTTAGGTTAGGAAGGTTGGTGCTATACCGCACCTCCACTCGAAGACCCAATTGGCTCCACTGTGATAACATTAACTTAAATTCCATTTGATTATCTTTCAAATAAAAATCATAACGTTGTCATAAAATAATTTTTTCCTTATAATTTTCTCTATACATGACCTAAAAGTCACATATAATAATAAAGTTACATCTAAAAAGTTAACCTTTTTATATCACCAAACATTTCCATAATCATGTACATTTTCACATTAACTACATACAAGACAAAATTTAATTTATTTGAAAACATTTTTCATTCTTGTGTTAACAAAATTGATCTTTTTCACACACGTGTATAACACAATCAAATTATAATTGAATGCCTCAGGCTGTTGCATCTTCTATACAACAAATTGTACTGTAGCACATGACACTCTCGTTTCATGCGGTTGTGTTAAATTTGACTTCTATTTAAGGTAAATTATTTTCTAGTACAGAAATATGCATGAAAATTTGTGGCAAATAAGATTATTTGAAGGTAGAAGACGTGAAAACGGGTTTGTATTTTGTAAGAAATTGATAACTTAATTTAAACTATTAAAAAATATTTTTAAGTCTAATATATAAAAAATATGTATATTAACAAGTAATTAAAAAATTGTGAAACACTGTTAAGACTTGCAAATATCTGCAATATTTTAATTACTCGGACAAAACTATGCACTTAAACAAGATAATATCAAGATAAGCTAAAAATATGCACAAATATGCTGTCATATATAATTGTTTTCTGTCTTGTGAAAGGAATACTAAATTGAAAACGAAAAAATCTAAAAGTTTAAAATCCTCCATTTAAAAATAGTTTTCTTCTAAATTCGGATGCTAGAACACATACTATTAATTTGTATGTGTTTCAACATCCGATCTTACAAGAAAACGATGTGGAAGCCAGAACATATACGAAAATTGATGTGTAAATTCTTTTATATTTCTAAAAAATACAAATATATTCACTAGATCTCATTCAAGAATCAAAAAAAATTTAAAATATATGACTACAATCATATATGAAAAAAATATGCAAAAATATGCACAAATATGCTTTCATAAAATTGGTGTCAAAATTTTTTTTATACTTCTAAAACATTCAAATATCTTATTCATATCCCTTAAGAAAGAAATTTGACATAATAAGCAAATATGACAAAAATATGCAAAAATATGCTTTCACGAAATCTATGGGAAAGTTTTTTCCGACTTCCAAAATCCACAAATATTCTGCAAGAAATCAGTTTTACTATCCAGACATATAGAAATATGTTATAATTATAAAATATGGAAAAATATGCTAAAAGGTATAACATATGCAAAAATATGTGTTAAAAAGCAGTCCAAAAGTTATTAAACACTCTAAAAGCAATATTTACATTTTTGAATTGCTTTTTATATAAAACTAAGCAGTGAAATGCCATAATATTAAGATAAGCTTGAAATATGCACAAATATGCATTCATCAAATTTGCATGTAAATTCTTTTAAACATTCTTTTTAAAACTCTCTTTATAGAATAACAAATTTTTAAAATTTCCCATAACATTCAAATATGCCAAAAATATGCAAAAAATATGCTTTTATGAAATCAACTCCGGTAAAGTTCTATCAGAATTTCAAAACATACAAATCTTTTAAGGAACATCTGTTTTAACACTTGAATATATAAATATATGGCATAATAATGAAATATGCAAAAATATGAGTTTAAAATTAGTCCAAACATTTTTAAATACTTAAATAAGATAATTTTGAGATATGCCAAAAACATGCACAAATATGCTTTCATAAAATTGGTATGTAAATAATTTTAAACTTCTTACAAATACAAATATCCTTATCAGATCTCTCTTGAGGTTCAAAAATTTCTTAAAAATATGATAACATTCATATATGCTAAAAATATGCAAAAATATGCTGTCATGAAATCGATGCGAAAGTTAACAAAAAAATTGTTTTTAACACCAAGGGGACCCCTCTCTGTAATTCGAAACGAAAGCAAATGCTTTCGAATTGTAAAATTAATAACGTACAAATTAAAAAGAACTTTCTTTCGTTTCGAAATACAGAGTAGACCTCCAGAATATATAAAAATATCAAATAACATTTATATATGCAAACATATACTTTCATTTGTGAAATATGCTAAAATACGTACCAAAAAGCAGTCAACAAATTATTAAATCCATTTAAATTATGTAAATATCTTCAATATGATAATATCAAGATAAGCCGAAAATATGCACAAATATAATTTCATAAAATAAGCGTCTAAATTCGTTTAACTTCTAAAACATACAAATATCTTCATCAGTATCAAAAAAATTAAAAATATGCACGTAACATTAAAATATGCCCAAAATATGCCTAAAATATGCTTTCATGTTATAATATGCTTACAATTCATACTTTATTCTAAAGCCGGCTTTAAGTATTTCTTAATCGTAGTCTGATCTCTTAACAGCTAACTCTAAGATATTTGAGATTAAAATTGCAAAGTAACAAACATATGGATTAAACAATATACTACTCGTTATTTCTGTAACATCTGATATATTTTTAGCATGCCAGCCAACGCATTTAATTTGCAATCTTTTTAACTCTTTTCTAATGCAACCTTTCGGCATATGCCTTCACAATTCGTAGCCAAAAAAAAAAACTTAAAGAAAAAATGAATTGCTTTACATTTTCATAATTTTCGTAGACAATTGTTATAATAAGAGTGTGAATATTATATTTCATATTCAGCTACAGAATAACTTTAATCTAAAGGCAAAATTCATATGACTGCTTGCTTGCCTTGCATTATATTTGCCAAACAATTGCCAGTCGATTCTAAGCACCGCGGGACACAGGCCACCATTTGTAAGTGGTACCTCTTAAAAAGCACACAGCACAATTGAAATCCATTTAGGAGTTGGGGGTTTTTTTTTGCTTAAACTTTCGTTTCAAACAAATTGTTACATTTAAATGGGCTGCTGTTGAGAGATCTTTACACAGCGATAATCGGTAGTTAAGTTAACAATAATGTGTGATATTGCATCAAGTTATTGATGTATTATTAGTTGCCACCTCTATATAGCGAAGAATGAATGCATGAGTGTGTTTGACTACATTTTTTTAGAGCTTAGCGAAGAATAAAATAAAAAATAAAAATAACAATAGAAAATATTAAATAAAACTTGGGAGGAATTTGTAATAAAAATAAGGAAAAGTCAAAGTAATTCAATAGTAACTGTTTGCTATGAATGAGGTAACGGGTGTTTTTTCCAGTTGCACAACTTTGAGTTGGCAACACTGTGCTTTCCTTAACCACCGATTTAACAGCTGTTTACTGTTTTTCGTTTAGTTTGACTTGCAAATGCTGCGAAAATTTTATGAAAATAAGAGTTAGTGTGGGGGGTTGGGGCGGCCACATGGTGCAAATGATTTTTAAACATTAATGCCATTTAATGCATTTTAATTGATACTTAAATAGTTCCTTTGTTTTATTTTAAGTTAAGGTCCGGTAACTCTAAAAAAGAAAACACGTTGCACAAGCAAAACAAAAGACTTAGAATAGCAACTTGTTTTGTGTTTATACAATTTCCAGAATTTTTAAATGTAAACTATGTATTTAACATTTAGCTCGATTTCAAGTTGACATTTTATTAGAGCACAAGCGCATATAAATACAAGCACACACACACAACCAAGTTGCTACTTTTTGTTATTTATATAAATTTTATTGCTCAAGCATTGTTACTCATACGCCAACAATTCTATAAAAACTCTGCTCAGCGGAAAATGGTAACAAAAAAATATACATATAAAATAAAAAAAAATAAAAATAAAATCTTTTGGTAGTCATATTTCAACATTAAAGTGTTATGACGTGATGCGTTTGATATTCCTTTTTGCATTGTTATTATTTTTATTTTTGCCATGTTAATCTTATTTAATTCAGGTGTGTTTCATTTGTACGACTGCGTTGTTATAACGAAAAAAAAAATCTTTTTGTTAATATAAATTTATTTAAAATGAGCAAAAATAAAGAGCACAACATATGAATGAATATGTCTTTAAAAATAAGTCGGCAGCGAGGCTGCAACCATTTCTAGGCAATCAATGTTTTATACTTTTGACTTTATTTTTATAATGTGTTTGCTGTTGCTCTTACTGCTGCAGTTTATTATAATATATATATATTTTTTTTATATAGAATCGAGCATCGTATGTAGGAAGTTAAAGGTGAGGTTTGTGATTTTATTTCAGTTTCATTTGCAATTGTTGCACTCAATGTTCCATATTATTGTGTAGAGATTGTTATTGTTTGAATGTTAACTTCAGTTGTTGTTGTGGTTTTTTTCTTCTTCGTGTTCTTCTACTTCTTACAGTTTTTGGAAGTCGCTAAAATATAAATATACATAACATTTGAACAAACATATGGGTGCCGCTTTAAAAAAAGATATTATATTAAAACAGGGGGAGTAGAAATTCTAAGTACAAGAGTATAAATAAATAAAATTGCGGGTGAAAGGAAGTAGAATATTTTCTTTTGCTTTTTATGTTTTGAGTTTGAGCTAAGCAGACACTTTCCTGTAAAGAATAAAAAAGTTAACATCGTGGTATCTCTACAGTGAATAACTTAACATTGCGTGTCCTAAAAGCTCGCAATATCAGTTATTAGTAAATCTGCCATGTTCTGTAAACCGAATCCGAGTAAGTTTTTATTTTTTTTTAATAAATAGTGGCTACATTTATGTGTTTTAATTCATACATGCTAAATTAATTTCAGAAATAATATTTCAAGCTTTAAAAACTAGAAAACTACAAAAAAAGTCTGAAAAATTCGCTATTAGTGGATTTAATTTTTCTAAATCGACTCGATTTACAGAAAAGCCAGATATAATGTGGTATAACTTGATAAGAATTCTAGACTTTTGACTTTCTATTTAATTAAAAATATTAAAATTTACGAAATAAAATTTAAAAGGTAAAAATGTAAATTCGATTTTCATCGGCTCACTGGAATAAAGTCATAAGTAATAAGTTAAATTGGCCTTTATTTCTCAACTTATTGAAATATAAGAACATAATTGCACTACTTTACATTTGTAATAAATCTGTATAGACTTATTCTGAAATAAAAAGAAAAGTAAGGCCATTTTAGTTTAGTACTTATGACTTTATTGCAGTTAGCCAACAAACATCGGTACATTACATTAAATTTAATTTCGTAAATTCGAAAAATTCGAATGTTTTCAATTTAATAGAAAGTCACAAGTCAAAAATTCTTATCAAATTAGAACAACTTATTCACTCAGCACTGATATTGAGAGCTTTTAAAACACACAATGTTAAATTATTCACTGTTGTAATACCACGATGTTAACTTCTCTGTTCTTTACAAAAAACTTTCTGTTTCAGACATAAAACTTCCAAAATAATGTTAGAAACATTCGGGAAATTTCAAAAACCTCTAAAAACTAGTAAAAAAATAATAGTAAGATTACAGTGACATATTCTTGTAGAGAAGGTAATAAATAAATATAAGCGTATCATCCTCTAAGTCTAAGTTCCTCCCCGCCCCCATTTTGAAGTGTCGGTGTGAATTTATGTCGGCAACCAAATAATCTGGGATGTATTCAGTGTTTTTTTTATTTAACAACCTATGAGGAACATTTTTGTTGAAGATTTTAACCTTCTTCTACCTCTTCTCCTTAGTGATCATTTAAATGTCTTTCCCAAAAAGAGGACAAAAATTCCCTCTAACGGCGATATCACGGATTAAGATGTTCTACGAAAGTATTTGCCATAAATTTGTACTGCAAGTCTCTAAGGACAGCAAAGTTCGCCAGAAATCAGTTAAACCTTTAAATACGTTTAACAATGAATTTTGTATTCTTAATAAAAGAGAGACAAAAATCTAAGAAAGTATATTGTTAGCAACAATGAGAAAAGGCGTAACTTATACAAAATTCAACATTGAATTTTTGATTGATTATAATAAATGTCATTAAACTAAATGTCTTGACATTATTTATTTTTATATATGAGTTTTTGTTAAAAATAGTATTTCACCATTCTTCCAAATAAACATATAAAATTTTTTGTGTCTCTTCTTGCAGGTCACTCTGTAAATTAAGTTTTCCTCTGTTTTTTCTTTATACAAAAAAGGAGACATATTTATGAAGAGGTGTTATTGTATAACATATGACTTCTTTTTTTTAAGTTTTTTTTCTTTATTATTTTCTGTTGCATGTTTATTTCGTGTTGCTGTTGTGATGTTTATTGGGTTTGAAAGTGTGTGTGTGTGTGTGCGGCTATGTGTCATTTAAAATTGAAACTTCAATCAACAATGAACGTAATACAGCGCTCATGTTCACCGCATATGTTGATTTTCGTTGAAATTTAATCGTAATGCCTAAAATTTAGTTTAAAATTTTGACGTGGGAATTATTTTATTGCGGTGATTAGCAACATAATGACACCTAAAATGACTGAGTTCAAACTAACAAAAGAGCTTGTTTTCCAAATGATTTCGCTTATTTCAACAGGAAGTTGTATAATGACAAGGACAGCTTACCAAATAAGATTTTCTTTCGTCAAGCATAATATAACTTTTTATTAGGGAAGGAAGTGGTTAATAAAAAAAAGGTGAATTAAGAAAATTATCTTACGACCATAAAAAATGAACATTAGTTTTTGTTTTCTATAAAAAAAATTATAGAAAGAACATTTTATTTTTGTTATCTTGCAACAGAGTGTAAAGCTATAAAATTAAATAATGACAAAAATCAAAACTGTTGCCTATTATTTTTTTCCACAGATCATTTGACCTCTTAAATGGTTCCCTACATTTCACTATTTGCTGTGAATGCCAAATGAAATGATTATTATTAATTACACTTCGTTTAACAAACATGTTGGTAGAAAACTAAATAAATAAATACACCTACCGCATATATGTACATATCTGAGTATTTTTCACACCGTTTTGAAATACAGTTCTGACTTGTTCTGCTTATACTCAAACACGCATAAAGCTGCACGAATCTTTTTTTTTTCACTGGCCGTATGTGAAAAGGCATAATTAACCCGAAGCAATGTAACAAAACAAAAAAAAAAGAAAAAAAAAGAAAGAAGAAATACATACAAAATTTACCAAACCAAACCAAAAAATTTCACGCAGACAACAACTGCAACAAGTTTAAGCAAATACAAGACAGATGATTGCAATGAACAATAATTCAAACAACAACCGTCCAACAATATTGATGGCCGAAGACCAAATGAAATTTTCCAACATTGCTGCGTTTTTGGGAGGAGCGTAAGAAAATTCCAGTGCAAATGCTAAAGTGATTTATAAAAATATAAGAAATCATACTATATTAAAGAATATGCTCACACTAAGTATTTACATATCACAGTAAGAGCTTATGACGAGAGCTTTAAAGTAACGTTGCTGCTGCTGCTGCTGCTGCTGCTGCTGCTGATGATGATGAGTCAAATGAAAATTATTGCCACAGTTAGCAACTGTTAAGGAATTCTGTGTATGCGTGTGTGTGTGTGTGTGTGTTTTCGCTAAGTTTAAAAATAATCATGATGATGTTGTGTTACATAAAAACCTCAAAAACAATTTATATTCCCAGCCAAACATTTGACCTCAAACACTGATTCATCTTAATCAATTATGCGAAATAAAAAGCTGAAATATCTATGTATGCTGAAGTGTTCTACTATCCTATCCATAGTGAAGCAAAGAAATAAAAAAAAAAAATAAAAATATTTAATCTCTGCCTGGTGAGATTATAAAAACGCATTTATTTAAAATAATTTAAATAAAATTTTGTTAAAGAAATTGCAACAGAAGAAATTAGAAAACAAGTTTTAATTATAAAATTTTTTGAATCAATCAAGGTATTTATTTGTTCAACACTTATTACAAAATCATTATCAAATTCTTTGAAGCATTTAAAAATTAATCTCAATCTTTTTTTTTTTTGAAAAAATAATATCACATTAATGATTTGAAATTGCAAAAATTTAATATAAAAAAATTTTCTTCCAATTAATGGAATTTTTGTTTTAAGAAACAAAATAAAAATTGAAAAATATGTATCGATTGAATTAATATAATTAATAGAAATAAATTCAAAATTAATGAATTTATTGATTGAATTAAACAACTTGGCGTGGAAACAGCAATTCAATTTGAACACGAAAATAAATAAAATGTAGGTCTCATGACATTGCCTAGATAATACATCTCTCAAGGCCTTCAGGGGTCATTTATATTACCGACCGCTTTACACATGTAGAATTATGGGAAGAGGATGTAAAGTCCTTCAAACTGCTTTTGAAAAGAGTAATCTGAAATAACAAATATTACTTTCAAAGTTCACCACTCTTTTAAATCCAATTGAGCCAGTTCTTAATTCAAGACCCTTGTCTTGAATTAAGAACTTCCGGTCACTTCTTTTGCAATGCGCCTAAGAGATAGTGTAGGTCCCGACGATTTAACTACTTCACAAACTGACATACCACTGCATGAAGTGCTGCATATTAGGCCCTTAAATCAGTATGCTATCATATCGTCCCTACCATGTCAAACTATGCAATATGCAAAATTGTTCAGATTTGTTATCTTGGTACCCTAATTTATACGATATGCCTCGTTTCAAAATTCTGAAATTCTCACACTCGATAGACACTCAATAACAGACGACAGATACTCAATGACAGTTTTAGGAATACCCGACTTTAAATTCACAATTGACAGGTCTTTGCGTTCTTCTGAAAAGTACAAATTTGCATGTTGGATGGTTTGACATGGTAGGGATGATATTTAAACCAAAACTCGCACGAGTGACGGATTTTAATGACATTCTCTTGTAAGTATACCTGAGAACAGCAATGAGTAGTGAAAAAGTGAGTAGAGTTGAATCATGAATTATAATTTCTTGTACTTATGCGTATGTATACCAGAGAACAGCAAAGAGTAGTAAAAAAGTGAGTAGAGTTGAATCATGACTTATAATTTCTTGTACTTATGCGCACTCATACTTATTGCAATGTTGTCTATGAATCACATTCACTCGAAAGTGTGAAGTGCCCATCGAACTCATACTTAGCAACATTTATGACGTTGTTGATTTCGACTCTCCTTAACTGAATGCCTATGGACGGTGCAAAATAAGTATGATTCAGAATGTGAACTTCGCATGGGAACATTAAAGTTCTCATTATGAGTTTATGTGTTTCTCTGCTGCTTTTTTTATTTTTTGCAGGAATTGAAAAACAACCCTATTTGCTACTATAGTATATTACTTGCAAACTATTTAATGAATAAACTTTTTAAATAAACATACATGCATGAATTGAGTGAACTGAATCAATGTTAGTAGTATAAGTATTTTCCTGAAATTAGAAATCAAACTGAGGTGATTTGTGAGTGTGAGTGTGGTATGACTATGATGTCGACGTCGCATCCATATTTATTTTAACCTATACATATAAATCAATGGCATCGTGAGTATGCGAAAATTAGAGTAGTTGAGTTTAAATGATGTCTACTTATATGTATATGAAATTTCATGAGTTAGTATATATTTAATCCATTTATTCCTAGGAGGAACAAGTGCCGTAGAATCCAAAACATTAGGCGACTTTCCGGCTGGTCTCCTATCAACTAGACGTCCCGGGATGTCGGCAAGAAATCAGCTTCAACAATCTTCTCTTAGAAGTCCGCTGATCTCAGAATTATATTTCTGAAGGCCAGACTGGTAGCTACAACTGGCAGCCCCAGTACCAGTCTAAGATGTTATGGACTAATCACCCGTACTATCGAATTTTACTAAATGATTAATGAAATGAGTCTGTATGAATAGCGAAAAAACAATTCATTGCCGATCACTGATGTATACCCATGATATTGTGGGGTGTGTGAGTGTGTGTGTGTGTGGTGCACTTCACTTTTATTTATGGGAAAGGAATTTGAGATTTAACCTTGAATAAATTTCACATATGACTTCTTGTTTTCCAATGAATGAAATAATTTTAAAAATAATTTTTAAGCAGAAAACTATAATCTAGAATTTCTCATAACTACAAAGTATATAAGACGAAAAATTTTTGGAAAACATGCATTTACATTGTCTCCTTCATCCTTAAGCAAACTAGTGTTGCTCAGACTAAACAAATAAATAAAATATTTACAAAACCAAAAAAAAAAAAATACTATTTATTAAATTTGAATGGTTTAGCATCTCTAGCTATTGAAGATCCTTGAGAGAAACTAAACTTTATACACCACCCATTTTCTCAGGATGAAGGATGTAAAAAAGATAAAAGTGGCGAAATTTTAATAAAAAGACTTGCAAAGGATAGTTGGCGTTTAATCTATTTCTTTCAAATTCAACCTCTCCTCACAATCCCAAGACTCTTAAAAGCTAATGAATTACAAAAACTAGAATAACCCTGCTCATTTTCTAATCTATTTAATATGTATCTATATTATATGATACATATTAAATTTAATTGAACTATAATGAATTTTTATCAGGAATAATTTCTTAATCGGGCTTAAGTTCGATATTTTACAATTCTTCACAAAGTATTCACCAATTAATGTTTTCAATCAAAAATTTAACTGATTCAATTAAATTTTTAATTGTATTGATTAATTTGAGTAGAAAAACTTAATTGATATTATCAAGTTGTTTATAGGTAAACATTTAATTAATTTTTTAATTAATATTACAAAATTATTCATATTACTTTTTTGTGTGTTATAGAATGAAATATTTTTTTTTTATTAATTAATGTGATTTTCTAAAGAATTAAAGTAGACTTTTAGCTGGGGAAAATAGCGACATTTATCTGTGCCACTAAATACTTCATCATTACACATGTCTATCCATTTAGGCAGAAATTATTGTTAACATCAGCTACTTAACATGCATTTTGTTGCATTAAAAATATTTTATTCTATAGGAATTGAAAAATACTGAACTTAAGCCCGATTACGAAATTATTCCTGCTGAATCTTTACTATATTTATTTTATTTTCTAGCTGAACTACTCAGCTGATCATGTTAATAAAATACAGCCAATACACTTATTTAAAATGCTGACAGCCCAGCTGAAAAGCTTGTCCCTTTAGTTGCGGTTTCTGTAATGCAAACAAAACCTTTTTAGTACCGAACTTTTACCCCTTAGTCGAGTTTCTTTTTTTTAATAAAATATATGAGTTTATGTCAAAAAATAAACACTAATAGGCGTTTTGTTTGAATTATTGTTTTGTACACGGAAAAAAATAAGCCAAATGTCGTATGAAAAAAAGTAGGTAAAGCTGGCAAAAAAGCTTAGGGAGAAACTACATGCACATGAGATGGAAAGGCATTAAAACAGAATAAAAAATACCCTAAAAAAATTAAAATAAATTTACTATTTATTTAAAGAATTCAGTACAAGCTGGCAGAAAAATGCTTGGGCCTTATTTCAGAGCTCCAAATTCGACGATATAATAACAATTAAATTTTCAGTGTGCTTAAGAAAAAATGAAATTTATCTACACAGAAAAAAGTATTCACCAATTTATGTTTCCAATTAATTATTTGAGTGAAAATACTTAAATTGATATTATCGAATTGTTTAAATGTGAACATTTAATTAATTTTTTAATTAATATTACAAATATTTTAATTGATATTACAAAATTATTCATATTACTTTTTTGTGTGTGTAACAGAAATATATTTCTGAAAATCGACTTGAACGCTAAAAAGTGCTCTCCTGCAAAACAGTAAAATTTGACTTAAGCACTTTTTCCTTATTGCCACAGAAATGAAATTTGCAGTTGTAGAATATGTGGTATTCAGGCAAGTATGTACAAAAAGTATTCACCAATTAATATTTTCAATTAAAAATTTAATTGATTCGATTAAATTTTTAATTGTATTTATTAATTTGAGTGGAAAAATTTAATTAATATTATCAAATTGCTTATAGGTGAAGATTTAATTAATTTTTTAATTGATATTACAAATATTTTAATTAATATTACAAAATCATTCATATTACTTTTTTGTGTGTATTATTGCTCGTTTGTTTTTGTTTCTTGTAAATATTTTTGAACAAATATGAAATTTATTAAAAATTATTCAATAATATTTTAAAAACGAGGCAAATGTGAAAGCAGAATTTAAAAGTAACGAAATGTTTACCTTGATATATAATATAATTTCAGAAAGTTTTTTTTTAAATATACATATCGATGTCTTAATATAAAAAGAGTGTATCTTAATTTTTTTTCGAAATCGCCTTTGTAACGTTTTCTGGGACACAACGTATAATTGCATCGTCCTTGAAGATCTCAGTACCTTACAATACAAAATCAAGAACTTATGGCCACTTAAAAAATTATTTGTGCATGTAAATAATTTAGGTTTTCTTCAGTTATTTGCTTCTCCTATAAAATATCGAAAATTCGACTTCCGCCTTTTTTATATTAAGCTATCGGATATGTTTGTATAATAATAAGTATCAAGATGTTGCTGCAACATTTTCGCTTGGTGTAGGGCATCATATTAAAAGTAAAGAGTTTATAAGTCACATGTTGTACACTATTTTCTGGGTCCGTTTGTACTAGTAACTCATGCTTAATATACCTCCGTTGTTTTATTTATTTGTACCTTATTTTGCTCTGTACTTGTTGTTTTTTTTTTTTTTTGGTATACGTTTTTATGTTGTTGCATATATTTTTTAATACGAGTTACAATTTTTATATAAATTGACATGGTGCAAAAAGTGCGTGTGTTCAGCTGGCGCTTCCACAGCCAGCACAACCGATTTATTTTTTTATATTTTTTTATCAGTTTCTTATTGACGGCGATGATGACGACAACAATAAAGGCAGCAGCAGCAGCATTTACAACAAACTTAAAAAAAAGGGGAGAGAGAGAAAAAAAGGCATTGTCGACAATGGTGTTGTCGATGTCGCCTTCAATACAAAATTTCTTATGGCTGCAGTTTGTTGTCATGGGGCTTTATATGGGAGCAAAACAACATTTAATGTGTAGGTTGTTGCTTCCATTTAGTTAAGGCAAAAAAAATTGGCATTCACTTAACATTGATTTTTTTCTGTTGTGGTAAAATTTGCATTAAGTCTTTTCTGTTTTTTTGTTGTTGTTGTCAATTTTGTTGTATTCAAAGCAATTTAGTTTAGTTTTGTGCCATGATTTGTGCTGACAAAAGGTATAAGCATTAAATATTGTGTGAAATTTGTTTTGAAAAAGAAATAGGCAAGCAAATATACACTGAGAGAAAGGTAATGGCTTTAAGCTTTCAAAGTTGTCAATATGGTCCTTCGCACCGGAAGATGTATGCAAAATTATACTTAATTCTTGCAGTCAATTAAATGGCATAATGTTTTAGTTCTTTTAAATTCTTAAAGTAAAACTTTAATTTTTATTTATGCCTAATATTTAAAGAACTAACTAATTCTGATTCTTGAAAAAAAAGCTTAACAAAAGCCAGGATTAAAATTTTTCTTGTTTATTGTATAAATGTTTTTAAACCTTTTTTTTATTTCTTCCTCTAAGATATTAGTCAGTCATTTCAAGTGTCATGCTGCTGCTGCTGCTGCTATAGTTGTGTTAATAGTTTATATGTTTTACACGTGGTATGACAAATAAATTACTGCAGCTAAAAATGCTCTCATGTTATAGTGTTGTTGTTATTATTGCCACTGCTATTATTATTATTACTATTGTCCTAGTCATCAGCAACAGCAACAGCAACATCATATCAAAGCCATCAACTATACATCTAGTCATACTATCCAACCATCCTTCCATCCAATTCATCTCGTTCGATGCCTGCCTGCAATGTAAGTGTGTGTGTGAGTGTGTCTGTGTGTTGAACCTTTAGTTATGTTATAGTCACTGTCTGTTTTTGTTCTCTGCCTTGTCATCCTCATCATGTCTTCTATCTTGATAATAATAATATTGTTTGCTATTCATCATTATTATGATGATCAACACTACTATTATGACTTAATAAAAGCTTGTCATAAAGGATCGAACATAGTTGATCATATTCGAAGCTCACAGACAACAACAAAAAAAAAAAAACAGCAAATAAACAAACAAAATCTCATACGTGATGGCATTAAAAAAAGTGGGCATTTTATGTTGGTATTGTTCTTTTCATCAGTTTAATGCTAGGACGGATATATGTTTTGCAAGAATTAGTTTCTAGGGCAGATATTGGTCTTGTGAATTTTCTAGAAAAGTACAGAAATATTGCCAAAGCTTTTTAGAAGCTTTGCCTGCAAACACAATTGGTCTTGAGTCTGAAAACTTAAGAGGCAAGTAGTGTACTACACTAGCTGCTAGTACACAAGGATGTTATCTCAGTAGCTCTGGAAACGAATGACTTTATAAAAAATATCTTCAATATGCCGACGTACTTTTTGTATAGATTTTGTAGATACCTATAATCTTTATCAGCACCAAAACATGTCACACTCTTTACGTGCATATTGTACTTAAAATTTAGAACTATTATAATAAGCAATTCTTATGTGTGTCATTTTGTTAAGTTCTGATATAAAACCTTTCTCTTTCTAGATATTCCCAGTTATATTATACCTTATCCCCAAACATAAAAAAGAAAAACTAAATAAAAAGATTTTTAATTATATATTGTCCCAAAAAATCTATAGCAAATAAAATTCCTCTTCCCCGCAAAATGCCTTGATGATTACTCTGAGATTTTTATACCCAGTAAAAAGAAAAGAATCCCCAATTCGGGTACAAAAATTATATATTTATTATTATCATTTTGTTTGATTTTTTTTATTAAATTGTTAAATTTTATTAAAATTGTTTTGTTTTTACACATTCAGTGAGAACTGACAGAAGTAAATAAATTTCACGGGATTCACGATACCATTTGCCCCTTAGAAGGGAATACAAATTAATTTCATGGGAATAAAAATTCCACTTGTCATTTAATATTAAATTTTTTTTTTGTTAACAAACTCAAACTGCGAACTTGGTATAGAACCCGCAACTCTTCGCCTATTAGAGAGTTGGAAGATTGAATTAGAGTAAATTGTCGAAAGCTTCTTATAATTCCATAAATGAACAAACATCATATAAAGTTTCCCCAATAACTCGTTCTTAAGCAGACAATTTAATGGGTGTTGGATCTTAAATCAATATCCCACTGTCCACGTAATGCTGATCGTCGGCTCACTGCAATAAAGTCATAATTAATAAAACAAGATTGCTTCCTTTCTCAACTACTTGAAATATAAAGACATGATACCGCTTTACCGGAATTGATTGAGCAATAAAGCCATTTTTTTTAAGAGAAGTCATAAGTGAATGTCTACAACTATTAATAGGTGTTACCTTCATTAGGAAGGGGATAGTGATAGAGAAGACAGGTGGTGAGGGAAGATATAGAGATTCATTCTTTTGCTTTTTTATTCTGCTTTTTTGCACGTTTTTATTTTTATTTTAATAATACAGTGTAGCAGCGCCTCTGGTGTCAATGAGGCGTACTAAGTTGCTGTGTTTAGTTGCCATTTTATTTATTATTTTACTACGTCGATGATAATGCTATACAAAACCGACGAAGGAGGGCGCTCTGATGTTACATTAGGATTAGTACCTGCTGAAGCTGGTGTAGTTCAGTGACCAGTGACTATGGCTTCCTTACTTAAACTTTCCTACAACAATTGTTACAAAGTGACACTAGTGCACATCAGAAAAATGCATGGTATTGTTATTTAATGGCATTGTCGGTGACCGGCCACGAACCCAAGACCTTCAGTTTTGTAGTTAACGTGCTAACTACTTCAGCCAATGCCATATATTTATTGCAATGAGCCAACGATAATCGACATATTGCTTGGATAGTGGAAAAAACGAAAATTGATATATTGCTTGGATAGTAGGACCTCGGCTTTAGTGTAGTGCCTTTTTATTTCAAATTCTCCCTCCATTCACTTACTTTTGATAAAATGATTTAAATTTTTTTTAACTATAACAACTGTCAGTTTTATGTACTACCAAATAAGCAAATAGTGTGCGATTTTTATTAACATATTGCCACATCTTTACTACAACATTCCATCACTCTATTTAGTTGCTCAAAAAAGAAAAAACGAGCAAAAGCAGCAATACATTTCAACACACACACGCTCACGTAAACACATACACACACACACACACTCGCTCTCATACACTCCCTTACAGCTAGTTTTTTTTTTAAATGCCTTCACAGTTAAATGTTGTAGAAGAGCCCGCGCATTTAGTGTGTGGGTTGCTGCAACTTATGCATGTTGCCAGTTACATTTATGATGACTAAGTTGATTGTTACTAAACGGTTTTAGTTTTATCCCTTCCATTCAAACGATTTTGTCTAAAAACAATTTTAATTTTTTTTTGAAGTTTTTACTCTTTTCTTCATAGCAAAAAATGTTCTTGTAGTTGTTGCAATCCTTTTGTGACTCGTTAATGGCATTGACAAGTGGTTGGTTGCTTCATGAAAATGTTGTTGCTGTTGTTGCTGATTTTAAAAGTAATTTGTTGTCTGTTTATTGTTTGTATATTGCAGTTACAGTTGTTTTCGTTGTTGTTGTTGTTGTCATCGTCAATAAATTTGCTATTTGTGAGTTATAGTGGTTGCTTTTATTTTTTTTTATTTTTATTATTATTGATACTGGTTGGTGGTGGTGGCTGTTTAGTGTTGTCATCAATAAGTGCTTTAAGTTGATTTTTATTTTATTTATCTCTTTTTTTGAAGCTTTTCTTCTCTGTGTCATGTCTAAATGATCTTTGAGAAATCAACAATAAGAACTTTTATTTTTACAATAAACTTTGTTGAAAGAAAATTGTAAAAAGTTTTAGTGTAAGGTTAAGGATCAGTGTGCAAAGTGATCCAGAGTAATTTTCAGCTATTTAGAAGAATCTCTTTGTGGGAATCTTACAACTTTAGATCAGAAAAGAAATTAAATGGAGAAAACTCTATTAAAAGCAAGGTTTTAGTTAAGTGCGTTAAAAAAATAAACTTTTCCTTTAAAACTGTAACCAAGTCCCAGTCCAGACTTGCAATTTTTGTTGCAGCAACTTTTTATTTTTTAGTGCAAAAGAGCGAGAGAGGAATACAAAAAGTATATATTTCTATTTCAACACTCTCACACATATTCAAGAATTGCTGCAACAAAAATTGCAAGTCTGGACCGGCACTAACAACTTGTAATGTCATTTCATGTCGTACATATCAACGCAGTTAAATCTCGGGACTTTTCATTTATATTAAATCATATTTTTTCTTTCTATAGAAGTATGCGCTAAGAAGAGAATATATAGTCCAAATAAGTGCCTGACTCTTCTAGTAAAATGGATTTTAATTAATGTCTAACTTAAACGCTCTGTAACCAGTGTCACAACACTTTGCCTTTTTTCATGCAAAAAAATTATGGACTATATATAGTAATTTTTCATGCAACAAATTCAACATTTCATATAAATAAATAGGCTATAAATCGTCCATTTTACTTTTCATTTTCATGCCAAAAAGAAAATAATGAACTATATATACATCGTGATTTTTTATGAAAAAAATTAAGTAGACTATAAACCGTTAATTTTTTATGCAATAATTTAAATAGGCTATACATCGTCAATTTTTCATGCAAAAAGAAAATTAAAGTCTCATCGTCCATTTTTAATGTACAAAATTAAATAGGCTATACATCGTTGATTTTTCATATTAAAAAAAATTATATGGTCCCATCCCATAGTGAATATTTTACTGGTTTTAAGTAAAAAACAGCTTTGGCGCTATACGACAACTTTTTTTATTCAAATTTAGAAAATATTCCAAAGTTTTAGTTAATTTTTTTTTGATTCCATGCAAAAAATTATATACATCGTCCATTTTGAATGCAAAATAAATTGGCCATATCATACAAACAATTTGTTCATGCAAAAAAATAATTGACTATACATAGTCCATTTTTAATGTAAACAATTCTTGCTGCCAAAAAAAATCGACTTCAATGCAAAAATCTAATAGAAGATAAGAAGTACATGAAATATAAAATTAAATTTTAATGGGCGTGCCTTCGCCCCTTTCTTAAATGCAAGATAGTTTAGGCCTTAGGAAGCGTGTTAAGTCTTATAAAAATCGGTAAAGCATTATCAGGTAAAATATAATATTAAATTGTAATGGGCGTGACTCCGCCCATTTTTTAAATAAAAGATTTTGTCTATTTTAGAGGTAGTTTTGTGTGGTAGGTTTCGTAAGAATCGGTAAAGTAGAACCATTTAAAATAAAATAATAAAGTTTAATGGGCGTGACACCGCCTATTTTTTTTTTAATGAAGGATTGTGTTTATTTTAAAGCTAAAGGTCTGTGGTAAGTTTCGTAATTATCCGCTAAGTAGAACTGCCTGAAATATTTTAATAAATTTTAATGGGCGTAACCCCGCCCATTTTTTCAATTTTCAAATTGTGTAATAAGAAGAACCAAAGGTGTTTTATGTGTTTCGCAGCAATGAAATAAGTAAAATATCATAAAAATATATACAAAAAAATTGTGGACGTGTTTCCGCCCACTTTTTTACAAATGGGGCCAATGGGAAGCTATACCCTCTCAGAGAAAAAACAATTTTACAATCGGTCTAATATGTGCCTCCTCCTTTTTTTTTGAAGTCGGTTAAAAATTAAATAGGCTATACACCGTTCATTAAAAAAAAAATATTGGAGAATTGGTAACTTTGAGCCTTCATTACAAAACGCATGAGCCAATTGAAATGCAATGAATCAAACCAAGTCACATATTCCATTTGCAATAAAGTTTCGTATATAAGGCAGACATCTACATCAACTGACACCACACACAGTGGACCAAAACACAGAAGAACACTGATGAGGAAGGTTTAGTGGCCTTCGTTCAACTATGTGTTGTTGTCAGAATATTTACAACTAACTTTGATGTTATTTGTTCATTAATAATTATCACATGTAATTTGGCTTAAAAAGCGTTACGAACATTAGCATGTTCAATTCATAAGAATTTAAGTCCCTGTATATATGTATATATAATGAATGCTTTAGATCAAATTTACAATGAAAAGAAAAAAAATATTACTTTACAGAGATTAATTTTATAGTGGCCATAAAACAATATTATTGGCATTATTGTACACAAGTGTTGACAGCTTAATAAAATAATTGTCGACAAGTTTGAACCGAATACGGCAACAGCAACAAGCAGACAACAATAATCAGCAACAACGACAACAACCAAACCTGTCATTATATATAATAGAATATGATAGGAAAATCGTCATACTAAATTAAAGATGGGAACATACTCTTCATAAGATGGTTATAAGTCGATCATAATAAGGCACGAGATTGTTGGTAGTTTTGTTTTCTTCTTAAAGCTCGTGAGCTTTATTAGAAAAAGCTCAGCTAAATTTGCAAGTTATTGTGGTTTTAGATTTTTTTTATTGTTAGTAGCAGAAAATGACAGTGAATACTCAAAAAAATATACTTAAGCATTACATACATATATTTATTATATGTTATCTCCAGCCACTATGACTACAGCCGATTCCAAGATACAACAGCATTTTTACTTCATTCATGCGAAAAACATATATATGCTACAATTATAAATAAAGAGGCATATGCGTATCAATCGTATTGACTCTATGTCATACTTTTATAGTATCCATACTCAGAGTATGGATATTTATCCGGGCAAAAAAAAATATACGCATTATACTCGGGGTATTTATTCAGCATTCGCCATCGTGTACATACATTTATGCATACGAAATTGAATAGAAAATGTATTTTGGCTGTTTAAAAATATGCTTTATATGTGTGTATAAATAAAATAGCCCTGTATAAACGCAGGTACAGCCGATTAATACTCAGAGTATTTTTATACGTATGGGTATGATTGTAGCTCATACAGTCTATAAATTTAAGTTATAGTAGTTTGTGCTGCGTAATTTAAGAAATGTGTATGGACATAGTTGTTGGTTGTTTATGGTTATACGTATTCAGTTTAAAATAAATGCGTGTGTTTGGAATGAGTGCATTTTTTATTTTAAACTGTACACATTCATAGTTGTTTGATGGCTAATACTCCAAGAGTACTTAAAACTATACTTTGGTCACTCTCTGATTGCTAGATTTTTCCTTAAATCTCATGAGTCATTATTATAAAAAGACTAGCTGGAGTGAGTTAAATTTTCACGTGATTGGTTTTGGTTTTAAAATAAGAATATGGTGTGGAGTTTTGTTAAATCTTTACAACAATATCTTTCGAAGCTTTTCCTCTTAAATGGTATAAATGAAATAGGAAATGTATATATGAAATAATAAATGAAATAGGAAATTCAATCGTGCCATAACCGCCAAAATAGCTTAAGCGACATAATTTTCGAACCTCATTTTTTGACCAAAATCGATTATTTGCGATAGTAAATAGTCGATTTTCTTCAAAAAAAAAAAAACGAAGTCCAAAAAATGTGTCGCTTAAGATATTTTAGCGGTTATCAAGATTTTTACAATTTTATTACAATTGTCGACACCGACGTCACTTTAACACAATAATACAAAATTGGGGATTGTGTCGCAGCATTCGAAAACAACTGACTCCTGTTGGCAGGTTTATGCTATTTTCTGGACCTTAGGGAACGGAAATAGGTTGTCAGTAGCACAAAATTGTTCTCAAAAGAGAGCAAGCACGCCTAAATTTTTTGGTAGTGTGTTGAAGTGACTGCGAAATAATATATCTATAGCAAACTTTTTATTGAATATTATTGCCATAAATTGGCTTAATATTAGATCAGCTTAATATTGACTGCCTGGGAGTTTTAAACAGATTTTATTCAACAACTCGCAAGTCTAATATTTTTACTATAGTATTAGACACTGTAGCGTCCTTTTCAGTTCGTTGTATAACTTCTTTTGTCCACTTAACCTGTGTATTGCAATATTTTTGCTTTATAGCCGAAAAAATTTCTTTTTTTTTAAATATTTTTCATATTATTACCATTTTGAGAGCAATCTGAGATCATAGCTGCAATATGCTTTGCTTGTAGACACTTGTAAAACAAGACCATGACTTTGACTCGCTATAGTTACTTAAGCTAAAACTTGTTGCTGTAGTTAATGCTGTTTTATTTTTATTTTTTGCTTCGTTTAATAATAATGGCCACAATAATCGTAAAAGATCAAAAGAAACAACAGCGGCACTTGCTTTAACTCATAAAGAAGCCTTCTTTTATCGTTATAATTCACCCTCATTTCATAATAAATTGCTCTCAATTGATCACGACGACACCACAGCGAACACAGCAACATTTACAGCAACAGTAATAGCAATAGCAATAGCAATAGCAATAGCAATAATGCAAACTATTTGCCATGTTGTTTGCATTATATTGTAATATTGCGAATGTTAAGTTAAAATAATAATAAAAAACGAAAAAAGAAACCAATATGTATAACCCATTTTTGTTTGCAAAGTTTTACATTTTAAAAGTCTTTTTCAGTTGAGAAATTTTCCTAGCTAATGATGAGTTTTCCTAAGGAAGTGTTGAGTTGGTTGGTTGTTGAATGGTGGGAGAACATACATATTTTCTTGCGATATGTTTCGTTTTAACATTTAAGGTCACCTAAATGGCCTTAAGTCATAATGTGAATAATAAGTTAAAGCAGATAAGATTGCCAATACATACAAGTCAAAAAATCGAATTTGATTAGAAAAATATTATAATAAGTTACCCATATGATGATATTCAGTAAAATGTCTGTATTTATATTAATAAAAAAAATTGTCATGCAGTGTACATTTAAAAATTCTTCGCTACTAAAAAGCCAACAGCTAGCATTGCGGTGTGAATAACCGCTCAAGTCCGCTTTAGTCATTTTCGCAAAAATTATTTACTTATTATTAATAAATAAACTTTTCAATTAAAATTTAATTTATTTAACGCGATCATACGATGCAACGAAATGCATCTAGACGTGCTTAACCAACAACAAATAATTTCTATTAAAACAATAAATACCGGTTTAGTGGAATAATAGTTTAAGTATATTTTTGTCAGTCCATATTCTGTTGTTAATGTGAAATATTTTATTTTGATTTGCATTATACGGTGGCCGACAATTTTTTCCTATTAGCATGGTCCGATTTGCGGCTTTCCACAAGAACAGCTTAAGTTATTTTTTTTTGGAATTTATATTAAAAATGTCAAAATGCTTTATTTGAAGTAAGCCGTACATACATAGGTCGAACAAATTTTGAAATAGCATGGACAAATCTGTGATTTTCACGAAGAACCACGTAAGTCTATTTTTCGGATTTTTGCTATTGATAACAAAATGCTTTATTTTCACTGTACATGAAGCTTAATTTTTAATATGGCCTAATCCATGATTTCACCCAAAACCGCTTAAGTCCACTCTATGTTGATTTTGTTTTATTCATGCCAAAATAGCAAAGACAAATCTCCGGTTTTCAAGCATAACTACCTAAGTCTGTCTTGTGGTGGTGATAGCAAAATGATTTATTTTAATTTATATACATATGCCAAAATGCTTTGTTGAAATAAACTGTGCATAGGTCGAAATTTTTTTTGAGTAGCATGGACAAATCTGTGATTTTCACGAAGATTCGGGTAAGTATATTTTTTTTCGGATTTCTGTTACTGATAAAAAAAATCCTGTACTCTCAATGTCCTTGTACACGAGCTTAACTTTTAATATTGTACAATACATGATTTTACCTAAAACCACTTAACTTCACTCCATTTTCTTTCTATAAATTTTGTGTTATTTATGCCAAAGTGCTTGCATTCATGCGTTCTTTAGATGTGTCAAAAAATTTTCAAAAGAGCAAAGAGAAATCTGCGTTTTTTACGTATAACCACCTAAGTCTATTTTCGCTGTCTTGTGGTGGTGATAACAAAATGATTCATTGTATATTATAAATGCCAAAGAGTTTTACTTAAAATAAACTGTACAAAGGCCGAATAATTTCTGAAGTAGCATGGAGAAATCTGTGATTTTCGCTAAGAACCACGCAAGTCCATTTTTCGGATTTCTGCTACAATGCACTGTACATGACCTTAATTTTTAATATGGTCTAATATATGATTTCGAATAAAAACGCTTAAAAAATTTGAAAAAATTTTCAAAACTGCAAAAAGAAATCTACGGTTTTCAGGTATAACCACCTAAGTCCATTTTCACTATATTTTGCTATTGATGAACAAATTATTAACTTCAAGTGTATTTTGCAAGGATCGAAAAATTTCCAAAATACATACATAGTTTGTGAAAACCTGTAGTTTTGTAAAATAACCGCTTAAGTCCATTTTCCCGTTTTTGTATTATTAATTAAAAAATGCATTATGTCGAATGTAGCTTGCGTAGCTTCAAATATTTTCTCTGTAGTTTTGACCAATCTGTGGTTTCGCGGCATAACCGCTTAAGTTAATTTTTTTCGTTTATTTTTTTTTACATTGATTTCGAAATGCCTTTTTATTTCTAATCTTTTTATATGGGTGGAAAATTTTGCAAGCAGAGTCTTGGGCAGTCAGTTGTGGTTTGGTACAATAACAACCCAAGTCCATTTGTTAGGTATTTAATTATGGTTGGCAGCCATGCTTTTTTTTAAAGTGATTTAATTTTTATAGGTTTTTACTTACTATGTTCAACGCTTCATGGGCTTATTTTTTTATTAACAACATATGCTTTTTTAGAAGTGGTTGTATTTTTAACCCTCGACCAAAAAAAGTGGTGTTATAAGTTTGTAGTGTGTGTCTGTGTGTCTGTACGAGTCCACGTACAAGGCTTTATGGGCTTATTTTTTTATTAACAATATATTGCTTAAGTTTACCTATTATGCCACAAAATAATAGTGTTTCAACTGTAATAAAGAGCATGAGTAAAATATTCGTATGTCAAGAAAAAAAAATTAAACTAAAATGGTATTAAAAAGTAATACATTCATGTAATAATAAATTGCAACACGTTTTTGAAACTAATGCATACAATTGACACCCTGAAGATACACTTGATTTAGGTGCAACATACATATACAAACACAGTAACAAAAATATCATGAACAACAACAACAGTAAACTAGAACATTAACTACAAGCAACAACTGATGATGATATTAAAGATGCTGCATTAATATGAAATGAGAGTTCTCACTATTAGTTGCGAAATCTAAAGTAGACATGAATGAATTCTAAAAAAGTAGACATATGAAAGTTTTACTCCACACTGGAAGTTGGTGTCGATGATCTACAGTGTGGGCTTTTAATTTAAGAACTAGATGATTTGTATTTTAAAACTTCAGTCAGGCGAGGACACTTTAAAATATCAGCCCTATTCTGAATAACAATTCCGCTGGATTTTTTTCTCCTATTCCTTGTTATCCTGTTTTAATAAATTATTTGCAAGCATTCAGGTAAAACAAAATAACCGGAAACAAAACAGCTGACTTTGAAGATACGAAGTTCTCTGTCACTTTTCTCTTGTTCTCAGAAAAAATTAAGTCAAGGGAATTATTCTTCGACGAATATTTTTGGGGTAAGCGTATTTTCAGGATATATTTGTCTGATCATATCCTATAATCAATTTTAAAATATATTAAAATGAATTTTCTGTGTAAATTTTTTTTTTATATTGAAGTCCATTTTTTAATCTTATATTGTATGTATGACCTAAACCATTCTACATATGAGTTGATTTATAGACGTAATATTTTGCCCCAGGTTTGCTTACATTGACCGGCTTCAATCTTACTTATGAGTACTAACACTTTGATAAATCATCATCTCAACATATTTTGGCATGACAGAAAGAAAAAAATAGCATCTCACACTAATGATATCTGACGATAGGCTACTATAATCAAATTTAGTTTCATTTTTGCCCTTAAGACCTAAAATAAAGCATAAGAAATAACTTGCATGTGTGCTTGAATTATTTTTTTTATTTTTATTTTTCAATTCAACTAAGAACACAGCATAGCCTTCAAAATTGTTTTCATGCAGGGCATTTCCCAGGCTCTGCTTTTTTTTTGTTTCTCTCCTACAACACTATTTGATAACAGTGTTTTGTGTTTGTGATTTCCTTAAAGTCTATTTGCATTAATGCTAATAACACGCGCATGATGTGAAATGTTTAAAATATTCCTTTCAGTGCATGTGAGTGTGAGTGTGTGTGTACATTGCTGCAAGTTGCACGTTTTGCGCGTGAAAGAAGGCGCCTTTGTATTTGAACTCCAGTTCTCTGGTTTTCATGGTATTTGTATACAAAATAACTATTTGAACAATTGTTATGATTAACGGCAGAAGCAAACAAAAAAAGCAGAAACACAAACCTCCATATAATTTTGATGGTAAAAAGGTCAAACACTTGTTATTCTGTTTTATTTTTTTTTTTATTTTTCTTTTCTTTCTAAGACAAACACTTTTCAGCAATGTTTGTTTATATATTTTTCTTTTAAACGAGGCCAGTTTAATAATTTCTTTGAAGTAAAAAAAAATTATTATTATATCTAAATAAAGTGATTGTCATGAGTTATATTTCAAAATTTCTATTGGCTGTTGGCCATCTGAAACTAGAACATCCAGCAAGTACTTTTTAAGCCAAAAAAGAAATGTCCTAACTCAGTTAGAAAATTTAGAACGTTTTTATTTGAAAATATTTTTGAGTGTTTGCTTTTGAATTATCTAAATTATTTTCTTTAAAAATGCTTGTTGTCCTTGATAAAGAAAAATTAAGAAACTATTGCTACCACGGTTTTAAAACACAAAAATTAAATTAAAATATACGAGTTTGAGAAATATATGAAAATAATATATTATATGTATGTACGTGTTGGGTATAATGGCTTGGAAAATAGCGTAAAGCATGGACACAAACCTCCTAAATCTGTGGCTAAAAGGAAAAAGAGCTTAAGTCGAGATAAACTGATTTTGAGTTAATGTTACCTCTGTAATCTGCATATTCGAAAGTTCCCCTTGTCAAAATCCCAATTAATTTATGTGATTTATCAGGAAGTTATAGCACTATGACTTGCGACTTATCTTTTTTAGACTTCTAGTCTCATTTGGAGTAACAGCTTAACTTAGGTTATGCTTTGATATATTTCAACTTAAATTTTTTTATTTATAGTGCATAGAACGATGTTTGCTTAAAAAATAGAGTTTAGCATATAATTTCCCAATTTAACTGTAAAAGAAATACATTTCTAAAAATCTACTTGAACGCTTCAAACTGCTCTCCTGCAAAACAGTAAAATATGACTTAAGCACTTTTTCCTCATTGCCACAGAAATAATAATTCTATTACAGAATTACATCTGCGACTTTTTTCCATCTACAGACAAGACGATTCAATTGTCGAACTGAATTAGGGCATAAGTTCCTCTCTTAGATTTTCTATTTGTTAAGATGGTGAAATGTTGGCTGGTTTAATCTGGAAATTGATGTTAGTGCCAGTAGGTGTAAATAAAATCTTTCCTTTGTATGATATTAGGATGAGAAATAAAACAAAGGAAAGTTCTAATTAGGAAATATTATTTTACCAGTAGGTTTGGTGATATGAATCAGAGAACAGCAATGACTAGTGAAAAAGTGAGTAGAGTTGAATCATGACTTATAATTTCTTGTACTTATGCGCACTCATACTTATTGCAAAGTTTTCTATTAATCATATTCACTCGAAAGTTTTCAAGTGCTCATCGAACTCATACTTAACAACATTTATAACGTTGTTGATTTCGACTCTCCTTAAATGAATGCCTATAGACGATTCAAACTAAGTATGATATACAGTGAGAACTTCGCATACGAACATTAAAGTTCTCATTATGACTTATGAATTTCTTTGTTGCCTTTTTTAGTTTTTTCTTGCACGAATTGAAAAACAACCCTATTTACTACTATTGTATACTACTTGCAAACTGTTTAAGGGCTAAACTTTTAAATAAACATGCATGCATGAGTTGAGTGAGCTGAATCAGTGTGAGTAGTATAAGTATTTTCCTGAAATTAGAAATCAAACTGAGGTCGACGTCGCATTCATATTTATTTCAACCTACACTTATAAATCAATGTCATCGTGAGTATATTCACTTATATTTAAAATTTCATGAGACAGTATGAATAGCGAAAAAACTATTCATTGCCGATCACTGATTTGAATCCAAGGGAAGTAAAACGTGATAGAAGTCCAGCTTTGTGGCCATATTGAAACATTTTCGATATTCGTTAAGAGCCATAAATATTAATAAAAAGAGATTGCGAATTTATAAATTTCAATATCATGCAGTTTTCATTTATGTGAGGCAATCATGCAACTTGTAGAAATTAATGCTAAGATAAAGCAGTATTTATTTTGGAATGACACTATTATAGGCGCAATCATCACATGATTCAGGAATTTTTTCTTTTTAAATTCGTTAGAAACTTTTAGGAATTTTTATTCAACCCCGTCGAAGACTATTAATTTTAAATGCTGCTATAGTTAGCAGTTTGTATGTGTTAAAACTATAAATTTCATGCAAAACTACATGTATTGAACGTTACTTAGATTGTCACATTGAAGTGTTGTTGTTATTATTTTGTAATGTTGCCCATTTTAAAAAATGACAAAATGCGTTTTAATAAAAAAAATAGCAGTTAGATCATATGACTGTACTTTTGCTCCACCTTGAGTTACAATAAGTTTGCAGTTTGCGCGATATTCATAATATTAAAATTTTTATTTTATGGAAGAAAAATAACGATATGGAATGTTCGTTAAACAAGTTCGTTTCTCAAGTCTTTTGTTTTTTAAAGAACACAAGTTTCCATGAATATTGAAGTAATTATAAAATATTTAAGTGCAAATTAAATTAAATACATACATACATATTTAAAAAAATTTTTTTTTTAAATTTTTTTTTAACAAAAAAATTTTTTTTTTAATTTTAATGTTCATTGAATTAGTTATAAAATTTTCCAACGCAAATTTTGCTAAATTTGTTGAAAAGGTTGTACACTTTGTGTATTCAGAGTTTCTTTTTTCAGATTTAGAAAAACATTATTATTAAAATCACTTAATTGTGAAAGTTTGTTTCTTAAATCTTTAGATTTTGTTCAGGGAAAGTTTAAGGTATATTCAGAGTTTCCTTTTTCAGAAAACCATTATTATATTAGATCACTGAATTGTGAAAGTTTGTTTCTTAAATCTTTTGTTTTTGTGCTGATGGAAGGCCAATCTTCCACACTGTGAAAAAGTTTGTTCTTAAATGATCAAACAGAATTGCGGCATAAACACATTTTCCATACAAATTGACACAAAAAATCAGCACCAGAAAGCAGTCGATAGATAGAATTTATTTTATTTTGACAACGTTTTTTCTTATGCTCTCACATATAAATTAATATTCTCTCAACAATGCTACCATACTTTCAATAAATTTCATATATTTTGTGAACAAAACTACAAAGAAAAATAAGCACAAAAGAAAATGAAACAAAAATTAGAGAGCATATGAAGTTACTGCCGTAGATTTTATTATGGGCTTTGTTAATTTGACAGTGATTTTTCCTGAAGTTGCGGACTTATTCTGTTTAATCATTAAGGCTTTCTGTTTTTTGATATTGTAGGAATAATATTATATCGCTCACTTGTATAAAGAACGTCATAGCTAAAAAAATGGAATTTTTGAGCTAGTGATGCAGAATTAAGCTTCATATAGTTTTTCACATTGTGTAAAAATTTTATGCAAATGTCTCGTTTATACAAGTCTTGAGACAAAAATTAAAATTTCCTCTTCTATTAGGTAAAGGAAGGGTGGTTCTATACCGCACCTCACTCGGAGACCCAATTGGGTCCTTTTCTATTATTTTCAAACTCGTTTTCTGGCAAACTCGTTTTTTTACCTATGACGTTGTTTGAGTAAATGAACCATATGGTTCTAATCATTTGATTAAAAAGTTTGTATCTTAAGTCTTTTAATTTTTGGCCAAATTTTTAACTCCTGTTAATTTTTTTGGCATTTGGTTTGCAAGAACAGAACAACTTTTAAGCAAAAACTTAATTTTATTGTAACTGTTGACCTTTTATTTTCTTGAAAAAATTCTAATATTTTCATTTTTTTATTAAAAATAAAATTATAGACCAAAATAAATAAAACACAATAAACTTTTATCACAAATCACTAAATCTTATATTTTTATTTATCAAAAAAAAAAAAACTTTTTCTTTATTATTTTAAATAAATTTTTTAATTAACTTAAAAAAGTTAATCGACACTTACTCTGATTGATTTGTTAGATGAGTTCGTTTCTTAAGTCTTTTGTTTTTTAAAACAAAATTATGTCTTTTTTTAAGAAATATGAATATTTATTGAAGTGTAAGTGTAAAAATATTTAAACAAAGGCAAAAGCTTGATGCATGCCAATAATGAAGTATTTTAAGATGAAACAGGATAATATTCAATATATAAGATAACAGACCAGTTAAATAAAAATAAAATATTGAAATAAATGTGGTTAATAAAAATAAATAAATAAGCAAATTTCTTACAAAATTTTGCTTTAACCAATTTTATACTTCTGCTGCCGAATTCCTATACTGCAAATAGATTTTCTTTTCCCTTTTTCAACATGTCTTATTTTGTCAGTACAAGTATTTGGCCATGTTAGTTATAGTGTTCAATATAATTTAAATCATCGCCTGATTGTCTAAAAAAATATATATTTTTTTCTCCCATTTGCTATTTAAAGTTATTTTTTGTTGCTGTTCCAAACGTTTGTTGTGTTGAAGTCGTGATTTTTGAGTTTTTTGGTTTCTTCTTTATTTTAAGTTTTTTTTTCTGTTTACCATTTTTTGTGTGGTTTAGCTTGTTCCACTTTAAAATTTCAACACGTTCATTTTCGTGCTCTACATAATTCATCATTGGTAGGGCATTATGGAAACAACAAAAAACTATCATCAGCATTATTATCGTCGTAAATAGCTGAAACAACAACAACAACAAAACACTTCATCTATGTTGCCTCAAAATATTTATATAAAATAGTCATTTCAACGATGGCATCATTTTTGATCTGCAAATTCAAGTTAAATCGTTAGAAAATTATTATTGAATGGAGGATTTGTGTGGCTTTTCGTCGTACACTATTACTGTTTCAAAATTTCATTGTTTGTTATAAATTTTATCGTTAGCACGATTTGTGATAATATATTTGCCTCAAATTAAATTTTAAAGAAAGCTGAAATGGCGGAAATTGCAGATTTTTAGTAGAAAGCAAAGAAACGCCTTAACAGCAGAAAGAAGAAGTGCTCAAAATTTTCCAAAAGGAATATTATATAATTTTCAAAAGAACAAAACAAAAAAAAAAAACTCAACAGACATTTTTTGGCATTCTCGTATGATTTGCGGCCTAAAATCTCATTTTCAAATTTAAGGATATATGGAAGGCACACTTGTGCCTACATCGCTTGTTATACAATTTTAGAAATAACTTAATTGTAAAATAATTACAAGTTTTCATTGCTTTCTGATTAAAATTGTAGCTGAAATTAAATTTTTTAAATCAAGGATATATGAGAGGCAGACGTATCCTTGCACCAATTGCAATAAAAATCGACAAAGTGTTAAGGTGTATAATTTAAAATGGTTTTACGAGCTTGTGATATACATATTCTGATCACTTCTGTAAATGAAATTTATTATTTTTCAAATTAAGGATATATGAGAGGATACCACATTTATACACCGATTTTTGTAAGATTTTCTAGAGAGCGTAGGTTTTTAATTCTACAAATAGTTATAAAAAATTCTCTGTTTTTTAAACGTTTTTGGGGCTGACCTTAAAGTTGTTAAAATTAAGGATACATGGGAGGTAGGGATGTCCTTCCACCAATTACAATGGAATATGCAAAAGTTTTTAGTTGTATTATTTAAGATGTTTCTACAAGTCATTACTGTAGCTGAAATTAATTTTTTTCATATTAAGGATATATTGGAGGACACCACATTTATGCTACGATTTTTGTAAAATTTTCCAGAGAGCTTAGTTTTATAACTCTACAAATAGTTATGGAAAATTCGCTGACTTTAAAACGTTTTTGGGGCTGATTTAAAATTTTTAAAAATTAAGGATTCATTGGAGGCTGGTATATCCTTGAACCGATTGCAATGAAAATTCGCCAAAGTTTTTAATACATAATTTAACGTTTTTGCTGGAGTCTAATCGGCATTGTAGCTAAAATAAAAATATTTGAAATTAAGGATATATGTATGTATGGGAGCTAGTTATATTTCAGCATCGATTGTAGCCTTACGTTTTGGAAAACTAAAGTGTAAAGTTTTCGAAATAGTTATGACTTTTCGCTGGATTCTAATCGTAATTAAGGGCGATATTTTAAGATGTTTTTACGAGTTTTGTTCGTATTCTGTTCACAAACGTAAGCGATATTTCTTTTTTTTAATACAAGATATATGGACAGTGACCATATTCTGGCATCGATTTGAGTGAAATTTAATAGGGAGCTAAAATCTATGATTCTGTATTTAGTTAGCGCTTAATTCTAATAGTATATGAGGCTGATTTTAATTTTGTTTTCATATTAAGGATATTTGAAAGGTAGCCAAGTCCTGTTAACAATTGTAGCTGATTTTCATACTGACTCTTGAGTTTTACAATAAAGGATATATGGGAAGCAGGCTTATTCTTGCATGGATTTGAGGGAAATTTTATAGGCATGTTATGTATATAATTCTGCAAATAGTAATTATTAATTGAGTTTGAAATTTTTTATTTTTAAAACAAAGGATATACGGGATGCAGGCTTATTCTTGCATGAATTTTGTTGAAATTTCATAGGTATGCTATATATGTAATTCTGGAAATAGTAATTTGTAATTGAGTTTAAAATTTTTATTTTTAAAATTAGGACCTCTTAAGATTTAGGCATGTCCTTGTACCGATTTAACTGAAATTTAATACAGAGTTTAAATGCGTAATTTTTAGATATAGTTATAAGTTTTTGCATTATTCGATTTGCATATTGGACCGTGAATTAAATTTTAAAATTAAGGATATGTAGAAGCTGGACATATCCTTGCTTCAATTGCAGGTATATTTTCCTGGAAATTTATTTATGTGATTCTTAGTATAATAAAACAAGCTGAGATGCAAAGCAATATTTTTCAAATCAAGGCGTGTTCTTGCACATAATTTCCTTAAACTTAAAAATTTTCTTAAATTTGTTATTCCAGAAATTTTTATTTACTCTAGGTTTAATACTTTTGCCAATTATAAATATTTCAACGAAACACTGTGCGCTTTCTTGTCAAAGGAGAGTGAAATCTTTGGCCTTTTTAATTGGAAGCATTTTTAGTGTTAACATTTAAGACATTATAGGGGCTAAGTTTATCTAGTAATTCCTCCTTATAGAGTTTTCATTTAATAATGAACATGAAATTCAGTTGATTTTGCGTGAGAATTCAGAAAATTTGCTCTAATTGCTAAAGTTGAGTTAACATAAACATATTCTTTAAGGAATCTATTATTAAATTATTATCTTCAATTCTCTTTTATATAACTATAAAATGTTATTTAACTTGCTTTTTTTAATATAATTTTATAACTTTTAGATACCACTTGCTGGCTGATTTTTAATTACAATTTATTATCTTTTGGCAGTTAGTCATAACAGTTTGCTACAATTATATTAACGACTGCCAGCTGTAGTTTTTGGAAAAATCAACTTGTGTTTTTCAATTACGATTTGACGACAGCAAACTGTCAATAAAATCAAGACTTATTGCGAGCTTTTTTTTTTTTTGAAAAGGTAACTAATATTTAAGGCGACTTCTCACGCTGTCCAAAAGCAAATGTTTATTTATTTAATTAGTATAATTTTTTATTGAAAAATTTGAAAGTTAATAGGCTTTATGTTGAACGTACTCAAAGGAAAATTTTAAGAGTAAAAAAAAGATTTATGAGCTGTTAAGACTTAATTTAGAAATATTGTATAATTTGGAAATTGTAAAATAGATTTGGTATTGAAAATAATGTTCGAATGCTGCAAGTAAAATAATTATTTTCAGAACCATTTAATTTGATGCTATTTCCCAATTCAAATTCAATTTCTTTAAGTTTTTGCTATTATCTTCAAATTGATTGATACGTTTTTCCTTTATTAGCTTGCAAGCATTACATCAAGATCATCATCATTATTATAACCGTCAGCAGCATTATCAAGTGCAATGGTATAAATTTGAAGTACTTTAAAGCTAAGGAAACAAGCATACATCACTAATCTACAATAAAAGAAGTTTAAAAGGAAACAGCAAATGAACAATACAAAAGCCACCACCGGCAGGCAGTTAGAGTAAATCTATTTAAAACTAACTGCTTAAAACAAAGGTCTTCTATTTAGCCAGTCTACAAAAAGTGTAATATTTGCCCATCACGGCCGAATGATGAAAAGATCTATGGTTTCTAACCGAAAAATAAAAAATCAAAAAACAAGAGAAACAAACCATAGAAATAAATAAAACATTGCTTTAAATATAAACTAAACTATGGAAATGAATACTCAGCTTTAAGTAAATTGCTTTAAATTAGCTAGAATTCTTCTTAAATATATTTTTTATTTTGGCAAAAGATTTTTGCCGCCAACAAAATGCCAAGCTATGAAGAAAAAAAATATGCAAGGCTTAGAATCCATAAATATTAAATGCAACTAAAGAATAAGAAAAAAAAAAGAAACCTACAAACCAATAACGAAAGCAAATGAAAATTTCAAATATGTGCAATATTAGTTGGTTAAGAAAATCGTAAAAAACCACACACTATTGCTGAGGAGCATGAGTCTCATAAGAAGAACACACAAATATGTAAAGCAATTGAAATAGCAGCAGCGGCAGCGGCGGCACCGACACCGGCAGCAGCAACCATTGGCGGCTGTTTTTTTTTGTGAGTTTCTTTTTTGTTTTTGCATCATTGTGTGGCATTAAAATGTGCATCTTTATTTGCGCAATACATTTTGTATGCAGCAGCAGCATCAGCATCAGCCTCAGAAAAACAAAACTAAAAGGTTTTAGTTTCCTTCTAAAGCCAAAATGTGTGCAACAACAAAACCGTCTTGACCATTTCAGCATACAACAAACAGCAAACATTAATCCATCAATCCATCTTAACTGCCAAGCAGAGATTGCCACATGTTTGAGAAATAGTTTCAGTTATGAAAAAAAAATAATATGATTGAGAATTAAGGAATTTTAAATGCATAAGAAATGAGTTTGAAATCAAAATCTTTAGGCGCCTACTGAGCCGTTTCGCAAGAAATGACATTTTCATAGTTTACTTAAGGCTCAGGAGTCACTATTCTACAGAATCGTGCGACTTTTGAAAAAAGACAACCCTGATCTAACGATCTTTTGAAATTGTTCATTGTTGTTTTTTCTCAAGTCTTACGATTGTGCAGAATAATAAGTCCTGGCCTTTACTTTCTTATGCCTAACGTCTTCTGTCTTGCAGTGTACAGATTTGAGAAAAACGCTTCGCCCTTAGACTTCGGTTCGGAGTTAAGGATTTTTTGCACTGTTAAAACCAATATCATATTTCGAAAGGATATATGTCACTTGATCCCACCAGGACACTTGTCTTTGCGATCTTTGTAGTACTCAGTTTGTTTTCATTTTGGAGCACAAGCTTTGGTATTACAGTGCCTTTCATTCTTGTTACATGCCCATACCATCTCAGTTTACCATAGGCGTAGAAAGGCTATTCTCGGAAGTACATTGCCCCCCCCCCCAAAAAAAATTGCTGTTGCCCTATCCTAGAATTATTAAAAATTGCATATAATTATTTATTTTATTATTACTCATGAAAATCACCAGTCATAATGCCCCCTAGAAAATATTTACAGGTACGCCAATGTAGTTTACTTTTGTCAATGCGTTTAACGAGTTCCATAAGTTTCAAGTTGATTCTAGTGTTTTCATTTGTGATGCTATCCCTTCTGATTTTTTTCTGCTATTCCTAGTAAGTATTTAATTCCTGTAGCCTGTTGATTGGTTGGTTAGCTTACATGGCTGCTTGTAACCTTCAGGCACTACTGCTATGGCTTTTAGCCCTTGTTTTCAAGTACAAGAAGAATAATAATAATAGCGTATACTCAATTTATCCCTGATGAAATGTAGACCCACGATTCGCAACCGTAGGTAAAAGTATAAGAGTAGCTGTATACTGTACGTTCTGCACCAATAATTTCATTTTCGTTGAAGCTTCTCGTTTTCCTAAGTTTTTGTTTAGAGCCTGAGGAAGAATTCATGTTTACAATAATTTACACATGTTTATTTTAAACAATTTTGAATCACGCTCGTTTATGGTACACACTCTGCATTATATGTGGCATACAATTCTCGTTTGGTTCATACTAAAAATTATGGTCGATATCGGAAGTAAAAATCTAACAGTTTTTAACGTAAAATATTTTTGATACGGAAAGAAGCACAATTACACGTGACTCTTTGCCCCTTTTTTTTTTGCTATAAGGCGGAATATAACGAAAAACAAAAGTTTCAGCCTTGTTGGGAGTAAAATGCGAATAGTTTTTTCACTTGAAATTTTATGTTTTTGCATTTTTTTATTAAATGAAATAAAAAAATACTTTTTTTAAAACAGGATACAATACCAATAAACAGCCTGCATTATTTAGTAATGCTTGACTAACAGCCTGTTTGGATCATGTTCGCTTATTGTTAGAATAATATAGCATAATGTGCCATAGAATTCTCGTTTAGGTCATACTAAAAGGACCTTATCGGAAACAACAGAGAACAGTATTTTCACCTGCACAGAAAAAACTAAATTTCATTTTCATTGTATGAATGCGGACCTATGTGCAATTAGTTTTGTAAATTTTGATAACAATCATGTAAAAATATGGTAAAACAGAGTTCGGCTGAGAGAATTTGTTATTTAAGTGTATTGGTGTTTATCCTGTGTGTTGATAGTAGTATATTTGTGTCCTTCCGGAAAGATTTGGTTCCATCGAATGATTCTTTAATTGGAACGATGCGAAACGATTCCCTAAAACGAACGGTGCCGACTTTTTAAAGGTTAATTATTTATCCTTCCTGGTTCCGTCTTGAGGAGTAATTAATATGTTTTGGCAAACATCAAAGACAAGCGTCGAAGACTATTTGCTTTTGTCTTCAGAGAATGATTTATTTGTGTACTTATGTTTATGATAGATTTTATTTTTAATCAGAAATAATTTCTTAATCAGGCTTGAGTTCAGTAATTTCAATTCTTATGAATGAAATATTTTTTATTAATTAATGTGAGTATCTAAAGAATAGAAGAAAAATTAAACTAGACACTATTAGCTGGGGGAAATACCGATATTTTTCTGTGCAGCCACGCACTTCATCAGCACCCATGTCTATCTACTGGGGTAGAGATTATTATTAACATCAGCTATTAAACTTAAATTTCTATGAAATGGAATATGAGAATTGATTGTGTATACAATTATTGATTTGCCTTTGGCAAACACATTTGTAAGTATCACTATTCATTTTCTGTTTTTCCATTTTCTATTTAGGTTAGCACGAAGTTATATCACTCTACCTATGTATGTTTAACTATTCTTACTTATCTTTTACGATCATCACATTAATTATTTTTACTTATTCGATGCACCATCGGTACATACATATAAGTATTATTGTAGTGGCTTTATGTTACTTTGTTTTTGCTTTCTACAGTTGACTTAGCTTTCCAGCATTCTGAAGCAGTTCTGGCCAAGTGAACAGTGATCGCCAAGTGAACATATTTTTGTCACGTGCCCATGATGAATTAAATGAGACATTATTAGATTTAATTGAACTATAGTGAATTTTTAATCAGAAATAATTTCTTAATCAGGCTTGAGTTCAGTAATTTCAATTCTTATGAATGAAATATTTTTTATTAATTAATGTGAGTATCTAAAGAATAGAAGAAAAATTAAACTAGACACTATTAGCTGGGGGAAATACCGATATTTTTCTGTGCAGCCACGCACTTCATCAGCACCCATGTCTATCTACTGGGGTAGAGATTATTATTAACATCAGCTATTAAACTTAAATTTCTATGAAATGGAATATGAGAATTGATTGTGTATACAATTATTGATTTGCCTTTGGCAAACACATTTGTAAGTATCACTATTCATTTTCTGTTTTTCCATTTTCTATTTAGGTTAGCACGAAGTTATATCACTCTACCTATGTATGTTTAACTATTCTTACTTATCTTTTACGATCATCACATTAATTATTTTTACTTATTCGATGCACCATCGGTTCTTCTATTCTTTAGATACTCACATTAATTAATAAAAAATATTTCATTCATAAGAATTGAAATTACTGAACTCAAGCCTGATTAAGAAATTATTTCTGATTAAAAATTCACTATAGTTCAATTAAATCTAATAGTCTCAGATTTTATTTTTTTCAAAAATTTATTGCCTGCAGTGGGCTATTTTTTTTTTTTTTTATAAATATTTTACGAAAACGAAGAATATTTTTTTTTAAGAAGTAACACTCAGACAATGCCTACTACTACTTATAGGTGTTACCTTCTTCTTTAGGGATAGTATAGAGAAGACAGGTGGTGACGGAAGAGATTAAGGAAAGCTTAATTTTTTTAACTGGTTTTTGCACGTTTTTTTTAATAATGCAGAGTTGCAGCGCCTCTGGTGTAAAAGAGACATATTACATTTTTGAAGCTTTGTTTAGTAGCCATTTAATTGGTTATTTTACTTCGCCGATGATTCTGCTACACAACGCGCTTGATGTTACATTCATCAATTGTTCATCAATTGAACTTTCTTACAACAACTAATACAAAGGGATACTAACGCACATCAGAAAAATACTTGGTGTTGTTATTTAATGAGTGTTAGATACCGGGCTTGAACCCAGGATCTTTGGCTTTGTAGTCAACGTGCTAACTACTTGAGTCTTAGGAGCGATAAAGACGTTCTTTCTTTCCTCGTTCCTTCGTAATTCAAAGTAAAAATCCGGTAGGATGAGCAAAAGGAACGACTTGGTTCTTTTAGCCTTTCAGATCGGTCGCAATGATTCCAAGGAACTCCAACTCTAGTTGATAGGTACAACGAACTGTTCTGCTCGTGTTATTGTTGATTTAAATTGATCATGTTCTATTAATGTGAATGCCGACACGTAGCCGACAATTGTCGGAAAAAACAATTTACTGGTACAGTAAAAAATATTTACTGAAACTAAATGTTATTTCAAACAAACATTTGTTTGAACATGTTTTTTCAGAGTGAAATTATTCCCTTTTTTATGAAGAAAGAAGCAAAACTACAAATGAAAAAAGTGTCTACCTTTTATTTGTTATAAGGCGTAATATAACAAAAAAGTTACAGCGTTTTTGGGATTAAAGGAAGAACTATTTTTTCGCTTGAAATTTTACCTTTTTCTATGAAAGCTATTAAAATTATACGTGAAGATACCATTAAGTCCTTCTTATTCGTTGTAAAGTGGAATATAGCGTATAAAATTAGTTTGCTTTTTTTTATGAAAAAAAACGATGAGGCGGCTTGTCAATAAATTAAACAATTACACACAGAAAAATATGCCAATGTAAAATCACCATGCAAAAATTTTAATTTCAAATCATATTAAATTTACAATAAATAATATGATGTTTAAGTGTGTTGGTGTTCATTTACTTTATTTATATCTGCAATACAAGTTGTGTGACTTGTGACTACTTGTCTTGTAGTCGGAGGGTGGTAGGTTCGAATTCTGGAGAGTTGAAATTTTTCTGTGTGTACATTTTTGAAAACAGGATAAATATTTTCAAACTCAGTAAACAGCCTGCCTTCATCAACAGGTATATATATTGTTCAACAATTTCCATTAATCTGGCAACTATGCTTTTATAAAGAATATATTTGCACATACTCGAGTGTTTTGTTTTTTTTTTTTTTGCCCACATATGAATACCATCATTTTCATTTTCATCATCATCATCGTCATCATTAGACCATGATGATGTGATACAGAAATGATGATCAACATCATGGTCTTAGGTCAGTTTTAGTTTTTAGCCAGTATTGTTTTCGTAACATTTTTAAACTGAAGCTGTAATAAAATGTTCTTCTTAATTTTTTTTCCTGCGATCGTTATTTTATGGGGAATTAAATTTTTCACATATTCGTCTCTTTGTGTATTTTTTTCTGTTTTTGGCGGCTTTTTAATGTGGAATATTTTTGCAAGAGTTAATCGTCGTTATGTTTTTTTCTTCTTCTCCTTTTTTTTGAGAAAGAGATCATAAAATTTAAGCCAAAGTTGAAGAATTTATAAAAAAGCTTTTCAACAGTAACAAGTGTATTATTATTATTATTATTATTGGTGGTGGCTGAATAAAATAAATGTCAGCTGGTGGAGTAATGAATTGGAAATGTCCTTAGAAGTCTTAGGCAACGTTGTATAAACAAAATAATGGATAAATATGGGAAAAGAGTTTGAGATATAAAATACTAGAAATTTTTAAATATTTTAAAACACATATGACTTTAAATGGCTATGGCATATCGATCGATCATTTATTGCCAATTTTTCAAGAAATTAAGTTTCACTGATGAGGCTAAAAAGGGTAAAAGTATAATTTTGGCAGTTTTGTGGTAACAACTTTAGCTTCCAATGAGCCTTTTGGAAATTAGAATATATGAAAGATACAAATTGTAGTTCTTCTTCGTTCATTTTTGGTGTAAAACAATTTTTTATTTATTTTTTTATTTATTTAGGCTCAAATTCACAGTCTTTAGTTAACTAATAAAACCACCTTTACCACCACCTTTACTAAAACCACCTTTAAGACCAAAGAAATTTATAAAAAAATTGTTAGTTAAACAACGGGCGTTAGTTAACTATAGACAGTATACAAATTAAAGGGTTTTCAAAACAGATTTTTGTAAAAAAATTTTCTAATAAGCTTTTATAAAGCCTTTATAATTTTTATAAATAAGGCTGTTAATTAATAGAAATTTAATTTAAAAAATGCATATGTTTTTAAAAGACCCCTTGTGGTCAATACGAAAAAAAACTCACTCACGCCAGAGCTATTTTAAGTACATTAAAAACGAATAATTTTTCAAAAAGTGCTTTTTCCAAAAGGTACTATTTTCAAAAAGTACTTTCCCAAAAACAGTACCATTTTCAAAATTACTTTTTCCAAAAAGTACTATTTTCAAAAAGTACTATTTTTAAAAAGTACTTTTCTCAAAAAAGTACTTTTTTCAAAATTATTTTTTCTAAAAACTACTTTTTCCAAAAAGTACTACATATTTTCAAAAAGTACTTTTCTCAATAAAATATACTATTTTAGATACCCGCCAGTTTTCATGAATCCATAAATTTTTGGTGTTTTCTTAAAGCCAATTTTACTCAAAACCTCTGCATCGCAAGATCTGTTTCACTTAAAAAAAATTTCTGATGATGAATTTAATTTCTTGTTCTTCTTTTTGGCCTAAATATCTTCGACATTTTGAAATTTTTGCATTAATTTTATATAAACTTTCTTTCCATTAATTCCATTAAGAGTTGTGTTGGAATTTCGCGGTCATGTAATTAAACGCAAAATGTTTCAATTTCGAAGGCGTTTCCTTAAACCAATACAAACTAATACAAGCACTTGTAAATTAAAAAAAAGCTAAATCTAAACAAAAACTTGATATTTAAAGGAATTTTTTTCTTAATACATTTGACAGCTAATGATTATTTCTTATTTGACAGCAATTTATCAAACAATGAAATAATAATAAAAAAAAACCTAACAAATACCTGAAATAAACAGCCAACGAGATCTCAATTTGCTTCAAATGGCGTCATAGAAATTTCAATGTGTTTTAAATTATTTATTATAATTTTTTTTTTACTTTTCAGTTTACACAAATGAACATTTTAAGAAACATCATAAAATCAAATTTTTGCCAAAGGGCAAAAACGGAGAAACTAGTTGTTCGATAATCGAGTTCAACCTGATTTTAATAAAATAAACCATAAAACATAATCATAATGTCAAAAAAGACGTTACCCCCCAAAATGATGAGCAAACAATGCATTATAAACTAAACCAAGTAGAAAAAAAGAATACCTTAACAAAGGAACTCCATGAGTTTGAATTAACAGACAGTTGAATGAAAATAATTCTAGTTTGGCTGGCATCTATGAGTTTAAAAGTAAAATGTTTTCAAATGAAGTTTCTGGGATGATTTTTAATAGTGTTGCAGTGCTTGTTGGTGTTGGAGGGCATGTGGTGTTAATTGTGATTAATGACTCAAATTATTGATCTTTTCTTTTTATTAATTAAAGCTTTTTACTATACATACTTTGTTTAAAAGCTACTAATTACTTTCGAACGAAAATGCAAAACATTTAAATTATACAAGATTTTCTGGTCAATGATTATAAGTTTTCATTTGGAAGCCATAATCTGCATCATTAAGAAGTTTTAACTATAAAAATTTTATATATAAAAAACTTAATGGGGCGTGGAATCAGTTGCTCTAAAATAAATGCCACTGAAATGTTTTTCTTTTTCCAACCCAAGGTATTTGAAAGCAAGGGTAAACTTGCCCGCCTTCGGTTGCTCTAAAATAAATGCCACTGAAATGTTTTTCTTTTTCCAACCCAAGGTATTTGAAAGCAAGGGTAAACTTGCCCGCCTTCGGTATAATGATGCGCTTTCAGACTGAAATAATGTAGCAGGCCACAAGATATAAACTAAAAGCCGAATTATATTCTAAAATACAATGAAAAGAAGTAATAAATATAAAAGCAAAAAAATCTTATAAGGTCATTTAGTTTTTTATTTTAGCTTTTTTAGTTAAAAAAAATTATTGGTCAATTATACACAGAAAAAATTTTATTTTGTATTCAATTACTAAATTCCAAAAATCAAATAACATTTATACTAAAATGGTACCAACTACAGAATTCGTCAAACTAATTACAAAAATTAGTAAAAATTTAATAGAATAAAAAACAATTTTTTTAATCAATATAATATACTTTATTCATCAAACCAAACACAGACAAAAATAAAACTTAAAATCAATTTCAAAGACAAAATTATTATAATTTACTTTTATTAATTTTTAATAAAATTATTTCAGTCATAAATCTTTCATGGAGTTAAGTCTATAAATTATTTCATCAAACCAAACGTTAGTGAAGAATATATGCAAGCTACGAATATTTTCGTAGAAAATTTTTGTGCGAACTTCGTGATATCATCAATTTACTCACCTCCCAGATTTTCAGTTACCGAAGATCAGTATGAGAAGTTCTACAAATCGCTTGGATCTTGTTTCGTGGCAGCTGGTGACTACAATGCAAAACATACGTACTGGGGCTCGCGTTTTGTTACACCTAGAGGTAGAGCGTTGTTTAATACAATTTCAAAAATGGGCTTAGATGTCATTTCGACTGGGGAGCCTACTTACTGGCCTACTGACGTAAGAAAAATTCCAGATGTTATAGATTTTGGCGTCACGAAAAATATCCATAGGGACTTAATTCACGTAGAGGGCTCTGTAGATCTGTCCTCCGATCACTCTCCCACAATAGTTACAATTTTCAACCCACTAAGGAGTGATTTAACTAACTCATATGCGAAAACGATTAACAGGGTCAACTGGCTAGGATTCAAAAAATATATTAGTAGTCACTGCGTAGAAAACATTCAGCTAAGATCACCTGATGATATTGAATTTAATATTGCCAATCTTAACGAATATATTAAACAGGCTGCTGAACATGCCACTACTTCCTATCCGCAGACTGGCTTTAATAGAATTTATTCTACGAAAATTGAACGTCTTGTATGTGAAAAAGGAGAGCTAGAAGAGAATGGCAACAACACCGATCACCCCTAAATAAAATCAGACTTAAAGAATGTAATAAACGACTCAAAGAGCTGCTATCGTCGGAAAAGACTGCATTACTGGAAAAGTATTTAGAAGGTCTTGATGTAACGTCAACATCTAATTACTCTTTATGGCGCGCTACTAGAAATCTTAAAAGACCCGTTGATCTCAAATCACCATTGCGTACTTCGACTGGAGGCTGGGCAAGAAGCGATAGTGAGAAAGGTAACTTATTTTCTGAGCATTTAAAATCTGTATTCACTCCCAATTCATGTACGGGTGCTGCCGATTTACCGAGTGTAGTCTCTCTACCCCCTCGTCCCTTAAGGTTTAAGATGCGTGAACTACAAAAAATAGTTGCTGAACTCGACCCTAAGAAAGCTCCAGGTATTGATGGCATTAGTAACAAGATGCTGATGAACTTGCCTCATATTGCAATAAGAATCTTGCTATTTATTTTTAATGCCATTTTACGAATGCAGTATTTTCTACATAACTGGAAACTTGCCAAGATTAAAATGATTCCAAAGCCAGGCAAAAATCTTACCAAGGCTGAGTCATATAGGCCTATAAGCTTACTTTCAACAATTTCAAAGCTTTTCGAAAAGCTGCTCATGACTAAATTGTCCACAATTTTAGCTGATACTGGGTGCATCCCCGACCATCAATTTGGCTTTAGAAGTCAGCATAGCACTATTGAGCAAACGCATAGATTGGTTCAAACTATAAGGAGGACTTTTGAAGAAAAAAAGTATTGTTCTGCCCTTTTTATTGATGTTTCTCAGGCATTTGACAAAGTATGGCACAAAGGCCTAGTTTTAAAATTGAAGACATACCTACCAATAAATATACAAAAGCTTTTGGAAAGTTATATTGTTGATAGGACATTTACCGTTGTGGAAGGAGACTTCATGAGTTTACCCGAATCTATATCTTCTGGTGTGCCACAGGGTAGTATTCTGGGGCCAGTCTTGTATCTAATATATACTTGTGATATGCCTGTGAGCAATAACATCCACACTTCTACATTTGCCGATGATACAGCCTGTTTGAGTATTCACAAAAATCCTGATGAGGCATCCCGCAATCTCCAAGCACACATTACCCAGCTTGAAATATGGTTGAACTTATGGAGAATTAAAGTCAATGAACAAAAGTGTGTTCATATAACGTTTACCCTAAGAAAAGATACCTGTTCCCCCATTCGAATCAACAATCAAAATATTCCTCAAAATTCTCAAGTCAAATACCTTGGCATACACCTTGATCGAAGGCTTACATGGAAATATCATATTGACTATAAGTTAACCCAAATGAAACTTAAATTGACTCAAATATATTGGTTAATTGGCAGAAATTCAACACTCAGCCTAGACTGCAAACTTTTGATATACAAGTCGCTTTTGAAGCCAATATGGTGCTATGGAATTCAGCTGTGGGGCACTGCTTCAGCTTCAAATGTCGAGAGAATCCAACGAAGGCAAAACAAAATTTTACGTTTGATAACATCTGCTCCATGGTACGTTAAAAATTCAAATATTCATCGTGATTTAAGTATGCCACTAGTGAGTGAAGAAATTGCAAAATACGCAGGCAAATATTTAACTAAACTCGAGTCACATCCTAATCCGCTTGCCCGTAATATTTTGAACTTTACTGGACACATCCGCCTAAAAAAGAGGGACACAGGGCTCTTATACCCAACACTCCAGATGGGACTGCTTAAAAATACTTCTTTTTGATTATCACTACTTATGTATTATTTATAACTATCACTAAGCTTATGTCCGATATTGGTCGGGCCTAATAATTATATTTAGATTTAAGATTTGATTACTTATTGTTAGTTCATTTTTGAAGATACAATAAATAAATTTGTATATGAAAAAAAAAAAAAAAAAATCAAACCAAACACAGACATTAATAAGACTTTAAATGAATTTCAAAAATTTGCCATAAAAATAAACCCTTCTCATGACTTTTTCTGTTAAACACAAAAAAATATATTAAAAAATTATTTCTTTCATAAATCCTTCCTGGACTTATGCGGTTATTCGTCAAATCTAAATTAATAAAATTAAAATTCAAATTCAAAAACATGTTTATTTAACAAATCCTGTCATATTTTTTCTGTTTAATACAAAAAATTATTTCATTCATAAATCCTTGCACAACTTACATATTTAAAGATCAAACCTTTTTGCATCAATAACACGCGGTTGTGCTGCAATACAACAGATCGGGGAATGTAACACAGAAAATATTTCCTTCAAAACAAGTACTTTTTGCATTAATTAGACTTAAGCGATTTTTCGTGAATCTAGAAATTAATCAATGAATGTCCTACTCCTAAAACTTTGCGGCCCACATAAAGAAATTCAAAATTAAGACTTTGGACATCAATAATACATAAATGAAAAAAATAGACTTAAGCGGTTATACTTAAAACCTTCAGATTAGACAATGCTATTTGGAAAACTTTTCGTATAACTCGAAGGAACGTTGGAAAAAAGAGTTTTTACATCGATATGAAGAAATTGTTAAAAAAAAGGACTTACGCTGGTATTCAAGAAAATCACTGCAGGAATAATTTAGCGATTCACGTCTTTGGCATTAAAAGTACTCACATGACACAAGTTACAATAATTTAAAATCGACAAAAATAGACTTACGCGGTTATTGGTGTGAAACGCAGCTTTATACGAGGTACTTCGATAATTGTGCAACCACAAAATCTAATTTTGAAGTCAAGAGATTAACCAATATTTAAAGAAAAACGACACAAATGACTTATGCGGTTGTTAATAAAAATTTCCTATTTACTCATGTTACTTAGAAAAAGCTGTAACCTACGGAAAGAACTAGAATTAGAAGACTTCGATTGTAATAACTCAAAACTGACATAAATGGACTTATGCTGTTGTAGGTGAGAGGCACAAGTTTTTATATGCTACATCAAAAATGTTTCAAGATTTATAAAAAAATTTCGATGTAAAGCATTTTTGTTAGCTTCAGTAATTAAAACTCGATTAAGCCGGACTTAAGCGGTTATTGGTTAAAGCCGCAGATAGATCAATACTACTTCGAAAATAAAAACCAAATAAATAAATAAAAACCTCGGAATAAAGAATTTTGCCATCAATAATACAAAAACTAGACAAATTGACTTATGCGCTTCTTTGTGAAAATCACAGATTCCTTAATGTTACTGCGAAAAGTCAAAGATCTACGTAGAGAACACTAAAAACAGAAACAAAAAAGCAAGCTCAACATAAATGGACTTATGTATGCTGTTGCAGGTGATAACCACCGATTTTTCAATGCTACATGAAAAAGTTTTCAACCTTTATAAAACAATTATAGTGGAGTTAATGTCGACGTCGTTGACGGCGTTTCAACGCCGAAAAAGTTGAAACAGATTGAACTTTTACGGCGTTGCAACGCGTTGAGATTAACTGCTCTCATACAATTTCATACGATTCAACTTTTTTTTTGACATTTGACGCCGTCGATGACGTCGACATTAACTCCAGGGTTAGAATTAAAGCATTTTTTTAACTTCCGTAATTCAAATTTAACTAAACCGCACTTGCTATTGATGCAGCCGCAAGTTGATCAATGATAAATAGAATAGAATAGTGTACAACAACTCAAACTTGACTTAAATGGACTTATGCTATTATAGGTGACAACCACAGAATTTTAAATGCCACACCAAAAAATTTTAAACCTTTATAAAGAAAATTAGAATTAAAGCATTTTTTTAGCTCCCGTAATTCAAACTTGACTAAACCGCACTTAAGCGGTTATTGATGCAGCCGCAAGTTGATCAATGATAAATAGAAAACTGTGAGCCCTCATATACAAATTAGGAAACAAAGTATTTTGCCATTTATAATACCAAAACGACACAAATTGTCTTATGCGGTTCTTAGTGAATATCACAGATTCCTTCAAGAATTTAGTAACTTGTGTTAAGAACACTCGAAATAAAACATTTAGGTTACAATAACTTAAACTTGACTGAGATGGATTTATGCTGTTTTAGGTGAGAACCACAGATTTTTAAATTCTAAACCAACAAATGTTAAACCTTTATAAAGAAAATTAGAATTAATCATTTTTGTTAGCTTCAGCAATTTAAAACTGGACTAAACCGGACTTAAGCTGTTATTGGTTAAAACCGCAGATTGATTAATATTATTTCGAAAATTGTGTATCCACATATCAAATTTTCGAAAAAAAAAGAATTTTCGAAATAAAAAATTTTTCATCAATAATATAAAAACGACCCAAATTGACTTATGCGGTTCTTAGTGAAAATCACATAATCCTTAATATTACTTCAAAAATTTAATAAGCTATGTTAAGCACACTCGAAATAGAAGATTATGTTTACAATAACTCAAACTCTACATAAATGCACTTATGCGGTTGTAGGTGCTGCTACAAAAATGAGACCATATCGACTAGAGTTCGACCGATTAATCGGCTTCGGCTTCGGCCTTCGGCCAAAAATTGGTAATCGGCCAACATTCGGCCTACGGCAAAAATCGGCCGATTAGCCGAAGCCGAATATTTTTCATTCCAAGCTTGAAAAATAACATTATGTTTGGTCGTTGCTCGCCGACAGTTTCTATTGTGTTTAATGTTTTGAAAGGGTTGCTTTGAAATACAACCCAGTTGCTTTCTATTTTCTTTTACTTGGACGTTCTTGTGAGTGATCATATGAAAAAGCAATCTAGAAATTGCAAAATAGTTTTATTTTTCTTGTTATGTATCCAATAGATATTACAGCTATTTCAGTGATCTCAAAAAATGAAACTTTTTTCTTAATTCATATAAAACAAGTATCATTTTTAAAATTTAAAACATTCGGCTTCGGCTTCGGTTTTGGCCGAAGTTTAGGATTTTAGCCGAAGTTCGGCTTCGGCTTCGGCTTCGGCCAAAAAAAACGCCTTCGGTCGATCTCTAATATCGACCCATAACCGCTAAAATAGCTTAAGCGACACATTTTTTGGACTTGGTTTTTTTTTGACGAAAATTTACTATTTACGATCGCAAATAATCGGTTTTGGTCAAAAATTGAAGTTCGAATATTATGTCGCTTAAGCTATTTTGGCGGTTATGGCACGATATCATAAAATATAGCATTTTAACATTAATAGCTGAAAATCAATATAAATCAAAGTTATGCGGTTTTTCGTAAAATTCATAAATTTGTTAACGCTATTTAAAAAAAACTTGGAGATCGACGTACAGAGAATTTGGAATTAATCTGTTTGACAGCATTTATAAGCAACCGCCATACATAGACTTATGCCGACTACACACTATGGCATTTTGTGACATCGCAATAGTGTACACTGGTGGCAATGTTTGTCATTTCCGACTTTTTTCGTGGTTTGATATTGCTTTCCATACAAAAAAAAAATAATTGGAACTGCCTTGCACACATTTTGAAAATGGTTGCACAAAATGACAACACACGAAATGCCTGATGTGTACTCGGCATTACCAATCAGGGATTGGTAAATGCGAATTGAAACATTTAACGAACCACATGGAAACGTTTCAAAATAAAATATTTTGCCAACAATAGCTGAAAATCGGCAGAATTAAAAAAGTTAAATATATAAGAATTATTAAAACTATTTAATTTGTATGTATGATTTTCCTATTTAAATAAATCTTTGTTGCCCTGTTTAATTTCTTTTTGAAGAAACATTTTGTTTGATGGTGTTTCAAATAAGTTTCCTTTCACACTCAAGGTTTTTTTTTCGCTTTAAAAATTTTATAATTGTTTTAGATGAAAATAAAAACAATTAAACAGGTGCTGCTGGAGGTACGGGAAGTAGTCAACAAACATCATTAATTTGAACCAAGCAATCCATATAATTTTTTTTAATGATTTCAAATCCCTTAAGGTTACATGAGCAGTAGTCTGTAAAAGTTTATAAAATTTAGAGCGCGTGTTAATTTTATAGACAAAAAGAACATTTTCTTAAGGTCTTAGAGAAATATTTTTTTTAAAGCTGATGAGTTTTTTGGTTGAATTTTTTTTGGCTATATTTCATAATGAATGCTACTAGCCTTTGGTTTTTACCCAACAATGGTATTCATATCAAAGTCTAGAGGAGAGTAACTATTGAACTTTTCTACAAATGATTAATGATTTATGATTATTAGAAAAATTTGGAAAAAAAGGCCAGCAAAACTGAAGTAGTTTTTCAAGCCTTTTGGCAAAAACTGTTACGCTTTAAATTCAAAGCCATAATACACTAAACTTAAATGAGTTTAATGAACCTTAAAAATAAAATTTTATATTATAAGAAAAAAAAAATTTTATATGATTATATTTTTAATTAATTTCAAAGTTTTCTGAGTTTTGCTTAAAACATTGTTTAATTTATAAAATCTGCTATAATAAATATTTTTTTTGTTAGAAAAAAAAAAAACTGAAATATTAGCTTCGTTCGCAGCGTGTTCAAGTTGAATATTTACAAGATCATTTTTTTATTTGAAAACATATTAAACTATAAAGGAGTAAAATTATATAGGGAATAGCAGCAATAACAATAAAAAACTTTGTAACATAATTGATTGTTTATGGCCTTTAAAAAATATTAATGTAATACCAGAGAAAATTATAAGTGCAGGTAGATGATGTTTGGAGGTCTCAAGAGTTGGTCAGAATAGTTTAGCCACACCAGCAAAGAATTTCAAGTTTTCTTAAAAAATTTTACATAAAACTAAACATATTTTTTTTAATTAACGCCTTTAGTTAAAAAAAACCTTTGTTTGCAAATTTAATTGATAAAAACTTTAATTAAAAATTTAATTCAGTCAATGAAACTTTTGCTTAAAAGTTAAATTAACTGCCTGTCCTGTCGACAAGTCGATTGCATTCTCATATTTATATTGAAAAAAGAAAAATATAAAGACAGGAAAAAATTGTCCTGCCATAAACAGTTTAATCGAAAAAAAAAACAAAAATCAAATAAAAATTTTATTGAGTGAATTAAACTTTTAATTAAAATTAAATTTTTAAACAAAAGTTTAATTGAATCAGCTACATTTTTAATTGAATTTTGGTTTTTTTTTAATTATTAATTATGGCAGGCACATCTTTTTCTGTGAATTTTTTTAATATTGTTTTCAATATAAATATGAGAACGAAACCGACTCTTTGACATAATTTTAATTGCAACAATTAAATTTTTTAATGATTTTTGATTTTTTTTAAATTAAATAAGATGACTGTAGAAATATGTAGTTTTTCTAGACAAAATCTCGTATTTAAAATTAAAACATTGCTACACTAAATCTCTATTAACTCTAGTAAACAACTTCCCAATTTCTTTGCCAGAGTAAACAACTTTTATAAATCTCAAGACAACAACCTGCTAACTGTAGCACTTGTTGCGAAACACTTAACATTTGCTGAAACTGTTTCTCTTTGCCCAGCTCAGCTCGTTCGTTATGCTAGCCGTTGTTGTAGGTTTTTTTTATATATATAAAAAAAATTATAAATAATAAATAGGGAAGGCACGCACACTATTATTATTTAATAATAGAGTGCTTAACCATTTTCAGCCCGCCTTAATTTTAACCACAGTTTAACTATTAAAGAGCAGCTAGAATATTAAAAGCCAAAAACGCAAAAAAAATCGAGACTGAAAGAAAGCTTAAGCACTAGAATGATTGCCACCCCATTAAAATGTGAAACGTTCAATTTGTGATTTATACCGTCTGTCTGGTTGACTTGCTGGCAGGCTGGCTGGCTCTCTGCTTTGTTGTTTCGTTATTTGTAATGTCTGTTTTGTGTTTGCTATAGAATGTTGCAAAACTTGGCAGCTAAACAACACTTACATTCAATCATTCAAAATATTCTTTTTTTTTCTTCTTTAACTATTGTTGTTGTTCTGTTCATTCATTTATTTGATAGACACTCAACTTGTAATAAAATTGAACAAAATAGATAGACAAGTGTTTATATATTTTACTTATTTTTTTTCTTCCATAAATTTTATACTGCTTTCCTTAAAGGATTGCATTAAGCGAGCGCATAGTGTATGTTGTGTGTTTACAATGGAAAAGCTTGTTGAGTTCTTAAGGTAATTGCTGCTGTCAATAAAACTCCCCCTATTACATGGATTTTTGTCTGTTCTATTCCCAATCACTTTGTGTCTCTTGGCTGTTCTCCAGCCAAACAAAGGTGCTAATGTGGCAAATGGTATACACATTGTCAGATTACATGTTCAATAACTGGAATTTTTAAAGTCTGCACTTGTTTTTGCTCTCCAAGTTGTATACTTGTTGGAAAAGGCATAATAAAAATTAAGTTATTGAGTTTTTAATAGTAATAATTATTAAGGGAAATGCTATGATGTTTATGGTAACTCGTGTGCTAAAGTGAAAATTATGGCGGTTTAAAAATAGCAGTCGTTTGTACTCATTTGTAATATTTATTAATATAAAAATTAAGTAGTTTTTTCATTTAATCCTGATATTTATTGAGCAAAATGTTTAAATGGTTGGAATGTATGTGTGAATAATATTTATCAGGGAAAAGTAGCTGTACAATTTGTTTTTGCTGCTAAAGGACATATATGACACATCGATCGGAATAAAAGTTTTTACATAGCTTTATTACTCAATTCTATACACAGTTCTAGGAGTTAGCTGGATTCTGCTAAAATTTGGTTTTCAAAATTAAGGACATTAGAGCTTGGCATAGCCTTGCATCGATTGGGCTGAAGTATCTAACAGAATTGTAATGCAAAATTCTGCTGAAATCTTACTTTTAGAATTAAGGACATATGGGAGGTAGGCACATCCTTGCATCGATCGGCACAAAAATTCTTACAGAGCTCTAATGTTCAATTCTACAAATAGTTGTAAGAGCTACCTTATCAAAATTTGATGCTAAAATCTTAATTTTTAAAATAAAGGATATATGGGCGGCAGGCATATCCTTACATCGATGGAAACAAACTTTATTACAGAAACTTTAATACTCAACTCTAGAAATACTTTTAAGCGTTAACTGGCATCTGATTAACACTTATGCTTAAAGTTAGGTTTTTAAAATTAAGGGACAAAATTTCTTGCAGAGCTCTAATATTTATTTCTAGAAATAGTTGTAATAGTTACCTGCATTCTGATTCAAATTTGTTGCTAAAATCTTGCACATAAAATAAAGGACATATTGAAGAAAAGTGTGTCCTTGCAGCGATTACACTAAAAAGTTCCAAGGAGTAAATTTTACTTTAACCCCATTTTTACGCTGCAGGTAGTCCAAGTTGTTAACTAAATTCAGTTTTTAAAATAAAGGATATATGGGAGCTAAGCATATCCTTGCTTCGATCGGCACAAACTTTCTTAAGGAAGTCCAATGCTCAATTCAGGAAATAGTTGCAAGAGTTATCTGTATTTTGATCAATATGTGATGCTAAAAACTTATATTTAAAAATACAGGACATATGGGAGGCAGGTATACATATCCTTACAAAGATGGGAATAAGATTTCTTACAGAGCTCTAATTTTCAATTCTAGAATTGGTTGTAAGAGCTAACTGGATTCTGATCAAAGTTGATGCTGAAATGCGTCGTTTTAAATAAAGGATATATGGGAAGCAAGCATATCCTTGCAACGATCACAACAAAATTTCTTTACAGAGCTCCTATTTTCAATTCTAGAAATAGTGTTAATAGTTAACTGGATTGTGATAAAAATTTTAGTCTACAATTTTAGTTTTAAAATAAAGGACATTTAGCAAAAAAGTGTGCCATTGCACAGAATACTATAAAATTTGTCAAAGAGTAAATTTCAAGTTGATTACTTTTTTCCGCTGCATTCTAGTGCAAGTTGTTAAGAAAAATCAGTTTTAAATATGTATACAGGATATATGGGAGACAGGCCTATCTTTACATCAATTGGAACAAAATTTCTTACACAGCTCTAATGTTCAATTCTAGAAATTGTTGTAGGAGTTACCTGGATTCTGATGAAAATTTGAGCTGAAATTCGTTTTTTTAAATAAAGGATATATGGGAGACTGGCATATCCTTGCATCGATCGTAACATAATTTCTTACACAGTTCCAATGTTCAACTCTAGAAATATTTACAAGAGTTATTTGGATTCTGATCAAAAATATTGCTTAAAATAAAGGACATATGGCAGGTAAGTGGGTCCTTGCATCGATCGCAATAAAAATTTACCAAGAGTTTATTTGTGTCTATTTGAGTCTAACTACATTTTTTCGCTGTATCCTAGTCCAAATTGTAAAGTAAGTCCAATTTGTAAAATAAAGGATATATGGGAGGCAGACTTATTCCTTCACCGACCTAAACAAAAATTGCCACAAGGTATGTATAGTTTTTGACAAAACTATGTATAACTTTTCAACGTATTCCGATGAAATTTGCAGCTGACATTACATTTTAAAGGAGAAAATTTTTTTTGAGATTTTAGTTGAATAATAGCTGCAAGTTGTTATCGCATTTTATTAAAATTTCTGCAAAAATTTAATTTTTTAAAATTAATTATAAATGAGAGGTAGGCAGATGCTGGCATCAATGTTAATGTAACTAAATAAAAATCATAACTGAGTGATCCTAGAAATATTTACGATTAAAAGTGTTGCTAAATTCAAATTTTAAAGTTAAGGGTATTTACCATAAAAAAGGATAATTTCTATAAAATTTACAATAGAGCCTGCAGCAGTATAGTTTTAGAAGCTGTTATGGGTTTTTGTCGCGTCCAGATCAATGTACTTGCAAATATAAATTTTTCTTATCAAAACATGTAAAGGAGGGAAGCGCGTCCTTGCACCCAGTGCTACACAATAGGATATTAATTTTTATCTTTGCAAATTACTTTTGATTGTAATAGTAGTTTAAAGTTGAATGTTGAAATTAAGGATATATGGGAGTAAGGCAATTACTTGCCACACAATTTTTCAATGCGGTTTGCTATAAAATTTTTGAGAAATTTTATTTGTGTTATTGCATATGATTTAATTTTTAAGAATAAGGATATATGGGGCTGATTTTCCTTAAACTTAAAATACTTACTTTTATTTGCCTCAAATATCTTGTTCAGTTTTTCTGATTGAAATATTTATGAAAATAAAATTTATAGGATCTTGATGTGGTTTTAACTTCTAAAAAAGTCTTTATTATGAAACTTTTATCAACAGTTGATTTTTTCTTATGATCTTGTAACTCAAGTGAATGAAGAACTTACATAGTTTACAATTTTCATAAAGAGAATAGCAATAGTGAATGAAGTTATCAAGCAATTGCAAAATTTAAATTTAATTATATGCAAACATCAATTTAAATTCTGGCATTAATTATTATTTGGCTCCTGTTGTTTTGTGAGGAAGTTTGAATTTGTTACTCCCAAACTATGCTAACACAACAAAACGCATTTAAAAAAATCATTCGCTTTCATTTTTAAGTTTAAAGAAACAAAGATTATTTCTTCAGACTCTATTTTTGTTTGTTTGTTTGTTTGTGTGTCTGCTTTTACTCACTCACTCGTCTACACCCTAATTAAATTGAAATAAACTAATTGAGTATTATTTCCACACATACCAACTAGTCTAGTTTTAACGCCTCTTCACTTAACTGTATAAATAATTAAGTATTTTTTGATTTCTAATTTTAATTTAAATAAAATCACGGAACACCTTTTATTGCTCGTAACAAGCCTTTATTTATTTCATTGACTGACTTGACTGACTGTGTCTATTTAAAGCGAAATCTAGGTGAGTTAGTGATCTAAGAAAATATCATTAAACTCTTTAATAAAGATAAAAAATATAATTGAATAAATAAAATACAAAAAAAATAAACATATCAAACGATTTCACAATGTGAAGCAAAAAAAAAATGTAAAATTACAAACAAACATCTTTGAAAATTTTCTTACACAAACAATGGGTGTTGCCAGTTAAAAATTGAATTGAACAAAAAAGAAACACTTAAGAAATGTGCCACTTAAATTGCTCCCGTTGTCACACTGTTGAGCAGACAAAAACATCAGCATTTGCATGCAAATTTTCATCATAGCAAATCACTACAATCGTTCAAATCTAAAAGAGCTTGAACACAGGCTTGAATAGACAACAACAAAAAAAAATAAACTATTAAATAAAATTGAAGAAGCAACAACATTTAAGTATAACAAAACTTCACAGATACCTTTTGATGAATAACAACAACTGAGCCATGTATCAAGTGACGAACATCATCTATAGTTGAAAATGAAAATTTATTGTAACTGTAGAAATGAATAAAACAAAAAAAAAAAAAAGCTACGAACGAGAGGAGTACCAGCCAGCTAGAAAATGTGCTACAATCGAGAGACGACAACAAATGTGCATTCGCATGACTTGGGCTGCTAAAAGCTAAACTGTTGGTTGTTTGTGCTGCTAGTGTGGCAGAAAGCTAAGCTAAGCCATGTGCTGTGCTTTATTTTTTATTTTCGTTACTTTAATGGGCACGTCAAGAGCTCATGTCACACTCTTACAATATTTTGTCACCAGCAATAGCAACGACAACAATAAATACTTAGATGTTTAAGTACAAAAAGTTGAGACAGACTGACAAGTAAAATAAAAGCGGGTTGCGAGGGTGGCGCTAGAATTAAGTCACAATGCAAAGAATGCAACAATAATATAAGTTGCTGCGGTAAAACACTCAATTACAATGTTGCTGTAGCAAAGCAAAACAAAAGACTTAAGCAAAGAACTTTTTTTTTAACCATAGAGCTTTTTAGTGCAAATAGGACCTTAGTTACAAAATACTTTAAAAACAAAACTTTTATCTTTGGTCTTGCGATTCAGTAATAAGGAGTATTAAAAAAAATTATAAGACATAAGAAACGAACTTTTTAAAATGCAAGGGTTTTTGGAATAAATTCTTTATCAATACGAATATTTTGAGAGTAGAATGACTAGTGGGCTCACTCTTATGCCTTCAGAGGGAATATTCTTAACAAAAAAAAAAAAGACTTAAGAAACAAACTTTTTTTAAACCTGCCAATATTTTATGTGCACAGTTCAACAGAATAAAATTTTTACAAACACAAACGACTTAAGAAACAAACTTTTTTTTTTATAATTAGATAACGAACATTTTGGGGTCGGTTAAACAGGCTTTTTCTTGAGAACTCTTTTTTTGAATATTACATTAAAAAAATCTAAAATGTGGCAGCACATTTTTATATATTTTTTAAAATTTTCAAAATTTATTAAAAATAAAAGACTTATGCCAGCCATACACTACACAAGTTCAGTGCTCAAGTCTGGCACTGTGTAAACTAAGCTTGTGACATACACTACACAAGTAAACTGTGCAGTTTTTATTTTAATGCACCATAATGCAGGCGATTCTTTGTATAATTCTAAGAACTCTGTTTCGAATATTTTTTCTGCGCTCATTTCTAGTTTTGAACTCTTAAAAAATCTACTACACAAGTTCACTGTACAGTTTTACAAACTTGAGCAAATATCAAAATCGTTTTGATATTTACTCAGTTCACTGCGTAAATAGCAGAACCACTCCCATGCACTACACAAACGCACTGTACGGCGCCAGATTTGTGCAGTGAACTTGTGTGTAGTGTATGGCTGGCATTAGGAAAATAACCTTTTTCAACTACAATGACAAATGGCTCAGTTTTATAATTCAAAGAAAAGTTGTTACTAAAAAGAAAAAGACTTAAGAAACAAACTTTTTTTTTTAATTTTCTACATTTAAGAAATTTATTATTCGACATGTTGTCATAAGTTTATTTTAATTTGAAATTTATTTGCTGGTGGTTCAGCGATGTCTATATGCATTTCATTGACTGTTCAAAATGTGTGGTTGAAGTCTACTGACGATTCGTTACAGCAACAATGAAATGCATATAGACATCGCTGAACCACCAGCAAATAAATTTCAAATTTAATTTTCTACGTTTCGATAGACTAACGAACGCTACGAACATAACTGGCACGAACGACGAATTTTTAGATGCAAACTTTCGTCATCAGAAATGAAACACATTGATGCATATGAAAATGAACACAATACTGCCGTCGAACGAAATTCCACTTGCGCGACGAACTCTCCGATAGACTTATTTCTATTTTATACGGCGACTAACGACGAAAAATTAATTTTCTCTTTCTCTCTCTCTCTCTCTCTGCGCACATAATCACCAACTTTATTTATTATAAGAATTAACGCAGCGACTTCTTATCGACGAAGTCGTCGACGTGGATGAAATTCGACATTCGTTCCAGTTGTGTTCGTAGCATAATAATATTGTAACCAATTTAAAAAACATAAGTAACAAACTTAATGAACAAACTTTTTTACAATAGGACGGACTTGCAGTCACCATCTTATCTCTCAGAGAGAATTTTTCAACTGCCGATTCTAAGTTGCATAAATCAGGATGAGGAGATTTTGGCGAAAATCGAAAGACTAAAGAAACAAACTTTTTATAACTACAAATAGTTTGAGGGCGGATATGCTGCCCGACTTTCATATCATAGTGTAATGATCCGGCAGAATTTAATTTTTCTTAATATTGCATACGAGGGCAGTATGAGAGGCGTTAGAATTTAAAAAATACCCCAACAAGCCTCAAATACGGCAGTATTTTATTTTTATTTTGTATTCTTTTTTACTTTGAACTTTTGTAGAAATAAATTTTATTTATTTTTATTAAACTACATTCTTTATTTTTCAAAATTTTTTCTTCTAGTGCTACATCTGATCCAACAACAATGTAAAACGCGCATTAAGTTCCACACGCTTCTTCCTCATTACCTAATGTCTATAAAAAACAAAAGACTTAAGAAAAAAACTTATGCAAATATACAGAAATTTTGAGTATGATTAGAATTTCTACTAATCACAAGATTTATAAAAAACAAATTTTTAAATTCTTTTTTTTTCTGCTGGCAGGTGGACTTATACTTTTACGATTCGAGGGATAAAATTTTTTAAAATCAACATACTGAAAACACAAAATTCATAAATTGCAAAGAGAGGACGGACCAGCTGTCACAGTCTTGACTTTTCGGGTGTAAAACAAAAGACTTAAGAAACAAACTTTTTTAGTATACTACCAATATTTTGAGTAGAGTTGCTTACTTCAGAAGAACAAGAAATAAAAATTTTATAACCAGGAATATTTTAAGGGCGAATGAATTTGATCACCTACTTTACGAGTAATAGTAGGATAAAAGACTGCTAATTGACTGTTAATACAAGGGTAGTATGAGAGGAAATTGACGCTAAAATAGTTTATAACACAAATTCGAAAATGTAACAACTTAAGCAGGGATACTCATTGACACTATTCAACTTCATCACTTAGCTAACGTACAAGCGAATTTGAGCACTGCTCGAACGAGCTTCGTATATTAGTGCACAACTATAAAGTATTTATTTGCAAAAATGCTTGAGCGCATTTGCAAAATGTCAATCTAATTCTACATTTTTCTGAATAAGCTCATCAACAACAAACAACTGCTGCTAGTGCTGCTTCTGATTCTGCTCCAACAACAATATCAAATACTTTTTTCTAGATTTATAAATCGAATGTAGTTTATATCTGCTACTTAAGGTGCTATAATTTTCACACCATTCTTCTCAGTTGCTGCTCTCAACTCAAGTAACATTAAATTGAAATAGAAAAATCACAGCAATCGAATTGCAATATGGAATGAGCCAGCCACGCAGACCGTCAGTCAGGCAGCCAGCCAGCCAGCCAGCCAGCCAGCCAGCCAGCTACTCAGTTGGAGCGCAAAATAGTCAGTCAGTTATTTTAAGACTTGTGTATTATTGTATTGACAAAAATGTTGAAAGTATTTGCAATTACTTGAAGATTGATTGAAATAGATTTCAGATTGATTAGTGTCAGTTTGAATAGTTATGGTAGACTGGAAGCACAACAAAACGAAACAACACCTCTAACACTATTTAACAATAACAAAATAAATACAAAAAAAAAAAAAAACACCAAACTAACAAAATTCTCAAACAACAAAAATACTCTGGCAGTTTATTAGGAAAAATGTTTATGCAATTTTTTTATTTTTTTTTTTTGCAAATAAATGCCAATAAAATTAAATTTAGCAAACGTTTTCTTTTAATTTTACTAAGCAACCAAAAAAAAAATTATATTTTTTGTGGGAACATTTGCTGAATTTTAAAATTTAGTTTTTAATTCCCTCAAGCAGTTCTATAGCAAAAAAAAAAGTCCTAGAGAAAAGCAAAACGTGTGAATTTACGCACTCGTTTAAGACAGCAACAAGTTCTTAAGTCAAAAGCTTCATATTGAATAGACAATTAAAGTAAAGCGTTTCTTAAAATGCTTTAAAACCATTAAGTTATTTACTATTTGCTTTTTTTTAAATGAAAACCAGGCTGAGCTGTCTGGCACTAAAACGAGTGGATCACAGCTTCAAATTAAGAAGAAACGTGTCAGTTCATTTAAGTTTCATTGAAGCCAGGTGTTAATGTCAGTTGCGGCAAAAAAAAATATTCAGCTTTTGTACTTTTAAAAAAATATGATGGTGGGAACATGAAATGAACTACAATAATTATTTGTTATTTATTAATTTTTTATAACTTAAATAACTGTTAGAAAATAACTGTTATGCAAAGTAATAATGCCACAATGTAAAGCGAACGTGATTGTTCATGTGCTGCTCAATAAAGTTGATTCAATCAATTCCCAGGAAGAGAATTGCAGATAAAATTAAAATTTTAAAATATGCTGTTTCATATCATATTTAAGAAATATATGGACTATAATAGAAATCGGTTTAGAGTTGAAATTAATTTCGGAATAAAAAAAGGAAATTCTTATTAGTTCGAAGATTATACCTATACCTATAAACGGCATTATATTATCCAATTCAAATAGTTCCAAGAGCAACAATAAAGCGGCTCAAAATTAAATGACATTGGAACTGGTAAGATAATACGTCTCGTTCTCATATGTCCTTTACTCGAAAATTCAGACTTCCAACTGAAACTTTGATAAGAAGGAATTGAATTTTAACAACAATAATGGTAAGAAAAGAATAAAGCTCTACGACAAATGTCATTACAATTGCTGAAAGTATCAAGTGGACTCCCACATAAAATTAATTTAATATACATATACGATTTTAGCGGCAAATGTAATCAGAATTTGACGAATTTCGGTAAATACTTGTGAAACTATACAGATAAGCTTTCTTGTAAGTTTCACTCCAATCACTGCAAGGACACGTCTAGCTCCCATATATCCTTTATTTAAAAAAAACTTAATTCTAATTACAATTATTACTACAAAGAAGCAAAACTGAATACAATTTAAATTTAAAGTTAAGTTATCAACATTTTTACGAAATAATATTGCAGTCGCTGTTAAATTAGAACATCATCCTTATATCCTTAATAAAGAAACAAAATTTGTTGCTATAATTGTCATAAAAATGCAACGTAACCTTAACAATTACTACAATTATATACGTAATATTTTTTTTGGCAAATTTCGCTGTAATTGCTTTAAGGACATTCTTAGCTCTATATCTTTTATTCTAAGACCTTAGTTTTAGCTAAAATTACTCTTGAATAGCAATGATTTTTTTATATTATTTTTAATATTATAAACTATATTCAAGGTTAAGTAATTATTATTGCTGATAATTAATATTTCATATTTGTGAGAAAGTGTACATATCCCTTAATTTTGAAAAATTTAATTTTCGCTACAATTGTCATAAAAATACAACAAAACCTTGTTAACAATTTCCAAAATTATATACTTAATATTTTGGATAAATTTCACTATAATAGCTTTAAGGATATGCTTAGCTCCCATATATCCTTTATTTTAAAATTTAAGTTTTAGCTAAAATTACACTTGAATAGCAGTAAATTTGTTGTTATTATTTTTAATATTATTTAATTAGTACTATTGGTAAATTTTTTTAATGCAAGGACAGACCTACCCCTTTATATCCTTAATTTCAAAATAAATATTTTTCAGCATATACTACGAGGACTGTAAGCTAGAATTTGTTAAAGTTTTTTTGTTTTGTTGAGTTTTACTACAATCGCTAAAAGGACATGATTTCTTTCCATATATCCTTTATTTTAAAAATTTAAATTTTGTTGAAATTAAGATTAAAATTTAAAAACGCTTGTTATTATTTTTAAAAATAAACAATTATATTCTCTAAGAAATTTCAGTTAATTTGGTAGATGGAAGCTCCCACATATCCTTAATTTTAGAAAATACTTTTTAGCTGCAATTACGATCAGTATATTGGAACAGTTAAGCACTGTAGTCATTTTCATTACAATAGCTGCAAGGACATATGGACCTCCCATATATCCTTAATTTTAAATAACAAATTTTAAAGATTTTTGAATGAATATTTATGCTTTCAAGGTTCATAATTATTTTTTAAGCTATTGTAGAAAATTTCTTTGCTATCATGGCAAGGATGTGACTATCTCCCATATATCCTTAATATAAAATATTAAATTGTAGCTTTAATTATAATCAGACTGGCAGCGAAATGTAATAAATATTTCGAAAACTATATTGGCAAGAGCTCTATTAAATTTGCTTTATAAATGATTTTTATTAAATTGTATTTGATAAAGATTGTTCGTCGCAAGGACATAATATTTTTAAATATAATTTCTTAAATAATGTCTTAGTTTTGCACTGATGTTAAACTACTTCACAATATCTATAGACAACATAATGGATAAAAAAATATTTATACTCCTTAAATGAGAATGTAACAAAACTTTTAAAAAATTAATTCTACTGTGTAATGCTTTGAGGATGCCTATACTAGAGTCACAGCAAACTGCCTTTGAATAGCAGCAACAAAATCCCTCATGACTTGTGTGCGTTTCAGGGAGATCCCCAACTTAGAACTGTGTCTCGTTTCTGTAACTTGTGAGAAGTTCTTGCATCGAGAAAAATTAAATAATTATATTGTTTGTCCTATTTTTCACAGGGTTATTCATATAAAAACTTAAATAAACTTACAATAAATAACAACATATAAATTTTTTTCACTCACCCTATAGTTCACAAAATGATGAAAGTTTTTTCGTCTCGAAAAGTTCTCATATTCTTTACAGAAACGAGACACTGTTCACTTCTTGCAGCGTTAGCTTTTATATTAAAACACAAGTTTTGGATTTTTTATAATATTTTTTTTTATTTCAACTTTACTATGCTTTTTTTATTTTCTATCCTTTTGTATATAAAATATAATTTAAATATAAATAATTTATTTGTTTTATAAAAATAATAAATTTTATGGTATAAATTAGTTTACAAAATCTTTTTCTATAAACATTCGCTAATTGACTAATAAAGATAATTGACGCTAGTTCTTTTTAAGAAAGACAATTTCTCCATATACTATAGGGATGGGTGAAGGGAAAGGCTCAATTTTGTTTAGATATATGGAAAATAACAAAATTTATTTTTTCACAGAAATGATGATGAGATTGTTCAGTTTTCTTTTCACTCTTTTAAAGACGGTCTAATCGAATTTTTTTTTAGTTCTCAAACACTTGTATGAAGCTTTTTTTGGTAATTGATTTTTTCAACAATAGTTTAGCATTAAAGTGAATTTACTTTTATTTTTGAATAATTTAATGCAACAATATTTACAATCATGAAATAGTTTCGTTTTAGGAATATGAATTATTGCAGCAGTTGCTGCAACAAAATTAATTGCGAACAATCGAGGAAAGGCTTTCTTTATACCAGGAAGCTTTAACAGACTTTTAGGCAAATTTCCATTATAACAGCGAAAGCCTTAGTTTCGTCCATAGTTCTCTGATAGTTCGCCTTAAGAAAAAGCAAGAAGGCTGTGTGTGTGTGAAGTACGTATTTGAAATTTTTTTTTATAATTTATTAGTTAAGTCCAAGGCTGGAGCTGATCTTATTACCAATTTTTCGGCCACCACTTCCATTTCATCTGTCTCGTGTTGTAATATTGTTTCGGCAAATTTTCTTTTCACTCCTTTACCTTTTAGTCCAACAGCATCCGCTTCGCTTTCGTTGTTATTATTTATTGAAAAATCTTTTGTAAATGCCTGCTTTTTCCAATTTTCCTTTTCGCCTGTTTCTAGACGATCAATCGTCTCCGTGGAATCATTATCCTGATCCGAAGATGAATCACAACGATTACTGTGACTGAGACAACTGGACACTGAACTTACCGTCTTCATGCTCAAATCAATGGGATTGTCTTGGGCTGCAGGTGAGGAGTTGTCTGGTTTAATACATTTGCTGGTAAGCTTTTCTTTATCCACTACTACTTCTTCTTCATCTTCTGCTGCTTGTTCTATGTCTATGGGTGAACGTGGGGGAGTCATGGACACAACTAGATCCTCTTCCTCCTCTGCCACGTCCTCTTCTTCGGCCAACTGCTCACTATCGCGGCCATTGGAATGCGAGTCATTTAAGGATTTAGTATGCTGCTGTTCACGTTCCTCCTGCTCCTCCTCCGCCTCATCGTCATTACTTTGCCTGGAGGTGTTGCTGTGATTGCGGCCACTTTCCGAATTTGGTGTCACTAGGGCCGATATGGAGTGATCGTGTTTGGTAAGATTGGGTATTTTGGTGACCATGGGCGGGGGTGATTGTTGTTGGGACTTGAGTACTGCATCTAAATAGAAACGTTTGGTTAGTTCTTCAGCCGCTTTGCTGCCATTGGGTATGTGATTGTTATTTAAGGCATCGCAGCCCGGCGTGTCCGTTTTATGTTCCTCCAATTTGTGTTCCTCCGCGTGGGTGGTTACCGTTGTAGGATGAAATCTAGGAGCATTATTAAACAGCTGGTGTACAGCGGCCGCAGCTGCTTGTTGTTCGGGGGAGGATTTCAGCAGACCGGCATGGGCGTGCTGATAGAGGGCGGGATGATAGCCGGGAAACAGCAAATGCGAGGGAGGTAGAAAACTGGGCGGTGGCATGACAGGCATAGAAGACAGGGCAGGAAAGGGCAAGGGCAGAAATGGAGGTAGTTCTTTTCTTAAATGATGTGGATGACGGGCAGGCGGTGGTCCCACGGAGGATGAGGAACTGGCTGAGTCCGTGTGTTTGCCACTCAGGTGCATTAAGCCGGCATTACTTCTACCATTTACCTCCACCGAACTGTCAGAGTTGTGGGAGTCGGGAGAACTTACGGAAGGTGAGGCAGCCGGATGTTTAGCATATTCTTCCAAACTCAACATCATGAGTTCTTCCTTGGTGCGGGGAGAGTACAAGCCGGAGTAGGGGCTATTATGGCCCAGCATACCCAAAGCCGCAGCAGCGGCCGCTGGTGGTGGTATGCCGGGAGGTTTGTTATGCAAACCTCCTCCTGTACTATGCGCTTGCTGTTGATTGTTTTGATGTGCCGCCATAACTGCGGCGGCCTGCTGCTGTTGCTCCTGCAGCAGGCAGTGAATTTTAAACCAATTCGATCTGCGGCCATAACGTGAACCACTCTTAGACATGCCCACCATTAAGCATTTCCTCAAACGGCAGGCCTTGCAGGCCGTACGGTTCTTCTTGTTGATAATGCACTCACCATTATTCTTGCAATCCGATATGGAGGACAGATTGTTATAGGAGCGACCAAAAAAAGACTAAAATAATTTGAAAAAATAAAACAAGTTAAAACTATTATTACCATTATGCTTAATTAGACACTTAATTATATTGCATGTATATATGTATGTATATATAATGTAAAAAATTATGGCGTTAACTTTTGCTTAAATTTATATTTTTCTCATAATAAATGAAATGGATTTTTTTTTAGAAAATAAATTTGTTTAACTAAATGGCCCTCTTTTGTCATTATTAAATCATGTTACATGCCACAATATTGCGAATTTTGTTTTTTAAATGATTTGCTTAGCATTTTGTTGCTGGATAGTATGTAGGTGTTTTTTTTTTTTTTTTTTGTTTGCTGTTATGCTTCCCAACAATTCAAATGTTTCTATGTGGGTTCTTTGGCGCAAGCAGAACAGCGTTATTTTGAGTCACTAAGATTTATGGGACAGACCAAAGCAATTTGTTGGTTTCTTTGCTTAAAAAGTGATTAATTTGTCAACAGTATGTTTAACATTTAATATTTTTTTTTACTCCTTTTGATTTTACTATTCAAATTGGTTTTTGTTAAATTGCTTAAATAATATGCAAGTAATTGAGCAAAATATTGCAAATACTGGACAGATTTAAAAAAAAACTGCAATTCTTTTGAAATTATTTTGGTTGTTAAGCACAAATATTAATTTGTCAACTAAATGTTAAGACAATTTATTTTAAAGCATAAAATTTATATTTTAAAGCGTAATTTTTTTTTTCAAAACAAAAGATTTAAGACAAGAACTGAACAGAAAAAAAAACTGCCTCATAGAATAAAGAAGATTTTCTCTATGAACCGTTTTTAGACTAAGGGGTATCCCAGCAGAAAGAAGCGAAGATTTTTTCATAGAGATTCCTTATTGTTTTTATGTGGTAAGTCTTATTAATTTTATCAAGAAGAAAACCACATAAAATCAAGAAGAAATCTTATTATTCACAACTTTTTTTTACTCAATTTTCGTTATTTTTGGCACCAAAAAAAAAAACAATCCATAGAGAAAAACTTCTTGATTCTATTAGGTTTTCTTATAAATTGTAAACTTTAGGGATTTCTTATTGATTTTATTAGGTTGCCTTCTTGATTTTTTTTAAAAAGGTTTTCTTCTTGATTTTATTAGGTTGCCTTCTTGATTTTTTCAATAAGGTTTTCTTCTTGATTTTATTAGGTTCCTATATGAGTATGTGTAAAGCATCTTATTGATTTTTTAATGAGGAAATCTTATTGATTTTAATAGGTTTCTTGTTATTACGTTTCTATAAATAGACATAGAGACAATTTTTTTCATGATATTTTTCATTTTTGTATAAAAATGTTTGCACAATAATTTCAATTGTTATTCAGGCTGCTTGTTAGCATATTGGTTAGAATGCTTGTCTATCAGGTAGAAGTTTATTGGTTCAATACTTGGTGAGTAAGTTAGTTAAGAATATAACCTAATGTGTATGTATGTATGTATGTATAAATAAATAACATCTACAACAGACTACATACATACACATGTATGTATATGGTATAGAATTTAAATGAATATACATAAGTACAGAGTATAAAGACGCATTTTTTTATTTTTTTATTGAAAAAATCAATAAGATAACCTCATAAAAACTACAAGATTTCTTCTTGATATTTTCAAAAAGGTTTTCTCTATGAAATTAATAAGATTTCCTTATTGAAAAAAAAAACCATAGAGATTTCTTATTAATTTTGTTCTATTTTATGAGGTATTTAGTAGGCACTGTTTTCTCTGTGGCATTTTTGTTTTTGATTTGGAGGCTTAAAAGTTCTTAGTTTTAATTAATGAATAAATAAAAATTATTCGCATAAACTAAAGTTTTTAGGGTTAAGGAGGAGAAATATATATTTTGCTCTTAATTATTTTAACATAAACAAATTTTTAAGTTTAAGTTTTTTTTGGCGAAAGATTTTAAGGGTTTCGAAGCTTTCGTTTTATGTCTGAGTTAATATGTCATAATCGCTTAAGTGGCCTTAAAAAAATTTGGCCTTATTAAGCTGCATTATATGCGAGTTGAAAGTTGCAGTGGTTATACAATGCCATACATATGTAAAGAAAGAATCATACGCAGGTAAAATCATCTGCTACTTATGCATATATGACCTTGAAAAATCGATGCTTAATTATCCATATACAGATTGCTAAAATGGAATATATCTGACAAAATTGAGAGCTTAAAGTTTTTTTATATTTATTTTCCCTCCTCCACACTTAAAGTTAAGAGCAGCAAATAAAAAAAATTGCTTTAAGCCACACTACATCAATGCCATTAACAATAATTGCATATACAAGTTTAAACAAATAAACAATTTAATTCGATGGGGGCAAAAATAAACAACGCCAATTCTTTTTGTACTTTTTTTTTTTTGCAACAAGAACCAAAAGTCATCTACCATACATAGAAATGTCTGAGTTTGCACTTGGGCAACACAAAAGGTTAGACAATAAACTACTCCTAAAAACAATCAGCTCTTAAGTTAGAACACTTATGCCAACAAGAACATGATGGCAGTAAATCACAATTGCTTCTTGAAATAAACGAATGGAAACGAAACTCAAAAAGAAAAAAAAATTAACTTAAAAAAATCCAAAAATTAAAACAAAAAAAAAATAAAACTTGCAATGCAAACAAGAACTTTTAAGGTTAATTGGGCATCAAGATTACTGGGTCGGAAATGGGATTTACGGTTACATTTGAAAGAGCAACCAGCCTTAGAAGTTTGTTGGTTTTTCATGCATAGGCAACTAACACCAAGCATAGTAAGAAGAAGAAGAAGAATAAGAAAAAGAAGCAGAATATAGAAGAAAAAAAATCACTACTGATTTGCACTTTTGATGAGCTGAGTTTGATTTGTTTGCCATACAAAAGTAAAGTAATTTGGCAAGCAGCTTAACAAAACAAAAGACTTAAGCAACAAACTCTTTTACCCACTACTTTTAAAGAGACTTTTTGGTAGTTTTTTTTTTTTGCTACGCTAAATTGCAATTAAATTTTTTTTTCTGTTAGTTTTTGTTTTAGCCCTCATCACCATTCATTCATTCATTATCAAGGGGCAGGAGTTGCAGCAGAGCAAGGCAAAGCAATGCAAAGGTGGTTGTTCAGTTTTGTTAGAGAAAAATTTTTATAAAAGTATTTTAGTTTTTAAAGTTTGTTTTAGGGTTTGCTAGCAAAACTTATTTTTTGTTTTTTGCCGAAAAGCAATGCTAGTGATTGAAATAAATTAACGTGTAAAAATAACAAATTAGTTTGACCGACAAATTGTTTAAAAGGTTTTACAAGATATTAAATAAAATTGTTAACGTTTGTAGTTTTTTTTTCACGGCTTTTGTTTGCCATTCATGCTGCTGAACAAATATTTACAGATATTAAACATTTTATTCACTTATTTTATAACCTTTTAACCTTGTAGTAGTAGTTAGTTTTGTTCAAAAACAGTCTCTTTCATTTAGAATCTTTACAAAAAGAGACACATTTTAATCAATTAATTTTGTTTAACTTCCAATTTAGCTAAAAGCAATTGAAACTTTGACTTAAAGTTTTTAAAAAAAAAAATATGTGACATTTATGCTTTAGAATGATTGTATACAAAATATTTAATTTAGTTTATGGCGTTTTAATTTTATCTGAATTATTGTGCAATTTTGATTTAAAGGTTTCCATAATTTCTCACCTTGACTAATCAAGTTTAGGGCTATCATGAATGTGATAATGACGTGAATGACGTTTTTTTTTTGCTTTTTCTCAAATAAAACGTGATGTTTTGTGAGTTAAATAAATTTAGAAAAAATTTTAGTAAATTTTGTAATCGATATTTTGGGTGTAGCGAAATACATAAATAATAATAAAATAATAATAAAAGAATACAAATAAAGTTGAGAGAATAATGAATCATGAAATTGTAACATTTTTTAACAGATTTTTGGGAAAATTATATTTTTCCAAAATATAATATAAATAAATAAAACGAAATAAAATAAAAATAACCAAAAATAATACGAAAAAAATCAATTAAAATATAATAAAACGAAGGTAAAATAAAATAACATAAAATAAAATAAAGTTAAATGAAATTAAATCAAATAAAATAAAATAAAGCTTAATAATATAAAAAATTAAATAAAAAAAAACAAATTAAATAAAATTAAATCAAATAAAAATAATTGAAATCAAATGAAATAAAACAAAATAAAATAACACAAAAAATAAAATCAAAAATGATAATAAAATAAAAGATAAAAAAATAAAATAAACTAAAATAAAATAAGATAAAATTAAATAAAATAAATATTATATAAACCTATTCAAGTCGTGAATAAGTGAGGGTGGCGTTGGCTGAAGTAGTTAGCACGTTGACTACAAAATCGAAGGTCCTAGGTTCAATCCCTGTATCCAACAGTCATTGAATAACAACACCACGCATTTTTCTGATGTGCATTAGTGTCCCTTTGTATCAGTTGTTGTAGGAAAGTTCAAGTGATGAAGGCATAGTCACTGGTCACTTAACTATACCGACTTCAGAAGATACTAGTCCTAATGTAACATCGGAGCGCCCTCCTTCGTTGTGTAGCAAAATCATCGGCGAAGTAAAATAATCAATAAAATGGCTACAAAACACAGCTTCAACAATTTAATACGCCTCATTTGACACCAGATGGCGCTGCAACACTGCATTATCAAAAAACGTGCAAAAAGCAGAGTTGTAAAAGAATGAAGCTTTCCTCTATCTCTCCCTTCACCACCTGTCTTCTCTATCACTATCCCTTTCCTAAAGAAGGTAACACCTAGTAATAGTAGTAGGCATTAATTGCCTGAGTGTTACTTCTCTTTATATAAAAAAAAAAAAAGTCAAATAAAATAAAGTAATATAAAATAAAACGCAATAAAATAAAATTAATATAAAATAAAATAAAATAATAAAAACAAATTGAAATAAAATAACTTAAAAAACCTAAAATAAAATAAAATGAAATAACATAATATAAAATAAAATACGATAAAATAAAATAGACCAGAATGAAATAAAATAAAATAAAATTAAAAAAATAAAATAGAAAAAATTTAGTTAAATAAAATATAACATAAGATAAAATAATATAATATAAAATAAGATAATATAGAAAAAATTATATGAATGAAAATAAAATAAAATATAATAAAAAAATTTAATTAATTAAAATTTAATTAAATAAAAAAACATAAAAAAAAATCTTTAGACAAAAACTAAAAAAAATTAATATATAATAATAAAATTAAATTAGATGAAACCAAATGGAATCAAATTAAATTAAATAAAATAAAATTTATTGCAAAATTATTAATAAAAATATAAGCGCCATATTCATAAAAAAATAAAATGAATTTGAAATCCATTTTAGTAAAATTTTGCATGCAAAATTTTTAATAAAATACTTGCAAATTCATTTTAAATAATTTCAAATAAGAACTAATTTCTTATTTCCTGCATTTTAAATTCGTATCCTTTAACATAAATAGTTTTAAAACATATTAAATTTGAATGTATTTAATTTGAAGTAACTTACCTTGCAACCTTCACATGTAAATGCTCCAAAATGAAATCCTGCTGCAGGTTCCCCACAAACCTTGCAGGTTTGATTCATCTGCAGAAAAATAGTATAAAATTAGAAAATATAAAAAAAATTGTGTGAAAAAATTGTATACTAAACTAATGTAAGCCCATAATTTTGGCCGCGTCCAGATTATATACTGATATACATATATATAGTTTTTTATATACAAATTATGTAGTAGTAGAAACCTTATGTATGTACCGGACCTGACAAGTTGTTGAAAATTGCTATTCAAATTATTTCTGGATATTTCACTGATCACTTTTAAAATCAAGAATCCATTGAGTGTAAGCACTTGCAAGATAATAATATTTAAATGTGGGCGTAGTACCGCCCACTTTTATGATCGTTGATTTGATTCATAGTGCAAACGCAATGCGGCTACAAATTTCCATAAAAATATCCTTAAATTTCTATTACATCCATAAGTAAAGGTATGTGAATGGTTTCTTAATAACTTTTTATTTGATTTAATTGTAATGGGCGTATCACTGCCCACATTTTAAGCCCCTGTATGTAAATAAATGTTTTAAACATATCCAAAAATATAGTTACTAAAAAGATTTTCAATTAAATATTTTTCAATAAATTTCCTTTTCGATTCAATTAAATATATAATTAAGTAAATCAAATTTTTGAGTAGTTCAATTAAGAGAAATTATTTATTTGCCTACGGCTGCAAACTAAATTAATTTTTTATCTGACATTATGTTTATTTAAATCATACCGCAAAACATATCGTTTAGTTTTCCTAAGTACACAAACTTTCACATTTCTAAACAGAAAAATAATTGTTTTTTTATTGTTTAAATTATTTCTTTACAACCGATCATCTGCATAAATTTTTTTTTCTAGGACCTTTAATAAAAAAAAATTATTTAAATTATATAAATTTTTTTAACATCTTTCATAAAAAAATCATTGAGAAAATTACTAGAGTTTTGCAGTAGACTAATATAAATCCTTGTAGATTAATCAGCCACTTGTTTAATTCACACGCACGATGGAAATGCAAATGTTCTGGGCAACATGCTAAAGGCTTATATGGCAATAAAACAAAAATTACTTGGCTTATATTATTTTACAAGGAAGAAAAAAATTATGCTAAAAACCATAAGAAGCAAACAGTTATGGCCAGAATACTTAGTCATTCGTATTTTACAGATGCCTGGTGAATTTCTTTCACTTTTGGACTAAGAAGTTACTTTTTTAGTTTTTTTATTTATACTAGATTGAAAATCAAAAATAATTATTCTATATATTGAGTGGCGAGTGAGCATTTTATAGTGTTTAATGAAAATGAGTTTATATATTCTTCTTTTGTTAATTTTAAGATGTATTTGAGTAGTAAGGAAGTACATGGTTTATTTTGTAAACATTTGTATAATAACTATAAGCAAAGCAGACGACAAAAAAAAAGCAAAACCTCTTCGTTATTAGTGGAGTTTAAATAAAAAAAACTATAAGATAGACTTAGCAAGGTTTGCTTAAATAAGTTCTAATAAGCTGATGTGATTGAGGAAATTTTAAGCTTGCTTTTGCCTAAAACTTATCTAGTTTACTTTTGTACAGAAAATAAATTTATGAAAAATATTTCTTTTATTTCCTTGAATGTCTCTATGAGCAAACGTCTGGAAAATTCTCCATTTCTTTTTGATATTCAATATTTGACTTATTTTTTATTTATTTATTTATTGCTTATTTTTTATTGCCTTCAAAAACTGATTATCATGACATTTTCAATTTCTTGTATTTGGACAACCAATAAATCCTTGGGAAATCTTCTTTTTAAAATCAAACTAAATTGCTTAGACTGTTTGTTGCACGCACTACAAATAAAATTATTGCGATTGAAAAATAGAGAAATAGAAAAGCTTTAAAAAGTATTTTAAGAGGGTAATAAGGAACTAAAATCACTCTACTCCATTGAAACCACGAAAAATTTCCACACTAAGAACATAAACGATGCTTTCAAAAGGCAACAAAATCAAAATTCTGCCTGGTGACATTGAACTTTTCTTCGAGTTTTCATACTAGGTCGCACCTGTCACATGAAGAGGTCACACCCGTCACAATTTGGAAAAAACAACTTTTAAAGGAAACTTCTCATGCAGTAAGTATCCAATACAATCAAAAAAGACTTTCAACAATTATTACGGAATCAACGAAGGATTTTACAGATTATATCCTAAATGTAATAATTCTGAAAAAATTCAGATTTGAAAGGTCACACCCACCACAACCTGCCTTCTGAGCAAAATTCATATTATTTCAGTGTCTTCCTATTATTTAATATTTTTAAGATTAACATCTTTGGACAACGCACCTTTTTTAAATTCTTAATTTTATGTTTTTAAGTTATAACAAAAAATGGGAGTATCTTAGTCATACCCGTCACAATGGAATTACCCATAGGGCCTTATTATGAGTGTCGTATTACGACTATTTTGTACTAGACTAAAGAACGTTGCAACATTTTTTCTTTAATCTATTTCAAAATCGTTATAGTCCTAGTCGAAATACGGCACTCGTAATAAGGTACATAAGCTATTTTTGGTATACGAGTAATAATTATTGTTTTTCTTATATGAAAGTTTTCTTTTGAGTAATTTTTCGACCTTTTTTTATATAAAAATCTTCTGTATGACAATTTTTTTTAATTAAAACATTTTGCATGGAAATGTTTTGTTAGAAAAATTTTTGTATAAAAATGTTTCTTTGTACGAAACTAATTTATATAAAATTATTTTAAAACAGAATAATATTTTTATATTTTTGAAGCAGATTTGTCGCATGAAATTTATTTGAAATAAAAATTGTTTTATAAAAATTTTAATGACAATTTTTTTGAGTGGGAGTTGTGCGAAACAAATTTTTTTTATACAAATTTAACAATGTTTATAAATTTTTTTCCATGACATTAACTTTTTTAGGGAAAATATATTTTTTTGTTTGCAAAGAATTTTTTTTATTTAAATATTTTCCCTCATATTCATAAAAAAAATAAAATGAATTTGAAACGCATTTTAAGAATATTTTTTCATTTTAAATTTTATGAATACGGGTGTTTGTATTTGCAAAAAACTGAGGTACAAATTTTCTAAAACGCAACGCTAAAGGACGTGATTCACTATCCTACATAAACGTGCGACTGTTGAGAAAATACAACCCTGGTATGATGGAGTTTACGAACATTTTCAATGGAAAATAGCATTTAATCAGATCAGGGTTGTATTTTTTCGTAAGTCGTGCGAGAGTGAGTCATGTCCTTAAACGTCGACAAATTTTATATGGAAAAAATTTAAATTAGAAAAACAATATACATACCAAATTTATCAATGCTTAGCGTTGCGTTTTAAAAATTTTGCCAATAAATTTTGTCTATATCAATCGCTCCCATAACTCTGCTATTTACAATAGAAGAATTTTCGTTCAATATTTTTTTGGGAAAATTTCATTTAATAAATTTGTTAGTTTTGTTATATAAAAATTGCTATTAAACTTTTTATAATAACTTTTTTATACAATAATGTCTGTATTTGATTATCGTTTCGTTATACCGGCTGTAGGGCCACCATCCTTAAAACCAAGCCAAGTCTGTAAATGTAAACACGCATGACTTTGCTTAGAGAAAACAATGTTAACGCTTGTTACTCATAAATATTCAAATTAAATATTGTTTTACTACAACCAGCGAAAAAATAAAAAAATCCCTAAAAAACAACAGCGAACTCAGTAAACATAAAATGCAAACAAATCATCTAGATGCCATAAATAAAGAGCAGACCAAAAAAAAAAAAGCAGAGCGAGCTAACACAGCAACATCAACAACAACAACAGCAACAACAATATACAACAATTGCTAAATTGCATGAGAAATTTACATTGACATCTTGTTCGCTTGCAACATTCAACAAACGGCAACATGCATAAAATTCAAATTGGTTAAATGTTGGCTTTTGTTTTTTGTTTTGTTTTTTTTTTTTGCAACAATTTGGTTGCATTTTAAAGATGGAAAAGGTGATGGTGGTAGGTTTTGCGCTTAAAGTGCAACAACAATAGCTTTGTTTTTGTTTTTTTTTGTGTAAAAAAAGGTGATGATGCTCTATTTTCCTTTTTCCAGCTGTTCATGTTCATGTGAATATGTTACCTAACGAATTATTTGTTGGCCAAACCTACAAGTATATTACGTTTATGTTGGAAAAAAAATATTTATTCAAATATTTTATATATTATTATTTGGTTTGTTGCTTGTTGCTGCATCTTGCAGACACATAAAGTTGTATGTTAAAATTTTGGGTAGAAGAGACCTTGGCCTTTTTTAACGATTGCAATTTGTTGATAAACATTTGCAAGGTAATAAATATTTTTTACTACCAGTTACATTTATTTCAAATGCAAAATTATTTTTCGCGTCTGCTGCTTCCTATAAGTTTTTACTCTAAAAGATTTTACATGCATGATATTTTATTATAGTTAAGGTCTTTTTTAAGTGTTTTGACTTCCATGTAGACTACAAACTGTAAAGGACGCAAAGAAAAAAGTAAAAATCTGATTTATATACTAAAGAATTAAAAAATTTACTGCTAAACTACTCGAAAGCCTACCTATTAAAATAACAGAATAAATGAACTACGAGTAAGAATCCAATGATTTTAAGCAGATTTGAACAAAAAATTTTACTAAACTAAAAACATCGAAAAAATTTTTGGGAGAAAAATACCGACAAACTTCTACCTAATAATTTGTATATGCTTTGTCAAAAACTGCAAAAAAATTTGGTATATGATGACAAAAGCGTTCAAATAAAAAACATCGAAAAAAAATTATAAGGAAAACTGAAAATTTTCACAATTTAAAATATTAATAATGTAATGTATTATTTTACGAAAGACATATTAGCAGGCAAAAGAAAAAACACACTTAACAAACAACATCGAAAAATTTTATATGTCATTTAAACTTTTTCGATGTTTTTCGCAATATTTTTTATTCAAAAATGTCTCAAATTCTCTAAATAAAAATCAATATCGGCTAAAATTGTTTTCAAAGAAGAGCTTACAGTGTGAATTAAAAACATCGAAAAAAAGTTTAGATTAAAATCGCAAAATTTTCGATTCCGAAATATCTCAATATATTTACATGCAAATTGATAACCATTGAAATTTATTAAAGAAGGTCACAAAATGTTTATCAAAAACATCGAAAAAGGTTTAAATTTAAAATTTCAATTAAATTTTCAATGATTGTGAAAATCATATTAAAGACGTTTTGCTACTTTTCACATGTTTTCGTAAATATGTAATAAGAAAAGAAAAGTAGCATGCAACATCTATGTAAAATGACAGTAAGTTTAATCACTTCAAATTGTGTAAAAGGACATTTTTAAGCAGAAAGCCATAACAAAAATTTTTTCTACATGAGACAAAAAATTTTTTTATCATAGATGCAAATTATATATAATAAACACTAGACAAATTGATCATTTTATAAGAGAAGATACTATATAAAAACATCGCAAAAATAATATGTGTAAAACATCGAAAAAGACATATGCGGAAAACATCGAAAAATGTTGTCGAAACAAATTTATTTGAAAATATTGATGATCTGTACGAAGTGTGAAGAATGACCAAAACTTTTATGTAAAAATATATCGAAAATTATTTTAACAAAAAAAAAAACATAGAAAAAATCCTTCTAAGGAAAATATTGAAAAAAATTTTGTGCAATAATTAAAAGCAATGTTTTATACCTAGTAGAAAAAAAATTTTTAGGGAAAATAAACATTGAGAAAACATAGTAAAAACATAGACAAAAATTCGTTAGTAAAATCTAGGAAATTTTCTATTCAGAGAGAGAGCACTAAAGATTTTAATTTTAGAATTAGTCAAGTTAATAAGTAAAAATGTAAAGCAAACAGGAAAATTAAGGAAAAGTGGTATGTACATATGTGAAAAACATCGAAAAACGCATAAGGAAAATTGTTATGCCGAAAAATTTCATTTGAAAATATTGGCCATTATTTAAGAAGTGTGAAAATTGGTGAAAACTTTGGTGTAAAAATATATCGAAAAATATTTTCATGAAAAACATCGAAAAATTCCTTTTATAAAAAAATTTAAAATTTGCTATGCAAGTATTCGCATCAATATAATTTTCTCTACATAACACAAAAAAAAAAACTCTAAGAAACAAAAAGATCGAAAATGTGCTGTTACTTAGAAACACAGAAAAAATCATAAAATATCAAATAAATTAATTTTAAAATTAATCAAATTTTCTAGGTAAAAATTTCCCAACATATAAAAAAAACAACGAATTAAGGAGGTTCTATTTGTTATGGTAATAGAGTTAATTGATTTATATAATTTTTTTTTATGTAAAAAAAATTACTATTTTTTCGCGTTCTCATTTTCATGTCTTGCAGATATCGAAATTTTTCATCTTTTAAACCTTTTTTTTTTAATTTTAAATTTCTCTTGAAAGCAGAGAGTTTCATCTGTAAAGCAGATATATAATTTTTTAACATGAAATCTAAACTAATTGTCATATCCGTGGCCTCGATTGGAAATATATTTGAAGAACACTATTTAAAATGGTTTGAGTTACAACATTTTTTTTCTAAATTTTCGTAAATGTTCACAGAGATTAGTTACTATAGTGACTCGCCTTAAGTATGTGAACCGTGTTGCACCTTTAATACTTTGAAACTAAGTGATCATTTGATATTACCAATTTTAATTTCTTATGGTCCTTTGTACCGTATTGTAACTGAATAATTTTGCGGCGCTGCTTAATGGGTTAATGTCTGTGCTAAAATCAGTTTGAGGCCTAAAACCTATTAAATGGTCTGCCTTAACAATCAGGACAATAACCCACCGTAATCTAGAGAGTGTTTTGGTTCGAAGGACCACACAAAAATAGCAAGAATAGTGCATTTTTTTTTTGGAATATCACCAGAGATATATTTCATAAATTTGTGTAAAAAAAAAATTACCATTTCTTGTTTATTTCTTTAGCCAAACAAATTGACTTTGATTGGATTTTTTTTCAACAATTTATTAAACTAGATAAGTTTTTATGACTCTTTAATTTAAGTTAAAAATTCAAAACGATTTGTTATTTGTAATACACAAATCTTTGCTCAGTCCAAGCTAACAAAAATATTGGTCATAAAAAGGCTATTAAAAAGTATAACTATATTTTAAGTATTTAACTTATTTATAGCAAGGAAAATTTAAAGAACTAAATGAGGTGGCTCCAGCACAGCAGTATTTGAGCTTTTGCAGCGACTCGGGGAAGCGGTATAGAAGAATTTATAGTGCAAACTACTTGGAATTTGTAGCACAAGAGAGGGCTCTGGAAACTAAAAGGGCTTTATTTGCTAGAGAGTGATTATAAAAAAATTAATGTCCTTAATTTTAGGCATTTGTTGTCTTTTTAAGTCTCAAAAAATATTTTCCTTGTAGCATTTAAAAGTAGCAAATATTTTGGCTTAACATAGCGTGCTCCCACCAAAAAAAAAGGAACGGTGTATAAAACTTTTACATTATTTTGCCGCAACGGCCGGTTAAAATGTTTACGAGTCGTTCATATGTATGTATGTATGTATGTATGTGAGTCTGTTTAACATTGCACAAGTGTATGTTCATAAGCTCATAATTTTTAATTTATTTTTATGTGATTTTCATTTGGCGATTACATGCAACATAAAACTATTAAAACGAAAACTTAACTGCAACTAAAAACAAAGTGCAAAATAGCAAAGTAAAACACCAAAACACCCAAGCAAACAGCAAACGAAAGGAGCACTGCAACACTTCCTTAAGCCCAAAAACAAAACTCAAATGAATTAACGCTGAATATTATTCAACGAAAATGCTCATGCATACATACACACACTCACACTCACACTCACATGAAATCTGATTAGAACTCGTAAACAACGGCAACATGTGAATTCGAACTCGAATACGGATTCAGATTTAGATTTTTGTTTTTTGTAACAATTTCGTTTTGTTGGGTTTTTCGTCTAACAAGTGAATGTGTTTTTATTTTTTTTTATTTCTATTTTTTTGGAGTATTTGTGCAAACATGGCTGGGAAACTGAATTAAATATGAAATCCTCAAGTTTGTCTGTCGGTCTGTCCCTCCGACTGTCCGTCCGTCCGTCCGTCCGTCCTTCTTCTCTGGTCTTTCTATTTATGTATTTTTGTGTTGAACTACAAAAACGATTTGTTATGGAAACATATTGAAATGATGATTTCTATGTTTTTTGGTTAACAAAAACAAAAACGAAGTGCTAAAATGTTATTAATTTTTTTCAATTAATTCGTTTGGATCTCTTTACTACCAGCCACAGTTGTTTGCTTGCTTTCATAAACATTGTTTCTTGTTAAATTGTACTTGTACTTATTGTTAATGTTTTTTTTTTCTTCTATATCTCTTTTTTTATCAAGACTTGCGATGTGTTTAATTCATAAGTTTTTATGTTGTTTTCTTAAACTGATGTTTGTTAAATTTGAAATGAAATAAATGAAGAGAAGAAGAAACAAACAAAAAATGGTTGTTGTGATTGAATATGGCTTAGATGTAATAAATAATAAATTCTGACATGTTTATAACACTTGTTCAGGGTGTAAGACTGGAGAGAAGTGGCCAGATACAATCCTCAGTAAAATAAAATTGGCAGATTTTTCATTCAAAAAAATTCTCGTTTTGATGATAAAAAAAATAAATGCTCAAAGAATAGAAAAATTTATTCCTTGCATATACAAATACCAAATACATATTTATGTATATAATCAATTGCCAAGAAATAAAACTATATTACATAAAAAGTATGTACATATGTGCAAATTCCTTGAGAATTAAAAGAAAATGTGAAAAAATTAAAATTTTTCCAGGCATACTACAGGGATAACAAAAATTTTTACTACATTTTCTTTCGTTTCCAAATACAGACTATATTCATTCTTATAGGTCATTTACATCAGCACAAAATCCAGCATATTTTGATTAAAATCTTTATGAAAATCTATACGGTTTACACCAGTCAAAAAAAAAACACTTATCAAGATTTTATCCAAACCAAAACCCATCAACTGATTTGCTTCCAAAACTACAACCAAACAACTGCATTGTAGCCAATTCACACACTTTTTTAAGCAGACCGTAGCTAATAAATAAAAAACATTAGATTTTTATTAGATTTTCTACAAATCTACTGACAACTTAGATTTCGTTTTGTATGGGAAATCTGGAAAAAGCAGCTTGATTTAGATCAAAATCTCGAAAGTACTAGATTTCGAGACAGTGTAAATGCATTATAAGATACCGTTCAATACACTAATACCCTAATTCTGTTCGACGATTGTATCGTCTTGTCTAGGGACGAAAAAAAAGCCGCAGTTGTGATTCTTTAAAACAAGTATTATTATTATTTATTGTCTATGCTAGAAGGTTCGTGTATTTGCTTTATGCTTTTGTTCCAAACATTATATCCAACATATATTTTTTCATATATTTTTCAAACTATTGTATTGCTTTAATTGAAATTGTATGTTTTAAAAACATGGAAATAATATTTTTATTTTTCATTATCAAAGACAGCAAACATTTTTGAAGAAAATAATTTATTATAAAAGTATTTTAAAACAAAAACGTCCCAAATCTTCTTACTGAATTAGGGCATAAATTTGGTTTGCTGCTGAAAGGCAAAACGTAGCGGTCAATACATAAAATTTATTTTAGCAGCAAACTTGTAATAGGGATAATTTAATAATGAACTCAACTGAGTCTCCGAATGTAGGTGTTGCAACACCACACTTCATTAACCAAACAGGAATAATATTTAGTATATGAAATAAGCCTAAAGCCTAAATCCCACTATCGGCACAATGTACCGATTTTCGTCGGCTGACTGATATAAAGTCATAAGTAATAAGCAGGAACAAGGACTTCATGCATTTAAAAAAGGTTTTTTAGGCGCCTAAATTATGACATTAAAAAAGCAAAATATGCACTAAAAACAATAAAATATGCTCATATTTTAAACGTTGTTTTATTAACAAATATGTTTACAACTAATTAAAGATATAAAATATTTTATTTTCTCAAGGGGTTCTTGTACAGGCCTCTTATATTAAATTTTTACGCAAGATTTAATACGATGTAATGATTTTTTCTGCATTATTAACTCCAAACACGCCTTTTTCGAGATATATTTATGTTGCAGTCAAGGGGCAATACGTAAATAGAAAAATAAAAATGTTATTTATTTGTTTTTATTCAAAAATTTTATTATTTTTTTTATTTTTGAATGGGAAGTTCTATCAATTTGTTCTTAGAAAGTTTTTGTGCATTGAAAAATTCCTTGTAAGGTATGTGGGTGTAATCGGCTCAAAATTAAATGATTCCTTTTATATAATGTTATATACTTATTTAAAACAACCATTACAATGAATTGCATACTAGCTATTAGATTTCTGTTTTAAATCTGTTCTCATATCAAGTTCTCGCAAAATTTTTACACTACTTTCGGCTTTAATAACAGACAATTTCCTGTTGCAATCATCAAAATGACAATTTTTATTAAATTTGGTGGGTGTGTTCTTGTACAAACCTTCTACAATTGTACAACAATATAAAGCGAATAAATTTGTCAAAAAACAGTCTTGCATTAATAATTTCTCAACAATAATTTTTTTTGGAGTTTGAATTTTTCACAAAATATGACACAAAACTATGTAATTATACCAAAATATGAGACAAAAATATGCATTTATGACCAAATCATGAAAAAATAAGCATTATCAGCAAAATATGCAAAAATATGCACTAACAAATCGATGCCATTTTTACGCAAATTCCTTGTTTCATAAAGATATTTCGTCCTTGTTATTATCAGGGTTAAGGGGAAACACATGCATTTGAATTGGCCTTATTTCTCAGCTAATTGAAATATATGGACCTACTTGCACCATACTGTAGTGGTAATAAAGCCATATAGACTTATTTGGAAACTAATTGAGAAATAAGTCAATTTTGGTTTATTACTTAGGACTTTATTGCAGTGAGCCGACAAAAATCGGTACATTGTGCCGATAGTGAGATCCCGGCTTAAGGCCATACAAATTATAGTAACGTTGAATACAAAAATAAAATTATTCAGTGAATAAAAAGTGCGATAAAATTTAATTGCAGTGCTAGGTGTGTCAAGATAAGTAAAAAACAAAGAACTTAGGCAACAGTCAATAAAAAACCATACTGATTTGCCTTCAAAAATTAAGATCAAAATACACAATCTATAGTTAACTAACTCTCGTGGTTTAACTAACGTCTTTTTTTTACCAATTTCATTGGTTAAAGCTACACATTAGTTAACTAAAGGCCGTGAATTTGGGTATAAAAAAATTCAAGAATCTATTTTAAAATCCGTGAACTGAAATATTGAGCATAAAATGGAATTAAATGGAACATTTGCTTCAGCAATGAAAGTTGTTGTAAATTAGAGTGCATATAAAGTGCATTTTAAAATTACAAAAAAAAACTTATTGAATTTTTACATTGAGTTTATTTTAAATTTCAAAACACAGTTCTAATGATCTAGTTCTCTTAGCTAATCAGTCCTCATGTTTCAAGTCAAGTCAGTCATTACCTAAAGCCACTTAAAAATCAAAACACAATATTCTATTTTAGTATTTAATGAGTGTAAAAAATATTCATTTAAATTTTTTTACCAGCGACCTCAAGTCTTTAAAGTTTTTTCTTTTTTCTTTTTAAATTAAGTTTAAAAAAATGTATAACAAATTGTTTGTAAGACAACATCTATTTTGCAGCCATCTAAAAAACCATCACGCACTTATAGCACGCGTGTCAATCTTGGCTTAACAATGGCAATAATAAAACCGAAAACAAAATTGAAATTGTAACAAATGCTAACAAGACGTGTGGCCTAAAGCCAAAATCATCATAAAACAACAAACAAATATGAATCAAAAGTAAATGGATTTAAACTTAAAAACTTAAACGTAAACAACGCAACTAACTAAACTCAACAAATAGTGGAGTAAAACAATTTGTAAATTGTTAACATTTTCACAAAAAAAAAACATCAAAATTTGCATAAGTCAATTGCACAATGAAATTAAATGCAAAATTTAAAAAAAAAAGTTAACAACACAACAAACATCACACTGATATGGTCAGACAATTGTTACAGAGACACACATTTGGCAAAAAAAAAAAAAAACAAATGAGAAACGAGAAAAACGCATTAAAGATTCTTTCCAATTGTAACATATATGTGTCTGTTTCACCAAACGGCCAGCAAACAAATGCTGCTCACTGTTTTAACAAGGTTAATAATAAAATGCTGGCAACAACTGCCAACAAAATATAATAAATATTGTGGCTTAAAGAAAACACAATAATGGAAATTTTTTCGTTAGAGGAAGTTAAGGCGAATTGCAAGGTATGTACACTGCTGCTCAAAAATAAACGTGTCATATGGAGTTCCGTTATAATGCAAGAGGCACTTTACTGAAGGTGGATCAAAAATCGTGCCATAACAGACAAAACAAGCTCCAGCGGCATACTTTTTTAACTTAATTTTTTTTTTCCAAAATCTATCATTTGCGATCGCCAATAATCAATTTTCGTAAAAAAATTAATTACAAAAAAATTTCGGTTAAGCTGTTTTGCCTGTTACGGCTCGATATGTGAGATTTTGTGGAATAACCACGTAAGTAAAATTGTATCAGTTTTTATTTAATGATAAAAAAATGCTGCAATTCGAATGTGTTTCCACATTGATCGAATAATTTTCCGTACTGTATTTACTAGTCTATGGCTCTCCTGAATAACCGCCTAAGTCCATTTTTCTCCATTTTCTGTTATTAAAGAGTTCTTAACATGGTTGGAAAATAATACAAAGTATTACAGCCGTATCCAAAAATTTATTTGAGCTTGAAGTGTACGTTAAAACAAAATTTCCATACAAATGTTGACAAAAGAAGTTGAAATAATTTTTATGAATTTTACGAATAACCGCCTAAGTCGATTTTTGTTTATTTTATGCGAAATGCATGAATTCCAATGTACAATAATTTATGTCTGTCTCCAAAATCGAAATATTATACAAATTATGTGGTTTTCACAAATAAACGCCTAAGTCCATTTTTGTTTGCCTTTTTTCTTGTAATTAATCCAAGTTTGTGTTATTTCATTCTTTTTTTTAAATGGGTGGAAGACTATGCGCAGTAACATAGGCTTGTCACAGATATGATGTGGTTTTTACGAATAAGCGCTGAAGTCCTTGTTTGCCTTTATTCTGGAGCTAATCCAAGATTGTGTTATTTCAGTCGTTTTATACCAGGGTACAAAACTATGCGAAGAATAATTGGCTAGTCTGTGGTTTTTACGAAAAACCGCTTAAGTCAATTTATGTCGATTTTGAACTGCTAATACGAAGCATCTCAAACGCTTTCGAAGCATCATAAAAATTCTCTAGTTTTCATGAATAAGCGCATAAGCCCATTTTTTTCCTTTTTTTTTCTATTATTAATTTCAGCTTGTGTTATTTCAAGCGTTTTATACCGGGATACAAAACTATGTGAAGAATAATTGGCTAATCGGTGGTTTTTACGAAAAACCGCTTATGTCCGTTTGTGTCAGATTTGATCTGTTGAAGCCGAATATATTATTTTTTTACGTTTGCGTTTACGTTTGTCAAAAACATTTTCGAAATATGTAGATTAAAAAATATGTGATTTTTACGCTTAAATGCGTAAGTCAATTTTGGGCTATTTTCTGTTACCGATCCCACAATGTGTTATTTCGAGTGTTCTTTGTGGTGATATAAAACTATGGATATTCTGTGCTTTTTACGAATAGCCGCTTAAGTCCTTTTATTTTTTTGTCGATTTTGGGTTGTTGATCCAAAAATATAGGTAGCTTAATTTCATAAAGGACTTTTGCACGAATCAAAACTATTTTCGAAGTTGATCAAAAATATGCGATTTTTCAGCACAAGCACGTGAGTCCATTTTGGGCTGTTTTCTGTTATCGATTCCAGAATGAGTTAATTCAAGTGTACTTGGTAGGGTTAACAAATTATTCGAAGTAGCATTGGTAATCAGGTGGTTTTAATGAACAACCGCTTAAGTCCATTTTGGTCAATTTTATGTTGTTGACCCATAAAAAAATTTATTTCGGTTGTACCTTCATCGAAAACTTTTTTAAGAAAGGTAAAAAATATATTTTGATTTTAGAAAACAACTCCGACAACAGAAATATTTTTTTAGATTTTTTTAAATTTTTTTTATATAGACTCTCAAATATCATATCTGAAGGAAAATTATCGTGTATGATTTTAAACACGTCTGCAGGACCATTATTCGCTTTTTGAAAACGAAAAGTTTACTCGAATTCGTTTTACAGAACAAGGCCGATGATTTTTGCGAATAAATGCGTAAGTCAATTTGTTCGAGTTCCGAATGCAAAAATGCTTCATTTTTAAAATTCTTTACATGGGTCGAATATTTTTTTTTTTGCAATGACGACCAATTTATTATTTTTAGCAAATAACCGCATAAGTTCAGTTTTGTTGTGATAAAATGCTCTTTTAGGGATATTCTATATTTGCCTCTAAAGATTTATTGTTTAGAGATTTGACATAGCAATAGTTTAAATCCATTTTTAATCGTATTTTTATTAGAAAAATTTTCGATTATTGATTAATTAAATATTTTTTACTCAACAAAACTAATTTGTTTTTGAAGTGATTTCACCGACGGCCAGTACGAATCTAAAACTTACTATGGCTCCCCTTTTAGCTGTAGCGGCACGTAAAAATAAACAAGTCGTAAAATGAACGCATAAAATTTGCATTTCCAATTTTTTATTTATAAATACAATTTAAAATTAAAAAAAAAACTATTTACTTGCAATGACTCACTTTAAAAGTGAACTACTTTTTTCTTACACAAATAAAGTCTGAGCTAAACTCTTCCAAGTAATTCTCATTATTGGTATAATTTTATTAAGAAATACAGCGCTACTGATAGATTTATTTTATTTATTTAAATCAAGAAATAAGCTCAACCAAGTAAAAGAATGTTGTAGATGCTTAAATATTTACTGACTAAAAAAATGTACATACAAATGCATGCACATATAAACATGACTTCCTTGAAATTATTAAATAATTTATGGAAGAGAAAAAAAACATAAATAATTGTCTTAAAATAAAACGACTAAATGTTTACAAGTGAGCATCACTAATTTGCAAATTGCAACCTTGAGCAAAATGTTGGTTGCACTTAGCTACACAACATACGAACAACGTATTCAAATGTGTGCTATTAGCTTATAATACTAGTAATATGTAAAAAGCTAGAAAAGTTTACTTGCAATTGGGTGATTGGGTTATTAAGTCGTTGAGGTAGATAGAGTCTGACTTTAAATAAAAGCAATAGTTTTAACAGTTGCTGCGAATAAATGATTAAAATTCAAACAAAATTTATAGCAACCGAAATAAAAAAAAAATGGCAATAATGCAAGTTATCTACTTAAGACACACAAACTCTCATTTCAAAAAGGTCCTTCGAGCTGAAAAGTTGTAGCCAGTTTTCCTATATTTTTGTTGGTTTAATTATTTTTATGAGTTTTATACAGTTTTGAATATCTTAGAATTGATACATTCTGATTTAAGCGAGAAAGTAATTGAAAAAAATTTTTCACTATGGTCCTCCGAACCGAATTAGATTACTACTGCTTCTTATTTTTTGCAGTGTTTTCGAATTATTGTTTGTAATGTTAAGCGACAACAAGCACCCTAGGACCGAAATATGGTTGCTGTTGTCTGTAAATTATTGCTGTTCTTCTTTTAGTTCTCCCATTTTTAAGTTCCCGTTAGTCCATAAATTTTGATTTAGGAGAGGCAATAACTACTTTTATTTTTAAATATGGTCCTTCAAACTGTAATTCCACTAACATTTTTTTTATATTACTGAGCCTTATTTTTTGGCTAAATCAGATTATATATATGAAGCAAAATCCAAAGACAACTGGCTTTATATTTAAGTGTGGTCCTTCGAACCATAATATGTTTGCTAGTTTATTTATATTGTAAGTGTTTCTTGTTATTTCTTTTGTGCTATTGGATGATGTTCATTTTATGTTGAATGTTTTCTACTTAAATTTTTTTTATAAGATCCATAAACTTCGATTTAATTATTGACTATGGTCCTGTAAACGCATAAAATTGGGCGTTTAAACTACCAACACAGTCCATATGGTTTTGTTTGGTCTGTAAGACCATATGTTTTGCATTAAAACAGCACTCAACTTTTTTCTAAGTCTCTACTTTTTCTTCAGATCCTGTACGACCTGGTTTTTACTGTGCATTATTTTTTTTATACTATTCTACTTCGGCTGTTTTTTAAAATTTATTCTAGTGCTGGCATAATATTATTTTTTAAACTACACATAAGGTATGGTTCACGGATTTACTCTTGTTGAGTTTAAACTACATATAAATTTAAGTTTAGGTTAACTAAACCAGCGTTTAAGTTTTGACTGATTTATTAGCCCTTAATATATGTTTTTCATTATGTTGAAAGAATTGTATTCTATTAGGCACACACAATATCCATAAACTTACATTTATACACAGAGAAAATTTCATATTTAAATGGTCAAAAGCAAGGTTAATTTAACGTTGTTCGGTAATGAATTTTGCTGCATGCATGTTCGTATTAATGCTGTCGCTTTTCTTTCTTTTTAATTATGAGTTTCCGCTCATAGTTTAAGATTAGAAAACTTTGACTTATATATGTATTTTTTATGGTCCTTCGCAGCTGAATGTGAATATGTATCATTTTCAGAAAATGAACAGCTATTAGAAAATATCTCATTTGTGATTCTAGTCATATTGATTAAAACTCTACTTCCCAGTTATATAAAATAATAACATGATGCAATGCTAATGATTTCTTTCTTCATTTTTATTTGCCTATTTTGCCGTCATCATCGAATTTTAAGTTCTTCAATCGCAATTCGTAGCGTGATTCCAATTCGCTTTAAATTTGCATAAATATTGAGTTATTTGAAATGGTTCTAAAATTTGTTTACTTTCTAAATATATGCAACTTTTATGTCCTCATAAATAACAAAATTTTAAATCTCCCATTATTTAAATGGCTCCAAAATCTTCCTTATCATAATACACTTAGCGAATAATGTCTTAAATAATGTGTTAAATAAAAATTAAAAATTAATTCAAATTGGATTTCCTGTTTTATGAAACTCAATCATGTTATAACAAAGAGAGAAAAACTTAATAATTTTTTTTTCGTTAAACACATACGAGTATTTAAAACAGCAAAACATTTTACTACTGAAGTATTTATGTGCTGTTCGCACATTCATAGAATTTGCATTAATAAATGCAAGCAAAGTTTTGGTCAATTAGATAAAAAAACAATTAAGCTTAAATAATTTGCAAAAGCAGTTTTAGTTGCTGATTTTCATTAAATAAAAAAATAAAAAATATTATGATGTTTGTGTTTATTTTTTCTCCTCTATAATTTCAAAAATATATGTTTTGTTTATTAATAACACAAATTAAGCCAGAGGTAGATAAATTAAGGAAGTTATAGCAGATATATAAAATTTGTAGGAGTATGTATGTATGTAGAAATCTTAAATCAAGGATATGTCTATCATGTATCCTTATTTTTAAAAATAATCAAAAAAACGTTCATACTACTTCTAGATTTGTGCATTTAAGCTCTCTCGATAAATTTCAGTTGACTAGTTGTAAGGATATGACTTCCTGCCATATATCCTTTATTTTAAAATTTGAGTTTTAGCAATAATTATGATTAGAAAATTTGTAAAGACTTCCAAAATTACGTATTTAATATTTCTGTTTAGTTAAACGACAATTAGAGCAAGGACATGCCTATCTACAACATGTCCTTTATTTTAAAAAAAGAATTTTTGGTAAATTTTATTAACTTGGTTCGGTGAAACTTTTCAATTGTGCGTAAAGCTATGCAATAAAGTCCTGTATTAATTTTTCCTGCAATCGGTGCAAAAATATAAATATTTTCTATATGTCCTTTATTAAAAAAAAATTCAGTTCTAACAACAATTCAGTTTTATTGGGATTTCAATAATTATACTATAAAAGTTTGTACAAACTTTCACTGCAATCGGTGCAAGGATATGCTTATCCCCCATATATCTTTTATTTTCACATTTCACTTTTAGGAAAAATTATGATTGGAATATTTGTAAAGACTTCCAAAATTACATATTTAATATTTTTGCTTAGTTAAATGACAATCCGAGCAAGGACATGTCTATCTCGACATACATACATACATATGTCCTTAATTTCAAAAAACGAATTTCAGCTACAATTTTTATCTTGATTCGGTGAAACTTTACAATTGTTCCTAAAGCTATGCAATGAAGGCATGTGTTAAATTTTTCTGTAATCGGTTGCAAGTATATATGTTCCTTCAATATGTCCTTTATTTAAAAGATATACAATTTTGACAACAATTATAAGCACAATTTAATAAACTTTTATTAAAATTCCTAAAACTATACTCCTGATGCCTGTAAAAATTTTTACTGCAATCCGTGCAAGGATATGCTTATCTCTCATATATCCATTATTTCAAAAATTGCATTTCGCATGAAAATTTTAACAAAAAGGCGGAGTAACAGTGCTATGATATATAAAACTAAATAGTTAAGCTGTATCAGTTTTGCTGTAACCATTATATCCTTTATTTTAAATATAAAATTTAAGCAGCGATTCTCATCAGATTCTTCTTACAATTTATAAAATTATACATTTAAGGTTTATAGCAACTTTCTTTAGAATCTGAGCAGGGACATGCCTGCTTACTATATATCCTTTATATGAAAATTTAAATTTTTGATACAATCAAGGAGATTACTAGCTTTTATATATCTTTATTGCCAAAAAATGGACCTTTCTAGTAAGTTCCTTTAGAATGTTAACAAGGACATGGGCAGGCATGTACATATATTCTTTATTTGAAAATTTTAATTTTAGCTATAATTTCATTGAGGACGTAAAGAAAATTTCTTGTTATAGCTATAATTATACGATTGCATTTTGTACTTTTCACTAACATCAAGCACATGACTACCTTTCATATATCCTTTTGGTAAACTATAAAATTTTAGCTACAATTATCACTAGGATAAAATCAATAATTTATAATAATGGCCTTAAGCTCCGTCTCTATATTTGCCACAAAATTATATGAAAAAGAGATCAAATAGATTTTTTTTGGTATTTTAAATTATTAATAAAAATATAAAAATATTTATATAAATATATAAATATTAGTACTCATTTTTATGAAGAGGACTTAAAATTCATTTCATTCTATTTTAACTTATATTTCGTTATATTATAAAACTGAAAACTTTCCTTTCGAGCTCATTCAAATCTTGAAAATCAATTAACTTCAATTTTAATTAATAAACATGTCAATCTTTATTTTTTTTAACAACAAGTTTTTTTTAAACAAACACCAGCTTCTATTTTGTATTTCAGTGAATTGATATTTTAAAAAATTCTTATCATCGTTTGTTTTTTTTTTTGTTCTAATACAAAAGCAACAACAACAAAAGTTGTTTAAATATTATATTGCATTTGTATTTTCAAACACTGGCTTTGGGCGAAGTGCAAAATTCAGTTTGCTTATAATTAATATTCCACACTGGCGAATTTGTATTTAAGGAAATAAAAAAGTCATAAAATTTAAGCGAACTTTTTTTTTTTTTTTTGTAACATTTTGAAGGGGGAAATTATTGAAAGAAATTTATGAGTTGAGCTAAAAGATAATTGATATTGATATAAATAACACATTAATAAAGCATTAAATTAAAAAATTAAAAAAAGCTTAGCTATAATGAAATCATTAACTTCTTTTAAGGAATTTAAATAACAACTAGACATTTGTGGGGATATAGTTTTAGGAAAATGTTAGTAAAGCCTAATGCATTTTGAGGCTTGAGCTAATTACACTAACGAAGTTAGGTTTTTATATTTAATTTCTTAACTAACACAAGTTTTTCAGGAAATTTTTGCGATTACTTGAAGTTTCACTTTCGCCTTAATGCTTGTTGTTGTAGAAAAAAAAAACTAAAATTCCCACCATTAAAATCATTTAAAACAACCAAAATAAAATCAATGTTTGTTAACAAATACCACCACCAGCTCCATTAAAAACAGCAATAAAAAAAGAAAACCAAAGCCAACAAAATCATTGCTCTTATTTAATTGACTTTTGACTTTGTGTTTGAACAACATTAAATGAAATAAACTAAAACTAAGACTGAAAGCAAAAACGGGCCACAAGCAAACTCTATATAAAACTTTAGATAACAAGTCAACCTAACCCATCTTTATAATATAAAAAAAATGAGTTACAAATAAAGAACAGAAATGAATCTCACAACTAAACACAGGCAGCAAAGCAACAAACTTGCCACAGCAGCAACAGCAGCAGCAGCAGCAATTGATAGCGAAGAAGCCAGTTAACCAAAAAGACAAGAAATACCAAAGACATTACAAAAAGTGTGTTGCAAGTGCCATGTTAAAATGAAAGAAAACGACACATTTACTTAACGCGCTTGCCACAGCCAACGGCCAACAGCCAACAGCCACCACTACAAATGCCAGACATTAAACATTTAAGGCTTTAAAACACATGCAAAATGTTTCTTTAACTAAATTTTTATGCAAGAGATTTTTATACCTCTAGAGATCTAAAAACTGCAATCTTAAAAATAACAAAAATAACAAAAAAAAAATTGAAATCGCATCTTTACAAAAAAAAAGAAAAATTTCAAAGCGTTGGCAACATTTACAAAATACAAAATTTCAGCTGATGATGCCGATGGATGATGGCCAATATATTTTGTTTTGTAGCGGGAAAAAGGCCGTGAATTATAACATTAGAAAAAAAAATTAAATGCAATGAAGAGAAAAGAAAACTAAAACTAAAACTAAAACTTTTTTTCAAAGAAAATTCTAATGAACCAATTCCCACGAACAACAACATTGGCAAGCAAATAAAAGCTGGAAAAACGGCGACCACCACCAATTTGAAAGCAGGAGTAGCCTTACAACAGCATTAAGCCAGACAAGAGAAAAACACCAGTTAAGGCTTAAAGTGAAGGTGGTGTGGCAGCCAGCAAACAAATGGCAACAGCAGCAATAGCACCACCAGCAACAGCAACAGCAACAACAACAGCAACTGCTTCCGCCCAAACGCTGCTGCAGCCTGCACCACCAAAGTGGCCGTTAAGGCTGCAACATTAACCAACAGCCTGCTTAACAACTTTCAAAGTTTATTTAATTTTTTTAGCATTTTATTTTATTTTTTTTTGTAAGTCTGCTAACAGGCGAGACATTTTTAAATTGTTTATTTGATTTTTTCGCTTTATTTTTTGTTTAGTTAACAAAAAAAAAAAAAAAAACCAACCAAATAGTTATTCCCTAGCCAGCTTAACAGGAGCAAGTGTTTTTATTTTAATTTCTTTTTTTTTCCAATACATTTAGATTTGATGGGATTTTTTTCCTCCCAAACCTGGGAGAGTAAAAGCTGTATGTATTTAAAAAACTTTAAGGAAAATGTAAAGCTAAGAAGCAAAAAATAAAACACTTAAACCTTGAAAGGTTAAAGTGAGGAAAGTGAAATTAAGTTTCTTGCAAACTAAAGAAAAAACCTCTGCTGGAAAAAAATTAAAGAAGTTCACACTAACAACAAAACAAAAATAATTGATAGTGAAAATCGTTTGTTAAAAAAAAAATTAATTACAAATCAATGCCATCAATTAAGAGATTAAAGATTAAAATTTAAAATTGCTTTAAATAAAAACATTTAGATTAAGTTTAAGGATTACTGTACAAAAGGATTAGCACGAACTAAAATAACTTCTAAACCAGCATGACAAAAGAGTTAAATCTTAAATCTGTGGCCAAAAATATGATTATTATACACTGTAAAACAGAATCAAGCTTTTTGAAAAATAAAAATCCTCTATATCGCAAAAGAGGAGTTTCAGTTCCTTCTTTCTGCACTTTGCTGTAGTGATTTTGTTTAAAAAAGCATGAAAATCCTGCATTTTATATAAAGAAAGTTTTCAGCTTTTTTTATATAAAAACTTGCCAGAAAAATTTTCATCCTCTAACTCTTCTCCGTACAAAAGTTTCTGTATCCTTAAATTGGGACAAATATATTCGGGCAAGTTCGAAATTTATTTTAAGTGTCTTAAATAAATCAGAAGTTATATTAACCCCAGTTAGCTAGTTGAATTTAGAGCTGGGGTCTAACCGTAGCCTTCTGATAACGAGCTGATTCGATCATGTTTTCAGTTTGAGATTATGGCATTCGCTATCAAACAATATAATACTATGCTTCGATATCGAATGCCATAATCTCAAACTGAAAAAACGTGTTATTTATTTTAAAATTTTTACAAAACACATATGAGCAATTTTTTGATACCTTTTAACGAAAGAAGCAGCAAAAATCGCCCCTGTGTGCAGAGAGGAGCTAGAGTGCTAAAATGTTCTACAAAAATATTCCCAGTATTTTTTTTAAAATAAAACTGCTCAAAATTTCCCCAACCTTTAATGCAAGTTTGCAAAAGCACAAAATTAACCAATTTCAAAAAGAAGCAAAAATGACCCCAACACAGAGCAGTTAGAGGTTTAAAATGTTCTACAAAAATATTTCCAGCATGATTCTATATAAAATTGAACAACATTTTTTAAACTAAAATGTAAGTGCAAAAAACTTTGAAATTAACCCTCAAATTTAATTTAGTCATTTTTAGTATTTAAATTAAAGTTAGAGCCTTCGTGTATGCAGAGAGTTATAGTAGAATTTTATAACGAATTTGATGCTTTTACATAAAACTGAGCAACATCTTTCTACATCAAATAGAAGTGTAAAATGGTATGAAATTAACCCTTAGAGGTATTTAAAATCTGGAGTTATTTCTGGTCTTTAAATTAAAGTTAGAGCCCTCCTGTATGTAGTGACTTGTAGTAGAATTTTGTGGCGAATATTTTCCTAGCACATCTTAACCCCCTATGTGCCCATTTTGCAGCAAATACTTCACCCTTTTCAAAAAGGAGCAAAAATTACCCGTACGCCAAGTGCCAAAAAGGACCAAATTAACCCTTAAACGCCTCACAAATTTTGAGTTATTTCTAGAATTGAAATTTAGGTTCGAGCCTTTGTGTATTTATAGACTTATAGTAGAATTTGATGTAAAGTATTTTTCTAAGACATATTAAACCCTTATGTACCCATTTTGTAGCAAATATTTCACCCTTTTCAAAAAAGAACAAAAACGACCCATAAACAGAGCAGTTGGAGGATTAAAATGTTCCACAAAAATATTCCCAGCATGATTTCGCATAAAACTGAGCAACAAAAAAATTTTTTTTTACATCAAATAGAAGTGTGAAAAAATATGACATTAACCCTCAAGCTCATTCTAAATTTTGAGTTATTTATAGTATTGAAACTCAAGTTCTATCTTTTGCATGTTCAGAGAGTTATAGTATAATTTTATGACGAACATTTTCCTCGAACATTTTAACACCTTATGTACCAATTACGGCCAAATATGACCCCTAAAATACAAGTGCAAAAAAATACGAAATTAAACCTCAAACGTACTTAAAATTTTGAGAGTATTACTGGTATTTAAATTAAAGTTCAAGCCTTCATTTATTCAGATATTTACAGTCAAATTCTATAACGAATATTTTTTGTAAGACATCTTCTTAACCCCTCATGTCTCCGCTTTGTAGTAAATATGGGCTTTTTGTAGCGTGCGACACCAAGCCAATATTTTTTTTTTTTTTTTTCACAGAAAACTAAACTTTTTTTTACTTCTTTATATATTTGTGTAGGCTGTCAGCAGCTCTACGTTAGGTAACATTTTAAGAAAAATCGAGTTGCGTTGTTCATAAATACAAGGTTAATTGATTTCTGTCGCACGCGACAAAAAGTTCAATTTCTCAGAGAAATGCCCATATGTATTTGACTCCTTTTAAAGAAAAGAAAAATAAATACCCATATCTAGTAGAGTTACAGGAATAAGGCGTTCCACAAAAATACTCTGATCATGACTTTATATAAAACTAAAATGCAAGTTTAAAAATGTACCAAATTAACCCCCAAAAGCATTTAAAATTTTTAAATATTTCTAATTTAAATTAAATTAATATTCTAAATTCCATTTATGTTAAGACTTTTAGTAGGATTTTATTTAACCCCTTATAACCCCATTTTGGTGTACTTATGTCATCCCTTTCATAGGAAAAAAACGACTCCTACGGAAAGGAGTTGAAGGCTTAATATATCAAAAACATTTTACATTCTACATATAATTGAGCAAATTTTATTTAAACTAAAATAAATGTCTAAAAGAGTAGGAAATTAACCCTCAAATGCGTTTACAAATTTTGTATTATTTCTGATGTTTAAATTAAGATTCCAGCTTTTTTTTTCAAGTAGAAATTTTTTGCGAACATTTAACCTCTTATGACCCTTTTCATAGAAATAAACCAAAAACGGTACCTGTGGATTAAAATGTTCCAAATATATATTCAAATTTTGATTATACATAAAGATAATGAAAGTCTAAAAGAATGCGAAATTAACTCTCAAACGAGTTAAACAAATTTTGTATTATTCTTGATGTTTAAATAAAGAATTGAGCTTTTAAGTATTCGCAAGCTTTTAGTAGAATCTTAAAGCAATTTTTTGTGTGTAATATGTTAGTCTACTATATTCTTGTTTAACAACAAAGAGGCAAAAAAGGCTGCTATATAAAAAAGCTATAGGGCTAAAGTTTTCAACATAAAAACTCAGAGGAACTTTAAAGCTGTTTTCATTAAAATCCATACATATAGTTCAACATGTATGTATACAAGTATAACTTTAATTTAATTGAATTTTTAATTAATTCTTTTGCTAAAGTACATATCGCTCATTTACTTGAACAATGTCATAACTCAAAAAAATAATTTTACACAAAACTTTTTTAAAGTTTTCAATTAATACAAAAGTTAATGGAAATATAATATATTATTTTTATCTCAAGATATTTGATTAAATTTTTGCATAATTTGAGTAATGATATTGAGCCATAACTGCCAAAAAAGCTTAACCGACACATATTTTTGACCTCGTTTTTTACGAAAATCGATTATTTGCTATTCTAAAAAAATTAAAGTAAAAAAAATTAATTTCGAAAATTATGTCGCTTAAGCTTTGTAGGCGGTTATGGCACGATATGATGATTAATTCCGCTTCATTAATTAATTATTTATTAATTAATATAAATGTGATTTTTGACTTATGTTATTATTCTAATAAATGAGCGATATGTAGAAACATATTTTCTGAAAAAAAAAATTCTAAAATTATATGAAAAATAATATTCATTACTTAAAATGTACAAAATGTTCTTAAACTTGATCTAGTTTTAATTTGAAATTTTTTTTTTTTTAATTTTTTTATATTAAAAATATAACATCAAACACAAATTAATAGCCGCAACAATTAGTTTTATGTACAAAGGCTATTAAAACAAATAATTAGTGAGTTTTTTAACACGTTTTACTCTAGTTACGCCACTTGAACGAAAACTACTAGAATATATTGTTTAATAATAATAATATTCACATTTATGTGTATCCAACTAGCTAATAGTAACAATAATTTAAATGAAAAAAATATATATATACGATTCCATTAAGAAGATTGCATTATATAATTTCAAGCAAATGTGTTCTTACCTTAAAACAATGCAAAGCACAACATTTTTCTTTTTTCAAATTAAATAGCAAAAACAAAAATTAAAATAATTGCTTAAGACCTTGGCAAATAAATACAAATGAAAGAACAAATGAACAAACAAAATGTTATTATAATATAATTTACTTTAGTTCAATTTAGTTTAAAATGAAGACAAGTTAGTTTACGAAAAAAAAAAAATAATAAAAATCCTAACAACAACAATGATGGCAATCAGGCAATTTATGGTTATAAATTTATTTTAGAAAAATCAAACATACATATGTATAAAAATAAATTGAAAAAATAAAAATAAATTTAATTAGAAGAGAGCAACTGAAATTCGCTAACACAAGACCATTTTTAAACAAAATGTTCTAGATTTTTGCTGAGATTAAAAAGTCATGACAATAACGTGGCTGGTACAAAAAAAATTACACCAGCCTTTGACAGAAGGCGGATAGAGACCCACTTAAAAATGCAGCTACACACAGCAAACATTAATGCTTGAAAACAAAGGACTTAAGACACATACTTGATTGGGCAGGTGTCAACTTTAAGAGAAACTCTCATTGAGGCAGTATTTTCACGATACCCCTAATGAGTTACAGAGCACAATAAGTCGTCATCTCACTTATGGGCCAACAACGTACTCCTCTTTCACACAATCCATAAGTATTACAAGTCGGTTTCTATGATTTCTCTTTTCACATCTTAACTTATTCTTGTCACAGTCATAATTTATTTTTTAACATGAATCACTTTTCTTCAAGTCTGCTTTTATTACTCGTATTCCAAAAAATATTTTTACATAATTATTTTTTCAACTCACTAGTAAATCATAAACAATCTAAAAATTTTCAAAAAAAAAACCTACTCCAATTCACTTACTGCTTCAGCCTTTATGACTCACATTGTCACTCGCCAACAATTCACCACGATTTTCATCAATTTGCAAGTAAAATTATATAAAAAAAAGGTTTATCTTTTGTTTAAAATTAATTTTTATCTGGGTTTATAGTTATTGTTCTTACGTTTTTGTGCTTATTTATGAATAAAAATATTTTTGTTTAATTCTTTTGTTGTTGTTCATTTTTTGCCTTACGCCCCTTAGGGAGTGATCCATCATCAATAAGAAATTTTATCACGTTTGCTCTTTATTTTTTTTTTCTTCTGCAGTCTTCGGTTTGTTAAAACATTTTATTACTTAAATAATTGTTACATTCTTCTTTGGCTGCTTGACTTCAACACCACCAGACTTTACTTTTTTTCCGCCCGGTTTGAGGGCAAAGTGTTGTATACGCTGTTGTTGATGGCCAGCAGATAAAGTCTGCTGATGATGCGTAAAAGTATTTTTACAATTTGTTACAGTTTCATTTGTTTGCTTAACGAGCCTTATCTGTGATTTCACATTTAAGTGTTCGCTGCCTTTATGACAAATGATGTGTTCGTTCGTCTTGGTTTGTCATTGCGCTTAAAAATATTTTACATTTAACGGTTTGCCATTCAAAAATAACGACCACGAGACTGTTTGTATTGAAAGCAAGTTAAACAATATCGTTAACCATCATATTATTTATTATTGACATCAGTCATACAGGGAGTGTTGCAAAAGCCAAGAGATTATCCATCATATAGCTGAAGTGCAAATAAAACTTAATTGGGGTGTAATTTTAAAATAAAATGTATGGATTTTAGTGGAAATCTGCGAAACAACAATATGAATGTGAACAAAATTAAACTGAAATCAAACAAATACTTGAAAATCAACAAAAATCAAACAAGATTAAAAAAACTAAAATGGAAAGTACTTTTAAAAAATTATCCCTTAATAGAAAGCATCTCTAAAAAAATAAAAAATAAAAAAAAAACATAACTCTTAAAAAAATATTATTTGAGAAAGTACTTTGAAAAAAAGTACTTTAAAGGAACGTCTTTTGAAACGAGTACTATTTGAAAAAAGTACCTTTTTATAAAAAGTAGCATTTTAAACAAAGTACATTTTGAAAAGAAGTACCTTTTAAAAATAGGTATGTAACTCTTTAAAAAAGACACTTTTTTAAAAAAAGTATATGTTCGAAAATGGTGCCTCTAAAAAACTACCTTTAAAATAAATACGTCTGTAAAAAAAGTACCTTTTTAAAATAATAAATTAAAAAAATAACTTTTCAAACAAAGTACCTTTTCCAGCGAAGTATATTTCAAAAAAAGTACTTTTTTAAGAAAGTACCTACATATTCCAAAAGGTACCTCTAAGCAAACTGCTTTTAAAAAGAAGTAAATTTAAAAAAAAAAATTACCTTCTTAAAAAAAGTACCTTTTAAATAAAGTACCTTTTTAAATATAGTACCATTTTAAAAAAAGATACTTTTTTAAAAAAAGTACCTGTTCGAAAATGGTGCCTCTAAAAAACTGCCTTTGAAATAAATACGTCTGTAAAAAAAATACATTTTTAAAATAAGTAAATTAAAAAAATAACTTTTCAAACAAAGTACCTTTTTAAAAAAAGCAACTATTTTGCAAAAGTATCTGTTCAAAAAAGGTTAGGTACCTAACGAAAACTACCTTAAAAAATGCCTTTTTTAAACAAGTACCTTTTTACAATAGGTATCTTTTTAAGAAAAATAACTTTAAAAAAAGTTACTTTAAAAAAAGTACCGTTAAAAAAAGGACATTGAAAACTTTATTCGTATTATTATTATTTATTTTAACGTATTTTTTTAAATAAGTACCTTTCAGAGTACCTTTTCAAAAATTTGCTTTTTGAAATAAGTTCATTTTGGAAGAAGTACATTTTGAGGGATGTGCCTTTTGATAAAAATACATTTTGATGAAAAACTCTTGGAAAAAACTAGATTTTGCAAATATTATTTTTTAAAAATGTTCCTTTTGTAGAAAATCATTCTTGAAAAAAAAAATTAAATAAGTACAATTTAAAAAAAGACCTTTTTAAAAAAGTACCTATGAAAAAGGTAGCTTTCGCAAAAAACAACTTTCGAAAAAGTGCCTTTTGAAAAAAGAACATTTTGAAAGAACTAACTTTTAAAAAAGAACATTTTGAAAGAACTAATTTTTGAAAAAAGTACCTTTTGAAAGACCTAACTTTTAAAAAAAGTACCTTTTGAAAAAACTAACTTTTGAAAATAGTAGCTTTTGAAAAAAGTAACTTTTGAAAAAACTAGCTTTTGAAAAATTTTCCTTTTGAGAAAATCATCTTTTGAAAAAACTACTTTTTGGGAAAATCACCTTTTAAAAAAAGTACAATTTGTAAAAAGTGCCTTTTGATAAAAGTACCTTTTGAAAAAGGTACCTTGCGAAAAAAGTACCTTTTGAAAATGTACCTTTGAAAAAAGTACGTTTTGATTTAAAAAACTAACTTTTGAAAAAAGTACCTTTTGAAAAAACTAACTTTTGAAACAACTATTTTTTGAAAAAAGTACCTTTTGAAAAAACTAACTTTTGAAAAAAGTTCCTTTTGAGAAAATAATCTTTTGAAAAAAGTACCTTTTGAGAAAAGTCAGCTTTTAAAAAAAAGTACAATTTGGAAAAAGTACCTTTTGAAAAAGGTACCTTTCGAAAAAAGTACCTTTTGAAAATAGTACCTTCCGAAAAAAGTACGTTTTGACTTAAAAAAAATACCTTTTGAAAAATGTATCTTTTGAGAAATGTACCTTTGAAAAAAGTATCTTTTGAAAAGAATACCTTTTAAAAAACCTTTCGGAGAAAGTAGCTTTCGAAAAAAGTACCTTTAAAAAAAAGTTACTTTTCGAAAAGTGCCTTTTAGCGAAAAGTACTTTCCAAAAGTACCTTTTGAAAATAGAGAACATTGAAGAAAGTTCATATTAAAAAAGTATCTTAAACGAGTACGTTTTGCAAAAAGTACATTTTGAAACACGAGCCTTTTAAAAAAAGTACTTTTTGGAGAAAATCACTATTCAAACAATTATCTTTGAAATAGAAATGCAATATCTGAGAATATTATGCCGATTACACATCTGGCATTTCTTGTGTTGTCATTTTGTGGCGTCATTTTCAAAATGTGTGCAACGCCGTTTTCATTATGTTTTTATAGGGAAAGCAATGGTGCTACACAACGAAAAATATCAGAAGTGACAAACGTTGCCACCAGTATGCACTATTGCGATGTCACAAAATGCCATAGTGTGTAATCGGCATTACACAAATTGCACTCGATGTACGATTTTGTGAGTCATTGATATATTAAATAATAAAAATAAAACAAAAGTGAGTGTGAAGAATTTTTTAGTACAGAAATCGTTGTGAATACATACTTCCTCCCTGGGTATATGTAATTATTTCTTAGAAAAATAAAAATCAAACAATCAACAGTTTTCTTGCAACCTAATTTTAACAAGCTTTGCGAGTATAAGTTTATAAGTAATTTAATTATTTAATAATTTATTTTCTCACGTAACCTTAACCTTGAAACTCTGACAACTGAGCCAAGCCTCATACGAGTATAAACAGTAAAACACTTGATAAACAAAAACTCCACACCACAACAGAAAAAGCTCAAACGGCTTCAAAAAAAATATACACAAGAAAAATGTGTAACAAAAAATTCGTTACGCCTGTTTAAAGAAAGTTTTTGGAAAAAAAGATTATCTTCATTATCTAAAGTTTGGAAACCTCTCCTCTATGAGCAGCGTACTGGTACTGTCTGCATGTTTCAGGCCAAGCAAGTGGAAATAAATGCTTTGAACTTGAAATAAAATTGAAAGCATTATAATTTAGTAGAGTGCATAGAAGCAAATACACATATGAATAAGTGTAACAAAAAAATTAAATTTATATAATACTCGTAGTTAAAGCAAAGATGTTAAAGACTTCTACGAATAATGTGAAATACTAATAAAAAGTGTTAATTTGAAAATAATGTGCTGCAATCATAAATAGACTTTTTTTATTATTTTGCTTTAAATAAACTAAAGCAATAGTTGGATATTTTGAAACCTCGAAATGATGTATAGAACAATTATTTTAATCATAAACCCACCCACATTATTATTATAATGCAGACACATACACTTGCACTTTCATTTCTTAAAAGTTAGTTGTGTGTGTGTGTGTGTGTGTGTATTTTTATTGCTTCATAATTTCAATGTACTTTATATAATTTGTATGATTTGCTTGCTGTGTTTCTTTTTTTTTTTTTTTGCTTCATCTTTATGTGGTTCTGTTTAAGACTTTTTGTGTTTTATTTTTAATGTTATGGCATTTTTCTTAAAGGGATTTATGCTCTGTTTAAAAAATCATTTTGTTAAGAATATAATGTTGTTTGTTTGATGATCTATTGTTCTGGTTTTGTGTATTTCTTATTTGATTTACAATAAAATTTTTTACTTTTGCTTATTATAAGGGGAGTTTTACAGAGAGTTGAATTAATGAATTGAAATTTTGCTGAAGAAAAGCGTTCAGTTGTCATACTTATGGTCCTTCGAATCTAACAACAAAATAAAATATTTAAATTTAAAGGAAGGTGCAATATTCTTTACAGAAACTCATAAATATTAAGCTCTAGTAATTTTTAATAGACACTTAAGAGGTCCTTGTTATAAAAATCTTTCGAAAAATACTATAAACTTAAAAGAGAGTTACCAGAGCGAGAGGGCGAGAGAGAGAGCTTTCGCTAGAACAGTAAGAGCTACAGACCTGAAAAGGTAAGACTTTGGCCTTTGGACTTTGGTTAAAAATTACAGGGTGTTCTAAAGCAGACAATTATACACCGAAAGAATTTTGCTTCATAAGTCCAATGAAACAATTTCATTAAAAATTTTTCACAATTCTAATGATAATTTCACAAGTCCAATGAAAATTTCATGAATATTGTGAAAGAATTTTCGTAAGAATATTTTATTGGAATTATGACAACAACATTTTCTGATTATTAATAAACCCCTTTTTGTTTAAGTTATTTCATTCTTTTCATGAAATTATTTTATTGTTTCGATGAAGTTATAGCACTGCATTAATTACACTGTTAAATAAATTTGATGAAGTTTTCAATAAAATAATTTTGACGAAACTGGTTTCATTAATCCAGCGAAGCGTGACGTTGGTTGAATTTTAATGAATTTTTCATTAGATTAATGTCGAAATTCATAGAATTTATACCGAAAATTCTTTCAGTGTATATACACTCAGGGAAAAGCTGCAACTTAAAAATACGAACGCGTCACATTAATTCAATGATTTTCAATATAATAGAAAATGAATGGTGAGATACTTAAGAATAAAGAAAATTAATAAACTAAAACTGTAAATTAATATTTTTCGATAGTGAAATAAGAAATTTCAACATGACTAGACTTTCGTTAATTCAATACAGTTTTTATAGATTTTAAGCTGTTTTTCCCTGGGTGTAGACACTTGAAATTTTCAAAGTAAAAGTATTTTTATGCAGACTACACCAATTTAAATTAAAGGGTATTTTATCAGTTGATGTAATTTTGACTAAGTATGCTGTATCTTGAAAACCGTAAGAGGCAAGCAAAATTTTCAAAAACGCTAAAACTAAGAAATCCCAAAATTTAGAAATCGTAAAAACGACAATAATTAAAAAAAACAAAAAAAAATCGCCAAAACGGAAAAAGCGCCAAAATTAAAAATATCGCTAAAACTAAAAATATCGCCAAAAAAGAAAAAACCCGAAAATTAAAGAAAAAAAAATTTAAAAAACCGAAAAAAAATCCTAAAAATAAAAAAAAACACTTAAAATAAGAAAAATCACCAAAATAAAAAAAACGCCAAAACTAAAACTATGTATTGTAAAAAAACAGCAAAACTAGAATAAATCGATAAAACTAAAATGAATCACCAAAACCCAAAAAAAATCTCAAAAAAATTAAAAAACAACTGAAAAAAATTTCGAAAACGAAAAAATTGCCAAAACCGAAAATACATCAGAAACAAAAAAAATTCCATAATAAAAAAAAAATGTCAAAACGAAAAAATCTCCAAAATGAAAAAATACGCTTAAAAATATCACAAACAAAAAATTGTATTATGCAAATAAATCACAAAAAGTAAAAAAGAGGGTGAAACACTGAAAAAAATCGCCAAAAACCAAAAATATCGCCAAAACAAAATAAACGCAGAAACTTTAAAAAATCGCTAAAACTAAAATAAATCGCCAAAAAGCGAAAAAATTCAAAACTAAAAAAAGTCAAAAACGGAAAAAATATTAAAAAATAAAATAATCGCTACAACGAAAAAAGCACCAAAACAAAAAAAAACCGCCAGAAACGAAAAAACACCAAAATTAAAAAAAAACGTTAAAAATCAAAATAAATACCATTAACGAAAAAATCGCTAAAAACTCAAAAAAATCGCCTAAACGGAAAAAAGCTGTTAAACTAAAAAAACCTCTAAAACTAAAATAAATCGTCAAAAACCGAACAAATTATCAAAACAAAAAAACCCCAAGAATAAAAAAATTCCAAAAAGCCGAAAAAAATCTCAAAAATTAAACAAACCCAAAAGTAAGAAAAAATAAAAATATTGCAAAAAAAAACGAAAAAAAGTTTACCGGATACTCACAATTTTTAAAAAAATATCTACATCAAGGTAAGACATTCTTCATTCGATTATATAGGCTAAAATTCGTATAGTATTACATATGAACCCTTCGTAAGCGCGTGGAAGTCTCATTTTATCATTTTATTTATAAAATAAATTATATGAAACACCCCTTACAAGAACCTGAAGTTCTCTGCTTCTTTTTAGTATATTCTTAAATTTTACAAGTTTTTTTTAATAGCCGCTATTATTAGTTTTTTTTTCGTCTTACAAACATACATAAGTTTGTATAAATATCTGTATTTTTTATTGCATTTAGTAGTTGAACTATTAAATCACTCATGTGTAAGATTTTTGTCAAGGTTAGAGTTAAGTTTAAGCAACTTCTTCAATATCTATTTTTTTTTCAAATTGTTTTCCTCCTACAAATTTTATTTTGTTGCATTTCGTGAATGAAGTACAATACACATACATACATAAATATTTTATGTTGAATATAAAATATTATGTACGTTTTTAATCAAGAATTTTATGAAGTTATAATATCGTGCCATAACCACCAAATTTTAAAACTTAATTTTTTTTACAAAATTCGTTTATCTGCCATCGTAAATAATCGATTTTTGTAAAAAAAAACCAAATTTAAAATAAATGTCGCTTAAGCAGTTTTGCCGGTTATGGCTCGATATATATAAATATAAGAATATAAACAAAAATTCAAACAAAATTACTTAACTGCTGGATGATGAAGGCTTTAGCAATTGTTTTAAATGAAAAAATAAGATAGACTAAGAAATCGAAATCAAAAATAAACTTCTTAAAGGAAGTACGTTTTTACAAAAAATACTGCTTTAAAAAATAATAAAGTTATTAGAATTCCTGCTAATTTTTTCCCATTATAATTGATTTGTTTATTATACATATGTGTGTAAGTCCGCTTGACAAATTTCCTACGCCTGCTTGAGAAAAATGATCTCAGATATTAGTTCTCTTTAATTTTCCCACAAAAAAAAATATATATATATAGATGACTCTCAGACCAGCCCACTTAGCAAAAACAACCCAAATTGCAGAGAAAAACTAAATCATTTGAAATGCTGGATGGAACCTCATAAAATTCAAAATATAAGTAAATGATCACAATTCGAATGCTGTTGTTGGTGAACAAACAAACAAATTTCACACAAAAAAAAAACAAAAAAGAAAAGAAATGAAATGTTACAAAGTTGTTTATTAAGGAAATAAATCTGAACAAAAATAAAAAAGTAAGCCTGAAGGTTTTTTTTCTACTTGTGTTTAACAAAATCCTGTACAAAAATCTTTGCAAGAAGCATACATGATTTAAAAGCAACAATATTTTTTTTTTATATATGACTGCTGGTTGTTAAACTAAGTTGATGACGACCAGGATGATGGTATTTGTGATGAAAACTCACCAGCTATATGATACTCTTAATAATATGGAACCAAACTAATAATAAAAAAAAAAATAAAAATGAAAAAAAAACTAAATCACTAAACAAATGAAGTTGTTAGCTACAAAACGTGTAACCACTTTACAGTGATCATTCATTCACATAATGCTAACAACTTAATCTTGTTAGGCTACTACTCGTACTAGGAAAGCAAAGATTACTAAAAAATATGGGCTTACATTAATACATTGAATATCTTTTACTTGCAGACTCAGTTGTGGAGAAATATATCATTTTCATTTAATAAATTTAACAGAGGAACATTTTTTTCTATGTTTTAAAAAGTCTTTAAAAATTGTTGCTCATAAGACAACAAAATAAATTCTGAACCATTAAACAGGGAATGAAACTACGAGAGGGGTTCCTAGAGAGAGTTTTAAAGTCTTAAAAACTTTCTTTTAATCAAGTCTTGCTTTAGTTAAAGCCACAATAGAGCTTGTGGCTTATTGATTAACAAATAAGAGCTATAGTTTTATACAGACAATTTTAGCTCTGTATAAGTCAGAATATTTAAGAAAGCTTTCCTTCTGTATAAAAGCCAAAATTTGAAAATAAAACAATTTAGCTTCGTATAAGAGTTATAACTTGTTGCTTAAAATTTGCTAAGGGATAACAGTCATAGACTTTTAGTGTTTAAGAAAAAAATTTAGCTCTGTATAAACGACATTTATAACTGTGTTATATTTTATAGAAAAATAGAGATGAGTTACAAAATTTTATAGTAGATTTGGTTTCGTATAAGAGTCATAGTTTTTTTGTTGAAAATTGTGGCCCCATAGAAGAGAAAACTTCATCACCATATAAGAATAATTATTATAGCTTTGTATAAGTTATAATACCAGTTATATATAAGAAATGCTTAGTTCTAAGAAAAAGTTAGTTTTGTATAAGAGCCATAAATTTCCCTAGAGAATTTAAAAGTTGTATAAAACTTATAATTTTCTTTAGAATATTGAAGCTCGGTATAAAAAACGATAGTTTAGTTTCCCGTAAATCTCCTAATTTAAAATAAAACTGTATAAGAGAAAATTTTAGGTATATATGTGTGTATATAAGAGATCTACTTTTATACCAATAAAAGAGCTTTTATTTTTCGGCAAAAGTATGGCACTGTATAAGAGTAATAATTTTCAACATGAAAGTTTTCTAAATATAAGACCTTCAAAGCTTGTCCAGGTAAAAGAGAGTTTTTTTTGCTGCATATGAATTTCTAAGAACATATGACTGCATTTTATAAGAACAATTCAAATTTTGTGTAAGAAAAAATGTTAGGTATGCATACATACATACATATGTGCATACATACGTATATAAGAGATCTAGTTTTATATAATATAAGAGTTTTTTTATTTCAAGAAGGCTTTGCTGTGTATAAAAGTAGTTACTTTCAACATAAAAGGTATGCACACGACCTCTAATACTCAATAGAAAATGTTTGCCGAAGTATAACGGAAATAATTTTTTTTTCACAAAAATTTTCTAAAATCATATGACTGCTTTATCTTCAAAATGTTTAAATTTGAATAAGAGAACATTTTAACTCGGTATAAGAGATCTTATTTTATAGTAGTTTGAGAGCTTTTATATTTATAAAAACTTTGGCTCTGTATAAGGGTAATAATTTTCAACATAGCAGGTTTTCATAAGACCTCTTATGCTCAATAGAACATTTTTGTCCAAGTATAAGAGAAACATTTTTTTTGTGGCAGCAAATTAATTTCTAAAATATATGACTGCATTTTCTACAAAAAATTTAAAATTTGTATAAGAGAAAATTTTAGCTCTGCATAAGAGATCTAATTTTATAGCAATATAAGAATTTTTATATATATAAAAACATTGGCTGTGTATAAGAGACATAATTTTTAACATAAAAGTTTTGTATAAGACCTTTAATGTTTAAAACAATATTTTTCCCAATTTAAAAAATAAGGCACCATTAAGCAGATTTTCTTAAGATTTCGCTTTATTCAATTTTAGAACTGACCTCGTATGGCAATCAAACTAGAGTTCAACTGGGTAAGCAGAACATTTGTTGTACAATGACTAACTGTCTAAAACATTGATCTCTAGTCACTTGCCAAATCAAGCCAACAATTTCTTACAGGGCCAACTGCAAAATAAACAACAACTTTTGCTTAAACTATTTTTCCAACAAAGTAAGCAAGAAAATGTAAAAAGTTAAGATAAAAAACGTGCCTGACATGACACTGTGTATGCAATTTCAGTTGTTGTTCGTTAGAGATTATAAATAGTGCAAATGCGTGCAAGTTTACAATACACTTTATTTTCATTTTGACTTAGTGTATAGAGCTGCACAAAACATCAACCTCATTCCAAATATTACTTGGAGCTTAAGCCTAATTTTTTTTATATTTTTTTTTTATTTTTTGGTTTAGTTTGCCACGCCGTCATCATCATTAGTTTTCCAAATGTCAGATTGGCAGAAAGCAACAAATAGAGAAATGAAAACAATATACGCAAGCTTAAAGAAAAAAATCTCCAAATCCAAATAGACTCATCAAATAAGCTGCTCCAAGTCATGCTTTATACCAGGACATATTTTACAAAATATTTTTGTTACTTTATTTCTTATTTTTCAAGCCGTGCTTGTAGTGGTAAAGCTTTGACTCTAACACTCGAACAATTAACACACACAAAATGCAAGCAGGGAAGGTGCGCTGGAAAACATAATTCGAAAAGCTAATTCAGCTTTAGCATCAAATAAGATTAAGCCACATAATTTTCGAGCTGAATTTTTTGAAGAAAATCTATTTTCGTTAAAAAACAAAGTTTAAAAATATATGTGGCTTAAGCTGTTTTAGTGGTTATGGCTTGATATGTTTAAGTTAAAAGATTTATTTGATTTATAAGGATCCCGTTTTCTTCCTTTTTTTTGCGGGTTGAAATATACCTCCCTTTACTTTTTTTGCATTTAAGCCTGTTACGAAAATCATTTCTGTATATCTGCTGTTTGATTGCTTAAACTTGCTGGTTTTATTATTTTAAATTTTTTTGATTGTTTTAATCTGGTATTTAGTAAGCTTATGATAGATTTAGCAACATTAGCTGGGAAGTGCTTTGTAATTGGTGGCATACAAAGTGAGGAAAACCGCAGAAAAACTATGTGCCATAAAATATAGTAGCAAAAAAGAGAGCGAGATAGAGAGGGAGAGAGACAGAAAAGTATTGCGTTTAGTTGACTTATAGTATATAATTATTAAGTTTTTTTTTTCTTTCTTTAAGTTGTCTATGCGCAATTGCGGCTAAATACAGGGTTTAATATGGATTCTCTCTCTCTGTGTAGTGTGTTGGTATGTTTGCAAAACTTTTCTTTAAATTAAGACATTTAACTTTAGCAAAATTAAACTTTTTGTATTGCTGGCTGCTGCAACAGGTTTGCAGCTTAAGTCTTTCGTTTTGACTTGTGTAGAAAGTCAAGCATCATTTCATGGGAATGATAACTATTAAAAAAAAAAGTAAATTGTATTGAAATGTTTTAAGGGAATATTTTAAATTAAATTTCTTAAAAAGATAGATTTTTATATTTGGAATTTATTTTTTTTTTAAATTAATTAATTTTTGATTTATAGAAATTTTATGCCACTCAGGGCTTAAATGAATTAGAAAAAGAAGCACAAGATATTAAAAATTTTTTTTAGGACAGTAACCAAATTTCTGCAAAAAAAAATTATTTTTTTATAAAAAATTTTCAAGAAAATTTAATTTCTCTGTATAAGAGCTCCAACCAACAGCCTAAATTTCCACTTGAATTTCTTCATTAAAATTATTGTCAAGGAAGGGCCAGTTTCCATAGGGTTTGGCCAGGTTATTTATTGTTTCTTAAGGTGAACTAAGCTTGCAAAAGTGTGCTGTCGTAGCAAGTGTTATAAATAAACAAAATTTTAAATCGAGTTTTTTTTCAATTAACACTCAGCACTAGAACTTTCGCCAGCCAATTTCAGGTTTATGTTTTTTATTTTGCTTTAATTTAATTTATTTGCGTATTCATTCTATTTAATATAAACTGTTTTCTAATAAAGCTTATTTTAGCTGGCAATAAATTATACTTAAAAAGCAATAAAATTATAATTTTGCTCTCATTAAGTGAAATAAAAAAAAAATATGTTAATGAACTGGAACAGCCGTTTTATAAGAAGTCATAATTTTACAATAAAATTGTTTTATTTTTTTTTTGCGTTAGAAATATGTAACAATAAACAAAAACTACTTAGCATTTAAAAACTAAATTTTTTTCGACTTTGTGTGTGTGTGCGTGCGCCTGTGTGTAATAAAAGCAGCCGAAATTAATGCAAATTTAACTTGAAAATTAATATGTAAAATATAAGCTAGAAAATATTAAAATTGTTATTATAGTTTAAATGAAAGAGCTTAATAAATAAGCCTGGACTTTGAATTTAAGTTATTAGGCACATGTACATATTTATAGAAGAATTTTTCAATAAAACTAATTCGAAAGGCTGGGTAAACCATAAAAAAATATATTTTTTTATGTTTCATTTACATAAGCTTAAATATAGATGAAAGCAAGTGGCAAAGTAAAGGGTGTGCTAAAAAACTAGCAAAAAAAAAAACAGAGCCCTCAGAACAGAAACAGTATATTCAAAATAGTGAAAGCTGGTGCATTGAATTATTTTTTTTTTTAGGAAATTATTACTTTTCTCAGCTTTAAGTACAGGAATTGTATAAATCAAAGAACCTGTATTGATTGAGAATACTAACTATATTGGCTGTTTAACAACAACAAAAAAACCTAGAGAGAATAAAAATGAAGGAAATAAAATCTTTCATTTCAAAAGTAAAATATAAATTCCCAAGAATTTTCTATAAGGGCCTGTTCATCTAAATGCAAACGATAGATTCGATCGAATGTTTATATTGAAAACAAAAAGAAATTTCATTTTTTTGTTTTTGTTTCTAATATAAATTTTCGATCGAAGCTATCGTTCGCATTCAGATGAACCGGCCCTAAGTATTTTTTTTTCATACAATGAATGCCTACCACTATTACTTTCATTAGGAAAGGGATAGTGATAAAGAAGAGAAGAGGAAAGAGGAAAGCTTCATTCCTTTACAACTCTGCTTTTTGCACGTTTTAAATAATGCAGTGTTTGTAGCGCCTCTAGTGTCAAATGGGGCGTATTAAATTTTCAAAGCTGTGTTTAGTAGAAATTTTATTGGTTATTTTGCTTCGCCAATGAGTCTGCTACACAATACCTACGAAGAAAGGCGCTTCCAAGTTACATTAGGATTAGTATGCGCTGAAGCAGGTGTAGTTCAGAGACAAGTGTCTATGCCTTCATCACTTGAAATTTTCTACAACAACTGTTGCAAAGGGTCACTAATGCACATCAGAAAAATGCGTGTTGTTGTTATTTAATGACGGTTGGAGCGCGGGCTCGAACCCAGGGCCTTCGCTTTTGTAGCCAAGGTGCTCACTACTTTAGTCAAGGCCATCCTCATAGGCTTGTGTGGCCAAAGCTCCAATTAGTTTCTGCAAAAGTATTCCAGACCAGAAGAGTTCTATATCAGTAAGTCTATAGCAGCCAACATTTGGCTAATGACAATAAAATTAAAATATTTTTTTAAACACCTTTTTATGAATCTTAAGCAGCTTTTGAAATAATTTGATAAATAATGTCTGCCATATTTAAGTTTCCATAAAAATATTCTGAAATTTCAATAAAAAGTTTTTTTAATTCAAATTCCAAATAAATTCCTAATCCCTCTTTATTTGTTTTGAATATTATTTTAAAAAAGTTTTGTTATCTTTATATGGAAAAATATGATGTAACTTAATATTGCCGTAAATATTATATTTCTGATTTTTATGACATTTTAAGATCACCCCATTTTAATATAAAAATTTTATAGAATAAATTTTCAATTGAATAACACAAAAAATTAAATGTCAATTCGTTAGTTAAAAAGTATGTGGAATTGATGGTCGTATGCAAATTGCAGGGATAATTTTCTATATAGACTGTTTAAAATATCATTTAAAATTTAGTGCTAAACACTTGTTGCCATAAATTTCATTTAAGAGAAACTGGACTAAAAATTACCAAAACTATTGAAATACTAAAGCCTGTTTTTTTATTTTATTTTAAGCTAGTTTTTTCCAATAAATATATCGAATATTAAAACTGTAAAAATATTTCCTAGAATAATTTATGTATATATGCTAAAAAAAATTTCTCTTCCTCTAACAAAAAATTCCATTAAATTATCGCATATTCAAAACTTGTTTTCTTCGAAACTTAAAAGAGAGAAAAGTATGCATTTTGTAAAACTCACCGCATACGGATTGTCCTGATTCATCATTGAAGAAGAATGTGGGGTGGAAAAAAAACTGCAAAGAAATAGAGAAACAAATTAATAAATAATTAAAATTATATCTTAATTATATTAAAAAAATGTATATAAAAATTTCATCTTTCGCTTATTTAACATAATTTGCATATTTCTGTTTTTGTTTTAAAATTTTTTCAAATTATCGAACAAAATGGTAGCTAAGCTACAAATCTTCCAACGCTGCGTGTTTCAAGTCTTTCGTTCTCTATTTCCAATCAACAAAACAACAGCAATTTGAATTTTTAATCTGAATATGTATTTTTTTTAATTTTGAAGATTAACGAGATTAAAAGCAATAATAAACATTTTATGATTTATAAATCAACAAGATCAAATAAAAAAAATTTAAGAAAAAACGAAGCAAATGTCAAATTATAAAGATTTATATCAAAGATAACATTATTAAGATTATTGAGAAAACTCTGTGTCAGAGATTTAAATATATTTTTTGTTGTTTTTATAAGAAATCAGTTTGTATAAGAGTTCGCAAAGATGTTCAATTGCACAGAATTTAGTTTTTTTTATACAATCGTGTTAATTTTGTTTAAGAATTTAATTTATATAACAGTTTTATTTGTACAAGAGTCCTATTTGTATAAGAGTTTTAGTTAAGAGCTTAACTCAGTCTGTATAACAGTTTAATTTTGTAAAATGTTTTAATAAAAGTACCTTTTGTAAAATAACTTAGTTAAGTTTGTATGTATATGAGTTTGATTTGTATAAGAGATCAGCTATTAATATAATATTTTATAAAAGTTTAGTTTGTATAAGAGTTCTTAAAAAGTTTTACAGGCATACAATTTAGTTTTGCTTGTAAGAGTTTTATTTGTGTCAGCATTTGTTTTACATACGAGTTTTATTTATATACGATTTCAAGTTTACTTTATTTAAAAACTTAAATTTTTTTGTATAAGAGCTTAACTCAGTTTCTAAAGAATCTAAATTTATGAAAATACTTTTATAAAAGTTTATCATGTATAGGCGTTTAGTTTAGTTGATATATGTATATGAATAAAAGTTGATTTTACTTAGAATTTATTTAGTTTTGGTGCACAATATAGGTTTGTATAAGAGTATGACTAGTAGCATAAGAGTTTGGATTTTTTTTTACAAAAGTTTAAAAAATTGTGTGCAATACTTTAATGTAGTTTAAGTTCGCAAAAAATTAAAAGTTTTACAAGATTTTTGCTGAGTTTGTCCAACAGTGCATTTTGTGTAAATATTTCGTTTGTATAAGAGTGTAGTTTGTTTTGTGATAAACGTTGCTGAAACTACACAAGACTTTATTAATTCTGTTTATATAATAGTTTAAATAGTTTGCCGAACGGCGGTGTTTAGTTTGTATTCAATTATAGTAGATATAAAAGTTTGTGTATGCTATTATGTAAGAGTTCTTATAATAGTTTGTATGCGAGTTTTCCCAAGAGTGTAATAAGTAGTTTAGATAATAGTTTATATTAGAGTTTATTTTGTGTTAAAGTCGTATTCAAGTCGAGTTGGTATAAAATTTTTTTACACCAGACTGTATAAGAGTTTAATATTTTGTATACGAGTTTTGATAAGACTGTGTAAAACAGTTTTTGTACAAGTTTGTATAAAAGTTTATTTAACAGTTTGTATAAGAGTTTGTACACAAGTAGGTGTAAGAGTTTGTATACAAGTTTGTATAAGAGTTTGTATAAGAGTTTATTGAAGCGTTTGTATAACAGTTTGCACCAGAGTTTGTATTAAAATTTGTTTAAGAAGCTGTATATGAGTTTGTATAAGTGTTTGGAAAGCATAAAATTTTGTTTAGTTAGTAGTAGAACTTATTTTGTATAGAACTTTGTATTTAATTTTTTCTGATCAAGTATTTTTCTGCTAATTTTGAACTCTTATTAAGAGTTATGTATATATTTTCTGGGTAAACTTGGATTAGGATTATAAATAGATTTTTTAGGCTTTTTGCTGCGTATAAGAGATCTTTTTTAATTTAAAATTAAAAAGTGAATGAATGCTTCTGCACAATTGCCACTTTTTTTTAAGAATATATTTATTAAGAAATAGCTGTGAGCTTTTGAAAACGTATAAGAGTGATTTTAAATGAATATAACAAGTTTTCTTTTTCTTTTTTTTGTACTATTATCCAGTTACATCTACTGACCTTAATATCATTTATATGTGCAAGTGTTGACAAATGTTTTGAAGTTGGATGTGTTGTGTACTCTTTAGCTCTCAGATTTCAGCAACACGCCCTTGGAAACAATGCTATGACATTTTCAAGCAAAAATAATTGTTTGCTTAAAACAAATCTATCTAAACAATGTAACCATCATTAGTTAATATTATTAACGATTTTTATTTATACAGCAACCAATACATGCTTATAATGCAGCAGCTACAATTTAGAATAAAGTTAAAGCAATAAAAAACAACAACAACAACAACAACACGTTAAACAATATTGCGCTGTTGCTGTGATTATTATTATTGTCTCTGTTAAGAAACATTAAAAAAGACTGCACCCATCTTAAATTGTATTTTTGTATAAATTGTATTCATCAAGTTGGTTTATGGCAACAAGTTCTCAAAAAAAAAAAAAACAAAAAAGACTTAAACTGTTTTACATTTATTGTTTACATAAATAGTTAAATACAACAGCGCGACAGCAACAACAACAACAACAACAACAACAACAACAACAATGTTTGGTAAAGAAAAAAAATACTATAATTACATTTAAAATAGACTTTAATTTTGTACACATTGTGTTAAATGAAAACAGGTGTTGTTGCCAAACACAAAAAGCTCTATTTTTTTTATTTTTGTTTCTACCTTTGTTGCCTTTATGTTTATTAATGCTTTTGTTCTATATTAGTTAACATTTAATATGCTCAACTCATAACATTTAGCACTTCTTTGAGAGTAAACTACAAAATAAAATTATTTAAAAAAAAAAATGATTTTCTTTAAAATATTTGTACGAGGCAAAACTAAAAGTATTTTTTCACAAATCTGTGCTGTAAAGCTTTATTTGCAGATGTTCTGTTTTTCTGCTGTATTTTTTCTTTCTTCTTCTCTTACAGACTTAACAACGACCTTGACTTGTTAATTATCTTGAGTAATAGTTGTTATTATCGCTTTTCTATACATTTTTCTTTTTTGCTTTATTTTGTATATTTTGTTATTTCAGTTTCTGTTTTTATTTAGCAGAAATATATAAATCGTTAAATTTAAGGCGGATCTTCATGGATCTGCGCTTAAGCAAAAAAATATTTATGTGTTTCTACTTGATTTTCAAGCTCAATAGAAATTAATGCTTTAATTGATTTACATATTTAGGTAACATGACAAAATTATAATAATTTTTCAATTAGAATTGAATAAATAAAATCCTCCCCCCCCCACCCTCCAACAGACAAACGATGTCTTAAGCCACAAGCTACTTCTAATGACTTATTATTGGCGAGCTGGCAAACAAAAGACTTAAGACACATGCTTGGCCATGTAAGTTGCAGCAACATTAATATAGTATACAAGCAATAATCTGTCATAAAGTCATAAATTACACTTAGATTAAAGATTTATTAAATAAAATATTGTACAAGAATTTCAAAATGTATAAAATTTATTACATCTTTAAGAGAAAAACTTCCTGGTATTTATGTAAAATGTAGAAATATTTTTAAAGTGGCGCTAAGGTTCTTAAAATTTAATTATGGAACACATAATTAAGCCACTTTATTTTTAAACATAATTATGGCTGCCCTTGTCGACCCATAACCGCCAAAAAAGCTTAACCGACACATTTTTTGGAGCTTGTTTTTATTTTTTATTTTTTTTTTGTCAAAAATCGTTTAATTACGATCGCAAATAATGATTTTAGTCGTAAAAAATTAGTTCAAAAATTGTGTCGCTTAAAATTTTTTTTCGTCTTAGTAAGTGTCAAAAGTTTTTTATTTACTATTTATCTATAGAGAAGACATGTGGTAAATTAAGAGATAGCTGAATGAATGAATGAATTAAGTCAAATGGCAAATACAGGACACTGCAACCAAAGTAGATCTATTGTATACCTTGCCAAGTGCTAGAGCACCTCATCTAGACCTACTCTCCTGATGAATCTCAGGATTGCCAGTGAGTCTAGTGTTGGCAGTTCCGAATCCTCCAATAGGTGCTTGCCCAATTGGCTATATCTTCTGTGGCATTACGCTTCACATTAATTCAGAATATACTCTGGAAGTTCATTGCCGTAATCAAAGAATCTGTGAGAGAGAAAGATAGAAAAAGCTTCGTTTTTTTACAATTCTGCTATTTAACGTTTTTAATAATGCAGTGCTTTTTGCAGCGCCCCTGTTGTCAATAAGGCGCATTAAATTTTTAAAAGCTGTGTTTAGTAGACATTTTATTGATTATTTTACTTCGCCGATGATTCTGCTACATGCTACACAATAACGATGAGGGGGGGGCGCTCTGATGTTACATTATAATTAGTATCCGCTGAAGTCAGTGACTAGTGTCTCTGCCTGCATCACATAAAATTTCCTACAATAACTGATACAAAGGGACACTAATACCCATCAGAAAATGCGTGATGTTTGCCAAGTGTGACCGCACCTTAACTTAACGAGTTAAAACTTAATTAGCACCACATTAAATTGCGTACATTAGTTTATAAAAAATATTTAAGCTATCTTTTTGCATAAGATTTAAGGGTGGCGTTGGTTGAAGTAGTTGCACGTTGACTACAAAACCGAAGGTCCTGAGTCTCCGACAACCATTAAACAATAACACATCACATTTTTTTTGACGTGCATTAGTGTTCCTTTGTATTAGTTGTTGTAGAAAAGTTCAAGTGATGAAGGCATAGACACTGGTCACTGAACACTCCTACTGCAGCGGATACTAATCCTAATGTAACATCAGAGCGTCCTACGTCGGTATTGTCTAGCAGACTCATCGGCAAAGTAAAATAACCAATAAAATGGCTGCTAAGCAAAGCTTTGAAAATTTAATACACCTCATTGACACCAGAGGCGCTGCAACAAATACTTCATTATTAAAAACGTGCAAAAAGCAGAGATGTAAAAGAATGAAGCATTCCTCTATCTCTTCCTTCACCACCTTTATTCCATCACTATCACTTTCGTAAAGAAAGTAGTGTAACTTCTCTTAGAAAAAAATTAATGCATTAGTTTATTAAAAAATATTTAAGCAAATATTTCTTGCATAAAATTAGTTTATAATATAAATAAAATTTATTAAAAATAGATCTGAAACATAAAGAAAATAAGACTACCTGCAAGACACTCACTCGGCTTACATCACCGGCCTATTAATACTTTTCTCTACTCTTCATTTGCTTAATCTGAATCACAAACAAGCCTTTCTATTGTGCTGATTTTTAATGATTTATGTGTTACATATTTTTTCTCTCTCAAATTTCGAAAAACATGAATTGAAAACTAAGACCGATCACACCAAACCATTAATATTTTGTTAAGATAAAGAATTTCTCTTTGATAATTTATGCAAATTAATTTCAATATCATCATGTTTTACAATTTAATAGAATTTATTAATATTTTTTTTTTAAATCTGCTTTGTTAAGATTTCTTGGCTTTGGTACAAACACAAGTGCATGACTTATGGAATCGAAATATTTAAACCACTAAGCCGTGCAGGTTATTTTATTTAATTTTTTTTTCTTAGTTTCTTATTGTTATAGTTTTGAAATTCTTTGATCTTGTCGTCCAAATTTTGTTACATAAATTTCACATTATAATAAAACTTTTTATTATTAAGTCAATTCATAAAGAAGATACCTTCCAAACTAAACTACCAGTTTAGTTTGAATGCTTTAAATTGTGTTGGCATGTGTGATTTGTAGATTAAAAATAAAAAACAAATTGATATGAATTTTATGGTTTTGTCTGGGGTAGAGAATAAATCTTAAAATGTTTATATATCACATGTAGATGGCTCTAAGCACTTTTTGCTTTATTTCTTATTGGATTTTGATATATGGATTTTTTTTGAATTAGAATTTATAACGGAGGGCTCTTTTGTCTAACGAACTAAACGGTAACAACAAATAGAAAAGAATAATAATTCACTTTAGAAGTTTTGCACCCAATTAGTATCAGTCATGACAGCCTTATCTCATGATAGCGTTGACACTGAGTAAACAAGACAGTTCGCCCATCGCATGATGAAAATATACTTGACCTGACCAGACCATAAAGTTAATTACTGAATGGTTAAAAGTTAAGGACTTATCAATTCCTGCGATTTGGTTTTCAGCGACAATGTCAAATTCCTAGAAATTTAACAAATAACAGGTCACAGAATAGTCAGCAATTCGGAAAAAAAGCAAAAAATGCAAAAAAAACTAAATTTTTAGAATTCCTGCCGTACAATTTTGTCAATGTGCCAAATTCCTAAAGAGCTGCAACATGCTTTGAACTCATAGTAAGAAGGCATTCTCTCATGAGTCAGTATATTGAAGATAACTAGTGAAAATTCAAAGGATTTAAAGATCCACATCTCTGACTGGGGTCCGCGGCATAGTCGCAGACAATATCCTCCTTGGAGGGTAAGCTCTCACACAGTTTTATTTAATGTAAAAAAACTTTACATACATTCTGTAAAGGTTTTGACTCACCCTCTTTCGATGTTACGCCAAAACTATTGTCTCGTAAGCCTGGATGAAATAATTATTAGAAATCCAAATTTAGAACATTTTCCCAATAACTTAAAATAAATCGACAAAAGCGTAGTTTTTTATATAAAATTAGAAAAGCTGTAAGCAAAAATATTTCTGCTTTCATATAAAATCCATTGAATTATTTAAAAAAAAAGTTAAACTCTTATACTGAAGCACATTTTTAAAGACATTTCCAGCTCTACTGAACGACAGTTGAATGTCTCCATGTCTTAATCAACATCATCCACGAGATCGATTTGAATTTATAATATAATTATTATACAGGAGATTAGCAAAAATGTTCGACTATTCTTGTCGAATTTGAATGTAAGATTCCCTAAAAAATTAAAACAATGTTATGAGAAGTTTTTCCTCTTATCAAAGTTTTTATTACGCCAAACTCTTATATTAAACTCTTATTTAATAGCCTTACTTAAAACTCTTATACAGGATCTTATTTATACAGAACTCTTATAAGAAACTGTTAAACAAAGCTTTTCTACTGAGGTCATTTTCAAAAAATCCGTAGCTATTAAGCTCTTTACACAACTCTTATACAAAACTCTTACACCCATATCTTATACAATCTTTAAAATATGTCAATCATTCGTGTGAGTTTATGTAGCACTTCGTACTCAACTCTAATACATATATATGTTCTTAGTATTGATAGCTCTTATACGTGACTCTTATACAGAACTCTTATATGTAACTCTTATACTAAAGTCTTATACACAACTTTTGTGTACAAGCATTTTACTAGCACAACTTTTTTTTTTACCAGAAATCTTATATACAACTCGTATAGAGAAACTCTTATACATCACTACCATACATTACAAATTTTAAATATGTCAGTCATTCCTGTGAGTTTACTGTATAAAACTTATTCAGAACTCTTATACAAAACTCCTATAATAAAAATTGTATATCTACACAATTCTATTTTACAAAACTTTATTGCATACACAACTCTATATACAACTATTATACATCACTCTTATACATTAATCTTCTACACCACTCTTATAATTAAAAATTATAGATATGTCAATCATTTGTGTGAGTTTATGTAGCACCTTTACTATTTTTCCACTTATATGGGTTAACATAATATTTAAAATTTTTCAATCACTGTCAAAGCATAGATCTGCATTTAAATTATGTCAGTATGTTTGGTTACACATCCGCATATACAATCTTTTTCCAATTTCTATTAGTTTATTGTTAATTTTATACTCACCTATTGCTGTGGAAATCCAGCGTAATTTTTTATTAATAGCAGTCTTAAGGAAAATTATGTTAATCGGCATATATGTTGGCAAAGCCCTTAAAAGCTCCAAAAGAATTTTTAGAAGTAATTCTTTTCCCCTCCTGCTTTTTTTCTTATTTTACTTTATCCTACAGCCACTTATTGCACGCGTTCAACTATTTTTTATTACTGGAAATATTTTTGTGCTCTAATCTCATTTGTTTATTGTAAGAGTTTGTTTGTTTTATTTTTTAAAACTTTTTTTGTGTTAATTTTTTTCTTCTTTGTAATACTCTGCTTTTTTTTTATTCAAACCACACCTTTATTGAATGAGTTGTTTGTATTGGCTAAAAACAAAATATAATACAATATTTTGTTGAGAGATTTTGCAAAATAAAATGTAGTTTAAACAGTCAGTTTGGTTGCTGTTGTACAAATACTTGTTTTATTTTTATTTATTTTTTTTTTTTAATTTATAGTTTTTAATTGTTTGCTTAACTTTGCTGCTTTTCTTTATGAAAGTGTGAAAAGTTTTTATTTGCGCCTGTTTGTGTACTACACCCTTAAAATCTGAAATCTGTTTGTATTGAGTTTGCAAGTTTATTAGATTTTGTTTTGGAACATATTTATTAGCATTTAGAACATTTTTTGAACGTGTTAATTATTTAAGGAATTTTTTGTGTAATATTTTCATTGCTAGGAAAAAAAAATTAGAATAGAAAATATTGAGATATTTACATTATGTTTTTAATCTTATTAATGGAAGGTTTTTGTGATTTTTTTACGCAGTATAAATTACAATACTCAGTTAAAACAAAATTTGGAATATAATAAATAAATGTTTAAATTTTCTTCCGAATTAAAGCAGATTCCAATGAACAAGGAGTATAAAATGATATAATTTAATGGAAAGGAATAATATAATAACAATAAAATGTCATCTAAAAACTCTTATACAATATAGCATTAGTTTAATATTTCTTTAATAAACCTCTTATATTTTCGCTAAAAACTTTGATATGTGATCTAGGACTTTTATAATTTATTCAAAAAGTATTAGAAAACAAGAAAAAGCACTTATATTGTGATACATGTTAATAAAATTAAATTGCAAAAGGTATATCTTCGAGTTTAACTCTTGTATCATGATACCTTATATTTCAATTTCCTTTTAGCGTTCATTGTAAAAATTCTTATAAATTTTTGTATACGATTCTTAAAAAACTCTTATACTTTTTTTAAACTCTTATACGTTTTTTAAAAACTCTTATACAGTTTCTTAAAAACTCTTATACGTTTCTTAAAAACTCTTATTCGTATAGACATTTTACTAGAATTGCTTTTGCAAACTTTTGCACACGTTTCTTAAGGTGAGAAATATTTTTTTTCTGATCTCATATTTTTTTCCAATTTTTTTTTTGTAACACTGAGGGCCAATTTCACCAGTGGTCTCACTAAAACTTAGAGCCTATTTCACCAACTTATTTAAATATCAATTCATATTTAAAAGTAATTTTTCAATACAAAAATTAATGAAAATCGCCATGTAAATATGAATTGATATTTAAATAAGTTGGTGATATAGGCTCTAAGTTTTAGTGAGACCACTATCATCATAAAGAGTAACTTTTGATCTGTAACTATAGCCGAAATTGCTGATCGAATGTAATTTGAATTGGAATTAAGATGAGCATTTGCCGAAGAATGTCGCTATTGTGGATTTCATTCATTGTGATTATTCAAAATGTATTAACTGAGACTGACAAACCCGCCTCAATCTATTTCTAGTACATATTATACACTTTGCCAATATTTTAAAAGCCTTATTTATGTTCAGAGTTGGACAAACAAGGTGACGGAGCTGACCGACTATAACTTGTTAAAGTCCAGAGCCAATCCTTGCTCTTGCAACCAACTAAGAAGACTAACAACCTCCGACCTTCCGGGGCAGGTGGACACCGGGCAATAGTAATATAACATCCGTTATGCTACTAGCTAAGAAGAGCAACGGAGATGTTGGGCTGGATGCTTTAAGTTGGCAGCCTCAACACCAGCCTTGAATGCATAGGTTAATCTCCCACTCTTCCACATGATTAACGAAACCATTAGTTTTAATGGCTCTTTGTTCCACTGAGGAATCCCAGGACTTAATTTATATATTTACAAAAATTATTAAGGATTCATAAAGGCTTAATAAAAACATTTTTTATGCAAATATGTTTTATAGGGGTTTATAAAGCCTTAATAATTTATATAAATAAGCCTGTAAGATTTCGTGCTCAATAATTGTACAAACTTTGTATTGGGAATTAAAGCACACTTGGTACAAGCACAGAACATTGTTGATTTTCCTTCATAACATTTCGAATTGTTTCGTCTTTTGGACACTAGATCTATGGATATAAAATCAACAAAAGTGGTTTACAATTTGTGACTCAATGGTTGAGTTGATAAAAAATAGCTTGGCACTTAACTAATTAATTATTAATTCTTAATAATTTTTGATACCGAGAGCAAGTGTTTGTGTGATAGAAAATTCTTTGCTCAACCGTATTTTCTTTATTGATGCTGCCAGCTCATAATACAAATTTCATATATATGATACGCGCTATTCATTAGCCAGGAAAGATCGAAAATCTAATTGAGCCTATAATAAGGGCATTTAAGTAAACTTAATCAGCCCCCGTATTCTGTAACTCGCTAAAGCTAAAACTCTATAAAGTCGATTAATCAAAATTCAAACGTGTATTGCTAAATCAGGCATTCGCTTAAAAATTTAGTCCATAGAAATTTTTGTGTTTTATGTCTTCGCAAAAAAATTTCTAATTTTCTATTTGTTCAACATTTTAGCATTCTAATTTAGCTATAGCTTTAGGGATTTACAAAATACGGGGCCAGCCTTATCGTCAATTAAATTTCACATGGAAATTTTCGCACGTATGAACAGTTGGCATAATGAGCAGATTCAACAGATACTAATCATAACGTAATGAAAATTTAATACGCCTCATTGACACCAGAGGCGCTGCATCACTGCAACGTGCAAAAAGCAGAGTTGTAAAAGAATGTATTACCTTCCTAAAGAAGGTAACACTTAATTAGTAGTAGACATTTATTGCCTAAGTGTTACTTAAAAAAAATACTAAGCTTGACCCAATTTAAGAAATTATTCCTTGATTAGAAATTCATTACAGTTTAATTGAAACTAATAAATAAGTAGCATATTTTATTTCCATAGAATTTCTACCAGAGTTGCATATGAAAATTAATTAGCATGAATAAAAATATTTTAAGATATACAATAATATTCAGCCTTGTCGGGTATAAAAGTACACATGAAAAGCCTTTCCGTTCTCTAAAATTATGACTGCAAATTTTGTTCACAATTTTTTGTTCATGGGAAATATTTCACTTGAACAAAATGTTCGCCTTTTATTCCCGATAAGGGTGACTTTATTTATGTAGGATAATCTATTTTGAGTCATAGACGAAAGTTAAATGAACACAATTAGTCATGGCGTGATACGATGATCTGAAATCGTGCAAACTCTTGTCTCTCTTGTAAATGGAAGTGAAGTGAAAAATATCTTATGTGTTATTATCAGGCAAACTATTCAACATGCACTAAAAGCTTGAAAATATGTCCTAAAAACTCTAAAAATATGCTCTTAAAAATACATTATTTTTGGTTTATTTTAAAAAAATATAAATGTATATTTTCAATTAAACGCTACACTAACATTTATATATAAAAAAACAAGACAAAAATAAAATAAATAAAAAAACGATAAACAAATTTAATAATGAAACGTCAAGTGTGCTCTAAATGCCAAAAGTATGCATGTATGGCTGAAATATGCAAAAACATGCTTTAAAGGGTAAAATATGCAAAAATATGCACTAATAAATCAATGTCAAAATTCATTGAACGTTCTGAAACAAAACAGATAAATATCCTTGGGTTTACTGCGTAATTCGAAACGTAAGCAAATGCTTTCGTTTAATGTTAACAACATGTAAAAACATGTAAATACAGAATAGACCCCTTATCTCCGCATTAATACGTCACATAAGAAAAAAACATTCAATTGCATATTTGCGGATTCCCTGGTTATTATTTTTTGATGAGATATATGTGCGCAATTATTCAATATATTTTATCATATAAATTAAGTTAATTTTATTAGTCACGTTATTCTAAATTTAAGGCTAAATAAAAGCTTTTCGGAACACATGCTTGAAGTATATTGCAGTTTAGTAACACTTTTCGTTAATTTTAAAGATCTTTATTGCTTATATCATACAAAAAAACAATTTTTTTTAAAGCTGATCTACCGACGGAAGAGTTTTTATAATAACCTGCATGACATTAATAAGTCTGCTGACTGAATATTTTGTGATCATATGAACACTGCTGAGATTTCTATATGTTCCCATAATTATTTAATTGGTCTAAGTCATATTCATTTTTGCTTCGAAATATTAAACAAATCTTAAACAAATTTCAATAAATAAATATGCAATGAATATTAAATAAGTTTTTTATTAAATTGAGACTAGCGCAATTCTAAATTATTATGATGCATAATATAAAAATATTTTTTGATTTAGCCAAATGTAATGTACTAAATAAAGTTAGACCACTTTCATAATTATGGGCACATACATACATATAACAAACAGCCAGATGTTACAAGACATCCTTGCATTAATAAATGTATTATAATACAAATTTTTTTTAAATTCAAGTTTCCTTTAAATTTTTCTTAAAACATTAAGTTTGAGTTTTTGGTTTAAACTTCATTATTTATATTTTTGTTTCTTAGCCAATACAAATTTTAGTTCTCATAATTTTCGCAGTTTAATATTTTTCCTGTCCAAAAGCACGCACGTACGTATGTAGATATATTGGATTTTTTAAAATTTAAATATTTTTTATTAATTAAATCTTAAAATAATAGTCAATATCTCAAAACTATTTAATAAAAGTCTGAGAAAGCTTTTAGAGATAATTATGACAGGCACGTGCGTGTTAGTTGCTTACACACACACATACACACGTATACATGATATGTAAATATACACATATACATATGTAGGTGTTAATATGCATGTGTGTAAGTGTAAAAAAGTGTACATTAATTTTTTAACACAGATATTGCTGATATTGTTGTTGTTGTTATTATTGTTATTATTGTTGCTGTTGTTGTTAGTTTTATAACACCCAAAATAATTTTACGTTCTGTCTTATTTCGAACCAACTATTCTTTGTGTGCAAGTGTTTTATTTATTTTTTTTTTAGTTTTTTTGAACTTGTCTGCTTAAACGTTTAAGCGACGGCCTTTTTTCACATAATTTTTTTTTCATTCCTTTAGGCCACTAAACCAACGTTTTTTTTTATAGTTATGTGACTTTTTTCCAATAGATATATTTTTTTTATTTACTATACAACAAATCGCTTGAACAACGGTGGCTTGTTTATTCGTTTTCTGTTGTACAAACACGAACGTTTGTTGTATTACTTTTGTCTTGTGTGTGTTTAATATAATGTAGCGATCGTTGGTACGTGCACCAGCAAGAAGCGCGAAGTGCCACTAAAGACTGACTGTGATGTTAAACAGTTCTGCAAAATGCCTTCAAAATACACAAAACAACATCAATAGCACACACAAACACTGGCACACACTCTTAAAGATACACAGCGTCAGGCAACGATTACAGAGACTCAGGCGATCGAACAACCAGCCAGTCTGCCAAAAAAAATTTTTGAAAACAAAAACAAAACCAAAAACACACAACACAGAAACTTGCGGACATAAGACTAAAACGAGTATCTCTAATAACAGATGCTCCGTGCTCTACTAGAAACATCAATAGCAGCAGTTTCATTAAATATATAAACTACATACCTTAACAGCCAGACAGCCACCTTAATGAATATAAAAACAAAACATTCTTAGCAATATTAATGTTGCCTAAAACAACAAAGTACGTGTACAATGTGTAGCTGCCATCATGCTAGAATTATCATCATGCTGAAATACATAATTCAAATTGATGACTTTTGTAAAGCAACAACAACAACAACAACAATATCTATCTCCCAACACTAAACGAACACTACCATCTTCTTGGAACAACATTTGAAGAGTATTGGCCAGAAATCATAACAACTATGATTCGATCATAAAAACAGAAAAAATAAATTAAAAAAAAAAATATATAACATTAAGTTAACAGTCTTATGTAAGCAACCTAAAAAGAGTATAAAACAGTTGCTCTTGTAAAAATAATCACTTTAATTAACATCATGTTAATTTAAGATTTAATAATGTTAAACGATAACAGTCAATGAGTCTGTATGTAACTTACATTTTAATAACATTAAACATGCAGGGAGATGATGTTGGTGCTAAAGGGTTTAGCTCTTAAGTCTTTAGATTTAAATAGCATTTTCTTAATTATTTAATGGAATAAACTTAAATTAAATATAAAAAAATTTTTAATAAGTCAAAAAAACTTGTATATAATAAAATAATAATAAATAAAAAATAATAAATAAAAATACATAATAAAAAACTATAATAAATAATTTTAATAGAAACTCGTAGATTCCAGGCAACTCTCTGACACTTCTACCCTTAAGCCTGGTACTCTGTTCGAAGTTGTGAAAAATTTTCAGCAACATTGATTATTTCGCGTGAAAAATTTGACACGTAACAAGTGATGCCCATTTTACTTTTTCGGAAAAAATTTTCGTATTTATTGGTTTGCAGTAGGCAGCACTGATCGACTTTTGTTAACAAAATCATCACCTGTCAATATTTCGAACGAAATAAATGCCAGTCTCATTATTTCACAGATAGCAAGAAAATGTTGCCAGATACATTTCACACATTTTTCACGAGTTGAACAGAGTAGAACTTTTGCAACATTTATTCGTGAAAATTTCACGTAATTTCAGAGTACCAGGCTTAAGTTACAATATACAATCTTGTGTGTTTGTGTGTGTAACTATATAAGTGATAGCTTAAGTAACTTTTAAATCAAATGTTTCTTTTAAGAGCTAATTTACCAAATTCACCAAACAAACTGCAGTAACCGCTCAAGAAAAATGCAATCCACTTATCAAAAAAGAAACGTATTCACCATAATGGTCAGATTAGGTAAGTTAAGTGTGGCATTAAAGCCAAGAATCATTGGCTCATTTTTCTTACATATATTAAATTTAAATAAAACTAAGTGTGTGTGAGATTTGTTTAGGTAAGGGTGGCAGTCGGAATTCCAGACTCACTTACATCCTTCTGGTGCATTGTGACAGCAAGGAGTCTTTAATTAATAAGTGTCTCCAACGTCGAACCAACCATAGCTCAATATAAAGCTATTAACACGTTGCAGTTGAAACCTGGTAACGGCAGAAAGTTCTGTTAACTCAAGAAGATGTCCTACTTTTTCCTATTAACCAATATCTTGGCAACTGCAGCAAAATTCATTCATCTATTTAACCCTTAATCATTGTGCCTGTTACACTCAGGCAATGAATGCCTACTACTAAAGAAAAGGGATAGTAATAGAGAAGACAGGTGATTAAAAAAGATATTGAAGAATGCTTCATTATTTTACAACTGTGACTTTTGCATGTTTTTGTTAATAAGAAAGTGTTTCAACGCCTCTGGTGTCAATAAGGCGTATTAAATTTGTAAAGCTGCATCTAGTAGCTATTTTATTTATTATGTTACTTCACTGATGATTCTGGTGCACAATACCGACGAAGGAGGGCGCTCTAATGTTGCATTATGATTTGTATCCGCTGAAGTCGGTGTAGTTCAGTGACCAGTGACTTTCCTACAACAACTGATACAAAGGGTCACTAATGCACATCAGAAAAATGGGTGGTCTTGTTATTCAATAACTGTCGGAGACCGGGCTCGAACCCAGGACTATGCGAACACTAAAACCGAGATTTGTTCCTTATACCTTAAATCAAAGATGCGATAGTTTTCTTATTTAGATGAGTCCATAACTATCTGACGATTATACAATAATTTCTTGTCGCCCACTTCCTATTTTATTCCTCAGTCTTGAGCCTAAGACTGAGTTTGCCCAAGAGTAAGGGCAAATATTTACATTCCATATCCTGCACGGTTGTTGCTCTAGCAAGCTCTGCAGTCTTACACTTTTCCTGAAGGCTTTTGTGCTACAAAATACAGATGATACAAATGATTCAAATGTTCCATCATCTCGTTTAGAGATGATCGGCACTCGCAGGCTGTTGTTGTTCTTAGAAGCGGCGATTCTAGGACCATGATAGCATTTGAGTTAACAGCGTATATGTTACGCAAGCTCGGCAGTCCTAGAGCTTCCCTGAAGGCTTCTTTGCTCCGAGAACCAGATGATCCTAATATTTGAACTGTTTTGCCAACACATTTGGAGATGATCAGCACTCCCAGACTGTTGTTGTTTTTAGAAGCGAGGTTTCTTGAAGCTTACTTACATTAGCCCAACTATCAGTATAAATATTACCAGTGTTGAATCTACACTCACTTTCAACAAATCCTCAAATTCCTTGATATCAAAGATTTATGGCTGGGAAACACTGCAGTGATCCGCGGAAGTCGCTTTAAGTGCGAAGAACGTATGTCCAGAAACTAATTCCGTAACCCACGCTGTTTCCACTCAATGATAGAAAATGTAAAAGCATATCTAATGCATCGGCCCGACCGGTGCGAAAATTTCTCGTTATATGCAGTGAGTTAAGTCTTTAAATTTGGAACCAATTTGCATCACCCCACGTCAAATTTGGTTGATTAACAAGACAGTTTCGGCTATGAGTCATCTTTTGTGTTCTATTGAATATTACATTTCAAATTATGATTTCAAAGAAGTTAGTTATTTGAGATAAAAACTGTTAATTCATTGTTAAAGTAAACAAATAGGGACTGTTTTTAAATTACATCATGCATATGTGATATTTAACTATTTTGTCACTGCTACAACCTAGAGCGGAAATTTGCAATGACGGCCTCACAAGTGTTTCGTGAAATTTTTTGCATTTCCTCTCAAATATTTTCCTTAAATTCCTCTAGTTACACTGGGTTGCTGTTGAAAACTTCACCTTAAAAGGTATGCCCAAACAAAGAAGTCTATTGGCGATAAGTCCGGGCTACGAGATGGCCAGTTAATGTCACCTCAGTTAATGTCATATCAATTTCTATCCAAAAATTTCGCGAGAAGCACTTAATGAGTCATTGGAAGTGTGGCATATTGTGCCATCTTACTGAAACTATTAGCGTGGATTAAAGCGATCGAAATCCTGTAGCACTGGTGAAAAAATTTTTGTAGCATGGCAATATACTGCTTTGTATTCACTGTGATATCATGGGCGACAAAGCTGCCCAAGCAATAACCTCGCTGGAATGCAGAGGTTTTTAATGCTTCAATTAAGGTTTAGTATCACTACTATACCTGCAATTTTGTCTACTAGCTGGAGTAAAAGAATCGTTGTTGTAGTAGTACTCGGGTACACATAATGCACGTTGTTTATCGCTGAACGACGTCGTGGTACTGAATTCCCAATGGCCGCTCTTGCGATTGGTATCCTTTCCGCGCTACCCCGCCGTCACTGGTCGACAAAGCTAACGATACCGAATTTAAACTGACTTTTGGTTCACCCGAATATAATCCATTCAATTACTATTCACTACACTGAAGATGTTCGAAACCAGTATGTTAGTCAACCAAATTCGAGGCGGGATGAAGGAAATTCGTTCCTTCTTGCCTGTGCACCATGAAGAATCATGTCAGAGTACAATTGATCAACTACATAATTAATCAAAAAACGTGATCAGTCAATATTGCATAATTTTCATTTTCATAATGTTTCTTGTAACAATTTTCAAATATTATAAAAAAATTTTAATTTTTACAAAAATTCATCACGCATATTTTCGTTGTCTTATATGGAAATAGGCTTCATATATTGGGTTCTAATATTAAATAATATATAAATTGTATTTTTTTACTATATACATTTTACATCTCTCTTAATTAAAAAAAAAAAACTCTTATTGAACACGAAACTTAACAAAATTCATTCATGATTAATTTACTTAAAATTATTCCAGAAATACAATTATATGAATACACATGTATTCCCGTCAGAAAGACACATGCATACATATACATATATGTATGAATGTGTTTTAACAGAAATCCAACACTTTTTTTTTGGTAAATTAAAAGAGTTTGTAACAGTAAATTTTATTCCATACTGTTATAATATTAGAACTCTTCTAATGTTATAATGCTCTCTCTTACTTTTCTCACAGAAATTATAACACCAAGTAAAACAGATCTTCATATTTTCTACTTCTGTTAGGTTAAGGTAAAAAAGAGACAAATGCTATAACTTAAAATTTTGTAATCTCCTGCTCTTTAAACTTGTTTTTATTTCTTTTGGTAACATTGTTGTTGTTTATTGATTTGATTTAATAAACAGAGTATGCGTGGATGTGTTAGTAAATAACAGATGTTCTCATTTCACTGACCAATGCAGAGCACTCATATATATGCCTGTAAGTGTGTGAGTGTAAATAGAAACAACAAAATAAAAAAATGACGTTTTCTGTATATTTTAAAACATTGTTGTTGCTATTGCTCTGCAGTACTCTAATACTCCACTTTAACAGCGATCATTTCTTCTATATGAATAACGACTTTGTTGTTTTTCTATATCGAATTTAGTTTGCAGTGTTGTTGTTGTTGCTGTTGCTGTTGCTTTGCTTTATTTGAACACGGTGATGGGCAAGAAAACAAGGCGTGGCTTATTTTATTTTCAACTTCAGTATGGTGATATTTTAGTATGAACATACATACGAGTACAATTTTTGTATGTAATTTTATTTTAAGTATTTTTCCGTCGTACATATGTATATACATATTTAATTTTTAATACAAACAGCTGTGCTTTATGTTGTAAAATATTTGAATGAGCCAAAGCGTGTGTTGTGTGAGCGTGTGCGCGTAAATGTTTGTTTCAAACATGATTGCATTATGTTATAATTACAAATAACTCCAACAACCGCTAGGTGGGCAGTCGATAAACATTGTTATTGACGGCAATTGCAAGCTACGACCATTAAAAAGAAAAAAAATCAACCAACGAAGCACACATTGAAGCTATTGACCATTTAATCAAATGCATTTTTTCATTAATTTTCTTTATGCATTTTGGTTTTTGTCTTTTTAGTTATTAACTTTAAAAAAAATGTTCAACATGCATAGCTGCAGCCATTGCTTTATGCGTTTTATGACATTAATAAAATAATTTGTATTTAATGTACTGTTTTGAACTGCGTTTTTACAATGGACAGCTTAAGCTTACTTATGTAGTTTTTTTTGTGATTTTTTTTAGAACACCAAGTGTTTTAATGCCTTAACCTACTGCTTTTATGTCGGAAATATTTATTTTTCGTCATTAGCTTTCTGTATTTTATGAGTTTTCACTGTTAAGCACAAAGATGCTCTAACAGGCAGTTTAATTGAAAAAATTTCTAATAAATTCAAAGTAAGTGACAAAAGTTTGGACTTAAACGTTTATACAATCCATAAGAGAAACAAAGAAAACAAACTTAGTATGTATCAGAATTCTGAACAGTAAAACAAAGTTTAAAGCGCACTTAAATTATAAGGTTTAGTTTTAATAACAACAGGTTTAAAACTGTTGTCAGGTGAAACATTAAAAATTCTTTTACAAGGAGTTTAAGTATAAAGTTCTCACATATTACTGACAAATTTTTAAACGAAAATCCAACACACAGATAATAAAAATTAATTAGAACATAGATATGTAAAAAATTTTCTTAATCGACAAAATTAAAAACAAAATTGGATATCGATAGAAAATTTTCTATAGATAATTTTACGACATCGTTAAAAGTTTTCTATAGAAAATTTTTCGATTAAAGTTATCGATAAAGTTTTTCATAGAAAATTTTTCGATATCTTGAGAATTTTTTTATAGAAAATTTTAGGATATCGTTAAAAGTCTTCTATAGAAAATTGTACGACATCGTTAAAAGTTTTCTATAAAAAATTGTTCGATATCGTTAAAAGTTTTATACCTATAAAAAATGTTTTCATATCGTTAAAAGTTTTCTATAGAAAATTGTTAGATATCGTTAAATTTTCTATAGAAAAATGTACGATATCGTTAAAAGTTTTCTATAGAAAATTTTTCAATATCGTCAAAAGTTTTCTATAGAAAATTTTTCGATATCTTTAAGTTTTCTATAGAAAATTGTTCGAATCCTTAAAAGTTTTGTATAGAAAATTATTCGATATTGTTAAAAGTTTTCTAAAGGTAATTTTTTGATATCGTTAAAGGTTTTCTATAGAAATTTGTACGATATCCTTAAAAGTTTTCTATAGAAATTTGTACGATATCCTTAAAAGTTTTCTATAGAAAATTATACGATATCTTTACAAGTTTTCTATAGAAAATTTTACGATATCTTTAAGTTTTCTATAGAAAATTGTTCGAATCCTTAAAAGTTTTGTATAGAAAATTATTCGATATTGTTAAAAGTTTTCTAAAGGTAATTTTTTGATATCGTTAAAAGTTTTCTATAGAAATTTGTACGATATTCTTAAAAGTTTTCTAAAGGTAATTTTTTGATATCGTTAAAAGTTTTCTATAGACAATTTTTCGATATCGTTGAAACTTCTAGATATCGTTAAGTTTTTTATAGAAAATTATTCGATATTGTTAAAGTTTTCTATAGGAAATTTTTTGATATCGTTAAAAGTTTTCTATAGAAATTTGTACGATATCTTTAAAAGTTTTCTATAGGAAATTTTTCGATGTCGTTAAAAGTTTTCTATAGAAAATTTTTCGATATATTTAAAAAATTTTCTATAGAAAATTTTTACATATCTTATCGAATCTTTTTATAAAGAATTTTCCGATATCTTTAGAAATATATCTAAAGAAAATATTGATATCCTTATAGTTTTCCGTAAAAATTGTTCGATATCTATCGCTAAAAGTGTTTTATAGATAATTTTTCGATATCCTTAAATATTTTTCTTTAGAAAATTTTTCGGTATCTTTACGAAAATTGTTCTGTAGAAAATTTTCGATATCGCTTAAGGTTTTCCTTAACTAAATTTTTGATATTTTTGGAGATATTTCCATAAAAAATTACGATATCGGTTAAAGTTTTTTTCTATAGAATATTCTTCGATATTTCTAGAAAAAATTTTCGATATCGCTTGTACTGTTTTCTATAGAAAATTTTTTAATATCGTTTAGTTTTATATAAAGAATTCTTCGATATCTTTAGAAATTTTTCTGCAGAAAATTTTTTGATTTCGCTTAAAAATTTCAATAGATTTAAAGAGCAGTATCAGTCAGGCTATGAATGCCTACTACTCTTACTAAATGTTGCCTTCTTTAGGAAAGAGATAGAGATAGTGAAGACAGATGGTGAAGGAAGAGGTAGAGGAAAGCTTCATTCTTTTGCAACTCTGTTTTATTTTTTTGGCACGTTTTTTTAATATAGCAGTATTGCAGCGCCTCTGGTGTTGAATGAGGTGTATTAAATTTTATTGAAGAGCTGTGCTTAGTAGCCATCTTATTTGTTGTTTCACTTCACCGATGATTCTGCTACACAACGAAGCAGGGCGCTCTGATGTTGCATTAGGATTAGTATCTGCTGAAGTCGGCATAGTTTAGTGACCAGTGACTATGCCTTCACCACTTGAACTTTTCTACAACAACTGATACAAAGGAATACTAATGCAAACCAGGAAAATACGTGGTGTTGTTATTTAATGACTGTTGGATACCGGGCTCGAACCCAGGACCTTCGGTTTTGTAGTCAACGTGCTAAATACTTCAGACAACGTTAAAGTTTTGTATATACGACTTTGTTTAGAAAATTTTTCGATATCGTTTAAAGGTTTCTTTAGAAAATTGTTTTATATTAATTTTTCCAAGCCATAGACATTTTTGCACAGCACATTTTTTCTTGAATTTTATTTTGTAATTTCTCTTATGCTCCTGAACAGATAAATAGCATTTGTGCCCTTTAAGTGTGAATGCGTGTTCACAACAATTACCCCTAAAATTGTGATAACAGTATGTTTTCATTTGAAATCCCAAATAGAAGATGAACAAAAATAATAATTTCAGTTTTTATTATAAACAACAGGAGCATGCTCTTTTCATATTTTGCTGGCTGACAAATTTCCAATAAAAACCATTCAACACTCAAGGGACTTTCAAACAAAACGAACTGCTTTTTATTTTTATCAGTTATGATTGATTATTTGTTATACAAATATGATAGAGAACAGTTAAGCTATTTAAATAAGAAATTTGCCAAATCATGCCAAAACAATGAAAACAAATTTCAAGCAGACATAGAAAAAAGTCACATTTAATAAAAGGATTTTAAAAGGAGCAGAAAAGAGGACTAAATGTAGAACTCTATAATATGAGAGAAATTGTCAATAGAAAACATTCTACAAAAATGTATGTAATAGTTTTGGTGTAGTTTTTTTTTTTGCTTTCGCAAAACTCAAATGAACTGAATGAAACATTTGTTAGGGATTAAAGTGATTCAAAAGAAGGCCTACTACAACATTAGGAGTGGGCGTTGATATGCAAAACATTTGAAAAGATTTCTAAAATAGATGTTGGGCATAAGGCAAAAAATAAAATAAAATTAAAGCGTAAAAACAAGAGGAGAATTTCTGCTAAAATTAAACAAAACGAGTACATATACATCCATAGAAAGTGCTATGGGAGACCTCAGAAACCACAGTGCGGTTTTAACAAACAAGAAACTATAACGGTAGCGCAGCATATTAATGGGCTTATAAATACAACCCTTTATTTTCAAATACAAGCAAAGCAGGTAAGACTTTCTTAAAGAGGTGTTGCTCTAGCTCGACAGCATGTTTGTATATTGAATTGCTGATATCCTTGCTGACTCCTTAGTGTTTTTCTTGTTGTTGTTGCCAAGATGTTTTTCTTTTGTTGCATTTTTTTTGCGTGTGTGTATGTGTGTGCGTGTCAGTGTTGTTTAAAGGCTAGAGAAGTCAAAAAGGGTTAATATATGTTAATAACGACTTGCGGGTTTCTTGCTTTTACATTTTGTAGCACATTAGCTACGGTTAAGCCCTTGAAATTTGATAACAATTGTATGATTTTATTTTTAAATTTCTACACTGATACTCTGGATTAACTTTAAAACAAATAGCAAAAAGTCAAATGTCATATAAATAACAAGATACAGTAAACGAAGCCTAAGGAAAGGGTTTTGCATGGAGTTGAAAACATTTTCTTAGAATTAAAAAAATGCACGCAAAGAACTAAATTTGCGTTATAGTTTATTAGAAAAAATTTTGCATTAAGGAAGTGTGAGACGTTTTAAACGATATGAAACATTTTCTACACCTAGAGAAATACTTACGGATTATAGCGCTCCAATGCTGTCTGTCTTCACACTGCAGCTGTCTTGTTCACAAATGTCAAACATGACTGAAGTACCACGGCAATTGCAAAAATTATAATATCTTCCGAGCGGGTGCTTAATTTTGAGCCAAACTGTATATAGGCATTTCCATAAGAATTTCAACTTATTATAGCGTGCGACACCAAAAAATATACAGTGAAACCTATCCTAACGGACACCTCCCATAACCGGACACCTCTAATAACCGGACACCTCTAATAGCAGAACAAAAATACCACGACGGTGAGTGTCCGGTTATGAGAGGTTTCACTGTATGCTTGTTTTTTTTTTAAGGAAAACGAATCTTTTTTTTAATTACATATTTATATATTTCTGTGGCAAAAAGGAACAAAAGCTTAAGTCGAGATAAGCTGATTTTGAGTTAATGGTATCTGCGTAATATGAATATTTGAAAGTACTATTGGCTAAAATCTTAATTAATTTGCGTGATTTATCAGGAAGTTATAGCACTATGAGTTGCGACTTATCTCTTTTAGACTTCTAGTCTGATTTGGAATAATAGCTTAATAAGAGTTATATTTTCATATATTTTAACTTAACTGTATTACGTATAGTGTGTAGACGATATTAGATTAAAACGATTAAGGTTAACAAAGAATTTTCCAATTTAACTGTAAAAGAAATAAATTTCTTAAAATCGATTTGAACGCTTAAAAGTGCTCTCCCGCAAAAAAGTAAAATACGACTTAAGCACTTTTTCCTTATTACCACAGATTTATACATAGGGCGTCGGCAACTCTACTTTGGGTAAAATTTTAAGAAAAATGGAGTCACATTGTTCTGAAATACAAGCTTAACTGCTTGCTGTCGCACGTGACAACAAGGTGGACTTTCTAGTGGAAATGTCTATATATGTGGCCGATCTTTAGTAATAATATTAAAATATTTTCCAAAAGTATATGGCCTTAACATGAGTGCTGGTGTGTTTTTCTTAACACTATACAAGTAATGAAAAGCTAGATCCTGTGAACTTATCAAAAAGGACATGCCAGAAATCAGATTAACTTAACAAGATGAAAACTACTTCAGATTCACTTAAAAAAAAATAACTTTATGTCATTACAAAATTGTACTAGTTTTGGATCTCTAGTTCTGTATCTTATTGACTTCCTGGGAAGCTATTTTTCCGGATAGTAATCTCATATACATATATATATATATATATATCCCCTTTTCCCTTTGTCACGTCATTATGTGAATGGCTGGATCTATTCTTCCCATTATTTTTTGTTTGTTTTCCATCCCTGCAGGAAATGGAACTGACACAAGATAAGTCACGTGACCGGGACTAGTTCGAGTTCTAACACTTCCTATGAAGCGGACCAGTCACTTTTACAAATAATGAAAAATTAGATCCTGCGAACTTATCAAAAAGGACATGCCAGAAATCACATTTACTTAAAATAATGAAAACTACTTCGGATTGATTTAAAAAAAAAACTTTATGCAGTGACCAACTCTTACTACTTTTTGATCTAAAGTTCTGGATCTTATTGACTTCCTGGGAAGCTCTTTTTACCGGGTAGTAATCGCATATAAACATATATAAATTAATCCCTTTTCCCTTCGTCAGGGCATCACGCATGAAGGGCTGGACCGATTCCGATCATTGTTTTTTTATTATTTGTTATTCTGGGGAGAAGAATGATACGAAAGAGAAAATTTAGAAAATTGGGCGATACATTACACTGTGTAACAAAAAAGCAATAGCTGAAATTTCTGTTTAAATTTTGAGTTTGTTGCATTGTGAAGCAAAACCGGCTCAATACTCGTAGATTTAGATGAACAAATAAAAGAATACATCATACCCTTTAGAGGGTGAAACGGGTAAAATTTTTTACTTTTAGTACTTTTTCTGTTTCTATTAGCTGGAAATAAATGCAGGCATTTATTATGAGCAACTTTCGATTTCCGACGGTAGTCGAAGGTACCGATTGAACAAATTTTATTTTGGTATTATGACGAGCATTCGTCAAAGTGCACCCTTATTGTGAATATCATTCAGATTGATTTTTAAAATTTGCAACAACTTTACCTAAAAATAAAAACTATCGTTTTTAGTAAGTTTTCATATTAAAATACTTGATCGAAAGCTTAACTCTGTTCGATAGAAAACTCGTTGCTCAGCGAAATTTTCGATACTCATAATATGAATTGAACATAGTTTATAGAACAATTATAGCTAGAGAGCCAAAGCGCGGGAAGATGCTGGTAAGAAACAATTTATTTTTCTTCATATGATTTAAGTTGAACTTTTATATTTAAATTTTTTTAATTCCAAATTACAAAAATCATTTTTCTCACAATTAAGCTTGAGCTTTAGGTTATCATTTTTTGTTTCGGTACCGACACAATTTAACAATGACAACTACAAACAATGAAAGAAATAAAAAATAAAACACATTTCGTTTGGATTCTTCTCCAAAATGCGCATGCGCACACAGCACATTTTCCCCTTTTCAAGTTTTCAATAATGATATTGATTGATCGTTTTGTAGTCTTGTTGAAATGATAAGCATACACTTGAGCTAATTTATAACAAAAAAAAAAACAAGAAAATACAACATATATTCATGCAGCCAGGGCAACAGACAACAACTAACAAAACATGTAGGCAATTTGTTACAAAAAAAATTTTATTTTATTTTTTAACTGACATTATAAATGCATTTTAGTGAAAAGCAAAACAAAAACAACATCCTTGTTTTATCTCTGCCACATAAAATACTTACAAAAACAAATTCCGGACCCAGTACTTACCACCAGACCCCCAGAGACAGTTACCAAGAGCTATGGCTAAAAAAAGACTCTAATCAAAGGCGGAAATTACTTTAAATTGACAACATTTGTTAAACCTAAAATGCAACACACTATCAACACAAATGCAACATTTGCAGTTCAGTTTGAAGGGTATGAAAGATATTTCACACTTCTTTTAATGCACTTTTAGCTCTTGTCTCTACCATTTTATTTGGCCGTTGCTATTGTTTGAATTGATGTCAATCAATATTGATGCCAAACTTGAAGTTTAAACAGAGAAAAATGAAAAATGCCTGAATATGATTCCTTACTGATTTCTGAAAAAATAAGCGTTTGAAAACATCAATTATAAAATAAATATGATGGATTGTTTTTGGTCTGATTTGTAAAAGGAAAAATTAAGAACGACAAAAAAAAATTATTGCTGGTGAAATGAAAGATCTCAAATAACAATTTGGCATGAATGAACAAAAATTAGCTCAAAGTTATGCTCGATTTTGACAGATTGCAATTAACTTTTGACACAATAAAAAAAAAATGTTAAGGAATATCTTTAACCAATTTATTTTTGTACAGAGATTCACTTGGAAAGTGATTTGCTAAGAAAGGAAATTTCATTTGTTATACAAAATATTTTCAAAGCGTAGTCTAATTTTCCCGATTGTTAAAATTATTTAAAAAAAATTCGTATACTCCAACTCATATGATGTGTAAGTTTTATTAAAAAATCCACTAAGTTTTACTAAATTCATTTGCTTCTCAGCTTAAATATATCTATGACATCTCTAGTTTTTATACATCAAAGCAAAAAATTAAAAATAAAAAATATTCCAACTTATTGAAACTAGCTAACACGCAAAATTAAGATCAATGATCTTTATTTAGTTTAAAAAATATGAAATATTTTTTTTCTCGTTTTGCATATTGTTTGATGTAAATTGCCTAAGGCTGATAAATAATATGATAGATGAAAAACATAATATAGAAAAAAAATATATATCTAACACGCAGATTTTTGCGTTTATGTGTCAGAGGCTGTGTAAACCCACAAAATTGGCTGAAAGGCTTTTTTTCTTGTTAATTTGAAAAATATTTCTCTAAAATAACACACATAGATACATACATACACATAAATTTACATGATCAAGACTTAGTTGCTTAAATTATAACCACAAAGTGATTAGTATTTAAAAAATAAAAAGACAGAAATAAATAAATAAATCATGAGCGATATTAGATTTCATTAGAAGAAGTGATGTGAACATGTTTTAATTATTCGATTGGAAAACTGGTTCGTGTTTTAAAGCACAACAAGTATTTGTCATTATTACAGACATTGATTAATTTCATTATAATTAATTTCTTATTTTGTTTGTTTGGCTGTTTCACAGCTCCAAAAGAAAAAAAAAACAATAATAACAATTTGAAATTCAATACAAAATCATATAAACTGTTTTTTTTTATAATAATCCGTGTCGTCTTATTGTATTTCGCATCACTTTTAAATTGATTTAAAAGACACAAAAGCATTTACGTTTTTTTTCTCCTCTTCTACATTAAATTTAACAGAAAAATCCCTAATTCCCAATGCATTGGGGATTATGTATTTAATTTCTTCTTGTTGGGAGTTCTTCATATGAAATAACACCCAACGAAAAATCTGTTGTTACTTATTTCATTTTCTTCTATCATTCGAAGTTATTTCATTTCTCGATTGAGACTTGTTTTATTTTGGGAGTTATTTCAATTTTAATTGGGAGTTGTCCAATTTTTTTTAGATTTATTTTATTGGTTTTTTCAATATCATTGGAAATATCATATTGTAAACATCATGGAAGAGTAGATAGGTAATGGCGGTTTGAGTCCTATTTTTTTTTAATTTAAGACCAGGAAAGCCAAAAGTGTTGGCAACCCTGGTTTTCAGATCAGGCTATCAGGCAGCTGAAAATCTCAGCATAAAAATCCCCCATTTGTAATAGGGTTGCCAACATTTTCGGTTTTTCCCCGGTTTTGAATTCCCAAAACAGTATTCAGAATGTCATTACCTATCTACTAAAATAACAGCCAATGAACAAGAAAAATTAAATAAATCCAATCAAAATGTAATGAAGTAAGTTCCAAGAATATGAAATTACTTCCAAAACTGAAAATGACTTATTTAATACTGAAACAACTCTCATTGAAAACAATTAAATAATTTTAATGAAAATAAATAAGTCCTAAATGAATAAATATTTGAGAAGGAAATCCGTGAGACGAGCTGAAAGCCTACAATGCACAAATCCTTTAGTAATCGAAACCGAATTATGACACACACACACAGAAAAAATAAACCAATGTAAAATCACCATGCAAACATTTTGATTTGAAATCATATTAATTAATCATATGAATTGATTTTTAAATAGAATTGCTGATATTGGCCCTTAGGGATAATTTAAAAATGAGTTAAGAATATTGAGCCGTACACAGAGAAAAAACTGCCTCATAGAATCAATAAGATTTTCTCTTTGAAATGTTTTTAGGCTAAGGGTCATCCCAGCAGAAAGAAGCGAAGATTTTTTCATAGAGATTCCTTGTTGTTTTTATGTGGTAAATCTTATTAATTTTATCAAGAAGAAAACCACATAAAATCAAGAAGAAATCTTATTATGCACATTTTTTTTACTCAATTTCCGTTATTTTTGGCACCAAAAATATAATCCATAGAGAAAAACTCCTTGATTCTATATATATAAATTGTAAACTATAGGGATTTCTTATTGATTTTATTAGGTTGCCTTCTTGATTTTTTTAAATAGGTTTTCTTCCTGATTTAATTAGGTTGCCTTATTGATTTTTCAATAAGGTTTTCTTCTTGATTTTAGTAGGTTCCTATATGATTATGTCTATAGCATCTTATTGATTTTTTTAATAAGGAAATCTTCTTAATTTTATGAGGTGTCTTGTTATTTCGTTTCTATAAATAGACATAGAGACAATTTTTTTTATTATGTTTTTCATTTTTGAATAAGAATGTTTGCACAATAATTTCAATAGTTATTCAGGCTGCTTGTTGACACATTGGTTAGAGTGCTTGTCTATCAGTCAGGAGTTTGCTGGTTCAATACTTGGTGAGTAAGTTAGTTAAGAATATAACATAATGTGTATGTATGTATGTATAAATAAATAACATCTACAATATACTACATACATACATACATATGTATATGGTATAGAATTTAAATGAAAATACATAAGTACAGAGAATCAAGACGCAATTTTTTTTTTATTGAAAAAATCAATAAGATAACCTCATAAAAACTACAAGATTTCTTCTTGATTTTTTCAAAAAAGTTTTCTCTATGAAATTAATAAGATTTCCTTATTGAAAAAAAAATAATGGGACTTATTATTAATTTTGTTCTAGTTTATGAGGTATTTAGTAGGCACTGTTTTCTCTGTGTAGTAATAAAAAATTATCTATATTTGCATTAAATTTTTAGAAAATTTTTTTCATAAAATTTTGCCTTAAAATCATTTCGCAGTAAGGCTTTTTTGTGTTTAAACATAAATAAATAAATAGAAATTGAATTGTCTGGTGGCTCTACTTTCTGTAGAACATCTAATGTATCATATAAACCTAAAAACTTTCATTTTTGAAATAATTCCTGCATCATGCCATCCTCTTTTTCTCGGTCTTCCCCAGTAGGTCTCCGTGTTGTTCTCTAATAAACATGTTAATCCAAATGATTTATATCATGACTCGTAACAATTTGCTGGCCCTTCTCATTTAAAATAATCAATGACCAACATGCGTGGGAATTTCCTGAAATCAAGGCATTTCGCTTAACTGATTTCACTATTTTACTTTTGATTTTTGTTTTTTGTATTTTTTTTTTTGGCCTCAGCCAACTATTTAACAATATCAAGTAATCAATTAAAAACAAACAAACCAAAATGAATCAAATGAATTTAATTTTGTTTAGTTTGATTATCATTTATAGTGCAGCAATATAAAAACATGATTAAGCTGTTGGTGTTTGGAGATAGAGACCAAAAAAACGTAACATTATTAAGTTTTTGATAATTCTTTTTTTATTGTAGTTTATAGAAAACAAAAATAGGAAATAAATTATGTTATACATTACAAAAGTATAATAATAATAACAATAATAATTTAGAAAGTGAGTTTCTCTTAAAAACTTGGTGCAACAAAAAAAATTGTCTAAGTATTTATATGGATATTGTTTTATACAAAACTTTAAATCACGAATTAGTTGTCGAAAAAATGATGATTTCACAAAAAAAAAAACTTTGAAAATACTAATCAATAATAATATTACTTTTTTTTCTGAGAATGTATAACATAAGACGTTTGAGGAGGTCAGTATTGGTCAATGATAGGTATTTATTAAAGTTGAAGTTGTGGGAAATAATAATGAAACACTTGTACACAAAAATTGAAAGTTCCTTATTGATGAATCAGAGCTTAACAAATAGATGACTTATAAATTGCTTAATATGAAGCGCATAATAATGTTAAAAAAACTGTATAGATTTTCCAAAATAATAAATTGTTTCTGGTAGAGGAATCATTGGTGATTTGAAGGTCTTTATTTGAATCTGTAGCTCATTTAAAATCAAAACTCCTTTGCATATTGACTAAGAACATTTCTCTTTTTTAGATTTTTTGATATATTCCTACTGCGTAGCAGCTTTAAATAGTTTCAATATTTCTGCCTAGCAAACTTTTTTATTACTATTGTTTATTTTTGTTAGTACTTAAATGCATTGTCCACCTTAATAAAAAATCTACATAAACTGAAATTAAATGGAAATTGAAAGAGGAAAAAACTTACAGATTTTACAACAGCTTAAGCCCTCTATGACATCATAAAGTATATTTAGTTTTCTTGTCAATACAAACTAAAGACCAACCAACCAATTGTTATCACGTCATCATATTGTTCGCACACCAGACATGTCGGACGGACAGACAGACAGACGGTCAAGCAAATTGTCAAATGGCATTAGCTTATGAAATAAATAATATTCTAACAAACTACCAAGTGCATACTTAAAACATGTAAAATGTTAGAAACCATAAGTAATTATTAAGATTAGAATGACATTGTTAAGTTATTACAAGTCAATAAAATCCAATAACCAGCAAATAAAACGGCAGCAATTACAAAATCTATATTTATATAAAAATGCTTATCATAGTTTCATATGGTCAGTGCAAGTTTTCAAATACATACATTTGCGAATTATGATGAAGAAACTCTTTATTTATTTATGAACTCGGTATAAATTTATTTTGAAGGTTGTACGATTACGGCTGCATTTTGCATAAGTTTTCCTTAGCTTCGCACAATAATTATTTATGTGTATATTAAGAATAAATTAAATAAAAGGTGTGATTAAACATTAAATTAATTTATTAAGTTTCTGGTTTTTTTATATTTTCTCTAAATATTGGCAAGTGGCTAGTTTTCATAAATATTCATTGGCGTGTTAAGATGCACATTTTTTGAATGACAAAATTTTATCTCAGTAATATTTTAAAAATTCTAAGTTTGCTATACAATCATGCAAAATAAACGGAATAGATTTCTAAGGAATTTGCCAACGAAAAATTAAAGCTTAAGACCCCTTCTTGGGCTTTAATATTGTTTCTAGGGATAATCTCTTCAAAAAGTTATATTTCGTAAAGAATTTTTCGACTGGTCTTAGATTTTTTTTTTGATACATAAATTTAATAACAGATTTGAACTTGTTTTATAATTGTTTATTTTATAGTAACATCTTCTTCCAATTTCGCTGCTGGCAGCCAGAAAGAAACTGAAATTGTTCTATAAACTGTATTTAAACCAAGTTAAGAAAAACTGAAAAAGTACCAAAAGTAAAAATTTTCTCCCGTTTTACTCCCTGAAAACATTCCTGTATTTTTTATCTGGAGCATATGCTATCCGTCTGTCGAATATCCTCCAAAATCCATTATACCGTTTTCGCTTTAAAGTGGAAATAAACTCGAACTTACAACAGCAAATTTCAACTATTGGTTTTTTGTTACACAGTGTAATGAGCAGCGCAACTCTCCCAATTTTTTCTTTCATATTATTCCTCTCCAGACCATAACAAACAAAACAAAAAAGGAATATAGAGAATGGGTCCATCAATTCACGCGTGATGTTGTAACCAAGGGAAAAGGGATTCATTTCTATATACATATCTAGATAATATATATCAAAGCACTTGTATTTTTATTTGACTTTAAGTCTGCAATATTTTAGGAATTTTTGCTTAATTTTTTTTAAGAAACATCGATATGCATTTCGTTTCTGCTCAAGACACTCATCAGTAGACTAGAAACCAAAGTTTTTGAAGTAAGCTCAACAACTTTGTGATGCTTATAGTAAAACTCTTAAGATGTTAGTGAGAATTACAACATACAAAGATAATAATTTTAAAAGCCTCAAATAAAAATCGTTGTAAAACAAGCATCTTTAATAAATTTTGCATCTTTTTTTAGTTTTTCCGGTTATGTATTTAAAAAACCTTGGGTTAAAGTGTTCTAATGAAATCCTTAAGCTGGAACAAAATGCACAAAAGTAACCGGAGGAGACCCCTGCTTCAATAGTTATAACTTCCTATTTATTTTAGAAATATCAGCAAAATTTCTAAACAAACAATTCAAGTTAAAAACAATTACTTTTATCGTCTTTGCCTTTTTTTTAAACTCGAGATCGTTACCACACTGTGATTAATAATTTTTTGTTGGTCCGAGCGCGATGTGGTTTCAACAGGATGTCAATAAGTTGTTGGCGAATAGACCAATCAATAGGCTTCTAAGGTCGTCATTGGCATAGCTATAAATTTTTTCTACGGGGGCATTACGAATGGTAATTTTCATGTGTAATATTAAAATAAATAATTACATACAAGTTTAAGTAATTCGAGGGAGGGCAACAGCGATTCTGCAGTGGGGGGGGGCAATGCACGCCCCAAAATGGCCTTTCTACGCCTATGAAGGTCGTGCGATTTGACACCATGGTTTTATACAACAATTGAAATTTATTTGCTGGTGGTCAAGCATTTCATTGGCGCTTCAACCAAATCATCACGATTGAACACCAGCAATTATTATTTTTAGTTAATTATTATTTTTCGAACTGTGTTTGTTTCTTAAATTCTTATGAATTGAATTAGGCTACTGTTCGTAACGCTTTTTAAGCCAAATTACATGTGATAATTATTAATGAACAAATAACATCAAGTTAGTTGTAAATATTCTGACAACAACACATAGTTGAACGGAACAGCCAGCCGTTTTCGAAGGCCACTAAACCTTCCTCATCAGCAATTATTTTATTTTATTTCGATTATTGTGCGTACACTTGCCACAAAGTGTCAAATCATAAATTTCTTTAGAGTATCGTTTTAATTCGTTTTTGAGTATTGGCCATCAAACAAACAATGAATGCATCCAGTTAAAAATAAAAAAAAATACGCTCACATGGAAACATACGCATTAATTTTAAACGACTATAGTTAGCTAAAATTTATAGACTGTATGAGCTAAAATCATACGCATGAATATAAAAATACTCAGACAATTAATCGGCTACATATGCGTATATACAGGGCTATTTTATTTACACACACAAATAAAGCATGTTTTCAAACAGCCATAAACTTATTTTCCATTCTATTTCATATACACAAATGTATGTATACGGTGTCGCATGATGGATGAATATCCCGATTAAATATTCCTAGCCTGAGTATAAGCATACTCAGATAATAAGTATGAGGGAGCGTCAATGCGCTTGATATTTATGTGCCTTTTTTTAGTTGTTGGGTATTTTAGTTTTTGAGATAAACGAAGTAGATATGCTCTTGTATGTTGGAGTCGGCTATAGGCAGTATATGCTTGAAAGGAAATATGTGAGCGTACAAATTGTTTGCGCTACAAAAACTATTCTTGGATACAAATGTATTTTTTTTCTAATTTCTTTTTAATTTACAGTCCTTTCGGTCTTGAAAAAATCTCCCTTTATATGCTATAAACTTCTAAAGCCACCGAGTATTATAAAACTTGAACACCACCAAATTTTTAGTTAAACAAGGTTTTCTTCCACATTAATTCCTGGGCGAGAAATAAATTTTGGCGTTCTCTTTCAAAGTCTTATTATTTTCATCGAAATTTAATTTGAACACCAGAAAAGTTGTATTTTAACAAAAGTTTTCTTCCACAGAAAATTCTTAAGGATAAATATATTGTTGAATTCCTTTTCTTATATCTAATATTTTTCATCTGCCTTTGTAACACAACGAACCATATGGCAGATGACTCTTTTATAAGACACAATTACATAAAATAAAAACACCCACGTTGTTTCATTAAGAAAAATAATTCGTAAGACCAGAAGAAATTAAACGTCATTTAACAAATCAATTAAATATTTTCTCTTCAACAAAAATTCCAAGCATTAAACTAATTTCAAATTAATTATTGATGAAGCCATAATTACCAGCCACAACCATATAATTAGAACTACCTAAACAAGAAACTAAAACTGTATATGAAAATACGTAAAGATAGCAAAGTATTAGAAGGAAACTTGTAAATCATGTGAGTCAAACACATCCCGACACAGACAACATATGTTAAGAATTTAAAATTTCCAAACCGAATTAAAGCGACTTACGACAGGAAAAGGATATTGAAAAAGAACTAAATCATGTTGTTTGTTCAATGACTTTTAAAAATTGTTGCTTCGTTATAGAATTTTTATTGCCGTATAGAGACAAATCAACCGGGTAATTTTGCGGTTTAAATAAATATATCGTAAAACAATAAGTCAGAAGGAATATTTGTTAACCACAAATATGGATTTCATTCATATTTAAATACCTTCAAACAAATGTGCAAGCATGTGTATGCTTTTTGGCTTAATTTCTTAATAAAACAAGAAAATTTCCCATAAACACCAGCACATGTGGCAGGACTTAAGAACGAACAAGAGTGCCAGTAATTAGGAATTTTAGAGTAGAATTTAAATATTTTGAGTTTACAAATCTGGGATTTATTTTTTATGCTCTCTCTCTCTCTCTAAGCCTTTTGAGAGATTTTAATCCTGCTGCCGGCAAAATACACACTTTTAAAAAACAATTTATAATTTATTTTATTGAAATAAAAAAAAAATTAAAGTACAAAAATAGTGTTGAGTCCTTTGACTGTGTTTATTTGGTTGTTTGTTAAGGATTATGGCAAGCAATAACTTTTTTTTTGTTAAAAGCAAAGTACGTCTAACACACGTTTTGGAGATTAAAAAAAATTAATAAAAACATAGAAACCAAAATCGTGTTAATCGTCAGGCATTTGTTGTAAGATTGTCCTTTTCTTTTTTTGCATGTTTGACTTAACAAAAATAGAACTTGAGTTAAATGTTTTAGAATCAGCTGTTTTTAATGATGGATTATTTTGGTTAGATAAAAATTAAGAACTGCAAGGATCAGAGAAAAATCAGGACATTAAAAAAATAAAAATTAAACTGCACTTGAAAACATTTCACAGCCAAAGACGCCATAATGAGGACTTGCATTAATAAATAATATTAAAGAGTTTTAAATTCAAAAGATTTGAAGGCAAAAACTTTATTAAGCGAATTCAAAAACAAGCAGGAGATTATCATTGTTACTTCGCGACATTTTAGACCCATTGTAAAAATTCTTTTTTTGTCTAAGAGGGTATATAGCTTCCAATTGGTCTCATTGTAAAAAAGTGGGCGGGACACGCCTTCAATTTTTTCATTTGATTTTATGATATTGATTGTAAAAATCCTTTTTTGTACAAAAAGTGGTTTGAGAGTTTATTTAGCTTCCAATTGGTATTTTTGCAAAAAAGTAGGCGGGACACGCCCACAATTTTTTCATTTGATTTTATGATATTCTACTTATTTGATTACTGCGAAACCTAGCAAACACCTTTGGTTCCTGTAATTACACACTTTTAAAATTTAAAAAATGGGCGGGGCTATGCCCATTAAAATTTATTATTATATTTCACGTGGTTCTGCTTAAACGAATTTTACGAAATTTACCACACAGCTTGATTTCTATAATAGACACAATCTTTCATATAAAAAATTGGGCGGAGTCACGCCCATTTAAATATAATATATTATTTGAAGTGGTTGTACTGTAGCGATTACTTAACACACATCCTGAGCTCTGAAAAACACACAATTTTTCATTTCAAAAAATGGGCGGTGGCCCATGGGCCTGTCAATAGCAATTAGTTGTTTTCCACACCCGGCAGATGCCCCCAATTTTTTGGGATTGAATTGACGTGACGTTGATTTTGACAAGTGGAAGAAGGGCGATTAAATAAGTCTGGGTTAGAAATCAATAAAGTTTTTCCTGCAAAAACTTACGTTTATATAATTTGTGGGTCAAGTTTTTCATTTTAATTTTAATGGAATACAAATTATTTTGGCTACAGTTCCAAAGATTTGCTTTAGAGCTTAATTTAGCCAAATATTGCTCTCCAAACATCTAGCATTCATATCTCCTAAAGCCAAATCACATATATTCCTCTTAAATTTATAAAAAAATTATACTTTTGCTTGGCGTCCTTTTACTTTTTTTTTATTATTTTTTTGTTCCCTACCACACATCTAAAATCTAGATCAAATAATAAATTTTTTTATATACAAACCTAAGAATATTTAAGCCAAAACCTCAATCTTTTTGTTTTAATAAAGATTTTTCGCTTTAATTTTTTATTACTTTAAAATATTTTCCTTTTTTTTTTGCTTTTTGCTCTTTACGGTAACACCCCAATTTGTTAACGCCCACAAGTTAATTGCATTTTTATGATGCGTTTTCTTTGGTTTGGTTTTCGTTCCTTTTTTTTTGGGCTCACACAAAAATCGACACGCTTACCCAAAGGGTCAATATCATATACAAAAAATCAACATTTTGACTAAAGACAACGCAGAGCGAGAAGACTGGCATAAAAAAATCTACACCATAATCAAACTGACTGCTACCACTACTACCCGCCTTGTAGTCTTAAAGGAGACTGTTTCTTAAATGAACATCTGTGTTGTGAAAATTTTTAAATATATGTGTGTGGGCTTAGTTTTGGATATCGGTTTCTTTTTCTTGCTCTTGAGCATGATGAGTTAATTATCCTTTCATCACATGCCATGGCTGAAACTAAAATAGATGTAAAAAACAAACAATCGTTTTGTTCAAGTTAATTAAATAAATAAAACAAATTCAAAATTTACAGCCTAAATAAGAATAACGTTGAAAGAACACACATTTCTGTGAATTGCATTTGCTGGTTTGATATGTGCTTGTAAAAGTAAGTGTTTGCTGTTTAAATTTCTCAAGTAATAAGCTTAAAAACAAAAGACCCAAGACACGAACTTTATTTTAAAAATTGGGGAAAAAGTCCTAACAGCCAAATCTAAATTAGTCAGGACACTCAAAATATATTTTATCCCCCTTATTGATAAAAATTATTAAGGCTTTATATAAAGCTTAAGGCTTAATATGAAACTTTTTTTGTGCACAGCTTTCTTTCCAGTTTTTTTTAAATTATTTTATTCAGAGCAAGGATATGTTAATTTTTCATACAAGCTTTAAAGCTTTAAAATTTAAATTTAAGTTGAATATCTTGGCAGAATGCGATAATTGCTTCTATCTACTTTTATAACTGTACAAGTAAGCTAACTGATGAATTTCACTAGAATCGCTGCAAGGACACGACTATCTTCCATATATCCTTTATTTTTAAATTAAAATTCTAACTTAGATTATGATTATTCAAACAAAAAAACCAGGTAACAGCAGATACAATAATTGCTTGTAACTACTTGTAGAACTACACAATTGAGTTAACTGGCAAATTTCAATACAATTTCTGTAAGGACACGACTATCTTCTGTATATCCTTTATTTTAAAATTATAATTCTAACTTAAATTATAATTATTATAGTCATAAATATTAGTAACTATTTTTAGAATTGGAAGCTAGGCATAACTGGTGCAAGGATATAACTACCATCTCTTGTATATACAAAATTTTAAATGTTTAAAAATTCGGTTTAAATATTATCCAAATGCTGTCAAAACTGGTTACTATTTATAGAATGAAATATATAGCAAAAATATATATGTACATATACATCTTTAATTTTAAAAATTTAACTTGAAAAACTATTTGGGACGAAAATCCATCAGGGATTTGCAATTTTTTTTGGAATATCACTTGAAGTAAACTGAAACCAATTCAAAAATTTATCGGTGGGTAAATGGCAGTATTACGTTTTAATCGAAACTTCCATCGGTTTTCAATTGACGTGCGATATGAAATAATGTGCTTTAAGATTAATCCCAATAGTATTGAACCTTATAGGGGACAAAGGCAAACAGTTTCTTCACTTGAAATTATTCTTTGTTCTATGCAAAATACCAAAGTTTCACATGGACAAACTGTTCACCTTTAATTCCCGATAAGGACCATTGATCATGTGAGAGCTGTGTAGGATAAATATAATAACTCAAATGAGTTTATATTTTAGGAATCAAAACGCAAATTTTTTCAAATAAATTTAATATATTTTAAAAGTACTAATGACCCACTCAAAGCCAAGCTCAATTATCAATTCACAAAAGTTTTAGTACTGCCATTATTTCTACTTTAGCTTAAATGTTTGTTGTCCACCCAAAGCCAGCACTCGTCAAATTAAAATTAATCTAACTACATAAAACAAAAGCTAAAAACAATATTTTTTCTAATTAAAAAAAATATATGTTGTTAATTTCTAATTTAGTTTTTCGTTAAATTATTTTAATTTCAATTTCATTTAGTTTTACATCACGATTCGCATTGTCTCTTTTTTCTATGCAATCAAGCAATTGCAATATAGTTTTGTTCCAAGCATTTTATAGAGCTGCTATTACAAAAAAAGTATGATTTTGCATGGTGTTTTTTCTTTTTGCTGGCTAATCCTTTTTGCACGGGTGTTAGTTTTGATTAGTCTTGTGTCTTTTTTTTTTCTCTAACTTAAATTTTTTTAAACAAATGAATATACAACGTTCGTTTTAGGTTTTAATATATTTTAAACGTAGTTGCTGGCAAGCGAAATGATTTCGTGCTCATCTCTATAAAAAAAAATATATTTATGTTTATGAATAGAACTTGAAAAGTCATGATTTGCTTATTAAAGCGTTTTAAAAGGAAAAATTGCTTAAGTCAAGTTAAGTGATGTAAAAGAAAAGAGTTTTTCAATAGCAAAAATAAATGAATAAAAACACTTGCAAATTTTCAAAAAATTGGTTTCTTTCAGTATAAAAACGAAAGACTTAAGACATAAACCTGCTTCTTCATATTTCGATAAAACATTCATAAGATTTGAAATATAAACTTTTCAGCCTTCATGGTGAACAATTTTTGCCTACTAGAAGGAATAATAAATCAATTAAGACCAATGCACTGAAATAAACATGAACTTGGAAAAAAATTGTTTTATGTAGATAAATTTTATGCAGAAAATTTTTGTGCAGTTTAAAGTAAAAAAATGAAAAAATTTTATGACGAGATAAGTTTTATGTTCAAAATTCCATTTCTTATCAACACAACAGTCCTTAAAACTAGGTGAAATTCAAAGATTTAAGCCAAAAGCTTGATTTTTGTATTGAGCAAATTTAAGCTGAGTTTAGATTTTTAGTAATACAAAATTTGACATTATGTTCTTAAATAAAAAAAAACTCAAAAGACTTAAGAACGAAACTTAAATTTTTGTACAAACAAGTTTATATTGCAACCAAAAATAAAAAAACTTAAGAAACGAGCACTAGAAATCAAAAGACTTAAGACAAAAACTTCATTACTTACAAAGAAGAAATTTTTTTCCGAAATTATAAAATTATATAAATTTGGCAGTGAAATGAAATTGAAAGATTTAAGAAAAATCCTGCGAAATGTAAAATTATTTTCAGAAGTTCCAAATTTCAGACAACAACTTTTTTTCTCAACTTTATTAAAATAGACAAAGTGTCTCGCATGGTGTCTCTTTTAAAGAAAAAATTTGGACCATTATGACGGCAGGAATTCCTCAATAGTGTTTTTAATATTGAGCACCTTTCAATCACGCATAAGGAGGTTGTTGAACTAGTTGGAATATTAAGCTTGATTACAAGTTTTTATACAAGACAAATACCTGATTTTTCATAAATTATCATTAATTTTAGACTGAGTTTACATCTGGAATTTCAAGTGTGCTATGTGCCCAAAAGAGCATAACCACTAATTGTTAAGGAAAACCTGTTTGATTTTAATAAGTTTCAAAGACTTTAGAAAGAAACTTTAATTTTTATACACATATGATTTTTGCCAGAATAATTGATTTCGAACACTATAAATCAAAAGACTTAAGACCAAAACGTGATAATTATTATTGTGTCCTGGAATTAAATCATAGGACTTAAGACAAAAACCTGTTTTTAATAAACATTGGATAGTTTATTCTGGTGGTGGAAAAGCTTAGAATTAAATTAAAACCTTATTATGCGAACAAAAAATTGGTTTCAGAGATCGAATACAAAAGACTTAAGACAAAAACTTTTACTTCACACTTGAACATTTTATTAATGGAATATTAAAAACCAAAACACTTCAAGCTTATTTATTAACTATTTATTTAAAAGGTTTATAATTATAAAAACATTTATAAAAATTAATTACAACGAAAAAAGGAGTACTAGTGTCTAGGGCTTTCGACTTTGATATGATTAAAATATTAAAATAATAATTAACTGATTACAATATATGTTTTTTAAAAATTTATTATGCGACATATCGTCCTTACCACGTCAAAGTGTCCAATATGCAAAATTAGTTTTTTTTGGATTCGTTTCCTTTATTACCCTAATTTCTAGGATAACACTCATTTAAAAATGCTAAGATTATAGATAACTCAATAAGTAATATTTTAATCCTGAAAACTGTAGGAATACGCCGACTTTAAATTCACAATTGCCGACTCTTTGAGCTCTTCTGAAAAGTACAAATTTGCATATTGGATAGTTTGACGTGGTAGGGACGGCATCGTCAAAGTTTATTTAATTTTAAATTTATTTGCTGGTGGTTCAGCATTGTTTATATACGACTTCAAGTATAAGTATAACTATAAGTTTCTACTACTACTACGCTTATTTTTCTTTTGTGATTTTCAAAAATATTATCATTTGTGAATTCTCAAATAGTTTTTGAAAGTCTGTGCTTAAGTTAAGAGGTTTGTATATGTTAAAAATCCTACTGACGATTTGTTACAGCAACAATGAAATGCATATAGACATCGCTGAACCACCAGCAAAGGGGGTAGCGTTGGCTGAAGTAGTTAGCACGTTGATTACAAAACCGAAGGTCCTGGGTTCAATCCCTGTATCCGATAGTCATTAAATAACAACACCACGCATTTTTCTGATGTGCATTAGTGTCATTTTGTGTCAGTTGTTGTAGGAAAGTTCACGTGATGAAGGTATAGTCACTGGTCACTGAACTATACCGACTTCAGCAGATACTAATCCTGATGTAACATCAGAGCGCCCTCCTTCGTTGTGTAGCAAAATCATCGCCGAAGTAAAATAATCAATAAAATGGCTACAAGACACAGCTTCAAAAAAATTAATATGCCCCATTTAACATCAGAGAGGCGCTGCAACACTGCATTATGAAAAACGTGCGAAAAGCAGAGTCGTAAAAGAATGAAGCTTTCCTCTATCTCTTCTTTCACCACCTGTCTTCTCTCTCACTATCCCTTTCCTGAAGAAGGTAACATCTAGTATTCGCAGTAGGCATTAATTGCCTGAGTGTTACTTCTCTTTTAAATAAAAAAGAAATTAATTTCAATTTAAAACTTATATATATCAAAAAAAAAAATATTGCCTAAAATTTATTTTGCTGTATATTTTTAAATAAAATATTTGTTTTAAAAAAATATTTTTAAGACTATTTTCGATTAGGAAATCTTGTCCTTGACTAAAGATAAAAACCTTTTAGGCATATATAATTTGTATAAAAACATGTAAATATTGTCCTGGTTGAAAAAAATAAAAAACTGAAGAAGAAAACTATTTCAGCAAGTATACAAATTTTGTCTCAGAACTTAAACACAGCAAAAAATTTCAAAAAAGGTAATTGGGTTTGGAATTAAGCATTTTTGGTGGAAGCTGTTCCTTACTGGATTACCAACTTAATGATTTTAACAAGGCGTGAGACTAAAATAATCGATTCTTGGGAAGTATGTAATTACTTTTTTTATTTGGCAACTTGTTCACGTAATCTATTTAATCTAAAAAGATTATTCTCCTCATTGAGAAACTTGTACATATTTTTTTTTAATGTTAGCTAATGTGATTTGTAAGGGAGTAATGAAATTTGGTAATCAGAAAAGTAAGTCATTATATGGCAAGTAGTTCTGATGATAATGTGTAATTTTTTGCTGGGAATGTCCAAGAAAATAGTCGGATAAAATACGATTTTAAGACGAATAAGAAAGTTTCTTTCTTAAACAAAATAAAGGATGTATGTATAAAAAATTATTTTTATACAAAGCAAAATTATGGCTCAAATTCATAAAAAATTAAAATGTCCTTAAAATTTATTTTAAGAAAATTTTGTATAAAAAATTTTAAATAGAATATATTTGAAAATCATGTTAAAGTTTATGAATATGGGGGAAATACGAGTATGTATATAACAATACCGAAATATATTTATTTATAACAAGCTCGAAATTGTGGACTATGAATTCTACTAAAATGAATGTTATCAGAACAAAGTGACCTGCTAATTACCAAACTTCTTTAATTAAAGCATTTTTTTTATCAATTTGAATTAAAATTGACTTTAGCCCATTTTACCTTAAAACCTATTGGTTTTATTAACTTAGAACACCTGTTTAACAGCTGCAGTTTTGAACAACAGAATACAAAAGTGAACAGAAGAAAAAAAAAGCTTCAAATGTGTCAAATAAAACGACAGCTTAACAGTTAAAAACCACGGCTTAAAACAACAAAAACAAAACTCATTTAAAAAAAAACCAAATTCAGGCAGATGAACACACAAACTTACATTTCATTTAGACAATGAGTATGTACGTGTTCTAAAGCACTTCAGACGAGAACTACAAAAATAAGTAAAAAAAAACTAACTTAACAGAAAACGTTTATAGCATCATCTTTTTTTTATACCTCCACCTTCCTTCTACTAACTGCCAGTTAAGCAGCCTCCAACTTCAGTACATTTTTAAGCCAGTAAATGAGCAAACGACCTTAAACATTAGTCATGGTATGAAAAAGCTATATAAAAAAATAAATATTTTATAAAACAAAAAAAAAAAAAATAAAGAGTTTATGTAAATACCTAGAATTGTTTTTTTTTTGTTGCTTCAAGAGGGAAGACTTTTTTTTTGTTAAATTAAATATAAAAATGAATTCCATGGAGCCATAATGTCTTGCTAGGATTGTTTTGCTACCAAATGTAATAAAATATAAAGTGTGGAAAAAAAACCTTTTTAAATAAATACCATTAGGTCAAGTTTAAATTTGTTTTACTTATTCATTCAGTAAAAATGGGATTTTTTATTAACTTTGTGTATTTTGCTAGCAAAATAATTATATGCATAAAAATAATATTGATAACTTATTCTTTATTTCCAATAACTTTTTTTTAATATAGAGATTTTAATAAAAATGATTTATTTGCTTGTCGAGAAAAGCGTACCTCACGCCTTTTTAATATTGGTTTTTTTTTATACTGCTACAAAAATATATATTTTTTGCCGCTTAAACTAATGTTTTATTGTTTTAAATGTTGTTTTGCTTTAAATCATGTTCAGCAATATTTATTGTTTTATTTAGTAAGTGATTATTTCGGTGTTATTTTGAATACGTGTAACAGAGAGACAAAGAAAAAATCATTAACAATGTCACTGTCAAAAAAAAAACAGACTATGAGAAAAAACCACCTTTAGTGTGAGTGGTGTTGAAATCGTGTTTAGCGTTGAGTTATCGATAAATGAGCGCCCTACAATATATATACTAGCTATTAAACAAAGTTTGCACTGAAAAGTTTCACAAAAAAAAAACCAACTAACTGAAAAAAATAACTTTTAAATAGCCGCAACACGTATATCCTTCGACCTGCTTTTTCAAAGTCCATTAATAGTTAGCATATTGTTATTTGAGAAGGAGGTAAAGTTTGTTGTAGGGTGTATTGAGATACGATTATATGCTTTAAAATCAAAAAGGAGCAATAAATTCCATAACTGTTTTGAACTAGCTACAGGATATGCAGGCTTCTTTACAATCATGTAAGCCATTTTATATTCTATTCTAAATATTGTATAGTAAATTATTTGTCGTTGCAAACTTATAGTCCTAAATAGCTATATAGTATTCTGCAGTAGAATTAAATATGAATTCTTTTTAATTATATTATTATTTAATTCTGGCATGATTCTTGTTCATATAAGTTCAAATAAGTCATGGTTTTGTTATTAAATTTATACAAAATATGATTCATACGTGTCTGTCTAAATATAAATAAACAGCAGGCTGTAAAAATTATATTGTTTTAGTTGCTTTGGAGCAGCTACAATGTCAAAGTCAAAGAAGTAAACTATTTGTAATTGTTATGCAAAATAATATTTTGAAAATTTTAAGACCCAGCATTTGCTATCAAGTGTGACGTGGCGGCAAAAATATAGCACAAAGATCATAGTTAAAAAACTATTAAAATTAAGAGAGATGTATATTAAAAAAAACCCTGTCTAAGAACAAAAATTAAATTACATTTTAAAAAGAATTGTAATGATTATATAATTGCCTTCACAAGAATTGCTGATAAATAATTGATTACGATTACTAATAATTGAAAAGTAACCTCAATTACTTAAAATTACCAAAAATAATCAAAAAGTAATCCGACTACTTTCACATATTACTTTTGATTCTTAATAAATAATCAAAAATAATCAAAAGTAATCCTCAGAAGTAACGGGATTCTTTTTTGATTACTTTTGATTCTTTTTTGTAATTGTAAGTAATTCAGATTACTTTTCGATTATTAGTAATCGCAATCAATTAGTAATCGTGCGAAACTGAATATAATCGTAATTTAATAATTACTTCATCTTTAAAAAAAAGTAATCAAATTAGTAATCATTACGATTACTAATCATTACTTAACAGCTATGTCTAAAATAAACTATTTTCCCCAAAAAAAAATTTTATTTTATCATATTTTATAATCAATTTGTAAGCAGGAATATTTGTTTGAAAGTAAGTTTTTGTTTTTAATCAGCCAATTGCTTAAATTAGTAATGAAAAATATAATTGGAGTTGGCTGAAGTCGTTAGCATGTTGACTACAAAGCCATTGTTACTGGGTTCGAACCCGGTCTCCGATAGTCATTAAATAACAACAACACGAATTTTTCTCATAAACATTAATGCCCCTTTGTAGCAGTTGTTGTATGAAAGTTCAAGTGATGAAGGCATAGACACTGGTCAGTGAATTATAACGACTTCAGCAGATACTAATCCTAATGTAACATTGGAGCGCCCTCTTTCGTCGGTATTGTGTAGTAGAAGCACAGCTTCAAATATTTCATACGTCTCATTGACACCAGAGGTTCGGCAGAACTGCATTATTAAAAACGTACAAACAGCAGAGTCGTAAAAGAATGAAGCTTCCCTCTATCTCTTCCTTCACTACCTGTCTTCTATAATACTATCCCTCTCCTAAAGAAGGTAACATTTAGTTATAGTAGTAAGCATTCATTGCCTGAGTGTTATTTCTCTTATAAAAAAAATGTAATACCCAAATGATGATACCAAACATCAGAAGATGGCGCACAATGGGATTTTAGTGCAAAACCGCCTATTTTTCACCACTCAAATTTAACAATTACAATGACATAGTTCTGTAGCAAAATTTTTAAGTATGATATAAGAATTTATGGTTTTTTAAAACAATTCGAGTTTTAATGAAATTTTTGCAGAATATGTAAAACTTACGCTACAACAACAAATATATGATAGTAAAGAGATAAAGGGTGTTCTAAGGCAAGCAAGGTAACATATTGAAATCCTATGTTAAATATTATATTGAGCCTTATTTTCGATTTTATCGTATGTTATCGAAAATAGACTTTTTTATTGAAATTAAAATTTATGGGCCTATCCGGAAATATTTTATTTTTAAACAAAAGTTTAATTGATTTAAGTACATATGAATTGATTTTTTGTTTTATTTTCAATTAAAGTTGTTTATTGCAGGAAAATTTTTTTATGTGTACCTTTTATGTTAAACCTCATAAGACTCAAGTAAATAAATTTAGGAAATTTATTATTCGACATATTGTCATAAGTTTATTTAAATTGAAATTTATTGACTGTTCAAAATATTTGGTTGAAGTCTACTGATGATTTGGGTAAGCACCAATAAAATGCTTAACCACCAACAAATAAATTTCAATTCAAGTAAACAAATTTTTAACAACTTTTTCCCCAACTTTTCTCATACGTCCTTCAGTTAAGTTATTGATTTAATCAATAATATATGAATCAAATTACCCACAAGTAAAAGTGCGGTTAGTTAGACTGTGATGTTAACTGAAACCATTGAGCCACTTTAAGTCTATAATAATCAAATCTTTGTGAGAAGTCTTTTAACTTAATTAAAATATACAACACCATAAAAAATAATAATATTAATAATAATAATAAATACATATATACCTACACAAAGCATTACAAAAAAAGAAACAAACTAAACAGTAGTCAAAGATTACAATAATAAAATTAAATCAAAAATATAAATTTAAAATCTTTAAAACCTGAAAATAAATGAAAGAGCAACTAAACCAATTTTAATAGGATTCCTTTTTTACCTAAACAAAATTTCATTTCATTTATTAAACGCTTTGAAAGTTGTTCATTTCATGCATTCACCAATATGGTGAACAACTCTATTTAAATTAATAAATTAAAGTATCTATGTATATATGTATGTTGTTAAATAAATAAAGCTTATTTGTATGAAATTCTCTAAGCGCGATTACCGTGAAACGCTTGTAAGCAAATAATAAAATTTACTTTCAATAAAAAAAGCGACAAAATCTACTAACAAATTTAGAGCATACAAAGCAAATAATTGTGGGAACCAACTGTCCACAGATATCACATCGTAAGTTCGTATTAGCGGCCAATGCCAAGATAAGGAATTGAAAAACAGAGGTTCTTAAATATGGGATTAAGGGCAAAGACTTCATTTTTCTAACAAAAGCAAAAACAAAGAACTTAAGACACAAACTTGCGCAGGTCACAAGAGAGATTTTTTTAATATGTATTAATATACAGGAAACATTCATGTTTAAAAAAACATATTTATACCTCTTTTTGTAATTTTCTTTTTTATTATTTGCGAATCGCTGTCTGTATAACCCATTCACATTTCCCTCACAAAATTATCAAAAGACACCTCTTTCATATCATACCAAAACTCAACTAATTGTAACGTTCATTTGAACGGCTTGTTATTACTGTGTTTGTTTAGCTGATTAACACCGACTTCACATACCATAAAATGTTATGATTTTCAAACACTAAATATTATAACAAATGGACCATAAATAGCATTAGAAAAATATATTACATGAGACTTTTTCCCAGTTGATTTTATTAAAGCTTAGATTTGTTTATACATTCGAAACAATGAGAGTCTTTTATAGGGTTTTTAACCTTTTTTTACTTTTCTTGAAAGATATGTTTTGATTTATTTTTAACAAGTTTTTTCTTTTGACTTTTGCATTTTTTTTCTTAAAACTACCGCCAAAAACTTTAAATTGTGTTAAAATGTTATTTATATGGTAGTTTTGTTTTTTTTTGCTACTTTTATTTATTCACTTTTAAATATTATATTCGAGGAATTTTGTGAATTTTCTGTACAATATTTTAAGCATTAAATTCATAACATTGTTTTAGGAGATTAAAAGAAGTACTAACGATAACTATACGAGAGTATGAAAGTGCGAAAAACATTAGACAGCTAATAGTTCAGAGAGAAGAAAGCAAGATTTAAAAAAATATTGGTGACTTTATCGTCCCATAACCGCCAAAAAGCTGAAACAAAATAATTTTCGAGCTTTAATTTTTGACCAGAATCTAGCATTCACGCTATTAGGTAATCGATTTTCGTTAAAAACCCATATAACGCTTAAGCTCTCTTGGCGGTTATGGCTCGAAATTGTCTCCTACACTGGGAATAATTAAATAAATTTAAATGGAATCAGAGCTGTTAAATTTCGATTACGATTAGTAATCAATTAGATTACATTTTAAAAAGAATTGTAATGATTATATAATTGCTTTCAAAAGAATTGCTGATAAATAATTGATTACATTTACTAATAATCGAAAAGTAAACTGAATGACTTAAAACTACTAAACATAATCAAAAAGAATAAAAAGCAATCAAAAAGTAATACGACTACTTTCAAAGATTACTTTTGATTCTTAATAAATAATCCAAAGGAATCAAAAGTAATCCTTAGAAGTAATCGGATTATTTTTTGATTACTTTTGATTCTTTTTGATTATTTTTCGTAAATTTAAGTAATTCAGATTTCTTTTTTATTATTAATAATCGTAATCCATTAGTAATCGTACGAAAGTGAATATAATCGTAGTTTAATCATTACTTCACCTTAAAAAAAAAGTAATCAAATTAGTAATCATTACGATTACTAATCATAACTTAACAGCTATGAATGGAATACAAAACAACCTAAAACATTGTAAGCTGCAACTTTTCTAAATTTATATTTTCAAGGTAATCGGCATGCCCAATTTTTCAATGATTGCAGCCAGCCCAATTTAAAATTCAACATCTCGTCACTTTCACAGCTCAAGTTGTGTGACAAGTTCTTCAAAAATCGGTCAAGTAGAAGCTCATGAAATATTATATTAAGCTTTAATGGACACGCCCCCACCCACTTTTTTAAGCACAAAACTATTTCGTTTTAAAACCCCAAATTGTATGCCAAAGAACATACTCGTATAATTAAATACTAACATGTTAGGGGCATGGCTCCGCCCACTTTTTTTAGATGCCAGTTTGATCCTTTGTCAGAGATCAGGATGTGTGCAAACTTTCGTAGAAATCAATTCGAAAGTTGCAAGTGAAATATAATATTTAGCTTAAATAGGCGTGGCCACGCCCATTTTTTTTAAGTAAGATTATATATTTCTTAGAGCTCAGCGTATGTGCAAGGTTTCATAAAAATTAATTGGCTAGAAGCACGTGATATATAATATTGGATTGTGGTGGGAGTGGCTCCGCCCACTTGTTTAAAAAGCAAGATTGATCCCTTTTTAGAAATCAGCGTACATGCAAGGTTTCGTAAAAATCAATTAGGCAGAAGCACGTGATAAATAATATTAAATTTAAATGGGCTTGACCCCGCCTAATTTTTTAAAAGCGATTGTATTTTTCTTAGGGCCATTATTACAACTTAACGTTAGTTAAAAGTAGGATTTTTTCGGACGTATAAAACGCTATTCATTATTATAAATTTAATTTAATTTACCAGGAAGAATACATTTGCCTTTAACTTAGGGCTCACTTTGGGTTAAGCTAAAATTGTACTGATGAAAGACTTTTTATAGGTCCGATGAAATCCTACTTTTAACTAACTTTAAGTTGTAACAATGGCCCTTAGACCCTTTTTCAGAAATCAGCGAACATGCAAAGTTTCGTAATAATCAATTTAATGGAAGCACCTGAACTATAATAATAAATTTTAATGGGCATGGCCCCGCCCACTTTTTTAAATGCAAGATTTTATCCCTCTTAGAGCTCAGGTAATGTGCAAGGTTCCGTAAAAAGCAATTGGTTAGAAGCGCGTGAAATATAATATTAGGTTTAAAGGGATGTGCCCCGCCCATTTTTTAAATGCAAAATTTTTCCTTTTTTAGAGTTCAGGGTGTGTGCAAGATATCGTAAGAATCAATTAAGTAAAAACATGTGAAACATAATCTGAAATTTTAGTGGGAGTGGCCCCGCCCACTTTTTTTGAAGCAAGATTGTATCTGCCTTATAGCTTAGGCAATGTGCAGGTTTTAGTAAAAATTAATTAGGCAAAAGCAGGTGAAATATAATATTAAATTTTAGTGGGCGTGACCCCATGCAAGATTGATCATTTTCAGAGCGTGGCTTCGCCCATTCTTTTAACTTCCAGATTGTGTCATTAAGAAAGTCCAATAAGTGTCCTAGCTTTCGCAGCCATCGCAAAAGTAAAATAACATACAATTAAAGACAAGGGGACCAAATGGAAGCTATACCCCCTCAGACTAAAGAAAAATTTTTAAAATCGATAGAAAAAAAATTATCGAGCTATCGATAAAAGTAAAAAACTAAAGAAAAAACACACATACTTAATGTAGGGTAAAAATAGAGCTCAAACTAAAAACATAAATTTGTTGATTTTTCTTCTTTTGTTTGCTCTTATAAGAAAAAAGTTTATTCTTTGAAAAGTAGAAAATTTAACAGGTCATAAATTTAAACAATTTGATTTTTCACAGCCATTTAATATTCAGAAACAATTAAGTTAAGTTAGAGGTTTTTCTTTTCAGATTTAACGTTAAACATAGAGTTTAATTAGGGTGAGAAATTAATTTTGGTATAAAAGCTCGATTCGGTAAAAAGCAACAATTAATAAAATGAGTCACTGCAATAAAAGGTGTGAATAGGAAAAACCTTAATAAAAATAAACTGAGTTGGTTTAGAAAAAAACCTTAAATGTTTATAATTTCTAACAGAAATGGTAGAGACAATAAATCGGAGAAATATAATTTATTTCATTAGCTACTTACAGAGTTTAAAAGAAACAACCCGATGGTAAACTAATTGTTTTATAAGTTAAAAAACACTGACGTATAAAAGAAATTACAAATATTATAAACAAGCTAAATAACATTTAATATTAACTCGATTTCTATTTCTATTAGCTGTAGAATTTTATCATATTAAGTTTCTCTTTTTTTTAGAATTTTCCCAAAACGAAAAATTTTCATTTTAATGGTCTACTATTTTAAACCAACCCAAAATTCACACATTCTCAAGGTGTATTTTTTTCCCCAACAAGAGGCTTTTATTCTTCTTTAAAAAAAATCCATTTTATTAAGCATAACAAATCGTTAAAATATATTGTAATCCAGTTCATTGAAAAGAAAACTATATTTTAATAATAAAAATTTAAAATCCAAAACTATTAGATTTCTGCTCGATCTAAAAATTTTAATTTTATTTTCTTTCAAAAAGAAAAAAACTGAATAACGAATCAAACCAAATTTAATCTCATTATGATTTCAAATGCTTGTAGAATTTCAATGTAACTTATTTATTAAATCCCATTAGGAAATAAAATTTTATATAAACTAAATTAATAATTTCATGATTTAAATGTTAATGCCAAGGGAAAATCAGTAGCGTTTTTATTTTTTATTTAAATTGGAGTTAAAAAAAAATTTAAAATAAATAAGTGTGAGATGATAAAATGTTAATGAACATCATTTAAATTATGGCACCGGGTAAAAGTATGAACCCTTTTTTTCTCTCTTCTAATAATCGAATTAAGTGTAACAGAGGAAAAATTGTTTCATCTCTTTTTTTTTTTCTTAATAAAATTTGTAATTATAAGTGTTCAATACGTGTTCAGAATGATTATTTTTAATTGTTTTTGTGAAAGCTTGTGAGACAAAAGCCGCTAAATTTTATATAAAATTTCAAAACCTTTTTTTTCCAAAGTTCTCCTTTTAAACATGCATGTATCTTTTTTATAATATAATTTTTTTGAAGCTTTTGGAGGCTTAAGTAAAAAATCAGGGGTCCACAATAGATGGCGTATCGCTTACGAATGGTTTGTGTCTTCAATAACTTATTTCATTTATTTTGAATTATGCCGTTTTCTTTTCTAGAAAAAAGTGCAAAACTTTATAACTTTTTATTTAAAAAAAGAATATAAATTTAATGTTCTTTTAAAGTAAAATTTTGCTCTTGTTAGGAAAGAAAGATACAATAATTAGAAAAAACTTTATTTAAAAATAATATTTTTTCTTCGAAATTTCATTTAAAACGGTTTCCTTAGAAAAGAAAACTACTAAATAGTGTTTATTTTTTCTTAGAAATAATTCCTGCTTTTGTTAAAATAAAGCATCAATTTGAAAAAATTGCAACTGTAGCGTATCGATTGATCGCCAAAAACTTATTCGCAATATGGGTGATTCCATGCAAAAGTAACCTTCGCAGCAAAAATATAATTTACTTATTTTAAATAAAAATTGTTCAACTGATGTTTACAAGAGAATGAAAATTATGGACAAATTAATAATTAAAAATTTTTATATTATATTTTTAAGACGCTCTCCACTTTTGTAGGCCTGATCTTTATTTTACCTTATCTTTAATAAAAATTATTATCCCTGAAAAGGCTATATTCTTGTTTGCTGTTTGTGAAAGTTTCAACTTTATATGTCTTATAGCAGATTAAGTGAAATATTAAAATCTTCGGTCACACCCGTCACAAAAAAAATTTAAAAATTTTAATAAAATTGCTAATGTACATAATTAATATTAAATACTTTCCAACAGTACAAAAAAAATAGTCATAATTAATAATATAATAACATTTTGTGAACGTCACAAATTGGTCACACCTGTCACACTAACGCTAAAAATATATTTTTCAATCGATATCAAACATAAAAAATAAAAACAAACAAATGAAGAAACTTTCAGAAAATTAAGAAATATATGAACTGCATTTAGCTTTAGAGAGAGAAAGTTAGAACAAAAATAAATGCTAGCAAAATTATATGGTCACACCCGTCACAGTAAAAATTTAAAAATCTTAATAAAATTACTTTTGTACATAATTAATATTTAATACTTTCCAACAGTAAAAAATAACATATTGGTCACACCCGTCACAACAACGCACAAGTGCTGTTTTTCAGTTGATATAATAAAATGGTAAACTAAAGAACACTCTAAAAGAAAATAAGGAAATGTATGAAAAGGGGAAGAAAATAATAAATTCTAACAAAATTAAAATAAATAACCATTGAAAAATAAAACAAAAATTAGCGAGAAGAAAGAAAATGAAAGAGCAGATAATGGGAAAAAGAATGAAAGTAAAATTGCTAAAAATTTTAATACGCATTAAGCCTTCATTAAAAGGGCGGTCTATCAAAAAAGATTGGCAGTTTCCAAAAAACTCTTTAAACATGGTCCTTAAGAATCTGTGGGGCCTGCAAATTGTACAAGAATCAAAATTCCGGTTGGTGACATTGAAAAATCAATTATTTTCGTACTAAGTCACACCCGTCACATGGTGAAAAAATTTAACAAGAATTTATGTTTAAATACAATCAAAAAATTTTGAAAAACTTACTACAGTTAGATTATTGTTTGCGTTCTACGGAAGATTTTGCAAAAAATATTCTTAAAGTAATAATTCTGTAAAAACTTGAAGTTGTAAGGTCACAACCGTCACAGTTTCTAAAAGCAAATCGGAACAGAGATCATGTTCCTTCAGTGTTTATCTATTATTAAATATTTTTAAGATTAACAGCCTTGGGAAACCCTTTTTTAAATTATTCATTTTCTCTTTTTAAGTTTCATGGTCACACCCGTCACATTAGAGTTAGCCACATGTTCTATGGAGTCCAATGTGAGAGAATTTTGAAGATGATGCAACAGACGAAGTGAGGCCAGGAAACGGTGAAATGCGATTTTGCATGTGTGAAATACTGCTTGAACGACGACTGTTTAAAAAATAAATTTTTTGCATCGACTCATTGCTAGCGATATATAATGGATCTCTAACGGCAAACGCAAGTACGCAAAATCATAAGTGAAGCCCATTATACTAAAGATATGCGCTGTATTTGGTGGGACCAGCAGAACTCAGCCATTATGAACTGCAGAAATTCCTTATATTTTTCCAATGTTTCAGAATAAACGGAACAATTTAAGAATTTCATTTTTAAAAGGAGCATTTTTAAAAAAGTTGTTTTTTAAGAGATATTTTTTTTAATTTTTTCTCTTAACAAGATTTTGTGACTGAGTTAAAAAAATATATACAATGCGTTTAAATTTAGATAAATGGTCAATAATATTCTTTTTTTTTAAATTTTGTTTTATTAAAAGCTGTCAATTACGAGTAGTTTTTTTTTCTAATCACAAGGATATTACAAAATTTCCCAAAAAATTGCATTTTAAGTCATTTCCCAGCTAAAACGAAAAAGCAATATGTGCCTATAACTGTTCAATAAAAGTTCAAAGTGTAAAAGTTTTTTATTTTCCTTTAGCCAATAGAAAAAAGAAAAAAACCCATTGTAGGCATTAATTTCTGCTGCAACTTAAACTAAAAGCAAGGAAAAGAAAAACTTTGCCTTGACTGCAATATATGACATTATGAAATGTTGGCAACAAAAATAGATGTGATGTGATATAAAACGAGATGCCATACGATAATGCGTTTGAAAATCAACAACAATAATAGCAGAAAACGAAAAAAAAAGAAAAACTACTTAACGAAATTGACCTTAAAACTAAAGAAACAACATTTGAACAGAATAGTTTTGAGAAGAAAAGCCACCACCACCACCACCAGCAACAGCATCAGCAACAACACATGAACTAACAAGGCATAACTTGAAGCTTTTAAATGTATGTACTCGTAGCATATGAAAAGATTAAACTTTATGTTGTTCAGTCTTTGGTTTGGTAAAAATTTTTCTCCAAATAAATATTTTTTGTGCGCTTTTGCTTTGTTTCGAATTGGACTTTTTGTTTTGTGTTTAAAGACCAAACTACAAGCATCCTTCTTCTATTATATTGAGCTGATGATATTGGCCATTTACTACAAGCATACGAGCGAGCCACACCTGTTTCATGTTGCTTCTTTTTTTTTTTGTTTGTTTTTTGGTTACTATGGCAAACGACATAAATGTCTACGCAGCATACATACATATCTTTGCGGTACGAGAAAATGTTCTAGAGATTGTTTGGCAATATTTAGAAAAATATTTGTAAAAAAACAACATTTGCCAAACATTTACCCAAAAAATTATTTACGAAACGCATTTGACGCTGAGCTGGTTGGTGCTGAGGAACCTAGAAACCGTTATAAAAACTCCAACATTTACACTTCGTTTGGGCATAGAATTTCACCAACCACCTTAAGCATACAGACATTTCTTTAATGATTAACAACACAAACACTTTTTCCTAATCAGTGGACATTTTTTTTCCTTTCCATCTTCTATCTGCTTGCCAAAAATGGTGGGTAATATAAAATATTCGAAAACATTAAACGTTCGTGGGAATTTGTTGGCTAACAAATTTTATAATTAACAAAACCAATAAATCTATAACAAAGAAATTTCTAGAGGAATAGAAATGAAGCACCAGCACATAGAATAACAGAGTAAGGCGCAAAGTGTTGCACTCTGTGGGAGGCACATCGAAAGACATTTTATAGAGAAGAACTTCAGTTAAGTTGGTCATAAAGCTTCTATGATAATGTCCTCAAGAAGGTTCATATTCATACATACATATGTAGTCCATAATAAAAAAAATCATTCATATATATAAAAAATTACGATTTTCATAAGACCAACAGAGCAGACAAAATCTTGCAGAAAAGTGCCTAAAAGTGCAAGGTTATTAACAACTTTAAAAATCTATTCTCGATGGCAATTGCTGGCAATCCTGCAGAAAAGTGCCTAAAAGTGCAAGGTTATTAACAACTTTAAAAATCTATTCTCGATGGCAATTGCTGGCTTAAGCCGTGGAATTTTACTAAAAAATATTTTAAAATATATAGCTAAGTTCTTTTGCAAGTTAAAGTACAATCTCTAAAAGGATATGGCCACCTGCCATATATCCTTAATTCTAAAATATGAATTGCAGCCACAGTTACAATCAGAAACTAACAAGAACTTGTAACTATTTGGTGACTCATGTCACAAAGCGTTCGAGAAATTCGCATGCAAAACCGTACAAGGACATTCCAACCTCCCATATATCCTTTATTTCAAAATATTTAATTTTAGCTATAGATTTAAGGAAAATGTAACAAAAAATTTTAGTTTTGTCGTAAATGAAAATTTTTGTAAGACACGTGCAAGGATATGGCTTTCGCAAAAATTTCCTTAATCTGCAAAATATAAAATTAAGACTGAAATTAAGACCAGAACTTGGCAAAAACTTGTAACAAGTTATTCTTTTATGTCATAAACTAGTCTGACAAGTGTCATCCAAAACCACACAAGGACTTGCCTACGTCCCATATATACTTTATTTTTAAAATTAAATTGTATCCATAGATATGGTGCAAATGCAAAGAAAACTTGTAGGAATACCTTAAAATATCACGAAAATTTTTATAAGACTCCCACAAGGACATGCCTTCTAGCAATATATCGTTATTGCAATATATTGCAAAATCAGCGTTAACTATATGCGTATTACAGAAAAATTTTGATAAAAATATATCTTAAAATATACAGCTTAGCTTAGAGTTAAGTCTCAGTATAATATTTAAAAGGATATGCCCATTTGCCATATATCCTTAATTTTAAAAATTGAATTAAAGCCAAAATTACAATCAGAACCTAAGAAAAACGTATAACTATTCGTTGACTTATGTAGCAAAGCATTCCAAAAAATTTCTTGTAAAAGCCCACAAGGACTTGCCTGCGTCCCATATATCCTTTATTTTTCAAATTCAATTTTATCAATAGATATGTTGCAAATGTAAAGAAAACTTGTAGAAATACCTTAAAATTATATCCCAAAACTTTTTATAAGACTAACACAAGGAAATGCCTTCCACTAAAATATCCTTGAAGTTAAATATTGCAAAATCAACGTTAACTGTCGGCATGCTGCAGAAAAATTTTGCTAAAATATATCTAAGACTATACAGCTTAGTTTTGAGTAAGCTTTAGTACAATATTTCAAAGAATATCCCCACCTGCCAAATATCCTTAATTTTAAAAATTTATTTATAGCCAAAACTGCAATCAGAACTTGGCACAAACTTGTTACTATTTATTGTTTTATGTCTCAAAGTTGTCTGGCGAATTTCATCCAAAACCGCACAAGGACACGCTAACCTCCCATATATCATTTATTTGAAACATATCATTTTATCTGTAGAAATGAGGAAAATATAGCAAAAACTTGTAGTTATGCTTGAAATTACAACTTTTATCCCACCTTAACATTTTTGTAAAATACGTGCAAGGACATGCCTTACATTAAAAATATACTTAATAGACAAAATTTAAAATCAACTGAAATTAAAATTAGAATCTAATTAAAACTCATAACTATTTTTAGAACTATGCACATAAGCTCCCTGAAGAAGAGCATTACAATCGATGCAGGGATATGCCTACCTTCCCATATATCCTTTATTTCAAAACACTGAATTTCAGCTACAATTATGATTGAAATGCACCACATATTGCTAGCTGTTTCAAAAACTTAACTTTTAAGTTTATTATAAAACTTTATTGCAATCGGTACAAGAACATGTCTATTTCCTGTGTATCCTGAATTGCATTTTGGCTGCATTTACGACCATAGTGGAGCTCGAAGAAGTCACTTTGAAAATCATGTTACGAAAACGTCCTAGTTGTTGTCGATATACTCTAACCACGAAAGGGGGATTATTTCTATTTCAATATTCCGCCTCCTTTGTGAGGCTTTTTCTGGAAAATATTTTTTATACTTCATAAATTTTTTTTTTATCAAAATAAGTTCAAAGTTGTCCTGGACGGTTCCAAATTGCAACAGCAAGAGAAATCAAACAGTTTCATTTTTTCTTTCTGCATTTTAAATCATGCAAGTATTATATAAAAAAATTAATCTTAAATATAATTTTTTTTTAACACAAAACTAGTTCCGAGGCGTGTAATATTGTGTTAAAAAGTTTGTCCCAAAGTGTTTTGGTGTCATTGCGTTTTATACGTTTGTCTTATAACGCCCAAGGGATGTTTCTCTTGCAAGTCTTACATTTCTTAAAAACACAACAAATTTCCTTACTTTTATTTTATATTTCGTATGTGTATGTGAATGTGTGTGTGTGTCAGTGTGTTTTGTATTTTCTAAACGCTGTTGTAAATGTTTAACACAAAAACTCGACACAATCTCTTAACAAGCATCTCTTAAAACCTAATAAAAAAAACCAAGCTACAAACAACAAAAAGAACAGCGAAAAATTAAGGAAAATTCAGGCTTAATACCAAAATAAGAAAAAAAAAATGCTTTGACAGCTTGCAACATGTTCTTTGTTGTTAAAACTAACTTCTGTTGTGGCAGCTTATGGTTTTGAAGTTTCACTATTCTTGTTGTCGTTGTTTTTCCTTTAACAAATGTTATGTTGCAAGTGTTACTATTACAACATCTAATAATGTTGACGGTAAACGTTTGATATAATTTTTTGTTTTGGCATTTTTAGGATTAAAAGCAAAAACAAACAAATTAAGCTTTCGATTTCTTTTTAAAATAAATAAAATTATAAAAACAAATGACTTGAATAGAAAGAAAAACAAGCATCTTCAAAGTTCACTCATGACAACCAAGAACTAATTAATTATAATTGTTGTGGAGATTCCTAGTTTCCTTTTTTTAATATTCTGCTTGTCAAACCAATCTTAAATATTATTTAAAGCATTTCAACTACTCAGCAATTATTGTTTTAACCTCATTTGCTTAACAAAATGTGACTTTTTCATGTATTTTTTACTATTTTTTTTTTTAAAAAAAACATCATATTTCGAAGATCGTGTCAACGTCATCAGTGCGAGTATAACACACTACATAATCATTGGTATTATCATTATTGGAAGTTCCATATCATTTAAGCTTTATATGATCAATTGTTAAAGCAGCAAAAGTTTTTTTGTTTGGTAGATGCAAAACCAAATGAGAGATAAAGCTGGCAAAAAGATGAAATAACTGAAATAAGTCAAGCTAAAAACGACTTGAGAATTCGCTACAGAGTTTCAAAAAGTCAATTTTTAATAAAAATAATAAGATAAATATTGTGAGTTCAAGAAATGCTATCGAAAGAAACAGTTAAAAAAGGATTTTTTCGGAAGAGGTACTTTTTAAGAAGTGTGCTTTATTTAAAAAAGTACTTTTTGCTAAAACCAATTTTTTCTCAAGGCACTTTTTCAAAAATGCACTTTTTGTTACAGGTACTTTTTGAAAAAATCCTTTTTTAATAAAGGTATTTTTGTAAAAATGTTTTTTCTAAAAAAGACCTTTTTGAAAAAGTTACATTTTGTAAAAATACTTTTTAAAATAAGGTAGCTTTTATAAAAAATAATTTTTTTTTATTTTTTTTAAGGTACTTTTTCAAAAAATACTTTTTTTAAAGAGGTACTTTTGTAAAAGTCCTTTTTTTAAAAAGGTACTCTTGTACTTTTTTTAAAAGGTACTTTTTGTAAAAAAAGTTTTTTTAAAAACGTAATTTTTGTAAAAATACTATTTTTAAAAAGGTACTTTTCGTAAAAATACTTATTAAAAAATTCACCTTTTGTAAAAAAAATAATATTTTTATATATGTACTTTTTGTTAAATATTTTTTCTAAACAGTTCCTTTTTGTAAAAATACTTTTTTAAAAAGGTAATTTTTGTAAAAAATACTTTTTTTCAAGTACTTTTTCTAAAAATACTTTTTTTAGACAGGTAATTTTTGTAAAAATATTTTTTAAGAAGGTAATTTTTGCAATTAGTAGTTTTTAAAAATATTTTTTAAAAGATACTTTTTATATAAGGTACTTTTTATAAAAGGTACTTTTTATATAAGGTACTTTCTATAAAAGGTACTTTTTATAAAAGGTACTTTTTATATAAGGTACTTTCTATAAAAACTACTTTTTGTAAAAGGTACTTTTTATTAAAGGTATTTTTTATAAAAGGTACTTTTTATAAAAGCTACTTTTTATAATAGATACTTTCTATAAAAGGTAGTTTTTATAAAAAGTACATTTTATTAAAGGTAGTTTTTATAAAAGGTACTTTTTATAAAAGCTTCTTTTTATAATAGATACTTTCTATAAAAGGTTTTTTAAAAAAATTAACTTTTTAGAAAAATTTACTTTTTGAAATGGGTACTTGTTAGGAAAATTTACTTTTAGAAAAAAGTACTTTTTGAAACAGGTACTTTCTGAGAAAAGTATTTGGTTCTTAAAGGTACTTTTGAAATGAGTATTTTGTTTGAAAAAAGTATTTCGTTTGAAAAAGGTACTTTTGAAATGAGTATTTTGTTTGAAAAAAATATTGAAAAAGGTACTTTATGAAAAGGTACTTTTTAGAAAAATTAAAAAAAGTCTGCTTTTGAAGGAAAATGCTTTTGAATGGGTGCTTTTTGAAAGATTTTTTCTGAAGGAGATATTTTTGGAAAGAGGTATTTATTAAAGAAAATACTCTTTTAAAATAAACCTTTTATATTTTGAAATATATAATTTTGGAAAGTGGTACTTTTTTGAAACGTACTTTTCGAAAAATTAGTATTTTTAAAACAGGCCCCACGAAAACTGTGAAATACTATCATCAGGTCTATAAATCATTGTCCGAGACGCATTAAAATTATAATTATAAGTATAAATATATAATTATTCTGAGTTCTAAACTCTTATACTCATATACTAATAAAGTCTTATACCAGTAAGCTTTCGAAGAAATAAAACAATAAAGATAAATATATTAAAACTTAATATAAAACTAAAAGAACTGCAAAAAAAAAGCAAAACAAAAAAAAACAATTTCACCATTGTATGTATATTATGTATATCGCTACATGAAAAGTTTGCCTGTAGGGTACCCTTAAACTAAAAGCAAGCATTTGACTTGGTCATTGAAAACATTACAATTATTATGATTTTGTTGTTTTTGTTGTCTGATTGTGATTTTTAATTTTTTTTCTAGTTTGTATTTTGTATTTTGTGTCCATATAGATTTGTTTGTTTATTAGGCATACCAAACATGCCATGCCACACAATACAAACTTGTACCATTTCATGGTAAATGGAATATGTACGTTAAGTACTGAAATTTAAAAAAAATGTTGGATACACCAGTGTCGTTGTTATTTACTGATGGTGATAGTGGCTGCTAGTGGTGGTGGTGGTGGTGGTGGTGGTGGTGGCGGTGGTTGCTGCTGATGACGATAATGATTGCGGAGATATTTTCTTCGCTGTTATGGCTTGGCAGTTATTTCTTGTCTAGGTAGTCATTTAAAATCTTTATGTTTTTGATCATATGTTTGCGTTTATGTAGTCTTGTGATAAAAAAATAAATTTGAAAAAAAAATGTTAGCCATGTTATTTTTGCAACGAGTGCTGGTTAAGTGAAATCACTTTTTTTTCGTTGTAGATTTTTGATGTTTGTCTCTTTTTTTAAATGATAACGTTCGTTGTTTTTTTAGATTTTTTTTTGCAATGCAACTTTAGTGCTTCGTTAGAGGTGGTAACTTTCTAAGCATTAAAAATTCGTTTTGATTGGTAAATAAATGAAAGGGTTAAGAAGTCAATATGTCAGCAAATAATATGGTAAAAATAATACGAAATGACTTGAAAGATTATTATGCTCGTAATAAGAAAATAATATTTAAATGGAATCTGCTGAAAAATATTAGTGCTGCTTACAATTTGTTTGTAACTCATAAAGTTATTATTAAGTTTAGACACTAGATTGTCTGCAAGTTTCCCTTAAGTGACAAGGTTAGGGTCTTTTTAGTGAGTGAAAAAAAATATACAATAAAACTAGGTCATAGTCAATTAAAGGAGGCAGACAACTAAAGTTATGTGTAACCCCTTATTTCCCCTTTAAATGTCTCACTGCCAACGAATGTTACATGACAATGGCAATAAAACGCAAACTATTTTTATTAAAGCATTTTTTTTCGATAGCGTGTTAGCGCTCAAAGCAGTTGTCATTATTTATAAGTAATAAAATGAACTGAAACTACAGCAAAGTTACTTGTAAATGTATTAAATGTCTTAGCAACACAGGAAATCCCATCAATATAGATTAAATATTTTATTCCGAGAAAACACAATTGAAGCGTCAAGCCACAATGAAATATTGTTTTTGTTTTTTTTTATAAAAAAACTTGCAGCTCTCTGTGAGAATATATTTTTTCTGAAGGGTGATATTTTATTGCAAAGTTACCTTTACTAAATATTTTTATAATTTAGCGATATAGAACTAAAGAGTACATATATAGTGAATATACATAAGCTGTTTTACAAAGAACTGTTCTTAGCCTAAAATGCAAATTAAGAGCCGAATACTAATCTTCTTAAAATGCTAAATACTTTTACATAAAATGTTAGTCTAGTCTTATACTAGTATTACAGTCTGATATTTAAAATGATTACAGTCGTAAGCCAGATCGTAAGTATATAAGAAGATAGTGTCAGATTAGATTTGTGGTCCTTAAAATTACTATGGTCTTATATTTCACCCGTTCTCTTATATAATGGCCTAATACTATAAGTGTGTTTCTGTACTCAAGCCGTGCTCTTGCTTTCTTTTGTACTAATATCAAACACTTATACTGAACTATAGTCTTATATTGAAACTGTAGTCTCATAGTGACTTATGTAAGACTAAGTTGTTATAGCAACACTAAAGTCTTACACTAAATCAAAACTCTTCTCTTCTAAGACATAATTTTTAATCTGACATAAAAGTCCAATACGAGGAAAAGTCTTATACTAAGAAAAATGTGTTATACTAAGACAAAAGTCTTATGCTACGAAATAAGTCTTAAAGTAACACAAAAGTGTAATACTAAGAAAAAAGTCTTATACAAGGCCAAAAGTCTAACAATGAAACAAAAGTCTTATATTAGGACAACAGTATTTTGCTTAAGCTAAATTTTTATACTAAGAAAAAAGTCTTACACTAAGAAAAAATCTTAAACTAAAACTCTTATACTGAGAACAAAGTCTTATGCAAAGGTCTTATACTGAGACAAGAACACTGTACTAAGAAAAAAAACTTATTGTAAGGCAAAAATTTTATAAAAGCACAAATGTCTAATACTGAGACAAAAGTCTTATATTAAGACAAGTCTTTTACTAAAACAAAATTTTTATACTAGAACGAAAGTCGTGTAATAAGAACAAAATTTTATACTGAGACAAGTCTTATACTAAAAAAATCATATACTGATGAAAAACTCTTATACTACGTCCTATACTTTGGAATAAGTGTTATATTAAGACAAAAGTCTTATATAGTACAAAAGTTTTCGACTTAAACAAAAGCGCTATACTAAAAACCAAGTCTTACAGTACGACAAACATCTTATAATAAGAAAAATGTCTTATAATAAGACAAAAGTCATTTCCTGAAGGAAACTTTGTAGACTGGGACAAAAGTCGTATACAAAGACTAAAGTCGTATACCAAGAGAAAAGTCTTATACCAAGACAAAAGTTTTAAGACAAAACTTTTATATTATTACAAAATATCGTATACTAAGGCCAAACTCTTATACTGAGACCAGTCTTATACTTAGAAAAAATTTATTCTTAGACAAGTCGTATACCGAAATAAAAGTTTTATACTGAGACAAGTCTTATACTGAAATGTCTTATACTGAGAAAAATATCTTATACTAAGACAAGTCTTAGGCTAAGACAAAATTTCTATATTGGGACCAATAGTCTTATACTTATAAGAAGTCTTATGCCAACACAAAAGTCTTATACTAAAAAAAATATTATATGTGAAGACAAAAGAATTTTTTAAAAATTTAGCTCTTGTTTTTAATATAAATTTTAATATAAGACTAAAAGCTTTTACAAAGCGAAAAGCCTTGTACTAAGACTTAGCCTTGCGAAAACAAAAGTATTATAACACCAATAAGGTCTCACGGTCATATTAAAGAGTTATGCTTAGACCAGCTATTTATGCCAATAAATCAGAACTAATTTGTTATTTTGTAATGAAACAGTAACACAAGTATAAGACAAATGAGTGAAAGTTAGTTATTTTATATTAGTATGTTATATAATAAAACATTATTATTGATAGAAAACAAAAATTTCAGTGCTTTTTCTTATTGAAAAAAAAATAAATAGACGTTTATGTCTTCTTATCAGCCTAAATGTATTCATTTTAATAATTTATTCAATGTTAACAGATTTTAAACCATTTTATTTTGCTATTTGCACATAAAAATGAAAATCCAAACAGTACGATCACATATAAAATCTTTTAGCTAAGATATGTGCAAAAACTGTCTTCTTCTCAGAGCCAATAACAATATAATTGTCCCCTCCAACCAAATAATAATATTTTTGCAGCAATTACAATACGACTACGAGGATTGTACTTCAGCACACGTTGAATTAAGTACTTTAGAGTCATATGAATATGCCACTATTCTTTTTTTTTTTAAAGATATTGTAGTTAGATGAATGTGGAAGATAGTTTACTTGATTGTATACATACATGAATAGATTGATGGTACTTAGATCACACTATCTATGCTTTCGTTGAACACATTTCTAATAATATCTTTTTTATTTCAACATCTGAGAGTGTCTACGCTTAACTCAAGTACTATTTACGTACGAGTACTCGTATGTTGAGCTCTTAAGCTGGTTTAATTTGTCCAGTTGGGCTTCTTTTGTTTGTGTTCATCATCTCATTCATATTATTGTATTAAGGCTATAAAATTTCATTATGATAGTCAGCACTATAAAAAACAAACTGATCTTCTAATCAAGTGTTTCTTTTATTATTATTTTTTGCACTAAAGCTGTCCGCTCGCTATTGTGTACAAAACGGCTCAAAAAAAATATATTTTTTCTAATACGAGGTTTATAAACAAAATGCTTCTTGGCTAGTTGATGCAGGTAGTATTTTTTATTTTGTGAACGAAAAATTGAAGAAGTACGTACTCGTACAAGCCAAAATAAAATCAAAACAATTTCGTTGTTCTGATGTATGTTTGTGCAGAGTACATTATGACCTCTTGACTGACAATATCAAGACGCCTACACATTTTTGGTCATACGCTTTGCTGTTGCTCTTGCAAGACATACAAACTCTCCAAGATGACTTCGTTTACAACTGTGGGAAATAGTTATTCACCCAGTTGTGTGCAGTTTAGACTGAAAAACCAAGGCTCACAAAAATTAATTAAGTTTTTTGTTGTTGTTGTTGTTGCTTTTGCTGTTATTTTTGTAGTTTAATTTAACAATTTTTAATAAAATTAGTATCAATAGGGTATGTACGTCTGTATGTTAGTCGATGTACCAGTTGCTTTAAAAAAAAAAATCGAAGTACATGCAAATTGTTAAGACATAATAAAATTAGCTGTTAAATACAATTAAGGCATTTGTCTACAAATAATAAAAAAAAAATGTTAAATAAAAGAAACTATAAGCAAATTTAGGTGTTTATATTGTGCTTGAGAGCCAAAATGTTTGAGTTCTTTTATATAAATTTTTTTAAGTGTATCAGCAGTGTGTTAAAGCCTTTAACGAATCAATTAACAAGTTTATGACTCAAACAAATTTTGAAATTGCTGCTAAATAATTTTTTTCAATTTCAACAAAATTAAGCAAGCCAAGTTCTTGTAAACGAAATATATAGTTTAGTTTTTTTTTATTTATAAAAGATATATTCTATATCTATATATGGACATTTCTCCGAGAAATTCATCTTTTTTGTCGCGTGCGACAGCAATTAAATAACCTTGTAGTTCTGAACAACGTGACTCGACTTTTCTTAAAATTTTACCTAAGGTACAGCTTTCTGACGGTAGTTCTGAACAACGTGACTCGACTTTTCTTAAAATTTTACCTAAGGTACAGCTTTCTGACGGCCTACAGTAATTTATAAATAATTAAAAAAAAGTTTCGTTTTCCTTGAAAAAAAACAAGCATATTTGCTTGATGTCGCACGCTACAAAAAGTTGACATTCCTGTGGAAATTCCCATATGTAAAATTATATTGGAGTGTGTTTGTTCCTAATGCATGATTTTTGGAATTATAAGAGCTGTGGAGCTGAAATTTTCAACACAGATTCTCTTGAATACCCGGTAGGTTTTCGTTATATTTTTGACCCAACAAGTGACTACAGTGTGGAGTAATTTGAAGTTAAAAAAAAAACTGATTGTAGAACAGCGTTCGCCGGGCTCAGCTAGTTTATATATCTGTGGCAATATGGAATAGTAGCTTAAGTAGACTTAAGAAAATTAAGCCTATTTGTGCTGTTTTATGTTCCAGTTGGAATTTTCAGGGGTTAAAATGTTACATATGGAAAGAAAGAATCACAAGAAAGTATAATCATGCATTAGAGCCTTCTAATCTCTTAGTGAAAGCGTAAAAACTTGAGAAATGCACGGCTTTGCTTAAGTCGACTTAAGCTTATATTTCATATTGCCACAGATATATATATATCAAACGGAATGTGTATTTGTTTATTTGCTTGTTTGTACTTTATAGGACACTTCTGGATCGATCTTCCTGAAATTTCCACAACATTTAAATGGGACTCTGGAACGAATTATATGCTTCTTTTTCAACCACGCCCTTTTTGCCGCTTATTTAGACCATATCCACATAGTTTTTAACAGATTTATTAATATAGACGAGCATAATTTCTTTTTTATGTGGACCAATTTTAAAAATTAATGTTGCATATGAAAATACTAAATTTTTTTTTTTGGAATTTGGGAAGGGTTTCGCGAATTGCCCGCCCCAATAGTTGATCATCAAATAACTTGTCATTTGTCGACCAATTTTCAAAATGCCTTTTAGCAATGGAAAAGGTGCACACTAGTTTTTTTTTAAATAGGAAGGGGGTGCGCGAAATGTGCCCACCAAAAAAATTAATTATCAATTTAGTTTGAAAAAGGTCCACATATTTCTTTTTTAAATTTGGGGGGGGGGAGGAAAGTGACCACCCCATAATTTGCTTATGAAATAAATTTGTCATTTAAATACTAATTTCCAAAATGAGTTTTGCCTTTGAAAGAAATCCAAAAATTTTTTTTAAATGGTGAAGAGAGGTGGGGGTGGGAAAGTGCCCCCCTAAAAAATGGATTATCAATAAATAAATTTTTAAAATTATCTTAGCATATGAAAAAGTATTACTACATTTTTTTTTTATATTTGGTGGTTGGGCGGAGGGGAACCAAAGCGGCCCCCAGAAATTGTCATCCAAAATAATTTTTTTATATGGAAGACTTCCACTAATTTTTTTGCGAAATGGGAAGGGTGTCGTAAATTTCCGTCTCACTAATTGAGTATTAAATGACTTCACCATTTGTCTACAAAAGAACCTTTTGTCAACTTACAACAATGTATTTATTGTTGTTTTTAACCAACTTCAAACAAAGGAGGAAGTTATCAACTAGTCTATATTTTTTTTTGACATTGTAACATCATTACTGGGTAGTTTATTGACCGATAGTAAAAATCCTTTTTTTTTGTCTGAAAGGGTATAGCTTCCAATTGGTCCCATTGTAAAAAAGTGAGCGGGACACGCCCATAATTTTTTTAATTTGATTTTATGATATTATACTTATTATTTTTTGATTTTATATACATACTTTTTCTTATCCAACAGATTTAAAAATGTATTTTTTGTTTGAAAGAGTTTATTTCCAGTTTCGTCCTTTCAATTTTTTTTTGAAATTTTCCTATCAAATCTTTGCATTGAAGTCGGTTTTTTTTGATGAGTTATTTTTATCACAACTATCAAAATTGTAGAAAATATCAGGGAATATAAAATTTTCAATTATAAAACATTTTGGTGTTATTCGTTTTTTTTTTTAATTGAATTTTGCTTTTTCCTAGTATATTTCAATATTCGTTTCTAGTCACTGGAAAAGTTTCGTGAACTGATCAACCTTTAAAAACAAGTATTGAACGTTACTACTTGTAAATACATTTAATGAGTCTACAATTTTTTAGGAAGATTACACACCTAAATATATTTCAACTTAACTAGTAGCACGTACATATGTTGGGGTAAAATGAAATTTATCGAATGTGTATGTATGCAACGCTACCTTTCACAGAAAAAAGTATTCACCAATTAATGTTTGCAATTATGGATTTAATTGATTCAATTAAATTTTTAATTGTATTAATTAATTTGAGTGAAAAAACTTAACTTATTTATAGGCGAAAATTTAATTAATTTTTTAATTGATATTACAAATATTTTAATGGATATTACAAAATTATTCATATTGCTTTTTTGAGTGTTTCAAATTTCCTAATAAACAATGAAACAAAACTACATATTACAATGTATAATTAAATTTTTACGCGTTTAAAAATATAATTTAGGTAAAAATGTATTGAAAGTTACTTCTACAATTTCCTTAAAATATTTAAATTTATGCAAAAATTTATTGAACGTTACTTTAACAATTTCCCTAAAAACAAATTGCTTGTGAAGAGATTTATTGGAGAATTAAAGCTCATACAAAAATCCACTTCAGTTGATGTAAATTGATTTTAATATAAGAAAATACGAAAAACTAGAATTAAAAAAAAGTTATGGATCTAAATATTTTAAACTTTTTTGTTTTTAAATTTTCGATTTGTGATGTCTGTTTGGCATAACTATAAAATGATTACAAAAATGTATTGAACTGAGAGAAATTGCATTTACAAGAAGATGGAAGAAGATTTCGTAGCATAAAATTTATTAAAAGCAAGAAGACCTGGAGTACAAAATTTTCACTAAAAAATCGAAGAGTATTATTTATTAATGCCGAATTATTAGGAAGGGTGAGCTTAAAAGCTTTGTGTGTAGTTTAAAGTAAAACTATTTATTATAAACTATTAATAAAAATTTATTATGGTCTCACATTTGTACACAGCCCCAGTTCAGATATTGAAAAGCAAAAATTTTGTTAAAAGGACAATTTTCGAAAAGGTTTCACAACTTTTTTTTTAACAAAAAATATTCCTTAACACGACCTAAAAAAATTTATTATGTATTTGTTCAAACATACTTCTCTCATGCAATAGAGTAAAATTATAGTATGAGAGAAATTTGGTTGAGAAAGTACCCTATAGGAACTCAAACCCATTTGTAAGTAACTTCAAACTGATTGTTTAATAACCACAACTGGTTGATTAAGTGACTTTTTTCCTTGTCGCCGACTCACTATTTTAACATAGGCATGTCATAGGCGGTAGTCAATTGGCCATCTCTGCATGACTTTTAAATTGACTACTAACTAATTATTTTTCAACCAATTTGTAGTTAATTAACATTATAGCAAAAAAAAGATATATGTACATTTATATTATATATTATATATATACATATATGTATATATTCATATATATCTATGTAAATATATAAATACATATATGTCTATATAAATATTTATTATTGTTATATTCACTAAAACTAAAATATCCGTACATACATATATATGTACATAAATATATCCATATATACGAACCGCTCATAGAAAATATTATTATATTATTTAGTTTTTTTTTTCAACACAAACATTTGGCATTTGTTTCCATGGCATGCTTCTTTTTATTTTTTTTTTATTTTCTTTTCATTTACTTATTTTGCTTTTATTTATTTCTTACGTGTGCTTCTATTCAATATGTTTGGTTGATATCTGCATGATATTTAAACCAATTTGTAGTCACTTGCAAAATAATTAATTTATAAGTTAGTGTTTTTTCTCAACTGATTATTTTATTTACTACAGGGTAGTGCCTATAAGTGTAAAAAGCTTTTTTAAAACACACACACACACCCACCCACGAACTAACATTAATTGAATAAATAAAAGAAAAACACCTTGCCACCTTATTTGTTTGTTATTGGTTGCCACTAGCAACCATTTGCGATATCAAAATGCCAATACACAAAAAATATTAACAGGAAATTGTAAATAAAACAGTTAATATTTAACAATTTAGTGACAAGGAAATGCAAAACTAATCAAAAAGAAAATTCAACTTGTTTAAAGGAATTTCTTTTTTCGGCATATTATTTTGGCAGCATATTTACAAAATATTTTTGTTCTCATTTAGTCTGCCTTGAGACTTAAACGCCACCACAGCTAATTTCGGCTACAAAAAAAATATTAATATAAAAAAGTACATGTAATACAAAAAGAGTATTCAGATGTAATTGACCTTTGAGGCAATGAACTTTTAATTGTTTGGCGAATTGTGGGGAAACTATAAAATAGTGACCGCTAAAAAAAATATTTGTATTCGCGTGTGTGTGTGTGTGTGTGTGTGTGTCGTTTAAGGCATGATTACAGGAGCTGAAGGCCGGCAAAATCATAAATTATTGGATATAAAGAAACAGCAATGGGCTAAAGAAAAGGGTGGGTGAAATATAAAGAAATAAGTACAAATATTTGTATTAAAGAATTTTTATTACAAGAATAATAGCAATAAGAATTGTTATAGAAAAAATTTTTTTGGAACTCTTTTAATAGAAAAGATACAAGATATGTGCTGCTTATAGAAAAAGTGTCATAAATTAAAAAAAAAAAATTTAAAACTTTTTAAAGTCCACTTATCTAATATTGTAAAAAAATATAAGAACTTTTCAATATCTGGATCAATATTTTATGAAAATAAAATATATATATTGCAGCAAACTATTTTTAAAGTACTTTAAGGGTAGATTTTGTAAATTTAAACGAATTTTTCGTTTTGAAATTTGTATGGAAAAAATAATTTTTGAAACGAATTTTCGTTTTTTTTCATACAAATTTGAAACGTTTAGAAACGAAATTTTTTACAAAATCTGACTATTAGTTAATATTTTATTCTTAAGTTAAAATTTTTTAAATTTTCAGTGAATGTAATTTCTCAACTGTTACATATTTTTTTTACAAAAAATGTTTTAAATATATATTTTTTTAAAAGGACAAAATATTTTAAATTATATTGGCAGATACAAAATTTTTCCAAAAAAATATATGAATTATGCAAAAAAAAATTTAACCAAAAAAATTGAGATATTATTTAGCTAAAAATTATAAAAATATTTGTAAGCAAATCCGATTAGAACTTACAAAAAACAATTCACTTTTCTTAAAAAAAAACAAATACAGTGCTGTGGGCTGTTGCGAAAACCGAGTACAAAATGTCTATGCCTGTTTTCCACTAAAACGCTTATTTTAAACCAAGTAAAAGGTTTATTAAGTAACCAAAGGTTAAGAGGTGTTGCGCTTATCGAGGGTTGCGTTAACCGAATCTGCATGTACATATTAAGTTTGGCAAAAAGTGAAACAAAAAAATTTAACTTATTTTATATAACATTTAAACCTTTTTTGAAATTTTTTGTTTTCAAAATTTATTCGAAAACTAAGTTGAAAGAAATTTTGCAATTTTTTTAGTAAAAAAGATATTTGTTAAATAAAACAGAAAGTTTAAGAAAATGAATTTTAAGTATTATTTTAAAATTTTTTAATTTATAAATTTCTTTTGTAAAATTTTTTTAAAACTTTTTAAAATATATGATTTTTTTAAATTAATAAGCTTTTTAAAGATACAGTGGAATCTCCCTTAACAGACACTTCCTATAGGCGGACACCCCCTTTAGACGGACACTTTTGACAGGTCCCGGCAGAGCTCCATTTAAATGTTTAGTTTTCTCTAGACCGGACAGTCCCCTTGTACGGTCCCTTCAGTGTCCGCTCAAGAGAGATTCCACTGTATATAAAATAGTTTTTTTATTGAAAAAAAAAAATTCTGAAGAAGCCAGAATAAAGTTCTAAGAAATAAAAAAACACTTATTGATTTAAAAAATATTTGTTAAATAACACAAAAAGTTTCAGAAAATCAGTTTTAAATATTATTTAAAATATTTTTAATTTATATTTTTTTTTCTAAAAATTTTTTAAAACTTTTTAAAATTATACACATATATAGTTTTTTAATTTTATGAATTTTTACAGAAATCTAAAATACATTGATCTAGTGTTACAAAATTTATTAGTAAAAACGAATCCTATTAAAGAGTTTTAATCAGGGAAGGGAAAAATTCTGCTCGCGAGAACAATTTTTACTAACTCGTTCGTTTTAAAATTTGTGCTTGCGAGTTCTAATTAAGACTGGTACTCCTTTTGTGCTCGACTCGTAAGCAATAAATGACTCGCCTTAAAATTGGTACTCGCGAGTTTTATTTTAAAACTCGTAAGCATAAATTTTAAAAGAGTGAAAAACGAGCATAAACGAATTAAAAACGAGTAGTTATTACAAAAAAAATTTTTTTTGTTTATTCGAAAAAGTATATGTATTTATATGCGAATTTGAAAAGTTTAGTACTTACAAATGCATATAAATATGTACATATATAAAAATATATGTTCTTACTTTCATGTCATGAGGTATTTTTCAAATGTTTTAAGGAATCTGCTTCATGAAAAGTTATGCAAATGCTTACCTGTCAGTAATAAAATATAATATCAACATTGCGACCTATAGAAAACAGAATTTGAACAAACAAAATTAATAAAACTCGCGAATAATTCTTAACTCGACTCGCGAGTCGAGTTTTATTTTTGACTCTTAAAATTTTAATTCTTCTCGCGAGTCCTATTTTCGGTTCTCAAAAATTAAATGCGCTCGCGAGTTTTATTTTTTTAACTCGCGAGCAGACAAGAGTAGCTCTTTTCAATACAAAAAATAAAACTCGCTCGAATTGAATTCGTTTGCGAGCGAGTTTAATTCGAGCATTCTCCGCACTCTGGTTTTAATCAGTAAACTTTTTTTAATGCTAAGGGTCAGTGTTTCTCCGATTCTATTTAAATATCAATTCATATTTAAAAGTGTTTTTCTTTTCATTAGGGAAAAATACAATAAAATTTATGAAAAACACGTTTTAAATATAAACTGATATTTAAATAAAATTAGTGAAATTGGCCCTAAGTATCTAAAAAATTTATAAGGGGCTGCAATGAATTTGTGAAATAAAATGTTTGATATTTTAAATAAATTTTTAAGCTGACATTTTGAAAAAGAAATAAAAAACTAAAGAGACACCAATTTTTAATTTCTTTTTAACTTGCTTAGTTAGCAAAAATTTTAAATTGTTTATCATGCTCATATTTAATATCATTTTAAGATTTTTATTCTGTTTTCATTCTACTCGCAGAGGAAATTGCCAAATTGGATGAAATGTTTTCCTCTTCAATGCAATCATCCTCTTCTACACATCATCACCAGAAAATAGAACGCACTTCTATACGCACATATTATTCCAACGTGGACCTTAGCCAGTCAACGCAACGCAACTCACGTCAAAATTTTTATAAACAACAACAACAACAACAACAACAAGGACAACAGCAGCAACAGCCATATAACAATAACATGCAGGTCTCAGTGCACAAAAATTTCAATAACAAACAAAGGCCCCCTCATTTACAGCAATGCCAGCCCGCAATAGACAAACAACTGATGAAAAACACCCAAACTTATGACTTAACAAATAATAATTATATAGACCATAATGAAGAAGACTTTTTGGACGATGCAGGAAATGAGGCGGACTTTGAGGACATAGGCGACCCTCAGTTATATACGAAAATGCGTAGAAATAGTTATTATCCGGGCAGAGCACCTCTGCTAAATCAACGTCATAACAGCACGAGTATGATGTCAAAACAACCCGGACAACAGAAATACGCTTATGTCGAACTAATGCCCAGTACTATGCAAACAGCCAAGGGTAGAATACAAAATCATCAGGGTCATATGCAACGCATACGTAGTCCCAGTTTGCCAGTCATACGTAATCGAAACGATTATTTGATATGCAATCAACAGCAGCAGGATAAAATTCCTTTAAAATTTTCACAAAACCCACAACTTGTTAGTATGGAACCTGGTAACCAGCAGCAACAACAACAACAACATCGACTAAACAATCCATTACGACTATTGCCAGGGAATCCTGCCAACAACGGTTGCCAGGAAGAAGATACTTCGGGTTATTTAAGCGATTCTCCCAAAAATATACACACCCCCAATATTTGGTTTAATGATGGTGCCAGCCAAGTGGAAAGTGTAGCAAGTGCTGTTGACAGCAATAGCTTAATATCGGCAGAAGGTATGAACTATACAGGCAGACGAGCCAAACGATCCATTGCTAATCATCAGCAACAGTTGCTAAAAACAGTTAAAAGTCAACAGAGCGATGAACATGTTTTAAACAAAACTTACATTGTCAAGGGCAGAGAACCGCAGCAGCAATTATTGGTAGCTTATGATAATGACGATGGCTTGGATTTGCAGGCAAATGTTAAGCGTTATCAGCAAGGAGGGTGAGTGAGATTTTTAACAATATTATAAAATAATTATTTTATTCAGAGTTTATTTTCTAGCTTTTATCAATCTTCTGATTCGTCTAATACACCTAATCGTGATGTTTCTACTTCAAATACTTATCAAATTCAACACACCGATGAGTCTGAAATTTATAACCCAAACAGCAGCCAAGAGGAACGAGAGAGAGCCAAGTGGTCTTGCAACCAAGCACAGGACTCTCAAAGCAAACAATTCCAGCAACAGTGTGGTCCTGTTTGGCTGAGTCGTGGTCTACATGATCTCAAGGACAGCGAAGATGATACACACTCCCTACAATCATCTACTTACTTGAGAGGGCAAAATGCTCCCATAGAGCCCCACATAATGGCCGAACGTTTGGATAAGAAGCGCAAGGCGGCCGAATATCATATGGCCATTAAACAGCAGTTAGAGGAAAGGGAATCCCTCAGAAGATGGGAAATGGAGAAACACCGCCAAGAAGAGGAGTTGGAGGAAGAGAGAATAAGAAAGCAAAAGATATTGGAACAGGAACGCTTGGATATGGAGCGCCAACAACAACTGGACAAGGAAGAAAAGCAAAAAAGAAAACAACAAGCCATGCTAGATGCTCTAGTTAAGGCAGAACAGGCAGCCAAAATGGACAAGCAAAAGAAGAGAAATAAAAAATTTAAGCTACAAAAAGAGGAGAGCCAAGAAAACTCTACAATAGAAAAGCAAGAAACTACACAAGAAACTAAGCAATACAGTGGAGAAAACAAAGAGGAAGTAGCAGAAGATAAAGCCGCCAATGAAAAGGAAAAACCAACTGAACCCAAAGAAACCCACAAGCCAGATAATAACGAACCTAAAATGCAGCCAGAGGAGAAAGTTTTGATAGGTACTCCCATAAATCTGAGAAGGGCTTTTAGCAAACCGATAATAACAGCAGCAACAAAATTAGAAACTCCAGCAAGGGAAAATGTTGTCATAATGCAGCCCGCCACTCTTATACCACTGCCCGTTACTTCCGACATCTTGGGCCTGCAAACAGCCATAGGAAATCTGCAAATAGCCACATATTTAATGCAGCAACAACTCAAACCCATAGCAACTGCTTCTACAGAAGACTTCTCAAAGACCACAGCAGGAGCCTCCACACAAAGGACAGACAGCTCCATTAATACCGAAGACAATTACCAGCCCGACAAAGTAGAAGAAATTGAAAAGTCTACCCAAACCTTTAGCGATTTAATTGATAAAAATACTAATGCTTCCCACATCAAAGAGAAATCCCTAGATTTTATCGAACCCCTAGAAGATGTAAATACAATGGCCATGATACCTTTAACGAAGCGTCTCAAGCCAGCTGTAAGTGAATCCTCTGAAGATTCAAAAGATACACACCAAGAAACACCGAGCATAAGTCAAGATGTGGAGACACAAACCGAACTGCCCTTGAACTGTGACTTGTGTTTGTTTCATGACAATTTCTATAAAGTGCTGCTGAAGAGAGAAGTCTCTACCACCACCACAACACATACGGCCAAGACCCAAACCAAGCCCGCCAAAGAAGCTGACAAAGATCAGGAAACTACCACTACAACAACAACCACCACTACTACCACTTCTTTCAAGGCCAAATCTAAAGATAAGGATAAAAAACGTAACGCCAAGGAACCACACCACAACAAAATCGATGAACGTCCCAAGTGGGGTGTCAACAGGCCCATAGTGCAGTATGTTAAGGCCAGTGATCGTGATCCCTTCTGTTTGCGTAATAAAAAGAAACACTGCCACACAGCCGCCACCAATAAGCATACGCGTTCACAATCCGTTGACTCCAGGCTAGATAATCATAGCCAGGATAATGGCAACGATAAAGACGATGGTGAAACTTGTGCAGAGCAAGAAGAAGGTTTCCTACTAAAAGCCCGTAATGTATGCACGGAAATATTGCCCATTAAAACCGATGAAAAGGGGCGTATATTTTTGAATTTTCATGAGGCCAGTGCCATCATGAATGAAGATGAAATTAAGGAGAAATTGAGACAGAAATATTTTAATATTGGCAGAATTCTGCCCAGGCGCAGCTGGGCATCAGCTACGCAACATGCTGACATTAATTACACCATCGCACAAGTGGGTGACATCAATGGTGATTGAGAAGATAAATGTAGATTTAAGGCAGCAATTTAATTTTGTCACAAGCGCATTCATGAATTTAAAAAAAATTTAATTCCATAAAAAATAAAGATACTTTTGCATTTGAACTTATTTCTTAAAAACTACGTTTTTCCAAAAACGTACCTTTTTCTAAAAAGGTACTTTTTACAAATAGTTCTTTACAAAATAATTTAAAAAAAACTTAGCATTTATTTTTAAAACGATACTTTTAAGGAAAGTTATTTGTTTTAAAAGAAGATTTTCGAAAGAGTTCGTTTTTTAAACAAATACTTTTTTAACTTTTGAAAAAGTTACCTTTTCTTGAAAAGTACTTTTTAAAATAGTATATTTTCTTGAAAATGTACTTTTTCATCAGAAAACAGACTTTTCCTTTTAAAATTTTTTTTTTGTATTTTTGGAAAGATTTTTTTAATAGTTTTATTTCCTTCAAAATGTACACGCTCTTGCTTAGAAAAGAGCATTATTTTAAAAAGACACTTTTTCCAAAAAGGTACCTTTTTTCTCTAAAAAGTTATTTTTCTTCAAAAAGGTAATTTTTCATAAAGGTACTTCGTTTAAAAAGGTAATTTTTCTTCAAAAAGGTACTTCTTTTTTAAAAGGTACTTTTTCTTCAATAAGGTACTTTTTGCAAAGTGGTACTTTTTTTTTAAATGTACTTCTTTTCGAACAGGTACTTTTTCTTCAAAATGGTATTTCTTTTCAAACAGGTACTTTTTCTTCAAAAGGTACTTTTTTGAAATAGATACTCTTTCTTCAAAAAGGTACTTCTTTTCAAAAAGATACTTTTTTTCAAAAAGTACTTTTAAGAGGAACACTATTTTAAAAAGGTCCTTTTTGAGAAAAGTACCTTTTTAAAAAGTCCTTTTTAAAAAAGTACCTCTTTGAAAAAAGTATATTTTTGAAAAAATTTCGTTTTTGAGAAAACTATCTTTTTCCAAAAGGTTTTTTTTTATTTGCTAGAAAAAAATTATCACGACGCCGGCTTTTTCTTAATGAGAACCTATTCTGCGAAACATACATAAATTTTCTACCTTAATTAAAATTCTATTCTATTCAGTTTTATTGTATTTAAAAGAAAAAAAAACTAATTGGCCCTACTTACTTTTTATTTTATTTTATAGATTTTGCTTTAATGGTTCGCAAGTTTTAAGAAGATTTTTCTTTTGCTCCATCTTTTAAAATTTTTCTAGCTCTCGTCTTATTACTTTTATTGCTGTCATAAACCTTTCTACAACATGAACTAGTTTAGCAAAAACATCAGTGATGTTTGGCTACGCCCCGCCTAAGGATTTGTGTAGGCCATAAAATCTAAAAGTTAAAACTCTTTAAACTACATTGTATCACAAAAGTCTAAGGCTGTAAATCATCATTGATACACATAAAGTTTGAAGCTTTTCAAATATTATGTTGTATTGTGTGTGCGTCTTGTCTTAAAGTCAGCGGAAAGTGAAAAAGTTTGGAAAACAATTTTTAACAAATTTTTTTTATTTTATTTATTATTATTTTCTTCTTTTTTTTTGTTAAACTACTGACATAACAAGTGTTTAAATATTTATGACCCAAACAACATAAATATTTTTGGTTTTTTGTTTCGACTTTTGTTAACACCAAAAACTGACAGTTGCAATTAAACTTATGCAAAAAAAAAGCGATAAATGTCAGTTGAAAGATACGTATGATTTTGTTTGCCTCATGCGATTGGTTTAGATGTTGATGAGGCTATTGCAGTTGGTGCTTTTTTTTCTTTTTTTTTTTTTGATTTGTGTAGCTTTCAACTCTGTGTCGGAGTTTTATGAAATATGGTATTAACAGCAAAGTTTCATAATAATCTAAAAGGAGTATATGGATTTTTTTATATGCGTATGAAAATCATGTTGCAAGGTAGCAAAATGTTGCTTATTACAAAAGAAAATTTAATATATCAAACAAAGCCTTTATTTTAATTATGATAAAAAAATTTAAAATTTTATTTAGGGATTTAGATAGATTTTGAAATAATTTTCTATTGGAAAATTTTTAGCACGTATTGGAATTCTTGGACTGTTGAAGTCAATTTCATACCTTTAGTTGCCGATGGCCACTAGCAATTTTCATTTTCTATTGCTTTTTGTCGTAATAAGTTTTTGATTAACGATCTTTTCTTTTTTTTTTTTTTGCTGCTAATAAAATAATTCTGTAATTTTATGATAAATCTAATGATTGTCTAAGCTATTCTAATATGAAGCCCTCATTCACATGACATTGGCTTTGTCAAAGCATTGTTGGCTGGATTATAAACAAAAAGATTAATTTGAAACACACACACACACACACACTCACACAGACAAAAGAATTTTTAATTAAACTTTTTGTTTACTTTACTTTACTACTTGGAAGAAAAAAATATTAATTTAATAATATGATTGTTATTGTCACCTCGAAGTTGTACAATGAAACTAGAACACATGTGGGAATATCTCGTACCTTGTCATAATGCACATTAAAACAATCAAAATAAAACAAACAGAATAAAAAAATTATAATAAACTATTCAAACTGCAACAATAACGTACTTCAGAGCCCTCCAGCATCATGCAAAATACTAAACACAAGTTTGAATGAAATCTTATTTTTTTTTTGTTGTTTCTATTTATTTCGATCTTTGTTTGTTGTCTTTCAGTTTTCTTAAGGTCAATTTTATTAAGTTGCATTGAACTTGTTGTAAGCACTAAGAAAAACAAAAAACTTGGCTAGTTCTTGCATAAATTATTCGCTGGAAAAAAGATAGCAAAAGTATTAACAAGGATATAAGATTTATTTATATTTAGTCACACAACACAAAACATTTTTAATAAAAATCAAGAGGCTAAAAAATTTAAATTCCAGGATACTTGTAAAAATATGTTTGCATACCGAAACATACGAAGTGACCAACCAGACTATGCAAGTTATCTGGGACATTGTTTAGTTTGCGTGGCTGCCCACTACACGCAGGCATTCAAGTAGAATCTAGATGATTCCTTTTTGAAAATCTGGGACATACAAGTACGAAGAGGTATTCGTAAAATAGGCATATTAAAAATATGCATTTTTATAACAGTATTTGTTAAAAAGATAGTTTCTTGAAAAAATTATTTTTCAAACAAGTGGTCTTTACAAAAGAGACTTTAGAAAAGAATTTTTATTAAACGAAAAAGGGGATGGTTTTTTAAAAAAGGTAAATAACTGCACTTTTTTAAAAAGTGCTTATCATAAAAAGGTACCTTTTCAAAATATATACGTTTTTCTTTCAATATAATACACTTCTTCAAAATAAAGGTACTTAACAAAAAAGTACTTTTTCAAAAATAGTACTAATTTCAAGAAAAAAAAAATGCTAATTTCAAAAGTAGTACTTTTACAAAAAAGTTGTTTTAAAACAGGTACTTTTTCAAAAAAAAAATACTCATAAGGCATTTGAAAAAGTACTTTTGAAAAAGTACTCTTAAAAGTTATTTTTTAAAATTACTTACAAAACTGGTATTTCTTCCAAAAAGATACTTTTAAGGAGGTACCTTTTCAAATACAGTAGTTTTAAGGAAGGTACTTTTTCAAAAACTGCTTTTCAGGAAAAGGTAATTTAAAAAAAGGTAAATTATCAATAAAAATTTACTTTTTCAATAAAAAGTACCTTTTCAATAAAAAGTAGTTTTTCAATAAAAAGTAAAGTCCTTTTTCAAAATAAAGGTATCTAATCAAAAAGGTTACTTATAAATAAAATAGTACTTTTTTGAAAATAATACTTTTACAAAAAAATTGTTTTAAAAAGTACTTTTAAAAGGGTTATTTTGTTAAAAAGTGCTGTTGAAAAAAATCGTTTTTCCAAACAGGTAATTTTTAAAAAGGTACTTTTTTAAATAAAGTGGTTTTAAGGAAGTTAATTTTTTTAAAAAGTGCTTTTCTAAAAAATGTAACTTAAAAAAGGTATATTTTTAATAAAAACGTACTTTTTGAATAAAAAAAATACTTTTTCAATGACAAGGTACTTTTTCAATAAAAAGTACTTTTTCAAAACTATGTACTTTTTCAAAATAAATGTACTTAATCAAAAAAGGTACTAAATGAAAAAATTTACTAAAAAATTTCAAAAACATTACTTTTACATAAAAGTAGTTTTAAAGAACGTACTTTTTCAAAAAAGTACTCTTAAAAAAAGTACATTGAAAAATGTACTTGTGAAAAAGGTTGATTTTGCAACTTCTTTTAAAAAAAATTTTTTTTAAAGAGGTACTTTGTCAAAAAAGTAGTTTTAAAAAAAGTACTTTTTTCAAAAAGTGCGTTTCAGAAAAAGTTAATTTAAATAACAGATATTTTTTCAATTAAAGGTACTTTTTTAATAAAAGGTACTTTTTCAGTGTAGAATACTTATAATATAGTTTCTCAAAATATAGGATACTTACTAAAAAAAGGTACTTTTTCAAAATAAGTATACTTATAGGCAGATTTTGTAAAAAATTTCGTTTGTAAACGTTTCAAATTTGTATGAAAAATAACTAAAATTCGTTTCAAAAAATAATACTTCCATACAAATTTCAAAACGAAAAAAAAACTTTTCTATTTACAAAATTTGACTTTTAATAAAAAAAAGATACTTTTGCAAAATAATTATGAATATGGTAAAATTAACTTTTTTAAAACAATAAATATTAAAAAAGTACTTAAAAAACTACTTTCGGAAAACGTTATTTAGAAAAAAGTACATTAAAAAAAGGTTTTTTTAAAGAACTTAACAAAGGTTAAGGTAAAAGGTTAATGTTTTAAAGGTAGTTTTATTTTCAAAAACTGCTTTTCAGAGAAAGGTATTTTTTAAAAATAAAGGAACTTTTTTAAAAACAAGGTACTTTTTCCAGAAAAGGTACTTTTCCCAAAAAAGCTATTTTTTTTAAAGGGGCACTTTTGAAGTAGTTTTGAAGAAGGTCCTTTTCCCGAAAAAGGCTTTTTTTAAAGAGGCAGTTTTGAAAAAATTTTGAAAATGGTACTTTTTAGAAAAAATAAATTTTTTAACGTTTTTTTTTTAAGAAAATACTTTTGAAAAAGGTTCATTTTAGAAAAAATACTTTTTTAAATCAGCGGTACTTTAAAAAAAGGATTTATTACAAAAGTTCCTTTTAAACAAAGAAAAAAGAAGAAAAAGTACTTTTGAAAAAAGTACTTTTGAAAAAGGTACTTTTTTTAAAAGCAAACAGTTTGTTAAAAAATAGTTGTTTTTAAAAGAGTCGTTTCGAAAAGTGTTTTTTTTAAGTACTTTTGAAAAAGGTACATTTTTAACGTGCTCTGGTTAATATGTACATATGTATATATAATTATCTCAATCTCTTTCGTTTTTTGTCTATGGTACTTATTTAAACAAGCTTGTTTGCTAAGAAAGTTAATCTTGTTTAAAAAGATGAACACATCATCTTCAATAATTTCGCTTTATTTTTATGTGTTGCTGTGTATGTGTGTGTTTTTTAATACAATTAATCAATCAAATCTTTTTGATTTTAAGCAATGTTTCTTTATCGTAATACGTACATATGTATGTACTATGTATAATTTCGAGACTTTTAATTAATTATAATGGCATATTAAAAAATTAACTTAATTTTAATAACAATATAGAGAATATATTTACTTCTTTTAAGAATAACCTTGAAATTTTTATATATTTTATTAAGATATCTCCCCCCATGATAAGTAATGTTCTCATGTTGTTTTTATTATATAATTACTGGCATTTTTTTCTGTTTTTACATTTAAATTCCTAAAGCACATAATGAATTTTTCATAAGGCAATTTTATTTAAAAAAAAATATTAACCTTATTACTAACAATGAAATAAAAATAAGATTTTTGCTAACATCAATGTTTGGTAAAATATTGTATATTATTTTTATATTGCTGATATATTTCCAAAGATCACTCACTAGCTTTCTTAATTTGCAGAAATTAAAAGTGATAAAATTTTTTTTGTTATTAAAAAAGAGTAAAAATTAGTGTTAGCTGAAAATTTGATTTATCTGCACAGTTGCATAATGTCTTTTCTACAAGAAAAGTCTGCATGACACTTTATTTCTGCTTTTAAGAACGTTTATTGTTTTTTTTCCTCATAAATTTTTTATGTTAATGCTTAAAAAAAAACATTATTATTCTTAAACAATACTTGTTTTAAATTTTATATATATATAGTTAAAGCTTTGTTGTTGGTTTCTTAATTAAGCATTATATTGTTAATTAAAAAAAAACATATTTAACAAAAGAAGTTTTATTATCTTATTGTAGTTTTTATGTCTTATTATTTTTAGTTCTCTTCAATTTAGAAGACTGTTGATTGTGGATTTAACTGAAAGATGCATATCTTTGGGTCAATGGGTCGCATTGTTAAAAATGCTAAAATTATTCTTAAGCAATATTATGACAGCAAATATCTTTTTCTTTTTTCTTAGTTATTGTATAAGACAAAATATTAATACTTTAAGCTATAAACAAAGATTGTTATTACTGGTAATTAATTGACTCTGGAACGACCCTCGTAAGTCATAAGTCAGATATCTAATGAGCTAAACTATTTAACAAGAATTTCTTATTATATTTCATGTTGAAAAATAAACTCCTATTTGAAAACTGAAAATTTCCTGAAAGGGAATTTTTACAGAAGTTTTCAGGAATTCAAATTATGCATTAAAATCACAAGCACAACATTGCTTCCCCCCAACAAAAAAAAAATAAAAAATAAAAAAATACAGATTTGGTTTTAATGTGCAGACTCGTTTTTCCATAAAACAAAAGACTTAAGACACATACTTGTCAATTTTGTGTAAAAGAAACTCAAACTCATGAGAAGAAAGAAATCATGGGAGTTCAGCAAAGCATGTGTGTGGTCCATTTGGTTTTTTGTTATTTTTAAAATGTTGTTGTAAAGCTTTCGTATGTAAACAATATTGATTTAATTAACATGTTTATAATAAATTTCTTTAAAAAAAAAACAATTGACAAACAAAATATTAAAACAGTATGTACAACAATTTTTCATAGATATTTTTCTCCTACCAACCTTGTCATCTTACTTGGATTGTTGTTTTGTTTTATGAGTCTTTGAGGCTGGTGTTCGTATGTTTTGCCGTTTAAGTACGAGTATTTAGTGAATGGTCTGGATATTGAAATGTTATGGAGTAAAAATTTATTCTGTTTCAAGTATTTACTTAAAAATTTCTTAAATATATTAAATATGTTGAAGAAATTATCACAATCATTTTGTATTCAAAAATCAATATTGGCAATTAACACTTGACTGAAATGAGGTCTAAGTTGTAAAACGAAAAAAAAAATGTAAAACAAAGCAATACAAAATGCAGAAGATATAGATGTCTTGATTTATAAACTGCGGTAGGTGGTGTGTGAACTTATGTTAATTAACTTGTGCCAATGATAAGATTTCATTTTCTAAATGTTATGTCTGGAGGTATTTATATAAGGAGATTTATAATATTCAAATGTACAGTGGAACAATTTATGGCTGCGAGAGAAGGGCAGCTTAGAAAGTAGTTTAAAATACATACTACCATCCAGCCATTCGCAAACATTGCGCCTGAAGCACACCTTACAGTTAAAATAAACAAAAAAGTTTTAAAATTTTGTTTTCGCTTCCAAAAAAACAAAATTTTCTTTTAGAAAGAAGTACTTTTTGAAAAAGTTAGCCTTTAAAAAGGAATTTTGAAAAAGTACTTTTCGATTAAGTACTTTTTTAATATGGTACATTGTGAAAAAGTAATTTTTGGACATGATACTTTTTGAAAAAATACTCTTTGACCATGGTACCTTTTGAAAATTATACTTTTGGACATGGTACTTTTTGAATATGGAACTTTTAAAAAAAAGTACTTTTTGGATATGGTACTTTTTGAAAATGAAATTTTTTGACATGGTACTTTTTAAATACATATTTACATACGTTTTGGATATGGATCTTTTTGTAAAACTACTTCTTGGAGTACTTTTTGAAAATACTTTTTGCACATGGCACTTTTTGAAAAAAAGTACCTTTTGGACATGGTAATTTTTGAAATAGTACTTTTAAAACATGGCACTTTCTGAAAAAGTACTTTTTGGACATGGTACTTTAAGAAATGGTAACTTTTGGAGATGTTATTTTTTTAAAAAGTACTTTTTGAACACCTTTTGAAAAAAAACTTATTGAAAAATACTTTTTGAAGATATAATTTTTGGACTTGTTACTTTTTGAATACATACATTTGGATATGGTACTTGTTGAAAATACCTTTTGCATGTGGCACTTTTTTAAAAACTACTTTTTGGACATGGTAGTTTTTGAAATAGTAATTCTTAAACAAGGCACTTTCTGAAAAAGTAATTTTTAGATATGGTACTTTTTGGACATGATACTCTTTGAAAAAGTACTTTTTGGACTTTTTGAAATAAAAATACTCATTTGTTTTCTTACTTTTTTGTAAAGTACTTTCTGGATATAGTACTTTTTGAAAAATAATTTTTGAGCATGGTACTTTTTAAAAAAGGAACTTTTAGAAACAAACTTAAGAAGTTTTTTTTTTTAAATTAGCTTTAGGTTATATTTTGTATTTAGCTTTTCGAAAATACATATCCTTTTTGGAAAAAGCCTTTTCTAACAAACTAATTTGTGAAAAATGTATGTATGTACTTCATTAAAATAAAAAATTTAGCAAGGTACTTTTTTTTGGTAAGAAGTAGTTTTTAGAAAAGGTACTTTTTAAGAAAGGTACTTTAAAAAAAATTACTTTGAAAAAAAGTACTTTTTGGAAAAGTTATTTTTAAAGAAAGGTACTTTTTAAAAAATTTATTTTTTAAAAAAGGTACTTTTTGAATAAGGTATTTTTTTTTGAAAAACGTATTTTTCCAAATGGAAATGAACACTCTTTGTAAAAGTACTTTAAGAAATTGGTACATTTTGGAACCGGTACTTTTTGAACAAAATACTTTTTAAAAAAGTGACTTTTTGAAAATTGTACTTTTTAAAAAAGTTACTTGTTAAAAAACGTATTTTTTAAAAAAAGGTCTTTTTTGAATAAGGTATTTTTTGAAATAGGAATTTTTTAAAATGGAAATAAATACTTCTTGTAAAAGTACCTTAAGAAATTGGTACTTTTTGGAAAATGCACTTTTATAAACGCACTAATGCAAGTAATTTTAATTTTAGAAGGCATTTTGAAAAAAATTCAAGGGCTGTTTATAAAGTGAAGTTTCTTGTAAAAGGCCCGTTCCTTAACAAAAATTAATTTTAAAGGTAGAAGTCATAGAACAAACTTCTAAATTTGTGAGATATTCGAAAATTAAAAAAAAAACCATTCTACCTATACGTGTTGCTCTATATTGCGCAAACTTTATTTTTAATAAGTTAATTTTGCCTGGAATAAACATTAGTCATCGTTTTTAATAAGAGATGATTCGTGTTTTTAATTTAAAAAAAATCCAACTATAATTAAATAAAGTTCGTGTTGTTTAAAGTTATACGAATAGTACAAACTTCAAAACTTTTATTTATTTTTTATTTTTATTTTATTTTTTCTAATCACAGTAATTATTAAGATCCGGCTTAGAGTGTTAGATGTTTTTTTTTATTTATCGCTTTCTAAAGCAATAATTGTTCTAATTCCAATAACTTGGCAAAATTCCCTGTGATCTTTACAAAATATGAATAAGCTGGGTTATTGTATGTTAATAGATTTCCAGTAAAAAATAGCAAAGGTCAACTTAGATAGTTACTTGCTATTATAGTTTTAGTTTTTGTTGTTGTTTTATTTTTTTATTTATTGTCGTTCTCTTACAAACTTTATCTTATAATAAAGCAATTTAAATGCACTCCTACAATAATAATAATAAAAAAAATAAAACAAACGAGAACTTGGAAACAATGATTTAGTTTTTTGGAAAACCCCTTAATTACTTACAAATTAATTCATAAAAATAAAACACATCTTACAAAGCAAGTTAGTTGTAAAAATAGTTAGAACAACAGTAATGAAAAAAAAAATATAATAATTAAAATGTGAAATAGATAAGCTTTGTGAATAAAATTTATTGAGAGATATAAGGGAAATTACAAATTAGTTATTGATGTCGAACACTTAGAAATTAAGACGATGAATAACTTTAAATAAAACCATGACATTTTATTTTTGGTTCTTTGAGGTAAAAAAATATTCCCAAATTTAAAACCTTAAAACAAATGATATTTGGCTAAATTTTTGTCACACCATTAGTATCTGTGGCAAGAGCACCCTACCTGATATAACAAAACTGAGAGGAGATATGGACAGTTTTCATGTTGTTAAAAAAAAAACACAAATACAACATGTTGCCTAACATGGCTGTTTGAGTAGGGACCATTTTATGTTTAAGCTGCTGGAAATATATATTTAAAAATTCTTAAAGGCTTTCAAAATACATAATATTAAACATAAAATTATTTCATGCAACTTTGGTGTTCAGACCAAAAATAATATTTGTTTGCTCTTGATTTTATCAAATAAGCAAGATCTGCTCGTGGTGTCAGTGTCAGTAGCCCAGCAGGGAAGATCTCTTTACAAGAACACACATTTTAAGCAATACAGCAAAAAACTTCAAAAGCCAAAGGAGTTATAAACACCCTCGACAAAAAAAAAAATACTTTTCCTTAAATAAGCATAAGGAAACACAACAAACAGCAAAACAAGATCTCAAACAACAACTTTGGCAATGAGTGTGTTAATAAATTTTATAAAAAGGTTAATCAATTGTGGTCACCCCGAAAGTAAAAAAAGAGGAGAAAAAATTTGAAAAAGGAATTTCAGCCAAAAACACACACGCCATACGCCACATTAAAAGGACTTGAAACATATAAGCAGTTATCTAGATCACTAAAAGGAAAAAAAGTCTTTAAAAATGCTTACGCAGGCAAATGTATGCAGTGAATGCAAAAAATAACAAAAATAAAATTTAAAAAGCGACAAATTTTTAAAGTCACCACATTTATCATTTATTCTCAAAAAAAGAATAAAAGAAAAGAAAAGTAAATAACCCACAATAATACACACTGGTATTAAAAGTAATGATTTTGATTACCCAGCAGTTTTAATAAATTTTCCTTTCCAGCCAAATGCCGTTGAAAATATTTTGTAAAATTTGTCTCAATTTCAATATCAAATTTAGAAAGATTTTAACCTTTATGATTCTCTTTTTCTGGGCTTTTAAACATAAATTTTATTTAACAAACACTTAAGTCCCAAGACAGACGGCAGATTGTGTTGTCCAAAAATTATGTCTGTTAAATTTAGGGAACAATGAAATTGTTTCGCATATTTTCCAAAGAGGATTTCGAAATCTATACAATACATGTCTTTTTTTTTGTAATGAAATATAAATAAAAAAATTTGTCTCATAAAAATGGCTCATAAATACTTTATTGGCACACACAGGGGTTAATTTCAAATTCATATCAAAGGTTAGTTACTATATTGCTGGTTATTTTAGTCTTAAAATGTTTCCTTTTAAAATCCTAAGGAAAGCTGTTTGCTTGCCAGCAGGAATATAACAAAACTTCAAGGGTGTAGCCTGGCAGTGGCAGTTAGTGTCAATTGCTGAAAAAGTATTGGGTTTCTAACAAAGGGAATACACCTAAATTTAAACTATAAAAGGAGGATCTAAATCTCTTTTTAAAAATTAGTTTATTTTCATACATACTGAATAAACGCCCAAAAAGTATATTTTTAAATAGATCAGGGAAATCTAATCAATATTTTCTAATTCATTTTTTTTTCATATGTATAAATTATTTTGGTATAAAATAGTTTTCATATAAAAGAATAAATTCTATAAATAAATAAATTTCTTCGCTATAAATGTGTATTTTGTTTGTATGTAATTTATTTTGCTAAAAACAGTCTCACAAATATTTAAATTCTTCTCTTTCTGTTTCAGTTTTTAGCTAGAACAACTTTTTTCTTTTTTTTAGAAAAAAAATTTTTTTGGGACAAAAAAATTTTGGGACTCAATATGTAGTTTTTTTTTAGCACATTAAACTTTGCTTTTTTATAATAAGTATTTGCTTTGTTATATAATCCTTTTAGATCAAAACAAAATTTTGGGACAGCATATTTTCTACAACAGATCAAAAAATAATAAACTTTGCTGTTTTTCTAATAAATATGGGCTCTGTAAAAATCTTTTTATGTTTCGCCAATATTTGTATGTATGTATGTATGTATACATTTTTGGTTCAAAATGTTTGCTAAAAATCTATTTCGATTATTTAAACCTTACTCCATTTTATTCATATTCGTGCTTAATTTGTCTAACAAAAAAATTTTAGCAGATCAAAAAAATTTTAGGACAAAAAAACCTTTTTGGGACACACTATTTTTTATTAAATATGGCTTTTGGAAAAAGATATACTCTACCGCTTTCTTCCTATATATTAGCGCTGTAAGCAAACCAAAATTTGCTCTCTGTTTTGGATGAAATATTTGCTATAAAATATTTTCCTATAAAATTATTTGCACCAAAATTTGCTGCATTTTTGGAGCAAAATATATGCTATAAAATATCTCTACATTTTTAATTTATTTTATCCAGTTTTTTGCGGAAATTTTTTGGAGGAAAAAAATTTTTGGGACAAAAGTTTTTTTTTAATAAAACAAAAATTTTTGGGACAAAAAAATCAAAGAAAACAAAAAAATACATACACTTCGCCTTTGTGCTAAATAATTCTGTTGTAAAAATATTTTTATATTGCCACCATATATACATACATACATACATATATATTTATATTGCCGATGAAATATTTGCTATAAAATATTTTTCAATAATATGAATTAATTTACTTAATTATTTCCAAGTTCGTGTTAAAAAAAATGTCTACGCTTTTTGGCAAATACCTTTAAAAATTCAAATGTAGAGTAGGTCCCTCAACCAAAAAAAAATGTGTACTTCAAGTGCATGTTAAAACCAGTTTTTGCATGTACATTTGGTTTGAAAGTATCTACACTTCAAGCATACGTTATTTTTATTTTTTTTTGTATATGGCGTTAGGACTTTAAAAACATATTTTCTGATTTTGGGACAAAATATCAGATTTTTTTTTGCATTGGATGCGCTATTTTACTCATATTGGCCTAAATAGTTTTGCCAAAAAATACTTTCGCAAATCAGAATTTTTTTGCGAAATAATAATTTTTGGGACAAAATATTTGCTATCAAGTATCTTTACATTGAATAAACTTTTTAAATCCTTTTTATGCATATTCGTAAATTATTAATTTGTCCAATGAAATTTTCGCAAATAATTAAATTTCTAGGGATACAATCATTTTTGGGACTAAACATTTGCTACAAGTGTATAAGAAATATTACTTTCCCTTTTTGCTAAAAATTTGCGTTGTAAATAATTATTCTAATATCCATTACAATGTTCTATATATATATTTTTTTTAATACTTGTTATAAAATATTTTGAACTAAAATAAAACAATTTACTTTATTTTGTTAATGAAGGCTGTTTTGGGACAGAATATTTTAGAATAAATAAAGTATTTCTTACGAAAAAAACTGCTACTCTGCTCTATTATATATTAAATATCTGCATTTTATAATATATTATAGTTTTACCAAAATGTGCTTATTTTGGACCATTTTGAACCAAATATTTGCCATAAAATATTTTTAAATATATTCAACTTTTTTTACTTTATTTTCCTATTTTTGATGCTAATTTATTAATTACAAGAGTTTATTTGGTTTGTGATGAATTATTTTAAAACCCAAAAAATTTTTGTGACATAAATTTTGGGACATTTAAAAAATTTTTTTTTTTTATAATATACTTCACAATATATTATTTTGCTGTACGCTATTCTTTTGATTTCTTCATAAAAAAGCAGTTGTTTTTCTAAAGGGTTCGCCATCTAACGTTTTTTTTTCAACTAGTGCTTATTTCGTGAATGGTAACACTTAGCTCATGTCTGATTTGACAGATAATTAGTTTTATCCTTCCGCTGAACGAATATGGTTGCGTATACGCTTGAACAACACTGGGAAATATTGCTTACAGAAGATGCCGATTTTGCCAATTAACGATCGTTATCGGGCCATGTTGAACGAATTTTTGTTCACAAAAATTGAAGAGGAGGATATTGGCAACATTTGGTTTCAACAGGACGGCGCTACGTGCCACACAGCCGAAGCTACACTCGATGTTTTGCATAGCATTTTCACAAAAAAAAATTTTTTCGTTAAAAAAATTTATCGGTTTTGTGACGAATAATTTAATGAAAAAAATTTAAAACTTTGGGACAAAATATTTTTTTTGTGTGAAAAATAAATACAACTAGGCAGTATTGTTATTTCAAAAAACTCTTTTCCGACCACATTTTAATTTAAGATTTTTTTTTAAATTCGTTTTTCTAAAATATTTTTCTCTAAGGGCACTGCTACACGTTCAATATATATTGTGATATTTGGATATTTTAATGGATTGATGGATCACAAGCGTATGCTACATGTTCAATATTTATCGCGTCAGTATTTACGTTATTTTTGTGCTGTGCGGATCGTTTATTAATAATAAATTTATTAATAAGCTTTAGCCGACGAGTCCTACAACTCTAGCAATGCCTCCAAATATTAAAAATAAAGTCTTTCAAAATAAGTTTTTCGGCTGTTTATTTCGATTCCACCGGCAGAACCCATTCGCTTTCACTATCTTCTGTCATTACCCTTTATTAAAACAAACTTTACACAAATGTAATAAACTTTTTTACTTTTTATTTGTTAAATTTTTTGCACTGCGTCTTTTATTTTATTTGTTTTATTTCAGTTCTTATTAACGTATCGCAATCTAATGTCGTGAAAATGCTACACGTTTAAAAATTTATCACGCGATCCGCGATCTGGATTCCATAATTTAGGCCTTTCTGCGACATGGATCGCGATCCATCAATACTGCATACTACACGTTCAATAAATATCGCGATACTGGATCGCGTTCAATATATGTATATTGAACGTGTAGCAGTGCCCTAAAAGTTTTATTTTCTAAAAACATTTTTATATATTTTTTTTTTAAATTTATTTTTTGTAAATTTTTTTTTTCTAAAACTAAATTTAAAATTTTTTTTTTTTTTTGTAAAACGTTTTATTTTTAAAATTTTTTTTTAAATTTTTTTTTCTAAATTTTTTTTTCTAAATTTATTTTCTACATATTTTTTTTCTTAAAAACTTGTTTCTTAAAATTTGTTTTTCATACAAAAAAATGTCAGACGGACGGACCCTGTTCTGTTAAATAAAATTATTTTTGGATGGTTTAAAAAATCGTTTGTAAAGTGTTTTTTGGCTAAATTTCATTATATAAAACGGTTCTCTGTTCAGAATTAAAATTATATATAAGGAATACTTTTAAATAGCTTCTTGGATGTTAATTTTTCTGCCGAGAGTTCCCATTTTTTTGGGAAAATTTTCTAAACAAAATTTCTGAAAATTCTTTTAAGTATTTTTCAATTAAAGTTTTCTTTTAATATATGTATTTGTAATTTTTATGAATATTTATTTATATAACTACATTTAAAACTTGTTTATTTTTTTTTAAATAATTTTAATTGAAAATTTCTCTGAATTGTTGACGATATGTGAAAGTGTCTTGTCATTTGAAATTTTTTCTACTCTATTGCTTATTGTTATCAATCAGGCTTGCATGATTAATGATATTTCATTAAAAATGCATAAACATAAATCAAACGAAACGAACCCAAAAATCAATTAAATGTTAGTAAAAATGAAAACTCCCTTGTGCTGACAATTTGGCAAACAGAAAATTCTGCTGCCAGACAAAAACTTATGAAACAGTAGCAAACCTTAAAGGGAATAAATAAAGCAGGAGTTGGTGAACTAGATATGTATGTACATATATGTATGTAATGTATATAAAATAAAAGTAAGGCAATTGAAATTAAAAAAAAAGAAACAAAAGGTAAACACAAGGATACGTACTATTGAACTATTTTTGAAAAAAAAAAAAAAATCAAAAGCAGCAACAACCACTTCACTATGACAAACAAAAGGAAATTAAAACAAATGATACATTCCAAACTCTTACGAGCAACCCAAATATTGTGAAAATAATAATTGAAAACCAAAGGAAAGGTGAGAAACTTACGAAAACGTTGGCTATACAGCTCGTATTTTATTTATTATTTAGAGTTTTAGTTCTTCTTTTAAAGGGTTAATTTGTATGTTCTACATTTTGTATGCGCAGGCCTTTCAAAGGTTTGATTTTTGTTATTTAGCAAAATTTTGTCTTTTGCCAAATGATTAATGATTAATGATTTTGTTAAACTGCTTCGATATTTTTGCTGCTAATGTTTTGCCAACAATAATTAAAGTTGTGCATTTTCCCTAGATGAAGTTTTACATCTTTCAAATGTTGTGACAATTGTTGGTTGTCAAGATCATTTAGCATATTTGAAAGTACTTTGAAAAATCATAGAAAATCATGTTATTTTCTATTTTGCTTTAGTAGAACATCATTAATCTTGGAGAAGTTAAGCTGCAAAAGATTTTCTGAAAGTAAAAATTAAAGGTGATTTTTAAAGAAATTTTCCTTTTAGAAAAACTATGTAGGGCAGATTAAAGCGAAGAGCAGCTGTTAAAGTTAAAATTTTTAAGCAAGCGAAGTTAAAAACTGTCACTTTTCAAATATTTTGACCCCACAATTAAATTTGGGAACCTTAATGTTTAGAGATCCTTTGGATCATGGAAACTTTTGAAAAAAAGTTCCAAGTTTTTACATGCCTGGAAGTTGCCAGTATGGCCAACAAGAGATTGAAAAAAAAATTTCTATTAATTTATGGCCCTATAAAAAAAAGGATAATACACTTTTAAGCCATTAAAAAAACCGCATGATCTATTAAATAAACGTTGTTAATTTTCAATAAAATTTTTCTTTTAAATTATTGTTTGCATTTTGGCTTAATTGTTTATGGTTAATAAAATGTTGTTTTTGTCTTAGCAGCAAACCAAAAATAATAAAAAAAAAAATAAAACAAACTCAAACATAATGTCTCAGCTATTTATGTGACCACATAAATTGGTGATAAAACATAAAATTACCTTTCAGAAAAAAAAAATAAACAAATCTCCAACAGCAGAGCATGAAGCCAAAATCGTTTAAAAGTTTTCAGCTTGGAAAAGGAATAGACTAGGAGGACCCCCCATTAATAAACAAAAACGCCAACATAAAAACTTTTGTTCAAGCAAACTAAAAGCGGACAAGAAAAAAAAACTAGGCGACATAAGTAATTAAATTTAAAATTATGATGACCACAAACAAAACGAAAACATCATCATCAGCGACATTAACTGGAATTTTATAATGATGTCGAAGTTATTTAAATCCCAATTAAATGTAAATATTATTACTATTATTGGTAGGGGTTTATGTAAAACATTTAATTAACATTTAATCATTCGATTTCGAAGTCAATCAGCCAACAACAGCACCAGCAGCAGCATTAGCATCACCAGCAGTAGAAGTTAGAGGAGTTTTCTGGTTGCTCAAATGCCTTAACATTAATGAATTATGAGTTACAGACAATTTTGTCTGCATGTGTAGACAGACATTCATATATAAATACACACAAACATATATAATAAACAAAGATAGACCTGCCTGAATGATCAAAAACATTCTCAGTTGAAAACTTATTATAACAAGATTGACGATTTGAATATTATTTTGTAAACCATAACATTTTATTAAGATAATAAAATCGATAAGATGGTTCTTACTTCTCAAATTGGAATTTTGTTTTTTTTTTGAAATATGTGGCCAATTAAAATGATTTCATCATTTAAAAAAATTTAATTTTGAAATTTTTTTATTAAAATTAAACCTAAAGAAACAACATTTATTACTTAAAGAACAAAAAAAACTTTAAGAAAGTTTTCATTTCATTTTCAAATAAAATATAGAAAAACGTTTTATTATATAATTTTAAAAATATATAAACATCCCTGCTGGCTTGACATCATAATTTAAGCAAAAAATATTTTTTTTTGAAAAAAAAGGATATATGACAAGCAGACATATCCTTGCACCGTTTAAATTCAAAATTACCAGACACCTTAGCCTTGTTATTCTATATATAGTAAATAATTTTGGCTTATTTTCACATCATTTTTACAGTTTAAATTTAATATTTAATAAAAAGGATATATGACATGGTGGTCATATCCTTGCATCGATTAAATTCAATTTTAAAAAATATTGTATTGCATAATTTTGAAAATAGATAAACAGTCTTGCTAGCTATTTAGGCTACAGATAAAAATTTTCAAAAAAAAGGATATGTGGCACGTAAACGTATCTATGCACCGATTAAATTCAAATTTATCAAGCACCATAACCCTGTAACTTCACGAATAGTTAGTAATATTTGCAATCTTTCCAATCATTTTTAATGTTAATATATAATACTTAATATTAAGGCTATATGGCAGGCAGACATATCCTCGCATCGATTAAATTCAAACTTAAGAACATTGTATGCACAATTTTAAAAATAAATAAATAGTCTTGCTAGCTATTTCAGCTAAAAATAAAATTATTTGCAAAAAAGGATATATGACAAGTATTCAAATCCTCGCACCGATCAAATTAAAATTTATCAGACACCTTAGCCTTGTGATTCTACGAATAGTAAGTAATTTTTGCTTAATTTCACAACATTTTGAATGCATAAATTTGATATTTAATAAAAAGGATATATGGCAGGTAGACATATCCCTGCAGCGATTAAATTTAAAATTACCAGGCAGCTTAACACTGTGATTCTACAAATAGTAAATGAGTTTTGTTTGATTTCTGATAATTTTTTCAAGTTAAAACTTAATATTTAAAGTTAAAGATATATCGAAAGTATTCATGTTCTTGCCCCGATTAAATACAAACTTAAGACAACATTGTATGCTATAATTTAAAAATAAATAAATTGCCTTGCTGGCTATATCAGCTAAAAATTAAATTTTTCCAAAAAAAGGATATATGGCAAATATTCAAATCCTGGCACCGATTAAATTCAAATTTACCAAACACCTTAGCCTGGTGATTCTACGAATAGTAAGTAATTTTTGCTTAATTTCACAACATTTTTAAAGCTTAAATTTGATATTTAATATAAAGGATATATAAAAGGTAGACATATCCTTGAACCGATTAAATTTAAAGTTATCAGGCAGCTTAGCTCTGTGATTCTACAAATAGTAAGTAAGTTTTGTTTAATTTCAGATCATTTTGAAAGTTAAAACTTAATATCTAGTACTTTTCTTTGCACCGATTAATGTAGCATTTATCAGACAACTTAACTATATAATTCTATAAGCTATCCACGATTTGTGGATTGTTATGGCCACTACTAAATTTAAAATTAAATTTTTTTACATTAAGCATAAATTGCAGATATGGATATCATGAAAACAATCTTTGATGGATTAACTCTTTATTTTCAAAACATCTTGTCACTTTCAGTTCATAATTATAGCTGCTGCTTAATTTTTAGCCATAAGGATATATGGTAGCTGGGTATATCCTTGTGTCGATTGAAATAAGACCGAAAACAAAGCTTTGCAGCAACATTTTAGAAAAATTTACTCAGTTTAGTTTTAGTCTTAACATACTTAGAGCTGCTATATATTATTTTGAAATTTATCCTTGCACCTATTAAAATTAAGTTGAACACAGAACTTAGGCGCGTTAATTTACAAATAGTAACAAAGTTTTGCTAAATTCAGATGATTCCATATATAGGATATATAGAAGGTGGACATGTCCTTGCGCATACTCAAATAAAATTTACTGCTAAGCTCAAGCTATACAATTCTATAAAAATGATATGCATATTCGCTTTTTTATAAAGGTAAATTTTTAAAAATAAGGATATATGGGAGTAAGAACATCCTTGCTCCGCTTGCACTGATATTAATTATATAGCTTAATTGCATGCTTTTAGAGATAAATGAAAACATTTGTGCCATTAAGTTCGTAATATCGTAAGGATATGTCCAAGGTAATTATCAAATCGCCCCGATTTCAAAGAAATTAGTCCCAGCAGTGACCGAGTATATGTAGTTTAAGGTGCTATTATCAATTTTTGCTGAGTTCTGACCAGAATTATAGAGTATACACATTTTTTTAAATAAAGGACATATGGCAGGATGTCTTGTATTTTCGCTGTCTGAGGTAAAAATGTACACTAAGTTTGTAAATTGAATACTTCAAATAGTTACGACTTTATATTGCAATTTGAGCATAATTGTAGCTGCAATTAAAATTAACTATTTAAGGTTATATGGAATAAGGGCGTATCCTTACGTCGATTAAAATAAAATAGTTTGCACAACTTATTTGCACTATTTTGGCATTGATAACTTGTTTACGTTGAATCTTAAATGAAATAATGGCAGAAAATAAATTTTTGAAATTAAGGATACATATATGACGCGTTGCCATATCCTTGCACCGTTTACAACAAAACTTAGCACAAATATTACTTGCCTTATATTAGAAATAGTTACAATAACTAAAATTCAATTCTAAAATTTAAGGATATATGAGAGACATGCATATCCTTGGAACTTTTTGTGCTAGAAAATTACAAAACAAATAAGATGCGTAATTTTTTCATTTAAATGCACTTGGAATTAAATTTTTGAAATCAAGGACATACATATGTATGACAGGTAGGCACATACATACGACGATTTTCGATAAATTTAAAATGTTTTGTTGAAGATTTTATCGCTTTATCGGTAGCCCTTCAAAAATATAAATCATCTGGCAACCTGTTCTGCTGTCTCTAGTTAGAATATAAAACAAAAGAAGAACAACGAATTGACGTGTGGAGCATGTTCGAGCATGCTTGCTGGAATTAGTTAAAATCGTATTTTCTAATCATCTTAATAAAAATTATCATTTAAATAAAGTTGAAAATCTGGAACATTGGCATTCCTTGCGGGGAATACGATTTATATTTGATTCTGTTCCGACTTGTGAATAAAAGGCAAAGTAGGCTTGAAATAGTTAAGTGGTCACGGCTCTCGTCAACATCGACAGGCACACTTCTAAATCGTGTGCTGATATTATCATTGAAGGTCAGCGCTGGAAGCTGAAAATTGGAATCTGGTAGTGCGTATCAGAGAAAACTATAGAGTCTGGACAGGTGGGGCGCTCTGATAAGGCTATCTTACTGTAAGAAAACATAACCTTACTTTAGGCATGCTGTGTTGAGGCCTATCGTCATTTAATTAGTTCACAATACAACAAATACAACCCGGTTGTACATAGATATTAGCACTAATCAGTGTTTAGCAACGCCACCTAGGTGTTAATGACTATATACTCACCACAGTCAAATGGTGGTAGCTCGCTACAGTATTTAAACTGGCAATACTGCATTCGTTCATCTGACGTCTGACATTTATACTACAAACATACAACTTCTTAAATAGGCAAAATGGAAACAAAACTTTCTGCTTTAACTAAAGTTAAAAGTTCCATTCATCTTTTTGCAACAAATACACGGAAAACTGCCAAAAACAAACAAGGCAAAGGCTTTTTGGAAGCCAGGAAAACGCTACTTGAAAGTTACTGGCAAAAATATTATAATTTGTTTGAAGAACTTTCATCAAGTCCTGAAAATAAGAACGGGGCACAAGCAGGCGAGCTGAGCAGCGAGAGTTTTGATGAAATGGAGATAACATACGCAGAAACTATGGGCGATTTGAATGATGCACTATATAATTTAACTACCCTTGAAAGGGCATCTAGTTCCACCCAAAATACTAACATGCAAGCAACAGCGCCCACAATTATTCAAACGCAAACAAGTGTCATGCCGCGCATTTCCATACCCCCATTTGATGGAAATTGCTTGCATTGGTTTCCTTTTAAGGATATTTTTGAGTCCATCGTAACCAACAATCCTGCGCTGACAAATACACAGCGTCTACAGTACTTAAAAGACTCCTTGACTGGAGGTGCGAAACATGCGTTGGACAATATTACTACAACAGACAGTAATTTTAGTGTGGCATGGGATTTGCTAAAAGGTAAATATGAAAATAAACGAATAATAACACTAGCCAACAAGGTTTTTGACTGGAGCAACCAAATACATTTCCCAGTGTAATTTGGTGCGCTGAATTCGAATCTGTAAATGGTTTTTCTCTATCACGTCAGGTTTTCGAGATATAAAAAAAAGCTTTTATTAGATTTTTCCATAAAAAGTTATTAGTTTATTTAAAAATCAATGAGTTTTCAAAAGTGAATGGCGTTATATGATTGTCGTTTGTATTTCGTTGGTTCGGTTTCACGTATTAGAGTCCAACAATAGTCTCCCAGCATACTTTTATCCCAAAATCCTTGATAGTTTCTTTCAATTTTCATTAAATCTTGATGGGCGCGTTCCCCTTGTTCGTCGCTAACAGCACCTAGGTTTTGTGGGAAAAAATCTAAATGCGAATGGAGAAAATGTATTTTGAGTGACATTCGTGCACCCAATTCATGATAACTTTTCAATAATTCAGCAACAATTTGTCTGTTTCCAAGAAAGCTTTTCACGATGCACTTAAAAGACTCCCAGGCTGTATATTCTTTCTCCGATAAACACTGCGAAAAATTATGATCATTGATAAGCTTCCTGATCTGAGGGCCAACAAATATCCCTTCTTTTATTTTAGCATATGAAATTTTAGGAAAAACTTTTAACAAATATTTAAATGCTGCACCATCTTTGTCCAGAGCCTTCACAAAGTTCTTAAAAAGGCCCAATTTTATGTGCAGCGGTGGAAGAAGAACATCATTTGGATCAATTAATGGTTTATTTGAAATGTTTTGTTTTCCTGGTGAATATTCAGTCCTTTTTGGCCACTCTGTTCTGAGGTAATGATGAAGTGTGGCGCGACTATCCAATAGACACAGGAAACAGCAATATTTTGTGAAACCTCCTTGCATACCAGTCAACAAACCAATGACCTGAAACAGATTTAAAAATAAAAACTGTTATTTACGATCATCTATGTATAGGTATATTACATATGTAAAGAAATTTAAATCACATACCTTAAGATCACCACAGATCTTCCATTTATTATCATTGTATTTAAGTAATGTCAAAATTTCAGTCATTGACTCATAATTTTCCTTCGTATTAATGGCATGAGCAATTGGTATGGATGGTTTTTCATTGCCATTATGTAAAAGAAGTGCCTTTAAACTGTACTTAGAGCCATCAATAAATAATCTCCATTCAGTTTTGTCATATGGCTGGTTCATTTTTCGAAATAAACCATTAACATCAGTGCAGTACAGAATAGAGCCTTTCTTTTCAAAATATGCAGTCAATTCCAAACCTCTTTTTCTATAGATTGTTACTTTCGTCCCAGTTGCAAGATGTTTCCACTGCTGCATGCGTGAAGCAAGTATTTCTGCGTCTTGCTTCGTTAAATGCAAGTCCCGAATTAGATCACTCAGCTCAGCTTGAGTCACTAAATGGCGCTCATTATCAGCCTCGTACAAACTACAACTGCTGCCGAAAGATATTTCGGACTCACTGCTCGTAGCACCGGGAATGACTGGTAGTGGATCAGTTGATAGACGTTGAACTGGTTTGGAAACTGATAGGACATTAGGGTAGGTAATACTTTTTCGATTTTTCATATTGAATCCAGTAACTTTTGTTAAACAGAAATAACAATCAGTTTGGTGGTTACTTGACTCTCTCCAAAGTACTGGAATTGAAAAATCTAAATAGATTTTCTCGCCATTTGACCACTTGTATAAAATAGTTCTGCAACGATTGCAAAACATTGTCGGTGTCCACGGTTTGTCCAAGTTTCCGACAGCAAAACCAAAATAATGTAGATATGCATATTTTAGTGATTCTGATATTGCATATCCTTTTTTCCAATCAGATATTCACCACACACAAAGCAAAAATAGCTCGGATTAGTAACACACGATCTCACTGACATGCTTATACTCTACCTTTATACAAATTTATAATGAATGTAGGCTTTTGTCAAATTAATAACTGTGAAATTGTAGCGTCAGTATTAACTATTTTACAGTATTGCCAGCATGCGATAAAAAACGAACTGGACGTGATAGCCCAACTTTGTTGCCAGATTCGAATTCAGCGCAGCCAGATTAGCTAAAAAACATACTTCGTTTCCCCAGTCAAAATTTTTTGCCTAATTTGTTGGCCAGTGTAATTAATGCCCATCTTGCAGCAATTTTGAATTTACCTACAATGCAACGAGAAACCGCTGCAACTCTTCGATCATTTTGTGACGGTTTAACATCATCATTGCGAGCATTGGAGCACTTAGGGCGGCCAGTACAACATTGGGATGATTGGTTAATTTATACAGTTGTCCACAAATTGGACCCAGTAACCCGAAAAGCGTGGGAGCTATCTTTAAACGCCGATCATGATTTACCATCGTTTGAGGAATTAAAACAATTTCTACAAAATCGCACTAATTCACTGGAAATAGTGCAAACATACAATGAACCGAAGCCCACTAAAATGGCTGATAATAACAAAACCAAAACAACTCCAGTTAACAACTACTACACGACACCAAATCAATGCCCTTTATGCAAAGAAAAGCATTTCATATTATTTTGTTCACAATTTAAAAATAAAACTGGTCCGGGCAAGTTAGAAATAGTAAAAAAACATAACCTTTGCAGAAATTGCTTACGACAAGGGCATTTTAGCAGTACATGTTCATCGCAGCATCGGTGTCACACATGCAAAGAGGCGCACCACAGTACTTTGCATGATTGTTTTAATCTGAAATCAGATACGGTTCATAAAAATGTTAACAACAGGCAACAATCAATGGCCGCTAATAATTCACTAATAATTCAACAGTCATCAATTCGAATTGTTCTGCCCACCTTGTCTTGCCACAGGTACTAATTGGTACCGCAGTAGTTGAAGCAAGTTCGTCAAATGGCAGGAAAATGATTTTACGCGTATTGATTGATAGTGGCGCTGAATCCACATTTATCAGTGAATATGTCGTGCAGCAACTAAAACTGAGAAAAGATTCTGTAAATGTCCCGATAAATGGTGCTGCAGGTGCTCGTATAGCTACGGCAAAAAGTGTCACATCTGTCATTCTACGGTCCTTACAATCCGATTTTGAACTGTGCTGCACAGCACTTGTTTTATCGAAAATTGGCAATCTGACTCCTACTACTGTAGTCTCAGATAATAACCTAAAACAGTTTTCGCATTTAAATTTAGCAGACCCAAATTTACATATACCAGGATCTATTGATATGATTCTAAGTGCAGGCGACTATGTTGCTATACTTTTAAATGATATTAAGCGCAGCTCGTATAGTCAGCTCGTTGCACAAAGCACTCATTTTGGCTACGTTGTATTTGGGTCCATCGCAAACCATGAATTAAAATGTGAACAATCCGTTACCTGTTTGACTACAAATTTGGAAATCGATAAAGCCCTTCGTGACTTCTGGGAAATCGAGAGTTTATCTAATGACTTTAAAAAAATTTTAACAAAAGATGACCAATTTTGCGAAAATTGGTTTGAAACGACAACAACAAGAGATGTTGATGGTCGATACATCGTTCGTTTGCCAATTAAAGAAGACGCTGAGCTTTCAGTACTTAAATCCAGTAAGCAAGACGCTTTAGTACTGTTTCGGCACATGCAAAAACGACTCAACCGTGATTCGCAACTTAAGGCATTGTATCAAGGTTTTCTTACAGAATATCACGATTTGGTTCATATGGAAATTGTCAACAATGAAAGGTGGGAGCCAGAAAAGGTTTGCTATTTACCACATCACGGCGTATATAAGGAAAACAGCACCAACTACCAAACTAAGGGTGGTATTTAATGCTGCTAAACGGAATGATGTTGGTGTTTCCTTAAATGATTGCTTGCATATAGGACCGAAACTGCAGAATGACTTGTGGGCTATAGTCTTAAAATGGCGAAAACATAAAATTGTTTTCACTGGGGACATCGCGAAGATGTACCGCCAGATATGGCTGAACAAGCAAGATACAGATTTATTGAGAATTCTGTGGAAAACTGATTCATCTGAACAGCCTAATATCTACCGATTGCTAACCGTAACATACGGTACAAATTGCGCGCCATACCTTGCGATAAAGGTACTTCATAGTTTAGCCAAATCCGAAGAAGCTAATTATCCTGTTGCTGCTGCAACAGTGTTGAATGATTTTTATGTGGATGACGTTCTTTCAGGCGGTGATACTGAAGAGGAAGTCACAAAAAATCGTATTGAACTACAAACTTTACTACACTCTGCAGGATTTACGTTACGCAAATTTCATTCCAATTCTTGCAAAGTCTTACAAAACATCGAACCATCTGATCGTGGTGAGGGCGACACATATAATTTAGATCCAATAGAAAAAACGACAGCTTTGGGTATCGGTTGGCTGCCTAAAACCGACGAGTTTTGTTACAAGGTGTCGTTAGATTACACTATCCAACATTTTTCGAAACGACAGCTGTTATCTGATGTCTCTAAGCTGTTTGACCTACTTGGATTATTAGCTCCAGTCATAATACGCGGTAAGATCTTTCTACAACAACTTTGGCTTACAGGTCTCCAGTGGGACGACCCTTTACCTGAGAGATTACTACAAAAGTGGAAGGTGTTTCGTACTGAATTGCAACAGTTAAGTACCTTAAGAATTCCACGGTGGATAGGTGTTCGAAGTTCACATCAACGTTGTGAAATTCATATATTTGCTGATGCCTCGAGCACTGCATATGCAGCCGTTGCGTACCTTCGAATTTTATCGGAGGAGGCAATCCGTACAACTCTACTAACGGCGAAAACGAAGGTGGCACCTCTGAAAAAGTTAACGATTCCTCGACTCGAGCTATGTGCTGCCTTTTTAGGCACAAAGCTGTTGTATAAGGTAAAAGAAGCTCTAAAAATTGATATCGTTAATACAACACTATGGTCAGACTCCAACACAGTTCTTTGTTGGATACGTACGGATCCTGGTAAATTAAAAGAATTTATTGCCAATCGAGTAATAAAAATTCAGCAGTATAGCACAGCAAGCGAATGGCGTTATGTTCCAAGTGTGGATAATCCTGCCGATCAAGCTTCGAGGGGTCTTCCAATAGAACAGTTTCTTAATCAAAGACTCTGGTGGCATGGGCCTCAATGGTTGGAGTCGCATGAGTATAACTGGCCAAAAATGCCCGAACTCAATATGGCCATCATTCCAGAAATAAAATCTAAGCAATTGTTAACAACAAACGTCAATAATATAACGTTTGAAGACCAATTACTAAGGCGTTATTCGAATTTAGACAAACTACTTGCTGTGGGGGCATGGTGCAAACGTTTTATACACAACTCACGACATACTCACAAGATAACATCAAAAAATTTGTCATGGCATGAGCGTAATACTATGCTACGTCAAATCATAAAACATGTCCAAGAAACCAGCTTTGCTAATGAGATGAGCTCGATTCAAAAGGGTAAAGCCATTTCAAAAAAGAGCAAAATTAGGAAATTGCGCCCTATAAAAGATTCTAATGGTATGTTGAGACTCGGAGGTCGTTTGATAAATGCTAACATAAGTTTCAATGAGAGATGTCCGCTCATATTGCCAAAAAACAACGCGCTATCAAATTTAATCATCGCTCAAGCACACGAGAGGACTTTACACGGGGGTGTCCAAGTAACTTTGCAGTACATTCGTCAAAAATATTGGCTTATCGATGGCAGACCATCCGTAAAAAAAATTATTAAAAACTGCGTTATCTGTTTCCGCCAAACATGCGTACCATCAACACAGTTAATGGGGAATCTGCCATCTGAACGGTGCAACATGGCAATGCCATTTCTGAATGTAGGGGTGGACTACGCCGGTCCTTTTCATATTCGTACCACTAAAGGCAGGGGCTATCGAAGTTATAAAGGATATGTGGCATTGTTTATTTGCTTGGCTACCCGTGCTATCCACTTGGAGCTGGTCAGCGATATGAGAACTGAATCATTTATCGCGGCTTTGAAAAGATTCACCGCCTGTAGAGGTATATGCTCCAACTTATTCAGTGATCGAGGTACAACATTTGTTGGCGCAGACACACTATTGAAATCTGAACTGCAAGCCTTTAATGCACAACTTGATGCAGCCTCTGTTTACGCAGCAAAATGTGGAATTCAATGGCATTTCATTCCACCAGCTGCCCCTAATTTTGGTGGAATTTGGGAAGCCGGGGTGAAATGCATGAAATATCATCTGAAAAGATCTGTCAACACTTCTACATTGACATTCGAAGAATTATACACGTTATTAAAACAAGTGGAGGCTTGTTTAAACTCACGGCCATTAACGGTTGCAACCGATGATCCAACCGATCTCTGTCCCATAACCCCAGCTCACTTCCTGATAGGTAGAGCTATTTTAACAGTACCTGAGGCCAGTGTTTTAGATGCAAAACCCAAGTTAACTAATCGGTGGAAGCTTTTGCGACAAATGCAACAGACATTTTGGCGTAGATGGTCGGTTGAGTATTTGCAACAACTGCAAACGCGTACGAAATGGTGCACGGTACAAAAAAATGTGGAGTTAGGTCAAATTGTGCTAATAAGAGACGACAATGCTCCACCAGCTCGATGGTTATTGGGCCGCATTATCGCTGTTCATCCTGGTACTGATGGACTGGTCCGAGTGGTTAGTATTAAAACTGCCTCTTCTGAAATACGACGCCCAATTAGTAAGATATCGCCACTTCCCATCGATGGGTCTAGCCGAGATGACGATTCCACCGGTGAAGCTGATACTGTGGATGACGGGGTTCCCAATGGTGGGCGGCACGAATGATTTAAGATAATGGTGCCAGTTCGTCTTCGTTCAAAGACGAGGTGGGCGGTATGTTGAAGATTTTATCGCTTTATCGGTAGCCCTTCAAAAATATAAATCATCTGGCAACCTGTTCTGCTGTCTCTAGTTAGAATGTAAAACAAAAGAAGAACAACGAATTGACGTGTGGAGCATGTTCGAGCATGCTTGCTGGAATTAGTTAAAATCGTATTTTCTAATCATCTTAATAAAAATTATCATTTAAATAAAGTTGAAAATCTGGAACAGTTTCCTAATTTTGATATGATTTTATCTAGTTGCGGTAGATGCTCTGATTCTCAGATTGGCGAGGACCGACAAAATTATTACTACAATGCAGAATACCGTAAGAATGTTGTTTTCTTTTCCATGTGACATAAATTCTCTTGCCTTTGCAAGGTTAAAACTTTGCTTAAATTTTATAACTTTTAGCAGAACTCTCGTTTTTTGTTTGTTTTGGTCAACATTATATTAAAAAATAGTCTACAGAGCGCAACAACATTATGTAGATACATATATTTGAATTGATTGGCATCTTTTACGATACTCTGTCTTCAGTCGCCATCATCACCTTCTCTACATCTTGATAATCGCCCATCATCAGCATCAAGTTGAACTTCTTTTGTTGCTTAAACACTCATTAAAAGGACTGGCAAAGAACGTAGGTTTCATTACGATTATTGCAATTTAAATGCTTAAATTTCATTTAGAAAAAAATAATAATAAGGAACTAAAGATTTGTTTTCATAAATGTTTTACTTTTTTCTTTCTGAAAAAAAGCAGCGCAGGAAATTAAATGAAAAAAAAAATAAATAAAATTTTTGATAAAAATCAATAAGATGTTGATTGTTTATAAATAATAGTTTTATATATAACTACGTGTATATAAGATTACTGGCGTCTGTTAAATTTAAAAATTTAGTTTGGTACGTGGCTTAAAATTAAATGATACAGTGAAGAGAAACAAAATAGCAGTTTGATTAAAAAATATAATTTTGCTTATGCTCTGCTAGTTAATGTGTACTACAAGGACTTGCAATATTTTCAAACGTTTACTAGAATTTTTAAGTGATTAAAATTTATATTTTCTTATAATGCCTTTGCAGTCAATTTGTACTCGTTGCCATTCTTTGCCCCCTACTGTTTGGCTACAACTCACGCCTCGCACATGTTTGTGTGTCCACAAAAAGGTGTTGCTTTCTGGTTTGTATTACTATTATTATTATTTTTATTTTTGTCTTTTTTTTCGCAATTTTTTTAAATAGTTAGATATTTTTTCTTTAATCCGACTATCTTGTTTTTCTAGTTATCATTATCATTTGCTATAAATTTCATAATTAATAATTGTTTTAAAATTTTATAAATAATGGTTGTTTCACTACAGCCTCATATTTACAAAATACCATGTAATTTGAGTAGAATTATGAAAAATGATTATGGTCTTCACACAGAAGAAAAAAAAACGAATATGTCTAGATATAATTGGAGAAATAAATGTCTATTGCGGCAAAGGAATAAGTAGAATAACAAGAAAATTTATGAAAAACTGAAGGCGTATTATTAAACGGTAGAATGTGATTTTTTTTCATCTGTCTCTCTCTCTCTTCATTTAAACAGATTTTTCTATTCATTTTATTTAAACGTTATTTGTGAGAAATTGTCTTAATGTTTATAGCCATGAAGAGAAATTATGATGATTGGTGTTTAATGGCGTTTAACATTTGTGTCGAAATCCAACAAAATTAATTGGAGGAGATAAAAAGAGATAAATTGACAAAGCATCTTGGTAGCATAGGACAATAAGTTTTATAGGTTTGCTTTAGTTTTTTTTAACTACGAGTATTACCGTTACATGAAGAGATTCTAAAAAATCGAGATCTCGCGAGTTTTTTGAAAAACTTTAAATTTCCCTACTACATTGGCATTTCCTAAGATGTGTCTCAATTTGTAAGGGAACCAGTTGACCTGGATGGTTGTGCTTTAAAAACCTTCTAAATAAAAAAATCGATGGAATTATTAAAAAAAAAAATAAAAAAATTCAGAAGACAGAATCGAATATCTTACCTGATAATGATAATTTTCATAAAATTTTGATTACAATATAAACCTTTTTTGAGCGATTTTTCTTAGTTTTCAAGGTTCATTCCATTTTCTGGATTTTTCCGTTTATTGACGTTTTATTAATTTTTGAGTTTTTTAGTTTTTGGCGATTTTTTTAATTTTTGGCGATTATTTTTAGTTTTGGCGATTTATTTTAGCTCTAGCGATTTTTTGTAATTTAGTGCTTTTTTTTCGTTGTGGGGATTTTTTCGATTATTTTTTTTTATTTGGCGCTTATTTTAGTTTTTAGAAAATTTTTCGGTTTTTGGCGATTTTGTTAGTTTTTGCGATTTTTCTTAGTTTTGGCGCTTTTTTCGTTTAAACGATTTTTCAGTTCTTGTCGATTTAATTTAGTTTGACCAATTTCTTTAAGTTTACGTGCTTATTCATTTTTGGATTTCTTTCACGCTTTTTTAATTTTTGGCAATTTTTTTTTGGACTTTCGCGCTTTATTTTAGGTTAAGCGATTTTTTTAGTTCTAGCCCTTTATTCGTAGTGGTGATTTTTTTCTAATGTTGTTTAATTTTGGCGAGTTTTTTTGTTTTAACGAATTTTCGGTTTTTAGCGATTTTTTTAATTTTGCGCTTTTTCTTAATTTTTGCGCCTTTTTTCGTTTAAACGATTTTTCGGTTTTTGTCAATTTATTTTAGTTTTATCGATTTTTTTGTTTTTGTGCTTTTTTCATTTCATGATTTTTTTTTTAATTTTCTTACTCTTAATTTTTTGCCGTTTTTTTCGATTTTGTAATTTTTTTTTTTTTGGTCTTTGGCGTCTTATTTTAGGTTTAGCGATTTTTTTGTTTTAGCTCTTTTTCCGTTGTGGAACTTTTTTCGATTGTTGTTAAAAGGTTGGTGGCGTTTTTTTTTTTTGCTTTAAAGATTTTTAGGTTTTTGGCGATTTTTTTCATTTTGGCGTTTTTTTTTAATTTTGGCGCCTTTTGCGTTTAAACGATTTTTCGGCTTTTGTCGATTAATTTTACCGATTTTTTAGTTTTCGTACTTTTTTCATTTGATTTTGGACGCTTTTTTAACTTTAGCCGTTTTTTCGAATTTGAAATTTTTTGGTTATTTTAGGGATTGTTTTTAGTTTTAGCGATTTTTTCTGTTTTACTGCTTTTATTCGTTTTTCGATTTTTTTGTGTTTTTTTTTTTGGCGATGTATTCCGGTTGTAGTGTTTTTTTAGTGTATGCATTTTTTTGTTTTGAATATATTTTATTTCGGTTTTGGCGATTATTTTTTTTTAGTTTTTTTTTTGCTTTTTTAGTTTTGGCGATTTTTTTCGGTTTTTGTTTTACCGATTCATTTTAGTCCTGGCACTATTTTTTGTTTTTTTTTATATTTTTCGGTTTATGATGTTATTTTAATTTTGGTTATTTTTCTAAGGTTAAGCGATTTTTTTAGTTTTGGCGATTTTGGTCTGTTTTTTTTTTGTTTTGGCGCTTTTTTCGTTTCTAGGATTTCTTTAAATTTTTTACGCTTTATTCGATTTTGGCAATTTTTTTTATTTTTGGACGACTTATTTTAGGTTTGGCGATATGGGGATTTTTTTTCGATTGTTGTTTAGTTTAGGCGCTTTTTTTGTTTTAACAATTTTTCGGGTTTTGGCGATATGTTCTAGTTTTACAATTTCTTTTAGTTTTGGCGATTTTGTTCGTTTTTGGATTTTTTCCAGATTTTGGAGTTTTTTTTTTGGTGACAGATATATTTCAGTTCTGGCGATTTTTTTTTGGTGCATTTGCATTTCTTCGTTTTGAATATTTTTTTTCGGTTTTGACGATTTTTTTTCGATTGTTTATTTTTAGTTGTTTTTTTTCGCTGTTTTAGTTTGGACGATTTTGTCGGTTTTTGGTGTTTTATTTTAGTTTTACCGATTTTCTTAGTTTTTGCACTATTTTTTTGTTTTTGGGATATTTTTAGGTTTATGAGGTTTTTTTTTGATTTTGGCGATTTTTTTAGTTTTAGCGCTATTTTTCATTTTTGGGATTTGTTTTTATTTTCAACGTTTTTCTAGTCTTTTTTTTCAATTTTGGCAAATTTTTGGGTTTTTGCGATTTATTTTAATTTAGCGATTTTTTAGTTTTGGCACTTTCTTTTCGTTTTGGCGATTTTTGTTTTTTAGTTTCTGGCGATTTTTTCGTTTAAACGATTTTTTTATTTTTGGATTTCTTTTGGTTTTAGCGTTTTTGAAAATTTCAAGAGTTTACCTCTTACGGTTTCCAAAATACAGCAAGTTAACAAAATTACATTAACTTATAGAATACCCTTTAATTTTAAATGTTAGTGTGAATTGGTGTAATCTGCATAAAAATACTCCAACTTTGAAAATTTAAAGTGTCTATATATAAATATCTGTATATTAAATTAGGATTTTAACATTTTTCTTTACCGGCTTTAGAACACCCTTTACCTCTTAACTTTCATATGTTTTTTGTTGTAGCGGCTAAAGTTTAAAATATTCGTTGAAAATTGCAGATCCGTAGCTCTTACGATTCTCGAGAAAAGATTCAGTTATTATTGGTAAACTGACGGAAGGACATTGTAGCGAAAACTGTAGGATTCCTTTTCACCTTTCGTTTACGGAACCCTTAAAATAAAAATAAAAACATACAAACGACTACTGTGCAAGCCTGCACAGAAAAATGTCGGCATTTCTCCCAGCTAAATTCTAGTTTCATTGTACTTCTCTTCTAGAAAAACTCATTAATTAATATAAACATTTTTCCCCTAAGAATTGAAAATACTGGACTTAGGCCGATTTAAAATTATACCGGATTAATATTTTTACCGTTAAATGGTGTAAAAATTAAATTTAGCAGAAAATTCAGAACTTCTTTTTGCCACTAGTACTATTTAAAATATTGCTGTGGTAGTTTTGCTTTTCTTTAAAATTTTGATAATTCTGTAGCTGATTAATTCTCAATAAAGTCCTAAATCGTGTGCAACTAAAAGGATTTTTTTCAATTTACAATTGTATAACGTTTTTTTTTAAGATTAAAGAACAAACTGCTCATAGTGAAATGAAGCCATCAAACAGGATAGTTAAGTTAAAAATAATAAAAAAATAGAATATCAGTTCTTTAAAAGACATTAAAGTGCGTGACAAATTTTAAAGCAGGAAATTGACATTTATCACACCAGTGTACTACTGCCATACCATAGTAACATGGTTGATTTTTGCTTCCTTTAGTTGCACCACTTCCTTTTACTACAAAACATCTAATAACTGGCTTGAACTCATTTCTATTGCTTTTGTATGTATATCCAGTGAGCGAAAGACAAATGTGTATTCTGAAGACACTAAAGACTCTTTAAATACACAAAGATTTTGACAATAGCGAATGTTAAAGGATTAAAAACAAAAACAATTCGTTCTACCTTTTGGCAATAAAATAGAATTATTTTAATTTATGGCTGGCTTAATCAAGAAAAATGTGTTTCTCTATTTTTTTTTTTGTGTGTTATGCGCTTCATATTATTATAATTAAGTTATCAAAGGTTTCATTGTACGAGTATCTTCACCACATTTTAACACTTTTTCGAACTGTTTAAATTATCAGCAACCCAAGGGTTGTTTTGTGTGTTCTCTATTGAGAAATAAAGAAAAGTGGTCAAAGTGTCAAGAAACCACAAGAATTTGTTATGGAACATTAATTTAGCAATAAAATATTTTATTTTTCTTTCCTTCAAAGTCATAAAAGTCAATTTCATATAAATTTTATTTGTGGAAAAATTAAATGAAAAGGGTTAAAGGGTGAAGTGAATGCAATGAGTAACAGCAAAATTTAAATATTGGACTCTTGAAATCTTGTTTTTTTCTGGTTTGTTTGCTAAGCTAAGACAGGAAAAAACATTATCTAATTAAGAAAAACACTTCAAACGGATGACACAATAATATTTCAAAAATCGGTATCAGTCAGAAAAAACTGTTTACTTTTTGGTTGCAAGATACTATAAAAAAAAGTTCATAAATTAGAATAAGTGACATAAGGCAATTGTTTATTCTATTACGCAGATGCGATTTGTTGCAGGGAAATGTATATTCTGCGAAAAAAAAAAACTAGAAATTCTTAGAGCTCGAGTTGGCTTTGAAATCCTTGGCTTGCAGGACTATAAAATTCATTTTAGAAAAATGTTTAACTGTGCCATCTTAAGTACCCACGAGGCTAGCCATGAAGTGTTGTAAGTGTGGAATTTCATATTTGACCAAAAGCTCCAATAATTTTCTCAATTCTTATCTCTTATACCATTTCCAAAGTTTTGCACTCCCAATATATTTAGCAACTACTGTTAAATAATTTAACAGTTCTCTGTTATGTGCAGCACCTGCACATAACATAAATTCTAGTTTATGTCTCTGCTATTTAAATTCGAATTTGTTTGTCTTCACACCAGAAAAAGAATACTAAAAAAATCGCTGAAACAAAAAAGCTAAAATAAAAAAAAACCAAAAATTAAAAAAAAAATCATTAAAACTAAAGTAAATCGTCAAAAACCAAAAATCGCCAAAACAAACAGAAACGTCAAAACAGAAAAAATCGGTAAAAGTTAGGTTTAAAACCGAGAACAGATAACATTAAAAAGGCTTCAAAGATTTAAAAAAAAAATCTCAAGAACGAAAAAAGCACCAGAACTAAAAAAATCGGCAAAACTTAAATAAATCGATAAAAACCGAAAAATCGCCCAAACGAAAAAAAGCGCCAGGACTAAAAAACAATCGAAAAAATTTGTCAAACGAAAAAATCATAAAAAAATCGCTAAAACTTAAATAAATCGTCAAGAACCGACAAAAAAATGTTAAGTATCTAAAAAAATACCAAAAACGAAAAAAGCGCAAGAACTAAAAAAAAATCAGTAAAACTTAAATAAATCGCCAAATACGGAAAAAAATCGCCAGGACGGAAAAAGTGCTTAAACAAAAAAGGAATCGAAAAAAAAATCTACACAACGAAAAAATGCTCTAAGACAAAAAAAAATCGCTAAACCTAGACTAAATCTTCAAAATCCAAAAAAAATCGTTTAAAACGAAAAAAAACGCCAAAAACTAAAATTACACCAAAAAACCCACAAATTAAAAAAACAAATGCCAAAACTAAGAAAAAACACCAAAATTAAAAAAATCGCCAAAACCGAAAAAAGTTTACGGGTACTTAACATTAAAAAAAAAAAAAAAAAAAAAAAAAATATTCGATTATAGTTATAGGCATAAGTTCGTATGGTATTACATATGTAGTGTTCGTAAGGAATCCATCCGTACATTTTGTTTACGTGAAATATTTCCCTTGAACACAAAATGGTGAACAAAATTAGAGAATAGTATACTGACACAAAAACAACGCCAACATTAGCGATCATAATTTTAGGGAAAGGGAACACATTTCACGTGAATTTTTATTCCCGGTAAGGGTGATTAAGATTTTTGTTTTAACTTCGATATTTAAGGTCGTTTCTTAAAGTATTATATATGTAGATGTTTTTGTCTCAATGAGAACAATGTTCTGCTCTATGGGCCATTCACCCCTCAAATATCCGGTCATAATATTGACCCATCAGATCTCAAGCAATTATACTAAATCAAAACAGATAAATTTGAAACTATTCTGCTACCGCAGCTATCAAGTTCAGGTCAAAGAACAAAAAGTTTTCCACTTGCTCTTCGAATGCCCAAAATTGGATTTATCACAGATTGATATAAGGGGCCTCACTGGATCTAGAATCGAATCTAGACCTTTTTCACAGGTAATACTCGTAACTTGGATGAGAAGAGTGGTATCTAGCAAAACCGAATCTCACGATTCTACTTGATTGATAGTAGATACTAAGCAGCCTCGTAAGCTAATCCACTTACCAATCTGAAAACGTATTAAACCGCGAAAACTTCCTAACAAGCTTTATCCCAAGGACAACAAATATTTCAAATAAAAATCATAATAAACCTTTCACAGAGCCAACCAATCTTACTCAAAATGACCTCCAATAACTCTTTAACAAACAAATTTAATTCTTGACAAGTAGCAGCACTTTAAAACCTTTAAGAACTTAACTCACATTGTATGTATACAATTTATGTTACCATAAATCTTTTAATAAAAACACAAACGCATAACATATGAAATTTTATAGCAAAGAAATTTTGTAATTTTTTTTTTAAGAATTCCTAACATGACACCATCAGATCGTAACTTATGGAAAAAGTCAATGCACTGATTTATTTAAGTATTGAAATACTTTATTAAAAATACTCATAAATTAAGTGAAATAACAAAATCTGAACGCATGACCCTTGAACACACACACACACACACACACAACTACCCAAAAGGGAAATGTCTTGTAAATAAAACTGATTCAAGCAATAAAAGAAGAATTAACTCCAAACAAAAACAAAATGTCATAAAATAATTATTATGCAGGCAACATTTTCTTTTAACAAATCATATGTAAGAATGAATTAATTTATTAGAATAAGAAATTCGCTGGTGGCATACATAAATAAATCTATAAACAGAAGATTTTTATGATTAAAAAAACGTGAGTCAAAAGTTTCACAAGTAACTTTTTTAGAACAAGAAAGCAAACAGTTTAAAAGTATTAAAAAAAATTTACATATTAAATATGTAATCATAAAAAGGATATTATGTTGCACAATAGGATCCACAACTTGTTCTCCTATTTTCAAAACTCATTTTACAAACTTTCAACAAAAATAAAACAACTGAAAACAAAATATGTGACTTCGAAAATTCGAAATTTTCTCTCAACTTTCAATTTTCTCGTTATTTGTTTATATCAGGAGGACTTTCTTGGAAAAACAAAATTTTTTGGGAATTATTTCTAGAGTCATGCGAGTATTTACAATTAGGTTGTTTATAATTGAAAGAGGGAGAAGGGAGGCCGCGTTTTGAGAGTTTACATCTGAACTTATAATAAATGAAACTTAAAGTCTGTCCTTCCTCGTTTCCCTTAATAGCATAAGAGTACATGTTCTCATTATATTTGTGATGTTAGAAGAATTCAAGATTTTTCCGTACAATTTTTTGCGGGAAAATTTTTGCGGAACATTTTAATCCTCTAACTCCTCTCCACATGACTTTTGAAAATAAATTGCCTTAAAAGATAAAATCACGGTTTCAAATATTCCACAAAAATTTTTTCCTCTGAAAGCTACAGAGTTCAAAATTAAGCTTTAGCACCTGAAATCAATAGCAATATAAAATGCGCTCAAGGATTAATTTCCTTTTATTTTAGTTAAAAGAAAACCTTAGTATTTTTATGTAAAATCATAGGAGGAAAATTTGTTTGAAACATTTTAAATCTATAAAAAAAGGTACCCCTTAAGCTGGTGTGTAAAGGGTTAAAATATTATAAAAATGTATTTCCCCTTAAGTTCTACTAAAGCCCCTAATGTGAATTAAGCTCAATACTCAACCCGAAACGAGAGAAATGATTAATAAATTAAAGACAATTAAGGGTTAATTTGATATTTATTTACTGGCATTTTAGGTCAAGAAGGTGTTCAGTATTTTTATATAAAATCTTCCAAGAATAAATTTCGTAAAATATTTTAACCCTCTAGGTCTGGTCTTTAAGGGTACTTATTGCCCCTTACATAAAAAATTGATGGATAAAAGGGTACATTTCGTATTTGCTATCACTTTCTTTTTAGGTATAAGGAAAGTTTAAGACTTTTTGGGAATTCCTACAACGACAATTTTTGTAAAACATTTTAAGCCACTAGCTCTTCTTATAAAGGAGTTTTGTTCCTCTTCCAAAGTGGGTGAAAAAAGTACCCTTAAGCTGGCATGTAAAGGGTTAATTTATTTTTAAATTTGTTAACCGTAAGGTTCTACTAAAAACATCTGAAGAGAATTAAGCTCGAATTTGAACTAGAGACGCCAGAAACTGGCAACAAATTAAACACGTTTAAGGGTTAATTTGGTATTCATTCACACTTTTTTTTAAGTCTGCCGCATTTTTACATTAATTCTTACGGGAAAAGATTTCAACCCTATAAGTTTTCTTTTTTAGGGTATTTAGTGTCCCTTACAAATACGAGTATATATAAAATGGGTTAAAAAATTCTATAAAAAACTTTGAAGTTAAACTTGAAATGAAAAAAAATAATTAAAAATTTCGAAAGCGTTTGAGGGTTAATTTGCTATTTATTCACAAAATTAATAGAATATTGAAAGAATTTAAGGGTTACTTTGGTATTTATGCACACTTGTATTTTAGCATTTTTGTATCAAATATTTAGAGAGCATTTTAACCCTCTAACCTGCCTTTTTATCGGTCGTTTTTCAAATTTTCAAAAATGTGAGCAAGGAGATTCAAAATGTTAATCAAAAATATTTGCCACAAAATTCATTCCAAAAATCTATGAAAAACAGCGTAACTTGAAATGCAACTTGAGACACCGTAAATTTGTCACAATTTAAAATACATCTGAGGGTTAATTTTATGTTTATACCCACACTTGCTTTCGAGGTGTGTCGTTTGAAGAATGTTTCTGTTAAACATTTTCCCCCCTATTCATAAAAAAATGAAATGAATTTATAACCCATTTTAGGAAAATTTTGTATGACAAATTTGAAATAAAATACATTTCAAATTCATTTAAAATTTTATGAATATGGGGGTTTATGTCTACAATTCTACTTTGTATAAGGTCCAATGCTGGATTAACCCTTGAAAGGGTTAAGGTGCCCCACAAAAATATTTGCAATAAATTACTAATGCACTGAATTTTAGTTTTCAAACATTTTAAGTAAAATAATATGAGAAATTTTCCAACTTAAAGGTTGTCATCAGAATTTATTAAAAAATTTATAAGGTATATAAGAAAAAAGTTTTGTTGTACTCACCTTACCGATCATGATGAAAGAAAGTGGGAAGACCTGAAAAAAAGGAGATTATTACAATTAGCTTTAAATTTCATATATTTTTTTTAAATTTATTTTGATTAGATGATATATCGAAGAATATTTATTTGACGATGCAAAATTGAATAAAGATGCTTGTTTTGTAAAGATTTTTGTTCGAGGTTTTCAAAATTATTATGTTTGTATGTTGTAATTCTCAATATATTATTAAAAGTCTTACTATAATAATGCGAAGTTTATTAGCTAAATTCACGAATTTTTTGGTTTGAATTCTACTGATGAGTTCCAAAAGCGGGAACGAAATGCACGTAGACAATTGTTTAACCATAAAAACAAGCAAAATTTTTTAATTATATTGATTGGAATAGCCTAACGAAAATTAATTGCAAATGTTAGTTTAATAAGAAAAATGTCTTCATATTAATAAAGGCTACGCATATTTTTCTCGAATTATATCTAAAGTTTTATATATTAAATTGTGCCACCAACATTTTGGTTGCAGCAAGAAATAAATAAGACTAATAGAAAAAATCTTAGAACACTTTTTAACAATAAATAATAAATCAAACCAACAGTCATATAAATTTGTTTTGAAAAAAATATATACATATATTTCGAATTATTTTGAAACAGCACCAACGCCTTAAAGAGACGTTAAAACTCCTAAAAAAATTAATTCAATTTAAAGCAATTAATCATTATAACCAACAAGACTGACCGTGACTCACAAACAAACAAAAAAAGGATCCCACCAAAATACAATGACAATAAAGCAACAGCTCTTAAGGTTTAAAAGAAAAGAAAAGAAACAATAAACAAAAAATAAAATGAAACATATTCAAGCCATAAAACCAACAAATGCTCAACAAATTTTGATATTTTGTTATCTGGAACATTAAAAGGCAGATGAATTTAAATCACATTTGGGAGCACATAAAATGATAAAAAAAAATACACAGTCACAATATATTTTGCTGCTAAGTTTTATTTAAAAAGGATCTTAAAAGATGCAACAGCAGGCATCTGTTAATGCTGTTATAAATTCTTTAATATAAAAATTCTATATGAATTATATACATAACTTTTGTTTTATAAAATCAAGGTATTTATGGAGATTTTTTTTTAAAGTATTAATTAAAGCCATTTGGGTTTTGTTTTTTTCGATTTCTTTATGGTTGAATGTTATAAATATTTATAAACAAAAGAAAATTGTTACACATTTTATCTGGGAATGATATGATTTACAACATGATTTATTATACCTTGAGAAATGAAATGTTTAGCATTTATAAATTTTATCATTTATTAACTGAACTGGTTTTGTTTTGGAGAAAAGATCACAGTAGAGCTAGTTGTAAAGTGTTTTTCCAAAAAAGAATCATCTAGATTCTACTTCAATGCCTGCGTAAACCAAAGAAAAACTATAAAAAAAATGTTTTTGGTGCCTTTGGGGTTAATAAACCACTAAAGAATATTACAAATCATTATTATTTTTTACGATCTGCATTTATTTGAAACCCCTCAACTAACCATTTTCTTTTAATATTTGGGAAACTAGTCGATTTCTAAAGTAAAATCCAAAATAATTTTGCAAAATTTTCAATCTTTAAATATCTAAATATGCATAAATCAGCAATTTTTCTCAAATATTTAAAAAAAATTTAAATAAATGTAGCAAGGACATTTCAATACCCTCGGTAAAGTCCTTACCAGAGATCTTATTTGCATAATTTTAAGGGAAATAGTTAATAAATTATAAAAATTACAAATAAAATAGCGTTTTCAAAATAAAGGATATATGGGTGGCAGGCATGTCCTTGCACCAATTACAAGTCTGTTTAACCTGAAAGCTAGGCGATATACTTTTGTAAATATTTACAAAATACAAGCTTTTTAAGAAGAAGGATACTTGAGGTATACGAAATTGTTCCCTTCTTGCTCCCTGATCATACTTGTTGCTAAAAATTGATTTTTGAGACAAAAAAATCCCCAGATTACACAGAAAAAAATATCATCGAAATGCAACCAACAAAACAAATTGTTAATATATAATTTAAAAATTAAAAATCATCATTGTTGATATAACAAATTTAAATTTTTGTAATCAATTAAATTACTCAACAAAATTATTTGTTAAATTATATCATAACGGAATGCTCACATGCAGAAGAAACAAGAAATCATGTTTTGTGTGTATTCATTGTTTGCGTGTCTAATAAAGTGTTGCTCTTTAGCTGAGAGGTTAGTACGTCAGCTTGTTACTCCTGATGTTGCCGGTTCAACTCCGCTCAAAGACATTTAGTGTTCTTCGCAGACAAGCAAAAATCGTTTCGAGGGTTGTGATTGTGTATAGTATAAAAAAATTGTTAATATAACAATTATGATAATAAAAATTTGTACGGAAATTCAACAGTTCGCATTGTTAATATAACTATAACTTTAATTGAAATAAGTTTAAAATCCAATAAAAATAAATGTTGAAAAAATAAATAAATTTCAACACACTATTTGTTGATATATTTAATTGAAAATATTTTTCAGATTTTCCTTTAACTTACAATTTCGATAACTGTATTTACAAAAATCGTTGTAGGTTCAAAATCAATTAATTATTTTATTGATATAACAAAAAAATTAATTGTATTTACAAATTATATTTTTCTGTATACGTAGAGACACAATTCCGTGAACTTGTATCTAATCTTATAACTTCTTGTTGAAAATGTTTGACAAGCTTAGAAATTGGAAATAAAGGATATATGGAAGGTACACGCATCCTTTCATGTATTAAAACGAAATTTAATAGATGGCAAGGAGACGAAATTGTATAAATATTTACAAGTTTTCACTGGATTTTGGTTATAATTGCAGCAGAACTTAAAGCTTTAAGATCAAGGATATTTGGGATTCTTGCACCAATTATATTTTATTGCATCAGTTAGCTATTACACATGATTTCAGAAATGTTTTATCAATTTTTATTGCATCCTGATCATAATTATTGCTTAAAACTCTATTTTTGAAATCAAGGATATATGGGAGGAGAAAATTATCTTTTACCAATCTCCAGAGAACTCATTAGTGAGCTTAATTTTATAATATTAGAAGTAGCTGCAAGCTTGTTTTTACATTCTGACAAAAATTTTTAGCTCATATTAAATTTTTTCTAAAAAGGATATACAGGAGGTTGGCATGTACTTGCACCGATTGAAATAAAATTTACCATGTATGTAGCTTATATAAATGCTTCTGAAAATAACTATTTAACTTCACTGCATCGTTGATATAATTTTTTTTCTTAAAGAAAACTTATAGCATACACTTTTCTTATGGAATACTACGTTTTGTCATCACAGTCACACTTCTCTTAGAAAAAAGTAGAGTGTGTCATCAGATCACATTTTTCTTACAGAAAAGTCGACTGCGCCACAACAGCATGGAACTGAAGGTAAAGGAAGTGAGAAACTTAGTTTGCATTCGGATCATAATTGCACTCTAATATTAGGGTTTTTAAAATAATTATACATAATTGTTATTTATTTGCGAGAAAATTAACAACTTCCATTAATTGTTAAAGTTAAGTTAAAATTAAAGCTAAACTTTTATTTTTAAAATAAAGGATATATGGGAGGTAAATTTGTTTTTGCAGCAATTTTTATGAAATTTTCTATAAAATTTATATATAATATTCTACAAATAGTTACAAAGTTTCATTGCATTTTGAGCCAAATATTGTTTAATATATTTTTTTTTAATTTTTTTAATAAAAAATATTGGGAGGTTAAAGTGTGTGTTGTTACACAGCTTGGTCGTATATTTTTAGAAACAGTTGCTTACTTTAGCTGGGTTCTAATTCGTATTTTTGACCAAAAATTTTTTAATATTGAAAATAAAGGATATATGAACGCTTGGCATATCCTTGCAGCGATTGAAGTGGAATTTTTTATGGAGCTTAATTGTAAAATTATAGGAGTTGTAACCACATTTTGTTGCATTATAAGTATAATTCTGGGGGCTACCTAGATTTGAAAATTAAAGTAATGTCCTTAAAGTGAACCGCCTAAAACATACTATAGAATTGTATGTATCTATATAGCTCCCCTGTTTTCTTTTTAGATACTCTTAATGCGAACAAAGCAAACTAGTTTCTTAGCCTCATTAAAATTTATTTCAGAAAATCTGAAATAAGACATTGGCACCAAGGTCCTAAAAACTTTTTTATGGAAGATTTCAAAAAGAAATACTTAATTTTGCATTTTAAAATAGGTGATGTTTAATGAAGAAAAAAATATTTAAATAAGTACTTAAACTCAAATAATACCATGAGAAAAAAGTAATTGTTGAAGATCAGAAATTGGAATTTAAAAACATATATTGCATTATATATTAACTTCTTTCAAAAGCAAAATTAATATACAAAAAAAATGTTTAAAGTTAGTTCCGCTTTTCTGGACATCTCCATTAATCCACAAATACCCTGCTAGCAAAAGTAAATCAAGCGGAAATAAACTCATTACAAAAAAATATCTAACTTAGCACCTAAATTGGTTTATCTTTCGTAACAAATCACAGCAATGGAAAATCTAATACTTTATAAGAAATTTTAAACTCTAGTTTTTAGAAAATATAACGGAACTTATTTAAAACCAGTATCTTGTTTGCCTGACCCGCATGCCAACTAGCTTTGAGGTTTTAATTTAAACAATAGTTTTTAATACTAAAAACTCAAAATTGATTTAAATGTTTTCATGTCGATAAGACACATACTAAATATGAAAATGAAATTAATTCAGTTTTATTGAACAAATGTTTTAAAACCACAGAATAACAATGCCCCAGCAATGTGCAACAAATACAATTTCAAGATAAAAATCTTGTCCTTTTTTTCGTGAGCAAAATTAAAAAAAAAAATAATGTTCCTTTTATTCAATAATATACACACATTGGCTGATAAAAACAAGGGACAACAATTAATGTGTCAACATGCCCTGCTGGGCTACTAAAATTTTTCTATTGTTGTTGGTGTGTGTAGCTGCTGTTTTCCGGTAGATTCTCAAATTGTACCCCATCAATTTAGAATCTAATACTTACTGTAACTACGTGTGTGTTTTATCTTGAAATCCTTGAGTAACAAATTTATTTATGACAATTGTGTGGTTTTTGGCATTGATTTAAGATTTATCAAGATTCTTGATTTAAAGTTTCTTTTTGTTGTAGTTGTTGTGTTTTCGAAAAGGGTGTCCCTGAGGGGTTGAGTTATTTTAGTGTGGTAGAAAAGAGTTTAATCGTTCGGTAGAGGATTGCGTCTTATCTTTTAGAGAAATTCACGACTTATCGATTTTTTATGAAATTTAATTTGAATATCTTTTTTTCTTTTAGAATAATTCGATTGCATATATAACTCATTTATGTCTTTTTAAATTGTTTATCTAATTTTTCGACCTTTTATATATGTTCAATAAAACTATTTCTTTAAGCTTTAGGTCCGTAAATTTTATATATTTTTCTTATATATTTTTATTTTTGATCGATATTTCGTAAACCTTTGGTTTACTTCTTATGTCTTTTTTAATTTTTCAATGGAAATTTTCTATTTATCACTACTTCGAGTACTGGTGCAAATTTTCATATTTATTGTTTCTTTTTTCGCAGTAAAAAATTATGCTAATATTCTTTAATTATTCGAATATAAATGTTGGTTTGCTAATTTTCCGAATAACCGAAAGCTTAGAAATAATTCGATTATTCGAATAAAATATTTTTACATTAGATGTTTTTTGTTCCTAAGTAATTGAACATATTTGTAGCATCCTTATGCTTTCATGTTATTAACCGAATAAAATTATTTATTATTATTATTTATTCGAATAAATGACTAAAATTTTAATTTTATATGACAACTCGAATGCCTTTTTATTTATTTAGTCATGTTTCATTCGAATAATCGAAAAAAATTCATTCGAGTATCGGAATAAAATTTCAATTCGAATAGTTAAAAAAAATTCAATAATATATATTATGCTCGTACTTAAGTCGAATACTGGAATAAAATTTATTCGATTATCAGAGTTAAATTTTATTTGAATAATTAAACACTTTTTTTTCACCAAACGATCACTAGCATGTTCTCTTTATTTTCGTTCTTGCTTAATTCAAATAATCGAATAAAATTTGTTCGATTATCAGAATAATATTTTTATTCGAATAATTAGAGACAAATTTATAATAAAAATATTTAGCTTATACGCGAATATCTTTTGCTTTTCATTCATGCTCAAATCGGATACCAGAATAATATTAATTCGAGTATACGAATAAAATTTTAGAATAAGGAAAAAATTACGTACAGAAAATCATTTTTCACAATATGTGTATAAAATTGTTTTTTTATTTTTATTCATGCTTGGTTAAAGTAACCGCATACAATTTATTAGATTATTCGAATATGATTTTGATTTGAATAATTAAGAAAAAATTTTCACATATAGTATTGTTTAAATTTTGATTTTATTCAAACTTAATTTAATTAATCGAATAAAATTTATGCTCAATAAAAGTTTTATTCGAATAATAAAACGAACTTTATTTGTTCACAAAATGTATGATCACGTGCATATTCTTTTTATTTTTGTTCTTTATTAATTCAAATAATCGAATAAATTAATTTTTAATCGAATAATTCGAAAATAATTTCCAAAAAAATATTTTATTATGACTGGATGCCTTTTTTAATTTTTATTCATGTTGAATTAAAAAGATCTAATAAATCTTATGCGATTATGCGAATAAAATTTTTAATCGAATAATGAAAAACCATTTCTAACTAAAAATATTTTGTTTTCCCTCGGATATTTTTTTTATTTTTATTTATGCTTAAACCGGATAAAGTTAACACGATTATCTGAATAAAATTTTTATTCGAATAAAAAAAATTTTAGTGAGACATTTTCAATTTAATTGAACAAGAATAAGTTCTAATCAGGAATAATTTCTTAATCAGTCTTAAGTTTAGAATTATTATGCGTGTCTGCACAGAAAAATATTGGTATTTCCTCCAGCTAACAAAGTATAGTTAATTTTATTCGAATATTTAAGAAAAAAGGTTAATCAAAAAAATTTTTAATATCACGAAATGTATGATGTTTTATTTTTATTTCTTTATGCTTTATTCGAGTAAAATTTATTAAAAAATCGAATAAAAGTTTTATTCGATTAATTAAGAACATATTTCTCAAAAAGTATTTTCTAATCACAAGTAACACCCTAGCCTTTTATTGCTCCCTTGACTTTCCTTGCTGCTTGTTATTTCTACTGTTTGTCTCCCCGTTGGTACTTACTCTCTTCTCATGTACTTTAACTGCTACTTGCTTGCTTCTACTGCTGCTGTCCTTTGATAAACTATTGATAACACTAGTGCAACACATGACACATAAACTGCAAATGGGCTAGAGACTATCAATAGCTCGTATAGAGGTTGTATAACAAATAATTGACATTTAGTTCCTGGTATTCTTCTTTTGTCACATTATTGTGTTGTCAAAACTTAGAACGTGCATTTTGTTACTTTGCTTATTTTTATTGTATGGTCAGAAGATAAGCATCTAAATGTGGTAGGTTTATTTGCAGATTCTTATATGTGTATTTTTGTGAAACAAAAATCTAGTTTTTGGAAAGAACGAGTCCCAAAAAAAATAAAATTGTTTGATATGGTAAAGAAATAAATTTTGTATTAACGAGTATATTTATTGGTAGGAGTGCTAAAATTAATTAATACTGCAATATGTTGTTATTAGAAAACAGAGATATTGACGTTAGATACGAGTTTGTTTATGAAAATTATTTGCGTGAACAGGATTTTTTTTTTGGAAATTTTTCAAGATTTATTGATTCCAATAATTTTTTTAAGTTTTCAAAAGAAAATTAATCAAATGGTTAAATATAATAATAATAAATAAGACATTTGTAACATCTGTTTTGCTCTGTCTGATATTGATATGCATATTTGTGAGCATACTATCTAAATTTTATTCAATCGAGAGGTAGGATTAACTTATTATTCGAATAAAACGTTTAACCATAATATTTAAATAATAATCGATTCAATATTTATACGATTAATTGTATATTATCCGAATAATTTTTTATTGGTTACAAAAATAAAATTCAAATTATATATTATAAACTTTTCGAAAATGTTTTATTCGGTTAATTCGTGGTTATTTGTTTCATTCATTCATTCAAAATTTAATTCTAGTTCAAATATTTTTTTTAATCAAATTAGCAACTAAATTTATTTTATTTATCGATTAATCGATTTTTATTTGAAGTGATTACTGTACCGATTTAACATTTAAATAATAATCGCTAAAAACGTTATTCGATTAATTATATATTATTCAAATAATTTTTTTATTGAATAAAATATCATACATTTTTACAAAACCCTATATTCGAATAATCCATTGTTGTTGGTATTCATTCCAACAATTACAATTTATGTTTTATTTCATTCATCAAATACTCCTGTTATAAAAAATCTATATATAAAAAAATTATGTCTAATATCGGAAATTTGTTTATTCGTATTAGATACTTAATTTATTTTTTTAGCGATTATTCGAATATTATTCGAATTCCTTACTTTTTTTAACTGATTTTTTTTTCATTTAAATTAAAATTTTATTGAATTAATTAAATATTTATGGAATAATCTTTTTTAAAATGATTACAGCAATAAAGTTCCAATAATTTATTATTATGTATTAGATATTAGAAAAGCTTTTATTCGATTAAAATTTTTTTATTCGTGCATTTGTTTTATTTTATTATAATCAATTTTTATTCGTATAAAAATTCTAAAGATACTGATAAAAAAATTTTTCCAATTAACTAAACATTAATGGAATATATTTTTATTTATTATAGCCAAATTATTTGAAAACTATTATGTACATATTATTAAAAAAATTTTATTCGATTAATTAATTGTTATTGAAATATATATTTTATTTCATTATTTAAATATTACTCTTATAAAAATTGTATTTAATAAAAAAATTTATTTTTATATTAAAAAAAATTTATTCGATTAGCAATTAAATTTTTTTACTCGATTAATCGAATATTCTTAAAACTAAAAACTTGTTTTGTGTCCGAGAAAAATTTAAATAGCATTATAAAAATTGAATACAATAAAAAAATTCATTTTAATATTTAAACAAAATTTTATTCGATTAGCAATTAAAATTTTTATTCGATTAATCGAACATTATTAAAATAAAATACTTTATGTTGCTGATTTTGAGTCCGAGAAAAATTTATTTGAATATTACAATATTTTTGATTCGAGTATTTTTTATTCGAATAAATCTCCCAATCTTGTAATATTATTCGATTGTTTGAATTAAAAACTTATCCTAGTACATATTTTTTTTCATAATTTGGAATTTAAGCTAGTGAAGCGCTTTAGAGATTCGTGGATTAATCCATTAAAGTTCTTTAATGCCATTCGAAGGCTTGTCTAAAAAAGTTTTGCTAGCACTCGTATTATTTTTTTGGACTTGTTTAATATATTTATTGAACAAATATTTAAATAACAGATGGGCCTTACAGATTTAAATTTTATTCGATTAAAGTTCTTCATTCGCTTAAGTGAGAATAGCAATAAATCTTGTTTTTTTTACAGAATAATCGAATGTTAAATGAAACAATTTATTTGAATAATTTAATATTGTTCTCAGAAATAGTTTATGCGAATAGTCAATTCGTATTTTTATTTTGCGAATATTCCAATATTGTTGAACTTAAGTTTAGATATTCGAGTATAATCGATTAAAGTTCTTTAATCGCCTAAACGAACATTACCAAATAATCTTGTTTTTTTTAAGAATATTCGAATGTTAAATAAAACAAATTGTTGGAATAATATAAATTATTCTAAGAAATAGTTTATGTGAATATTCGATTCATATATTTATTATTCGAATATTTGAATATTTTTAATGGGATGATGATAATGACATAATGTCATTATTTTATTGGAATTTGAATTTCTCTTAGGTTTTTTGTTCGAAATACTATTTGAGTATAATCGATTAAAGTTTTTCATTTGACTAAGCGAACATAGCAAAAAATCGTGTTTATTTAAAGAATATTCGGATGTTAAATGAAACAATTTATTCGAATAATATAGATGATTGTGAGAAATATTTTATGTGAATATTCGATTCGTATATTTATTATTCGAATATTTTTGACTGGAGTATTTTTTATTCGAATAATTTACTGACAAATATAATATCATTCGATTGATTGAATTAAAATATTTTCTAAAAATTTTTTTCTAAATTTCGAATTTATGTTTAGTTATTCGAGTCTAATCGATTAAAGTTTTTTATTCGCCTAAGCGAACATTAGCAAATAATCGTGGTTTTTAAGAGAATTATCAAATGTTAAATGATACCATTTATTTTAATCATACAATATATTAACTACTCTGAGAAGTTGTTTATGTAAATAGTCGATTCGAATTCAGATTTTATTAGACGGGTTAATTTTTATTTCTCTTTTCACCTTTAGCTCGAATAATTAGCTTAAAATTCGTTGCGATTTTCTGCAGTTTCTTTAACATGTGGTTCAATTTCAATCACTTTATATTTCATTTTTATTTGTAAAGGTTTTGCTTTATTGCCATTAATATCAATACATAAGGTATTAACAAAATTATAAAGGCAACAAAAAAAAAAAAAAAATCCAGAATATTTTGTAATCTTAGTCTGTAATCATATGCTGGCTGTATATTCGCATAACCGCCCCGTATGAACACCCACTTTTATATTTATTTGTTTATTTTTTTCCTGGCTGGTTGGCTGGCAGACCAACAGTCATTTATATTTATAGCAAACTTTTAAACGCACACATTCATCTGCTCCTTTTTTGAAAGTTTAAGTTAAAAAAGAAATACTGTTACCATTATTATAATAAAATATAATTTCCAATAAAGGTTCGTTGGGTCTTTCAAGAAAAGCAGAAAACAAATAATTCACATGATCGGCAACCACACAACAACGGTCATGGCATGTCGATCAAATCGCTTAAGAGAGATGGAGTTTTAACATTTCATGTTGGTTTAAAAAATATACAATTGCTGAAGATGATATACATGCATTAAGAAAACGATTAACAAAAATCATTTGTTTTGAAAAAAAAATTAATTTTTCGTTTCTGTTTTACTTTCTCCTTTCAAGGAGACTGTGACTCAAAAATATATCAAGGCCTTAATTTGTTTGCTACAATCATACATTGTTACAGAGAACATAATAAATATTAAAATCTCAAGAGTTCATTTTGCTGCCTCTTATTTACTTAGACGTCTTTCCCGCAAGCAAAGTTTACTTGGCAAAGTCTTGAGTTTGTAGGAGAGAAGAAAAATTAGCTCCTGAACCCTTTTTCCTTCTCTACTACAAGCTCTAGACTTCACAAAGTAAACTTTGCGTGTGGAAAAGCCATCTTAAATTGTAAGTCTGGTCTTTCTCTCTCTTTCTCTCTCTCTCTCTCTCGCTCTCATTTATAAATAAGCTCTCTCTTACATTTACGCTTGTAAGGTTACCTTTACCGTTCAGCGACTAAAAAAACCCATTTAAATACTTCACATGTGAATGAATAAATATTTGAAAATTATTCCAAAAATCTCATTTCAGTTTTAAATGCATACACATACAAACTTTATTTGCTACAGTAATTAACACTTTTCCATTAAATGGTTTTGTTTTAAAATTTTTATTTCAACTTCAAATATAATTTTAATAACATTTATTTGTGATATATTTGAAAAACAAAGCACTAATTTTAAAAGCCATACAGACATGCAAACATCCAAAAGCGTTATGGGATTATGGAAATATTTCCATGCTGTTTTTTCCGGATTTTATTGGAATTAGGGTGTGTATGGAGGATGGCTTTTGGTTAAGTGTGTATAAAATAAGTCAAGCATTTATGTTTAAGCTTAACAAAATTATAAAATAAATTATCAAACAAAAAATTATATATCTACAAGCATATCTACAAATTAAGAGTGATGAGAAAATAAAATCATTCAATGAATTTTCAAAAGCAAGTGTTAATTTAATTTACTGAAAATAAATATAACAAAAAAAAATAATAAAACACAACACAAATTTTATTATGCATTCCAAATTTTTATGAATGAAATTTTGCTATTATTTTTGTTTTAAGGCAAGTGTTAATGATTTATTTAACTAAACAATAATAATAATAATAATAATAATAATAATAATAATAATAATAATAATAAAAGATTGGAAATCAAAGCCAACAGGTTTTAATATTAAAATTTAAAAGTGTTAAGCAAGCACTAATAATTTTATTTCATAAACACTAATAAGTAAATTAAAATGATTTGCGAGAGCTCCATCATTTCTCACACATAAATACCTGCAAAACGTGGCTAAGTTTTTGTCACAAAATGTCCCAAAATTTTTAATAGACAACCTTTTTTTTTCCTATAGCAAAAGATTTCTATAGAAGGAGAGTTTTTTAGCAAAAAAAATTATTTCTTTCTATTATAGCCCATACATATAAAGCCAGAAAACTGCCAACTCACTTGTCTAAACCAGTTCAGCAAACAAACAAAAACGTTTAAAAAGTACTTGTTTTGTTGGTATAGCACGTCTAGATGCAATTCGTTGCTGCTGAGCAATACATCAGTAGTCTAATGAAGTGCTAAATCAACAACAAAATAACTTTAAATTCGTATTAATTTTGATACTTGCTTAATAAAAATAAAATATAAAAATAAACATTTTCTTTCACACAAATTCTAAAAATTATAAAAGGCTGGACAAAGCCTGAACTTTTTCCTTTTCTTCAGAGAAAAATTTTTATGAAAAAAGTTAAATTTTTTTATAATTTTTTTTCATATAAATATCACTATCAAGGATAGGATTTAGGCAATTAGGCACCAGCTTCAAACCGGGTCACAGCTTTAAAAAAAAATGAATAAATTAAAATTCCTTACAATTATGAAACTAATTTGTCCCAATATGACACTAAAGTTTGTGTAACTTCGAAATAAAATTTGTAAACAAGATTTTCCATAAAAAAATTGTTTTTTCTACTGCAGTTTGTAAAAAAATTTTTACTAACTTTTTTTTATATAAGAATATTTTACCGGAAAATCAGCAAGAATTTTTCATAAGAAAAAATTGCTCTAACAATTAAAAGTTTTTAATGAAAAAATCTAAAATTGGGGAAAAAAACTTTCCGTAGCTATTTAGATACAAAAATGTAACACAGTCAGCTAGAAAAATTTAAGGTTCACTAATGTTTTAAAGTTGTTAATTGAAAGAACTAAGTTTTCAAAATTAGAAATTTTTGGGCACAAAAACACTTTTATACAAAAAAATTTTGGCACAAAATGATGCAAACAAATTTTTTTCCAGCTTCCTCGTCAAGTTGTTTAAAACCTTTTAAAGAATTCATTTTTATTTTTCTATTGTATAATCAGGATTTGTGTCAATTTTGCTTGAAATTTTTTCACAAATTATATTTTAAAATTATGCTCTAAGTTTTATCTTAAAATGCTGTCCCAAATTTAATTTAAAAATGTTTTGCCAAATCTTATGTAAAAAATGTTCAAAATTTAATTAAACAATCTTTTAAAATTTTGTTTTAAATTCGACTTAAAAATGTTGTCCCAAATTTTATATTAAAATGTTGTGATAAATTTTATGTAAAAAAATTTTGTCCTAAATTTTATTTAAAAATTGGATCCAAATTTTTTCATTCGTAAAATGTTGAAATGTTGTCAAAAAATCAGTTAACATTTTGTCCCAAATTTTATTTCAAAATTTTGTTTAAAAATTTTTTTTTAAACTTTGTTTAAAATTTTATTTAAAAACCTTGTTCCAAATTTTATTTAAAAATTCTGTCCTAAGGTTTGTTACAAAATGTTGTCCCAAATATTGTGTCAAAATATTGTTTTAAATTTTATTTAACAATTCTGTCCTAAATTTTATTAAAAACATTTTGTCCCAAATTTAATTAAAAATTTTTCCCAAATTTTTTCATTCGGCAAAATGTCAAAAAATTATTGAATATTTTGTGTTGTATTGTATTATTGTATTGTTTTCAAAATTAAAATTTTCCCTAAAAAAATTCTAAATTGGGAAAAAATGTTTTGATAGCGATTTTGGTTTGACAAATAGAGCACACTGTCACAGAAAAACTTTTACATTCAAGAATGATGCAAAATGTTTGGTGTCGGCAAAAATAAGGGACAAACTTTTTGTGAAAAAATGTTGTCACAACATGAAATAATTTTTTTGGATGTATTATATTTTTTGTTATACTAAAATATTAATAAAAAATGCTCTTAAAAAATATTGTCCCAAAATTCGTTTAAAAATGTTGTCCCTAGATTTATTTAAACAATTTGCCTTAATTTAGTTTAAAAATTTTGTCTTAAAATTTGTTTCAAAATATCGTCCCAAAATATGTTTCACAATTTTGTGCCAAAATTTTTTTAAAAATATTTTCCCAATATTTTTCCCCAAAATTTTGTCACAAAACTTGCTTCAAAATTTTGTCCCAAAATTTTTTTTAAACATTTTTGTCCCAAATTTTTTTTGCGCCAATAAGATGGATTATTTTGTAATTAATCTGTTTTGTAAAAAAATTAATTTGAATGAATTTATAGGCAGAATAAGGGATTCCGTTGTTTTAAAAATTTTATTTAAAAAATGGGATTCGTGAAAACTGAAGTACGAGTATGTTTTTTATACAATTTATTCGAACTTAATTTGAAAAGTCATAATTTTACATGATCAAAAAACAAGTTTCCAAAAGAACTTCCTTAAAAGATTTAATTTAATTTAACATAAAAAATTTAGCAGATGCATTTAATTATTTGCACAAATCGTGTTTGCACATACTTATTATATGTTACTCGGACTATTTGCTAACAAAAAGTATTGAAGTTTTTTCTTAGATTTTCGCAGTTTATTTTTGTTCTGACTGCAGCAGTATGTTAATATTAGTGTTTTTATTTTATTTATTCTATAGCAAAATAAATGAGCTCTTTTTGTAGATGAGATCATCTTCATACTTATATTTTATTTTATTTAAATAATTAGATTTTTTTCTTTTAATATTTATTTGAATAGATTATATTATTTGCTAATTCTTGCCCATAGAACTTATGGAAATTATTTGAACAATGCAGGTACAAGTTTCAGTTATTTATAGTAAGATTTAATTCTAGGTTTTGAGTTTGTTATGGGATTTGAAATTATTATTGATGAAAACAATCATAAGTTTGCGCTTAGAAACTTGTTACTTGTGCATGATTTTTTATTCTTTCATAATTTTAGTTCAATTAAATAATTACATGTTCTATTTTGCTGATCATAATCACAATTGTATATGGTTTTTTTTTTAATTTTAATGAGAAAAAAATAATGCATGCTTGCAAATGGAAAATTATTTAATGTAATCATCAATTAGGTGAGTTGAAATTGGAATTTCTAGTTTTAAATTGATCTTAAATATAATTAATTTTTTTTTAATATTAATCATATTATATAGAGTAGTCTTGGTAATTTTAGCAAGAATGTTGCTTTTATATTGTTTGCCAAAAAGGTTTTGAAAAAGGACTGCACTGCCGTTTTTTTTTTCTTCTTCTTCATCATATATCACTAATAACTCATCCTTTTAAACCGCAATTGGTGTTGTTTAACCACATTTTGCTTAATGAATATAAACAAAGAAACCACAACGATGCGTGTGGGCTACTGGAATTAGCGAACTAAATCAAGTCATCTGTCAGATTATAAAACAAATAAAGTTAAGAGGCGGCATTTGACTTTCAAGTAACGCCAAGCACTCAACGCTATACTAAAAGCTTTTACACAAAAAGAAGAACAAAAAAAAATTAACAACTTAAAAAAATCCTAAATATTGGTTACTCCAACCACGACTATTAAAATCCACAATGAGCACTAACTAATTTTGTAAATTTTATGAAAGGTAGAAAAAAAAGAACAACACAATTATGAAAATTTTTATGTTTAAGGTCATGAAATTGTAAGATAAAACAAAAATATACAAAACTTTAGAAAACAGTAGCCACCAAATAAGTACAAAAGCCACCATACAAAGTCTAACAACAACTGGGAGGTCCTGAACCACGACCGTGGTAAAACAACACTCACACACACAAATAGCTCTACACTCCGCTACTCAAAAGCGAAACTATTAGCCAAGTCTAACAGAACACACACTTAGAAAGTTTGAGAAATTTTTAAATTCTCAAGATATTGAACTTCAAGAAAGAAAAAAAATACCAAAAATAAAAAAAACTATTTTGAATTTTTGACTGTAAATGCAAATATCAACACCAGTAGGCGACAATCTAACCAATTGGCCACGATTGCTAGAGCAAATGTTTATGAAACAAATAAATTTAAAAAAATAAAATTTTTTAAAGCAACACAGAAAAAGATTATTTGGCCAAGATAAGCGCCACACGATAAAACACCAAATTTGAAGGTTCCTTTGTTTCGTAACAAAATTGTTTCTACTTGCATACAAACATACGAGTATAAAAAGTTTTCATATAGACTTTTCTTCTAAACTATATATTTGGCATTAACTATACGAGTATGTAAGGATATGTGCTGTTTCATTTTTCCTCTTGGCTCCTCAACCTTAACTACAAGTGGTAAAAAAATGTGGCAGTCGTTGTAGTTTCAGATATGCTGATTGGCATTAATAATGGATTATCACGAAATCGCCTTTGTTTTTTTTTACTCAACATCTCCCTGCTACCGCCTCCCTCTCACATGCTAAATCTAATGTTTGGTTTATTTCTTTTTTTTTGTTGATTTGGTCACAACAGTAACATAACATTAGCAATATGGAAATTATTAACCCAAAATGCCATATCGTGTGATCATCATCAGTGATGTTTAGGCTTAGAAAACATTTACGAAAATATAACTAAACGAAAGCAAGGTGAAGAAATATTCCAAGATCTTTATACATATGATGCTGAAAAGTTTGATGACGATATAATGATGTTTTTAAAGCATTTTTTATTTGTTTTTATTTCTTTTTTGTTGTTACTTTTGAGATCGTGGTGTAAACAACATCTTGGAAAAACCTAAAAAATTTTGTATTCAGTTCTGGCAACTAAAGAGAATAGAATAAATTGTGGCATTATAAGAAAATAGAGTGTACTCTACAACAACAATTATACTTAAGGAATGGCTGGCTGCAGTAAAAAATATAATTAATTTTTAGCTTTTATAAACACTTCATTTATAATAAAATTTTGCTTAGAACTGAACGCCTTAATGATCTAGTGTGAAATTCACAAAAACAGTAATTTTTAAAGAAGTAGTTTACGAATACTACCTATCAAGGAAAGTACATTTAAAAAAATATATTTAATATAAGCACTTTTTAAAAAAGGGCCTTTTAATAAAAATATGTACATATAAAAAATAAGTACCTTTCAAAAAAGTACCTTAAAAAACACTTTTAAAAAAGTATATTTTGGAAAAAAGGCCTTTTAACAAAGTATATTTTGTAAAAAGAACCTTTTAAAAAAGTATATTTTGGAAAAAAGATCTTTTAAACAAGTATATTTTGAAAAAAGGACCTTTTAAAAAAGTATATTTTGAAAAAAAACTACCTTTTAAAATAGTATCTTTTAAAAAAGTATATTTTGAAAAAAGTACTTTTTAAAACAGTACTTTTTAAAAAAGTACCCTTTTAAACACTACCTTTTAAAAAAATACTTTTGAAAAAAGTAACTTTTATAAACAGTACTTTATAAGAAAATTACATTTAAAAAAAAGTACCTTTTAGGCAAAAGTACGTTTTAAGATTAGTACTTCTAAAAAAATTAGTTTTTAATGAAAATATCTTTTAAGTTCAAAAAATTATAAAAAAGTACCTTCAACAAAGTACTTTAAAAAAAAAGTACCTTTTAAAAATAATTCATTTTAAGAAAAGTACCGTCTGAAAAAAGTACCTTTAAGCAAAAGTACCTTTTAAGAAAAGTACTTTTAGAGAAAACTACCTTTTAAGAAAAGTACTTTTAGAGAAAACTTAAAAAAAAGTACTTTTCAAGAAAAGTACCTTTTAAGAAAAGTACTTTTTAAAAAAATATTTCTTAATAAAAATTATCTTTGAAGCTCCTTTTAAAAAGAGTACTTTTGAAAACAATTAGTTTTTAATAAAAGTATCTTTTAAGAAAATCACCTTTAAAGGAAAATACCCTTTAAGAAAGTACCTTTATAAAAGCACATACTCTTAAAAGAGTGCTTTTTAAAATAAGTACCTTGTAAAAAGCGCCTTTTAAAAGAGTACTTTAAAATGTTACCCTTTATAATAAGCACATTGTAAAAAGGTACCATCTAAAATGTATATTTTAACAAAAGTACCTTTTAATAACGAGCCTTTTAAAAAAATTACCTTTTCAAAAAATTTGCTTTCAAAAAAAATTTCGTTTAAAAGTACTTAGTAAGCAATTTAGTTTTTACCTGTTTAAAAAAGTAACTATTAAGACTGTACATTTAAAAGAAGTCACTTTCGTTGAAAGGTACCTTAAAAAAAGAGCACCTTTTAAAAAAGTACCTGTCAAAAATTTATTTCTAAAAGAACATTTTTAAAAGGTGTCTTTTGAAAAAAGGACCTTACATTAATAGCAGCTTTTAAAGCAAGTAAATCTTAAAAAGGTATCTTAAATGAAAATTTAAATTTAAAAAAGTGCCCTTTAAAAGTGCCTTTCTAAAACGTACCCTTAAAAGGAGTACCGTTAGAAACATTTCGAAAAGTAACATTAAAAAGTATTTTTGAAATTAGAAACTGGAATGAAGCGCTTTAGGGGAGTAGCAGGTAGTGTTGCCAAATTTTTTTTATTATGGTAGCCTAGGACGTGTAGGTGTGGAATGTGGTTTGGTCCGCAATAGATGGCGCTTTGCGGAGATACGTTGAAAAGATCACCTGTAAAAGACATTAAGGATATTGAATATGACGCCCTATAAAGAGGCATAGAAGTCTATCAGGCTTACCAGAGATTTTTTAATATTGAGAAAAAAGTGCTTTTAAAAAAATTAAGTATTGAAAAGCTGCCTATAAACAAATTCCTTTTGAACTAAGTTTCTTTTAAAAGAGTTAACTTTAAATAAAAAGTACCTTTTGAAAAAAATCGCTTTTAAAATAAATAACTAGTAAAAAAATAGGCCCTATGCTCTTCATAGGATCAAAAGATACAATAAATGTATTTATATTTAAAAATACTGTCTATCAAAATAATTACCTTTTTAAAAATTTCATTCAAAAAATACCTTTTGTTTAAAAATTTTACTTGTTTAAAAAGAACCCTTGATTAAAAGTATCTTTTGATTAAAAGTAGCTTTTGATTAAAAGTACCTTTTGATTAAAAGTACCTTTTGATTAAAAGTACCTTTTGATTAAAAGTACCTTTTGATTAAAAGTACCTTTTGATTAAAAGTACCTTTTGATTAAAAGTACCTTTTGATTAAAAGTACCTTTTGATTAAAAGTACCTTTTGATTAAAAGTACCTTTTGATTAAAAGTACCTTTTGATTAAAAGTACCTTTTGATTAAAAGTACCTTTTGATTAAAAGTACCTTTTGATTAAAAGTACCTTTTGATTAAAAGTACCTTTTGATTAAAAGTACCTTTTGATTAAAAGTACCTTTTGATTAATAGTACCTTTTGATTAAAACTACGTTTTGATTAAAAGTACCTTTTGATTAAAAGTACCTTTTGATTAAAAGTACCTTTTGATTAAAATAACCTTTTGATTAAAAGCACCTTTTGATTAAAAGTAGCTTTTGATTAAAAGTACCTTTTGATTAAAAGTACCTTTTGATTAAAAGTACCTTTTGATTAAAAGTACATTTTTTGGAAAAATTACCGTTTTGGAAAAAGTATCTTTTTGGAATAAGTACCTTTTTGGAAAAAGTACCTTTTCAGGAAAAGTACCTTTTTGGTAAAAATACTTTTTAAGAAAAAGCACCACTTTGGAAAAATACCCTTTTGGAAAAAGCACCACGTTGGAAAATTATAAAAATTAACTACTTGGAATAAATACCTTTTTTGGAAAAGTATCTTTTTGGAAAAAGTAATTTTTGGGGAAATGTATGTTTTTTTTTTGGAAAAAGTACCTTTTTTTGGCAAAAGTACCATTTTTAGCATAAGTACTTTTTTTATTATGTTTTTTTGGCAAAAGTACATTTAGGAAAAGGAATCTTTGAGTAAAAAGTACCTTTTAGAAAAACGCATTTTTTGGAAAAAGAACCTTTTCGAAAAAAATTGTTTAATAAAAAGTGCCTCGGTTAGAAAAATAACCTTTCATAAAAGTGGTTTAAAGTACGTTTCAAATAAAATCCCTTGTAAAAAAATTTCCTTTCCCAAAAATGCCTTAAGTAGTAATTTATTTTTAAAGTTTTGCTGGCATCAATTTTGTTTATAATTTGAATAGTCTTAAATATCAGCTACACAGACCATGCCTTCAACTAATAATACCTTATAATATGAGGGATGTCAACACTTTACACCCCCATATGAAAAATATACCTATACATATGTATGTATGTATGTATGTAAGGTGGAATTTTCATTAAAATGTGAGTTGGTGAGTTGAAGGTTCTTCTATTGCTCAAGTATAGAGTGTAAGTTACAGTAACTTACTTATGATAAAACTATTAAGTTTAATGCAACTACTATTTGTTTTTTTTTCTCTCTATTTATATTTTGTCGAAAATAAATCGTGTAGAGATTTTTTTTCTGTTTGTTTTAAATTCGGTGGCAGTGTGTAGGAAAAATTGTAATACGAAAATAAAAAACGTATTTAACGTGATCTTATTTTTGCGCCTTATGATCACGATTTTGCATAACTAAACAAACAGCTTAAATAAGTTCTCTTAAACAAAAAAATTCAGATATGTGAGCGTGTATGAACGAGAAAACAACTTGAATAATTTTTATCAAAATAAAAAGTAAAAACAAAAAATAAACCAAAAAATTGTTTAGCCTAAACTCTTTTAATGATAAAAATAAAACCTTGAGAAATATTAGCCTGATGCTGATGCAAAATTGGGTCAACAATGACCAATTATTTAAATTTTACCATATTCGCCTTTAAATACCGCTTAATAACGTTTATGAGACTAAAGATAACACTTCATGGGCATTTATACCGCCATAGCGTTACAGCAAAAAAAAATATACATATAAAAAACTACCAGTCACCAGCCACAATCAAGCCTTTAAATTGACCATAAACAATGACAGAACCATATTAAATGAAATTATACAAAAAAAAAAAAACCATAAAAAAGAAATAAGGAAAACAAAAAAAAAGATGAAACGCAAAAACTGTTAAAAATTTTTTAAGCTTTGTTATGCTTAGCAAAAAGTCTTTCTTACTGCTCTTTATGTTGTCTTAGCCAAATCGACTTGAGTTTGACAACAGTTTTTATTTTGAACAAAAATGAGACAATATCTCTAAAGTGTTCTGTACAATTATACTTTCCTATACATACATACATGCCTGCTGTGTACGAATATTCTGCTTTCCATATATAAGGGATTGACAATTGACAAGCTTTTTTTAAAAAGCCTTTAAATGTTTAGCTATCATGGTACTCCTCGTTTTACCCTTTTCTCTCTCTCTCTCTCTCTCTCTCACTGGATCGTGTTATTCCGTACTGAATGTACTTTTGCAGCACTTGAAGGCACTTGAAATAAATAGTTTAAAGCAAGCCAACAATATTTATATGCAGCCGCTTAAAAGAGTATGAATAAGAAAACGTGGCTTTACATTGATTTGGCTTATTATATGCAAATTATGTTTACACGGTTTGTTTTAAAGGCACATCCAAAAGACAAAAAAAATCGAATAGAAGAAATTGATGTTGTTAAAAGGGGACCAGGTAAAATTTAAAATTGTGAAAATAATCTGTATAAAAAATATTCCCTATTTCATAAAAACTTCTATTAGTATTTATTCGTCTTCATTTTACATGGTCACCTTATTGTTATAAAAGAAATAGATCCAAAGTTGCCCAAATATATCACAAAATGTAAGTAGCAAAAGTATTTCAATAAACTAAACCAGAGATGTGGAAAGGAGGAGGAGGAGGATGATACTGAAAAATTTTATTGAACATTGTTCAGCTGCCCAAAGTTTTTTCTTTTAAATCAGGGTTTAACAAATTCCAACTTCAATATGCTTTTAATGCCAAAGTATAAGAAAATCCAATATTTCGCACTACAAAAATATGCAAAATATATATCGTCAGCCAATTCTAGGTTTGAAGCACACGCCAAAAAGTCAGAATGGAGAAAAAAGACAAAACAATATTTATTAAACCTTAAAATAGTTGATGTGGATCAAAATTAATGATATTTAGCATAATTAATTTCGCAAAACCCGTTTTGGATTCAGAAAGGGAATACTCAAAATATATATACCCCATACTCAACTAATTTTTTAAAAAAAATGGTCGGTGGGTTAAACCAATAATGGGCTGACAATATGTCAAAATAAGCAAATAAGCAAAATAAATACAATGCCAAAAAACATTGCAAAATATATGCCAAAATAATCTCTGATAAATCATAGCCTACATTCCTTACATCGAAGTAAAATAAATTAATATTTTTAGAAAATATACTTTAAAAGTCCAAAATAGTTCGTAGTGTAAAAACGTGCAAAAATAAATAAAAAAAATTGGCAAACCAACAAATTTTGTTGAAACTACATTAAAACAGTTCGGCAACATACAAACAGCTTCTTGAAATGTTAACTTGAAACTGTTATTTGGAAATTATACTAAAGTGACAAACTATGTATCAAAATATGCAAAAACATGCAAAAATATGCAAAATATGCAAAAAAAATATTAAAAAATAGGCACCAATGACTTATACCAATTTCTACAGAAGTTTAAAGATATACCACTATTTAATATAAATATAAGACTTGCAAATAATATAAGTAAAAATTTTAAAAATATGCATAAAAAAATAAACTTTATAAAAGTTATAAAAAAAACAACTGAAGCATAAGGTAAGCATTTGCACCATGCATATGAAAGATAATCTTAAAACGAAATATGCAAAAATATGCCGTAATATAAAAATATGCAGAAATATGCAGAAATATGCAAAAATATGCATAATCCGGAATTCTAAGACCAAACCTTTGGGCATATTAATATCTTTAGCAAATTCATTTTTGAGACTTAAATACGTACAAAGTATGATTAAGATCGTCACAAGTTTATGCACGAGAAAAATTGGCAATGAAAATGTTGATATTTTTTTGGGTCGTGAAATTTTTTTTTAAGAATTAAATCGTTCTTTTAAAATATTTTCTACAAATAGACCATTTAAATATGCCAAATTATGACATGATAACAAGATATGCAGAGAAACCATATGTCAAATATTCACGAATACATATGCCGTCATATAGAAATATGCAAAAATAAGCAAAAAATAAAAATAAATTTTATAATATACAAATATTGAAAAAAAATCGATAGGAAAATTTTAAAAATAAAATCGGAGACGTTGAAGTATCCTTAAGAAATATTTTTTCAGACTGAGAAATTCATACATATTTATGCCGTAATAATTAAACCAAAAAATAATTCTAAATTTCTAAAAAAAAGTTCTGCGACAGAAAATTAGTTTTTATGAGTGATATCTTTCAAAATATTTCATTATATAAAAAATATGCACAAAAAAAATTCTATAAAAGTTGTAAAGTTAATTACCTCGAGAAAATATTTCCTTGTAAGTATAACATGCATAAATGTGGCGCAATATTCTAATATGCAATAATATGCATAAAAATATCAAAGTCAAAGTTTTTAAACCTTATGAAAAGTTTTGATATTTATATTAAATTTATCTGATATATTCAGTCATAATTATTTATGCAAAAATATGCAAAAAAAAACTTTTTTTATTATTATTTTTAATTTGTTTCAAATTTTTAAAATCGCACAGATATCTTTTATAATATGCTGTTGACACTAATATTTTGTAGGATATAGCGTTATAATATGAAAAAATATCCAAGTATATGCATGCTAACTTATCTATGCCAAGGTTCTAGAGATCTATGAAACATTCGAGCAGCTGTAAAATATTTTTTTTTTCAAAACTCTGCATAATTAGGACATTATATAGAAATATGATAAAATATGCAAATTAAAAAATGCTAATATACATACATACATACATATAGAATTTATTCAAAAAATTTACTGCAAGGCAAAAGTTTTGCGAACATAGGTCAAAATTTAAAAATATGCAAAATATATGCAGAAAATATGCACGAAAACAGGTAACAAAAATCAAATCAAGGTTTCTTAAATATATCAAAATCGTTAGATAATATGATATTTAAGTTAAAATAGGATGCAAAATATATATAGTAAAATATCACCACAATATGGCCACAAATATGCAAATATATACACACCAAGGCCAAGGTTTTATCAGCACTCTTAAACTCAAGTATTTTGAAAAAGTACTGTTTTGGCGAAAATATACAAAATAAGGCCTTATATCGACATATGCAAAAATATGCAAAATATGCTGTAGAAAGTCTACGCCAAAATTAGTCAAAATTTCCAATATACTTATATTTATTTTAAGAAACCTTTCGTTGGGTGAAAATTGTGTAAAAATATATCATAATTTTAAAAAATTAAAAAACATGCATTAAATAACAGTAAACAAATTTTTAAAATTTCGTCAACATATGATATATATTACATTTTAAGTTATATACATATGCCCTGAAATATACGCGAAAATATGCAAAATATGCATAAGCGATTCAAAATTCTTCACATATTCTAATAAACATATATTTCCTCAAGAAATCTATCGTAAGACAAAAATTATGCTAAAATATTTCACAATTTCAAAACATGTAAAAAAAATATGCAAAATACGTGGAAAGATTAAAAAAATTTGATACCTAAAATTATAAAAGTATGCAAAAACTTAACGTGTGCTTGAATTGTACGTAGCACACGTTACTTTTTTTTGGCGTATGAGGGAAAATATTTAAGCTAAAAATGCCCCAAAAAAATATATAAAAAACAACATTTTAATTAAATATGCCAAAAATATGCAAATATATGCACACTAACATATCAATTAAAAGATTTTATCACACCTTTCAAGCTCGCAACCATCTTTAAAAAGTCTGTGATCATAACAAAATTATATAAAATTATGCCATTTTACAGAAATATACAAAACTTAAAAAAATATGCATAATATGCACTGGCGTATCCACGCCAAAATTATTCAGTAACTCGGGTACAGTTATATTTCTTTAAAGAAACCTTTCATAAGAAAAATATACAAAATTATGCCATTTTACAGAAATATGCAAAAATATAAAAAAAATATGCAAAAAATATGCACTAGCGTATCCACGCCAAAATTATTCAGTAATTCGGATATAGTTATATTTCTATATTATATTTCGTAAGTTGGAGATTGTGCAAAAATATAAGACAATTTTAAAATATGCCAAATATATGCAAAAAAAAACATTCTGATGAGTATAAAAATTTTCGGAAAATATGATATTTAATGCAAAATATGCCACAAACTATATGCAAAAATTATGGCCAAGTAAATCGTTTTCAAATGTCTAAATTAGGAGATTTTTCTTTTCTTCATACTTCGTCCAGGGATAAATATGATATAACGTATTTTAATTTTTCTTAGTTCAAAATAATTATATGCAAATATTTTTACCACGCTTGTGCTTTTTTTATCAAGCACAACTGTTCTTGAATCAACAAATTCTTCTTTTTCGTTTTAACTTTATTTTGTATCTGTATGTATGTATATATTAAAGCAAATGTTGTAAATATGCTGCGTAAATTTACAATACAATATATTGTCACAAATGTTTTCACTGACACTTTGACAGTGATCGAAATGTGTCGCAAATTCAGCATCATTTTGCTTGAAATGACAGCAATTGCGGGCGGTTTTGTCACTAACAAGAAGAAAATTGCAGCAATTTTCATCATCATACATACTCTATGCAAAAATAGTTTCATATGTTTGTAAATAAAAAGGTTTCCCATAGCTCCAAGGAAGGTAATAACCCAGCAAGTATTACGCTAATAGAGCGAATAAAAAAAAAATGTTATGTTGAGAGGGCAGTTTTTAATTTAAAAGTTTTTTCTTTGATAGAGAATATTAACTGGTTATTTGTGAATCGCTTTTGGCCTTTGATTGGTGGGTTTTATTAACTAATTGTTTGCTGGGCAACTTTCATATGCAAATTTGGCATTAGATGCTCTTGTTAGTCTAGCTTTTAAAGATTGGTGTTTTTAAATTGTCATACTAGAAACAAAACTATCTATAGCCGAGAACTGAATTGAGAAAATTTGCATATCTATTATATCAAAAATAAAGAAAAACGTTTTTCTTGGTTCTTGATTCCTATTATTTTATTTTTATTTATTTTTTGGCAGGCAATTGTATGTCCGACTCCTAGGAAACAACTGCGTAAGATTTGGCTTGAAATAAAATTTTATGTAATGGAGGGAAGAGAGCTAGAGCTTAAGGTCAGGCAAGATTTTTTTATTGTTTTGACTTTGATAGATGATAGTGGGTATGCAAAAAAAAAGGATTTTTTTCCTAAGTTGGTATTTGTTCCGATGATATAAAGGCATATGTTGAAATGTTGTTGTCATAAGATTGATATGTTCGATTATAAGTTATTTACGGTCATAATAAATGGAGAATTAATGCATTTTTGTTAATATTGACACTTGTTTTAGATAAAAGTATTCAACAAAATTTTGTTCAATAAACCGATAAAACTTACAATGAAATTGTTAATTGATGGAAAGAAAATTAAGCAAATTACATAATTTAAAGAAAACATAAAAATTTGGACTATAACAGCATTATTTTCAAAAACTATTTACCATGATTTTAAAATTATCTTTACTTGTACTCATTAACCTTTAAAAAAAATTTCGCAACATTTGTGTTGCCTGCTTTTTTTTCTTTAGGACACAAAACATTTAACATTGAGTAACATTAACTTTAACATTGTTTTAATAAATTAAATTTTTCACTTTAAATGCAACATTATTACTCCACCAAGAACATTTAGAAAAACATTAAAAAAATGTATCTCAAACCAAAAAACGTGAAGAAGAGGCTCATGAAAAAACACATATTTTCCTGAATGTGCATGTTAGTGGGTTGTTCACAATACAAATTAATTGCCCCTTTGCACGCGCCTTTTTATAGTTTGTTTCTATATTTCACCTACAACACCCAAATCTTGTTCAAAATGAAAACAAACCGCAAACAAATAAATACCAACAACATCTAAAGGATGTTTTCAGATTTGGTAAAACAAAAACAAAAAACATAGAAATAACTTGCTTTACTATTACAATTAAACAGTGTACTGCAGCACAGTGGGATGGATTATTTCAAATTACAAATTTAATTAAGAATTTTTAATATTATATAAAATTTTATAAAAATTATTATTTATTTATAAAAATTATTAAATTAATAAGCAAAATTTTGTATGGAAATCAATTTTTAAAAACTCTTTATGAAGCCTCAATAATTTTTAGCAGGCTGAATATATATATTTATATATATGTATATATATATAAAGAATTAATGAACTATGTATAAAAGTATGCAAAATATCCAAAAATATGCAAAAACATGCAATATATGCTAAAACATGCAAAATATGCAAACAAAAATTTAAAAATATGCAGCAATAACTAATGCCAATTTCTACAAAAGTTCCAAAATATTCAAACGATACAAAAATTGGAAATTTTTGGCTTCAATACTAAGCACGGTTTTCAAACAAAATATGCAAAATTTTGCAAAAATATGCAAAAATATGCATTAAAAACTAAACGCTACAAAAATTATTAAAAAGCAACTGATACATAAGGTAATCATTTTTGCATCTATACAAAATATGATATTTAAACGAAATATGAAAAAATATGCAATTATGTATATAAAAATAAGCAGATATGCACAATGATATATGAATCAAAATTTCTTAACAAAAGTCTTGACAATTCAAATTCCTTTAGATAATACATTTCTGAGACTAAAATATGAACAAAGTGTGGTTGGTTATCCTTATCCTTATAAGTGATGCAAATATGTGAGTGGAAAAATCGATTACGAATATATTGATTGAAAATTTTTAAAACGTATGTTTCCCAGATAGTGTCGTTCGAGATTAGACTAGTCACGTGATCGGTTCCCAAGTGATAGGGACCAGTCTAAGTTCCAACACTTACAATGAAGCGGACCAGTCACTTTAGCTTTGTATGTATTCTGCGACTTGTCACACTGAACTATATTATAGGAACCTAAACGGTGTAGAGCAATGTGAATAAATCAAATAAGTGCCAACAACATCTAAAGTATATTTTCGAATTTCACTAGACAAACAAAAATCAATACCTTGCTTTATTATTACAATTAAACAGATTTCTTTGGCACAGTGGGAATGATTACTTAAAGTTACAAATACGAGTAAGAGTTTTTAATTTTACAATAAGATTTATTGAATTACATTTAGATTTGCTTATGCAAGTTCAAGCTGTTCAAGAAAATATAATTTAATAATTTTGGAGGAATTCATACTAATAAATTCAGTAAAGTGCGACTTTAACTCGCACACGAAGGGAGGTGTACGGACACTACAAATGTACAATTCGCCTTTATAATATAATATCTTAACTTAATTAAAGTTAACAGCAAACTATTTCTCGGCTTTTTAGTTTTTCCGCTTTTTTTTTTTCGTTTTATTTAATTTTGGCGATTTTTTTCGGTTTTTGGCGATTTTTTTAGTTTCAGCGCTTATTTTAAGTTTCGGCACTTTTTTCGTTTTTAGGATTTTATTTCGGTTTTTGCTTTTTTTGTAATTTTAGCGATTTTTTTGGTGTTGGCAGTATTTTCAGTTTTTGTGATATATTTTAGTTTTAGCGATATTTTAATTTTTGCGATTTTTTCGGTTGTTTTTACGTTTATACGGTTACGGAAAATTAAACATAAAAAGACAAACATTAGAATTTTTCGTCTTTGGAGTTTTATTTGGGTTTTTGGTTTTGGCGATTTATTTTAGTTTTAGCGATTTTTTCGGCTCTTTTTTATCTGGCGATTTTTTTTTGCGTTTTAGCAACTTTATTCGCTTTTTGGCGACTTTTTTCGGTTTTTGGTGATTTTTTTAGTTTTGGCGCTTATGTCGTTTTTTCCGTTTTTAGGATTTTTTTCGGTTTTTTGCTGTTTTTTTAGTTTAAGCGATTTTTTTCGTGTTGGCGATATTTTCAGTTTTTGGCGATTTATTTCAGTTTTAGTGATATTTTAATTTTGGCGATTTTTTTCGATTGTTTTTACGTTTATATGGTTAAGGAAAATTAAAGACAGATATTAGCTGATTTTTTTTATTGGCAAAATTTAAATATTTGGATTATATTCAGTGCTGTTAAATTTCGATTATGATTAGTAATCAATTAGATTACATTTTAAAAATAATTGTAATGATTATATAATTACCTTCAAAAGAATTGCTGATAAATAATTGATTACGATTACTTATAATCAAAAAAGAATCTGAATTAGTTAAAATTACTAAAAATAATTAAAAAGAATCAAAAGTAATCAAAAAGTAATCCGACTACTTTCCAAGATTACTTTTGATTCTTAATAAATAATCGAAAAGAATCAAGTGCAATCTTTAGAAGTAATCGGATTATTTTTTAATTACTTTTGATTCTTTTTGATTATTTTTAGTAATTTTAAGTAATTCAGATTACTTTTTTATTATTAGTAATCGTAATGAATTCGTAATCGTGCGAAACTGAATATAAAATTAATTTAATCATTACTTCACCTTAAAAAAAAAAATAGTAATCAAATTAGTTATCATTACGATTACTAATCATTACTTAACATGTTTTGTGGGAATTTTTTTTTTTTGATTGCCTGCATGGTCAACCGTATTCCAAAATTTCTACTTTCTCCCCACTGTTTTTCTATGGCTATAGTAAAATAAAATTAAGTGACCAGCAAAAAAACTTCAAAAGTTGCTGATCAAGACATTATCGATTTCGAAGTATTTTAGAGTTGTTGTTGTTGTTGAAGTTCTTGTTGCTCTTGTCGATGTAGTAACTCAATGAATGCAGCCTAAGCTTTAACAGAGTCTTACATATTAAAACAAAGCAAAACAAAAAAAAAAACGTTTAAAACATTTATTGTTTTGTTGCGCAACAGCGCAAGTAAAGCATCTTTTAAACTGATTTCGGTACATTTTTTGTACTCAAACATTTAGACCAACACACAGAGTTTTTTTTCCTCCCCAGAGAGGAGAAATCCAATTAGTTGTGGCGGCGCGGCGGTATAACTTAAAGACTTTTCCTACATACATACATTGCGTTATTCCTAAGCACATGCAAAAGGATTTTTTAAAAGCTAAAAACTGTTGCTTTTTTTGTTGTTGTTGTTGTTGTTGTTGTTGTTTCTAACCACTATCAGCCACTAACATGTTGTAAAATGTTTAAAATTCAATTGTTCAGTGGTCAATCGGTAACAGTAACAGAAGAAAAAAAAAATAAAACTAAACGTTTTAACTAACGTACTATGAGAAATAAACTAGACGCGGTGGAAGAAGTTTATAACCTTAGACAAGATTAAAATCTCTATATCTCCAGCCCAGGCTAGAGAAAAAGAGCAAAAATATACAATTTTCATTTTGCTACAGCAAAATTTAACATTATTTTTAAAGTTGAGGCGATGTGCTAGAAAGCAAAATTATAATTGCAAATTTTCTTTGATTTTTTTTTCTGTTTTGCTTAAATTTTAACACGATTAAAGCAAGAAATTAGAGTTTTTCCTTAAGTAAGATTTAAGCTGCATATGGAGAACAAAAAAAGGTGTGAATGATAACAATTTTGTAGGTTTCGTAACTCAAAAAGACTAAGAAAACAAAAGACTTAAGCAACAAGAGTTGAAATAATTTAATTAAAAAGTTTAAAAGGATTTTTTGTTTAGTATTGGGCCAACTATAAGATTTAAAGAATTGACTGCTTTATTTGTATACAAAATTATCACAAAACTTTTTTCTACATACAAATAGGCACATAAACACATGAACATTACTAAAACTTATTTGGTTTTCTTGTTGTTTGTATCTTTTTAAAATATTTTTCTTTCTAACTGTTGAAATTTAATATTTATTACACTACACATTGCAAACTAATTAATAGTAATAATTTTTCAAAGCAGCAGGTGGTCTTAATTATGATTACAAATTGAAGAAAAAAAACATATAAGTTTTTTTTCTCTTCATAAAAACGGCTTGACAACTTTATATCGAAAAACACATTCCAATAAAACAAAAAAAAAACTCCCATTATTTTCCTTTGAATACAAAACTTATTAACAACAGTCAAGCATAAGATATGGCATAGATTAAATAAATTTCTGCTAGCTTTAGTAAAGCTTACAATGAAGCAAATACAATGTTGTTGTGACTAACTCTACAATAAAATGCTTTTAATTTAATAAATTTGTTCTAATAAAGCTAGTTATTTTTACTGGAATTTCGCTGTAATTTTCGTTTAACAATAAAGGTGTGAATTAAAGTTTATTTTATTTTTTATTTCTAATGACATCAACAAAACTAGAAGCTAAATAGATATTGAGAGATTGTTAATGCAGCAGTATGCTGGAATCAATTTACAGATTAAAAAGATTATTGAGATTTTGCTTGCTCTATTGTATAAATGCTATTAATTAAGAGCTGTTGATGGAAAAGTTGAGCTACACTTGGTAGTGGTAGACAGCTACGGTTTAATTAATTAATATATGATAAAATGTTTCGGGCTGGAAACTTTATAGAAAGGCAATCAACTTACAAAATTTAAGAAGCAGAGTTAAGGCTTATTTTAATTTTAATATTTGAGGTTTTTCTTTAAATGTTAACGCTAACTATTATCGCAGAATATTTTGCTGCTTAGACAAATTTTCTATAAAAGAAAGTCTACTTTAATTTTCGACTTTTTTATAAAGCAAGTCTACTGTGATAGCCGACTTTTCTATAAAAGAAAGTCTACTGTGACAGTCGACTTTTCTATAAAAGAAAGTTTACTGTGATAGCCCACTTTTTTATAAAAGAAAGTCTACTGTGACAGTCGAATTTTCTATAGAAGAAAGCCTACTGTGATAGCCGACTTTTCTATAAAAGAAAGTCTACTGTGACAGTCGAATTTTCTATAGAAGAAAGCCTACTGTGATAGCCGACTTTTCTATAAAAGAAAGTCTACTTTAATTTTCAACTTTTTTATAAAGCAAGTCTACTGTGATAGCCGACTTTTCTATAAAAGAAAGTCTATTGTGACAGTCCACTTTTCTATAAAAGAAAGTCTACTGTGATAGCCCACTTTTTTATAAAAGAAAGTCTACTGTGATAGCCAACTTTTCTATAAAAGAAAGTCTACTGTGATAGCCGACTTTTCCTTAAGAAAACGACAGGCGCAGGTGAATTTTCTATAAGAAAAAGTCTACTGTGACAGTCACAATTGACTTTTCTATAAGAAAAAGTCTACTCTGAAAGTCACAATTGGCTTTTCTATAAACAAAAGTCTACTGTGACAGGCACAGTTGACTTTTCTATAAGCAAAAGTCTACTGTGACAGGCACAGTTGAATTTTCTATAGGCAAAAGTCTACAGTGACAGGCACAGTTGACTTTTCTATAAGCACAAGTCTACTGTGACAGGCCCAGTTGATTTTCTATAGGCAAACGTCTGCTGTGACAGGCACAGTTGACTTTTCTATAAGCAAAAGTCTACTGTGACAGGCACAGTTGACTTTTCTATAAGAAAAAGTATATGTTGAACGAATTTAATTTACTTAATTTTTGACTGTAAATGTGTTGAGCTATTTCTGGAAGAATTCTATGGCAAATATTTTTAATTTTATATATTTAAAGTGTGATAAAAATAAAAAATACGTGATGCTTTTCTTCTTGAAGGTATAGGGTGTACACAAAATTCTTTAGTGCTGCAAATTTAAATTTATTTAATTTCTTTTTTTGCAAGTTTCATTGCAATAATTAATGCAATTAAATAAATATGAAATGAGTTCACTGTAACTAGTTGCAAGAATTTTGCTTTAGTGGGAACTCATTTATTGATCTAGAAAATACAATATAAAAAATATTCTTATGAATTTATGTTTAAATTATTAAAAAAAAGTCACACTTTATTAATTAAAGGAAATTCCTAAATTAGAGAACACAAAGTGGTTTTCAAAGTTAATCAATGTTGTTTTTTTTTTGTTGTTTTCTCAATTTAATATTTAATGAATTTCGGGGAATTTTGTGTTTTTTTTTCTTACTAAAAATTAAAACACCAATAAATCTATTTTATTTAAAGCTGCAGAGAGCTTGTTTTAACAATTAAAAATAAAATATTTGTAACAAAGTGTCACCTAAAAACATTTAATCGAACTATAGTATGAGTATATTTTATAACAGGTTGCTTTAATATTATTATTTTTTTTTTAATTTTTGAAAACCAAAAAAAAATTATTTATGTTTTTTAACATCTTTATTGCGTGTTTCTATTTTAATTAAGCATGATAAATGATTTCACTTGGACTGATAAATCTTTTTTATAGCAGGTTTCTTTTGTTTGTATTTAATACATAAATTCTCCTTCTCCGCTTGATTTAAACACCAAATTTATATATTTTTGTGGGACAATAGCTTTTTAACTAGCTGCCGTTTTTTCTTGTTTTTTTTATTTTTTTGTTAAACTGGCCTGGTCTCTTTAACGCTTCTCTGTGATGTCTTGCATACATCCAGCTGTTTAATATTGATGGTACTTCTTTTTTTCTAATTCACTACGTTTCTTGTAATCTTTTTATTTTATTTTATTTTTGGTAATACGATAAGCGTTAAGCTGTGAAGAAAATTGATTTGAAATTAATGCAGGAATTTTGTATGGCTGGCTGTGTTGGGTTTTCTCAATAAAATAATTTTATATATTTGAATTTTCTCTGACAATTTTTATTAAGTGTTGGTTTAATAATTGTGTGAAGTAAATCAAAAATTACAGACTTGTTGAAATATTGTGGATTTTATTATTTATTTTAAGTAAAAAAAAATTATTTATACGGGGCAGCAGTTGTCAAGTAAATAGGAAATTAAATGAATTCTATATTTTGCAGTCAAAAAGAAATGAAAATTATGTGTATTATTGATAGAAAAATTTAGGAATATGTTGTCTGTTCTCACATGCAAAATTTTAGTGTCAAAATATTTATAAGAAGATATAGTTCACTCGAATTATGTTAAGGGTATGGCTTCAACCACTTTGGCATATTTAGAATGTGTTAAATTTTATAAGGGAAGCTGTAATTAAAATTGCCAAATTTTTAATTAATAAGAAACATATTAAAATCTACATGCTATCACTTTAAATGCATATGTAAAACCATGTTATATCAATAAGACCACAACATTATTTAATGCCGAAAAATATAATTTCAGTATCCTTTTGGCTAGAAGTGGAGTAAGCTTAGTAGTTGGAGGATAAAAGACAGCTTTGCAGTTTGTATTTGTTATAAAGAATATATGATATTTTTTTTAAATGACCTCCTTAACACAACTGCATGATTAAATCACGATCGATTGTAAATTACATAATTTTTTTATCTCATTTTTAATTAAGCAAACTCCAAAAATCGATTACTAAGCCACAATGCTAGACCATGACTGTAACGCCAATCACTGATGATGGTGGCAGCGCAACTTAGCAAGATCTTAGAACAAAATCTCATTAAAGAAAAAGATCCATCTAAAATCATCAATTTATCTCGAAAACAACAAACAAACAATAGCAAATAAAAAAAAAACGAAACAAATATAAAAAAAAACCAACTGGGTAACACCTGAGCTTAAGCATCATTAAAAGGAATAACGAAAAAAAAATCTAACACCATTCTAAATTAACAAACCGATTGTAAATAGTTAAATAAACTTGGAAACATTGTTTAACCTTAAACTAAAAAATTAAGTGATCGTCAGCATGAACATCATCAAACAAATATCTTGTACATATTTTCAATTTAATTTTCAAATCTTTTCATGCTACTTATGCCAGGTAAATAAGCTTGTACAACAATGACATTAAAGAAAAACAAGTAACAAAAACGCTCCCACATATTAAAATGGAATTAAAGTCTAAGGCAAATGGTTTAAATTTTCCGGAGTTTTCAGGGCCAAACGTAAAGCAACTTAAAAAAATTGTTAAATCAAGACATTAATTTTAATGTTTAAGAATAATTTTCAAGTTTTATACAAAATAAATTAACTTGTGGTGCCACAGGATCCTATTTAAATATTCAAAATCTTTGATTAGAAAAATTTTGAATTCTACAAAAAAATAATTCTGCCAAAAAAAAACCAACTTCAATGCAAAGACCTGATAGAACATTTTCCAAAAAAAAAAAATTAAGGGACCAAACTGGAAGCAAACTCGTTCAAACAAAAAAATTTTTTTAAATCTTTAGTTAAAAAGAAGTACGTGGAATATAAAATTACATTTTAATAGGCGTGACTCCGCCCATTTTTTAGATGCAAGATTGTGTGTTTTTCAGAGCTCAGGGTGTGTGTTAAGTTTTTTAAAAATGGAGCAAAGTAGTTAGAACTACGTAAAACAAAATATTAAATTTTAATTGGCATGACTCCGCCCATTTTTTTAAATTGAAGATTGTGTCTATTTTAGAGCTTAAGGTGTGTGGTAAGTTTTGTAAAAATCGTTAAAGTCGAACCATTTAAAATAAAATAATAAATTTTAATGGGTGTGACTCCGCCCATTTTTTTAAATTAAAGATTGTGTCTATTTCAGAGCTCAAGGTGTGTGGTAAGTTTCGTCAAGATTGGTTTAGTAGAACCACGTGAAATATAATACTACATTTCAATGGGCATAGCCCCGCCCATTTTTTCAACTTTAAAATTGTGTAATTGCAAGAACCAAAGTTTTTTGTTCGGTTTTTCAGCAATCAAATAAATAGAGTATCATAAAATTAAAGATAAAAAAAATTATGGGCGTATACCCACCCACTTTTATTTTTAAAGGGACCAATTGGATGCCTTACGCTATCAGACAAAATAGAGTTTTTACAATCGGTCTAAGATGTACCGAGTTATGAAGTAACTATGTCAAAAAAATACAGATGAATAGATAAACTCCTCCTTTTTTGAAGTGGGTTAAAAACAACAGCAATATAAGGGACAACAGACATTTTATGGCATTTTGCTTATGTAAAAACAACAAGCATTTGCCAAAAAGGGAACACCCTACAACTTGAAGAGAAATAAGTGGAATGAAAATAATATGGGATATGGGTTCATCTAGCAGGCTCTATACTTAACTCTTGAAGCCCACTATTCGATCAATCTTAGATGAAATTAATTTATTATTGAAGAACAAAATCTGGCCACAACTTTCAATGCATTTAATATACATTTTTAATACTAGACACCAGTTCGATTAGATTTCTCATAAAAGTCCTGGAAAAAACAAAACACACGCATGGCAAGCAAAATAATAATAATAAACAATAAATCTTTGAAAAACCTCAAAAACTAACAAAGTAACATCTTAATTTTATAAATAATTACCTTTAAATCAATCTTCTTATTACATCACAAAAAAAGAAAAAGAAAAGCAAAACACTTGAACAGTTTCCAAGAGCATAAAAAGCAAAACTCTAACAACAAAGAAATAGCTTAAAAATAATTACTTCATTTTGCTGCTAAGCAAGATAAAAAAAAAACACACACACACAACATTTTCATTCACTCTTAACATGTTTTTACAGAAACACTAAAAAAAACTAAAGAAAATATGTTTATATGCCACACAAGTTGTGGCAGGTACAATCTGCCACAACGCATCAATCTGGCCCAAACACCTTGTGTTATTCAAACAATTTACTCTGATTTAATTTGTGTGGTTTATTTCCTACGGCTGCACACAAAATGTCAATTATTTTAGGCGGCGTGCGAATTTCTTTAAATGTTAAAGTATTTGCTATAAATATATATCTTATATATTTTACTTTTATTTTTTTTTCTTGCTTTGAAAAACCGGTCCCAAAATAATTGCTTTACGGTCTAAATATATAAATTGATGGTTTCATTTCAAAAGGATAATAATGATGGTCATTGGTATAGATACGAGCACATTTATATCCGCCGGAATTAAATGTGTTTAAATAAGTTGTTATTTTAAAGATTATCTTTTACTTTCATTATTGAGATGCTTATTTTAGAATTTGGCCAGCAATTGTGTGTGGGCCTTTTTTTTTAATTTGTATGCATCACGTTGCAATCATTTATTTTGTGTATTTAAAAAATTTGATATTTTAAGGCTTAGTTTGAGGTGTAGACGGAAGTAATTTTTATAAAAAAGAAAAATATATGTTTGCAAAAGGATTAAAATGTGTTTTTTGTATTTTCTTTTTTCTTTTTTTTTGGTTGCACTTAAAAGAAATTTTTCTAAAGACAATAAGTAATTTAGGTAATGAATTTGAGAGGGAAAGTAAAAGACTTAAGACACATACATACTTCTTTTAAGAGATAAAATTTAGGGAATCAATTTGTAAGGACAAACAAAAGATTTAGAACACAAACTTTTCTCTTCTAAATTTTTCTTAGAGATAAAGTTTAGCGATCGAATTTGAAAGTAAAAACAAAAGACTTAGGACACAAACTTTTTCTTTCTTGAAGTACAAAAAAAAAAAACAGCGGTATTGCGAGATGATTGCAGTTAAGAATAAAATGATCCTTTAACATTAGCCAGGACTTTTGAGCGCCCAAAATCAAACGAATCCTTACACCTCTTTTAGACACGCAAAGTTTACTTTGCAAAGTCTTAGTTCACAGCTGTGTGAAAGACAGAAGTAAGAATACTTTCTCTTTCTGTCTTTCTCCAAACTGACTTAAGATTTTGCAAAGTAAAATTTCCGTGTCTAAAAGGGGTGTTACTAAAATTTATGAATGTGAAAGTGAGTTTGTTTGTTACGTTTTCACGACCAAACCGCTAAACAGATTTTTAAAATTATTTTGCCAGTGGAAAGTGACATTGCCAGCGTCAAATATAGGTTATTTTTTATCCAGTTAGGAACCGGTTTTTTATATTTGGTATGAGTTTTTTCAGAAAAACAAATTTTTGGGCTCCTTAGGGTAATTTTCGTTTTGGGTTTAATTGTGTAACCAGTTTAAAACCTTTTTTTATGTATTTGTTTTAAGAGAGCAACGCGAGCGGATCTGCAGGTTAAAACTAGGAAAAAATAAATGTATTATTTTTCGTACTTAATTCTTTTGTTGTCATATAAAATTTATCTCTGGGATGGTTGCAGTTGAAGAATATAATATTATATACACTAGATACACTTGGCTAACATATTTTTTTTAAGTCAAGCAAAAATTTTAAAATATTTAAAATAAGAAAAGTATAACTTACTTGATATTCCCAATATAGTTATTTATATTCTAGTAGCATATAAAGCACTTACCTGAAAGAAAAAGAAAAAAAAAATATAATTAATTTTTGATCATGATATATAATTTTTTCAGGAAATCATTACTATAGAAAACTAAAAAGTAATATAGCTTTTTAAATTAATAGCACACACGTACATATTAAGGCGTAACTTTCATTGGCCATACGGAACCCTACTAGAGCAATATTTAAAAGAGCCAAAATATTACAGCTTCTTTTAAAATAATATTTTAAACAGATGCAGTTTTAGAAATCTTGCTACTTTTTTATGTGTTGTACACTGCTGCCTGCTTATGATTTATTAATTATTAACTACAAATTTTTTGTGCCAAAATGCCCCACATGACCATTTCAATAACTGGGCCAAATTAAATTTCTTTCATTGCTTTTCTTTTTTTTACTTAAATAAAGCAAGAGAGAACTGTTATACGAACCAATTTACATGTTCAAAATGTCATATAGTCATATGATTTATGTCGAAAACGACAGTATTATAACACAATATAATGTCCACTTATTGTTATATTGTAATACTTTAAATCAATGAAAAATAATTTGTGCTTACCGTGTGCTGATTAATTAAAAAATTTTAGCACGTTTTTTGCAAAAATATATGAATGTGTATAGATAAATATATATGATTTTGTTTTTTTTAACATTTGTTTGTTTAAAATGTAACGCCTTATTACTCGTATTATAATTTTCCTCAATAATTGTCGACCATATTTGGATTTAAAAAAATAATAATAAATAAATAAAACAATAATCCAATTGAATTGTAAGGCAAACGTTTTCAATTTAGTTTGTATGAAATGAGCTCATATATCCATATAAATAGACACCAACAGGTCATTAACCACTTGGTTACAGCAATTTCAATTCATATTGAAATTATATTAAATTTTTTTTTCATTTATTTGACACAAAACAAAATAAAAACTTTGTTAACCATATTAAAACATTCATATTATTTTCCTTATTGACTAAATGTTTGCATGAAAAAAAAAATTTCTACAAAATAAAAATGACCAGCGAACAAGTCAAAATTGATATATTGACGTTACGAAAATATAAAAAAAAAATAATATAGGGAGTAACTAGAAATGACAGGTAAGACATCAAGAGATATTGCAAGGCTTCAGTAATTTTTTTTAATAAAAGGTCCTTGATAACATGCATAGCAAAACCATTTCTGCACTTTTTATTTTATAAAAAAAAATTAATAAGCTCAAATTATTTTATTTGTACCATATCTTTCACTGGGTTGCTTTTTGTCTACTACAAAATACAATTACGTCTACATAGCAAGAGTATTTAAACTTAATTCAGGTGCGTAACAGCAGTAGAACCAATTATGGTTTATATAAATTAAATGTGTGTCGCATACTTAATTTTAAAACAAAACTGAACGAAACCGAACAAAAAATAAATACCTGCTCTAAGCAATTCTTTCAAATTTAATATTTGTATCACCTCTCTTAAATAAGTTATAGTTTGCCATAAAGCTTTTTTTACTCATTTATTAAATAAAATAAAAAAATAAATAATATAATAAAATGATTTACTTAACTATTTATTAAGAAATTTACGTATGTATGTATGTATGTCTAAATTTTTTTTGTTTTATTTTAATTTTATCAGTTTGTCATACATTGTTTCATATTTGGCTGTCAAAAGACATATTTTTTTTAAATTTAATCTTAGAAAGGAAACACTATAGACTTGTGGATATAAAAAAAGTCAAAAATAAAATTAAACAAGCAACCATTCACGGTGTTTGGTAGCATTTTATTAAATCGAACTTGTCAAGAATAAATAAGTGTGAATTATAAAATGAACTAAAAACAAATGATGGCAAAATATATGACTCCATAGATAAAATATTTATGACAATAAGGATGAGTAAGGAATTATGACAAATTCAATATAGATTTATTAGACTTAAGGTAAATTGTTAAACGAGGAACTTTTTTTTCGAATAAACATTTTCTGCCTTATTCATAAAAAATATTTCTGTTTAATAAGAAGTTTATGAAACAAGTTTTCTATGGAAATTTGAATAATAAAACTTTTATAAAATCAAAATATTTTTTATGAATAAGGCCCTTTATATTTTATTTTAATATAAAAAATATTTTACCATTTCTATCAAAAAACAGGATTACATATTAACCACTATTTAATTTTTATATGAAAATAATAGCCCCAAGGTTTGAATGTTCAATTTTAAATTACAGTCTGATATAAAAAATTTTACAAAAAAGTCGTTAAAAAATGTATACGAATAACATTTACTGGACTATTCGAATAAAAATTTAAACAAATTTTGTTTTTAATGTTTTTTATATACACATATGTACATAAACATTATTTTTTTTATTTATTATAATTTTTATTCGAATAAAAATATTACTCGAATAAAATTTTTTATTCGAATAATTTGTTTATTTAAATGCGTAAATTTCAAAATTTATTTTTTTACTCCAATAAAAGTTTTTCTCAACAATTGCTCTTTTTAATTATTTAATTGCTTCATTACTTTGCAATATTATGATCTGTGGAAAAACGATTTTTCAGCTAAATTTTCTTTAGAATAACAAAATGTGGCTTGCCCTTCTTTATTGTATTGTAAATAATGTATTTTATAATGTATTTATCATCAGAACACCAACAAAAAACCCATGTGGGTTACACCACTTCTGCGCTGATAGCCTCAAAAAAGATTTTGTATTACATTATGAGTACAATCTTATTTGTATTACTTATTTATATAAAATCTCAAACGGGCTACAATTTTGTATTATATTTAGTTACCAAAAAATATTAGACGAATTTTATTTATTCGATTATTCGAATAAAAATTTTCATACGTTTTGTTTGCTTGTTTGATAGATATGAACATATATTGATTTTTATTGATTTACAATTCTTTTTTCGGATAAGATTTTTTAATCGAATAAAATTTTAGTTCGAATTTCTTTTTAATTTAAATGAATAGTCAAATAATACTTGAGGTTAATGCCGCTACTTAAATAAAAAATACATTCTCAACTTTTTTTTAAATAATTCCATTATTCGAATAATTTTTTTTATAAAATTTAATTATACGAATAAAATTTTGTATTCGTAAGTTCTATAAAAACTCAAACGATTATTTGTATCTATTTACTTGAAAATTTTTTTAGTTAGTTCTTTATTAAAATAAACTCTCCTACAAAATTTATTCGATTGTTTGAATAAAAATTAAGAATTTTTTTTAGTTTTTGTGTACTAAAATAATACACTAATTATTTATTTATTAATTATTAAATTTTAAAATTATTACATTTTCTTTTCGAATAAGATATTTTAATCGAATAAAATTTTTTATTCGAATAATATTTTTTATCTAAAATATATCTTCAGGTTTTTTTTAACAAATTCCATTAATCAAATAAAATATTGTATTAAATTGTATTATACAATTACAGCATTATTTATAAAAATTATTAAGGCTTTATATTTTTATTCGAATAATTAGATATATAAATTATTCGAAATTTTTCCAAAAACATTTTCTTCTTCATAGGAATAATTTCACTGTTGACTTTAAATGTTTTTTTCGTTAACTCTTCATTAAAATAAACAACTCAAAAAAAATTTAATCGTATGTTCATTTTATTGTTTTTCATTCGAATAATTAGCTAATATCTGCGAATTCTTTAAATTCTTTCTAAAAAAAGTGGTTAGCCTAATTAACTTTATTTCACCGTTGATTTAAAATGTTTCATTGAATAAAACTGTATTAAAAGAAAGCATGGAATAAAATTTAATCGATTATTTACTTGTAATTTGTAATACATTATTCGAAAAAAAATTATAATCTTGGAACAAAAATATACTAATCTTAATTGCTTTTAGAAATTGTTTTTCAGCTTTATTTTGTGGTACATACATATATTTAATTATGAAAAAAATGTACAATACGAGTAAAATTTACTCGATTATTCGAATAAAAATTTTCAAAATGTTTCACTATTTTTCATGTATATTATTTGTTTCTTTCAATGAAAAAAAATTTTTATAATTTAAAAAGATTTTATTCGAATAAAATATTTTATTCGCAATTAAAGTCAATACGCCTAACATTTTATGCTATGCACAAATAAAAATTTTAAATTTCTTTTATGTTTTATTTTCGATAAATAAGACAATAGAATAAAATTTACTCGATTATTCGAATAAAAATTTTCAAAATTTTTGATTTTTCACTGTTTCTTATGTGCATTAATTTTTTTATTTTTTACAAATTTTTTTTTTAATTTTTTTTATTCGAATAAAATATTTTATTCGCAATTAAAGTGAATACGCTGACACTTAATCCTATATAAAATTTTATACTCGTTGCTTTTACACGAAGCCTGACTAGACTTAAAATTTATTCAATTATTTGTAAAAAAATTAATTAAATTAAATTTTTTGATTATTTGATAGATTTATATACCATGCATATACAAATATTTATGTAAATTTAGTAGAATAAAAGTTTTTCTTTGTTTTTTATTCGAATATAAAGCTAATATTTACCAGTTATTCGAATTATTTCTAAGGACATTTTGACTTTACTTTATTTGATTTTAAATGCTTTATTCAATAATCATTTATTAAAAATGTAATCGAATAAAAATTAATCGATTATTTTAAAAACAATTCCATAGTTTTATTTTTTTTTTATATTTTTTGAAAACATTTTTGTTGTATAGAAATTGTTTTAGTTTTACATTCGAATCCATATGCAATTATTCGACTTGAATCTTTTTTGTCGTTATTTTTCGTTTAATTGTGGCAATAAACTGCTATTTTTTTATTTTTGTTATGAAGCATACATATATTATATTACTCGAATAAAATAGTTTATTCGCTTTTTATTCATATAAATAAAAAGTGACTTAAGATAATTCTGTCAGTGACATACAAAACTCAAATGAAATTAATTTACTTCAGTCCATTATTTCTATTATTTCTGTAGTCGATTATTATATTATTCGAATACAGTAAATTAATTTTTACTTAATTCTTTTTTAATTGTTACACTTTATTTATTCGCTTTGCATTTGAATAATTAAATAGTACCTAACAGTTGTTCGTATACAAAACTTAAATTAAATCTATTTATTTATTATGATTCATTAATCGATTAAATTTATTTTGTTTGCTAATTTTATACGTATTAAAGTTAAAAACATAGTTGGTCTTTTTTTTTTTTGGAAATTGTTACAATTAAGTTTAATATTTGTTAACGCACTAATAATCCCAAATTATTATTTTTATTAAAAATAATTTGGGATGATTATTAGTGCGTTAACAAATGTTAAAAACAAATTAGGGCTTTTGATTATTTTTTTGTTTATTGAACGTGCATGTGTATATTCATGTTTGAACAGAAATAAATTGTTCCAGTTTAATAAAACCAAATTTCTAACCCTTGTTTCCATAACGCGAACGGTTGGCTTGAGTAAAAAATTTAGTAAGTGATTTTGATGATTGAGTGATTTTCAAACAAATGTTCTATAAGAGTCGCCCGCCTGGCTTGTGGAAACAGGTTGCTAATAACATTTGTTTTATTGAAATAATTTTCATTGAAACTTTTTAAATACGCTAAATTAATAAATAAAAGCTTTAAGTGCGTGTTAAATATGTGATTTGTAAATCTGTACTAGGATTGGTAGTTTTTTTTTTCTCACAAGTTTTTCAAAATAAAATTTGAAAAATAAGCCACGTTTTTGTCGTAAATGCCACATTTCCCTTAACAAATGGTTTCTAATTCTATATAAACAACGTTTTTGTACTTCTTTCTAATTAAACTTTCAAATAATGTAAAACTTTGGTGTGTTGCTTTTGTCTTCATTTGCAATAATAAAATTAAGTCAAAAAAAATTGTGTTCTTCCATTATTATGAATTTCTAATACTAATTTCAGGCAGTTAAACATTTCCTGTCGTAAATTTAATTAATTTTAATGTTAAACACTGCAAAAGCATAACAATTAGTTTAAAGTTTTGAATATGAAAGAAAGAAATGATAAAATAAGAGATATTGGAAACTTTTATAGGCATAATAAATATAAAAAAATTTTTTTTTTATTTTTGTTTACAGCTGGAAATTTCCACAGGTGCTTGTAGACATATAGAGCCATAAGCGCCAAAAAAGCTTAAGCGATATAATTTTCCAACTTCATTTTTCGACCAAAATTGGCTATTTGCCATAAAAAAAACGAAGTCCAAAAAAAGTGTCACTTAAGCTCTTTTAGCTGTCATGGGTCGATATTAAAAAAAAGATAATATCAGACAGGCAGTACTGTCAAACTGCGAAAGGCCTTACATTATAATTTTATATTGAGTTTGTCTTAATTTTTAGGGCAACAGGTCCTAAAAAAACTGCACTTTTGGATTGGATTTCTCACAATTCGTCGCTATTTTATCTAACTGACCTATGTAACATTTTTAAAAATTTACAGGAGAGCAGCTTTTATGTTTGTTTTCTACATGTATTCTTATGCAAACGTTTGAAATATTTTTACTGTTATAGGCTCAACAGTAAAACTTACAGTCATAGAAATTGTAGACAATGTCTAGTAGTGGACTTAACTCATTTTTCAAAAAACTGTCAGTTAGGTCGGTTAATTAAAACAGCGAGGTATTGCACTAGAGCCACAATAGCTGACAATTGAGGAAATACTGTTTAAATCTTGCAGTTTGTTTAATTTGTTGGTCAGTAGCGCTACAGTATATCTCTTTAAATGTCGTATATTACCAAAATAAAAACATCTCTACCTGTTCTTTTTTCTTCTTTTATTTAAGCTTTAATTTTTATGCAAAACTTGTTATTTTGACTTACACAAATTTTCATTTAAAGTTTACCGCTTCAGTTTTATCAATGGTTTTCTAAAAAGAACTCTAACCAAAAAAAAAACCCCCAGCACACTCACTCACATAAACAATAACCCGCCAATATTTAATTTAATACTTCTATAAAACATTTCCACCATGAACCCACTATAACACTCTAAAGCTTTAATGCATATCACAAAACACCAAAAAAAAAAAAAAAAAGATATAAAAAAGAATTATGTTTAAATTCATATACACAAAAGTTTATTGCATTTGTTGCATATTGTTTGGTGCATATGTAAGTAAGTATGAAGCATGTTGCATGCCTGCGTTCGTTCATCAAACGCCTGTCAATTTGTCGGCACTTTTTGTCAGGCACACACACAAAAAAAAACACTGTATAGAAATTTCGTGGATGTTGAGTGTATTGGATATGCACTTTATTTCATGACTTTTCTTTTAAAATTCTCTTTTCTTTATAACTGTGAAAAAATATATATGTATATGTTTATATGTCTGTATTTATCAATGGTTTTTTATTTCAATAAAAATAATAATAAAAAAAAATAAATTTAAATGAATATCATACATTTACGTTAAAAGCTTTATTAAAAAGGTATTAAACAGAAGACCAACGAAACAAAAAAAATAATAACAACAAAATTTTCGTATCTTACTTAATTTTAAGAACTGCTTTATTATGCAAGACATAACAAGTTATGAAAATATTTAAAGGCATTTTATATATATTTTTTCGGTTATATGTAAAATTTTAAGAGCTTGCTTCTTTTAGGCAATAATATGACAGGAAATGACATGTATTGAATTTAAGGTAATAAATAACAAATATATTATCAAAAGTAATAAAACAGATGCTTTAGTAATAAAAATATGACAAGAAATCTAAATTTATTTACATCACAAATGCATTGTGCCTCAAACAAAAGACTTAAGACAAAAACTTCAATAGTGTGGACAAATAATTTGTACTGCTGTTTCAAAACAAAGGACTTAGGAAACAAACTTTAAAAAATATGTTTTTATATAAATCATTATCATACATACGACTGCAAATAGTGAAATGATTCTCACAAAATCCACAATATTTTGCTGCAAACACATATTTCATTTTTTATTATAACCGTTACTTACCACCAGCCTTCATTTGAAGTTACTATGAGAATCGCTTACTTGAAAGCTCTAAATTCTTCACTGATGATCACGTTTTTTAATACCAAAATCAAATCTTTAATAACATGTAAGCAGTTTTGTTGCTTTTTTGTTTTTTTTTGTTCAAGATCCATAAACATTTGCACTCTATATGCAATTTTTGCATATTACAACAAATGCGTGCCAGACCATATTTAGCCAAACACACAAACACTGGCTGAGATGTAAAAGCAATCCACAACTCAAGAGCTGTATGAGAACGAAAAAAAAAAAATATTTTAAGAAAAATTGGAGAATGGAATGCTTTATTTTTAAAATGATTTTTAATAAAAGTGGGCAAGGGCAATGTTAGATTTATCCATCCTGAGAAAGTGAGTTCGAAAAAATTATATTTTTAAAATCTCATCTTTTGGAATAAGTATACATATTTGGAAAAAAGTACTTTCTAAAAAAAGTACCTTTTTCTGTTTTTTCCCCGAATCGGGTGAAACTTTGTGAAATATATGCACATGATTCTTAGGCTCATTATCGCGAAATATATTCTAGGAAATGCAATAAGAATATGCCACAAAGGTCTTATCAAATTTCGAATATCCTTGTAAGCTTTAAAGTATCAAATTAAAGGCAATTACTTATTTAAAGTACTTTCTAAACAAAAGTACATTTTGAAAAAAGTACTTTATGAAAAAAGTACTTTTTAAAGAAATATCTCTTAAAGGGAGTATATTTTAAAAATGTACCATTTTAAAACTTGTTTCGAGTGCCCTGAAAACCTTTTAAAAAGCACCTGTTAAAACAAGTACATTTTGAAAAACAGTAACTTTAAAAAAATTTAACTTTTAAAAAACTACCTTTCAAAACAAAGTAGCTTAAACAAGTACCTTTTAAAATAAGTACCTTTAAAAAAAGTAATTTTTAAAAAAGTACTTTTTAAAAGAAGTACACTTTGAAAAAATGCCTTTTAAGAAAAGTTCTTTTAAAAAAAACTTAATTTTAAAAAAGTTCTTTAAAAAACTACCTTTTAAAGAAAGCAAATTTAAAAAAAGTTTAAGCAAACTACCTTTTAAAATAAGTACTTTAAAAAACTACCTTTTAAAAAAATTAATTTTTAATAAAAGTACATTTCGAAAAAATTGTTTTAAGAAAAGTACCTTTTAAAGGAAGTAACTTTTAAAAAACGGACTTTTAAAAAAATACCTTAAGAAAAAGTACCGGTTTAGTAAAAGTGCCTTTTAAACACAGTACATTTTAAGACAAACACCTTTTTCAAAAGGACCTTTTAAGAAAGTACTTGTTCACAAGCGCATTTAAAAAAATACTATTTAAAAAAGTACTTTTTAAAAATGTATATTTACAAAAAATACTATTTAAAAAAGTACCTCTTCAAAAAAGTACCTTTTAAAATAAAGCACCTTTTAAAAAAAAGTACCTTTAAAAAAAACTCAAAAAAGTAACTTATAAAAAGGGCCTTTCAAAAAAGCACCTTTTAAAAAAGGACCTTTTAAAAAGTACTTTTTAAAAAAGCACATTTAAGAAAGCACTATTTAATAAAGTACCTTTTAAAAAAAGTACCTTATGAAAAGAGTACCTTTTAAAAAAGTATCTCTTTAAAAAGTATCTTTTAAAAAAAGTACCTTTTAAAAAAAGTACCTTTTAAAAGAAGTACTTTTGAAAAAAAGTACCTTTGAAAAAAAGTACCTTTTAAAAAAAAGTATGTATCTTTAAAAAAAAGCATATTTTAAAATGATAATAAAGTAAAATTAGCTTTTAAAAAGCTACTACTTAAAAAAGTTCCTCTTAATATAAGTACTTTTTGAAAAAATTCCTTTTAAAACAGTTCCATTGTAAAATAAGATATTTTAAAAAAGTTTTAAAACCCAATTGTCTGTAACATGCTAAGTCCTGAATCCTTCCTAGGGGTGTCCACTAGCCATGAACTTAGTATGGGCATCATGTCGTACATCGCAAATGGCTAATGGAGACCGCTCATGTCCATATTTCGTCCATGCTCTGACATCGATGCCCAAACATATGGCTGAGCAACAATAACAATGTTCGCCATGAGATTCGGCGTCCGCAAACATTTGCAATAGAAAGAAAAGGAGAGAGAACAAGATTGGTAAATATTCCATCTCTATGGCACTACCGCATAATACATTGACATCGCACGTAAGAAGTTGATGAATTTTTCATAGTTGCTCTGCCGGCCTCATGTTCATGTCATGTCCAAGAGGTAATGAAGAGGTACTGTTAAGCATAGTCGTTTCTTATGTTACAAGTATTTAATCTAATTAAGGTTTTCCGCCAAGAGCAAATATAGTGGAGACGCACTGGCACACGTACATATCGTTCATTTACTCAAAGAACACCATAACTCAAAAAATGGAATTTTTTAGTAAGTGATGCAGAATTAATCCCCATATTGTGTAAAAATTTCATACAAATATCTTGTGTACTCAACTGCTGGGCGAAAAAATTAATTTACTTTTGTTATTAAGTTGTGCGAAAAATAAAAACTTTAAGCTCGTTTTCTGGCAAAATGGTTTTTTTGAGTTATGACGATGTTGGAGTAAATGGGAAAGCTCCAGTAGCTGACATATACATACATATTAAACATTCAGTTTTGTATTCAAACATATTTGCTGATTTATTTTAAATTTCATAATTTTTAACAAAAAAAAAAAAGAATTTTGAATAAATATTTTTTTCTTATACAGAAACACATTTTTCTTTATTATTTTCATTCTCACTATGCATGTGTCTTTTCAAATTGTTGCGGCCAACATTTGACATTTAAATATGTATGTTTATCGTTCAAGAGAAGTTGCAAATAATAATAAAAAATAAAAAATCAGCTTATATTCATACATAAATGTCATATGATATCCCTCTCACATATAAGAGTTGATGATGTTTATGGATTGTTTTGCACACACACACACACACACACACAGCCAAAATGAAATGTTTTTAAAACTATAAATCAGTAAAGCCATATTTTGCCACAACGTTTTGGCAAGAAAAACTAATTACTAGACCTATGGCCATATTGAAAGACTCTCAGGTCTCTTTATATGGCTAAAATCACACAAAACTGGGGGGAAAAAATTAATAACAGCACAGAGAACGAACGCATTGCCTTTAAGCCAGAAAATGCCAAGTAAACTAATTGAATTTTACAGCAAAAAATTACACTTTACATACGTTTTACATAGATAAATATTGTTAAAGTGAAGCAGGCACACACACACACGCACACATCTAAGTAACTTTACATCAAGACAAATCTCACGCAATTTGTGCCGGTAAATGGTTGTTTGGGAGAATAAAAAAATACAAGTATAAACAATGTTTGGCCAGTAACTAAAATAAAAATAATGCTTAAATAGCCATTCACATCATTTCAATTTAAAGTCATTTATTACTAAGCATTAAATTTCAAGAATTTCATAATTATATTGCGGTTTTTGCACGTTTGTATGTCTTGCACTATATAACCTTAATTGTTTATCGCACATAAAGTGGAGTGTGAAGCAATAGCAAAGAAACAAACCAAAAAAAAAAAAAAGGAGAAGTTCTGCGATTAATATGAAATTAAAATGTTTTATTAAAAAAGGTCATTTCAATCTTGCATTTGCCATGATATAACATAAAAAAAATATTTTTTTTTATTTATATTTCTTCATTTTCTTATGTCTTTGTTTATTGTTTTTTATTTGATATTTTTACTCAAAGTTATCTTTGGCAGTTTAAAAGAAATATTACCACGGTAGAGCATCATCATTAGTACATGAGAAGAACATAAATTGAAAATGACAGTGGGGCGGACAGTAGAAAATATTGCAAAAAACTATACAATACTTTCTCAGAGCAAAAAGAAATTTGTAAGGAATTATAATACGAAAAACTTCCTTATTAACCTCATTACTGTGTGCATTACTTGGTATCACTTGTGTAACGATAGTAGAGCGTGTGCTTATTATGCAGATGGTACAATGAATTGTTGTTGCTGGAATTTACAGAAAATATGTAAAACCTTAGCCGCTACAACAACAAATTTATGACAAACAAAAATTGTAGGATGTTCTAAAGTGAACAACGAAAAATTTTTAAATCCTAATGTAATATATAGACCCTTATTATGAGTTGCATTCGATTTTCGAACTTCGCTGCCTGTCAAATATCGAACATCGAATGTTCAATTCATATTATGAGCATCGAAGATTTCGTTGAGCAACGAATTTTCTATCGCATAGAATTTAGCTTTCGATGAAGTATTTTAGTATAAAAAAATATTATAAACGATTTTTTTTTATTTTTAGTTAAAGTTGTTGCAAATTATAAAAATCCCTTTGAGCGATATTTGAAACAGGGACATTCTTTGTCGAATGCTCATCATAATACCAAATGAAAATTCGTTCGATCAGTACTTTTGGCTACAGTCGAAAATCGAAAGTTGCTCAAAATAAGGGTTAGTGCATTTTAACGCACACTACATCAAAACTAACACTGAAATTAAAAAAAACCTAAATGAAAGGGTATTTTTTTTATCAGTTCATGTAATTTAGACTATGTATGTAAAACCGCTACAACTAAAAAATCTAAGAATTAAAAAAATGTCGAAACGAAAAAAAACGCTTAAATGAAAAACATCAATAAAAAATAAAATAAATAGCTGAAATACAAAAAGAAATTACAAACAGTAAGCAGGTCATTTAAAAAGCGCCTAAAACCGTATAACATCGTCAAAACAAAACAAAATCGCCAAAAGTATAAAAATCGCTAAAACTTAAAAAATTTTAAAACTTAAAAAAAATCGTCAATACTAAAAAAAACTCTAAAAACCAAAAAACAAAAAATCGTCAAAAAAAAAATAAAATGTTGAAACTGAAAGAAATCGCCAAAAACCGAAAAAAATATACAAAACAAAATAAAATCTTAAAACTATAAAAAATCGTCCCAAATAGGAGCCATAACTATAAAAACCGATAAAACTAAAAATATGTTATAAATTGCCAAAAACTGGAAAAAACTACCGAAACTAAAAAAAAACGTTAAAACTAAAACAAATCTGCGATACTAAAAAATCGCTAAAAACCGAAAAAAAATCGTCAAAAAAATATAAATTGTTGAAACTAAAAAAGGGTAAGTAGTGAAAAATCACCAAAAAACTAAAAACAAAAATAGTCAAAACAAAATAAAATGTTTAAAACAAAAAAAAAACGTCAAAACAAAAAAGAGCCATAACTATAAAAATCTATAAAACTAAAAATATGTATCGTAAAAGACGTAATATATCGCCAAAAATCTAAAAAACAGCAGACACAAAAAAAACGTTAAAACTAAATAAAATGTTGAAACTATAAAAAGCGTCAATACGAAAAAAAAATCGCAGAAAACCGAAAAAAATCGTCAGAACAAAATAAAATGTTGAAACTAAAAAAACCGTCAATACGAAAAAAATCGCCAAAAACCGAAGAAAATCGCCCAAACAAAATAAAATGTTAAAAATAAAAAAAAGCGTCAATACTGATAAATCGGCAAAAGCCTGAAAAATCGTCAAAGCAAAACAAGCACCATAACTAAAAAAAATCGCTAAAACTAAAAATATGTGTACAAAAAAAAATGTTTTAAAAAAAGCCGAAAAAATTTGATTAAACGAAAAAACCCCTAATCAAAATAAAAAAATCGCTAGAAACCTAAAAAAATAGCAAAACAAAAAATAAGCGCCTAAATTATAAAAATTGCTACAACTTAATATATGTTATAATACCAAAAACCGAAAAAAGTCACCGAAACATAAAAAAACACTAATAAAAAAAAAATCGCCAGTACTTAAAAAAATCGCCAAACTTAAAAAATTCGTCAAATACTAAAAAAATCGCCAAAACTAAAAACAATCGTCAATACTAAAAAATATCAGAACAAATAAAAGCCAATTCGTCATTACTAGAAAAATCGCTTAAACGAAAAAAAATCGCCAAAACAAAAAAAAACTAGAACTATAAAAACATAAATACATACAACAAATTCTTCAGAAGCCGCAAACAATCCCCAAAAACCAAAATAAAAATCGCCAAAAGCTTTGTACGGCACTATTTACGTGCAAGTCAAAGTCGCACTTTCTGAATTTATTAAATGCATTTTTTCCCTTACATAAATTTTTTTTGGAACCACTGTGGTTGACCACAATATTGAATGCTATAAAACTACGACAAGAAGCAACTGTTATGACAAATCATCATTGGAGAATTTGTCGATGCATTGTGTAGCAATTAGAACAGACACTTTGGAGCGATGCGACGCATACAGACAACAACAACAGCAACAGCAACAGCAACAAATGAGAAAATTGATGTATATAAATACGGGCTGCCGTTACTGCCCTTAATGTGCTCAAGGAAATGATTAAACATTTAGTAAAATGTTTAACGTTTTATGTGATTCTTTTTGCTCCTGCTCGCTCTCACTCTCTTTCCCTCTGTGCTCATGTCATAATTTCTGAGATATTTTTACAAATCACAACTAGAAAAACACGAGCATTTTTCTTAACTAATGTAATGGACTGGCTCGCTGGCTGTCCGTCCGTCTTTCGTGTATCAACTGACTGATGAAGGTCGGTTGGTTCTTTCCAGAAAGTGCCCTGATGGTGGTCATTATTTGGCCTTAAGTAACAACAACAAACATTTAAGTGATTAACAGCATATATAACACGCGCTTTTTTTACTGCTGCTTCCTTTCATCTTGCAGAGTATTACGTTTGGCCATTTTGCTCAACATCAGCCAAAGTGTTAAGAAATTAATACTTTGTTGTTTGTTGCGTAAATTGCACAATAATTGTTTTGTGCAGTTTTGCAGTTTTCTGACCCTTGTGAGTGAGAGCTGTGCACAGCTCGGGCTGGCTGGCATTAATGGTCCATAAACTTAACAGCTCAGCTCTCTGGCTGAAGTTTTTGTGGGGCATGTCCTGGTGTATTACTATAAAAACTAAAGCATTTTAATTGCAGCCATAAAAATAAGTCAAAGCTTAGTTGTTTTGATTTTTTTTCATTTGATATTTAATGGTATAATTAAATCTTAAAAGGCGCTAAAGTGTTTAAATGTTTCAAGAATTTTGTTTCCCATTACTAAAAGCTGCAGAGTACAAAAAGCGTAAAAAAATAACAAATATAAATTGTGTGAAAAAAGAAAGGCATTTATATATTATTAAATGTATCTAATGTTAGGAATGTTAAAAAAGAATTTGATTATATAAGAAAATGTGTTCAATGTTTTAAGATTTTAGTGTCATTGGTTTCAAGTTTTTATTGTATCCAGGCAGTGATGACTTTTTAGATGGAAATTTGATATAGTCCATGGCAAACTTAAATTTGATTTTCAGTCTGTCTGCTTTTATAGTTCGCAGGAAAAAAAAGAAGGAAATTGTTATAGAAAATTGCTTATAGTGATAAAAATTAAAGTTTTTTTTTAGCATTAAAGTAAATTGATTTCTAAGCTTAAGTGTAAAGGATACCAAGAATATAATTAAGGAAAATGGCCCACGTCTTGCTTTTTTAATATAGAATTAATGCTAAAACGGACTGGGGCTCAACTTAGACCAAATGGGACTTTATTTTCTTTACCAAGATGTACAAAATAGACATATTTGGGTTACCTAGGTTTGTAGATCTAGGTTAGAAGTTAGGTGTGAGGCAAAGTTGGGTTTACTGAGGGCAATACTAACGAACGCTATGAGAATTCTGAATGAGTATAGACGGGTTGTACTTGCTTCGAGAATCCCTGGTTTATCTAGAAAGAAAGTTGTCGTGAAAACTAAACACGCAGGAGAGGCTCGAGAACAGCAGAGAGAGGAAACTGCCTGCAGGACTAGTTGTCTGATAGGAAATAAATTGTTAAGATCTAGAAGTGTGGGCGTGTTCGTAAATGCATCACTGCGCCGCTAATTCAAATTGAAATGTCCTAAATTACTTCCCTAATGTAGATAATACACAAACAAATGTCAAATATGTAGTACACACATGGCAAATACAGAAAAAGGTTATCAAGCGATCTTGTGTTGCATTTTAAATAAAATTTTGCTCTCATGATGCAGAGCGGTGATGCACTTACGAACACACTCTGTACTTCAATGAGCACAAGAAGTACTTTTCAGGCGGCCTTGGATGCCATTATATATTTTCTGCCCATGGAGGCCAAGACTAAGGGTCCACACCAGAATCCTGAATGAAGATGGTCGAGGCAGACTTGTTGCCAGGATCCCTGGATTCAGGGACTTCCAAGGTCGCTGGGATTGACTTTCGTTAGGTACTCTCTGAGATATCAACCGGTACGAAGGTTATGCAACAGAAAACATTTGGTCGATTACTTATTTTAAAAAATATATTTATTATTTTATTGTTGTTTGCAATAAGAGATTTTCGTCGAAATAGTGGTACAAACAAAAAAAAAAACAAAGAAAACATAAACAACTTTTTGATAAAAAAAATTTAATTTAAGCATTTTTTTTATAAATTTTTTTGCTACGCTTGCCATGACAAAAAAAAAAAAAACAAAAGAACTCGCCTTATAATCTTGAGTTAATTCTTCATTTATTGACCCAAGAAAAATTCATCATTTAATTTATTTCAGTTTGAGTTCGTGCCTTAAGTCTTTTGTTTTTCTAGTAAATGCTCTACAGCTCTGCTGCAATCGTTCTAAAATCAGAATCATTCAGCTATTCTCCTATTAGCACTTGTTATTTTTCCATTAACACTTTCCAAATACCATAAATAGAAAATAAGAAAAAAACAAGATTCTAAAGGAATTCCCGACGTGACTTTACAAAAAAAAAAAATAATTCAAAATTTTTGTTTCATAACAGAATCATAAATAAATGAATGAAACTATTTTAAATAAACATTTTAAGAAAAAATATAACTGAAACAAAGCATCAAGCAAGCCCAGCCGCCAGCCAACCAAATTGGTATCAATCTTCAAATGGTTAAAGGCAATTGAGATTGTTTCTTCAAGAATAAAATAAATGAACAAATAAAAAAATATATATTTCCTTTTAGTTTCAGCCACTCGGGGGTAACCAAAAGACAACAAATGCTGCCTAGAAAACGAGATGACTATGACGATGATGATGCGGCAAGTCATCAGGTTTTTCTTTTTATTTTCTCAAATTTTGTTTGACGGCATTTCGAACGAACACACGCAGCACACCGCACATTTTCACTTTATTTGTTTGTTATAACGTAATGCAGTTTTTTTTCTTCTACATACTCCAGCATTTAATGTTTTGTTAAAAAAAAATATAAAATAAAAAATAAAAAAAGAGTTCTTGTTGTCCTAATAATTGTGTAAACAATAATGATGCATCTCTAGTGATCAGAATCGGTAGTTTGTTTTAGACCAGTAGTTGTTACCACACGGCTTTGGTCAAAAGGCGGCATTTTCTCTTTTACTCTTAACAAATAGAATCAAAGAAATAAAACCTAAACTTAAACAATGTGTGCTTATAATGAAAATGTTTACAAAAAAATATATATAAAAAAAAATTGTATAAACTCTTTTAAAACTTAAGCTAATTTCCTTTAGTATTTAGCAGCAGTAAAGACCATAATGTTCTTGCAATTTAAATAGTAATAACAAAAATAACAAATACTAATGGTGAGTAAACAGCACAACGAACTGGTAGAGATCTTAGAAAACTTTTTTCTTTGTTTTAATTTTTGTTGACTCTTGTAGAGATCAATAAATCTATTAACAAATCAAGCACATTAACGTAAGAAGAGGGGCAGCTGTAAAAGCCATATTAGTTAGTGGCTAAGAAAACTGCTTAATGAATTAAATACAGAAGCCATTAGGAGACAACAGATACAACTTTTTAGTGATTATCTTTGAGGTTAGTACAAATTTGTTAAAGTTGATTTTTTTCATTTATTTTTTAGTGCCAATTTTATATTTCCAGGACGAAGTCATACCCAATTTTAAAATGTTTAGCCCGCCCACTTTTCGCTATTCAATATCACGTGACTTTCAGATCTCAAGAAGTGTGTTAAATTTCGTAAAAATGGACCACCAGCCCAGCCCCACATCTTCAAGCAGAAAGTTATGGCATTTTAGTAGTTTCGTAGGAATCACATAAGTGGACTTAGCCACGCCCTTTTTTGTAATTGCAAAATTTAGTCTTTTTCAGAGCTCTAATCGTGTGCCAGGTTGCTTAAAAAAGTGAGATATAAAATTTAATTTTAAGGGGCGTGGCTCTGCCCACTTTTTAAAATTCAAAATTGGGTATTTTTTTCAGAACTCAGAGCGTGTGGCAAGTTTTGTGAAAATCTGCAAAATAGAAGCACGTAAAATAAAGTATTAAAACTAAATGAGCGTGTGTCTGCCCACTTTTTTAAATGAAAGCTTGAGTCTATTTTAAGGGCTTGGGGCGTGTGCCAAGTTTTGTAAAAATTGGTTAAGTAGAACCAGGTTGAAAAAATTATTAAATTTTTATGCGCGTAAGCCCGCCCACTTTTTCAACTTTAAAATTATGTCAATACAAGAATTCAAGGTAAGTGTTTTAAGTTTGGCAAAAAGCAGATAAGCAGAAGGTCATAAAATCAAAGACATAAAATAGAGGGCATGTTGCCGCCCACTTTGGTGACCATGGGTCCAAATGGAAGCTATATCCGCTCAGACAAAAAAAAAATTATATTTAAAATTAGTCTAACAGAAATTTTTTAAAGCTTATTCCCAAAATAATTTTAAAAATTATAAACAATATTCTAAGACATTTCTCATAAAAAATTTTTAATATTACTTCAGCTAACAAAATAAATAATAAGGAAATAAATTAAGTTGAATCCATATATTTTTGGTAAATTAAATTTTTTTTTACTGATTTTTAAATTGTTTAAAAATTTTAGTGCCTTCAAAAAGGTTTCACATTTCATTTAGCTATTGTTTTTGGTGCAACATGTTTTATGTTTATTTTCTTCTTAATTAAAGCCTTGTTTAACTTAACAGCATCATAATAGAGAATGCCATAAAATTAAACTTTTATATAAGAAAACTCAATGAAAACTCCTGTGGTTTTCCAAAACAAAATATTTTGTTACAAAAACTTCATAAAATCTACTTAACAAAAAAAAAAAAACAAAAAGAAAAGAAACTAAGATGCATTATGATTGCGATGCTTACAAATACTTAAGATACAAGCATACTGATACTATTATTTTAAATGCACTCAATTCAATTGGCAAATTTACACACAAAGCACAACAATTTCAAAACATAACATAAATTTTACACTTTAAGCCGTATAAGAAACAAACAAAAAAAGAGTTCAACAACAACGGCAAATAGCAAAAACTAAAACACTTTTTTGTTTCCTATTAAGGGAAATGTTTAACAAATGTCCATCTTTTTAACGCAAACAAAAACAAAGAAGAGACTCCTATAAACTTAAATTTGATTGCTGTGTCTTCCAAGAGACAAGATTTACCCCCCATCGATTTACCACCGTGTGGCCAGGAGACTTCAAAATCAACGAAACCAAAGAAAAAAATATATATACTTTATGTTTATGTCAAACTCTTGTACGTTCATGTTATATCAACACATGATGACAGTCATAATTCTTTAACAGCCACCAATGGAGAGCTAAAAATCTGTTTCTTTAAACATTTTTCATCACAGCAGAAGAAGGCACAAAACTATACTGGAAAATATAAAACTTAAACTTCAATGATTTCAATCTGAAGTAAAGCAAAAAAAAAAAATCTAAAACCTTATATATTTATAACCACATATATTTTCATATACAAACATAACCAGCCAGAAATATGTCAACACCATCCATACATACCTTCGAAAATTTTTTTCTTGGCTAAATAAAGCCCATAAAGAAAAACTCATAATATTCATTATTATTTTTTGTGATATTTAGTGCACACACTACAATGTTAAAGTTACATGCATGTGTATAAAATCTTTTAGAGGAAATCTTTAAAAGAATTTTTAGGCATAAATCTCCCACGGTTTTTAAGCTGAAAGACATTCAAAAACATATTAAGTATTACATTTGATATGATTTTAATTTTGTAGGAACAAGAAAAAAATTTATTTCCGCTGTTATTTTTACTTTTTATGTAAACAATTTTTGCTCTATATTAATTGCTGAACCCAAATAAATTAAGGAAATTATTTAAAGCACGCCATGAGAAAGAAAGAAAACAAAAGACTTAAGCTACAAGCACTGCTGCTCTGCTACACTGGCTTTACATAGTGTATGACAAAACTATTTAAAAATAGTTTATTATTTTATAAAAAAAAGTATCTGAGCGATGCATGTTAGATAATTTATGGTTTCTATTTTAAAATGTGGTTTTATTCTAATTTATTTATCGAGTAATAAACACCTTAAATGATCTCATTCGGCGCAACACCCTCTGTGGTTTGTCATATACTACAACAGGGACTAAGAAACATTTATTTCAACGAAAGGTTTGTAACAAAACAAATATATTATAAATCTCTTGAGGACATCAGGCATATCCTGGGAGAGCCTAAAAGGCATTAGTGAAGACTATTTCGGTTATAAGCAGCGAGAATATCAAGTGGCTCATTTATAACCCAGAATACCTTTAAAATTTATTAATGCCGTTTTCTTTTCTTTAAAAAATTTCAAGGTTTTTTTTCATCTTTTAGCTAAAAGTTCGTTTAAGGCATAATTTTACTGTCGTAAGGTATGATATAACAATTAATTATTTAATTCCATAATTAATTGAAAAGTGCAATATATGTAACATTAGTTTCTAGAAAAGAAAACGTCATAAGTTACGATATTTGAACTGAATTCTCGTAATCTGCTTCCCAAGAATTTGAATCATATTACAATGGTTTAGCTTATATACACGTAAAACAAAATACCAATGTTAAATCAACATGGCAACATTTTGATTGCAAATCATATTAAATTTATAAGAAATAATATAATCTTGTTGAGGAAATAGCTGACAAACTTCGCATTACTAGCAAAAACTTTGTAATGCTGGCTAGTAAGCAGTGTACTAGTCTTATAATCGAAGGGTCACAGGTTCGAATCCTGTTACCCAGTCAAAGTTTAAAGTTGCTTCGCAGTTTGTGGTTTTTATATATAACTTTAATTTCAAATAAATTTAATATTAAATTATCAATTAAATCTTGTTGATTGAAAATTTAGTTCATTTAGTGTGTATCTAGTAGGGATGGGCAAAAAATATCGATATATCGAAATATCGATATTTGAGAAAATAAATATCGATATATATAGCCGATATTTCAAAAACCTATATATCGATATATCGATTCTTATTTACGAGTATCGGGTTTCGATACTTTTAAGAGCTATAGCCGTTTTTTAACTGTGACCCAACTAACTTTTGTGACTTTTTGTATTGTGTGGGTATAAACCTAAAAGCAGAATTTGTTTTTACTTTCAGTTCTGTTACGAATCAGCTGACTCCTTTTGGTTTTAGTTTTTCTCTCCTTAATTCTGTTATGTTGCGTACACATTCCTCGATGCATGTCGGTATTCACTTTATGAATGCGATGGTAGAACTATAGCTAAAACTTTACAACAATTACGCCCGGGAACTGAAATTGTATTATTTTTTTGACATGTGTTTATAAACGTTAAAAACCGAAAAGTTGTTCCCACTTTCCCAGGAAATGAAAAAGTCCGGGAAAGGAAAAAATCTAATAACAATGGAAGATGCAAAACTCATCACTTTAGTGGAAAAATGAGACCATTCTGTTCCGAAACAGCTGATACTTTATTACAGAAAGAGTAACTATTAAAATTTAGAAACAGAATAGCACAGCACAGAGCAGCAACAGAAAGTAAAGACTAATGAAGTCTTAAGGAGCTATAGTAGGTTACGTATAACTTAACATAAATAGTTCTTTTGTATTAAATTTCTTTAAGTAATTGTACTTTCGAAATTAATGCAGCAAAAAATATCGATATATCGAAATATCGATGTATTCAAAAAATATATATCGATACTGTTCAAAAACATCGATACGATATATATCGATACATTTTCTTCATTTGCCCATCCCTAGTATCTAGAGCAAAGTCAGGCAAACACATACATACATATATAATATAAAAGAGAGTAAATTGCGTGCTTGTACGAATGTATGTACGTGTAAAGAAGTGCATAACAAAGTGCCCACGGGCGGCCTATTGCTTACCACTGATCTAGAGTGTATTTAAGGTTGTTGTGCCTTTAGCCGTAGGCATGTTAAATACCACGCGGACGGGAAACCCAACTATATATGGGAAAAAAATCTAATGCCTGGGCCAATATACCCCATTACTTAAGTTAAAAATTTATAAACTAAAATAGCTACATTAAATTGAATTCATGTTGTTTCAACATCGAATAACTATGATTCAACATAGTTCTTTGTGTTAGTTCAGTATCGAATTAATGTTGCTCCAACATGAAATAACTTTGATTCAACATGATTTTTAATTTGATTTAATAGTACGGGAATGTTAAATCAACATGAAATCAAGTTAATTCAAGGGGAATTTTTTTTTTAGATTACTGTAATCATGTTGAATCAACATCAAACATATATTAAACAAAATCATTGCATTGACCAATGTTAAATTAACCTTGTTTTCTTATATTTTAATATGAAATTTTTTTGAGTGTAAAACCATGAAAATCTTGCATTTTAGCTATAACATGTGAATAAAAGCATTTTAACCCTCTGACGCTGCTTTTTATGAGCCTTTTTAATTTTTTTTGTGAAAGACTTCTACACATAATCCAGAGTATCAAGTCCTAAAATCTTTCACCAAAATAATGACCATATACGTCTCGATATGGCGAACAATTTTTTATTTATCGCCTCTTGACTGAAAGGGCAGCACTACTCATGGCTCTCTTTTGGAAAATTTAGCAATACACTCAGGGAAAATCTGCAACTTAAAAATAAGAATGCGTAACATTAATTCAATAATTTTCAATATACCAACATGACTAGAATTTTTTTAATGTTTCTTATTAATTCAATATGTGACCTTCTCCGAGGAAAGGGACCTAGTGTGTCAAAAAACGGGTGTGTGTCAAAATCGATAAAAATTAGAAAGACTTTAAAATTTCATTTTTTGCGTTTTTCTACTAAAAACTTTATTTTTACACACTAGGTCCCTTTTCTCGCAGAAGGTCACATATGGTTTTTATTGATTTTAAGCTGCTTTTTTTCTGGGTGTATAAATATTTTTTTAATTTAATTTTTCGAACTCATTTTATATGTACAATTAAATTATTGTTTTAAGCTTTAGTTTTTTTTTTATTATTGTTTTTATTTACAATAATTCGTTAACATACGGTTAACTTCTTCGGTAAATCTACTTTTTAATTTTTAATTTTTTATTTCAATTACAAAAAATTTTCTTTGTAATATAAACACCCTAGAAAGGAAAAATAAACTAAAACTTAAATTAACTTTTAAGCGAATTCTCAGTTTCTGTAGATTTCTAATTTATATTTTAAGTAACTTAAGACCAAATATTAGTAAAGTCTTATTATTGAAAGTTCTATTTTGTTCAAGACAACTCCTTCTCTAATATTCTGATTATATCTTTGAAAACGTTTGAATTTTTTTTAAAATAAAGTGGCGACATATTGTCGACCTCGCTTCAACTCTAATTCAAATTATATTGTAAATATACATATCACGTTTAGTAACTGAAAAAATTATATATTTCTGCTCCAGTAATAAATTATCAAAATGCCAGTGGAAGCATTTTATAAAACTAAAGATCTAAAGCCTAATCTAATATTTCAATACTCATAAATTCCTTACCGCACTACTCCAACAATATTTCGTATTAAATATTTAAAGATGCACTAGAGCATTCAATTAACTTTTATTGTCGATCTCTTAATTAATTCAGCCACCCACTCACAATTTCCTACTGGCCTCATGGCTAATGCCACCAAATAACCCTTTTGTTTATGCCACCTTTAGTAACAGCATTTTAAAAACAAAAGACAGCTCAAACAGATACAAGACAGAGATAATTTAATTAAAATCACTATATAATAAACACACCCCCAGTGGTTTCCATGAAAAACGTCACAGTATATTAAACTGAATAAAAAACAATAACGAATTTGTATCATATAAAATTCGTTAACATATGTTAATTTGTTTTAAGCGTTCAAATCTTTCAATGACACCCTCTCAAACTTTGCCATGACAAAGAAATATCTTTATTTCTATTTGAACGTTTCTACATATTTTTTTTTTTTTGTAATTTTACTAAGATTTTTTTGTTTTTGTTTTTTAAGCAAAAGTGCTAATAGTTATACTAAAAATGTTATTTTGTTGCTTGGCTGCATGGCTGCTGTCAGTTCTTTGTAAAAAAAGTTTAATAAATGCAAATAAATTCAAAATAATCGAACTACAACAAAAATATGCAGAAAGAAAAGCTGGAGTCTTAAATGATCTCAGTGCATTTTTCGTTTAATTTTTTTTACTTTACAAGTAATATTTGTAGTCTAGATTTGGTAGTGTGTCATATTTAAAACGCCTTTTAAAATCTTATATTTATTTTTGAAATAAATTATACCAAACAATTTTTTTACGAAAAGCTGCTGTATGCACTATGGGAAATAGGCCATAAAATGTTTTTAACACATTTAAAAAAAAAAAATTTTAGAAAAATTCCCAATTGATTGCATACAAAATGTTCATAGAAATGCAAACTTAATTTTTATCGCAAAATTTCTTGCAACCAAAAAAAAAAAAAAAAACTTCCATACAAACTTTTTCGATGTTATTTAAATAAATTTCGTTATTGCTATCGAAAAGTTTCTATGAGAGCATGTTCGGTCTTATTAAGAAAATGCAAGTCATATCTTATCAAAAAAAATTTAATGAAAAATATTTTCTAGTAATCAAACCATTTTGAATAAAAAAATCTTACAAGAAAATAACTGAATAGAATAATTTTTAATGTTTATAAATTTTTTTAAAAACAAGTTTTCGATGTTATCGAAAAAAAAATTTTCGATGTTTTACAAAAATTTTTTTCCATTAACTATTTTTCGATGTTATCAAAAAATTTAAGAAAATCAGGTTTTTACTAAACTTTTAAAAGAAAAAAAAATGCTGTCGAAAAATTTCTTCAGCACTTTTTTTTAAGTTATCAAAAAATCGTAAGCAAACATTTTCGATGTTGCTGAAAAAATATATATGTATGTTCATTTTATCAAAAAAAAAAATTTCAGACAATTTTCTATGTGTAATAAAACTAATTTTAATAAAAAAATTGTATAAGAATTTCACAGAAAAATTTCAAGTTTAAATTTTTTTAAACAAGTAGTCGATGTTACAATAGTTCTTTTTTTATTTTTCGATGTTTTACAGAATTTGTTGAAAAAAAGGTAAAAAGTTTATAGACACAATTTTTAAGTTATCAGAAATCTTTACGGCAAATATTTTCGATGTTATTTATCAAACAAAAATTTAATTCAAGAAAAAAGTTTTTAAAATTTTTTTATAAAGCACTCTATAATTTAAAAAAAAATTTCGATGTTTTTTTAACTGAAAAAAAAACCAAAAATCTACATGCTGTCGAAGAATTTTTATAGATACATTTCTAAAGTTATCAAAAAGCTTTACAACAAAAACTTTCCATAAGTTTGAAGAAAAATTTAAAAAAAATTTAAATTAAGGAAATATATTTTAAAAATATTTTCAATTACAAAAAAAATTCGATGTTATTGGAAAAAATAAATAAAATTTATGTTTTTGATATATTCTTTAAGAATAATTTTCAAAAGCATAAAAACGTTCAAATATTTTAGAAAAAATTTTAGTTTCCAAAAAATTTATGTTTTATGAAAATTTAAAATATCTTAATATTAAACATGAATAACCCAATATTTTCTATGAAAATTTTTCTATGTTTTCGAAATTTATTATTTATTATTATTTTCGATGTTAGCGAACGAATTCAACAAAAAGTTGGTTGAGGCTTTCCATGATAAAACAAATTATGTTAAATTTTTTGTGCAAAAAATGTTTCCAATTTATGAAAAATTTCTTTAAAAAATTTTCCGAGTTCAGCGAATATTTTTAAATTAATTGAAATTTTTGTTAACTGTCTGTGTTATAACAAAAATTTTTACCAAATTATCCAACACTTTTTGCTGAAAATTATTTTCGATGTTATGAATTTTTTTTCGATTTTTTGAAAAATGTATCAAAAAGTTATATTCGAAGTCAGAAAAAATTAAAAAAAAAACTTTTTTGGATGCTTTTATATGATACATTTTGAATGTCTTTAAAATATGTAAAAAAATTATACTGCAAATTATTTTCGATGTTGTGAATTTTTCCTTTAATTTCTTTCGATGTTTTAAAAATTTATTTAAACCTAATTTTCGAAAATTTATACTGCAAATTATTTTCGATGTTATGATTATTTATGAAATTTTTTTTTCGATGTTTTGAAAAATTTATTGAAACGTTATTTCCAACTTTTAAAAAGTTTTAAAAACAAAAATTTATTCGATGTTTAATTTATATGTTATTCGATGTCTTTGAAAAATTTATAAATAAAAATGTTGAAAAATTTGTAACCCAAACTTTTTTAAAAAAGATGTCATCGCAAAAATTCTACAGAAAAACTACTTAATGCTGTAAAATAATTTAATTTTTTTTTGTCTTTAAAAAATGTCTAACCCAAAAATTTTTAAAAAAGATTTTGAGGTCATCAACATCCACAGAAAAGTTTTGTTGAAAGTTTTTTTGTATGGCACCATTTTTTTTTTGCTAAATTATAGAAACTTTATGCTCAAACTTATTTTCGATGTTATGAAAATTTTCCCAAGAAAATGTTTTTCGATGTTTTTAAAAGTTTATTAAAAAACTATTTTCTACGTAAGAAAATATAAAAAAAAATAATTCGATGTTTTAGTTTGTTATCTTACGTAATGTTTATTTTTATACATTTTCGATTTCGTTGAAAAAGTTCAAAATTTTTTTTAATAGATTTTGAGCTTATCGAAAAATTATTTGATGCCCATAGTGCATGAAATAATTTTTTGTGATATTTCTTCGTGGTCTGTAGCATGTGTGATAAATCATTTATTAAGATTTTTTTACCTTTAGGAAAATTGAGTTGCTTTTGGCTGCTTTGCTATGCTTCAGTTTTTTTTTTTTGTCTCTCTTTTTGTTAATTTAATTTATTTATATTTTATCGATTTATTGATTACAAACATATGCACATATTTTATTGAATCGTTGGGTCTTAAAATATCGAATTCATAGCTTAAAATGGAAGGGTAAGAGAGAAAGAGAGAGAGAGAGACTAAGAATATGATTTATTTTAGATGAATTTAAATATTGTGTTTGTGGTTGTCATCATATTGTTAAAATGATTATTATCTGTTATAAATGGAGTATGATTTATAAAGGTGATTTAAGAGCGCAATAATTTTTATAGCAGTATAATGAAATACTGTTTTATATATAAAATTTATTTATAATGAAATAAAAGTTTTAAGATTTGTGCGCACATTTAGTCACGTTGTGTCACCTGGTAACCTGAGAATTGTTATTTTTTCTTTTTAACTTTTTTTATAAGCTGCCATATTAGACTTAAATTTGCAATAGTTTTTTTTTTGGTAACTGTAACACGATTGAAAACCTGGTTGCACAATAACAGTTTTGGAAAACATGATTAAATGACGATGTTGCTGCACAAATTTTGTAGAAATTAGAGAAAATGTTGTTAAACAAAAAAAAAAAAAAAGAGTTACTTAAATATATAAGAGACAAAAAATAAAGGTCTTTCCATATCGTGACGTACGTGATAACTTATAACATGTCACAAGGTGATTTTATTGTAAAGATTAAATATATTAAAATATTTACTAAATCATGGCACTAAAAAACTTTGCTTTACTGCAGGTTGTGAGTTAAGTAAGAAATTCATGGTGTAAGAGAAAGTTGAGGGCTCTATATTAGAATAAAGGATAATATACTTAAAAAGAGTTCAAAGAAACTTTTTGCTAATTAATTTTTTTTTTTAATTTTTTGTTCTCTTCTGTCACACATGCTGTCGCAGTTAGATAAATTGATGGTGCTGGTAGTTCGTCCTTTTCTTAAAACTTCAAACACAACTATTGTTTACAGTCAAAAGTGCATATTCATTCTGTAGCGCTTCTGCATATCGATCAGTTAGTGCAACATTGTCTTTAAGTAGGTTATGAGAACATATACAAAGACTTTATTCAACTTTTTGTTTCCTTTGCAGTTTTCTGCCTTATGACAGGGAGTAAAGGCAGGACAACATTTTTTTCCGTAGTTGCTTGTTGCTGGCAATTGTTTGTATATGTGTGTAAGTGTGTTAATTTCTTAATGATTTCTAGTTGGGTACAATTTTGTTGAGACTTCTTTTATTTTTTTAAATATTTTTTTTTCTGATCGTTTATATAGCGGCTTTCTTGGTGCTGGTGGTTGTGAGAAATAATCATTATAGAACATCTTCGTTTGAGGCTGGTTTCGTTTTTTTTTTTGGTTTTTCTTCGCTGGGTTTTGCATTTAGTTTAAGCTGCTTTTTGGGGTATTTGTTTTTAAGCATTTATGGTAAAGTCACGTTGGCATAATTTGTTTTATGTTAATGTTGTCGTCGTACGAAATTGCTAAGCAACCAAAACAACGAACGTACTGCCAAAAAAAAAAACAACAATTCGTTTAACAAGTTAACAAAAATCCTTTATAGCTTCTTCTCTTTTTTTGTTATTTTTTTTTTTGCTATACAAAAATATTTTTTATTTTTTATTTTGATCAACTTCAATGAATTGGTATTTAATTTGAGTAGCCATTGGTTTATATTAAAAAAAAGGCAACCAAAAACATTTTAAGATTTGTACAATTTTATTTTGCAAGATTTGTTTTTTTTTTTTTTTGTAATTCCATTTCTTCTTAAGATTATAGAAAAAAAATCAATTCCTTTCGTTCTCTTTTATTTGTTTTGCTTTATAAACCAAACAAATTTATATTTTTTAAGTCTTTCGAGCACGACATTATTGTGTAGTTGATTGTCATTGTTTTCGGGGGGTTTTTAATACAATTGTTATGGTTTTTATGTAAAAAAAAAATTATACACTTAAAAAAAAGTATAGAAAAGTATCATTGTTGTGTTTAGTATTAAAAACAATTTGCTACTGTAATGTATTTAAGACAAGAGAAATCATCAAGAAAACCATTTTTTTTTTCATAAAATTATTTAAGCATAAAGCTGAAGGAAACCAACTTAAAAGAAAGAATATTACAAGACCATGAAGTGGTTAAACGTGAGCTACTGGAATTTTTTTAAAAATACTTTAGTTTATGTTTTATTTTTTATTTATTTTTTCTTCCTTTTGTTTATCACTACTTAAATATGTATTATTTATAACTATCTCTAAATTTATGTCCGACAGTGGTCGGGCCTAATAATTATATTTTAGATTTAAGATTTGAATACTTATTGTTAGTTCATATAGGAAGATACAATAAATAAATATCATGTATTAAAAAAAAAAAAAAAAAAAAAAAAAAAAAGTTTATGTTGGCAAAAACAAAAAACAAATAAAAATCAATTGTATTTGCAGTTTAAAAAAAAATCATTTATTTTAATATATATATATATACTTTCCCTCCATACAGCAGTGGTAGTAAAGCAAGTGCAGAAAATATTAAAAAAAAACTATTCCACACTTTTAAATTTTATTAGAATAATTCTGCCAGAAAGAACCGACTTCAATGCAAAGATCTGATAGAATATTTTCGGAAAAAAATTTATGGGACCAAACTGAAAGTAAACTCTTTCAAACAGAAAAATTATTTTGTAAATTTTAATTTTAATGGGCGTTCCTCGGTGTGTGTTTTCAGAGCTCAAGCTGTGTATTAGGCTTTTTAAAAATCGGTAAAGTAGAACCACTGAAAATAATATAATTAATTTTAAAGGGCGTTACTCCGCCCATTTTCTTTTATGGAATATTCACCCTTATTCTAATTGTCGACATCGACGTCACTTTAACACAACACCAAAAAATTAAGGTTTATGTATCCGTTGGCGAAGACAACTGACTCCTATTGGCAGGTTTATGCTATTTTCTAGACCTTAGGGAACGGAAGTAGATTGCCAGTAGCAAAAAAATTTTCTCGAGAGCGAGTAAACAAGCTTCAATTTTTAGGTATTGTGTTAAAGTGACATCGATGTCGACAATTAGAATAAGGGTGGTTGTGTCCATTTTAGAGATCAAGATGTGTGCTAAGTTTTGTTGAAATCGGTTACTTTGAACTACTTGAAATATAATAATAAATTTAAATGGGCGTAGCCCCGCCCATTTTTGCAACTTTAAAATTGTGTAATTACAAGAATTAAAGATGTTTGCTAAGTTTCGCAGCAACCTAAAAAGTAGAATATCATAAAATCCGATAAAAAATTTTATGGGCGTATTCCCGCCCACTTTTTTTGCAATGGTACCAATTACAAGCTTTACTCTCTCAGAGGAAAAAAATTATTTTTACAATGAGTCTAAAATGTACCGAGTTATGAAGCAACAATGTCAAAAAAAAAAAAAGAAACATACAGACGAATTGATAACTTCCTGCTTTTTTGAAGTCGGTTAAAAATAGTGGTTTGCCAAATTTTAATTTTTTCCGCTTTTATTTTGCTTTGGGCACTAATTAAAATATTAAGTTTTGGCCTTAAGTAACAGTCAGGCCTACTACTATTGCTAGGTGTTACCTTCTTTAGGAAAGGGATAGTGATAGAGAAGACAAGTGGTGCAGGAAGAGCTATACAAAAGCTTCATTCTTTTGCAACTCTGCTTTTTTGCACGTTTTTTTAATACTTAAGTGTGACAGCGCCTCTGGTGTCAATGAGACGTATTAAATTTTTAAAAGTGTGTTTAGAAGCCATTTTGAATGCTTATTTTCCTTCGCCGATGAATAAGGCAGCAAATATATCGCTTCTTTACTCAAGCAACGTCATAGCTAAAAAAAATTGTTAGCCAGAAAACTAGTTTAAAGTTTTCAATTTATAGGTTATTTACACCTGCACAAAATCAAGCATATTTTAATTAAAGTCTTGATGAAAATCTATATCGTTTACACCAACTTATTTTTACATTTATCAAGATATTTGTATCGAAAACAAGACCTATTAACTGAACAATGTCCATAACTACAACCAAAAAACTGCAATATAGCCAATTCACACACCTTTTGAAGCAGACCGTAGCTAATTCACTCATCTTTTTTTATAAATATATTGTACAGGATGGCAAATAACAAATACAAATATTAGGTTTTGATTAAATTTCCTACAAATCTTCTGGCAGAATAGATTTTTTGTATGGGAAATCTAGTAAAAAGCACCTAGATTTAACTCGAAATATTGTAAGTACAAGTTATCGAGACATTGTAAATGCCCTATTAATGGAAAAAGAAAATTTTTATTTTGCTTTTAAGTAGTTGAATAAGCAAGATATTTGTATGAAATTTTTATACAGTATGAAGAACGATGTGAGGATTAATTCTGCATCATTTACTCAGAAATTAAAATTTTTGAGTTATGACGTTGTTTGAAATAAATGAGTGATATATCTTTATTTAATCATTTAACAGCCTTCTTGTAAATACCTGTTTTACTATTTTTTTTTTTTTGTTAATAATCATGCATTTTATTAAATTTTTTTTAAATTTTTCTTTACAATAAATTTCCATGAAATTTTTCTTAAGACAATTTTTATGGACAAGTGAACAAAAAAATAAATAAAATTCCCATAATTATTACAACAATAAACTATTTGGTTAAATGAATTCATTTTTAAATTAATAAATAAACAGCATACACATACACACATTCATTTATTTTCAGCATAATTGTATGAAAACCCCAATTTATCAACTCTCAAGTAATATTTATATTTAACAATAATAACATTTAAATACAGTGAAACACACACAGTCTTAACAACAATTTATTTATCTGATCACAAATGACATGCCCCGGAGGCATACAATCATACAAATGTTTAAACGTCTCTACGAACCTGTGTGTATATATATACGAGTATTTGTTGCTGGTAACTCAATTTGTTGCAATAATTTAAGTTTTTAATATTCATGTTGTTGTAAGTTTGTAAAGAAATTTATTATCATTATTATAAGTTTTAACAAACAATTCGTAACACAGAGAATAAAGATTTAATATTTTTTTTACATTTGAAAACCATAAAATTAAATTAACGATTTGTTTTGTTAATATTTTTTTTTGTATTTCTGTGACTTTATTTGTTAAATTACATCAAGTATATAATTAAACTTACATATGTTTACATATTGTCAGCGAGTCGTTTTTAGAGGAGAGTCTCCTCCAACATGCTTTACACCAGACATCTTCTTTAGTCATGAAAACAACAACGAGGAGGGATGTATGTGGAACTAAAAAAGTTCTAAAATGTTTTTACATCAAACTAAAAGACTTAAGACACACAAAAATAATTCCTTAAGAGAAACATTAAATTAAAACAAAAGACTTAAGACACAAGCACTTAGTTTAGCTTCCTGTTTTTCGTAAACGAAAACAAAAATTAAAGTAAAAAACAAATATTGAAATAAACAATAAAATATGACCCTTTTTTCAATTTTTTATTGTTTATTTCAATATTTATTTTTTACTTTAATTTTTGTTTTCGTTTACGAAAAACAGGAAGCTAAACTAAGTGCTTGTGTCTTAAGTCTTTTGTTTTAATTTAATGTTTCTCTTAAGGAATTATTTTTTAATTTTCTAAAACCATTAAAAAAAATTCATTTAAAAAAATTAGCAAATTTCCCTTATTCTACCTACCCACCCTCGTTTAATTACAAATATTATTTCTTGCAACAAATTTAAATAGCAGCAAAATCCGGATTTAATTTTCATCACTCAAAGGCAAATATAACACATACGTACATTATTAATAATAATCAAAGAAAATAAAAATAAAAAATCAGAAAAATAATAAAACCATTCACAAAATCATCGATTCGCTTCACTAATAAATCTACCAAAAGTATTTGTTTACAGCAACAACGTTTCTCTATACTTTTCCAAGTTCCACTTAAACTATACGTCGATCAAATCAGCGTACACAGACTTGATGACCTTTTTTCACATCTCTGGTCTGTACTCGTATTATAAAAAAGCCAGCACTGCCTTATTATGATAATTAACTTTAAATAAGATTGAAATAAAATAAAATATAAATTTTGTTTATAAAAAAAAAACAAAACATCGCAAATTAACTCACTTAAGTATTGCATACAAGTATTACTCGACCAACTATAATTAGAATGATGAGCCGTTTTAATTGCTAATGTCAGTGCATTTGGCTGTAAATTTATAAAGATTGTAACTTAAAACTATGCAAGATGTGAATGAAGACTCTTAAGTCGTAATTATAGACAAATGTACGTTAAGTTTAATTTATTTCAATAATTTTACAACAACAAATTTTATTAATATGTTATTACAGCAACAAAGTAAAAAAAAATATCAGAAATAATAAAACTCACTTAAATATTGAAAAAAAAAACTTTTAAATGACCTACACCAAGGCCTTGCTGCAGCTGTATTAAATGAATAGCTCTTCCAGCTTAATTAAGTTTAACTCTGCATATTCTAGAAATTTATCAAACATCATAAAAACACAATATTTTCAATAGAACCTATCAACAATTAAACCTAATAACGAAAATACTAACCAAATATAGTAAAATTTTTTAATAAAATTTATCGATAACAAAAAAATTTCTATCGAAATAATAATGAACGCAAAATACTTAATAGCAAAGTATTTAGAACAAAACTTTACTACAAAAAAAGTAATTGACAGCAAATTTATTTGTAGCAAAATCTTAGATAGCAAAACATATGTGACTGAATATTATAGTTTGCAACGAAAGCAAAACTAGTAAATAGTAAAATAAACAAGAGCAACAAAGATTTTTTTGAATAGCAAAATTTGTTTTACAAGTAGCAAAATTTTTTTGCGAATAGTAAAATTATTTTTAGCTGAGAGATAGAGGCCTACTTTACCATTTTTTTTTATTAAAAAATGTAGAATAGCAAAATCTTTTAATAGCAATCACAAGCTATTTCTAAAGCAATATTATCGAGAGAACATTTTATTTAGCAGTACAACCAAAAGCACAGTTTCATTTGGCGCCATTTGAAAAAGAATTGCATTTGAAAAGAAATTGAAAGAAAAAGCAAAATGCTTTTATAAAAATAATAGCTTATTTAAAAAATTTTCTGAAAAAAAGTTAGTTGCGAAAAAATTTTTTAAAGAAAAATTACTGATAAAATTTATACCTTAGTACATATCGAGGCTTATTTTCGATTTTATCGTAAGTGACAAAAATTAAAGTTTTCAGGAAAAGGTTTTTTTTTTAATATGCAAACATGTTTTTGTACTTAAATTGTCACTTAAGATAAAATTTAACAGCCTGTATCTTAAGTTATCTACAATTTTGACATTTTGATAATTCTAAACTATGGCTAGGTCCATAAAATTTTAATTTCAATAAAAAAGTATATTTTCGATAAAATGTCGCTTGCGATGAAATCAAAAACAAGACTCGATATGCACAATAAAAAGTTTTTAATATAAAAAATTATCGATAGCAAATTACTTCTTTAAAAAAATTACGTATTTAAATTTTTTTTTTGTAATGAAAAGTTGATGGAAAAAAATTATTTAAAGAAAAATTAATGGAGAATTTTTTTTGTAAGAAAAACTGTCTGTTAAGGAGTGTTGATTTAGTCAAGTTTGTATGTAATTGTTTTTGAAAAATATCTCGTTAAGAAATTATTGAAAATATCTTGCTAAGGCATAACATTGCAATTAGCAAAATTAAGAATAAAATATTTCTTTATTTTAAATAAGATAAAGTTGAGAATCACTTAACGTTTTGTCTTCATTAGCTTTTGCATTAGAAAAAATTAATAATAATATTGATGATGACTAATCACCCACGACGGCTGTATGACGTTAGTGTGAATTTACACATGTTTGTGTCTTTTTTTTTTATTCTTTCGGTTTACTCTTGCTTAATGTGTTCATTAAACTTGCACATACATATATTAATCTTATTTAAAGTTACAACAAAAATTAAATTTTTTTTTTAATTTTCATTAATAAAATAAGTTTTATTTTATATTTGAGTTGAGAAAAGTTTCTATTACGAGTAGAGAAGTGAGTATGAGTATTATTTATATTTAGTTACACCACAGCGATTTCCGGCTGCTAGTCTGTACAGTAGGTCAGCTTTAGGAAGCTCGAGGTAGTGCAATTGCTTTACAGCTGACAGCGTGAGAAATTCTAATGCTGGCATATATGTATACAAGTATTTATTACTTTTTTTTTTGCTTTGCTTGCAGTTTTGTTTAAGTAATACAAAGAACATTAACTTTTTCTAATGTTTAAGCATTAGATGATTTGTAAAAATTATTTATTGATTTGCTTACTGATATATTGTGAACTGTATAAGCGGAACTAAGCAGCAGAAACTCTCATACTTATTGACTCCTTCGGCAGACTAGACAGACTGGCTTATGACGACTACGTCATAATTATGCAGTAAGTGGGAAATTTTTATTGCAGATAATACTAAATTTAATATTTTTATTATTATATTTAGTTTTATTAGTATGTAGTAGCAAATGCTGGGATAATTAGTTAAGAATTATTAAAAATCTTAACATACATACATATGTATATACACAGAACAGTAATTAGTGTAAGTTGCTAAGCAATTGCTTACATTTATATTAAATAATTTTTTTTATTATTAAATTTATAACTTTAATAATAAAGCTTAAGCTAAATGTTAATAAAAATTAATAACAATAATAAATATTAAAACTAAACTAAACTACACTAAATATGTAAAGATTTTCAACTACTGATTTTGTTTTTTAAACAAAACAAGTTTCTCTCTTGAGTCTTTTGTTTCATATCACTTGTTACACATATTCTTTAATGTCATGTGCATATGTCTGAGCAGTTTTATTGCTCTGTAGCAATTAACATGAGGGGGGGAATTTAAAAACGAACATAAATTAAAGCAAAATTATTAAATGTTATAAATTTTATGGGATTAGCATTCAAGTAATAAGCTGCAGAGCATCAAAAGGTTAAATTGTAATATTTATTGCAAAAATGTCTGATTGCTAAGCAAAGTGTTTAGAAGTGAACAAATAGTTTATACCAGCTAACTAGTCTGGTAAAACCAAAAACATTAAATGACAAGTTATTTTATGGCCAGTAGTATTGCAATTAAAATTAAAAATCAGTTTATAATTGCTGTTCATTGCTACAAAGCAGTTCTATAGTTTTATGCTAATGTGATGCTTTCAGTAGGAGACTAGAAAAAAAAAATTTATAATTAATTTAATTAGCTTAAATTCAAAAAGGTTTCTTTATATATAGCCAAATAGCAAGTTCTTAAAGCTCCCACTATTTCTAAACAAGTATCCCGAGACTAGATTAACTATATTTAAATTTTATTCATTAGCAGACATTAAACAAATGAAATTATTCTAGCCCTGGATATAGCACAAAAAAAACTAATAAATCGAAATTGATAACATAGCAAGTAGTAAAGTATTTTTGGTTCCTGTAATCCCAGCCACAACTCACCTGATATGCGGGCAATTCCCACTGAAAACCAAAACTCACAAGCCTCAACATTTTAATGATAAATGAATGCAAATTTTTAAACTTGTTAAACTATTAGCCAAACAGCAACATCAGCAACAGCAACAACAAAATCAAAATACTCCATAAACAAAATATGTATAAAACCCATTTCAAACAACAACAATTGTGCATCTTTTTTTCTTCTTTAACTTCAATTCCATTCATAACCATATTTTATGCTAAATATGCACACAATAAACGTTCTACAAAATATTGCTTGTGCAACAAAATGTTGTTGCTGCAGTCTCGAGAGCAGCAGCTAAAGCAAACATTGATGATAATTTCACAAAAAGCTGCTTACTACTTTACTGTAGAGTTTGTGCATTTGCCCAGACGATTTGTAAGGATGTCAAACAATGTTATAAAAAATTATTGTCATTATATTTGCAACATTTTCGTTTATGTTTTTGTTGTTGCTATTCTTTTTTTTATTCGTATTTTTTTTTTGTTAATCATACTAGTTACTCACTCACTCACTATTAAGGCGCTGACCTTAAAACATTTGTGCGCTTCCACCCATAAGACGTTACCTTATACTTTAACCTTAAAAATTGTATGCGTTTCTCTGAGCAAAATGGGCAAGATTTCATTTCAAAGCTGACACCATTAAAAAAAATTTCATTTTGTCAAACAAATAAACACTACATTCGCAAAATACCTCGAAGGAAATGCTACGTAGGGTAAGTAACAATACTACTTAAGAAAACTTTTGCTACACAATTGAATAAAAATAAATAGCAAAATTTTTCTTTATAACACTTGTTAAGGAAAATTTTTCTATAGAAACAGCAAGGCTAGCAAAAACGTTTTCAGCCACAATTTACCTATAGCAAGGATATTTCTTGATCATTTTTCTTAAATGTTTCTTTAAAAAACATTCCATTAAGATCTTTTCTTATCAATAAAATTTGTCAAAACTTAATTGTTGTATAAAAAATTATGGATAGCAAAATTGATTTAAGTATTAAGCGTAAGCGACATGTAGTAAAAAATTAGCATGTTTATTAAAATTTAAATTTTATGGGCCTACCCATAATTTAGAATGATCAAAATGCCAATATTGTTTGTATATTATATAAAAAAAACTTTCATCTGAAAACATCAATTTTTGTCGCTTACGATTAAATCGAAAATAGGGCTCGATATATATGTTAGAAAGAACTTATCCATAAAATTCATTTAAAGAAAAATTATCTTAAAAATATCATTTTTCCAAAAAAAATAATTATCAAAAATGTTCTCTACACAAAACTATTGAGTAGAAATTTTTTGTATATACATATATAAAAATAGTAATACTTTTATAACATAAAGAATAATATTTTTCTAAAAAAAATTACAAATAGCAAAATTTTATTTAATAATAATCGCAATAGCAAAAAATTTTTGTATAAAAAAGTTGACAAAAAATTTGTTGCTGCAAAAGTTTGACAATAGCAAAAATTTTTCTGTAGAATAAATAGTAGTAGCAACAATTGTTCAGAAATATACTATATGTTCCAGAGTTATTTATTAAATATAATAGAAAAAAAAAAATTATAAAGTGCTATCAGAAAAATTCAGCAATAGCAAAAGATTTGTTCGGATAACAGAAAAAAATTTTATTTAACACTAAAAGTAGCAAAATTTTTATTTTTATAAAATTTATTAAGAAAAAAATTCAATAAAAAGTTTAAAGTAGCAATTAGTTTATGAAAAATTTAAAAAAATTATTAGCAAACTTTGTCAACAATAATATTTTTCTATATTATATGTTTTGTGAATAGCAAAATACTCTGGAATCAATTACAATAGCAAATATTTTTCCTATAGCAAGTTAGGCAACCGCAAATAATTTTCTACAGACACTTTAACAATAGCAAAACTATTTTATAGAATAATTGATAGTAGCAATTTTTTTTTTTGAAATATACTATCCGTGCCGCAATTATCTTTATGTTATTATATATAAAAAAGTTTATATGCAATACTATTGATTCAAAAACAAAATATCAAAAGCTTGGTTAAGACTGTAGCAACATTTTTGAATAAAAAATTACCAATAAAAACATTTTTGATTTTAATTTAAAAATTAGCATAAAAAATAATAAGTTCATAATGTCAATTTATGTATGAAAATTATAAAAACATAATTTTTTTTAGCAAAATAACTATTATAAATTTTTTTTTAAACTAAACTATTTAGTAGCAATTTTTTTAAATAAACAATTCATCTACAAAAGTTATCATAAAATTATCCTTTGGCAAAAATGTATCAAAATTTTATTGGACACGAATATTTAATAGCAACTTTTTAATAACATTTATAAAATTGTTATTCATATTTTTTTATAAATTAGTACAAATAGCAAAATTGTTCTAAGAAAACCATCACAATAGCAAACATTTTCCTATAGAAACTTTAACGATAGCAAAACCTTTTTGTAGAATAAATGATAGTAGCAAACAACCTTTTTTAAAATATATTATTTAAAAATTTATTTATAAGATATTATAGACAAAAGATATACAAATTATACCTAAAACGAAATCATCAATAGCAAAAAATGGTGTAAGGACAATAGCAACATAAAAGAAATAAATGAAAAGTTATCATCAGCAATATTTTTTAAAACAATTAATATCAAGAGAATAATTCAATAGTAAATTCAAAATAGCACTTTATTTAATAGTATTTTTTATAACCGTCATAAGATTTTTAATATTTTTTGTTTTCAAAACATAGTAAAGAAATAATATTGAAAGAAATTAAAAGAAATAATATCGAAACATTTTTTATAAAATAATAATTTTCTTTGTTTAAGAATAGTGCACAGAAAAATGTTTCAATCGGGAAAGTATAAGAATTATTATTAATTAATGATTTAAGAGCGCAAATATATTGTATAGAACCTAAAATATAATACAGAAGCATAAGTGTAATTTGTGCCTCTCTTTCAACCCAACTTTACCTTATTAAGGCTTTAAAAATTTAAATTTTTTCTCTCGGAAAATTCACAATATATTGAAAACTTAGTGCAACAAAAGTTTACGATATCAAAACTTATTCATAGAAAAATTTACGATAGCAAAATAGGAGTATTTCCACAAATAAATGGACAATATAGCGCATTAGCAAAATGTTATTTTTTTTTTCTTAAAGAATAGTATAGTAAATTTTTCAATACCAAAATTGCAAATTCATTTTACAAGTTTTTAGTAGCAAATTATTTTAATCGAAAAACTAAAAGATATGAACACTATTGAAAACTTATTTTCATAAATTCATTAACAGCAAGATTTTTTTTATTGAAGAATAATTAAAACACAAATTTATGTAGAAAAAATTTTGATAGAAAAATATTTCAGTGGGAGAAAAGTCTAATTTGTCTGTACAAAAATCCATAAATAAAGGACATTTGAATAGTTTTTTTATATAACAGCTAAATGCTTTTTTGTAGAAGAATAGGATACACAAAATTTTCATTATAATTTTTTCTACAAATAAAGTGTAAATACACAGAGAAAAAACTGCCTTATAGAATCAATAAGATTTTCTCTATGAAAAAATTTTAGGCTAAGGGGTATCCCAGCAGAAGGAAGCGAAGATTTTTTCGTAGAAATTCTTAATTGTTTTTATGTGGTAAATCTTATTAATTTCATCAAGAACAAAACCACATAAAATCAAGAAGAAATCTTATTATTCACAACTTTTTTTTACTCAATTTCCGTTATTTTTGGCACCAAAAAAAAAAACAATCCATAGAGAAAAAATTCTTGATTCTATTAGGTTTTCTTATGAATTGTAAACTATAGGGATTTCTTATTGATTTTATTAGGTTGCCTTCTTGATTTTTTAAAAAAGGGTTTAATTTTGATTTTATTAGGCTATCTTATTGATTTTTTCAATAAGGTTTTCTTCTTGATTTTAGTAGGTTCCTATATGAGTATGTGTAAAGCATCTTATTGATTTTTTTAATAAGGAAATATTCTTGATTTTATGAGGTGTCTTGTTATTTAATATCTATAAATAGACATAGAGAAAATTTTTTCATGATATTTTTCATTTTTGTTGTGATTGTCTATCAGGTAGAAGTTTGCTGGTTCAATACTTGGTGAGTAAGTTAGTTAAGAATATATAACCTAATGTGTATGTATGTATGTATTTATGTATAAATAAATAATATCTACAACATACTACATACATACATACATATATATATGGTATAAAATTTAAATGAAAATACATAAGTACAGAGAATAAAGACGCTATTTTTTTTTTATTGAAAAAATCAATAAGATAACCTCATAAAAACTACAAGATTTCTTCTTGATTTTTTCAAAAAGGTTTTTTCTATGAAATTAATAAGATTTCCTTATTGAAAAAAAACCATAGAGATTTCTTATTAATTTTGTTCTATTTTATGAGGTATTTAGTGTTTTCTCTGTGTAGCAACATTTTTGTAAAGATATAATAATGATAGCAAATTTATGCTTGTTACTAATAATAGCAAATTTTTCTTTGGAAAAAAACCAAAAATAGTAAACATTTTCTATAAAATAGTACGCTGGAAAACTTGGCCTATTCCAAAAACAATATTCGGCTGAAAAATTTTGCTATGGTTATATATAGAAGAAAATTTTTTTTTAAGTAAAAACGCTTTTTAAAGTTAAAAAAAAATATAAATAATTATAGCAAATTTTCTGTTTACAAATACCAGAGATAAAATTTTTGCATAGAAAGCTGAACGACAAAAAATTGTCCAATAGCAATTTTTTTCTCCTGAAATACTAACGATAGCAAAAGAAAGTAGCAACTCTCGTAGCAAGATTTTATGTTTTTAAGAAGAGGCGAAAAAAGCGTTTCTGTAGAGATTTTTTTTCCATAGAAAGCTGAACGACAAAAAATTGTCCAATAGCATTTTTTTTCTCCTGAAATACTAACGATAGCAAAAGAAAGTAGCAATTCTCGTAGCAAGATTTTATGTTTTTAAGAAGAGGCGAAAAAAGCGTTTCTGTAGAGATTTTTTTTCCATAGAAAGCTGAACGACAAAAAATTTTCCAATAGCAATTTTTTTCTCCTGAAATACTAACGATAGCAAAAGAAAGTAGCAATACTCGTAGCAAGATTTCTTTATGAAAAACGTACAAACAACATCATAACACAAAATTTTTAGCAAAGGCTTATGATGGCAACTGTTTTTTTTTTCGCAAAATTAGTAATAGCAAATTTTCTGTTTAAAAAAATAAGCGATGGCAACATTTTTCTATAGAAAATTTCACGATAAAAAAAAATTAAGAAAAAATATTTATTATAATTTAATGAATATTTTTCTATTTACTTCTTTACGATAACTTTAAATAGCGTGTTGCAGAAACAGCATAGAAGAACAAATATTTTTATTTGTGAATTTCATTTTCCATCATACTTTCCATATGTAAGCCTTTTTTGCATTGTTATTAATAATAATGCTTGTTTGCATATAAATTTTGCCTCCTTTTCCAGAACAGCCACATCCATTCGACTGACCACCTTCATTTATACTTAAACATCTCAAATGTTGCGCAGGCCACAGAAAAAAAAGAAGCCAAGGAAAAACTTAAGCATGTTTAAGTCATATTTTGGGTTTCGTGTTTTTTTTTTTGGTGCGCTGGTCAGAAAGCAGGCTTTAGCAAATTGTTATTTTTGTTGCCGGTTAGGTTGCTTGAATATATTTGCTTTTATTTGGCATTTTAAAAGCAATTTTATTAAACGCGCTTAAAAATACTGCGACAAATGATCATCGAAAACAAATGGACCACCATCACATAAAACGCAGCCATAATAATACGTCTGCTATTTATTTATTGGTGGCGGTTTTAAGTGCTCAGTGCTGCCAGGATTTTGTTTGTTTTTGAGTTTTCATTTCTTTTAGGGAAAAGCAACAAGATATAAAAACTTTTTAAGCATTCATTTTAGCTAAAACTGAGGATTCATTAGGTTGCTTTGTGTTTATGCCATTTGGCAGGAAAATTTTTATTAAGTGTGTCACAAGATTGTTTATCAAAAAAGAAATACAAAATTGGTTTTTAAGGTTTTCTTTTAATGAAAGATATTTTTAAAACAAAAATCATTAATTATGGCTTAATGTAAAGAAATTAAGGCGTCAAAAGGTGAGCAGGTGTAAGGGGAATTCTTAAACACAAGCGGCTTTATTTCAAGGTGGGCTTGTTTCGACGACTTAGAAAAACTTTTTGATAACAGCTGGGGTAAAAAAGTTGGTGGCAACAAAACAGTTGTTTGTACCCCAAAGCAAGCAAGTTCATAAAGTCACGGAGGTGCTGTTTTTTTTTTCATCTAAAAAAAAATCAAAATCAATATTAAGCCAATATTATTGCTAACTTGTGAACTAGCAACAAAAGAATGAATCTATTATCAATAAAACATATTACTGTCAAGAAAACTCATACATCATAATTTCGCAGGATAAACAGTTATTTGCAATATTTCACTTTAACTGCAAAAAACATACCTTCATAGCTATACAAAAAAGGACTCTCCTTAAGTAAAAAAAATTCAACAATTACTCAATTTATACAGCAGACACAAACCGGAAAATGCATTTATTATTATGACGTCAGATGACAAAAAAAAGGAAACGCGTATCCTTTCAGCACAAAACGTACGTACACTCGCACTCATTTAAAATCAAAAAAAAAACCAGCAATCTCTAGTTCAATTTTATTTTTAAATAAAACAATAATTGCTACTCATACTTTATATTCATATTGTCATAAAGAAAACAAAGCAATAAAAATCTTGACTGGTCTTCATAAATTTGACTTAAAGTCAGTTTTTTTTTTCTTAAATCGAAAAAGGAAGTCTATATTTATAATAAAAAAAAATATATGTACATATAACCAACACAAATATATTCTTTTTGTTCAACTTTAGTAACAAATAACGCAAAGCGTACAGTTGTCTAAGTGATTTGGTTTCGTTTGCTTCAGCTGAGCTCTAAACAATACCACGTTCTAAATGTGAGCGGTGTTTTTTGGTACGTGATTTGCTTGCAACATCTATAAGAGTGACTAAACTGTTGAAAAAGTGAAGAAAATGGTAATAAAAATATGTTTAAAAAACAACTACTGTAATAAGACTAAAAAAAGGAAACACATCCCCTTTGGATTACAAATTCATATTGTTAGCGATACTTTTAAGGCATGTTTTAAGGTTAACTCAATGCACATTGGGACGATTCAAACAATTTGAGAAAAGTATTCGGCGAAATTAAAGTATACGCTGGGCAAATGAAAATAATTTTTTTTTATAAAACACTTTTTACGCAAATGGATTTTTCATGAAGAAGGTGATTTTTTATAAATAAATAAGTTTTCATGAAAAAGTACATTTTATGCAAAAGGTACTTATTATGAAAAATTTCCGTTTTGAATATATACTTTTTTTAAATAATTTTTTGTTTTGCAAAGTAATGTTAATGAAAAAGTAAATTTTTTATGAGAATGTACTTTTTATGAAAACGTTCTTTTTATGACAAATAGATTTATATCAAAAATACATTTTATTTTAAAGTATATTTTGTGAAAAATGTACTTTTTAAGAAAAAATTATTTTTTTAAGTATGTACCTCCATATAATAAAAAAAAGGTACTTTTTAAGAAAAATTTTTTTTTCTTAATAAGCACCTGCATATAATGAAAAATGTACTAATTTATTAAAAAATTACTTTTTACGCAAAATGTAGATTTTATTGACAGGGTACTTTATATGGAAAAGGTACTGAAAAAGATTTTTTATGAAAAATATTATTTTAATGAAAAAGGATAAGTGTATATGAGAAATGTACTATTCTTGAAAAAAGAATAAGAAAGTATTTTGAGGAAAGGGAATTTTTAATGAGATAGGTATCTTTTATGCAAAAGGTACCTTAATGAAAACTTATTTTAAAAAGTAGCATATATGAAAAAAAATTTTAGTTTTCATAAAAAAATAGTTTATACGAAAAAAGTACTTTTTATGAAAAATGTACATATGGAAAAAGTACTTTTTGTAGAAAATTTAATTTTTTCACCAGTTATTTTTTAATAAATCGCACCTTTATGAAAAATGTTCAATCAAAAAGCTACTAAAAAAAAATTCTTTTAAAGAAAAAATAATTATTTTTATTTTTTTATGAAAAATTAACTTATTTTCTGAAAAAGGTGCTTTCTATAAACAAAAGTATTTTTTCAAAAAATGTACTTTTTATTAAAAAGGTACTTTTTATGAGAAATATATATTATGCAAAATAAAAAGGTAGATATGAAAATATATAATTTTTGTAGAAAATCTAATTTTTGCACTAAAGTAATTTTCTAATAAAAGTACTTTTTATGAAAAAGGCTATTTTTATGAAAAAGGTACTTTCAATGTAAAAAATTCTGTTGTGAAAAATGTTCTTTTAATAAAGAATTGCTTTGCATTTATTTATTTTACGAATAAGGTACTTTTTATGCAAAAGGTACTTTTTATGGAAAGATCTTTTTGTATGAAAAAGGTATTTTTATGAAAAAGGTACTTTTTATGAGAAGTATAGTTTTATGAAAGACAAAAAAGACCTACGATATAAGAACTTTTTGTAGAAAAGCTAGTTTTTGCACTAGTTATTTTTTTGTAAAATGTACTTTTATGAAAAAGGCTCTTTTTATGAAAAAGGTATTTTTTATATGAAAAAAATTTAATTTTTTTAAAACAAGAATTTTTTTTACTTGCTTTATGAAAAATTTATTTAGTTTATGAAAGAGGTACTTTATGTGAAAAAGGTACTTTTTATAAAATAGATACTTTTTATGAGAAATTTACTTTTATGAAAGAGAAAAAGAGAGGTGCTTCTTGTAGAAAATTTGCTTTTCTAAAAAGGTACACTTAATGAAAAAGGTGCTCTTTATGAAACAGATACTTTAATGAAAAAGGTACTTTTTATGAAAAAGGTACTTTTTATGAAAAAGGTACTTTTTATGAAAAAGCTACTTTTTATGAAAAAGGTAATTTTTATAAAAATGCACTTTTTATAAAAAAGGTAATTTTTATGAAACAGAAAAAGAGAGGTGCTTCTTGCAGAAAAGCTAATTGTTTCACTAAAAAGGTACTCTTAATGAACAAGGTACTTTTATGAAACGGCTACTTTTTATGAGAAATTTACTTTGTATGAAACAGCTACTTTTTATAAAAAAAATGTAATTTTTATGAAACAGATTCTTTTTATAAAAAAGGTACTTGTTATGAAAAAGGTGATTTTTATAAAAAAGGTACTTTTAACGAAAAAGATACTTTTAATGAAAAAGTTGCTTTGGTGAAAATGACATTAAAAAAAATTTTTATGTGGGTCTTTTTGTGAAAAGGATTTTTTAAAATATTTTATAAAACGTATCTTTAAAAAAAGTATTTTTATTAAAAATTATTTTTACAAAATTTTTTTTATGAAAACGAGGCTAGATTTTATGGAAAAGATACCTTTTATGAAAATGTGGTAATTTTCTTTCGAATGAGATCATCTTAAGCAAAAAAGAAACTTTTTATGTGTGATTAAGTAAATTTTTATGAAAAGGTACTTTTTGTGCAAAAAGTATTCTTAACAAAAAAGGTACTTATAATGAAAAAAATTACTTTTTGTACAAAAAGTATAAAACAGTTTAAGTCTTAAGAAAAACTCAATTTTTTATTATATTCATACTTTCATGAAAGGTACTTTTAATAACAAACGGTACTTTCGACGAAAAAGTACTTTTTGTGATAATATTCAGAATTTCTCTTAGCTTAAACATTAACGTGTAGTATCACTTCCATTCGTTTTTAGTTCGCCTCCTTTAAATCTTATCCAATATTCCGTTCTCATTATTTATTAATAACTCACAACCCATATGTCCTTTTGATTATGATTGTGACTTGATACAGGCACACGTACAAGTACGGATATTTGTTGATATGTTTGTGTATGAGTAAAGCTTATCTTTATTAAGAAATTCAGTAGCCGTTATGACTACTACGTTTGGTGGTAATCATCATATTGATATCTTGATTTTTATAACGTACGCACATTGTATAAATACGAGTATCCCTTGTGTAGCCACCATAAACTACAACAGAATAAAATATTGAGCAAACAAACACACACACACAAACACATATGGTTTGGCTACTGCCACTGTAGTCGTGGTAGTTCTTTTACTGGTAAATAAATCATGCATTTTGCTTTGCATTTGTGACATGTATCATATTGTTCCTTTTCATTCATTGTGTTTGATAAGTTTTTTTTTGTTCTTTCTTTTTTGTTTTTTCCTTTACAAAAATTATTATTACTTTTTCTTCTACTGTTCTTATTTACTTGTGATAAAATTCGATTATGTGTATGGAATATTAAATAGAATAATTTTTGCTCATATGTATAGTTTATATTCTTTTTGTATGATTTGCTAAGAACTTTGCTTAAAGAAAATTATAGGCTGTAAAGTGTATAGTTTAATGTTGAAATTTGTTTTGTCATATTGACATTTTATATTAATAACAAAGAACGGATGTGTATGTTAATCATCGTCAGCGTGATTACTATGATGTACGTATGTACATACATATACACATACATATATAAGAATGAAATGAATGAATGAACAATTTATTGATTAAAGAAATCAAAGAATATATTAATAAAATTATGATTTTGAATTGATATGAAAAATCAAGAGACTTAGGACACATACTTTACTTGGAATATAGAAAATTTCGTAGAGTAGTTTTTTTTGCAATTACCTTCCTTTTAATCTATTGTTAAATATTTTTACTTAGAATTTATATTTATGCAGCGATTTGAATTTTTTCTTTAGGAAAACGAAAATTATTGATAAAATCAATAATACGTTTGATTTGCAGGACCACAGGAAATCATTTTTGAATTAGAAACATGTGAGTGCGGTAAGAAGGTATAAACCGAAGACTTAGTGCCCTACATAACGTTAATTTACATTAGCTTCAAGGAAGCTATTAATGAGACACAGTCAATGAAAATTTATCTTGTAAAAAGTTTTATGCATATCCTTATAACCGACTTAAATGAATTTTGCCAAACATCTTAACATTACAATTCTACCAATAATAAATTACCAGTACTTCAGATTCATTTACCTTTTTTGCTTACACTTTACTACAAAAATATTAAGGACACCTGGAAGTGCTTAAACTTACTAAACCAAAATCTGTCAGAAAATTTAACTGCACAACACAAAATTTTTTAACAAGTTTTCGATGTACTCCGACTGCAAATAAAGCTAAGCTACATAACTTTATAATTAGTACCAATTATTCTAACTGTAATTAAATTTTCAATATAAAGGATATATGGAGAGTGGTCATATCCTTACACGGATTAATCTGAGACTTTGTGGAGTGTAATTTCAAAAACTATTAAAAGTTGTGGCTGCATTCTGTTCATAATTTTAGTTGATATAAAATTTTTTAGAAAAAAGGACATATGGGAGGTGTATGAATCATTGCAGTAAAATAACTGAAATTTACAACAGAGTTTACTTGTGGGATTATATAAATAGTTATAGTTTTTTTTTACATTCTGTGATTAGTTCCCCAAGCAAAATCTTATTATTAATATTGTGGATGTGTGCAAACAAGACATGTCCTTACAATGGCCAGAATCCAATGCACTATTAAGCATAAGGGCAATTTAAGATTATGCTATAACTTTGTCATCTCAAATCATATTTTTGAAATAAAGGATATATGGAAGGTAAGATTATCCTTTCTGATATTGAACTAAAACATGTTAGATTCAATAGATACAAAATTTTAGAAATAGTTTACAAGTTATGGGTGCCTCATGTTCATAGTAATTACTTTTATAATATTTTTAGAATAAAGGACATGTGAGAGCCATCTAAATCCTTTCAAGGATTACGCTAATATTTACAGGGGAACTAAAATGTGTAATTTTATAAATTGTAGTGGATTTTTGCTGTATTCCGGTAATAATTGTAGGTATAATATAATTTTTAACACTAAGGATATGTGGAAAGTAGGTATGTCAGTAGTATTGCCCTTATTTAAGTGCAATGAAGCTTGTTAGAAACAATTAATTTAAAATTTTAGAGGCCGTTTCGGCTGCATTCTCTTCAAAATGTTTGCTGATTTTGAGTTTTCAAGAAAAAGTATATATGGGATCTGGCAGATTTCTTGAATATATTAGAGTTAAATTTACAGGGGAACTTAAGTGTTTAATTGTACAAGTCTTAATAGATTTCTGCCGGATTTCGTTCATAATTATTGCTAATAAGCAACTTTTTATATTAAGGATATGGGGGAAGTAGACATGCAGCCTATTTTCAGACACAATTTTTACACGATTTTAGATACAATTACGATTTCTTCTGCTTTCTGTTCAAAATTTTCGCTGATACTTAAACTTTAGAATAAAGGATATATGGAAGCAAGCTGAGTTCCTACATATATTTAGCTGGTGTTTGCAGGGAAACTTAAGTATGTAATTTTACAAGTTTTAAAAGATTTTTGACCTATTCCGATCATAATTGCGGCTAAAACACAATTTTTAACCTTAAGGATATATGGGAAATAGGCATGAAGGTATAATACCTTTATTGTTTTGCAATGACTTTTGTTAAGAGACAATTTGTATACGATTTTATATAAAGTTTTTGGAACAAAGGATATATGGAAGCATTCTGAATCCTTGTGTAGTTTAAGCTGAAATTTACAGAAGAGTTTGAGTGTATAATTTTATAAGTGGTAATAATAGATTCTTGCTCTATTTCGAACATAATTGCAGCTAAAATGTAATTTTTAACATTAAGGATATATGTATTGGAAGTAAGCATGTGCCCTTTGTTGTTTTGCTATGAATTTTGTTATATGACAATTTTTATACGATTTTAGAGATAGTAACAAGTTTTGGCTGCATTTTCTTTATGATTTTTGCTGATATTTAAATTTTAGAATAAAGGATATATGGGAGCAGGCTGAGTAATTACAGCGATTGAGCTGAAATTTACAGAGAAACTTGAGTGTGCAATTTTATAAGTTGTAATGGAAAAAAAATTGGTTAAAACGAAAATAATAAATAATAATAAATAAATATGGCATTTATGTATATAACTACATATGTACTTATGTACGTAAAATTGGTAACTTAACTACGGTAGTACTACAGCGGTACTTACCAAGGGAGCTGTGCTGTTATAAGTTACCAAATTTTAGCTAACATGTCTTATTTTAACGACTTGTTATTTTGTATATTTTAATGACTAAATAGGAAATTTACAGAAAGAAATGTATTCAAATTACATATTATTATTATTTTTTTTATTAACGATTGCCATGAGCTAATAAATATGGAGCAAAGCCCATAACACATTTGAAGTTTTTTTATGCAATAAAATATTTTTTTTAATCAAGTTGGTAAAAAGTTTTTTTTTAAGAATTTCTGTAGTTAGAAAAATTAGTATGAAAAGAACAAAACGTAATATTGTTGCTTAAAGTATTTCCTCTTTCTTCTTAGCCAAATAAAAATATTTTACAATCATATCATTTCCTCTTATATATTTGTTTAATTAAAAGTTTTTTTTTCTATTATAATGTTTTTTTAAGCTTTAACAAACTGCTGACTAATCACTTAGCATGTGATTGTTCAAGTGAAATAACAAATTAGTTCATAACAGTGGCATAATAATACAATAATATAATCAAGCATTAAGTTGTTATTATTTTTACTTTTTTCTTTCGTTTATATTTTAAACGATTCTGGCTTAAGTTTGTACAGCTATTGTGTTTGATAAATATATTATTCGTAGAAAAATAATTAAGCTGAATTATTATTCAACGCTTAAGTAAATAAATAATTCAAACGAATTTCAAAATCGAGAGCAAAATTATAATAATAGAAGCAATAAATGATTTATTAATTTTTTGTGCAATCATGATGTAGATTTTTTTTTTATAATGATGAGAATTTAAGAGATATAAGCAACATTTTTGGAATTTGAGTTTCTTATATTTTTTAAGGGATTTTGAGTGAGTGATTCACTTGCCAAAATCATTGCATTATATTATTAGTTTGCAACCAGTAGGCTTTGTGGGGTGAAGGACTTCTGCGGTTGCTCTTTTATTGGGTTTTTTTTTATTACTCTTGTGGCGGTGTCCTTTTTTTTACATATAAGTCGAATTAAATAAATATATAATAAAAAAAAATTATCGCATGCGATTTAATAATTTTTTAGGTATTTAACTCCACTTACTTGTCTTAAAAATCATTTTCTTTACTAAAATGGAGAGCTGGTTCACAACCTTGAATTAATAAATTATGTTAATTTCTGTTTAAAGAAAATTAGTGTTTCTTTTGTTAGTTTCAGCCATTATTAAGTGTGGGTGGGTTAACTTTATTAACTTTTGATTACCATTTAATTTATAAACACTAATTTCTTCGAAAACTTCATTTACCATGATTAAGTTTATTTTTCTTCAAGTTACAGAAATTCATGTGTGAGTTTTTTTTTTTTGTTTAGTTTTTAGTTTGTTCAATGAACTTAAAGCCATTGCATGTGTATAATGTGTAATAATTGTTGTATAAAATTGTAAACATAAGAGCATATGACAATTTATTTTAGTTTTTTTTTCTTTTTTGCAGTTTTTCCAAACATACAAACATTGTTAGAGGGTTGGGTGGGGTGAGGGAAACATAGACAATATAATAAGCAACGAAAACACTTATAATTTCTGGGTTAATTTTCTTGTAAACATATTTACAATTTATGCATTCTTATTGTTGTTATTATTATTAATATTTATTTTTTGTTTATTTTATTTTCATATTTCTTTGAAACAAAAAAAAAAAAACGCTAGCTAAGCTTGGTTTTGCTGTCAAGGTTAGCATAATTTTCAAAGTTAGCGGAAAATTAATATGATGCACGCATGAGTGATGCAAATGGTTACGAAATATTCTTGACAAAGGAAAAAAGAAAAAGAAAAACTAAAAATAAACAGACAAACAAAATAAGTAAGTATTCCTTTATTAATTTAAATGATAATAGCTTAAAACAATCAAAATTTAGTTTGCTGGTAAATAAAAAAAAAAAAATTACTAAAGTTCAACTTTGACTCGAACACGAAGGGTTCCGTATGGACACTATATATGTATGTATGTATGTACGTAATACTATGCGAACTTTAGCCTATATATTTGAATGTCTTGCCTGATGTAGAAATTTCTAGAATTTTTTTGTCACAAATAATTTCTTAGTCGGGCTTAAGTTCAGTTTTCAATTCTTATTGAATGAAATATTAATTAATTAATAAGAGTTGAAATTACTAAACTTAAAAGGCCGATTAAGAAATTATTTCTGATTAAAATTCACTACAAATCAATTAAATCTAAAAATTTTTTTGGTTTGTGCGTTTTTTTATTTTTAGCGCTTTTTTTCTGATTTTAATAAGTAATCAAATCTTAGATCTATATATAATTAATGGGGCCGAAGATATTACTAGCTAGGCTGAAACTGGAGTTTTATTAAATATTTTCCTGTGTATTTTCCAATTTTTTAAGTTTTAGCGATTTTTTGTTTAGCAAATTTTTCGTTTTAGCGATTTTTCTTTGTTCTACCAGATTTTTGTTCGGTTGTTTTTATGTTTTAGTGATTTTTTTAGTTAAGCGATTTTTTTTTTTGTTTTGCCGCTTTTTTTTTTTTGTTTTGACGATTTTTTGCGTTTTAGACACTTTTTCGATTTTAGAAGATTTTTTCGTTTGTTTTTAAGTTTTAGCGATTTTTTTGTTAAAGCGTTTTTTTTTCAAGTTTTTTTCTATTTGTTCGATTTTGTTCATTTTAGCGGTTTTTTCGGCTGCTTTAAAGTTTTAGCTATTTTTTGTTTCGGCGCTTTTTCTCGTTTTGGCGGCTTTTTCTCGTTTTGGCGGTTTTTTTTTCTTTTCTTTTTAAGTTTTAGTGATTTTTTTAGTTTGAGCGATTTTTTAAATTTTTTTTGGCAACCTTTCAACTTTCTGTGTTTTTTTGTTGCCATTTTGGCGATTTATTTTAATTATGGTGGTATTTTTCATTTAAGCGCTTTTTTCATATTGGCAATTTTTCATTTCGACATTTTTTTAATTTTGAAATTTTTTTCGGTTAATGGCGTTTCCTTTTAGTTCTAGCAATTTGATTTTAGCTTTTGCGCTTTATTCGGTTTTTGGCGATTTTTTCGATTTGGCGGTTTTTAAATTCAGAATTTTTTTAGCATTTTTTTTTAAGTTTTAAGATTTACGATTTCCAAGACACAACAAGTTTTAAAAATTGCTTAGTCAAAATTACACTAACTGTCCATCAGTTACTTTTAAATTTTAAGAATAAGTTTTCAAAATTACTAATAGGCAGATTTTGTAAAAATTTCGTTTCTAAACGTTTCAAATTTGTATGAAAAATAACGAAAATTCGTTTCAAAAAATATTTTTTCCATACAAATTACAAAACGAAAAAAACGTTTCTATTTACAAAATTTGCTTTTAAGTCAAAATTACACTAACTGATGGAATGAATACGCTTTAATTTTTTTACTTTTTTTTTAATTTCAGTGTTAAATGGTGTAGTCTGCATACAAATACTCCAACTTTGAACATTTTAAGTGTCTATATATAATTGTTTGTAAACTGCATTAGAATTTCAAAATTTTTCTTTGCGCGCTTTAAAACACCCTTTAATTTTAAGTTTTACATATTATAATTCTAAATTCGCGTCCGAAGCTCTTACGATTCTCGAGAAAACAGACTATGACGGACGGGAAGTTATAACAGCGAAAACACGATTGATCCTTTACACCTTTGGTGAAGGGAACCCTAAGCAAAATAGAAAAACCACAGAATTAAATATACTTAATTCATTATTACATGCCAGGGCGTGGTACTGCCCACTTTTCTGGCCCCAAAGTCGTACAAAATCGAAATACAGTAACACTAAAAAGATGACATTTTATTGGAACAAAAAAACTCAAGTAGTATTTTAGTGCAGGTGTGTTAACACGCTAAAATATGATCCTTATTGAGATTTGAACAAAATAAATATAACGCTTATTTACTTCCCCAACATCATAAATTTAAAACAAATTAGTTTTACTGCCAGCCAAATTAAAGTTTTCAATTTATACATACATAGTTTAATTGAACAAGAAAATTTTATTTTAGTCTTAAGATATTTGTATGAAATTTTTATATCTAAAATGAAATATAACGATATGACAGTTATTCCTACATTACTAACCCAAAAATATAATTTTATGAGTTATGACGTTATTCAAGCAAATGAGCAGATATTATTATTTTTTATTTATTTATTTATAAGAAGACAAAACATGTCTATTTGCTCTCATTTTTTAAATAATCAAAAGTTTCTCACACAAAACAAAAGACTTAAGAACCATACTCCTTAATATCAACCAACATAAAATTAAAACAAAACCGGGCAACAGTTAAACAGAACTAAAACATTTTTTTTTCGAATGATTTTTATACAAAAAACTTATACAAAAAAATTGTTAAAAATCACTCAAGCCCAGGACATTAAATATTCCTCACAGCGTGTTATAGAGCGTTTCATAAGGAATTCTTAAAAACTCAGCCATAAAAAAAAGAACCAACCAAAACCCTGTGTGTTCAAAAGTCCTAAAAACAAAGACACCAAAACAAAAAAGTGACCACAAAACTGTCACTTGTTTAATATTATTGTAAACATATTCAATGGCTTGTTGTGTTTGCTTTATAATGTTTAATGCATTTGTTGTTTTATAAAGTAAGGCGCCACTTGTCTGCTTCAAAAAGTAAAAAGTAAAAAATAAAAAATTAATTCTTTAAACTCGATATTTCTTTATAAACTAACAGTAACACAATAGCTAATACTCGTATAAAAAAGCAAGTAACACAGAAATCTATTAACTAGGGCCACACTTGTTGAACGTGACCCAAATTATAGTGCAGGACACATAAAACTTATATAAACATTATATGCTTTTGTTTCTTGATATGTTTTTTGTTTATACAATTTATTTGGCTGGGGATTTGTAGGACATGTTTTACGTTCTTGTTAAGAATAAATTTTACTCAAAAAAAAAGAAAAGAAAAGTGATAATGACTGCTTTCAGATTTGTGATATCTTTATGTATTTAGCTGTTGTTATTTTATTGTTTTTTTCTTGTTTTTGCTGTCTATCTCAAACACATCTTGTTTTGTAACTATTTATCTTTAAAGAAAAGTCTGTGAAATATAAAAAGATAAATGAAACAAATTGTTGCAATTGCAATTATATGGCACCTCCAGGGGGTAAAAAGAAATAGAAATTCCTAGATTTTGTGGTGTTACAACTAGAACACACAGCAAGTCGATATTTAGATAATAAAAATATCAAAATAATTCAAAATTTCGTTAGCTGTAACTTCTTCTTACTATGTTAAAATTTAAAGACATAAAGAAGAGTATTTGGTTTATCCGACTGCCCTTAATGATTGAATAATTTTTGAAATAAACTATCGTCCCTAAGTCCTAATTTACGCTAAGCAAGTCTTATTGTTAAGCTGATTAGTTTGTAGGAGAGAGAGGGAGGCGAGGGTAATATAAAAGTTTATTTTCCCCACGCCACTCTTTCCTAAAAAACTAATCAGCTTAGCAATAAGACTTGCTGAGTGTAAATTAGGACTAACATTGGTTCAGACGCTGACCAGGGAGCCGTCCACTATGGGTTCAGTCGCGCCTATTTACTAACAGGGGATTTTAAGGACCTATCGTACTCTTTGATCCCTCTCTCAGAAGAAGTAATTTATCTTATAGTGTGCCAATTAAGAGTGGCCACACTGAATATCAGCTATTATTGAGGCATCTACAGGTGCCTAATTTGTTATAACTCAGGGTCCGCGGGGTCGTTACGCCCGTTATCCTTAAGAAAGGATACCCTTGCGGGAAATTATATATATATATATATATATATATATATATATATATATATATATATATATATATATATATATATATATATATATATATATATATGTATGTATGTATGTATGCATGTACGTATACATATGTATATGCATGTATATATCGTTGCTTTAATATAGAAAGGCCCCAACTCATTTTTTTTTTTGAAATCGATTTTTTTGTTTATTCCGTATATAGCTAATGTATCGAAAAATGCAAAAATATAGATTTCAATAAAATAATGAGTTAGGACCTTTCTATATTAAGGTAGCGGTATGTATGTATGAGTAGATATGTGTTCCTTTGCAGAGTGGATCGATTTTGATGATCCTTCCATCAATCAAAATTTATCTTAATACCGTAAGTGTCACTAAAGATATGAAAGTGGTACAAATTCAATATGGCGGCCAACAGACGCCATTTTGTAAATGCGAAACAAGTAAAAAGTTGGCGAGTTATATTAAAATGGATATAATTCGACAGGTATTTGAAAATCATCTTTTGGGTTTCTCGTATGATTTTTCATTTCCGAATGAGCATTTAGCATCTTTAACGGTTTAATTATAATAAACGCAGCCGAGTTCTTTGATTTTTTTTAAATTTTCACTTAATTGTTTTATATTTTCTTCGAAGCCAAAAAATCATAGGTGACATAATTTTCGAACTTAATTTTTTGATGAAAATCGATTACATACGATCGTAAATAATCGTCAAACATTATTATTATCGTCAAAGCATAATGATCGAAAAAAATTTCCCTTAAGCTTTTTTTCAGCGGTTGTGGCATGATATTATAAGAAAAAAATTAAAAAAATGTTTAAAGTAACGTTCAATAAACTTTTGTAAAAATTTTACACTTTCAATAAAAATTTGAATAAGTCGTCTCTAAAGTCGAAGCAAACTCTTTCAGCCAAAGAAAAAATGTAAAATCTGTTGGAAGAAGGAGTAATCTTAATATACATATATAAAAAACAAAAACACGTTTATTTGTTAGGGGTGAACTCTTCAATGCCCCAACAGATTTTCGCCTTCCACATAACAAAATATTTGTAAAAGACTGGCGCGTGTTTTTATATATATTCTACCCCGGTAAATGCCACGCCCCTTTCAGAAATAGTGATTCGTCCGACAGATGGCGCAATTTTTAGTTTTTTTGTGTTTTTGCACCGTAACTCAAGAACTACTGAACCGATTTTGACCAAACTTCATATACATGCTCTATAGAGTAGTGTTTCTGTGTAGTTTGAAGTTCGTCCGACAGATGGCGCAATATTTAGTTTATTCGTGGGCAAAATCCAATTTTCATATTGTACCACCAATGTCATATACAACAGTAATGGTTGCTTAGTGCCAGCAACGCGGACCGGGGTCAGCTAGTTGAAATATAAAATAAAATGTTAATGGGCCCTGCCCATTTTTTTCAATGCATAATTGTGTGTTTTTCAGAAGTCAGTGTAGGTTAAGTGTTGAAAAACTCGAAAAGTAGAACCACTTAAAATAAAATATTAAATTTTAATGGGCGTGACTCCGCCCATTTTTTAAATGGAAAATTATTTTTATTTAAGAGCTCAAGGTGTGTGGTAAGCTTCGTAAAAATCGGTTAAGCAGAACCACGTGAAATAAAATAATAAATTTTAATGGGCGTAGCCCAGCCCACATTTTCAACTTTAAAATTGTATAATTACAAGAACCTAAGGTGGTTGCTAGATTTCCCAGCAATCAAATAAGTAAATTAAAGTAGAAAAACTTTGAATAAAATATTGGACTGTAATGGGCGTAACTCCGCCTATTTTTTCCAACTTAAAAATTGTGTAATTACAATAACTAGAAGTGTCTACTAGGTTTCGCTGCAATCAAATAAGTAGAATATCATAAAATCTAACAAAAAAATTCTGGGCGTGTCTCCGCCTACTTTTATAATGGGACCAATTATAAAAGCTATACCTTCTAAAATGTACCGAATGATGAAATAACAATGTCGAATAGAAAATAAAAAATACAGACGAATTGATTGATAAACTCTTCCTTTTTATGAAATCAGTTAAAAAATAAAGCAACGTTCAATAATATTTTGCTAAATTTTAACTTTTTCCAATAAACAATCTTAAAATATATAAACTGATTGTTGAAAAAAAAAAACAATGTCGTTTTTGTGATTGCATGGGCGTCTTTTAGCTCACGTTGCAACGCGTTGCCGGGGTTGAAGGGAAACTACTCCACTTAAGCAGATTCTAAGAAAGCCCAGAATCCTGACTGCCACCCTCTACTTTACTCTTTCGCCTCTTATGGCAAGATGAAACAGTTTTTCCTTGTAATAAGGAAAATATAAAAAATTTTGCAGAATATCAAAAACACTGCTGTATTAATTTAAAACTATTTCAATTCGAATTAATTTATTTTTTTTTAATGTAAAATCCTCTTTTTTATTAAGAGAATTAGTATTACGAGTATTCTTCACTAAGAATTTACAGCTCTTTGTTTGATGGCTTATTCCATCAATTTGTTATTGAAGTTTTCTAACTAACATTTTATTTTGTTGGTTTCTGTAGTTTTTATTATAACCATTTGTTTCGAGCTCTTCAGAGTTCTTAACAATAAAATATTAATTTTTCCAACAACCATTTAATTATAATTGGTCGCTTGTGTGATTTTCTGTGACACAGAAAACGCAATTGTTTATTGTTAGTTTTTGTTTTTATAATATATAATTTTAGTATTCTTTTTTATTATTATTTTTTTCGTTTTTTTTTTATTACAAATTTAGATTTTTCTTTTCATTTTCTATAACTACTTAACAACAATATCTAACATTAAAACAGAAACTGTGTGTTTTTTATTTTTAATTCTTCTAATAACTAAGCTTTATCTTTAGCTTTAAATAAAACAATGGTTAATGATTGCAACTCATAGAATAGAAAAATACATATAATAAACATGAAAATCGCTTGAACTACTTGAAATACTTAAATACTAAAGCTTAGAAAAAAATATTCTATGAAAAAGAGTCAACGTATGTAAGTGTATTCAAATATGTTCGCATGTATTTGTTAACACAGTGTTATAGAAAATATATATTTCAAGGTCAATTGAGGGAAGTTAGAAATCAGTTAACAAAAATGTATTGTACTTGAAAAAAAAAAATTTATAGAAAATATATATAGTCTAACCTCAAAGTATTCAAGCGCTTCATTATTTGCAAACAAAAAACACAAAATAGAAATACTTCCACATCAAAGTGCAATCAAGCTTTTTATCTTTATTTTATGTGTGAGTAAGTCGCATATTAAACTTATATTGTTTTAAGAAAAATTTGTTTCAATTATTTTTGTCATATTTTCAAAGGTTATTTGAAATGTAAGTTGTTCAATAAAATTTGTTCGATTTTGTAAAAATTTTGTAAGGTATAGAAAAAGATTTATGGACTGTTTTAGTAATAAGATAATAAATTTTTAGAAAGCTTATTTTTTATTATTTCTAGTTATTGGCACGAAAAGTTTAATAAGAACTTTACAAAACCCCTAATATATATTTGTTTCTTAGTCGTTTTTATTAGTAGTAAATTTTTAAAATGGCATTTGCTTGTTTTAAGAAAATTGTTAGAGCGTTAACATTTAATAAGCAGTTGAGATATTCTGTACTAAATAGCAAACAAAAAAAAACTAAAAATAAATTAGTTGATTTATCAGTTTAGAAGGTAACTTTGTTAATTAAGTTTTTCATTTTTAAAGCATTATAAAAGTTATAAAGCAAACAGAAATTACATCTGTAAGGCTGTTCACATAATGAAAAAGATCTGTAAAAATAATTACAAAAAGCTCCATGTGCACTACAGCTAAAGCTGAAAAAAGGAAAACAATGAGCCAGCTTATAGTGGCTAGAATTATAATTTCTTTGCCAAAACCAATAAAATTTTGTTTCCGCTACGTTGTCAGTATTTTACGAGTTTTTGGGATCGATGCCTTCTTGCTTTGTTTTTTTTTTAATTGATTTTGCATATTTTGATATAAAAGCATGTAAAATGCATATTTTAGACTACACATCATATTTCGCAAAGATAAAGTTGTATAATTAAGATTTTAATAAGAATGTTGATATAAATTCTAAGGGGCATATTTTGCATAATTTGAAATATTTGAGTATCACGAATATATTTCATAGAATAACTTACTTATCTACGAAGTTTTAAAAAATTTCTTTGTCAAAATTAAAGCTTCATGAGTGCATATTTTTATATATTTTAATACTATCAAATAATAAGAGTCCATAAGAACGTGCTAATGATATACTCAGGACATTTTAAGGCATTTAGTAAATATATTTGCACATTTAACAGGTTTTCTACGAATATTGACATTGATTTGATTATGCATGTTTTTGCATATTTTTGCATATTTTATTTTTATCACGTAATTTTAATACCTTGATCGCACGTCATTTTGATTGAAGATATTTTGCATAAAAATAGTTTTTTTTTAATTTTGGCATTATCTTATACTTTCAACAGATAATTTTCTAAAGATATTCGAAAGTTTCAAGACTTTTAAGCAATTAAAGCATTGATTTTTTGTTGCATATTTTAGCATATTTATGCATACTTGAATAGAATAGCATATATTTTAGATTTTATAGTTTAAGTATTTTAGAAAAGTTTGAAAAGGCTTAAATCATCACAAACAAGGTAGTCTCTAGTTTCCAAGAGATACTACCTTTTTCCCTTCCAATCATCATTCCTAGTACATTTTTCGCTTCTTTAACGTGTTAGCTAAATGATATTTAATTCAAAATTTTATGAAAAACTATTTTCTTGAAATTAAATATTTCATCATATTTCATAAAATGCTTATATTAAAACACTTGATTCTTTTACTCACAAACAATTTTTTCGCCATTTAATGTTATTTAAATAAAAGCATGCTTTGAGATTTTTAAGGAAATCTAATGCATATTTCAAACTTCAGTTTATTTGTTTGAACTGCCTTAAAAGCTTGCTAACACACATGCGTTGAATAACATTCTAGCAGAAACAAAGGACAAAAAAAAAAAGAATATTTTTCGAACACACACGTTTTTATTCAAATCATAGTTTTAAGGCTTAAAGAACATTCCAATTTTTTTTTTAACTCAAGCTCACGCACTTGAAAGTTTAAAAAAAAATTAAAACAAATTCATACGAACTTAAGTCCTGCAGTCCTAAGGAGTCAACAAAAAACAAAACGTTTCAACAAATTGGAATCAATTCACTAACATGGCTCACGTTTTAATTGTTAAGCATTTTTTTTTTTTGGCTGGGAATTTAGCATACAAAAGAAAATATTTGGGTATAAGAAAGCAAAGCAAAATTTCAACAAAAAAAAAACTAGAAAATGAAATTAATTTTTTTTGAAGATGAGAAAAATTTACAAAAAAAAAACTTTCCCACTTAAAGTAGAGATAAAAAATAAAAGAAAAATTGACATGAATAAGTTTATGTTTTGCTACAAAATTTATTTTTAATGTTTAAAGTTTAGTTTAAGTTTTAATTGTTTTGCAATTAGTTTTGTTAATTCAGATGAAATTTCATTGAAATCTAAAGCAGATAAGTCATAAAAGATAAATTGACTGCTTAGCTTGAATATCAAATTAAACTTCATTTAATTGCAACTTCTGGTCATTAACTGAAATCTAAACATTATTAGTGTGTCTGGGAACTGGAAATTCAATTGTAAACATTTTAATTCATTTTTAGAATTGGGTTACTGAAATTATTAAGGAAGTGTTTTGTTTTTTGGGTTTAATTGCTTTAGGAAACTAAAAAATATAAAAGATTTAAGCAACAAACTTTTACTTTTTGTTGCGAATGCTTTAGTTCTTTTTTTTTAATTTGTGGCAAAATAGAGCAAACTGTGATGTTTTATACACTGTTTTAACAAAAAACCAAATAAATAATTGTAAGATCTTTACTAAGGTAATTATCTGGCAGAAGTATTTTTTTCAATTCTAATTACGAAGTTCTGCGAGACTTCTTAAACCGACGTTACTTACTAGCAATATTGTTTGATAGTGTTTTAGTAGTGTTATGGTATGATCATACTTGGCAAATACATATAATGAAAACCATTTGATTCAGCTACGTTTTTATTAAGTTAAAGTTGGAAAGGGAATCTCTTTAAAAAATTCTGGCATTAAAACATCTTATAATTACCTCGATAGATATTGATTTGTCTTTAAAAATAGCATATCGTTTCAAAAAACAAAAGACTTAAGAAGCGAACTTCTTTAATGAATCACAGAAAATTTGTTAATTTATTTCAAAAAAATATTTAATTTTTCAAAATAGAAAAGGTTAATTTAAAAATAATATATACAAAAATAAAATATTAATTAATTTAAGATTAAAGTTTAAAGTCAAGCCAACATTATATTATTCTTCATATGGTACCATAACCGCCAAAAAAAATGCTTAATCGACATAATTTTCGAATTTAATTTTTTTTTTACCAAAATCAACTATTTGCGATCGTAAATAATCGATTTATGTAAAAAAAATGAGTTCCAAAAAATTTGTTGCTTAATCTTTTTTGGCGGCTATGGCTAGGTATCATCTGCCGGGAATAATCGTGGGAAAATTTTTATGAAGAAAAAAAAACGTTTATTTATTTCTAGAGTGTTATATATAATTTTCCTTTAGAATTTATGTACTGGCATTACATTTTTTCACTGATTGGAATTTCAATTCTTTATTTTCCAATTTTTAGGTGTCAAATGTTTTCTTTCTACAAAAGTATTAACACTTTAATTACAATTAAATATCCTTTCAACATTAGCGCTCGTTATTTGTCAAATGACTAATATTTAAATTTTGTTCTTATTTCCCAAACAATTTCTGTTTTTTTACTCATCTGTCAAATGCCTTTTGCCTTCATTTATTTCTGGTAAAGTGATTTTTCTTTAAATTTTCGAAAAAAGTCGGCCTTTTCTAACACCAAATTGGAGGCAAACATTACAAAGACACCAGTCTTGAGAAAACAAAAAGCAAAAAAAAAAAGAACGTCTTTTGAATTTAGAACAAAAAACACCGACCGACCGACCGACAGACAATACTAACAACATTTAATGGTCTTATTAAAACAAATAGTCTAGAGAGCAATTCAATATAAAAATAATAAAATCAACTTGTTCAATGAACATGAAAGTAGTTTAATAGTAATAATAGAGTATTTAACATTAGCCAACGTACTTAAAGTCAGGCTTGTTAGTTTAGGTTGTAAACTGAAAGAGGTTAAGGTTAAAAAGCATATGCCAGTAAGTAAGATGTTTATTTAAATATTTATTTAACACTAGACGGAAAAAGCAGAACAGGCGGCTGCTTAGAACTGAAAAGATGTAAATGAACATTAAAATAAGTAAAAGAGGTTTCAATCACAAAAAAAAAAAACAAAGGAAACCCTTTACAAACACTTAAAAAAAGAATATTACATATTAACAGGTTGCAGGAAGGCCTTTAATATTGTTCATTTAAACACTTTCAACCAATAAAAGCAAATATCCTCTGATTGGCATTAATTTCTTAATAAATGAAGCATTTTAATTTTTAAATTAAAAAAAATATTATACATACTTTGTTGGCCCCATAACGCAAGTGTTGTAACACACCAATGCCTGTTTAAATATCACTCTATGCCCTTCTTACTTTTTGTTAGAATTACAGTAACTTTTAATAATGTTTTATTTTTCAATATTTTTTCATGTTTTCTTCACGTTAAATTAATGTTTACGTGGTTAATGGCACTTTTAGATCATTTGGCAGCAAAAAGTCTGTGTAGATTTATATCAAATAGCAACAACTACAACAACAGCAGCAGCAACAGCAACAGCAACAACAACAACAACAACACCAATATCCAACTAAAAGACAAATCAAGCACACTTACCCTCCCAATGTATTAACAGCATCACTTACCATTAAGCACAGATAAAGCATAATGCACAGTGGGCTGGGCAACAAAACAAAACTAATACAGAATTTAATTTTTTTTTTTGAAATAACCTACTACTATTTTTAAGTGTTACCTTCTTTAGGGGAGAGATAGTCAGAGAGAAGACAAGTGATAAAGTAAGAGATAGGGGAAAAGCTTTATTATTTTACAACTCTGCTTTTCTCACGTTTTTTTTTAATAATGCAGTATTGCAGCGCCTCTGGTGTCAATTAGGCATATTAAGTTTTCTAAGCTCTAGCCATTTATTGGTTATTTTACTTCGCCGATGATTTTGCTATACAATATCGGCGAAGTATTATGCTCTCATGTTGCTTTAGGAATTTTTCTTCACTCAATTTGCTTCTCCATGCCTCCTCATGAACAGCAAAAAAGATCCAACAATTTAAGTGCACGAAGAACTCAATAAAATAAGACTTACTTTAAAAATAATTTATATTCAATTAAAGTAAAAATGTTTATTTGTGTTAGTTATAGTGCTCCTCGAAGTCGGGCCGAATAATAAAGATAAGGAGTATAAATATATGAATGTAAAATTTGCGAACCTGATTGACACGTTGCCACGCCCACTTTTGCAAATATAAGTGGGTGGCCCTGTCCACTTTTATAAATGCACGATCGCTTCATTTGCAAAGCTCAAGGTGTGTGTCCAGTTTTGTAAGAAGCGGTCCAGTAGAAGCACGTTAATTATAATATTAAGATTTAAAGGGCGCCCACTTTTTTAAGACCAAGATTATATATTTTCAAGTGATTAAGATATTTTAGAGTTTCATGAGAATGGGATAAGTAGAAGTACATACAATTAAACAAAAAAAAAAAAACTAAAATGGGAGTGGCACCTCCCACTTTTTTGCACTCTTGAAAGTTCAAGGTGTGTGCCCAGTAGCGCAAAAATCAGTCAAGTAGAAGCACTTTAAATCGAATATTAAAATATAATGAGCATGCCTATGCCCACTTTTTTAAGCACAAAATTATATTATTCCTCTAGCTTACACCATTTTCAAAATTTCTTCAGAATCAGGTAAGAAGTGCATATAATTTAATACTAAATTTAAAAAGGCGTGAGGGCCCCTCCCACTTTTCACAAGAATGGTTTTCATATAATAATAAATTGCAATTTAATATGTTAATGTTAATTCAATATCATCCTTCTACCCAAGTAAAAGTATATAAAATCAAAAGAAAAGTTTTAATGGGCCTGTTCCCGCCTCACTATTGCGAGAATGGAACCAGACAAAAATAAAAATTATATTGAAATCATTTTTTAAATGAAAGAATTATAAAGTAGCATACATGAAACTGATAACCTGCTACGAAGTCCGTTTATATATTCAGTCTATAGTGGAGTTTCCACTTTACAGTCAACTTTGTCTTTGATATTTGTATGTAGAAATCAGTTAAAAACATAAAATATTTTATACTAATTTTACAGACCACTTCCTCATTTGTAATATGAAAGCAATCTGCAAAGTTTAATGGATATAAATTGTCCATTTTTTGTGCGATTGCCAAAGGAGTTTTCTTTAATTATTAGCAGTAGTCAGCACCACTGTGCAGCGGTGCATCAAATACCGCATACATAAAGCAAATAACTATATACAATGCTTAACACTTAACACTAAGTCAAAGTATACAAAAGGTTGATAATATTGGTTTTGCTGCATTGCCTTGTATCACCATATAGTTGTTGTTATTGTTTTTGTTGCACTTACATTAGCTGCAGCATCATAAACTGATTGTCCATCCGCATGTCTGAACATTTATTTCATATGTATTGTTTTTTTTATTGAGTTCTTTTTCCAATATTTGTTTCTCTACTCTGTTTGGCAGTGTGATAAGGCTCTTTTATTGCAACACAATCATAAGTCAAAAAGTGCGTTTTTAGAGTTTAAAGGCTTGTGTTCCGGGCTCATTACTTTTATAATTAAAATGCAAGGAAAATTAAGATTGAAACAAAAATATTTTCTAAATTTTTTTTTGCAAAATAATTTTCGCCATAAGCAAAAACCTAATGCCGAGTCTACACTATGGCATTTTATGACATCGCAATAGTGTATACTAGTGGCAACGTTTGATATTTGGGGAATTTTTGGTTGTGTGGCATTGCTTTCCATATAACAAAAAACATAATAATGAGAACGGTGTTGCACACATTTTGAATATGACACCAAAAAATAACAACACAAGAAATGTTAGCATAACTCGCAAAATATGTAAATATTGGTCAAGTTTCTGTCTTAAGTCTTTATAAGAAAAATATATAAAATTTACGGACCTAAAGCTTAAAGAAATAGTTTTATTGAACATATATAAAAGGTCGAAAAATTAGATAAACAACTTAAGTCTTTTGTTTAATATAACATCATCCATTTGGTTTCTGTCTTAAGTCTTTTGTTTAATAGAACACATCATCAATTTTGTTTACGCCGCAGCTTAATATTTCTTCTTTTCATAGAAAACAAATGTTTTCTATGGTTTTTAGGAAAAACTACACATGTCTAGCAAAAATATTTTTTGTGAATAAGGGCTTCTTTTATAATTAACCACCCCCGACCAAAAAAAGGGGTGTTATAAGTTTGTAGTGTGTGTCTGTGCATCTGTGTATCTGTGCATCTGTGTATCTGTGTGTCTGTGCGTGGCCACGTACAGCCGAAACCGCTGGACCAATTTTAATTTAGTTTTTTCTGTTTGAAAGGTGACTTGATCGAGAAGGTTTTTAACTACGTTTGATAAAATTGGTCCAGCCGTTTAGAAGATATCACATCTTTTCTAGATATATCGGGGGTTTTTAAAATTTTTAATTTTTGTTATTACTTTAATAAATGTCGGAATTTATACTTTTATACAAAAATAAAATTTTGCTTTAAAAAACAAATAACTCAGTTAACGAACCTTTTTATGGAATTTTTTCAAAAAATAGGGAAAAATAGGGTTTAAAAAATGTTAGCCTTATTTATAAAAATTATTAAGGCTTTATAAAGGGGTTTTAAAACTAATTCTGATACAAAATTTTTCTTATTAAGCCTTTATAAAGCCTTAACAATTTTTGTTAATAATTAATTCAATAAACAAACATAATCTCCCTTATTCCAGTTGTCGACAACGACGTAACTTCAAGACAATTGGGGCTTGTTTACTAGTTCTCGAAAACAATTTTGTACCAGGCCCCAATATTTTTGTATTTTGTTGTTAAAGTGAAGTCAATGTCGACAACTGGAATAAGGATGAATACTGTTTCAAAAAACAAAAGACTTAAGAAACAAACTTTTCTGGAAAATAGAGTAGGGTTTTTTAGCTTTTCTCAAAATTTGTTTAGTTAATGTCTACTAACGAGTTTTTTAAGCAGCAACGAAATTCATACGGGCGTTGCTTAACCAACAATATACTAAATTTCTTTTAGCTTTTTATATTAAAACATTTTCGAATTTAATTCATGTATGCGCCTTAAATCTTTATTTAAATCAAACTCAAACAGCTTTTCATAATTTAAATCTTTTAGTGTCTATTCCAGTTGTAATAAATATAACTAACTAACTTTACTCTTCATATTCCTTTTATGATTATATTACTTCTTTTAAATTTGCAAAAAAATTCCACTTACTAAGAAAATGTTATTTAGTGTGTCCATTGCTGACCAGAATTTTGTAGCTGGTTGGCTTCTTTTTGTTTTGTATTTTTTAATAACACTTTGTTATATATTTATTGGCTTTTTGCCATAGATATTTTTTTTATGAGATTTTATTATTGTGCCATACGAGAGTACTAAAAGTTTATGTCTGCTTAAGTTACGATGAATATTAGTTTGGTTCACTTAAATATCAGTCTAGTTTCATTTGCTTAAGCAAAAGATTTCTCATGGATAATTTTTTTTTTGGTTGTTAAAGTGAATGAAGGACTGTGAGTGTGTTTGAATTTATTTAACAAGTGTTTTACATTTTCAACATCATTTCAAATTGCGTTGCATGTTTTATTTTCCAAAGTTCATCTCATTCGTTCTTCTCGGCTGGTGCGTGTGCACCGCATTTTTGTATGAGACTTAACCATATTTTATTAAAGTGATATTTCTTTATCTTTTAATGTATTGTTTTTTTTTATTTTCTTCTGTTATTTATACTTTTGTAAACTTTATGGTTTTAATGCTTTATTGGTTTAATAAAAACGTATTATAGATATCGAGTCTTTGCACTGGTAAAGTAGAAAACAAAATGCTTGAGTTGAAGTTGTTACGAGAGCTTTTTAAAAGGAAGATTTCATATATAAATTTTGCACTAACTAATGTAATCAGCAAAAAGAAATAGAGTTTTAGAATTTTTTTTTTGTAATGTTTTTATATCTTTTACAGCAATAAAAATAATACTAGAAATTTAAAAATATTATGTACTTAAATTTTAAACAATAATTGTTTTGAATCTTCATGTAAAAATAAAAAAAAAAAAATTTAAGTAATATTGATCTCGTATAGCTTTCTAGTCGTTTAATATAAAATATAAAGTTTCTGTTGCTATTTTAATTAAGCTTTTTACTTAAAATATTTGCTTATTTTGTGTTAATTTTATTTTTTTTTTTTTTAAGGAAAAGAGCAGTAAAAGTCGCTGAAAACAATTTCAGTTTATAAATATTTACGCTTGGTTGAGATTTCTTTAGCTCCAGCGAAAAAAATATATTAAACTAAAAATCACAACATAAAAATCTGAAATGAAAAAAGAAAAAAAACCTTTAAACACCGGCGCTTAAAAACTCATCTAATTAGTGATCTTGGGCACACGATAGTCCACCTTAATTTAAACTACATTTAAGCACACCCTTTTAAATTATACACCAAAACAGAAAATAAAATATAAAAAAAACCTCAGCCATGCAACACAATCTCAAAAAGTCTGTCCTCACTGCTATCCGTCCGTCCGTCCATTTAGTTCAAAAGTATCTGTCTTGGCGAAAAACAAACATTCTACAACTCCAACAATAAAACCCTTGGGAGTTTATTTTAAATCTTTTTCTTTATTTTCATAAAAAAAATCCCCACAAAAAACTGCGTGTGGAGTCATACCAGGGGAAATAAGATGAACAAACAAAAAATATATACAAAATGTTCGTGTCGATTAAAGTGCTCTGATTAAAGTCATGAAAAGTTGATCTTCATTTTACCTTAGTGGCCAATGTTTATACATACATACAGACGTACAACTGAGAGTGTGTATTCCCAAAGTCAATCACATTCTATATGCACTCGTATTTGTTTTTCCCATTGAACTGAAAGAGTTAAAATCGTTCACGCAGTGAAAATAAAACGCATCGCCTTCATAGTTAGTCTGCTTTGGCAAAGAGCTCTTCAATGCCATCAGCTTATGGCAGCAGGGAGTTGAGGCTGAAGGAGTGAAGCAGCTGTAAAACAAAGGTTCATTGCAATTTGTGTTACACTTGATCTTAAAGGTCAACTTGTAGTGTTTATTTTATGTGTTTTGAAAATAAAATACAAAACAATATAAAACGAAAAGTTAAAAACTTTCAAGAGAAAAAAAAACGTAATAAAATAAGTATGGAATGAACTTTCGAATGCCTCACAAGTGCCGAATAATATTTAGCAAAGCTTGATGGAAAAAATTTCATAATATTCGAATAGATCTTATTTTTAAAGATTGTTGCGTATTTTAATAAAAAGAAATGAAAGAGAAAAATAAATAAAAGTTGTTTACTAAGAAGAATTTTTCTTTGTTCATTCGAATGAAATTTGTGCTCGATTTAAAAAAAAAAAATATTCGCTATTTAATCGAATACAGTTTTGCATTGATGGCTTATTCGAATTTTTTATTCGTCATTTGTACCGACAAAATTTTTAAAAACTTTAAATAATTCAATATAACTTATGTTTCAATATTTCTTTAAATACATTTTTAATTCTTGAATTATTCGCGTAAGATTTGTGTTATCAATGTATGTTGAAATAAACTTTTAGTTCGCTAATTATCCGATTAAAATTTATTATTCGTTTTTTTTTCCAATTAAATTAACTGTTCTTTAGTAATTCAATTTGTTTTTCGAATCTATTCGAAAACATTTTTTATTAAATTTTATTCGATTAAAATTTTTCATGCGATTTTATGTGAATTAAATTTCCTTATTACATATAAAGATTTGTGCTCGATTTGAAAAAAAAAAAATTCGCTATTTAATCGAATACAGTTTTGCATTGATGGCTTATTCGAATTTTTTATTCGTCATTTATACCGACAAAATTTTTAAAAACTTTAAATAATTCAATAGAACTTATGTTTCAATATTTCTTTAAATACATTTTTAATTATTCAATTATTCGAGTAAAATATGTGTATGAATGTATGTTGAAATAAACTTTTAGTTTGCTAATTATTCGATTAAAATTTATTATTCGTTTTTTTTTCAAATTAAATTAATTGTTATTCAGTAATTTAATTTGTTTTTCGAATCTATTCGAAAAAATTTTTTATAATTTTTTTTTCGATTAAAATTTTGATTTTATGTAAATAAAATTTCCTTATTCGATATTTTTGGGAAACATTTTTTGTTAAAAACTAATAAGATAAAATTTTTTTTTCGTTATTTAGTTTTTATTTTTAATTATTTTATTTGATCTATTCGTTAATAATGAAGGCTATAAGGTCTAAAAATGTTTTATATATGGATAGCACTAATAAAATGCATGCTGTTACCGGCTGAAAGTCTAGTACTAATAATAGAGTAAATAAAAATAGAACTTGAATTCCAACAAAAATTTTTATTCATTGTATATTCCAATAGCACTCATATTTCGATATTATTTCAAATTCATTTTTAAATCGTTATTTATTCGAATAAAATTCATGTTTTAAAGTATTTTAACATAATTTTTTAATTCGTTATTCATATTTTATAAAGTTTATTTTGTGTTAGCTATTGAAACAGAATTTTTTATAACATTTTATGCGAATAAAATTTTCTTATTTGATTTATTAAGAATAAGATATATTATTCTTTAGTAGTAAAAGTAAAATTTTTTATTCGACTGAATTTTTATATCCAATTTTATTCAAATAAAGTCTTCTTATTCGATTTTTTCGATTAAAATGTATCACTCTCTAGTAATTGAAATGAATTTTTTTTGGCCGAATGAATTGTTATAACCAATTTTATTCGAATAAAACTTTTTTAATCAAATTAAATTTCCTTATTCGATTTTGATAAAATAAAATGTATTATTCTTTAGTAATTAAAATATTTTTTTTCTCGAATAAATTTTTATATTTCCCATTTTATTCGATTAAATTTTTTTAATCGATTAAAATTTTCATATTGCATTTTTTTTTCAAATAAAACTTATTAGTTAGTAGTTAAAATAAAATTTGTTTATTCGATTTTAATCGAACATTTTTAATTTTCTTTGATGCTCTTAATTTGTTTAAGCGTAATCGCTCAAAAAGTCCAATTTTTGTTATTGAATTGAATAATGTTTTTGTGCTCATTCGCATGAAATGGTTAATTAGGTAATATTTCAAATAAAAGTTATATGCCCTTACCCTCTTCGAAGTCGAAATACGCGAACTACGCTAAGGGAGATATCATTTCACTTTGCTTTTTAGTCGAATAAAATTTCATTTGTTTATTCGTATAACGTTGATGATCGAATAAGTTTCTTGTTCTCAATTTAAGTTCTTTTTTAACATCTCTTTAAATAATTTTAACTTTTTCTTATTAAATCAAACTAAAATTTTTATGCGTCATAAAATCGAATAAAATCTTTATTCGTTATTTTTTAAAAATAAATATTTTTTTAAATATATACGATATACATACGCTTGAAGCAAATAAATAACCGAATAAAATTTTTAAAATTTTATTAACATAGAATATTTTATTGCTCGTATGAAGTTCCTTTGAAAGCAAACAAAATCACATTGAGAGTTTTCCATGTGATATTTTATTTATGATGATGAGGATGAATAAATTTTAAATTTTATTTGACATTAAATTTTTGTTTTTTATATATTTCAGTTAAAAATATGAGTCGTTATTTTTTCGTTTAAAAATTTTGAGTCGTTTTTTGTTCGATTAAAATATTTGAATGTAATAAATTTTTTAATCGCTGTTTATTGATAATAGATCTTTTGCTTTTTTCGCGATCACAATATTTTGTTTATGCTAATATAAAATTTTTTTAAATTTTATTCGAATAAAATATTTTGTTCTTCATGCACGCGAAAAAAAATTTACCCGCTGTTTATTGGAATTGAAATTTGTAGTCGTTACTTATTCTTAAACAAAATTTTATTCGAATAAATTTTTTTTAAAGGTTGATCACTCGAAACTTTTTTTTTACTTATTCCGATACCCAAATTTCTCGTATCATAAAATTTTAATTATTCGGAGCAAAAAATATTTAAATTTTTAATCAAATACAAATTTCTGTTCTCCATTTACTCGAATAAATGTTTTAAACAATATTGTATTTATTCGAATAAAAATTTCAAATACTATTATTTTTATTCAAATTAAAATTAAAAAAAAAATTTATTCGAATAAATTTTTTAAAACGCTGCTTAGAAGAAAAAATTTCGTTACCTATTTCCATGCTAAGACAAATATTTTATAAAATTTAAATTATTCGCAGTAAAAAAATATTTAAAATTTTATTCGAATACAAATTTCTGTTCTCCATTTATTGGAAAAATATGTTTTATATATTTATTCGAATAAAAATTTTATATACATACTATTATTTTTATTCAAATTTAAATTAAAAAAAAATTATTCGAATAAATTTTTTAAAACGCTGCTTAGAAGAAAAAATTTCGTTACCTATTTCCATGCTAAGATAAATATTTTATAAAATTTAAATTATTCGCAGTAAAAAAATATTTAAAATTTTATTCGAATACAAATTTCTGTTCTCCATTTATTGGAAAAATATGTTTTATATATTATTGTATTTATTCGAATAAAAATTTTATATACATACTATTATTTTTATTCAAATTTAAATTAAAAAAAATTATTCGAATAAATTTTTTAAAACGCTGCTTAGAAGAAAAAATGTCGTTATCTATTCCCATACTAAGATAAATCTTTTATACAATTTAAACTATTCGCAGAAAAAAAATATTTCAAATTTTATTCGAATGCAAATTTTTGTTCTCCATTTATTCGAAAATATGTTTTATATATGTATTATTATATTTATTCGAATAAGAATTTTATATATTATTATTTTTATTCGAATTAAAATTAAAAAAAAATATATTCGAATTAAAATTTAAAAAAGAATTAGTTGGAATAAAATTTTTTTAACCGCTGCCTATTGGAAAAAATGTTTTTTACTTATTCCGATACCCAAAAAAAAATTTAATTATTCGCAATATAAAAAAATTTTAAATTTTATTTGAATAAAATTTTTTGTGCGCCATTTATAGGAATAAATGTTTAATATATTATCATATTTATTCGAATAAAAAATTTTTATGTTACTATAATTATTCGAATAAAAATGTTGAGTCGTATAAAATTTTTAAGGCCATTGGTCATATGTTATCACGAATAATCGAATAATTTTTCATACAATTTTTAATTGTGCATATTTTATTCGCTCACTTTTGTATCACCATAATTAAATTTTTCTTTTTTTAAAGTAGCATATGCCATATTTCGCTCTTGCTTTTAAGTTTCAGTTTATTATTTCTATTTTTTTTTTTTTGGTTTTGGTGAACCTTTAAAATTTATTTAAAGTCTCAAACAAATCGTTCATATTTGTTTTAAAATTTTGCTGCATTTTTATGTTTAGTGTAGTTCTGTCTTTGTTTGCTTTTCTTAAAGTTTTCGTTTTAATTTTATCATTTTCGATATAACGATATCGTAATTTCTGTTACGTTTCCATTTTAATTTATACCATGATATTTGTTTTAAATTTCCCAATATTTTTGCTTTCTTGCTTGTCTTTTCTTTTAAGGTTCATTTAAAGAAATTGTGTAGCATTTATTTGACATAAAATATTAAATTATGGCATTTATCATCATCAGCCAATCAAAGTGCAATTCAATACTTTAAGTTTTTTATTTTTTTATTTTTTTTTTAGCTGTTTTTAGGGATTTCTTTTTTGAAGGCTTTAAAATTTTATTTCGTTTAAAACATCCAGCCAGCCAAACCGCCACCCGTTGGGTTTTGATTATCTGCTAAAGCAACAAAGTCTTTTCGAGTTTATTATAAATAAGTATTCTTTGGCACAAGTTGATTTCTTTTCTTTTCTTTTCTTCTTTCATTATTGTTATTGACCAGTCACAACAAGACTGTCAGTCAATAAAAGTTTTGTAAACTGTTAAGGAATTTCAAATGAAATGAAATTATCATTTATAAGAAATGTTGATGAGTATTTATGGCTAAAAATATTGATTTTAATTGTTGTTGCTGATTTTATTTCAAATGATTAGTTTAACTCAAAGACAAGTTGTGGGGATATCTTTTTTAATTCTATCTTCTTTTTTTTTGCTTGCCTTGGCAAAGAAATTGAAAGTCCAATAATGTTGAAAAAATTTCAAATAAAATATTTTCTACAGATATTGCACTGGGCAACAAAATAATTTTTTTTTTAAATAAACATTAATCGGTCAGAATCGACTTTTGGACAAATAAAAGTGAAATGAGTCCTGAAGTTCACTCTTTTTTTTTACTTAAATTAATATTTTTCCCTAGTTCAACCATCAAATATTATTATCTGCTACCAGTTTTAATTTTCGTTTTTATTATTTCTCATAAATTTTTATTATTATACAGACAAATATTTAGCCAAAAATTTATGTTTTTCATATGTTTTTTGTGCTCCTTTTTTTTTCTTTTTTTATTGGCTGCCATAAGGACCTCACATAGAGTTAGCAGACTTGGTAATTAATTTGTGGCTTCAATGTTGCTTTTCGTTAATAATTTTATTACATTTCTTTTTTATTAACTACATGATATCAATTCGTTGCTCTTTTTAATGACAAAAGATAATCAGCTGATTTGTAATATTCTACGTTTGTTGGTTCAAAAGAAGAAAAAAAAAATGCCAACAAATTCTTTAAGATTACTCTTCCATTTTTGTGATGCTTATCTTGTTTGTCTGACTGGAACTAAAAGGAGATATTTCATGATCACACTACACTCATTTAGAAGTTTTAAAAAAGATTTCCTTTAACCTGCTGCGTCTGTATGTGTGTATTATGAGTGTAATTAAACATGTTCAAAACCCTTATTTTTTTAGAAAATAAAATGTTGTTTTACAGATGTTTTCTCTGTTTTGTGCTCATAATTTAATTTTTTTTAATAGATAAACATTTGATAAGTGATATAGATTCAGCTTTAACATTAAAAAAAACACAAAGGTCATATAATCTAGAAAACCTCAAGATTAAGATCATTCTCTTAAGATATGAATGTCAAGTTTGAAATTATGTGAGAGATGGAAAAAAAAGGAACACCTTGTTGGTATTTAAATTCTTAGGAAAAATATTTAATTGGCCATTAATTAATAAAATAAGTCTTTTTTGTTATTTAAACATCTGAAAAGGGTAAATTTTTGTTTTCATAAATATTGATTTTTGTTTTTTCCTAGAATAATATTTTTTTTGTATTTTTCATGCCTCTTAAAGAAAAAAAACCAATATTTATCTAAAGCGTATAACTCAACCTGTTTGCCAAACCATTTAATGCATTTGACAATTAAAAAGCTACTTCAGCAGCTATCAAGTGTTTAGCTTGGCTGTGAAACCGTTTCTCATTTTTTCCCGTGCTCCTGTTCACTCATTCATTCACATTCATCGTCTTGGTCGCATCCATCGTCATTATCATTATTTTGCACACAGATGTTTCAAGTTTATCTTTCAACTAGACTCCTTTAGATGCATTTTGTATATTTCGTATTTTAAATATATAAAAGCACCACCAAGAAGCTTCACGATGTCACTGTCAATGTCACTTATAAAGCAAACACTCCTAAACTCAAGATCAGCCAAAAAGCGACAAACAACAACTACAACATATACAAGAAAAAGGAAAACGACAAAGTCTGCTTATACATATATAAACTATCAAGCGTATTTACTGCATATCATCATCAGGCTAAGAAAAACAGTTGCACTAGTTGAATACTTCATGGCATCAATAATGCAACATGATGATCATGAGTACAGAGCATATAGAAATGGTAATAGTTGAATACAAGAGCTTACAGTGGGACAAGTATTAATGAATGCAAGAGATACATGTATTTAAGAAATTAATTAAAGCCAAAAGTACTAAAGCAATCTTACTAATTCTAAACTTGAGCAGATTTACTATTCTCAAAAAAAATTTTTTTGAACTAATAAGTCCAAATAACTCTCATCAATCTCCCAAGAATCTTCAAGAAAGATTGCACAATATTAAGGCATTACACTGATGATACAGCAAATTCTTCAATAGCGTAGTTTGAATCGAAAAAAGTTGCTCACGAGCTGCAACGAAACTAATTCTACCAAAAAAACCGACTTCAATGCAAAGATGTGAAATAAAATATTAAATTTCAATGGGCGTGCCTCCGCCCATTTTTTGGATGCAAGAGTGTGTGTTTTTCAGAGCTTAGGGTGTGTGTTAAATTTTATAAAAATCGGTAAAGCAGATCTAAGTAAAATAAAATATAAAATTTTAATGGGCGTCACTCCGCCCATTTTTTTAATGAAATATTGTGTCTATTTTGGAGCACCGAAAAAAATATTCCTGCAATAAAAAACTTTAATTGAAAATAAAACCAAAAATCAATTCAAAATGTTATTGAGTCAATTAAAATTTTAAGCAAAAGTGTACTTGATTTAAAAATATTTTAGTTGAATTTAAGTTTAATTTCAATTAAAACTGTTTACTGCAGGAATATTTTATTTTTAAACAAAAGTTTAATTGACTTAAATATATTTTTATTTGATTTTTGGTTTTGTTTTCAATTGAAGTTGTTTGTTGAAGGAATATTTTTTTCTGTGTGGTAGTTTTCGTAAAAATCGGTAAAGCAGAATCAATTAAAATAAAATATTAAACTTTAATGGGCGTGACTCCGCCCATTTGTTCTATTTTAGAGCTCAAGGTGTGTCCCATTTTTACAATTTAACTTTGAAATTGCGTAATTATAAGAACCAAAGGAGTTTGCTAGATTTCGCAGCAATCAAATAAGTTACGTAAAGTAGAACCATTTTAAATAAAATATGGGCGTAACTCCGTCCATTTTTTCAACTTTGAAATTGTGTAATCACAAGAAACAAAGGTGTTTGCTAAGTTTCGCCGCAATCAAATTAGTAAAGTAAAGTAGAACCACTTAAAATATAAGCCCATTTTTACAATTTAACTTTGAAATTATGTAATTACAAGAACCAAAGAAGTTTGCTGGGTTTCACAGCAATCAAATAAGTAGTATACCATAAAAATAAAGAGAAAAAAATTATGGGCGTGTCTTCGCCCACTTTTTTTAAATACGACCAATTGGAAGATATACCGTCTCAAATAAAAAAAGTATTTTTATAGTCGGTCTTAAATGTACCGATTGTACTATGTTAAATTTTAATTGAAACAAATGAGAAGTTCAACTAATTAACCAACATTGGATACCACTTAGTGCGAAATACTCTAAATTTTCTCTTCTTCATAATCGTTTTAAAAAACTTGTGAAGTGAACCATTATTATCGCAAACAAAGAAGACACCTCACTTGTTTCGAAAATAAGTGTAACACAATTTTTATAAATTAAATTTATGTATTATTGTGCTCATGTGCAAAAACAATACAAAAACAAATTGACCAAGCGTTCTCATTGTTTTTGTTTCACTCACTTCAAAGGACTAAACTAAAAAAAAAAAACATTTTGTTTCGTTTATTTTAGTACACTTTCATGTACGAAAAAATCAAAACAAAATTATATGTATAACTGTAATAATGTCGACTATTATTGTTACTGAAATCACGTCCTAGCTTTTGCGGCGCGGCATAAAGAGCATAGCTCTAAAAAAAAAGCACAAATAGCTTATCTTTGACTTGCAAAGAATATATAAGCAAAACTGTGCAAACAAAAAATTTATGCAACAGCTATCGCACTAAAAATGTTATGCTAAGTTCGTAAATTTTTTTGAGAGAAGCAAATATATTTGAACCTTATAAGCCAGATAAGCAAAAATATTCTTCGAAAAATACCAGCTAACATTCTTAAAGTGCTGTGAGTTAAATGACTATCTAGTGCGTGACTACATACATATATCACATGAAAAGAATATGCAAAAATATGCACATAAGCAAATAAGCTTTCAAAATGCAATTAATATTGGGACCTGTTCTGTAATCCGAACGATTTGAGATCGCACGACTTTAGAAAACTTTCGCCGACAATAGAAAACTTTTTTTTAGATTTGCTATTCAATTATCATATTCTCAAAGAATATGATCATATATGATTTTAAACACGTATGAAGGATCATTATTAATTTTTTGAAAAGGAAAAATTTACTCGGATTCGTTGTACAGAACAGGGACAATAATTATAAAAAATAAGCAAATATATGCAAAATAAGCACTTTCAAAGTCACACTAAAATACTCTTAAAATAATCCGATGATATAATAAATGATATAAAATAAATTTTCTTTCGCTTAGAATTTGAAAAAAAAACTAAGCGAAAGTATTAAAAAAATATGCAAAAATATGCAAATATATGCACTTACAAAACTATGCCAAGTAACAAGCATATTTTTTTTATCATTTAATAGTATCAAAAAATGTATGGATACTAGGAATATGTATATCATTTACTTAAAGAACGTCATAACTCCAAAATATGGAATTTTTGAGTTAAAAATACAGAATTAGTGCTCATATAGTTCTTTTTATTGTGTAATAAGTTTCATACAAATGTCTTGTTTACTCAACTCTTGAAAGCTAAATAATATCTTCTTTTTCCATTGAGTTGTGTATAAATGGAAAACTTCAAGCTCGTTTTCTGGCAAACTAGTTTATTTGAGTTAGGAAGTTCTTTGCGTAAAGGATAGCGAGTAGTAGACATTTTGTATACTTTTTTAACAATTTCCCTGTAAACTATTTTATTTTCTATGTGATTTTGCACTTGCTTAGTTAAACTTAGAGAGCAACTTAAGCCCGCAACAGCCAAACTTTGTTTTTGCCAATGATCCATTACTCCAAATATAAAAGCATTCATTCATATGCATCCATACATAATCTCAAGCACACAAACCAACATGCTACCACCAGAAATCATCATCATACACTTTCATATTCACAAGCTGGATGGCAGGATTGGCTGGCAAAGCTTATGACGAAGACGATGTTGATGATGATTATGATGATGCATTCACCAAACATTCAGGTACGAGTATTAAGTATGAAATAATTTTTTTTTTTTGGTTGCATCTTTAAGTATTTTTTTTTTTTCGTTATATTCATAAACCGTATGAGCACTCATTGAATTGACATTTAGTGAATACGAGTACTGCTGAAGCGTCATAAAAGCACGTTGGCACGTTTTTGTGCCAGAAAATCAGCAGACAAAGTAAAGCATGCAAAAATCTTAAACTTCCAGATATTTTTAGTTTGGAGTTCATTTATATATAAAATTTTTTCTTTTAAATATATTAAAAAAAACTCACGTATGGTTTATATAATTTTTAATATAAAAAGCATCTTTTTTTAATTTTTTTTTTTTTTGTTGGAAAAAGTGCAAAGAAAGAAACGTGATTGAGTTTAATATCGTAAAAAAAGTTAAACTTGAATCGATATTTTTATTTTAATGTTACTGAAAATATAAATTTAAAATCATTTTTTCAATAAAAAAATGTATTTAATATTTACACAAAAAGTTTAATTAATAAAACTTGTGATGTATTGTAATGAAAATTTAAACTTATGATTCGCTCAATGTACAAATTGATGACAAATATAAAAACCATTAAAACGAATTTTTTTTTTCAAAATATAAATTGAAAACTTAAACATTGAGGTTTCAAATAATTATATAAAAAAAATTTATATGACACATAAAAAATATTATTTTGAACAATCGAATTTTTTTTCAAATAAGCGAAAAATTTGTTATTCGAATAATCAAATAAATTTATTCATTGAACCGAATTTATTATTTTAAAATATCAATCAGCAAAAATCGAATAAACTTTTATTCGATTAATCCAATTAAAAGCGATTTATATTTATTCTTTAAATAATAAACTAAAAAACACAATTTAAAAACTCTTCACGCTACAAATACATTTTAAGCCTTAATCGTTTATTCTACAAAATAACGAATAAAAAATTAGCTTCGATTTATCCGACAAAAAACAACAATTTGCATATTAGTTAAATTTTCTTATTTTAAAGAAGCAATTATAAAAAGTCTAATAAATTTTTATTCGAATAATTGAAAAAAATTTTATTTAATACTCGAATTAAAGGCGTTAAAAAATTATGCTTTACATAATAAAGCAAAAAAACCAAATTAAAAAAACTTGAACGTTATAAGGATAAATCTTAAGCTTCAATCGTTTATTCTAATAAATAGCGATTAAAGAAGTCGTTTCGAAAAATCCGACAAAACGAAAACATTTGCATGGTAATTAAATTTGTTTATTTTAAAATATCAATTAGCAAATATCTTATAAATTTTTATGCGATTAAATTTTTATTCGAATAATCGAAATAATTTTATGCGATTAATCAACTGAAAAGCGATTAAAGATTATTCTTTAGATAATAAAGAAAAAAAAACAAATGAAAAAAACTTCAAGGATATACGCATAAGTCTTAAGCTTTAATCGTTTATTCTAATAAATATCCAGCACAACACAAAAATTTGCATGGCAATTCAAATTTTTATTGTAAAAATATGAATTATAATTCTATCAATTAGAACTATAAATACACAAAAATTTGGATATTAGTTGCATGTGCTTTATTTTAAAATTACAATTAATAAAAATCTAGTAAATATTTATTCGAATAAATTTTTATTCAAATAATCGAAAATAATTTTATTTAATTGATCAAATGAAAAGCGATTAAAGATTATTCTTTAAATAATTAAGAAAAAAAAGCTAAATAAAAAACTTCAATAATATATGAATAAATCTTAAGCTTTAATCGTTTGTTCCAGGATATAGCAAAAAAAGTATTCGTTTCGAATAATCGGACAAAAAACAAAAACTTGCAGGGTAATTAAATTGATTTTATTTTAACATATCAATGAACAAAATTATAATAAATTTTTATGTGATTCAATTTTAATTCGAATAATCGAAAAGACTTTTATTCGAGTAATCAAAAAATCTTTTATTCTAATAATCGAATCAAAACTATTAACAAATTGTTATTTAATTAATAAAGTGAAAAACTAAATTAAAACAAAACTTTAAGGATATACGAATAAATTGTAAGCTTTAATCGTTTATTCTAATAAATAGCGAATAAAAAATATGCTTCGAATAATATGACAAAACCCCAAATTTGCGGGAAATTTAATTTTTTTATTTTCAAATATCAATTAGCAAATATCTAATAAATTTTTATGCGATTAAATTTTTATTCGAATAATCGAATCGAATGAAAAGTGATTAAAAATTATTATTTTAATAATGAAGCAAGAAACAACTTAAAAAAAGTTCATGAGTATACGAATATATCTTAACCTTTAATCGCTTATTCTAATAAATAGCGAATAAAAATTCGTTTCGAATGATCCGACAAAACATAAAAATTTGCATGGTAATTAAATTTTTTTATTTTAAAATATCAATTAGCAAATATTTTATAAATTTTTATGCGAATAAATTTTCATTCGAATAATAGAATAAAGTTATTCGATTAATCGAATTAAAAGCGATTAAAAGCTATTATTTTAATAATGAAGTAAAAAACAACTTAAAAAAACTTCATGGGTATACGAATAAATTTTAAGCTTTAATCGTTTAATCTAAGAAACAGCGAATAAAAAATCTGTTTCCAATAATTCGAGAATATCCTAAAGTTTGCATATACATAATTGTAATATTTTTATTTCAAAATATCAATTGGCAAAAATGTGTTTATTTCAATAATCGAGTAAATTTTATTCGATTATCTTTAACATACTATGTATTTAAATAAAATAGAAAAAAAACAATCGAGAAGATATGGAAATTTTATGTGGAAGGTCGAAAAAATTATTCGATTAAACGAATGGATAAGATATAAAGCTAAAATAAAGAGAAAAAAACTTTACATACAGAATTATGTCTTATTTCATTCTCTATATACATTTTTTTGGTTTGTTTTATGTTTATATCTAATGATTGCAATTAATTCGATTAATTTTATTTATTCGATTAATTCTAATACAAGAGAAGAAAAATATTATTTTAATAAAATTAAAGATTATACAAAATAACGTGTAAAAGAACTTTTCAACTTATATCATATTATTCGATTATTCGAATGAATTATGTATTAAGTTTTATTCAGTTTTTAAATATATGGCGTATATTAATCGATTAAAATAACAGTTTAATTTTGTGCAGTGTGAAATATCTGTTAACAAAGGGTTTCGTTCTACATATCAGACGATTAATCGAATCTATGTTTTACATTTTATGCGTTTCTGTTTAATTTTAAGGAACTTGTAATTTTTTAATGCTCTTTTTGCAAATCAATTGGAATGCATCAATTTTATTTCTGATATTTTTACATGAAATCTATGAATCATAGTCATTTTAATGTGCTGACGAAAACGTGTTAACATTTCTTTCCTCAAACGTCAAGCGTATTTTTTTTCATTATTTTATTTCTGTGTATTCTGCGTGATTTTTTTCTGATCACCGACAACCGAGCCCATTGACCATTTCTTCTTCTTTTGTTATTTTTTTGTTTAGTTATGCTACGGCTTACTTGCTAAAACATTTAATGTTAAGCAAAGAAAGATACATTTATACTAAATGAAGAAGCAACAGTATTATTACACCCTCTAAATGCAGGTGTGCGACAATATGATAAGGTTGTTTTGTGTGTAATGCAAGGAAAATTTTGTTAAATTTAGCATAAAAGTGAGGGGGTATGTAATGAGCATCTAAAAATATGTCGGACTTGATAGCAAAATATATATAAAGAACTTTAGATAAAATAAAAAAAGAAGAGAGGTGTCGTAGGACAGCCGGCTATATCCATGCTGCTTAGCTATATAAAACAAACTTAATGTGTCCAATAGCAACGCAATAAACTTATATTATATGATGATGTCAAATTCGCCGCAAATATTTCAAAACTTTTTCATTTACTTCCCATTATTTTCTTTTCTAGCGGCTCATGTGCAAAATGAATACAAAAACAAATTGAGCAATCGTTCTGACTGTTTTGGTTTTGTTTTTGTTTCACTCACTTCAAAGAACGAAAAAAAAACAAATTCAAACATTTTGTTTTGTATAGTTTCGTACTCTGCTTTTAAATACAAGGAAATCAAAACAAAAACCAATTTATAACTGTAATAATGTCGATTAGTTTTGTTGCGAAAATCATGTCCTAACTCCTGTATCGCGCCATAAATAGCATAGCTATAAAAAAGAGACTTAGACTCAAGTTAGACATGGTTTCTAGATGTGTTTAAATCAGCTTCTTTACTAAAGACGAATTATTCCCTGATTGGGGTCAGACGGAAAATTTAAGGAATCAGAACATTTTGAAGATTGATTTTAAAGCAGAAAAATTTCGTCCTTTAGTTTTATTTAATCCCTGTTTGGTAAACATGTTCAATATATCAATTTTGTAACATTTAAATAACAACCCTAACTATATATTTATGTTTGTTATAAGAAAAGTAAAACTTACTTGCTATGGCAACATATTAATTCACATTCGTGCAATATTTACAACACTTACCTGAAAATAAAAGAAAATAAAATAAATATTAGTTTTTGTTCAGCAAATTAAAGTTTTTAAGCTAATCACTAAAATAGATTAAAAAAAATCACAGAGCACGAGTAAAATATTTTTTAATATCAATGAAAAATCCAAAAAATAAACAAAAAATTCGTAATATCAGGTTATATAAATTCAATGCTTAATTAAATTAAATAAATATTTAAATTAATATATGAATGGTTTCATTGAATAAATGAAATGTTTAATTCCATCAATTAAATGTTTAATTGAAATAATAAAAAGTTTGAGTTGAATTGGTGAGAATCGCCTCAATATAGCACAAATGCAAAAATGAACCCTCGCTTTGAGACAGTCATAACTCTTACTGAAGTATATTTTATTTTTGTACTTAATATATAATATTTGGTAAGCAGAATCCTTCAGCAGATAATAGCAAAATATACCAGATATGTATTAAGCCATTGATTTTTAGAAAAACTTACGAAACAATAAATGCTCCGTTTTCAATTCGATTTGTTATATCAAGTTTTAGCTGAAACTCAATTTTTTATATCAAGGACATGAAGGACCCAGACTTGTTATTGCACCAAATAAACTAAAATTAATTTAAAAATTTAACTATGCTGTTATAAAAACAATTACAATTTTATTTTTTTTTGCATATGATTGTAACAAAAATATAATTTTTAATAATAAGGACATTTGGAAGCTGGCCAAGTCCTTCCACTGATTGAAATGCAATATCTGATGGACTCTTAGCTATGTTATATAGGGAATAGTTATTCATTTTTATTACATTCCAATGGCAAATAAAGTAGAGCTTTAAATTTTAGAATAAAGGACATGTGAGAGGTAGACATATCCTTTCACCAAACGAATTAAAATTTTTTTTTGGGATTTTAATTAAATAATTTTAGAAATAGTTACCAATAATTGTAGCTAAAATTCACATTTTTTATAAAAGATATTTAAGAGGTATATAAGTGTAATTTTGGAAATAGGCATGAGCTTTGGCTGCATTACGATTGTAATTAAAGCTTAATTTAAGTTTACAAAATAAGGGATATACATATGACATGTAGATGTGTCCTTCATCGCCCGATTCTTACAATAAAACCTTAACCCTATCATTTTGTCTTGCAGTTTATATTAATAAAATTCTATGTACATGTATTTAAGCAACAAGTGCTAAAATACTTTGATTTTTTGAACGTGCAGATGGTGTTTCTATCTTTTTTTTTTAATAAATAACAAAAAAAACACAGTAAGCAAGCAATAAGCAGCTCAAAATACTTGTAATAGGCCGATATCTGTAGTAGTATTTATTATTTTTATTTTTTTTATATAAATTAGTATGTAGAGTTGTTGGTGGAGGCAAAAAAAAACACGAATATTAAAATAAGAATAAAGAATAAAAATGTAAAAGCAGTAGCAAGAAACGTTATCGATTTCCTTTATTAGTTGGCCAAAGTATTCATAAAAAAAGTCTTATACATATGCCAACATTTTTGCGCTTTATTTAACCACCATTCAGGCATTTCGCTGGACTACAACAAACTTATCAATATTCAGGGATGTTAATAATGACGTGTGCTTTAAATTAATTTGTGCCTTCTTTTGCTTTTAAACCATAATTTTCTAAGAAGTTTTGCATTTACGCTTCAAAGCCAGCAGTAATACAAACGAGTGTAGTAGAGTTTAAGTATGAATGATTAAACATTCTAAAATAGTTGTGTTTGAAAAGAAAAGAAATGAAAAAAAAAAGATTGTAAAAAAGATATATTAAACGAAAAACAATACAGTTTGAACTCGTGCTAAAGGCGTGTCATTTGCGCGTTTTGTTTTCCTCGTAGTCGGGTTTTAAATCAGAAATTATTTTGTGTAAGTCTCGGGGGAGGGAGCACCACAAACTGTTTGAGAACTTGAGCCAAGTGCAAATTCTTTTACACCTTAAGGTTTGGGGTTTTTTATTACTTTTTTTATTATTATTGTTGCTACTCGTATATATTTGTTTAAATTGTTAACATTTCTCCTCTAGGCATAATGGACATAAATAATATTTTTTTTTTTTTGAATTTTTGATTTTTATGATTTTTGTATTTAATTTTTTTTTCTTCTGTTTTTAAATATTGGAAGCATGCCAATATGCCGTTATTTAGGGTGTGTGAAAGAAAAAAGTAAGTTTAAAGCGTGTTTAGCAAAGTACGTGAACTATAACTCCAATTAACGGCCGTATTTAACAAAACATTATCAATAATTTAGAAATTAAATGCATACATATGTACATGAAAAAATGTTTTTATTTTTAATAGGCAAAATCTATACTTCTTAGAGGGCAATTCAAACTAACCACAGCTAAAATATAGTTTTGTGAATAAAGGACATATGGAAGGCTGGCAAGTCCTTGCACCGATAGACATAAAATTTACTACAGAGCTTGAATGCACTATTTTGCGAATAGTTATGGGATTTCTAAGCTTAGATATATATTTTTACAATAAAGGATATATGGAAGGCTCTTATGTTCTGGCATCGATTGTTATAAAATTTACAAGAAAGCTTGAATGCACTACTTTGCGAATATTTATGAGATTTCCGTACAATTCGTAATCACAGCTTATATATGTACATATATATGTATATACATATGTATATATATTTTTTTTAATAAAGGATATATGGAAGCCTCCTATGTTCTTGCATCGATTGCTATAAAATTTATAAGAAAGCTTGCATGCACTATTTTGCAAATAGTTATGAGCAGGGAAACCAGAAATATGTTGTAAAAAAGGTGTTTTATGCGCATTCAATATGCAATATAAACTTGAAAATATGCACTAAAAACTAAAAAATATGCTCTCAAACATGTAATAAATTGGTTTATTTTTAAATGGAAACATACTTTTTATTAAAAAATTCAACAAAAATAAAATAAACAAAAGGAAGGAAAAAATAAAAAAATTAAAAAACTGTTGTAAATAATTTGGGTTTGAAGTGCAAGTTAAAACAAAATTACCATACAAATTTTGCTAAAGCAAATAATAGAAATTACTTTTTGTTTTGATAATCTCGTAAAAATTTAACTTCAATTTCAAAAGAGATTACGGTATCAGAATTAAAACTGTGGAATTGTATTTTGAATGAATAAGACAAAATTTTTATTCATAACTTTATTGCAATAAACAACAAAATATTGACCTAGATTTTCAAATAAAAATCGTTGCCTGACACATTTAAGTAAACTTTTATACATTGACAATGTTCCTTCAACGTCTTGGGACAGAGTCCGTCACAACTAGTAAACCAGTTTTTTATTGAAACTAACGTCCATAATAACTGCGTTATATAAATATAATAAAAATTATATTCACATGGAATATTGGAAATGAGATTTAGGTGGCGAAAAATAAAAATATAAATGTTGGGCAACACATAGGCTTGTAAGCATATTAAAATAAAAAAATCTATAAAGTGTCAAAATATGCCCTAAAAGCGTAAATTATGATCTAAACATTAGAAAATATGCTAAAAGTATGCATGTAAGACTGACATATGCAAAAACATGCTTTAAAGTGTAAAATATGCACCAACAAATCGATGCCAAAATTCGTAAAAAGTTCTGAAACGGATAAATATCTTGTCACGGATAAATATCTTGTCACCGCGGTTTCCCTGGTTATGAGGTTTCCCAACAGGTCCTAATCACAGGTGATATATATTTTATCGAATAGAAGATATATGGAAGGCTGGCATGTCCTTGCATCGATTGACATTAAGCTTACTAGAGAGCTTGAATGCAACATTTTGCAAATGACACAGTTACGAGCTGTCCTTATATGTATATCCACATCTAAAATATATATTTTTTAATAAAGGATATATGGGGGGCTCGCATGTCCTTGCACCGATTGGCATACAAGTTAGTAGGGAAATTGAATATATTATTTTGCAAATAGTTATGAGATTTCCATACAGGTCATAATCACAATATATTTCTTTTTAATAAAGGATATATGAAGGGCTCCCATGTCCTTGAACCGATTGATTTAAAACTTAGTAGGGAGAATTAATGTACTAGTTTGCAAATAGGTATGAGATATCTGAAAACACGTCATAAGCACCATATATGTACATAATTTTGAATAAAGAATATATGGAAGGCTGTCATGTCCTTGCATCTGTTGACCTAAGACTTGCTACAGAGCTCGAAGGCAATATTTTTCAAATTGTTACAAGCAAAATGCACATTTTATTATAAAAAACACATGGTAATCATGTATGTCCTTGCGCTGATAGTTATGAATATTGGTAGAAAAACATGAACTTTTGCAGCAATACGATCATAGTTGTTACTGAAGGATAGTGTTTTATACTAAGAGGATTATGACTGGGTAAGCAAAGTCCTTCATCAGATAAAAGCAGAATATGCCAGGGAGCCGTTACTTTTTAGAAAAGGTTACGAAACAATGATGGTACAATTTTAATATTTTCCTCAAACTTCTAATTTGTTTCTCTGTTTTTTATCAGATTTTTTATTTCACGTTGTAGCTGACATTAATTTTTTTATCAAGGACATGCGGGAAGTAGTTATTTTCTTGCACCAAAGAAAGTAATATTAATTTAAAAATTTAACAATGTTGTTGCAAAACCAATTACAATTTTCTTTTGCATACACGCATTGTAACAAAAATTTAATTTTAAGTAACAGGGACATTTGGAAGCTAGCCAATTCCTTTCACTGACTGAAGTCAAATATACCAGGAAACTTAGCTATGTAGTATAAGGAAAAGTTATTAATTTTTGTTGCCCTACAATATCAAACCAAGTAGAATTTGAAATTTCAGAATATAGGACATGTGAGAGGTAGACATATCCTCTCACCAAACGAATTAAACTTTTTTTTGGGATTTTAATTGGAAATTGTTATCAATAGTTGCAGCTAAAATTCAAATTTAATTATTAAGGACATTAAAGAGGCACACATGTCCTTGCACCAATTGTAATGAAACTCACCAGGCAGCATAGAAGTGTAATTTTAGAATTAGACATGAACATTCTCTGACGTAGGGGTGCAATTAGAACTAAAATTATATTTTTGATATTAAGGATATATGACACGTCAGTGTGTCCTTCAACCATAAATAGCTTAACTTGCGAATAACTTTGCAGTTGAAAAAACCCTGTAAAGTAAAAGTATTTTTACTTCGTTTTACTTATACATAATTTTAATCGAAATTTATTTTTTTTTATATTAAGGACATATGGGAGGTTGGCTTGTCCTTGCCCTGCCTAAGCAAAAAATTTATCAGAAAATTTAACTGTATAATGCTAGAAGTAGCTATGAAGTTTTGATTCACTTGGTTCATTAAAAACCATTTAAAACAAAAATTTTTTAAAAAGGACATTTGGGAGCTAGGTAAGTGCCTGCAACGCTCAATCTAAAATTAAACAGAGATATTGTGTTTATAAATTAGGAAATAGTTATAGAATTTTTAGATTCTGTAATTCGATTTTCAAAATAAGGGACATATGAGAGGTAGACATGTCCTTGCATCCATGTATATAAAATTTTACGAAAAATAAAGATTTATAATTCTACAAATTTTGGACATTAATTGCAAAATAAGCTCAACTTTTGATAAAAAAGATATATGGGCAGGGGAAATGGTCCTTGCTTGAAATTTGCTATAATTATTTTGGAGGATTTACGAAGTAGTAATCGAAGTTGTGACTACATTTTTACTATTATTTAATGAATAAATTAAATAAGTTAAACTCTAAAAAAAGGATATATTAATGGAAGTCGTATCCTTGCTGCGATTGCTGTAACATTTTTAAGAATGCTTAACCGTACATTTCTACAAATTGTTACGTATTTTTAATGGATTTTGATTGCTATACTACATGATATTAAACTTTTAATATTAAGAATATATATGAGGAAGGCATGTCCTTGCAATGATTGCACAGAAATTTAATATGAAGCTAATTTTAACATTTATACATGTAATTACATATTTTTTACTATGTATATCATACAGATTTCGGCACTCGACATCGAAGAAATTTAAAAATATTTCAATGAAATGTGTATGAAAATATTTTAAAATTTCTATCGATATCGAATACTGTAATTTGTGCCCTGGTTTAACAAAATTTTAAACTCGAAGTTTATGCTGAATAGTCAAAATACATGAACCAGTTTTCACTTGAATGATGTACATCACCTTGATATCCGGTAGCGTTCGACCAACTCCTTTTTTTCTTGATGTAAAAAATTTCACAAAAAGAAACACATGTTGTAAATGCCATCTTACACAAAAATTTCACTTTATCAAGCTTTTTCACAAACAAATTTTTTCGCTAAATACTCAGTATGCAGCAGTTTAGTTCACTTCCAGCTTTAGTGCAGACATCACCTCTTTGAACTCTTTAGCCCACATAAAACAACTTGCTAAATACTCTTTTAGCTAAAGCTGCATGGCTTACAAATTTTTCAATTTAAATTGAGATATTGACGGTACGAAATCAATTCAAATTCCTGAAACATTGTCACTCTTGTTAAGTTGCAATAATTTGAAAAATTTGCTGTCAATGTTTTTTTTTGTCTTCTCCTCTTTTTTTTTTTTTGCTTATTCTTTATGCATTGAACATGTTTAGCGCAGCATTTTAAAATACTAAAACTATTTGCAACTGCTTGTACGCAAATTTTTGCTTGTTCACTTTCAGTTAAGCTGGTCTTAGGGGTAAATAAATTGTTTTACTTGCAACTCGCCTTTTGTACAATTGAAACTAAAGTAAAATTTTAATGTGTTAAATGTTTTTAAATATTTTTTTTATATATGCTTTTTTCTTCTTGTTGTTGTCTTTTGTTTAAACATATTCGAAGTGCATTGATTGCTTTACATTTTACACCTGTTTTTGAACTTTGAAAACATTTAAAAACGATGTTTTAATTTAAGCTTTCCAGGCTTTTATTTGCTTTATTAGTAATGGTGCTGTAGCGATCGGTTGGCAAAAAAAAAACGAACATGCTTGAAATAAACATGATAAAATCAGAACATAATACGGACATACCGTTTATGTTAAGTATTGACATTAAAGATTGTGCGAAGGCCAAGAGTATTGAAGAAATTATATAAATTTAAATTTTAAAACAAGAATTTTTCATTCTAGCGATTTGCTAAAAAATTTGCTTTAGAAATAAATAAATAATAATTTTTAAATGAAATGCGATTTCTTTTCCTCTCTCTCTCTCTCTCTCTTTCTAACACTCTCTCACACACACACTCTCACTCCGTCAAATTCATGTAAAATCCCAAGTTCGCAGCTTAAGTCTTTCGTTTTAGAGGAGACGTCATCTACTTTTGCAAAGTTTTATGTCAATTAAGTAAAAAAAAATGAAAACAAAATATCATTATGTTACTGCACTTAGGAACAACATGCTCTAACGATGGGAATTTGCCTTTCACTAGATTTTCTTCTAACATCAAATATTTCTTTGCTTTATGAAACTTTAATTTATATTCTAAACAAAAAAAAACCAAAACACAACAATACGGAAGTGAAATGTCGATACCATTTTTCTTTTAACAATAGCTTCCATAAAATTATTGCTATAAAAATCTAATATATAATAATAATTTCCTTTACTTCCTTTTATAATATCGTATCAATATAAAAAAAAACCAAAAAACATATGGATATGACAACAGGTTGTTTAACTTACACAAAAAGGTAAAAAAAATCTATGCAACCAAACATTAGATATTTATGGCCAGTAGAGATCATTGTTAGAAATTAAAGAACTATAGAAATGGAAAATAAAACATATTGTCATTGTTTGAAAGCAAACAAGAAAATTTATGAATGAAAAACTACAAAAAAAAGCACAAGCAGAATGTTAATGACTTTTATGTATATTCTTCATTACAAGTAAATAATAATGAATGCAGTAGCATATGCAAGACATATAAAAATATATGTATTGATGATATAAAATAAAAAATAAAATAAAAAAAAAATACGAATGGTAAAAGTAACTTAGAATACTAATTTTTCAAGCATTTCAGTTCAGTTTACAATATCGAGTCCAACGCCATGATATTTTTACACACTTCTTGTCTATTTGTACGTTTCACAATGTCTTTGCTTGTGTTTTATTGTTCGTTTTTTTTTTTCTTGGGTCTTATTTTATCTTCATAGACACATGTTCGGTTTTGTATTAATTTCTTTTTTTTTATTAATTTAAAGTCTAAAAATAATATTTAAATCAAACCGGATGTTGTGACAACATTTGCTTAAAGTATGACTTCTTTTTGCTAAATAGTTTGATTCAAACTATAGTTTAAACAAGAGGAGTAACACAAAAAATTTCACAGAATCTGAAGATTTTTTTATAGAAAAACTCTCTCAGAATCTAAAGATTTTTTTATAGAAAAACTCTCAGTATCTAAAGATTTTTCTACAGAAAAACTCTCTCAGAATCTGAAGATTTTTCAATAGAAAAACTCTCTCAGAATCTAAAGATTTTTCTATAGAAAAACTCTCAGTATCTAAAGATTTTTCTACAGAAAAACTCTCTCAGAATCTGAAGATTTTTCAATAGGAAAACTCTCTCAGAATCTGAAGATTTTTCAATAGAAAAACTCTCTCAGAATCTAAAGATTTTTCTATAGAAAAACTCTCAGTATCTAAAGATTTTTCTACAGAAAAACTCTCTCAGAATCTGAAGATTTTTCAATAGAAAAACTTTCTCAGAATCTGAAGATTTTTCAATAGAAAAACTTTCTCAGAATCTTAAGATTTTTCAATAGAAAAACTTTCTCAGAATCTTAAGATTTTTGTATAGAAAAAATCTCTCAGAATTTAAAGAATTTTCTATAAAAAAACTCTCTCAGAATCTGACGATTTTTCTGTAGAAGAAATGACCTTAACTTTATCTGTTTCTGAAGAAAAACTACAGAAAAACTCTTTTAGAATCTGAAAAATTTTCTAGAGAAAAAATCTCTCAGAATCTGAAAATTTTTCTATAGAAAAACTCTCTCAGAATCTGAAGATTTTTCTATAGGAAAACTCTCCCAGAATCTAAAGATTTTTCTATAGAAAAACTCTCTCAGAATCTAAAGATTTTTCTATAGAAAAACTCTCTCAGAATCTGAAGATTTTTCAATAGAAAAACTTTCTCAGAATCTGAAGATTTTTGTATAGAAAAACCACCTCAGAATCTGTAGATTTTTCTATAGAAAAACTGTCTCAGAATCTGGAGATTTTTCTATAGAAACTCTCTCAGAATCTGAAGATTTTTCTATAGAAAAACTCTCTCAGAATCTGAAGATTTTTCTATAGAAAAACTCTCTCAGAATCTAAAGATTTTTCTATAGAAAAACTCTCTCAGAATCTAAAGATTTTTCTATAGAAAAACTCTCTCAGAATCTAAGGATTTTTCTAAAGAAAAACTCTCTCAGAATCTAAGGATTTTTCTAAAGAAAAACTCTCTCAGAAGCTAAAGATTCTTCTAGAGAAAACCTCTCTCAGAATCTGAAATTTTTTTTAGAAAAAATCTCTCAGAACCTGAAAATTTTTTTAAAGAATTAATTTTTAAGAATCTGAAGATTTTGTTTTTACAAAAAAAAAAATCGGAACCTGAAGCTTCTTTTACGGAAATAAATCTCATAATGTGAATAATTTGCAGTTGAAAAATTCTCTGAGAGTGTGGAAATTTGTTATAAATAGCTTATGTGTTTTTTTTTTAATCAAATCATTTAAAAATTCATAAAATGTTTAGTTTTTTCAACATTTCTTAATAAGTGTCTGTTGGGCTTTTAGGTTGGTCTGACGCCAGATTTACACTCACGTTTTGTTGTTTATTGTGTAAAGTGTTGTTTTTTTAATGTAATTGTGTTCACTCGATTGTTTTTTTTTTTGATATGAAAATTTTGACTTGCTTTAAGGTTTTGATATGGTTTGGTTGATTTTGTTTTATTATCATGCACATTACGGGAAGTAGTGCAGCCAGTTTATAGTTAAGTATGCAAACTGTGTTACGCTTATGTCTGCCTTTTAGTGTTGTACTTGTGTCTCTGTTATATTTAGTAGTTTTATATTTTTTTAGGGCACACCACTGGCTTTATTAAGATTTTAATTGGTCATAATTTCATTTGTATTTGTTTTTTTTTCCTTTTTCGATGTGTTTCAATATAACAGAATATATTATGGTAAGTGTAACTGGAGTTCTTTTTTAAATTATTTTCAAGTCAATATTTTAAGCCTTCTCAATGCCGTATAATTTGCTGTATTTTAATATTGTTTATATTATTTGATTGGGAAGTGAAGCATCAATTAATAATCTTTAGTTTTATTTATTTTTTGTTTGTAAAATCATAAATATATGGCCGAGATAAGAAAAAAATCAAATTGTTGCTATTGCCAGAGTGTCAATATCTCTGGCGCATTTACAAAATACCTGCCCTAATAGCTGCGTTAATGTAACACTTATTTCTTTGTCTCTGATGTCGTTTGATATGACGAAGTGATTGAAGGTCTTAATATGCATGTGGAGGCCTGTTTTTCATTTTTGACTAAATGGCTTTTTAAAGTTTTTCGTTTTTTTTTTAATTTTTGGTAAAAAAACCTCATGGCGCCAAATGACACTAATGTAATTTGAGCTTGATGTGTATTTTGTTAAGATCTTTTTTTCCTGCCTTCATTCATTCATCTACTCGTATTTGTTGTCTGTAACGTTGTTTGTTATATTTGTTTGTTTGTTTGTTAATTGTGTTGTGTGTGGAGTGTAATGTTATTGTTGTTCGGTTTCATTATCTAGTGTTTTAGTTTTTTTTCCATCTCTCTATTTTTTATCTTATTGTTAATTTTTTTTATTCTTTCTGATGGCATATTGTTTAGATCTTGGCGCCTTTCATACACTTATTTGTTACACCATTTAATGTTATATTAGATTACTAATTTTTATTACAGTTTTTCTCGATTATGTTTGTGGTTTATGTGCATGTTATATTGGAAATAAATGAGTTTAAGTTGTGACAGTTTAATAAATTATTTTAAAATTATCATTTGATTTGTATTGTGCGTCGGCCAAGTTTGATTGACAAATTAAGTTCATTAGTTAAAGATTTTTATGCGTTGGCAGGCAGGCTACGAACCCATTGTCAAGTATAAAAAGTTAAAGTTTTGTTAAAGAAGTTAATTTAAAATAAATTAGAAAATCTGTCCAAGTCTAATGCCAGCATGTTTTTGTGATTGATTAAGCTGTCCATATAATTCGAGAACAAGTGAAATGAAAAATTATTTAAATACTTAAATATATTTTAAGCATTCGGTTGATTACATGCAAAAATATCGATTAAAAATTTATTCGGATAACAAAAATGTATTGCAATAGCAAAACAAAAATTTCAATTACTCGAATAAATACAAGATGCAAAAAAATTAAATTTTATTCGATTATTCGAAGAATAGCTATAAAAAATATTTCATACGCAAAATTTTTTACAAAAAAAAAAAAAAAAAACACATCGCTTGATTAATATTAAAATCGAAATCATTCAAATAATTGAAAAAATTTTATATAAAAAAAATATTCGCTCATTGAAATCTTTTAAGGTTTTATTCGATTAATCTAGCACTAATAAGCATCGAACTCATTCGAGTAATAAAAACTATACGATTGATTCAATTACTCACATGTACACATAACGAATAAAAAGAGCTTTTATTCGGTTAAACCAGCAGTAATAAATATCGAACTTATTCGAATATTGGAACATATACGCTTTATTCAATTACTAGCATTTACACATAACGAATAAAAATATTTATTCGATAATAAAATTTAATTAAGGCTCTCTCGGTTAATATTAACAAAATAAACTAAATTAATAGTATGTTTTATTCGATTACTCGCAGAAATATCAACAAAAAAATATTTTCTTGTTCAAATCGTCTAACAGCAGGAAAAGAATTTTTTTATTCGATTAATGTGACACATAAAAATATCGAACTTATTAGCATAATACTAAATATGAAGATTTAATCAATTATTGGAATATATATATATTTAATAAATAATAGAGTTTTATTGCAATAATTTAATTTAATTATTCGCATGAGTGTTAGATTTTTATCAATAAAAAATGTTTGCCAACTCCTTCAGCCGAATGTTTGGAATCATCTAAGGAAAGTACGAAAAATGTGTTCAAGTTAAGAGTATAACATACAAAAAGTAGCAAAATTGATTTAGTCGAATAATTCAACAAATATATTTGTTCGCATAAACAACGAATAAAATATTTTTTTCGATTGGATGACGATAAAAATATGCAGTACATTATAAAAAATTAACAATTATGTGTTAAGTGCCTATACCATAAACACAAAAACACAAAGAAAATTATTCGAATAATCGAAAAAAGATTTGATTTCGAATAAACATAAAATTTTACATAATTTTATTCACTTGCATAATCAACAAAAACAGCAATATACCTGAAAAAATAACCAAATACGTATAATTAGTACATATGTATATCGTTAATAAAAAGAAATTAAAAAAATTATTCGAATAGTCGAATAAATTTAAGATTTCGAATAACCATAAAAATTTTAATTAAATATTGTATAAAAACACATTTCAGAAAGTAACATTTTGTTTAACACATTACAAAAATATATTCGAATATTCGATTGAAATTTTCTTCGAATATTCGAATAGTTAAATAAAAATAATGCAAAAATTTTAATTAATTTTGCATAAAAAAAATTAACTAACATGTACAATTTACTGCAAAAAATAAAAAATTAATAAGCCGAAATTAAAAAATATTTATTCGAATAAATTTTCGGTTCCGAATAAACACAAAAAATTCATTATAATAGAAAAAAATACATTTCAGAAAAAACATTCTGTTTAACTTATTTAAAAAGAATATTAGAGTATTCGATTATAATTATTTCAAATTTTATTCGATTATATTTCAAACTTTATTCGAATAATAAGATATAAAGAATCGAAAATCAATTTACTGCAAAAGAAAATATTTGTTTAGTACTTAAACCTTTAAAAAAGATATTTAAAAAAATTTAATCGAATAAATTTTAGATTTTGACTAAAGATTTAAATATTTGAATAATGGATAAAAAAAATATATTTGAATAAAAAAGTGTGTTAGTCGAATATTTTTCAAATTTTATTCGCTTATTCGAATGAATTAAATATAATCGAATAATTTTAATAATAAAAAGAGAACAATTTAATGCAAAAAATAAACACATATTTATTTGTTTAATACGTACAAAATTAATAAACAGAAACAAAAAGCAATTGAATCGGATAAATTTAAAATTTAAAATAGAAAATTCAAATTTTATTTGAATAATGCATTATAATGGATAAAAATACATTTCAGAAAATAACATTTATAAAAAAAATATATATGTATATGTATTCGAATATTCGATTAAATTTTATTCGGTTATTCGTAAAATGGAACTAAAATAGTTCAAAAACTTAAATTTTATTTGCTTAAAAAAATTCGAATACATAATCGAATAAAATTTCTATTTGCATTTTAAAGTACAACAAACTTGTTTTCCAAAATATTTTGTGTTCTATATATATAACTTTTTTTCTTTCTTTAACACATATTTAACACACATTTCAGGAAAATAGTACCTGCTTCTTACCCACTGTTCCTTAGCTATTTGCTTTCAAAGCCCATTTTGTTGTTTTCAAGTCTTCATTTTATCTACATATGTATTGCATGTTTAACTATTACTTTTTTTTATTTAAACCACACTCCATTACTATACATTATATTACTTTGTAGACATATTCGAAGCATTTTTTGAATTATTTGAACTGATTCGTTTATAAAATTTGTTTGTATGTATGGTGGCACACAACAAGATAATATAAAAAAGTAGGCGTTGATTAGCGAAAATTATTGCCATTCGCACTACACAAATTCAGCTAAAAAAAGCTAATGTTTTTTTATTAAAAATCTCAGCACGTATATAAATAAATGTTTGTTTTTAAAGCAATTTGTTCAAATAGCTTTTGAACCAAGGTTTGATGTTTTTAGCTGGCAAATTTTTTTTTTCAAAACCTATTAGGCCAGCTTAACAAATAGTGTAGAAATTTTATTATTATTAACAAGTTCTTTTAATAAATATTTATAGAAAAAGTTTAGGCATTAAGTTATTAAGCCTTTGTAATTTTTCTTTAATTTTTTTGCTGGAATACACAAGTCAAGTTTGTCAAGTCTTTAGTTTATATTGCGAGCACATTGCTAATATTCAGGGCACCAAATAGGTTCCTCGACTAATACGAGGGCTACATTTTTAATTTGGGTATAGCAAATATTCTCGTTCAAATAACAAATAAAAGCAATATCGCTTTACAAATGTCAAGATAATGTGTTCACATATAAAATAACAATAACGAAACTTTAAGCTAAACGAAAAAACAACAAATCTAATAATTAATTTAAAGAATTCTAAACAAATTTTGTGTGCGCAGCTTAAGCCATACTACGACTATTGTGGTTTTTAAAAACATAAAAAAAGCAAATAGGAAATAAAAAAACAATTCAATTCAAAAATTAAAACTATAAGCGCCATATTGTTTTAAATAACAGTGGGCCTAGCAAGGCTTAAAAGATGGTTTGTAGTTTTTATCAAAACTTTGAATGTATTATAAATTTATTTTGAAACCAGTAGGAACAATATATTATTAAAGCAAAAATATAAATAAGAAAATATTGTTTATAATTCTTGCCAAACCTCGCAATTCATTGTAAATTTATTTTGAAGCCAATACAAAGAAATGTTTTTTATGAGCAAAAAAAAAATTGTAACAGACAGGCACCACATAATTACATAATTCCTTAGATTTTTTGTTTGTCTTTATAATTTTATTATTCATTAAATTTACAAATTAGTTTCGATTTTAATACATAACACTTAAGGTGTTCATGTAAATTTTGTTAACCAAAAAAAAAATATTTACAAAATTTTACAATTTCCGTTAATAATAAAATTTTAATTACAACTATATTTCGAGAAATTCGATTTAAAATTCATCCAAAAAAATGTGAACATAAAATGTACACATTGTGGCCTGAAATATTTAAATGAATTGTTATAAAACAAATCGTTGTAAAGTTTTAAGGCAAAAAACATTTTTGGTGGTTTTATTATAAAACAATTTATAATTGAATACAAAAAAAAGAAATTTTGTGATGGTAAACAGTGGAAACAAATTAAAATTATCACTACTTTTAACAAATACCTTCTTTAGGAAACTGATAGTGGAGAGAGGAGATAAATTGTTATACAACTCTATTGTAAAGCGTTTTTGTTTAAATTTTTATACTCTTTGCATTGTTGCAGCGCCTCTAGCGTTGAGTATGCGCATTTCTTTACACTGTGTAGCTATTTTATTAGTTACCTTACTTCGCCGCCGACTCATTACTACAAATATCAGCAGAGGGCGCTGTGATATTTATTACCTTACACACTAGTGCATACAAAAAAATTTATGAAAATTAACATGACTGAGTCTGGCCGGTAATTGAACTCGAGCTTTGTTATCAACGCACTGAATACTTCAGCCTAAAACAAATTTTTTTTAGTAAACAATTAGAATGATGCTAAAGACTACAAATACTCAAACATACAAGTCGCTGTTGAAGCTAATATTAAAAAAAATTCAACGATAACCTTTAGCTTATTAAGAAATGTACAACCACACAAACATGTAAGCCGTTGTAGACGAAAAACACTAACAGCAACAATTGCGAAATTTCTAGAATGATGCTATATTGTCAACGCACATACACACAAACTACAAACATATACTCGAACGCAAGACATAAACAACAACAACCAGAGATGATACTTTATTCTCCACGTACATACACACAAACCAATAGAATGAACACGAACTAATGATGTAGACCAGTGACCTGCAACGGGTGATTGGTAAAATAATCATACGCAATCAATATCCTAAAAACATGCTATTTTTTTGAAAAAAACAAACTTGTTCAAACACGTATATTCATTGCTAAGTTTTAATCGCTCAAGTGAGTGGAGTATTGTTGGATGTGAATGATAATCATGCGCAGCATCATACCAATCAGTTCGGACGATTGGTATTTGGTTCGACAATGAGTGTTTTGAACAAGAATATAATGCGAAAGAAAAAAATGTTCATTTTAAATCAGCATCAAGTAGTTGATGCAGAGTAAAAGCGAAAATGAAAAAAATCATTGTGTATGAATGTGGTAATTATTAAGACCCAACGCAAACTGCTATCATAATAACAAGCCAATTTTTAAGTATGTATGTGTTTGTGTAGTTAAGTTGGGTGTTTTATATCAGGGATGGTAAAATTAAAGAAACTGTGTAATAGAGCTACTCGCTACGAACTTTTTGAAAAATATTAGAGACAAAAATGTTATATAAATTTCTGAGATTAATTGTTAAAAAAAATGCATTTTAAAATAAAATTTGAGGAGGATTTTCAATACAAAAACTAATTTTTGTTAATTAACTTAGCAGAATTTATGTTTGAAATATTGAGCCCTATTTTCGACTTAATCGTAAGCGACAAAAACTAAAGTTTTTGAGAGAATGTTTTTTTAATATTGAAAAATATGTTTTTGTACGTAAATTATCGTTAACGATAATATGTATTTTAAAAGTTTTGAACAGGCAATTTACTACCCAAAATTTATGTTAAAAATTTTAACAGCCGTGTTTATAAAATATATGTACTTACATATTAATAAAGGTCTTTCGATAACTATCGTAAAGAAAGTTGTTAAATCAGCTCTAAATAAGCATCAAATATTTTTTGAAAACAAGAAGGTTAAACTTCAAGAGGTATATAACAGGTTAAATGAGTTCCCCTTATGTAAGTTCTTTTGAAGATTTACCGCCATATTCATAAAAAAATGTTTTAGGTTTATTACAGGTTTATTTGACAAATTTCCAATAGAATTACGTCAAATAAGCGCTTCATAAACCTAAAATATTTTTTATGAATATGCCAGTTAGTTGTTAATACTTAAAAAAATTTTGCTCCTTTTTTATAATTGGAACAAATACAAACCTCCAATTTTCCATCCCTGTTTGACACGTTTATGTGTGTGTGTTTTAAAATAAATTGAACGAACTTTACTACTTTGATTTTATTCAACGTCATTGCTTGTTCACGTAGAAGTTTGAATAAAACCAGTTCGAACACTCCACTTACAATTATTCAAACGATGCGTTCGTTTGTACGATGCTGATTAAATTCAACATTGAGTTTTGTTGCATGATTAAATGTGAATAAAACATTTCTGGTATGGTGAGTGAATTGATTTAAACATGTTCGATCGCTATACTCACAATCACTCCAATGAACAGATATTACTACGACGCTGATTTTATTGAACGTTGAATGTTTTGTACGTGATTAAATTTGAGTAAAAATTTTAATGTATGAGTAAATCATCAAAAAGCATGAAATTTGCAGGTCTCTGATGTAGACAAAAGCTAAGTGAGAGGGTGTTAAATAAACTGTATGTTGCTAACATTATTCTGGAAATTTATGTTAAGTTTTAACAGGGCAATGCATCCGCTAAATGAACAGTATTTTAAAGCAACAGTGAAGTTTACATCGTGGTATTCCAGAAGTGAATAATTTAACATTGTGTGTTTTAAAAGCTTTTAATATCAGTACTGAGTAAACAAAGTGTTCTGATTTCATAAGAATTATACACTGAGGCATTTTTATTTACTTGCAAATATTTGAACCTAAAAAGGTGAAAATGTAACGTAATATTTTATATTGCTAGTTATTCCTTTCAGTAGAACAAACATTTTTAAGTATCGGACATATTGATGATACAATAGAAAGAAAACTATATTGTTTTTTCTGTTAAAAATAAATGAAATTTAATATCATATTATATTAATTTGTTTAATTTTCATACTAGTATTTTTTTGTTTCAATGCACAGGAAAAATTTACGTGTCGGTTTCACAATTTAAGTAAGCGATTTGTCAAGGAAAAATATATAAAAAACACTCAAATTTTTGAGTTATTCCTATAAAAAGTTTCTAGACAAGTACCTTGCTTGCATTGTGGAAACTACACATGAATTAAAAAAAACATTTGTTTTAAACAGATGAACGACGATATGTTTATAAGTAGACTTTTGGCATTAAATTCTTTTTTAAGCTCTACAAATTTCTTGAAAGAAATTGCTTGCTTCTTCTAAAGTAGGGAGCAAATATCATTAGTCCAATCAATTTGCAGGAGACTGAAAAAATCAAGGTACTTCTTAACAAAAAATTAAATAGTTTATCCATTTTACGAACTATGACTGTGTGCTTTAAAATGGGCTTATAGTAATATTTTGGCTTAAGTCATTTTATAAATTTTTACGAGCTGCCACAATTTTATAAACACCAGTATAATTTTATTTTATAATTTATAACAAGTGCTACTTTTGCTGTTTGGTTTTTTGTTTCTTTCTTGGTAATTAATAATCCCGGCATGAAGTAGGCCTAAGTTAAATAAATACTTCTTTAAAAATTGTCAAACATTAAGTGAAGATTTGTTTGAAATATTTATAAAGTAGTTAAAAGAAAAATTTTTAACTATTAAACATTTCTTTTTTTTTTTTGTAATGTTTCTTTAATAGTTAAATTTTTATTAGCCGAATTAAATAAAAGCTTAATTTATTTGATTTGTTATTGTGTTGATTTTCTTCAACAAAAAAAAAACACCAAAACACAGACACATAAAACATTTCAGCAAAAATAGCAGCAACACCAGCACCACCAGCAGCAGCAGCAGCAGCAAAAGTTTGCCTAAAACAAACACGTGCTGCTTTAAATAATAAACTTAATATTAACACATATAAAAGTCATTCATGTTGTTGGCTGGAATTTTAATCGCTTAATTATCAGCATTTACAAGAGCAACAACAACAAACAAATAGCAACAGCATATAAACAGCAGCAGTAACTACCAGCAGCAACAAATTTTGTTGAAAATTTCCTGCCTGTCTGTGTGTGTGTGCATGTGTGCTTGTGTGTGTAGCTTTAATGTCTGAAGTTTTATTTAAATGTTGGTAAGCTATGCCTACTTGATTTGTTAACTAGTTGCAGCCTGCTTTAGGCCTGATTAAAGCAAAAAAAAAAATGGTTTTCAATGTGTTAACTGCTAAGCACTGTATCTTTGTATTGGTTAAAATGGCTTGAGCTCTATGAGTGTATTTCTCTTTGTTTTTTTTTAACTATAAATTCCAAACAACTCCAAAGAGTTTTCACTTGTCACAGTATGAGTTTGTGGTTTTATAATTAAATGTTATTATTCATCAGCTTAGATACAGTCAAATGGAAGAAATAAATATAAAAAGGTTTTAAAGGAATTTGCTGCCGTTGTTTATATTTTTTTTCCTTCAAATTTATAGATTAAAAACACTTTTAAAAGATAAACTATTCTTTAACTATTCTTTATATTCGCTCGCTAGCAAAATTATTAGACTTTCTACAACATTTTATATGCGATAAAAATTATTATGTATGTTAAGGTGCGCAGATTCATCCACTACCCAACCCGCAAAGCGATTAGCTTGTCTGCGGAAAACACTCAGGGTCTATGGTGGGAATCGAACCCACGACCTCTGGACTAAGAGGCTAGCATTGCTACCACTCAGCAACAGGGCACCCAAATTGCATGAATTATAATTGTTTAATAATGTGTGCTTTTTCGAGAATTAATAAAGTTTAAAATTTTTTATCCCATTTTTTTAAATTAATATTTTTCTTGTTCAGTAATATATTAATTGTTTTTAAAACTTACATTAAAATTGATTATTAAAGTGCTAGTACCTTTACCCGAAAATGTCTTAAAACATCTAGATATATTATGCTAAATTTTCATTTAACCAAATGAGAAGTTCAACTAATATCATAGTTGAAACAAGAACTCAATAATCAATATGTTTTCCAATTTACTAACTTCATCATAACTCCTCTTATCTTACTAACTGAAACATGAAAATGTTTGTCATTTATCATTTAAATGTGTATCATTTACGTTTTTCTAAAAAAAGAGTAAATTATTTTTCTGGCAATATGAAATAGTAGCTTAAGTAGACTTAAGGAAATTTAGCTTTATATAAAAATAACAGCAAGCTAGCGAATATAATTTAAGAAACTTCATCGAGGTGTATTTCAAACTCAAAAAAGATATTTTCGTCCTAGATTAAAGCAAATATGTTGCATTATTCCTTAAAACATTACAAATACATTTTAGTAGAAGTCAGACAACACCAAACCCCAATAAGGGGTAATAACAATCTCTTGTAGCTGATGGCAGGATATACTCGTATATAAATATTTGTATATTTATCTAACGTTAATTTTTTTTAAATGAGAAGTAATACTCAGGCAATAAATAATACTATTACTAGGAGTTACCTTCTTTAGAAAAGGGCTAGTGATAGAGAAGACAGATGGTGAAGGGAGAGATAGAGTAAAGCTTCATTCTTTTACAACACAACTTTTTTTTTGGACGCTTCTAATAATGCAGTATTGCAGCGCCTCTGGTGTCAATGAGCGGTATTCAATTTTTGAAGCTGTGTTTACTAACCATTTCATTGGTTATTTTACTTCACCGATGATTCGGCTACACAACGAAGCAGGACACTCTAATGTTACATTAGGATAAGCATCCGCAGAAGCCGGTGTAGTTCAGTGACCATTGTCTAAGCCTTCATCAGTAAAACTTTCCTACAACAGCTGACAGAAATGGACATCAAAAAAATGTATTTAAATTACAAAAAAGTTGTTTAATGTTCATTTAGCAACGTCTGTTCAAATAAAAGTTCATTTCTGCTTAAGTAACTCATCAATAGACTGCAACCAAAAAAAAAAAATAAAATAAAAATATAAAAAAATTATGAGAAAATCTTACTATATTTAAAGTAAATCTCTCAAAATGTTATTGAGAATTACAAACACAATTATAATAAGTTAAAAAGTCTTAAATCAAAACTTCACAACAAACATCTTCATTTGATTGTAAAACCGTTTTCCCATTTTTTTGGTTTAAATCTACTCCTGAGTTCCTTAAATAGAAACGAAAGGCATAGAGACGTTCTTAAGCAACAGCCAACAAACAAAATTCTTAATTTTAAGTTATTTTTTCCATTTTATTCCGCGAGTCATGCGAATGATTTGATTTCTATAAAGATTTGTTTAACTTAAATTCTTACAAAAATTTAATTTCACATTTGGTAAACAAAAATTATGTTGCACAAATACATTATTTAGGGCTTAATTGACCAAATTATGTTACTAAAGCGATATTTTTATAAATTCTAAGAAATTATGAAGGGCCAAGGGACAGCGTAAGGCCCTGTAATTCGAAAGAAAAGAGAATGCTTTCGAAAAAATTTTCTTTCGTTTCGAATTACAGAGTAGACCACCTGAAGTTGTGTCCTTTTTTTCGGTGAATTACTTTAATGAAAAAAAATTCTTTTAAATAATAATTTTATTATTTTCATATAAATTTTACTTTGATGGTGTGACCTATGCTTTAGAAAAAGGCAGGACAACTGTAGGTCTAAATTTAATAGAATTTCACATTAATTGTTAAATGAAATATAAAACGAGAATTGCTTTTTTATTGCATGCGCAATTCTTAATTAACCACCAGTAAATAAGTATTAAAAACAAAACATTTTCGTATTAAATTTTGTTTTAAAGTGCATATGAAACTTTTCACTAGTTATTTGCAGATTTATTACAAACTTTTTATAATTTATATCCCACTGTACGGCAATTGATCTGGGAGAGAGAAAGAGCAAGGAATAAAAAGGGTGTGTATATTGAAGGTTAGGAAGTAAGTTGGCTTAAAACACATTTTTTTTTGACAAATTCAGTTTTATTGACACCCATGTAAAGTAGAAATATGGGAATTAATAATGGAATATGATGTTCAAGCACGTCGGCAGACATCCGCTGTTTTCACACAACTTTGAACCACATTTTGCAACAAAGCTTCGTTTATCTCGTCATCTTCATTTTCGTCTTTTCATTTTTCAGAGCGGCAGTTGTTTCTGGTTAGTTCACGTAATCCCGGTGTTTCAAATTAAAATTCTAAGTTCGAGAATATAGCGTTCCATTATTAAAATTTCTCAACTTTTTACCAAATAAATGCGAAACTGTCACCAGCTCAATTCTTGACATTTCATCCTTTGACAGCTAATTTACTTCCTAACTTCAAATTTGCCTACCCTTTATAGAAAAGGAGCGGGAGAGATGCAAACAGCTACATTTACGATTTCTGTTAAGGTGAGAGAGAGAGAGAGAGAGAGAGAGAGAGAAGCATGAAGTAGGTGCAGGGTGACCGATGACATCTTTCAAAAAGTGGCGAAAATAGAGGATTTATCAGAAAAAAAGGGGCAAAATAAAAAAAAACGAGAAAAGTACACTAAAATTTTTATTTTCAATAGCCCAATTCACGATCTTGTGCAAATGGTCTTGCATCGTTGCATGTGCAAAATGGTATAGTATATTGATACTCACCACTAAGAATCGTTAAGTGGTGAGTATCATATACTATACCATTTTGCACATGCAACGATGCAAGACCATTTGCACAAGATTGTGAATTGGGCTAATGTATTATTATATAATTCACTCTAAGGAAAGGGGGACTATTTGCCACTTCAGTCGTTCAAACGGTCACGCTGAGTAGGTGGTAGAAAAACGAAAGACTTAGGAAACATGAGTTAGTTTAATTAATACTGAGGGAAATCATGAGGGAAAATTCCGCGGACACATTTCTCGCGGGGACAATTTCAAACAATAGCAAGTAATATTGAAAGCAAAAATATGGAAAAACAAAAATATTCTTATTGGAAAAGGTTGAAATTTTTCGCGGAATTTTATTCATGATTGTCCTGAATATGAAAATTTTTTTAAATATAGCATCCCTTTGTTTTACATTTTAGTAATTTTTTATATGTGTATCACCTTTAGGATTTCCAAGTCAAGCACTAGTGCAATCAAAAGACTTAAGACACAAGGGAACAAAATTTTAAAACATTTGAGTTTTTTGTTTAATTTTTTCGTATATTTTTTTTAATAAAACACATTTTACTATTTTAAAATAATTTTATATATTTTTTTCAATTTTTTTTTATTTCTGAAAACAATTACCCCATGTTTCATCTTGAGTAGAAAATTTGAAAGAAAATCACTAAAAGAAAAATTAGTGCTATTCATATAAATTTTCTAGACTAGTTGCCAGCCTAGTTTGTGGAAACAGGGGAGGGGGTTAAGAAAAAGCTGTTGCTAATGCATATGAATACTTTTTTTTCAAAATCTCTCTATACACACACTAATGTTTTAGAAAAATTCTCTTTAATAAAGAAAACAATATAAAAGCAAATTTAAAAAAAATTGTAAACATTAACAACTAGTTGCATCTTAAACAATGTTATGAAAAAATTAAATAAAATAAAAACTTAAATTAATAAAGAAAATAATTCAACTAACTGAAAAGCTTATGAAATAATATTTGGAATTCCAAGACAAAAATTAAAATGATACAAGCTTTTTTTTTAAATATATATATATACAACTATGCATTAAAAAATAATTAAAAAATAAAAATTTGCATTGACTATAAAGGGATGGATGGTTTAAGTTACTATTTTTTAGCATTTGCTTAATTTTTAGCTCCTTTTTGAGCAAAAAAGAGAGAGAGGTCTTTTTGGTAATTGTTGGTTTTAATTTAGCAAGCGTTTTTCCACTAAACACACACAATACCTCTTTGGGTGTGATGCGAGCTGAAGGAGCTGTATGCAGTTTCGTTTAGTTTTTGTCTCTTTATAGCCTCTGAGTCAGAAGAGTTTTCTGAGTTTTCTGGGGAGGTTTCCAATTGGTAAAATTTTCGTCGCACATTTTGCTCTTCGGAGTTTTCGCTCAGCACATCGCTGTCACTGTTAATGGAACTTCTGGAAGTTTTCATACTCAAATCCATGGGGCAGTCCTGGTTCATGGGCTCGTCTTGGCAGGCAGGCAGCACATTGGTCTCGTGGCTTATGGAACACACGGACACGGGGGAAATTGATTGAATTTTGGCAGCGAATGAGGATTCTGGAGCGACTTGTTGCTCCGGCAGTGAAGCTCTAACTGCTATGGGACTGTGTATCTGATGGTGTGGCTGAATTTGTTGCTGTTGCTGATGTTGTGCTGAGTCTAATGCAGCTTTCGGCGTACAGGACTGATGTAAGTTTAGAGACTTTCCTTCCTGTTCGTCATCATCACCCGATACACACAGTTCAGGGGATTGTCTGTCTAAGGTAGGCTGTTGTTGGTGTGTGTGTGTTAATTGTTGCTGCAGCTGATGCTGATTGTCTTCGTGTGTGAGCGAGTGTAGTGAATGGTTGGCGGGTGAGAAACGTGACTGAGATTCTCCTAAATCTGCTGAGTCTACAGACTGCCTGTGTTTGTACATTTCCGTGCGATAAGCAGCATCAGCAGCAGCCGCCGCAGCAGCAGGATGATAACCAGGAAACAATAAATGTGGCGGCATTTGAAAGGCTGAGGGTGGCGAACCCGTTCCTAGGCTGGGCAAAGAGTTCATCATACTGAAAAAGGGTAGGGCAGCGGCAGACATGAAGGGTGTAGTCGTCATCTCTGGCAAATAGGAGGGGTAGCCCAAGTGAGGCGCTCCGGCAGCAGCCGCCAAATGAGAATTTCTTTGTGAAAATTGTTGCTGAGCAGCCACCGCCGCTGCCATATCACCAAATGCTGAGGAATTACTTGCACTGCCAGCCAGTGCACCATTAGAGGCAGCTTTTGAAGCTGCCTCAACGGCTTGCTGCTGTTGTTCTTGCAAAAGGCAATGTATTTTAAACCAATTGGAGCGCCGGCCATAGCGTGAGCCACCTTTGGACATGCCAACGGTATAACATTTTCGCAGACGGCACGCCTTGCACGTGGTGCGATTCTTTTTATCAATTACACATTTTCCATTGTTCTTGCACTCGCTTATTGAGGAGAGGTTGTTGTAGGAGCGGCCAAAGAAGGACTGAAATAGTAAGTAGTCAGAAGGTGAGTAACAGATGAAGCAAAATTAAAGATGATATATTAATTGAACACACAGCAGCAATTTTTCAACTACTTTTGTAATTTTAATCGAATTTTGGAGTTTAAGTTCGGATTACATTTTTAAACTCTTTTTTTATTTTAATATAAAAATAATATGAAAAAATTTTTAACTTCGAAAATTTTCGATATTAGTTTTTTTTTACTAAATTTACATAATTTTTGAGTGAATTATATAAAATAGTCTGTTTTTTTTAAATTTCCTGGATAAACATTTTTTCGAAGTTTGAAATTTTTCGAGTTCGAAAAAATTTTATTTTCGAATTTTATTATTTACTACAATAATTTGTTTTTATCATAATAATAAGTTATTTTTCTATATTTACCTTACAACCCTCACAAGTGAAGGCACCAAAATGGAAACCGGCGGCGGGCTCACCACACACTTTGCACGTTTGATTCATCTAAAACAAAATACAGGGGATTAGGGGACAATTTCAACAACTCTATTTTAATATAAAAATTCATATTTAAATGTCGATTTTCATTAATTAATTTTAAGTATGAAGTGATATTTAAATAAGTTGGTGAAATTGGCTCGAAGTAAAAAACTTAATTAAAAAATAATTAATTGCTTTTTACACATGTTATAAAAAAGTAATTAATATCCAATTTTTGGTTCGTTTAAATACAATACAAACCCACCATACTGAACATCATTGTCAGGGAAAATTGTTAAGACGTGTGTCTTGTCTTAGAGCCAAAATTTTTTTTTTTGAAGCAAAATGTTTGCTATACAATATTTAAAAAGTAAATGAGGGCTGTAGTTTTTTAACACAAGACTTTATACTTCAATTTTGAGAAATTTTTTGGCAAGGATTTACACGAATGGTTTATTTATGAGTTTTAGGGATAACACACTGAAACGGTTTACATTATGCAATTAAGCATGTTGTACTTTTTTATGACTACAACACAGCCAGGTAGTAGAATGGTTTTGTTTTTTTTTTTTTTTTTGCTTTCTTTTTTGTTGACAAAATACGTAAAAACCTTGACTGAAATAGTTACAAGTCATAAAATTTGCAAACGTGGATAGTGTGTTTACACAAAACCTTTCTTAATTTTGGGCAATTTTTTAAGAAATCACAGAATTTCCTAGAAATAGCAGAAATTCATTTTTTACGATTTTTTCCTGAACAACTAGAGGCTCAAGCCGGCGGAAATTGTCTTGATACACTTACCTGGAGATTTTGTGTGAAAATGTAAATCCGTTCAGTGCAATTGTATTCCCAGTTATAAAGGCTGATGCGGCAGCTAGCGACGGTTTTTTATTAATTTTATTTTTTTTTACTTGTCACTTATTTTTTTAATAATCTCTTTTTTTTTTTGTTTTTTTTTTTCTTGACCAACAACTTTTTTCTTTTTGTTTTTATTTTCTCAAATGCATTTTTTTAAAACTGTTTTTTTTAGTAAAACGAAACGTTTTTTACACTTGCATTATTTTTTTACACTTTTTGTTAAAAAAAAAAATTATAAAAAAATTGCTTTTTTTAGGTACAAAGATACTTATGTTTTCTTACTCATTGCTAGTAATGTACAAAACAGCTTAACGCTGTTACTTTAGTTTAAATACCAACAAGCACAAGCGCAGGCAGTCGTAAACAGCAATGTTAAAATTTAAAAAAAAAATTCTCAGAATTATTTAAACACAAACAGAGAGCTCTTTTATGCATGGCCTGCTCTTTGGAAACAAAAAACAGTAACCAGCCATCCCTGTTTTTCTAATGGAATTTTTCTTTAACTTTCCTTGTCTAACTGCAACTCTCATTAGTAAATGTTGCTCAGCAGCTCTTGCCGTGTTAACCCCTGCTTTGTAAATGCGATCGCACCAGAGAAGGAGAGCCTTTTATACATACAGACATAAAATTAACAGACTTGCCCATTATGAATGAAAATATTCTCTTGGTTGTTTTCTTGATCTATAACGGAAGCACGCATTAGCATTGTAAAGCGTTATTATTTTAATGGCGGGATTAACATGAGTAAACTCTTCCTTGAACTCCGAAAGAGTTAAGGGTTTTTTTATACAAGAAATTAAACAAAAAATATCTATTCCTTTACTACATTCAGAAATCCATCAAAATTTATTAACATGTTACTTTTTTAACATTAAAAAAAAGATTCTCTTATTATTTTATATAACAGTTAAACTCATAAAAAGGTTATATTAAATAACATTTTCAAAATGTTGGTTTCAGTTTAAAGCAAAAAAAATTAAAACGGGTTCATTGCACACACACACACACACACGCACACGCATCAGCCATATATACATATATTTAAACTGTTTTTTTACTGTTCGCAGAATAATTTAAGTCACTGCTCGAGACTCCTCCCTTTTTTGGTTTTAATTTAAAAAATATATAAAATAATATATTTAATGTTTTTTTTTACCTCCAGCTATTTACATTTACCCGTAAAATAGATTTTTTTTCTAGTTACTAATATAAAATATAAACATTTAGAGCTCATTTTCTAAATAACTTTTTTTTTTAATTTATTTTAATATTGATTTATTGTAAAAAAAATTACTTGAAATAGTAAATATTTAATTTTACAGAATACAAACTTGTTTTGAAGTATTTTTTACCCTATAATTATTAATTAAATTATTAAAATAAACAGGTGTTTTGGACACATATAAAAAAGAAAATCAAAGCTGGAAAATAATAATTCAAAACAGCTAAAATAACGAACAGCAGCTCATATTTGTTATGTTTTTTGATATTATGATTCACATGTGAGACACCACTAACACTGAATTTATATAACGAGATGTTGAAGAATTTTTTTTTTTTGACAAAATTTCTTTTTGCAAATCCAACTGAAAAACCTGGCGGAGCATAAGCCTGTGAAGCATTTCCGGAAACTTGCTTTTATACCCCTACCTTATGATAAATAGAAAAAGTTTGTTGCCATTTTATTTCATAGACAAACTTAACTATGTAATTTAAGTCTAAGTTACCTATTTGCTTGTGGAAGTAAGCTTAACTGAAAAGTGTTAACTATCCTTATTTAAACTTTAATAATGTGTTGGCTCAAAATCGAAAAAGAAGACTTTATATGCCCCAGTAAAAACAGAGCTTTCAAGGAAGTCAACAACCTCTCGAACATGTGATTTGTACATAAGGTGATCATTGCAAGAAGGTGTATTTTTTAACCCATTCATTGAAAAGTTATTAAAAAATGTTGATCCCATTATTCGAATAAAAAATTATTCGATTATTCGAACAAAAAATTTATTCGATTATTCGAATAAAAAATTTATTGAATTAATCGTATGGTCAAAATTAATTTTCTAATTAAAAAGAAGTTTTAAGATATTATATGAACAATAAATTTTATTATATTCTTGTTATATAAAAAATTTTATTCGATATTATTATTATATTATATTAAACAAATAAATAATTTATTATATTAAACAAATGAATAATGCTGAGTACACATTTGGCATTTCTTTTGTTGTCATTTTGTGGTGTCCTTTTCAAAATGTATGCAATACCATTCACGTTATGTTTTTTGTTTGATAGCCAATGCCACTAGAACACACCGTTGCGATGTCACAAAATGCCATAATATGTATTAAGCCTAAGGCTGAATTTTCATCTGACATTTCATGTGTGCCATGTGCCCAAAAAAGCATAACCACTAATTACTAATTAAAAACTGTTCGATTCAGACACGTATTTATTTATGAAAAATTAAAATTATAAATATTTGTTTAGTTTAATATAAAAAAAAATTATTCAGAAGATTCGAATTAAAAAATGTATTTTGTTAATTGATTAAAATATTAAGTCGCTTTCATGCATATCAATGCATGTGTATTACTTTCTTAAGAAAAGGGGCAAGTGTAGAGGAGACATTTGTTATCGTTACAACGTCTCTGGAATTAAGTAGGCGCATTGTTCTTTTAACTATTTAAGCGTTGTAATAGTTATTTTACTTTGCCGACGAATCATTGCTAGAAATAAGGACGAAGGAAGGTATGGCCAGGGCCTTTCGAAAACTATAATTTGCTTTGTAGTCAACGAACTAACTACTTCAACAAATAGCTGATGTTTACTCGATTAAAAATATTCTGTTATTTAAATAGTGTATTTAATATGACTGTTCGCTTTATACGATTATTCGAATAAATATTCGCACCAGCTAAATTCTAATTTATTTTTTCTTGTCTTTTTTAGAAAATCACAATAATTAAAAAAGTTTTTTAATTCTATAAGAACTGAAAGTACTGAACTTAGGCCCGATTAAGAAATTATTCCTGATTAAAATATTTGTCTCATAAACAAATTTATTCGATTATTAGAAAAATAATTTTTTTTACCACAATTGGATTCGTCTATCCGTATAAAAATTTTAATAATATTTACGGGAAAAAAATATATTCCATTATTTAAATTAAAAATGTAATCTCATTGTGCAATTAGTAAAATAGATTCGACTATTTCGATTAAAATTTTATTGAATTTGTATTCGACTAAAATGTTATTCGACCATGCCAAAAATTTTTCTTTTATGCTTGGAACAAAAAACTTATTCAACTAACTGGTTTATTGAATGCGACTACTAGCTCTATAGAAATTTTGTGAGCTATTCGAATAAAATTTTATTCGATTATATGAAAGAAAATTTTTTTATTCTCGAAATAAAAAGTTTAGCCTCATTATTTAAATAGTTCTATTAATTGGACTAATTTACTCGAAAACAAATTTTATTCGATTATTTAAAAAATATGCTTGGAATTCTTCGATTAAAATTTTAATAAATTTTCCCAATTAAATTTTATTCGACCCTTCGGAAATATATATTTTTCTATTCTTAGAAGAAAAAACTTATTATAATAAATTCAACTGACGCTATAGAAATGTTACTGATTTATTCGAATAAAATTTGATTCGAATATTTGAAAGATATTTTTCTTTAATTCTGTATTTCGAAACGAAAGAAAATGCTTTCGAATTTGTATGGTATTAAAATTCCATTTCGAAAGCATTTGCTTTCGTTTCGAATTACGGAGTAGACCCCTTGGTATAAAACCTTTAATCTCATTTGGCAATTAAAGCAATTTACGCAACTATCGCTATAAATATTTTATTTATTTATTCGAATAGAATTGTTTTCGATTATTCGAAATATATTTTTTCTTATTCTTAAAATAAAAAAATGTTTGCATAAAAAGATTTATGGCCTGTTTCGCAATAATGCAAGGAAACTTTCGACTGAAAATTTATATTGAAAACAACAATAAAATATGAAAATTTATATAAATATAAATTTTCGGTCGAAAGTTTCGTTTCGTTATTGTGAAACAGCCCATTATTCAATGAAATTGTATTCGATTGTTCGAAAAATATTTTTTTCTTATTCTTAAAATAATAAATTTTTTATTTAAAGAATAAAATTTCTAATAAATTATTCGAGTAAAATTTCAATCGATTATTCCAAAAATAATTCCTTCTTTATCTTAAAATAATAAAATCATATACATTTTACATATAGTAAAATTTATTTGATTTTTTCCATTACATGCTTATTTGTTCGAATAAAATTGTATTCGATTACTAGAAAACTAATTTTTTCTTCATCTTAATATAAAAAATTTATTCCATTATTCAAATAGTAAAATTGATTCGACTATTTCTATTAAATGTTTATCTTGTTATGTATTCGAATAGAATTTTAATCGATTATTCGAAAAAAATAAGTTTTTTCTCATTCGTGGAAATACTAGCCTAATACAATTCAAATACAAATTTAACTATCCCTATAAAATATTTATTAAATTATTCGACTAAAATTTTATTCCATGAACGGATAAATATTTTTTTTAATTTTTGAAAAAAAAGATGTATTTCATTATTCAAATGCATAATGCAATTAATTCGTTTATACCCATAAAAATTTTATTGAACTAATCGAATAAAATTTTATTCGATTATTTGATCTACATATACGATTACTTGATTAAAAATTTTACTGCTAAATTATTCGACTAAATAATTCCTAAATTATTTTAATAATTGATTTTATTCGAATATTCATATGAGAAACATTTATTCAATTATTTAATAAAAATGTTTTATTATTCGAATATCTAACTAATGAAAAATTTTATTAAATAATTTAAATAAACAGCAAGACTAGAGAATAAAACAGAGTAAGCATTCATATTTAAGCACAAATAATACAGGGTGGGCCAAAAGGCACGCCTGCGTATAAAAAATTTAATAACTTTTTTGTTTATTAATATTTTTTATTGTGTTTTTAGATTTTATTCATCGAACCGTTTTACACCATCATACAAAATTTTACAACCGAGCAACGAACCCAAGTGGTAGAATTTTAATCTCCAGTGGGCATTAAATTTTCCACGCAGGCGTGACTTTTGGCCCAGCCTGTATTATTCTGTTCCTCTCAACACTGTTAGGAAGGGTGGTGGGTGTTTTAACACCCCACCACTAGGAGACCCAGCTGGATCCATTATGATTCCAATATTTTTAAGTGTGCTTCGTTTATTCCACGTTTAAAATTATTCGAATATTGCACAGAAAATAATGAAGCAATTTGTTGTCTTATAAATTTTCTTTGAATACCAATTATCGAAATAGGGCCGTTCAAATTCGTTGTTTATTATTTGTGTTTCGTTTATCCTACTATTTTATTTTTTTTAATATTTTTTTTTTGCAATTTATTTAATATTTAAAGTAAAGTGCTTTTCATCTTGGGGCAGTTCTGTAAACTAATTTAGTTTTTTTATACTAAAAATTTTAAATTTTTTTTTCAAGGTTAAAAAATTACTAATGACTTTAAATATAATAAGGGGATTTATTTATTTATTTATTTTCCATGTAGAAACTTTTTTTTTTGAATAAAAAAATTTTAATGTGTTATTGTTAAATAGGATGTTATATTTCAATAATTGAATATTAATTAAATAAATTTTATGATTAGTATTAGTAATCAAAAATTTCAAAAAACTTTATTAAAATGTAAATTCTGAAGTTAGTTATAGTAATTCTGAATAAAATTTAAATTTATAAAAGATTTGGTTTTTTATTATAAAATTTTTTTTCTGCAAACTTAATGCGGGTTATTATTTTTATCTATATTTTTCTTTTTATTAAAAAAAATATATATTATTAACCCTAATCTGCTAAGCTATTTCTTTGTCTCATTACTAACAGTGTAAAACTGATGCGAAAAGTTTTCTTTTTTTTCGATCCTTCATTAGTTTGAGCATTTAAGAAAAATTACAATAAAGCAACTTGTTATCACTAAAATGTAAATTTACCTCTAAACATTTAAACAACTAAAAAATTAGTAATGAATTTTCTTTTCTTCTAAATAACATCTTTTTTTCTTTATATATAAAAAAAAATTCTTTGGAAATAACTTTATTTTTTAAATTTTACTGCCTTTGGGTTAAACTCAAAAAAAGGACACACACACTCACACACACACATTTATTGCCGCTTCTCAATAATATTTTGTAATATTTCATAATTTCCTCGAAAACTATAAGTTTAGACAAAACAAAGGATTGACTCTAAAGCCAGGTTTCTAGAATTTCCAGAGTAACTAACAAAATTCAAAACGTTGAAAAACAAAAGAGTTCAAATGAACTCAACGCTAAATTTATTAACTTTTCCTTTTTTTCTTCAAAATAAAAAACGGTTAAATAATTTCAAACAGATTGAAAAGAAATTAGCTGATGGCGGAAAAAATATGGAAGCCTGCTTTAAAAAGGTTAAAAATTATACTAAAACAAGCAATATAATCCCTAAAAAAATGCGCACTAATTGGTTACATGCACGTTAAAATAATTCGCTTATTTTTTAGTTTTATTGCCTTTGTGTCATGCATACGTTTTTGCGGAATTTCCTAAGCGAAATATAACTTAATAACCATTTATTTTGTAGTTATAAAAAATAACAAAATACTAAACAACACACTGTCATATAGAAGTAAAAAGGAAAGGTTGATGTTTTTTTTTATTGCTCTCAACAAAGACGCGGATTAAAATAAGGATTAAGTTTTTTGCTAGCCGAGGATTAGCTCAGAAAATTCAATGAAAAAAAAAATAAAAGAAAAAAGATCACTTAGTTTCCAAGACATCACTTGGCAAACTGAAGCCCAATCTAAAGAGTTACAGGTTAAAAGAGGACAAAAAAACCACTCGTTCACTAGTTAGACAAGGAAGAAGGATACACATAGTTGCAAACATTCATACATAACACCCTACAGGTATCATAATTATTATCCTGGGACTATCTCTTCGCATTAGCTAATAAATCTCGTACTTAGGTAGCCACAAGCTTCTTTGAACCATATAAAATAAAAGAATGCGCAAAAAACGAAATCATTTAGAGTGTGTGTGCGTGTTAATATGCATTTTATGACATGTCATCAACTTTCAACAGTCATAGAACTCAATACTCAACTCCTGCACAAGACGACAAGACGGTGTGCGCTAATAAACCTTGACTTCTAACCCGTAAACTAAGAACAAGAACAACGTTAAAAAAAGAGTATATGTATGATGTTTTTTCCTTTAAAATAATAGCCAAGGACTAAATAAAGATCAAATTGCTGGACGCCCTACGCAGCAGTTGTATAATATTCACAGCAAATTCAAAGAAAAAAAAGAGTAATTTACTACGAGTAAAAACTAATAAAATATTTATAATTATTGAAAAAAAAAAACAAGTCAACCTAAATAAATAGCTTGTGTGTGTCATATATTTTCTTTTCAAGGACGACGAGCAAGCAGTTCACTAAAAAAATTACGTCAGTTTCTTAAAAAACGCTGTTAGTTTTTTAAGGCTTCTTTTTTCCATAAAAAATTCTGACATTTAACATGTCATTTAGTTTTTTTTTTTATTTAGCATTTTTTATGATTGCGGCTAAAAGTCAAAAATTTTTTAAATTCTTTTGTTAAAAAAATTCTTTATAAAAAACTGTCTGTTTTTTTAAGAAGAAAAAATAATATCGAACTTAACAAATAACGAATGTTAGTTTTTACTGCAAACGTGTTAATTCATGGCCATTCAATTTACAAATACATACATAATTTTGCAACTTTTGAAGGACTTTTTCTCCCGCGAGGATTTTTTTTTATCGTTCCACAAATTCTATCTTTTTTCCATCACATCATACGAAATTGTTTGCCTTATTCTAATAGTATTTAAATTGGTTTATATCAATATTACAACACTTCTTCAACACAACACAAAAGGCAAATAACAAAAAAAAATGTTTTAAATATAAATTTGTTTAATGTTCAAATTCCAATAACTTGCAACTGCACAGTGTTTCCATACTGTAAAAGAAAGTAATCTTGCATTGTTAAAAATTTAATAGGGTAGTGCTTATTTTTATAGCAAAAAAAAATTTAAAGTTTAACAAAAAAAAAAAAAAACGTACAAAGGACACGTATATTTCTTATATATCCTTAATTAAAAAAATTATTTATTTCAATTAAAATTTTACACAGAAAATATGTAAAATTTGTTTATACATAACAAGTGGCTATTTTTATTTTAATTGGTGAAAGGATATATCTGACTTCCATATATCCTTTTTGTAAATATATACATTTTTTAATTAAAATTTTAGTAAAAAATTTTAAAAATTATTAAACTTGTATTAAGCGCAAACATTTTTTTCATTGATCGAAGGATTTACTTAACTTTCATATATCCTTAATTTAAAAATATCCATTTATGTACAAAAATATAGGCAGATAGGTTGTAGAATTGCTCAATTAAACTCAAACCTAAATTTCATCCTAATCGGTGCAAGGATATGTCTGTCTCCCATATATCCTTTATTTTAATACTTAAAATTTTACTATGTTTATCATCAGAATAATATAACTAGCAACAGCATACTTCTCTATGGCAGTGAGATCTGGGGCAAAGGGTTAAAGAAATGCAGCAAAAACGCTCTTCTTTCTGTACAGAGAACTTACGCCCTCCGGATAGCTTCCGCTTACCGCACTGTGTCTACGCAAGTCATTCTTGTTCTAGCGGGGGCGATTCCAATAGACCTTCTCGTAGAAGAAAGGAGGAAAATATGGATAGGGAAGCAGGACAACAGTTTCGAACAGAGTAATAGAGAGGCGATAAGACAGGAAACCTATCTCAGATGGCAGACAAGATGGAACGAAGGAACAACAGCCGCATGGACAAGAAGATTACTACCCAATATTAATGTATGGTTAGACAGGAGTTTTGGGGAAGTTGACTATTACCTGACCCAGATGCTGACGGGACATGGCTATTTCAGGAAATATCTTCACAATATAGGTAAATGCACTACACCATACTGCATATATGAACCAGAAAACACAATAGACGATGCCGAGCACAAGTTTTTTTAATGTAGTAAGTGGGCAGAAAAGAGACGTGAACTAGAAAAAATAACAGGCGAACTAAATGTTGAAAACATCATATATCATATGACAGCAAATGAGACTAGATGGCGAGCAGTAGCAAAGTACTGCGAATATATTCTTAAGACGAAAAAACCGGACTTAGATGCTGCAGCTTAAATGACCGCAACAAGAAAAGTGGGGGCCTGGACGCAGGCAAATAGAAGAATATGATCTCAGGATCCAAGAGGGATCCATCTGGAAGTAATGCGGTAACAGCGGTCCCCAGGTGGGCAACATATCCCAAGAGAAACAAGGTGGGTTTTAGCCGGTATACGTAATATTACGGGAGTCCGGCATACGGTGTGGATGACGATCCGCGCATCATGCATAAAGCATTTCCCATCTTGGCCCAAAAAAAAAAAAATCATCAGAATAATATTAAATTTTTTGGCATCATCAGTATCCCATTTAAATAATATGAAAATAATACTTTTATTGTAATTGTAACGCTCAAATCTTGTATAAATTATTTTGTTCAGCACAAGTGTTTGTGCTGTCATTTATCCTTAATACAGTAAATTTAATACATTTTTCTCTCTTCTTCGGAATGCATCAAAAATGCTCAACTATTGCCACAAATTGTACATCCAAGTTAAAAAAAAATGTATTGCAGTCTCTGCAAGGATATGCCCACATTCCACATATCCTTTAATTTGAAAATAAAGTTTTTCTTAAGAAGGTATCTTAGATTGATAAGCTTTTGTAGTATGGTGCTAATGATTAAAGCAAAGAAAAATTTAAGATTTAACAAAAAAAATGGTGCAAGGACATGTCCATTTCCTATATATATTTAATAAAATAAATTCATTTTATTTAAAATTTTACGCAGAAAATTTGTAAAATTTTTCTATATCTATATGTACATATATACCTAGTGGCGAATTTTATTTTAATAGGGGCAAAGATCTAAGTCCCATATATCCTTTTTGTAAAAATATTATTTTTAATTAAAATTTTAGGCAAAAACACTTAAAAATTATTAAAATTTTATTAAATGCAAAAATAGTTTCAATTTGTGCAAGGATATGCCTAACTTTCATATATCCTTAATTTAAAAATATCCATTCATGCTGAAATTATAGGCAGAAAGGTTGTAGAATTGCTCAGATATGTTCAGTGTTGAATTTGATTTTAAACCATGCAAGGACATGCCTGCCTCCTATATATCCTTTATTTTTCTAATTAAATTTTGCCTGTGTCTATTACCGGAAAATTCTGCAAACTTCACTACTATTACATATGATTATGACTTTACTTACTTACTTTAACTCTCTCTATTAAATTATATGCCAATCAGCTAAAAGGACGTGCCTGCCTGCCATATATCCTTAATATTGAAATTGGCATATAAACTATTTTTGCCACTAGAATGCAACAAAAAACTATAGTTATGTTAATAAGTTAGTTGGTTAAGCTTCTTCTGAGAATTTTAACTTAATCACAGCAAGGACATGATGTGGTTTTATACATACATACATATACCCTTACGGAAAAAATTATATATAATCAGAGTGCAGAAAAAATTGGTTACTTTTTCTAAAGATGTACAACTAAGATTCCTGGGAAACGTCTTGCTAATAGGGGCAAGGACCTACCTTCCACCCATATATCCTTAATTTTAAGAATTCATTTCTATCTCCAATTAAAAACCGAACTCAAAATATCTGTGAGCCTAGTTTGTATTTCGAACTGAAAGAAACTGGTCTCGAATTTTTAATAAATAAAATAGAAAGAAAAAAAGCTCCGATATCTTTTAGTTGTAATCACTTTAGATTTCATGGATTCGGTCTCAATTTATATTTAAAATCTTTTATTTCTTTTTAATAAAAAAATAAGACCTTTTTATTTATAAAGATCGTAAATTATTTAAGCAGTCAGAATATCTCTTTTTTTAATTCAACTCTATGGTAAATACAAAATCACCTCAATCCTATAACACAAACGTATCTAATCGCCTTAAAATACAATGCAAATTTGCCAACAAGCAAAACAAATTGTTATTATTAACAACAAATTATTATAAAGAAGATTAAAACTGTAGATTTGTAGACAAAGACAAATAACAAATTGTTATTAATAAATCTAAAATAAAAAGTTAATGGTACAATAAACAAGAAAAAATGTTTGCTATACCTTCTAAATAGTTTATTAATTATAATCTGCACTAAAAATGGTAAGGATATTTTACTCGTAGGTTTGTCATTCTCTGGTAATTTTCCCAACATTCCTATGCAACTCCATAAAATATATGTATTTATTCTGGATCCTTATGAATATGGTAGTTGAATAAGTGACATTGGTCTGACCGTCTGTCTGTACGTGAAATCGGTCTCGAGGTGATGTGCCGTAATTTCTCTTAAAATGATTGCTATAGAAAAGCAGTAAATCAAAAAAAATTATTCCAGAGCTGGAATATGTAAAAATTTTTTCGACATACTTATACCAGTAGCTAACCAAAGCTAATTGGTTTTGCTAGTAATAAAACATATTTTTTATTTTAAAACACAATTGATTCGTATTGAAAGTCATCAAAAAAAAAAACGGTTCCAGGGCTGGAACATTTTAACAAAATTTTGACTTTATATGTGAAGTTTTTATTATTTTTATATTTTATACTTTGGAAAAATATACATTGCAGGGCTGGGAAATTTAAACTCTTTTTTTCGAAACATATACATAGATATATGTACATATATACAACAAATTTTTTTTTTGCAATTAATTAAACATATTTTTAATTTTCGAGAGAATAAAATTTAAAATCAGCAAAATCAAAAAAACTTCGTTCCAGGGCTGGAAAATTTAATTTTTTTGTGTATAAGATTAAATAACTAAAACTATATTGTTTGCTTTTAATTGAACCTGTTTTATGTTTAAGAAGGAAATAGATTCGTATTGAAAGTCAGCAATTTAAAAAAATTGGTTGCAGGGCTGGAATATTTATTTTTTTTTGTGTTGAATTAACTAAATAAAACTATTTTTTTTTGTTAAAAAAAGGCATATTTTATATTTTAGAAAGAAATTGATTCGTATTGAAAATCAGCAATTTCAAAAAGTTGCTTGCAGGGCTGGAAAATTTAAACTTTCTTGTATCAAAATAGCTAACTAAATTTTTTGTTTTGTTAAGAAAATCATATTTATATTTAAGGAAGAAATTGATTCGTATTGAAAGTCAGCAGTATCAAAAAATCGGTTGCAGAGCTGGAAAATATAAACTTTTTTTAGCAAAGATACTAAATAAAATTTTTTTGTTATTAATTAAACTTATTTTATATTTTAGAAAGAAAGAGTTTTCTATTGAAAATCGGAAAAATTAAAGAGACAGTTCCAGAGCTGGTAAACGTTAACTTTTTTTTTGGTATACCAAAATAACTTAATAAAACTAATTTATTATTTATGTATGTAAATATTTTAGAAAGAAATTGATTCATATCAAAAATCAGCAAAATCAAAAAGGCAGTTCCAGGGCTGGAAAATTGTAGCTACATATTTTTGGTGTATAAAAAAGCATCTAGCTAAAACCTTTTTTTTTAATTAAATTTTTTTTAATATTTTGAAAAGAAATATGTATGTAGATTGGTTTTGAAATCAGCAAAGTAAAAAAAAAACGGTTGCAGGGTTGGAATACTTAAACTATTTTTGTCAGTAGCTAACTAAATAATTTTTTTGTTATTAATTATATATATTTTATATTTTAGAACGAAAAGAAGGCATATTGAAATCAGCAAAAGACTGTTGTTCCATGGCTTTTTCTTTGTATAAAATTATCTTACTAAGACCAACTTGTTTTAATTAAGTCAGTAGCAGGGCTGGAAAACTTTACCTTGTTTTTGGTACATAGAGGAATTTAAACATAACTATTGTTTTTATAAATTAAACATATTTTATGTTTTAGAAAGAAATATATTGCTTTCGAAAATCAAGCAAATGGTTCCAGGGCTGGAAAATTCTACATTTTTTGGCACATGAAATTACCTAAATACAAGTAGTAATTAAAAAAAATCAAACAAACCGACTGAGAATAACTTTGTTTAAAGTGTAACCACTGTGCGCAGGTGAAGGACATAATTCAGTACAGGCGTATATAGCCCTCTCAGTATAAATGAATATAAATAGAGTAGAAATAAAATATTTTGTTAAAGAGTTGAGAGAAAATGAAATGCAAGTCGTTTGATTGGTATTGTTGGTATTTTTAAATTTTATGTCGCCTAAGATATTTGTTACTTTCCAGGTTAAGTAGAGTCCGAACCGAAACTACAATATTTTAAAAATTAAAGTGGATATTTTTGAAGTCAGTAAACTTTATTCGATTTACAAAAGTTTTCATATTTAACTTGTGCAGAATGTTCTTGTGGTGATTTTCTTCACACATTTCTACAAGAAATTCATTTACCTAGGACAGATTGGCAGATTCCTTGCCTCATCACAGCATAAACGAAATATATTTACACAAATTAATCGTTACTAGTTACAACAAAGTGTGTCTTACAATTAATAAAATTACAAAACTGGTTCCAAATATTATTGATCATAACTCTGTTTATGATACAAAATCCCCACTTGTGACCGATTAGGCAGTCAGTGAAACGTATAAACTTCTGTCCTTATAAATTTTAGCATAACTATTAATCTTCATAATTATCATCACGATATGTTTGTAATAGTAAAATAGATGTTTTAAATAATTTATTTATACATATATACATATATATGTATATAATTTAGCTCATTATGTGTGCGCTTAAGATTTATGATCATCAATGCGGAAGTATTCTGCATTCAAAAAAACAAACAAACAAAAAATTGACAGCATAGAAAAAAAACCAGCAACAAAATATTTTTTTTTTTATTTTTATTATAAATTTTATTGTTTAATGCTTTAATTTTAACACGTAAACTACAAAATGGAAACATTAAATTGTATAAAAAAGAAAATAAATATAAAATTATTTAAAAGTGATTAGTTTGGGTTTTTTGTTTTTTTTTTCAAACAATTTGTTAAAAATGATGTTATTGGAAGCAGAAAAATTTAATAAATTATTTTGAACACGCTTAGAAAAAATATTAATTAGATTTTGTTTCATTAAACGACAACAGATCCAAGCACACGTGTATACATACATACATATGTATGTAAATATTTAAATGATTTGCTTTAGTCATCATTCATTAGTTTCGAAAGCAATAAATCTCCTAAAAATTAATATCAAACGTATTGTTTCATTTAAATCATGAATCTTTATCAAAAAAAAAAAGTAAACAGGTTTTATTTTAAATTTCCCAGATCGTGCGAAAAGACATATGTATGTATGTATGTGTAATTTTACTAATGGCCGGTTCAACGATTGCTAAAGCGTTCTAAGCGTTCATTATCAAATATCTATAGCGACATTTCGATGGACCTATTTTATAACTTTTTTTAGCGTTGCACACCAAATGTCATAAGTGCCATTTCACCAAAGAACAATTTTGGTCCTACATTTGCAGTAAATAGAGGCAAGACCGATTGTATACCTCCGATTACTTTTTCCCCAGTACCCACCAACTGTCATAAGTGCCATTTTTTTAAGTTTTTTTAGTCTGACATTTCCTAGGACATGTATATAAATTACAAATTTGCATTTTATTTTTTATCTCCATTGCATGCAAAATGTCACAAGTGACTATTAAAATTTTTTTGCAAGCTTTGCTATAAATAAAATGGCAAGAATAGTTGGGTTTTTTTTATCAATTTTAATTTCTATTTTCCCTTGTTTATGCAAAATGTCATAAGTGATATTTTTTATAAAATTCTTCTTTAAGGCTGTGTAAGCAAAAAAAAAAAAAAAAGAAACTGTAATATTAATTAATGATTAAAGATTTCCTCCGTAAGCGTGCAAAATGTCATAAAGATTTTTTTAGTTTGAAGCTTGAGTTAATTTAAATTATTTTCAAATTATTTTTCGACAATTCGATTGACCGATTATAGTTTTTTTTTTCACGGTGCATACAAAATGTTTTAAGTGCATTTTTTGTAAGAAAAAAATTTGCGCCACCATTAGCAAAATATAATGACAGTCACAATAGCACATTGACGATTGTTTTCATCAGCTCCATGCCAAGTGTCATAAGTGCCATTTTTCAAAAAACTTTTTTTTTGCTTGCAGTTGCTGGAACGTCGATTCTAATCACAAAACTGCAAATAAATTTTTGCATGCAAAATGTCCTAAGTGACATTTTTCGAAATTTATGTTCAGGCTGCAACTTAAAAACAATTTTATTTAATAACTAAAACTTGTTAATACGTAAAAATTGGCATAATTCTTCCTTTTAGGGTTCCGTAAACTAATGCAATATACAGACATTTGAAATTTGTAATTTGAAAGTACACTAATTTTTATGCAGAATACAGCAATTAAAATTGAAATTTAAAAAATCAAAACTAAAGGGTATTCTATCAGTTAATATAAAATTTGTCGTGTAATTTGGACAACTTCCTGTATCTTGGAACCCGTAAGAAGTAGACCTTCGAAATTTTTTAAAGCTCTAAAACTAAAAAATCTCAAAATAAAAAAAACGGCAACGCAAAAATAAATGCCAAAAGCCGAAAAAAATTGCCAAAACGAAAAAAACGCCAAAACCGAAACAAAGCGCCAAAACTAAGAAAAAGCGCCGAAACAAAAACAACCGCCAAAAAACGAAAAATCGCCAAAACGAAAAAAGCGCCAGAAGTAAAAAAAATGCCGAAAATATAATATATCGCCAAAAAACCGAAATAATCGCCAAAAACGGAAAAAACGCTAAAACTCAAAAAAAAAAAAAAATAACGTGAACTACATAAAGCAAATTGTCAAAAACCGAAAAAAACTTCCAAAACAAAAAAAGCGCTAAAACTAGAAAATTTTTTTCATACTAAAATAAGTCGCCAAGAAGCGAAAAAACATTAAAACTCAAAAATTTCAAAATAAAAAAATTGCTAAACGAAAAAATCGTCAAAAACCGAAAAATCGCCGAAACGAAAATAAAGGCTAAAGCAAAAAAAAAAAAAAAACGAAAAAACCCCAAAAACGAAACAAAGCGCCAAAATTAAGAAAAAGCGGCGAAACAAAAAAAAAACCAAAAAAAAAATCGCCAAAACGAAAAAAGCTCCCTAACGAACTAGAAAAATGCAGGAAATATAATATATCGCCAAAAACCGAAAAAATCGCAAAAACGCTAAAACTCAAAAAGCCGAAAAAAGTGCCAAAACAAAAAAAATTTAACGTGAACTACATTTTTTTTTAATTTCCACATCAGGTAATTGTACATCAGGCTTAAGTTCATATAGTATTACATATCTAGTGTGCGTATGGAACCCTTCGCGTGCGAGTAAAAGTCGTACTTTACTTAATTTATTAGTTTTGAAACAAAATGGCTAAAGTCTTAAAATTCCTTTAGTAAATATGAAAGAAATTTTTTTTCGGTGCTTTTTCAGGGAATTCCCATTAGCTAGTTTTAAGTAAGTAAGTCTATTACCTCTATCAGAAAATTGTTGCAGTTTTTGAAATTTCCCTTAAGACATTTGACTTTATATGAGATGAAATCCGCTTAGAGAATTTATACAACTATAACAAAAACACTTTACTGAACAAAATTACCCAAATAAAATTTAGCAGCGGAAATTCCTACACCAAAAACGTATTTTCCCTCTTTAGGGAACAAAACAGTCTTTACGATAGTGTAATTGATAAGAAAAATATGAGTAACCAGCGGCTGAAAATGTCTCATTGAATATTTCACATGCTCAAACGCATGAAGAGCCTAATCCCCAGAGATTTACAAGTATTAACCACAGCTTAAGCATTTGTAATGTGTGTACGTACACATGTGAAAACTTGTGCAATTTGGAAATTACTAATCATGGGATTTGAAACAACAAGTCTGGAAATATTTTCCAAGATTTAATTGAGATCAACTCAAGAAAATTAGAAAAACACCACGATGTGGTTTTTCGCTTTGTTTGGCTTTGTGTGTTTTTGTAAAAGCCAAGTTACAAAAACCAAATCGGAATTTTGTTGGAATTGTGAACAAGCAAATTATAGAAAACCGCACAGAATTGTGATTAAAGCAAAGAGAATCTAAGAAAATCTGGCTTTTGGTTTCTAATCACACAAGTCAGCAAGTATTTTACACCTTAAACAATTGTAATTATACATATAAGGTAACTGTATACATATATATATATATATATTTTGTTTGTGATGCGCAGATATGTCAACTTCCGTTATGGACGGGGTTTTCCAGCATGAAAATCCTAAACAGATGACGTCTAATAATAATATTTTGTCATGATTTAAGCTGTTTTTGTTGTTCACTGTGGTCATGATTTAATTTGTGTTTTTATTTTTCTTACTCTCACTTAAGTCAGTGGATTTGTATTTGAATATGAATTTGAATCTTGATATTGTAAATTAATTTATTTTATTTTCTGGAATTAATTTATGAATTAATTTATTAGGGGAAAATTATTTCAAGTCAAAATTCATGATTTATAATATTATTTTTTTTATAAAAATAATCCTTTCCCTTTATAATGCTAATTGAGTTATTAATTTTTCATAATTATTATTTATGTGGTCATGCTGAATTAACGACTGATATCATTATTGTCTTGTCATAAATATTTTTAAAAATTTTATTCAAAATAACTATGATTGGAAAAACAACCCTCTACTCGTTGTTCTACTAGGGGAGGAGGTCTGTGGGATTTTGTTTTAGCCTTTTGCTTTTGTTTTGCAATTTCTTCGTTTCGTAACTAATTCTTATTTGCATATAAGAATATTTTGTGTAATATTTCTTTTTTTAAGAATTATTAAATATTAATACCTTTGTGAAATAGTTGTATCAAATATGATTTATGTTTAATATTCAAATAATTCTTATGATATATTATTTTAATTATAAGGATATTTTTATTTCACAGAGAGTCATATGTATCTGTTAGCATATTTTATTGCTTTGGAAGAAAATCATCTTAAGCAAATAAAGCAAAATCAATTGTTATGAAACCAAAAATTTTATTTAACACTACCTATGTCCGTAGCAGGCTCGGTCGGAATTGAATTTCTGACTAGCTACACGCAAAGAAAATATATGGTTGTAAAATGGTTGAGAAAACAATATTATGTTCTCTGAAACAAATATGTGGTCGTTGAAAACTAGTTATTGTTATTTTAAACATTAATTTCGTTACGATAAGCAGAGTAATGTTTGAATTTAATAATTACATTATTATATGCATAGAAAGTGCGATATGGTTAGAGTTTAACAATATAGTTTTGTTAAAAATTTGTGACTACAATATAATTTGTATTATTGTGCAAAAATAATATGATGTAAATAACAATATAATGTTATCCAAAACCATACCATGTTAAGTTTTTAAAATAATCTTTTTCAGAAACACCTTCTGTCAGTTCAGTGTTTCGTTTGTAAGCTATCGGTAGTGCACGCGTGGTGTTAAATAAATAAAAAAAAGTATAAACATGTCATGAGGTATTTTTCAAATGTTTTAAGCCTTCTGCTTCATGAAAAGTTATGCAAATGCTTGCCTGTTAGTGATAAAATATAATTTCAACATTGCGACCTATAGAAAACAGAATTTAAAGAAGCAAAATTAATAAAACTCGCAAATAATTCTTTTTAACTCGACTCACGAGTTTTATTTTTGAGTCTTAAGATTCTTCTCGCGAGTCCTACTTTCGATTCTCAAAAATTAAATGCGCTCGCGAGTTTTATTTTTTTAACTCGCGCGCAGACAAGAGTAGCTCTTTTGAATACAAAAAATAAAACTCTTTCGAATTGAATTAGTTTGCGAGCGAGTTTAATTCGAGCACTCTGCGCACTCTGCTTTCTAAACATTTGTTTCTAAGCAATGCTTCTATTGAAATTGCCGACAACTCATGTACGAAGTACGACTCCTGCAACAAATTGTGAACTGAGCAAGTGTCTTTAACAAATTTATCTCAATTTTAAGGTTGCATTCGAACTTCTAGGGTTCAGTATCACTGTCCTTTCAATTTTTTAAAGTTCAGTTGTTCTTACAAATTGCTTGAAAGACGCTTTAATTCATAAAAATCAGCATCACATCCTTTTTTTAACAAAAATCGATTGCCTACGATCATTAATAATAAATTTTCGTCAAAAAATAAACCTCAAAAATTATGTCGCTTAAGCTTTTTTGGCGGTTATGTCATGGCACGTCTAAAGTTTCATTAAAATGGGTTGAATAGTTTCGAAGAGGCAGAAATCGCCCCCTTGCCATCCTCTTCGTCCTGGTTTTTGGAAAATATGTGTCCTCTTTGATGCAGATGTATTTATAATTTGAAAGTCCTGAAAGACAGCTGGATAGGACCGAAAAAGGAGAAATCGCCCCTTCCCCTCGTCCCTAGTTGTGAGAAAATATGAACATTGTGTGTCCTCTTAGGCGCATATTTATTTATATTTTGAAATTCATGAAAATCGGGTGAATAGGATTGGAGATGTAGAAATTGCTTCCTCACCCCTCCCCCTCTCAATATCTATAGCTTTGAGAAAATATGAAGTTAATTAGTCCTCTTAGACGCAGATTTATTTATAATTTTAAAGTCATGAAAATCGGGTGGATAGGACTAGAGAGGCAGAAATCCCCCACCCTACCACCCGTCCCTAGTTTTGTAAGAAATAAAAAGCTTGTGTGTCCTCTAAGACGCAGATGTATGTATTTAGATTTTGAATTTCATAAAAATTGGGTGGACAGTTTCAGGTGACAGATATTGTTCTCTACCGACATATTGGTCTTATTTTATAAAAATAAATATAAGCTATGAGTTCCATTAATATTTCATCAAATATAACCGTAGCTGTTAAGCTGATAAAGTTACTTTTGCATTCGTATAGTCGACGGTCGGGTCGACAGATGGACTGAAGGGCAGTCTGTTGGATGGCAGGGGCAAACAAAACGCTCACGTTGATAAGGTTCAGTCTTTCATTTGGAGTATGAAACCCTAAACTTTTTTGTTTTAATAGATCTCTGCTAATAAAAAATTTCCGGCTATAGGAATCTTACTGCCCCACGCCCCTATACTAAGCTTTTTAATGGGACAATAAATAACCTTTGTCCAGCGAGACTGTATTGTTAATTTCACTTTAAAAAATTTAGAAATAAAACCGGTGGCTCGCGGCAAAGATCGTCAAACCGTATGGGCCTGTTCGGAAATACATCACTGCTTTGCATCATACAAGCAAATTGTAATTTAAAATGTAATTTTAGTTCACTGAACATCTTGTTTAGTAGCAGCCTTGTTTGTTCCTCGTATGGTTTTTTTATCTTATTTCAAAGTCTACAGATTTTACAACTGTCGCACAGTGGGATTCCGTTTTTTGCTTATTAATTCATATCTCGATAACTATTAATAGTAAGGGTCACTAAATTTGATGTGAATAACTTTTAGAGCAAAGTACATGTTTCGATAAAATCTTGGTGGTATAGGAGGGGGAAAAGGGGTACCACCAATGCAAATTAATTACGATTTGACCAATATTTGCGGAACTACAAGAGTGAGGAGCAATAAAGTCGATATAAATAACTCTTAAAATAAACTTTCTGTTCTAACAAAAACTTGGCGGTATAGGAGGGGGAGTCGCGTGACTCATGCGTGATTTACGCATAGCAAATCACGGCATTTGCACATCTCTGATAAAAATAGATAAAACAAGGGCAACAACAACAACAACAACAGCAGCAACAATAAAAGTGTTAGCAGAAGTCGCTAAGAGTTTATTGTTGGTAAACTCAACGCGTGATGCTATTATTCGTCCACAACTTCTGAAGCGCATTGATGCGCAGCATAAATTTTTCTCAGACAACGCAGATTCTTTCAATCTTTAAAACAATGTTAAAATCTCTGTCTAAATGAGACCAATTTATAACTTTATGTCCACCTAAACTGTGGAAATCTATTTATTTTATTGAATTTCCCAATAGAAAAATTTAAAACAAAAGCACTTGCACAAATAATTTGTGTCACAAATTTGAGCAAAACATTTTAAGAAATACCTGATCTTAATGTACGCACAGTTATATTTGTTACTTTTTGAAAATTAATTGAATTACAGTCGAACTTTCATAACTCGAACTTCTCTAACTCGAATTTTCTCTAACTCGAACTAATTTGGTTGGCAGTAGCGTTAAAAGAACAAATCATATACAATTCTTTAACTCGAAGTCTCCGTAAGTCGAAGTTTTTTTTTTGGGATAATGGTGATTCGAGTTATGGAAGTTCGACTGTATATAGGATTTAATTACGCAAAGTTTTAAGCTTTTTTGTGCTTATTTTTCCAGTTTTCTGTCACAATTTTCCACTTTAACGCAACATTACAAAAGCATCGTTATCTATATGAAATTTCATTTTTGCATGATAATGCAGAATTTTGTGCATTTTAAGCGATTATGTACTTGGAATATTTTTTTAATTAATCCGTGAAATCACCGCCTTTTGGCCCCTCTATGTGTGTCGTATTTAATTCATCATAATTAATCAGTACAAAAATGAAATAAAATTTTGCATGTTAAGTAGAATGTGTGTCCAGCAGTTTTATTAACAATCTTAGGAGAGACAAATAATGACACATTTTTTTACTCCAAGCACGGAGTGTTTTTATTATTTTTGAAAAAAAAAGAAACAAAAAGAATCCCTTGCACTCAAATATCATGACTTGTAAACATCAACAAAAATATTTGCCATTCGAAATTTAGCTAAAGGAACTGTAAGGTAATTAAACGTGAAAAGCATTTAAGGGTTACTTTCGCACATATGCACGCCTGTATTTCAGGTATAGAGCATATTTGGTCATACCTTTTACCCTCATAATTTAAATAAGTAGCTAAAATGAAAATATAAAGTGTGCTTCTGGAAAAAAAATAAGCCGAGAAAAAAAGGCCAAAGCAATGTATAAACGAACGGATGCCACAAAAAGATGGACACACGTTTTATACCGCCAACAATAAAAGCCAAACGCAGCACTAGGCAATTAATAACAATAGTTGCACGTTTACATACATACTGGCAAGCAAGCGGAGAAAGAGAGACAAACACATAAAAAAGCTCTTACCACACTCTCATGCAAACTAACATATAAATTTTAAGTACTGCACATAAATAAAAAAAAATATATAAAAAAATTTATATATAAAAAAAATTAAGCACGTTGAACAACAAGACAAGTGCATAAAATAATCAAACAACAAGTAGTAAATTCAATGAAATGTAAATTGAATTAAAGAACAAACAAAAAAGATGGCAAGAAGAAAAAAAATTAAACGTTTAGGAATTTTCTTTTTTATCCACACACTTCGTCATATTGTCAAGCAGAGGCAGAGAGTCCATTTATTTATTTATAAGAATAAAACAATAACAGTAACTACATTTCCTGTGCAGCGCTTTTCTTTTTTTTTTTTTTTGCTGTACAATATCTAAAAAGGTCAAGAAACTTTTCAAATGCGAGGGTGCACCTGGAATGCACTTAGAAGTGTTTAGCAGTTTGATTTAAGGTTCTGCATAAAGCACATAATATTATGCAATAAAAATCTTAGAAAAGTTGCTTGCCTCAAAGTTTAATAAAGTCGGCTAAGGCCCTCGCATAACAGCACAGTTTTATTTTTCATATATTTATTCCAAAACTAAAGCTGTAATTTATTTCAAAATTAATATCCACACCACTAAACAGTGGCGAAGATTATTAGCTTGAACAAAAGCGAGAGGTAGAGAACAAAACTTTTCAAATGCACAACAAAAATTATAAATGTTAGAATTAAAAATGCACAACACACTCTAGTTATAATTTAAAGAAAAAATAATGCATTCAAACGTCCGACTGGCGCCCAAATAGTTTAATTTAATTGTTTATTAATTGTAAATTTCTCATAGCTGCCATACATTAACTCATTGCACACACACACACACACACACTCAAAACAAAAGACTTAAGCAACAAGCTTAAAATAAATCGTAATCCTCTCTATTATCGAATGCAATTAATTCAATGCAGTTCAATTCATTATTATTATTTTACATTTTAGTTTTCTTTCAACTCATGAATGAAATTTGTATAATTTCATTTAGGAAAGAAAAACAAGTGTTTTTTTTCCTTTTCTTTTATGTTTAACTAATTGTCTAAAGCATTTTGTGCATTTTAACAAACATTTTGTTTGTTACCATTGTAATAAGCTGAAAAACATTTTAGGCACGTCTGTAAGTTCTAGCATTTATTTAGTTATATGGTCAACACCCAAGTCTTACCATTTGACATTTAAATTTTATGTTAATGATCTTGTTAACTTGTATTTGAAGTCCTGCCATCAAAGTCGCTTGCTCTGTGTGAATGCTTTATGGTGTTTTGGACGCCAGTCTTCCGTTAAACTTATATTTTATAAAATGTTCCTTTAACACAGAAATTTAATTGCAGTATTTTATTTAGAATGAAGAAAAAAAGTCTAATGTTCTCACGGGATAATTCCTATGTAAATTTTCTAATTACATATATTTAAATGTTTGATGAAACTGTCACCAAAACCGAAAAGAAAACTAATTTTTGTATGCAGCAAAACACATTTTTTTTGTAAAGACATGAAAACAAACCTTTGTATTGAGCCGCCTTTAGTCCAAAGTGTTCGTAATGGGGCAATTACACATTTAAGTGTGTTATTAGCGGCCTAAATCAAAAACTCTAGGTGTTAAGTGAGGAGTATATATAAAAGAGAAAAATTTATTTAATTTATGCAAGCCATTTCAAATAAAGCAAATGGAAAACCGAATCGGGATTGCTTTAGATCTTCCAGGAGTAATTTTAATTAAAACAAAAGACTTAAGACACAAGCATGACAAAAATAAAATTACATTCAATTACTTTTTTAAAGATCACCTCTTTCATTATCAACAATATTTTATAAAGAAAAGTTTAAAATCGATAATTTTCTTTCATAAACTATTGTTAAATTTTCTCTAAAAATTTTCTGTTATCGATACTACCTTAGAAAAATTTTTTATCGATTATTCTTTGTTAGGAAATTAATGATTATTTTCTGTAAGAAAAAATTTTAATCCATCTTTTGTTTTTAGAAAAAAATTGTTATCGATAATTTTTATATTGAAAACTTACGTTATCAAAAATGTTGCTGCAATATTTTCTTCTGAAATAACTTTTTTTTATAAAAGTTATCGTTTATTTTTCTATAAAAATCAAAAAAAAAAATTTATAAGAAATCATTTCTGTTTAAAAAATTTTTATAGACAATTTTTTTATAGTAAAATGTTGTTTTAGAAAAGTAATCTATAATTTTTCTTTTAAAATATTTTTTGTTTTTTAAATGCATCCTTAGTTTTTTTTGTAAAATAATTTTGTTATTGATATAAAAATAGAAAAAATTGTCTATATATCGTCGGTCGGTTATTGGTTTGCGGCACAGTATAATCAAAATACATTATGGCTGCAGCAAACCAATAATCAACCGACGATATATAGAAACTTTTTCTGTAGAAATATTTTGTTTTTTTTTTTTTTGTATAAGAAATTTATAGTTTTTGTTCCGAAATAGTTTTTTTACAAAAAGTTTATCTTTAATTTTTTATTAAATTATTTTGTTATCGATATTTTAATGGAAAATGATATGTTATCGGTAGTTCTTCCTTCGCAAAATTTCCATTATTTCTGTAAAAAAATTTTTAATTCAAAAAACTTTTTTTACAAAAATATTGTTATCGAAAAATATTTTATAGAAAAATATTTTTATCGAAAAATGTTCTGCAGCAAAATTATGTAATCTATAGTTTTGCTGCAGCAATATTTTGTAACAAAAAAGTTATCGTTAATTTTTTCATACAGATATCTTGTTATCGATACTTAAAATAATATTGTTATCGATAATTTTTCTAAAAAAAACTTGATTATTTTCTGTAAAAAATATTTAATCTATAATTTTTTTATAGAAAATATTTTTATTGATTATTTATTTATATAATATTCTAGTTATCGAAAAATGTTTACTATTATAAATTTTTATTGTTTTTATTACAAAAAAATTTTATCATTAATTTTTTTAAAGAAATGTTTTGCAATTGATATTTCTATAGAAGAATTATTATGGATATTTTTTCTGCAGAAAAATTTGCATTGATTTCTGTACAAAAAAAAATGTTATCGAGCAATTTTCAGCAGCGCAGCTTTTTAATCTAATAATAATCTTGCTTCTGAAAAACTTTTTATGTAAAATAATTATCATTAATTTTTCTAAAAAATATGTTGTTTTTACTATTTTTGCCATAGAACAAAAATTTTATGGAAAAATTTTCTATAGAAAATTTTCGATTACATATTTTCTTTAAAAAAATTGTTAATCCATATTTTTTTTATTTTAATATTGTTATCGAAAGTATTTTTATAAAAAAATTACGTTACCGAAAAATTTTCTGCAGCAAAGCTTTGAAATCTATAATTTTGCTTCTGAATTTTTTTTTTGATTTTGTAAAGTTATCTTTAAATTTTCTTTAAATTTTTTGTTATCGATATCGATATTATTAGAAAAAATGCTTATAAAAAATTTTTCATAGAAAAATTTTGTTCATTTTGTAGAAAAATGTTTTAATCCATAATTTTTCTACAGGAAAACATTATTATCGATAATTTTTCGAAAGAAAAATCTTGTTATCGAAAGATTTTTGTAATCTACAATTTTGCTGCATAAGTATTAAAAGCAAAAAAAAAATTGTTTTGCTACTAAATTTTTTTTTCATATAACAAAAGTTTGTGTTTGGTTATTTTTTATACAAAATATCGAGCCTTTTTTTCGATTTTTTCGTAAGCGACATGTTATCGAAAATATATTTTTTATTGAAATTAAAATTTTATGGGCCCACCCATTGTTTTGAATTATCAGATTGCCAACATTTCTGATAACTTTTAAGATACAGGCTGTAAAATTTTATCGTAAGCGACAATTTACGTACAAATATTGAATATTTCAAAAAAAAAAAAAAAATTTTTTTGTTGATAAAAGAAAATGGATATGGATAAATTTTTTATTAAAACATTTTTTAAACGATACATTTTCTTTAAAAAAAAATTGCTCTCGATATTTTTTACGCCGCCAAATACATACATAATTTTAGTGTAGCACATTCATTTCTAAAGCGCCCTCTATGTGTCATTTCCTTAGACTTAGCCCTCGATATTTTTTACGCCGCCAAATACATACATAGTTTTAATGTAGCACATTCATTTCTAAAGCGCCCTCTATGTGTCATTTCCTTAGAATTAGCCCAACCAAACAGAATTCCAATAAGATATTATTTGAAAAGTTCGTTATTAGATATTTTACAAACAAAATATCCACTTCCTTAAAAAATCTAACCAGTTTCATTTAACTCTCAACATAGTTTTTCCCAGCGGCCTTAAAAAAACAGCCCACAAAATCCTTAAAGTATTTCAAAGTTTATCATAAAACTTTCAGCTTGCTTTAAATTATTACCATCATATTTACATCCTTTATTTTAATATTCAAACCCAAATGACATTTAGTTCTTTCATAATTTTCTGATGCAAAATTCCTTCCATCTATCAATTGTGTGCAATGTGCGTATGTGTAGAGAATTAAAGAACGCCCATTAAAATATGCTTTTATTGCAATATATAAGAGGCTTAAAAGCATTAAATCTATACGTTATTTGCCACTTATAAGCAGTTCTTACACTACTACGCTTCAGTTGTTCCCAACAGCAACAGAAATGAGGAAAAATATTTTAAATGATTTTAACCTTAATGTTACAATTACGATGTGTGTGGTCCCTCTGTTTGCTGAACAAAAACTTGAAACGTAAAAGTTTTTCTGCGGTATTAAAAATGCAAACTTAATATTATGTAATCTGTTAAAATTTACAACCGCTTAACAGTTGGCTTAATGAGCTGTAAAAATAATTTCAAATAAAAATGTTAATTGAAAAAAGTCGATGCATGTATGAACGTTCCTGTGTGCGTATATGCTTCTCCTCTACAAGTGCTAAGAGTTCGTTTAAAAACAAAACAGCCTGGATTTTAATCAGCAACAAGCAGACAGACAAAATGTAAGCAGTTAGTTCCCATTTTCTTGTGCTCCATATCAAAAACGTCATAAGGCCACCACCACAAAAATTAACGTTAAGTCAGGTTATTCAGCATCATGATGATCGTCATGATCGTCATCTTCCTCATCTGGCACTTTCAAAAACTTCTTCAAACTTGTAAATTATAATAAAAGTGTAATGGTAATGTGAGCCTATAAACATAATCTGCAGGTGATTTTGAATGAAATAATGCTACTAAATGTCAAACACAATGATAGGATTTCTTTACTCGTATGCAAAAGTCTTAAACCACATTTCTCTCACACTCACACACACGCACACTTTTGTACGCATACAGTCTGTCACTTGCTTGCATTTGGTTGGCTTACAAAATAACACCATATAAATTTTGAACGCATTTCTCGATGCATTTACCAAAGCAGGCCCATAAAATTTATTCTATAAACGAAAAAATATATTCGATTTTTAAAATGTGGCTGCACAGTTTTTCTTTTCTCATTTCTGCTGCAATTTCGTCAAATAGTCTGCCAAGTAGCTTAACCACTACACTTACATTTTAATACAATATACTTCTAACCGTACAACTACTGAGTATTGGATTTACCAACGCTTTAAAGGTGATTTGATTATCTTAGTTGGAATTTTTCTGTTAAGCTTCACATACAATGTTCAATTAACTGGATAACCAAAATGGAAATATTGAATGTACATATTGAAAAGATGCCATATATTTACTTTATACTTTACACATTATACATTATACATTATACATTATACATTATACATTATACATTATACATTATACATTATACATTATACATTATACATTATACATTATACATTATACATTATACATTATACATTATACATTATACATTATACATTATACATTATACACTATACATTATACATTATACATTATACTTTATACTTTATACTTTATACTTTATACTTTATACTTTATACTTTATACTTTATACTTTATACTTTATACTTTATACTTTATACTTTATACTTTATACTTTATACTTTATACTTTATACTTTATACTTTATACTTTATACTTTATACTTTATACTTTATACTTTATACTTTATACTTTATACTTTATACTTTATACTTTATACTTTATACTTTATACTTTATACTTTATACTTTATACTTTATACTTTATACTTTATACTTTATACTTTATACTTTATACTTTATACTTTATACTTTATACTTTATACTTTATACTTTATACTTTATACTTTATACTTTATACTTTATACTTTATACTTTATACTTTATACTTTATACTTTATACTTTATACTTTATACTTTATACTTTATACTTTATACTTTATACTTTATACTTTATACTTTATACTTTATACTTTATACTTTATACTTTATACTTTATACTTTATACTTTATACTTTATACTTTATACTTTATACTTTATACTTTATACTTTATACTTTATACTTTATACTTTATACTTTATACTTTATACTTTATACTTTATACTTTATACTTTATACTTTATACTTTATACTTTATACTTTATACTTTATACTTTATACTTTATACTTTATACTTTATACTTTATACTTTATACTTTATACTTTATACTTTATACTTTATACTTTATACTTTATACTTTATACTTTATACTTTATACTTTATACTTTATACTTTATACTTTATACTTTATACTTTATACTTTATACTTTATACTTTATACTTTATACTTTATACCTTATACTTTATACTTTATACTTTATACTTTATACTTTATACTTTATACTTTATACTTTATACTTTATACTTTATACTTTATACTTTATACTTTATACTTTATACTTTATACTTTATACTTTATACTTTATACTTTATACTTTATACTTTATACTTTATACTTTATACTTTATACTTTATACTTTATACTTTATACTTTATACTTTATACTTTATACTTTATACTTTATACTTTATACTTTATACTTTATACTTTATACTTTATACTTTATACTTTATACTTTATACTTTATACTTTATACTTTATACTTTATACTTTATACTTTATACTTTATACTTTATACTTTATACTTTATACTTTATACTTTATACTTTATACTTTATACTTTATACTTTATACTTTATACTTTATACTTTATACTTTATACTTTATACTTTATACTTTATACTTTATACTTTATACTTTATACTTTATACTTCATACTTTATACTTTATACTTTATACTTTATACTTTATACTTCATACTTTATACTTTATACTTTATACTTTATACTTTATACTTTATGCTCTATAACTTATAATTAAATAAAGCATACTATTAATGGTTATTTTATAAACGAAATTATTTGCAAGTCATGCAACAATCTGGCTTCCCTCTCCTTATTGAATTTATGTACACGTAACATGTGTGCTGCTGGCATCTTGAGTCAGTTACTCAAACAAGTGTTGGCTTAACATGAACGTGAAGATCATTTAAGAAAATATAAAACCACTTACAGTTTTAAGTTCAAATTAAAAATTGATTTTTATTAACAATTAACGTTGACAAGAGCAATGGGCAAATTAAAATAGAGGCAAGGACCTCACAGGTTGATTTTGCTTCAAATGAAAATATGTAATAATAATAAAGAAAAGCAATTTTAATCTTAAACTAGAAATAAACTGTAGAAATCTGACAACAAGTAATGTACTAGTATTAGAAAGAATTTTATCTAAATTTTAAAGCTTATTTCAATTAAAGACAGTACATGTCCTATTATAGAAATCTTAGTTTTTTAATGACGTTTTGTTACCAACAGTTTTATAAAAATAAGCATTCATAGTATGTATTTCAATATGATCGATCATTCTTCTTTGGGAAGATTTTGTTATCGACAAAATTAGTTCAGAAAAGTTTTGTGACCGATAACTCTGATAAAAAAAATTGATGCATCTATAATTTTTCTATAGAAAAATTTTTATTAATAAAATTTTTATTAATGCCCTAATTTAGCAATAGGGCATTTACATCTGCACAAAATCTAGAACATTTTACGCCATTTTTTTTACATTTATAAAGACTTTTTTATCCAAAACAAAACCCATTATGTGAAAAATTTCCTAAACTTCAACCAATCAATTGTAATGTAGCCAATTCACACACCTTTTCAAGCAGACCTTAGCTAGTTCAATCATCTTTTATATAAATATTATGTACAGGATAGTGAAAATAAAATAAAAATATTAGATTTTATGTAGGTTTCCTATAAATCTACTCACAAACTAGATTTTGTTTTGTATGGGAAATCTTGTACAAAATAGCTAGATTTACCTTAAAATCTCGTAAGAACTAGATATGACATAATGTAAATGCCCCATAAGAAGCTTTAGGACGTTTTTGTTTGAAAATACTTTTGGGTTCTAGATTTTGATTTTTTGAATGAAAAATAAAAATATTATTACCGTGTTTTTAAAACATATAATTTAAATTATAGGACAAAATCTAGCATATTTTGATTAAAATCTTTATGAAAATCTTTACCGTTTACACCAACTTTTTTTGACATCTATGAAAATTTTTTTTATCCAAAACAAAACCCATCAACCGAATTGCTTCCAAGACTACAACCAAACAACTACAATGTAGCCAATTCACACACTTTTTTAAGCAGACCGTAGCTAATTCACTCACTTTTTTTTGCACAGGGTAGTAAAGAATAAATAAGAATATTTGATTTCCTATCTGGCAAGTACTAGATTTCGAGACAATGTAAATGCACTATTAAAGTATTATATAATAATTTCAAAAATATATGAAAAAATATGTGTTGAACATAATTATAAAGCAAATACACGAACCTTATAGCATAGACAATAAATAATAATTGTTTTAAAGAATCACAACTGCAGCTGTTTTCGTTCATAGACAAGACGAAACAATTGTCGAACAGAAATAGGGCATAAAAAATTTTGCGACCGATAGCTCTCATATAAAAAAAGTTTTTCATATATAATATTTCTATAGATTTTTTTCTTCGTCTATGAAATTGCTATAAAAAAATTTTGCTTTGATACAAAATAAATTTGTTTCCATAATTTTTCTAAATAAAATAACTTTAACAATTTGGCAGGCAACAATTAAAAAAAAAAATTAATAATAATTTTCCAACCACAAAAATGTTGTTGAGGAGAATTATATTTGTAAAAATTTTATTAGTCTATAGTTCTTCAAAAAAAATGTTGTTATTGGAAACTTAAAAAAAAACATTTAATGATTATTTTTCTCGAATAATTTTTTTGCCATCACCTTTTTTGACTGTAAAATAGTTATCTGAAAATATGTTTGCCTTCATCTTTTTTTTTTTTTTTTTGATCAGCGTCTTACCCGTTAGTGAGCTGAATACTTTTCGTACATTTACTAATTGCCTTCATTCAGACTTTCTCCAGTTTCCTGTTTCTACAACACTTACATTTACTCAGCATCCTTTAGAGACATTAAGTTAAGATAAAATTTTCTCTCCCACTTTCATGAAATGTTTTTTTTTATAGTTTTATATTTATCCTTGTGTTGTTTGTTACAAAAAACAAAATCAATAAAAATATTATAAAAGTATTTCTGTTTTTTTCCAACTTGAGGTCCCACCTTTTAAGACTGTGTGAAATTTTATGTAAAACATTTTTGTAAATCGTGATTACATGCCCGAAAAAGAAAGCCAAATACAAAGTATAAGAGCATATAACAAAAAGTTAAAAATATATATATATATATATATATATATGTATATATATTCATATGACTTAACTGGACCACATTCAAGCAGTTGTTTTTTTTTAATAATTCTTGGTTAGGTTTGTAAGCAATTTTTACAACCTAAAATATATATTTAAATATAGATAAAAGGTGAATGCTTTCATTGACTTTACAAACAACAATAAGCATCTTCAGCGGCGATGGGCGGTTTTATTTTAACAGATATTGTTTAACAAACAAAAAGTTATTATTTGATTTTTGTTTTTGTTTTTTCTTCATTAAAAATGGGCAACGTTAAAAGGTGATATACAAGATCTTCCAAATACACACAATCCCCCCAGTTTGTTTGAGATCACCAGTAAAGCTGCACTTTTTTTTTAAACAAAAGCAAGCCAGAGAAAGATTTAACAAAAGAAAAAGGTCAATCATAATGGTCAGGTTGATTTTGGTAGATGTATTGAACTGGCTTTCGTTGAAAAGATTATTTTAGTTTTTTTTTCCTGTCAGTTTGAAGTTATGTTAATTTTGTTGTGAACAAGTTAAAAATCTTAAACTAAATACTGAAGAGAACATCTTAAAAAATTTTTCTTTCGAAAGAAAAAATACTCGTATATAAAAAAAACTTTTCAAAATGATTTTAAAATCAAACGTAGGTGAGCGAATTAAATGAAGGTGACCATAAGTTCAACTAGCTGACACAATAGTCAAGCAGCATCTAAATCTGTTTTTGCTTTAGTTTTGCTTTGTGGTTTTAATTTATACTAAACATAGCCGTAGGGAATGTTATTGAATAAATGTGAACCAGCACCATCGCCACAAATAGCAACACAAACTAAACAAAACAAAAATAAAAAACTGCACAAACAGCAAAAGGTATCATTTGTAATTTGGTGAACATGGAATTACAAAAATACCCAAGGTATGTAACGAACTTTTAAGACCGTAAAATCTGGCAAATAAGTTACTGTGTCTTAAAATTTTTGCTAAAGTTCGAGCACTAGTACAACTCCTGTGATACCTTGTCAGTTCATAAATTTATTTAGATCATTACCTTTGTACTGAAACAAGTTTATTAATTGATAAAAAAAAATTCGGAATATCTCCTGACTAATTCAAAGCAGCATATAGCACTTTGGTATTATTTTTCCACTCATATGCAAAAATTTAAAAAACTTTAAACAAAAAAGCTGTAAAAATCTTAATTTACACTATGCAAGTCTTATTGCTAAATAGTTTGTGGGATATAGAGACGAAGGGAACAGAAGCGTTTCTTTTCCCCTCGTCTCTCTCCCCTAAAAAACTTACCAGCGTAACAAGAAGACTTGCATAGTGTAAATTAGGACAAATGGCAATATATGTAAGTTCTGACCAAATTCGACAAAAAGTTTTACAAAAAGTCTTGAACGTGTCCAAATCCTCAAGTTATTCCTTATTTTTACAGTAAGGGCATTATGTCTTGCCCTTTCAAAGATCTTTCATTATGATCGATCCCTCTAGGAAATATATACAAATATAAACAAACTCAAGCAATTTTAAAAATTTCTGAAAGGTACAACATTTTCCAAAAAATATAGTGAAATTACTAAAATAAGCAAATTAGGCTGCAATATAAAAATATGCAAAAAAGAAAAATATACTTTTCCAAATCGATGTTTGATTTCTTAAGAACTATTAAAAATATGCACATATACATAAGCATAATATGCAAAAATATGCTCTAATAAATCTTAGTTTGAAATCTGAAGAAGATATAAAACGATTAGAAAGTAGTAAAAATATATATTAAAATATACTACTACGAAAATATGGCTTATTATTAATATACGCGTACTAACAAATTGATATTTAAGTTTTTATAGAGACATTCAGGAAATATATATTATTATCTTATAACTCAATATATATAAACCTTGAACAAATTCTACACTCTTAGAATATCTATATAAAACTAAATTTTTAAGACCCAAATATGCCAAAATACTGAAATATGCAAAAATATGCCCTCATAAATCTAAGTGGAAAATCTTCAGTTTATAAAAACGAATATTAATCGGTTAAAAATTATATGAATATATGCCTCATTATTAAAATATGCAAAATATATGCCCACATCCGCACTTACAACTTGAGGCTCAAATATTTAAACATATTTAAAGCTAATAAATATTTTAAGCTAAAATATGTGTACGAAGCAAATTTTTAAGAATTGCATTATATTATTATATACGAATATATTAAATATGCTAGAATATGCTTTAAAAAATTAATAAAATTATAAATTTGTAAGACAAACAAATATTTTTTGTGCATTTGGTTGCAAAAATAGGCATCGAAATAAAATATATCACATAAAAAAACAATTAAGTATTTTTTTTTGTGAATAATATTTTTTATTGAATTAGAATTAAAAAAGTGTATCTATGCTTAATGCTTTTGGTGTAGCGTACAGCATTTGGGGAAATAAGAAAACCACCAGATAAGATGAAAGCGGGTCGCTCATGGGGGCGTGTGAGAGCAGCATTGCAGCCAAAAAAAAAAAAAGAACACACAGTGACTATTCCATTTACAACATGTTGCAGATTTTCATGTCAATACATACATACATATGTTTGTGGCCAGCGTTACATGTACTATAAAGCTTAAGCCAAGAGTCTATTTATCTTGTATTGAAAAAATTGCGTTACGGTTTAGGCCAAAAAAAGAAACCCATACGAGTCTAAGGAGTCAGCGTTATTCTAGACGCGGTTATAAAACAAGCAAGCAAAAAAAGCGAAATCATTTCTTATTAAAGTTTAGGATTTTATTCTTTCATTATGCTTTTACGTTTAAATAAAAGCTAAATGTATATATGTATGTGCATGTATGTGTGTGTGTTTGTGTGTGTGTAGGAGTGTGAGTATGTAAGCATAAGAAAGAGAGTATGTGGTCAATTTTCAAGATGAAATTTCCCACGATTTAGATACACCCACATAAAGTTATTAAAAATGTTTGATACAATAAAAGAAACACATTTCATCCTTATATTTTTTTCTTTGATGCAATTTAAATTTAAATGATGTTTAAAATAACGCCTAGCAAAATAAAAGAGCAAGAAGAAATAAATAAATGTAACATGCTTATGACACGGCAAAATTTATTTAGGAATTTTATGAATTTATTAAAATGAATTCATTCAAGTTTTTGTTTATTATAAATTTCATTTAGCAAAAACTAAAGCATTTCCCATGGCTAAACAAGGCCACAATCTACATACATACATGTGCTAAACAACAATTGCATTTAGAAAATATTTTGAGATTGCATTGAATGCCAACAGAAAAACCAAAAAAAAAAAGGAATGTTTTTAATTCAGTATCGTAGATGATCGTGCCGTACTTATAACAGTTAAAGGTCATTGTAAAGCAGAAAAATCAAACAATACAACAGCAAGATTTTGATAATACAGTTGATGGCAATGATGCAGATGATAATGATGATGATGATGATGATGAAGAAGAATATAAAACAAGACCAACCAAATAAAGCAAATCAAAAGAAATCAGCAGACATACGAAATAAAAATCCTATTACAATGGCCACAAGCGAACATGATCAGTTTGCAGTTGCTTACAAACACAAGGCGGTATATTAAATTCATCCAAAGGTTTGTTGCACAAATGTTAAAAATAAATAACACAACAACAAATCAAAAAGGCTTTCTTAATTTTATACAGCTTCCTTAAATCGTTTTGTATTTACGAATTTATTCCTTTTTATCATGAATGCAATAGTTGCTACATAAAATTTCAAATTGGTATCTTGAGAAAAAAAAAACAAAGTTAAGAGTTCAATACCGTAGTTAAGAACACCAGAAACTCAATAAAAGAAACAACACCCACACAAATTTGGAGCAAATAGTAATCGAGATGAAAACTAATAAAAAAAAGGGAAGAATGCCATCAAACAACAATTAACTACAACATTAAAGAAAACTTTATTTTACTCTAAATAAAACTAAAAGATTTAGTTTCTCTTCTCATGAAATATTTAGTGTTAATATTTTCTTAAATTATTTTGCTAAGGGAGACACTCCCTGTTAACTTGCATTTTAAGCTTGGATTTTTTTTTCCAAAACCTTAGCTCAGGGCGTTATTTTTGATCGAACTTGTTCCAATGTTTGATTGTTATTAAACAGCCAACAAAAGTTGAGAAAAAAAAATATGTTTGCAGTTAAGATTTTTTTATTGTTAAAGTTACACCCCCTTTGTTAAAATCAAACATCATCATAATTATCATCATCATCATCATCATCATCTTCAGCGTCCAAAAGGCCCCACCATACTCATCATTAAAATAATGACGATTAAAAACAAATGTTTAACAAAACAATATTTAAACTATTGCAACTATTGCAGAAATGAATCAAACACAACGCATTACACAGAAATCAAAAAAGAAAAAGAAAACAAACTATCAAAAGGAAGATGAGCTTGAAAATAATGTTGGGCAAGTGTTTCTCGGGCTGGTTAAAATATTAAATTGTGTGCTTTTGTGAAAAGTTACAGGGTGTTACAAAAAAAAATGTTTCTTTTTTTGTAAGGGGATCGTATAAATGCCCTTTAGCCTGAAAGATTGCGTAAAAATATATGACTTTAAATATTATTACAAGTCCTTGAATACTGCTAATAAAATCTAGTTTAAAATTTTCTTCTCTTCTCCAGAAACTAAAAGTAATTAATAAAAAATATTTCATTCAATAAGAATTGAAATTACTGAACTTAAGCTGGATTAAGAAAATATTTCTGATTAAAATTCACTACAGTTCCAGTAAATCTAAAATTGTCTCATGCAAAGTAAAAAATTTAGCTTAAAGAGCTAAAAAAAAAGTTAACATCGTAGTATTCCAGTAGTGCATAGTTAAACATTGTGTGCTTAACAGCTCCAAAATATCACTGATGAGTAAATAAAAAATTCTGGAAGCAAACAATATTGTGTGAAGAACAGAAAAGTTAACATCATGGTATTCCAGCAGTGTATAGTTTAACATTGTGTGTTTAACAGCTCTAAAATATCACTGTTGAGCAAGCAAAATGTTCTGAAAGCAAACAGTCGAGTGTAAAGAACAGCAAACTTAACATCGTGGTACTTCAGCAGTCAATAGCTTAACATCGTGGTATTCCAGTAGTTAATAGCTTAATATTGTGTATTTAACAGCTCTTAAATATCACTGCTGAGTAAGTAAAGTATTCTGAAAGCAAACAGTCGTGTGTAAAGAACAGTAAGCTTAACATCGTGATATTTTAGCAGTGGATAGTTTAACATTGTGGGCTTAACAGGTCTTAATATCACTGTTGAGTAAAAAAAAGTTTTCTGAAAGCAGTCTTGTGTTTAGTTAGATAGTTTAACATTGTGTGGTTAGCAGCTCAAAAATATCACTCTTGAGTAAATAAAAAGTTCTGAAAGCAAACAGTCTTGTGTAAAGAACAGAAAAGTTCACATCGAGGTATTTTCGCAGTGAAAATCTTAACATTGTGGGTTTACCGGCCTTAAAATATCATTGTTGAGTAAATAAAGTGTTCTAACGTTTTCAAAAAGTAAAAATGTAACGATCTTCTTTACATAAAGTGCATTTTTAAATAACGACTAAATTAACCCTTAAATGACTTCAAATTTTTGTTTAGGTTCTGGTGTTTAATTTGAGTCTCAAGGTTTTTTTAGAAAGATAAGTAACTCCCACGCAATGAATGCCTACTACCATTAAGAGGTATTAGCTTCGTTAAGTGATATTAAAGAGAAGACAGGCGGAAGAAGGAAGAGATAATGGAAAGCTTAATTATTTTTCAAATGTGCTTTGTACACGTTTTTAATAATGCAGTGTTGCAGCGCCTCTGGTGTCAATGAGGCGTACTAAAACTGTTTTTATTAGCCATTTTATTTATTATTTTACTTCGACGATGATATTCTGGTACACAGAACCGACGAAGGAGGGCAGTTTCATGTTACATTAGGATTAGTATTCGCTGAAAGAGTAGTTCAGCTTTGCTTTAATCATGTACTTATACTTAGTTTTATGGGAAACAATTTTGAAGAACATTTTAACCCCTTTAATAATACTTTTTTGCCTGTCTCCCTTAAGGGAATACAAAATAAACATACGGAGATCAGAGCTCAAAAATTTAAATAGAACTACTGAGCAAAGGACATATATATATAAAGGGTCCGCCAGATAACTTTTTTTTTTGAAAATGCTATGCACGCAGCCCCGTCCTGTTGAAACCAAATGTTGCCAATATCCTCCTCTTCAATTTTTGCGAACAAAAATTCGTTCAACATGGCCCGATAACGATCGCCATTGACTGTAACGGCCACTCCTTGCTCATTTTCGAAAAATTGCCCAATTATGCCTCTGGACCAAAATCCGCACCAAAAAGTGACTCGTTTTGGGTGCGTCGGCTTTTCAATGTATGCGTGCGGGTTTCTGTGCCCCAAATGCGACAATTTTGCTTGTTTACATACCAGCCAAGATCAAAATGAGCTTCATCTGAAGAGATGATTTTTTTTGGCAAAATCGGCATCTTCGGTAAGCAATATTTCCCAGCGTTGCTCAAGCGTATACACAACCACAATCGTTCAGCGGAAGGATAAAACTAATTATCTGTCAAATCAGACATGAGCTAAGTGCTACCATTCACAAAATAAGAATTAGTTGAAAAAAATGTTAGATGGCGGACAGTATATTTGTTCCTTTTAACTCCTACAAGGAGCATAGGGCCGTAGACATTAAGTGTAAATATTTCACAAGGATATGCCAGAAAGCCCAAGCTTTAAATCAAATTTCTAAGACTTGCAAAAAAAATTGCAGGTATTTTTTAAGGAACTACATTTTCATTGCTTCCAATGAATCTATATTAAAATCAAGCAGGTACTTAGTAAAATAAATTAGCAAAAATGTATCAGTCCTGCAAAAGTTTTTAATTCCTTTATAGTTTTAGAAGATACTCAGGATGCTTCAAAAAATCAATTTTTTTTTTAAATTTATGAATTACTTTTTATCTAAAATTGTTTAACTACTTGCTGAAATTTACATAACAAGAATGCTATGCGTTTAAGTTCGCATGAAAAGAACGAGCTGCGAAAATGTGCACGTTTTAACCCTTTTTCCCAAAGGACGCCTAAAAGGGAAATTTTATTTAATATAACTTGGAATTCGCTGATAAGGACTCGTAAATGAGCACACTTCTTGCATTAACAAGCCTGTGCAAGAATCATTGCACAGACTTCGCGGAATTATTCCTCTCTATATTTTTATGACCTCTGGGAATATTTATCTTACTAGCAATAGTTTCAGATGAAAACTTTCAGAAGGCTGTTTGTTAGACGTACATATTTGTTTTTCTTCATTCTTTGTTGTTTTTTTTGCGTTCAGTGTAATCGAATATGTTTCCATTCATATGCTTAATCTTGAGCTAACACTTACTAAGCAAACACTCTGTTTGAAGGAAAATGTAATATTTTAGTTTATTGTAATAAACTAAACAAATAAGTATTTGCCCAAAAAATCAAATCTCAATTGTTTCAGATGTTTATATTTTTCTTTTCTTTTTTATAAGATTTCACTTTATAGATTTTTTTTTGTGCAGCAATACAAAACAATGTGTTTTGCTTTAATGTGGCCAAAATCTAAACAATTCCCAGTTAAATTTTGAGTGTTAGTTGTAAAGCTTTACTTTAACAAAGTTCATTGGGCGAAACACAGAGACTACAAGCAACATTTCTGGTTCAATTGTAGTAAATAAACAAAACTATATTTTTCCATACAGCAGCTTTTGCTGCTTGAGTAGCCAAAAAATAAACAAATATATAAATATATTTCCTATTATTGTTTTGAATAAACAAATACGAGTACTTATTTATTTATTTTTTTTTTTTGGTTGCTTGTAACAAAAGTAACAAAGTTATAACTACCTAAAGTATAAAAAAATACAATAAAACAAACAATATTGACCACTTGTTTTATTGTTTGCATAAAATAAGTCTTGAAATTCAATAAAAAAAATAGAGAAAAAATTCAAGTTGGAAAAACTTAAATGGTTAAAACAAAAGGCGCCTGTACTGATTTCAGTTCAAAAGGTTAATGCCAAGTCTTTAGTTAATGTTTTATATACATACATATTTTTCACAAGCTTTGGTAATGCGATTTTTTTACAAAGAAAAAAATATTTGATTAAATTGCTGAGATTTGCAAGCTTTAGTATTTAAAAAATTCGGGTTATTTCTGCAAATTTATGAAAATGGAAAGTTTAAAGATTTGACGTGAAATTCGTTGAGCTTGTGAACAAACCTATAAATATATAATTTTAATATTTGTATATAATAGCAGCAACTAGAAACAGGACCTGGGTTAGTTTGAGGTAATCTGGGTGGTCAAAGACCTCTCATAAACTGGGGTTTATCCTTAGTGATAGCAAGAGCTGCAAGGCCCCGGATTTAAATTAAATTAGAAGTTCGTAGGAAGACTCATAATAAGAATTTCGTCTAATATTTAATTAGGAATATACTTTATATATTTTAATTATTTATTGCAAAACTACACAAAATAAATGATTTTATTCCTTTACTGAAATATAGTGCGTAAAACCAAATACCCAAATTCGTAAAAATTTAATAAAATGAAGAAACTCATTTATTTTTAAACAAAGAACTTTTTTGTAGTAGATCGATCATAAGCTTTAAGGAACTATGGCAGTGAAAGTGAAACAAAGCAATTTGTTAATACAAAACAAAAGACTTAAGATACAAACTCGCACTTTAAAAGAGGAACATAAAACTTACTTGTCATGTGAATTAATTAATAAAGCATTTTTAGCACAATGTCAAGCAGACTTACCTGAAAAAAAGAAGAAGAAAAAACATTAATTATTATTAATTCAATGTAAAATGTTATAAAGAAAATATCAAATAAAAGAACTGAATACTCAAAGATAATTATAAAATAGTGAATGCCTACTACTATTACTAGGTGTTACGAGTACCTTCTTTAGGAAAGGGAAGGTGGTAAAGAAATACACAGAGGAAAGCTTCAATATTTCGTATAATGCAGTGTTGCAGCGCCTCTGGTGTCAATAACGCGCATTAAATTTTTTGCAGGTGTTTTTAGTAGCCCCTTGTTTTATTAGGCCCGATAGAATTAAATTTTAAGAAACAACAACAAAAAATGCAATTTGAATCCAAAAAAAAATTGTATTTGAAAGATCAATAATATGTACATGGCATTGACATTTGAAAATGATTTCGGGCATATGGCCATTGCAGTTGTCCTTGGCGACTTCCCTTCTGGACGATAAATTTTGGGCCACTTTTTTGGAGTTAATAAGTCGATCAATATTGGCATACAAGGCGTCAATTCTTGCTGCGTTTTCAGCATAAGCCAGTGACTTCTCGTGCCACTCCCCCCCCCCCCCGGCAAATAATCAGAAGGTGCTAAAACGCTCGAGTTGCACACCAATTGACGGGCCTCTTTTTCGAAGTTAACTTAACGCTAAATTTAAGCTTTTTCAGCATATTTTTGCATATTTTATTAGCTTTCGTAAAATTATTTGAATTTTTGAAGTATATCCCTGCATTTTAACAAGTTGTATCAATTTTTGAATTTCCAGCCTAGTTTAGCTCATTTCAGCATTATTATATCCTTAAAACATATAATGGCATATCTAGGCCTTTTAAGCATATTTTTGCATATTTTATTTTTTTGCAGCATATTTTAGTTTTTACAAAATATGGAATACTTTCTATTAAAAAAGCTTTTGAAAACGATTAGTTTCTACATGAAATATTTACGTAACAACGGGCCTGTTCGTAAATGCATCACTGCGCTTAGAAATTTAAATGTCCTAAATTACTTCACTTAAGTAGATAATACTCAACTAAATGTAAAATATGGGGTTTAAACAAGGCTACAACTGGAAAAGCTTATCAGCGAACTTAAATTGCATTAAAAAAAAACTTTTATGGTCTAATGCAAAGCACTGACGCATTTACGAACAGACCTAATGCTTTCTATACAATCATTTGTAGTACCAAGTTTCTTTTTTGGAATATGATTTGCGTGCCGAAATACTTTTTTTAGCCAATTTTTGTTCAAAACTTTTAGAAATCACTTTTTTTAAAAAATAAACTTAGAGCAATTTTTTCATAAATTTTTTTTTGCGGGTACAAAGTTCCTTCTATAGAAAATGATTTTTGTATTAAAATATTTTTTTTACCCAATTTTTACACAAAACTTTCTGAGACCATTAAAAAAAAAATAGAGTAATTTTTTCTTAAACATTTTTTTTGAGGCAATAATTTATTATTATTATTTTGCCGCAAAGAAATAAAAACAATTTGTCAAATAAAAGTTTTGCGATAATTTTTTTTAAAGGCTTTCTTTCTATAGCTTTTTTTTTTAGAAAAAAAATGTATCCACAGAAAATTGTTTAAGACAGATTAGGAATATTTTATTCTAGTGAATACATTCCAGCACATTTCTATCCATGAAACATATATTTGCATATCTTGGTTTTTAAAGCATATTTTGGCATATTTTTAGGCCCTGTACTCTCTAATTTTTTTTAGCTTATTAAGTCATTACAAAGAATTTTCTTCTTCTTTAAGGCAGCTTTTATCGATTTTTTGGTGCATATTTTTGCATATTTTTTGCATATTTTTATATTTAAGCGTAATTATGCATTTTAAAGCTTTAATGACACATTTGCTTTATTTGTTCTTAATTTGGAGTACTTTTAGCATCTGTAGGGCATTGCTTGGCATTTTAAGGACTGAATAAATTTTACACATACAACTTATTTTCCCAAATAACGTCTGAAAAATTAAAGAAATCATGAAATGAAGTATTATTGCCCAGCATTCAATCAATTAACTTTCTTAACATGCAAAGTATATGAATAACTATTTGATGTTTAGTTTTTACAAAAGTTTTTAAATACATTTAACTGGCTTTAAGCAGCATATTTTAAACTATTTGCGGTTTGCCTAACTATCGGGCAGCCGTTCTGCTCAGTATCTTTAGACTATAGGGATACCAAGAGTCCTTTCGTTGTTCTGGTTGTTCTATTTTACACTGGGTTGTTGAATTATTAAGTGAACCTGCAGACATGTATATCAAGAAATCATTTCTTTTTACTCATCCTGTGTTTCACAGATCCATAACAATTTTTGTTTTTAATTCCAGAAGTTCTCAAATTCTTTACAGAAACGAGGTACAGTATGAACAAGGAAGTTCGTTTTTAAGCTGGATTTATTTTGTACGAAATTTGGGAATCTTATATTTGACTATATGAATTTGAATCACTAGTCAAGAACGAAATGCTCATTTCCTAATATCTCCAAGTTGCAGTTAGTTATCGCAAAACGGCGTCATATGAAAATCCTGCGAATACTGTTTTGTTTTATCCCTTGGTTACAGAAAAATTTATTACTCTGCTTGCTTTAGTGGATTACTGGTAATAAAGTTAATTTTTACAACCTGCCAATCCACACAGCCAAGACATTAAAACATTAGAAATGCCGCTTTATTGTAAAATCTCTATGGGTGCACATAAAACAAAATGTTTCCCGGCTTAACTAAATACACTCCCACTGCTTTATGGTTAGTTGAAAAAAATAAGTACATAGAATTCGTTAACTGAAACAATAATTTTGTGACAGGACCTAAAAGCAAACCTGATAGAGCTGAAAGCTCTTAAAATTTTCTTTTTTTTATGCTAACTGTTTTAATAATGTTGGCGACTCTGATGATAAAGTTTAAGTATACTAAGCTCTCTGTTTCTCTCTCACTCTCTCTTTCTTTCTTTAATCAGCCTGGTATTGCCCAGCTGTTGCTTTAGTTTCAAATATTGCTGTAGTTTTAAGACTGTGTGTTATGTCTTATAGTTTAAGTTTTTATTTATTTTGTTTTTTTCTGTAGCATAAGTAGAATTTTTATTGTCTGTTTTATGTCAGCATAAAATTTGCTAATTTACAGCCAACATGCAAGTTATCGCTTGTGCAATGTCAAAATAAAAATGTGCAATATTTTGATAAGTTGCTGAAGACTCATGGCAAATTTATAGTTGTAGTTTGCTGCATTTAATTACTTTAAGCTTTAGTTTTGTTTTCATGCTTGAAACAAAGAAAGTCAATAAATTTGTGTAACTAAAATTTGAGTTATAGTTTTCTATTCACGGGCTGTACTCCCATATTAAGAGATATATTAAAATTTTTAACTTTCCAGAGGCATTAAAAAGCCAAGGGAATAGCTGGCTCTGGCTGAATGAATTGCTCTCTTTGTGTTACCGAAAAGTTAACACTTAGACATTTTATATATTTTTATTTTTATCTATAAATAAATTTAATTCTCTTAAATGCCTTCCCATACATATGTATGTATGTATGTATAAAAATCCTGTAAATTTATTGTCTGCTGTGTTGCTTTTTTTTACACTAATAAAAGTAAAATTTAGATTTGTTATTGAACAGAGCGTCGATATGCTTCTTAATGGAAATACAAAATTGGAATTTTGCTGCCATGGCTTGACATTTTTACAACCTTGTTGATCTATGGCAATAAAAGCGCTAAGAACCACGAACCACTAAAATATCATATAATTAAATTTGCTATAAGAAACTAGCAAATAAAAACTATTTAATTGTTGTAATTACACAGCAACTAAACGATTGTGGCCATTAAGTACTGCAGCGTTTGGTGTTTTTAGAGCAAAATTTATATTGATGCGGATTAGGAATAAAAAAAAACTAAGATTTAAATCAGGCAATAAATTAGTGGTGGGGGTTTTCCTATGCTCTTAAATGCCTAGATTTAGATCCGTTAGTGGTTTAATACAAAAATAATTGAAAATGCAAGTTTGTGTCTTAAGTCTTTTGTTTTTAAAACAGGGTTACAAGCGAAAATTTTTAATAAAAAATCGAAATTAATAATTTGATCAGATAAATCTGAAACATAACGTACAGCAAAACAATTATTTAATTAAACTATTAAGATCAGAAAATGAATGTAGAGCATTTTTAAACATCTTAACCCTCTAACTCTTCTCGATATCAGCCTTCCTTGTCTCAAGCAATATCCAAAGGGTACGATCCGGTGAGACTTAAGTCTCTCTCGTGCCTTATTTCAGCTTGACATTCCTCTGTTTAAGCAATTTTTTTATGCCATCTTATTTTTATTTTCTTTAGTCATATCTTTGACAAAATTTATTAAAACAATCTCTAAGTTTTCTTTACACACTGATTGTTTCTCTTCATAATATATACAACAATTATCTTAATATTAAAGACATTGCTTGTATTATAAAATTGTTTGTTTTTGCCCAAAAATATTTGTAAAAGTGTTACAAAAATATGTTATGAATTTAATATTTTTATCTTAAATGAAAATTATTCTCATAATTTCATTCAATTTATAAAATATTATCCTCCAGAGACAGCAATTCAATTTTCGTCTTTGTCTTATCAAAAACTGAACATCTGAAATATTTATCAAATTGCCATTTAAGGTAAAGCGAAATACAAGCACAAACATTCATACAAACTCTTAAAAAAAGAGGAAAAATTAAACATAAAAATAAAAAATAACAATATAAAATAGCATAGGAAATATTGAAAAGTTGAAGAGATATAATTTAAAAATTTTATAAACTCTGCTTAAAGATTTTTCTAAATTTTTCTTCAACTATTTCTTAATGATATAATTATATCGTTAAATATACTTTTTGCTTTTTTCATTTAAGCACTAAGCAATATATATATCATTTACAATATTTATATTTAACAATTTAAACTTGCAACTGATCCGCGCGCAAAACTCTTAATAAGACTTTTGTTAAAATATTTTTTGACGTTCACAAAAATGTTTCTCATAAAAATATCATAATTTTTTTTAGCGGTTAAAGGCTTTTATGATATAAAAAAAAATTAACAGAAAAATCATAACGAGCGCAAAAACCGGCAGCAGACACATTCAACCAACATTGTTTAAGCTTGCGATAATTGTGGCTAATTTAAAAAGGGTTAATTAAACGCAAAAATACACATACAAACATACTTACATACATACATATGTATGTATGTGCGTATAAGCACACATTTATACTTTATTGAAAAACCATTTAAAAAACCGTAAAAAATTTCATGTTATTATTAATATAAGTATATTTAGCATTGAAATGCTTTTAAAAATAAAAACGAGGGTGGAGATAAAAGTTGTTGACTTTTTTTACATACGAGTACATACATACAAATGTATGTATACATGTGGATTAACATTTTTTCCATAGCAATTTTTTACAGAAAACTTTTTCTGTTAAAAAATTTTGGGACATATAAAAAAAATCTTTCTTACAGAAAAAGTTTAGAGATAAGATAAAAACATTTTTCGGGACAACTATTTTATTAGAAAACTTTTTCGAAAAGATGTTTATGGAAAATGAGTTTTAGAGAAACATTTTTTGGGAAAAATTTGTTTTCAAAGCAAATAATCTTAGACAAACTGAAAATGTTTGGGACAAGTGGCTTTTCTTTAAAAAAAAATTGGGACAAACTTTTTTAAGTAAGACTTTGACACAAAACTTGAGAAAAAAATTATCTGAAAAAATTTTTTGGGACAAAGATTTAAAAATTTTTTGAAACAAGTTTAGTGGTTTGTAAAACTGATTTTAGACAAACTGAAAGTTTTTGAAACAAAAGGATTTCGTTTAAAAATATTTTAGAAAAAACTTTTTGACATATATATATGTATATAAAATTGTCACAAACTTTTACTAAGAAACATATTTTGGGACAAACCTTATAAGAAACCGTTTTCTTACAAAATAGTTATCCGTAAAGAATGGATTTAAAAAAAAATTTCCGGACAAAATAAAAGTTTTTGCAACAAACGTTTTTTTTATTTTTGGGACAAACTTTTGTATAGAAAAATTTTTCCGCATAAAATGATTTTTAGCAAGTGGTTTTTTTTAATTTGGGACACATTTTTTTTGCAGGAAAATTTTTTACTAAAAATTCAAAAGTGTTTGCAACAAATTTAAACTTAGTGCATAACAAAAATTTTTTTTTACAAAAAGTCCAAAAGTATTTAGAACACAATTATTTCTACATATAAAGTTATGGGACAAAGTTTTCTAAGAAAAATATTTAAATCGCAAAAGTTTTCTTGGAAAATACATAGTTAGCGAAAGAAATTAATAGAAAAGATATTGGAATCAACTTAATTTAAAGAAAATTTTTGCCACCCTTTTTTTAGTTAGATTTTTGGGACAAATTTTTTCTATGGATTCATTTTTAAAATTTTTTAAAATTTTTTTTTTAGAAAAACTGTTTTGTTAATAACTTTTTGGTTTGTTAAATTGTGGTTAAAGACTACTCATGAGTTTTTTAAACTATTTTTCAAAACAAAAAATTTTGTATACAATTTTTTGGATAAACTTCTTTCTATGGCATAATTTTTTTTACTATTTTTTAACGATAGAAAATATTTTGGGACAAACATGAGGACATGTTTTTTGGATAAAAAGTTTAGGGGCAGAATTTTTATAAGATATTTTTTTAAGGAAAATTTTTTTGAGACAATGTTTTTACAGAAACATTTTTGGGACAATATTAAAAGAAATTTGGTATAAATATTTTTTTTTTTTGGAAAAACTTTTGATACAATTTTTTTTCATATTTGGAATAATATTTTAAATTTGGGACAATTATTTTTCTTCAGAAAATTTTTAGGGACAAACGGTTTTATAAAAAAAAGTTATAACAAACAGTTTTTTATACTGAAAGTTTTGTGATACTAGAAAGATAGAAAGTCCTTTAAGAACAAACTTTTGGAGCAGTTGTTCGTTTTTATAGAAACATTTTTAAGACAATCTTTACAAAAAAAATTTTTGGGACAATTATTTTTCTATAGAAAAATATAAGGGGCAAACGGTTTTATGAAACAAAAAAAAATTTTTTTGGGACAAAAAGTTTTCTATAGTGAAATTTTTGTGACACTTATTTCCATATAAAACTTTTTCAGGTTTTTTTTTACAGCCTTAAATTAGTTTTCATTACACAATAACTTCCCAAATACAATCCTCCCTACAATAAATACATGACAATATGACAACAACAAATCATTGCTTTTCAATCATTAATATGAAGAGAGGGAGAAAAAAAACATAATTGCTGCCTTTATAAGTCATAATACCACATATGGGCAATTGGAGTTGGCAAATCATAAAAACATGAACAAAGAATTTATAAACACTTTTTTTCTTGAGCCAGCAGCAAATTTAACAGGCGCAAAACAGCGCAACTCCTTTTTTTCACTATTATTGGTATTGCCTTAAATGTTTTATATTTAACATCTTTTTAGCAAACAGAATATGACAAAAAAAAATTAAAACAAAAATACTGCTGGTATATGAGCTCGTATCCTTCAATATAATAATGAATTAGTATATACATACATATGTATGTATGTAGGCACAAAAATCAAAAATAAAAGATCGATCATGCATTCTCATGGAATTCAGAACATTGTGTCATATTTAATACAGCAAAAATTTTTAATTAAACATAATTTGTAAAACCTGCACGTTTTATGGAAAATATTTCTTTTCTTTAGGGATCGTATTTTGAACTGATTTTTTTCTTCTTTCATTTGTATTTCTTACATTCTCTTGTCTTCTCATAATATTATTTATTGGTCTGTTTGCTGGAGTTTAATTGTGATCCTTTTATTGCCATCAATCTGTTGTTAAGTATTTATTAAAGTATTTGTAATCATATTTATGGTATGTTTTTTGGTTTTTGTTTTTTTTTTAATTTTTGAATAAATATTTTGTTATAAAATTGTTATAAGAAACTAAACACAAGTGGAGTAAAAAAAACTATAGCAGCAGTTTTATAGCTTCAGAAGCGAAAATTGCAAACAAGGTTTTTTTTGTGGGTTTTTGAATTTTGTCTAAAAGTTTTCTTTTTTCGAATATGCAGAATGTTTTTTTTTTTAAATTGCAAAATTTGGGGCAAAAAGTACCAAAATCATACTTTATTTATCAACTATTTGTTCGTCGCTATTCGACAATTGAATATGCCAGCATGTGTCTTAAGTCTTTTGTTTTTTTTTTCTTCAGTGTTATTATACAATGTTAACAAAACATTTGTTTAACACCATCGATTGTTTGTTTCTCCTCTGTTTTCAACTAGTTCCATACTTTTATGTTACTGATCTTGACGGCCTGATAAAATATGTGTTCAATTGTTTAAAAAATGACTTGAAACATTTGATTTTAGTTTGCCTTTTTTGTGTGTGTGTATGTGTGTGTGTTTTAAATTTGTCTAACAGTTTGTATTTTTTATTTTAAATAGATTTCTGATTAACTGATTATTATAGTTTTATTATAGACAATATTATCTGTTAGTGGCTTATAAATCCAAGACAAGCTTCTGAGTCTGAAGCAATGTATGCATAAAGAAAATAATTAGTATTCAACAGGTTTAGTGTAACGACATATAAATAATACATCTAGCCACTCATACAAACATACATATACATACACTACACCCTCAAAATAAGCAGCAGCAAAAATAAAACAATACATACATTTATATGCATGTTCTTATTTTATATACAAAAATACCCGTATGAATATTTCTTTTTTTATTTATTTAAAAATATATTTATAAACGATTTACTATAAAATATCATTCATATATTGTTCAAAATGCAAGCAAACAAATCAATTTGTTGTTCATTATTATACTCGTATTTAATTTAATTTTATTTTTTTTTTCAGTTACTGCTGCTTGTTTATTTATTTATTTCAAATGACAGTTTGAAAGACAAAACGAAAACTACTAAAGGTGTGTATGTTAAAAGTAGTACGAGTAAGTACCCTGTCGGAGAATGTGTGGTTGACTACAAAAATAGTTAACTTATAGTTAGCTTTTCTTAGACTGACTAAAAGCTAGCTGCAAAGTCATCCAGAACAAACCCAAAATTAATTCTTCAAATTTATTCTCAGCTACTTTATACTTTCAGTTTTATATTAACATTTTGCTGTTGTTATTTTAGATGGCAGCTTAGCCGAGTGGTACAGCGTTGAGTACACAACGTGTGATGTTGCATGTTCGAACTCCAGAAAATTTTTTTAAATTACTGACTACCAAGTGATTTGAAAAAAGTCAACTTTAAGTTAGCTGAAAAAAGTGCAGAGTGAGACAATTGACTACCGCCTAGGACATCGCAATGTTAAAATAGTCAGTTGATTACATTGCAAAGTAATCCAAGTGTCAGTCAGTACTGGTTGCGAAACAGTTAGCTTAAAGTTAGTTTAAAGTTAGCCACATTTCCGACAGGGTATCTCCTTGTGTATGTGTGTGTGTGTGTATGTGAGCCTTTAAACAATAAGTAATGATTGAATATAATGATAAATATCGAAACATGAAGAAATATACTTACATATAGAATCAAATAAATGAGGGCTTTTAGTTTTGCAAAACACGTAATTGAAATTAAATCATTTTTGTAAGGCACATAAACAAAAACACTCTTTTGTGAAAATAAATTAAAAGAAGAAAACAAACAAAAAAAAAACAAATAACTGAAAAATAAAACATGGCAGCCTTTGTTAAGACTGTCTGAAAAATAGGCTTTTGCATGTAGAAAATATAAAAATATTTTTTAATGTAAGGAGTCATAGTATTTATGTACTGAAGTATAATTATTTTTAGCGAGGGTGGTCTCTCACAACTCAACAGTTGATAAACTATTACTTTCATTAAAAAAATGCAGCTTGATTCTTTTTTAGTAAAAAGCCTAACTGTTACCCCCAAGCTAAATAATATTGGGCCTAATTACGAGTGTCGTATTGCGACTACGACTACAACAAGTTTGTACTAGATTAAAGAACAAAAGTTGAAATGTATTTTAGTCTAGTACGAAGTCGAAATACGACACTCGTAGTAAGGCCCATTTTTTTCAATTTTTTTATTTCATATTTCCATATATTTTTTTTATTAATTTTAAGTTTACCCTCCTACAACCAATAGTAATTTAAATTTTATTTTAGTGCGTTCAATAAAACTGATTTAATTTTTCGACTTTATTATTACTATTTTTTCCTCAAGTCTTTAAGACATTTTTATTGTAAAAATCAATTTGCTTGGTTTATTGATTGATTTTGTAGCAAAATATCGCATTAAAAACTTTTAATGAGTTGGACATTAGCAGCAATATATTTTTAAATTATTTCATTTTGAGTTTGGTAAGTAAATGTTGTTTTTTTTTAATAGCATTTAGTTTCTCTAGTTGAATTTTTATTGGCTATTTAAAATAAAGTTAAAAAGACAAGGTATAACCATTTTGTTGAGAGGTCTTATAATTGAAAATTTTTATAACTTTTCGGTAGAAGTGGACAGAAATTTCCAAAAAAAAATAGCGAAAAGAACTTAAACGATAAAAATAATTTCAAAACTTTAGTTACGGCGCTATAAAGTCCTAGAAAATGTAACAATGGGGGCTATACGAGTACAATACGACTCAAAGTCATATATTTTTGGCAACGTGGATTAAGTGCACATTTTTATCTATATATGTATAAATATTCCTTTAAATCAAAATGAAAGGCCGAAATAAGGATCCTCTTTCTTTAAAATTGTCCTCCAGTTACGTCCAGTCAACATGCACATCTTGCCATAGAGAGCGTCTAACATCATGCCGGCAACACTATTCGTAAGATCTTGTAAAATTTTGTTAAACATCAGATAGTGGTATGGTCTAAATATGATTCACACAAGCCCCAAATGAACCAGGTGACAAATTTAAGCTGTAAGTGAAAGTCACTCACAAGACTTGACTGATCGGGCCTCTCCAGGGTTCAAATTTTTTTTGTAGCATTATTTGGATTTGTTTAAGTTTCAAATACAACTAAGTTTAACAAATTTTTTAGACCGGCTAACAGCCGCTCGTACGATTGTTACTGAACCTGATGTTTAGAAACCAAATTTGATACTCGAAGAAAATAATATTTGATAATAAATATCGCAAAAGCGTTGACGTCTTTAAGTTGCGAGTATATATTGATTAGCATAAAATTAGCATAATTTTAAGGCTTTCACAAAGGTTTGCTAATAGACACTATTGGAATAGAAAAGCATTATTTTAACTAAAATTTTTCGATGATTAGCATTTTATTAGCATATATCAAACTTTCGAAGTATCTAGAAAGTTATGCTAATGGGCACTGAATAACGTAGATATAATAATAATAATAATAACTGTCGCAATAGTATTGTTGTCTTATAATGATATTTTCATTCGCACTAAATTACCATAATACTCAAGCTTACACAAAGATTTGCTAATAAACACCCTTGAATAGAAAAGCGTAGCCTTAACTCTAATTTTTCCATGATTAGCATTTTATTAGCACAATTCAAGTGTTAAAAACAAATCTCCCACTAACGAAATTCTGATATGCTCTACGACCAAGAAAATCTGTTTGCTGCGAAGACTTATTAAGCAACAAAAATAATAAATTATAATAAATAATGCAAAAGTGTTTGTGTCATCTAGTTACGAGTATAACTTTTACAAAGAATTGCTAAAAGACACCCTTGAATAGAAAAACGTAATCATAACTAAAATTTTGTAATGATTAGCATTTGATTAGCAACCTCAAATTTCCAGAGCTACTAGAGAGATATGCTAATGAATATACAAGTGTTAGAAAAACACTACCAAAACGAGAATTCTAAAACGGCTGTTAGCTTCAAAAACTTATAAAGCAACGAATATAATACTCGTCAATGATAATAAATAGCGCAAAAGTATTGTTTTTATTATTATATATTCATTATGCTAAATTAGCATAATTTTAAAAATTTTATAAAGGTTTGCTAATAAACATTTTTGAATAGAAAAGCATAGCCTTGTCTCAAAATTTTCGATGATTAGCATTTTATTAGCATAATTTAAACTCTCGAAGTAACTAAAAAGTTATTGTAATGGACGCACTTCTGTTAAAAAATTCTACAAAAAACTGAAATCTGATATGCTCTACAACAAGGGATACCTGTTAGTTTAGAAGACTTAACAAACAATATAGATAATAAATAATAATAAGTGTCACAAAAGTAGTGGTGTCTTATAATTATATATTGATTAGCACTAAATTAGCATAATTCTAAAAATGTTATAAAGGTTTGCTAATAGACATTCTTGAAGAGAAAAGCATAGCTTTGACTAAAATTTTACTATGATTAGCATTTTGTTAGTATAGTTCAGGACTTCAAATTTCTTAAGTTGCTGTAAAGGTATGCTAATGACACTTAGGGCCTAATTGTGTAAAACGCAACGCCAAGCGTTGACAAATTTTGTATGGAAAAACTTTAAATTACAAAAACAAAATACATACAAAATTTGTCAACGCTAAGCATTGCGTTTTACAATTAGGCCCTAAGTGTCACAGTGTTGGTGTCTATTACCACTAAATTAGCATAACTCTAATGCTAAAAGACACCCTGGAATAGAAAATCGTAACATTTTTCAATAATTAGCATTTTATTAGCATACATACTTCAAACTCAAAAACATGCTATTGGGCACACTAGTGTTAAAAAAAACTCTACCAAATACAGAACTATGATACATTCTACGACCACATAGATCTCTTAGAAGACTTATATAAAAACCAAAATAATAAATGAGCAGTAGTGTTGGTGTCTTATAATTATAGATTAATTAGCATAATTCTAAAGTTTTAACAAAGCCCTCCGATAACAATAGCCCTCCGATAATACAAAAGCGTAATTTTAACTTAATTTTTCGATGATTAGAATTTTATTAGCAGACTGGAAACATTTATAAAACTTTTGCTAATAGATTTCGTCAAATACTCATTTGATCCAAATAAAAAGTAAATTTCTCGAAAAATCGATTTTTCTACAATTGGTGAATATTTTTAATTGGAAAGTAACTAGAAAGAAATGCTAATAGGCACACTAGTGTTAGAAAAGACGTAGTGCATAATAAAAATCATTTTTATTGTAGTTGTGGTGCTACTATATGATTCTTTGATGATTAGCATTGTATTAGCAAACTTCCGAAGTTTGTAAAGGTAGTAACAAAGTATTAAAAAGATCAAGCTATATAGGTATAGATATGTTACTCATATGAACATCTGCCCCCGTATTCTGTAACTCGCTGAAGTTAAATCTCTATTGCTAAAAATCTATATAGTCGATTTATCGATTTTCACTTGCGAATACAATTTTCAAATGTGTATTGCTCTAAATCAGGCAATGACGTAGATATCATCTGCCTAAATTTTATTGTTTTATATCATCGCCAAAAATTTTTAATTTGTAAAAAAAACTTGGGACATATGTATGTACCGAGGTTGCATATTTTTGTTATTAAAGCATATTTTTTTATACCTTAGTTTTTTTCTCACATTTTCTCAACACTAATAAGATTTTCTTCAATATTCATGATTTTTTTTTTTTACATTTTTGAATATTTCTGATTTAACAGCGTATGTGAATATATTTTGGATTTGAAAGCTGATGCAATGCTATCGTTTATATACTTAAAAATTAGCAATTGCATTTTTAGTGCATATTTTCCATATTTCAGCTTTAAAAGCATATTTTTGCATATATTAGCTTTAAGAGAATATTAACTGTCATGGCAGATTTTTAAGAATTTCGATTTCAAATTTGTTTAGACTTTCTTTTTTTTGCATATTTTAGCTTTCAAAGCTTTTTTTGTATTCCAAGTCATACGTATGTAATGCTGTTGCAAATTCAATGTAGGAAAAACTTTTTTTAAGTAACTTTTTTACAAGACTATATTTTTTTAAAATTTTTGTTGTTTGCTCTAAAAAAGAATATCTGTACTAATTTCTTTACCCAATAGTGCGATTTATGACCATTTAAAATTTAACAAGGTAAAAACGTGAGCTATAGAGGCTAGCAAATAAATAATTCGCTCAAAACAGAAATTCCCAAGAGCAACAAGTATATGTGCTAAAATAATAAAAAGAAAAAAAAATACTAAATTAAATCATAAAATAAAAACGAGCTTTACAAAGCGACTTTAAATGGTGTGTTATGACAAGACACAGCGAATTTGAATGTTTTGCACAAACTGTTGATTTTTCTTAATACTTTATTATTTTTGTTAAATGATCATTTCTTTATTAAAACAAGTGGAGAGAGAGAAAAAAAAATTTATCACAAATTAAAATTCATTTACTATAACTTGCCATAATTCATGTCAACATTTAGTTCAGCTTGAGATGGTGTTGCACACTTTCAGTTAACGTTTATACACATATATTTTTTTACATAAACTTACATATATGTATATATAAGAGTTCTACTCTGACTGCAATCGGTTTTGCCTGTTTTTGGGCTTTGGCAGTTATTTAAACAAAATGTCAACACAAATGGTCAGACAAACGTAAGTACAAGAAAAGCAGCCAGTGACTACGATATGAACAACAAGAACAACAAACTCATTTATATAAATTCTTAGCCTTTAGGCTGCCAAATATAATTTATGCCAACTCAACACAGTAGTAACCCTGCCGTGTAGTAATTTACGCTTTGGCAACACATCGAACAACCATAATAACTAACAAAAGCAGCAGCAGGAACAAAAAAATCTTATATAGAGGATGATTTTCATGATGCTGCTCAGTTGATTATAAAAAAAATTAAAAAAACAAACAAAGTAAATAAAACAAACTCAAACACGTTCGTGGTCAAATATGTCACATTGGTCTCCAAAATCTACTTAAAAAGGGAAGCAAACAAACAAGCAATCAAAACCTTACAACATTTTAGCGAATAACAAATATGCCTTAACACACACACACACACACCCATACAACCCAACGAACATAAAACCATAAATAATAATCGGCCTGTCCCACGATATCACCAGAAATCATTCGAAATTTCAAATATATTTTTTTTTGTATGATGTGAAACATGATTCTCAAATAAGTATAAAATAATTTTTCTTCCGCATAAGCAGGAATCTATTCTATATTTAAATACGTCAACTCTTTCACACACTTAATTTTTACGTCTCTCTCTCTCTAACTTCTTTAAATTGTTCCCTATCCCTCTTTTTCGTTCCCTACCGCTATCACGGCCTTAATCTCTCTCTTGCTATCTCCCTCTCCTTCTGTCTTTTTTACTTATTTATGTACCTATATCATAATGGTTTTATTGCTTTAAGTGCCCTGCAGACGATCAAATAAAGTTATCAATCACATTGTTGTGTGCGAAGGATCTTGCTTTTTCGGTTACAATTATGCGTTGTCGGCAGTGATTGACAAAAATCAAAAAGTGTTATTTATGTTTTTTTTGAAGGTTGATTGATGATTACTCTGATTCACAAAAAAAAACATCAGTATCTTAGTGATTCCCGTTATTTGTTTGACGTGTTTAAAAGGAGAAGTTAACTCTTAGCTCACATTAACTGATTGACGGTTTTATTTGATCGTCTCCAGGGTACCTAAACCATTAATATCATGAGAGAAAACTTTGGTATTAGAAAAGTACTCAGATTTTAAGACTTTCCCTGATATAAATATATAACACCGCACACAAGAGATAAAATAATTCTCATATAGTTTTATTACCGACAGACCTATTATTTGATTTCTCTGACTGTTTGATCTGCAACTCACACGTTAGTTAACTGGGTTCTCCTCGAGACAGACACAAGCCATCAAACTACTCACATATACACATTCTCAAACTCACACTTTAAAATACTTGGCATCTTTAGTTTTGCTTGCCAAGATAATTGTGAGGAAAAACTGCACAAGAATAAGAAAGAAAGAAAGAAAAAAATATCACAGAAGTTTTGAAAAAGAAGAAGTGTTCAACTTTAACGCAGCGGGTGTGCATGAATTATTAACGACAAGTTACAAACAAAATTATTTTGAAAAATTCAAGAAAAAAAAATTAAATGAAAAACTACCAGAACTTGAGAAAACAAATGCAGACAAACTGATGATGATGAGGAAGAATAAATAGAAGGTGAAGAAGAACTTACTCATATTCATATACATATATTTTCTACTAGGAAATTCTTCTCACTTATATGGGGAATGATAAGGAGCAGGGCTTCATTCAGTTGGCTTAGACGAATTAGCAATGCACTTAAACATATTTGTGTTTTTTTATAAAGACTATATGTAATCGAATTCTGGGCTTTGGCATATTCAGAGACTTATAATATAATTTTGTTCCGAGTATTTTTATAGAACTTTTATTCTTTAATAAACACGTTTGTTGGTATTTATTTGATAAGAAGACATCTGATACTTTCCATACTGTGAACTGCGCTAAATATTATGGTTTGTGTCTTTGCTAATTCAATTTGAAGTTAAGCCGTTTTCTTTTATAGAAAAAGTGCAAAATTTTTTAGCTTTTTATTAGGAAAAATTAAATCTAAGCTTAAAATTTACGCTTAGAAAGGGTGATAAAATAATTTCTAGTAAAATCTCTATTTCAAAAAACCATGTTATTGCAGGTATTCAATGAAAATTGCAATAACTTGCGGGTCGTAATTTTCATGAAATACTCATATAGGAACCTACTAAAATCAAGAAGAAAAACTTATTGAAAAAATCAATAAGGCGACCTAATAAAATCAAGAAGAAAATCTTTTTAAAAAAATCAAGAAGGCAACCTAATAAAATCAATAGGAAATCCCTATATTTTACAATTTATAAGAAAACCTAATAGAATCAAGAAGTTTTTCTCTATGGATTGTTTTTTCTGTGCCAAAAATAACGGAAATTGAGTAAAAATAAAGTTGTGAACAATAAGATTTCTTTCTTCTTGATTTTATGTGGTTTTTCTACTTGATAAAATTAATAAGATTTACCGCATAAAAATAATAAGGAATCTCTATGAAAAAATCTTGGCTTCTTTCTGCTGGGATACCCCTAAGCCTAAAAACGTTTCATAGAGAAAATAATCTTGATTCTTTGAGGCAGTTTTTTCTCTGTGTGGTAAAATAAATTAAATTCGAAAATTATGTAGCTTACGATATATAGTATATGCACGGAAACCTTCGTCTGCGAGCCATAGTCGCACTTTACTGAATTTATTTATATTTTTGTCCCCATTTTAAAAAGCAAAACAGCTGACTTTAAGAATTCGAAATGCTCTCTACTTTTTAATTCTGCTCGCCATCTGCTTATACGAGTAGAAAGGGTGGATTTCATTCTTGCAAAAAATAAAATTCCTGGAACTGAAAATTTACTAAAAAATCTGTTTTATTTTTTTTTCTATATAATTTAATATTTTGTATTTAAAATGGTAGCTGAACTAGCAGTCGGTTTGTTCCTCTACTTATTTATATAATTTAAAATTTTATTGAAGAACTATTTTCATATTTAAACACTTGTACAAAGTCATTCATACTACATACATACATTCAAGGTAAAAAAAACTTTCATACAAACATCCTACTCCTCAACACTACTACAGCAGCTTCGCAATAAGCAGGCATGCAGCAGAGTTTCACAAAACTTGCATTTAAACGTACCAGGTGTATGAATGGCACTTGTTCTGGTACTTGTTTAGAATACAGTTCATAAAACAACAACAACAATAATAAAAAAAAGGTTCTTTATATTTTTTTTATTATTCATTTATCTTTTTATTTTTTGTTTTTTTAATTCTTTTTTTCTGTTAGCAAAATCATACTTAAACATGACTGTTGTTTAAGTATTTGTCAACTTTTTAGATCACATTCATTTAAGACATAGAGAAGAAACGGCACAAAAAAAGGAACTAAAAGGAACTAAAACTTTAAGCGTTTTTTTATATTTTTTATTTAAAAAAAAGGAGCAAGCAAGCAGTTATAATAAAAGAAATCATATCGTGTTGTCTGAACTTCAGCATTGACATACACTTCATGCCGTTTGTAGTAGAGTTTTGTGTAAAGATGGTGTTGAAACTGTTGGTGTTGTAGTTGGTTGGTTGCTGGCTTTGATCGTTGTGTGTGTGTGCTGTTGACAATGATCATGATAATAACATGATAAATGGCATTCTCTGGTTGTGTCAGACATTTATGGTTTGCCAATAATTGTTTCTTTTTTTTGCAAATTTTTTTTTATTTTTGGGTTCTTTGGGTGTGTGTGTGTGTGTAATATTAGATTTTATGCTATGCTTTTTATTGATAACAATTTAAAGATACTAGGCAGTGAGTGCAGTGAGAGAAAACTTTTTACAGCAAGAAAAATGTGTATTAAAAACAAAAGACTTAAGACACACACACAAGCACACAGACTTGAATTTGTTCTTTCATTTCCTCTTAACCAGTTGCTTCACTTTTATAAGTAGTTTGATGTTTATTATTTGCCCCAGCATAATCGAATTAAGTTAATTAAATGATATTTTGCTATTTAACTTGATTGCTTTTTATTGGGCCGGAGAGAAGAAAAAAACAGCAAAAACTACAAAATTCTGATTGTAGTGTACTTAAGTTTTGTCTATATTTAGAGTTAAAGTTGTTTTATGCGGTTTTTTTATTGTTTTAAATTAGATAATAAAATACAACTGTTTGGTGTGCATAGGAAAATTTCACTTTAGTTTAACTAGAATATGTTGCTACGTTTATTTGAAAATATAATATTAGAAGAAAAAAAAAATAGAAAAATATTTAATGTTTAATTTTTTTGAATAATGCCCTAATTCTATTCGACGATTGTATCGTCTTGTCTATGGACGAAAAAAATCCGCAATTGTGATTCTTTAAAACAATTATTATTTATTGTCTATGCTAGAAGGTTCGTGTATTTGCTTTATGATTTGGTTCCAAACATTATATCCAACATATATTTTTTCATGTATTTTTCAAACTATTGTATAATACTTTAATTGAATTTGTATGTTTTAAAAACATTTTATTGCAATGTTATATATATATGTATATTATAAAATTATATATTTCATTATTATATATTTCATTTTCGAATACAACAACCATTTTTGAAGAAAATAATTTAGAGAATTCAAAGACGAGAACTCAGAAGCATTTTCAAACAAAAACGTCTTTTTACTGAATTAGGGCATAAGTCTTGAGATATTTTAAAGCACTTTTTGTTTAGTTTAGCATTGTTTTAACCCTAAACAGTACTGCCATTCTTTAACGATCATCGCATCGTTAAAATAATTATAACAAAAATTTATTAAATTTGCTATTCAGTAACATTTTTAACGATATTCGCTGTAGGTTAGTGTCAGCTGTGTCGTTATTTAAGCGACAAATAATTTATGTGCTATTAATTTTATAGACAAAAATCAACAGAAAATTTCAGCTGCTTACTATCGTTAAAAAGAAGTTACAGAATCACACAATCGTTATTGCAAGCGAAAAAATGTATGGACAAAAATTACAATTGTCGGATCGTTAAAAGTTACTGAATCGCAGCACAGATTTAGGGTTTGTTATTTGTTGAATTGGATCACAATGGACCCAATTGGGTCTCCGAGAGGATGTTCCTAACCTATTTGTTCAATTATAAACATTTTTTCATACCTTTGTGATCATCATTCTAATAAAATACTGAGTAAAGAACTCAAAAGAAAACAATAAAACTTGAAAACTAATTCAAAATACTCATATAGAAACTTGTTAAAAAATTATGTTTGTAAAAAGATATATACAATACTGAAGGTATTTGTAAATAAAATTATATACTCCAATTTTTTTCTAATCACAAGTTCGCTTTATAGCCAGTGTTCAAGGTACGAGGGCAGGTCAGTAAGTCCGAGATTTATTTAGTTGAATTACAGATTTTTTTATAAAAAATTCGTTTTATAAAAAAACACATTAAAAAAGTCACACACTAATTGAACTGCCCTCGTATGTATAAAAATTCATAGAAATCTGTTAAAAAGTATGTGGAATCTTATATTACATTTTAAGGGGCGTGTGTGTAACCCCACCCACATTTCGAAATACAAGAAGGTGTCATTATAACAGCTTAAGGCATCCCGTGGAATCAAAAGGGTGAAAGTATATAAAATTTAACATTTAAATTTAAGGGGCTTGGCACGCCCGCTATTCCTAAACATAAACTTGTGTCATTACCAGATCCTAAAGTTTGACTCACATAATTTTGCCAGAATTGGTTAGTGTTAGTGCTTGAGGTCATATATTTATGTTTATTTTAATGGGCGTGGCTACGCCCACTTTTTTAAACGCCAAAATGTGTCCTTAGGGGAAGCCAATGCATGAGTTTTACGAAAAAATTCATTAAAATTTCAAAAAATATAAATTAAAAATTAAAATATGGTTGGGCGAAACCCACTTGAGGACAGTGGGACCAAGCGTTACCTATAAACTCTCAGACAAATAATTTTTTTTAAATTAAGTCCACCCATATTTTAAAATACAAATCATAACATAAAATCATAACAGGATTAAATGTATGCAAATTTCAATTGGAATCGGTTTCGTGGAAGTACGTAAAATGTAATGTATAATTTGAAAGGGCGTGGCCCGCCCACTTTTTCAAACATAAAATAGAGTCATTACAGGCATTCAAAGTTTGGCATACATAGTTTTGCAAGAGTTGGCCTAATGCAAGTTCTTGAAGTCATCTATTTATTTTAAGAGGGCGTGGCTACGCCCACTTTTTTAACGTTAAAATACATCCTTACCGAAACCCAATATAAGTGCAAAGTGTCTTAAAAAATAGTTGAATAAAATTACAAGAAATACAATGTTAAAATATGGTAGGGTGTAACCCCTCCTACTTTAGGACAGTGAGACCAAACTTTAGCTATAAGCTTCCAGACAAAAAAAAATTTTTTTTTTTTTTTAAATTAAGAAACATGTATATATATCGTGCCATAACCGCCGAAAAATCTTAAACGACATAATTTTCGAGTTTGATTTTTTTACGAAAATCTATTATTTACGACCGTAGATAATCGATTTTCGTCAAAAAGCGAAGTTCAAAAAATATATCGCTTAAACTTTTTCAGCGGTTATGGCCCGATGTGTAAATATCATAGAGAAATAAAACCAATTTGAAAACCTTTTTCTATTCTCAATTAGAAAAAAAAACTATATAATTTCTTAAATATTCTTTTAAATTAAAACATTTTTCTCAAGCTTTTAGAAGCCCAAATTCTTTTTTATAAAACACCACACAGTAGCTTCACCTCAGCTTGTAACAATTACATAACAAAACACAACTTCTGAACAACATGTTATTCATTCAGTTCAATTTTCAATTGTTATTGACAAAGCATTAACGAAAAGAACACGAAAGAGAAAAAATAACAACAACAACCAAAAGAAAAAAAAACGAAAAACTTTAAACCAAACACAATGTGAGTCACACTTATGAATACCACGTTAACGCACGACCTTTAAAGATCATGTACAGAAATTCGAGCACAACATGTTACTACTTAACACAAGACACACAGCAAAAAAAGCAAAAAAAATATCCAAACAACCATGAAGGATGACAATTTCTTAGTGCCAAAGAAGTCTAAAAAAATATTTTTCTTTAAAACTGTGTGTGTTTTTTTTAATACCCCAAAAAAAGGGTTTGGTGGCTCTTTAAAATGTTCAAGAAAGAGATAAACAAAAACAAAAAGAAGTACTTTTGTACAACAAATGGAAAATAAAAACTAAATCAACGTTGTTGCAAGAACACAGAAAAAATATGTCGCTTAGTTTTGGTTTCTGTTCTGTTCTGGTTGTTTTTATAAATTGTTGCTGATGTTTTTCTGAGCATTTAAAACACCATAAATAATGGCCAAGAAAAATCAAGCAAGCACAACAGCTTTAATAGTGAGTGCAAAAAAAAAAAAGATTACATGAAACATTAAGACAGGATATCAATTTACACTTGAACATAAATCGATTGTTTTGATAATCGTGCGTGATTTTTTGTTTGTTTGAAATGTTTAATTTTTTTTTTATAAAAAAATTAAACACTAAAGGATTAAGAAACATTTATCAAAATTGTTTCCTAGTGTCTTTGGGGGATTTTGCAAAAATAAATTCCTGTTTAACTTTTCATCTGATTACATACTTTATTGCCTGGGAAACTGCTAACATTGTTCTCACTTAGTTTTAGTCTAAAAGTCGAGAGGGGCTAATGCGAATCCATCATATTTGATATAAATCAAGAATTTAAAGTCTTAAGCAAAGTTTGTTCTGAAATATCAAATCTCTAGAATGCAACTAGAGCGGTTTAGCGGTGTCTAATCTAACAGAACTAATGCTAATTCCAAATTTAGCATCATATTAGCAGAATATGCACCATTTTTCAAAATGCTAAATGCTAAACGCCAAGAATTAAAATAAAAAGTGCATACATAATAAATACACCCATATCTTTATAATATAAAACATGTTGTTGCTGAGGTAGCTTGTCATTTTATTGTAATTAGCATTATATTAGCAAGTCTCCAAAAGGCTTTTAAAAAGCCTTTAATTAAACAATTATAATAAAAAAAAAGAATAACTAACATTTCTCTCATAATTAACATTACTGACTTATTTTATATTAGTACCCTTACAATGTTTTAAGCATAAGAAACAAAATGTTATTAGTAAAATATTTCCCAAAATATTAATTAGTAAAAACGTCTATTACTTCAGAAAATATAATATTTTAAAATTGAATTGCTAACCAAGACCTCTTTAATGATTAGCGTTATGTTAGAAAAACAGATAAATACATATACATAGATGAATATTCCAAACGAGACAATGCAAGGCAACATTATGGTCGGTCCTTGCTCGAAGAGAATTACATCGTAATATTGCGCGAAGTCTTTTAAAACTTAATTATGCTAGAGAGTAAAAAATACTGCTATTTAGTTATTAGTCAGGACCACATTAGTGATTAACATTATATTAGCAAAACTGAAGAGCCTGCAAATGTATATTCTAGAAGACATCAAGCAAGAAAATACGACAAGATATACCAGGCTTGATGATTAGCATTATATTAGCAACATTTTAGGAAATGCTAATTAAGCGGCTGTACCTAAAGTATATTTCAAACTTTAAAACGAGATAAACTAACATTCTTACCTTCATTTCTGATATCTAGCATTAAATTAGCAGACCCACAGAGCTGTTAAAAATATTTAAATAAATAGTACTTTATCTTGATTTATAGTTTTAAGTATACATATTTTATGTACAGCAAGCTTAAATAGCATTTTTAAAGATTAGCATTACATTAGCAAAACTACAGAGCAATAAAACGTATATTGTAGAAGACATAAAGCGAGAAAATATGACACAGTATACATCTGTTGATGATTAGCATTATATTAGCAACACCTTTAGCTGTACCTAAAATATATTAAAAACTATAAAACGAGATAAAGTACCATTCTTACTTTCTTTTCTGATATCTAGCATTAAATTAGCAGACCCATAAAGCTGCTAAAAATATTTGAATAAATGGTACTTTATCTTGCTTTATAGTTTTTAACATACATACATATTTTATGTACAGCAGCTTAATTAGCATCTTTAAAGATTAGCATTACATTAGCATGACAGCAAAGCATGTAAATTTTTATACTAAAAGATGTAAAACTAAAAAATGTGACATTATATACTTGGATTGATGATTAGCAACATCTTGGAAAAATGCTAATTAAGCTGCTGTACATAAAATATCTTAAAAACTAAAAAACAATATAAAATACCATTCTTACTTTATTTTTTGCTATCTAGCATTAAATTAGCAGACTGATAGAGCTGTTAAAAATAGTTTCTTTTATAGAATAAATTCCGAAGCGCGCGACCTTATGCTATTATAGCACTTGGACACTTAGCATGGCGAAAAAACTAATTTTTATTGTGACTGAAATGCTATTTGAGTATTAGCATTTTATTAGCAATCTTGTAGCATATACTGGGCGCTAGGGAAAGCTTGTATTCCATATACCTTATCCTTCTCGATGGCAATTATTATATCAGTAGCCTTAACAATTATGAAATAGTTTTAAAAACCCATATACATATAACACAAAGTTTTGATGGAAGAACCTGAAAATATATTCACAAAATATATAGTAAATTAATTCTAGTCAGGAACTTTTTTAACGATTTCTAACGTCTATAAATCTGGCTAAAATAGAGACACAAATAAATAAAATCCTTATTTAAATATTTGCAATATTTAGAATGCCTAAGAGGGACTATTGGTGCTATTGGTGCATGCAGGGGTTCTCTGATGATCTGCATCATTCTGGAAAGCTTACAAAGCTGTTAAAAAATCTTACTGTTATTATTATATAATTTTAAATTATAAACGACGAATAGCACTGTTTTAAGCAAAATGCTATTATACCCTCCTGCCTAGGAGACTTATCCCAAAATTAGCAATATATTAGCATTATTTAAAATCTTTAAAAATCATGCATAAACGGACTAAGCTTGAGTTTAATTCTAGCAAGCCTTTCTATTCCCAGATTTCTCAATTATGAAAGCCTTAAAACGCTCGCACTACAATTTTAATGATTCTCTATGCTATTTTGATGATTAGCATTACATTAGCAGCTTTTCAAAATCTTTGGAAAAATTAAAAACAAACTTACTACTAAAACATATATCATATATACAGTTGAGGTAAAGACGTTCTTGTTAATTTTAAAATTTACATATAAAACGCATTTTTATTTTCCGACTTTTAATATATATATTCCACATAATTAGCAATAGTTTTTCATGTCTGGTCTGCACTTATGTCGTTACTCCGACTCTCTCCTGCTTTAAAAGAGAAACCGCAAAGAAAAACTCCCACCATAATTTTCATTTGTTTTCCAAAGCACTTCAAATTAAAAAGAGGGGAGAAAAAAAAACTAAGAGAACATGCTTTTTAATCGACTTATGTCGCTCAGCATGATTTATTATCGAACAAAGATCAAGTGTATAAGAAAGAAAAATCACATAAACTCTAAACTTTATAACCATTTACACCATTTACGTTTGTATAAGACTGCAACTATACTTATTCTGCCACAAAGATTTTGTCTGGTCTAACAAACTTAACTCTAGTCATACTTACACTCTTGTATTTAAAAAAAATTTATGACATTGTAGTATATTGTATGAACATCAAAAATAAAAACTAAAAAAAAAATGCAACAACGTGTCGATGAGTTCTAAAACAACTCATATTCATGTAACTTGTTGTTTGAAAGCATATGAAAACTTTATTGTATATGAGCTTAAAATATTATTAAGGCCAAAAGGCCGACACAATATTCTGTTTGCAGCTATGTAGTAGAACAAACTTGTATTGAAACTCATAAACCTTATTGACTTGGCCGTCTGTCTCTAAGACTATATAGATTTACAATTGGCCAATACAAGTTACATTGTAGTTTTTACCGGCCTTAATAATTTACAGATGTAGAGTTTTATATAAACTGCTTAAGTATTGGTGCGGTACTAAGCAACTCTTTTATTTTTTGCACTATAAACTATTGAACTTTCTTTTAAGCAGCGATATTGGATGGACAGGCAGAAGATCTATAAAATATATGTATGAGAGCTAGAGTATGATGGAAAAAATATGTTCATTTATAAATTATGGCAAGTAAGTTATTGAGAAAATAATTTGTTAACCCATATAAAACGCAAAAAGGTATATATTTAATGAACGTGTGGTAAAATAAACTTACAGTAAACTTAGCTAATAAAAATTCTTTTTTTTTGCAAATAAACTGCTTCATGTGGTTAATGTTAGCAAACCTTTAGCAAATATATTCAAGAATGTGTAGTTCGAATTATCGCTTCCTTAAGCATATCTTTTTTTTTCAAATATTTGTATACTGCTCCCTAAAGGGTTAGAGATAATTTTAAGCTAAAGCATATAAATCTTCTTAAAGTGGGTGTAAAAATTTTTCAATGAAAGGTTTAATTAAAAATGTTATCTAATATAATGAAGTAAGAACATCTCCCAATTGTTTTGGAAATAGCAAATATTGCAATTGTGTTGGTGTGTCAAGCTCCTATTTTCATTAGTAATATTAAGCGTTGCAAATAGTTTGCTAGTGGGCAAACAAGTATGGAAAAGCATTATCTATGGCGCTAAGCACACATTCCTCACTTTAAAATCTTCAACAATATCTTTTCTTCCAATTAATTACATATTCGTAATTTTTTTTTTTCAAATTAGCATCAAATTAGCAAGCTTTCAAAACTAAAAAAACTTTTGCTAATGCGTAAATTTATGTATGTATGCAATATAATTTTATTGAAATAAAAAAATACATGCCTTTTGCAATTAGCATTATATTAGCAGACTTCCCAAAACGCTAGAAATACAAAATAAGAATCATGTTGGTACTAAATTATATTCTAATGCCTAAAAATTAGTTTCTAGTGTCATTCAGTTAATAATTATTAACTAGTGATTTTGTTGCACTAATTAGAAGTTGATAACTTTTTTAAATTAGCATTAAACTAGCAAGTTTTCAAACCTAAAAAACCTTATGCTAATTCGTGTATTAAAGTGAAAAACCACTAAATGAAGCTACACAATAATATACTTTGTGCTCAGAAGATGAAATTTTACTAAAATAAAACACAATTTTTTTTCACAATTAGCATTATATTAGCAGACTTTGCAACACGCTAGAAATATACAATAGTAAGGGTACTGCTAAATTAAATCCCTAAAAAATAATTTCCGAATAAAATTTTTCGTTAAGAAGAATTTTAATTTCGTATCATCAATTCCATGAAAATTGAAAACTTACATATTTCCACCTGCTGCGACAGAAAAATCTGTATGAATAATTTTTATTTAAATTATTAAAATATTTCACTATCATATGAAGTTTTTTTTTGAAAGGAAACACCTATAATTATGAAAATGGTATAACTCTATTAAATTCGTTTTTAGATTCAGGTGAATAAATACAAAATAATTTATAAAATATGCAAAATTTTCATTAAGAATCGAATTACATACTCTGAAATAATGAAAAAGTATTAAATAATCATTGAATATTTATCTAGGCTTATTTAATATTTATTTAACATGTCGCAGTTACTATATTTAGTATATGAATAAGATGAGTTGCAGATTTATGGGCACATACATTAATTTTGCATAGTTAGCATTTTATTAGCAAATCTCTAAGTAGTTTCGAGGGTTTCCTAATGATCATTACAGTGCCAAAAATTATTAGCAAACCCTTAAAACTCTTTGGAAGTCTGCTAATTAAATGCTAATTTTGCAAAAAAACAAAAATTATGTGCCCATATTTTTGCATAATTAGCATTTTATTACCATACTATATTCATAAAGCATATGGCTTAGATAACTTGCAGCAATATGGTCACATACAGTTCCTAATTAAATGCTAGTAATTTTCGGCACTAGCATGATCAATAGCAAGCTCGTAAAACTATTTAGAAATCTGTTAATAAAATGCTAATTATGAAAAAAGACCAAAACTCAAGTTTTAATAGTTTTAGCAGTAATTTTTGGAACTGTAAAAAATTTCGAAGTATGCTAATAACATGCTAATTATGCAAAAAGTATGTATGTATGTGCCCATATTACTGCAAGTTATGTAAATCAAATTCCTTATAAACTCTTCCGAAATCTAATAAAATGATATTTATGCAGTAATATGATCACATACAGTTCCTAACTAAATGCTAATAATTTTTGACACTAGCATGATCATTAGCAAACCCTTAAAGCTCTTTCGAAGTCTGCTAACAAAATGCTATTTATGCAAAAAAAAATGTATGTGCCCATATTTTTGCATAATTTGTATTTTATTACTAGACTTCGATAGTGCTTATATAGAATACAACTTAGATAGCTTGTAGATATACGGGCACTTACATACATTACTTTTGCATAATTAGCATTTTAATAGCAGACTACGAAAAGGTTTTAAGGGTTTGCTAATGATCATTCTAGTGTCAAAAATTACTAGCAAACCCTTAAAACTCTTTCGAAGTCTGCTAATTAAATGCTAATTGTACAAAACAAATGTATGTGATAATTTGTTTGCATAATTAGCATTTTATTAGCAGACTTGGAAATAACTTGCAGAAATATGGGCACTTACATACATACTTTTTGCATAATTAGCATGTTATTAGCATACTTCGAAATTTTTGACAGTGCCAACAATTATTACTAAATCTATTAAAATTTGAGTTCTGGTCGAAAGGCTTGTTAAAGTTTACAATTTGAAGGAAAAAAAATATTACTTATATTGCATTTTTGTTAATAACTTTTATTACTTTGCTGATTAGCATTATATTGGCAGATTTCTGAAGCTTATTAGAAAGTTTTATAATGGACGTTTTAACGTCAATGGGCTCTAGTTTAGCGAAATACTTGTGTAATACTCTCCGAAAATTTCTTAATTTGTGAATTATAAAAAACTTCATTTTTGTTTTTATTGCAATAGGGTTAATATGATGATTATTTATAAGAACTTTATATGTTAAAAACACTTTTACTGCACTTGGCTTAATCGTCCATACTAGTTTGCTGATTAGCATTACATTAGCAGACTCATGAAAAGGTTTTCTAAAGCATAAATATCTAAAAGGATTAAGTTAAGGAAAATTTTGACTTGTTATCTTTTAAAACCTAAGAAATATAATTTTTATTGCGATTGGCTTGACACAGCTTTTGTGATCATTGGCAGACTTCTTTACCTATTAGCATGCTATTAGCATAAATGGTATGATAGAAGCTCAGGAGAGTTGTTAATTTTTAAATCCTACTAAAAAGTTTGCTCTTATTGCAATTGAGTTGCTACAGTAGCCTTCTGTGATGATAACAATGGCATTGGCAGGCTTGTTGGATGGTTAGCATTATATTAGCAGGATTTGTTAGCATAAGTATTTATTTGAAATGGTAAATCTTTGTTAAAAAGAAATTTACCTCAAAATTAAATTTCTTCAAAACGAAGCAACCGCTAGCACTTAAATACCAAAAAATTGTTTCACTTTTATTATTATTATTACAAAAAAAATAAAAAATCTTGACATGAGGTGGCATATTTTTATAAAAAAAATAAATGTACCATAAAAACCTTCAAAATTTATTATCTTCATGTCATAATAAAATCCAAGACACTTTGTAATTACATTTAACAATGAAACCAAAACCAAATTGATTCTTTAGAGATGTTTATATCAGACAATATAAAAAATTATACTTCACACTTTTCTATGAGAGCATAAAAGAACATAAAAATCATTTTAAATTCTTTTTCAGATCATTTGTAAACAAAAATAAATAAATTAACAAATCAATTGCAGAGAGAAAACCAGAAGTTTTTTTTGGTTTGAAGCGCGAAGACAAAAAAAAAATAGCTGATTCATGTCTCACAAAAGACCAAAAACAGTAACAGCTACATTTTCAAAAAAAAAGGCTTAGAAAAATAAGTTGTACGTTAAAGATCAAAGGCCGGTAGTTGGCGTTTTGTTAAACTTTTTCGTTTTTTCTTTTCTTTTTTTTTTTGTGGCCATAAATACTTTTTTGCTTATCTGTGATCTTGAAATGATTTGGTCTATAGCCACATTTTGGAGTGCGTTACAAATTATGATGGTATTTTTTTTCTGCTCCCGCTATTTTTTTTTTTTTTTTACTTTAAAAGAACATAAATCAAGAGCTGTTAATGCATTTTGTAATCATGTTAACCGTTTTCTATAAGATTGACAAATTGAAATGTTTGTTGGCTTAGAGTTTTTTTTTTGTGTTTTCAAAATACACACAATTTGTTTTGTTTGGCTTTTGTTCTGCTTCCTCATCTAGATGACTACCAGATTTTTTCTGTTGTGCTTCAAGTACTTGAAAATTTAATGTTTGCTTAAAGTTATTAATATGGTTTTAATAACAGTTATTGTTATTATTTAAGAGCATTGAAATGATTTATATAAATTTTTGGGAAAAATATATTCATACAGGGTGAGACAAACAAAATACTTAAGAAACAAACTATGAATCGAGTTTGTGTTTTTTAGTGGTTCATTCGCTTTGTGTTCTATTAAAGGAGATTTGTTGCTTTTCAAGCTCATAACTGCTTCAGCAAATTCGTATACTTCTCTGGGCAGTCATTTGGTATATCCCTTTGGGCAATCTGGTGTTCTCAACTGCATTTATTCAGTCTCAAGTCACTTCAATTGGCTGTTTTATGCGTTTTTAGTTTAAAATATAGTTCAATGGATATGAAAACATAAAATCTGTGGCCAAAAGGAAAAACTGCTTAGGTCGAGATAAGCTAATTTCGAGTGAATGGCACCCCTGTAGTCTTCATATTTAGAAGCACCCTTGGGCTATATCTTAATCATTTTAAGCGAATTTTCAGGAAGTTAAAGCGCAATAATTTGCTGCTTATATATTTTTGAATTATAATCTCAAATGGAATAAAAGTTTAACTTAGATTATTCTTTAAATATATTTCAAATTGAAGGTATTATTTGTTTTTCTAAAAAATGCAAGTGAGTACCGAATTTTCCAATTTAACTGCAAAATTGATAAATGTCTGAAAATCGACTTTAAAGCTTAAAAGTGCTCTACTGCAAAACAGTAAAGTATGACTTAAGCGCTTTTCCTTATTGCCACTGAAATACATGAAATTTACGTAGCAAACAAAATACTTAAGAAACGAAATTTTTGAAAAGAATTTTTATATATTAAAATTTATGTAGTATATAATATTGTAAAATATATAAATAAACAAAGGACTTTATATATTTATAGAATTACATATCGTTATCTTAATATAGAAAGGCCCTAACTCATTATTATTTTTTTTTTTTAAAACGAGATTTTTGAATTCTTCTATTCATTAGATATATCTTCCTCCCTCTATCGACATGTACAAAAATTGTCGTTTTCAAAAATACTAATGAGTTAGGGCCTTTCTAAATTAAGCTATCAATATATTTATTTTTACTCAACTTATGGTTACATTAACACATTTTAGGATAAAAAATGTTATTTAACACAAACTTAACCTTAAACCTGGCAAATAAATAAAGTTTTTCTAACACCTGCAGCTTGCTTGTAAATTGAAATAAATAAATTGTGTATACAAATAAATAATTGCTATTAAATTATAAAGCAAAGTGAAGAGTAATTACCAATAAATCTTATAATTAATAAAATTCGAAATCACTTTCAAAAGTAACTATAAAAGCAAAATAAAAAATAAGAAACTGTATAAGAAACAGTCATTAAAAATGATAAAAATTACTCCATAAATTAAAACAAAAAAACACTTTTCAATTTGTCACATTCATTTGAAAAACAAAACTTTTTTTTTGCTATATACTTTAAAGCTTAAAAGTAGAAAAAAAAACATTAAAACAAAGATGCTCTCATATTATTATTTAAAATTATAAATAATACTTTAGAGCACATAAAAAAATAACAACAACAGAAAATAATATTTGTTAAATTTGTTGACTACCTGTCAATAGCAATTGTTGCAAATTGCGCATCAATTTCCATTGTACAACAAATGCTTGTGTTTAAATAATTTTTTTCTCTATTATTATTATTTTTTTTTTGTTGCAATACAATATATTTTTAATGAATTAAAAAAAATATATACAGGAAGAATTATTGTGTACAACAAATTAATGTATACAACTACAACAAGTGACACATTGCATTGTGAAAAACATTTGAAATGAAAGACAAACTGTCAGCAGACTTGAGAGCTCGAGAAGAACTTTTAAAATAAAGTATGAGAGTGAACAAAAAACAACAGCAAAATTAAATAAATTGAGTCATGTAGGAAAAAAAATATATTAACAACATTACTAAGCTTAATGACATACAAAGTGTGTAATAGATTATTAAGAAGAAACAGAAAAAAAAGCTAGAAATTTCAAAATGGAATAGCAACTTCAACCGAAGGAGGACACAAGACCTTAAGTCTAACAAGTGCTTGTTTTAAATTGAAATTAAGCTTTTGTAGAAGAAACAAGCCCTTTTTCTAGACAGCATTTGTTTTAGGACCAAATATTTGGATGGCTTTAAACTTTTCCCTTTCTTTAAAACAAATTCTTTTTTTAAATTTCTTTTTATCATTTATTTTCCTCTAGTATAAAAATTTATGCAGCACCAAACATATTTTATGACAACTGTATGTATTTTCCATATTTTTTTTTCTTAATTTTTATCTTAATAATATCTTTATGTCATTTTATTTTTTGCTTGATGTAGAACACTTACATTTCAAAGCTTTATATTGTTGCTTTATTAGACGTAACTTTTTTTATTATGACATTTCTAACAAGCGACAACAACTATAGCAAATTACCATTAAGAAACAACATTATTTACAAGCTGTAGACATTTTGTTTTTCTATTTTTTCTATAACTTCATTCTTGATTTTATTGCTTAACATTTCTTTCATGGCTCACAAAAGCATGACAGTTTCTTTTCATTTTTAGTTTTTGTTTCTCCTTTCTTTTGCATTCACTTGTCGCAGTGATTTTTCTTTAATCTGTTTCGATGTTTTGAATTTTTGAAATTTTTGCCACAATTTATCTGCCATTTTTATGTCAAGTTTCTTTGAGATATGTCTGTTTGATTTGTGTTTAGAAATTGATTTATAGCCTTTAATTTAGCATGCCACAAAGTATTTACTATTTATTTAAACAGAGTTAGAGGATTTTGTCTCATGGTATTGCAAAAAAAAAAAAAAAAAACAAGAGAAAAATAGTTGGAAGAAGTTAAGAAGGAATTGAATTGCAAGTTTTAATAGCGACACTTTGATTGGTTTGTTTTGGGGTGATTAGCATGGTTAAGTGATTGCAGCAGGAGATTTATTGAAAGTAATTTTAAAATTTCTTTATGTAAAATGCATCAAATAACTGTGTCAAGTAATTAAATTATACTGAACATAAAAGAACATACATATGCACATATGTATGTATATATTTTGATATGGCTTAGACTAGACATAACTATAACATAAATTTTTATTTTTAGTTTCTCACAGATTGTACAAAAACGTCCTATTTCTTAAGTTCTAATATTTCACAAACATTCACTAAATTTATTTTAGTTTCCGTTTTAAAATTCTCTTAAAAATGTTTCCAATATTTGCCATCAAAAAACAAATCTCTCATGTAAAATTTCGTTTTTATGTTTTCTTCTTAAGTCTTCTGTTTTTATTTTAAGCAACTGTATGTTAGATAACAGAGCACTGTATTTAACTTTTACCAACTGTTAAGTCCATGCGTTTTAACATAACTACTGTTATTTTCTTGATGTTATAGCATCTTCCTGAATTATGTTTTAATATTTTATAGCATCTCCACTAACAATTGTTTTCTTTACATTATGTTCTTAGTATGTCAATGTAAATGTTATCTTAAGGCTACAAAAATGCAGTCTGATGTTAATTACATAATTTCTAACATTTCATGCGAAAAAAATATAACAAAACTAAATGATTGTATTTCATCCCTTTCTCGTGAACAAAAATATTAAAGTTAAAACAAAATCCGTGTCATTTCTAAAAGATGGCTCTAGCTGTTAAAAGAATCATGTATGGATATAAACTAAAGATTTAAAAAAAAAATTGTAGATCTAATCTAATAACTAAAATTAGTAATTTCAGGCTTTATAAAAGTGAATATCAATTTTTAATTGAATGAAAAGGGAGTAAAAAATTTTATTATATTTTTTTAAATTCAAAATTACTCCACACAGTGGTCATTTGTTGGCTCAAAAACAAAACTAAGATCCGGATCTATGTTAAAAATTTCGGATCCACAGCTCTTATAGTTCCAAAGATTCTGAGTTACAAACAAAGGCACAGTACGGTTTTATATATACATACATATATAGATACAGGCAAATATCGGTATAACTAATCTCGCTTTAACGAAAATCTCATGTAACGAAAGTCCAAATTTTTTACATTAACAACCTTATATAGCGAATGTATCCTAATTTTGTACTGCATATAACGAATGATAAAGAAAAATCGAGAATTAAAAAATAAAAACTTGCTAGGAACATATTTCAAACAGTTAGTTCTACTTTATACAGCGAATGTTTTAATAAATTTGTGCTCTGTATAACGAATGGAAAAAAATATTAAACAAAGATATTAAAAAAAAAATGCAAAAAAATGATACCATTGGTTTGTATTCATTCGGTAGCTTATTTGAGAAAAATTGCCCTCATTATTTTGTATTGTATCTTGTCTGCAATAATTATAATTAAAATAATACTTGAAAACAACTTTGCGATATAACGAATTTTTCGGTATAACGAATGGGCCTGACATAATATCGTTCGTTATACCGGGATTCCCCTGTACATTATATATTTTATTAACATACATAATTGATATACAAATGCAAGATTATTAAAACATGTTCTTCAAAACAATTTCAAATGTAAGACGAATTAAGATTTTAGTCCAAATTATTAGGAATACGAAAACGGTTAAAATTTTTAATTAAAAAAAATAAATTTATTCGAATAAAGAACCTAACACAAATTTTGTTCACATAAAAAATAAAAACGAGTACAAAAAAAGTTATTTCTGATTTTAAAATTTGAAAAACAACAATAATTTAACTATAGTCGAATAAGAACCGATTGAATATTTTAATCGAATATAAATTTTTAACAAAAAAAGACAACACAAATTTTGTTCACACAAAAACATAAAAACCGAATGCATATACATACATAAATAAAATATGATTTAAAAACCATTAATTAGAAAAATCAGTTCTTAACACAAAAAAAGGAAATAAATAGTCGAATAAAAATCGATTAAAAATGTTCTGCGAATAAATTTTTATTCACAAGAATTGCTAATAAAAATATGTAATAAAGAAAACTCAGTTCTTACAAACAAAAAAATTATATGAACAAAGAACAATTAAATATTATATTCGAATAAAAATTTAGGCGAATAAAAAAGAAAGCACAAGTTTTGTGCACATAAACAAATAAAAACCAAATATAAATAAAATATGATTTTGCATTAAAAAAATTTAATAATTAATTTAATAAATAAATTACTAATACTTTGAAGAAATTGTCAGAAGTTTGCATATAATAATTGAAATTTATTTGCTGGTGGCTTAGCATGTCTATATACGTATTTCATTGGCGCTTCAACCAAATCATCAGTAGACTTCAACCACAAATTCTGAAGAGTCACAAAATAATTCATAAAATAATAATACATATTTTTGAAAATCACAAAAGAAAAAATAAGCTTAGTAGGCTTTGAAACTGATACAAAACCCAGCAAATAATTTATATCCAGGTGAACTCATTTTATTTTTCTACATCCTTATACAATTAGAAATCCATCGGATAACAATAAAAGTTATTACAAGGCTAAATGAAAAATAAAACACTAATTGAACACACACTACAAACTTATAACACCCCTTTTTTTGGTCGGCGGTTAAAAAAATGAAAAAAGTATAGTTCGAAAAAAACATATGAAAAAATTTTGTTTATACAAAAAATAAAAAATCAAGTCCTTAATCAATTATAGGGACTAAAAGTCTATAATCGAATGCAAATAAAACCCTAGTAATAATAAATTTTGATAAAAGAAAATTAAAAAGGCGATTATTTAAAAAAAAGTTAAATTTTTACGATAGAGAGAAGAGATAGTGGAGTAAAAAGCGTTTAAAAATTTTATTCGAATAAAAATATATTCGATTAAATAGCAAATTTTAGTTTTGGTCCACATATAATTAAATGCTTTTATCAATAATAAAGACCAAAAGAAATACGAAATAGCGCATTATTTGCATTATAAACTCAAAAAACTAATTTTTTGAGCTATGACACTATTGAAGTTAATGAGCGATATGCATAAATTTCGTTTACATAAAAAATAAAAGCACTATCCTTTAATAAAAAAATTTTTATTAATATAAAAAAGAAAAAAATTAAAATTAATAACTCGAATAAAAACCGAACATACATACATATGTATGTACGTATGATTCCTAAATTATTCCATGCTCCATATATACTCATAATTTCCTAGACCCTTTAATATCTACATATGTCCTTACATATTATTAACGACAAAAAAAAGAACAAATTTTATATTCAGCCCTGCACAAATTGCAAACATTTAATTAATTTTACTATTTCCTTTTATTAAGAATTCATACATGAAAACAAAAATGTAAACCTTTAATACAATTTTCATTAATTACTTTGACAATTCGCTGACAAAACAAGCGCCAATTTAATCAACATTAGTTTAAAATTCAAAACTTGTTTAACATTTTAAATAGCTAAACGAATAGGTTACAAAGATACGAGTAACAAAAAAAAAACAGACTTCCAAACACACAAAACTAATGCTAACAGGCTAGAAAATAAATTTAATTATGGAAAAATTAATATAACAAAATAATTTATGCAAGTGAGGAGCCAGGCAACAGCGCACAAAAAATAAACAAATGTGTAAAATAAAAGGAAAACGTACGTACACCAGCACCCTCTGCAGCTGGTTTTGTTGCTACACTAGAATCTAGTGGCTAGATCGTTTTAAAGGTAAACAATGATAAGCTACTAACTGCACCACATATTCATACAAGCAAGCAGCCGCCTTAAAATTATGAATGTTACAATATCAAAGTATACTTTCAGGCGGTCGCTGAAAAGCAAGAGATGTTTAACTAAGATTTCCAAACAGAATTATTACGCACACCAACACGCATAACTGTTAAATGCATAATTCTCACAGCAAGTGAAATTATAGCAAAATGTTAAATAACAGTCAGATAACAGCAGGTGTTAAGATACTGTTATTGGTTTAAATAAATGATTCTGTATGTTAACCCTTTCGCTACAAGTTTTAACTGAATGGTCCAAAAAATCTAATTTTTTGGATTTTTGCTACTATTGGTCTTAGAAACAATAATCAATCATTTTTTTTTTAAATTTGCAACTCCAAAGCTGCTTTTTGGAATGTATCCATATGGATACAAATTTACTTAATGGTATAGAAAAATTCTTTGATTTTATGTTCGTTTATATTTAAATATATATTAGTTTTTCAACTTTTTTACTTACGTAAGTCAACATTTCTGCAAAATGTAATTAATTAGTAAGGCCCTTATTCATGAAAGATATTTTTGATTTTTTTACAAAGCAGTTTTCATACAAAATTTGTTTTATAAACATTTTATTAAACAAAATTACTTTTTAGGAATAAGGCAGTAATAATCTAAAAAGTTGAAAGCAAACAACTTCATAATATATGTAGCTGCCAAATTAAGAAATTCAGAATCGATTAAACTTCAATTGATATTGAATCATGCAATTACCTAAATGAAAAACCAATAATTTCTTTATAATAATACGCCTTAAAGCATATCACTTTTGAGTCGCGTTTATCACTCGCATCCTTCACGTTTGTATCTGCAATATTTTCCGGCCAATGTTGATTTCGGTGAAATCGTAATGGATTATGTAAATCCGCCCATTTACAACGTTATTACGAAAACCCAGCAAGTCCATGCATTTGTTATTGTTAGTTCACCAAAAATCAATAAAATTATCAAACATTTTTAAACCCCACTTTCTATATATGATGGAAATTCTATACAATGATAGAATAAAATCCAGTTTGTCTATTTTTTCGATAGTGCAACTATGTTTGGTTTCGAAATATCTACATTTTTCTTCTGTTCACCACAAAATCTATCCAATACATCCAGAGGTTTATGGCCCTGTGTAGTAGAAACTAATTGCGCAAATTCCTTCATTAAGCTATCTTAGCAGATACATATTGTCTGATATTTTTATGCGGTAGTCGAAGTTTCCACGACCTTCTGTTTTGAATTCTTTTCCAACTTTAGGTAAATTTTAACAAATCTATTTTCTTTAACTCCTCTTGGGATCCAGATCCTTTTTTGATGTAAGTTCACAAACTTAAAGTTATACATTAATTTTTAAAATAACTTGTGTGGTTGTTTTGCTCAGGAATATTTCTTGAAAGTTGTGTAACTATATGGCAAAAACTCAGAAAGCAATAAGAACTTTTCCTCTGCTTCGGCCGAAAGTTGTAAGTCATTCCTCTGGTGCTACATAAAATGTCCATTTTATGGGTTTCCTGCCGTATATGGCCTTAATATATCTTTTATATACTTTTTTGTAAAATTTTCAATTATGTTACTAATTCTGTACAAATCAATCATAAAAACATTAAAAACACTGTTCTACTTTTCTATACAAAGTTTACATTAAAGCATACCCACAACTAAAATTTGTATCCATATGGATACACGAGTTTTGAAAAAAATCCCACAGCTTTTATAATTATTTTAATAAAAAAATATTGATGCAAAATGCTGAGGAAAAAGGTTTTCTGTGTATTTATGACATAAAATGAGAGAAAAAATTTGTATTGGTTGACAAAATAGGTGGAATATTAAACCAACTTTTTGATAAAAAAAAAATTAATAAAAATAAGGTTTTTAAAAACCTACAATTTTTATTAAAAAAAAAACAATGCGAAATAAAATTTTATTTAAATAAAAGAAAAGAACTTAAGTTAATATATTCAATAAAAGTTCAAGTTAATTATATGTCCTGGGTCTTACAAAACAACTTTAAAAATGCGTGTATCCATATGGATACAATATACTGAAAGGGTTAAGTATATCAAGTTAAGTTTTATATTAACAAAAAAAAAAATTATAAAAATCGTGATGCCTTAAATTTAACTTTAAAGTAAATCGTTTTTCAAGGCCTTAAGCTATTTTAGTTTTTCTTTTGTCGTACTTTAATAAATATTGCGGTTATTTCTTGCTTTATTTTGCAAGAAACAAGATTTATGTCTGCGTTGAGTTATTTAAAATCGATCATGTAATTATCTCTAAATAATGTTGTCATCATTAGTATCATCAAGTTTGCCAGCAAGTAAAAGTTTGCTTTGAGTTTAGCATAAAGTGTAGACTTTAATAATATTATTGTTCCACATTTTTCTTTAGAGTTCAACATGGCCTTAGGAAGTCATTATTCTAACTGTTATACACTTGGTGTTACATAAAATTTTAGTTATTTTGAGGTTATACATATACTACACCGTACACCAAAATATATTATGAAAAAAAAACTACTACAGAATGGGCCACGATGTCGAAAAGAAACTTTCGATCGACAACTTTTAATGAAAACAACAATAAAATAAGAAAATTTCTTTTTGTTCTCAATACAAGTAAGCGAAAGAAAGTTTCTTGTCGAGAATTCTCATTTATTTGCAAGATTTTTTTTATCAAATGTAAGGTACTTTTTTAACACTCAATATCTTTATTATTTTCCAGCAAAATAAACCAATTTCCTTCTACTGATACTGCCTTAGTTTTAAAACAAAATTCTTTGTGCCACAATCTTGTTTTAGTAACTCACTTAAATTTGATTGGTACATTTGTGGTAGTGGGTGTAAATTGCACTATAATTTCTGTTGAACATAATTTTATACAACGTTGTCTTCCAACATTGTTATTAAGTTTTCAATGTTTTGACTTAATTTTGTCAGCCAGTATCGCGTAAGCAACAACGATGACTACGACTATATTATCTGAGTGCGGGGCAATTTATTATGGAAGTGTATCGTTGTTTGGCAAGAAGATTGTGGCACATAAAAGTCTTTATATTATGACACATAATTTGAATTAACAAGCGTGGGAATTATTTCCTACCAAATGGGTAAAGAAAATTATGGGCAATATAAAAGAACTGGTCCTGTATAAAGAAAGTATTCATGAAAAATGAAGGAATTAAAGTAGAACTAAAAAGAGAGTAAGGCAATTAAATTAATAATACACATAAAGGAAACAAAAAACTTAATAATTTGATTTACAAACTAACACAGTTGCAATTATAGATTTTAATATTATCTAAGGTATTCATAGAATTGTTTTTTATTTGAAAAAAAGCCCTGCAAAATAAAGTTTTTATTTGTTTAATAAACCTTTGCCAACTAATATCACTTTTATTCGATAAATCTTATATGTATGTATTTTCAACTTCTAATTTGAGAAATATATACGTTCCCCATTACTGCATTTTCCTTTTAATTTCTTTTAAACAATCTCTCTTCCCCAATTAATCGAAAAATATATTTGTAATAAAGTTCATCTCCTAAGACTTTTGTTTTTTTCCTAAAACATTTCGTATGTCAATGCCTTTAAAAGTTTTATTGAAGCAAAAAATTCCTTTTAAATTTTTCCTCGCTTTACCACCCACCCACCCAATTCAATTCATACCCCGGTAACCTATAAAAAAAAAGAAGAAAATCCCAAAAACGTTTTCACCATTTTAATCCCTGCTTTATATCAAGCACAAATGCAAACGCTATATGGTGAAATTCCTGCAGCTAAACCGTTAGATCAATGCGTTTCTTCGTTTTTATTTAACAAGAACCAGCAAAGCTGCCAACTAGCCAACGCCTGTTTATAGAATGCGCTGGCATCTGATGTGGTGGTGGTGGTGGTGGTAATTTGAAGCATGATTTTTTATGGTTTTTATTTGTTGCCTGCACTCATCTCATGAGTGCCATTTCCAATTATAATTACAACAATAAAAAATAAAAACAAAAATAATATTTTAAGGGGAATTTAAAGAAATAATGATGTTAATGGAAAGCAACGAATTTGGTTGCAGCTATTGATTTAAAGAAATAAAAAAAACAAGCAAAAGGAGAAGATCATATGAAAAAGCAAATCTGATATTATTTATAATAAAATTGATATAATAATTTTTATGACGTCATTTAATTTAATAAGGAAAATTATTTTTATACCATAAGCAATAAACGCACCATCGAATGCACTTAAAAAACATATTTACCATAACTTTTCGTTCGAATTTTTTCATATTGAACCTAGATCTCCTCTTAGTATATGGCATTACTTATTTGAATTCCAAAAATAAGATACATATATTTTAAATATTTTTTACATAATGGTTGAATACTTTTTTCGTACCCTTAAAAGATTTTTTTAGTTTTCCGAAAAACTATAACATATATGAAGCTGTTGTCTAGACAACTAAAGCTGAAAAGAAAGCATGTTCTATAAAAAAAATTTAAATAAAATTAAAAATGTTATTCGATTAAAAAATTGTATTCGAATAACGAAAACTTTTATTCGATTAGTTAGCAGAAAACCTAGGACTTTTTCGAATAAATAAAAAAATAAGTTCTATTAGAGTATCAAGCAAAGAATTTTGTTCAAATTATTAACAAATACATACATATATTTTATTTGGTTCCCTAAAAAGAGGATACAATTCATTCGAATAAAAATCTATGAACATATGTTAAATGAGTCCATACCATAAAAAATTTTATTCGAGTTATCAATATTATTAAAAAAAGACGCAATTCCCTTTACATTACATAATGAATATAAAAAAATTTAATCGAATAAAAATTTCTATTCGAATGAAATTTTTTAATCAACTGCATAAAAGTTAACTTTCTTTGCATATATTATACTCAAGAAACAATTTAACAGTTCTACATGAAAAAGTAAAAAAAAATTATTCCAATAATTAACGAATAAAAAATTTCATTACTTTTAATAATAAAAAATTTTTATCGAATATAAGCACGATTCAAATAATATAAATAAATTAGCCTATACAGAATCTAAAATTTTATTCGAATAATTAACGAAAAATTTTAGTGGATTAAAATTTTTTTTACGATATTTGGCAAATTATGTTCGGGTAAATACCGATTAAGAGTTTATTTGAATCTTATTTGTTTATATTTGCAATATAGTAGAACCGACTAAACAGTTTAATACGAATGAATAAAAAATTATTTATTCGAATAATAAACGAATAAAATTGTTTTCGCTCTTAATAACAAAAAAAAAATCGTATATGAGAACTAAAAAAATTTAGTTAATATGTAAAACATAAAATTTTATTCGAATAAAAAATTATCAACCAAATGAACATTAGGAAAATTTTATTTGTATATATACCAAATAAAACTTAATTTCTTTATACATCTAGCATATAATCATCGACGAAAAAGTTTAATACGAACATATAAAAAATTTAATCGAATATTTAACGAATTCTCGAAAAATTTAATTTTTTTTTAATTTTTATAATAAAAAGTTGTGCCCAATATTAAAACGACTAAAAAATTAAGTCGTAGGCTTATTTAAATTTTTTTATTCGTTTTAATATGGGTCAAAATATTTTGTTATTAAAACTCAACTTTTATACGATTAATTACGGAATAATTTCATTTGAATAAAAATTTATTCACCCAATGAACACCTTACGACAAATTATACTCATATACATAAATACGAACGAATGCGAAAAATTTTATTCGAATAATTAACGAATAAAATATTTTATTCGAATAATTAACGAATAAAAAATTTTATTCGTTTTGATAGCAAAAAAAAAATTATGGAATATAATGAAAGAATACAAAATTATATTCGAATAATGAACGAATAATGTTATTGGAATAAAAAAATATTCTACCATATGTTAGGCAAATTATATTCGTGTAAATACCCAACCAAATTTTATTCTTATGTTATTTGTTTATATACCTTTCCAATATATATAAAAAATCTATTGCAAAGTTTAATTTAAAAAAAAATTTTATTCGAATATTACAATATGAATCAATAATTTTTGTTCAATTAGCCCACTAATAATAAATTTCATTTGCTTCAATACAAAAGAGAAGCATACATTTTTTTATAATTCTAAAACGAAAAAAAATTATATTCGAATAACTTTTACGTATATAAAAATTTACTTCAAATTAACAATTAGAAAAAAATTTTATAGAATTAAAATAAAATGTTATTCAAATATATAACGAACAAAATTTTATTCGAATATAGCATATCGAATAAAATTTTATTCGAATAAAAATGTTTCAACCCAATTAACTTATGGCAAATTATGTTTGTGTAAATATCGAATAAAATTTTCTTTGAAATTTATTTGTTTATACATACATATGTCCAATATATAAGAACCGATTAAACAGTTTAAACAAATTATTCGAGTATTAGAATATGAAATTATAATTTTTGTTCAAAAACTTAATGTATAATAAATTTCATTCGTTCCAATATTTACTAAATAAAAATCATCAATTGTTTTATTAACTTAAAAGAGATTAACAAATCTCATATGAATCTAAAATTATAAAAAATGTTATACGAATAACTATACCGAATAAAATTGTATTCGATTAAAAATTTTTCTACCAATTTAACTTGTGACAAATCATCTTTATGTAAATATAATTTTCAATCAAACAGTTAAAAAAGACGCATAAAAAATTTATTCGAATAACTAACGTGCATAAAAGTTTATTCGAGTAAAAGTTTACTTCAAATTACAAAATAAAAGCAAACTTTTATGTAATATTTGAGGAACAAAATTTTATTCGATCAAATATCGAATAACATTTTATTCGAATAAAAACGAATAAAATGTGGAAAAAATGAATAAAATATAAATAAAAACCGAATAAAATTCGAATAAAAAGCAGATAACATAAATAAAAGTATCGCGCGTAGGCATATATTTTTTCGAATAAAAAGCGAATAAAGTAAATCAAAATATGGCGCGCAGACATACATATATTTTTTTCGATTTAATAAACGAATTAAAGTAATTCGGAATGTGTGGTTGAAGTCTACTGACGATTTCTTACAGCAACAATGAAATGCATATAGACATCGCTGAACCACCAGCAAATAAATTTCAAAAGTAAATAAAAATAATTTTCGTGTAAAATAATATAAAAATATTTTTGTTTGATAAAATGTATTTTAGTTTCCTATAGCAGGCCTAATCACAACATGTGAATTTTGAAAGGATGCTGTAGGCGGTATGGGGCACGGCTCTTAACATTCTGTTGCTGTATATATACTTTTTTAATGTATTGCTGGTTTATAACTTCAATATTCTAATTTCGAATTTCATTAAGGCACTAAAATTACTTAATACACTTACCAACAACATCGAGAGCTAATCAAAAACAACTAACTTTAAACTACACTGCAATCTAATGGGAAAGAAATGAGTAAATTTCTTTCTAGGTTTTAATACCCTACTTGAATTTTGGTTTTTTTTTCATTTCTTCTTGTTGTAATTGCTGCTGTCGCTGTTGATATTATTTTTGTTGCTGTAAATAAAGTATTATTAAGTTTGAACTATGTGTAACCGCCATAATGGGTCGGTCACACAGAAATGTAGGCAAAAATTTTAGAAAACGGAGATGAACAAAAAAAAAAACAAAACTAATCAAATTGCATGCGAGTTGAAGAATGTAAGTAAGCTGAGTATGGGTGTGTGTGTGTGTGTGTGTGTGTGTCCCGTCAAAAAGAAAAACAAGAAAATAATAATAATAAAAACAACGACAAGCAACAATAACAACAGCAACCTGCACTATATGACATGAGAGTAAGTTTACAAAGTAAACGAGTACGTGGCTTTATTAGAGATGCACCAAAGTTAAGTTTAAAATGTAGATGTGCTTGTATTGTACTCGTAATATGGCCTGGTGTGGCATCGTAGGTATTCTTCATTCTGTGGCCTAAGTAAGGTGTACAAATAGACTTTAGTGCTGTGGCGTGGCGTGGCATGGTTTTGGCTAAGATTTACCAAATTTTTTATTGTTTTTTTTACTTTATTTAGTATAAAAAAAAGTATATATGTATATAAGAATATACGTATATTTTTTTGTTTTAGGAATGCATTCCAAAAAAATGCAGATGAAGATGAGGCCTGTACTGTGAAGTTTATGCAGACACACTCTAGCTAAAGCTTAGTATGGAACATTCGCACACTTCAACACACGAATGCGCACATGTACCTTCAGATATTTACACACACACCTGTGTGTACGAAAATGATGTTGGCCACTAAAGGACCGTTAGTTTTTGTGACTAAACAATCAATTGATCGCCCAAGTCTTATGGCGTTTTGTTCAATTTTATTGTTGCTCTTACTGCTGCTGCTGCTGCTGCGTCAGCGGCTGCATGTCGATTGTCCACTATTTTTGGCGGGACAGATCTATAGCTAAAGACAAAAATATCGATACTTATGCCGATGGACGGACAGGGCTACACGTCATGCATTAAAATTGGTAGTTGGAGAGAAAAACCTGTAACCTGTAACTATGGATCTGTTGCAAAAGAAGTATTTATTTGTATGTAGTTGATGCAGAAGGTGGCTTCTTCATCATCCTCTTCCAATGATCTCCACATCATCTGCATTACGGCTTGTTGTGTCTCTGTGTTTTTTGTTATTATTACTATTATTGTTGTTGTTTTTGTTGTTAGGCAATACGCATTCACGACCTTTGTGCTTCTTATGGTTAAAATTGTGTATATTTATTTATTATTTTTTGGCTGCAGTTGTTGTTTGTTGTTTGTCTTCTTGAGGTTTGCATGAATACGGTTTTGGTTTGATTTCTTTATTTTTTTTTTATGTAAGATTTATACAAAGACTCGCGGTATAGATTTATTTACTTCATTCATTTGTAACATCAAAAATAAGTTGTTTTTAATTTCTCTATGATTCTAAGATTAATTAGAAAGTTTTATTAAAAAAAAGTTTTATTTGTTGTTGGTTAAACACATTTGGAATGGACTAAATATTTTAATACGAACATCAAACATTTAATCGATTAACGAATTACCGCATAAATTTTTCTTTAATTTTTATAACAATATGAAAAGGATTAAAAAAATTATATGAACCTATAAGCCACACATTTTATTCGAATAATAACCTTAATATATAGTTTCATTTAAATAAACATCAAACGAACACATACATTTCGTTGCTGCTCACTCAACACATTGTATCATAACAGCCAAAAAAAAAAGGGCTTAAGCGACATAATTTTTAAAATTAATTTTTTGACCAAAATTGCTTAGAAGCGATCGCAGTAAATTTAGTAAAAACGAGGTCCAAAATATGTGTCGGTTAAGCTTTTTTATGGTGGTTATGGCACCACCTTTTTTAATTTTTTTTTATTAGTATCATCAATACTTTTCATATCAGTAGACTTCAACCACAATTGAAAAAGCTAATAAAAAAGTTCACCTAGACGCGCTAAACCAACAACAAATGAGAATTTGTTAAATTCGTATTCATTTGGTTGGACTCACTTTAAATAAAAATTAAAACAATTAATATTAAAAATGTTCAGTTCTACTATATATTTTTTTTAAACAGTTAATTCAGATTTCAGATTTCGTTGTATTTCTTTCTATTTTGTTAGGTTTATTTTTATAACTTATAAAAAAGGAGCCTGGGACCAGGGGTCAGTTCTCTTCTGTTTCACATCTGGCTTTCTATACTTTTGCACAATCGTTACCTACAAAAATTCCACAAAAATTTTAAGCTTTTGCAGTAAAACAAACTACCGTGGGCGGGGCCAAGAGCAATGACATGTTTTATTATATTTAAAGTATTTCTACTCAACAGGTTCTTAGGAAGCTTGGCATATAACTTTTAAACTCGTGCTTTGAGAAGTGAGCGAGGCTACTAGCCTTAAAAAATAATCGGTTTATTTGAAATCTTACGATTTTCAAAATTAATAATGGTCCTTCCTACACACGTGTACGGGAAAGAAATTGAAAATAATTTTTTTTGTTAAATCTAATTTAAAACAAAAGTTAAACGGTCTAAAAAAATAAGTGTTTAAAAATTGTCACGCGTGAGAGTGCATGAGCGTGAGTGAAAAAATAATTTTTTTGCTTTAATATAAAAAGAAAAAAAAATAAAATAATTTCTTTTGTAATTTTTCGGCAGTTTTGATTGACTGTCATTTTATCACGCGTATTGAGGGTGATTTCATATAATGATTGATTTTATAATAAAAATAAAAATTTAATATCAAAAACAATAGGAAATTATTAATATTAGTCAAAAATTTTCGCGAGTGAGTTGACGTGAGCGCGAGTGACAAAGTTTTTTTTTTGTCGGGGGATTAAGTGGTAAAATTTTTAAGAGCTTTAAGAGGGAGGCTTTTGAGCTTTGATTAGAAAAAAAACATTTAAATTGGTCCTGCCAATGTTTGGCAGTATATAATTAATTATGGCCGCAAAAATGGGCAAACTTTCCCATAGTGCATGGCTGAGAAAGAATCAGTAATATTTGTTTACTGTTTTAGTAGCCTACAATTTTTTATATATAAAAAAAATAGGTTTAAAGATTTAATTTAATAAAAGTTTTGGGGCAACTAATATAGTTTTATCGAGCTACAATCTTGTTAATTACATTAGGGAGTGCAAATTCAGAATTTATTTACTCTCAAAGTCCAACTGAACGCTATTTTAGATTCTTCTAGATTTTTACCAAGTTTATTCAATCTTAATGACTATAACAAATAGCTTACCACAAAATTCGTTTTAACCCTGCAGAAATTTTCTCAACACAATTTTCAAATTATTTTGTTAAGTTGGTCATTTATTTAAACAAGCAAAAAATTTTTAAAGTAAAGATTTTTCGAAAGAGCCTAAAAATCGTTGTTAATAAAATATGCATACACCTGCTAATAATATCTATTGCAGGTATGAATGTTTCAATATTTGTCTATGTTATAAAAAAAATTGTTTTTTTTTATGTACTGGTTGTGATGTCAATATCGTGTTGTTAAAAATTGTTGTGATGATCATCGTAATGAGGAGAGAAAATTTTTATTAACAACAGTTTTTTATCCTTGGTTATAAAAAACAAACATCTAATTTGATTATAAAATTAAAGAAAATGGGTATGTTTGTGTTAGAGAACAAAAAAAAAACTATAAGAAAATAAGTGTTATTTTATGTAACCCAAATATTTGTGTTTAATATATTGCCAGAAAAAGGTTTTCACGTTAAAAAAAAGGGGTCAAACAAGCAACTGATAATTTTATAATAAAGTTTTTAAAGTTCTTTTAATATAAATATCATTCCTACAAATTTAGTTGAGATATAAAAAGAATAAATAAGCAGTTATTTGAAGTAAAAAAATTTCAAATCTTAAAATCACAAAAAACAAATTTTTGCTGCTTTAAGCAAATAAGAAAAAATAGTGGACTGGTTGGGTACCCATAAAAATGTATGGATATGGGGAAAATATGTAACCAATTTTAAATGCAATTCAAAATGTAAGGACTTTAGACATGAACTTGGTTACAGTATTTGCAAAAAAAATGTCACTGAAATGGAGGTAACATAATTTTCAAAATATATCTTTTTTAAAAAAACTGGTTGTAAGTCGAACTTTTAGAATTTCTAAAAATAGACCAAGACCACTCTTATCCAGCTCCGCTGGTTCAAATTAAACCTTTAAAAAAATACATATATTTCTAGTTAATGAATCGGTATCACTTTTTTTCGCCTCAATTGCCTCCTTTGCTGGACCTTTTACGCCTCAATTGGCTTCTTTACTAGAAAATTTCATTCAAAATACATTAATTAAATAATTCTACTTCAATAGCGGCCTGTTAGCACGCTAACAGAGCTCTATTAGAGCACAAGGTTTAAGTCCAGTCTTATAGATTATGTATGTGTGAATAAAATAGCCCTGTATATACGCCTGTGTAGCGGATTAATAGTCAGAGTATTTTTTATACTCATGCATGTGATTGTAGCGCACACAGTCTATTAATTTTAGTTATGGTTCTTTGTGCTGCGTAATTTAAAGAATGTGTATATAAATGATGGCTGAGTATATATACAATATATATACAAAAGTAGTTATACTTGGTTTATGCGAAAAACTAAAATACGCCACAACTAAAAATCAAAAAGGCGCCTGCTTATATAACGCATTCATTCTCTCTCTCTCTCTCTCTCTTATACTTACAGTCTGTGTATATTTATACTCAGGCTATGGATATTTAATCGATCAAAAAACGAATACGCATGATACTCGGGATATTTATTCATTATACGCCACCGTATGCAAGCATTTACGTATATAAAATATAATGGAAAATGTGTTTTGGCCGTACTATATGCATATGTGTAAATAATTAGCCGTGTAAATACGTCTGTGTAGCCGTTTAGTAGACAGAGTATTTTTTATACTCATGCATGTGATACAGTCTATATATTTAGTTGCTGCCATTTGTGCTGCGTAATTTAAAGAAAGTATGCAAAGATAGTTATTTAATGTTTATAGTTATACGTATTCGGTTTAAAATTAATGCTTTACGCATTCATAGTTGTTTAACGAAAAATACTCAAGGAGTACTTAAAACGATACTTTTGTGTAATTCTCTGTCATACACAAGTTTCGTTTCTTAGCTAATTTCCATTATGCAGCTTTTTTAATGAAATTTCATGATATTTGTTGCACTGAACTTTTTCTATTTACTTATTTATTTTATTTTATCGCGTAGCAGAAGTCTCAAAAACATTATTGGCAACTTTTTAACCGACTTTGAAAAAAGGAGGAGTTTATCAACTCATCTGTATTTTTTTTTTTTTTTTTGACATTATTACTTTATAACTCGGTGCATACATTTAAGAGCGATTATAAAAATTATTTATTTGTCTGAGAGGGTATAGCTTCCAACTGGCCCATTGTAAAAAAAGTGGGGCGAGGCACGCCCAGAATTTTTTTATTGGATTTTATGGTATTCTACTTGTAATTACACACTTTTAAAGTTGACAAAATGGGCGGAGTTAGGCCCATTAAAATTTAATATTATATTTCACGTGGTTCTACCTAACCGAGTTTTAGGAAATTTACCACACACCTGCAGCTTTAAAATAGATAAAATTTTCCATTTAAAAAATGGGACGCGTCACGCCCATTATAATTTAATAGTTTATTTCAAGTGGTTCGTTCTACTTTATCGATTTTTATAAAACTAAACACACACCCTGAGCTCTGAAAAACACACAATATTGCATTTAAAGAAATGGGCGGAGGCACGCCTATTAAAATTTAATTTTAAATTTCACATACTTCTTTTTAAACGACAGATTTTATGTTGTTTTTTCTCTTGAAAGAGTTTACTTTCAGTTTGGTCCCATAACTTTTATTTTCGAAAATCTTCTATCAAATCTTTGCATTGCAGACGGTTTTGTTTTTGGCACAATTATTATATCTGATTTTTGTCTACATTGATAAATGAAAGAATTTTCATGTAAATAATTTCATGAAAACATTTTCCATGTGTAATTGGATATCGATAACAATTTCATGAGTCATTATGTCCTTTAATATTTTTTATATAAAATCAAAATTGGCAGCAAACTTCTCTAAGTTTAACAAAGAGATTCAAATAAAATTCTTTAAACTTTTACTAAATTTCTTTTGAGTTTTTTCATAACTAATACATGTTGCCTAAGCCTTAAGTTATAAATCTGATATTGATTAAAATCGAAGAAGGCCAAAAACACCAAATGTTACTAATTAGCGGCAAAATATTGCACATAAATCTTTGAACAAAAAGCGTGTAGCAATGCGTTTGCTGAAACAAAAACAAAATCTAAAAAGTGTATGAATTTAAGCTACCAAACTAGAGTTGAGCAAAGCCAAAAGTTATGCACGCATTTTATGCATTTTTATTTTTCTTTTGTTATGGCTTTTATTAATTTAAGGAAAACATTAGCGAACAAATCTACATACATGTTATTGAAATGCCGCAAACTTCCTCACACCATTTAGAGGAGGGAGGAGTTCAAAGGAAAAACAAAGTGAGCAAAAAAAAAAAGAAAACCTTGCTTGAATTTAATTTTGCAGGCAAAATTCTTAAGCTGTAGTGAATTGGCTCATTACAAGACAACAAACAACAGCTTTAGATACAGATTTCTTATCATTAATTAAACTTAAGCATGTTAGCTACCGTGTTAAGATATGCTGTTATTTAGCTGCCAGACTCAAGCTTTTTTCTTCCACACGTTGCTCTCCTTGCCAAACTCCTTGAGATGCTCTAAAAAGGCAAATCGAATGTTGGCCAAAAAAAGGAAAAAAAAAAAAATCAAAGCAGCAGCTAAACTGTTGTGTATTGCCAGCCTAAGTGAAAAATGTTTGTTATCTTAGACATGCGATCGGTTTCGATCATTCTTAGGCTTAACAGCAGCAGCTTCTTTGAAGAAAAATTTAAGTATATACATATATTTCGCAATAAGAAATAAAAAACACCAGTAGCTTTAAGAAGAAAAAAAAAACTCCCAAACGTAAGTTTGCAAAAATTGCTGTGAAACGGCCTTTTTAACACGAGGTGTCGTTTTAGTTTTCTTCTGGTTGTTGTTGTTTTTTCTTTTCTTTTTCATATGGTTTGTTTTTTAATTGTTTTAAAGCACGTACATTTCAAGCCCAGCAAAACCATTGAACAGTAAGTAGTATAAGTAGTACTACACTTTTTTGCTTTTATTTTATTTTTTAGATGAAGAAAAAATATATGTATATATTGTAGCTACCTCTTTATACGAGTACAGACATCCCGAGATAGCGGCATGTTTTGTTCAGTTTTAGTTTTTTTTTTTCTTATTCTGTTTTGCTTGGCTGTTCTAATATTTATAATACTAAACCGTGGCTTCGTTTATTTAAGAAACGAGCATGTTGCAAGGATTGTGGGCATTTACTAGTGTGGCTGGCGTTTTTAGTGTTATTATTTCCATATCAAATCTTTGGTAAGGCGGCATTAACACCCAATAATGTCACTGTCTATTTATGGCAAATTTTTATAATTTTTGACAGAGTTATAAAAATACTTAACGTTTAAAATAATTAAAAATATAGCGGAATGATGATGCTGCGAACTATAAAGTCTTCTTTAAAGGAATGTTTAAGTCGAGGCTGGCCATGGAACAGCTATTGTTTAGTTTATTTGCAGGAATAAAGTTAAAAAAATAAAGGTCAACAAAACAAAAACGATTAATGAAACTTAAACTAAAGGCCTGCCCCACGATGTTGACAAGGTTGGACTTGTCGCACACTTACATTCAAAACAAAACCAAAATTACAAAATAAAATATGTTTAGCAAATTGTAATACGGTGAATTAAAACAATTCAATGAAGCAGTAGACCAAACACAATAAAGCAGTAGGCCAAACACAAAGAACACTGATGATGAAGTGGCTTTCTAAAACAGCTAGTTGTTCCGTTCTGCTAGTGTTGGCCAGAATATTTACAATTAACTTTGGTGTTATTTGTTCACACCCAGTGGATCAAACATAAAGAACGCTGATGATGAAGTGACTTTCTGAAACAGCTCGTTGTTCCGTTCTGCTAGTGTTGGCCAGAATATTTACAATTAACTTTGGTGTTATTTGTTCATTATCAACTATGACATGAAATTTGGCTTACAAAGAGATACGATCTTTAGCCGATTCAAAATCAAAAATTAGTTCCATTTAAAAATTAAGTTTAAAAATTTGGAAAATATAAAATAAGCAAAAGACTTAAGAAAAATACTTGATATAAAGAAACAAAAGACTTAAGATACATACTTGAAATATAAATTAGGCATGTAAAACTTACTTGTTATACGAATACAATTATTAAATTTGTAAAAGCCAATTTCCACACTTACCTGAAAGAAAAGTTAAGAAAAAAAAAATTATTAATATTTTTTAAATAAGAGTCAGGGACTAATCGTATAAAAATTTTAAATTAAATAAAAAATAGAGCCTAAATTTTTTTTAAATTTACTTTGGTTTAGATAACTTGAGAGACATTTGCTTTGCCTTTACTTATTGTTATCTTTCACCTAATTTATTAATTGAAGCATCAAACGATTTTTCATTAGTTTGAATGTATCTTTAGTTATACATATATCCTACACAAACTTCCAAAGAGCTTGAATCTTTTTTTTATTAAAATCGATGAAACAGAAGTACATGACAGAATTTAAAATGTAAATAATTCTGCAATTTTTTTTGAAAAAGCTCCTGATAGAGCCTTTTCAAAAAAAAATCAAGGGACCAAACTGGAAGTAAACCCTTTCAAACAAAAACAATTTTTTGAAAATCTGTTGAAAATAAAAATTGAAATATAAAATTAAATTCTAATGGGCGTTACTCTGCCCATTTTTTTAAATGCAAGATTTTATGTTTTTCAGATGTGTGGTAAGTTTCGAAAAAATCGGTAGAGTAGAACCTCGTAAACAAAAATATTAAATTTTAATGGGAGTAGCCCCGCCCATTTTTTCAATTTTAAAATTATATATTTACAAAAACTAAAGGTTTTACAGCAATCAAATTTAGTAGAATATCATAAAATAAAATAAAAGAAATTATGGGCGTGTCCCACCCATACCCTCTCAGACCAAAAACAAAGTAACAATGTCAAATAAAATCGCTTAAAAATAACATTAAAATTAAAATTTAAATTTTTATAAATTTAAAAAAAAATTTTATTTATTATTATTCAATTGTTGCTGGTTGATCAGCCAATGATTTTACATGACATAATAATGGCAAATCGCATGATCTTAGGTATGGTCAATAGACTCAGGTTCATTTCTCAAAATCAACTCATTGTCAGATTTTAAATTTAAATAAGTCAATGTTTAGTCAATGTTTGTTTTGTATGTTTGGCAACAAGCGCCATTTTATTGAAGCCACATCTCTCCCGAGTCAGTGTCTTAATATTTAAAAAAAAAAATCGTTGATCTTGTTGCGAAAACGAGCTCCACTGAGCGTAACGCGAGCTCCAATCTCATTTTTGAGGAATAAACGTTCATCAAACGATGTATTTTACTGGATGTATTGGATTATATAGAATTCGCTATCCTACACAACTGTGCGACTTTTTTGGAAATAAAACACTGTTATGATGGAGTTTATGGTAATTTTCAACAGCCAATAAGAATTCATTATGTCTTTCATTAGGAACCTAATAAAATCAAGAAGAAAACCTTATTGACAAAATCAATAAGATATCCTAATAAAATCAAGAAGAAAACCTTTTTAAAAAAATCAATAAAACAACCTAATAAAATCAATAAGAACTCCCTATAGTTTACAATTTATAAGAAAACCTAATAGAATCAAGAAGTTTTTCTCTATGGATTGTTGTTTTGGTGCCAAAAATAACGGAAATTGAGTAAAAAAAAAGTTGTGAATAATAAGATTTCTTCTTGATTTTATGTGGTTTTCTTCTTGATAAAATTACTAAGATTAACCACATAAAAACAATAAGGAATCTCTATGAAAAAATCTTCGCTTCTTTCTGCTGGAATTCCCCTTAGTCTAAAAACGTTTCATAGAGAAAATTTTCTTGATTCTATGAGGCAGGTTTTTCTCCGTGTATCTTTAGTTAATGAATTTTTTTAAAATTAGAATTTTTTTTTTTAAATAATTATTAATCAGTTCAAAATATGTCTTTACTTTCTACATCTCAAATTTAACTCTTTTATTTAACAATAGTCAATGAAATTGCAACTATATTTTTTCAATTTAAAACAGCACACACTTAAATCCACAAAATTCTACATCTACTTGCAGTAATTTAACGTTGACTTACAACTTTATAACTTAACATTATAAAAAAAGAAATCATCACAAACTTATTTCAGCTACGTATTACAATATCTTGGCTTTGTTTTACAGCATAATTTATCAGGTTCGTGACATAATTAGCTGCCATTTGTGGTACTGGGAAATCACTTGGCGAAAAAGAAACACACAGTCAATAGCCAAACAAACTTAAAACATTGTCGTCTTAGACTCCTTAAAATACAACAACGCCACACGAAGTATTTATAAGAAATAAAAAAAAATATATATAAAAAAAAATTAAAAGAAAAAAATCTTAGTAAAACAATTGCAACATTAACATCACATCACTAGTTGTTTGAATTTCAAACATTTGAAGGATTTATGTTGTACATACGATGAATTGTGTTTGATGATTCCTTACAACCAAAAGCGGCAACATCTTGGAAGTTTGTTGTTGTCTGTCCGTCCCACCGCCATCCGTCCGTCCCGACCATCCATTCCGCTCAATGTTTTCATGTGTGATCGATTAATGATCCTAACAATAGCACCTCTTAGAGGCAGTAGATTTTTTTTTTTTTATAAAAAAAATTTGCCACAATGGCTTAGGGGTTTCCTTAAAGAAATTTAATTTTTTTCTAAATCTCTGTAACTAAAAACTGCTGAAGAGTAACCCTTCTTTTTTCAAAAAAAAAAAAAAGTGTTTGTCTTAAGTAAGTGACAAGATGTGAGAAATAGATAGTTTTTATTTTATTTAGAGATAGATAAAAGCTATTTGATTCAGGTGTAAAAAGACAACTATTTGTCGCTTTAAGTGAATAGTAGTAAATAGAAGAGTTACATTAATACTTTACCATCGCAATCACCATCACTATTTGTTAAAACAATTACTTTGGCGAATATTTTCAAAAATGCGGCTTAGTGTTTTTGATCTTTTGCCAGAAGCATGATTACCAAAAAAAAAAGAAAACAGTGTAATGCTGTGCATTACTGGTAAAAGAAAAAAAAAACAAACTAATGTGTTTTTGACTACCGATTTTGTTTTAAAGATTTTTGCCTGTGGAAAATTGTTATTAAGATAAATTATAGTTTTGCTTTAGCTGATCAATCGTCACCCTAGATTTTTTTTCTCTTCTCAAATGGCCATCTATCTTAAAGCCAAGTACATTTAACATTACCCATACTACCTTGTGTAATTCAACTACACTTTCGTGTTTCAAAAGGGACATTTGTGAGCTGCTATTACACGTAGTTGCAGCTACTGCTACTGGCTGCCTGTAGGTTTTAAAAAATCCATTGATCAATCTTCTGCGGTTTCCTTTACTACACTTCTGTTAAAAACGAGTAGTTTTGTTTTAGAGTTTAGTTAGCTTTTATCTTGGGCTACATTTGTTTCAATCTTTTTTTTCTCTCTCTCCCTCTCTCTCTTTCTTTCTTGGTTTCCAGTCTGCCTTAAAGGCTGGCAATTAATGAAACGATCTGTGAAAATATTTTATTACCAAATGTGTTGATCGATCGATCTATTTTGATTTTATTTATGGCTTTAACTGCCATCGTCTGAGTCAAAGGTTTTGTTAGAAGTTAGAAGATAGTAACTAAAGGGCGGCTGGCAGTAGTGCTAATTTAAAATACAAGCACAAGCTGACCTGATGACACATTGAATAGTCTTGTTATTGTGAGAAAATAAATCAACTTTTAAATGATGTTTTAAATGGCAGCAAAGTAGCAAAATGTTTATAAAAGTTTAATCAAAAGCATTAATAAAAGTTGAAATAATTTTAATTAGAGTCGTATTTTATAATTGGAAATATATATATACAGTCCTATGTTTCTTCTAGGAATTAATGGATTAATTATATATATATATATATATATATATATATATATATATATATATATATATATATATAGTTCAGGTAAGAAGTTTGTAAGAGAGAATCCTTTCAATAGATTTTTTTTCCTGCCAGCAAATAAAGAACACTTAGATTTCAGAAAAGCTTAAGCTTGTAATTTATTATCAGTACAAGCTTTCATAACTTCATGCACAGAGATAAAACTGTCCCATAGAATCCATAAGATTTTCTCTATGAAACGTTTTTAGGCTAGGGGGTATCCCAGCAGAAAGAAGCGAAGATTTTTTCATAGAGATTCCCTATTGTTTTTATGTGGCAAATCTTACTAATTTTATCAAGAAGAAAACCACATAAAATCAAGAAGAAATCTTATTATTCACAAATTTTTTTTACTCAATTTCCGTTATTTTTGGCACAAAACAAAACAATCCATAGAGAAACACTTCTTGATTCTATTGTGTTTTCTTATAAATTATAAAGTATAGGGATTTCTTATTGATTTTATTAGGTTGCCTTATTGATTTTTTTAAAAAGGGTTTCTTCTTGATTTTATTAGGCTATCTTATTGATTTTTTCAATAAAGGTATCTTCTTGATTTTTGTAGGTTCCTATATGATTATGTGTAAAGCATCTTATTAATTTTTTTAAAAAGGAAATCTTGATTTTATGAGTTGTCTTGTTATTTCGTTTCTATAGATAGACATACAGAAAATTTTTTCATGATCTTTTTAATTTTTGTATAATAATGTTTGCACAATAATTTCAATGGTTATTCAGGCTGCTTGTTAGCATAATGGGTACAGTGCTTGTCTATCAGGTAGAAGTTTGCTGGTTCAATACTTGGTGGGTAAGTTATTTAATAATATAACCTAATGTGTATGTCTGTATGTATGTATGTATAAATAAATGACATCTACAACATACTACATACATACATACATATGTATATGGTATATAATTTAAATGAAAATACATAAGAACAGAGAATAAAGACGCATTTTTTTTATTATTGAAAAAATCAATAAGATAACCTCATAAAAACTACAAGATTTCTTCTTGATTTTTTAAAAAATGATTTCTCTATGAAATTAATAAGATTTCCTTATTAAAAAAACCATAGAGATATCTTATTAATTTTGTTCTATTTTTTGAGGTATTTAGTAGGCACTGTTTTCTCTGTGTGAATTTACCAAACACTTGTCTTGAAAGTTATCCTTTTAACTGAATTTCAGAAAGCGCGAGGTTTGGGTTGAATTTTTGTCCTTCTATGTTTGTCACTAAAGATCCTGTCATTCATATTTTTGTGTTAATATATTTGTTATTTTAGAGCTTAACTATTTGCTAACAATCAGCCTTATCACAGAAATAAACTTTCACAGGAAAATTTCCGAACTTGTGAACAGTTGGTATAATGAATAAAATGTGTTGTGAAAATTACCGAATGTCTACAGTTTTAAATTGTGAAAAAAGTACTTGTGAATTTGTTTGCTTTCAAACAATTTTTTACGATTGTGATGTATTTTGGCAATTTTGGAAAAAAAATAATTCAAAAAGATTTGACTGAAAAGGTGGATATATGCAAGTTTTGACTTTTTTTTTGCTGATTGCTAGTGCTCTCTAATTAAATTTAATCTTAGAATTACATTCGTAAAGATTAAATAAATAAATAAATAAAATCCATGTGATGAAAATTTTTTTTCGCGAATTTTCACATGTGGACTCATGATAAGGCTGGATATAAAACAAAAAACTTTTTGAAACTGTATCAATTAAGTTTAATCCCACTGTCCATACAGTGGTGTGAAGCATAGCCATCAGAAGTTCTGCTCTTAGTTCTGCTCTTCCCACTGCAAAGAAACTTTTTTTACTTACTTTGGATATTTATGACGTCACACTAATGCATTTATAAAAAGAAGGCGGGGAAACGCGTATTGAAATCTTATATTATAGCATGAGAAAAAGGTGTGCCACGCCCATTAAAATTTAACATAGTATTTCACCAGCTTCTAATAAAGCGATTCATTTGAAAATTTTATTTAGTTTGGATTCTTGCGATAACAAAATCTAACATAATATAAAGTGGGCCAGCCACGCCCATTAAAATTAACTACAATATTTCACAAGTTTGTAATCACATTTTCATTTGAAATTTTGTATTTAGTTCGAACTCCCGCAATACCACAGTCTAATAAGTTATGAACGGGGGCGGGGGGGGGGGGGGAGGCAACGCCCATTAGCACTTAACATTCTCTTCATGCTGCCCACTTTTTCTAATAAGACTAGAAATATTTTTACCTTATTGCAGTCGGCGTATGTCGACTTCAACTACGACATCTTGGTCCTAGATTAAAGAAAATATCTTGCAAAGTTCTTTAAAGTATTGCAACACAGTCGCAGTCGAAATCGAAATACGCCAACCAGTTTTCATTAGAAAAAGAGGGCGGGACGTATAGCATGTTAAGAGTTAAGGGGCATGACCTGCCCCTTTTATAACATAATAGATAATAATATTTTAATAATAATAAAAAAAAAAAACATTTTACTTATTTTTGTTCGAGCTATTTATACGATGATTTGTGAACATCTTGGCTTCCATTATTTAGAAAAAAAGAAGGCCGGAGATATAGACGTAATTTTATCCACCAGCTGCTTAAAAATTTTTTAACGCAAGCTCGGCTATTGTAAAGAAGAAACCATGAATACACTTGACATTTTATCCCACATAATTTTGCTCCATCGACTTGAACAAATCTTTTCACATACACTTCAAATTTACGACATTGCCAATCTGAATTTATAAAGAAGGCGGGGCTATGACCATTAAAATATAACATAATATTTCCCAAGCTTCTAATAAACATTTTCTTTAGAAACTTTAGATTGAAGTCCTGTTATAAAATAATCTAACATGTTATAAGCTGGGAGAGCCACGCCCATCGACACAACTTAATCCTTATCGTTTTTCTTAAAAAAAAAATTGGGCGGGGCCAATTACAATTTAGCATAATTATTATTATCCAGTTTTTGAAAAACCTTGTACACAGCTTTGGCTCTTGTAAAGGCAAAATCCTTAATTTTAGAAAGTGGGCGGGCTAGCACCATTTAACTTAAATATTAAACATATGCATTTTTTTTTTTTTTTTTAATAGTATATTTATTTATTGTATCTTCAAAAATGAACTAACAATAAGTAATCAAATCTTAAATCTAAATATAATTATTAGGCCCGACCAATATCGGACATAAGCTTAGTGATAGTTATAAATAATACATAAGTAGTGATAATCAAAAAGATTTTTGATTATCACTACTAAACATATGCATATCAATTTTTTTAGAAACCAAAACTAACTATTAGTAAATTTTTCTCTTTTTTAACGGCCTGTTTCACAATGCCAACAGAAAACGTTCCGAGAGACAACGTGTATTGAAAAAAAAATGTAAAATAAGAAAATTTGGTTTTGTCAGCGCAAGTAGACTTGTAGACACCGCCGTAGGAATTTTTGGTCAGCTGTCACCGGTGAGATATCAGGGGCTTTTCTTTGTAGTTCGAAACGAAAAGAAATACTTTCGAATTTGTATGTCAATCTTCGTTTCGAATCACAGAGTAGGCCCCCAGTATCAGCTTCATTCTCTGTGAGTAAATATGTATGTAATGTGATGCTACATTTAACAGTATCTTTCACTCTTCTTTTGTTCCTCATTTATTTTTTCCTTCAAACTTTTTCTAACTTGATTCAAAATTTTTAAATTTTTAAAAAAATAACTTTATTATCAAAATTTTTCCCAAATAATTGTTTAAAAGCAACCTTAATTAAGCACAAATAACTCAATTATTATTTCGGATTATTAAACTTTTCTCATACCATTAAACTCTTATTGCAAAAATATATGGACTTTCTAGACAACATTTAACTACCATTTGTGTTAAAGATCATTAAATCTATAAATTAAAGAAATATTTTTATAAGAAAACCAAAAATAAAAAATTAAACAACTATAATTTATAATCACCACAAAGCAAGTAGACAACAACAAAAAAAGAAAAGAGAAAAAACGAAACAAAACGGCAGCAACAACAATATTTTACATGTAACAAACAGCAGCAACATTAGGCAATTTTTTATATTTCTTGCACCCTCTACAAAACAACAAAAAAAAACACAAAAGACAAATTAAAACAGAGTTATGAATAAAATGATGTAAAAATGCCAACTCAATGTGAACAGCTGCAACCAATGAAGAAAATGATATTTGAATTACAAAGGTTATTATGATGTCCTGGTAGGTGTATAGGCATTTTCAACGAGATTTGTATTTCTACGGCTTAACTTTTTATTTAATTTGTTTTTTTTTTAGAAGACCAATAAGGTAAGAACTGCAGTTTATTTCAAGTTAATTTGTCCTCGCACTTAATTTATCCTTATTTCTAAAACACCAAGACTTATGTTTTAATCATCGATGCAATGATTTTTTCAATCCACTCCTTAAGTTGCAGAAAAAACCAAAAATCAAGTAAAAATTGTATTGTTTCAATTAAACTTTTTAAGTAATTAAATTGTCAAACAAATATTCAATTGAATGAAATAATTTTTTTAATTAAACTTGACATAATTAAATTTTTAAACAAAAGTTTAATTGACTAAAAAAAATGTTTAAGCAAAAGTTTAATTACATAACTCAATTGAATCTTTTAATTAAACTTTTAATCAATTAAATTATTAAATCAGTTTATTAGACTCAATTAAATTTTTTATTAAACTTTTGATGAATTAAATTTTTAAATAAAAGTTTAATTGATTCAATTAAATTTTTAATTGATTAAATTAAAAGTTTAATTGATTTAATTTTTAATTGATTCAATTTAATTAAATTAAAGTTTTTATTTAAAATTTGAATCAATTGAATTTTTAATTGATTATTTGTATTTTATTTTCAGTTATGGAAGACCAAACACTGCTCTTGCCACAACACTCTCTAGATCAGCAACAACTATTACTGGTCATTATCAGTAGCAGCCAGTTGCAGCACCAAACACCAACATTAACAAAAAATTTTTTCTTTTTTTTTTTTGAAAGCAAATATTTCTGAGAATAACAAAAAATATTTACCAAAAAAAAAAAGTAACATTAACAACATCACCATAAGCATGTTTATAGCCGCCAATTATACATTTTATTATTTGTTGCCTGTTATTGTCTATGTATGTTTTACTACAATATGTTGCACTTTACTTAAGCAAACATACGCACAACAACATCAACGGCTACTTACTACACAGGCTGTTGTTTTACGCAGAAAGTGCGTGCAATAAAAGAAATGTTTCTCTTAATTTTTTTTTGCTTTTCTTTCTATTTTTTTTTGGTTTACTGTACACTTGAATCAAAGTGAAATCATTTTAATTTTTTTTTTCGTTTTGACCATCTTTCACAGATTATTTACTTTATAAAATAAAAACAAATTAAAAATGTATCCTTGCTCACCCAGGCCTAATAATATGTTTTGCAAAATGGTGTTGTTGCTGCTAACAACAACAACAGCAACAACACTAGTATTTTGGTAACATTGCGTTAAGCAGTAGCTGAAACTAAACATTTTCGTTTCTATATTCATATATATATTTTTTTTTCTTTCCCCCAACTAACGAACTGCAAACATTTGAGCAACATGTAGCAAGCATACAAGTATGTTGAACATTTATGCGAATATATGAAAATTATGTTTAAATTGCAACAATGCTTAAATTGGCAGAGACCAATGCTGCATTATTGCACACGTACGCTTTTCTTTCATATGCATGTTGGCAACAAAATATTACAACAAAAACAGTGGACACAACTAATGCCAATAATGTTGGGATTATGCGAAACCTTTTTTCCATACCGAGTAGTTTCCTTTTTCGTTTCTTCTTCTCCTTTTCCTTTTCATTTTTCATTTTTAATTCAGCAAAAGAATCTCAAGCGTCTAAGGAAGTTGAAGTAAGTAACTTATGAGCTCGTATGATCATGCGGCTGTTGTAGTTGGCGGCGGTGGCGGTGGCGGTGTCGATATTAGTATATGCCAGTGCATTTTAACAGAACAATAGGTTTTTGGTTATTGATGTAGTGGCACAGTGGGCTAGTAGTGCAATTAAATAAAAAAAGGACAGACAGTATTCTGCAAGGAATGATAAGCACTACTATTTGCTATAATCTTGCAAAAGAACCAACTAGGGAATTAAGAGCACTTCGTGCAATCAGTCCAGTTCCGTTGGCTGAAGTAGATGGTATGTTGACTACAAAACCGAAAGTCCTATCATTAAATAATAACAGTCATTAAAAAATAATAACACCACGCATATTTCTTTCTTATATGCATTAGTGATCATTTTTATCAATTGTTGTAGGAACTAATGTCTTGCACAAGACCATTTATAAGACCTTTCAAGACATAAGAGATTTTTCAACTGGTTTACTACAGCGAAATATTCTAAAACAAACGCTAAACAACACTGTTGGCAAGGCATTTGTTTCAATTGTTTGTCTTGCCAACAGTGTTGTATAGCATTTGTTTTTGAATATTTCGCTGTAGTAAACCAGTTGAAAAATCTCTCATGTCTTGAAAGGTCTTACAAGTGGTCTTGTGCAGGACTTTAGTAGGAACTGATACAAAGGGTCACTTCAAGTAAAGAAGGCACTGGTCACTGAACTATACCTACTTCAGCATATACTAATCCTAATGTAACATCATATCGCCCTTCTTCGTTGGCATTGTGTAGCAGAATCATCGGCGAAGTAAAAGCCAATAAAATGGCTACTAAGCACTACTACAGCTTCAAAAATTTAATACGCCTCATTGACACCAAAGGCGCTGCAATACTGCATTATTAGAAGCGTGCAAAAAAAGTAGAGTTGTAAAATAATGAAGCTTTCCTCTATATCTTCACCACCTGTCTTCTTAATCCTATCCCTTTCCTAAAAGAAAGTAAAACCTATTAGTGTAGTAGACATTAATTGCCTGAGTGTTACTCATCTTAAAAAAAACGATATATGTATTTGAGTCTGCATAACTTTAAAACCTAAATATCTTATATAAGATACTAAGCATGTTTGGTAAAAAAATCTCATCAATAGCGTTGGCATATTTTTGGTTACAATTACTTTCACAGGCCTAAACATGCCTCTTCTTAGACGCTCTTGTACAGAATACAGTGCGAAGGACCATAAACAACATTACAATCGCACAAAGTTTATCTACATCTACATTTGTGCCAAATTTCTCGACGAACATATTTTTAAAGCGTTTTAACCCTCTTAATCTTATCCCTAAGGGTCTCACTGAAAAAAAAAGAATAAATTAGGACGCTTAATACTATTAAATAGCGGGCCAAAATGATCCTTAAAATTAATTATCTCTACATTAATTAATTATCCTTAACATTTTTTTCAAATACCCCAAAATATATTTTAATTTCTTTATACTTTTGAGTCCATTTCCGCCAAAGAGCACAAAAAATACTCCTATTGTGAAGAGTTAGGGACTTAAAACCATCTGTAAAAAAAATATTTCTCAAAACTCTTCATAAAGGACAAGGTTTAAGCACACAGAAAAATTTCGTATTAAAATATAAGCAACCAAGGTTAATTTAACATTTTTCAGCAATAATCTAACATGATTTACAGTAATCTTCAAAAAATGTTTTTTTAATAACTTTGTTTCATGTTGATCTAACATTGCAGTACTGAAAAAGTAAAAAAGAAGATTTATGTTGAATTAAAGTTATTTCAAGTTGGGATAACGTAAATTCGATACTAAAATAACACGAAGAACCATGATTCCATGTTGAATCAAAGTTATTGCAAGTTGAAACAACATGAATTAAATTTAATATAGTCATTGTATTTTATATCATTTATTTAGCTTGCGTAATTGTGTGTATTGGCACACTGCCTACTAGAGAACAGCAGAAAACTTTCGCTGCTAGTTCAATAAAAATGTTTGCATGTTGATTTTACATTGGCATTTTTTTTCTGTGTCCACCGCTTTTCTTGCATGATTTTAATCTTGAAAAAGTTCTTATTTTCCTGCATTTTATCCTTCCCAACCACGGTTTCCTTAGCAAGCAAAATTATTGATCTTTTAATATTATTATTATTTTTTTTTTTTTTTCAAAAGATGCAACATATTCCAATATGCTCTTATTGGCGATGGTGGTGGCGTTGTTAATGCTGGTCATGGTGGCGGTCTTTGTTTGAATTTACTGGCGGTTTATTTTATATAAATTTTGTGTTTTTTTTTCAGCCAACAGTCTCCGTTGCACGGTCAAGCCAATAAAATATAAATTTGTCAGCACTATAACTGCCAAACTTTATAGTGACTTGGATTATTTGTAGGTTTAACATAATTTGCAGGCGGCAGTAATAATGGCAGTGGTTGCAAGTGAACAATATACTCGTAATATTTAACATTATTATGTTTGCATATAAAGACATATTAATAGAGCTGGAAAGAAATTTATGTTAAAGGAAGAAATTCTACAAATTGCTGGTTTAAATTATTTAAGGGCAGATGCCTGAATGGAATGATGCTCTAAATAATTTTAATTGCATGGACAGTTTAAAATTAAAATTAAATTTACTGAAACTCTTCGTGATGATTTACGAGTGTCATTGTAAAGTTTAAACCTATTTACAATTTATTTGAGATACTATTTTCCTGTGGCAGCTGGGTTATATTGTCATCATTATCAATTCTTTTAAATCAATTTATGGCACCAACAGCTAGCTACCCCAGCAAATAACAAAAAAAAAGCAGGCAAGGAAAAATTTATTTAAAACTTGCAGTGAGTGTTTTATACTGGCATCATCTTTTACAAAAGAATGACTAACAATGTTGGAATTGCTTGATTTAGCCAAGTTAAGGCATACCACTGCCACTCAGTCAGCCCGTTAGTTAGTTAGTTAGTTAGTTAGTGAGTTAAACAGCCAGCCAGCCAAAGAGCCAACCAGTCTAATGCATTTGCTGCACTTGAAACGTGGGAATCAGAACAAATCGTGCCAAAATTATTTACCACTTAAATGGTTTCACCAAAACATTTTTCATTTCTTTTTTTTTTCAATCCCGCTTCATTTTCTATTTCTTTCATAATTTAAAAGATTTTCAATTGTTTCAAATCGTTTTATTTTTTATTTTTTTGTAGTTGCTGGGTAAGTGTGCTTCAAAAGCTGTGGTATATATTAATGCTGGTGTATAATCTTTTTTGGACATCAGCGTAAGAAACAAAAAATTATGGTTTTTTCTTACTAGGGGGAAAAAATATCGCATGCTTAGATTCTGCTGTTGCTCTCTCCATGTTGCCTGTTGCTTCCACTAATGGCTTAAAGTGTTGAATTACGAGCATTTCAGCGCTCGATGTTGATAAATTATAATGAATGGTAATGGGTAATCGAATTGTTAATGCTTTTTGTGGTAGAGATAATGTAGCTAAAATGGATAAGGTTTGGTCATTTAATTTAATGATATGGTTGGCTACATGTTGTAAAAGATAAGCGAGAAATTATGATTCTTAAGATAAAAGGAATGACTTTAGCAACGCACCAAGGAGAGGTGTTAAAATTAATTTAAACATACATGCGCGTCATAAGCCACAATTTTATAACGAATTTTTACACACACACAGAAAAATTGCAACCTTAAATCTACGTAAACGAGGCTTATTTAATATTTTTCGCTAATGCTGTTGCTTCATATGCGTTTGTATGTTAATTCAACATGATTAACAGTAATCTTCAAAGAAAATGTTTCTATTTGAAATAACTTTATTTCAGATTAATTGCGCATTACCGTACTGTTAAATCAAAATGAGGAATCATGTTGATTTAGCAGTACCGCACTGTTAAATTAAAATGGAGAATCATGATGAATCAAAGTTGTTTCAAGTTGCAACAACGAAAGTTCAAAATTATTTTAAGTTATTTTAAGTTAAAACAACGCTAGTGTGTTACTGAAATACCACAAAGAACCATGTTGAATCAAAGTTATTTCAAGTTAAAACAACACTGGTGCAATACTGAAATAACACAAAGAACCATGTTGAATCAAAGTTTTTTCAAGTTGAAACAACATGAATTTACTTTAATGTAGGCATTGTATTTTATTAATTGTTTGAGTTTAACGTGTGGAAATTGTAAAATATATAATCGGTTTCCCCGGCCAAGGGTATACGACTTTAGTTTAAGTATAAGAACTCCATTTAAGAAAATAGTATCCGCAAGAGGTGAGCCTTACACCCTGTTTGTGTAAGACGTTTGAGTTAAAAATTTTGGCGTTTCTGTAATAGATTAAAGAAGTTGTAAAAGTTTCTTTAATCTATTACAAAAACGCCAAGATTTCTAACTCAAACGTCTTACACAAACAGGGGGTTAGTTTAAAATCGCGCGATAGTTTTAGGACATTAAATTAGTCAGTAATCTTAGTATAAGACTAATAAATATAACTAATAAATATAATATAAGAAAAACTTGATACGAGCTTGTAAAAAATATATATATATATTGCTATAGGGCTTTAATAATTCGTTGCCTTTCAAAATATATATTTTTGTTTTCATTATTTTAAAATACGAGTTTAAGTTTAGCTGGCAGTTGTGGAGGGTGGACATGCGCTTAGATATTTTTTTTTCTTTTTCAGTTTTACTTGACTTCTAAGGCCACAACGACAATAGTTTTTAATAGTTAATAATATAAGTTATGCTTTTGCCTCTAATAATTACAAAGAAAACCAGGTAGAGAGAAAAGAAGCAACATAAAACGAAACAGTCATGAAAATATTGTTTGCCCATCACCATCATCATCATCAGCTTTGGAAGCATTTTTTATTGGCCAGCTATAAAAACGTGTGACTGGCCAAAATATTTATATTTTCAAGACCAACTAACAACTATCTGCTTTATGGCTTTATAGTATAAATTATAACACCAACATGGCCTTCATTAGCGAGTTATTCTTACAGTTTTATTAGAGTTAAACAAGTCATTAAAACAATTTTTATGATTTCAAATGATTTCTTTTTTTTTCGTTTTGATTCTTTATTGCTGCAAGAAAAATGATTTATAATATAAAATGATGGCGGCGGCGGCTGCTGCTGCTGCAGCAATATATTTGAATTGTAACATTTGTGGTGGCAATTTTCCTTAACCATATATTAAAATCGATTACTTGCCACATCATGATGTTTGCTTAGTTGTCGATATGGTAAAGTTGATTGCCTGTCTCCTGCTATGTGTGTGTGTTGCTTGCCTCAAAATGACCATGTTAAACAAGTTATATTAACTTGAGTAAATTAAATTAACTGCCACCTCAACTATAAACATTATTTCTGCTGCTTCGTTGCAAAAACATTAGCTGTGGCAAAGTCGTTTACATGACTCTTCTTAGTTGATTTTCTTTTTTCCCAAACTCATGCAAAAGTAAAGCATAACAAAAAGCACATACAGGGAACAACACACACACATTTAGCCAATATAGCAGTGATACAATAAATTTTCTTTAACATGCCAATAGAGTTGTTCTAGAGCAAAGTTGTTGTTGAACAAGAGGTGGCAAATCAACAGAAAATTGATATTTATGCATGCCGCCACCATCAGTTTAGTATTAGTGTTACTGTTAGTGTTGTTGCCACAGCACAATTGTAGCACAGAGTTTGTTTGTTGTAAGTGTCTCCTCAAAATTTTAAAGCCAGTGCCATTTCGCTAAAAGAAAAAAAATAAGCTTGAGATCAGTTGTTGCAGTAGCAGGAGTTGTATATTTGCAACATGATATGCATTTGCCTGGTGCACTGTTGCTGTGTGTTGTTCATGATAATAATGATGTTATTGTGGTTTTCAAACGACATCTTATCGTTTCTTGCATTTTCATTTCGATTTTTTTTTGCTGTGGCTTTTTTCCCCCAACAAGTCTTTGATTCTAACATACTGCTGCCGTTGCTGCTGCTGCTGCTACTTCAATGAAGTGAACGACAGCGACAACGACGACTTGTTGCAACAACACGCAATTTGTTGTTACATTGAAATTGATTTAGAGCACCAACTCTAGACAGCAGTTTGTACGGTCTGTGTGTGTGTGTGTGCCATGTGCAGTTGGCTTTTCAAATAATGAATGGTTTGTTGCCGTTGTCTTAACTTTGCTTGTGGCTAATTACAATATGAGCAGTATGTAATCAATACGATTTGTTGCATGCTAATATTCCTTAAAGTGGAAAAGTGCAGTGATTTTCATTTCAAAACATTCAAGTGTTGATGTGATAATAGATGGTGGTAATTTATAACATGTAATGAGCAGAGTTAATTGAATATTAAGAAATAAAATATATTAGAAGAAATTAAAAATAAAAAGTTATCAGGTGGCCCGGATGTTGTTTGTAGCAGCGGAGTTCATAAAGTTATACAGAAGGTATGGATATAGATTTAAAAGAAATGTATTTCACATAATTGTATGAAATTGCTTATTCTTTTGCTAATTACTTGAGATTATGAAAAAATGAAAACTATAATATAGAGCTGTTATTTACAACTAAGACTTTAAGTATGGTCCTTCGGATTGCTGCAATCAAAACTACCGGTACTATCGCAAAAATAAAATTAGTTAAGCCTTTTTAGAATCAGAGATTTTTAACTTAAAGGAATTATTTTAGTAAAATTTTTATAATTTCAATAGAAATACAATTTTACATTAAAATCAATGAACTTAATAAAATACTTAAAAAATAAGTCTGGCAACACCGGTAAGATATCTAGGACCACATTGACGCTGCACTTTCATGTGCCTCTTTTTGAACTTTTATACAAATATCTATGCAGATACAAGTTTACCTTCAACTAAATTCTCAGTTTCAGCGAACGTAATACAATAGTTGAAAAATAAGTCTGGCAACACCGGTATGATTTCAAAAACCACATGCACTCTGCACTTTATTTCTTATTTAAAATTTGTATCAAAGTCAGAACCAAGTTTGTAGTAATCGTTTGAGTAGAACTACTTTTAATATCCAATTTAATTTTTAAGGGGCGTGTTACCGCCCACTTTTTTATGTTGAATAATAATACTAATTTTGGTGGCTTCCCATTTTTAATTAATCTGTTTAGTAGAAAAATGAAATAAATTTTAAATTTTAAGGAGCGTGTTACCGCCCACTTTTAGAAATCATGTCCTGAGAGCTAAGTTGTGTGCAAAGTGCCTTTGAAATGTATGGAATATAGTTAAAGGAAATATAATACTAAATTTTTGGTGGACATAGACCCGCGCACTTTTAAGTGAATATGTCCAAATAGAAAAGTATAATAAATTTAAAATTTTAAGGGGCATGTTGTTGCCCACTTTTAGAATTCGGTTCTTTGCAAGAGCTCAAGCTGTGTGGAAACTTCCTTTAAAATTAATAGGGTAGAGGTATGGAAAGTAGTATGCCAAATTTTAGTGGGCATGGTCCCGCCCACTTTTAATATACGAGATTGCGTTAGGACAAGTGACAAAAGCATACATGTTTAAATAAATCCGTTGAGTAAAATATCACATTTACGTTATGAAATTTTTTTGTGGGCAAGGCCCCGCCCGCTTTTTTACAAATAAATGTTTTTTTACCACAAGAGTTTTATATCTGTTTAATGTTTCGTTAAAATCAGTTTAGTTGCACTTAATATATATCAAGCTAGTGGGCGCAGTTACGCCCACTTTTTCAAACACAAAATTGGTTTGTAATAACCCCAGGTTTCATAATAATATTTGGAGTAAATTTGAGTGAAATACACATAATACAAACGTCAGATATGCGCAGGATACCAGAGAAGTCTTTTGGGCGGAAGTACATGATTGTATATATGTATATGGCCCTGCCCATTCTCCTTTATACTCCATTTTACCTTTGTAAGGACTAAATTATATGCAATGACTTTAAGATATCCATTAGGAGCTCATGTATACGTTTATATATCGAACGCTAGTGGGAGTGTCTCGCCCACTTTTTTGACAAGGCCATGAAATAGCTTCTGCATTCTTTCAGAACACAAAATAATGAAATATGAATGAATATCAAACATATAAAATAAAAATTCAATCGAATTGGGAACATATTCCTTTTTTCAAATCTACACAGAAAAAAAATATTCTTGCTATAAACATCTTTAATTGAAAATAAAACCAAAAATCAATTAAAAATGTATTTTAAGTCAACTTAACTTTTGTTTAACAATATAATTAATTACAAAGTTAAATTGACTCAATTATATTTTTTTTATTGATTTTTGGTTTTACATTTTTCAATTAAAGTTGGTTATTGCAGGAATATTTTTTTCTGTGCATGGACACAGAGAGAAAAAAATCGGTATATTGTGAACTGATGGTAGTAAATTAGAACGAGTGGGGTGTCACTGCTAAAAGAGAAGCAAGGTATTCTTACAATTACAATGGTGTCAAAGTCAATGTTTTTCGAAAATTGTTTACCCTCTGTTTAGTATTACTTTTTACTATATAATTACATTAAAAATATTTCCCTAATTAATCAGTACTTAGAAAATTTTACTAATTCATATATTTTCTATTAAGGGGAGTAGGAAGTGCCACGCCCTTAGAAAAACCATATACTTTATGCTATTCCTTTAAATACGAATTTTAAGAGTTTTAGCAACAAAATTTGCCGAAAATTTATTAAAAAATACTTGAAAATTTATCACTTGCTGCAAATTATCAAGCCATTGTCATCTGTAAGATATAAAAAAAAAGTGTAATGTTTTCTATTACAAGCCAAAACGCAATTGATAAATATCAAAGAAGCAGAAGAAAAAAAACATAAAAAGTTTGTTTTATAACCATCAATTTCAACATACTTTTAAAGGTGGTATTACAATTTGAATAGTTTTGCTTTTTCCTTATTTACAGCACTTGCAAGTTTTGCTTATTTCCCCCAAATATTTCCCAACATTTTGGCAAATAGCTGTAATACATGATGTTGGCGGCTTTTTTGAAAAAACAAAAAAAAAAACAACACCAAAAACCATTGGAGCTTCTTGCTATAAAAATATTTAGGTGGCTTGTCAACTAATATAAGCCAATAGTGTTATCTCTAATAAAATATCTATAAAATGAATTGAAGATGTTGTTGTGAGCCGAAAAAAGAAAACATAATTTAAAAAAAAATTTTTTTTGGAAGGTATTTTTTTTTTGCTTTTTTCTTTTAAGTATTTTACTAATATTTTTAGCCTAAAGCTTTTACTATGGCTTAACCAATAGAAACAAAGTATTTATAAGGCTTTGGCAAATTAAACTGTCGCATTAATTTCATGTCGCTTCAAGGCATTGTAAAAATGTTTAAAATGGCAACTGAAACAAAAACAATTTCCGACATTTGAATAGTCAATTAATGACAGTTTGATATAAGAAAAAAAAACAAACAAATACAAAAGACAAATGACGGTAACATAAATGTTTATAGAAAATTATGGCGCAAAGATAAAATAATGATGGAAATTGTAACAGTAGCGAAGAGAGTTCAATGTATATTTGGTGCCAGGTCTACTTAAAAATTTTAAGGAATTCTTAGAATATTATAAATGTCCTTAATGAACTCGATTTGATGATCAAACTTCAGTTAACCAAGTTTTCTAAAATAAAATAAATAGGAAGTTACTGATTTCATACTGATTTTCAAAACTAGAGTTTTCATCAGATCTTCACATTTCGATGTGATAAGAATCTATTCTAACTCTAGCGATGAAGTCTGCATGTATGTGCATGTGTATTTGTATGTGTGTGTGTATGTCTGTGTGTGTGTGTACTTTTCATAACTTAAAAATGGCTTAAACGATCGCAATCGAATTTGCGGCACTTTAAGGACATTGATTTCACTTAGACAGTACACGCTCAATAACATAAGCACAACCCATTATATGAACAACGCTTAATGTGAACCAAATTTTTGTATTGTACGCCAAGGGTGAAAAGGAATCCTATTGCTTTCGCTACGATGTCGCTTTGTCTGTCACAGGCTGTTTCCTTGAGAACCGTAAGAGCTCAAATTTTTACGAAATATTTAAAAAGTTGAGTGCTCCAAGAACAATATGTGACGCGCAAAATAGAAACGGACCTAAGGCTAAAAACCGGTTTTGTTCAGGAGAGCCATTTTAAAGATTTAAATACGTGTATCTTTGGTGTACCATCACTGAGCGTGTTGGTATTGGTCTCATTTGAAAGCGACACATCTCATGATGTCAGGAACGTATTGGTCAATCTTGAAAACGCGCGTAGGTCGTCCCTACGTTAGTTAGTTTTTACTGTTTTCTACCTAGCGCGCTGTTTCCATGAGTTTGATATCAATTTTGCTCGCATTTTATCGAATCCAGGTTTATTTTCTGAAATTATTAATTGTGAACTATAATAAATACTCATTTATAATTCTTTTAAATCGTCATATCACTCTGTTAGTACGAAAATTTTTTAACATAACCTTAGAATCGTCGACTTCAATTTCATAAAACGCGCATATCTCTGGGAGGGAACACTTTTGGGGCATGGGATCGGTCTCATTCCATGCTCAGATGTTGTCCACATCAAAAAAAAAGTAAAAAGTTATTTTTTTTACCTTTAGGTCCCTTTCTCTATGCGCTGTCACATGTATATACGAGAGTCAAAAAGTATAGGGTGTTCTAAAGTGAACAACGAAACATATTGAAATCCTAATGTTAAATACAGATAATTCTATACACAGACATTTGAAATTTGCAAAGTTAATGTATTTTTATATTATAAATCAAAATTAAAAGGTATTCTATCAGTTAAGGTTATTTTGACAACTTGCTGTAAGTTGCAAAACCGTAAGAGGCAAACTTTGGAAATTTTCAAAAACGCAAAAACTAAAAAATTTCAAAAATAAATAAATAAATAATCGTCAGAACGAAAAAAATGGCTTAGACAAAAAAAGCGCTTAAAGGAAAAATATCACCAAAAATAAAACAAATAGCTAGAACTAAAATAAATTGCCAAAAACCGGAAAAATCCCATAAATCAAAAAACGCCAAAAAAAAATTGCTGCAACGAAAAAAATCGCTAAAAACGCAAAATACACAAAATTAAGAAAAAAAAAACGCCAAAAACCAAAAATCTAAAAAAAGCGCCAAACCGGAGAAAATAACGCCAAAACTAAGAAATAAAGTCAAAACTAAAAAAATCCACAAAACTAAAACAATTGCCAAGATGAACAAAAATCGCCAAAAAATAAAAAAAGTATACATCAGGTAATATATTCGAATATGTATATGTATGTATATACATTATAGGAACTCAAACCCATTTGTAAGTAACTTCAAACTGCTTTTTTAATAACCACAACTGGTTGATTAAGTGACTTTTTTCCTTGTTGCCGACTCACTATTTTAACATAGGCATGTCATAGACGGTAGTCAATTGGCCATCTCTGCATGACTTTTAAATTGACTACTAACTACTTATTTTTCCACCAATTTGTAGTTAATTAATATTAAAACAAAAAAAAGATATATGTACATATATTTATATTATATAGATATATACATATGTATATATTCATATATATCTGTGTAAATATATAAATACATACATATATGTCTATATACATAAATATTTATTATTATTATATTCACTAAAAATAAAAAAACATACGAACCGCTCATAGAAAATATTATTGAAATTATTTAGTTTTTTTTTCAACACAAACATTTGGCATTTCTTTTCATGGCATGCTTCTTTTCATTTTTTTTTCATTTACTTTTCATTTACTTATTTTGCTTTTATTTAATTTTTACGTGTGCTTCTATTCAATATGGTTGGTTGATATCTGCATGATATTTCAACCAATTTGTAGTCACTTGCAAAATAATTAATTTATAAGTTAGTGTTTTTTCTCAACTGACTATTTTATTTACTACAGGGTATATAAAACAGGATGTGTGTATGTGTGTGTGTATGTATGTATGTAACGTATGGACTCCAAAGCGGCTGGGCCGATTTTGATGAAATTTTCAGGGAATCTTCAGAATATTCAGGCGGTTTACACTGCGAAGTCTGATTTTTTGATTTTTGGTCTGCGGGCGGAGGAGCGTGGCATATGTACATATTGCAACACAATGCCATATATAAATATATATATATATTTATTTTGCGGGTAAGGGAGGGGTAGCGAAGCACACCGAGTTAAGCTAGTCTACTAATATAAGAAGAAAAATATTATTTTACCAAATTTACAAATTTCTTTGAGAATTAATTTTGCCAAAGATCAGTTAAACGCAAACTACTCTACAGTTTCTTTCCCAAATTTTAAATACAACGACAACAATTTTTCGTAAGACATTTTCTCTAACCGAGAACATTTTTCACCAAAAGTAAAAATATTTTCCAACAATATATTTTATTATTATTTCCCATTAAATGAATTTCCTTTTATTCACAATAGCGCACATTTTGCTAAGAACAACAGCTAAAAAAAAATTAACACACATTTTGATTTTCTCAATATGCAGGTGAAAGAGTAACGGCTTTTGTTTGAAATGCATGTAAACAACAAAGCAATTGAGCTTCCTTATAATGATTTTATGATGGTCAAAATAACACGACACGAAGACAACTGTAACTGCAAGCAAACAGACAAAGTAGTTAATATAAAGTGCAAGCACAACTAACTGGCAAACAAAATTAGCTTGATTTTAAGGAAAAACACACAAAAAAAGAAACAACACTTCGACAAAATGTCCATAAGAATGATGATGATGATGGTTGTTGTTTGTTCGCCTCTCAAACTGAAGCCAGAATAGTTTTCGGGCGAAAGTCAATTTATCTTAAGTGTCTCACGTTCTGATTTTAATTTTATATTTGCAAAGAACCAAGAAGAAACAAAAAATTGGCATAACAAATTGTGAGGGTAAGTAGCTGGCAGAAAAGCAATTGCTACCTTTCTAAAGCTTAACATTAGTTTAAACAAAAATGTAAGCAATATTTTCATACTAATGCAAAATAAAAAAAGAGCAGACAATAATATGTACGAGTATTTCTTTATTTTTTATTTTTTGTGTGTGTAAAAGTTGGATTCAGTTTTGTTTTAAATTGTTAAAAGCAGCCATTTCATGTCAATGCCAGCATAATTTGCTGTAACAGAAAACAACAACAATATTATTTACTAATTCGTTATAAAACATACACACACACACACACACACACACACACAAACACACATACCCATTTACACGAAAGGTAAATATCATTTGAAAAACATTAGCAGACGAACGCTTTCTTTATACAACGTACAGATTGCTTCGGCCATAATGCTTAAGCAGCTTTCAGCTAATTTCTGCTTAAATTACAAAACAAAACTGCCAAACAACAACCAAACTAAATTTGCAACATTTACATTAAGTGTTTGTTAAAATCATGTAACACCGTCAAACAAATGCAGCACACTGAGAAAAGTGAAGCACAGGCGAAGTTTTATTTGCAAGTGTTCATGTTCAGGCGATTAGTTCTCGTTTTGTTTTTTTTTTTTTTTTGAACAGCGACGACGGCTAAGTTTACCCGCATTTAATTTCTGAGTCATTAAAATTGCACTTAGTTGCCTCGCAAAAGCTACAAACAACAAATAGAAAGAAAAAAAGAAAGAAGTGCGTTATTTTAATGCCATTAATGCCAGCATTAATAGCAACAAAGTCTAAATTTAAAGCAAATGCAAAAATCATGTAGATTTTTTTTTTTCAATAGACCAACAGCTTTACCAAATCAGATTTTGTAAAATAAAATAATTTTTATGCTTTGATTTTGGTATGGGCTTTTTTTTTTTGCTATTATGAGATTTGATAACAGCACAAATGAAAATGGAACTAATTGAATTTACAACTGCTTTATCGAGCACAATTCAAAAAATAAAAGCAAAAAATACTTCAACAACTTTGTCATCAAAATTGCCCATAAAAGATGTAAAAATGTGCCATAATTTTATAGTCAATAATCATAAAAATACAATTACAAGAATTAAGATACACACTTCAGCTAAAAGCTTTCATGATTCTATTAAAATAGCTTTGAACCCTTTAAAAATTGACACACTAGGACGGAATTTATGACATAATATTTGTTCGTTAAATTTTTTTTAATTCTCTGCTAATCAATGAAATTTTTTAAAACATCTTTTTTCGATTGAATTTTTACTCAAACAAAAATTTCTTGTAAGAAATTTTATATAAATTGAGTTATACATAATCAACAGTGAGCACTTTTACCCGACTGAGCAACACAGTCAGTCAGTCTGTATGTATGTCTAGGTATGTATGTATGTATGTATATGTGTTCCTTTGCCGCACTATATAAACCTATTTTGATTACTCTTAAGTCAATTGATTTATCCTAATCCCTGGAGTGTCACTAAGAGAGTGTCACTAAGAATATGTCAGTTGTCAAAATTCAACATGGCGGCCAACAGACGCCATTTTGTAAATACGAAAAAATAAAAAGGCGGCGAACTATATCACAATGGCTATCATTCGATAGTTACTTTAAAATCATCTTTAACTTTCTCTTATGATTTCTCATTTCGAATGACCATTTAAGGTATTTAACGGTTCAAAGTTGGTCACGGTCGGGGTATTTTTTATTTTATTTTTATAAATACTTTTTTATGAAAATAGTTGCATGCAAATTTTTCCGTTTGTCTAAAGGAGTCCTGCAGAGGAAAATCAGATCAAAAAACTTGCCAAAAATTCAAATAGAAAGAGTTTCATGCAACAAATTTCACCAAAAAAATAATTTTAATTACATATTGAAATTAATTATATTTAATACTAGCTGACCCCGGTCCGCGTTGCTGGCCCTAAGCAAACATTAGTGTTGTATATGGCATTGGTGGTACAATATGAAAATTGGATTTTGCCCACGAATAAACTAAATATTGCGCCATCTGCCGGACGAACTTCAAACTACACAGAAACGCTCCTCATGGCCCATAGAGCATGTATATAAAGTTTGGTCGAAATCGGAGTAGTAGTTCTTGAGTTACGGTGCAAAAACACAAAAAAAACTAAATATGGCGCCATCTGTCGGACGAACTTCAAACTACACAGAAACACTCCTCACGCCCCATAGAGCATGTATATGAAGTTTGGTCAAAATCGGTTCAGTAGTTCTTGAGTTACGGTGCAAAAACACAAAAATAATAAATACTGCGCCATCTGTCGGACTAACTTCAAACTACACAGAAACACTCCTCACCCCCATAGAGCATGTATATAAAGATTTGTCAACATCGGTGCAGTAGTTCTTGAGTTACGCTGCAGTAGTTCATGAGTTACGGTGCAAAAACACAAAAATGATAAATACTGCGCCATCTGTCGGACGAACTTCAAACTACACTAAAGTAAAAATTGCGCCATCTGTCGGACGAATCACTATTTCTGAAAGGGGCGTAGCATTTACCGGGATAGAATATATATATAAACACGCACAGGTCTTTTACGAATATTTTGCAGGGTGGAAGGCGAATATCTGTTGGGGCATTGAAGAGTTTACCCATAACAAATAAACGTATTTTTGTATTATATATAATAAGATTTATTTTAATTACTAGGTTTTAACCGCTGTTCCGCTCGCTTTTATGTGATTAAAATATAAATAAAAACCAGTTTTAAAACGGGTTAAACAATCAAACCAGAAACGAAAATTATTCTAACTAAAACTTACTAAAAAATCCGTACCAAATATAAGAAAAAACCGGTTCCAAACCGGATACAAAAACATCCTATAGTATGTGACGCAGGTAATATAACTTGTTATGGTTCCAATAATTTTCAAAATCATTTTAGCGGTTTGGGCGTGAAATCGTAACAAACAAACAAACAAGCAAACAAACTCACTTTCACATTTATTATATTTGTAAGGATTAAGGATATTGGGGATTAAGGATTAAGATTTAAGGATTTATGTGGAATAGAAATTTATTCAAAGCTATGAACTTTCTATATCTTTCTAGCGAAATACGAATTTTATGCTAATTTTCTGAAGCCAAGAACGAACCAAGCTAATTTCGTATAACCGGCACAGTGGGATTTTGGTGTCAAAAATGCAATTTTTCCATTATTCAATTTCAAAAGTTTAATAATGCAGGTTTGTAAAGTTTATACAAACATATTAAACAGCCACTTTCTGTGGCTGAGTGGTAGCGATGTTAGCCTCTCAGTCCAGAGGTCGTGGGTTCGATTCCCGCCATAGACCCTGGGTGTTTTCCGCAGACAAGCTAATCGCTTCGCCGGTTGCGTTTGTTAAAAAAAAATATAAAAAAAGTTGACTTTGACTGGTGGCACAAGAAGGTTTTTGTACCGACAATGCATACATACATATCTTTACCTTAATATAGAAAGGCCCTAACTATTATTTTTATGAAATTGAGTTTTTCAGTGGTTTTCAGTTACAGTAATTTGAGTAAGGGCCTTTCTACTTGTGACCAACGATATGTAATACTTTACGAACTTAAGCATATATAATCGAATATCTTACTTAGTGTAGACATTTAAAATAAAATTAAGTACTCAGTGATCTTTTTTCGGTTTTTACCAATTTTTTTAATTATACCGTTTTTTCGTTTTGGAGATTTTTTTTAGTTTTGCCTAATTATTTTAGTTTTTGCGATTCTTTTTAGTTTTGCAACTTTTTGTTTTGTTTTGACGTTTTTCCGGTTTTGAAGATTTTTTACTTTTGGCGTTTTTCCGGTTTTTGACGATTTTTTAGTTTCGGAGTTTTTTATTTGCTTTTTTGCGGTTTTCGACCATTTTTGTTTCGTTTTGGCGATTTTTTCGGTTTTTATCGATTGTTTCAGTTTTGGCGTTTTTTTAGTTTTTGGTGATTTTTTCGGTTTTTGACCATTTAGTTTGTTTTTGGCGATTTTTTAGTCTTGGCGCTTTTTTCGTTTTGGTGATTTTTTTCGGTTTTTTCGATTGTTTTATTTTGGCGTTTTTTTAAGTTGGCAGCTTTTTTTATTTTTTTCGAATTATGGCCTGTTTCACAATAACAAGAGAATACTTTCGACTTACAATTTGTATTGAAAATAAAAACAAATTCATTATATTCTATATTTGTTTTCAATATAAATTTTCAGTTGAAAGTTTTTTTTTTGTGAAACAGGCCATTAGTTTTGATTTTTTTAGTTCTGGCGTTTTTTTTTTCGTTTTGGCGTTTTATTCGTTTTGACGATTTTTTTTATTTTGTGATTTTTTAGTTTCGGGGTTTTTGAAAATAGAAGAGTTTTCCTGTTTTCAAGATACAGTAAGTTGTCAAAATTACATTAACTGATAGAATACCCTTTAATTTTCATTTTTTAATGAGTGTTAATTGGTGTAGCTTGCATAAAAATAAACAAACTTTGAAAATTGCAAGTGTCTATATATAAAAGTAGGTTTTACATATTCTTTAAAAATGTCAGATCTGTAACTCTTACAGTTCTCGAGAAAGCAGCCTGGGACAGACAGACACACTGACATGGTAGTGAAAACAATAGGGTTCCTTCTCACCTTTAATGTAAGGAACCCTAAAAAGAAATTATATTTTTGTTTTAAAAAATTTAAGTAAGGTCAATTCAAAGGTACTAAATAGGAAATGACATTTGATAAATTAGCACTTCTCCATACATTAAAAAATAATAATAATAATAAAAATTAAATTGTTTTTGATTTTCAATGGAAACATATTACGTAACCCCACTTTGTCCCAAGCTCTTCCGTAAATAAAATTAAAAGTGGGAATGTTAAAAAAATTATTCTCAGAAATTTCCAAAACAAAAACTTTAACTTTGCAAAAAAGCAATTGCATACTTTTAGGGCAGATATGTATTGATTTGTCATAGAAGGATATTGTTTACATGAGTGTCAGTATGATATGACAGCCGGCTAACTATATCAAAATGGGTATCATTCGAAAGGTATTTGAAAATCATCTTTAGGTTTGTTTCTCTTATGGTTTTTTATTTCCAATGACCATTTAGAATCTTTAACTTTCTTAATATTAACTTTTTATAATACTTAATGAATGCAACAAATACAATTAAAAACTTATTAAGTTACTTATTTTGAAGAGCATAGTAACAATGAAACTTGGGTCGAACTCATTCACTAGTTCATTTTTTGAAACAAACCTATATGATCAGTTTGTTTCAAAAATGAACTAGTGAACGAGTTCGACCCAAGCCTAGTTAGAACCTTATGAAATCTTTTAAGGAATTATTTGTTTTATATTAGAGTACTATTTTACTATATATATGAGACTCGGTATATGAAAAGGTGGCTTATGACTACCGAGAAACTGACGAAATACATTTGTTTATCTTTAACAGCTGATTTTCAGTCATAGACCGGGTCACATCTAACAAAACAGTGTTTTAATAATTATTCATTTATTTATTTTATTTTAATTATCTGTTAAATAAAATGTATATAATTTTAACACTTTTTCGCCATACAGACTCAATAAATACCAAAATTTATAGACTTGTTATTTTAGTTAACTGTGCAAGACAGGATGCGCTAGGGTGTTTGGTCTTTATGGCCAATGGTTAAGTTTGCTTACATTTTAAGCACCTTATAACAAATTCTTTTATAAACATGTAATACATTTTGCCTTTCAGCTTCCTTTACAACACAAAAAGATGCGAATATTTTGATAAAAAAAAATATATATATATATATATACGTTTTTCTTTTATTTTCAATTCACAAAATAAAACGCCTTCTTGGGTTGAGACCACAAAAAAAATTGTTCTAAAGGATTTTCTAGACTATCTTGATAAAATAACAAAAAAAAAAAAACAGCAAAAGCGGCAGCAGCAACAACATTAGTGCAGCGAAAATAAATAAAGAGACAACAAGGGAAAAAAAATTTACAAAAATTTTAACGAAAATACAAAATAATACAACGCAAACACTACTTGAATTTTTGCATGAGCTAATAAAGTTGGCAAAATATTGGTGGTATTGGAATTTAACTATCTCTCGCCGAATGCGCATAACAACATAAACAACAGCAGCAGCAACAACAACATAAACACCAAAATCAGTTAGAATTTTTAGGAGTTTGCAAAATAAGCACAATGGGTTGGAGTTTAGCAAAAAGTGTGTTAAAACATTTTATAATAAAATAAAAGCTTATTTTTGTATTTCAGCCCATAGTGCAATACCCAAGCAGTGGGTTTTTTACTTCAAGAAAAAAATTGATTTCATCTGTATGTGTTTGCCCCTTGTTTTTTTTTTTTTTTTGCTGAAGTTGTTGATGATAGCCTTAATTGTTTTTTATGTTAATTTAGCTGTTGCACACGATCATGGTTAGTTTGGCAATGTTTGTTTTCCTCACTGGAATATTCAAGGCATTTTGTTTATATATATATTTTTTTGTAGTTTTATATCTATCGGTATTTTCAGTTGGCAAAGAAAATAAAATCAACAAGACCGAAAAGCATTATAAGAAGGTGGTGGAGGCGGTAGAGTTAAAGGTGGAGTTCTGTGCTTTAGAAGATTTTGTTGTTACAGGCGGCTTTTGTCGTGAATGATATGGATCTTAAAAGAAAATTGGTTCGCACTTCAAATAGTTTGTATGATTTCAAAATGAGTAAATTTTTTTCCCCTTAGATTGTCTTTGTTATTATTTCTTGGTTTTTTTTGAAGTGAGAAAACGAGCTTAACGAAGGTTTTTTAACGGCTTAGGGACAACATAAATTTTTTAATATAAAAATAAGCATTCATTATTTTTAATATCTTTAAATTATATCATATTTCTCTGCAAGAACGATTTAGGTAACATTATGTTCTTTCAATAAGCCTTATATAACTTAAAGTTTATTTCTTTAGGTTTAAGCAATTTTATTCATGCCAAACTCTTTTTTTATTTAATACATATATACATACATAAATTATTGCTCGTGCAATCATTTTCCTTAATAACCTTCTCTTTTTCATATCACTTCATGTTAAATAGACAAAATATATCTATTCAAAATGCCACTTATAGAAAAATACGAAAAAAAATTAAAAGAAAACTTTTATTTGCCTTTTTTTTTAATAAAACTAAATGTCTACACTTGTCATGGGAATAATTTGAAAATTATGTCTGTAACAACAGTATCTTTTAAATGTATCAGAGCCAAGTATATTGGTTGGTCATTTCATCTTTAACAAACTAACAAGTGTAATTGCTTTAAACATAATGACAGTAAATGGAAATGTTTTATGTTTTTATATCTTCTTGCTCAACAAAGTTTCAACAAAACAAGCAACGTATGCTAAAATCTGAGATGAACATAAGTGAACATTTGTTATGCTGCCTACCCATTTAGCAAATACCACAAGAAAAAACTGCTGAGCAAAAAATATAAAAAAAATAAAATAAATGCAGTAAAAAAAACTTCAAGGAATCAACAGTTGAGCAAACAACATTATTGCAAGTAAATATGTAGCATACGACATTCACATGGTTAATATGTTGTTGCTTGTTCGTATCTTTATTTGTGGCATAGCAGTGAAGTCGACATTAAGAAAACATACCGTAAATAGTTTGTCAAGTAATTGACATGAAATTAAGTCAAAACAAATAATGTTTTAAAATATTAAATCACAAAATATATAATAATATTGGCAAATATTGTATAAAAGTCATAAGTAATTGTTAAGGAGAATATGGGAACTTTTTTGTCAGAAAAAGTTTGTGTCTTAAGTCTTTTGTTTTTGAGGCGGTAATCTATTTTTATGAATTCAAGAAGGTTTCTGTGCTAAGTCTTTAGTTTTAAGGAGAGACAACTATTATGCCGAATACACCTTATGCCATTTTGTGAGAGCGCAACAGTGTGTACTAGTGGCAACGTTTGTCATTTTCGATGCTTTTCTGTGTGCGTTGCACACAATTTGGAAATGAAAATGAAATCCTAAGTTTGCTACAATATATAAATAATCATGTTTAATCATATTGTTTTAATGTTAAAAAAAATTTCGACAAAGTTATTTATATAAAGCTTGGTCTATGAAATACCGAACTATATTTATTTAACATTAAGTCCTAATTTACGCTGAGCAAGTCTTATTGCTAAGCTGATTAGTTTTTTAGGAGAGAGAGACGAGGGGAAATGAAAAATTTATGTTCCCCTTGTCTCTCTCTCTTCGTCAAGCTAATCAGCTTAGCAATAAGACTTGCTCAGTGTAAATTAGGACAAAGTCTTTATTTATTTAATTTGAAAATTGGGATTGTTTTTATGGTTAAGCAAGTGTCTATATGCGGATTTTTGGGTTAAAGTCTACTGATGAGTTCCAAAAGCGGGAACGAAATGCATATAGACAATTGCTTAACCATAAAAACAAGCTGAATTTTCAAATAGAACTAGGTCTTTTATTTTTATTTCTAGGACAGAAAACTATTTCAAACAATCTTTCTGTCTTAAGTCTTCTGTTTTTATGACAGAAACACATTTAAAATCGTGATTTTGGAAAGTTTATGTCCTAACGTGTACTTTCCACAATACAAGCAAGGAACTTGTCTAGAAAATTTGTATAGGAATCACTCAAAAATTTGAGTGCTTTTCATATATTTTTTCTAGACAAGTCGCTTGCTTGTATTGTGGAAACTACACATAAGTCTTTAGTTTTTAGGGCACAAATTTTTTTCAAACAATTTTTTATTGAATACTTCATCATATCTATTTAACAGTGTAATTAATGCAGTGCTACAACTTCATCGAAACAATAAAATAATTTCATGGAAAGAATGAAATAACTTAAATATAAATGGGTTTCTTAATAACTGGAAAATATGGTTGTCATAAATCCAATAAAATATTCTTTCACAATAATCATGAAATTTTCATTGGATTTGTGAAATTATCATTAGATTTGTGAAAATTTTTTAATGAAATTGTTTCATAGGACTTATGAAGCAAAATTCTTTCGGTGCAAGTATTTCAATTTTAGGGCAGAAATCTATTTCAGTGATCAAAAAGTGTCTGTCTTAAGTCTTTTGAATTTAGGGCTGAAAACTATGTATTTCAAATAAACAGTGAACAAAAATGTTTCTGTTTTAAGTCTTTTGCTTGATGACAGATGTCCATTTTCAGCTACGATATAAAAACGATTCGGTTCTAAGTATTTTGCTTTAACGACTAAAATGTATTTATGCCAGAAATCCACTTCAGTGTTTTAGAAAAGTACGAGTGCGAAGTCTTTTGTTTCTATGGCAGAATTCTTCTATTTCAAACAGTGAATTAAAGAACGTTCTGTCTTCAGTCTTTTGTTTTTGTGACAGAAATCCATTGCTTTTTTGCATTTAAGAACATGTTGCAAAATAATAAATATGCAAGCATATTTAAAATAAAATTAAACAGAAAGATATTTATTTTATTTTTGCTCTTAAAATGCAGGGCCATTCAGACGGGCATATGTATAAACAAATATATTTTAAGTTTAACTACGAGTAGTTGACAATTTGGAATACTGCTGAGATCCTATAATACTTTTATGGCCTGTTTCACAATAACGAAAGAAAACTTTCGACTTACAATTTATATTGAAAACAAATTTTCATACTTTATTGTTGTTTTGTATATAAATTTTCAGTCGAAAGTTTTCTTTCGTTATTGTGAAACAAGCCATTAATTGAATTTTTAACCGGCTCAAAAAACAATTTCTAAGGTCGGTTTTCAATTTTTAGATTTTTTTTTTATTTCTTACTTCTTAGTTAGTGTTAGTTGATTAATTTTGTTTTGAAAAGCTATGGTAATAGTTTCCTCAGTTAAAAAAAGTTGGTGGAGGCACGCCTACTAATATTAATATAAACTTTATGTGCGTCCGTCTAACAAAATTATACAGAACTGAAGCTTTCAAGATGACACAATATATGACATTTAAGAAAGTTGGAGCGGCCACGCCCGCTAAATTTTCTTAATACTTGTTTATTTCACGCACAGAGAAAAAACTGCCTCATGGAATCAAGAAGATTTTCTCTATGAAACGTTTTTAGGCTAAGGGGTATCCCAGCAGAAAGAAGCGAAGATTTTTCATAGAGATTCCTTATTGTTTTTATGTGGTAAGTCTTATTAATTTTACCAAGAAGAAAACCACATAAAATCAAGAAGAAATCTTATTATTGACAACATTTTTTACTCAATTTTCGTTATTTTTGGCACCAAAAAAAAACAATCCATAGAGAAAAACTTCTTGATTCTATTAGGTTTTCTTATAAATTGTAAACTATAGGGATTTCTTATTGATTTTATTAGGTTGCGTTCTTGATTTTTTTAAAAAAGTTTTCTTCTTGATTTTATTTATTTTTTTATTTTTTATTAATTTTGTCAATAAGGTTTTCTTCTTGATTTTAGTAGGTTCCTATATGAGTATGTGTAAAGCATCTTATTGATTTTTTTAATAAGGAAATTTTCTTGATTTTATGAGGTGTCTTGTTATTTCATATCTATAAATAGACATAGAGAAAATTTTTTTCATGATCTTTTTCATTTTTGTATAAGAATGTTTGCACAATAATTTCAATGGTTATTCAGGCTACTTGTTAGCATATTGGGTACAGTGCTTGTCTATCAGGTTGAAGTTTGCTGGTTCAATACTCGGTGGGTAAGTTAGTTAAGAATATAACCTAATGTGTATGTCTGTATGTACAAATAAATAACATCTACAACGTACTACATACATACATACATATGTAAATGGTATACAATTTAAATGAAAATACATAAGCACAGAGAATAAAGACAAAATTTTTTTTTATTTCTTTTATTGAAAAAATCAATAAGATAACCTCATAAAAACTACAAAATTTCTTCTTGATTTTTTCAAAAAGGTTTTCTCTATGAAATTAATAAGATTTCCTTATTGAAAAAAACCATAGAGATTTCTTATTAATTTTTTTCTATTTTATGAGGTATTTAGTAGGCACTGTTTTCTCTGTGCTTTCTCGCAATCAACCTATTCTTACGATTTGGGCTTTTTAAATAATTCATTAAAAAAAACGTGGGCGACTGCGCGTTCGTTTAAATGTAATAAATTTCACTATATTTGCCTAATAGATTAAAATTAAACTTTGCACACAATATCCGCTTTTCAGGGGGTCCTTGACTACGTGCAAAGTAAATGTTTTTACTTTAAATTTACTTGGTATCACATGCCTTAAAATACTCTGTTTTTTTTAACTAGTCCAACTTATGACCACTGTAACAAAATTGCTCTCAAAATGTTTGTGTCTTAAATCCTTTGTTTTGTCCATACACAATTTTTAAAATAAAGCAAACTTTATCCAGATCTCTTGCCATTAATAACTGCAAAAAAAAAAAACAAAAAAGTATATAATAATAGTTTCCTTAAAACTGTCACAACTTTGGCCATATTAAACGTTGGTGGGCATTATGCCTTTGTTAATCTATTTTAAGATGTCTTGTGGTAAAATTAACCTTTTATGAATTTAGTGGCATCAATATCAGTTTAAACTTAATGCTAAAAAGAAACCTTATTAAAATCTATTATGTCCTAATAGGATGACACTGACAACAAATGTACAAAAATAAAAACAAATATAATACAACATAAAAACTAAAATAGATCTTGAAATGAAATCGACATTAAACTAAACTAGAAGATGGAAAGATAGACTAAATTGTAAACTTTTCTTGAGTTTATAAAAAAAATAACAACCATACATATTTTTATTATTACAACCAAATTTAGAGCATTTGTTGGTTAAAGAAAAGGCTTTACAACTAAACTTTAGTTTCGGCCAAACTCTCATGAGATCAAATACCAAAGAAAAAAAAAACAAGCAAAATACTTAAGCAAACTAAAGCAGGTTTATGCACACTTGTGCTTTACATTTTTAGTACTTTAAAGTTTTATAAAAAAAAAAAATTCAGAGTCATTGCATTTTTATTATCTATTAATAACTAATAATTTGTAGTTTATTTGCTGCAAGAAACTGTAGCTATTGCCGCAAAATATTTGCGCTTACTAAAAATTGTTTTCATTACCCTAAAGTGTAAGAGATCTATAAATTTTTGCAGAAAAAAAAAAACAAATTTTTAAAAGAAGTTTAATGCTTGTTTATTCAACATAATTTGAAAATTTGTCTATATGGCTTTAAAGATACTTAAGACTTTGCTTTAAAAAATTATGGCTAAACATTATTTACAGATTATACAGCTTTACAAATTGTCTGTTAAACTATAATTTCCTGTATTATGGCGCTGTTTTAGTAGACTTTTGAAAAAATAAAAATAAAAAATAAAAACACTATCATAGCTGAAACTTTAAAGAGACTAAACGTAACATTATTGAAAAACTCACATAAATGTTAACAAAGTTGCTTACAAATTGCTATTATTTTAAAGGTTATAAACTATTTTTTCCGCTTTATTTTTGCAAAGTGTTATGGTGTACGCTACATTAGGCAGGAGTAGAATAGATAAGAACTTGAATAGGATGATGCGATTATTTTTGCTGATCTATTTACTACAATCAATTCCTGGTGTAGTGGTTTATTTTCTGTTCTTATTTATACTACGTTTAGTTTTCAACAAAAATCCACTTAATAAAGTATAAAATGCTTATGAAGCCTTTAAGTGAGAACTGAAATTAAATCTGGTAATTCTCTAAGGCTATCAGAATCTACTTTCTTCGCTCCTTAAACTCCACTAAATAAAGACAACAAGTGAAATTTAATATTGTATTCTTGCACATGGTAGTTCGAACCATCACTCTCGTTGACATCGCCATAACCATACAATGATAGACTTAGAGCCTTATAAGCTTACTTTAATGTCTTAAGACTCCGCTAAATAAGGACAGCAAGTGAAATTTAACAATGTATTTACTTGCATATGGTCCTTCGAACCGTCAGTCTCATTAGCATCGCTACAATCACACTTCGGACAGACGTTGCACCTTCTTAGCTTATTTAAATGGCTTTTCCTAAACATTCTACAGATTGCTTATTACCACTACAGAGCAGTAAAAATCACATGGATAATATAATAAATACTTATATTTTTTTATGGATAAGGCGGTAGTATTATTTTCCAATAACTTTGATGTCTATGGTCCCTAAACTCAACGCTGTCTCCAAACAAATGGACACAAAAGGATCACATGACAACTCCGAAATTTGTTGATGGTACGATGGTCCTTCGGGCCAAAAGTTTAGGCGATTTTTTTCGTTTGGCGATTTTTTCCGTTTTATGCGCTAAATTTAGTTTTTTGGCGACCTTTTAACTTTTGGTGTTTTTGTTTTTGGCATTTATGCGATTTATTTCATTTGAGCGCTTTTTTCATTTTGGCATTTTTTTTTTTTATTTTAGAAGTTTTTAGTTTTAGCGCTTTTCAAAATTTCAAGAGTTTGCCTCCCACGGTTTTCAGGCTATGTACAACAAGTTGTCAAAATGACGTAGTCAAAATTACATTAACTGATAGAATACCCTTTAGTTTTGATTTTTTTTTAATTTCCGTGTTATAGTGTTAAAAGTTAACACTGTTGAAAATTTAAGGTGTCAATATATAATTGTCTGTACACTACATTAGTATTTCAACATTTTTCGTTGCTCGCTTTAGAACACCCTTTAATTACTAATTGTCATATATTATAGCGGAAAGAGTTTAACATTTCAGGTTTTTAGCTCTTATGGTTTGGGATTAAACAACCTATGTTAGACAGACAGACAGGCAGACATCGTAGCGAAAACAATAGGCTTTTTTCATCTTTAGTGTACAGAATCAATAAATCAACCAAATAATACTTATCTACAATAGAATTTGTCAAACTAAAAATAAAAAATAAAAATTCGTAAAAGTTTAAGGAAATGAAAAACGGATTTTTTTCTTTGTTAAAATAACGTGCTGGTTAAAATCAGGTTCAAAAAAAATTTTGTTGAAAAAACCTCTTAAATTTTTTTCATGTACAGCAGTTACTGTGTTCTACATAGAGATGCTAAACGGGAAATCCCGAGCCCGGAAATCCCGGGATTTTCGGGATTATGCAAATCCCGGAGCCCGGGATTTTTTAATTTTAAAGCCCGGGATTTTCGGGATTATCTGTGTCCCGTTTTTTGCATAAATAGTGTTTTTAACTGTCATTTTCTAAAAATTAAAATTAAAAATTATTAGAAACTTCCTGTTATAAAAAGTTAAAATAAAAAATTTGCTTTGAAAAAATATGTATTTTAGTAGATAATATTATATTATATATACATAATATATCTAGGAAAATATGTTACATACATTGCACTTTCCAAAGAAAATTTGCAATTTAATGTCTGAATTATATAACTACATACATATCTGTAGACATTTGACAAAATTGCTTCTCTCGAGATAAGACAATTTTCCCAGATTCTTATAGTAAATATAACATTTTAATGCGTTTATTTTGCTCTAACCCCCGTATTTCTATGACCTTTGGAACGCAATCTAATAATCGACCTCTTTCAGATTTTTCCCCAATTTCAATTCGACAAAACGACTTCTTTCAGGGACTTGAAAATAATTTGAATATTCAAGCTAAAAACTGATAACTGGCATCTAACAGAACATCTTGTCTCCATTTAGTTCTAGCATTTTTTTCCAATTTCCTTTTGATAAAACAGCTTCTTTCGAAAGAATTCGTTTTGTCAAAAGCAAAGTTTGAAAAACTTACAACTTGTCGTGACTTGAGCGACTAAAATCATTTTTTATTTAATTTAATCAAAACAGTTTGAAAAAAAACTTTTGCTATTAGAGGGAAAAAATAGATCACAAAATGTTCATTAAGTATTTGTCTATAATATCCAATCATAAAATTTCATTAAATGAAGCACAGCCGCGAATAACGTTGTAAAAGACAATTTTTAAAAAACCAGTTTTTTCACAGTTTACCATTAACATAACTCTCTTACGCTGTTCAAATATAAAACCATTCAAAATTATGCATCTTATCGCCGTCAAAATACAATTACAAATCGGTCAGTCAGTGCAAAACTTTGTAAGTAACTAATAAAATCATGCAAACGAAATTGTCGAAAATAGTTGATAAATGTAGCAGAGATACAAAAAGAAAAGCTAATGCTAGTTATCATTATTTTCAATAAGCTAAAATAAATTTAACGAAAAAAGCAATCTTGCTTCAAAATACGTTTATTGGTTCTCCTGAAAAATTACTATTTTGTCACTTAAAACGTTATTCGCGGCTAACCTTCAAATTTCTAACTATTAACTTTTGTTATCTTTTTTTGTCATTTTAACACCTTTCTCGCTCTACTGAAAAGTTTGTTAATTTAGAAAGAAGACGTTTTGTTAAATGTCCACAGATATGTTCGTGTGTATGTACCTTCTAAATATGCAAAAAAAATAAACTTGCAAAATTAAATACATATTATTTTTAAAATAAAGACGCACATTTGTGCACAATGTTTTCGGGATTTTGTAAGTCCCGAAAATCCCGGGGTCCCGGTTCGGGATTTCGAGACTCCATCACTAAATCCCGAAGCCCGGGATTTTAAAAAACCTGTCCCGATTAGCATCTCTAGTTCTACACTATTATAGTTTGTTCTACAAAATGTTAATCTCTTTCACTTAGGCATATTCTTCTTTTTCAAAAGTGTGTTTTACTCTCGTCTATTGTTATTTATACTTGTCTGTTATGCTCTACTTTAGTCCATTCTGCTGTACAAGCAAACAGTAGACTTTGTTCTATAATACTGTAAAATACTCTACACCAGAATATTGTGCTGTACACTTAAGTATTGTGGTGTACACTAGTGTATTCTGTTTTACTTTAGTCTGTTTTACATTAGACTAATCTAGCCTAGTTTGCTCTGCAATAGTGTTTTCTCTTCTATATTGACTAGTCTAATATTATCCAGTCTTCTCCTTTCTATTCTAGTTAAAAACAACTTTTTACGTACGGTTTATACACTTCGTTTTCTACCACTAGTTTTATACATTTTATTACCAGAAAATTTTCAAATAATTAAAATTCAATTTAAATAGACCATAATGATTTATGGCTTAAAGTATGGCATTAAAAGTGTAAATGAAATAGAAATAGATAATCACAAGATTCCTTCATAACCAAATGAATGTGCTTAAGAAAAGCAAAAGTTTGCTTTCTGGTTGTAAATTGAAGGTTACTCTCTTTTGTTTTCATAGAGGCAAACTTTAAGATTCACAGCCATGCCATATTTAGAGTACTAAGCTTTTATATAAAAAAGTGTCTTTTTTTTAACTAAATCAGCTAGAAGAACAAAAATCTAGTTTATAGATTTTAAGAGGCTAAACATTAAATTCTGCTGCTAAGCCACAACGCACTATTTATTGCTGTTTTCTGCAATATATACCACTTGCCTTATAAGGTTTTTTTTCTTATAGAAAAATAATACCTAAAAGAAACAACACGATAAAGCAACGAAACGTGTATAAATGTCAATTTAATTCAGGGTAATTCCCAAGCCACTAAACATCATTCAATTAATTACAAGCTTAATTAAGCATTAAATTATACATATGAAACCCTTTATACCACACTTGAGTTTTGTTCGACTGCAATCAACTGGCAGTTGATTGCAGTTGCCTGCAGTTGCGGTGACACGTGTAATATAACACCATGACTATAAATGATATTTTGTATTTTAGTATTATCTTATAGTGTTTATACCTTTTCACAGTCAACTTTGTGTGAACGTTAATCATTTTTGGCATTGTTTTTTTTTTTGTTGCTGTTGCTCCTTCTGTGCGAACGAATGAACAGAGTTTTTTAAGTGAATGTCATAAATGTCGGTGCAACATTAAACGTTAACGAACCAAAAGATTAACGCATATTACGCTTAAGCCATTATTTAACACACAAAAAATGATGTAGCGTTTGAATTCCTTAAAGAATTTTTCAAATTGTTAACAAACATTTCATTAAATAAAAACAAAAGGATTTAATTAGAAGAAGCAAGAAAAAAAGAAAGATAATTGTTAAGATTTAGAAAATGTGTAATTTTGTAAATTGAATTAAACGCCACTAAAAATTAAAATTTAATTAGAAATATACTGGTAATTAAAAAATGGATGGACTGCAACAACAAGGCAAAACAAAAGACTTAAGACACAAGCAGCCTGGCAAATTAAACACACGTAAAAAGCTTGTGGGAAATAAATATACAGGGACTTATTTTGTTAAAAAAGGCGACCATAAGCGTGGAAATTTTTTCTATAGCCCAATTCACAATCTTGTGCAACTAGTCTTGCATCGTAGCATGTGCACTATGGTATTGTATATTGATACTGACCACTAAGAATTGTTAAGTGGTGAGTATTAATAACTATACCATTTGCACAAGATTGTGAATAGGGCTTATTTGTTTTGTTTTTGTAATTTAAATTTTTTTATATAAAATTTGTCAACGCTAAGCATCACGTTTTACAAAATAAAGTTTATAGTAAATTGTCTAAAAAATAAATATTTTACACAAACACACACAGCGGATACTAATTCTAATGTAACATCAGAGCGCCCTCTTTCATCGTTGTTGTGTAGCAGAACCATCGGCGAAGTAAAATAACCAATAAAATGGGTAATAAGCACTGCTTAACAAAATTTAATACGCCTCATTGACACCAGAGGCGCTGCAACGCTGCATAGTTGAATGAAAGACGTCCGAAAAAAGAGCACAGTTGTGAGGAAACTAAGCTTTCCTCTACCTCTTTCTTTACCACCTATCTTCTCTAGCACTATCCTCTTGCTAAAGAATTGTTACTTTCTAATAATAATAGTAGGGATTCATTGCTAAGTATTACTTCTCTTAAAAAAAAAATTCATTAACAAAAAACTTTTTAGGCCATAATTTATCTTTTATAAATGTCGTCCCTGTTTTCTTCAACCAATTGCATTTCATGTCAAATGTTAATCAAATAAAAGCTGAAAATAGCTTTGCGTAGTATATAAATTTTCCCAAATCTCTTCGATAGACACATTAATACAAATAATTATAAGCACAAAAATACAGCAACAAAATGTGTATTTTAAGCAAGGCAGCTGCACTAATTATACGTCTGTCAAAATGCCAATTTTAATCGCCACATGCAACGACTACGTGCGTCTGAAGAAAGACGATAAGGCTACACTACACTACTTCCCATGGCCATCTTTCTTAACTCAAAATAAAAATGATAATCAAACATACAAAACAAACAAACAGAAAAAAAAAACGCCAAAGCCACTAAGCAAAGTCATCGTCATCAACATCACCATTACCATCAGCATTCGCATCAGCATCAGCATCAGCATCACAAGACTTTACTAGAATTATCGTCCTGGAGCAAAAGAAAATCTATGTCTTAAACTAACAAGTGCACAAAAGCCAGCAACCAAACAATCAAGCAAGGCACTAGATTTGTTTTTTTTTTTTTTTGTTTTACATTTCTTTAATAAATTTTTAATCCTTCTTAGTTAGACATTTTAGTTGACTAGTGTTGCTAATTTTTTGTTTGCAGCATACACTACATAGATTCACTCAAACATTTGTTTCTTCACCACATTTTACACACACACACAGACAGAGAGATTTGGAGCAATTGCTGTCTCACAGCTGGACTATTTAGCTGACCGTCTGCTTTTGTATATTTGTAGTGATGCCACTGATTTCATTTTAATTAAACCTTACGCTTATATGGTGAGCTAATTACTTGCTGTTACACTGTGTAACAGTGTATCGTATAGTTTGAAAACGCCTGAGTTTGCTTTAGAAAATTTAACTAGACACATGAAAATTCATAATGAATTTAAAATGAAGTTTAGCTTGTCATGCTTAAAAGGAGGCTTAAGAATTTAAAACACATTTTCGTTAGTAAATCGTTAACGCTTAGATATAGTTATTAAAAAATAAAATTAAATAACATTTTCAAATATAGTTTGAAATATATTCAAGTGATATTCCAAATAAAACTAATGCCCTAATTCAGTAAGAAGATTTAGGACGTTTTTGTTTGAAAATACTTTTGAGTTCTTGTTTTTGAATTCTCTTAATTATTTTCTTCAAAAATGGTTCTTGTCTTTGATAATGAAAAATAAAAATATTATTACCATGTTTTTAAAACATAAAAATTCAATTAAATTATTATACAATAGTTTAAAAAATATATGAAGAAATATATGTTGGATATAATGTTTGGAACAAATTCAAAAAGCAAATACACGAACCTTCTAGCATAGACAATAAATAATAATTGTGTTAAAGAATCACAACTGAGGGTTTTTTTCTTCCATAGACAAGACGATACAATAATCGTCGAACAGAATTAGGGCATAAATTAATGTTGTTAATCATATTTTAATAAATTAAATAAATATCGCAATGGGTGTGAAGCTAAATTTCAATATTTCTAATCCTAGACACAAACCCTCGAGTTTAACAGAACTCTGTTAATAAAATTTAGATTTATTTCACAAAATGGACTCGAGAAAAAAAATTAAAGACGAGTTTCTTCTCTCTGTTTTATATAATATTTTTATTGTTATTTTATTATACCATTTGTTTATAATTTCTTTGAGTTTTCAATATTCATAGACTTTAATACTATTTGCACTTATTTCAAACCTTAATTAACAGCATTAAATAATTTGCCATTCACAACACCTTTATTTTCCCTGCAAAATTTTCATAAAATATAAAAATGAGAAAAATAAAAAACGTTTGATATAAAACAAAATCAGAGTGTTAACAAGCCACAGCAAAAACTGCCATACATTAGAGGACTTAAGCCAGTCGGCCACACCTTCAAAAGGAAGAATTAAGCAACAAAAAGTGCTACACAAAACCAAAAAATTTTTTTAGCAATATTTTCCAGAGAAGTAAATATTAACACTTGTAACAACGCCAACAACAACAACAAAATAATAAAAAAAAACTATCTTAACCATAAACAAGTTATTTGCAATTTACCACCTGATATACATAACAAACATATTGGCAGTGTATAAGTAATAGTCTCCCCTTTAGTAGCTTAAGGTTTTATTTTTATTTTTAATTTTTTTTTTCTTAAGAAGTTTTCTAATAAAATGCAGTATGTTCTTTATAGTTGTTTGAAGAAAAAAATAAATAAATTATTTCTGTAAAGTAAATGCTTACTTCTTGCTTGTTTAACGTTAGTAAATTGCTGCCAACAATATCAATATTTATTCAAACGATAACACTTTTTGAGATTTACAACTCTGTTCAGTTCTTTTTCAAATAAATGTGCGCTACATTCTGGGAGAACATAATGAACCATATGAAAAGGTATTCCAATGTCCGTGTCTTGAAAGATATCCATCACTAACTGATAAAAAAAAATAAATAAATTCAGTAAAGTGCGTCTTTGACTCCCAAACCAAGTTTTCCGTACCGCGTAAAAATTTTTTCATTTGGCGATTGATTATTTTGGCGATTTTTCAATTTGTATTGATGCTTTTTTAGTTTTGATGTTTTTCGATTTGGGGACTTTTTCGTTTGGGCGTTTTTTTCAATTTGGCGATTTTATCGATTTCTTTTGTTTATTGACCATATATTTTAGTTCTAACTTATTTTTTAATATTGGCGCTTTTTTCCTTGTGGTGATTTCTTCGCTTTTTGGCGATTTTTTTCGTTTGATATTATTTTTTGGTTTTTTGTAAATCTTTTTATTTCTGGTGTTTTTGTGCATTTTTACGATTATTTTCAGTTTTCGGCGATTATTTTTGGGTTTTGGCGATTTTTAGTATTTTTTAGTTTTGGCGTTTTTTTTTCGTTTTGTCGATTTTTTATGGTTTTTTGCGATTTTTTTAAATTTACAACACATATTCTTAGTTTTAAATATTTGCAGATTTGGGACTTTTTTCCGCTGTGGTTAAGTTTTAGTTTTGAAGTTTTTTTTGCGATTGTTTTCGGTTTTTAGCGATTTTATATTGTTAATAATACATATTTTTAGTTTTAGATATTTTTTCATTGTGTTTTTTAGTTTTTACGCTTTTTTAAGTTTTGGCGGTTTTCCTATTTTTTTGCAATTTATTTTTTTTATTTTTTTACAATACATATTTTTGCTTTTTTCTTTTAGTGCTTTTTTGTGACGGTTTTTTTTTATTTTTTTTTCATGATTTTTCTTTTTAATTTTTGCCGACTTTTTTACTTCTAGTAATTTTTTTGCATTTTACAGATTTATTTTATGTTCGGTGATATGATTCATTTAAGCGTTTTTTTTAATTCAGCGATTTTTTTGGTTTTGACATTTTTTGAAATTTAAAAACTTTTTAGTTTTTTTTTTGGCCACGGAGCTGGTGGCCAGGAATGTAGCTGAAGGTAAGAAGGTAACCTTCTACGTCGAATCGAAACTTGTTAGTAACTGTTGGAAAGCCCTCAACTTGCTTATGTATAAATATAGTATCAAACTATTTTGAGTTCCTGGCCACAGCAGAGTTTAAGGAAATGAAATTACCAATGAGCTGGCAAGAATAGGTTCGACATTAGATGAGGGAATGTCAGACAGATCGGTGAAATTACCAATAGGTCATTACTATAGGGAACTCAGTAATTGGCTAGAAAGCAGGACCAACAGTTCATGGCGAAGTAGGGAGGATGGTAGAGTCTCGAGGGGTATGTGGACAAAACTTGACTCAGGAAGATCCAAACTGCTACTGGATATGAATAGAAAGGCGTTGATAGGTCACTGCTCGGCCAGAGCAAGAACCAGCATTTGCGAAAGTGGCACTCCAGAATTTTGTAGGATGTGCAGGGATGAAGAGGAACCAGAAACCATTTAATATATTATCTGTCACTGCCCAAAGCTACAACGTCATAGACCTAGATGGCTGAGCAGACGTTTCCATGAAAGCATTACTGATATCGGGAAGTGTAAACTAGGTGATATCAGGGGCTTCATCATCAGAATTCGGTGGCTCAATGACGGATAATAGGGTCACTTCTGGCTACAAATGGGAAGGGGTAAATATTACTGTTTTTTTTTTTTGGGCAACAGAAGGAAATCACAATGGGCCAACTTGGGTCTCCGAGTGGAGCTGCGGTATAGCACCACCCTCCTAACCTAATCTAGTTTAGAGTTTTTGAAAAATTGTAAAGTTTGCCTATTACGGTTTTCCAGATACAGTAAGTTGTCAAAAGTACATTAACTGATAGAATACACTTTAATTTAATTTTTTTTTAATTTCTCTGGAATTTCAATTGATGTAGTCTTCATAAAAATACACTAGCATTGAAAATTTCAAGTGTATATACATCGTGCCATAACCGCCAAAAAAAAAAAGTTAAGGGACATCGTTTTCGAACATCAATCTTTAGGCGATAATCGACCTTTTACGACCACAAGTAATCGAGTTTCATTAAAAAATTTAGTTCGAATATTATGTCGCTTAAGCTTTTTTTTGGCGATTATGGCACAATATAATTTTCTTTATATCGTGCCATAACCGCCAAAAAAAGCTTAAGCGACATAATTTTCCAACTTAATTTTTTATAACAAAATTGCTGATTTGCGATCGTATATAATCGATTTTGGTAAAAAAAAACGAGTTCCAAAAAATGTCTCGCTTAAGGTTTTTAGGCAGTTATGGCTCGATATTACATTGGCATTTCAACATTTTTCGTTAATCGCTTTAGAACACCCTTTAATTTTTGACTGTCATATATTTGTTGTTTTTGAAGCTGTCGACGTTTTACATATTATGTGAATATTTCAGGGCCCCAGCTTTAACGGTTATCGAGGAAACAGCCTGTGACAGACGGATGGACAATACCGTTTCTTTTCACCTTTGGAATACAAAACCATAAAAGAGAAAGCATAAAACTTCCTGAAACCCCGCTTTTTGGAATATGAAGACTACAGACTACAGATTACTAACTCAAAATTAGCTTATCTCGGTTTAAGCACTTTTAGCTTTTTTCCGCAGATTTAAAGGGATCTGTGATATTGCAAGATATGCAATCAATCTAAAACTAAGTGCGTGTATTTCATGTAATTTTGTCTATGAAAACAAAATGTCTTCTATATTTTTTTTTTGTAAATCTCATACTTCTGCCCAATATTAGTATTAGTTGCATTAACTTATTTTTATCTAAAAATATTCTTTTACTTATTAGTTACCATTTTGTAGCTTCAAGTGTATTCTTTCTATGTAGAAAAATGCAAAAAAAAAAAGAAACGAACACTGCTACTGCAAAAGTCCATACCACGTTAGATGCAATGAGAACTCTGTATCCTCAATATCAGTACTCAGCTCAATACTTAAGGCTGACTATCATGCAAAACTACCAATTTTCACATGGCATAATAATTTTCAAGTTAACGCCTTAATACTCGTATTATTCGCAAGAGCTTCTTTTTATTTTTGATGTTGGGAGGGAAAAAAAAGTCATCATTATCCTTTTGTAGTTGCATTAAATTTCAATTTAATCTACTCTACCCTACTCTACTCTGCACACTTAAGCAGATCACTTTCTTTAATATCTTGATCATGATCGTTAAAGAAAAAATGTGTAACATGTTGGTTTTGTTCAACATTAGCATAAATTTGTGCAACGTTTTTTTTTTTTTTTTTTTTTGCTTTGTCAATGTAAATTTTGTAAATTTTTTGTTCTCCTTTGCCTTAATTTTAAGGCTGCTGGAGATGGTGTGAACGTTAACCCAGCAAAAGTTTTAATATACAGAATTTTTGTTTATAAGATCATTTGTATGGAGGATGTGCTTAAATTGCAGTGCTAAATATTTCTCTGGGTTTTCTTTAGCATTTTGTAGAAGAAATAAAAAGGCAGATTAATATGTCTCAATATACACTACATATAAATTAGAGATGGGCGTGAATCATGCAGTATTACAACTGAATTTGCATGATTTCTAAAAAAGGTGGGTTTGAGATACCAATTCTACTAGAAAAAATATTCTTGAAAAATATAGAAAAAACAAGGAAACATTGCACCGCAAACACGCTATTACAAGTAATTTGAAAATATCACAATACGGTTTCTAATATTTTGTCAAAACTTATTCTATACTGAATGCTGTAAATAAAATGTTTTCTTATGACTCTTCAGTTTTATTTTTTGCACTCTGGCCAAAAAAATAAAGGTTTAGTGAGTGTTTAAAATTACTCACTTTGCCTTCACTATTCCCTATTGCCACCCCGTAACATATTGTTGCAAGTTCATAAAAATTATAGTTTGTTACAAATCGTATATTTATGGTTGCCATTGATGTTCTGTTGCACTTTCGCAGTGCACATGCCTGGTTTGAATATGGTACATGTTTGTGGGAACTAACCAGTGTTGAACATAATTTTCTCACACACACACTCACATACATATGTATATGTGGCATACTGCACTCGGAACTGTGCAGCAGTAGCGTCAAAAATAGTAGTAGCATGTACTTGCATCATGTATGCATGTATTTATATGGTGTTCTCCTTTTATTTTTTGTTTGTTTTTTACTGGTGAATGTGTAACATGTTTCTGTTTTACGATATTGTTTTAACATGGTCTGGAGTGTTGCTTGTTGCCAACATGTTGTCTGTTGTTGTTGTTGTTGTTGGTGCTGGTGCTGGTGCTGGTGCTGGTGCTGGTGCTGCTGCTTGTTGTGTTTTATTATTTATTGAGTTGTTATTAGTGCAAAAGTGAAGTTATTTTTATGGTACTGATTCTGCGTAGAAACCCTTCCTTTAAACTTTAACTTTATAATAAGAGCAGAAAAAACTGTTTTGTAAAACAATTAAATGCTACATAAAAAGTTGTTGTAGTTTATTATTGCAATAAGTGATTTAATCAAGGTAATGTTTTCTTTCCTATTAATTTAATTTAATTAAAAATTTGTTTGCAGAAAATATAAAAAAAATTTAATACAAATCAAAAGTGGGCTAAAAAACTTACCGGAACAAATAAAGTTGAAGAAGCGGTTGTAGATATTGTTGTCGCAGTAGTTATAGTTGTAGTTGTAGTTGCGTCCATTTTCACATTCACGAAATTTTCTTTATTTCGAAAGATAGTCTGGAAAAAACAGTCACTCGCCATTAAATTTATCTTAGGTATAATAATTGCGCACTCAAGAAGTTCTTTTTGGCAGTGACTAGAGATGGCCTTTCGTATTCACTTTCACTCACGCCAAATTTTTTTTTATTTTTTCGCACTCACAACGAGATTTTCGAGCTTTTTTTTAGCAAGATCACTCACGACGAATTTTTTTCTTTGCTTTTTTCATTTTGGACAACCTGATTTTTTTTTAATTTCGCTCACGACGAATTTTTTTATGCATTTTTTGCATTTTCAACGATTTTTTTTCATGAACTCAAATGAAGCTTAAAGCTTTCTTTCATTTACGGAGATTTTTTTTTATTTTTTTTCAAGCACGCGCGCACTCACGATATAGAGGATTTTTTAAGCACTCGCAAATTTATTTTTTTAAATCGTGCCAATTTTATTTATGCTTTGGCAACGATTTTATTTTTTTTTCACTTTTTTTCAAGCGAGCTCACTCACGCCGAATTTTATATTTTCGCTCATAAAGGCGATATTTTGAAGCTTTCTTTCATTTAGAAAGATTTCTTTATTTTTTTTTCAAGCTATTTGATAGAGCTGATTTTTTTTTTTTTTTTTTGAAGCACCTACGATTTGCTTTTTAAGCATATGCCAATTTTATTTGACATTGACAACGATTTTTTTCAAGCAAGCGCACTCACTTAGATTTTTTTTTTGCATTTTTTTTAATTTTTTTTGATAGCCAGGATTTTTTTTTTACATTTTCTGAGCTTGACATTGACAACGATTTCTTTTTTCAAGCACACGCACTCACGACGAATTTTTTAAGCTTTTTTTTATTTTTTTTTTCAAACACGCGCACTTTTTTCTATTTTTCGATAACCGATATTTTTTTTTTTAAGCAGCCTCATTTTTTTTTTCTGAGCTTGCTTTATTGCGCTTTTTTTTGCTTTATTTTTATTCACAACGATATTTTTTTTTTTGATTTTTTTAATCACCCGCACTCCCGACATACTGCTGCTGATCACGCTGATTACACTCGCGCTAACTCAAAACTGTCCTCGTATCACTTTCACTTTTCTACAGTCATTCTACTGTTGACGTTCACTGACGTCTAGTTCTTGTGTTTGTTTTGAGTTAAACATTAAAGCACTCTCACGTAATCAAAGAACAAATATCTAGAATCAAGATTATCATATCATGATAATAGCTATTCTATGTTTAATCACGCGAGCAGTGCCCATCTCTAGTAGCGACACTGCAAGGCGAGCATATTGTCTGAAAAAAAAATGAAAAGAAAATTATATAATTCGTTAGGAGTTAAGACTTTTAATTTTAAAAGTTTTATTTGAAAAATAAAAATCATTACAAAAGCTTTATAAAATATTTCGGGTTTTTGCTGTAAGAAATAAAAAGTATGGAATTGAATTGAGATTGTTTATTTTTAGAGACTCGCAAAAAAAAACGTGCTAAACAACCTGGCAACTTGAAACTTAAAACACATGTTTTATAAGGTTGCCACTTTTCATCAAAGTAATTTGTTACAAGCTAGTGGCGCCATCTATACGTCAGATCAATTTGTTCTGGGACCGCCTCGTATGGGCACAAGCAGAGCTCTTTAGGAATTTTAGCACCGGGGGTCTACTCTGTAATTCGAAACGAAAGAAAATGCTTTCGAAAGTACATGTAATTAACTTACAAGTTCGAAAGAATTTTCTTTCGTTTCGAATTACAGAATAGACCCCTGATTTATTTTAAAATACTAGTTTACTTTTGCTAGTTTTAATCACCAAAACATATCTGTGGGTATTCAAGAATAACAGCCTATGTCCAAAAATTTAATTTTTTCAGTAAAAGCGTTTGAGTTCTGTTGTTATTTTAGACGTTCATATTTTCAATTTTTTTTTCTTCTTTAAGAGCATTTAAAATATAAAAATTTAACATCCTTAACTTGAAATTAGAATTATATATCAGAGGTTGTTTTGATACTCATGAAAACCACAGATATTTGCTTTATTTTTTTTGTGCATATTTTGGCATATTTTAACATATTTCTCCATAACATATTTTCCTGCAATGTCATAGCTTGTTATTTATGAAAATCAGATACATATTTGCTTTATTTTTTCAGGCATATTTTTGCATATTTTAGCATATATCTCCATAATAGCTTTTGTTGCATTATTCAAATTCCTTTACTGCTATATAAGCAAATTTTACAAATTTTCGGGTCATACAGAAAAGGGTAACAAAATATACATATGAAAGAATTTGTTGGAAATTCTAATAAATTTTGTAAAATTAAACAACGTAAAAATATTTGTACTCACAACATGCGATTTTTTATTAAATAAGTTCATAAAGCTTTTTTTTCATTTGACAATAGAAGAATTGGGCAAGTACATTAGATTAAGAAATTTGCCAAAATCATTGTCACTATCTTCTCTAATAAAAGGAAAAATTTAATTTCTTAATTTTAATATATTCGGCCCTGTTCTGTAAACCAAAACCGAGTAAATTTCTCGTTTTCAAAAAATTAATAATGGTCCTGCAGAAGTGTTTAAAATCATACACTATAATTTTCTTTCAGATATGATATTCGAGAATCTATATAATAAAAATATTAAAAAAAAATGGAAAAAACTATTGCAATTGTCGGAGTTAGTTTTATAAAATCGTGCGGTTTCAAATCGATCGATTTACAGAACAGTTCCGATTGTAATTATAAAATCTTTTAATTAAATTTGTTTTCTATTTAACCTCCTGTGCTTTACTAATATAAATCAGGACACCATGTGCAGTTTAGTTTTCATTAAGTTAAGTTCAGTTACAGTTTATGAATCATTTATTTTTCTTTTACAAGAAAAAAAAAAAAGAAAAAAAGAATGCAATTCAGTTCATTTGTTATTACAACACGTTCGCTTTAGGTTCGCTAACTTTCAGCTTTAATGTAATTATACTTTTAAGACATTTACAGATTTGCTAGTTGTTTAGGTTTTTTTTTCGTTTTTTACGTTACCATAAACTATGTATAGACCAAAGTAGGCATAACTCAAAGACTTTAGACTAAAAAAAAATTAAAAAATAAAAAAATTAAATAAAGCGACAAGAGGAAAATATAACGAAAAAAAAGAATAAGAAAACACGCAGAATACCGCAACATTTGCCAGCCGTAAAAGTCGACAACATATTAACAAACAATACTCTAGAGTAACCCCCCTAAGACACAAATGAAAATCAAATAGCAAAAGCAAAAAAAAAAAAAAAACTGCTACGAGGACGTGAAGAACAAACAAAACTTCAAAAAGCACGCGTATTAACTAAAAATGTCGAGCAATAACTGAAAATGGTAACAAACGATTACATAAATTTATGCAGAGCGCGCAACACTTTAAAGTAAAAATTATTTTTTATTTTTATTTTTTTTTTTTTCATTTTTCTCTTGAGTCTTACATAGAGTGAAGTTGCTTGTCCTGCTGCTGCTGCTGGTGTGTATTTTTTTTGCTTTTTTTGTTTAATATTTGTAGCACAATGTGGCAAACAGACACGAACCAATTTCTTAAATAATACAAACAGGCAGGCAGGCAGGCAGGCGTACTGTTTGTCTTTATATTGAAAAGTTATACAGAAATGACACAAAATATATTTATATGTTTGTACGTGTATTGCCAAGATTAGCTAGTTTTGTTATAACAGCAAACAACAAACAATTTTCACAGCTCTCTGTTACTATTTTTCTTGTTAAAATCCGAGAAAATAACAATATGTTTATAGACAAAAACCAACCACGAACGAAGACAGCAAAATTGCGCTTGACCATAACCACCAACACCACCTTATGTATGTATTTAATTTTATTATACTCATGCTCTTCACCATAAATGTTACAAAAGTGACACTTAAGATATTCACTTTGTTTGTATCATTCTAGTATTTGTATCTTTTTTTATTTGAGGAAAAACTTTCAAATTCAAGTGTTAATAACATAAGAAGACTTTTCGAATCGAATTAGGGACAAGGCTCCCGGGCGAAAGTAATTCTTTATTAAAATCTTTACATTTATCAAGATTTTTTATTCAAAACAAAATCCATTGACCCAAATTTTTCCTATCCTACAACCAAGCACTACATATAGCTAATTTACACACCTTTTTAAGTACGCCGACTTATTTTTTAGTACAATTTTGAAAAAAAAAACAAAGTCGCACCACTAAGTTCTACTAGATTTAAGGTAGATTTCGTCAAAATCTAGTGACGAAGTACCGAAAATCTACATGAAATCTACTAGATTTTGCTCGAAATCTTGCAAGTACTAAACGCATTATTAAGCATTTTTGGTAATATGTTTAGACCAGGGGGCAAATTACAGCACTTGTTATCGAACGAAATTACGAAATATTTCAATAGAGTTTACATGGAAATATTTTTCAATTTCGAATCGTATCGAATTCCGTAATTTGCCCCCTAGTTTATTGAAGCATATTTTAGCACATTTTTCAATAATTTATTTTGTAGGCATATTTTGTGTTCTAGTCGCAAAAGCAATTTTTCGCGAGACATTTATGCGTTTTAGAAATTTCGAGAAATTTTTATATCTATATGGTTAATTATATTTCAGCATATTTTTGCATATTTAAAAGCTATTGCATATTCTGTTATATTGCAGTTCTAAATATAAATTTTTTGAAGTTTTAAATACTTTTTAAAGATTTTGTCATACGTTTTTAGCTGCATATTTTTCACATTTTAGCATTCAAGGCACAATTATTGAATACAATAGGAATCTTCAGACAATTTTAATACGAGGGCTGTTCAATAAGTCCGTGAGTTTTTGAATGTTTTTGTTTTTGCAAAACAAAAATTTATATTTCAACATAATCTCCTTTTAACTCAATACACTTAGTCCAACGTTTCTCCAGTTTTTGTATACCTTCCAAAAAATAGGATTTTTCGAGGTCCTTAAAATAGGCATTTGTTTGGTTAATAATTTCATTGTTGGAGCTAAATCTCTTTCCACCCAGCCATTTTTTTAGGTTTGGAAATAGGAAGTAGTCACTATGGCCTAAGTCCGGAGAATATGGCGGATGGGGCACCAATTCGCACGACTTTTTTATTAGCCATATGGGGTCGTTTTCTTTTAAAAAACCTCATTAAATCGGTCTAATAAGTTGGCATAATATACGCCGATGTGGATTATACCGCGATGTGGATTATCTCGCGTGTATCCCAAAAAACTGTTGCATTCACCTTGTTGGCCGACAAACGCACATTGGCCTTTTTCGGAGCAGGTTCGCACGGAGAAACCCATTGTTTAGACTGCTGCTTGATCTCCGGAGTACAGTAATGGATCCATGTTTCATCCACAGTTACAAAACGCCGCAAAAACTCACTCGGATTGCGGTTAAACAACTCCAAACAATCCTTTGAAGTAGATCGTAGAGGTGGCATTGAATTTTGAATGTAAATTTTTCCGTATACATTAGGGCGGGTCAATTTGTATGGAGGCAAAAAAATCGCTCAAATTACAAGGAAAATCGTATTCTAGGGATCAAAATAAGAAACTTTGGCGAAAAAACCATACCTCTAAAATGTATTTTGATGCCAAAAATTCAAATTAGCCCGTTCAAATTATAAATATAAAAATTCTTCATGTTACTTATAATTTTTCTGATTATTAGTTTTATGGTCATTTCTAAGGGCATACTTTTAAAAATTTTTTTGTTGCTTATTTTGGGATAATACTATATTTTTGTATGTTGCTTTAAAATAATATTTATAACTTCCAAAAATTTGCATACAATTTTTTCTGCATATTTTTGCATATTTCTATATACATTTTTGCATATCTTGGTCTCAAATGATTATTTTGTAGTTATATAATTGCATATATTTTCCTATTCGCAATCTGCTATGCAATTTTAAACATTCAGCGAATTACTGACACGTTTAAGTTGCATATTTTGCCATATTTTAATATTTTGCTAAACTTTTAAATTTCTTCTTTTTTAGAGCGAACTTTATTTAGAAATGCATAGCGTTTGAACATCTGTAAAGTTTTGGCATTGAATCTTGCGTGCATATTTATGCATATATTTTCACATATACCATATACATATATTTGCATATCTGTGATATCTTTGCACATTCTAAAATTTTATGCAATATAAGCAAATGGTTTTTTAGTGCATATTTCACTATAGGAAAATATGTCCACCAAATACCGGCCATGCAACACCTAATAGAATTTTTGTGACATATACATATGTATTTTACTTATTTTTGCATATTTAAGATTTTAAAGCATATTTATACCATTAAATTCTACATTTTGCAGAACTTTCTGCTTGGCAGCATAGTTTTTAAGTTTTCTTTTATATGTTTTTGAACTTTTTTGAAATATTTTGGCAGCATATATTTGCTTATTTTTGACATACTTCAATATTGCTTTAAACTTTTATATATCTTAGTTTTGAGAGCAGACTTCATGTAGTTTGTATATTTTTAAGAGTTTTGGCATTGAATTTTGGGTGCATATTTTTGCATATGTTTGCATATATTTCATATATATTTGATGTATTTATGTATATATGTACATATGTATTTGCATATTCTGCGACATTTAACATTTGCGAGCTAAGCAAATGACTTGTTAATGCATATTTTACCTTAGGGAAAGATTTGGTCCAAATACCGACTTTGTGAGCGCCTAGTGGATCTTTGGTAGCAAATAGTTTAACTTATTTTTGCATATTTGGTCTTTTGAAGCATATCTTAGCATATTTTAATAATTAATAAAATTAAGTAGCAGTTCTATACCTTTGAATTGCTCAAATTGTTTCGCAAAGCTTTTTCTTTGCGAAGGTAGATTAAAAAAATTTTCGAAAACCTCTTTTTAAGTTCACATGAAAGTATTTAAGTCTGTATATTAAGTCGTATATTAATATTAGAATCAAAAGCAAATTTGAGCTTTTTCTGTTTATTTTTCAAACAAATGTTCGGTCGAATCTATCGTTCTCATTTCGAGGAACAAGCCCTTTATCCAACTTTAATTTTCGCTTTAGTACAGCCAGGATAATAAAACAGCCTATGGATTATTTTTTAAATATGCTTAACCATTTTATGTAGCACTCTACTCTAGTCGTTCTAAGCTTTAGTCAAATATGATCTTTAATTTTTTTTTGCCTCAAAGTAGTAAGAAAAAAAAATAGTTAAGTAACATACACAAACAAACAGTCCACTGCAAATGGTATTGCATTTCAGCTTAAAAGAGAGATGTATTAATTAACTGTGTATTGCAACAATAAGAAGTGCGTAAATCAGATAAAACCATTATATTGCTGATTGCTATCGCGACATTTCACTGTAAATTTTTTTTAGCTTTAAGCTGATATCTTAGCACAGCACCGATATGGTTATGATCATTGGTGTTAAATATGACAAAAATGGTTTAACATCTTTGCTCTGGGTGTCTTTTTAAAAACTGACTAATATGGCAAACGAACTAAGAGCAACACAACAAGCAAATAAAAAAAAATTAAATACTTTAAGTTGTGATATTTTAATAGCGGTACAATTTTTGCGCAGATTTATCATTGACAATTATACTGACATTTTTGATGTACACACATACTCGTATCTAATAAAAAGCGTAAAATCCTACGACGCATAAGTCAATAATAATTTTCAGGAATATGTTATTCTTTTTTTTTTGCTCTGCTTCAAAATTAAATTTTCCTTAAAGAAAATAATTACTGTGACGGCAAAGAAAAGTGTTAACTTTTTCTAAGAGTTTCAAAACGTATGAGAGTTATATGTGTGTTTGACCATTTACAGAGAGTTTCACTGAATTTCATAAAAAGTAAGAAGAAAACTGAAGCCTTTACCGCGCTGTCCCATATTTTCGTACATACATATGTAAGTATGTATATATTAGAGCTGAGACAAGACATTATAAAGAATAGTTCTGCAAAGATCTAATAAAACATTTTCAAAAAAAATTTATGGGATATAAAATTAAATTCTAGTGAGCGTGTTTCCACCCAGGGTGTGTGCTAGGTTTTGTAAAATTCGGTACAGTAGAACCACTTAAAATACAATATTAAATTTTAATGGGCGTGACTCCGCCTATTTGTTCAAATGAAAGTTTGTGTCTATTTTTGCGCTAAAGGTGTGTGGCAAGTTTCGTTAAAATCGGTTAAGTAGAACCAGGTGAAATATAATAAAATATTTTAATGGGCGTAACCCCGCCCATTTTTTCAACTTAAAAATTGTGTAATTACTAGAGCCAAAAGGTGTTTGCTAGGTTTCCCAGCAATCAAATCAAATAAGTAGAATATTATAAAATCGAATAAAAAAGTTTGTGGGCGTATTCCCGCCCACTTTTTTGCAATGGGTCCGATGGGAAGCTATACCCTCTCAGGCAAAATAAAAAAATGTTTCCAATAGGTCTAATATGAACCGAGTTATGAAGTAACACCCCCCCACAAAAAAAAGTACAGATAAATTGATAACCTCCTACTTTGTTTGTAGTCGCTTAAAAATTTTGCAGGTGTTTGGGAAATCCACAAATACCTTAAAAACTCATGCTTTAGGATAGAGGTACTATCTCTAGTGGCCGCACAATTTTCATTATTTTTTTAAATGAGTTCTAATAATTACGCTTGGTTTTATTAAAGACCTAATTTCTTTATTGTCACTTATCATGTTTTTATAACTTGAATCGTGACAACAAAGGGCTTTTTCAAACAAAACGTCTTATTTAAACAGCTTGTGGGCTTATTATACGATTAAAAAAAACCATTAAACCTTTAACTTTCCCAATTTAAAGATCAACTCTTTCATTAAACTCGGTTAAAGAAAATTGAAAGTTTTTGTCAAAAACTTTAAATCTAGTTCTCTTTTTTTACTAACATTTATATTAAATCTTTGAATGATTTTAAACACATAAAATTCCCTCAATTGAATAATAAGCAGACGACATTAAATTAATAAAGCATAAAAAGATATTTAAAAATCATATACATAAGTAGAAGGAAATATTATGGTAGAAGCCAAAGCATGAAAGTTAATTTAGAATCATTATCATTTTGAAAAAAAAACTTTCAGAAAGACCTGTTAAGCGATAAAAAGTTTAATAGTTGGTAATTAATGCTTCATAAAAAAAGATTAAATTAATGCAAAGTAAAAGTTTTATAGCTTTTTAATTTAAGAAAAGCCCTAATAAAATAGGAAATAGTTATAAACAACTTTCGGCATTTTTTTACGAGATCTTTCGATAAATTTTCTAAATAAAGCAAAACTTCTGCAGATGCACAGCTCCCACACATTGTCAAGTTTCCTGATGGAAGCTTGCCTTCAAATACAGTCATTTATGAAATAGCTTTTACCAACACATTAAAATTCTTGTCATGGAAATTAATTTCACTTTTCCCCTCAAAAAGGTCTCTTTAATTACCGTAAGCCAGCAGTAAATTAACTTTGTAAAAAAAAGTATAAAAGCATATTTAATTTAATTTTTAAAATTCCCTTTAAATAAAATTTTGTAAGGCATAAAAAATTTAAATTTTCACACTACTCCCTCCCTACAGCTTAACAAATTTAAAATATATTTGCACATAATAATTTATATATGTATGTATGTATATATTTTTTTGGGCTCTTTGTATGAAAGGAAATTTTTTAAATTTATAGCAATATAATGATCATAATATTGTTGACAATTCGTTACAGCTGTTGAGTGGCAGCCAGTACAACAACAGACAACAGACAAAGGCGTCAGCAGCAGCAGCAGCATGAAAGATAAACAGTAAAATCAAAATCGATAATATATGATCTTGTAACCCTAGATTTATTTTCGCTTTCAATATTTGTACAACATTTCTAATACACATACATATGTATAGACGATGAAAAGGAAACAAAACAAAAATAAATAAAATTAAAATGAAATGAAAAAGACTGCTTGATGTTGCTTATTTTTTTTTTGTTTTTTGGCTGACTGATAATTTATGACTTTTTCCAACTAGTTTAACAAAATAAACAATGCAATAGTTAAATGATAATGCCATTTCAAAATACATTAATCAATAAATTTGTTTTAATGTCAACAAACAAATACAACACACAACTACAGCAACTATAATACAACACAGTACATATGTACATATGTACATACATTTAGTCATACAGCAAAAATCACTGACAATAGTGAATATACTACATTCTTTTCTTTTCGCACAGCAAATGGTCTACATACCGCAAAACAAACTGCACATAACTTTGTAAGTAACAAAAGAATCAGTATAACGTACGTGCCTGATAGAGAGAGAGAGAGAGTGTGTGTGTGTGTGCTTGTTTATTTACTCAATACAATAACAAAAGGACAACAAGAGTCCTTTTGATTAAAAGAGGTGTTAATAACAACAATAATCGTTATAAATGAAAAACAAAACTATTTTATTACAAACAATACAATGAACTATATTTGTTGTATAAAATTATGAAAAGGTCCTTGAACAAATTTTGTAAAGAATACATTAGGCCACAACAGTCAGCACTTTTTAAGTATTTGCGCGCTGCCCATTTAGCACCTTCTTTTGTTGTCAAAACACTTAAATGAATAAAATAAAACACATACATACATAACGTATGCAGTTTAAAAAGATTAAGTGTGAGCATTTGTACTTTTATATGAGGATCCTGGCAGATGTTTATTAATTGTCTCACGAGTAGTAATGCAATTTTAAGCATTAAACTGGCTGGTGTTTAATCATTTGGAAACAAATGGGAGTGGCTTTTCTCATACCAACAAACAGTTTGGTAGTCCAATCTAATATGCTCAGTCCTTGCTGGGTCTTGCTTTTTACAATAAAAGGATACGGCCACTATGATTATATATCGCCAAGAATCAATGTGTGAGAATAAATGCCAAAACGCTTAAATGAATGAAATTATGAATTCGTTATATATATATATATAGGTTCCTTTCACTCCTAGAGGGAGCATAGGGCCATGTATTATGGAATTTAAGAATTCTTAAAAACAAGTTTCTATAAAATAGTCGCACCAACTAAACAAATTACTGTAAGACGTAGCTAGTGCTAGTCCTTTTGTATTTGTTTATTATAATTTAAATTATAATAAATCTAATAAAGAAAAAACCAAACTTATTCGAATAATTTTAGGCTCGAATAAAATAGTGAAATGCTAAAAAAATTTAGACCCGAATAAATTTAAATTTTTTACATTATTTGGGAAGTTTCTCCAATTTTTCTTTTAATATCTTTTTTTCGGGTAGTTACTTTTGTTTTTTATTTTATTCGAATAATTTTAAGCTTGAAAAAAAATTTATTAGATTACCCAAGCTATATTTTGCAATTTCTATTCGATTATATTTTTTAAACTTTAAGTCAAATAAAATTAGTGCAATTCTTTGAAAGTTTTTTAAGCCCGAATAAATTTTTTCGAATATTTGGAAAAAACAATTTTTGGAAATTTTTGCTTGAATATCTTTACGTTTGAACAAATTTTGCGTAGCTACTTTTGTATTTGCTGTTTCGTTTATATTTGTTTTTTATAATTTAAATTACAATAAATCTAACAAAAAAAAATTAATAAATAGAAAAGTAAGCTTATTCGAATAATTTTAGGCTCGAATAAAATTTTTGTAGCCGCTTGTCGAATATTTTTCTCTTACTTTAATCGAATGATTTCAAGTTGGCATGATTTTCATACGCCTTTTAGGCAAACATTTTTATTTTTATTCGCCTAACTTCGAACTTTAATAAAATTTAATAGATTAATCGAGTAACTTTTCATTTGAAATTTAAATAAAATTAAACTAAACTTAATTAAAATCCATTAGATTCTTTAAATAAGCTTTTCTGAGTATTCTATTAAATTTGAATTCAAATAATTCCTCTTTGATTTTATACGAAAAATTTTCAGTCCGAATAATTTTTTTCGATTATTCGGGTGTAATTTTCCAATTTTTATTTTAATATTTTTGAGTTTGAAAAAAATGTAATCTAGCTACATTTATATTCGTTGGATGTTATTCGAATAATTTTGAATTCGAATAAAATTTATTTAATTACCCGAGCTATTTTCTTTTGCAATTTATATTCGAATTTAAATATGAAGTCACATAAATTCTCTTTGAAGCTAGAATAATTTTTTTCGATTATTCTGGAGTTTTTTTTTCAATTTTTATTTAAATATATTTGAGTTTGAAAAAATTTTGCTAAGTTGCTTTTGTACTCGTTTTATTTTATTCGAATAATTTTGAACTCGAATAAAATGTATTCGACTACCCGAGTTAATTTGCTTTTGCAAATTTTTATTCAAATAATATATTTATTAAATTTGATTTTATACGAAAAAATTTTAAGCTCGAATAATTTTTTCCGGTTATTTGAAAGTTTTTTGCTATTTTTATTTTAATATTTTGAAGTTAGAAAATGTTTTGTTATATTACTTTTTTAATTTTATTCGAAATATTTCAAATTGTTTCAATAAATTTTAAAACATAATTTTGCAGTTTTATTCGTTTCAATAGATTTTAAAACATACTTTTGCAGTTTTATTCGTGTAATTTTGAACTTGAATAAAATCTATTGATTCTTCAAATAAATATTTTGAAGAGATAAGTTCTTCTTAACTTTTCTTTAATTTTTAAAGATTTTTCGTTATCCCACTTCAAATAAAATTGTTTAATATTTTTATTAAATATAAAATTAAATAAAATTATTGCAATGTTTTGAAAATTTTTAAATTCTAATAAATAAATAAATCGAAAAATTTTTTTAAGTTTGAAATTACAAAAAATAAAAATTCAAATTATTGCCATTTTTCGAAAAATTTCAGACTCGAATAAGTTTTACGATTTTAGGTTTTTTTTTCTAACTTTTATTTAAAAAAATTATAAGTTTAAAGTCTTAATTTTATTCGAATAATATTTTTATTAAATTTTGAGTCAAATAAAATTGTTGCCATTTTTGGAAAAAAATTTAGACTCGAATAAATTTTTTCTATTGTTCAATATTTTTAATTTCTGTTTTAATATTTTTTATTTAAAAATTTATGTTTGCTTTTCATTTTATTCGAATAATTTTGAAATCGAATAAAATTAATTTCATTACCCGAGTAAATTTTCTTTTTGCAATTTTCACTCGTACAATACATATTTTTATGAAATTTGTAATAAAAATCTTACACTCGAATAAAATTTTTCGATATTCGGGAATTATTTTAATTTTTATTTGAAAACAAGCGTTTTCTTAGCTATTTTAATATTCATTTTATTTTATTCCCATCATTTTTAACTCGAATAAAATTTATTCGATTAACCGAGTACAACTTCGTTTACAGTTTATTTATTTACTTTCTTATATATTTTTTTTATTTATTTTTTTTCTTCGAAAAATCGAGAACTTGAACTTGACAAGTATATCGAAATATGCAAAAAAAAAATTGATTTTGTGAAAAATATTAGTTAAGACATTTCTTTATTAAGGTAACGATATAGTTATACCTTATGAGGTCACATAGGCATACTGTGGAAATTACACACGGAATGACTATGAAAAAACAAGTTCCACTAACAAAAAATAAAAATCTTTATTTTACGAATTAATAACTTAATTGAAGTCATAGGAAATATCAAGCAATAACTTGAGACTTGTAAGATATTTATTAAGGTTTTGTTGAAATTTTTTTTAGTTATTTGCTTAAATATTTCTTTGCTTGCTTACAAATTACTCTCTACCACCATAAAATCTGGCACATCACACAGATCTGTATGAGGCATGACAAAATAAAAGCTCATTATTTGCATCTTCCTAACGAAAGAGTCAACGAAAAAGATTATGGCAGAAAAAAAAACCAGAACAATTACAATTTAAGACCATTTCAAATGCCAACATGTACAATTCAATTTAAACATTAAAAGAATTGTTGCATGTGCCACTCATTCATATTAAACTCGTACAAATAAAACTATACATAATATGAAAAGCCTCATTCATGCCACAAAATCATAAAGCACAAACAAGCACACACATTCAGAATAAAATATGTAGAGGAGAATGTTTAGTGTTATAAGCAAAAAAAAAAAAAAACGAGAAAAGAAGTAACAAAATTAATTTTTTTTTGCATAAAACTAGACTTTATGCTTGTAGCCAGCCAGCCAGCAACATTAGTAATGTGCAGCATGAATGTATGATGACATTGACTAATCGGTGACCATAAACGTGCTTACGCATGCTGATTTGTAATGCTCTTGTTTCTCTTCATAATATCTTGAGAAGAAAAATAAAACACAAAATTGCACAGCATTTTCAGTTGCCCCAATAGTCTATAGTAAGCTACCAAAATTGTACAAGTTGCAAGTTGCAATTACATATCGATTGCAAAATTTTGAATGTAAACAGGCTTTGCAAATAGAAACACTAACCCGGCCATAAAGCCAGTCAACCAAACGAGAAATATTCATATTTAGAAGATTAAAAAGTAGCAAAACGTTAAATAAAATTTTACTAACAAATTTTTCCCACACTTTCTTTTTTTTTTAGCTCCACCTCTCTTCTCGCTCTCTCCAGAGGTCTCCTTTTATTATATGGTGTATTATTATGTTGTTATTGTTTTTGCTGTTGTTGTTATTAGTTGCAGCAGCAAAAGCTAATGCTTAAGCTTCTAAGCATTCCAGTATTTGTAAGAGAAATAAAAAAGTCTTGAATATTTTTTGTATGCGCATTCGGTTTGTTTAAATAAATTATAACATTCCCAATATTGCAGTGACCATTTGTTGCATGATGTTAATGCAGCGAAAATGTTGCTGCATCCACAGCAATGTGCTGCTGCTGTTGCTTGATGACGATGATGGTGCTGGTGATGGCACAGCAATGTTTTATGATGATGACGTTGCTGGCAAGCAATTTGGCTGCACTTGCGCTGGCTTTAACCAACACCATCATCAATAGTTATGTACATAGACAATATCACTATGTATGACGCTAATTCTTGTGGCCATATTTAAACTGACAGTTATTTAATTTTGACACGTTGTTGATTACTGTCACGTCAAACGTCACTTCGATTTAGTTTAAGTTTGGTGAAAAACTTAAAGACTAAAAACAAAAACAAAAAAAAAGCAGAAAAATCAAACAATAAAAACCCATCGATTAGAGCAACAAGTGAGAGTGTTGGAAGCGGTATGTATGAATATTAAGTGACGCTACAAATACAACTTGGAGAAAAATATTCTACACGAAGGCAAACTCTTCAAGAAAAAAAAACCAACAAAAGTATGATTGGTGTTATTCTATCGTTTAATATGAGTACATTAGAATCGGCATTTAATCAAAAATTTATTCGATTAACCGAAAATAATGTTTTTAATATTTTTTTTTTACAAAAAGACAAAAAATATTTCAACAAACATTTAATTTAAATTGCCTATATAACAGAAATAAATACAATTCACAATTCTTAGAGTTATTCGCTGTGAGCAATCAAACATTTATTCGGTTATTCGATTAAAATTTTTTGTTAGTACATTTCTTCTAAATGGAAAAAATCCATAATCTGAATTGTCTGAATAATCGAACAATAACTTAAAGTTTATTTAATCGAGTAGTCGAATACAACTTAGTAAGAAAAATTAATATTTGTTCGCACAATTTTGATGAAAATTATTAATATAAATAAATAATTTCCAGCAGTAAAATATTTTTAATCTTTGGTTTGACTAATATTTTTGAAAATTAAAATAAATTTTATTCAATTAGTCGAGTAGAAAATCGTATCTTATTTTATTCGAATAATTTTTGTGTAAGCCTAAAGCAAAAAGAGATTCATAATGGATGTCAGGTTTAACAAGTGGAAATGCTTAGTTTTTCATTGCAAGAATTTTACAATTGAGGAAAATAAATATTTTTACAAAAATATGTATGTATATATTTTCTAAGGTTTATTCGAATAATTTTTAAATAAAATGAAAATTAGTCGATTCTTCATATACATGCCTATTTTCTTATTTATTTCCAGCTGCAAGCAACATTTATTCGAATGGCCGATTATAATAAATATATTGCTGAATTAAATAGTTTTTAGCTCGAATGATATTCCTACGACTTTCGAAAATTTTTCTTTTTAATGTACATTAACAGCTCTAACTCGAATAATTTTCAGCCAGAAAAAAGTTCTTGCGACTGCCGGAAAAAAATTGTTCTCTTATTTTGTTCGAATAAATTTCATTTATTTCTAAAACATATATATTCGTGTTATTATTAATTTTAATAAAATCCATTCAATTCTTGAAATAATTTTTTAAGGCACATATTTCTATTAATTTGAAGTAAAAAAGAAAATTTGTGCTTATTCAGCTCGATTAAATTTTTGTGATTATTCGGAATACTTTTTTTTTAGTTTTTAATTTAAATTTTTTAAGTTCGAAAAATCTTTGCTTGGTTAGTTTTGTATGCTTTTATTTTTTTTCCAATAATTTTGAACTCGAATAAAATTTATTCGTTTACCCAATAAAAATTTTATGTAGCAATTCTGTTCGAACATAATTTTTTATTCGAAATATTTTAAGACTCGAGTGAATTTTTTTCCGATTAACCGAATAAATTTCATTTGTAAATTTCTATTCCAACAATATTTTTATTAGAGCAATTCTTCAAAAAATTGTAAGAGTCGAATAAATTTTTTGTTCGATTATCCTGAAGTTTAATTCAATTCTCATTTTATGTTATATTTCGGAGAAATTTTGCCTAGTTAACTTTGTATTCTTTTCATTTTATTCGAATAATTTTGCACTCGAATAAAAAGTATTCGATTAATTTAGTATTTTTTTTTGCAATTTCTATTTGAACAATATTTTTACTAAATTTGAAGTAGAATAAAGTTAGTGTAATTCTTCGACAAATTTTAGACTCGAATAATTTTTTTTTCGATAATTCGGAAGTTTTTTTTTAATTTTTTATTGAAGATTTTAGAGTTAGATGCATATTTTTTTCGGATTTGCTTTTGTTTTGTTTTCATTTAAAGCGAATGAATTTTATTCGATTATAATTTGTGTTTGAGTAATCTTGTACTTGAATGAAATTTATTTTTATTTCAGCAATATTTTTTTTCAGATTCGTAACAAATTTTTGTTTGACCTAAAAAAGTGCAAACGCTATTTATATGAAATTTGGAAACAAATAAAATTAGTGCAATTCTTCGAATAAATGTTAAGACTCGAATATGTTTTTTTTATTATTCGGGAGATTATTCCAATTTCTATTTGAGTATTTTTAAAAATGTTTGCTTAGTTAATACATTATTGTAATTTTATTCGAATAATTTTGAACTCGAACAAATTGTATTGGATTACCCGAGTAAACTTTCTTTTGCATTTTCTATTTGAACAATTAAATTTATTTTTATTTCAGAAATAATATTTTATTCGACTTCGGAAAACAATCTTTGTTTAACCTAAAAAATTGAGCTTGAATAAAATTGGAATTATTTAATCGATCGTTTAAAAAGTTTTTTATTCGACTAAAAAATTTTTCTCACTTTTGTTTAAATTATTTTAAACTCAAATAAAAATAATTGCAATTAAATAATTTTAGATTCAAATAAAATTTTGTTGATTAATCGAACAAAATTTTTGGCGTTATTTTCAATAATGTTCTATGGAATTTATACTCGAATAAAATTTAGTCAATTATTCGAATAAAAGTTTTTGGCGTTATTTTATATAATATTATATGATAATTTAGTGGACCAGTATCAACTCAAATAAAATTTATTCAAGTAATAATGGCGGTATTCGGTGTAAATGCAAAATATTGAAGCTTTTCTTTAAAATCCAACAACAAAATACACACACAATCCAAAGAAAATCTACAATATTTTGCATTTGCACTTTCGCAAGACCATTTGCATCAAACATCGAATAACGCCATTGTTTCGAATGAAATCTATAGGATGACCTGAGAGTCTTTTTTATATTTTTTTAAGCTTTCAACACAAATATTTCTAAAGCTAGAAAAGGACAGGGCTACTAAAATTACACACACACACACAGTCTCTGAGGCGAAATCCAATCACTCTTTTAATTTTTTTAATATTGTATTTTAAGCTTTTCTTTCTTATTTTTATTTAAAACGTCTTTGTTGGTTTTAGTTTTAAAATTCTCAATCATTTATTGGGAGTTTGCCTATAACCATTTAAGTTTTATCAGTTTTCTGAAAATTTGGTTGAAGTCCATTGACGATTTGCCTAAGCAGCAACGAAATGCATCTATTTGTGGTTAACAAACAAAATTTTTTAAATTCTTTTTGTTTCTTAGATAAAAAGTTAAATTTTTCTATGTTTTAATTTTTTTATGTTTTACTCTCTTCACACCGTCAAACTTTATGAGCAACAAAATATGCTCAACCATGTGCCATAGCTGGTGAGAGTGTGATGAGTTTGAAAAGCTATAAGCGATTTGTGTACTTAGGTGTTTATTTAGTAAAATTGTCTGTCCGTGGTGGACAAATAAATTGCCACTACAAACCAGCAAACAAATAATTGCTTAAGTACTCAAAAAAAAAATTACACATATACATACGTGCATGCAACGTCAGCAAAAAAAAACTTCAGCTCATCTTAAAGGTTCCTTTTTCATGCAACATTTTTCATTTGCCATGCAATATGAAATGTTTGCATTCAATCGAAACGATCGATATGCATCTAAAACAAACGAACAAAAAAGCACAATCATTTAAAAACAATTTTGGCGTCACTTGTTGTTTCTACTGCTGATCTTGTGATGGTTACGATGATGTTTGTAATGCTGCTGAGATTTTGATGACGATCGTTATCTAATGCTTAAACAATGTTGCTGGCAATCTCTACATGCTTGCAGTATGATGTGATTTGTGTTTTGTTGCCGTTGTACCTTTTCTGTTACTATTGCTGTAGTTGTTGCTGTTCTTGTTACTGTTGTTATGATTATCATTGTTGTTTTGGAGCGTGAAATTATGGTAAGTCACCTTAAATGTCGTTTACTGCTATTTGCGCGTAGCAACTATAAATTACACAATGATTTATTGTGTATTTATCAATGAAGGCATTTTCTTGCAATCGATCAATTTCTATTTGACAGCTAAACAGAGCATATACGGTAGCAATGTTATTTTGTGCTCTCTTATATTATAATTTTATTTGCTTGTTTTTATGCATTTGTTTTCCCTGAAGCAAAAGGCATATAAAACATATATGAATGTAGTATTTTAAATTGTTGTTTGCTATTTCCACGAAAGTTAAAAAAGTATCCCAGCGATTGCAGATGAAAAGGGATATGATTATATATATCCAAGCTTTGCTTTAGTAATAAAAACTGAGGTTTTGGACCTCATTTTTTTGGGTGGTCCTTCGAACCGATTTTTTTTTGGCATGGAACAGTATTATCACAAAAAGCATTCAATGCTTTTTGATAAATCATCAAAGGTTATTTCAGCTTTTAGAGTATTAGCAAAGTAAAGAAAAATTATACAAAAATGTAAAAGTTAATTTGATAAAGTTCCATTTCGAAAATATTCGGCATATCCTCAACTCAAGTTATTGGTGGCCCTACAAGCCGGTTTTTTTATTTGCTTTCAAATGGTGCTAGTAATTTTTTTGACTTTGTCACAAAAAGTTTAGGATTTTTTTTAAATAAATCTCTCAAGGTTAATTAATTTTTTAAAGCTTTTGAGAAGCATAGAAAAACTATACCAAAATAAATTGAAAAGAAAAAATTACTATTTCGATCTTTGGAATATTCAGATCTTCTTCAACTTAACTTGCTGATGGTCCTTCGAGCCGGTATTTTTTGGGATACAAAATTGTTCTTTTGCCTTTATCACAAAAATCCTAAAATTAGTTTTTTTAAATAAATCTTTTAAGTTTAATTCATGTTTTAATGCATTCGAGCAGTATAGAAAAAATATAGAAAAATGTATTGACAAAATTCCTATACATATATGCATTTCGATCTTTGGAATGTTCAGCTCTTCTTCAGATCAACTGGATGTTATGGTCCTTCGGGCCGCTCATTTTTGGCATGGAAATGGTTATTTTGACTTTATCACCAAGAGCTTAAGATTTGTTTAATAAATTCCTAAAGGTTAAATAAGCTTTCAAAGGGTTCGAGAAGTATAGAAAAATTGTCCAAAAATGTATTGAAAATTAGTTGGACAAAATTGCTAAACATGCATTTCGATCTTTGGAATACTCAGTATTTTTTCAATGCAATTTGTTGGTGATCCTTTGAGCCGGTAGTTTTTGCCATGGAAATGCTGCTCATAAATCTTTTTAGTTTATCACAAAAGGCTTTAGATTTTTTTTAAATAAATGTTTAAAAATTAATGCAGCTTTTAAAGCATTTTAGAACTATAGAAATATTATAAAAAATGTATAGAAATTCGATCTTCGGAGTGTTCAGCGCTTCTTCAACTCAACTTCCTGGTGGTCCTTTGAGCCCTCTTTTCTGGAATGAAAATGGTCTTCGCAGTTTATAACAAAAAGCTTTAGAATTTTTTTAAACAAATCCCTCAAGTTTAATTCACCTTTTAAAGCGATCCGGAAGTGCAGAAAAATTACACAACAATGTATTGGAAGTTAGTTTGACAAAATTCCTATATATGCATTTCGATCTTTCGAATATTTAGACCTTTATTTAAAAAACAAATAAAACATTAATTTCATCCTTTAAGGTTGCTTTTTTCACCTCTTTTTGTCCAAAGGACATGCAAAGAGTTCGGTACTCGTAGATTACAATCTGCCATAAAAATTGTTTTCTTAAATTTTACACAAAAATGCTGAACAGATTTTTTTAAATAAACTTTAAGTGGCACGAAGTATGAAATTAACCCTAAAAAAATTTAGAGTTGTGATTAATTCCCGATATTTAAGTTAAACTTTTTACTTTGATGTATTCGAAACGTAATAAGAGAATTTTCTAGGCATTACTTTTAATTATTAATTTAAGGGTTTTTATTTGATCCTTTTTACGAAAGCAGCACAGAAAGGATCCTGCAAAGCACGCTTAGAGGGTCAAAAGCTTTGACGCAAATATTATTTGTAGTATTTTGCATAAAACTGTCAAACGGATGTTATGCCAAGGTTATGTTGAAATCCCATAGAAGATGACAATTATGGCCAGTCCGGCATATTCAGCGCTCTATGTGCCCTATTCGATAGACCTTTCACGTTAAAAAACCAGTCGTTTCTATTTATTCTCTTAGTCCCTAGGACATTCCAGGTCCGATAATTTGTCCCTAACAGAAAATGTGTCTTTTAAGCTGGCTAAATTCAGGAAAATGACACAAGTAATGTTGTTATATTTTTTAGTCCTCCTCCTCTTCCTCACATGCGTCTTTTATCAGTCCCATGCGAGCTAGATGAGAGCTGATTTCCGTAGGGCTGTACTATAGGTACATTATGAAAAAAGTCCGAAATTAACCCTTAAACGGTTTTCATGTTTGGCCTAATTTCTCTTGTTGAAATTAAATTTCGAACTAAAAGGACTAAAAGGAGAATGGATTGACCAATATTTTTGTGAAGCATGTTATATCCCCGTTTAAGGGCAATTCCTTTCCGCTTTTTCAAAAAGGACGAAAAAGACACATAAAGAAGAAAGCTAGAGGGTTAATGTATTTTACAAAAATGTTCCACAGAGGATTTTACATAAAACTTCTGTATATACCATTTACTTAAAATTAAATAATTTACTTCAGCCGATTGACGGTAAGATTATGCAAGAGGGGATGACATCAAGCCTCTTTTTATAATATGATTGGGCCTTAAATTTTAAGATGCTGATATACATATGTAAATTTTACTTTTGTTCTCCTTGACCATCAAGCCCTATAGACTGAACTTTGTTATTTTGTAAAATAAAATTTAATTTGTTGTACAGAGTAATTGACAAATAAATGATATTTAAAGATGAAGTTAAATAACAAAAATTAAAAAACCCCCGAATACATCTAGAGAAGATGTGATATCTTCTAAATGGCTGGACAGATATTCTTGAAACATCATAACTAAGAACGATCTGGATCAAGTCACCTTTCAAACAGAAAAAACTAGCCATTTGGTCTGTACCTAGACACGGACAGACACACATACACAGACACAAACTACAAACTTAAAACACCCCTTTTTTAGTCGCGGGTTAAAGAAAAGCAAAAAGGACTTATCTTCACAGAAAACGTAGTATAAACAATTTTATAATTTCAATTAAAATGTTGTAAGTATTATCATTAAAAAAATTAATGAAATTTTCACCGGTAAACACTTTTTTTCCACAGTCATTAACTTAATCAATTAAAAATTTAATTAAATTAATTAAATGATATCAATAAAACTTTTACTTGAAAATATTAATTGGTGAACAATTTTTTCTGTGTAAAATAATGTATTTTTTATCCACATTTGATCTTAGACTTTGATCCATACATATTTAGTCTTCTATCTTCATCTTGAAATAAATTCACTTCCGTTTGTCAAACTTTTACCAATCACTTCATTTAATTTGCAATTTAATTTTAATAATGTTGCGAAAACAAAATAACAATACAAATAATATTGAACTGTTTCTTTATTTTTGCTTTCTTTGACATTCGAGTATATATGCATGTGTGTACTATATTCAATTTTTTTTTTGTCTTCTAAGTAAAATATCACATTTGAAAAGACATGATCATAAATAAGAAGATGACACAAAAAAAAAGTAAAAGATTTGACGCTTTACAGCAATTTGATTGCAACATGTGCTGCATATTCAAAAAGTCAATTGAATAAAACTACAGCAACATACAAAATAAGCCAAGAGTACAAATAAAAAAATTAAAAAAAAATAATAATAATAATAATAAAACCAAACGCGGTACCAAATTCAATATTCAATAGGACTAGAGAACAGTGGCCAATCGCTTTTGCGAGTGTGTGTGTGTGTGAGTGTCTGCTTTTTTCCTGCCTTCAAAATAACGCTAGACATAGAAGCCAAATACTAAAAGCAGCATCATCATCGATCATTTTCAGCAAAAATGGTTACAAACTGTGCGTGTAGCTTAAAAGTTAAGAGTATTTGAGCGTTTGCTTGTACGAGTATCTATCTGGTGGTTGCATGTATTTGATTACTTTGTAGAAATGTTTAAAAAACACCAGCGCATGACCATATTTATAATGATAAGTTGACATCTAATGTTTTGACAATATGGCTGGCAAATAAAATAGATGAAATACAAAAAACTCTGCTCAACTAGAAGACATTTGCCAAGAAAAAAAACAAAACAGAACACAAGAAGCCAATAAGCTCTGTTAAACGTTTGCTCGACTTGTGATTGCCGGCCTTATATAAATATAAAATAAATAAATATGTACATAAAAAATATGTATTTATTTGGTTAGAAGCCTTTTTGTTTACTGCATACTTAATCCTACCAAATGTAGAGCTTTATTAAAATGTTTAAAGCATGCTTTATGCTTAAATAACGCTCAGTGGACTATAAAAATAAGTGATTATACTTCTGCCTATAGTATAAAAATCTATTATTTAGATTAAGGAAACGCATTAAGTTACCCAAAGAAATTCAATCTATTATTCTATTATCTACGTCGAGCAAGTAAGTTATGTAGTCTGTATAAAATTTTACCCCCTCTACGTTAGAACTTCAAAACAATTTTGTAATATTTGCCAAATCATAAAAATATTTATTTCAGCTTCTTTTCAAACTTTGTTTTATTTGAATTCTTCTTTTGTATAAATTATTCATATGTACCTATCAAAAACCTCAGTTTGCCAGTAAACAAACCGAAAAAAATATCAGTGTAAAATCACCATGCAAAAAGTTTAATTCAATTTCATTCATATCACATTAAATTTACAAGAAGTAATATGTTGTTTAAGTGTGTTGGTGTTTATTTGCTTTGTTCATAGCTGCAATACACTTTTGTGCTTAGTTGTGTGAATTGTTTGTGTATTGTTGTTGTTTTTTTGATGTTTGTAAGCATCCGAAAAACTGCTGCTGGCTGGTAGACAGTGTACAAGTCTTGCGGTCGGAGGATCGCAGGTTCGAATCCTGGAGTCAAGTCAAAGTGTTTTGTATATTTTTTTTTAAATAAAACTTTTCAAATAAATTGTATGTTAAATGATCGATGAAATAATGTTGAATTAAAATTTTATTCATGATGGTACATATTTAGTGTGTATCTAAGCAATATTAAAAGTTGTTGTGGCTGCAGGGATTACTACATTAAATTAAATTCATGTTGTTCCAACTTGAAACAACTTTGATTCAACATGATTCTTCATTGTGATTTTAACACTACATACGTAAATGTTAAATCGAGGAGAAGTAAAGTTATTTCCAAAGGAAACATTTTCTTTGAAAATTACTATAAATCATATTAGATTAACATGAAACACATATGAAGCCGAATCATTGCCGAAAAAGATTAGAGTAAAGGCTCAGTTACCCGACTGTAATGTAAAGTAACTGCAACGTAGGAAACAGCTGATCGATATTTGAGAAGAAGGTTCCGTTACATTACATCTCTATAACCATTTTCAATACTTTTCACATAACAATATCGAACAGCTGTTTACTACTGTTGCAGCTACTTTACATTACAGTCGGGTAACTGAGCCTTAAACGTTTTTACGTAGATTTTAAGTTGAACTTTTTATGTGTGAAGATAAATTTTTGTGTGTGTAATGGGATTTATAAACATTATTTGTTTAATTTTTTGATGTGGGTTAATTTAAATATTTCCAACCCGATAACAGCCTAAGCCTACCAAGGACAAAATTGAGTTATATATGTATGCTGCAAAATTCTACAAACAAAACTTTACAATTGCGTATAATCCACACGTCTCTAACAAAGCTTATTGTAAAGATACATAAAAACAAAACGATATTGACCCAAGTCTTAATAAAACTCAAATAAAATTTGTTATAACAGCCAAATTTCCAAGAATTTCAACGATATTTCCAAGTAGAGAGCGATAAAATCTTATCAATTGTTATTCAGTATTAAAATCATATTTATGATTGGAAGTTTCCGAAGATCCTTTAAAATACTGTTTAAAGGCACAACAAAATGTAATCTATTTAAAATTAATTTAGTTTTAAAAATTAAAAAAGATTCAACTTTCATGTAGACCTTTATAAAACCCGTTAGCAAGCTATTTGTGAATTTGGGAATTTTATGTTATATTTCTAATTTTGTTATACGTTTTTTAAAAAGCAAATATTATTTCTTTTTATGTTTTAATTAAAAAAAACCAACTTTCCCAAAATTTTCTTGCACTATTTCATTCGGTTTTGCACTATTTTATACTTGCACCTGTGTAATTTTTTGTTCCACTAATGGCAACGCTGGTTTTTTATGATAATGAGAAATCTGTTACACTTTTTAGTTATTAAAGTTCTCTCACTTTTGTAAAACTGTGATAATTTGTTTTTTCTCTTTTGTACAACAACAAATCGCATGTAGATTGCGGTTTTATTTTTGCTAGTGTTTTGTTGCTGTTTTTTAAGATCAAAATTCTGATTTAAGGACAATTTATTTTAATTTAGCGGAATAGGTATGAATGAAGAATGTATATACATATGTATGTATGTATGTATGCATGTATGTATATATGTATGTATGTATGTATGTCTGTATTTATGTATGCATGTATGTATATATGTATGTATGTATGTTTGTATGTATGTATGTATGCATGTATGTATGTATGTATGTATGTATGTATGTATGCATGCATGTATGTATGTATGTATGCATGGATGTATGTATGTATGTATGCAAGTATGTCTGTATTTGTGTATGCATGTATGTATATATGTATGTATGTATGTATGTATGTATGTACCATGTATGCATGCATGTATGTATGTATGTATGTATGTATGTATGTATGTATGTATGTATGTATGTATGTATGTATGTATGTATGTATGTATGTATGTATGTATGCATGTATGTATGTATGTATGTATGCATGTATGTATATATGTATGTATGCATGCATGTATGTATGTATGTATGCATGTATGTATATATGTATGTATGTATGTATCTGTATTTATGTATGCATGTATGTATATATGTATGTATGTATGTTTGTATGTATGTATGTATGCATGTATGTATGTATGTATGTATGTATGCATGCATGTATGTATATATGTATGTATGTATGTATGTCTGTATTTATGTATGCATGTATGTATATATGTATGTATGTATGTATGTACCATGTATGCATGCATGTATGTATGTATGTATGCATGTATGTATGCATGTATGTATGTATGTATGTATGTATGTATGCATGTATGTATGTATGTATGTATGTATGCATGTACATATGTATGTATGTATGTATGTATATATTAATGTAAATATGTATGTATCCGTGAACGTATGTATGTATGTATGTACATTTGTATGTATGGATATATGTACATATACATATGTATATGTACATACATACATATACATACTTACATACATACATGTACTTACATACATACATGTACTTACATACATACATATGTACTTTTTATGTAAATATGTATATGTTTATAAATGTATGTATGTTAATATGTAAGTATGTGCATATGTATATATGGATGTAAACATGGTTTGAAGTAATTTTTATAAAATTTTCTAGATTAACAATATGGAATATGTATTTACATACATACATACTATGTACATATGTATGAATGCATACAAGAATTTTGTGGATGGATATAAATTTAGAAAAATTTTTTAATAATCTACATACATACATACATGTGTACATGTACTCATACTACATATGCTTACATACATACGTACATACATACAAATTAACTCCAGTAATTATGTACATACTTACATATTACATCACATAATATGTATGTACCTATATAAAATGTTTTACAGATATTTTTTCCTTACTTACAGGTTTTCCATTCAATTAATGAAGTTTTTTAAATAGTATATGCATACATATCAATTTATATTTTATGTCGTTTTCGACACCGCATACAACTTTAAAAAAATGTTTCACTGTTATACTTTTCTTTCTTATACACAAAGTAATTTTAAAAATTTTGCAAGTTTTTTTTTCAAGTTTTGCACCACAGTTCATATACATACATACATATATATGTACGTATGTATGCATGTTTATTTAATATTTAATGTTTTTTAATGTGCTTCTTTTCCGATCTGTATGTGAACTAACCAGTCTACTTAAATTATTTCTTATGGTGACCTAAATGCATACAACGAAAGAGCTTTTGGAGTGTATGAGTGTTGCCATTGGGTATAAATATGTCCATACATTTCTCTTTGCCCGAAAGGATCATCAATTTTATTGTAAATATACATAAAAAAAAAAACTATATTGATCTAAGTCTTAATAAAACTCAAATAAAATTTGTTATACAAGCCAAATTTCCAAGAATTTCAACGATATTTCCAAGTAGAGAGCCATAAAATCTTATCACTTATTGTAACTCAATGGTTATTGAGTATTGAAATCATATTTATGATTGCAAGTTTCCGAAGATCCTTCAAAATACTTTTCCATTCTGTTTCAAGGCGCAACAAAATGTAATGTATTTTAAATTAATTTAATAATAAAAAAATATTCAACTTTCATTTGACCTTTATAACTTTATTGATGTAATAGAATCAAAATTTGCAGAATCGTTAATATAAAAACCGTTAGCAAGCTATTTGTGAATTTGAGAATTTTATGTTATATTTTTAATTTTTTATACGTTTTTTAAAAAGCAAAAATTATTTCTTTTTATATTTTAATTTAAAAAAAACTTTCTTAAATGTTTTTGCACTATTTTTTCGGTTTGCACTATTTTATACTTGCACCTGTGTAATTTTATGTTCCACTAATGGCAACGCTGGTTTTTTATGATAATGAGAAATCTGTTACACTTTTTAGTTATTAAAGTTCTCTCACATTTGTAAAACTGTGATAATTTGTTTTTTCTCTTTTGTACAACAACAAATCGCATGTAGATTGCGGTTTTATTTTTGTTAGTGTTTTGTTGCTGTTTTTTAAGATCAAAATTCTGATTTAAGGACAATTTATTTTAATTTAGCGGAATAGGTATGAATGAATGTATGTATGTAAGTATGTATGTAAGTATGCATGTATGTATGTACATATATATGTATGTATGTATGTTTGTATGTATGTATGTTTGTATGTATGTATGTATGTATGTATGCATGTATGTAGATATCTATGTATGTATGTATGTATGTATGCATGCATGTATGTATGTATGTATGTATGTATGTATGTATGCATGGATGTATGTATGTATGCATGTATGTATGTATGTATGTATGTATGTATGTATGTATGTATGTACATATATATATGTATATGTACACACATACATACATATACTTACATACATACATACATACATATGTACTTTTTATGTAAATATATGTTTATAAATGTATGTATGTTAATATGTAAGTATGTATAGGTATATGGATGTAAACATGGTTTGAAGTAATTTTTATAAAATTTTCTAGATTAACAATATGGAATATGTGTTTACATACATAGTTACATATGTACATATGTATGAATGCATACAATAATTTTGTGGATGGATATAAATTTAGAAACATTTTTAATTAATCTACATAAAACATACATACATGTGTATATGTACAGATACTACGTATGCTTACATACGTACATACATACATACAAATGCACTGGCATAACTCCAGTAATTATGTACATACTTACTTATCATATGACATAATATGTATGTATATAAAATTTTTTTTACAGATATTGCTGCCTGTTCTGTAAATCGACTCGGTTTAAAAACGTTCGATTTAGAAAAATTAAATCCACTAATAGCAAATTTTGTTCAGTTATTTTTTTTAGTTTTCTATTTTTAGAGCTTGAAATATCATATCTGAAATTAATTTAGTATGTGTGATTTAAAACACACCAATGGGGTCATTGTTTATTTTTTGAAAACGAGAAATTTACTCGAATTCGGTTTACAGAACATGGCTGATTTATTCCTTACAGGTTTTCCATTCAATTAATGAAGTTTTTTAAATATATCCATACATATCAATGTATATTTTATGTCGTTTTCGACACCGCATACAACTTTAAAAAAATGTTTCACTGGTATACTTTTCGTTCTTATACACAAAGGAATTTTAATAATTTTGTAAGTTTTTTTTTTCAAGTTTTGCACCACAGTTCATATACATACATACATACATATGTACATATGTATGCATGTTTTTTTAATATTTAATGTTTTTAATGTTATTCTGTTCCGATCTTTATGTCAACTAATGAGTCTGCTTAAATAATTTCTTATGGTGACCTAAATGCATACAACGAAAGAGCTTTTGGAGTGTATGAGTGTTGCCATTGGGTATAAATATATACATTTCTCTTTGCCCGAAAGGATCATGTTTAATTTTGCAGCTTAATTTAGCAAAATCAAAATAAGTACATATGTACATATCGCTAAATTTATTCAAAGAACGTCATAACTCAGTTTACCAGAAAGTTTTCAATTTACACACAACTTAATGGAAAAAGGAAACTTTAGTTTTTTCTGCAGAGTTGAGTAAACAAGATTTTTGTATGGAATTTTTAGACAATATGAAGAACGATATGAGGATTAATTCTCTATCACTGACTCAGAAATTTCATATTTTGAGTTATGGAGTTGTGTTAGTAAATGAACGATCTGGTTTAGGATTTAAGTGAATGAATTTACAATTCTTTTGGCAAATTAGGAGTAGAAAGTTAGAGTTGGGTTTCTCAACTTAAGTGAACCTAATCGCCTCATTTCAGGCGATTTTTCTTATAAAAATAGTTACCTCCTATTTCTACAAGACAGGCAGTCGACTTGTCAAATGTTATAAGAATAAAGCTAAAAAATATTTGTGCTTTTCATATAAATTTTCTGCTCAAGGGAATTGTCTGGGTTGTGGAAAAAGCAGGTTAATTTATTAAAAAATCTTAAAATTTCACTTTTTAAAGACAATTTTCAAACAAAAAAACTTTGTCAGAAGGAATATTTTCAGTATATCTTTTTTTTGCAATTTTTCAGATTTAGGTTCCGTTTTTAAATTGAATTTCATATATTTTTAATATATTTAACATATTTTGATCCAACTTAAGAAATGAATGAGGGCCCCAATTTGGGTTGTTTTCTATTTAAAATTTTGCAAAAGACTCCTCTGGGGCTATTTATTTAAAAATTAGTTTTAGAGATAATTTCTTAAGAAATATGCTAAAGACATAATCATGAGACTCCACAGCTTCTACACTGCTCCAATACAATTTAAACATGTTTTTTTTTTTGTCTCTTTGCCATTAAGCTGCTGATGATCCCCATCAACATATGATCATCGGCCGTCATCGGCATCATAGACACCGTCATTGTAGTCTTAACCATCTATGTCTTGTTTTGGCACATTTATTAAATATCGATCGTTGCTAGATAAGTTTCAATTTATATTATTTATATTTTTTTATTGCTCCCCATCATCTTCTTATGCATTCACTGGCCTCTCAAGTGGAATTGTGTGGCGTATTATTTATGAGCTTTTGGTATGCCTTTTGGGTATTTCAAGAATTTAATCGTGAGTACTCTCAACACAGATGCAATTAATGACCAAATTAGTACTTAGAGTAAAAAAAATTATGGTAGTAAGACACAATGCGAACTTAAATTTATAGCAGAGAAGAAGAAAATATATACAAAAACATCCCAGTATGATTTGCTTTGAATTTCTTCCATACAATTGTCGTCTTTGGCGCACAACTATTTGGTAAAGTTGATTTATTGATTAGATGATGTTTTTCTTTGTATCTATTTAAGACGTTTTTGGGATATAGTCGTTGATATCTAGCTGAGAAATTCTGCGGTTTATGTGCATTTTGTTTTGTGTTTAAAAAAGGCCTTAGAAATGTGTAGTAAAAATTATTAATATGAGTATCAAGTGGGAAAGTTAAAGAGCTAAAGAGCTATGGAGATTGAAATGTCAGAAAGTAGTAGTCGCTTATTTCTTATAGAGTGTCTGCCTGCATCAATTGGGGATATTGAGCGCCAGCTATTATGACAATTAATGCCCAAAATGGACAAGAGAATTAATAAAATTTAGAAAGTTCTGAGATTTTATTTACATACTATATATGGATTTGTAAGCAATATCAGCGTATTAAAGTGACAGTTTAGTTTTTCACACACAGGAAAAACTCATCTTTAATTCAGTAAGAATTTATACATAAACTTCGTCATAGAGCGGAGTATTTATTATAAGATATGGCGGCAAATATTCACAAAATGTTCAAAGGAATTCACTTTTTGCAACAAACGAAAAATTTATTATATAAATAATCCTTAAGTAAGAAATTAAATCATTGTAAAATAGATTTTTTTTAAAGGTACTTTCTTAAATCGAAAGTTTTTTAAAAGGTACTTTTTTAAAAGGTACATTTTAGAAGGTACTTTATTTAAAGATACATTTTTAAAAGTACTTTAATATACGGTACTTTTTTAAGAAGTACTTTTATAAACCGTACTCTTTTAAAAGTACTTTTATAAACGGTACTTTTTTAAGAGGTACCTTTTTAAGAGATAATTTTTTAAGGAGTACTTTTATTAAAAGGTAATTTAATTAAAGGTACTCTTTAAATAGCTACTTTTTAGAAGGTAATTTTATTAAAGGTACTCTTTAAAAAGGTACTTTTTAGAAGACAAGTTTTTAAAACGACCACTTTTGAAAGGTACTTTTTTAAAAGTTGTTATAATTTTTTTTTTTGAAAAGTACTTTTTAATGTATTTTTTCAGGTACTTTACTTACTTAATGTATAATTTTAAGGTACGTTTTTTTCTTTTAATGCAGGCACTTTTCTTGAAAATTTACTGTTTTTTTTTGCTTCAGGCAAGCATTCAACTAGAATCAGGATGAAATTTTTCAAAAGGTACTTTCCTTAAAATTAATTTATGTATCTTTTTTAAAATGTATGAATACTAAACTATTTTTTGAACCTTTAGGTCTGTTTATATTTGTATTTTTTAGTTCGATATATCGTTAACCTTCGGATAACTTCTTCAGGATATTTCTTACTTACGGCCTGTCCCACGATGTCACCAGAAATCGTTCGATCGAATACTTATATTGAAAACAACAACAAATTTTCTAATGTAATTGTTGTTTGCAATACATGTTGTCTATCGAACGATTTCTGGTGGCATCGTGGGACCAGACCGTTAATTTTTCTTTTGTTGAAATCACAAAAAAAAAATATAAAGATATCTAAAGTTTGAAAATTTAATTATAAGAAAAAGATAAAAAAAATTAGATAAACATATTTAATTTATATACATACATATGTATATGTAATTATTTAATACACACTTTTTTTGTAAGGAAAACAACTTAAAAAAATACTTTTTTCAAGAGTTATTTTTGGATTTATTATTTTTTTCAAAAGTTTTTTCAAAGGGTACTTTATTATCAGGTCCTCTTTTTAAAGTACTTTGTCATAAGGTACATTTTTTAAGGTACTTTTGTGTTTTTTACAGCACTTTTTGTGTAAAGCTACTTTTACAAGTACTTTTCTTCAAAAGTACTTTTTGTGTGAAGGTACTTTTTTAAGTACTTTTTTCAAAAGCACTTTCTTTAGAGTATTTATTTTTTCAAAAGCACAAAGTAGTTTTACAAAAATATTTTGTTCCAAAAGTAACTTTATAAAATCTATTTTTTTAAGGGCGATGTTGTGAAAGGTACTTTTTCATGAAGAAATGTACCAAACGTATCTATATAAAATGCACTTCTTACAAACACAATAATATATGTATTTTTTTATAGTTTGTTCCAAAGGTTTTGTACTACTATTTATGAAAATTTGTTAGCTGTTTTTGTGGTTTACTTTTATAGAAAATAAATTTTTCTTTAGTTAATTATTGATTTTATTTTGTTATTAATATTAATATTAAAACATTTTTTTAAATTCAAATTTGGGGTAAAAACGTAATTCTTGTGTAAAAGGAGTGATTTTAGACTACTATGAGAGAAAGAAAAAAAAACGTTACAAATACAAAAGGTGAAATAAATTAACTAAAAACAAATTAATTCACATGAGCACCGCATGATATTCATCCACCAGGTATGTAACTTTGCCAAGAAACAAATAACCAGCCAAACATTTCAAACAGCGTTTGGCTAAACGTACTTATGTATCTTTATAGCTGAGTGTTGTAGATTGTTATCATTTTCGCACCTTTAGTAGCATATAAATCTACATATTACCAGTACATATGACCGATGTGGCACAGGCACTCAAAGGCAAAACACCACCACCATCGCTAGACCATTAAGCCAAAAAGAAACCCGCTTTCCCCCTGCCGCTCGCCCAGCTTTATTATATGTAGCTTTGTTTTTCTTCTTCGTTAGTTATAGCACACACTCTGTGTGTAAATAAAAGTACTAAAACAGCGACTATCTTTTACACACAGCAATCAGGTTATCAACATTATTTAAGCGATATGCAAATTGGTTTTTTGTATTTAATGGAACCCCATTACGTTTGAAGCGATGGCGGAGATCTTTCCTATATACATATACATATGTATATGCATATACACCCAACATTAGACAAACTTTTAATATTAAAGATTGTAGAGGCCCCTTAATGTTCTGATGTGGTTGGCTGATATCATACAGAAAACAAAAAAAAAATTAAACAAACGCACACACATACATATGCACATACATATATATATATATATATAGGTATGTATGTCTGTGTTGTAAACCGAGTGTGAGGCTGATAATGTTTTTTTTTTGTAAAACAATTTTTCAAATAAAAATCTAAGCGCTGTAGACATTAGCATGTAAGTATGTTTTGAAAATCTAACAAAACGTGCAAAAACTGATATCAAAACTTAGAAATCATATTCATAGAGGAGGTGGAAAATCACGCAGCGCTTAACAACGATGAAACAAACTGATCGCCACATAATAAAATTATAAGAAACAACAACATATATAGATAGATATATGTATAAGGAAGTTTTAACCCCACCATTAGTCACCAGAAAAAAAGAGAGAAAATTGTATAGTTTCGTAAATACCCTACCATAATATACATATATGTCTATTATAAGTTTATTTATTTAAGTACATATCTAGATAATTATGCACTGCTATAAGAGATTTAATTTGATTCCCAGTTTTAAACTGATAAATAAAGTAGAACTCAAGATTAGCTAAAAAATTAATAAATTTCTTTTTCCGCTGAACTTAGACATTACCAGCTAGATTTCTTTTTTGCTGTAGGGCACTGAAAACAAACGCCTTCAAAAATTTGTTTAAGGCTTAATAAATAAAAAAAAAACTTGCCCCAACAACCTGTAATATGGTCGGTTACACTTTATGGCTCAAATAATGTTGAAAGCTTTAAACTTTATATATACATAGATGCAATCGATGATTTTTTTTTTTTTAATTTTATTTGGATAAATTCATTTTGAATTTTCTTACTTTTTGGCGATGAGCTCGCTGCACATGTTGCAGCATCATATGTGAACGTGATTTGTAGTTGAATGTTTCTTTTTTAATTTTTGTTGTTGTTCTTCTTCTTCTTTTTCAGAAAATAGTAACAGCAGATAAGCCTTCGAAGCAATAAGCTAAGCTGCACTGTACCTGTACAGTGGTTTGAGCAGATAAAATTTAATTAAACAATACTGAAAAGTACATAGACTTTTATAAAATTAGAACTTTCAATTTAGGATCGGTAACTCCTACGCCCTAGAGGAAAGTAATAGTTACAACCAGCAAGACCAGGAATAGGAAACTCAGTACTTTTTAGAAATTTCAGAGAATTTTGGTAAATAATAAATTTTGAGGTTAAGTTTTTGCATATGATAATGTGTAATTGTACGTCTGTCTCTTTTGGGTTTTCAAGTAATTTTTTGTTGAAGAATATGAATATGTTTCTTTATTTTTTCATATTTTGATATTTTGACGCAGACTTATTTATGTATACAATTCAAAGTTTAGCTTACAAGTGGTTGTGTTTTTGATGGGTGCTCCTTCTCTTTTGCTTCAGAAAAAAAAAATCATCCAGTGTTATGAATTTCTTTAAGATTGGCTTTAAACAAGTGTCTCCTAAGCCGTCAAACATTAATAAATGTTAATTTTCAATCACTTAATTATTAAAACATGTAAATAATAAACTAAAATTTTAAATTATCACTGGAATGTCACAAATTTTGCAAATTCACTCAATATTTGCATATAAAATGGATGTCAGATGGTTCTTCTTCGCGTAATACTGGCAATTCAGCTAAACATTTTATAAGCTACTGCTTAAAGAACAGCGTTACCATTTTCGTTTCATTTGTGCACTGTCTTATCAATTTAACACTGCATTACCAGTAATTACAGTGAACCAAACAAAGCATTAAAATAAACATCAAACTAAATAAATAAAATTTACAAATTCCTTTTCACTTTCTCAACATAATTAAATCAAAATCTTCTTATATATACATAAATACGGCACATATTGTTTTCTCGTACACTTTTAAGTATATTATCGTCCACAAATATTGGTGAAACATATGTTTAAAAAGTATTTTTGTGTAGCTATGCACAATATAAATGTTTTTTCAAATTTCTTGGCTCAAAAGTAGTAAAAAGATATTTAAATTTGCTTGGAAAAAAGAACACTTTCTTCTTTGTGGTCTAATTTAGATCACCGGGCGATCCTATTATAATTAAATAAACTATTTGCTCTAAATGTTGCCGGTTATCATAAGCAATAATAAAAATAAATAATAGACATGTACAGGAGTATTCATAAAAAATAATTTTGCTTTACCAAAGGTTTTCAAAATAAATTTTTAAACGTTTTGGTGATCCAAATCTAAATCATTCATTTAGCAGGACATACAGACATAAAATCACCTCGCCTAACTCATGAAGATAAATGTTTTCTAAATGTCAATCAATTGCATTAAATATTCCATTGCAGTCAGTGAAAGAAACACTTTAAAGAGCTTATCTCTGAAAGTGAACAAAGAATTCGGTTCTTCATTGAAGCTGAATATTCAAATTTTCAGTCAACTCTTCATGATTTCATGGAGAGAGTAAATAATCTCGAAACCAAATGCTTACAAATCGACTGCCTAAAAGATGAAATCAAAGATTTTAGGAAAAAACTTTAAAACGTATAATAACGAGATGCCAAGAGAGATATAAACGTTAAATATATATCTAAACCAACCAGTCGTTAAGCAGCTCTGGGTTGGAGAACATTTCTCGCGTCATCGTAATTATTTCTTAAGTGCGGTCAGGCGTGTGTGTGTTGTTTGGCCTTCGAGAGTTGTTCGTCTCACTCGCACTGGTTGACTGATCTGCCACGGATAACCGTATATTTTTGCGGTTCTTTTGTGGAATTTCGTTGACAACCACGTTGCTACTTCCTATGTGAAGGCATAGGTCGGATATACAAATTTACTTTGTAGAGTATGTACCAATAAATAAATAAATATATCTAAACCAGTGCTGGCCACAGAGAGTAATGAATTCGTGTATGTGCATTCATTTGTATAAGAAGCCGTTTGCAGTTCGGTACTCTAGTGGCACTTTGGCCAATTTTGATCTAAACAGACACAAAAAACCGTGAGAAAAATGCTGCACTAGCTAAGAATATTAAAAAAATGTGGGTTAGTATTTAAAAGAAAATCGGAACCGGTATATTTATCTTTCAAATTTGACTTAGAATGACGAAAAATCGTTTAAAATATTAGTAACACTTAATTAAAAAAGTCAAACTCACAACACCTTAAATGACAAGACTGAAGTAATTACTTTCCATGATTAGCAAATTTGATTCTACATTTCAACATCTAGTTTTTTAACCTCTCATATAACACTTTCAGGCCACTGTTTCCACATATGAACCATAAAAGCCACCACAAAAGTTAATAATCAAGCGACTGACTACAAGCAACATCTTTGTTTTGTCATGAGATCATATTAAATCCTAAACTAGACAAACAAAAAAAGCGTTTAAAGCAATCTTCAATAGTTTTTTTTTTTGGAATAATCATTTAACATACTCGTACACATAATATCTATATCTAAAAAAAAACATTTTAATTCGAGAACAAAACCTAAAATAGCCAAAGCAAAATCCTTCATATGATTTATAAGTCAATAAAGGCTAAACATAAATCTTGACATTATGATTAAATAACGCAAACAATAAGATTTGAAAAAAAAGAGTCTACAGATGTAAAACATTCACTCTCTTTGCATGGATTTTTGCTGTTTATTTTGCTTTGTAGACTTCATGCTGTATAGTTTCCTTTAGGAGTTACGAATAGATTTTATCGTTATAAAAATCCGATCTAATTTGATGTCGGTTTTTTTTTTGTAGCATGTATTTGATTTTTTGCTAAACGCTTTCTATTGCATTGGAAAATTTTCTTTGATGATTGATTTCTATTTGACCAAAAATGTACATTATTTGTAGAACCATTTTTGGTGCCGTCCTGCTGATGATGAACTTGTTGCGGATATGTTTAAGTGGACGTTAAGTTTTTTTCCTTTCTTTCTTTCTTTTTTTTTGAAAGCCAAAGAGAATAGTTAACATTTCAATTTTTATGATGCTGCTGATATAAAGATATCATTAGATTTAGTTTAGTTTGATAAAGATAGAATTCCCTGGAATATTAGTACAGCAGTCTAGTGCTAAAAAGAACTTTAAGCTACTGCACTAAAAGGACAATGATATTTGCTAATTATTCATATTAAATTTATATAAAGTGTCTAAATATTTTAAAGTTTGATGAATTTATTAAAACTACTTTGAGGAAATTTTAAAAAATCGATCAGAAATCGCAACAAAAATAATTGCAAATTTATAAAAGTTTATCTTGACTTAATTTATGTATGTATAGTGTTTTGCAAAAACATAGAATTCCTCAAGATATCTATTAAATGTTACTTCAAAAAAATTCTTAAATATCGTAGTGTTCCATTGGATTTCAAACATATTTTTAAAGAAAGTATAAGGTTAATGAAAACAAATTTATTGAACGTTATTTAACATAAGATTCCTTGAATTTAAGGACTTCAAGAATATGTTAACACAAGCAGGAAAGCAAGAAAGCTCTTGGTAAAATGGCAAAGGTTTCATAGTTACTTTTATCGATAAGCTTAAGCTTCACCTTCAACCCCACTTTGATAAAAATTTCAGAGTTAAAAATTTCAAAATGCTGATACAAGAATGTTTAGTTTATTTGATCTCACATAGAAAATTTTCTCCCAATAAACACCTTTAACTGAAAAAAACAAATAATCAATTTAAAGTTGATTTGAGTCATTTAAACTTTTGTTTAAAATTTAAATTTATTAAAAGTTTAATTAAAAATTTAATTGAGCCAATTATAATTTTGTTTAAAAACCATATTGATTAAACGGTTAATTAAAAATTTCATCGAGTCAATTAAATTTTTAGATAAATTGATTAAAAATTTAGTTGAGTCAATTTAACTATTGTTGAAAAATTTAATTGATTAAAAGCTTAATTAAAAATTAAGTTGAGTAAATTAAACTTTTGTTTAAACATTTAAATCAATAAAAATTTAATTGATTAAAAGTTTAATTCCAAGTTGAGTTGAGTCTATGAAACTTTTGTTTAAAAAATTAATTGAAACTTTTCTTTAAAATTTAAATTGATTAAAAGTTTAATTAAAAATTTAGTTGAGTCAATTTAACTATTGATTAAAAATTAAATTGATTAAAAGTTTAATTAAAAAACTAGTAGAGTAAATTTAATTTTTGATTAAAAATTTAGTTGAGAAAATTAAACTTTTGCTTAAACATTTAAATGAGTCAAATAAACTTTTGTTTAAAACTTTAGTTTAATTGAAAGTTTAAACCAAAATTTAATTGAGTCAAGTAAACTTTTGTTTAAAAATTTAATTGCTTAAAGGTTAAATTAAAAATTTAATTGAAACTTCAATTAAACTTTTGTTAAAAAATTAAGTGGATTAAAAGTTTAATTAAAAACTTAATAGGAAATTTAATTGAAACAATTAAACTTTGGTCTAAAAATGTATTTAACAATAAAAAATTTATATTTATGATTTGAACGGGCTAAAGTTCGTATCGCTTTGTAAGCCAAATTACATGTGATAATTACTAATGAACAAATAATACCAAAGTTTGTTGTAAATATTCTGACTAACAACACATAGTTGAACGGAACAACTAGCCGTTTTCGAAGGCCACTAAAGTTCATCATCAGCGTTCTTTTTGTGTTTGGTCCACTGTGTGTGGTGTCAGTTGATGTAGATTTCTGTTTTATATACGCAACTTTTGTGCAAATGGAATATGTGAATTGTTTTGATTCATCGTAATTCAATTTGCTGAAAGCTTTTTTGTAATGAAAGCTCAATTTTACCATTACCATTGCATTTTGAATTATTATCTTTTTTCTAATTAAAGGTGTTGCTTGGAGACATATATTTTTCTGTGCTACCTGAGGTTAGCCGTTACATTTGTTTTAAACTTTTTCTACTGCTTTTTTTTTCTTTTTCTAAAAGAACATTAAACATTGTGTATCAAACAGTTATTTACTTGTGCAATTTTTCAATATCCCGCCGTTGCACACGGTTTGGATTACTCTAATTGTCTTGGCGACATGCGTTAAATGTATAGACAAAATACAACTGTTAAGACGAATGCGCTCCCAGCAAAACATAAACTTTTAGTTGCTTTATGATTTAAAGTTGAAAATAAAGAAGAAAAGAAAAGGCAAAAAACACTTTACTGAATGAAAAAAAAAACAAAGTAACCGTGTTAGATAGTGTAAGAGAAACTAAATGGATACAAGCAAACAAAAGTCAAAGGAATCCACAAAACTAATGAATTAAATTGAAATGAAAAGGAGCCAACACCAAAAAAATTAATCTAAAAAATGCAACAACTTAACTCGACAATTAGCCGCCAATCAATACAAATCGCACATCAGGCTAAAACTCAAATTATACACATGAGCCTCGACACCAAAAAAAAAGAAAAAAGAAACGGCAACAAGAAAAGAAAACAAATAAAATAATAATAGATTATGAAAGTTAAGGCGACTTTTGTTGTGCACTATTGAAGCAACTTTAATCAAAACATCAAAACTTAATTTTCTTAATTAAAATAATTTCATATCTTGAAAACTTTAACAGCAAGAGTCTTCAAATTTGGTATGATTTTATTTGAAGACAATTAGTACAAGACTACAGAGAAAATAATCTGTTTTTTTAACAAGCTTTTATTATTTGTTAATAAAATGAACTTAAAAGTTAAATATTCCACAAAATTATCCGCCACCATCAGATCAGCTTTATGTCATAATAATATTGCATTGTCATCAGATTTATACATGTACACAAAGAAAAAACTGCCTAATAGAATCAAGAAGATTTTCTCTATGAAACGTTTTTAGGAGGCTGAGGGGTATCCCAGCAGAAATAAGCGCAGATTCCTTATTAATTTTATGTGGTAAGTCTTATCAATTTTATCAAGAAGAAAACCACATGACATCAAGAAGAAATCTTATTATTCACAACTTTTTTTACTCAATTTCCGTTATTTTTGGCACCAAAAAAAAAACAATCCAGAGAGAAAAACTTCTTTGATCTATTAGATTTTCTTATGAATTGTAAATTATGGGGATTTCTTATTGGTTTTATTAGGTTGCCTTATTGATTTTTTAAAAGGTTTTCTTCTTGATTTTATTAGGCTATCTTATTGATTTTTTCAATAGGGTTTTCTTCTTGATTTTGATATGATTATGTATAAAGCATCTTATTGATTTTTTTAATAAGGAAATCTTCTTGATTTTATGAGGTGTCTTGTTATTTCGTTTCTGTAAATAGACATACAGAAAATATTCTTCATGATCTTTTTCATTTTTGTATGAGCATGTTTGTACAATTATTTCAATGGTTGTTCAGGATGCTTGTTAGTATATTGGTTAGAGTGCTTGTCTATCAGGTAGAAGTTTGCTGTTTCAATACTTGGTGAGTAAGTTAGTTAAGAATATAACATAATGTGTATGTATGTATGTATAAATAAATAACATCTACAATACATTTATATGTACATATGTATATGGTACATAATTTAAATGAAAATACATAAGTACAGAGAATAAAGACACATTTTTTTTTTATTTTTTATTAGGTCGCCTAATAAAAACAAGAAGAAACACCTATTAAAAAAAACATTGAGATAACCTTATAAAAACTACAATATTTCTTCGTGATTTTTTCAAAAAGGTTTTCCTTATAAAATTAATAACATTTCCTTATTGAAAAATAACCATAGAGATATCTTATTAATTTTGTTCTATTTTATGAGGTATTTATAAGGAACTGTTTTCTCTGTGCATGCAAAAGTTCAGCTCAATCGGAAACCGGGAAGTGGATCACATTTAATTTGCAAAATTTGATTACAGACAGTCAACGCAGCAGGTGAAACTAAATAAAAGCTTGTAAAAATTAATAAGGCCTTACTTCTTCAATGTAAATAATATACATATTACGTATGTATGTATGTATATAATATATAAAAAATAAATTTTTACTGAATACTGGGTTTTTAAATCCTTGATGCGGTGCTACTTTATAGCGAACACAGAATGATGTTTGATTTTATATGCTAAGCCAATTTTAAAAGTCCTTTTTTCAATCACGTTTTTTCGATGGTAAGACTTGCTAAATAAAAATAAAATAGCCTTTTACTTTTATTCCAATGGTTAATCAATAATTACTTTATACTAAACGCGATGTGTAGGGTATAGTAATCAAAGAGACAAACTTGAAACAACAACCTCAGTAACAACTATTAGAAGTTTGAACAACACATACTTGCGGCCAGATACACATACAAATACACACACACACTCGTACAATTGGCTGGTCAGAGTTATAATCCGTAGGAACACCAGCGGGGTGGAAAATGGCTTAATGGTTGGTTGCCTGGCTGTGTACTTGGGGCTTCGTTGGTTGCTTGCAATCAATTGAACATGGCTTCAAAATTGCTGGTAATTGTAAAACAACAATTAACATTAAGCGCCATTTAAAATCAGCAAAAAGAAGCGAAAGAAAAAAGAATCTAACACAACCAACAACAATAACAACAACAACAACAATACCAAACTACAATTGTAACTGCAATTACAGACTACTAAAATCAAATGAAAACCAAAGCAATTTTCCAGTCGCATTGAAGAGATCTTTTGACTAGGCCAACTGACATTTAATGTCACCATATAAAAATGAGCTCGCGCAGTAGCCACAGTGTAACAAACAAATAGAAAAAAACAACAAAACAAAACAAAACGCAAGCAGCCAAAACTACATTTGTAAGCAAAAAGCACCAGCAAATGAATAAGAAGAAACGTGAATTGTCGCACAACTGCCAGCTGAGTCGCCAGCATGACCGCTGCGGCAAAACTAAAGTGCCAAAGAAGACAAAAGATGACAGCATTAGTTGTACATGGCCAATAACACAGTAAACTAAACAAAGTCAAACCAAACAAAACTGCTAAGTGGGGTAAGGCAAGGGGAAGAGAGTGCTTGGTTCGTGGTGGGGGGGGGGAAGGGAGGGGGTAATCTTGCTAACAACAAACTAAGGGAAATTTGTTAACCCTCTTTAATATCAAATGCAACACTACTAATAGTAGCAGTAGTAGTAAGCAAGTTAGTAAGTAGACGAAGAAACTAATAACAAGGAATATTTATATGGATCAAAGAAATCTTTGCCGCCTTTTTGTTGTGGCAGAAAAATAAAACTTTTCTTGCCGGTGTTTATTTAACTGATGCTGCACCCAATTTGCCGCTGCTCAACATTTAGAACATATTGGCGTCATTGTATTTGACTTTTTATGTTGTCTTTAGTTTTCAAAACCTTAAGTCTGTCTGTTTTATTTTTATTTTTTTTTTCTATTAAAACGCCACAAAAGAAGAAGATAAAGTACAACAACAACAACAACAAACAAAAAAGCCCGTGGTAGAAGAATACAAAGCGTTTTTATTTTACTTTTATTTGATCTTTTATAGCTTAAATGTTAAGAATCATCTCTAGCCGAAATGTCCACCAGAGTAATTTTTGTATAAACGACAGTTGAAGCAATTGAAGCTATTATCTAAGGTGGCAGCGGCCACCACAGACATGTGACCCAGCAGCTCAGTAGGAATTGGGAATGTTTTAAAAGAAAATTTTTAAAACAATAAGTTTATATTTTGTAAAAACGATTTTTCTAAAAAGTTGTTAAAATAATATTCAAAAAGAACTTTTCTTAAAAAGAACTTTTCTTAAAAGGTACTTTTTTTAATGAACTTTCTTAGCAGAAAGTTATACGGTACTTTTTGAAAGGACAGTTTTTAAGGTAATTGTTTAAAGGTACTTTTTCTAAAAGGTACTATTTTTTCTAAGTGGTACTTTTTCTAAAAGGTACTTTTTTGAAAGGGTACTTTTTTGAGAAAGGCGCATTGATACACATGTGCTTTAGTAAAAGGTCACTTAAAAAAATACTTTTATAAAAAAGAACTTTTTAAAAAGATTTTTTTTATATAAACTATACTTTCCAAGAGAGGCACTTTTTTAGAAAGGTACTGTTTTAAAAATGAATTTTTGTGAAAAGGTACTTTATTAAAAAGTACTTTGTATAAATACAGGTATGTATTTGTAAAAAGGGGTACTTTTTACAAAAAGTTTGTGTTTTTAAAGGGCACTTTTTTGTATAAAAATAGGTAATTTTTTTTTTAAGTGTTTTAAAAAGTTACTTTATTATAAAAAAAATTTTAAATGTAATATTTTTAAAAGTTACTGTTTTTTTAAAAGGTATAAAAATGAGTACTTTTGAAGGAGTCATTTTTTTAAAAAGTAACCATTTTAAAAAGGTAATTTACTAAAAAAAATTTAAGAGGTACTTTTTTAAAGAGTTACTGTTTTTAAAAGGTAATTTGTATAAAAATGTATACTATTTTAATTTGAAATTTATTTGCTGGTGGTTCAGCCTTGTCCATATGCATTTTCTTGTTGCTGTGGCAAACCGTCAGTAGACTTCAATCACACATTTTGAACAGTCAGAAATCTGTTATCTTATGCAAAGACTTTCAAAAACTATTTGAGAAATCATATATAATAATATTTTTGAAAATTTGTTCTTTTGTGACGATTTGTTACAGCAACAATGAAATGCATATGGACAACGCTGAACCCCAGCAAATAAATTTAAAATTTAAATAGACTTATGAAAATATGTCGAATAGCAAATTTCTTAAATATTAAAAATAGGTACTTTTGGAAAATAGTACGTTTTTTAAAAAAGTTAGTGTTTTAACAAGGCATTTTATAAAAAAATTTTAAAAGGTACTGTTTTTAGAAGGTACTTTATATAAACAAAGATACTTTTGAAGGAGTAATTTTGTAAAAAAGTTGCTGTTTTAAAAATGACATTTATAAAAAAATTTTAAAAGGTACTTTTTTAAAGAGGTACTGTGATTAAAAGACAGCCTGTATTAAAATAGGTACATTTGAAATATAATACTTTTTTAAAAAAGTTACTGTTTTAAAAAGGTACTTTTGTAAAAAAGCACTTTAACAAAGAAATTTAAAATATATTGTTTTAAAAAGATACTTTTTTAAAAAACGTTTTTTAAAAGATACTTTATAAAAAGGTACTTTTTTAAACCGCACTTTGTTTAGGTACTTTTAATAAGAGATACTTTTTAAAAAAAGTAACTGTTTTAAAAAGGTACTTTTGTAAAAGGTACTTTTGTAAAAGGTACTTTTGTAAAAGGTACTTTTGTAAAAGGTACTTTTGTAAAAGGTACTTTTTTAAAAAGGTGGTGTTCTTAAAAGATACTTGTGTGAAAATGGGCCCTTTTGAATAGAAATTTCTTTTTGAAATAAGTTTCAGTTTTAAAAAGGTACTTTATTTAAAAAAAGTTTAAAAGATACTTTTTTTTTAAAAAAGCTACTGATTTTAAAAGGTTCTTTGTATAAAAATAGGTACTTTTAAAGAGGGTTACTTTAAAAAAAAACTCTTAAAGCTACTTTTTTGAAAAGGCCTTTCTGAAAAAGCATTTTTTATAATGGTACTTTTTTTAAAAAAGTTACTGTTATTAAAAAGTACTGTTTATAAAAGGTTCTTTGTATAAAAATAGGTACTTTTAAGGAGGGTTACTTTAAAAAAAATATTCTTAAAGCTACTTTTTTGAAAACGGCCTTTCTGAAAAAGCATTTTTTATAATGGTACTTTTTCTAAAAGGTACTTTTTTAAAAAGATATATTTTTTAAAATGTACTAATTTAAAGGGGTACTTCTTTTAAAAAGTTATCTTCTAAAAGTAGCATTTTTTGTACAGGTACTTTTTCAAAAAGGTAGTTTTTAAAAGGGTACTTTTTAAAAGGGTAGTTTTTTAAAAAGGTTCTTTTCAAAAAGGTACCTTTTAAAAAGGTACTTTTTTAAAGTCGTTTTTTAAACGAGATTTCTGTAAAGGTTCTTTTATAAAAAGTACTTTTTTAGCAGCTACTTTTTTAAAAGTACTTTTATGCACGGACATTTTTTTTGCCTTTAAAAAGTATTTATTTACTTTGGAAAAGTAAAGTTTTAAAAAGGCACCTTTTTGAACGGTCCTTTTTTAAAGAGATACTTTTTTCAAAGGTATTTTTAAAAGGTACTTTTTTAAAAGTGCACATTTTTCAAAAATTACTTTAGTAAAATGCTACTTTTCTAAAAAAGATTCTTATCTAAAAAGGGACTTTTCTAATAAAGTACTTTTTTGAAATGGTACTTTTATAAAAATTTACTTTTTTAAGATTTCTTTTAAAGGTAAATATTTTATCAATTTCCTACAGACCTCTTGGCAGCCTTAAATACCACACTAGAGAAAACTAAACAACAAACAATTACTTAACAAACTTTTGATGTAGATTTTATTGTTGTTATTATGTATTTGGAAAAGTTCTTCAACTTACGACTGACGACTCGTACTATTTCGATAAAAGTTTACCCATCTTCTTCAAAGGCTAAAACTACTGAAACTACTTATCAAGGCTGTTTGTTGTCTGTTGGCTGATGATGAGACTCATCTACTTTTTGGGATCTGTTTCTCATTCAATACCCTCGAGTACATTTTGTTAGCTAAACAATAACCAACAAAAAGATGTTGATGCTTAAGCAACAAACTCGTATTGCATATTGACAAAACAAAAAAAAAAGGTAAAATGCTAGAAGAGAATACACAAAATAAACAAAGACCGCTCTAGCTTTACCGTGGTAGCAGCAGACTGTGGCAATTTGCAATTGAATGTTGTATGTATGTATGTATGTATATGCTGCAAATGTAATTAAAACAAATCTTTAACGGAGTCAGCAACATATTTTTGAAGATCATCAGCAACGTCTTTGTTGTTGGCCAATGTTGCTCTATAAACAAGCAATGGTGTCATTGTTTTAAGATTTGAGGTTTGAGTATGATATTTGTTTCCTTTTTTTTTTTTTTTTTTGTTGTTGGATACTTATAAGTTTGAGTTAAGCATTCAAGGAGCTGCGCATTGGCCCCTAGCAAACTGAAAACAACTTTGCAACATATGTAGTGTTATCGGCAATTGTTTTTAACTGCGCTGGATTGTTATCCTGCCTTATGTTGGCTGCCTGCTCAAAGGCTTTTTGGAACAACGGCCATCGAGCCAACTAGTCATTTCTAGTCTTTGGGGGATTATCAACTGCAAAATGCTTTGAAAGTAGTGTAAGGAGATGGTGTAAAACGGTTGTACCCAACTACTCAAACGGGGTAATCATGACTGGACATTTGGTTGATTTAACTTTTGCTTTGGAAACAACACACAAAGTCTTGTTATTGTTGCATACAAATGACATTACACTCTTCCATTGACGCATGTCAAAATAACGTACGTTCGTTCGATCGCTCGCTCGCTTGTAGGTTTTTGTTGCTTCCAACTGCCCTACCCCCCTCTCTCACTCCCTCTCTCTCTCTCACTCTCTCTCTCTCTCTCTCACCCTCTAACTATTACTCTGCTGCTTGTCTAAAGCTTTCAAGTAAACAGTTTTGTTCTGTTGCTGTCTTTTTTTTTAATTCTTTTCATTATTTGTAATTCATGTGGTTGTTTAAATGTCACTCAATCTCAGCTTTGATCTTATTGATTTCAATGCATTTTATTATCGTTTTAGATAGTGATCGTCATCATTTATGTGTTTTTTTCTTTTCGTTGATACTGTTGCTGTGGCCGTATTTATTTGCAGTTGTTGAGATTTTCATTTTAATCGATCGTTTGTTATTGGCAATTTGATCGCTTTGTTTCACACATTACATATGATATCGTTTCATATGTATGTATGTACAAGCTCCCTGGCTTTTAGCGACGACAACAACTTCTCTGCGCTGCTGTTGTTTGTTGTTTAGTGGCTTCCAGTTGATTGTCATTTGTTGTCGTTTCTATGTTTATATTGATTTTTATTTTGCAACCGACGCTAATGGCGACAAAATGTTGTAAAAATCATTCTATGTGCACTTCTTTTTTTTTTTTTGTTTTTTTGCACCAACTTTTTTGTTTTTGTCTGCTCATTCTCTCTTTTTAGTCAGTGTCTAAGGTGGTCTATTAATTGTTGCAAGTTTTATTTTTTTCACTTATTTCTTTTGTTTAGCCTGTCGTGTTTCGACTATTATATTTTTTTTTTAATTTTCGACTATTGCTGGTAGTTATTGCTGTTATTTCACTTTGCGAGTTGTTGCGAGTGTTGTGTTGGCGACATATTGTGTGAAAATGTTTAAAGATTTGTCATTGATAATAGTCGGATTAAATAAGATTGATGTTGATCTTAACAAAAAAAAATATGTATGGAGCGAAGAAAAAAAAAATAGGAAAACAAAAACACTGGAAATTACATTTAGACATCTGTAAGTGGCATGATTTATATTTGAGTTTCACATATATACATATATTTTTTTCTGTTCTATCGATTGAGTTCTATTCTATATTATTGCAGTTATTTGTTGTTAGCAATTAAAGTATTAGTTTTGCAAACGTTTAGATATGTAATTTGTTTAAGCTTTAATAATAAAAAAATTATATTAAGATTAATTAATTGATGTTAAAAACTTGTTAGTAAAAACAGGAAAACATTTAGACGATTCAATAGTTGTTAATTGATTGTAAATTAATTCAATTAAGATAAAAAAAAGTTATTGGCAATAAATATAAATTTGCGAACAAAAAATTCTCAAACAAAGTAATAAAGATTAAAATAAAACTAGTTTCCAAGTTATTATTCTTCATTGTATTATTGAAAAAAAAAATGTTTTCGAAAGGAAGAAAGGGCGAAACTTAACATTAAAAATTAATAGGCGGACCACACCCCTTAATAAATATATGAAATTCTCGCACAGCAAGCGCTTAAGATGTATGCCAACTTTCATAAGAATATTTTAAGCAGAAGTAGCACCCTTTTTAGACATGAAAAGTAAACATACTTAGCAAAAAGCTTATTCAGCTGGGTGAAAAACGGAGGTAAGAATACTTTATCTCTCTCTGTCTTTCGTCCAGCTGAATTAAGGCTTTGCAAAGTAAACTTTACGTGTGGAAAAGGGGTAGTTGCATGTCTAAGAGGGGTGTATGTAAAAAATGAAGTTGAATTAAAATGCTTGCGGCTGACTCACTTTTTGCAATTTAGTATTGTATTACAAGAGTCGCAGATTATTGTGAAATTTCGGCTAAGTAGTAAGTAAGTGAATTTATAAATTTAAATAGGCATGGTCCCGCCCAAGATATGTTTAATGTTTCTTAGGTAGCACATTAAATATAATATAATTTTTAATTTCAATGGTACCAAACGTCAATTATAAAATGGCAATTACATAGAATTTTTTTTTTTTTTTTTTTTTTTTTTTGAGAGAACTAACACTTAAGCAATGACCTACTACTATAACTAGGTGTTACCTTCTTTTAGGAAAGGGATATTTATAGAGAAAACAGGTGGTGAAGGAAGACATAGAGGAAATCGTCATTCTTTTAAAACTCTGCTTCTTCCACGTTTTTAATAATACAGTGTTGCAGCGCCTCTGGTGTCAATGAGGAGTATTAAATTCTTTAAGCTGTATTTAACACCCATTTTTTATTGGATTTTACTTTGCGGATGATTTTGTAAACAAAACCGATTAGTATTAGTATTCGCTGAAGCCGGTGTAATTCAGTGACCTGTGTCTATGCCTTCATCGCTTGAAATTTCCTACCACAGCTGATACAAAGGGACACTAATGCACTTCAGAATAATGCATGATGTTGCTATTTAATGACTGTTGGGATACCGGGCTCGTACACAGGACCTTCTAACATGCTAACCACTTCAGCCAACTCCACCCTCTACATAGAATTTGTTTCTTCAATTAACCCCTTCAGATAAAAAAAATAATAATAATAATGAATTAAAAATTTAATTCAGACAATAACTCAATAACTTCGTTTAATCAGGCTTATCATAAATAAATTTTCACATGGAAATTTCCGAACGTGTGAACAATTGGTATCAAAAAACTTCGTACTATGGCAAAATATTTTGACAATTTATGAAGAAAATTATTCACAAAAATTTCTCTATTGGAAAAAGTGGAAATATGTAAGTTTTTAATTTCATGGGAATTTATGATACGAACCTAAAATCCATCTGAACAAAAAATTTCATTCGGAAATTTTCACATGTGGAATTCATGATAAGGCTGAATATTTATTTGATCAATAGTTTTAATTGACACAATTACATTTTTAATGGTTTTTTTTCAATTAAAAGTTTAACTGACATCATTAAATTTTAGTTGACACAATTGTATTTTTAATTGATTTTGTTTTTTCAATTAAAAGTTTAACTGACACCATTAAAATTTAAATAAATTTTCATGGTTTTTTTTAAATTAAAACCATTAATTGGCGAAATAGTAAAATAGAAAAAATAACCAAAAATCTATGTAATATTTCACGGTATCAGTTCAAATTTTTATTAAAAAAAAAACTAATTGTATAAACTAAACTTTTAATTTAAAAAAATAAACAAAAATGAGTTCAAAATATAATTGTTAATTAAACGCGTTTAATAAAATTTTTGAATGCAAATTTAATTATTTTCATCCGTTGAGAACAAACGGTGTTATAGGTAACCCCTGGAAGTTCCCTTTATGCAATCGAAAATTAGCAAACTCTGTATATATTCATACATTTGAGACTCATGCCTGCCAAAATCATTATTTATTTTTTTTAATCGAGTTTTTGTACATTTCGATAGAAGGCCATCTAATGTATCGATAAATTAGCAAAGCTCACTTAAAAAAGAAGAGAGGTGCCTTAGGACACCTGGTTATAACTATGCTGCTTGGCTATATAAAACAAATTTAATGTGTTAAATAACAATGCAATAAAATTATATTACATATATCGCTCATTTACTTAAATAGTGTCATAATTAAAAAAAGGAGTTTTTTGAGTTAATGCTGCAAAATAATTCGGCATTTCATATTTTATCTTGTGTAAAAATTCCATATAAAAAGCTTGTACTACCACCTCGTGAGAAAAGAATATTTTTTCATTGCGTTGTATGTAAATTGAAAACTTTAAACGCCTTCTCTGCAGAACTAGTTTTTTTGAGTTGTGATACTATTAAAGTAAGGATTGAAGCGATATGATGATTTCAAATTCTCTGCAAATATTTCAAAAAGTTTCCATTTATTTCCCATTATTATCTTTTCTAGCGACGTACGATTAAAATTTTGTTTTTGTTTCAAATGTATTTCTACGAAAGAAAGAATTCATTCGACATTGTGAAATAGGCAGTTAATGTATTGTTTGTGGCCGCTGGCGGCTGTTTGCCGGCTTACAGCCGATCAGCTGTGTTCTCTGGTTTATGATCGTGTACAAAAAGAATACAAAAAAAAATTAAGCCATCTTTAATTGTTTTTGTGTTGTTTTTGTTTCACTCACTTCAAAGAATGAAACAAAATCAAACAATTTGTTACGTTTATTCTCGTAATCTGCTTTTAAGTACAAAGAAATCAAAACAAAAATAAATTTATAACTGCAATACTGTCGATCATTTTTGTTACGAAAATCCCACCCTAACTCCTGTATCGCATCATAAATAGCATAGCTATAAAAATGCCTTAGGGCCTTTTGATATTAAGGTAACGATATGGAACCTCCTGCCCAACGTAAAAACCTCTTTGCCCATGGTGAAATAGCCTACGGTATTTCAGGCAGAAATACAGGCAATTACCAAATGTGTTGGCATTAATTTAAATAGGGGCATTGGGGGTGCGCATATAGCTATCTTCCCGATAGTCAGGAAGCTCTTAAGCCTCTCCTTTCATAGCAATTCTATTCTAGGCTAGTTTTAGAGTGCTTTGACTCATTACAAAAGTTATCCATACGGAACAAGGTTTCCATTTATTGGATACCTGGCCACAGCGGTCATCCAGGGAATGAGTAAGCGGATGAACTGGCCAAGAGCGACTCTACTGCTTCTTTTATGGACCCAGAGCCTTTTTGTGGCGTAAGCTATCCATACGGAACAGGTGACACTGCGTCACCTAACGGTATTTGGACCAGATCTTCCCCCTATTCTATTCTATTCTATTCTATTCTATTCTATTCTATTCTATTCTATTCTATTCTATTCTATTCTATTCTATTCTATTCTATTCTATTCTATTCTATTCTATTCTATTCTATTCTATTCTATTCTATTCTATTCTATTCTATTCTATTCTATTCTATTCTATTCTATTCTATTCTATTCTATTCTATTCTATTCTATTCTATTCTATTCTATTCTATTCTATTCTATTCTATTCTATTCTATTCTATTCTATTCTATTCTATTCTATTCTATGGAACCTCCTACTTTTTTTAAAGTAATTTAACAACTTATTTTTTTCGGCAGCTGAAATTAAAGTAACTGACTGGAGCTTCAGTGTTAATCAAAAAGTTTTAAGAGTTTATTTGATTCCACTGCAGATGTTTAGTTAACTTTAGAAAGGAAAGCCTTTCTTTGGTCAATAACTACTAAGTACTTTTAGAAAATTTGCCGATTTACTTTAACAATAAGAAAATCTCATTTATCTTTGCAAACACAGATTTAGCCATCAATAATCCTTAACTTAATAAGTATTCATCGTTATAGCTAAAATTACTGCTCCAGTAAATCTACTTAAACAATACTTGCACTGTTCGTCATGCTTTGTTACCATTTTCCTTAAGCCTAAACGTTTCTATAAGCTTTAAACTAAAATATCAATACAGCAAAAAAAATATATATATAATTTAATTTATGTGACTCTATTCTATGACAATGAACCACCATAAAATGCATTCTTATTTTTTTGTGCTCCTTTTGGCCACAACCATAAAAATGAAACCGTTATAGATCATCATGTTACAATAAAATGCAAAATACAGTTGAGAAGCCAAAAACCAAAAGTACTATTTTACATTTATAATGTCTCTTATAAAAGAAAAGGCCAACTTCAATGATATAAAATAAATAAAATACAGGCGCATATACATAAATTTTCCTAAAAACAACATAAATGTAACAATATTTTGATAAATATGTGAAATTTTCGCAACAAAACAAACAAACCCCAAGAAATATCGATGTCTGCACGTAAAGTAGCATTGAGGCAGCAAAAAGGCTTCTTCAAGGAAGGCTTCAAAACTTTGTTTACCCACCACCATTGCAGCATTGCCAGTGAGTGCGTGTGTATGACTCTTTGCGGCAGGCAGCAAGCGTGAACAACAAAACAGTTGGAAGCAGTAGTGGCAATGTTGCAAATGGTGGTATTATTGTAACAAACAAATTCAATGATGCTCCATAATGTGTGACTTAAATGCAAGCTTCAGTGCTTTTTTTCAAGGAAGCAGCTAAATAGAAGAAGAAAGAAAAAAACAACAACATACCGACTTGCGAGTAATAAATTTTAGGTTGTAAGTACAACAATTTGTATGCAAACGAAAGAAAGCAAAAAATAAATAAATAAAAATAAGAAAAGAACAGGCGCAAAAGACCAGCAATGAGGTTATAACTCAAAAAAATTAAACGTAAAGTAAGTTTTTGGCTTTAATCCCCAGGGAGTTATTTGAATAAGAAGCCTGTAAAAAAGTATGTGTGTGTGTATTCTAAGGCATCTTGGTTTAGTTCTCTGCAACCAGCAGAAGCTATTGTCTCGCCTTGACTTTATCATATTTTGTACTTAAATAGACCAGTGATGCTCAACCTTTTTTTGTGGCGGCACTTTTTTGCAGATTTCAAACTTTAGCGGCTCGCAAAGAAGAGATATTCAACACAGGGTTAGAAAGGCAGCGGTAGCATACTACTCCTGGGGCCTAAGCCCTAAAATGCTTAAATGGAGGTATACAGCAATCGTGCGTGCAATACTGACTTACGGCTCTGTAGTAGAGTTCGACCGATTAATCGGCTTCGGCTTCGGCCTTCGGCCAAAAATTGGTAATCGGCCAACATTCGGCCTATGGCAAAAATCGGCCGATTAGCCGAAGCCGAATATTTTTCATTCCAAGCTTGAAAAATAACATTATTTTTGGTCGTTGCTCGCCGACAGTTTCTATTGTGTTTAACGTTTTGAAAGGGTTGCTTTGAAATACAACCCTGTTGCTTTCTATTTTCTTTTACTTTGACGTTCTTGTGAGTGATCATATGAAAAAGCAATCTAGAAATTGCAAAATAGTTTTATTTTTCTTGTTATGTATCCAATAGATATTACAGCTATTTCAGTGATCTCAAAAAAGCAAACTTTTTTCTTAATTCATATCGCTTTTTTTTATCACTTTTATCGCTGTTTTTTTTTCTTTTAACGCTTTTTCTACATTTTGACTCTTTGTTTAGTCATGCAATTTTAATATTGGCGATTTTTTATATTTTATAATCCTTTTTAAGTTTTTGCAATTTTGTAATATCTATTTTCATATAAGAGTATTTTTAGGATGAATTTCATTTCCGGAAATTTTTTCCATTTTAACGATTTTTTTCTATATTGGCGTATTTTAGTATTGGCGAATTTTTTCTTGTGTGCGAATACTATATACATATATTGGCGATTTTTCCGCATTGGTCACTTTTGTTTCTTTTGGAAGTAAAAGAAATATCAATTTAAAATTGATTTCATACTTAATTGATACGCATAATATACAAGCAATATAGTATGTAAGTAGAATTTTATTGTATGTACGAGACCACACAGGGGCCTGTTGAGTTTAAAACTTTGAAAACAACAATAATTTTGTATGAGAGCGGCACCGCCTACTATTTTTATCACAAAATGATGACACAGGGGACGAACTTTATGTTGAAAAGAGGGTAAGAAAAAAGTATAAGATAAAAACATATTCCCAAACATGAAATTTTATTAAAAAATTTTATAAGAATCGACTAATGGGATGAATTTCAACTTTTGTGCACTACATATATTTTGATTTAAATTCGTTCAACTTGTTTCTACCTTACAAAATCAAATAATTCACCCAATGTTCCCTTTATAGAGTACCAAATTTTTTTTTGTGATTTACTTTTTCCTACTTTTTGCTTTGCTTGTATAGATTTTTATCGCCTGGCGGCTCTTTTACTACCCGGAGCTTTAAAGTCACATTTGAAATAACAAACAAACAAAGAATGAGAAAAAAAATCAACAAACTAATATCAAACGTCCATACGATTTGCAAATATTTTGTCATTGTAGTGAGATTTATATAGTAGAAAGTTAAATTTCTAAGAAAGCAATGTTATTTTTACTAAAACAAATCGACAACAAAAAAAAAAAAGAAAAGAAACAAACATGTCTGCAGTTTTACTACTGGCTTTTAATGCAAAAGTTGCATGGCGATGATGACAGTGACGATGGCTATGATAATGATGTTGTTGATGATGATTTTGTTGATGATGAGGAGATGTGTTAAAGGTTTAACAAAAAAAATAGAAAACACATGTAGTTTACAAGAAGCACCTAAAAATTCTTGGGGAAAAACAGCTTAAGAATTTGACACAATTCTCATTGTTAATTTTAAAGCATTTGGCACATCATTTTTTTAAACATACAAAAAAAAAGAAACACCAGGCATAAGTGTGACATCTCTCACACTTTTTAACAGTCGGCTGACAAGAAAAAAGTCAAAGGCCAGAGAAAAAAAAGTTTTAAATCTTTAATTTGCAGGTAAGATGGTAGTGCTAAATCGCATGTAATTGCTTAATAAGTCATTTAAAATAAAAAAGGTTTTCTTTTAAAATGTAATTAAGTTCTTTTCAATACTTGAGACAAAATATATATATGTATGTATGTATGTATATTGCAAAGGACTTAAAATTGCATGTTTAGTACAAATATTTGCAGCCGCATGAGAATGTATAACTGCCTCAAATGAAGACAAATGACCAACATGCAAACCATTAATTTTCCACACAGTTTTCTTGTGATCTTTGTCGCTGGTTTACTCAGGCTGCCTGACTACGGCGCTTCTATTTTTCTTCAAGAGTTAAAATCTTAGTATCTTTCATCGCTTTACATTATGTGGCTTTGGGCTGTTTGTATGGTTTTGATAAGTTTTGTTTTTGTTTTCCAGATTTTCGTGTGGTCTGGGTTCTAACGCCTGGTTGTAACTGCAGTCGAGTGTTTTGTTCAAAAGTAATTCATTCGATAACTGCTATCAGTTTTTTATTGACTTAAAATACTTAATAATTGTATTTAAACTAATTTGTCAATTATTGATAATTTTTGCATACAAACAATTTAAATATTCTGGCTCGTTTAATTCACAAGGTAATTCTAAAAATCCACAAAAGTATGAGAGCAATGGCAAATTTTTTCATATAAAAAATAAGGTTCAAGGATTTAAATAGTCTACGCCTTATCGTTCATCCTTTGGAGCCGACTTTAAAAGACAAGTAAGTCCGCAATGGCAGTTGTAGCTTACAACTTCCTCATTTATAAGTGATTTCAAAAGGGATTTCTCTGATTAGATACAACTGCCATTTGGTTCTTATTGAAAAAAGTAAACTCTAATATAAATTTACAAGTACTTCTACTCAAACGATCCTAGCGCTTATTGGCACAGACATACCTTCGGCTCATGTTATGATACAAGCTTATTTATTTTAAAGTAACTCTTCTCATCTTTAGAAAATCACAATAAAAATATTTCATTCAATTAGAATTGAAAATACTGAACTTAAGAAATTATTCCTGATTGAAATTCCCTTTAGTTCAATTAAATTTAACATGTATAACTTAATTTACTTTATTAAAAGTGGGCGCGACCACGCCCATTAAAATTTAGCGACATCTTATATGTGCTTTACTTCAAATAATTTTTTCCAAACTTGGTACACACTTTGGTTTTTTTGTAACGACATAATCTCGCGTTTTTTGCAAAAGAGCCCAATTTGGGCCATTAAAATTTAATTTAATTTTTTTGGAAGCTGATTTCTACGGAGCTTGGTACGCGTATTGGGCCCTCATGTTTGCGCAATTCCCCATTTAAAACTATAAAAGGGGCCACATCCATTTTCCACTGCAGATTCCCATTAAGTTTCGCACACACTGCGCCGCAATACAATCTAACATTCAGAAAAGTGGCGAAATCACGCCCCTTTAAATTTGAGACAAGATTATATGTAATTCTACGTTACAGGTTTTCACGAAACTTTACACATGCCTTGAGCTCTTACGACGGACGCTATATAGTCTTTTAAAAATTAGGCAGGGTTACTCCCACTAAAAGTAAATTCTATAGTTCATATATTTCGTGCCAAAACATTTAAATGAAATCACTTAGCGCTATTATAACGACACAACCTCGTATTTGGAAAAGTGGGCGGGACTACGCCCATTAAAATTAAATCCTACCACCCTCATTGAGAATAAGAGTTGAACATTTAATTGACCTGAAATATTTCCCATGAACAAAAAATGGTGAACAAAATTAGAACATTGTACACTGATATTAGAACAGCGCCAAAATTAGCAACTACAATTTTAGGGAAAGGGAACACATTTTACGGGAACTTTTATTCCCGATAAGGGTGTATATTTTATGTATGTACTTCCTGCCAGACCAGTTTAATTAAATAAGGCAAGTACTGAGGACTATCATAAGGACACTATCTCGCATTTGGAAAAGTGGGCGGGGACACGCCCATTAACATTTAATATTAGATTTTACATATTTCTGCTAAACTAATTCTTGCTAAGCTGTTTGTACACCTTGGGCTCTTTTAAAAGCATAACATGTAGTTTAGAAAAGTGGGCAGTTCCACGCCCATTAACATTTATCACAATATTTTATGTATTTCTACTCAAAGAAATTCTACCCAACCAGGCTCTTGCTATGACACAAATTTGTTAAAAGAGCAATGGACATTGTGAAGTTGAAAATAACTCCAGTGTTGCCATATTTTTTTTTTAATGGAAAACATTTTTTTAAAACATTTGAGCCAATTTTAAAGAAAACACGCACTTAAAGTATAAAGTCGTCGTTTCCATTAAAAATCTAAAATTTTTCTTTTATAAGAAATGACAACACAATGATAAGTCACATATGTAAAAAAGCAGATAAATATATATTCACCCATATCACAGTTGTCAACAGCGATGCCACGTCAATATAATACAAAAAAAATTCAGGATTGTTTACCCGTTGTCGAAAACTACTGACTGATATTGACAGGCTCAATCTATTTTCTAGACCTTAGGGAATAGAAATAGACTGTCAATAGCATAAAATTATTCTTGAGAGCTAAGAGACAAGACCCAATTGTTTGGTATTGTATTGATGTGACGTTGACTTTGACAACTGGAATAAGGGTGATAATGTTTACTGACTTAAATTAATAGAAAATAATAAAAATTAACAACTTTAAAAACCACCGAATGCATGTAAAAAAGATGTGATATCTTCTAAACGGATATATCGATGTTGTTTAAACACAGCTAAGACGACTCTCGATCAAATCAACTTTGAAAATCGGTCCAGCCGTTTGATCTGTATGTGGACTTGTACAGACACACACACTACTAATGTTATACCCTTTTTAGAGTCAAGGGTTACAGGGATAAAAATCGTCTGAGACTATTAACAAGTTTATTTTGTAAATTCTACTGTACATATACATGAAACTTAAAAAAAAAAAATTAAACCGACTTCAAAAATAAGCACTAAAAAGCAACAAATAATATAGATCTAGTTAAATAAAAGATTTTTATATATGTTACCTACAGTGCCGTTTGAAGTTGGTGCCAGCAACATTGGTACCTAGGCAGATACATATGTATGTACATAAAATTACTTGCAGTTTTTTTACCGGGCATGTTCCTATGTGCTTAGTACCAGTATTACTGGCACCAACTTCAAACGGCACTGTAGGTAACATATATAAAAATCTTTTATTTAACTAGATCTATATTATTTGTTGCTTTTTAGTGCTTATTTTTGAAGTCGGTTTAACTTTTTTTTTTTTTAAGTTTTATTTTTACCTTTTTAGTGCATACTTTTGAGCTCTGGTCAATTCCAAAAAAATTTATTTGTAAGTATCTTTCTTTATTTAGAAATATAGTCCAGTTTCGTAAAAATCGATGAAGTAAAAGCACGTGAAATTAAGTGTTAAATTTTATGGGGCGTGGCTACGCCCCTTTTTTTGAGGGTGGCATTGGCTGAAGTAGTTAGCACGTTAACTGCAAAACCGAAGGTCCTGGGTTCAATCCCTGTATCCGACAGTCATTAAATAACAACACCACGCATTTTTCTGATGTGCATTAGTGTCCTTTGTGTCAGTTGTTGTAGGAAAGTTCAAGTGATAAAGGCATAGTCACTGGTCACTGAACTATACCGACTTCAGCAGATACTAATCCTAATGTAACATCAGAGCGCCCTCCTTCGTTGTGTAGCAAAATCATCGGCGAAGTAAAATATTCAATAAAATGGCTACAAGACACAGCTTCAAAAAATTAATACGCCCCATTTAACATCAGAGAGGCGCTGCAACACTGCATTATTAAAAACGTGCGAAAAGCAGAGTTGTAAAAGAATGAAGCTTTCCTCTATCTCTTCTTTCACCAGCTGTCTTCTCTCTCACTATCCCTTTCCTAAAGAAGGTAACACCTAGTATTAGCAGTAGGCATTAATTGCCTGAGTGTTACTTCTCTTTTATAAAAAAAAAAAAAAAAAAAAAAAAAAAAACAAGATTGTGTATTTTTAAGAGTTCAAGGTGTGTGCTAAGTTTCGTAAAAATCGGTTAAGTAGAACCATGTGTTGTTATAATACATTTTAATGGGCGTAGCCCCACCCATTTTTTCAACTTAAAAATTTTGTAATTACAAAAACCAAAGATGTTTGCTAGGTTTTGCAGCAATCAAATGAGTAGAAAATTACAAAATCAAATTTAAAAAATTGTAGGCGTGACCCCGCCCACTTTTTTTAACGCAATTTTGTGGCTTTATTAAAGCTTAGGGTGTGTGCCAAGTTTCGTAAAAAGCGGTGAAATAGAACCCTGTGAAATATAATATAAAATTTTAATGGGCGTGACCCCGCCCAATTTTTTAAAACACGATTGTGTATTTTTAAAAGTTCAAGGTGTGTGCTAAGTTTCGTAAAAATCGGTTAAGTAGAACCACGTGTAATGTTATAATACATTTTAATGGGCGTAGCCCCGCCCATTTTTTCAACTTAAAAATTTTCTAATTACAAGAACCAAGGATGCTTGCTAGGTTTCGCAGCAATCAAATAAGTAGAAGATCATTAAATCAAATTTAAAAAATTGTGGGCGTGACCCCGCACACTTTTTTCAAATCCGACCAATGGGAAGCTATACCCTCTCAGACAACAAAAAAATTTTTACAATCGGTCTGAAATGCACCGAGTTATGGACCTACACACATAAAAAAAAAAAAAATAGAGACGAATTGTTAACCTCCCTCTTTTTTTGAAGTCGGTTAAAAATAATATTATTATACTTTCAAAAATCTTTTGCTTCTTTTAAAAATTTCCCCCAGTTGAAAGCTTTAACTGACAATTTTTCCACTCACCATTTGAAACAGCCCGGCACAACAATGTTTCTGCAACTCTTTTAGCCATGGCCGAGACGAACTGAAGCATAAAAACAGCATTTAATTTTAATTTAATTCATTTCCAATTTAGTTACACCGTTACTTTAATTACAGTGTAATAATTGTCGGCATTCGTTTACATGGCCTTGATTATAATATTTAAATGGATGATGCTGCTGCATCATCATTATCATCATCATCATCATAATCACCACTGCCGCAATATTCTTCTTGTATATGATTGCTTTTGTTTTATTGAATATAAATCTCAAGTGTCGTTTATGTCTTCTAATAAACCTTTTAAGGATTCTTTTATACCAATAATTAAATCCTCTCACTTTTACCAACAACACCATTTCAACTTGCCCACCCCACCATCGTATAGTCACTGCTTTGGTTGGCAAAGTTTTAAATGCTTCTGGTTAAGTTATTTTTAATGTGGCAATTACTTGCAACTTTATGAATCCTTGTCATGTGTTAACTTTGTTACTTTACTAATTAGTGTCGTCATTTCAAACATGATGATTGTTGCTGTCTGACTTATAGAATACAGTCAGTCAGTCAAACACGTTCGTCCGTCTCTAACATACCAAACATTTTACACACCAACCAACCAGCAGCAGCAGCCTGTTTCAATGTTCTACGCACTATATTTTATTTATTTATTTTGCCGTTGTTGTATTTTTTTTTTTTTTTGTTCATGTGATAATTAAATGTTTGTTGTGTGTTTTGTTTAATATTCGTTTTTCTAACAAAATAACAAACAAACTGTTATAATATTAGTTTCTTTCACATCTTGTTACACATGTTTGTTCATAGTTGTGGTGCTGCATTTATAACATATATATTTATATATAGTATAATGATAATAATTATGTCTATTATGATGGCGATGATGATGTTGATTATGAATCTCGTTTTGAGGCAACTATTTAAAATGACCATATTCGTTTTAATTTAATTTGATGCCGCACGCAATCGAAATAAAAGAACGTTTGAGCAACAATTTTAAGATCAAACGTTTCCTACAGCATTATATTGTTGGCATTTTTAGATTACTGGTTGATTTTCCAGTTAATTTCACCGATCGCAGCAAAGTTATTAAATGCTAATTAATGACTGTCTAATATAAAAAAACACCATATTTCTCGAAAATTTGCAAGTAGTTTTAGTAGCAGAAACTATAGAAATTATTTATTGCTATTTTTTTGTTTCTAAAATAGTGTAAAAAAGGAGTTTTCAGGACCAAAAGAAGTTTATGCAAATAGCCACCAAAAAAGATGACTGAAGAGTGCAAATCAGTATCAGTTGAATGCAGACAAAAGATTTTTTCAAAAGGTACTTTTTTAAACAAACTTTTTCCCAAAAGATTTTTTTAAATACCCTTCTAAAAGGTATTTTTTTCAAAAGATACTTTATTCAAGAGTACTATTTTTTAAAAGGTACTTTTTTAAAACGTACTCTTTATGACAAAAACTTTTTTATAAATGTTTATTTTAATAATTTTTCTTAAAGATCCGTTTTTATAAAGCACTATATTATAAAGGAACTTAAAAAGTACTTTCTTTTTTTTTTTTTAAAAAAAGGTGTGTTTAAAAAATAAACCTGTTTAAAAGGCATTTTTTGACATAATTTTTTAAAAAGTACTTTTTTCAAGAGAGAACTTTTTAGTACTAGATTTAAAAAATCCTTGTATAACATGTACTCTCTTTCATAGGTACTTTTTGATCAAGTACTTTTTCATAAATATTTTTTTTTCTTTTACAAAATTCCGTTTTTAAAAAGCACTAGTTTAAAATGTTACATAAAAGACTACTTCTTTTGTTTTATAGGCTCTGTTTAAAAGTAATTTTTAACATAATTTTTAAAAGAAAACTTTTTTTCAAGAAAGTACTTTTTATTTCTTAGCAAAATTTTTTAAAAAGTACTTTTTTCAAGACTTCTACTTTCTTTCAAGGAAGTACTTTTCGTTGCATACTTAAAAGGTCCTTTTTAAAAAAAAATTTTACAGTAATTTTTCTCAATAGAACTTGTTTTAAAAGGTACTTACAGAAGTACATTTTTTTTTGGAAAAATTTTGTTTAAAAGAGAAACCATTTTAAAAGGGGCTTTTTAACATAATTTTTTGAAAGGGTACTTTTATCAGGAAACTTTTTTTTTCAGGAAAGTAATTATTTCAATAAAGTACTTTTTTCAAGAAAGTGCATTTTTAAGAAATCCCTTTTTTGAGGAAAGTGCTTTTTTTTCAGGAAAGTACTTCTTTCAGGAAAATACTCCTTTCAGGAAAGTACTTTTTTCAATAAAGCACTTTTCTCAAGAGAGTACTTTTTCAGGAAAGTACTTTTCTTAATAATGTACTTGTTCAAGAAAGTACATTTATCAGAAAAGTACTTTTATGAGGAAAGAGCTTCTTTTCAGAAAAGTAATTTTTTCAAGAAAGCCCTTTTTCAGGAAAGTACTTTTCTCAATAATGTACTTGTTCAAGAAAGTACATTTATCAGAAAAGTACTTTTGTGAGGAAAGTACTTTTTTCAGAAAAGTAATTTTTTCAAGTTATTTTTTCGGAAAAGTACCTTTTGCAAAAAAGCCTTTTCAAGAAAGTACTTTTTTCCAAGCTAACAAAATACTTTTTGTAATAGTATTTTTTTAAGAGGCACTTTTTAAGAAATAACAGTTCTAAGCAAGATATTTTTTGAATGTACTTTTTTCAAAAATACATACATATATTTTCAGTTAAAATATATTTTTATAAAAAGTATACTTCTTTAAGAGCATACTATCTTTGAAAGGTACTTTTTTTAAACGTCTACATATTTCTAAATGTACATTTTTAAGGGGGTCGATAAAATCCTTTTTTAATTTTTTTTTTCAAATACAAAATTTTTTATAAAGGTACTTTTTGAAAGGTACTTTTGTTAAAAGTCTACGTATTTCTAAATACACTTTTTTTAAAGGGGGTCGATAAGACAATTTGTTAAATTTTTTCCAAATACATAATTTTTTATAAAGGTACTTTTGCCAAGAGAGTACTTTTTCAATAAAGTGCTTTTTTTCGAGAAAGTTACTTTTTCAAAAAAGTACGTTTTACTTTTTTCCAAAAAAAAAAATTAATTTTTTTAAAAGGGTACTTTTTACAACAGCATTTCTTCAAAAGCACTTTTGTTAAGAAGGTATTTTTTTAAAAAAGATATTTTTAATAGGTATTTGTTAATGTAATTTTTTTTAAATCATATTTTTTATTAAAATTTATTTTTTATAAGGTATAATTTTTTGACAGGATACTACTATTGTTGAAAGGTAATATTATTAAAACTGTACTTATTCTTTAAATATACTTTTTTCAGAAAGTCGATACCCATATAAAAGCCTTTAAAGTTTTTTTTTTAATTATTTTTATGGTACTTTTTCAAAAGGTACGTTTTTAAATAGCAACGTTTTTAGCACCAGCTTGTTTGAAATGTTGATTTTCTTAAATGCTTTTTGAAAGGTACCTACTTTTTTAAAAAGTACTTTTTTTAATTAGCTAATTTTCTTAAAAAAAGAAGTTGAAACGGCAATCTTTTTAAAAAGTTAAATTTTTGAGATAAAACTATAATTTAATGAGACTTTTTTTAACATAAAAGGTACTTTCTTAAGAAATTTGTTTTTTAAAAACATGTACTTTTAAAAAAAAAAAAAAAGGAAAAATATATGAAATCATTTAAAAAGTTTTTCATTCATAATATTCTAACCTCATACAGCATTTTTTTACAAATCAAGCAAGCATATTTTCATTGTTTCGCTCTGCCTCTTTTATCAGCCATTTGTCATTAAGCCCATAGATTGGCCATATTCATGTTTATATAAAATGTATTTGTAACTTAATTTTTTTACAATTATTTATCTCGAGATGATGCCTGTAATATGTCCAGACAAAAAGCACCTCATAATTTAACATTAAACATAACAACTTTTTTTTTGTCTACCACTCAGATGCTCTTTTAAATTTTCATAATGTCGAGCATAACTATAAAAATGTCACACAATTTAAAAAGCAGACAGTGTAGCAAAGACTGCACAAAATTAAAGGAGGGTACAGGAAAAAAAATAATCATAATTTAGCATTTAATTGAGACAACAACAACTTGAACAACAAGCTCACTTTGCTACAAAAATCACACTTTTATGCAGACACCTATTCTTGTTTTATTAGCAGAAAAGTTGGTGCTTTTGTTTCCACCTCGAGGTATGGCCAATTTGTGCAGAAGCATGGAATTATTTAATATTTCTTGGGCATAAATGCTAGAGAAGATTGTAGGCATTCCATTGTGTTATGTGGTTTAGTTGGGAGTTGTTGTTTGCTTTTTGTTATATTTTGTTGAGCAGTTGTTAAGCTTCAGTTGTTACCAATAACAAAGTGTTGGTATTTTTGTTTTAATTTATTTGATTAAACTCCAGCGAATGGAATATTAAAGTATTGCTGTTAAGACAACAATAAAAAAAAAATGGGGAAGGTAGACCAAACAAAAAGACCCAGGAAAATTAATAATTCACCAATGAAATAAGTTTTATTTAGGGCATTTGAAATTGATTAACAAAACCATAAATCGTTCGACAATTTTTCTTTGCTAAATTCTTTTGCCTTCATGGGGTAACCTTCCCATTTTCAATGCAACGTTTTTGTTAGCTTTCTACTTCAATTACGTATTTGCTATGAATATTTATATTAGATTTAGAGCAAAAACTTGGAAAAATAATGTATTCTTCAAATGACTTCATTAACTTTAACAGCTTTTGCATGTTTAGCCGACAACATTTCATTAATATGGCAGTTAATTTGTTTTAATCAATGCCAGCTTTCTAATAGAAAAACAAATTATATATTTATGTTATTCTGAAATGTTTTGTATCACTAACGCTGTTGTTGTTATCCTTTGATGATTTGTCAGTCGCAGCTAGAAGCTGTTTTAGAAATTAACAACATTATGCACCAGGAATCATTTAAGTTAAGTGATTGTAACAATTAATGTGGGAAATATTTGATGTATGGCTGGCGGCAAAGTGAAAGATAATTAAATAAAGAATATATTACAATATGTGACATCAGAGTGGATGATTTGAACGGAAAGGAATAAGAAAATTGAAAGCCATTAAGAATTAAGCTTTGGCTTGTGTACAGGTATGTACAAATATTAGATTTTTGAGAGTTTTAAGCTCGAAAGGAAATTATGTATGTATGTATTAAAAATGTAATTAAAATTCCTTTTATAAAAACAAACGTTTTTATAAATAAGGGTTTACATGGAAATAACAACAGGAAATTTATAACCCATTTTAATCAATTAAAGCTTTGCTAAGACCAATTAAATTTTTTAATTGAACCAATTAAATTTTTATTTAAATAAATTAAGATTTTAATTGAATCAATTAAATTTTAATTGAATAAATTGATTGAATCAATTAAATTTTTGATTCAATCAATTAATTAATTGAATCAATTATTTAATTGATTAAATCAATTAAACTTTTAATTGTATCAATGAAATGTTTAACTGAATCAAGTAAACTTCTTATTAAATCAATTAAATTTTTTAATTAAATCTATTAAAGTTTGAATTGAAGATAAAAATTTACAAACAAATTTTTTCTGTGTACAAAAACTGATTTTTTATTTTTTTTATAGAATCTTAAGTTTTCGTTGAAAAATGTGTGTGAGAGTTTTTGCTCAGTTGCAGTTCTCTAAGTCAGAATAAAATTTTTATAAAAATTAACTTTTTGTCTTACTTTTTTTACATAAGAAATACGTTTTGACGTACTTTAGGTAGCTTTAGTTTTTTTTAGCATCTTTAAACCGAGATATATGTACATATTAGTCAACATAACACTTAATGCATTTCTTTAGGAATATCTGCATGAACCTCATATTGTAGGGCAAATTACTAAAAAATTGACCTAATCCAAATGTGGTCCTTTTGCAGACAAAATCTAAAACTCCACGGAGATATACCATGCATAAGAAAGACACCGACACACTAACACATAAGCCAAGGCGGACGCCTGCAATAAATAACAACGTACATACACACAAACCAACAGAAATGTGAACTAATGAAGAGGTTAAAAGCTTGTATTGCGCAACTATTGAATGCGCTAAGATTTGCTGGACGTTCTAACATTCTTCTGGAAGCTTTGTTTTAAGCACAAAAAGGTCAAAGTAACCGTCCACTAAACTTTTATTGCTGTATTAACAGTAAGTCAAAGTCAGCGGAGTCAGCATTGCACACTGAAGTACAGAAGTGAGTCTTATGTAAACAACACCAAAGTTAACATCGTGGTATTTCAGCTGTGAGTTATTTAACATCATGTATTAAAAAGCTTACAATATGTGTTTGCTAAATAAAGTATCATTTCAGTGCACACTCTTATAATTATAATGTAGCTTTCCTTTAAAAGCCTATTTAATTCAACTACTTTTTTTATTCGCATTTTTTTCTTCTTTTTTTTAATTCGATTCATTTCATTACCATAACTTACAACATCTTTTCCAAATGACTAAATTTAAATTTTCATTCGACTGGCAAAGTTTTTCTTAACAAGAATCTCAACATTCTATATTAAACGACTTGTCTAATCATATTAATATCACTTTTAAGAATTTATGGTATTGTGCTATAACATTAAACATGATTTTCAACAACTTCTCGTTGGCCAAAAATGAAGTCAGACAAACCAAAAAAAAATAAAATCAACTGAAATTTTTGTTATACTCGAAAAATAAATAAACAACCAGCACCAGACGAGTTTTAAATTTTCAAACCTTTTATGACTTGTTAAAGAAAATATAAAAAAACAACAAATAATTTCAAACAACACATGTTTTTTATGCGATGCTTAGTTTTGTTGTTTTATTTTTATTGTTTTGTTTTTCCTCCTCAATGCATGTGTGAAACCAATTATTTAATTTAATTTTACAAGAAGGTGAAAAAAACAACAAGTACATAAAAAAATTGCATAAAAGCAATAAAACTTATAAGAGAAATATAAGCAGAAACAGCAAAAAAAAAAAACAAACAGGTATTGCTATAAAAATTGGAAAAATCAATCAGAAAACAACTTTAAGGTAATAAAACTAAACAAATACCCTCATACAAAAATTGCATAGAAATTTAAAAGTATAATAATAAATAAATTAACTATTATACAGTATAAAACTTACTCCCATGTGCCTCTTCACATTCTCGCTACCAGTCAAATAAATAAAAATAAAATTTTAAAACACACAATTGCACACACACACATACACACAAGCGTAATGAATGTTATAAAACCGATCCATAGAATTAAATTGAATTTAACCATAAATGTCAGAAGCTAAGAAATACTTGTAAAACCAAATAAACATAGACAAACTGTTTGTAAAGTGTTGAAAGGCAAGATCTGGATTAGAGTTTTTGACATGACTTGCAATACAAATTGTAGGAAAGAACTAATGAAACTTGTCTTTCTTGATAAAGTAATGACGAATTTGAAGCACCACTTACTAAATGATTTGGAAGATTTTCATTTTGCTTAATTATTAATCGACTTCAAAACAAAAAAAAAATTAAGAAGAGTAGGTTATCAATTCTTGTGTGTTTTTTTTTTTGGTTATGTTACTTCATAACTCGTTACCTTTTAGACCGAGATTCAAAATCAATTTTTTACTGAGAGTGTATACCTTTCATTTGGTCCCATTGCATAAAAATTTGGGCGGGGTTACGCCCACTAATTTATGTTTTCTGATTTTATGTTATCTTACTTATCCGATTGCTACGAAATGACACAATATCGCAGTTGGAAAAATGGGCGGAGACACAACCCTAAAAAAGTAGCCGAGGCCACGCCCATCAAAATTTTATATTATATTTCGGGTGCTTGTTTTTAACCGATTTTATAAAACTTTGCACACAACCTAAACTCTAAAAAACACATAAACTTGCATTAAAAAAGGGAGCCAGAGCCACGCCCGTTAAAATTTAATGTTATATTTCACTTGCTCCGACTTTAACTATTTTTAGGAAACTTGGCACACATTTTGAGCTCTAAAAATGCTTAATCTTGTGTTTAAAAAAGTGGTCAGACCTACTACTCCCATTTCCACGAAACTTTACACACACATTAGGTTTTCGTAACGACACAATCAGGAAGTTAAAAAAAATGGGTGAGGTCACGCCCATGAACGCTTAATATTATATGTTACGTGCTTCTCTTAATTCGATATTTGCGAAACTTGGCACACACCCTAAGCTCAAAAAAAGACACAATCTCGCATTCAAAAATGGGGGCAGAGCCACGTCCATTAAAGTTTAATGTTATATTTCACGTGCTTCTCCTTTAACTATTTTTAAAAACTTGGCACACACCTTGAGATCTAAAAAACAAATGCTTAATCTTGTGTTTAAAAAAATGGGGCGGAACGACGCCCATGAAAGGTTAATATTACACTATATGTAATTTTACTTATCCCATTCCCATGAAACTTAGCCAACACATTTAATTTTCGTAACGACACAATCAAGAAGTTTAAAAATGGGCTAAGACACGCCCCTATAAACTTTATATTATATTTTATGTGCTTCTATTAGACTGAATTTTGCAAAACATGCCACACCTTAAACTCTGAAAAACACAGAATCTTGCATAGCCGCCACGCCCATTAAAATTTAATGGTATATTACACGTGCTTCTGCTTTACCTATTTTAACGAAAGTTGGCACACGCCTTGAGCTCTGAAAAATGCTTAATCTTATGATTGAAAAAGTGGGCGGGGATAGGCCCATGAAAGATTAATATTAAATTATATGTTGTTCTACTCATTCCATTCCCACGAAACTTAGCAAACACATTAGGTTTCCAAAACGACACAATCAGGAAGTTGAAGAAATGATCGAAGCCACGCCCATGAAAATTTAATAGTTTATTTCACGTGCTTCTACTTTATCTATTTTTAAGAAACTTGGCACGCAGCTTGAGCTCTGAAAAACGCCTAATCTTGTGTAAAAAAAAGTGGGCGGACCACGCCCATGCAAGTTTTATGTTAAATTATATATCCTTCTATTTATCCGATTGCCACGAAACTTGGCTAAGAGTTTCGCCTCTTGGTCTGACATAATTGTGTACTTAAAAAGTGGGCGAGGCCATGCCCATTAAAGATTAGTATTATAATTCACCAGCTTCTACCAGACCTATTTGGATAAAACTTGCCACACAACTTCAGCTCTGAAAGTGGATCGATGTGTAATTATAATTATTATTATTGGGGCTAACACCAATATTTGCCAAATTGGGCGTGGTTACACGCCCCCTTGAAATATAAAATTGGCGGTAAGCATTTAAAAATAAAATTTTTGAAAAAACTTAAACTGTCTTCAAAAATACGCACTCAACAGTTACAAATAATTTAGATTCAGTTAAATAAAACATTTATATATTTCATGCCATAACCGCGAAAAAAGCTTAAGCGAGATAATTTTCGACGTAATTTTTTAAACAAAATCGAATAATAATTGATTTTTATAAAAAAACAAGTCCAAGATATGAATGGCTTAAGCTTTTTTTTGGCGGTTATGGCTCAGTGTGTTGATGGAATCAATCTGTGAATAGATTTGGTTTCAGCGCACTAAAGTCAATTAAAATCAGATAACAAAGTTTAAGATGCCGATCTTTTTTTTAATTTAGCCGACCAGTATTATCAGTGATAAGTACTTACATATTTAAAGATGAATGAAGGAAGGAATGAAGACTTACCTGGAAAGAGAAGAAAAAAAATATTTATTAGTAATATAATTAAAACTTTTTTTTTTGCAAAAATAGATTCTAAAGAAATTTCTTGCCTAAAGAATTACCTGCTCTAGAGCTGGAATTTTGAAAGCTATGTAATCAATAGACTGTTTTTTTGTAATTATTCTCATTTGTAATCCTTATTAGTTATTACGGAAAATAAGCCCTTTTATAAGGGATAATGCAACAACCAAAAAATCGTAATCGAAGTCAATATATGTCAGCCAATAATAAGAGTAATACATAATAATAATAATTAATAATCATTAATAATTCTTTATTACGTGAGACATTTTATTATTCCTGATTATTTTTTATTACTTTAATGTGTTGCTCATTAAGTAAGACATTTAACATAAAATTTTTATAGATATAGGAGATTGCATTAATATTATTTGATGAATAGCCAGTGCACACTTTAAGAAAATTCTGCAATTCTTTAGGGTCTCAATCAAATTTTAAGAAAATTCCTTAGATTGGCGGCGGCCAAGAAAAAAATAGCTCTAGCAAAATGTAGTGCCAGTGCTTGATCTTTTGTTCATTATCTTTTTGAACCTTATAACACTCACTAACTAAAAGACTATTTATAAATTATAACAACATTAACCATATTCTATGGAACCACCCATATAATTAACTAAATAACATATTATTATTTCTTGATGATTTTTTCCCCTCCAAATAATAATAAATAGTAAATTGAAAATTTTAATGAAATAATCTTGAGATTAACTCTACAGTAGGCTGGCTTTCTGAGTTAACACCAGCAACCGATTTGGGCGCACATACATACATAAATGGAAAAATTGTAGCTAAAGTAAACGCAAAGCAACAGCGTGGCAATCAATAACTTAAATTACGAAGTAATTGCCTTGGCATCTACACTTAAAGTATTATTATTATTTTATTTATTTTTATTTTTTGTTCTCTTGCATTAAAATAAATATATAGTTATAGATGGTTATACTTTTACACCAACTACCACATACACTTTTGCTATACTTTACTTTGGTCAACAGCAAACAAAAAAAAAACGCAACCAAACCAGCTACAGCACCTAGAGCTGCTGTTTGGACATTAAGACTACGTATAGTAGAGGCGCTGTAATAGATTGTTGCAGCAGCTACTGGGTGTTCAATGATTACTAGTTGATACACTGATATTTCATACTTAATACCCACTACTTCAATAACTATCATGAACAGAAAACGGGAGAAAAAATTTCAAGAACTAAAATGAAATAGATATCAAAAAAAAAAAAAAATAATAACAAGTAAAGAATAAAAGGAGTGCGTTTAGTTTTAACTGACAGTGGTAAGCAATAGAGTGGGATCGATGTTGAAGTTGAAATATGAAAATGAAACATGAAATCCAGTTTTAAGGCAAATTATTAACAAATTAATGTGTAGTTTCCACAATGCAAGCAAGCGACTTGTCTAGAAAATTTTTATAGGAATCACTTAAAGATTTTAGTGTTTTTCATATATTTTTTTTCTAGACAAATCGCTTGCTTGCATTTTGCTAAATAACGTCTGTTTCCTTCTTTAATTTGAATTAAGGATTTAAAGATATAGAAATACCAGTTTTTTTCCTTTAAATTTGAATTTCCAAAAAATCCCTTTGCCTGCACGAAATCCAGCAAATTTCAAGGAAAATCTTTACCATCTACACCTAGTTCTTTTGACAGTTAACAACGCTTCTTATCCAAAGTAAAAACCATTAAATGAAAATAATCCTAAGCTACAACCAAGCAACTGCAATATAGCTAAGTCACACACCTTTTTAAGTACATCCATTTTTTTAGTACAATGTTGCAAAAAACCATAGTTGCATTATACGACATTTAGACCTGCACGAAATCTAGCAAATTTCAATTAAAATCTTTACGAAAATCTATACCGGTTATACCAAATTTTTTTTTCTTTTAGTAAGATTTTTTTATTTTTGGTTCGAAATCTCCTAAGTATTAGATCTTGCTCAAACGTAAAGGCGCTATTATTAAAATCTACTACATCTAAAGTAGATTTCGAGAAAATCTAGTGACGAAGTATATTAAATTTTTTGTGGGAAATCTACTCGAAATCTAGCAGATTTTACTCGGAATCTCATAAGTACTAGATATTGGTCAGATGTTAATGATAATAATGATGATTTAACCTAAAAGTAGGCCAGTATTTTAATTTTTTTTTTTTTTAGAACAAACTATTTGTTTTAAACATCGTAATCGAAGTTCTTAGCAACATATGATATATAAGATTACACGTACATTACAATCCAAGTACTTAGATTGCTCGATTACGATGTCATACTGAAGTAAGTGATTATTATCGAAGTACTTCGCTTAATTTGCCGCTGGGTAGTTGCTTCAAGACCATACAATTCTACATAACCTTACAAAAAATAATTGTCATATAGTCAAAACGTTGCTTCTGTAATGACGCGTTAAAGTTGGAAATTGTGAGAGAAAACTGGTAAAATAAGCACAAAAAAGCTACAACCTTTGCATAATTAAATTTTATTTAATTCTAGTAATTTTGAAAAAAAATAACAAATCTAAATGTGCAACCATTAAGTTTAGGTATTCCTGCAAATGTTTTGACAAAATTTGTAATATTAATTATTTGTGAAAGTGCTTTTGTTTTCAATGTTTATATACACAGAGAAAAAACTGACTGCCTAATAGAATCAAGAAGATTTTCTCTATGTAACGTTTTTAGGCTAAGGGGTATCCCAGCAGAGAGAAGCGAAGATTTTTTCATAGAGATTCGCTATTGTTTTTATGTGGTAAGTCTTATTAATTTTATCAAGAAGAAAACCACATAAAATCAAGAAAAAATCTTATTCTTCACAACTTTTTTTTACTCAATTTCCGTTATTTTCGGCACCAAAAAAACAATCCATAGCGAAAAACTTCTTGATTCTCTTAGGTTTTCGTATAAATTGTAAACTATAGGGTATTCTTATTGATTTTATTAGGTTGCCTTATTGATTTTTTTAAAGCTTGATTTTATTAGGCTATCTTATTGATTTTTTTAATAAGGCTTTCTTCTTGATTTTATTAGGTTCCTATATGATTGTGTGTAAAGCATCTTATTGATTTTTTAATAAGGAAATCTTCTTAATTTTATGAGGTGTCTTGTTATTTCATATCTATAAATAGACATAGAGAAAATTTTTTTTATGATCTTTTACATTTTTGTATAAGCACGTTTGCACAATTATTTCAATGGTTATTCAGGCTACTTGTTAGCATATTGGTTAGAGTGCTTGTCTATCAGTCAGAAGTTTGCTAGTTCAATACTTGGTGAGTAAGTTAGTTAAGAATATAACATAATGTGTATGTATGTATGTATAAATAAATAACATCTACAATATACTACATACATACATACATACATATGTATACGGTATAGAATTTAAATGAAAATACATAAGTACAGAGATCAAAGACACAATTTTCTTTTTATTTTTTATTAGGTCGCCTAGTAAAAACAAGAAGAAAACCTTATTGAAAAAATCAATAAGATAATTTAATAAAAACTACAAGATTTCTTTTTGATTTTTTCAAAAACGTTTTCCTTATTAAATTAAGAAGATTTCCTTATTAAAAAAAACTATAGATATATCTTATTAATTTTGTTCTATTTTATGAGGTATTGATTAGGCACTGTTTTCTCTGTGCACGACTCAAGCACGTTTTTCTGCTGGCCACAGAAATATAGACGGATATGTATCGTTACCTTAATATAGTGAGGCCCTAAATCATTATTTTTTAAATCGGATTTTTTCATATTTCGATAGAAGAACAGCAAGTCTCTGTTTAAAAAAAATATTGAGTTAGGGCCTTTCTAAATTAAGGTAAGGATATGGGCTTCTAAACCATAATACATAATAACTTTCTATTGTTTTCCTTTCAATCCTTTAGCCAACCTTCCACTGTATTTCATTAACTTGTCTGGCTGTCCTTTAAAAACAACCACTTTATCGATTGATTGTTTTATTCTTGTATTATTTTTTTTTTTTTGCTTTTTATCTTCAATATTCAATTTAAGCTTAACTTTAGTATATTGATGCTGATTTAAGCTTAGAGAACTCTTTTTTTTTTTTTTTTTTTGTTGTATTTTATTACGTTTGTTTTGTTTCAGCGCAGATATATTGCATTTTGATGGTAATGATGATGGACAGATTGGTACCAAAGTCATTGGATATATACTGCAGCAGCAGCAGATCTGTACGTATGTATAATTTTCTTATAAGATCATACTACTATCATACATATATGTATATATAAAACGTAATCGAGACAAAACAAAGCCTCTGAACACTGGCTTACAAAAACAATAAAAAAAAATTAAAACAGAAAAAAAATTGCAATCACACAAAAACGAGCAACAAAAAAAAAACCATCTCAAACTAAAGTTGGCACAGTAGCAAAACTGTCAGTAAGTTGAAAATTGTTTTAAAATTGCTGGTACATGATTGAATTTAAGCTTCACATTTACTTCGACTTTTTTTGTTACTTTTGTATCGCTGCTAACAATTTTTGTTTGATTTGCTGTTTGTTGGCTACTGACTTAGATGTATTACATGCTTCAACAGTCTCAACTGCCAGCCAACTCCCCTATTGTTTCACTTTTTTTTCATTCTTATAGGTAAAAATACGAGGGTGACCCCTTAACCTTAAACAGACAATAACGGAATTTGTTTTGCACCAGGAACATTTTTTAAACTAAGTTTTACTTCATAAAGGAAAAACAAATCCTTTGTAATTTTTGTTTTCTAATAATTGTTAGCTGAGCCTCGTTAAAAAAACACACACACAAAAAAAAAACTTCAAATGAATTTAAAAACTAAATCAGTTTGAAATTCTTTTTTGTTGCAGTTTTAGTGTGTGTTGTAGTATGTTTGTCTTTTTATGGTATAATCTTATTTTAAGTGCTGACAGTTTTGGTCTCCATGTCCGTTTTGGGTCTTCTGTAAAAGGTGTGTTAAGGTTTTTTTTTTGCTAAATATTTGTTTGTTTTTTTTTATTATAAATCATTTACTTGTTGGCCTGTGAAGTTTTCCAAATTTGTTATAGTTTTAGGTTGTTTTGGTTTATTTACTTTTTTTCTGATTTCTTGTCACAACACATTAAGATAATTTTGCAATTTAAATTGTAAATCAAAATAAAATTATTTAAAAAAAAAAACCAACAACAAGAAACAACAAGTACTAGCTTAGAAAGGCTAAGAATTTTAAATGCAAAGTTGGTTAAAAAAATGCTGAAAAAATGTTTAACGCAAAATCGAACCTTGTAATGTAATGAAACTGCTTTAAGAAATGTACGAGTAAAATTTGCCATTAGAATTCAAGTTGGTATTCAAGTAAAATCAAGTGCTTGAAATTGTTTTACTTATGGCCACATAATCAAGTGACAAAAAAAATTGTAACACTTTTTTTCAACACACATTTTTAATATATTTTGATTTGGTAATATAAATTTTTGAAATTCAAAACAACTGCATGAAAAAGGCTTGACGTAATCATATGACACACAAAGTTTCATACACAAATAAGAGTTGAAATTCAATAAGCGCTCATTTCAAAGTGAAAAAGAAATATTTAAAAACTGACCAAATGATTTATAAATTATTTTTAATTTCCTATAAAGAAGATAATAGACATTTTAGGTGTCTACAAAGAATTAATATTAATTTTAAGGTTTATTATTTAATAATAAAGTCTTATCTCTAAGCGTTTGATATAATAGTGCTTGAAATCAAAATTAAAAAAAAAAAAATTCCAGATTTCCGCAAAACTCTGTGCCAGAGTTATTGCAGCCTTCCATAAGCCTTTAAATTTAGACTGCAATTATCCTTGAAAATCAGCGAAACTCTATCTGCTTTTTAAAAATTTCATAACAAAGTCATCTGTTAAATTTCAGTTAACAGTAGAGGCTACTACTACTGTCTCCCATATATGCTTAATTAAAAAATTAATAATTCCCAGTAAAATAAAAATCAGCATTCAGCGAAACTTCATTACAGTTTAGAAAATTGTCGGTCAGAGCTTCATGCTTAATTTCAGTTTGATCAGAGCAAGGATAAGACAGCCTTCCATATATCCTTTTTTTCAAAAGCTGAAAATTTTACTTATCGTTATCAGCAAATGCAAAAATAAATATATTTATTTCAAACTCTTCATAAATTTTGGTCTAATGCAATGCAAGGACACGCCTAATTTCCAAAAATATATATTTATTTAATCCTCTTCATAAATTTTGGTCTAATGCAGTGCAAGGACACGGCTGATTTCAAATTCTTTTGATCTCAAAAGTCAAATTCCAGCTAAAGTTAAAAAGGATTTTTTTTTTATAAACAGAACTATTTAAAAGGACATAAAACTAAATTTCAACTAAATCAGAACAAGAATAAGCTAGTCACACATATATCCTTTTTTGAAAGCTAGAATTTCTTTTACTATTTTAAGCAAGGACACACCTATGTAACTCCTATATATCCTTGATCTGAAAAATTAAATTCAAGAAAGGAATTTATTGACAATGCATAAGTATTTAAAAAGTAATAAAACTAAGCTTTAAAATAAATCTCAATTAAATCGGTCTAAGTCGAAGCCCGCCAACCATATATGATTTTTTTTGAAAACTTGAATTTTATCTATTATTTTAAGAAGAATGGAATCAAAACTATGCACATAAGCCTCCCGATAACGTTAAGTCCAATTCAGTGCAAGGACACACCTAATTAACAATTAATTTTAAAGACAAATTTTCACTATATAGCGAACAATTTAAGGTATGTTTGAAATTTTATATGTCAAATCAGTGCAAGGACTCTTCTATCTACATTATATCCCTTGTGTTAAATATTAAATTGCATTAACAATATTAATCGAATTCAAACCTTGAGTTTGTAACAATTTGTAGAACTATGAAATGAAAGCCTGTGATAAATTTCGTTTCTGTCGGTGCAAAGACATGCCCACCTCCCATATATCCTTTATTTTAAAAATTATAGAAATAATAATAATAATAGAAACTAGTTTATTTTTAGTATTATATTTAAACATATACATATATGTATGTACATATGAATGCATCTATAATATGTATCGTTACCTTAATATAGAAATGACCTAACTCCATATTTTTTTGAAATCGAAATTTTTTAATTCACGATACATTCAGGCATGTTCTGAAAATAACATTTTTCAAATCACTAGTGATTTTAAAAGTAATGATGGTCATGCAGATATTTGCTCGCTCTTTTTTTTTAATTTTTCTATTGTATAGAGCATAAAAAATAATTTCTGAAAGAAACTTATCGTATATGATTGTAAAAACGTCTACAGGACCATTATTACTTTTAAAATCATAGTAATTTGAAAAATGTGATTTTCAGAACATGCCTGATTAAGTGGTTTTCATAGAAATATGTATACAAAAACCTCGATTTCAAAAAATAATGAGTGAGGACCTTCTTGTATGAAGGTAACGATATGTAAGTATGTATCTAAGTATGTATTACCTTGTTGGCCAACTTTCGATTTAAGATACATATGTTTAAAATTTCAGATGTAAGCCGTGGTATCAGTAAATTCAGTGCAAGGAGTTTTCTACCTTAGTTACATCTTTTGCGTTGAAAATTAAATTACATTAACAATATTAATCATATCTAAAAACTGAATTTGTAACAATTTGTAGAACTAAGCAATGCAAGCCTGTGGTAGTTTTCGTTTTTGTCGGTACAAGGACATGACCACCTCCCATATATCCTTTATTTTAAAAACTATATTTTTGAAGGAAGTATGTGACGGATGTTTGTTTCTTTTTAGTATTACTTATGTTTATACATATATATATATGTATATCTATATAAGAATACGTATATAATATGTATATATCGTTACCTTAATATAGAAAGGCCCTACCTAATTTATTATTTTTTTGAAATCGATATTTTTGCATTTTTCGATACATTAGATTTTCTTCTATTGATTTCGATTTCGAAAGAATAATGAGTTAGGGTCTTTTAATATTAAAATAACGATATAAATATCATTGTTATTATAATAATAATTTTTTTTACAAAAGCTCAAACAGCATATTTCACTTGTAATCTTTTTTTGCTTAAAATTGTTTAAGCTAAGTTTGGTACTCTTTTCACAATTTCGTGCGGAGTTTTTTCAAAGTAAATGCTGTCAAAGTAAAAGTATTTGGTATGAAATATTTGGGATATAAATTCGCAAAACTAGTACTCTGGTTCTTGTTGCGAAAAAAATACGTGAAATCTATTTGGCCACATGTTTTTCCATGCAAAATGACTCTGGCACCATTTTAGTTTCAGCTGCGAACCAACATGAGCAGTCCTTTTTTTCGCGCGGAACTTTAACAATGTTCTATACTTTGAAGCAAGAAGGGCGATAAATTTATAAAAAAAACCGCGAGTTAGTACATGTCAAATTTTTCACGCGAAATAATCAATCTTGCTGAAAATTCTTCACAACTTTCGAAGAGAATATCAGGCTTTATACTCAAAACATTGCCCTTTATGATTAACGAATTTAAAGACATTGGCGTTAAATTAGATTATAATGTGCCTTGAGAAAAGTCTTCAATTATTGCGTATGAACAAAACAAAAGACTTAAACTACAAACTTTATTCAAACCTTCAGTATACACAGAAAAATTAACTATAAAATTAAATGAAAATTTTAAAAAATCTGCTCACAACTGACTTCTATACCACCAAATATTTTGCCTTGAATATGCTGTTCTAATATTAGCAGACCTATGCAAGTCTTTAGTAAAACAAACTTGTAACATGAAAAGCGACAACAACAAACAAGTTACATTAATTTAAAAATTAATCATGCTGCTACTAACTTTTAGTCCCAACAACAAAAATCATTAGCATAATGACAAAAACCAACACTTTTGCTCACGTTTTTCCTAATTTTGTCTTATTTACTTTTGCTGCGCTCAATAAACCAAAAGGTTTCTGGTATTAACTGAAATCCAGAAAAAAGAAAAAATATATATTAAGACGAAGATGAAATGCAATGTTAATATTGAAATCTAAAAAACTAAACTTAATTTGTTTGATCTGCTTTTTTTGCTGGCAAATTTAAATTTTTGTGTTGCGGTCAAAACCATTATTTGCGGTTTTTTTATATTTTGAATACAGAATGCCGCTACTGTGTAAAATTTTTGAGTAAATACACACAAAAGCCCGAAAAGCTACAGCAACTTTTAAGGCACAAGCCAGTCAGTGAAATGTGAGGGGCGGAAAAAGGTATCAGAAATAATTTTATGCAAGGGATTTTTTAAACTACGTGTACCTACACCACAACTGGCTCTCCTAGTTAATGTATTTGTTTTTTTCAACAAAATCAAAATTACTTAAACCTCATGGTATAAAAAGTATGATTCATTCGCTACATATAATTTTTTTTTTAATAAATAGCACGATGAACTAAAGTAAAAATGAAGTAGAAGAAGACGACAACAAATAACTTCCTTAGAGAATTGGGAGCGTTTTTGGGTTGAAATGCAAACACGTTGCGATTTACAACAAAAAAAAAAGGAAGAAGAATTACCTTGGCCAACATTTCTTGGAGAGGTGGGATATCAACACTAAAACCACAAAACATGCTGCTAGTGTCTGTCTCTCAGTCTCTCTGTCTGTCTGTCTTGTGAGTAGAGGAAGCCTAACTTTGAGCTTTTAAATGAAACGAAAAAATAAAATATATGTATGCACGTATATTATACTGGAAAATTCTTCATTTCAAACCTTTGTCGGCTTAACTACAAAAGCTAGTACGAAAAATTTTCATTTTTGTTTTTTTTTTTTTTTTGCTTGCTTTAATCTTCTGCTATTTTCATACTTTTGTTTTAAAGCATCTTTTATTTTTTCTTTTGTATTTATTTTTGTCTATATGCAAGGTTGTCTTTGGCAGCAACTGTTGCTGCTGCCATACGCTGCTGTTGCCTGTGTTGTTATACTCTTTTATAGAGAACACAAAATGCCGCTGCATAAGATATTTGTAAATAGGATTTAAGTCAAATAGAACTTTAATTTTCTTCGGTTATTTGGTGCGCTACAAAGGGAAATTGAATGACTTCAATAGCAGACGTTTGTTGCAGGAAAAAGAATCTTAATTTACATTTAAAGGGATCAAACAGAACCCTTAAACAGGGCTGTAACAGGCCAAAATGATTAACTTGTATATTCCGCAAATAATTCTATCATACGTCTACGTATTAATCGAAATCATTTTTAAGCACATAAGGTCGGAAATCAAAGTCTATAGTTAACTAGTCATTTAACTAAAGATTTTTCTGTCAATTTCGTAGGTTAAACAACCTTCATTAGTTAACTAAAGACTGTGAATTTGAGCTTAAAATAGTTTAAACTTGAAGTGATTTTAAAGGTTAATTACGTACTTTTTGACAGCTGCATTCTACGTCCATAAAGTTTTCTGGAGGTTTAATAAGAAGTATTATGGAAATGGTTTTGCTCCTGAAAGGTCTTTTTGGCTTCAACGTGTATTTAAGGGGCTAATTTGTCCTAGATTAATATTCTCCATATAAATTTGCTGTACGTTTGTTTCTCAATACACAAAAGTTCGAAAATATACTTAAAAAAGATATTTTCATGGGTTAATTTTTAGGTTTCATACACCAAATGTGAAAAGTACCTTATTATTTTGGCTACCATGTCCGTCCGCTCGTCCGTCTGTCTGTCAGGCTGTGTTCTCAGAACTAAGGATCTGAACTGTTCACAGAATATTTAAAACTATGGCCGCTACTAAAAATATATGACAGTTAGATGTGTTTCAGATTATCCTGAGCATCTGCCTTTACGGCCTGATCTCAACAACACCTAGAATAGTGTCTGGGTGACCGCGTGACACCAACAACTAGCATAGGTCTAACACTAGAAGGCCAAGACTATTATCCCAGCGATTTTGGTGGCAACCAACAGCCACCACGTACGATTATCCAAGTTCTCACGTCGCGAGTCTAGTTGTTTGCACTCACAGCGAGGTCTCCTCACCATTACCGGCACAGATCGACCACTCATTAGACGTATGGGCGCATGGACGTATGCCTGTGCCGCCAAATATCCAGTGCCTACTCCACACTGCTCAAAATCATCCCTTTAACCCCGTGGGGTAGGACGAACTCGACCTTTTAACAAATGATCTTGATCGAAGTTCCACCATAAAGGCTTCACCTCTATCGTCTTTTGCACTCAGAGGCAGTTCCAGGTGACGCTGCAGCTGGTTGACATAAACGGACCTGTTTTTCTTTTATAAATATGCGCACATCTTTTGCTCTGTTGCCAGAGATTGGGTAGTAACACATAAGTTCTATGGGTAATGTACCAAAGGTACGTCAACGCAAAAAGCCACATCACCCCAGCTGGGGCCACGGGATTGCCACACCCGTAGTCAAAAATAGACTCCCATGGGGATATATATGACGAATGTAATATGCAGAAAATTATATTGTGCAATAACCCTCATAAAAGCTTAAGTGACATAATATTCGAACTTAATTTTTTTGATGAAAATCTATTTCTCGAAAATAGTCGATTATCGTTAAAAAAATTTATGTTCGAAAAATATGTCACTTGGGTCCCTTTGTGCTATCTGTGAGTTGAAGAGAAGATAGTGAGAGAGGGTGATAGGGAAGGGATAGTGACAGAGAAGGCAGGTTTGAAGGAAGAGATAGAGGAAGCTTCATTATTATTTTATAACGCTGCTTTTTGCACATTTTTAATAATGCAATGTTGCAGCGCCTCTGGTGTCAATGAGGCGTATTAAATTTTAAAACTGTATATAGTAGCCATTTTATTGGTTATTTTATTGGAGATTATGCTACACAATACCGACGAAGGAGGGCGCTCTGATGCTACATTAGGATTAGCATTCGCTGAAGATGGTGTAGTTTAGCGACCAGTGCATCATGCCTGCATCTCTAGAACTTTTCCTAGAACAACTGATACAAAGGCCACTAATGCACATCAGAAAAATGCGTGGTGTTATTATTCTAACGCCTCTCGCAGACCGGGATATAATCCAGGACCTTCAGTTTTGTAGTCAACGTGCTAAATACTTCAGCCAACGCCACCTCCTTAAATTCGTTTAAGGGTTATATATATGGACATATATATTTATTTCTGCAAGGAGTATATGGCCATATGTCTAAGGGTTAATAGGACTTAAGAAAAAGCGAATATTATCAGCTTTTAAAAAAAGTTTTGCTTTATCAATTGCTTTTAGTAGAATTAAAGGGATCCAGCAAAGTCGTTGTTGAAGTCCTTCCACCAACTGCACAGTAAGCATTTGTTTGCTCAGAGAATGTTTAGGCGGAATGTTACTGCTAGCTGCAGATATTTATGTGAGTGTGTGTGTTTGTATGGGCAACATGCTACCATTATTATTTGTTGCTCTATCAAGATCAAAGTCTTGCGATATAGATAATTGCTCTACAGAGGTTAAATTTATAATTTTATATCTACATAAAAGTTACAGTATAAAGCACATTTGTTTGCCTATATTTGAGTCAATAATAATTTCAATTTACAGAAGTTTTCAATTCCTGTTCATAACAATTCGTTTTTTTTACCACAATTCTCTTACAATAAAGTCTTCTTTGAAATTCTCATTCATTTATTCCTAATTTGTTTTGGCATACAAATACTCTAAGAAGAATTTAAATTAGTTAGTTGACGTTTCTTGTTTTTTTTTATATTATACTATATTGTTATTATGCTTTACAATCGTTGTTTGTTGGTTGGATATAAAAGTAAAAGAGAGAAAAAAATTAAAGTCACTATTAAAATAGTTAAAAAGATTTAAATATTCTGCGGCAGGCAAATAAATATTTATTATTTCTAGTCTGTTTTTTTTTAATTTAAGCTGGTATTTTAAAGAGACTCAAATTAAAAAGTAATTTTCTGCACAACAACTATTTGCAAAAGATATTTATGTTTTGCTGTTGTTGCTGGTTCTATGAAATTAAATAAATAAATATGTACGTGATTCGTTATAACTAAGACAAGCTGGTGTTATGCATATAATTAAAAACAAATCATAAATTAATAAACACATGCTAATATTTCTTTATATATAAATATATATATATATATATATATATATATATATATATATATATATATATTTCTTTGTGTTTTGGATTTCCATTTTAAGCCTACAGGCAATTTTTCTTAACAACATACAACTGTTGTTGGCTGTTTGATTATGGCCTGCAGTTATAAACGCTAAAACAATTTGCACTTAACACTAGTAGCAAAAACATAACAATTACTATCACTCTGCTTATTGATATTGTCATCATCATCATCTCCCTCTTCTTCGTTATAGCCAACACAGTGAGGTTGGTTGGCATTCTGAAACAACGGCTCTCAGCTCATTGCGGGCTAACGAACAGCCTTCACTTTTTCTAGTTGCCAGCAAGTATTTATAGTCATCATACTAATCATTTCAGCTTAAAATCACAAAACTTATTACAACTCCGTGTATGTGTGTGTGTGTGTTTGTATGTGTTTGTCCATGTGTCTCGTGTAAAATTTTTAAAAACCAAACTGCTTTATTATTGTTATTATTATTATTATTATTATTGTTATGTTGCAACTCTCCTTAGTAAAAGGAGCAGAAATGGTAAGAGAACATGTTAAAGGAAAACTAACAGGCGAACTGAAACATTCATCAATGTTTTATTTTTCTGTCTTCACATCATATGTTAACATTTATTTAATACGTACATCACACAGCGTCTCCATCTATGTCTTTATATGTATCTGCTCATACCACACCAGCCACTCTATGTCAGACTTCATGTGGTCATCATTTGCTAGCTCTAGCCGTTGTTTGTTTTTGTTAAGCGATTTGTTTTTTCTCCATTTGTTTGTATGTTTGTCTAAATGATGGCATAAATGAAATGTTTGCACTGACAGGTGAAATGTTTTGTATTTTTGTCCATTTCGTTTCTACACACAGCAATTGTCTTGGCAATGTTTTAACTGTGCGCTATGGAGGACCAGGCTGGAGTTTACTTTTAAAATTAACAACAACAGCGACGACACACAAATTTCCTTTTTTTTCCTCTACTTAGTTTGGCCATGGAAATGTAGTTCCTGTTTGGCGGGGTATAAAAGTGAAAAGGAGAATTGTTTTTCAAAGACCAAATGGGTTTGAATGCATTTTAGGTCTTTCTACAATTAAAAGTTCTTGTATTATCTTTACGTGCCGTTCACAGAAATAGAATCTAATCTTTACTGGCCAACTGTACTACGTACTGAATAAAAATTGAAAGTCACAGCCTGAGCTTTAGGAAAAAAAGGCCTATAAGATCCTGATATTTGTACTTAAATATTTTTCAACATATTTTTGTCTAAGCAAAATTTCTGAATAATTAATGACGTCAGCACATATTAATTTGTATAAAGTCTATTTGAAGGATTTTAAAATAATTATAGCACAAAAAAAAATAAGTTCAGTTAAATGCAACTTTGACTCCCATATGAAAGTTTCCGCACGGACACTACATATCGACCCATAACCGCCATAGAAAAGCTTAACGTACAAATTTTTTGGACTTAGTTTTTTTTACGAAATTGGCGATCGCAAATAATTAATTTTGGTCAAAAAATAAAGTTGGAAAATTATGTAGCTTAAGGTTATTTTTGGCGGTTATGGCACGATATGTAATAATATACCAACTTAAGCCTATATAATCGAATACCTTTCCTTATGTAGATATTTTTTTTAATTTTAAGTATCCCCCGAAAACTTTTTTGTTTTTTTTTTTAAATAATACTAATTTATTTTTTAGTATTGGCTTTTTTTAGTTTTCGCGTTTTTCTCTTTTTCGTGATCTTTTCGGCTTTTGGCGATTTTTTTATTTTTTTATAAACATTTTTTCAGTTTTGGCGATTTTTTATAGTTTTTTTGCCACGTTTTTATTTTTTAAATTTTAGCGATTAATTTTATATTTGGTGATATTTTACATTTAAGCGTTTTTTCATTTTCACATTTTAGCGATTTTTTAGTTTTGGCGTTTTTTAGGGTTTTTGCGGTTTTTTAGTTTTTTTTTTGTTGGAAAATTGTTAGTTTTTATGATTTGTTTTACATTTTAGCGATTTATTTTATTTTTGATAATATGTTTTATTTTTTGCGATTTTTTTTTTTGGGTTTTTGACGACTTTTAGTTGATATGGAGTTTTTTTTCGCTTTTTGGCGATTTTTTTAGTTGTTTTATTAAATTTTGAGTTTTTGTGATTTTTTTTTACATTTTAGTGATTTATTTTATTATTGGTGATATTTTTCATTTAAGCGCTTTTTTTCGTTTTGGAGATTTTTCGTTTCGTCATATTTTTAGTTTTAGTGATTGTTTTAGTTTTGGCGTTTTTTCGCGATTTTTTTATTTATATTTTGTGACCTTTTTACTTTTGGTAAATTTTTTTTTGCAATTGAGCGATTTATTTATTTTTGGTGATATTTTTCATTTAAGCGCTTTTTTGATTTTGACGATTTTTCATTTCGATCATTTTTTTTAATTTTAAAAATTTTTAATTTTTGGCGTTTTTAAAAATTTCTAGAGTTTGCCTCTTACTGTTTCCCAGACACAGCAAGTTGTCAAAATTGCTCTTTCAAAATTACATAAACTGACGGAATATATTTGTTGTATATTCGGCCATGTCACAGAGTTCAATTCCATTCGGAAACGGAATACAATCCACCCCGTTTTTGTAGGAGATGGTGTCTAAAAAAAAAACTAAAATATGGATATTTGTCAGGTGTGTCCAGACTGTTGGATGCGCTGGTATTGTGGGGTACACTCCGGCTAGGGGTCGAGATATTGAGGTGGATTCAATTCCGTTCGGAAACTCTGTGACATGGCCGATTATATTAGAATTTAAACATTTTCCTTTGCTTGCTTTTGAACATCCTTTAGTTTTTAACTAGCATATCCGGCCTGTCCCACTATGTCACTAGAATTCGTTCGATCGAATACTTATATTGAAAACAACAACAAATTTTCTAATGTTATTGTTGTTTGTAATACAAGTTGTCGATCGATCGAACGATTTCTGGTGACATCGTGGGACAGGCCGATATTTGTTGCTGTAGCGACCAAGTTTTACCTACTCTGTGTGCTTTTATGATACTAGAGAAAACAGCCTGTGACAAATACAGTGGAATCTCCCTTAACGGACACTTCCTATACGCGGACACCCCCTTTAGACGGACACTTTTGAAAGGTCCCTGCAGCGCTACATTTAAATGTTTAGTTTTCTCTTGACCAGGTAGTCCCCTTGTACGGACACATTTCAATGGTCCCTTCAGTGTCCGCTCAAAAGAGATTCCACTGTACATAGAAGGGCGGACGTACATAGTAGCGAAAACAATAGGCTTCCTTTTCACCTTTGTGTACGGAACCCTAAAAATAGAATATTGAATCTGATGATTCAATATGATTTCTGAAGGAATGACATTTCATGGCTTCTAAAAGATGTATTAATTAAATTTTTGCAATAATAAACATGTTAGGTTATGTTAGGAAGGATGGTGCAATAGCGCACCTCTACTCGGAGAACTAATTGGGTGCATTGTGATTAAAAAAAAAAGTTATATTAAGAAATATGTAAAATGTATTTAATAACACCACACTATTCTTATAGAATAGTTGATAGTGTCATTACAGCACACTTTTCTTACAGAAAAGTCGAAAGTGTCATACACTTTCGTTACAGAAGGCTGGACTGTTTCATGATACTACATTTTTATTATAGAAAGAAAAATTACCGTTGCCACTGCACACTTTTTTTTACAAAAAACTGAACAGTATAATCACAGCACATTTTATTATAGAGAAGTTGACTGTCTGATCAGAGGACACTTTTGTCATAGAACAGTCGACTGTGCCATAACATCATACTTTTTTCATAGAAAAGTCAACTGTGTTATCACAGGGCCCTGCTTTTATCGAAAAGGCGACTGTATCATCACAGCACATTATTCTGATAGAAAAACTTATTCCTATTTATCCAAAATCATTATTAGACAGTCCTGATTTATTCTTTACTTAACTCGCCCAGGTTATCGGAAATATTTCTAAAAATATGGAACCAATATGAACCAAATTTTTTCTAACCTCTCTACTTCAAAGCCTTACTTTTACTCTAACAGAATTAAGACTTAAATTCAACAAATTTCTTAATTTTTCATATGATAATAATTCAATAAGACTTCGTCGACCATTTATCAAAATCAATTGCCAATCTATAGTAAATCAATCATAAAACGAAACTAACGAAGAACATCAATTTTTCTTAACTGAAAAACGAAACAAATAAATTATAATAAAGAGAAAATATTTAATTATGTTTTTAAAAATATTAACTCTACTCCAACTTGTTTAAATTTTGAACACACAAAGGTCAAGTTTAAGATAAAAAAAATTTTAAATAATTACTTTAAAACTTAATAGAAAACTATGTAGCCTGTTGACTTGTCTTAGCAAAAAAGAAACATAACTTTCCTTTTAAAATGATTAATTGCAAAAGTTAAGCAGGAATTGAGATAAAACAAATTGCTAAATACTTACTTACAACAACAAAACAAACAGAATTTAGTTGTTAGAAGAATTCTTATAAAGATATCTTTCTGTCGTAAGAATTCTTGCAAAAACGAAAAAAAACCTGACAAAAAAAGTTGAAAGAGAAAAAAACCACTTTAACTGAATTATGATTTCAACAAATGTGTCATAATCGTCTACATTTATGGAGTACGTACAACATGTTTCTACTTTTATCTGCTGATTCGATTGCAGAACAAACGTTTCTTTTTTCATGTGCAGCACAAATGCTTGATGATTTTATTACTTTGAAAAATGTTGTCAATTAAAGTTTAAATGAATTGTTAGAAGAAAAAATTGGAATTGCAAAATTAATATTTAATGTCTAAGTCCGAAGGATTCAGAGCAAAGTATTTGGCCCCCAGCAACAGAAATATTGAATTGGGGCGTTGGGTCTATTCCGTAATTCGAAGCAAAAAAAAAGTTTGCTAATAACATGCAAATTCGAAAACATCTTACGTTTCGAGTTCTACAGAAGACCCATAGAAAAAATTTTGTTGTCTTCTATTTTGCTTTACATTAAAGTTTAAAATGTCATTCGCAATATCACATAAAGGTAGAGTCCAAGGACCATACATTTTTGGTTACAATGCAGTAAAGAACTGGTTAGTTGAGCCAAAATTCACAAGACTTAAATATGTAATAAATATTATAAATTTCGTTAGTTATCAAACGCTGGAAATCTGCCACTGATTCTAGGCCCATCTGTGGCAGGTTAGAAGGACCATTTTTTTTTTATCAAAACCATCGGTTTACAAACACCGTAAATATCTGGTTCGATAAACAATTAGTATGTGGCTTAAGGGTTCACAAAGGTCGGGAAGGGCGAAAGCATTAAATACAATACGTGTTCCGAAGGACCAAAAATTTATACTAAAGATCATAAATTTTAAAGTCTGACTGCCGTATTCAAAAAAAATGTTTTAGGTTTATTACAGGTTTATTTGACAAATTTCCCATAGAAATACGTCAAATAAGCGCTTAATAAACCTTCAATATTTTTTATGAATACGGCAGTTAGTCTATAATTAAAATTCGAATTTCAATAAATAAATGGTTCGAAGTGCCATAATTTTTTAAATTGAGATAAATATAATTTTCGGTCAGGAAAGTCATTAACATCTGAAGGATGCTTAGAGGGAGGTGTTTTAAGTAATTACATATAAATTTTTGGTTCGAAGGACCACAAATATATGGTAGCAAGAAATATAAATACCTTGACTTAAGGACTTTAAATATTGAGTTCGGGGAAGTAAATAAGTTTAGACTTAAGCTAGAATTACACGATTGAAATTTTCTTCAAAATTGCTCTTCAAAATGGTTTGAATGGTTTAAAGAAATTTTGCTGTTTACACGAGTTTGAAGAATTTTGAAGAAAATTTCAATCGTGTAAATTTAGCTTTACACATATAATTTTTTTTTTTTGGTGCAATGTATTTGAATTTTCTTGACAAATAATTTTTTCATATTGATGTTTCATAATTTTTCAAAAAATTTCAAGAAACAAAAGTTTTCTCTATATTAGAAGTCACACAAAAAAGCGAAGAAATATCGAAATTAAGATAATAAGCCTTATTGTGGTCGTCATATTTCGACTTCTACTACAACATTTTCGTTGTAGATGAAAGAAAAAATGTTGCAGAGTTCTTTAATCTATTACAAACACGTCGTAGTCGAAGTCAAAATATGCCGAACACGATAAAGGGGAATATTTTTATGTAAAAAGAGATATCAGGCTTAAAAAATTAAATATGCTATTATCATATATAATTTTGTGGTCTGGAGTACCGCAAATAAAGATTCAGATGACCATTATATTTCGGATTTAAGCAGCTCTTGAGAATACACAAGACGTTGACAAATAGTTGGTTCGAAGGACCATATAAGTCTTTTTAAGGGAGCCATGACTAGCTGATTTAAAGAGCTGGAAATTTGTAGTTGGAAAGGCAAAACATATTTCCTCCAACGGAATATAAAATACGTTTTGTCTTTATGTAGTTCGGAGAAGTAAGTAGGTTTAGACCAGAGCTGTTAAATTTCGATTGCAATTAGTAATCAATTAGATTACATTGTAAAAAGCATTGCTGATAAATAATTGATTACGATTACTAATAATCGAAAAGTAATCTGAATTACTTAAAATTACTAAAAATAATCAAAAAGGTTCAAAAGTAATCAAAAAGTAATCCGACTACTTTCAAAGATTACTTTTGATTCTTAATAAATAATCAAAAAGAATCAAAAGTATTCCTTAGCAGTAATCGGATTATTTTTTTATTACTTTTGATTCTTTTTGATTATTTTTTAGCAATTTTAAGTAATTCCGATTATTTTTCCATTATTAGTAATCGTAATCAATTAGTAATCGTGCGAAACTGAATATAATCGTAATTTAATCATTAGTTCACCTTTAAAAAAAAAGTAATCAAATTAGTAATCATTACGATTGCTAATCATTACTTAACAGCTATGGTTTAGACATATATAAAATTATTTTTTTGTTCTTGTTAAAATATATTTGAACAATTCTCCTGAACAAGACACACAAAGGAATGGAGAATTATTGAAAAAAGTTAAATTTTTACATAAAAAAGGCATATCAGGCTTAAACAGTTAAACAGATTATTATCATATATAATTATGTGGTTCGATGGATTATTACTTTTTGAAAGATTTAAAATAGTTGTTTGGAATACTAAACACAGACAAATAGTTGGTTTGAAGGACCATGCAAAGGTGCTTAATGTAATGAAACATAACTAGCTAATTTGAAGAGCTGAACATTTCTAGCTAGAAAGACAAATAACTTTTGGTTCCACGGACCATAAAATACGATTTAATATTGATCAGCTTTTGGTTCTGTTAATAGGAATGGATGCATTTATATGCATATCGTTGAGAAATTTCTAAGCGTATCTTTTAGGAATTTTTCCAAGGATGTGCATTATTAGATGTTTGATTCTTTAATTTATTTTATAAGGTAACATTAGATTTGGAGTAAATAAATCACTGACAAGCTTGTTTTATTAATTTTTCTGTCCTTTAGTTTTTTTTTTTTTGCAGAACAGAACACACTTATTATTAAGATTTTTAAAGACGAAAATGAAAGCTTAAAAACAAATCATTTTCAAGACCACATAACTGTCGTATGATTCATTAATACTAGAAATCTTATTTTTTTACAATCACCCATCCATCCAATCTTTCACTTTTGTGCTTCATATATTTAATTAAATTAAATTCTTTACATAAAATGCATGAAAAACAAGCACATTTCTTAATTTATTTTTAAAACCCAATTACAATTTATTTATTAACTAGCCGAGCAAAAGAAGAAGAAAAAACCCACTTTGACAACAACAACAACAACAACAACAACAACAACAACAATCAGCTTTTTAATGCAATTCATCATTATCATCCGCATGACTGTTGTCGTCATCACTAAATGCCGTTTAAATGGTTGTCATTGTCATGCGAGTGAGTTCCCCTTTCTTGCACTTCAGCTGATCACTCACTCATTTAATTTGGTATTAACGTTTAATACCTGTAATGAGCGTTTAAAAGAATTTAGAATATTTCAAATAAAATCATGATCTCGAATTGTTTTGTAGTAATGAGTGTAAGCATTGTTTCTTTTTTCATCCGCTACGAAGGAACTTTAATAGAAAAGTTAAAGCGGCGCCAACATTGAGCTGCTACTATTTGTTAGCATAATTTACTCATAGTCATACTCATAGTGGCTATTTTATATTGCTTATTAAGAGTATCAATCAAAATAAGAAAATTTATTTGTTAAAGAAAAAGCACAAAGCACATTCAAAGAATTCTAATTATGAAAGTAAATGATACTTTGGCGTTTGTTTTTAACAATTCGAAAAAAAAGAATGTATCGAAATAAATAACGAACACCACAACAACAACAGCAACAACAGCAAGACGACAACGTTTTAAGGCCACCAAATAGAGAGAAAGGAAATTTAATTCAACATAATCAAGATGCCATATATAGTAGCATGGAAAAAATATTCATAGAATTTAATAATAATTAGTCATAATTATGCGGTGGGAACAAAACAAAAGACTTAGACAACAAGCGCACATAACACAAACATGAGTCAGAATGAAAACAGTTTAAAAGTATGAAGGAAATTCGATATGACGACAATAATAATAATAATAACTAATAACTAATTGATGTCTTTAAACACATACTTGTTAAAAGGTTAAGACAAGATTTGAATTTTAATTGACACTGGGGGAAATGAAAATTGCTGAAACAAACTAAAAAAAATTTTTTTTTTTTGTTTTTCTTACTTGAAGTCCAACTTGCAAATGTTTTGATCATTATTTCAAAGGTTTTAGTTAAATACTGATAATGTTACATAACAGCAACCAATCACACAAGAACAATGAAATTCTTTGTTTCAGCTTCATTCCAGCAAACTATATTATATCTAATGGTAATAATTTATATTGCTTCGACCATACTTTCACGCACATAACTTTACACCATTCTTTATAGCTAAGCTGCAATAAATTTTGCAATTTGTTTTCATTACTAACAGGCTTTAACTCAATAACCAATAGCAAAACCTACGCGCTCATAGCGCGTCCACCACAATGAGCACTACAAGAAACCTCAAGCTGGAAAATAGTTTATGGAAAAAGAAAATGCCTTGCACTAAAACAATAAACATTATGAAAGGATTTAGTTGTTTAAAGTGGCAAGAAAAGAGAAAAAAAAACAAACAAAAAAATAAAGAAGTCATTTTAAATTGTGTGACCAGCCACACAGCCACCTTATTTGGCAATAAGCCACAATGCAAAACAGGAAATACAAATTTGTCTTAAGAAAAGCAAGAGAAAAATTATAAATAAAAAAATAAAAGTCTAAAGTACGGGTAAATAAAAAAAATTCTAAAAAAAAACCAAAAATACAGATCAAGACCAAAGACTTTTGTTTTCATAAAATGCAACTACGAACAATAAACTGAAGAGTGTCCTGTAATTTATGCCACTTGTTGCTAAATGAAAGCCATTAAAAAAAAAACAAATAAGTGTTTCACTTAAGGCTTAGATCACAGAAAAATTCTAAGCATACTGATTATCCCATAACCAGGGAAATAAGAAATATGCAATTGCATATTTTTAACTGCAAGACTACTAAATCATTGAAGTAGATTTTTGAGTACTTTAAGTGCTTCATTTTCCGATTTTTTTTATTTATTCATTTCGAATATTTTTCTAAGCTTTCACCTCGATTTGATGTGCATATATTTGCATATTTCTGCATTTTTTTTTGCATATTTTTATATTACAGTGAAATTTGGCTTAATCTACTTTTGGTAACATATCGTCGGCTTAGGGTGAAAACTTATGGTAACATATGACATTTTAATGCCGTGCGAAGGAGGAAGAGAGAGAGAGTTAACGGTATTTTATTCCTCTTGTAAAATTTGGTTGAAGTGACTTAGCAGGTTTACACTCTAAGCCGACGATATTTTGTTTGAAAAAGTATATTACTTGAAAAATTTTTTACACTTTTTAACTTTTTAAGAATTCCTAATTCTATTTCTCCTTGAACATTTTTGCATATATTTTATATTATTGCAAAATTTTTTTATACTTCAGTCATTACAGTATATTTCCTGAAAACATTTTGTGCATATCTTGATTTTTTTTTTTTTGGAATTTTCTTATTAATTTGAATGTGCATATTTTGGCATATTTTTGCTTATATTATTATTATGGAATAATTTTGTATATTTTGAGCATTCCTAAATATATTTAAACGTTTATTGAAAATTTTATAATGGCCTTTTCAGTACATATTTTGCATATTTCTTTGCATATTTATTGCATCTCTTTATATGAGTATTTGTTTTATAAAAATATTTTTTTTTCCAAATAATAACAATAAAAATAGTATTCTTTAAGTTCTAGAGATATTTTGCAGAGTCCATATATTTTAACATACTTTAATAGTATGGCATATTTTAGCATATTTTTACTTAAGACAATAATTTGCATATTTTATTTAGAAATTTATTTTACTTATAATATTTTTGCATTTTTAAAGTTTTAAAGAACTTTTACAGTGATCGAATATATAAGCACAATTTTTATTCTATTTTTATATTTCAGTGATAAAATTACATTATCTAAAGACCAGTTTTTGGGTTTTAATTTTTATTTTGCTCATCAATTTGCATTAAGCATATTTTTTGGCATATTTTAATATTAAGGCATGCTTTTGCATGTTTTTTCATTTAAGTGCTTGTCTTGAAGATATTTTTCATTTCAGAATTTTTTTGGATTTTTGGAATCAGTAAATTTTATGCATATTTTTTTGCATATTTTCATTTCAAGCCATATTCTTTTTTAATTCGGCTCTAGGATTATTTTTTCTGAAGATAATAATGCATAACATAACTTTCTTACAATTTCTGCAACATTTTGTGGATGCATACTTTATTAGAGAGGCATAATTTCACATAAAGATAATTGAGTTTTAAACGGCCTGTCACTAGAAATTGTTCGATCGACAACTTGTATTGCAAACAACAATAACTTTAGAAAATTTGTTGTTGTTTGCAATACAAGTTGTCCATCGAACGATTTCTCGTGACATCGTGGGCCAGGCCGTTAATTTTTTTATATATTTCAATATGAAATAAGTGCATTTGCTGAAAACGTTCATTGGTTTTGCAACTTTTATACCTTTTTTAATTTCGATATTTCAGTGCATATTTTTGCATATTTCTGGCATATATTAATATTATAGCATATTTTTTGCTTATATGTATTCATTTATAAAAGTATATTTTAAAATAATATTTATGCGTTGTAGATTTTCTTTTCATGTTCGCTTCGATTTGTTAAAACATATTTTTGCATATACGTATGTACATATTTTTATATTTTTTATTATTGCAACATACTTTAGCATATATGTCAGTGCATATTTTTGCATATTGTTTTTATATGTTCATATTGCCACGAACTTTTACATACTTTTTGCATCAGAAAATATCCTATAAAGACATTTATGAAAGCCATAACTGTATAAAAAATGTGAACTGATTATAAGTGCATATTTCTGCATATTTTTGCATATTGCAATATTAGGGCAAAATTTTTTCATTTTTCTCATCATAATCACCCCCTATCTTGTTCACATGAACAAGAAATATTGAGCAAAATTAGAAAATTGTATACTGACAAAACAAACAACAACGCGAGAATTGGCGATTACAATTTTAGGGAAAGGGGACAAATTTCACACGATAAGGTTGAATGTAGTTGTTGAAAATTTTACGGACCATTTGCATCGGCTGCTACGTGCATATTTTTGCATATTTCTGTACTGTAGAATAACTTGCCTAGTTTCTTTATTAGAATGCGTTTGTAAGAGCTATTCATCCAAGTCAGCTTATTTTCGAAGCTAGCATATAATTGTATATTTTCATATCAAGGGATACACGAAAAAACTTTTTATCATACGATTATCTTTTAGGAATATACTAATTGGTTTCGTATCCTATAAAATATTTTTTAAATAAATTTTCGAATACATATTTTTGCATATTTATTGCATATTTCAATTTAAGGATATAATAATAATTACTTTGTGCATAAAATTATATTTCCTGAAGATATTAATGAATTGAGACAATATTTGCCTCGACTTTTCATTAAATATTTTCTTATATATTTTGATAATATCGGTATATTTATGTATATTATTTTTGCTTATAATGTGCTGAAAAAATAGGCTTTAAAGAAACGTTCCCATCCTTTTTTAGTGCTTTTTTACGAGAATGTTTTTGTTGATGATATATATGCATTTCAAAAGTCTTGGGATGTTTTCAAATCAACTTTTTTGCATCCTTTTTTTTCAATATTTTTGCATAGTTTTCTCTAACTTTGTGTATTTTAATATTATGATTTAATTTAGCGTAACTTATTCATTATTTGTATTTACTAAAGATGTTAAGACATTACAGATTTCTTATAAAGATTTTCAAATATGTAGCTTCGACTAGCATATTTTTGCATATTTTTACATATCTTTGCAAATATGTATAAAAAATTTTTATTTTTTAATTTAACTAGAATAATTGCCCACTATTATTGCTTATTTTTATGTGGCAGCATATTTTTTCATATTTAAGTGCTACGCACAAATCTGTTGAATTAGAAACTTCAGATTAGAATTGTTAAAGCATATTACTGCATATTTTTCGCATATTTTGTGTTGAAAGCATATTTGATACAGATATTTGCTACGCTTCGGAATCTTTCAAATATTTTGGAGTCCATTTATTTTTTATATAAGTATATTAACTTAAAAATACAGTGATTGCATTTTGAAGAAACTTGCAGATTTTTTCTGGTAATTTTTAAGAATACTGTTAGCATTTGAGAAGACAGGCCAAGAAAAAATTTTACACAATTTTACAATAAATAATTTCTATTAAAATTTTCATATCTCTGGAATCAGAGTAGATTTTCACTGCATAGCAACTCTTTTTGGATTTGGCTAGGTTCCCGCTAAATTAGAAAGACACCCTCGACAATTTGTACAATTTTGTACAACCTTTACTTAAGCTTTACTTTAAAATGAAAAATTTTCTTGTCCTTTGAATTAAGCGCACTTCAAATGTAAAGAGTGGAATAAATTAATGCTTAAGTGTTTTATAATTCAAATATTAATTTTCCCACTATGTATAAAAATAAAATAAATTAAAATAATCAAAAATTCCATACACATGTTCTTCATCGGGCTGTCTGTTAGGCAGACGCAAAACATGAAATACAAAATGCAATTCATAATCCTAAATATTAGATGGCCCACTTTGCTTTTAGTCCAACTGTCTGTCCGTCAGTCACACTCTTTTTTCCATTTTATTTTTCAGGTTTTTTTTTCAAACTTTAGCGCTGTTTCCCACACTAATTTTTTAGGCATTCTGTAGTATTTTACAACAAGTAACACACATGCCTGCATGTTACTATCTAGCGCTGCTAAGCCCCGACGAGTCTGCAAGTGTAAGCTTTAAGGTAAAAGTAAAAAAAAAGAAGATACTTCTAACTAAATTCTAACATTATTGTATGCGTTGCAACATGTAGAGGTAATCTGCAGCAAAAACCAAACAACATGCATGATTATATTACAAAAAGTTTTGTACGTTCCAGTGCTCATGTGTGCGAGTTAGTTTGAAGATGAATATATTTGCATTTTGCTTAGCAATAAAATTCATATTTTCTTTAAATTATTATTTCTTTTTCAAGTTGCCACACAAAGCACAAAACAAAACTATAAAACTGGAGAAGAAAAAATAATTTAATACAATTTTACAGCCTTGAGGTTAAAAATGTAAATGTAAAATTTTAATAGAAATTCGTTAAACAAATAAATGTTTAATTTGTAAAAATAATAAATAGAAAATGTTACAGATAAATTAGCTCAAATATTAGCTAACCAAGAAATTTAAAGGCGAAACTGTTAACAAAAAAAAAAAACAATATTAAAAAAAATCTCATTAAGGAAAAAACCATGCGAACAAAAGATTAAATAAACTTTTTCATATACAAAATTAATATTTTGCCAAAAATTCCATAATTTATTTGTCATTTCGTTTTAAATGCTCTCATTTTTCATCGGTTTTAATCTGTTATCATAAATCCTTCACCTTTTGGCGTGTTAGTTGGTGCTTTTAATAGCGCTCGTGTTATTTAAAGTAGAGATATTTTAAAGAAGATTTAAAGCACATCAAAAGTTACAAAAGCCGACAAAGTCTTCTAAAAATTGCAAAGCGAATTCAAATTTGATTTGTGTGTCAGTGCACAATTTGGAATATAAGGCAAAAGATGAATATATATTGTGCTACACTAAATTAAGTAAAATTATTCGAATAATATATTAAAAATTCTTTCGCAAAAAAAATAAGCTTAAAACGACACAGCTTTAATTTATAACACACAGTGTTGCATGTGTCTTTCAAATAATCGAATAAAAAATTTTATAAAATTAATTGAAGAATTTTTTTTTCGATTAATCGAAAATAAAAAATAAACAAGTTATTTCAAAACGAAAAAAACTTTTATCTAAAACACACATTCAAGAAAAACAAAGTGTCACTTAAATAATCCAATAAAAATGTTTAAGCAATTTATAAAATAAAAAAATTTATCGAAATAAACGAATAAAAATTTAATCGCAACAAACTCAAAACAAAAAATCTTTAATTTTTACAACACATGCAGGAAAAACAACGTCTTGTTCAATTAATCGAATAAAAATTTTTACACAATTAATCGAATAAGAAAATTCATTCGAATAATGGAGTAAAAACTTATTTGCAAAAAATTATTTCAAATGAAAAAACTTTTATCTATACTAATTATTAAAGAAAAACATCCTTTTGTATCGAATAAATATTTAAAAAAAATTAATCGAATCGAGATATTTATTCGAATTTACTTCAAAACTAAAAAGCTTTCATTTATAACTCACATTCAAAACAAACATGCCATTCAAATAGTCAAATAAATCTTTTTTATAAAATACTTCGAATAAAAACTTTTGTACGATTATTCGAAAAAAATTTATTCGCAAGAAATTAGCTGAAAACGAAAAAACCTTTAGCTGCAACACTTATTCAGGAAAAAGAAAGTGTTGTTCAAATAATAGAATAAGTAAATCGAATAAAATATTTATTCGAATAATCGAATATAAAAGTTATTTTAAAAAATTAGATTAATAAGAAAAAGCTTTCACTCATTCAATAAAAACAACGTATCGTATACATAATCGAATAACATTTTTTATAATATTAATCGAATAAAAAATTTTTTGAATTGAAAAAAAACTAGGCTCAAAACGAAAGAACTTTTATCTATAACACACATTTTAGTTAAAAAATTTTATACAATTAATCGAATAAAATAATTTCTTCGAATCATTTAAAGTAAAATTTATTCAAAAAGTAGTACATACATACTTTTAATTATAATGCATATTCGAGTCAGAAAAAAATTCGTTAAAATAGTCGACTAAAAATATTTTTGTGAATAAAAAAAAATTTTTTAATTTATTAAAAAAAAACATTTATCATATCAAAAAATGTATGCAATTAATCAAAAAGTTAAGTGAAATTATTCGTATTAAAAAAACTGTGTACGAAAAATCGAAGAACGAAATTATTCGCTTAAAAATTTTACTGAAAAGAAAAAACTTTTAAATGTAATACATTTTCAATACAAAAAAGTGTCGTTCAAATAATCGATTAAATTTTTTTTTTTTTTTGGAAAATTATTTTTAAAATTTTTTTTAATTAAAATATTTCATTGGAATAATAGAATATCTAATTTGAATAATGAAATAAAATTTTTAGCCGAATAATATATATACACATGTGTTCAGGCTGTCGCCTAAAAATTTTATTTCAGGTAAAATTTTAAGCGAATAAAATCAATTGTTTGTAAAATTTTTAATCAAGAATAACTTTTTAATCGTACTTAAGTTCAGTATTTTCAATTCTTACATAATGAAATATTTTTTCAAGAAGGCAAGAAAATTCAAATTAGACAATTTGGGCAAAATATCGAATTCTGCGCCATCTTATCTGCGCACTTTATCTGCACCCACTTCTATCTATATGGGAATATATTGCCTTTAACATCAGTTATTTAACATGAATTTTTATTGAAATGGAATATGAGAAATGATTATTTGTGTATACAATTATTGCTTCACCAACACATAAGTACTCGTACATCTTTTCCATTTTGGCAAAAAAAAAAACAAAATAGGCAACATATGCTGCTTAATATTGTTTCTGATGTTTTGAAAAAGTTTTTTGTTCCACTATCGTTATAGTTTTGTAATTCTCAATCATTTATTGGGAGTTTGTTTATAAGTATTTGCAGTTTTTTAAGCCTTTTTGAATTGTATTTGAAGTCTACTTATGAGTTGCCTTAACAGCAACGAAATGCGTTTAGACGCGTTCAACCAACCACAAACAATACTGTTTATATAATAAATATCGCTCCATTTATTAAAACAACGTCATAACTCAAAAAATTCAATTTTTAGGTTAATTATGCAGAATTATTTTTCATATTCTTTAAAATTAAACTAAAGCAGATGGTACTGAATTTTCTTCAAAAATTTTTTAATTCGTGATATAGGGAAGTATAAAGATAAATAAAAAGACTTAAGAACCAAACTTGAACAAAAAATCTTTTTAAATCAAAAACAACTTGAACTAGAAATTTAATTTTGCTGTATGAAAAGCAACCTTAAACCAACAATGCCCTCCCATTTGGGTTTAGCGATCTTTTTTATAATAATTTTAGTGATGCGCGGCTTAAACAAATTAAGGCACGCGTTAAATTTTTTTTGAGGCAATAACAAAAAAATAAAAAGAAGAGAAACAAAAAGAAACTGAATCATTTTTTATATATAAACTTTTTTTAAATGAAATATTAATTGTACAACCAACAGCAAAGTGTGCAAAAGTAATAAAAACAAATTTAAGCGCATGACATCACAAGGCAAAAATGTCAAAATGAGTTTAATTTGTTGGTAAAGTTATGAATGTATAACATTAAGGGATTGGCAAACACACTCACTCACTCATCTATAACGAAAATCACAAAAATTTCTTTAAATAGTAGGTGCGTTGCTTTTTCGCAACCAAAAAAAAAAAGATTAAAATCTCATACGCAATTTGTTTTTTTTAATATAAAAACGTCCCCAGCGACACCAGCAACAACTTTCTATTACTCATATGCTCATATATCAAAGTGGCTAGAGGCAAAAACAAAAAACTGGGTTTTGCAATGTTTAGATATCTTCTTCTTTTTTCTCATTTGACTTATAAAACATATTTGACCTCCTGTGGTTGTGTGTGGTTTTTTTTTTTTTTTGGTGTGTACATAATTTTTAGTGATAAGCACGTGATGTCTCTTTAAAGACAGCACACCATTTTCTAAAAAAACGCCAAACATTTTCACTAGTCGTTGCTTATATTTCTTTTTCTTTTCTGAGTTTAACAGTAAAACTTTTAAAAGAAAAATATACGCCAAAGGTTGTCAACATTTTCAATTTTTGTTAAATAATGTTAACAGTTTTACGACATCTTCTTCGGTTCGCCTTTTTTTCCTTAAAACATCAGCTCTGTCACTACGCCAAAAAAAACTAACGCAGCTACAGTTTAAGAAAGACTTAAGAGTAGAAAACTACAAAAAAAAACCAAGCAACTCCTTTTGAGCTGTCAATCAATTGTGTTAATAGTTTGTAAGATTTTTGTTTTATTTTTCGCAACATTTCGTTTTTTCTTTTCTTTTTGGTTTTGTATTGCGTTTATTTTAGCCAACATTTGCAAATATTTGCCATGTTTATTCAAAGCATTGAGTTAGTTTTTCTTTGACTGTTTTTGAAAAAAAAAAATAAAATAAAAAAATAGATGCGCAATGACAATCAATATGGGTGGCATATTGGGCTTTCAGAAGTTTAAATTTTTTTACAAGTCTACACCCAGCATCACACTATCGGCACAATCTACAGATTTTCGTCGGCTCACTGAAACAAAGTCATAAGTAATAAAAACCCCATTAATTTTACTTGTAACTCCTATTGCACTAAACAATAGGGCTCCACAATTCACATTAGCTTTTCTATAGCGTACTGTCTAGGAACACACTTCATACTTCTAAATACAGGGTGTTTTTTTAGAGGTATAGAACTTCGAATTGAAATAAAACACAAGAAAATCGTTTTAATGTCCATCAATTTGGCTTTATTGGAAGGATAATTTTATGCCATTAATGTTTAAATATGATTTCGGGCATGTGGCCGCCGCGGCTGGCTCGAATAAAGCCAATTCTACAGGTCCAATTTTCAACCACTTTTTCGAGCATATGGGGCCGTATGTTGGCAATAACGCCACGAATGTTGGCTTCCAAGTCCCCTAACGTTTCTGGTTTGTTGGCGTAGACGAGCGACTTCACATATCCCCAAAGAAAATAATCCAATGGTGTCAAATCACACGATCTTGGTGGCCAATTGACAGGTCCATTCCGCGAAATTATGCGCTCATCGAATGTTTCCTTCAATAAATCGATTGTGACGTGCGCTGTGTGGCATGTAGCGCCGTCTTGTTGGAACCACAACTCATCCACATTCAAAATCTTCAAAATCTTCCATAAAGTTGATGGACAAAGCTCCACTTGCTGTGCACGGTGGCGAATCGATTCATTCGGGTCCTCTTCAACACTTTGCTCTATAGCGGCAATTGTTTCTTCGGTGCGCACTGTTCGACGTCTCTGCGGATGCGTATTATCACATAGAGTAAACGTAGTGCGAAAACGATCCATGGTTAACCGAATTAACTGCTCTGATGGACGATTATGTCGACCATAAAATGGACGGAGCTTGCGGTAAACTTCGCGAACTGAACCATTATTTTCGAAATAAATTTGCACGATTTGCAAGCGTTGTTCTTTTGTCAACCTGTTCATGATGAAATGGCAAACCAAACAAATCACTTGACAGCTGACAAAATGGCCGCCAGTTAAAAAAGTGATGCCAACTTAAAGTTCTATACCTCAATAAAAAACACCCATTACTTGCAGAAATTAAAATATATGCAGTAAGTCCCAGTCCAGACTTGCAATTTTTGTTGCAGCAACTTTTTATTTTTTAGTGCAAAAGAGCGAGAGAGGAATACAAAAAGTATATATTTCTTTTTCAACACTCTCAAGTGTGGACCGGCACTAATATATTAATAAGCAAAAGTAAGCAACAATTCATAAGAAAGTAAGCTACATTTTTTCAAATTATGCACAAAAAGGTCGATATGGTGTAAAGACCTGCAAGATCAGATATTTTATTAAAATATTTTTATTTAAAAGCAAAAAGGATTTTAAGGTTAAACTATGGCTAATCAGGGTGTAATACAAAAAATATGCGAAAATATGCAAAAATATGCACTCAAAAATCGATTAAAAACTTCTAAACTATTTCAGCAATGGGGACAATTCTACGTAATATAAGTTGCTAGATATGCAAAATATATGCCAAAATATGCACAGACAAATCGATACAAAAATTAAAAAAAAAAACATTTGAATTATATAAGCATTTTCAATAAATATATAGAAACATTTCGTTATAAAAATATGCTAACCAAATAAGCAATATATAAGACAATGCTAAAATTCTACGAAAACTACAAAGCATGCATATACATATCTTATGAGAAATACTATGACATAAATATGCAAAAATATGCTGTAAAAATATGCGCGCAAAAGTTTGCACAAGGCTTGTAAATAGTTTTAATTTTATAAACCAGAAACATATTAACAAATTTCTAAAGTTTCTGGGTAACTTCCATTTAATTTTGCTTAGAAAACTTGACCGTTTGTTTTAGCTTAGAAACAACATTTTAACAAGCCTTTCTTTAGATACGTGGCTAACAAAATTCCTAAAACGTTTTAAACTATTGAAATTAATTAAAAAACTAAAACATACAAAAATATATCACAGCATTAAAAATATATGTAAAAATGTGTTTTGATAAATACATCCTAAGATTAAAAAAAATGTTATGAAATTTGAGTGCATATGTGCCTTAAAAAATAATATGCAAAAATATGCACTAAGAAACTTTCAAGGAAGTATTTAAGATATATGCAAATAAATTCTTAATACCAAAATATGCAAAAATATGAACTAATATCATCGAAATATACCAAGAAGAGAAAAATAATTCTGCCAAAACAAACCGACTTCAATGCAAAGATCTGATAGAATATATAAAAAAAAATTTATGAAACCAGATTGGAAGTAGTCTTTCAAACAAAAAAAATTTTTTGAAAATTCGTTGGTTAAGAATAAGCATTTGAAATATAAAATTAAATTTTAATGGGCGTCCCTCCACCCATTTTTTGGATTGAATTCAACTGACAAGTTCCATAAGCGGCAACGAAATGCTTATAGAACATGCTTAACCATAAAAACAAGCAAAATTTTCAAAAAGAATTGCTGCTGTTCATTGAAGTTTTAATTTTAATTTTCGTACTAGATCTACACCACGTCACATAAACAGGTCACAACCGTCACATTTTCGAAAAATATTTTTTTTTGAAGAAAAATTTGTTTTTAGGCAGTAAAAATTTAATACAACTAAATGGACTTTGAACGCATTACTACACCTAAATTTAGGTTGAAAATCTTTGTTGTTAGCACCTGACTTTCCTCTTGTTATTTGCATATTTTTTTATTTTTATTTTTTAAAGAGAAGTAACACTTAGGCAATGAATGCCTACTATTGTACTAGGTGTTACCTTCTTTAGTAAAGGGATAGTGCCAGAGAAGACAGGTAGTGAAGGAAGAGAGAGAGGAAAGCTTCACTCTTTTTACCACTCTGCTTTTTTGCACGTTTTTAATAATGCAGTGTTGCAGCGCCTCTGGTGTCAATGAGGCGTATTAAATTTTTCGAAGCTGTATTTAGTAGTCATTTTATTGGTTATTTTACTTCGCTGATGATTGTGTTACTGAATACCAACAAAGAAGGGCGCTCTGATATTATATTAGAATTAGTATCCGCTGAAGCAGGAGTAATTTAGGTACCAGTGTCTATGCCTTCATCACTTGAACTTTCCTACAACAACTGATACAAAGGGACACTAATGCAGATAAGAAAAATGCGTGGTGTTGTTATTTAATGACTGTCGGAGACCGGGTTCGAGCCCAGGACCTTCGGTTTTGTAGTCAACGTGCTAACTACTTCAGTCAACACCACCCTCGAAATACATATTTGCATAATTTAAAATATTAATAAAAATATTTTAATAAATAAGTAAATACACCTAAAGTAATATTTATATAAAAAAAACGAAATTTTTGTATTCACAGCCTTCTGGTGGCCATTCAGTATCTAGCTATTATTGAATATTTTTAAGATTAACATTCTTGCGAAACGCACCTTTTTTAATTACAAATTTTATATTATTGTATTATAATGGAAAATGTGAGTAGCATGGTCACACCCGTCACAATTAAATCACCCATAAATATTTAACTTTAGCAAACATGTTATTAAGACCAATATATGTATGCAACAATATAACGTTATATGAAAATATGCATAATATAAAAAATAAGCAAAAATATGCACTTTACAGGTGATAAAGATAAATTCTGAGACTGAAGCAATTCTTATATATTTCGAAGAATGTTGGTTTCCTCTCTCGCTCTTAGTCATTAAAAAAATATGTAAAAAGTTGCTGCAACGAAAATCTCATGTCTGTACTGGGACTATGTAAAAATGTGAGAAAATATGCACGAAAAAGACTTTATCAAAATTTGCAAGAAAAAGTCATGAAATATATAAATACCCGCAGCAATTATATTCCTAAGTCCAAAATATGCACATATACAAAATATGCAAAAGTATGCACAGACAAATCCTTGCAAAAATCCATCACAACTTCTGTAAATATGTATGTATGAAACTCATCTATAAGGCCATACAATAACTATGCGAAAAGTAAAAAGTATGGAGGGAGGAAACTAGTAATAATTTAACCCTCAAAACCTGATTAATTATGTTTTAAATTAAATTTATGTAGTGTTAAAAAAAATTTTTTGCAGTTGCCACAATAAGCACTTGCGCCTATTGGCTCTGGCTGTTGTATTTGGTATGCAAATTTGTTGTCCATTTGTTTTTCTAAAAATGGTGTCGCAAGTTTTATTTTTTCGTTACTATAAAGTTTTTGCATAAGTTTGTGTATTTAATTTATTTTTTCTCTTTGGAATTTTTTATTGGCTGCCAGTTTGATTTTTTTTTATTATTATTTTTACTATTCACAAAGACTTGTTGCATTCAAAATTTAATGCATGCACCTGTTTATTTATTAATTTTTTGTTTTTTCAAATGTGGGATGCTAATATTTTGATTTTATTTATATTTTTGTTGAATTTTTGTTTTGTAACAGCAGATTCATTTCAAGTTTTCAACCAATAAGAGTGGAAAAATCAGCAACCGAAGGTTGGGTTAGATTTTGCTATGCTTTCATATGGCATTTTAAAAAGACTTTTGAAAAGTGATGCAAAGTGAAAGTTGCTACAAAAAAAACCAAGAAAACTTAAAGGATTAATTTTACAAGCAAATAAACTGCATTACAATTGAATAAATTGTAATGATAAAAGTCTTGAAAGAAATCGAAATTTAATTTGAGGATGTTTCTTAGTTGGAAATGATTTTAATTTTTTAATATTAATATTATTCAGGTGTAAAATTATCTTAACAAAAAATTTGCTTTTATTTGTTAAATCACTTAAAATTTATTTCAATAACGTAATTTTGTGATAAATTTAAATTACAATTGCAGGCCTAAATCATAGTTAACAAAATAATCGGATGTCATTAAAATATGTGTTTATAAAACGAAAGACTTAAGCAGCAAACTTGATTTTAAAAAAAAAATATAAAAGCGAGGATTTAAGCCAGCATTCTCTTTGCTTATTAATAAAGTCATTACTAAAAAAATACAACTTTTTTCAAAACAAAACATTCAAATAAAACTACTAAATTCCACAGTTCAAGTCTAAAATTATTAAAAACAGAAGGATAAAAAAAATTAAATTACTTATGACTATGTATTTTTCTCTTGCTTTCAATCTAGATTATGACAATGCTGTTTAAAGACAATTACAAGTGTTGTAGTACAAGGCTGTTGACTTTAACGTTTGTGTTTTTTTTTTCGTCTTTTCTTCAAGATACACACGCATGCGTGCTCTAATAAATTGTTAGAAATCATCAACATTAATGCAGCAACTCATCACTGTCAGTGGTGTATTAAAAGCAACAGCTTATAGTAATAAAATAAAAATAGCCAACTATACAACCAGCCAGCCAGCCAGCCAGTCAGCCTCAGTCTTCTAGCAAATAATAACTCAGCCACAAAGTTAAGCATTCAAATGGCATGCAACCTGTAACATTATCAAAACGAGTTCACTTTAGATATAAATGTGAACATAAGCAAGAAAAATATGCGTGTAAAAATTATTATGACCATAATATGGGTGCGAAGAAAAGGAAATTTCTTCAAAGATACTCCTAATTGTTATAAAAAATTAAAGCCAGTGGTAACAAAAGTATTACGAAACTTTTATTTTGGCAATTGAGTTTCAATTGAAAGTTTAGAAATGCCCTTTTTTAAACATTTCTAGCACTGATTATCTCCATGTTTTTTGTAGCACATTTAATAAAAAAAATTTCAAATCTTTATACGAAGTCATATTTTCTTTTTTATACCATTTGTCAACATCGACGTCATATCAATCCAATACCAATAAGTTGAGGCGGTATGGGTGGCTTACCCATAGTAAGGGGCCAAATTATGGCATTCGATATCGAATAATTTTTCATATAATTTTAGTTGTATTTGTATGAAAACTTTGTACGATATGGAATGCCGTTTTTTGATCCCAGATTTTTTATTTATTATTATTTAAGCAGAGACCTCTTAGAGCCAATGTTTTTATGGTTCCCTGCGTGAGCGAACACGCTGTTCGCCCATCAGTCCCTCTGCCCGCCCGACTGTCTAGTGACGACATACAAAAGTAAATTTGTTTGTTACACCTTATTGGCTAAGCAGCTGAAGCAATTGTGGTGCAATTTAGAACACACAGGCTTTATAATTTTTAATAAAAAAGACCAAGAAGGGCCAGTGGGTAATAGCTGCCCTACGTAACTATCCAACAGATTTGGATGAAATTGAAAACCTAGATAAATATGCAACTGAAAGGAAACACAGGCTTCAAACAGTTTAAAATGTAGCACCAAAAGAGTGGTCAGGGAACAATTTGTGCTCCTCCCCCTCCCCCCAAAACTACCCAATCCATTCATATGAAATTTAAAACATACACACATACTAAACCGCCTTCAGCGCATACAAATCCTAATGTAATATCAGAGCGACCTCCTTCGTCGGTATTGTGTAGCATAAACATCAAAGAAGTTAAATAACTAATACAGTGGCTACTAAGCACAGATTCAATGATTTAATAAGCCTCATTGACACCAGAGGCGCTGTCGAATTTAAAAAAAAAAACGTGCAAAATTAAGAGTTGTAAAATAATGAAGCTTTCCTCTATCTCTTCCTTCAGCACCTGTCACTATTCCTTTCCTTACTAAGGTAACACCTACTAAAGTAGTAGGCATGCATTGCCTGAGTTATACATCTCTTTAAAAAAAATTAAATATTAAAGGACATGCATATATTCATATTCAAAAAATAGCACCAAAATCGGACGTTGAAGCCAACTATCCCATACATACACATTTTGCTGATGCCTGTACCAATACACACAATCACTTACGTTAAATAATTAATAACATAAAATTACTACACTAAATTAATCAAATTCAATGTTGATTCAACTTGAAATAACTGTGATTCAACATGGTTCTTCGTAATAAGGCAGTGTCAAATTTACGTTGTTTCAACCTAAAGAAACTTTGATTCAGCATGCTTTTTTATTTTGATTTAACAGTACTAGAATGTTAAATCAACATGAAAAGAATTTACTTTGAAGTTTACATGATATCATGTTGAATTAACGTGAGACACATATGAAGCAAAATCATTGTTGAAAAATGTTTTGGCACGATTTCTTTTAATAATGCAGCGTTGCAGCGCCTCTGGTGTTTAAATGAAACGTACTCGTATTAACTTTTTTTTTGAACCTGTGTTTAGTAGCCATTTTATTGGTTACTAGGATCTCCCCGGTGGTCTATGTTAGACCAGTTGACACCTACATAGTATGTATTTTTAACCACCGACCAAAAAAAGGGGTGTTATAAGTTTGTAGTGTGTGTCTGTGTATCTGTGTATCTGTGTGTCTGTCGGTGTCCCGTACAGCCCAATCGGCTGGACCGATTTTGATTTAGTTTTCTCTGTTTGAAAGGTGATTTGATCGAGATGGTTCTTAGCCATGTTTGAAGAAAATCGGTCCAGCTGTTTAGAAGATGTCACATCTTTTTTAGATATATCGGGGGTTTTTAAAATTTTTAATTTTTGTTATTGTTATGCAATGGTAATCAAAAGTTGTTTGATTTTATCCAATATATTGTGCCATATAACAATATAGTATACTACACACAGGTAGTTTTATTGTACAATATCAATTATTGCACAATATTGTTGCACTTGAAGTTACATTTTTTATTTTCAATTAGAATTTCTTGTTTCCTTTTGCATACATAATTACCTTTTGCTCCAACCCAATATAATCATATTTAAATATCATCACTTATATACAGTCGGACATCAAACATACACAAACTAAGCAATCATAATTCATAAACTTAATTAAAATCATAACAAAAATTGCTTAGATTTAACTGAAAAAGTCATATAAATTCGTACTTACTTTTCAGTTATTTACAGCAAACATACACATGTACATAAATATGTGTAGCCAAAGAAAATATAAAAAAAAAATCATTCTTTCTTGATGAAATCGCTTGTCTAGCACTGCGGCTGCTGTTGCTGGATGGACTTGACTGGACAAGAAGAGTTCAAGTTGGAAATGAATTGAGCCGAGCTGAGCTGAGCTGGGTTGAGTTGAGTTGAGTTGGAGTGTCGACTAGTGTTAGAGAGTATTATGTCTATGTCTTTGCTAGCTAGCTAGCTATTATATGCATAGCAATAAAACTCTTAAGTTGACTGATATATTACCGTGAATTTTAGCATTTAAGGCTTCCCAGTTACGAATGCGAATAATATGAGGACATACTTCAACTATAATTCCAACTGTCTTTGTGTCTGTCCAGACATTTTTATGTTTAAGAGCCGTATGTAAAGTAAAGTAGAGTAGACTGGAGTAGTAGTGTTGTCTGATTTTCTGATTTTCTGCTTTTTTTTGTGAAGACAGGGTGTTATTAAAATGAAATCATCATCATCACAATTTCAAAGATACAGCAAAAGCGAAAAGAAAATATAAAGGAAGATATTTTACCACATTTTCCACCGCCCGCCAAATTACCAGCGTATCGCCAGGCGGTTTGTATTTGTTAAGCTTTAAAACACAAATCATTTCATTTCATATCTCGCTGTTTGAATATTTACGAGCCACAGTGCGAGCGAGTGAGTGAGTGAGTGAGTGAGTGCTTTAGTTAGTCATTCAGTCAGTCATTTAGATGTGATATGTGAAGACACATAAATGCCAAGTGCTTTATTTTATTAATTTCTTACACTTTGTGAATTCAAGGAATGTAGCACACAATACTCACTCACTCACTGAGCTCGGTGCGATGCGATGCGATGCGAGCACACGAGCAATAAACCAACACTATCTAACATTCATGTACATACTACGTTCAACTTGATGAAATGATTTAATTTAATTCGTTAGAAAATAAAATTGTTATATGGGGGGATTTTGGTATTTAAATTATTTTTTTTTTCGTTGGTTTTTTTTTTCTCCCCATTTTTCTTTTCTTCTTAATTTTCTTACATTTTGGCTTAAAGCTTTATAGAGTAATTTGGGTCTGTAGCAAGAGGTTAACAGCAAAGAAAAACTTTTATTATGATTTTTATTTATAATTTCATATAATATTTATGTTTGCATGGATTAATTTATGGCTTACAAATTTTTGATGTTAAAGAAAAAATTTAATTAAATTATTATACGTATTGCAATAATAAAATTTATGATGGCACTTTTTTTTAAGTCTCAGAATAGAAATTTAAATGAAAATCCTAATATTATGGCTTAATCGTTTTATTAAATCTACCAGTTTAGATGGCCTTATTTATAACAATAAAGTTTGGCATACACAAGCTGAGTTAAAATATTGCACGTTTGTTAGGAGATGACTTTCAAAAGCTTATAGGGCACCTACATTCACTCGAAATTTGGTGTTTGCGAAATTTCGAACCTAATTGCTATTTGCTAGATTCGCCATATAAAACGAAATCTATTTTTTGAATATCTTTGTACGAAATCTACTCAAAATCTAATATTTTAACCGGTATAATACATTTATATAAAAGGTGAGTGAATTAGCTACGCTTTACAAAATTTTCTACCGAAGGTGTGTGAATGAGCTAAGTCAGCACATTTTGGGTTAAAGTTTTAGACAAATTTTTGAACAAAGGATTTTGTCTTGGATACGAAATATTGAAAAAATATCAAAACAGGTTAGTATAAACGATATAGATTTCGATAAAGATTTCAAATCAAATCTACTTGATTCAAGGACAATGTAAATGCAGTATTAGGAATCAGCAATTTTAGGTTTGAGATATTTCAACAAAAAGCAACAGCAATATTTTTAAGTCAGTCAAGGCAGTTATAATATTCAGTATAAATTTTAAATCTAGAAATAATATTTTGAATCCCAATTCAGCAAAAAGATTTGGAAAGTTTTTGTTTGAAAAAATTATTGAGACCTTGTTTTTGAATTCCTTAAATCATTTTCTTTAAAAATGTTGTTAAAATATAAATATTAAACTAAAGTACTTTAAGATAGTTTAAAAATATATGAAAAAATATGTAATGGATATAATGATCTGGAACAAATTCTCTAGCAGGGACAATAAATAATAATTGTCTTAAAGAATCACAACTGCGACTTTTTTTCGTCTATAAACAAGAAGAAACAATTGTGGATAAGCATTAAGGCATTCGTCGCAATTAAAGTTTGGTATTTTTCGCAGGCTTTAGTTGTCCACAATGACTACTAATCTTTTGCAGAAATTTTGCTCAAAATATGACTTTTTAAAACTAATTTTCAAGATTATTTCAGAAACTTCATTACATCTGCATAGAGGAAAATTGTTGAATTTTCCGTGGTAATGATTTTTGTATACTGTTCTATGGATATGTACTGATTCAGTAAAAAACTTGTTCTCTAGTATATCGCATTTGTACGCACAGAAAATTTTATCTTAAAATCTACGTAAACAAGGTTTATTTGACCTTTTCTGCAATGATTTTTGTTTATATGTTTTTCATGTTAATACAACATGATTTCAGTAGTCTTCAAAGAATATTTTTCCTTTTGGAATAACTTTATTTCATGTTGATTCAACATTAACGCACTGTTATATAAAAATGAAGAGTCATGTTTGATCAAAGTTATTTCAAGCTGAAACAACGTAAGTTCGATACTGATATAACACAAAGAACCATGTTGAATCAAAGTTATTTCATGTTAAAACAACATGAATCAAATTTAATCTAGTCATTGCATTTTATTAATTATTTAACTTTAACGTGTGTAAATTTTAACAGAAAAATGTTTGTGTGTATATAATTGTTTTCCCCGGCCAGGATTTAAGCTCGGTACTCATCACGTGGTAGTCAACGCGTTTAGCGCGCTGCAACCACAACAAACTTAAATATTCTTTAGATACACACTGAATGTATACCATAATGTTTTGAACTTTAATTCAACATGAATTAATATGATTTCAAATCAAAATTTTTGCATTTTATATTGGTAATATTTTTTTCAGTGTATAATTTCGTTAATCATATCACGGACTATGTTTTTCATTCAATGATGAATATAGTCCTAGGCGTCATTCCTAGATTTCCCTTCCAAAATAATAAATACATATGTATTCATTAATTTTACTAGCACTGTTAAATGGTTAACAGTGCGCTGTTAACTGCAAAACAGACTCTGATAAAATGTTTGGTTTTTGTCTCTGCTAATTAAATTTAACTTCACAGCAAGCAAATTTTGAAGAACTATAAGCAAAAATAAAATCGTTAATTAAATCTAAAGGAAGTATTCTGCCGAGTAGAAAAATTTACGCCAAAGCTCGCCAAAGACTTAAGCTAAAAATATTTGAGTGGGCGTTCCACTGCCCACTTCTTCAGCTACCAGATCGTATGATAATAAAATCAGAAAATTTTTGTCAAGTTGAATTAAAAAGTAAGAGTACTTAGTTTTAGAAAAACAAATTATTTGTTGTAGTTAATTTTAATTATTATTCGAACATCATAAATATACAAATTATTTGTTGTTGGTTTAGCATGTCTAGATACATTTCGTAGCTGCTGAAGTATTCTAAGGTGCTGCTTAGAATACTTCAGCATACTTTTGGAACAAGTTAAATAAAAATAAAATATTTAAATAATATATAATTTTTGCTTTAGATTGGCGCTTTTCTTTCAAATGAATGAAAAATTGTGTTGCCACGGTTTCTTGATACTTGAGAAAATATGGAAATCAAACGGCCATGATCGTTGCATTCAAGTGATGCATATTAACCCAGTTGTTTTGATTAAAAAAATATTTATATAGATTATATAAACTAAATATTTTCACACTTACATATACTGTGCCATTTTGTATTATAGCTGTTGCTTTGGTCTCTCCACAGTTAATCCATTAATTTCCATTATAATAGGCAAACATATTATCACACAACTTCTTCTTCTTAGTAAGGAAATATGGCAAAAAAAAAAGCATAAGGCAGAGAGTCCTTGACAAGCATTCGTCAAGCTTATTAACAATAAATAACATTTATCACCTTCCACAACAAAAAACTATGTGTATATGTATGTATGTATATAAAAACTAGAAAAACCTAATAAGTCAAAACCATTTATGCAGATTTCTGCATGTGTCGCTTTAGAACCTACAAAAGCCAAAAACAAAAAACAACAAAAAAAAAGAGAGACAAACCCAAAAAAGGCAACAAACTATCCCATGAAATCTAAAGAAAGCACGTAAACGCATTAAGATTTCTGGAAACGAGTTAAAAATCTATACAAAAATCTACTTAAACACAAGTCAAAGAAATGAGCAACATAAGTAGAATGTGTTGCAAACCAACAAACAACAACAAGATGCTTAAGCGTAACAAATTGTTTTGTCATTTTCAAGAACATATTTTCAAGATGATGCAAATATGCAAATTTGACTGGTTTCCTGACACACAAAAAAAGAGCATACCACACCACATTTAAATATGATAAATGAAATAATTTAAGCAGAATAGCCAAAGTTATGAATTCGTACTTAAAAAGCATAAAAAGGGAGCATTTAGGACGAAATCTGTGTATTAGGCTGTATGTGACAATGCACAAATTAAATTAAAAACAGAAAAAAAAACTTTCGACTTTTATCGTATACATTTTCCACAAGTGCTGACACTTTTATTAAGTGTTTGTACGCGTCTCTTTTTTTCACTCCTGCTTCAGGCAAACAGTTCATTAATTTACCATCCTTTTGCTGAATTAACAACCCCTAAAGTTTTATAGAAGTCTACAAGCAGGACACTCAATGACAACAATTATTATTGTCATTAGGTATTTAACATATTTAAATCATTTATTATTAAGTGATCTGGTTTTTGGATTCTTTTTCTTTCGAAAGGATCACACAGACACATCTACATAAATAAAAAGTTATCATAACGTTTTGTATCTGTTCTTAAAGGGCAATTTGATAAATGATTGTTGTTGATGTTGATCTGGCAAATAAACAATTGCAGACAATTGTGATCTAAAGGCAGGGAATCTCAAATAGGCTTTTGAAAGGGTTGTGTTGAAAAGCAAAGAAATAACAAAAAAAAAACACAATACAGAAACCGCATGTTGTGAAAATATTAAAAAAAAAATATTTTTAAAATTAATTTTGCCAGAAAATTTTTTTCCTTAAAAATATATAAAAAAACAAGAAATTTCCAAAAAAATTTTATATATACATAAATTCATACATAGATACATACATTTATACATTTTTATACTAAGAGCCTAATTCATAAAAAATATTTAAATTTTTTAAAAGGTTTATCAATCAAACTTCTATAGAAAATTTTGTTTCATAAACCTCTTATTAAACAGAAATATTTTTTATGAATAAGGCTGTAAATATACTTAAAAAAAATGTATCAAATATTTACAAAAAATTTTCTAAAAACTCTATTTTAGTTAAATTTGACTAAAAATTATTTTACAAAATTTATTTTTGCAAAATATTTAACCACAAAAATTGTTTCTACAAACCCTCTTAAACAATAGTTAAGCAAACATTTTATAAAAAAAATATTTTAGAAAAAAAATTTGCAGGAAAATTTATTTCTAAAAAATTGTTTCACAAAAAAATTTATCCCCTAAAAATTTAAAAATAAAAATTCTGAACTTTCACAAAAATGTTTTCTAAAAAAAAATTCACAAAAATTTTTTTTAAACAAATTCACAAAATATTAAGAGAAATAATCGCAAAAATTTAAAAAAAAAAATATTCACATAGATGTTTTTTTTTTTAAATTTACAAAAATGTTATCTAAAAATGTTTTCAAAAGTTTTTCTAAAAAAATTTCACAAAACTTATTTCTAAAAAAATTTTACAAAAAGTTTTTCTAAAAAAAAATTCAAAAAAAAAACTTTTTTTAATTAGGAAATTTTTTTTAAAAATTTACAAAAAAAAATACGATAAAAAATTTCCCAACACTTAAAACAATTTTGTTCTTAAGTTTTTATTGAAAAATAAAGTTTTTCAAAATATTTTAGCGAAAGAAAATAATTTAAAAAAATAATAAAAATGTTTCTACAAAAAATTGAGCAAACATTTTTTTAAAAATTCATACATATGTATGTTTATTTATTTAAATATTTAAAAAAAAAATTTAACCGAATTTAATGAAATTTTTTTAACGAAATTCGATTTACCACTATTTTTAGTATAAGCGAACGAAATATTTTCAAAATATATTTTCCTAATTGTTTTGCCAAAAAGGTTTAAAAAAAAAAATTACATTAAACCTGTATTGATTTTTTTTTTAAATTTTGAGTTAAACAGTTCTTCACATAAAAAAAATCTTTTAAAAATTTCTTGGAAATTCTTATAAAATCATTTTACCAAAAAAAATTAAAACAAGATTGCCGATAAGAAAATACACAATGTTTTTTTCAAGTCTGGCAGAGTTTTTTTTTTGGTTAAAATTTTTTCTTAATATTTCATCATGTGGTCACAAGCGATAACATCGTAAGTCGATATACATAATTTCGAGAAAACCCACTTTTGACGTATGAACGTTTTTGCGAAAAAATCAGAATTGGTAAATTAAAATAATTTTTTCATAAAGTTAAGATTACTGTATTAACGAATATACCCAAGATTTTTTGAAAATGTAGTTTTTAGTATAATGTGGCATTTATTTTTATTGAACTTTTTAAGGACAATGAAGTTTTGTTTATACAGGCAAATCTCGGTATAACGAATCTCGCTTTAACGAAAATCCGATATAGCGAACGTCCAAATATTTTACATTAACAACCTTATATAACGAATAATATCCTAATTTTATACTGGATATAATGAATGATAAAGAAAAAAATCGCAAAATAAAAAACAAAAACTTGCTAGCATCATATTCCTAACATCTATTTTTACTTTATACATCGAATTTTTTGATAAAGTGTGTTCTGTATAACGAACGGCAAAAAAAAAAATTTACACAAAGTCTACAGCAGAATTTTTGCAAAAAAAAATGTACTAGCTAGTTTGTATTTGGTAGTAAAAGTTAAAATGACACTTGAAAAAAACTGCGATATAACGAATTTTTCGTTTTAACGAATGGGCATGACATTATATCGTTCGTTATACCGGGATTTGCCTGTATGTTTAAAGCAAACTTATCTACAGACACGCAAACTCGAAGTTGCGTTTTTAGAACTTCCTGGCATATATAATGCAATTTTGTCTTAATTCAACTCCTGCTGTTATCGGCTTTAAGCACAAATTAAGCTTTTAAAAAAAAATTTAAATTTTTAATTTTTAAAAATTTTACTGCCGATTTTTTTTTTTTTTGAAAAATATGTATTAAAAAAAATCTTTATAAAAACTAAACTACAATAACCCAGTTTTAAAATGTTCGTAAAAAAAGCTAAAGCCCAAATTTTTTGGAAATTTCCAATATTTTTCAAAAATCAATTTCAAATCCTTTTTTGTTTTATTTAATTTTCTACATTTTTACCTCCTATTGGCTCTCTTAAATTTTCAGATATTTCACAATATTATTTGTTCTATGTATTATTCAAACAACTTTATGAATTTTATTTCAATTTCATTTCAATAAAAAAATAAAAACTACTCACGACTTTATCATTTGTACGAGTATAGTTCTTCAATTCAATATTTTATAAACAATTGCAATCATGCTTTGCCCATTTCATAACTTAAAAATAAATATAAATAAAAATTATAATAAAAAAAAATGCAATAAAAATAACAACAATATACGCAAGTTTTATAGCATAGACAGACGGCAGCGTTAATTTGCATTAACTGCCTTAATTCAAATTAACTTGTGAATTATCCCCATGCCAATGCGCATTTGATTTGAAGTAAATGCACTAAATTAAAGTGAATTAATACTGAATTTACCTATTTCAATATGGCAGCACCGTCAACAATCAATCAAATACTGGTTGATGAGTGAATTAGATACGGACTGCTTGAAAAGGTGTGCGACTTGGCTACGAGTACATTCAGTTAATGGGGTTTGTTTTGGATAAAACAAATCATCGGTTGGTTATTGGTTTGCTGCAATAATAATGTGTTTTGAATATCCTGTACCGCAAACCAATAACTAACCGACGATTTACTTAATGCAAATACTGTCGTCTGTCAGGATAAATTTTTAATTCACATTAGTTAGCTTTTAATGCAAATTAACGCTGTCGTCTGTCTACGCTATTATGTTAACTTATGCCACAAGTACGAGTACTCGTACTGTTGTTGATATTTGTTAAGTTGTTGCTGCAACTGCACTTTGTTACTACTATTGCTTTTGTTTCTGTTGCTGTTCGGTTATTTTTATTGTTGTTGTTGTTGTTGTTGTTGTTGCAATTGAATTATTCATATGTTGATTGTATGACAATCAATTGAAATTGTTATAAATGTGTGTAGAGATATCTACACACAAGTACAATCAATAATAAAAACAACGACAATCTTACAAATACATAAACAAACACACGTACAACACACATGAGCACAAAGGAGAGGACATTGTATGGATGCATGCCTGTATGTATGTATGTATGTATGTATGTATGTATGCTTACTTAGTTGGTAGGTTAGATAGACGTATGGACATACGGACGGACGGATGCTAAGTTAAATAAACAGACTACTGAAGATGCAATATGAGCTGACATTTTGTGTAAAATATCTGATACTTTAACATTGACATGTGCCTGAAATAAAATTTAAAATTGTTTTTGATTTAAAATGATTTTCAGAGTATTTTTTTTTTTTGATATTTTATGGGTTCTTTCTTTTAAGCGGTTTGATTTAAGGAAATTGAGGCAGAATTCAAACCATGATGTAAGATAGAAGAGGTCGTCTTAAGCAATCTAGATCGTTTTAAGCATAAAATATGGTTAAAATTTTATTTTAGGAATTTCAATTGCAATGAAATAAATGCAAGAACTTTGTGGTAGGCAGATGTTCTCAAACATTCGCAATATTTAGAGGCAGAAACAAGCGATCTGTAAAGCAAACCCAAGGTGAGGTAAACTTTTTTATCCAACTTTCTGGAAAAGAAATTATAGTGGTTTAAAGCATTTAAATTTGTTTACATTTATTTATTTTTTAACCTCCCCCCCCCCTCCAAAAAAAAGGGGTCTTATAAGTTTGCAGTGTGTGTCTGTGTATCTGTGTGTCTGTGCGTGTCCACGTACAGTCCAAGCGGCTGGACCGATTTTGATTTAGTTTTTTCTGTTTGAAAGGTGACTTGATCGAGAAGGTTCTTAACTACGTTTGAAGAAAATTGGTCCTGCCGTTTAGAAGACACCACATCTTTTGTAGATATATTCGGGGGTTTTTAAAATTTTAAATTTTTGTTATTATTTAATTGATTAATATTTTTATTACATTTTTTTATTAAAAAAAATTGTTCAATTTAAATTTTTTTTATAGTTTACAAAAAAGTTCTAAATCAATTGACTTTCGCAAACAAAATTTTCTAATTTAGTTTTTAGTTGGTTTTACAAAAAAATCGTTGCGATTTTTTACAATAATTTTTGAGAAAACTTCAAAATTCTTTAGTTTGTTTTTTACACAATTATTGTTTAAGTTTTTCACACATTAATTTTTTCAATTAAGAAAATCTAAGAAAATATTTTTAAATTTAAAAAAAAAAATTTAATTTTTTTTCATAAAAATTTTTGCAAATTTTTGTAACAAAAAAAAAGTATGAAATATCTGCGAAAATTTTTTGAAGATAACTTATTTCAGATTTATTATTAAAATTTTTTAATTTTAATTTAAAATTTTTTAATTTGAATTAAAAACTTTTGTTTAAAAAAATCTAGAAAATTTCTGTAAAAGAATTTCCAAAAGAAATTAGTTTAGATTTATAATTAAAATCTTAAATTTAAAATTTTTGTTTGAATTTTTTCTCATAAATATTTTTGCAAACTTTTAGAAGAAAATTTTAAATTTCTTAAAAAAATTTTTTTGGTAAATTAAAAATTGTTCTTTAAATTTTTCTTCTAATGATTTTATAAAAACAAAGACTTGGGGCCTGTTTGCCAATGTCGAGTCGACATCGGTCTACCAGGGTTGTTGCGATGTTTCAACTTGTTTGGCGTCTAATTTTTTTTTTGAAGAGAAGTAACACTCAAGCAATTAATGCCTACTACTATTACTAGGTGTTACCTTCTTTTAGGAAAGGGATAGGGATATGAAAGAAGACAGGTGGTGAAGGAAGAGGTAGAGTAAAGCTTCATTCTTTTACAACTCTGCTTTTTGCACGTTTTTAATAATGCAGTGTTGCAGCGCCTCTCTGATGTTAAATGAGGCGTATTAATTTTTTGAAGCTGTGTCTTGTAGCCATTTTATTGATTATTTTACTTCGCCGCTGATTTTGCTACACAACGAAGGAGGGCGTTCTGATGTTACACTAGGATTAGTATCTGCTGAGGTCGGTATAGTTCAGTGACCAGTGACTATGCGTTCATCAATTGAACTTTCCTACAACAACTGATACAAAGGGACACTAATGCACATCAGAAAAATGCGTGGTGTTGTTATTTAATGACTGTTGGATTCAGAGATTGAACCCAGGACCTTCGGTTTTGTAGTCATTGTGCTAACTTCTTCAGCCAAGGCCACCCTCAACTGGTTTCCCTCATCTAATGCCGACCCTATTCTTGCCAGCTCATCGGCAATTTCATTTCCCTCAACACTGCTGTGGCCAGGAACCCAACATAGTCTGACACTATATTTATCGATAAGCAAGTTGAGGGCTATCCTACAGTCAAAGCTTCAAAGCTATAACGCTGCTGGCTGTCGACGTAGAAGGTTACCTTCTACGCCACCCACGATAAGACCCTTTAATAATAATAATAATTTCAAACCCTATTTTATAACTGCCTTGTTCATAAAAAATATTACTTTTTAATAAGACGTTTTGAAACAAATTTTTTATGGAAATTTAATTAATGAACCTTATATAAAAAAGACATTTTTCTTATGAATTAAGCCCTAAATATTTAAAAAAAAAAGTTATAAAAATTCAAATTTTAATAAAATTTTTTCAAAACTTTATTTAAGTTTATTCTTTCGATTAAAGCACATTAATAGGACATTTACATTGTCTCGAAATCTAGTAATAACGAGATTTCGATCACAATCTTGCTGCTTTTTACTACATTTCCTATACAAAACAAAATCTATTTTGCCAGTAAATTTGTAGGAAATATTATAAAAGTCTAATATTTTTATTTATTTTTTACTACCCTGTACACCACATTTATATAAAAGTTGAGTGAATTAAAAAGGTGTGTGAATTGGCTACATTTCAGTTGTTTGGTTGTAGTTTTGGAAATTTTTCAGTTGATGGATTTTGTTTTGGATAAAAAAATATTGATTAATGTCAAAAAACTTGGTGTAAACGGTATAGATTTTCATAAAGATTTTAATGAAAATCTTCTATATTTTGTGCAGGTGTAAATGCGCTATAATACTTTTATTTTTAACATATATTCTGAAAATGTTTTTTTTTAATATTTTACTAAAATAAAAAATATATTGATCTAACATCAGCAAATAAAAAAAAACTATTGTCCGCTTTTTATTTTACCAATATTTCACCTAAAATAAATTTAGACAAAATTTTTTTGGACTTAGTGTTGTTAGTTCTTTTTTATTTAAATTTTAAAGGTTTTTAAATTTTTTTTCAATTGTTAGTGAAACTATTTTCCTAATTTTAGAATTATTAAAAAAAATATTTTTGATAAAAAATATAAACAAAATTTTTTAACAAAGATTTTGGCAAATTTTTCAAATTATATTTTTGATTGCTGATTTTTACGATATTGAAGCTATCATCAAAAGCCTGTTGAATTCCTAACAGTTTTCAATAATTGAGTTATTTATTTATTTTATTGATTTAATATTAAAATAATGAAGCAAAACGCTAGTTGTTAAAGTATGTATGTGCCTTAAGTCTTTCGTTTACAATGCAACAAAAACGTATAAAATATGAGCAAGGCAAGCACAAAAAAAAATTAAAACTAGTTTTTGAATAAATTTTAATAAACGCCATAATAAATTTAATCGAAAACAAAAATTTATCTAACTTTTGTTATAAAAAAAGCAAAACGAATTAAAATCAAATCGTATAAAAAATCAGTTTAAACTCCTCCTCGTTAGTTTTTACATGCTAACACGAAACCAATACACAATCTAAATCAAAAAGCTAATGCTGGCAAAAACACTATAGGTATACACAATTGTTATACATAAATACAGACATCTTTACATATTTCAGATGTATGTATGGATATGCATACATACATACATATGTGTATATGAACCGGTACATTCATACATACATATTTCTGTAATGTTTGTAGTTTAGATTCAAATACATTTACAAACACTAACAAAAACGCATTTTTAAAGCCAATAACTACTACTGCCTCAAATGTTGTAACAAACATAACTGTATTGTGTGTAATAAAAGCAACTACAAAACCGAAACCACCACCAACAACAACGACAACAACAATAAAAACAACAAACTAATACCAACAATAACAAAACCATCTAAATAAAAGCAACACCAACGGAAAATTATAATTTCAAAGCGAACAGCCAACCAAAACAGAGCAAAATTGTTATAGAAAATACAGCAATAGCTACAACACAAAATATACAACATCACTTACATTTGTATGTATGTATGTATGTATGTATGAATGTATACAATGAAAACAAAATGAATTTGAAATACGTTAATACAAAAACAACAATCTTTAACATGAAATACTGTGTAAAAGGAGCAAAAGCAATAAACATTTTTCAAAGCGAAATGGGGGAAAAATATAAACAAAAACCACCACCACCACCACCACCACTAAAAGCAGAACAACGTTTTTCACAAGCATTTGAACGACACCAAAAAAAATTTTTTTATAAACAAAAACAAAATAAAATCTACTACAACAACAGTTAGTTAGTCGATCTGACAAAAATGTTTGATCAAACCTAATGCTAGCAAGTTGCAACAAGACGGAAAATAGTATAAGAATTTTTAACATAAGATCAGCATAATGCAAAATTATCAAGAGAAAATATTAAAATTGTAGAAATCTGAACAAAATGTTATTATCAGATTAGCCATTTTATAGTTAAATGTGCAGCATTGAGTACGTGGATATATTTTCCTGCAAAAAATATGCACAAAATAAACAAAACTATGCACAGATATGCTCAATTAAATTGCTGCTGAAACATTAAAGTTTTTTTAGGACTTAAAGAAAATGTTAAATTTGTATAAATCTGAACAAATTCTTATGGCCATAACTGCGCAAACATCTTATAGGTTAAAAATATAATATTAACTATATGCTGGGGCATAATATCCTAAAACATACAAGCTATGCAAAAAATATGCAAAGATATGCTGAAAGACTAAAAAAATAAATTATGATTTGTGTTAATATTGGATATAAGCCGTCGGAAATTCCTTAGAAAAAGATATGCAATAAGTATGCATAAAATATGCAAAAATATGCTTAGCCAAATTGCTGCTGAAACAGTACAAAAAGTAACGATTTGTGTTAATATTATACATATTTATATAATTCTTCCAAGTTCCCTTAGGAATTCATGAGAAACTTTAAACTTATAGAAATCTCAACAAAATGTTATGGCCATAATTGCGCAGACATCTGATATTTAAAATTTAATATAAAGTCTATACGAGGCACTAAAACATATAAACTGTGAAGGAATATTCACAAAATAATCTTTGCCAAATTGCTGCTGCAATACTAAGAAAGTTATAATTTGTGTTAATATTATATAAAAGCCTTTCAAATTCCTCTAGCAAAAGATATGCAAGAACTATGCACAAAATATGCAAAACTATGTTTAGACAAATTGCTGCTGCAATACTAAAAAAGTAATGATCTGTAATAATATTATATCTAAACATTTCAAATTCCTTTTCGAAAAGATATGCAAAAAATATGCAAAAATATGCTCTGAAAAATAAGAGTGCAGGTCAATAAGTCTCGGATTTTTCTTAAATTTTTTAATGAATTTTTTAATAAAAAAACCTGTATTTAAATTAAAAAAGTCTTGTACTTATTGACCTGGCCTAGTATATACCATATGTACTCAAAAGCTTAGGAAAAAATTCTGCTAAAAGCTTTTCAATTAAATAAACTCGTATTTTTAACTTAAACACCAAACATAAGTCGAAAATTGGAATGCACTGAAGCGTTAATTGAATTGTAGATTTGCCGATTAATTTTCTGTGACATCCAAAAATAAGGTTTAACACTTTACCTCCCCTGCTTAACAGATTTTCCCCCAAAGGTCTTAAAAGTACACTGCGGAGCAGAGTTGGAAGATTTAATATAGACATACTAAGCACATAATAGATCATAAGGCCCTAGCAATAAGTATAAAATTAACCCTTGAATGCGTTTAAAATTTTTTCTAGTTTCTGGTGTTTAAATAACATTTAAAGCTCTGCTGTCTTTAGAGACTTACAATAATTTGTTTAATCCCAATATAAGTTTAAATAGTAAATAAAACTTAAAAAAAAAACTAAACCGACTTCAAAAATAAGCACTAAAAAGACACAAATAATATAGATCTAGTTAAATAAAAGATTTTTGTATATGTTACCTACAGTGCCGTTCGAAGTTGCTGCCAGTAATACTGGCAGTGTTACTTCTATTTATTAAATAAAAGACCCATAGAGAGTCGAATTAGAGGGTTAACGTTATCTGGTAAGATTTTAAGTGCGCTTAAAACAGAAGAGACCTGAAATCCAACTGTGTATGACTATGAAATTAACCCTTAAACGTGTTTTATATTTTGACTCATTTCTGATGCTGAAATTAATGCCCTAATTCTGTTCGACGATTGTATCGTATCGTCTTGTATATGGACGAAAAAAAGAAGCGGTTATGATTCTTTAAAACAATTATTATTTATTGTCTATGCTAGAAGGTTCGTGTATTTGCTTTATAATTTTGTGCCAAACATTATACCCAACACATTTTTTTTCATGTATTTTTCAAACTATTGTATAATACTTTAATTGAATTTTTATGTTTTAAAACATGGCAATAATATTTATATTTTTCATTATCAAAGACAACAACCATTTTTGAAGAAAATAATTTAGAGAATACAAAGACAAGAACTCAGAAGCATTTTCAAACAAAAACGTCCTAAATCTTCTTACTGAATTAGGGCATAAGTTACAAGCTTTACTGTTGTATTCACAAGAAATAATTTTGGTTTACAAAAGGTTTACTAAAGGAATTTTGTGTAGAAACTTGTTTAGTAAACGTTTTGTAAACCTAAATTATTTTTTATAATTACTTCAATCGGTGTTTAAGCGTAGTTATTATTAGATCAGGGTTTAAGAAGGGCCCAAAAAAAATTCCCCTACGCTTCTACGTAGGATTTCCAACTGGACGTCTCTTGCAGGCAGAATTGTTCTAAAGCTAAAATATTCCACAAAAAGTCTGCTAGTAAGATTTTATTTAACATAGAAGCTAAATTTACCATATCCTATAAAATTACTAGCATTTTTTCGAATAGTATATGCTCTAAAAGATTGATGCTTTTCAACGTAAGATTTCCAACTGGACTTCTTGCTGTTATTAACATTTCCAGAGCGCTGTTAATTTTAACATTTCTGTGAAAACTGTTAAAACTCAAGCAACTGTAAATGACGCCATACTGTTGTTAAGTTCGTTACATTTATGTTCGTTCGCTTTGGTGGCTCGATCACCGGTTTTAATGTTTATCATTTATTTATTTTTCTGTGTGTGTTTTCTACCTTTTCTTCTGGGCAGCATTTGTATTGGTATTGTTTTTGTGGCGTTTTTACTTTATCTCTGTGTCAAGTCTTCAGTCTGTTATGGGCGCTTTTCGTTAAAACATCTTTTTAAAAGTGTAACGCGTTTTTTTTGTTGCACCTACTAAACAAAATAAAAATAAAATACTAGAGCAAAAATATGACGTTAATTTTTTGGATGCTGCGGAGAAGTGTGTGTTAAGTGCTTCATTGAAGATAAAAAAAGTGCAGATTTTTTTATAACTTTAAAGTAACAACGTTTCTTCAGATTTCTGCTTCAGTAACTTAAGTGAAAGAAAACAAATTTTTTTTTTGCCAGAAAAATTTACGCAAAGCCGCCGCTTTATTGCCAAAACGTAAACGTAAAAATATGTTTAAGAAAATTTAAGGCCATATTTTATGGCTTTTTTTTTTGTAATATGGCGGTATGTAGTGTTTTCCCATTAAAGAAAGAAATTTTTTAAACTTTTTTTATGGACCCTTAAAATTTCAAAGAAAATGCGCGATAATGCAGATATTTATGTTAGAAACTATTTTCGGATTTTGTTAAAGCAAACCTTTGTTTTCTTTTGTTTCTTTTTTTTTTTTTTTGAAATAGTTTTTTAGTCATAATTACTGCTGTTAAAAAATAGTCTTGCAAGCTGGTTGCCAATAAGAAAATTTTAATAAAAAATATTAATTTACACTGCGTTATATTTCAATTAAAAAAAAGCAATAATCAACAAAGTAAAGTAGCAAAACATCAAGTCAAATAAATAATTTTTTAACTAAAGTTTTGTGAAAAAAATCAAACATATATAGTTCAAGTTATAAGGGTGAATAATAAATATACATAATTTGAATAGAATAGAATAAAATTATTGGATTTATGCCGATATTCTGATACGGTAAGTTGTTTGCTTAAAATATTTTACGACTTTTGTTTATGAGCTGTTAAATTCTTAAAAATAAATATCCAGCTGAATATTTAAATAATTATTTTAAACTTAAATAAGTTGAACCGAAAAAGCCATTATTATAATTTATTATACTCAAAGCGATATTTAAATTAGAGATGAGCACGTTAACAATCATGAGCATGTTTCCATGCTAACCAAATGAGAGTGAGTAGTAAGCACATTCACCTCAAGAAAGGGTGTGTTTTGTGTTTGCATTAATGTTGCCTGATTTAAAAGTTATTTGTACATATTTTTTTTATCTAATAATGCAAAATTAATCATTGCCACGGTGATAAGAAATTAAAAAAAAATGGCGTTACTTTGCCATAACGATATATTTTAATTGAAGGGTTAAGAACCAAAGCGGTACAAGTGCCTTAACTAAAAAATTGAGTTAGATGTAGCAATGAACACTTACTAATAATATTGATTCCTTTATGAAAATTATGAACTGTGTGATTACCTCAAACTGCCTTTCAACTATTTAAGTAAAATTTTTCCTACTTACAGGAATTTAACAGGTAAAAAAATGTTTAGTTTAGTTAGAATTTATTTGCACTTGTACCCCGTTACCCAATTCATTAACTTTTATTTAAAAAAATCAATCTTAAATTTGCATACCTCAAAAATAAGTAAGCAGACAGACAGTTCTCAAATATTGTTTTAAAAATTCTGCCATATAATGAAATTGGCTATACAAACGAAAATGCTGGGACAACGACTCCCCTATGTCATTCTAAACAGAAAAACTATGTATAAGCAAATGCATATTTATTTTCTTAACAGGAGCATGTAGACACGTAAAGATTATTATCGGGGCAACCAGAAATATACTAAAAAAAATGTTTTATGCGCTTTCAATATGCACTAAAAACTTGAAAATATGCACTAAAAAGTGAAAAAATATGCTTTTAAAAATAAAATAAATTTGTTTGTTTGTAAATGAAAATAAATTTGCAATTCAAAAATTCAGCAACATTTTCATATAAAATAGGACACAAAAAAATAATAAACAAAGGATGGAAACAAAATTAACAAAGAATAACTGGGTTTGTGACGCAGAGTGCGTCTCAAATAGCAAAACTGAATTCGTATTGAAACTAACGTCCGTAAAACTGGGTTATATATATAAAAAAAATGCTTACACTACATGGAACATTGGAACAGATATTTAGTTGGCGAAGAATAAAAATAAAAATGGTTACCAACCCCTTATAACTTGTAAGCATTTCAACCCACGTAGCGCCGAAATTTTTTTTTTTTGTTTAAACTTAAATGTGTATTTCGAAAATGAAATTTTAATAAATTTCTAGAAAATAAATTTTCTATATGTATATTGTTTCGGAATGGGGTGTTTTTTTAAAAGGACGGTGCGTCAAGTGGGTTAAAACTAAAAAAAAAAAAATTCTACAGTATCAAAATATGTCCAAAAAGCGTAAAATATGCTTTAAAAATTCGAAAATATGCTAAAAATATGGGTTTGGGACTGATATATGCAAAAACATGTTTTTAAGTGTAAAATATGCAAATATATGCACTAACAAATCGATGCCAAAACTGATAAAAAGTTCTGAAATGGATAAATATCTTGTCTCCGCATTAATACGTTACACAAGAAAAAACATGCAATTGCATATTTGCGGTTTCCCTGATAATTATATATTATTTAAATTCGGAAGATGTATGCCAGCGATTCGTGACGTTATATTTTTGCATGTTTTTCTGGGAGTTGAAAATATTACAGAGTAGCTCTCAAAATTTTTTAGGGAAATTCTCAGCGATTTCTTAAGAGCATATTTTTGCATATCATAGGCATATTTTTTTAAGAAGTATGAAACTAAGTAAAATATATATATATCTTTTAAGAATTTATGAGGGAATATTTTTGCATATGTTTGGCATATTTTTTTTGCATATCTTCTGACAGTTAAGAGAAAGTTAGGTATAAATATTTATGGCTTGCAAAAATTTTTTATAGAACTTTTCATCGATCTTGTACATAATTAGTATATTTTAACCGTTTTTGGATATTTATAATTTTTTTCCATATTTTTGGCATATTTTTGCATATTTTTCCTAAACAGTATTAATGCACGTAAAAAAAACTTAAGCCTTTGTAAAGATTTGATATTTAATGGCACCGTTTTGTAAGTTAATATTTTTTACATACGTTTTGCTGAGAGTTAAAGAAAATACTATAGCGTGTAAACTTTTTAAAAACTTTTCATCGATCTCTTAATATATGTATGTATGTAGACATATTTTTACACCTTTTTAAAATTCTTAATATAGGTAGAGCACTTTTTTTTCCTCATTTTGCTAGAAAGCTAAGAAAGGGCGTACAAGAAAATTAAGTACTCTTAAAATGTTGATAAATTATTGTACCGATTTGTAAGGGCATATTTTTGCATATTTTTGGCATATTTTTCTCACATTATTTTCTGAGAGTTAATTAATATTATAGCTTGTAAACCTTTTTAGGAACATTTTTATCGATCTCTTAATATGTATTTTTACACGTTTTTGCTAATTTTTACATTTCCTAAATTTTTTGCATATTTTTGCATACATTCCGCGTATTTATTGCATAAGTTTTTCGGAGCAGTATGAAGGCAAGTAGAAGAATTTTATGAATTGTTAAAATTTTGATTTATCAAAGCGATCTGTGAGTGCATATTTGTACATATTTTTTTTTGGCATATTTCTTGCTAATGTTTTTATGAGAACTAAAATAATCTTGAATTTTAAGGAATTTGTCTTCGGTTTGCAACTACGTATATTTGCATATTTGGCACATATGCAAACATATGAAAATTGGCTTAAAAAAATATATTGCCAAATTAGCCGCAAGTTGCCACAACATATCTGTGGTAAAAAGGAAAAAGTGCTTAACTCGAAATAAGCTGTTTTTGAGTTAATGGCACCTCCGTAATCTGCATGTTTGAAAGCAACCCTGGTCAAAATCTCAATTATAAGTTATAGCACTATGATTTGTGACTTATCTTTTTTAGAATAGTAGTCTAATTTATGCTATACTGTATAATGTATTACTTATGGTATGTAAAACGATGTTTGCTTAAAAAAATAAAGGTTAATAGAGAATTTCCCAATTTAACTGTAAGTAAATAAATTTCTGAAAATCGACTTGAAATCTTAAAAGTGCTCTCCTACGAAACAGTAAAATATGACTGAAGCACTTTTTCCTTATTGCCACATATACATATATACATATATTAGATTCACAATATATTAATACCTTGTTTTATTTTAGAAATCTTAATCTTAACCTTGTTTTATTTTAGAAATCGTGTCTCAAGTCTTATGTGTTTCCTGGTTAGTTCTTTTTTAATTAAAAATTTGCGCCATTAAGTATTTGAATTTAACTTTCAAGTTTAAATTTTTTAGCTACCATGTTTATAAAAATAATTTTAGTTAACAAAAGATTTACGCAACGAATTTTTTATGGAAATTTGTTTAATAAACGTTTTATAAAACTTAATTATTTTTATAAATACGCACAGAGAAAACAGTGCCTACTAAATACCTCATAAAATAGAACAAAATTAATTATAAATCTCTATGGTTTTTTTTTCAATAAGGAAATCTTATTAATTTCATAGAGAAAACTTTTTTGATAAAATCAAGAAGAAGTCTTGTAGTTTTTATAAGGTTATCTTATTGATTTTTTCAATAAAAAAAATTGCGTCTTTATTCTCTGTACTTATGTATTTTCATTTAAATTCTATACCATATACATATGTATGTTAGTATATTATAGATGTTATTTATTTATACATTTATACATACACATTATGTTATTTTCTTAACTAACTTACTCACCAAGTATTGAACCAGCAAACTTCTATCTGATAGACAAGCACTCTACCCAATATGCTAACAAACAGCCTGAATAACCATTGAAATTATTGTGCATACATTCTTATACAAAAAAAAAAGAAAAAGATCATGAAAAAAATTTTCTCTATGTCTAGTTATAGAAACGAAATAACAAGACACCTCATAAAATCAAGAAGATTTCCTTATTCAAAAAAATCAATAAGATGCTTTACACATAATCATATAGGAACCTACGAAAATCAAGAAGAAAACCTTTTAAAAAAAATTAAGAAGACAACCTAATAAAATCAATAAGAAATCCCTATAGTCTACAATTTATAAGAAAACCTAATAGAATCAAGAAGTTTTTCTCTATGGATTGTTTTTTTTTTTTGGTGCCAAAAATAACGGAAATTGAGTTTAGTAAGATTTCTTCTTGATTTTATGTGGTTTTCTTCTTGATAAAATTAATAAGATTTACCACATAAAAACAATAAGGAATCTCTATGAAAAAATCTTCGCTTCTTTCTGCTGGGATACCCCTTAGCCTAAAAACGTTTCATAAAGAAAATCTTCTTGATTCTATGAGGCAGTTTTTTTCTCTGTGCGGTAGTGAGGCTTTCACTTCGAATCTCTCTCAGTAAAAACTAAATTTTCAATATTTTTTTTTAATAAAATTACATTTTTTATTAATTATTGGTTCTAAATTTTTCATTGGTTTGTAATTAGCATAAAAAAAGTTTTTTTTTACTTTTTCTGCAGTAAATAATCCCGCCCTTATAGAGAAATAATTGAATTTTATTGAAATAATTTCAACAAAACTTCGAACCACGTCATAAACACCGTGAAACTTCATGTCTTATGCAAAAAAAAAAACTTTCCAGCCTTATTTTTGTTTTTGCCTAAAATAGCCACCAAAATCTCAGAAGTCACGGCCAGTGGACGCTTGCATTTGATCGATTTAGGAAGCCAAGTTATCAACTAAAAATATGAGACGTCTAATGCTTTAGAGATTTGTATTCATAAAATTCGAGAGGGGGCAAAATACCATCAGACATTATTTGTGGGCAGTGTATGAAGGCTTATCTAGCAGACTCGATGCTACTCGTATTATCTAGGGCAAGGGTACAAGTGTTATAATATGATGAAGTTTTCAAGTTTAGAAAGTTTAGTAAGTCCCGGTTCAAACATGCAACTTTTGTTGATCAACTCGTAATTCAGCTGTAAGAAAAAAAGAGATATTTGTATTTCCGTCTCCGTCTTTCTTACAGCTGAATTACGAGTTGAGCAACAAAACTTGAAATGTGTGAACCGGGACTAATTTTATTTCATATTATATTGAAATCATCTTAGATCTTTTGTTTTTCCTGATTGAAAATCTTTTTTCGTTAGTTTTTGTTGAACTTACATCATTATTCTTTTAATTAAAAATATTTTTTTTGATGCATTTTAACTTAAATTTCAAGTCGTTTGTTTGCTTGTGGTCGTCAGTGGCTATAAAAAAAATAGTTTTTTCTTTCAATATCTTTTTTAGGGAACTATTTTAATTTAAATGCAATTGAAAGTGTATTACTTTTAGCCAAAATGAACACATACTTTGGTAGTTGCTTAAATTTTGTGGTGGAATAGTTTTTGTTTGTTAGTTGGTTTGCTATCACAAAACACATGTCTTGGACTTGTTGTTCTAGCCAAATTTGTAGTGGAAACACGCAGACACACTAACAAGCATACTCGTATAAGCAGTACTTAAAAAAAAAATGTGTAACAAGTACATGTGTGGTCAATGCAATTTGTCCAACGTCATGTTATGTTAGCAATTTGTAAAACAATTTGTTACAATTTTATAACACAACTCCAACATAGTTTTTATATAAACATATATTTACAAACTTAAGTAATAAAATAAAATAAGTTATTAGATAAAAAAAAAATACCAAAAAAAGCAAAAATAAAACACTGGCTGGAAAATGTTAGAGGCCCACAATTATGGACTAGTATTTAAAAGCAGCAAATTTAGGTGTTGGTGTGGCCCAAGTGAAACATAAAAAAACAAGAGTGAAAAGTCCTAAAAAGTTACAAGTAACATTAGAAATTTTAGCTAGAAATCACACATAAATAAAAAAAAATAAAATAACATTTACATTGATTTATAACGAGTATAAAAAAAAATTATGGCAAATAAGGCTGGTTGAATGTGACATTTTTGTTTTAAATAATGTTTTGAGATTTTTTTTTTTAAATTGATTAGATTTTTTTTATTGCTTTAAATGACATGTTTTATATGCCAAAAAAAAAAAAACTAGAAAATTAACCTAAAACTGGATGATATTTTATATCTAATCAACAAAATTAATGCAATAGCCATTAAAAACTTCAAAATAAGATTAATGTTTTGATACATTTTTGTTGCCTGTTTTCAAAAATCGAGCTTCTATTTAATAACGTTTCTCTGACAAACAAATAAAAACAAAACCGGTCACTAAATTTTTAATTTATAGCTTAGATAACACAAACTAAAAATTGACACTTAAAACGACCGCATTTAGAAGATAAAAGAAATCAAATGACGTTATTAAAATGTTAAATAAGTTTCGATTTTATAATTGATTTGGCAAAAATTAAGTATGCACAAATATAATGAATGCGCAATATTTTATAAAAATGAGTTTTATATAAGATACGATACCAGAATAAGGCATGAATTAATTTGAAATAAAATTAAAAAAAAATTTGTAAGTCTGGCAAAAAAATATAGTCATTCCAATTTTTGGTACGAATAAGAAATACGATTAAAAAAAAATCAAAAAAATTGCCACATAACTGAATTGTAGGATATATAGCATGTATAGCATATGTAGCATATTTAGCATATTTGATCATTTTTAGCATATTTAAGTATTTGTAGCTTCCCACCATATTTTGGATTTTAAAGCAAAAGAACTCCAATTCATTTTACACATACAAATGTTTTGGACGTGGTTTTATCTATCTTATTTTTCTCAAAACTGTCCTATCTAAGCTATTCTCTGTTTCATAATCACTAAAATTTGTGTCGCCATATGAATATATATTTTTTTTTATTAGACTTTTCAGTAAAATAGTTTTTTTTTCAATTACGTAATATTTATTTCATATATTTATCATTTGACAGTTCCAACTACAGTTTAACTGAGCAGTGTTGCTCGTTTAAACCTAGATTATTAACTAGATAATCTTTATTTGAAAAACATAATTATAAGTTTAAACTACAGTTAACTGACAAGTAGAGTAGAGAAAGTAGAGACATTTTTATTGCCAGGAAATGCAAGTAAAACAAAATGATGCTATAACGCCCAAATAAGAAAATGAAAAAAGGCCCAATAAAAAAAACCCAAAAAATGCAATAAGGCCCAAGAGAAAATTTATGAAAAACCACCCAATATAAATAAAAAATCCCAATGAAGCAAAACTCAAGATGTAATAAAGCCCACAAAAAGAGTTAAATAAAGTCCAACCAAACTCAAGATGAAATAAAGCCAAAAATAAATGAAATAAAGCCCAATTAAAAATTTCTTACTTTTATTGGGCCTTATTTCATTTTATTATTTGTGCGTTATTTCTTTGAGTTCTATTTCGTAGCGCCAAGCAAAAATATTGGGATTTACACTTGATATTTAAATTAAAATAATTTTAACATATTTTAAATCAAAAACAGCAAGCAGTCAACTCGAGTTTAAATTTTGTGAATGTAATATTTGTTCAAAATAGAAAATTTCTCTGATTATTTTATTATTAATAAAACATTTATATTATAAGTAAAAGAAAACTATTCTGGGCAATTATGAATAAAATTCCGCGAGAAATTTCTCCCTTTTCCAATTAAAATTTTTTGTTTTCCCTATTACTTGCTAGTGTTTGCAATTGTTCCCCGGGAAAAATTTCGCGCGGAATTTTATTAATGATTTGAAAAAAAAATAAAATATTTCTAAGTAAAATAACAAACAGTCACCGACTTCATCAGCCGTCGGTATTTTTGGAGACAACAAAAGACTTAAGACACAAACTTGAATTCCAAAAAGGCCACAGAAAAGTCGACCACTCGAGTTTCAGTCTTTTTTCAAAGTTAAACAGGCTATTGAATGAATGTATCTACAGTCGAACTTCCCTATAATGAATGTGCATGGGACCAGAAAATCACTTCATTCTATATAAATCTTCATTTTACAGAATTTAAAACCCCTGATTATATTTTACTTCCTTGTTAGTATGTTAACAGAAATTTAAAAAAAAATTAATTATTATGCAGACAAAGACACACGTGAGTCAAAGTTACATTTATTAAATTTATTCGTTGTAAAAAAACTTTTCTATATGAAAATTTATTATAAGGAGATTAAAATGTACTGAAAAATTTTAAAGAAAAAGCTGTGTTCTTCATTCTATATAACTTCAACATAGTGAAGTTCAACTTTAGTAATTGTTCAGGGGGTCTACTCTGTATTTCGAAACGAAAGAAAATGCTTTCGAATTTGTATGTTATTAATATTGCATTTCCAAAGCAATTGCTTTTCGTTTCGAAATACTGAGTAGACCCCCAGAATATATTTTAATTATGTGGCCAATAAACTTGGCTTCAGTTTCAAGGCTTTTGTTTTTACAATCTCTAAAAAACAGTTTGTCCTATTGAATGCATCAAATGAAAGAGTACATCAAGTCTTTAACATATTGTGGCCATTTGTTGTGAAGAAATAAAGCTGACAAGTTTTCCCTAAAAAGAAAAACAATTATTTCTTTATAAAAGAGGACCTTTTTACCCACCCAGGGTACCGGGAAAAAGATAAACAAACTTCTTTAAAATTACTACAAAACAATGATAAAACTTTAAAATTCATACCAAATATTTTATTAATTTTAGAAATTAAAAAAAAAATTAGAACTTTGTTTTTATTGTTGGGGAGGACCGCCAGTGAATCAAAATACTTAAGATATAAGCTTGAATTTAAATTAAAATACTTCGAAAAAAATATGTATCTCTATATAAAAAAAGTGATCTAGTGAAAACAAAAGACTTAAAACACAAACCTGAAATTATAATTCTAGGGCTACGAGTAATCGTCGCTTTCGATAACGAGCTGTTTCGATCACTTTTTTTCAGTTCGAGTTAATGGCATTCGATATCGAACCATATTATTACATTGTTTGATAGCGAATGCCATAATCTCAAACTGAAAAACAATATCGAATCAGCTCGTTATCGAAAGCGACGATTAGGCCTCTGTAATTTTGTTTTTATTGCCAGTGAATCAAAAAAATTACCTTTATTTAAAAAAGAGTTAAGCATTAAAAACAAAAGACTTAAGACACAAACCTGAAATTGTAGTAAAAATGACAACCGAAATCGATTGATAAATATAAACTCGAGTGGAGTTTATATATATATTTTTTTTTAAATACAGGATCAATATATACATATGTGGTGAAGTAATAGAAGTGATGAGTTTGTCACGTAAAGACCGATTGGTTTTCCGTCTTTTATGAGCTACAGGCGAGTTTTGGTGAAAAGTCCAATGTACAAGAATTATACTTTAAATGGAAACTGTTTATTCGATTTGGGGCATAGTTTTAAAGGCTAAAATTTTGAATAAAAATATTATTTATTTATTTACTTTGCATAGTATGGTGTTGCACGAATATGGGCGGAGTAACTAGACCATATGCCCAAGATGTTATAACAGTATTTTCAAAAAAAGTTGCGTGACTGACTGTACGACCTATGCCTTCACATAGGAAGTAGCAACGTGGTTGTTAAGGAAATTCCACGAAAAACCGCAAGATTATACGGTTATCCGTGCCAGATCAGTCAACCAGTGCGAGTGAGACGAAAAACTCTCGAAGGCCTAACAACTGACACAGCAAGCTTGACCGCACTTAAGAAATAATTACGATGATGCGAAATGATGTTCTTCGACCCAGAGCTGCTTAACGACACTGAACAAAAATATTAACGACCAAGTTTTATTAAAATTCTCTGGAACTTGTCCAGGCCAGAGAACAGAAATGAGTCGTAAAAAAGTGGGTAGAGTTGAATCATGATTTATAATTTTTTGTACTTATGCACACTTATACTTTGATGTTGACGTCGCATTCATATTCATTTCAAACTATACTTATAAATCATAGTCATGGTGAGTATGAGTAAATCAGAGTAGTTGATTTGAAATGATGTCTACTCACTTACATTTAAAATTTTATGAGTCAGTATGAATAGCGAAAACATGACTCATTGCGCTTCTCTGGTCCAGGCAAGAAAATTGACTTAAGGACTAGCAACTAGTAAGAACTTGAAATACGTTTAAGGGTTAATTTTGCACTTTTTCAAATTCGCCTCTTAGATATAAGATGTGTTTGACAGCTTCACACAAAATCCTAAGAGATAAATTGTTGTAGAACATTAACAACTCTTCTGCGCATAAGATGTTTTTGCATCATATCAGGAAAGCTCGAAATTCCCCGATATAAATAAGTCAAAATTTAAATTAACCCTAGTGTGCAAATACGTTCAATCCTAATTTTCTTTATGCAGCATAACTCTTGATTACAAAGTGATATGGAATATTAAAAAATACGTTGCGAAACAGCTCAAAGAGTTGAACGAAGTTTGAGTAAAATTATGACTAGAACTTTATTAACACTTTGTGCATGATTTGTATTGTCTTATTTGTCGTTACTATTTCCATGCATATAGATATATTTGGTAATTTTTCTTACTACATTTACTGCAGCACTCTGACAGTAAAACAGTCTGTTCTGCCTTTTTTTTTCGTATAAAAATATTTTTTTCCTGATAATATTTTTTTTGTTTATTTGTTTTTATGTAAAATTTATGTAAATTTATGTTTGTTTTATAACACAAAGCTTATGTTGCATATTAAATAGGATTGTTGGTTGGTAACAATGCTTAATGCAGTTTATATGAATGCGGCTATTAACTATATTGCTGTTATTCTGGCTGATTGTTATTTTTGTTGTATAGAAGAAACGGAAATACTAATGACATTTGAATCACTGCAACTACATACAGCTTTGCTGCTTGTTAGTGTATAGCGTTTTTTTTTTTTGTATTCACTGTAGAGTTGTTGTGAGCTCAATTTAAATTTTAATGTTGAAATGTGTGGGTACTAATGTTGCTGCTACTTAAAAAAAAAAATATAAATGAAAATAATAATAAGTCAATTTTTAATATCCTGTCTTGGAGGTTCTAAAGTCAGGTGTGCAGTTGTAAATAAAAGTGTATGTGTGTGTGTGTGTGTGTGTATGAACGCATCATAAAATTGGTTTGGTGATATTCGAATTTTTCAATTATGTATTACTGAAAAGTAATTTATTTTTTTAAGGTTTTAGGTTAAACAATAAATTATGTTTATGTCAGAAGTGGTTTCATTAAAAAAAACCCCCGTTAGTTGGAGTTTAATATTAAAAACAAGGTGTTAATAAAACAAAAGGCTTAAGACATTAAACCAGAGTGCGGAGAGTGCTCGAATTAAACTCGCTCGCAAACGAATTCAATTCGAAAGAGTTTTATTTTTTGTATTCAAAAGAGCTACTCTTGTCTGCTCGCGAATTAAAAAAAATAAAACTCGCGAGCGCATTTAGCTTTTGAGAATCGAAAATAGGACTCGCGAGAAGAATTCAAATTTTAAGAGTCAAAAATAAAACTCGACTCGCGAGTCAAGTTAAAAAGAATTATTCGCGAGTTTCATTAATTTTGTTTGCTCAAATTCTGTTTTCTATAGGTCGCAATGTTGAAATTATAGTTTATTACTGACAGTTAAGCATTTGCATAACTTTTCATGAAGCAGATGCCTCAAAACATTTGAAAAATACCTCATGACATGAAAGAAAGAACATATATTTTTATATATGTATATGCATTTGTAAGTACTATACTTTTCAAATTCGCATATACATACATATACTTTTACGAATAAACAAATAATAATAAAATTGTAATAACTACTCGTTTGGAATTCGTTTATGCTCGTTTTGCACTCTTTTAAAATTTGTGCTTACGAGTTTTAAAATAAAACTCGCGAGTACAAATTTGAAGGCGAGTCATTTAATGCTTACGAGTCGAGCACAAAAGGAGTGCGAGTCTTATAAAATTTAAAAATTAGAACTCGCGAGCACAAATTTTAAAACGAGCGAGTTAATAAAAATTGTTCTCGCGAGCAAAATTTTTCCCTGCCCTGCATTAAATCTTAAATTCTTTTTTCTTATTATTTAAAGATTTCACAGCCAACAACCTAGTTGAAGGGGCTATACAGCTCCTCCATACAATTTGACACTAAAAATCGGGGCATAATGTAGTTTTGACGTATGATTTTTAATGTAAAATTGTATGGCCAAACTCTTTAAGATCATGTTCAATTTTGCCACATATTTATGCTAAATTCTTGCCAGTTTTTTCTTATACATATGTACATTTTCTTAACTAAACTCTTATATTTCATATATTTTGATTCCTTTATTTTCCCATCACTTGTCAATATCACATCAAATAATTTGAAATAAATTTGAATTGCAATTACTTTGCTTTGAATAGAAATATACAATGACTTATAACTACCACACACATTTTGTTCTCTTAATTCAAATTTATTCATATTCTGCCCGTTTTGAACATTTGTGACAGAACACTTGTTCTATTTACTAATGGCTATTGTTTTATTTCTATTAATTTTTTTTTACTCTGTATGTTTTATACATTTATGACACTTGAAATTGAAATGCAAATAAGAGTAGCTTGATAATGTTAACAACATTACACTCAACTGTATTAAAATTTATTTGAAATTGAACGATTTCTCATTTTATTCGCCCGATTAAATTGTGTCATAACAATGTGATCTAAATTTATTAACAGACATACGCACCGCAATAAAATAGCTTAAGGCTATATTGAGTTGTTTTTTTTTTATTTATTTATTTATTCATGAAAGCAGTAAAAATGTGGTAAAAAAACCAGCAGAAAAAAAACACTGCAAAATAAAATCTTTAATGGGAATTTTACTGCTAAAGTGATTCATGGCTTGCTAATAATATATAAAAAATTGTGTGAGCTTGATTTTAATCAACGATTTGAAAAAAAAAATTAATCGATTTTATACATTTATTTAGGTCAGAAATTTATAAATAAATCTGATGATGTTTTCACCCTAGAAGAATTTAACGGCAAATCTCAAATCACAGCCTAGTAATGAAGACAATTGACGTAAAAGACATAAGTATCCTTGCTTTAATTTTTTTTAACTATCTCAGCTTTGTCCTGCTAAGAGTTCTATCTTAAATTTAATTTTAAAAATTAAGGATTTACTGCAGGCAGGCGTATTCTTGCAACAACGCGAATATCTTCAGAGTATATGTTTAAAAATTTAAGACCAATAAGCATGTTTTAATCGGTTTTGAGCATAAGTTTACCTGAAATTAAACATTTAATATAAAGGATATATGGCCGGTGGGGATGTCCTTGCACCGATTTTAACTAAATTCACCAGACAGGATAAGAATATAATTTTATAAGTTTTAGTTATGAAATATCCTTCATAATTACGGCAGAAACTAAATGTTTAATGCTAAGGATATATGGGAGGCAGGCACGTCTTTACGCCGATTGAACAGAAACTAAACAGAGATTTTTACTGCATAATTCTAAAAGCAGTTTATAGTTTTTCAAGCATTCTCATTAATATTTTAAATGAAACTAAATTAAAAAAAAAGGATATATTGGCCGCAGTCATATTCTTTGCTCCAATTGACATTAAATTTGTCACAGATAGTCTGTGTTTAATATACTAAGCATCAAAAAATTTACATATATTTTATTTGAGATTGTAGCATCTTATTAAATTCGAGAAAAAAAAAGGATATTCGGGTGGCAGAAGTATTTTTGTACCGATTGAGTTGAAATTTCTCTGACAGCTTATGTGTGCAATTCTAGAAATAGTTACCAACTTTTCATTGTTGTGTCATCACAAATGTAGCAAAAATCAAACTTTTAATATTAAGGATATATGGGAGGAACATTACTCCTTGCTTCATTTTAATTTTATTTAATTTCGCAGAGAGTTTCACTGTATGTTTCTATAAATAGTTTCGCTAAAATTTTATTACATTTGTTGGGGTTAGCTTACACTTTTCAGTTAAGAAAAATATGAAAGGTAGTCACATCCTTGAAATGACTGAAACGTCCTTTATTCGAGTCTTTGTCAGCATAATTCTTGATATTTTTACTAGTTTTCACTTAATTCTGACTATAATCGCAGTTTAAACTAAAGTTTTTATATTAAGGACATGTTGCAGATAGGCGTGTCCTTGCCCTGATCAAAAGGAAATTTTTAGAGAGCTTACCAGCTAAATTCTAGAGACAGTTACCAATTTTGTCTACATTTTAGTCTTAATTTTTGCTGATATTTAATTTTTCATATTAAGGATATATAGCAGGCAGGCATGTCCTCGCACCGATTGAAGTAAAATTTGCCAGAACTATGATGATGTGTAACTTTAAGCACACTTATTATTATGTATAGAATTCTCTTTATAGTTGTAGCGGATATGCAATTTGTTACATAAAGGATAATTCTGAAAAAAAACTACTGCATTCAAGTTCCCATTCGAAATTGATTTTTTTAGAAAAAGAGCAAATGTGAGGCCGACGTATCCTTGTACTGATTAAACTGAAACTTATTTGTTGCTGATATTTGATTTTTTATATGAAGAATATAAGTATAGCCATATAGACATGTCCTTGAACCGATGGAACTAAAATTTATCAGAAGTATCACATGTCTAACTTTAACCACAATTATTAATTTTTATAAAATTCTGGCGATAGTTGTAGCTGATATGCAATTTTTTATATAAAGGATATATATATAGGAGGTAAGCGAATCCTTACACAGATTAGAGCTGAAATTAACTAAAAATTTAAAAAACCTAATAATGAAAGCAACAACGATTTTCAACTGTACACATTTAATTGCAGTTGTAGCCGAATTTGAAATTTCATGGAAAAAGGATATATGGGAAGTTGGTTGGCATATCCTTTGAAAGGTTAAATTGAAATTTTCTAGAAACTTTATCGGCATATTTTCACATATAGTTACTAAGTGTTTGTTCAACGTGATCATAAATAAAACTAAAAATTCTATTTCGTTTGATTAAGGACATATGGCAGTCAGGCTAGCTTTTGAATATTTTGAGCTGAAATTCTTCAGACAGCTTAATTGCATAAATAAAGAAATAGTTACCGACTTTGTCCGTATTCTGGTTGATTTTGCCCGGTTGACACTCGCAGCTGAATTTTTATTTTTTTTTTTAAATAAAGGATATATGGGAGGGTGGCATGTCCTTGCTCGGATCAAAATGAAATTTGGCAGGAACCTTTCACTTATGATTTTACTAGTCTTTACATTATTTTAATCATATAAAAGTAATTAATTAAAATAAAAAAACTGATTTTTCTTGAATGCTTTTCTTCGCTCACATTTTCCATACCTTAAAACTCTAACTACACTTAATAAACATCATTATGCTTAAATTACAAGCTGTAAGTATTCTAGTTCAAGACTTGCTGGGCTAGTGAAGATGATTGAACCTTATTTCTATACATATATTACTAATTAATTGGTTAATTCTAAGATTTACTTTTTCAATACTGAGAAGGGATTCTTATTTTCTACGGCTTTATTAGGAACTGCCTTCAATTTCTAGAAAAATAAATACATACATATTATAATGCAAGAATTTTTTTAAATATATTTTCAGCTGTAAAAAAATAATTTAAAGAAAATCTTATTCCCACTCTAATCCTTATACCAAATTAATTAAAACCTAAGATGAAAATTTAGATTTCCAGGAATGCCACAGATTATCTTAGATAAAGATCAAAATCTAGACAAAACAAAAACTAAATCACGAAATTATAACATTATTTTGATTGCATTTTTCTTTTTTTTTTTTTTTGCTTGATTTAAGGAAAATTCCTTTAGCAAATTTTTATAACTTAATTTCTATTTGCAAAAGAAAAGAAAAAACCTAATAGCTGCAGCTTCTGTTTCCATTATTCCTTTGCAATATTCCCACAATAAGTGCTCTAAATTTAATGGTAAATTACCGTTTTAACTTTAAAAAAGATATACAATTTAATGGTAAAATTCAAAAAAATCAAAAAAAAAAAAAAAAAAGCAAAACCATGACAAAATTACAAGCATGATTTTTGAACTCAAAGAACGACCTACAAAACAATGCACACGATATTTTGTTTGTTTTTAAGGAAATTTGCCAAACAAAAAAATATATATAAAAGAAAAACATTTCAAAACCTGAAGTTCAATACCACAATCATAAAGTCAACACACAAGATTTCTTCCAAAAAAATCAAACAGCCTGCATCAAACTCAACTCTACTCCTTAAACAGTTAAAAACAATAAAAATGATCCCACAGTACCGGCGGAAAACAGCAGCTAAATGGAATGAAGTAAAAACAAAACAAAAAGCAAAACGAACCACAACCATAAGAAAAGGGCCAAATTGTGCATATCAAATGAGGCTGAAACAACAAAGGTTGCCAGCAATAGTTAAACAACATGATCATCGTCATCATGACCACCACATCAAGCGCATCTAAAATCTCAAACACAGAATTTCCTTCCAGTTTAGTCTTTTATTTGCAAATCTGCATGTGAAATAAATGAACAGTTAATGTTACGAATTAAATAAACATTAAAATGTTAAAACATGGCAACAACAAACTCCTTCACCGCTACATTTACTACTACTACACTTATATTTTTCAACTTCCAGTTTCTACTGAGTTCATGTTACGACAAAGCAATATTAAAACAATAACCCATACCTGCTTTATAAGCTACTCGCCTGATTGTACCTTAACTGGGCTTAAATACGAGCTTAGCAATCATATGCTGCTCTACACTTGTTGTGCATTTCAAATATTATTATTGTTGTTTTTTTAGAAGTAGTTATTGTGCTGCCCTAAATATGTATGCACATGTATATGCGGGAGTTGGTAGCCAAATGTCTAAGCAACAGCAACAAAAGCATCATCATCGTCATCAGCAGCAGTTGTATTAAGATAAAAAAAATAAGTTTTATGCATCTGTTTTGGTTATTTGTGTTTATACAAACGAGGGTGGTTAAGGAAACGCAAATATAAAGCTTGTTTTCTAACTAGAAAGGCTGATACTTGACAAAAAAAAAAGGAAAATAAAAACAAAGTTTACGCAAGGACATATCCGACTCCCGCTTGTCCTTTACTTTAAAAATTGAATTTGTACAAAAATGCTAGAAGAGGTTGTAACTAGTTTTGGAATTACATTGATAAGCCTTCTAGTAATTTTAATGGCAAGTTGCAAATTGCTGCAAAAGTATTCATGTCCTTGCACATATCCTTTATTTAATATGTGCAAGGACATGAATATCCTTGATTTTAAAAATTTCAGCAACTATTACCAACAGAATGCAAGGAAAGCTGGAAATAATTTTTAGAATTACAGCAGTAAGCTTTCTAGGGAGTTTTACAACTATCGCTGCAAGGATGTGCATTTCTTTCTTATATCCTTTTTTCAAATTTAGTTTTAGCAACTGTTTTGCTTAAAATTGTGTGTCGAAAGTTTGCAAAAAATTTTGGGAATTACACTAGTGAACTTTCTAGCGAATTTCACATCATTCATTGCAGCGATGTGTACACCTTCCTCATATACATATGTATCCTTTATTTGAAAAACTGAATTTCAGCAACAAATACTAGCATAAAGTGACGAAAGCTGGAAGCAATTTTTAGAATTGCAGAAGTAACCTTTTCAGGAAATGTTAGATCAATCGCTACAAGGATATGCATCTCCCCTTATATCCTTTTAAAAAAAATTGAGTTTCAGCAAATATTCTGCTCATAATTGTGTTGCGAAAGGTTTCAGAAAATGTTATGAATTACATTAGTGACCTTTCTACAGAATTTCACATCATTCAGTGCAAACCTTCCATATATCCTTTATTTGAAAAAAAAAAATAGAATTTCCGCAAAACTTACTAATCAAACATGTAGAAAACTAGTAAAAATTTCTAAATTTACCGAAACAAGTTTTCCTCTGATTTTAAATTGAATAATGTGCAAGCCTCTCGTATATCCTTTATATCATAAATTGTATAGTTATGGTAAAAAAAAAACTTGTAACTACTTGACGCATAACATTGGTGAGCTTTTTGTGAAATTTTACATAAATCGGTACAAGCACATATCCTTTATTTAAAAAAAAATTTATTTCAGAAAATATTATATTAAATAAGCTAGAAAATCTTAAAAACAATTTACAAATGACATTGTTTAGTTTTCTGTGTAATTTGACGTAGGAACATAAACAAGGACACACAAATCTGCCATATATCCTTTATTTTTAAAACTAAATTTAAACAAAAATTCTAATGAAAATGATACAAGCGAAACTTGTAATGATCTTATGTATTGCCGGTACAAGCTTTCTAGTTATTTTACATCAGGCTATAAACAGCCCTTATATATCCTTTATTTAAAAAAAAATTAGTTTACGCAAACATTATGATCTAAATGCAAGGCAAGCTTGCAACTAGTTTCAGAATTACTTAGATAAGAAGATATGGGGAATTTCATTTCAATAGGTGCGCCAAGCCTGCATATATCCTTTATTTTTAAAAATTTGACTTCAGCAAAAATTATAATCGAAATGCAAAAAAAACTTTGTAAGTATTTGTATAATTACAAGTACAATAACTTCAGTGAATTGCGCATTAATAGGGGCAAGGAACCGAGTGCCTCCCATATATCCTTTATTTTAAGATTTTTCTATTCAGCAACATTTACAGTCAGAATGCATTAAAAACTAGTCACTATTACTTAAATAATATAACTAACCTCTATTTTCAGTTTTATTTTGATACGATCAAGGGTATGTACTTCTCCTACATATTATTCATTATTAAAACAATTTTTTTTTTAAATTATACAGTTAAGTTTTTTTATAAACTTCATCTCAGTTGGAGCAAGAACATGTTTTCAAGCTGAAAAATTATATTTTATTATGAAATCATTGTTATTTCTGAAATGTTGTCGTTTATCTGGGCGCTTAGTTTTATTCTAATAGATTCAAGGACATACGACATGTCCTTGATTATAGAAAATAATTTTTGTCCACAATTATGATCGAAATGCATCGAGCATAGGCTGTTGTAACTAGAGTTTATGCGGAGGCACTACACTTCACTTAGAGCAAGGACTTAATTTTGACCATAGATCATGTAGAGTTCCGGAACTCGAGCTGGTTGCCTGTGCCAGAATCATTTCTCTCTGGAGAACTTACAATAATTCAAAATAACAACAAAAATGTAGAAAAATTTGAAAGTGTTTCGCTTTAGAAAAATTTAAATTACCCTCGCATTTAAAAACATTTCGTTACAATCTGTACCTGCACTCTTAGAAAAAATAAACAAATCGTGGGTTTGGTTGCTTCGTAGCTTGATGTTATAATGCTGTTGTTGCTGCTGTTCTTCTTCTATTAAATGATGTTGTTATTATTGTTGTTAAAAAAATTTTTTTGTTGCTATTATTGCTGCCACAATTTTACCTTGGCTTCGTGACTTTTAAACTTGATTTGTACCATGTTTTTGGTGCCAGTTTTTCACCCTCCTACCAACTTTTTTTCTTTAATTTTTTTTTTTTGAATCTTGTGCATTTTTTGAAAACTGTGATTTTATTCCCAGTTTTATATAAACATAATTTAAATAAAATCTGTTAGAGAATTAAATAAAAATACAGCAGAAGTAAAAGTTGAAAACAAAAGACTTAAGGTACAAACCTTCAGATGCCCTCAAAAAAGAAAAAAAAAAAAAAACATAAAGAAACCAACTTTATTTAGAATTTCAATACAAGTAGAAAAATTATAATAAAATTTCAATTTAAATTCAACAAATATGAACTTATAAATTAATCTTTAAACCAGATATTCTAACTATTGTATATGACAAACAAAATTTAATTTGAATATGAATATGAAGCCAAAATGCTCGTATATTTAGCATTGGTTTGTTTTTAGTCGCAGCTACGTTTTATGATAAATTATGGCACATTTTATAATAATCCAGTTTAAGAAAAAATAACAAAATTAATAACAATTATTAATAACTGTCATGTAGGCAGTAAAATGAATTATTTACGGCTGCTTAGAGCAACCAAGAAAAGCAAAACTACGAAAAGGAAACAAATATCTTTTTGGTTGAATTAAAATAATAAAAAAAAAAATATATATACAACGTCAGTGTTTTAACAAAACGTATTTTTATGTGGTTCTTTTAAATCTAGTTTGTTTGTTTGTTTGTTTGTTTTTTCACAAGCTGACATTTGACAACCTTGCTACCGATTTATCTTTACTAGCTTCTTACTAATTTACAAAACAACAACGTTTAGCGAGTATAACATTAAAACGGATGCTTCAAGATGAACTGTCATGAATAAAGTGGAATAAAGTGAACTGTTTTGTTTTTTCGTCGCATTTGATATTGATTATTTGTAGTGGAAGTAAGAGGCAATTGAATAGTTACGAGCAGTTATAAATAATAATTAGTTAACAAGCTTGGAGCTAGAGCTAGTCAAATATATATTGATTCGAATTTTAAGCGCAGCTTTGGAATAAATTCAATAAAAACATATAAAATTTAAAAAAAAATGTTTCACATAAAAATACTTTGTTTTATAGAGGGGTTTGTAAAACAAATTGCAAATGAAAAACTGTTTTATAAACCATTTATAAATCAAAAATATTTATTATGAAAAAGTCCTTTAATTTACACACTTTTTGATACAAAAATAAGTAAAACTTACTTGCACGAGTATATTTCTTCAGTTTTTCAAAAGAATGTAAGCACTTACCTAAAAGAAATTAAAATAAGAAAAGCATTATTAGTCATTGTTGGTGAAAGTAAAGTTATTTGGAATAAGTATTAAAATTAAGAAGTAAGTATGTACAAGCTGACATAAAATTACGAAATATAGCAACAAGTAGAAATTAAAAAAAAAATCAAAAAACCCGACTTCGAGCAACTTTGAACCGATAAATGTTAGACTGAGGCCCAACTCGTTCATTTCATTTCATTTTTGACACAAACCTTTGATCAAAACCATAAATTACAAGGGTTTGATCATAGGTTTGTATCTAAAATGAACTACTAAACGAGTTGGACCCAGCTCTACCCAGTTTTATTAAATATGCTAAATGGTCATTCGAAATCAAAAATCATTAGGGAAAGCTCAAGATGATTTTAAAATACCTGTCGAATGATACCCATTTGGATATAGTTCACCGACTTTTAATTTTTTTCGTATTTACAAAATGGCGTCTGTTGGCCGCCATATTGAGTTTTAACTACTGTCATATATTTAGTAACAGTACTATGATTAACCCAAATCGATAATAATGCTGGATCAATTATTGACATCACATTTGTCAGTAATAGCATCACAAGCCGTGTAGACTGGGGAATATCCGACCTATATACACACAGTGATTACAATGCCATAATCATAGATTTACAGGATGAACGACGTCATGTGAGCCTACAGGCGCAAAATCTAACAGGAAGTTTGACAAGGATGTTTTTGCCATCTGTATGGAGGGTGTGGACTTGAATGGTTCTACTGAAGAAGTACAGTTAGTAAACTATATTACGAGGGCATGTGATGCATCTATGATAAAGAGGAAAATATGAGCAAAGAAGCCACCGGTTTACTGGTGGAATGATGACATTGCAAGGTTAAGATCTGAGTGTATACGTTCTAGAAGACAGTATACGAAAAGCAGGGGTAGTTTATAGAATAATGCATGTCAATAGGACTATAGGGATTAGAGAAAGGCCCTAAAAATTGTAATTCGTAGGAGCAAGCGTCAGTATTTAGGAATTTATTTAGTACAATGAGTGTGAGGAGGATTTGCTGTTGATAATGCTACATTAACTTGTTTCATTTTATTTTACCATTTATTGTATTAGCTGCAACATTAATTCATATTTTATTTTTACATGAAACAGGATCTAATAATCCATTAGGAATTAATTAAAATTTTTCTTAATGTATGTGATGAGGTAGAGAATAATCCCTGGGGTTTTGCATATAAGCTAGTAACTAAGAAGCTAAAATATCTTGGCCCATAGCCACAAAGAGAAGAGCAAATCTTAAAGGAAATCGTAGACCACCTCTTTCCTCAACAAGAAGCACCATCATGGGAGAACAATTCTCCTAGTGAAAGTTTTAACTTTCCTTTGGTTACTATAACAGATATTGGCGCATAGTCATAGTCAAGGAAAAGTACTTTTTAAAAAATGAAAACCAGTATTTTGTATGGTAGTACTGGTTTTAACTTCTTAAAGTGTACTTTGATTTGACTATGACTACGCGCCATTGTCTCTAAATTTAGGGACGGAAAAGCACTGGGCTTGGACTATATTCCAAATAGAATATTGAAAGAGGCCATGAAACTATGTCCGAGAAATTCTTAAGAGTAGTAAACATATGCTTAAGCCAGGGAAATTTTCCAGCAAGGTGGAAGCAAAAGAAGCTAGTGTTAGTACCTAAGGACAATAAAACTTTAGATAACCCTTCCTATTATCGTCTACTGTGTATGATAGACACATGTGGGAAATTGCTTGAGAGTATAATATGTAGAAGACTTGGAGATTGTGTTGAAGCTAGCCGTGGTCTATCAGGCAACCAATTTGGCTTCAGCAAAACAAGGTCAACAGCAAACGCTATCAAAGTTGTAGTAGAAACTATTGCTCTAGCTATCCGAGGGAAAAGATGGCGAAATGGTACAAAAGAATACTAACAACACTGCAAACTGGGAATATATTGTTGATGCCTTGGCTTGACTAGACATCCCAGCATATCTGCTGGCAATAGTGCCAGCAGATATGCTGGAATAGGGAGCTAATTTATGAGACTGATATAGCTATAAGAAGGCGCAAGATTATTGGTGGAGTGCCCCAAGGATCGATACTTGGACCACTGTGGTGGAACGTGATGTACGACCAAATATTAAGATTAAGTTTACCTAAAAAAGTAAAAATAGTTGGATTCGCAGATGACATAGCGTTAGTATGTGAAGCCAAAGAATTACTAGAGGCAGAAACCATTGTAAATGCGAGTGTACAGATGGTAAAGTCCTGGCTTAGCTCAATGGGATTAACTTTAGCTGACCATAAGACAGAAGCAGTTTTGATAAGTAGTCGGAAAACTAGAGAATCCAAGCCATTTTTGAAATACATAGGTGTGATGATTGATACACGTCTATACTTTCGTGAACACTTGCGATATGTAGCTTCCAAGGCATCAAAAACATGCTTGGCGCTATCTCGGATTAGGCCGAATACAAGAGGCCCAAAATATCTTCAGAGGAAAGTACTCGCTGGTGTTGTAAGGAACATTATCTTAAACGCACACCGTACATGGTCAGACTCACTGAGATACCATACTTATGTGAGTTTGATATCGCCGGTGTAAAGGATGGCTTCCTTGAGAATATGTAGCGCATTTCGAACGGTGTCGGACGAAGCTTTTATCTGGAATAATGCCCATATATTTAGAAGTCTTAGATAGGGAAGGTGATAAAGATTTATGTTTATACAAATTTCAAGAACGTTGGTCAACAACTGAAAAGGGAAGATGGACTTACACATTGATACCCGACATCAGGACATGGTTGACTAGAAAACACGGTGACTTAAATTACTACGTAACACAGTTTTTGACAGGTCATGGTTATATTATAGGTCGTATTTATACCGCTTCGCGCACAACAATGTTCCGTTTTGCCCGAATTGTAGCGGAAACGTTATAGAGGATGTCGAGCATGTATTTTTTGTCTGTCCACGATTCTACAATTGTAGGTCGTATTTAGAAGCTAGTGCAGGGCGTAACATTAGAGCGGAGAACATAGTTCAGATTATGCTAGAATCCTTGCATAACTGGCCTAGTGTGAATAATTTTGTAAACCTACTTCTACTACGACTACGCAACTTAGAAGAGATTCGTAGAAGAATCAGTATATTTTAAATCAAAATCAGAAAAAGAAGGATATAACCTATTAGCAAGCAGCATTCGCTGAATCACACCCCCCCCCACCTCCCCGAAGTAATACTAGGTAGTGGTCCCGGGGGAAAATGGTTGCAGGGGCGAACGAGGATAGGTTTTAGCACGTAGGCGCATTGGCAGGCCAAAAAGTAATTGTTGCTGTGAATCGTGCATATTGGTCAGCTCGGGCTGCCAATATCTTTTGAAGATTTCCTAGCCTTAGGTCATATGGCTTAAAAAACATACATAGGCTGATAAACATAATACCCTGCTTTGCGTTGCGCAGTCGGGTAACAGAAAAATTAACCAAACAGCTGCAATAGACGGAGTGACAAAAAATATTTCAAGCGAAAAAAAATTTCTGAAAATTATGTAAAAATTTTAATATAAAGCATTTTTTTTTTTAATTTTTTCTTATATTATTTTCATTTTATATAAATACATACATACGAGTATTCAATTTATATACAAGTAAGCCGATCAGATTAATATTATTTAATATAAAAAAAACCCCAACACCTGTTTGATACAACGCCCAATCATCATTCTTCATCCAAACCATAATTACCATGTTCAAGGTATTGTTTTTTTTTTTTTTTTGTAAAAAAATTCAAACTTATTTTATGTTTAAAATTAAAATCTACCCAATGTCTTTGCAAAAAATATTTTCCTTTTCAAAAGATGTTCTTAACAAAATTTAATAAAAAGTCCGGCTCAAGTCACGCCTATCTTTATTTTTGATTAAAGTTAATATGCAAGAAAAAAAAGACATAATAATGATTTTATTTTACCGATTTTTCTATTAAACTTAGCTATTGATTTGTTTTATAAGTTTTTAATTTTATTAGTCTTGTTTTTTTTTGCGCAATCATATTATGAAGAAAATAATAGTGTGAAAAGTGTATGCGATTTTTATTCATTGAAACGTTTTACTATTTCTATAATGGCACCTTTAATTAATAAATTTTATTTCTATAGTATTAACGTTGCTTTTTTCTATTGGTTTTTTTTTTTTTGTTTTGCTAAACTTTATTTCTCAGCATTAATTATCATTATTTTATCTTCAAGTAAACATTCTGAAAAGCAAAAAGCATTCACAACGTTCGCCTTTACACAATGGGGCTTTAGCCATAAAAAGAGCAACGAACTTGCTATTCAAATTTAAGAAAAAACATATTAATAAAAAAAATATTAAAAATGTAGAATTATACATTAAAAAATTTTTCTTATTAATAATTTTCCAAAAATTATTGCTGTCCGGATTTTTTATAAGAATTTTGTTCTCAAGAAATTTTCTTAAAAAATTGTTGCCATTGAAAAGCTTTTGGTAGAAAATTTTCGTTATTAAAAATTTATTGTTCAAATTTTTTACTACACATAAGTTCTGCTTTTGGGAAATTTTCTAAAAAATTTGAAGAAATTTTTTTTTAATTTTGAAAAATAAATTTTTGGAAAAATTTTATATAAATTTTTTTTTTTTCAAAATTATTAATATTGTAAATTTTGCTGCAATCGATATAAATATCGATATCGACATATGGAGATTTTTCCTTTTAATTCATTTTGCTACAGCCAAATTTTTGTACATTTTTCGCTTTTAACAAAATTTGTTAAAGATAAATTTTAGTTCACTTTTTCAAAATACCTATTTTAACAAATTTTTCACATTCTAAAGAAAATTTTAATACTGAAAAAGATTCTTCAAAAATATACATACATATATAATACATAAGCTAAACTTTTGCTATCAATAATTTTATTTTTAAACTTTTGCTCTCAAATTCTTTATAAAAATTTCTTGCTATTGGCTGATTTTTATAAAAAATTTTTCACATTCTAAAGAAAATTTTAATAGTGAAAAAGATTCTCCAAAAAAATATATAATAAATATTAAAGCTAAAGCTAAACTTTTGCTTTCAATAATTTTTTTTTTTTAATTTTTGCTCTCAAATTCTTTATAAAAATTTCTTGCTATTGGCTGATTTGGTAAAAAAAAATGTTTGCTATCAGTATATGCAATATTTGCTATTAGCTAATCTTCTATACTAAAATTAAGAAATATTTTGCTGTTAGCAAATATTTTAGAAAAAATTTTTTGCTACTTGCAACATATTTTCTACAAATATTTTCTATAAAACATTTTTGCTATTTGCCAATTTACGAAAAATAATTTTTACTATCTTTAAATTGTCTATAAGACGTTTTACTATTAACAAAATTGTACAGGAAAATTGTTGCTACTTGCAAAATTGCTAAAGAGAATTTTTGCAACCAACCTATTTTCTACAAAAAGTTTTTGCTATAGCCGTATTTACTAAAAAATATTATAAATGTTATAAAAACCTTTTTGCTATCGACTTTTTTGCAAAAAAAAAAAAAAAAAAATTCGTTATCGACAAATTTTGTATAGAGACTTTTTGCTATTAGCCAATTTTCAAAGAATAATGTTTGCTATTTTAAATTGAGTCATTTTAAATTTCTAAGAATAATTTTTTTGCTATTTTCAAATCGTTTACAAAATATTTTGCTATTAACAAAATGAAAATGTTTGCTACTTGAATACCTCTTAAAAAAAATTTTTGCAATCAATATATTTCTTACAAAAGTTTTTCGCTAGTCGTATTTTAAAAAATAATTATATCGATTTGCATATAAAATATTCGTTATTAACAAAGGTTCTATAGGAAACTATTGCTATTGATAAATTTTGTAACAAAAATATTTGCTTTATTCAAATTTTCTTACAAAGATTTTGCTATTAACAAAATTGTCATAGAAAATGTTTGCTACTATCAAAACTTTTGAAGAGAATTTTTGCTACTTATAAATTTTTTACACTAATGTTTTCTAAAAATACTCGTATTTCGTATTAACAAAGTTTTCATTATCAGCAAATTTTCTATTAGCCAATTTTCTAAAAATAATTTTTTTATCTTCAAATAGTTTTTATGATGTTTTGCTATTAATAAAATTTGCATAGCAAATATTTGCTAGTTGCAAAATTTGTAAAGATAATTTTTGCTATCAATATATTTTTTACAAAATTTGTTTTGATTTTAGTACTAAAAAGTTCTCTATTTAAAGTGTTAGTAAGTATAGATTTTTTTAATGAAATGTTTGCAATTCATCAACTAATTGGAATATATAGAAATAGCAAAAATTTTGCTATTAACAAAATTAGCTTTGTAAAAACACTTTTTGTTATCGACAGGTTTTTTTGAGATAGTATACAGTTTGCAATTTTATAAATTATTTATTTCTTATATGAATCCAATCAGTAATTTTTCCAAAGAAAAAAAAAAAAATTTAAAAATTTTTCATAACAATTTGTTGTAGTTGACAAAATATTTAATTTAAAAATATTTGCTACTCGTATTAACCAAGGTTGGAAACCGAAAAAAATAACGGTATCGGTATTGATACCGGTACAATTATTTTTTAAATTTCGGTATCGGTAGCGGTATCGGTATTTTTTTTATTTCGGTATCGGTATTACCGGTACATACCGTTATCGAATTTATAATACCGGTATACCGATATTACTGATAAATTTATTATTTCAAGCAGTGGACATTACAAAAAATCTTTTTTTATTAAATTACTTCAAAAAGAGAGTATTTTTACATTAACATACATATGTACTCGTATAAAAGCATATAAACTTATTTGTTTCTATATACATGTGTATGTTTTTATACTATTATTAAAAAATAATTTATTAAAAAAGTGAAACAAGGAGACTGCAGTTCAAACTTTACATATATACGGCCCTATGTATAAGCAAAATTTGGCATGAAGTTAGCATAAGTGGCAAAATTGAACATGATCTTAAAGAATTTTGCCATGAAACTTCACATTAAAAATTATGCTAGGGAGTAGAGGTTAGGAATGCAACCATTTCTAATGTCTAATTGTATGGAGGAACTCGTTAATACCTAATTCAATTTCGTCACTTTTGCTAACTTCATGCCAATTTTTGCTTATACATAGTGCCGATAAAGTGTACATTTTGGTTAATTAAACAAAATAGTAAAAATAAAAGTTTTGTCTATACTTATATATTACACTGTGTGACAAATTTTGATGAAATCGAAATACCTGGGACGTGTTACTATATTTCTGCTAGGTATTGTCGAGTATAACAATACAAACTGTATTTGAAATTTTCCAGACACCTCCAAAATCTTAAGTTACGGGTAAAAACCGGCTTTTCGTCCCCGTAGACACTTATCAACCTCCTCCTCCTCTACATCAACTGACACCACACACAGTGGACCAAGACACAGAAGAACGCTGATGAGGAAGGTTTAGTGGCCTTCGACAACGGCTGGCTGTTCCGTTCAACTATGTGTTGTTGTCAGAATATTTACAACTAACTTGATGTTATTTGTTCATTAATAATTATCACATGTAATTTGGCTTAAAAAGCGTTACGAACAGTAGCCTAATTCAATTCATAAGAATTTAAGTAACCTCCAACTAAGTTAAATATCAACAGATTTTAAATTTATAAACGGATACAGAAAGAAGATACTAAGACCTTTAGAACCATATAGATATATCTTGTTTCAGTAAATTTCAAATATGTCTTTATTTTTTCACCAAATATGATTTTTTCGGTTTTTTTTCGACACTTTTCTACTTTGGACACGTTCTTAGGCAATATTTTTGTACTGGATCTACATATATTGTTGATAACTTTGTTTATAAAACATAATTGAATAAGAGTAATTCACAGGACTGTTTTAAATATTTTGTTAGAAGACTTTTTGTTAAAAACTACCTGTATGATGTATTTCGCTTCTATTTATACGCTTTCGGTGTATTTAAGCTTCCAGGACGATGAAAGTACAATTTAATAGATGTATATAAACACAGAGTACAAAATTGGTACAGCAGTGGTCGCCAAAATTTTTTCCTTCATTTCAAAAGTAATTTTCTTCACCTCAAGAGAGGAATCTTTCACTTCAAATATAAAAGTTTAGAAGTTTTTTCTCTACCAACCTTATATATTACGGTGAAGTGTGTAAACAAGACCAATACCAAAGAAAGAGAGTTAATTGAAATATATTTTTGCAATTTTTGCACATATTACGGTTTACAGCTCAACTTAGTTGGATTGAAAATGAAACAACTTAACTTTTAAACAACTGTTTTTTTTTGTATTCTGAATAACAATTAATTTTAGTTGACTTCGAAACAATGCACGAAAAGGAAAGGTTCTTATCTATGCTATATGTTTTGAAACCATAATATCCATTACAAAACATTTTAAATATTTTTAGTTTTGGCCTTGGTATTTTTTCTTGAGATTCTATGTTTTATGAAAATGGCAACAATATTGGTTGACAAATGGGATTGGTTGGCGTCTGGAATAGTAAAGCAAAACCAACACAATGGTCGAAATAAAAACCAAAATACAACTGATAAAAATCATTTGTCTCATGGTGGAAAAAAACTCAACTATCATTTATTTTTTGGCCGGAATCGGTATACCGGTACGTACCGGTATAGACGTAAACGGTAGTCTGGATACCGGTATTTTCTAACCGAAATGGATTTCGGTATCGGTAACGATACCGGTATCTAATTTTAGCGGTATTTGAATCGGTATCGGTATTTTTATGATACCGTTTGCCAACCTTGATATTAACAAATTTTTTATTGAAAAAATGCTACGATATATTTTCAACATCAATAAGACAATTTTTGTCATTGACAAAACATTTTATGAAATTTTTTTTGCTATTGACAAAACTTTGAATGAAAATTATTTGCTATTAACAAACAAATTTTTTGAAGAAAATACTTTATATGGTTTAATTTTCTGTAAAAATATTTTGCTATTTATATTTTACCTCAAGAAAATATTTGCTATCAATAAATTGTGTGTGAAACCCGTCTAAAATCAATGAAACTTAGATACTTTATTGTTGCTATTGATAAAATCACATTAGAAAAGTTTTGCTATTGAAAAATATATATTCTAGGATAAACTTATGATATTTATGTTTTAAAGAAAGTTTTTGCTATCAAAAAAAATTTTAAAAGAACTGTTTGGTATTTATAAAATTTTAATAAAAAATTTTTTGTAGAAAATATTTGCTATTATTAAATGTTTTTAAATGTTCTTGCTATTAGAAAAATAGTGTATAATTTATTTTAAATATTTATCGTGGAATAAATAAATACAAAATTTATTAGTAGCAAGTATTTTCTGCAAAAAATTTTTCGATAGCAATTTTTTCTCTAAAAGTTTAGCGATAACGATCTTTTTTAACGGAGATCTGGGAACAATTAATTTACTTTAGAAAATGTTTGCCTCAATGAAGCAAATTTTTAAATTTCATTTGCTATGGACAAATAATATTTAAAAAATTTTGGGAAAAATATTTTTTCTTTGAAAACATACTTTTGTAGAAAATTTTTACTATTGAGACATTTTTTGCAAAAATATTTTGCTATTATAAAAAATAATTTTCTAAACGAATTTTTCTTTCATTTAAATAATTTCTTTCCTACAAAATTACCCCATTAACATTTTGCTGTAACACATTTCCGCATTTTTTTTTTTAATTTCTCTTATTCACAATGGGCTGTTCACTAAGTAATGTGTGTTGAAATAAAAGAGTTTTTTTTCTTAATACATATTTCTGTTTTTATTAGTTACTTATTCTGTTGAAGTAATAAATACGTGCTTCTTTAAACATGTAGACCTATTTTAGTGACCCATACACACAAAAAATAAATAAATGTTAAGTGTAAGAAGGTGCGTATGTGTTTGGATCACGCTTGTGTAAAAGTGAGTGTTATGCATGTTATTTACATTTTGATATTTTTATTGCTTTTTTTTTGCCATGAAAATATATATATTTCACATTTAAAAGTTGAGTTATTCTAGGAAAAAAATGGCGTCTAATTACGGTGGGTGGTCTTAACATGATTTTTTATATTTTTCGATTTTTTTTTTCTTTCTTTCTACTTTTATAGTAGTGTTTGGCAATAAATATTCAAGCTCTGACTGTGGAGGCCTTCTTCGCCATATCTATAGTTATGGCCATATTTTTTAAAGTGTAAATTTTATTACAAGTCCATAAAAAAAATTTGTAAAGAAACATTTGTTAACTTATTTTTTCCAGTTTGAAAAAGAAGAAACTAATTGGTTTCTGTTAACATTTCTATTGTTTGGCATAAATACGAGGGTGGCACTAGAACTATTTACACCATCATATTAAATTAAAAAAACTGTAAATGAAGTAAATAAAATAAAACTAGTATTAAGAGCTAGTTCAAAAATTATCTGTGTTAATTGGAGAAGTAAGCCGTGGCTTATGCTTGACTAAATAATTTTGAAACAGCCTTTAGATTAGGTATTTATAACATAGATTTTAACTATTTTTTGTCTTGTTTCCTTAAGCTATTTTTTTTATATATAACACTAGCAGTAGACATTTCTTTAAACCTCGTAAAACACAACACCCACATTATTCTTTTTAATAATGTGCCAAATGAACCCAAATTTTTTAAGAATCAAAAGAAAAAAGCAAAGCAGCATCATAAGAAACCTTAATAAACTGACACGTTTAACTCATTTCAAAGATATAAATCTTGTCTTTTTAAGCGCTAAACTATTTCTATTTATTTTCACTGTCTTGCAAAAAAAAAAACAAAAAAAAAGAGAAAACTCTGTGTCACGCTTTTTTCTTTTGAAAAATTTTACCAATGCTGCTCATTTCGTTTGTTTTTCTTTCCTTTCCTTGAAACTGTTTGTCAATTTGAACATAACTTTAGTGTCAACCTTAAGATATCTTAGCAACATTAGTAAGTTTTCTTATGAGCTTTTTTTTTTTGTTTTATTTTCCTTCAACTTGTTGTTAAACTAAATTTCATGCAAAGTGCCTGTTAAATGATGTTGGTATTGGTATCATGGTGTGAACGTTTTTTGAAATGCTAATGTTGCTGCTGCCTTTAGTAAAGCAACCAACACCTGCTGTGTTAACATTATTTTAAATTTGGCAAATAAGCTGCCTAAATAAAAAGGAAAAGGTTACAATTTATAAGAAGGGAGCAAAAGGGGCCAATGTGTTTAAAATTGTAAAATTTTATTGATTCCCAAAACAAAATTTAAGCACATAATAAATTTATAAAAAGGTTTGATTTATCTTTAAAAAAATTTGCGATAACAAAATTTATTCAAATGCAACAAAAGGCTTGAAAACATTAATTAATTATTATTTATTATTTAGTTCAGATATTAAAATAGTTTCTTTAAAAATCTTATGTACGTCATACAAGCTTTCAAAAGTTAATTTTATAATCTTTAAATATATATTCCACAAAAAAATTAATTTATTAAAAATCTAACTGGTAAAAAGTGTATGCTATGCTTTAGAAACAGTTTATCTACTAACTCTTTTACTATTTAAATATTTATTGAATATTATTCAATTTTCAAAAATTCCCATCTTTTGCTTAAACAGCAAATGATTTACATTCCTCACTGTCCAATAAACTGTTTATATTGATGTCTTTTAACAAGTTTTATTATAACTTTTTTGTTGTTTGTATATTAGAGATATTGTTGTGGAGTTTTTAGCTTTTTGTTCCTTAACTGCTGCATTATTAGAGTTTCTTTTATATTTCAGGTTATTAAAAAGACAACAATCAAATTGCAAAATACAAAATATCATATTAAGCCTTTAGGCTATTGCACGCCTTTTGCCATGGTTATGATTTCAATTTAAATGATTTGCAAACTCTGAACAAAAAAAAATTTAATGCTGACGTTTTTTAAACTGCAACAAAAAATCCTCATCAACTTCAAACATCGTCGTCATCATCATCATCATCAGGCAACATCATGAGCAGCAATATTTGGAAAATAATTTTCACGACATTGCTTCATATTTAGTGATTTTTTTTCTTCAACTCAAAATTTTTTTTTTAGCAGACACAAATATTCTCATGACCTGCCAATCTAATAAATAACAAAATAGAAAAACTTTATACAGCAAAAAAAAAAAAAACAATTGTTAACAAAAGATTTTAAATCTCTGAGTTTTTCTTCTTGGGTTCTTCTAAAGCCCATGTTAAACATAAATTCACACCTCTGGTCATAACGACACCATGTTAAACAACCTCAAAAGCCAACGTCAAAGAAGTGGAAAAAAAGAGTCACTAAAGAAATCGATCAAACGTCAAAGAAAATCATTTTGAAATTTTGAATGCTTGAAAACGTATACAAACGAAATTTATCCTTTTTATATTTACTAAAGTGCAAAGGAAAATCACTTTTCTTAAATGGTGGCAGGCTATTTATGCAAAAGAGCTGCAGCTTTGAAATAAAAAAATAAATAAAAATATTAAAAAAAAATCGAACTTAAACAAAATAAAAAAGAACATAATCCCATTTTCGTTTAAAATGTTGTGGCTGGGGCTAAGAAGCCAACTTTGAAAATATCAAAAAATTGCCATCTTGATTTATGACTTCATGACCAAACAATCACACACCAACTTCCTTACCACGCCAGCCAGACAGGAATCGTAAACGTAACAAAACAAAAGTGTTTTAATTTGACGATTTTTGCTACGGTTTTTTTTTTCTTCAAATCAGCCAATTTCGGTATATTCATTTTTCTGCTACAATTTCCATCCAGCTTTTCTTAAATTTACTTGCCAAACAATTCGTTATGTTATGGCCGAGCATGCTCACACCAATCAGTGTCGCTTTGTGCAAACGTCACTCATTCTTTTGGTCATAAAATAAGCAACACAAATTAAAAAGCAGCAAACAAAAATGCAAATATCCCTCTAGTCAGCCTAGAACCATATGTCTCTATGTCAACACTTTTTTCTCTAGCGACAATTGCACTAGTTGAAATATCGACAACTTTCCTAGAGATACGTTAAAGACAACAGTTCTAGTGTATTTCCAGTGACATTGCCAATGAACGCGTCAATACTTTGTTTTTCTTTTTGATTGTGCTATTCAATAATGTTAAAAACTTACGTACTGGGGGGGGTACACCTGGTCACTACCTGTACTACCTGGTACAATGTCACTAGTAAATCACTACAATTTTACTATTTACAAAGAGCGAGGAAATATCGATATTGTAGACTTGAGCCCCTAAAATTTACTAGTGAATCTTTGGTGCCAATGTCTCCATGTGGTCCCAAAAGAACTACTTAGTCAGTAGTGCTACTGTCTAGTTATGGATTTTCAATGACAAGCTAATGTTAAATGTCAATAGGTGATTACATTGGCTGAGGTACACCTGGTCAGTAGTACTACTAACAATGTCACTAGTAAATCACTACAATTTCACTATTCGCATTTTCTGCAGGGATATAACAATACTCACACACACACACACACACAAACACACACCTCAAATGGAATCCAAGAAGGAAAAATATAGGACAGATCGCTGTAAAACCGAGTCAAGCGAACAATATTTGACTGGAAACATCGAAATTTATAGAAATTAATTCTTTTTTGGGGGGAAAAGAAGGAACCCAAAATAAATTAACTATTTAATAATATAATAATATACGACTTTTTTATTTCTTTCTATGAATAGATTACAAACTTATTCAATTAACGATATTTTGATAAATCAGGAAGAACCTACACAAAGTTGCAGAGAAACGTGGACTAAATAAATAAATTTGTTTTATATTTATAAATATATAAAGTTTCAATAATAAGTCTTAGTCCCTGTCCTTACATAAAACATTTGCTATGAAACGTTCTTGGCCACACTGTGAAGTTTTTCTCTTGCAGCTTATTATATATTTATCATAAAAACAAAAGTATCTTTTTCCATTCCCCTATCCCCCTTCAACGACAAACTAGAAAGTTTCGCCACAAATGTTTTCTAGTGTGGACGAGGACTTAAAAATGTTTTTTACTCACGATATGCTATCGATAAATTTTCATTAAAAAATGTTTATTAAGGAATTTTTGTTGCAAAAAAGTTTTTAGCGAAAAATGTGAAAAAAGATTTTTATGGGCAAATTTTCTGTAAACAATTTTTATGAAAAAAAATTTATAGAAAATTTATTCTAATGGCAAATTTTCTTTAAAAAATTTTTCTATTGACTATTTTTTTTTGAACAAAAGATTTTTATGGGCCACTTTTCTATAAAAAAATTTTATGAAAAAAAATTATAGGAAATTGCCTTTAAAATTTCGACAAATTTTAATTTTATTTTCATCGACAAATTCTATATGAAAAGTATTTGATGTTGGAAAATATTCTCTAAGGGCACTGCTACACGTTCAATATATATTGTGATATTTGGATCGCGATCCATTTTAATGGATTGATGGATCACGAGCGTATGCTACATGTTCAATGTTTATCGCGTCGGTATTTACGTTATTTTTGTGCTGTGCGGCTCGTTTATTAAAAAAATTTCGCCAAAAATGTTAGCCGACGAGTCCCATAACTCCGGCAATGCCTCCAAATTAAAAATAAAGTCTCAAAATAATTTTTGAGTCGTTGATCCCGATTCCACCGGCAGAACCCACTCGCTTTCACTATCTTCTGCCATTACTCTTTATTAAAACAAACTTTACACAAAAGTAATAAACTTTTTTACTTTTTATTTGTTAAATTTTTTTCACTTCTTCGTATATTTTATTTCACTTTTTATTAACGTATCGCGATCTAATATCATGAAAATACTACACGTTCAATATTTATCACGCGATCCGCGGTCTGGATTACATAATTTAGGTCTTTCTGCGATATGGATCGCGATCCATCAATACTGCATGTTACACGTTCAATAAATATAGCGATACTGGATCGCGTTCAATATATATTGAACGTGTAGCAGTGCCATAATACGTTGGAAGAAGGAATTTTTATTAGGAAATAATATTTATTTATTTGGACAAATTTGTCCATCATCATCTGCATTCTTTGTCTTTGGTCCACTGTGTGCTTTGTCAGTTGATGTAGATTTCTGCTTTACTCAGCTTTTCAGTGCCTATGGAATATGTGAATTGTTTTAATTCATAATATTACAATTTGCTGAAAGCTTTTTTTGGAATGAAAGCTCAATTTCACCATCGCTAAATTTACAACAGTCTGGCCGTTGTCGCTTGTTTGTTTACTTTTCGAAAAGAGCTAGTTGTTCCGTTCTACTAGTGTTTGTCAGAATATTTAAATTTAAGTAGGATTGCCCGGTGGTCTAAATTAGACCACTTGACACGTATGTAAAAATGTGTGTACAAAACAAAAATCAAACAAAGTTGTTTTTTCATGCAAATTTCAATAGCTTTTTTAGCACTTTTATGCTAAGAATTTCCAAAAAAAAATTATATTGTGCATATCGTGGACGAGTGTACGACAAAAAAATGTGTGCCTTTGATATTATTTGTTCATTAATAATTATCACCAGAAATAGGGCTTTCATGCAAATGCATATTTTCCCCTTAACAAGAACGAAATAGCTCTGCGAAACAATGAATTTGTAAAAATTGCATTGATTTGTTCATGCATATTTTGCTGAAAATGCATATTTTTGTACAATTTGGTTAGAAATTCATATTTTTATCTCATATTTTGGTATACGTACATGGTTTTGTATCATATTTTGTTAAAAAAAATTTAAATTTCATTCATATTGTTGCCAAATTAGTACTGCAAAGTTGTTTTATTTTTTTGGTAAATTTAATTGGTTAAATTTTTGTAGAATTTTAGAACGATTGTACAAGCAGACATCTACCAACTCGAATGGAAATTATCATTTTGATGTTTTCAAGAGAAATTTGTCTGCTATAAAAGCCAAAAGTACACAGCAAAAAAACTGCCTCATAGAATCAATTAGATTTTCTCTATGAAACGTTTTTAGGCTAAGGGGTATCCCAGCAGAAAGAAGCGAAGATTTTTTCATAGAAATTCCTTATTGTTTTTATATGGTAAATCTTATTAATTTTATCAAGAAGAAAACCATATAAAATCGAGAAGAAATCTTATTATTCACAACTTCTTTTTACTCAATTTCCGTTATTTTTGGCACCAAAAAAACAATCCATAGAGAAAAACTTCTTGATTCTATTAGGTTTTCTTATAACTTGTAAACTATAGGGATTTCTTATTGATTCTATTAGGTTGCCTTCTTGATTCTTTCAGCAAGGGTTTCTTCTTGATTTTAGTAGGTTCCTATATGAGTATGTGTAAAGCATCTTATTGATTTTTTAATAAGGAAATCTTCTTGATTTTATGAGATGTCTTGTTATTTCGTTTCTATAAATAGACATAGAGACAATTTTTTTATGATCTTTTTCATTTTTGTATAAGCATGTTTGTACAATTATTTCAATGGTTGTTCAGGATGCTTGTTAGCTTATTGGTTAGAGTGCTTGTCTATCAGGTAGAAGTTTGCTGGTTTAATACTTGGTTAGTAAGTTAGTTAAGAATATAACATAATGTGTATGTATGTATGTATGTATGTATAAATAAATAACATCTACAATATACTACATACATACATACATATGTATATGGTATAGAATTTAAATGAAAATACATAAGTACAGAGAATAAAGACGCAATTTTTTTTATTTTTTTACTGAAAAAATCAATAAGATAACCTCATAAAAACTACAAAATTTCTTCTTGATTTTTTCAAAAAGGTTTTCCCTATGAAATTAATAAGATTTCCTTATTGAAAAAAAAACCATTGAGATTTCTTATTAATTTTGTTCTATTTTATGAGGTATTTAGTACGCACTGTTTTCTCTGTGCGTAAAATGTTGTATTTTGTTTAGATGTGGCTGTGAGAAATATATTTTTAATAGAAAATAAATTTTTTCCAAAAATTTTTCAACACGAAATCTAGCTGATTTGAATTAAAATCTTTATCAAAATCTATACCATTTGCACCAAATTTTTTATTGACATTTATCAAGATTTCCTATTCAAAACAAAAACCATTGTTTGAAATTTTGCCTAAACAACAACCAAACCACTGTAATATAGCTAATGCACACACCTTTTTAGTACAATTAAATGAAAACATACCTGCATTACCAGAAGCGCATTTTCAGCTACACGAAATCTAGCAGATTTAGATTAAAATCTTAATGAAAATCTATACCATTTAGTTTTTTCTTGAGATTTCAGATTTCGTATCCAAAACAAAAACTATTAACTGAAATTTTTCCAACACTACAACCAAACAACTGCAATATAGCTAATCCATACACCTTTTTGAGTAAAAGCAGATATTTGTATTAATAAAGGACATGACTCACTATTCTACACAAACGCATCTGACGAACTCTTATTGTCTTTTGAAAATTTCCATAGACTCCATCATACCAGGGTTGTATTTTCCGTTAACACTAAGTTTTTTTTTACCATTTATCAAGATTTCTTATCCAAAACGAATACCATTGTTCGAAATTTATCCCAAAACTAGAACCAATCAGCAGCAATATAGCAAATTCATACATCTTTTTGAGTACACCGATTTATCTTTTTGTTACAATTAAAAAAAAACATACTTGCAACACTAATACGGTATTTACATTTAGACAAAACCTAGCAGATTTTAATTAAAATCTTTATCAAAATCTATAACATTTACACCAAGTTTTTTCTTGACATTTATCAAGATTTAGCACTTGAAACAGCTATAAAGTCTAGTTTAAATTTTCTGCTCTTCTTTAGAAAAGCACATTAATTAATAAAAATATTTCATTCAATAAGAATTGAAATTACTGAACTTAAGCCTGATTAAAATTCTCTACAGTTCAATTAAAAATTTAAATATGTCTCACAAAAACAATTGTTTGACATTTTTCCTAAACTAAAACCAAATAACTGCAATATAGTTATTTCACACACCTTTTTGAGTACATCGGTTCGTTTTTTTAGTACAATTTTGGAAACACTAATAGTGTCATCACTACGTTCCACTAGATTTTAAGTAGGTTTGGCAAAAAATCTTCTGACGAAGTAGATTTTGTTTTATATGGAAAATCTATTTGGGTCGAAATCTCGTAAGTTCAAGATTTTGTTCAGATGTAAGCGCACTAATAAATTTGTTTCACGTTTTTACATAAATTTTAGAACTAGATTTTTCACAGATGTAAAAGCACTATAAGTTATACTTGATTTTAAGTAGATTTCAACAATATCTAGTGCCGAAATCGTATTCGTTTTATATGGGAAATCTATTAGATTTTGCTAGAAATTTCGTAAGTACTAGCTCAGATGTAAATACCATACTGTTAAAGTTTTTTTTCTTGTGACATTGCATTCATTTTATTTTGTGTTAATTCTTTAAAATGAAAATGATATGATATGGTATGATATTTTACCTTATATTTTACTTATATATTTTTTCAAGTTTTAATACAAATGATACCTAGAGGTACGGACTGATCTAGATTAAACATTAACAGGCAGTTTTATAAAACTTTTAGCCAACTAAGGCTTCCCTAAACTGCCAGAAGAGACAAAAAAAAAAGAATAATACAAATCAAAAAGCCAACCAACTTAAATTGACAATCATTTGAATTATTATTGTTAAGCAGTAGCAGCAGCAGCACCGCCGCTATCAAAATAACAAAAACACAACAAAACCGTCGTCAGCCACCAAGCAAAAACAAAAAAAATTAAATAAAAAGTAGTAAAAACTTTAAAGCTCATTTTGAGATTTTTATTTTTACAATTCATTGTTTTGTTTATTTTTCTTGTCCTCTCTGCTGCAGTTTTCAGTTTAATTTAAGTGAAAATGAGTAACAAAATTCTCACCATTTCGAAGGTCTGGTGCTGCATTGGAAGTGGTGGTAGAGGGATGTGGTCCAAGTATAAATGTTTGCTGCTTATTTTTTTGGGGGGCATTTTTGGTAAAGTGAAATAAATGGCCAACGATTGAACGAAAGGAAACAGCCCCGTTGACTTTTTGCTTTTAGTTAGTGTTGTTGTTGTTATTATTGTTGTATCAAATCATATCTTCGTTTCTTTGTTATTGCTTGCTTCAAAAGCGGTTGTTAGTTTAGTTTTTTGCTGTTTGATTATATTGCAGTTGTAGCAAGTAAATCGTGAGATTCTTTAATGGAATTGGTTCGTGAAGAAGTGTTGATGAGGTCGATGATGTGAATGATGACGACTGTGAAGAGACTACGACAACTACTCAACTCCAACTGCAACTCTCAACTAAACTCTTTGTCGTTTCGTTTAAGTGATGCTTATGATTATGATGATTATTGAGGAGGACACCAATAATATGCATACATACATATGTACGTATGTATATGAAGTATAAAGAGGAGTTTAAATTCGAGACTATAAGAAATTATAGAATGCCAGCTTATTAGCTGATATCAGTTTTTGACAATTAGCCAAAATTTAGCTGTACATTATAATAAATTATTGGACAAAAAAATTAATTAATTTTAATTTCGCAACTTTACATTTGAGCAAAATATAGTACTTGCAAAATCACGTAAAATCTAGTAGATTTCCCATACAAAACAAAATCTACTTCATCACTAGATTTTGTAGAAATCTACCTAAAATCTAGTATAACTGTACTTAAAAAGGTGTGTGAATTAGCTACATTGCACTTGTTGGTATGTACGAGTAGTTTATGAAAGGTTTCGGTCAATGGTTTTTGTTATGGATTTGAAATTGTAATAAATGTCAGAAACAACTTAGTGTAAACGGTATAGATTTTTGAAAAGATTTTAAATGAAATTTGCTGGATGTTGAGCAGTTGTAAATGACCCATAAGAAAGCTTGTCAATGACTGAGTTATGTAAAACGATCTTTTCAAAACAAAATTCATAAACAGAATTCTCTCAATTAAAGCCTAAGCGATTATTACATATTGTCACAATATGGAATAATCGCTTAAGTCGACTTAAGTAAAGAAGTGATGTTCGGAAGTTGTGACTCCATACAGGACAACTTATGACAGGTTTTTTTTTTAAACATTTTTGAATTTGATTTTAAATTTATTAATGTCTGTATTTGGATTGATGAATATATCGAGCCTTATTTTCGATTTTATCGTAAGTGTTTTTATTGAAAATAAAATTCTATGGGCCTATCCATAGTTTAGAATTATCAAAATGCCAAAATTTTTTATAACTTTTAAGATACAGGCTGTACAATTTCATCGTAAGCAACAAACATATTTGAATATTTAAAAAAAAAAACCTTCTCATGAAAACTTTAATTTTCGGCGCTTACGATAAAATTGAAAATAAGGCTCGATATACTACAACATTTTAGCAAAAAAAAAATTGTTTTTCATTTCATAAATTTTTTATAAATTTTTGTATTTAGTTATACGAATTCTGTGGTATCTCCTATTTCAGTAAAAATAGTATTTGATTTTTTATTTTTAATCTAGTAATTGAATAAAAAATAAAATTATTTTTGTGTACTGCTTTCGTGTGATCCTTTCTTTATAACCACTACAATTTTCAACAAGGCCGTAATACAGCTTAATAAATCTGAATTTGCTGAAGTCGACTGAAGCGTTTGTTTCATGTTACCACATATATAAAGCAAATAAGCTTGCTACCAAAATTTCACATTAAATGTTTTCACTGTTTTCACATATATTTAATCAGACAATTTTCAAATATTTTTATTTAATATAACAAACTCATTGTAAATACAAACATACATATGTACATGTGAATTGCAAAATGTTCACTACCAATTAAAGCTAGTTGGCTCATGATTGTGTCAAGCCATTTCTACAAATCAAACCAACATTCTTAAGAAAGTTCGAATAGCTCAAAATTTAATTTAAACTTATAATTTGGTCTTACTTTCGTTGACTTAACCACTATGAGCAGCTTAACAAACACACATTAAAAGCCAGGTTTTATATTTATTTTTTTTTGCTATCTCTTTAAGAACCCGCAAGTATATGTAGTGTATGTGAGAAATAGCCATCATAAAGGCTAACGAAAAAAAAACATTTGATATTAAATGAATATATAGAAATTTCTCAAAGATTCCCATGCAGCCAGTAAAGCTGGCAAGCTGGCAAGCAGGCAAGCAGGCAGGCAGGCAGGCAGCAGGCGTTGGTTGATTTGCCGGTATGAGCACGAGTATTTATTCTAGTCAAATTTAACTGGGAAATCATAAAAACCGGTTGCAAATTTAAACGAAAAAAAAATTAAAATCTTTAAGATTTTATTTGACTTTTTTATTCGCCTTTAACGGCAGCCCAAAAAGCAGCGGGTCATTACACCAATTGTTGCAGATGTCTAACACAAAAAAATTGTAAAGATATTTCCATAGTATAAAAGAAATTCACTGTCAAAGGATTTGGAAATTCAAAACAAAGTTAAAAGTTATAATGGCTTAAGAAGGAAAAATATTCACACAGTTATAAGTTCTTCAGATGTTTCTTTTTTCTTTATTTTTTTTAAATATATTGGGTGTATAATTTTTCTTATACATATATTTGAGTTTCTTCTTCAATTTAACAGCAACAATTTACCAAACAAATAAACCAAGCCAATGCAAACTTAACACACCAAACTAAAATTACTTTGAAACCAAGACGATATGGAGAGAGTTCAAATTGTATTGGCCATAACTAAGATTCAAATTTAAGGTGATTTTTATGGATTTGGTTTTCCAATAACACCAGAAAGAGGAAATATAAAATAAAATTACTTAAGTTGTTAACTGTTCAATACAAAAACAAGCGTTTAATTGGCTAATATAATTTACAAAAAAAATTTAGTATTCACTCTAATTTTCTATAAACAAGGACATAAATAATTAAAACTTTACTTCTCTATAAAAAATTATTGATGCCTTTACTTTTCGATCAAAAGTTATCGATAACTTTAATTTTCTATAAAGAAGGTATCAATAACTTTACTTTTCTATAGAAAAGTAATTTTCGATAAAATTACTCTTAGATGGAAAAATTATCGATAACTTTACTTTAATATAGAAAACTTATCGATAACTGAACTTTTCTATAGCAAAGTTATCGATAGCTTTACTTTTCTATAGAAAAGTTATCGATAGCTTTACTTTTCTATAAAAAGTAATCAATAACTTTACTTTTCTATCAAAAAGTTATCGATAACTTTACTTTTCAATAGAAAAGCTATCAATAGCTATACTTTTTTATTAAAAAGCAATCTATATTTCTAGTTTTCTCTAGTAAAGCTATCGAAGCACCATTTTTTGCAGGGTATTGATAGCTATACTTTTATATAGAAAAGTTATCGATAGCTACTCCTATATATATATATATAGAAAAGTTATTGATAGGTATACTTTTATATAAAAAAGTTCTCGATAAACTAAATTTTCTATAGAAAAGTTCTCGATAGCTTTAATTTTCGGTAAAAAAGTGATCGATAACCAAAAATTTTTACAGATAAGTTATCGATAACTTTAATTTTCTATACAAAAGTTATCGATATCTAATTTTCTATATAAAACTTATTGAAAGCTATTATTTTGTATAAAAGCTTTCGATAACTTTGTGCTTCTATAGAAAAATTATCGATAACTTTGACCTTCTATAGAAAAATTATTGATAACTTTGATTTTCTATAGAAAAGTTATCGAGTACTTTAACTTAATAGAAAAATTGTCGATAAATTAATTTTTAAAATTTTTTTTAATGTTTACTTTTTAATAGACTTTACTTTTCCAAGGAAAACTTAGAAATACCCTTCGTTTTTTTTTTTGCAGATGGCTTTACTTTTTTATCGAAATTTTATCGATAGCCTTATTTTCTGTAAATATATTAACGAAAACTTTTATTCTACGAAAAAGTTGTCGATAAGTTTGTTATTCAATAGAAAAAGGTCTATAAATTTAATTTTGCATAAAAAACGTTATCGACAACTTTACTTTTCTATAAAAGTGATTAATTTTTTTACTTTTCTATAGCTAAGGTATCGATAATTTTTGGCATAGAAAACTTTTTTCTAGAAAAGTACAGCTCGTTTTTTTGTAATAAATGTTCTCGATAACTATAGTTACTGTTCAAGCTATCGATTATTCTACTATAAATTTCATTTTCCTTAGACAATCTGAGGATAACTTTATTTTCATTATAAAAAATACAGTTTAAAACCAAACACCAAAAGTGGTACCCTTTAAAAATAATCATTCAATTGCAGTTCATTTCTGCAACATATCTTTTTTTTTTTGTTTTTGTTGTTTTTGTGGTTTGTGTTTGTATTTTTTTTGTAAAATTTTTAGTTTTGCCTTCTTACCTCAATTCAACGTTTTTGACCTACTGACTGGTCTTTGCAAAATTGCAAGCATTTAGTTAAGTTTGCTTACGTACTCAAACACACTCACATACTGGCACACTCACAGAAAATAAAATATGAACATATCTACAAACCACCTTCTCTATAATCATGGAAAGCCATTCATGGTTAAAGCTTATTATTATTTGTTGTTGTGTTGTTGTGCTGTTTCTTTTGTCTCTTTCCTTAACCAAGCATAGCATAAAGTGTTTGAAGGCTAAAAGGCGTTAAGAATTAAACACTTGTTATTACTTTTTACAAAAGAATTTTTCATTCTGCTTACCAAGGATGACATTAATTTAGAATGCTGTTGATAAATTTATAAATTTATTGCCAATTTTTTATTTCGCTGTTTGCTTATTTGTTGTCTGAGAAATTACAAAAAAAAAAAAGGAAATACTTTTTTAAGAAGGAAGAGAAGATTTTCTATAAATTTTCCCAAGACTTTGACAATAATACAAAACAAAAGGTTATGTTAACCAAAGACTTTAGTTAAAGCGGGTTAATAAGTTTTTGTTAAAAGATTTAAAGAAAAATTGCATGGCAAATATGAAAAAAAAACACATAAATGTTGGAGAGCAGACTTAAGGAACGCAAAAAATTCTAATACAGGTTTAAGGTAAATTGCTAGTATTTAATGATAATTCATAAAATTAAGGATTCCAATTTGTTTGTGGTCCTTCGAAACAAATATGCCCGCTATTAACGCATAGCTTCAAAATTGTAGAAGTCGAAGAGGGGGAGAAAGAGAGAGACAGTAGATAGTCTATTTTAATGATATTTTGCGATAAATATAATGGGTAGTATGAATAAAAAAAAGTACTTGCTTTTTACTTAAAAATTTGTTTAAAAAAACAAAAAACACACACATATTTGGGGTTTTAAAACAAATTTTTAAGTAAAAAGCAAATACTTTTTTTTATTCATACTACCCAATATAAATCATATTTTTTACTTCACACAAAATGATGATCGCTATTGTTTTATGTCTTCCCTTTATTTAAAAATAAACTTTTTTTTTTAAAAATTTGCCAAAATTTGATATTTGTTTTCTCTTGATTCTCATTCATTAACCGACTTCCAAAAAAGAAGGAGGTTAACAATTCGTCTCTATTTTTTTTTTTTTTTAGGTGTGTAGGTCCATAACTCGGTGCATTTTAGACCGATTGTAAAATTTTTTTGTTGTCTGAGAGGGTATAGCTTCCCATTGGTCCCGTTTGAAAAAAGTGGGCGGGGTCACGCCCACAATTTTTTAAATTTGATTTAATGATCTTCTACTTATTTGATTGCTGCGAAACCTAGCAAACATCTTTGGTTCTTGTAATTAGAAAATTTTTAAGTTGAAAAAATGGGCGGGGCTACGCCCATTAAAATGTATTATAACATTACACGTGGTTCTACTTAACCGATTTTTACGAAACTTAGCACACACCTTGAACTCTAAAATAGACACAATTTTCTTTAAAAAAAATGGGCGGGGTTACGCCCATTAAAATTTTATATTATATTTCACAGGGTTCTATTTCACCGCTTTTTACGAAACTTGGCACACACCCTAAGCTTTAATCAAGGCACAAAATTGCGTTCAAAAAAGTGGGCGGGGCACGCCTATTAAATTTTAGTATAATATTTCATGTGCTTGTATTTAACCAATATTGACGAAACTTGGCACACACCTTGAACTCTTAAAAATACACAATCTTGTTTTAAAAAAAGGGGCCCCATAAAATTTAATACTTAATTTCACGTGCTTTTACTTTATCGATCTGTACGAAACTTGGCACACACCTAAACACATAGGAAAATGACCGGTAAAAAACTGCAAGTAATTTTTATGTATGTACATATGTATGTATGTGCTTAGTTACCAATGTTGCTGGCACCAATTTCAAACGGCACTGTAGGTAACATATATAAAAATCTTTTATTTAACTAGATCTATATTATTTGTAGCTTTTTAGTGCTTATTTTTGAAGTCGGTTTAATTTTTTTTAAAAAGTTTTATTTTATAATAAAATTTTCAAACGAAAGACTTAAGACTCAAACTTGCTGAGCAAAAATTCTTATTTAAATTTAAAATTTTTTTTTTCAAAATAAGTTCATCTTATATTTTTTATATCTAATGAAATTTATTAGGTTTTTAAAACATTCAAACCCAAAAGTACAACAGCACAATGTTAACACAATAAATTGAAATCAACTTACCGCACACCAGTCAAATTTTTCTTTATGTATGCAAAAGTGTTTAACACGCATTTGCATTTTAGCGAAAATGGGTTTTTGTTTATTTTTTTCACAGACGTAGTCTAACTACTTAAAACAGTTTTTTATTGTTAAAGGCCATAAAACGAAAATAGATTTTTTCCATTTTTTCCATTTTAATGTTTATTGTTTTTCACATATGAAAAATGCGGCGGCTGTATTTCCCTATTGTAAGCAAACGACCATAAACAAGGTGCCACAAACGTTATTGACAAATTCCTTAAGGCCTGCTGCTGCGGGTTTACATTTCTTTTATTTATATTTAACGGTTTTGCAGAAGCAAACAATAAATGCAAAAAAAAAAGAAAATTAAATTTCGTAATATTACGTCTTTTAACAGTCTTCTTTTTTCTCTTCGCCATAAATGCGTATACATGCACAGGCCAGAGTTGGGCCTGTACTTCCCTGTGGTGTGGTGTAATTTTTATTTTTTTTTTTTTTTTTGTTAAAGTAGTCGTTAGAAGTAAAGAAGAGGGGAAACACGAGTCAACAGCAAATGACGCCACCTACTTTACACAGTTTTAATTTGCGTTTTACAAATCTTTTGCAAAATTTTATTACCCATTTTTTTTTTTTGAGATTTTCTTCTTTAAAGTTTATGGGTTTAATTACGCAAAAAATTGATGAGCTCTTAGAGGTAACTAAGAAAAAAAGATACGCAATAAAATTTCAATATTTTTTTAAAAAGTTATGGAAATGAAAAAATATATTTCCTAGGAAATACACTAGAGTCACGACAATGCGTGCCCTGATAAATCGAAAATTTTAACAACAAAGTGTTGGTTCCTTAAGAAAAATAACACCGTGAAATCGTAATAAATCCATACATTTCCAATTTATTTTTTTAAACCTCTTACAAATCGTAATCGGCTGTTGATAACCCTTTGTAATTCGTAATGCAAAAGCAAAAAAAAAAAATATTAGTTAAAAAAGAATGCACATATTTATATATGCATGTACATTTACGTCTACTAAAATTTTGTACTAGATTAAAGATAACTTGTACACTTTTCCTTTAATCTAGGGCAAAATTCACGTACACTGAAAGAATTTTCGGCCTAAATTCTATGAATTCCGACATTAATCTAATGAAAAATTTATTAAAATTCAGCCAACATCACGCTTCGTTGGATTAATGAAACCAGTTTCGTCAAAATTATTTTATTGGAAACTTCATCAAATTTATTTAACAGCGTAATTAATGCAGTGCTATAACTTCATCGAAACAATAAAATAATTTCAGGTAAAGAATGAAATAACTTAAATATAAAGGGGTTTCTTAATAATATTGTTGTCATAAATCCAATAAAATATTCTTACGAAACCAGAATACCAGCGAAGCAATTCTAGTGAAATTTTCATTGGATTTGTGAAATTATCATTAGATTTGTGAAAAAATTTTAATGAAATTGTTTCATTGGACTTATGAAGCAAAATTCTTTCGGTGTAGACGAATATTCAACTTGACATGCGCAATACAGGTAATAGAAAACAATTTTCATCAGTTATTTGATTCACAAAATACTCCTGTCATGTCAAAGTAGCACATGCATAACATAAATCGAAACATCGAAAGGAATAGAATACTCCAGCAATTCGTAAAGAATGTCTGGTCTCTCGCGATTACGAATTATCAGGCTTCTACTGTAAAAAAATCTAGATTTAAGAAAAGTGAAAAACTAAAGTTTTTCGAATGATTATGTATTAAAAATTATACTTTACAATATTTATTTTATTAAAAATAGTTTTTTTCCAAGTATGTGCACTGGCAAATATTAGTTAATTTTGAAATAACACTGCATAACAAACGACAAAAATATAAGTGGAGATAAAGTTATGAAGCGGGCTCAATTAGAAAAAAATTTAACTTTATTTTAAAGATTAAACAAATGAGCGTTATGTTAGAAAGATTTATGCTGCGCATCGTTGCGATTCAGATTGAGAAAACAATATTATGTTCTCTGAAACAAATGTGTGGTCGTTGAAACTAGTTATTGTTATTTTAAACATTAATTTCGTTACGATAAACAGAGTAATATTTGAATTTAATAATTACATTATTATATTCATAGAAAGTGCGATATGGTTAGAGTTTAACAATATAGTTTTGTTAAAAATTTATGACTACAATATAATTTGTATTATTGTGTAAAAATAATATGATGTAAATAACAATATAATGTTATCCAAAACCATACTATGTTAAGTTTTAAAAAAAGTCTTCAAAAACACCTTCTGTCAGTTCAGTATTTCGTTTGTAAGCTGTCGGTAGTGCTACACGCAGGCATTCAAGTAGAATCTAAATGATAAATAAAAATAATATATACATATGTATGTATGTATATCTCTTTATACAGATGTGTCTGTATTTCGTGTATACACATATATGTAAGTATACATTTCTATACATACATACATTTTATTTCAACAATATTAATTTATTTTTATTTCGGATTTACCGCACAGCTGTTTTAAACAAAAGATTTGCCAATAAATATATGATTAAAAAACAAAATATTATTATTACATAAAATAATACTATGGTCGTATTGAACAATATTATTATAATATTAGAACATGGTATGGTAAGTCTCAATTATATTTTAGTTACATCTAACAATAGTGTTGTCTTATTTACAATAATAAGATTAGGTATAAAAAAGTTAATTGTTTTTGTAGATAATATTATTATTAACTCAGAAAATAATATTATTTAAACTTTGCTTTTCCGTTGACAATAATATGATTTGACTGCAACCATATAATTCAATCATAGTATGCTGCTGTTTCATTATGGTTACCTCAACCATATTTTTTCTTTGCGTGTATGTACGACATAGTAATGACTCACGCGTTTTTTTACCAATAAACTCGCTTAACGAGTTCCGTAAACACTGTTTACGCTGTAGTTGTTTTTGTCATTGTTTAATGTGCTTTCATTCGAAATGTATAAATTTTATGATTTATTACGCGTGAGTCACGCATTAGTCACGTGTGAGTCACGCATGAGTCAAGCGTGATCGTAGTTGCATTTATATATAATAATGATTTAAAAAAATAACGTTTGTGATTTTACGAGTAGCTAAATTTATTTGGCTTGTTAAAAGATCTATTTTTGGATGCAGAAAATTTATCCAAACGTACTCGTTCTACGACTTGAGAAAATTGGGGGGTGTTACCAAAAGTAGGGAGTAGTGTATGGTGAAAAAAAAGACATATCCAGTAAATGGTTACATATTCATCATTTGGGATGTATCATCTTGATCTTTTGTCAATTTAATTGGCAATCGGTTTAGTATTATAGTAAACGGAACTGAACTAGTTCGATGAACAGGCAAATCTCGATATAACGAATACCGCTTTAGTGAAAATCCGATATAACGAACGTCCAAGTATTTTACATTAACAACCTTATATAGCGAATAATATCCTAATTTTATAGTGGATATAACGAATGATAAAGAAAAAATCGTAAAATAAAAACAAAAACTTGCTAGAATCATATTTCTAACATTTAGTTCTACTTTATATAGCGAATGTTTTGATAAAGGTGTGCTCTGTATAACGAACGGCAAAAAAAAATATTTAACAAAATCTACAGCAGCATTTTCCCAAAAAAACAAATTCTACAGTACAATAGTTTGTATTTGGTAGCTTTAAAAAAAAAAATTGTCCTCATTCTTTTTATTGTATTGCATCATGTATAAAGTAATAAAAGTTAAAATAACACTTGAAAAAAACTTTGTGATATAACGAATTTTTCGATATAACGAATGGGCCTGACATTATATCGTTCGCTATACCGGGATTCGCCTGTAGTTGGATCCAGAACCTATCAAATATTGTAAATATAAAGCCAATTGTTCCCTACAATAATACCGCCCAGCCACTCTGGAACCAGTCCCGTAACTGTAGTTAGATATTAATCTAAGCCTAACTAGTTTTTATACTTTTAAAATGTTAGTGTCCCTGTGGTCGAGTGGATAGTGTGCAAGCCTGTCATGACGTAGGTTGTGGGTTCGAATCCCAAAAAAATATTTGCTTAGAAAAAATATAAGTGTATTTGTAACAATAAAACAAAATAATAGGTTTTCATTGTTACAGTTAAGTGTCGGAATGACATTTTGAAATAATTTATATTATTCTACAACGATTAGGTCCCTGTGAGATAGTTCAGTGACAAGTCACAAGCTGCATACGAAATATCAATTAAGGCGATTGAACATGAGCTCCACCACCCTTTTGGTATATTATTAAGCGTAATTGACAGAAGAAATTATAAAGCAAACATTTACCAATTTTATGCACAGACAAAACAGTGCCTACTAAATACCTCATATAATAGAACAAAATTAATAAGAAATCTCTATGGTTTTTTTCAATAAGGAAATCTTATTATCTTATGAGGTTATCTTATTGATTTTTTCAATAAAAAAAAAAAAAAATTGCGTCTTTATTCTCTGTACTTATGTATTTTCATTTAAATTCTATACCATATACATATATGTATGTATGTATGTAGTATGTTGTAGATGTTATTTATATATACATACATACATACACATTAGGTTATATTCTTAACTAACGTACTCACCAAGTATTGAACAAGCAAATTTCTACCTGATAGACAAGCACTCTACCCAATATGCTAACAAGCAGCCTGAATAACCATTGAAATTATTGTGCAAACATTCTTATACAAAAATTAAAAAGGTCATGAAAAAAATTCTTTGTATGTCTATTTATAGATATGAAATAACAAGACACCTCATAAAATCAAGAAGATTTCCTTATTAAAAAAATCAATAAGATGCTTTACACATACTCATATAGGAACCTACTAAAATCAAGAAGAAAACCTTATTGAAAAAATCAATAAGGCAACCTAATAAAATCAATAAGAAATCCCTATAGTTTACAATTTATAAGAAAACCTAATAGAATCAAGAAGTTTTTCTCAATGGATTGTTTTTCTGGTGCCAAAAATAACGGAAATTGAGTAAAAAAAGTTGTGAATAATAAGATTTCTTCTTGATTTTATGTGGTTTTCTTTTTGATAAAATTAATAAGATTTGCCACATAAAAACAATAAGGAATCTCTATGAAAAAATCTTCGCTTCTTTCTGCTGGGATACCCCTTAGCTTAAAAACGTTTCATAGAGAAAATCTTCTTGATTTTATGATTAATTTTTGCCCACAAAAAAATGCTAAACACTTGCGTTGCTAAAAGTGAAAATATGAATAAGTAGAAAATTAGACCAAAACGCACTTAAAAATGCGATTAATTTTCATTGTTTTAATGAGAGTTCGAATTTCGCTGAATTAGTAGAATTACCTGGCAAATGCCTTTAAAAAATATTCCAATTTATGAAATCCCCCTTAAACGATACTAATTGGATAAAGGATAAAAATTAATCTTAAGGAGCAAAGTTTTAAATGCTCCATAGAAACATTAATCAAAGGATTTTACAAAAAAGTCCTGAAGAGAGAGAGAGAGAGCCAGAACTCAAATGTTAATAAGTACAAAATTAAACCTTTGACACTTTTCAAGTTTCTTTTATTTTGCAGTTTCAAGTTAAATTTCGATCTTTGATGCATGCACAGACTTGCAATAAAACTTAATGGCGAATTATTTTACTTTGCATCTCTCACAATTTAATAACTTAAATATAAATTTATACTTTTTTCTATTGCAGATGAACCAGCTGTGCAAAGTCTGCGGCGAACCAGCGGCTGGTTTTCATTTTGGCGCCTTCACCTGTGAGGGTTGTAAGGTGAGTGAGTACTGGTAATTTTATGATAGACAAATTAAATAATTGAATGAAATTTATTTAATAAAAAAATCAATAAATATAGTAAAATGTAAGCACACCATAATGATTATTTAAAAGCTATAAGCGCCTTAAGAGTTTAAGTTTGTAAAAGAGACAAAAAAATGCTGGTTTTTAAGTTTATTGAACTATTAAAAAAAGCCATTGGTATATTGGGTAAAGCATAAAAAATTTAATTTCTATATTTTGATGAAATTTCTTAAAGGTAATCAAATCAATGTCTAAACCAAAAAGCATATAAAATAACTTTGCTTAATTAAAAATAAAAATTTTATTCATTTTCATAACACTTAAAGGCTTTTGATTTTATATTAAGTGGTTTAGTTTTACGGACCGCAGAATATGTGAACGCGTTTAGCTTTTATCTTTATTTATTTTTTATTTATTTTCAAATATTTTAGACACAAATGCTGTCTATATTAACAACTTAAACAAACAATTATGGCCCTTAGGCTAGATAGGTGAAAAACAAAGGAACACAGACAGGCCTTACCAATTTAACAGCAAATTATAGCTACTGGCTGTTATATAAATGAAAATAAGAACAAATTAACGCCAAAGCTTCAATATATAAATCTATAATAATAATAAAAAAAGCCTCAATAAAACGATTCCAGCTTCAGTTACAAAATAAGCGTAACTAATTTGAAATTTCATTGTTAGAAATTCATAATGAAGAATTTTTTATTTGGCAATTTGTGTTTTTTTTTTGTAATTTTAAGAGTTAATCAAAAAAATATAAATTTTAAATAATTTTTTGCCAACTCATGTTGAGCTTAATATTTTATAATATTTTTGGCAACTCGAATTGAAATATATATTTTTTTTGGAGACTGCTTTGCTTTCTTTTACAAATCGTTATGTGCCATTTTATTTGCCAAATCATTTTACATACGCATACAGTTTTCTAGTGATTGACTGCAGTTTTATAATAAAAAATCACTGTCTATATAGAGATAATACACTTTCATTCAAGACTCTGTAGCGGTTTGATGGACAGACAGGCGTACTGACGGATCTAGTTGAAGTTTCCTTTTGTTAACTTCATTAATAAATACAACAAAGTATTTGAATAAATATCATACTGAGGCTGATATTTTTGAATGTGAATTTTTTCCCATCATTTGATAAGTTATAATTTTGCTTTATGCTACAGGTTAATTAAATATCGATTTATTTCTTTTTATTTTATTTTTTGCTTCGCTTTTATCTATCACACAAAGTCAATCTATTGTTGAAAATCAACAAATAGTTTTCCTGGTTATTAGAGAGTCTGAACAATCTTTTGGCACAATTATTAGTGACTTAACGTTTTTTTTTTTGTTTGTGAATTCAAGATTTTAGCCAAAGTATCTATTATAAGCTTTTTAGCTAAACATATAATTTTAAGAATGAGTGTGGGAAAATGTCTGAAAAATATATGAGATTCTTAAACAGAAAAAAAATCGTGTCATCGTGTCATTCAGAATTAATATTGGCACTGATTAAGAAGAGCATCTTCATATTTGAACACAAGTGCGTTGTGTTGGATCAAAATTATAAAAATTAGACCTTCAAGCAAGGACAAGACCTTGCCCGGATCATGGCAAATAATCCGAATGAATTGAAATCAATATGTGGATGATATCACCACTATCATATGCGATTACACGCCTAGCCCTCGCCATAGTTATGCATCATCATCATCAAAAGCTTAAGAACTTCTGGTTGATTTACAAAAATTTTAACACTCAAGGAGACTTCTTTAAACAAGCTTTTAAATTAAAAATTTGACTTATTTTTATTAAGCATTTTTTTCTTGAAATTTGTTGCACGAAACTTTATTTATTTGCTAATAGTAGCGCTATAGAATACAAAATCATTGTTTGAACTATTTTTTATCTGACGTAAAGCATATTTAAGATTTTCATGAATATTTTTCTCATGTTATTGCCTTAAGGCTTATGCATTAATGGCTAAAAAGCTAAAAAGCCATTAATGCATATTTTTTGCCTACTATGGGATATTTTAGCCCTTAATGCATATTTATGCATAATATAGCATATTTTAGACTTCAGGACATATTGTTGCATGCTTAGGAATATTTTTTGCTTTAAAATATATTTTCGCATATTTCACTTTTGAAAGCATATTTTTGCATATTCTTGCATAGTTTATTATTCCCAGCATATGTTTGCATATTTTATCTTTTAATACATATTTTTAAAATTTTAAGTTCATTGCGGTTTATTATGCACATTTTTAATATTTCTTCTTATTTTATCTTTTGAAACACATATTCACCTTTAAATAATACTGCCGATTTTGACAGATTTTGATCTTAAAAACCAATTTTCCAATATTTTAGCATTATTTAAAGCACTTTTGGCATATTTTAGCAGTTAGAGCTTTTTTTTAGCTTTTAGATCATATTTAGCATATATTCGCCTTCCCACAATATTTCGACTTACATATACACGCACTTAAAAAATACCAATGTAAAATCGCCATACGAAAAGTTCGATTCAAATTCATTAAAATCACATTAAATTTACAAGAAATAATATGTTGTTTAAGTGTGTTAGTGTTTATTTCCAAAACACTTTTGTGCATAGTTGTGCGAATTGTTTTTGGATATCTGTAAACAGCCGACCAACTGCTGCTGTCTAGTAGACAGTGTACTACGAGTAACTATTCTCTTTCATTGATAGGCTAAGAAGTTTCCGAACCGCCCTCGTAGTCTTGCAGTTGGAGGATCGCAGTTTTGAATCCTGGAGTCAAGTCAAAGTATTTTGTATTTTTTTTTTTCTAAAACTTTTCAAATAAATTGTATGTTAAATGATCAATGAAATAATGTTGAATTAAAATTTTATTCATGATGTCATGATGGTACATATTTAGTGTGTATCTAAAGAATATTTAAAGTTGTTGTGCCTGCAGGGATAAGCACGTTGACTACTACACCGAGAAAGCCAATTTATATACAAACAAAAATTTTTCTGATGTCTATGTCAACCACACGTAAGTTAAATGATAAATAAAATAAAACTACTACATTAAATTAAATTCATGTTGTTCCAACTTGAAATAATTTTTATTCAACATGATTCTTTAGTTTGATTTTAACAGTACGTAAATGTCAAATCAACGTGAAATGAAGTTATTTCAAAAGGAAACATTTTCTTTGAAAATTACTATAAATCATGTTAGATTAACTTGAAACACATTTGATGCAAAATCATTGCCGAAAAAGATTAGATTAACCTTGTTTACGTAGATTTCAAGTTAAAGTTTTTCTGTGTGTAGAGCATATTTCAAATTTTTTTAGTTTTTTTTATAAACATATGAGACATACGAGTAACTATGACCTCAAAACCAATTTTATTATTATTTTTACCTTCACAGTAGGGATGGGCAAATGAAAAAAATGTATCGATATATATCGTATCGATGTTTTTGAACAGTATCTATATATATTTTTTGAAAACATCGATATTTCGATATATCGATATTTTTTTGCATTAATTTCGAATGCACAATTACTTACTTTAAGAAAATACAAAAGAACTATTTATGTTAAGTAATACGTAACCTACTGTAGCTCCTTAAGACTTCGTTAGTCTTTACTTTCTGTTGCTGCTCTGTGCTGTGCCGTTCTGTTTCTAAATTTTAATAGTTACTTTTTCTGTAATAAATAATCAGCTGTTTCGTCCATTGTTATTAGAGTTTTTCTTTTCCCGGACTTTTTCATTTCCCGGGAAAGTGGGAACAACTTTTCGGTTTTTAACGTTTATAAACACATGTCAAAAAAATAATACAATACCAGTTCCCGGGCGTAATTGTTGTAAAGTTTTAGCTATAGTTCTACCATCGCATTCATAAAGTGAATAACGACATGCATCCAGGAATGTGTACGCAACATAACAGAATTAAGGAGAGAAAAACTAATGGCTTATATGTATATGAATTTTATAAACCAAAAAGAGTCAGCTGATTCGTAACAGAATGGAAAGTAAAAACAAATTCAGCCTTTAGGCTTATACCCACACAATCCAAAAAGTCACCTGCCTTAGTTGGGTCGCAGTTAAAAAACGGCTATAGCTCTTAAAAGTATCGAAACCCGATACTCGTAAATAAAATATAGGTTTTTGAAATATCGGCGATATATATCGATATTTATTTTCTCAAATATCGATATTTCGATATATCGATATTTTTTGCCCATCCCTACTTCACAGCATCGCGTATTTATATTTTTAATTTTTGGATATTTTAGCATATTCTGGATTTTAAAATATATCTCTGCACATTAAAAAAAAAAAAAATTATATCTAATGATTTTTTACTGCATATTCCGAGAATATTTTCTTCTGTAAAGCATAATTTTGACTTTAAATGCTATTTTTGCATATTTATATTCGCCTTTATAGCATATTTTTGGCTTTAAAGCACATTTGTTCTTCGTTTGGCATGTTTAGGTCTCGGATTTTTTTTTAATTTTTTTTGCCTATTTTGGCATATTGACATATTTCAAACAAATATCGACCTTTAGAGATTATTTTGAATAATAAACATATTTTTTGCATAGTTTAGCTTTTAAAGCATACTTTAGCTTCTGATTTTTTTTTATATTTAATTTTTTAAGCATCTTTTTGCACAGTTTAGCAATATATTTTAGCATATCTAGGCCCTTAGGACCTACAATTATAGGTACACATATCATTACCTTAATATAGAAAGGCCCTAAATCAAAATTTTTTGAAATCGGTGTTTATGCATTTTTCGATACATTAGATATTCTGCTATCGAAACACACAAGAAACTCGATTTCAAATATACATATATTGAGTTAGGGCCTCTCTATATTAAGGTAACGATATGTACCCTTAATTATGAAAGTGTATTTTTGCTTCGAAATATTTAATAAATCTTTAAAAAAAAATTCAATAAATATTTAATAAGTAACATTAATTCAGTAATATTAATTATTTAATAAGTAATATTAATATTAAGCTGTATTAATCGAGACCAGTGATGTAACGAATGTCAATTTTTGGTATTCGCGAATACGAATATTGTATGTGAAATTTCTAGACATTAAATTGGGGTTCTATTTACACCTGCAACATGAAATACAAAAAAAAAATTATGAAAAAGGACTTCATAATCCTGTTGGCGTACTTTAAAGTTAATAAAAACTACCCAAAATGTTAATGACCGCCTTAAACAATATTTGAAAATGATGCAAAGCACAAATTTCTATAAAAAATTTAATGGATTTGTACAAACTAATATTTGTAGCCATTCATTTAAATTTCGTTTAGGATTTATGCATTTATTTATTTAATTTCTTTGGAAAAATATATATAAGATAAATTTGCCTCAACTAACTGAAAAATAATTACATAACTGCACTATACTGCATTGGTAATGAAGCCATATAGACTTATTCAAGAATTTACCAAGTACGAAAATTGGTACATTGTGCCGATTGTGTAATCCGGGTTTTATTCTTTAATATATAGTTTTCCTTAATTCCAGCTTTTAGCACACATTTCCCTGCTCAAAGTATATATTTACTCATTTCATCTTTAATAACATATTTACTGAATTTTTAACGAAAAAAATTACAATAGAAATAAATTTTGCAACTTACTTTACTTTACTCGTATTACAAGAAACGTTTTTGAGAATTGAAACACTTACCTGAAAGAAAAAAGAAAAAATTATTTATTAGAAAAATATTAATAAAAATGTAAGGAACAATTTTAAAATGAAATTAGAAAATTTAATGAAAAGTAGTAGCAGTAAATGTACTATATATAAACTAACACGTTTCCGAGGTGTATATACATATGTATATATACGATTACATATACCGATTGGATGGTCCATCGAACCTCAATTTACCAATTCACTAATATTTATTTAAAAATAACATTTTTCCAAAGTAACTTTATGTCACGATCACCCACGATGTTTTTTCCTTGTTGTCATATATACACATTTTAATAATTTGTAACTAGTTTTATTTTTTATTTTCATGGAGAACAACAAGCTTTTTTTACACTTTCGAAAGCATTTTCTGTTTCATGTGTGTGTACGAGATTAACAATTTGTTTCATATTCGAAGTTATTTTAGGTTTCTAAGCTTGCAATTAAAATGTTTATTTATTAACGATAATTTGAGCAAAATTACCGCAAATATTTTTAATAAATATTATTTCAGATAATTTATAAAAAAAATGTTCAGCTTGAAAAAAAGTGTATAAAGAAAAGAAGCAAACAAATTATATATAAAATTTATATACATTATTTAGTGGACCTATAAAATTAAATGGCACATTAAATTAAATTCATAACTGACTACTGGAACTAACAATTGAAAAAATACGCCAAATAAGCAGCTTAGAGATATGCCATTAAACTCAAGGTTCTTTCCGTATGGGGGCAGAGTTTCAGAGTTTCCCAAATCTATGGCAAATTTAAATGCTGGCAGCAAGGCAAGTTCGTTCCTTAACCCTTTCGACCCGGATGGTATACATGTGTACCACTTAAATTTAAACATCCCTAAAATCTTCAAATTTAATGTTGCTAGGTTGTAAAATGTACCTTGTCATCTTTTAGTTCTCCCGAATACATTCTAATATGTTCCATTATATTTGGTTGTTGTTTGTGCTCTATATTGGTATTTTTATGTATTATTACATTAGTATTATTTATTTTATTGGACGGCTGGTACTTATCTGTACCACATAACATCCCGAGTGGTACTTATTTGTACCACATAACATCCCGAATGGTACAAGTGTGTACCACCGCACCCGAGCTCCACTTTCATTTTTTTAAGTTTTTATTTCACCAATAATTTCTACATTGCCTAGATAACCTACTGCCATCAAAAATTTTATTTTAATATTACTACTCGAATGTCGGGTCGAAAGAGTTAAGTCTTTGGTTTCTTGTTTGCGAAATCGCGAAAACTGAATGCCATTTCATACTATAATACAAGTATTAATACTTTTGTAGAAAATGCAACTCCGACATGTTGAGTTGTTATTGTGTTTTGAAATTTTTTTAAACATAAATCAGATCAGGGAGGCATTTTCGTCAAAAGTATTAATACTTGTATTATAGTCTGAAACCGCCTTTACGAGTTTACAAATTGATTTCTTGCGTTGAATGTGTATAAGTCCATTTTATTCATATTTTGCGGAATTTATACCAAATTGTCATATTTTGAATAGTAATTGTATGAGTATAGGATATAAATATTTTCCCAGTCAGCATTTTATGAAATTAATGATCATATTCGAGTCTTTTTCGATTCCTCCGCGCGATTAAAATAAGCATTTATGCGCTCGTTTTCGAGTCGAAAATGACTGTTCATTCGGGAGAAAATGGTACCCTATCCGGGAGTCTTCTAAAAGAGTATTTTATGACTCGCGTTTCTAATCAATTTAGACTCACTTTCGAGACAGTTTGTGGTATTACTTACAATCACTTTTTATTTTTTTGATTTTACTGCACGAGCTTGCTGTTTGTTTTTATTTTTTAAACAAATCCCTTTTAAAGTATTTCTGGGAATCATTTTCGAGTCTTATTTTAAGCGCAGAACTGATTAATCAGTTTTTAATCATCTAAGGCAGTCGAAAAAGACTCAGTTTGGTGAAACAATCTTCCACATGCTGACTGGGTTTTATCAGAACTAAGTCACTGCTATAATTTTGATCAAAGAGTTTTTTCAACTAACGATATATGTACATACATACAAAACTTTTAGCGTTTTTATTTAATTTTTTTTTAATGCAAGAACACATGTTATTTACTATAAGCATTTCAAAAGAAAATTCGAAAGAAAGTGCTTTGCTTAAGTCTTTTGTTTTTTTTTTCTAAAGAATCTATTATAATGTAGAACATGAATTAACTGCTATTCAAGAACTTTTTAAGTTTATTTTAGCGACAGCGCAACATGTGATCTAAAAACCAATTGTTTTCATGGACAACGCCATAAGTTAATTTTGATCGGTTTGCTGCCAAAACGCTACATTTCGCTGGTCGCATGAATATGCAAGTTTTCGGAATAACATGAACTTCAAACAACGTAAATAATCACTTACAACATACATACATATGTACTCGTATCATTTACCCAAACTAAACTCACTCCCTTATATATTTTGAATAAAATTAGCCTGCAAGTTCGTTGCTTAAGTCTTTTGATTTTTTTTTGTAGTTCTTAAAGGAGTATGATGCAGATATAAGACAACTGATGCTCAGTTAACCTTAAGCGACACCGCAACATGTGATCGAAAACTAGTGGTTTTCATGAAAAACCGCACAAGTCCATTTATGTCGATTCTGGTTTTTTAAAGGTCAAATCGCTATAATTCTCATGCTAAAATTTCTTCGGAATATCATATAACATATAACATTATTTTTAGATATATACATACATATATTACAAACATTTTCTCGCTTTAAAAAAAATTTTAGCATAAGAGCACGACACATTTTGACGAAAATTTTGCAAACAAGTTCGTTGTTTAAGTCTTTTGATATAGTGAAGAGAATGAAGCAGTAAATTACTATTTGGGAGGTTTTTCAGATGATTTTTTAAGCCACGCCGCTATATGTGATTGAAAACCTGTGATTTGCATGAAAATCGGCACAAGTCCATTTCTGCGGATTTTGTTTTTTAACGTCAAATCGCTATACATATTTCTCTATTTAATTACTTAAGTGTAGACATTTTTCGGAATAGCTTGAGTTGAGAACTATTTTTTTTTTAATTTAAACAAGCACTAACAAGTGCACATACATACACATATCGTTAACAGAAACGCAAAATGCCCTATATAACAAACGATTTTAAATCGACTTTTTTACAAAAACTCCGTGGTATTTCATCGATATAATTTAATTTTAATTTAAAAAAAATTAGCTTACAATTACAAATTATATGCCAATTTATGAATTATATGAAATCTGCGCGAACAGAAATAACGATTTTATTTATTTTATTACACTGTAAAAATTCGCATCAAAAACCTCTATAAATTTTACATTTTAAAAATGCTTTTTTTCACTCTGTAAAATTATGAAAAATGTTAGTTAGGGCGCTTTGTTAAAATATTTTATTTGATTTCCATTATTTTTAACAAGAGCCCCCTCACTAAATTCAAGAGCTCCTCTTCAGAAGAAAATTTAAAAACAAATTCGTTGCTTAAGTTTTTGCTTTTTAAATGTATCGTTGTTAATAATAATAATGCAAGTCGATTCTAAGCATCTGGTCAAAATCCTGCAATTTTAATGAAAAATTACTTATTGATGGGCAATTCTTGTATATCGTTTTTTCTCTCAAAAGTCTGAAAACTATGCGAAAAATTAGATTCTTAGACATATGCGGTTATTTATGAATGTAATTTTTGTATTTGTATTTAAAGTTGTTTGGGTATAGTAATGCCGAAAAATATATGATAAAGAAGTTTTTAATTTGATACGTGACCAATTTTTTTAGTCTTTTTTATACAAAATCTTTAGAATCTCTGTGACTTGAAATAACAGATTCACCTGCGCTTGCGTGTGTGTGTGTGTGTGTGTGTGCATGCGCTGATCAAGTAACCATAACAAATTTTTCATTATACTTTAAAGCCAAAGAATAATAATATTAGTTAAGAAATCAAATAAAAAAAAAGATCTTACTTTAATGTAAAGATGCTAAGTTATGATTATATTATATGGAATATGCATATGAAAAAAGTCAAGGTCATTTTATAGTCACTCAATTACACTCTAAAGCTTTGGCTCTGAATATAATGGAAGATGCTGACTATTAAAGCCAGATATGTTGTCATTGTTATGCAAAAATTATTGTTAATAAATATAAAATAAACTAAGCAATGGTAGTTAAAATAGAAATAAAGCTTTGACGTTACTGCCTTTACTCCTCCCGCACTTGACGCTTCACCCGTTCAATGTATTGAAAGCGAAAGAATGTTGGAGGCCCCCGTTCTAGCAGCTGTAGTTTATGAAATCTGTTGCTTGCTGTAAGATCTTTATTAGATTATTTAATTTATTATTTGCTACAACACTCCCCAAATGTTAAACATTATCTAAATAATGAAGATGAGCATGATGATCATTATCATTTGCTACACACGAGACGAGTTGTAAAGAACATTAACTCAAGCAGCAGCTGGCTGTTTAGTTAAAGATTTAAAGCTTGTTTTTGCAGCTCCTCTCTAGCAGTTTGCTTAAATAAGTTCTCTATATAAATAGTTATTTAGTTAAGATTGGAATGGTTTAACGCAAAAAAAAATTGTAATTAAATTTAATTAATTTTTAAAAATTGTATATTTAATGCAAATTTATGTTAATGTTAACACTTGTAAATCACTGTTTTTTTTTCTTAATAACAAAACGTTTTTAGTTTTATACTAACATTAAGCTTTTGCATTTAACTAAAAGGAGAGGTAGTAATGAAAGGGTGTTTTATTCTAATGATTGCTTTGTAAGAGTAGCGATTCTTTAAAGTCTTAAGGCAATTTTAGCAGTTGCTTTTAGGAGAGCTGTTGAAAACTTACCCTAATGGAAAAACTAAAAGCAACTTTTACAGCTTTCAGCTGGAAAGTATAGATAATTATTTGTAATTACAATTTATTTAAACAGCCTATTAAATGGCTTTTAACTTTTAGTAGCAAAAAGAAAATGGTTTACTGTTGGTCCATGTAATTATAATAGAATTATAGATACTCGTAATGTGAAATAAAGTGTGCTGGGAATGAAGAAAGATAGCTTGGGTTTTTAAATTGTAATTTTATTTCTCTTTTATTTTTTATTTTTGGCTTAAGTGCGAAATAATTAATGGCCTTTTGAAAGGTGATGTGCTCTATTTCTTTTTAAGAAGCTCAAAAGATTTCAACCTAAAACATTTCACATATTATTTATTGTTTCTTTGTTGTTCTGTGCTGGCTGGCAAAGAAGACTACAATTAAATTGCAATTTAGTGTAAAACTAATAAAAGGAAAGGATTAGTATTTTTAACTTGTTTTTTTTTTTTTTTTTTTGAAGAAAATAATAAATGTTTAAAAGAAAGTTTTAACAGAGAAGACATAGTTACAAATCTGCACAAGTGTACTTACAATTAAATTATTTGTCTCGAATAAATGATTTACGATTAAAAATGTTAAAACTAATAAAATTTATCTTTATAAACTTTTTTAATAAAAATAATCTGCAGCTTTGTTTTTTGTTGACTGATAATTTTTAGTTATTTAGTGCATTAATCGAATAATAATTTTCATTACCTACTGGTTCGAATAAAAGGAAAAACAATCATTCCTTATTTATTCATGTAAAGAAAGGGAAAATATTTTTTTGATTATTAACTAAATTTTTTGTGAACAATTTTTGATTTATTTTTTATTCGATCAACGGAAAAAAATTATTTGTTGTTAGTTCAAATAAATACTGCTCGACCATTCGGACATTGTTAGGAAATCTATTATTCGAATAAAATCTAATCAAATATTTTATTTAATCTCTTTGAATAATAAAATTAATTTAATTATATTTTTATTTACCTTTTTAGTGTATTTTTTATGTTCGTTAAGCTCGATGTCGTTTTTATAAAATTGTAATTGATTTTTAACCCCCGACCAAAAAAAGGGGTGTTATAAGTTTGTAGTGTGTGTCTGTGTATCTGTGTATCTGTGTAGATGTGTGTCTGTCCGTGTCCACGTACAGCCCAAACGGCTGGACCGATTTTGATTTAGTTGTTTGAAAGGCGACTTGAACGAGAAGGTTCTTAACTATGTTTGAAGATATATCGGGGGTTTTTAAAATTTTTAATTTTTGGTATTTATTTATTTTGTTTGTTTAACAAATATTGAAAAAAAAAATTAAATATTAAGGGCCTAATTCATAAAAAATATTTTGGTTTTATAAAAAGTTTATTAATCAAATTTCCATAGAAAATTTGTTTTATTAACCTCCTATAAAATAGAATAATTTTTTATGAATATGGCAGTAAAAATATGTAAATAAAACATCAATTATAGTTTTATAAAAACGACCTCGCGCTTAACAAACATAAGAAAATTAAATGAATTTTTAGTTTCTTATTCGTTTGGATAAGAAACCAAACATTTCGATTCGTTATTGACTCGAATAATCCAACCAGATAAAAAATAGCTCGACTAATTGAATATACATATGTACATAATTCGAATAAAATTTTTATTAATTAATTTGTTATATTATTTGTTAAATTGTTATTCCTTATTTATTCGAATAACATTTTTACTCGTTATTTATTCGAATAACATTTTTATTTATTATATATTCGAATAAAATTTTTATTCTTTAGTTATTCGAATAAAATTTTTATTCGTTATTTATTCGAATAAAAATTTTATTTGTTTTTTGTTCGAATAATCGCATAAGATTTTTTCTCGTTGATTGTTCAAAGCTCGAAAAAATAATAATTTCTTTCTATAGGTAATCGAATAAATTCCCTGATGCATTCGAATAATCGAGCATAACAAAATATTTAATTTTTTGAAGATTCAAATAATGCACCAAAAGTTTTATTCGTGTATTGGAATTATATAGTGCTGTGAGTAAATTAAAAATTATATTAAAACTTTTATTCGTTATTTATTCTCGTAACCGAAGAAAATTTTTATTCGTTGCTCCTTCAATCAATGGGAAAAGGGGTTACTTGTTTTTTCTAAATAATCGAATAGAATTTAATTTGTTGTGCATTTAAATAATCGAACAAATTTATTCGCACTCATACGAATAATCGAGCAAAACTTTTAAATTTACTCGATTAAATTTTAAGGTTTTTTCGATTAAATTTATTCGTTTAATTTTTTCGAATAAACTTTTTATTAACTTTATTCGATTAATTTTTTTAATAGTATTCGGTTTCCCGAATGAGGGTTTTCGCTAAGAAGAAATTTTTATTGTGGTAATCACATGTAGCCAGCTCTGGATCCCATGGGATGCATTATGACATCACCATACAATAAAAACAATAAAAACAACAACATGTTGTTGCTCATCTATTATTGCAGCGATATTTTTTTTTTGTAATGAATAATTTTTGTTTACTCACTAACAACATTTTACTTTAATTGCTTTTTTTCCGTAGTCCTTCTTTGGCCGCACCTACAACAATATTTCCGCTATTGCTGGTTGCAAAAATAACGGCGACTGCGTGATTAATAAAAAGAATCGCACTGCCTGCAAGGCCTGCCGTCTGCGTAAATGCCTACTGGTGGGCATGTCGAAAAGTGGTTCACGCTATGGCAGACGCTCCAATTGGTTCAAAATTCATTGTCTGCTCCAAGAGCAACAAACGAATACTGGCAATTCTCTGCAAAGCGGCAACACCAACAATTTAGAGCAATTGGCCCGACTACACCAAATCCATGCACGGCAGACTTATCAAGATAAAACAAATCCCTGCATAAAATCCGCCATAGGCCAACAACAGGCTAACACTATAACGGTATCAGCCTCGAATTCCGTAACACCAAATAGTTTGACGAATTTTCTTAATCCTGTCAAATATTTTAACGGCAGTGATGCATCCACCCACAAAACCAACGAATCCCGCCTAAGTGATACGCCCAGTGATTCGGGAGCCTCCTCGGCTGGCGACCCAACCGATGAATGCACCAGCAATAATAGTATACGACAGCACCATCACCAGTCGCGCAAAGCTTTGAAAACTGAACGTAATTGCAGTTCAGCCCATCAGTCCTTAAATGAGAGTAATGGAGACGAAGATTCTGATGAACGAGAACGTAGAAGACAGCAATTTTTACAAATATTTCGTAGTCATTCTGAGCCACTAAGTCCTTTTGCCCCATTTCATTTCACACAACTACCGCCTCCAGCACCTGCTGTTCTAGCGGGGACACCGCCAAATTTTATGCTTCCCAGCGTTTTGAAAAATAGCAACGAAAGTCTGCACAAGCAAGATGACTCGCAAGAGGAGCCCATAGATTTGTCTGTTAAGCCCAGACACAGTCATACACCGGAGAGTCTAGGAAAAAGTTTGAGTCCGGCATTAAAAGAAACCAGCAACGAACCTGCCAATGTTTTAACTAAAACGTCACCTTTGGATTTGACTTTGGTAAGAACAACGCAAACGTTGACGGGGTGAAAAAAGTAAAAAAATACTACTAAAAGTATACTGTAATAAATAATAATATCTAAGGCCTAAAAATATACTCCAAAATTTTCAGTCAAACGAAACATATTTGAAAAGGTTTTCTTTAGCACATATTTAGTTCAAAACCAGTATTTTTTGTCATTAATTTAATTAATTTCTAATCCAAAAATCTAAAGCCCAGTGTTTTTAGTTCAATTAAACTAAATTTTTAGCTAATATTAAATATAACTTATTTAATATTATTTTTTATTCTTCTTGTAAATATATAAGCTATTTACACATTAAAATGGTTTTCTTAGCATAATTTTAATTGTATGTTGTTATCATATTTTTATTTTTATTTAAATTTATAATTATTTATCAACAAAACAAAACATGCAAAATCTTGTATATACTGCACTTGACACCTGGGAATTCCCATTTGTGCCATAAGCTTTGTAATTAAGTCTCGAATTGATTTTTGGGATATATGTACGTGTACAAAGGAATATGTATTTCAAAGCTTAACGTAGCGAAGAGTACGACAAATATGGTGCCAGATAAAATACAAACAAAATTTTAAAATATGAAATAAACAGGAAACAAATATTGAATGGCTGAATATATAGAATGATTTGAGAAAATCTATTTTTGGAACAAAACGTACTTTTTCTAAAAAATTACTTCTTTTAAGTACCTTAAAAGTACTTAAAAAAGTACTATTGTAAAAAGGTGCTTTTATAAAGTACTTTTTTAAATAAGAACTTTTTTATAGTAATATTTTAAAAAAATACTTTTTTACAAACGGATCTTTTTTAAAAATGTACTTTTTTAATAAGGTACTTTTTCAAAAACATACTTATTTTAAAAAGGTACTTTTTCGAAAAACATATTTGTTTAAAAAGTTACTTTTTAAAAAGGTGATTATTCAAAGTACTTTTTTTAAAGTACTTTTTTAAAAAGGTACTTTTTTCAAAGTTCTTTTTAAATAAGGTACTTTTTTCAAAGTACTTTTTTGCAAGCTAATTTCTGAAAAAGGGAGCTTTGTCAAAACGTTCTTTATTTAATAAAAGTACTTTTTTAAAAACCATCTATTTTGAAAATTATTTTTTATAAGTACCTTTTCTAAATGCATTTAATAAAATTAAGTACTTTTCTGGAAGGTATTTTTTTAATAGTTACCTGGTTTAAAAGGGACTTTTTTAAAACGTATTTCTGGTTAAAAGATACGTTTTCAAAAGCACTTTTATTAATAATGCTCTTTTTTGTACGAAGTACTATTTCTAAAAGAAATTTTTTTAAAAGGTACTATCAGCCATTTTATGAGTTTTTTTAGCTTAAAATACCTTGAACTTTTTTTTAAATTTTTAGTTGAATTAGTTTTTTTTTTCACAAATATAATTATTGTTTAGTTTGAATTTTTATTGTTTTTTATTTTTAGCTAAAATAAAATTATTAGTTATGTATATTGAAATGATAAAATGTTTGTTTTTTATGTTTTACAATATGATATTATTGCATACTTATTTATTTAATTTTTTTTATTGTATTATAAGAAACTATTTTATATAATTTAGTAAAAGAAAAAAAAGAAGAGCACTAGATAAATAATTAAATAAAAGCAAATTGTTAAAAAAAAATTCAGGAGTTTTTTGTTAAGTGAGAATTTTCAAAGATTGGGAAAGCTTGGTAAGTTAAGTTAATAATAGGACTATGGCAGGACTATGAAAAATATGCTTCTAAAGCATTAGCTTAAAATGTTTTAATTCAAAATCTTATGTAAGTATATATAAAATGACTCAAATAAAAAATGATTCTTCTCTAGATTCTCTTCTCCATAGTTAAAATTATTTGGCTTGTTTTTGCTGAACTTTATATTTTCTATAATATTATTTATAAATGTATGTATATTTCATATTAGTTAATGCTGACCATAAATCATACTCAACTTTCAATATCATCACATGTCATATTGTATTGATTTTCAAACATAAAACCTCTATTTCATTTTAATGTCTATAACTCATTTTTTTGTTCAAAAAAAAAAAAAAGAGTTGGCAGTATTCTTCTGTAAATATTGACAATATTTATTATCCCTACTGCATGTATTTGAGCAATTTTAAGTCAAAATGACAGTTTGTGTTTGTTTTATGAACAAACAAATATCAAAAATGTTGACTGCCACAACAATACGTACGAGTATTAATGCAATATGATGAAATGGTTACAGTTCACTGAAGACACACAATGATGTTATGTTGTCATAATTTTACATTTTCCTCTATTTTGAGTCATAAAAATTTTTAAATGCTTGCCAAGAAACTAGTTTTTCTGAATTTTTAACTCTATAACTTCTTTTGGATTTTTTTTTTTTTTTTGAATTTAAGTAACCTTTAAAGTAGATATTAAGGGTTAAAACTTTCCTCGGAAATAGTGCAAAACTTAAATTAACCCCCAGTATGAATCTTAAGTTTTATTTTTTTATGTTTAAGTTGAGTCTCGAACTTTGATGTATTATTGGGGATTCATAGCCCCATTTAAGGATACTTATTTGATCCTTTATTGCCAAATGGACAAAAAGTTACCATATGAAAAATATTTTGAAGGTTAAAATCTTAAAAAATAAATTTCTTCATTGAATTTTATAGAGAAAAGCTGAATGCACACTTCCTAAGCCAAAAATTTCAAATAAATTTTTATCTTGGCTGAATTCAGAGACTCTTAGCAAACTCCTTAGGTTAAATATTTTTGCACAATATTCCAACCTTTTGCAGCCTCATTTAAGGGTACTTATTTTTAACCCCTTCTTAACAAAGTTGTACAAAAATCTCCTAAGGAGAAGAGTTATAGGATTAACAACATCCCTCCCAATATAACATAATTTGGGGCTGTGCTACGCCTACTTGTTTTTTGTATCGATTAACTAAATAACCATAAAATATAGTTTTTATAAATGCATGAAATACCGAAGTATATTTATTTGACATTAACGGCCTGTCACCAGAAATCGTTCGATAGAAAAATTGTATGTCAAACAACAATAACATTAGAAAATTTGTTGTTGTTTTCAATATAAGTATTCGATCGAACGAATTCTGGTGACATCGTGGGACAGGCCGTTAGTCTTTATTTATTTAATTTGAAAATTTAGCTTGTTTTTATGGTTAAGCAATTGTCTATATGTATTTCCTTTCCGCTTTTGGAACTCGTCAGTAGACTTCAACTCAAAAAATTTTTGAATTTAGCTGACAAACTTCGTATGTTTATAGTAAGACTCTTAATAATATATTGAGAATCACAATGTAAAGATTTTTGTTTGCGGCTTTCAAACTTATTATGTTTGTATATTGTGATTCTCAATATATTATTAAGAGTCTTACCACACAGAGAAAAAACTGCCTCATAGAATCAAGAAGATTTTCTCTATGAACCGCTTTTAGGCTAAGGGGTATCCCAGCAGAAAGAAGCGAAGATTTTTTCATAGAGATTCCTTATTGTTTTTATGTGGTAAATCTTATTAATTTTATCAAGAAGAAAAGCACATAAAATCAAGAAGAAATCTTACTATACAACTTTTTTTACTCAATTTCCGTTATTTTTGGCACCAAAACAACAATCCATAGAGAAAAACTTCTTGATTCTATTAGGTTTTCTTATAAATTGTAAACTATAAGGATTTCTTATTGATTTTATTAGGTTGCCTTCTTGATTTGTTTAAAAAGCTTTTCTTCTGGATTTTATTAGGTAGCCTTATTGATATTTTCAACAAGGTTTTCTTCTTGATTTTAGTAGGTTCCTATATGAGTATATGTAAAGCATCTTATTGGTTTTTTTAATAAGGAAATCTTCTTGATTTTATGAGGTGTCTTGTTATTTCATATCTATAAAAAGACATACAGACAATTTTTTTCATGATCTTTTTCATTTTTGTATAAGAATGTTTGCACAATAATTTCAATGGTTATTCAGGCTGCTTGTTAGCATATTGGGTAGAGTGCTTGTCTATCAGGTAGAAATTTGCTGGTTCAATACTTGGTGAGTACGTTAGTTAAGAATATAACCTAATGTGTATGTATGTATGTATGTATGTCTATATGTATATATAAATAACATCTACAACATACTACATACATACATACATATATGTATATGGTATAGAATTTAAATGAAAATACATGAGTACAGAGGATAAAGACGCAATTTTTTTTATTTTTTTACTGAAAAAATCAATAAGATAACCTCATTAAAACTACAAGATTTCTTCTTGATTTTTTCAAAAGGGTTTTCTCTATGAAATTAATAAGATTTCCTTATTGAAAAAAAACCATTGAGATTTCTTATTAATTATGTTCTATTTTATGAGGTATTTAGTAGGCACTGTTTTGTCTGTGTATAAACATACGTTGCATATAATATTTTATATTAAAACACATAATATTTTATATAAAACACTTTTTATACATAAAAGTTACATGCGAATAAATACCAAATTGACCCTTAAACATATTTTGAAGTTATTGCTTATTTCTAAAGCTTAAAATAAATTTTTAATGTTGCTGTATTCACAGACTTATTGTAAAATTTGTTGGCAAATATTTTTGTAGAACATCTTAACCCTTTTGCATTTGCCTTGAAAAGTACTTATTTGACCCCATTTTACTAAAGGGACAACAAAGACCCATACAGAGCACAGTTAGAGGGTTAAAAGTTTCCACAAAAATGTTTCCCACAATATTTTAAATAAAAGTCGTTAACATACCTTATACCTAAAAGGCAAGTGTAAATAAGTACCTGATTAATCCTCAAACGCACTTCCAGCTTCTGACTAATTCCTAGTATTTGTGTTAACTTTAAAAGGATGTCTGCAGCAACATATAAAAGAATTTTTGGGGCATATAATTTCGCTTCAATATTTTATCCTATTACATGCCCGTCTAAGGGAGCAACTTAGTCCTTTTATGGAGATTTTTGCAAAAATATTTTACTTAAGATTCTACCCAAAGGTACTAAGCACTCCTGTAAGGGCTTCATCTTTCACTGTAGTCTTAATGCACAACTATTTTTAATTTTAACCAAAACAAAAAAAAATAGCATCAATATGCATGTTATAGCTGTCAAATGCATCTTCTCTCTTTCTAATAATGATTTGTAGCCAACAACTAAAAGAAGCAAAAAACAAATTCAAATAATATAAAACAACATGGCCACATGGTTAAAAGTGAATTTATAAAAGAAGGAAAGCAAAAAAATATTACAACTAATACATTAACACATATTTATACGTTTTTATGCTATTGTCGGGCTGCACTTCAACATGGTACAATTTGATTTGTTATATTATGTATGCGAAGATGATTATCAGCGACACCAATAAAATGATTGCTAAAGTCTATCATTTGTTAAACATCTTGGCGAACAAACAGGCACAAACAAAACAACATGTTGTTTGTCTATTTGTTGTTTCAATTTCAACTACAATTGCTGGCTAGCAGCAGAACAAACTGCATAAATAAATTTATGTACGAGTATGTATAAGCAGCAGGTAGGTAGGTAAGGTAAGAAGAAAAACTAAGCGCAAGAAAACTGTTTTTCAAACTAATACAATTGGAGTTTAGTCTACAATATATACAAGTTTTTATGTAAAGGTAACATTTGTTTTCATCAAGCTCGACGACAAATAATTGTTTTTTTTTTATTTTTCATTTTTAAATAGTTTTTAAATGCACATATGTATATGTACGTTATATGCCTGTTCGCATAAATTTTTTTTTCTCCCCATTTGAATGGTCTCAGGGGGCGTGTTTGTCTCCGTTTGATATAAACACTGTTGCATTTAAAATGCAACATAAGCATCATGGATGCGCAAATCTATATTACAGCATTGTTCATGCCTCAAAGCACATACACACACACACACACACACACATACAAACATCAGCAAAAGCACAGGCCAGCAAGATTAAAAGATTAAATCATGCCACAGTCAGCAATTTAACAAAAGCAACAAACAAACAAACAAACAAAACTTTCCAACATTAATACAGATCAACCAAATATAAATTGCAAACTGGAATTATTTAAAGATCAATATCAATTTTTCTAAAATCGATTAGCTATAAAAGTTATCAAAAGAGTGTGTGTGTGTGTGTGTGTGTGTGTGTGTGTGTGTGTATGTGTGTGTGAAATGTTAAACATGTCGGGCAACATGTTTATGTGAGTTTAATTTTACATTTCGCTTACAACTAGGAAACAGAGTTTGTGTCTTAAGTCTTTTGTTTTAACAGTTTAAAATGACAACTTGTCATCATCATTTAAGACAATCGTTGCTGACATTGATAATTAGATTAATGCAATCATAATTTGCTATCAATATACATTCATTTCAATTTATTGTACGTATGACTGTGTTATTTTTTTTTTTTTTTTTGCAACAGCAAGAGTGGATTAAAACCATTTGCTTGGGAATTACTTGTGCAAATGTTTAAGTTGTCACACAGATTTTGCTCTCAAACTGCCAGTATGCAGCTATTTTAAGTTGCTGAAATTTTTTAGACGAGATAATTTTTGTAATTATAAAATAAATATATTTAATTAGATTAAAATTATTCAAAATATCTGACATACGTTTGAAGAAATTTAGAAAAAATAAAATATTTTATTGCAGCTATTAAATATTTTATTTTGTTATAATTGTAGCATTTGTTTTTTTTTTCAAATCAAAAATACTGGAGCAAAATTAATGAGATATTAAAAACATATAGTAAAAAAAAAACGTTTTAAAATGCTGCAGCCAACAAACTCAAGCAGGTTTAACTTATTAAATTATCCTACAACTTATATTACAAGTTTTTTACTCACAAATAGCCTGGACTTCTACTTAACGTTACGAAAAGTAATATGTGCCACGCCCCCTATGAAAAAAGTTTCGAAATAGTTAGCACAGGAAATACTAAACTATCACAAAAATTATTTTGTTGTTTAAGCACTTCTGCGCAAAGGATCCTTCTGAAGTCTTGTAGATCAAATAATTTATGAATTAGAAGAGCGGGCAGTGCCACGCCTATACAATAATAATATTGAATCTTAAGGCTTTATTTGCTATGAAACTTTTTACATACGATCACATTAAACTCTTGATACAATATAATCTTACCTACACAGAGAAAAAACTGCCTCATAAAATCAAGAAGATTTTCTCTATGAACCGTTTTTTGGCTAAGGGTTATCCCAGCAGAAAGAAGCGATTATTTTTTCATAGAGATTCCTTATTGTTTTTATGTGGTAAATCTTATTAATTTTATCAAGAAGAAAACCACATAAAATCAAGAAGAAATCTTATTATTCACAAATTTTTTTACTCAATTTCCGTTATTTTTGGCACCAAAAAAAAAACAATCCATAGAGAAAAACTTCTTGATTATATTAGGTTTTCTTATTAATTGTAAACTATAGGGATTTCTTATAGATTTTATTAGGTTGCCTTCTAGATTTTTTTAAAAAGGGTTTCTTCTCGATTTTATTACGTCGCCTTATCGATTTTTGCAATAAGGTTTTCTTCTTGATTTGAGTAGGTTCCTATGTGAGTATGTGTAAAGCATCTTATTGGTTTTTTTTAATAAGGAAATCTCCTTGATTTTATGAGGTGTCTTGTTATTTCATATCTATAAATAGACATAGAGACAATTTTGTTTATGATCTCTCTCATGTTTGTATAAGAATGTTTGCACAATAATTTCAATGGTTATTCAGGCTGCTTGTTAGCATATTGGGTAGAGAGCTTGTCTATCAGGTAGAAGTTTGCTGGTTCAATACTTGATGAGTAAGTTAGTTAAGAATATAACCTAATGTGTATGTATGCATGTATGTATATATGTATAAATAAATAACATCTACAACATACTACATACATACATACATATGTATATGGTATAGAATTTAAATGAAAATACATAAGTACAGAGAATAAAGACGCAATTTTTTTTTATTTTTTTATTGAAAAAATCAATAAGATAACCTCATAAAAACTACAAGATTTCTTCTTGATTTTTTCAAAAGGATTTTCTCTATGAAATTAATAAGATTTCCTTATTGAAAAAAACCATAGATATTTCTTATTAATTTTGTTCTATTTTATGAGGTATTTAGTAGGCACTGTTTTCTCTGTGTCCTTAAAATATCGCATATGTGAATTACAATAAATAAAGGGCCTTATCGCGGTTGACGTATTTGGAGTTCGACTACATTTTGGTCCTTGAGTTGAGAAAAAAATGTTGTGGTATTCTTTAGTCTTGCCAACCACTTTACGGGTGAATATTACGTACAAATTATACGTGAAATTGAGAAAAAGTTTGAAGTGCTTTTGGCGATGCCTGCTCTAGATGCAAGTACGTGCTTTCAAATTTTTAGCGAGCCAAAAAAAGAGGAGCTCACCTGTTCGTTATATTTTTTTAAGTTTACTATTTCATAACTTTGAAAAAAAAAATTGTTTTTTGTCTTTAAATTAAAACTAAATATATTTTTTGTTCTTCTATCAAACGCATTGCTTTCAAGATTTAAAAGTGTGTTATGGCCTGTTTCACGATATCGAAAGAAAACTTTCGACAGAACATTTATATTGAAAACAACAATAAAATATAAACATTTGTTTTTGTTTTCAATATAAACTGTAAATCGAAAGTTTCCTTTCTATATCGCTTAGTTTCGTTTCATGATAAAATCTTGTGTTTTAAAAGGGGCGGGCCATTCCAATTAAAATTTAAGATAACATTTTACGTACCGAGTTTTATGACACTTAAGATACACTTTAAAAATCTTCTTTCACCCACAACTATTAAATTTCGATTACGATTAAGAATCAATGTGATTACATTTTAAAAAAAATTGTTTTGATTATATAATTCTCTTTTAAACAATTTCTGATAACAAATTGATAACGATTACTACATAATCGAAAAGTAATCTGGATTACTGGAAATTATGACAAAATATTAAAAAAGAATCAAAAGTAATCAAAAAAATAATGCAATACTTTTAAAGATTACTTTATAAATAATGAAAAAGAATTATTCGGATTATCTTCTGATTACTTTTGATTCTTTTTGATTAGTTTGTTGTAATTTCAGTTATTCAGACTACTTTTCCATTATTAGTAATCGTAATGAATTAGTAACCGTACGAAACTGAATATATTCGTAATTTAATCATTACTTCACCTTTCAAAAAAAAGTAATCAAATTACTAATTATTACGATTACTAATCATTACTTAACAGCTATGATTTTACCCAAATGATTTTTACGAAACCTGGCGCTCAACTTGGTGTTATGTTATTAACACAATATGGCGCTTCAAAAGAATACTGGGAGGACGGACACGCCCATTAAAATTTAATTTCATTTTCTATTTTTACGAAACTTGTGTAAACATTTGCAAGCGTTTAAGCACATAACTTTGTTAAGCTTTTTTTATCCAACAGATTTTAACGAAGCTGCAACCAGTAATGATGCAATCTTATGTTTTAAAAAGTGGGCAGCCACTTTTAAATTAAACAAAATATTTGCGCTCGGCCATCCATACGTCGCTTGGCACACATCTAGGTCACTTGTAATAAGGGATCATTCACATATTACCTAACACTATTTTCGCAGTTTTATACCCCTCCCCCCCTCTCAGCATCGTAAGTATAAATTTTCTAAACAGCAACAAATCATTTTGTTTATGACCTTTTAACTTATTATGTTTGCCTACGTAATTCTCAATTACTTTATGCACGTATTGTTTTAGATTTTTCCAGCACTCTTTTGTTGAAGTGTAAAGAAATGCTTATAGACGTGCTTAACCAACAACAATCAAAAATTATTCATGGTTTATATCTATTATTGTACATATATAAAAATGAACCCTTTTTTCTTTGTCACGGCATCACGCGTGAACGGCTAGATCGATTCTTTTCATTAGTTTTTCGTTTCATTTGGTATTGTCTGAAGACGAATGATATGAAAGAAACAATTAAGAAAGCTGCGAGGAACAAGGTTGAACGTGAAACATTTGTGCTATTGGTTTTTTTCGACTAGATCAGTATAAATACAGTTGAAAGTCTACTCAGTTTCTTTCTGAAGGCGAACGAAGTCGCTCGTTAAAAATAATATAAAGAATTGTTATATGCATTACCTACAATGTTACTGGAAGCCTGGGGAAGACATAAAATATAATTCATTATTTAACAGAAACTAAATTGTTTTTGAATTTTGTAAGTAACTATTTTCAAAGTCGGTGCAACTTGTCTTGTTTAGGAAAAGTTTTATACTGCAATAAAAGCCATTTATAACCTGCCGCACACACACATACACTAACACTCTTCTTATACATATGAAAAAAAACGTTTATTTTTTGCTTAACAATTTTCTATTATTTATTTCATTTCGTTTTACAAATCCATAAGTTTTATTTATTTGTCTCTCGATAACTGTCTGTGTGTAACTCAAGCAAACCAACCCTACTTAAAATTCAATTGAATTTTAAATGATTGCATTGAATTTCATTGTTTGTAAATGTTGCAAAAAGTATAATCAAAAGAAGATGAAAAAGTGAAAAAATCAGAAAACATTTTATAAGAAAACTTTTAACTTCTAAGCATAAGTTGCTGCTGGTAAAAACACAATGTAAGCGTTTGGGCGAAAAATTGGCGAAAGGCCTTCAACATGTTTCAGCAGAATAATATATGTATAAGGAAATGTTTTTTTTTATATTTTGCCTAAATTTTATAAATTTTAAATGAACTGATCTCTGTTATCATACGATAAATTTTATTTATAATTTGTTACATGTTAAATTTTATAGAACAAAACTTCAACAGTTTCCCTTGCGTTTTAAATGTATTTTTAATTTGGCTGTGAAAATTTTCAATTTCTATAAATAAATACATACTTTCATATACACAATATTCAAGCTCATGCTAATGTTTTTTGTCATGAAAATTGTTTCTTTTAGCCGCAACAGAGTTTAAAATGAAAACGGAAAGAGTACTTTTTTTTTATATAAAATAATATTGAATTTCAAATGTTAAGTTTTTATAAAGCCTCTTTTTCTCAGTTATTGTTTTTGTTTTCACTATGAGTAGCAAGTCGACATTTGTAGGTTATATCACCTGAGGTGGTCTGCTGTTCCTTTGCAGATTGTTAAGTAAAACAGTAGCGGTAAGAAATGGAAAAAAATGTATAACAATATTTCAATGTTCAGCTCAAAAGTATTAAGTATTAAAAATAATTAAAATTTTATGACATAATTATTTCAAGTATTTTTTTATTAGCATTATTTTGTACAAAACTGTCACTTGCTAACAAGCAGATAGAAATACATTAACAAAATTTTGTCGCTTAAGTCGTGTGTTTCACAAGTTCAAGCTCTGGTCGAAGCGAGTGTAAGTTCAATGATTTTGCAAGAGTTTTCTAAGAAAAAACACTATCTTTATGCTGAATATCGAAACTATACTATCAACTAAATCTTAATCGTAATAAAAGAATTTTCAGTTTACCTTTTTTTATATAAAAGCTTTGAATAAAATTACTTTCTTTCCTAATACCAAAACATGGTACACGAACGCGGACCAGTTGACTAGTTGCCAGAAAAACGTTTTAGTAGTTATAGAAAACCTTCTAAGTATGAAACTTCTGTTGTATCCTTGCTATAACATATAAACATTTTCTTGTTTGCTACACCATAAGTCAAAAAAGCTAAGACACACTAGCCTACACACTCATATAACTTTTGAAAAAATATAACCGTCATCTAATGAACTCTTGTTGTCTTTTGAAAATTTTCATAAACTCCATTATACCACGGTTGTATTTTTCAAAAGCCATACGAGTGTGCACGATAGTGGATCCTGGTCTTCCTTACGGTGTTTATGTAAAATAAAATCAAAACTTTCAGCATAACTCTTCCGATTTGGTACGCTGTATACTTCTCTACATTAATTAAATCCCAATAGTTTAGTAAGTAAGATCATGTTATTTGTATTCTGTTAGCGAAATCGTATCATATCTTCATCGCATATGCAGAAGGCTAGATTTTAATAAAAAGTCTTATACTCAGTATAAGACTTTGTAAAAAAAACAATTTAAGGTCTACAATTCAATTATTTTCTACAATTAATTGTTTAATTCAAAGCACAATTTTAATAAAAACTCTTATACTGAGTAAAATACTTAAAAGATTTTAATTTTACACCATACAGTTAAGATGTATTCCTGATTAACCAAGAGACTACAACTTTGAGTCAGAGTACTATTTAAGTATAGTCTTATACTCAGTATTAAATTAGCAAAAATCAATTTTATAGCACAAGAATCAGTTGTCCAAAAAGACCATTACTTCGACTCAAAGTATTGTCTAAATATAAACACGTATACTCAGTATAAGACTTAACCAAAATCAATTTTGTAGCTCAAAATGTATTTGCCTTCTTATAGTCATTGATTAAGCCAGAGACTACAACTTTGACACAGTACACCCTCTAAGTCTAAAGTCTTATACTCAGTATAAACATATTTGAAAAAGAATATCAAATATAAGCTTCACTTGTTTTCTTACAGTTGGTGCAAAGAGAGAAATAATTGTCTTTATGTAAACTCTTATACTCAGTATAAATGTTAATAAAAAGTACAAGTTAGATTTATTTTATTATCGTTTTTGCAAAGTAACAAGTATTTGACTTGGAGCGCAGTCTTAGTATGAAGTGTTATAAGCAGTATAAGACTTTGTGAGAATAACTTTTATAGTACAAAATTCACAGACATCAACATTTTTAAATAAGAGCTTCATTTATATTTTAACACACATTGTCAGTATAAGACTAAATTAAAAGTATAAAATGCATTTATTCTGTTAAAGTCATCCTTTGTACGAAAGAGCAAGTTTTATAATTCATTACAGTTCTTAATATAAAATCTTATACTTAGTATAAGACCTTATGAGAATCCATGTTATTGTTTTAGATTAATTTTTTTTCTTAAAAACATAGTTGGGCCTAATTTGTGGACTTAGAGAACGTCTTAATATAAAATCTCATACTCAGCGTAAAGTCTTATACTCAGCATAATACTGAGAGCTACATCTCAATAATAGAGCCAGATCTCAATAATGGAGCCACAGATTCAACATCGGATGAATATCTCCGTACAACGCTTAAGATAATATCGTTTGTACATATATGACATTAAATACTTGCATCAAAACATTGCCTTGGTATAAAGTCGTATACACTGTATAGGACTCAATAGAGCTTCTGTTACACCACTAGTGTAAAAAACCCATTTTGGCAACCATTTTCCACCAGAATTCAACCCACTTATTCCTAAAATAATGCTACAACGCTACAATGCTTGAATTTGTCTAAGGACATGATCTCGTAACTCATTTATTAAAAACTTTCGGTTTCAAGGATTTTGTAGCACCTAAGAAAATTCCAAAGAAATAAATATATATTGAACCTGTACAAAGATCACATTCTATAATAATAAATTTTTTTTCACAAGGAACCATGAAACTCATTTTATTTCCTTCAAATTAACTAGATTTTACATCAAATTTTCTCACTTTTAAGTAAAGTCAAATAAAAAATCGTATACCCAAGCACACAAAACAAATATTTTTCATTCAAACTTGACTCTTTCACGCTTTGCTTTATGCTTTGCAACAGACAAAACGATCTGTTTAGAAAACTCTCTGTTTTAAGGTTAAAACCTCTGGTAATTAATATTTTTAAGTGTCTAAACTCCTGCATACCAACAGTACATACTCCAATTTCCAATGATTTATGAGACTGTATAAAAAGCCACAAAACTAAAATACAAAACTTTCATACTTGCAGTGCAACAATAATAAAAATTACAAAAATTTCTCCAATACATATTTCGTATAAGCAAAAGAAAAAAGCGAAACATAAACAGTATATCGTATATTTAAGTTTATTTTTTATTTTTTTTTTTACTAAAGAAAAATATCTTAAGCTGTTAATAGGAAATGAAAAATGTATGGTGGCTGTTACTGGTGCTGTGTAGTGAATGAACAATAGCGGCCACCGCCCTCCCACCACCATTAAATTAAATGTGAAACAAGACTTAATATACCTTTTAAGGTAACAACCCAAAATATAAATCATATCGATACCAAGCACCCAAAAAAAACCTTTTTTTTCTTAACCGAGGAAAAATATTATTTTAGCGAAAAATATTAGTGTATATGAAATTAAACAAAATAAAGGAGTTAAAAACAATATTTTATATTACTTTTAGTGCAGTGCAGAGTACTGTAGTTACCAGTTCAGTTAGCTAATTTTGCTTTTCATTTCCTTTTCAAGTAATTAATGATCTTTTGGTGGCTTAAGTACCAGTGGCCGGTTCTTTTTTTTTTTTTTTGGTGTTTATCTCTTGAAACAAAAAGTGAATTATAACATTAATTTTTGAAGCAACAATATCGACTACAGCATCGAGCAAATTAAAACAAAATGCCTTTAGGGTTCAAGATTTTGGCACTTAATTATATAAATAAGTTAAAGGATAAAAGATGCTCAACAACAGCTATACAAAATATTTTCATGTACATGAGCAACAATGATGTTGGGAAGAAAAATGTAAGCATGATGATTTATAAAACGAGGTTGTGCAGATTTTCGACATTCAAATATATGCATTGATTGCAAATATTCAAGTACCCTACAAAATACATAGCAGATTATATCATGCTATTAATCAATTTAATTACTTTGGGGATAGCCTTAGAAAATAAGTAATAATAAGTCTCAATATAACATCGTAGAAGACGTATACGTATGATTATCAGATCGTTGTTTCTATTTAATGCTAATCTTACTATAACACTCTAATATTAATTTAAGAATATAGTATTAGGTTTTGGTATACTAAAACTTTAGTTTTAGTATAAAACTTCAGTTTTAGTATAAAACTTCAGCTTTAGTATAAGACTTCAGTTTTAGTATAAAACTTTATAATTAGTATAGGACTTTGGTCATAGTATAAGACTTTAGTCTTGGTATAAGACTTTTATCTTAGTATAAGACTTTGATCTAACTATAACACTTTGGGCTCAGTATAAGACTTTGAGTTTAGTATACGACTATGGTGTTAGTATAAAACTTTGATCTCAGTATAAGATCGTATCTTTTTACAGGAATCTCTTTCTAGTATAAGACTGTGGACTGGGTATAAAACTCTGTACTAGACTTTTATTTTACTATCAGACTTAGTTTTAATATACATATATATATTATAAGGCTCGTGTGTCAGTATAAAACATAAATCTTAGTATTCATAAGACAGTGTTATTAGTATATGAGAGTCGTCTGAATATAAGATATTATTCCTAATATACGTCTTTAGTCTTACCACAAGCTTGCAGTCTTATCATAAAACTGTAGTGTTAGTATAAGACTCTGTATAAGAAGTTTCTTTAGAGTCTTTATAGTTCATTGGTGCTAATGTAAGAGGACTTTAGTCTTAGTATGAGACTATTATTAATCAAAACTCATACTTAGTGCAAGATTTGACATATAATATATAAAGTATTATACTTTAGTTTTACTATAATGATCTTGTCTTAGTATAAAACTCCTGTTGTGAAATACATATAGGGGTCATGTCCCAGTATAAGAATTTGATCCAAGCTTTAGACTCTAGTCTTAGTAACAGGTTGTAATACCAATATAAGACTCTGGTCTTAGTATAAGGCTCTACTCTTAGCATAAGGCTCAAGTGTTAATATAAGACTCTAATCTAGTCTTAGTATAAGACTCTAATCTAGTCTTAATATAAGACTCTAATCTTAGCATAAGACTCTAGTCTTAGTATAAGAATCTAGTCTTAGTATAAGACCCTAGTCTTAGTATAAGACCCTAGTCTTAGTATAAGACTCCAATCCCTGTATAAGATTGCAGTCCCAGTATAAGACAGTAGCCGCAGTAAAATACTCAAGTCTTATCACAAAGTTCTAACCTCAGTATAGAGCACAAGTGGCAGCAGATGACTCTAATCCATAGTCGGCTAAAGTGGCACCAGAGTGCCAAACAAACTTCAATCGACTTCTTATACAAGTGAATAATACATTTATCTCGGTGGCCAGCACTGCTCTAATCTCATTACAAATATTAAACTCTAAACTTGGAATAATTTAGTATAATTCGGTATTATACTCTAGCTTTAATGTGTAAGATTATTATCTTTGTATAAGACTCTATTTTTTCTTCCAAGCGTAAACTTTAGTACAAGCTTTATTGTAATGCGTACTGTAGTCATTGTATTAAGCTTTAGTATTCATATCAGGCTTAGTCTTAGTAATAAAGTCGTTAATTTTAGTTGTCAGTACTATTATCAATATAAGAATCTACTATTTGTATAATTGTTTTCTCCAAGTTTAATATAATAGTACTAGAATAACACGCCAGTCTCAGTATAAGTCTTTAGAAAACTTGAGTGACCACTAGGAGCGTCTTTCTTAAGTCTAATACGCCCCTATCTTTCTGATTTGTAGACCCAATTAATATGATGCTGACCAGTGTGACCAGATTTTAAAATAATATTAAGCTAAATCACGTTTGAAAAAAAGCTAAAATAAGCTAAAAAGTTACATTTTAGGCTAGAAAATAAATCTAAACTTTTTTCCACTTCTTTGATCACTTTTCAATAGTTCCTTATTGCTAAACTAACGTTAAATATTACACAAACATATTTTTTATTATACTTATAGAATATTTGCTTCATGAAATTATTTATTAATTATTATATTTTAGATTTAATGAAGAACAAAACAAAAACTTCCCCAAAATAATCTTAAAAAGTTTTTAAAAATGTAAAAACATTTATACTAAAATACGAAAGCTTTTTAAGTGAATTAATGCTATTTAAGGTAAAGCATGGATCACACTATCTGCACAATGTACCGAGTTTCGTCAGATCAGTGAAATAAAGTCATAAGTAAAGATTTTGCTCTAATTTATCGACTACTTGAAATACAAGGACATAATTGCGCCACACTGCATTGGTAATAAGCCCATATAGTCTTATTCCAGAATTAATTGAGTAATAATGCCATTTTGGCTTATTACTTATGACTTTATTGAGGTGGCCCGACGAAAATCGGTACATAGTGTTATCCAGGCTTAAGGCTATTTCAGGTTTTTGTTTTAAGTTAATTGATGCCGCTGAATGAACGTTCAACTCAAGTCAAATAATTTTATACCCAAAAAACTCAAAAGGTGTTTTGGCCACTAATATGAATTTAACTTTTTCCATTGGAATTCTAACCATTCTGCCATTATCTACTATTTTTCTTCTGTCCATTTCTGTTATAAAATTGTCGTATAATTTACATTTTGTATTTTTTGTAAACTATTTTAAAATGCTAAAAAATGATAATTTTTATGAGTTGTTTATGTTTTTAATATATTTTTAGAGAACAGGCAATTTAGACTAAAAAAAGGCTAAAAAAAGCTAAATGAGTTTTTAAAAAAAGCTAAATGAGTTTTTAAAAAAAGCTAAAAAATAAGCTAAGAGCTAAATGAAAATTTTAAGGCTAAATCTGAAACAAATAAGCTAAATTTAGCTCAAAATAAGCTAATATGGTCACGCTGATGCTGACCGACATCATTTAATATCGTTTAAACAAATCCGCTGCTCTCACTTTGCTTGAAACTGAACGCAATATAAATTATTCTTTTGGCTTTCGTTTAAAACCTGCAAATTGTTGTTGCATTTTAAATATGCTACATTTTTAAGTTGTTGTAAATTTTATGAGCGCACGTGTTGTTAATTTAAATTTCGTTCAAACCATTGCCGGCCAAAGAATAAACAAGAAGAATGAATTCGTTGACCCATCGCCAAAAACTAAAAATATATGTAATGTGCTTATATATTTTAAATTTAAAGCAGATTGTATTTTTTTCACAGCATCTTTAAGATATTTTCCTTAAAGGAAAGTGAATTAATTTTATAAGACTTGGGATTTTTTTTTTCCTGTAGAATTCTCACTTTGTCCGCCGTATGGTCGGTCATCAGTTGGTTGGTTGCTGCTTTTACACACACTCATGCAATTTGGGTCAGTGAGATAAATTTTTTTGTTTTTGTTATTGTATTCTACAGCAGCTTTTATTGTTGTTTCTTGGGATTGTTTTATTTTCCTTTTTTTTTTTTGTTAATTTTAAACTGTGTGTTAAATCATAACAATTGTTAAGTTGTATTGATGATTGTTAACGGCAATAGCAGCAACACAAAGCAAGCCTCCACCACCAACTGTAAATTGTTTGGAAATAAGAAAAAGAAGATTTTGACAACAACAACAACAACAACAACAACAACAACAACAACAACACCATTAACCAAAAGTATTTGTTGTTAAAAAAAAGTACATACTTTGTATTCCGTTGTTGTAGTGCGTTGCAATAAAATTGCAATTAATTTTTATTGACAAATTTTTATTTTCTTTATTTTTTCTTTCAGCAATTTTGTCTTGAAAAAATCAACAATTGCTGCTCGTTGTAATAATTGAAAATTAAGCAAAAAGGAAAACAAAAAACAAAAATCGATTACTTTTTTACCTTTTTAAAGCGGAATTGTGACCGTGTATGTACGAGTATATGCCTAAGTTGTTTGACACGAAGGAACTGCAACATCATTTTCCAATTTCATACATGGCTGCTGTTGCTTAAGTCTTTTACTTTTTTGGGTCTCTATGAACTGTATGTAATTTTTCGTACATACAAGTACTACTACATATTAAAGGGAGCAAAAAAAATGCATTTTTTATTGACTTTACTTTTAAATATTTCAATTAAGACCAAAATGATATGAGCACAGGAATAAGTTTATTGCAGAAACATGATGAAATTTCTTTGTTAAATAATTATAAAAGGGAATATGGGAGTTTTTTTTTAATGAAATTTAAACTAAGGTTTTTTCAAGAATTTGTGGAAAAGAAGTAATTAGCTTTTTTACAGCCAGAGCAAATGAGTTTATTCCTTTTGAAAGTTTTCTTAAACTTCTTGTCACAAGTTTTTCTTTAAGGTTTGTTATGTTCATTTTTTTTTATCAACTGCAAATCAGGAAAAAAATAAATATGCAGAAAATCGTGGGCTTATTTGTGCCAAGGGTTATATGCAAGTTTTGTTATAATAGTTATTTGGCTTAATAATGTTAAATATTTGGCTAAATATTAGACTTAGTACAATAAAGAGAATAATAAATTGATTCTGTAACTATAATTTATGCCTTGATATGCGATTACATTTGTGGAAGTTTCCAGTTTGAGTTTTTTTACATACTACAGTTCTACATCATAAAATCTGTGTAACCATTTTCATAAAACATATCAGGACTTAAACCAGCAATGGTGTCCTATTGGTTTGTGAGACCGGGTGTGTTAAAAAATTCGAATTCGAATACTACTCCCTATTATTATTTTTTGTTGCAATTTCGAGTAGCTGCCTCATTGCACATCCCCTAGTTAACGACGAAACTGCTACGTGAGCACACGTTGTGTAGTTTCACCGTGTATGTGAGTAAAATAACCAAGTACATATACATTTTTCATTATTTTTTTATTTCCTAATGTCGAAAGACTAAAAAAACATTATCTTATTTTATTTATTTATTTATTTATTTACTTGATATGTATTAAAATTATATAAAATATAACGCTAATATATACATTGATAGCACTGGCTGCTAAGGCCATCGGCTAAACATGTGATTTTTTGTTTTTTTTTTCTTAATTTTGAAAAATGTATTGCTAAAAACGCTGTTATTTTTCATGTTAATTTTGAAATAAAAGAGCTTAAATTTATTAAATATCTTTGTTTTAGTATCAAAGAACAACATCAATTTAAAAAAAAAATAGTAATAACACATTTCGAAATCTTCAATTTAAAACCCGGCGAGTGAGACCGGCATCACTATTGATCAAAGCCAAATTTACGTCACCATTGTTGGGTTAAACTAGAGTTTCAGAATTAAACCATTCCCAATATTCATACATAAATATTTTAATTCCCGTCAGTATAATTATAGTTTCTCAAGTGAAATTATTGCATTTTGTTATGGGCGTAATTTTCATTTGAATCAGTTTTATCGACCTTTTAGCGAGGTCTACAACCTTTATGTAATATTATCCCACAAAGGTGCTGCTAACCCAGCTAACTAGTGATCCAATGAATAAAACAAAGTCCAAACTAACATTCGCCTAAGCAGTTAACATTAAAACAAATAAATAAGGATTTCGTCTAGACTAAAGAAGTACGGCGAATTCATGCCATTCATTGTCAAGCAGCAAAAGTCAGGTGTGTTGTCTACGCTAACCGATTTGCCTGTGTTACCAACTTGTAATTTCGGATTCGCTTTAATTTAGATTCAGATCTTAGCTATTGCGTCTTATATTACTTTCATATATAGATTGTTGTCCACACTAAGCAATTGCTTTGATTTATCGGTTATCATGAGTGTGAGAGCCACTGCTGATTACAGCAATAACATTAATCCACTAATCTATGCTGTGGATTATATTGTCTGATTAGTTTAGGAGATTGTGGATTTTGAATTATTTTTTACCTGTAAAGTCGCAAAAACTATGCTTAATTAATTAATTATCCTAAATTGGGACGAAAAACTTTTTCTCACACAATAATAAATTTTTTTCTGCAATTTTGTTTTTGCTGTAATTTATAAGATTTTGAAATATTTTAAACTTTTGTCGGTGTTAAGTTGAGTTTGGATTGCGGCAACACTGCAAGAAAAGTTTGTTGTATATACATATATTTGCATGTACACAATGTTTTTTCCTTTGTTGAGAGTGGACAGACAATGCTTCTAAGAATTATATACACTGCTTTGTTTTTATCACAAGGTCTTTCTAATTTTATAATCCTTAGCTAATATTTCCGTTTATGCTTGCGTGGGTTTTTTTGTACCTGTAGCCTGCCTCCTGCTTTAAACTCAGCAGGGATCTTCTTTCTGTTAACTGGTTTTTGAGAGACGTCTATTGCATTGGTTAATGAAAATTTTTAGCATTTAATGCTGGAAGGTGTCAAAATGCAAAAGAAAATTTTCTAAAGAACAAATTTGCAAAAGGGTAAAAGAGAGGTGGGCAACGTGAAAAAGAAGACAATTATTTCGATAGAAGAAAACACAAAACTATTTATTTTAAATATAATTAGACAAATGTACTATGTACATATTTTTTACATATTATGTATAAGGAACATTTTCCTAAAAACTGTGTGCAATAAATATTAAAAAAAAACGTTTGAAGTCTTTTGATAGTTTAGGTTGTAGGAGAGAAGGGACAAGAGAATGGGATCTATTTCGCCTCCTCGCCAACAAACTCTATCTAGACTTTGAAAAGTAAACATTGGGTGGGTAAAAAATTTAACTTCAATTAGACATTTGTTTGTTTTTTCCCGATTATTTCATTATACAAGTTTTTGCTTTTGTTTTAAGCAGTTTTTTTTTTCTTTCAAAGTTTTTTTTCCTGTTTTGGGGATTTTTTTTAGACAAAACTTTTCACAAGACAATTTTTCTACGTGAAACTCAGCACAATAATCGTTTATCTGTAGAAAAATTACCACAGTGACATATTTTCTAATAAAAAAATGATCTCAGTGATAGCTTTTCTATAAGAACTTTATCACAGTACAATTTAATAACAAGAACTTTATCACAGTAATAATTTTTCTACAGTATTAATCTTTTTATAGAAAATGTGTCGCAATGTCCAGATTTCCACAAAAAGCTTATGACAGTTTATGTTTTTTTTAAAGAAAACTTATTACAGACTCATATAAAAAAAAGTTATTAAAAACACATTACACAGATAAATTTTTTCTGTAAGAAATCGATCATAGTGATAATTTTTCTACATAAAAATTATCGCAGTAGAGTTTTTTTTTGTAGAAAATGAAATAGTTTTAACTTTTCTTTTAAAATTTTATTGCAGTCATAACATTGTACATATTGTAAATATTTATATTGAAAGCTCCTGTAAAAAACTTATCACAGTGATAATGGTGCTTTATCACAGTGATAATTTTTCTATAAAACAACTCATCACGATATTGATCTTTTCATAAAAATTTTGAAATTTTCTACAGAAAACTTATCACAGTGATAATTTTCTTAGAAAACACTTATCACTATGATAGTTTATTTTTAGGGTTTCGTACACCAAAGGTGAAAAGAAACCCTATTGTTTTCGCTACGCTGTCCGTCTGTCCGTCTGTCCGTCCGTCTGTCACAGGGTATTTTCTAGAGAACCGTAAGAGCTACGGGCCTGAAATTTGGACACAGTGTGTACACCTTTGGCCGCTACAACAACAAATACATGAGAGTTGGAAATTAAAGGGTGTTCCAAAACCAACAACGAAAAATGTTAAAATCCCATGTTATATACTACATATATACAATTGTATGTATATACACTTGAATTTTGTAAGGTGTATTTTTATACAGACTACAACAATCGCCAAAATGATAAAATCGCCAAATGAAAAAAATCGCCAAAATGAAAAAATCGCCAAAATGAAAAAAATCGCCAAAATTAAAAAATTAATCACCAAAATGAAAAAAAAAATTGCCAAAATGAAAAAAATCGTCAAAATGAAAAAAAAAATCGCCAAAATAAAAAAAATCGCCAAAATTAAAAAAATCACCAAAATGAGAAAAGAGCGTTATTTCAGCTGAAAAACCGTCAAAAACTTAAAAAAATGCTCAAAGCCAAACGTACGGAACCCTTCGTGCGCGAGTCAAAGTCGCACTTTACTGAATCTATTTTTATTGCTACCGAAATTTTATCAAAGCGTACATTTTTGTATTGAAATTTTTCCACATTCATAAATTAAAGAAAACTTATTTTAGTGATAATTGGGCTTAAGAAAATTTTCAATACAGCAATAATTTTTCTAAAGAATATTTACCGCAGCGCTAATTTTTCTTAAAAAAATGTCTAGATGTGTTAATGTTTTACAGGAAACTTCTCACACAGCATAATTTTTAAATAAACGTCTTGTAGAAATTATTTCTTACTTATTTATTGCTAAGCTCATTTGTTTGTAGGAGATAGAGACAAAGGGAACACAAAAGTTTCTTTTCCCCTCGTCTCTCTTTCCTAAAAAAACTAATCAGTTTAGCAATAAGACTTGCTGAGTGTAAATTAGGACTTAATAGACTTGTATACAAAAGTTTTTGCAAAAGAAAATAATATTACAAAAAATTTAGAAAGCAAATACAGTTATTAAATAAACTCAATTGCCAATAAATTTTTATTTGCACGAATGAAAGTTTATTAGTTTTTCTTTGTTATCTCAATTATTTCAACTAAAAGAAATAATGAAACTCGTGTTAAAAGTTAATTGTTACGAGTACTTAAGCAAAATATTGTTAACGAATTTGCAATAAATACTAAATCTTTTAGCCACCAAAATTAAAATATAATCGTGCCGCCAAGGGAGTAAATTAAGGGTAGGTAAAACTTTTGCTATACAGATATCTTGAACGTTTAACCTAAACCTTTATTATATTTAATATGTATTTTAAATCATTTTAATTTTTATCTTTTAGTCTCACTATGAATAATATACTTTGCTTTATTGCCATGTTTACTACGCTATTGAACTTTGTATCGGCTCTCATGGTCAATGATTTACCTGTTCGCGCAATGCCTGATGCAGTAGAACAAGGAGCAGAGAGTACAGTGGGCATGATACATGGCTTAGGAAGTGGCTTTTTGAAATTTATGCCTGGTTTTGGAGGTTTCTTAGGCTGATGCCTACCTATCACTGTGTGCTTTCTTCCAAGAGTCAAATTTATTTATATAATTTACATAACAAATAAAATTACTTAAGAACTTTCAATGAGTTAAGGCTAAAAAATTTAATAAAGTAGATCTATTGCTCTCAGTTGTGTTAAACCAATTTAATACACTGAAAAAAAATATGCATGCCACATAAGTACGAAAACTTTCCTACATTTTACAAACTCTTTCGTTACTATGCACAACGGCATTCTTTAGTAAACTACGGGAGTCTTGTGTAGAAAAACAATAAGAATTCAAGAAACTGCCTGAGGTACGAACTCACAGTCTCTCTCTCTCTCTCTCTAGCCATTGCTGACTAAAATATTTAAAATTTAAGAAAAAAATATTATATTTAAAACTTATATTTATCCAAAAAAAATATTGCCTAAAATTTATTTTGCCACAAGTTTCTATATTTTACGAAAGAAGTAAATTGAAAGGTTGTTTTCGAAAAAAGTTTGCATGAATTATTTTCAGTGTAGTTTTGATTTACGAGTAATAATAATAATAATAATAATAATTTTGCTTATTTACAATTAATAAATGAAAGAGATAAATATTTAATTTTTTTTTCTCAAAGCTCATTCAATAAAAACTGGAGTTAATTTCCTACATACAGACAAAAAAGTTATACTAATAATTTTGTAATATCAATTAAAAAATTAATTAAATGTTCACCTAATATAATATCAATTAAGTTTTTCCACTCAAATCAATAAATATGTACAATTAAAACTTTTATAGAATCGATTAACTTTTTAATTTTTCTTTCTACTGTGTATTTTACATAAATTATGCCTTCTCTTTTTCTCAAAAAGGCAAAAAAATTTCTTCTTTTTTTTAACTCAAAAAATCTTTTTTGGCGCTATATGCCATTACATAATATATACGGCATTATATGGTGCCATAACCGCCAAAATAGCTTAACCGACATAATTTTCGAACTTCATTTTTTTGACCAAAATCGATCATTTGCGATCGTAAATAGTAGATTTTCGTAAAAAAAAACGAAGTCCAAAAAATGTGTCGCTTAAGCTATTTTAGCGGTTATGGCTCGATATAATATTTAATTGAATAACAAAAGCCAAAAATAAATTACAAAATTAATTAGCCAACTTTTGGTTGACTGCATTAAATTTTTATTTTAACTTTTAATGAACTAAGTTTTCAATTGAACTTTTGATGGACTAATTAAATTATCATTAAAACTTTTAATGAATTAGATTTTTAATTAATCTGAAAAGCAATTAAATTTTTAAACAAATGTTTAATTGACTTTATTTTTAAACTTTTAATTGATTATTTATATTTTTTTTATCAATTAAAGATGTTATTTTGAAGAAACAAATTTCTGTGTTAGTCATTTGCCGAGTAGAAAGTTGAATGATGATATATATATATATATATATATATATATATATATATATATATATATATATATATATATATATATATATGGTTATATTCTTTGCATCCTTATAAGGTTCAAAACATATATTTATCTAGAAATTATTTTATAACTATATTTTTAAGCTTTAGGTGTTTATAAAAAACTAACAATATTTTACATATATGTATGTATATATGTGCAAATTTTTTCAAGACTTATTAGAGTCTATTTGCCAGGTTTGTCTCCTTAAAAAGTAGAGAGTGACAGAGAGAGAGAGAAGGAGAGTGAAAGACGATACTTTATACAAAAAAAGCCCTGCATAAAGGCTCAGTTACCCGACTGTTATGTAAAGTAACTGCAACGTAGGAAACAGCTGATCGATAATTTTATATGAAAAGTAGGTTACGTTACATTACATCTCTTTAACCATTTGCATTACTTTTCACATAACAATATCGATCATCTGTTTCCTACTGTTGCAGTTACTTTACATTACTGTCGGGTAACTGAGCCTTAAGTCCATAAGAAATTCAATTACATGTACGGACTATTAAAAATCAAGCAATAAAAATATTTCAAATTTAAACTGTAAAATCACAAATTTATTTAAATAGTTGCATATTTCATTTCTGCCCGTTACTCTCGAACTAAATAAAAAGAAAACCCCACCAAACAGGCAATTGGCTGCTACTGTACAATTACGGTGGGTAACCACCTAAGTATCCTCCGAAAGCGCTTGGTAAACGGTTTCCATTTATATCAGGTACCGCTTTACGAGCTTCATCACAAGGCAAAAATCTTAATTTGGATACCAATTTATCTGGTCCTTTAAATGAGGTTAAGGCCAAAGTACTTAACACAAAAAGAAACATAAAATAAAAGAAAGTCTTCATAGTGTAACTGCAATTAGATAAATTGTGTGAAAGACACTTTTTTAAAGTCTTTGAAATTTTATAATTAAAAATTTAATTTCAACGCTAAGAACGAATTCTAATATTTAAAAAGAGCTTACATACCTTTATTCTTCATTTTTGTTCACAAGTTAAAATGACTCAAAAATTTAAAGCTGAAGTAGTTATTGCAACGTTCAATATTTATAGCAAAATTGTTAAAAATGGGGTAAAAAAATTATTTATTTTCCGCACGAATTTCAAATAAAAAAATTGTTTGCCGGTAAAATTAAAATTGAATTTAAAATTTAAATAATTGTCATAAAATTTTAATTGCATCCATATTATTTATTTTATAAGCTTGGAATACACAAAAAAGTCGACTTCCAGAGTTTGAAGTTTAGCACACTTTTTTTTTTAAATATTTTTATTACATTTCTTTGATTACGTTTTGTAAAAAATTTCTTTAATTAATTTTTTTTTTCGAAAGTAGATACTTTAATTGTTAAAAAAAAACATATAAATTTAGTACGATTTGGAACAACTTAAGTTTCGTACTATTTTGTGTTAAGTATTATTTAGTATATTGTTAAAAAAAGTACTTTGTTAAGAAAAGTACTTTTAAGTTTTTAACAAAGTACTTTTTTTAGAAGACCCTAAATTAAGTAGGATTTTGAAGCTTATTTGTTGTTACTTTTTGAGTAAAGTGTGTACATTTAGTACTTTTTTTAAGAAATGTACTTTTTTAGAAAAACCTAAATAAGGTACGATTTCGAAAAACTTACGGCCTGTCCCACGATGTCAGCACAAATCTTTCGATCGGAAACTTGTATTGCAAACAACATTACATTAACATTACACTGAAAGAATTTTCAGCCGAAATTCTATGAATTTCGACATTAATCTAATGAAAAATTCATTAAAATTCAACCAACGTCACGATTCGTTGGATTAATGAAACCAGTTTCGTCAAAATTATTTTATTGAAAAGTTCATCAAATTTATTTAAAAGTGTAATTAATGCAGTGCTATAACTTTATCGCAACAATAAAATAATTTCATGAAAAGAATGAAATAACTTAAATATAGAGGGGTTTCTTAATAATTAGAAAATATTGTTGTCAAAAATCCAATAAACCAGTACGAGTATACCAAGGCAGCGATTCTAATGAAATTCTTTCACAATATTCATGAAATTTTCATTGGATTTGTGAAAAAATTTTAATGAAATTGTTTCATTGGACTTATATGAAGCAAAGTTCTTTCGGTGTAGAAAATTTGTTGTTGTTTTCAATATAAGTATGTATTTGATCGAGCGATTTCTGGTGACATCGGTAGGACGGGCCGTTACTTTTCGCACCCAATTGCATCAAGTATTTAAGTACTTTTTCAAGTTACAAATTTGGTATGTACTTTAAAAAAATACGTAGTTTTTCTTAATTTTCTTTATAAAATTATGGTATTTTTCTTACGTCCCTTTTTACAATGTATGATTGAGAGTTAACGTGAACTTTAACTGGCAGTTCTTCATACAAAACTTGCCGTTAAAGTCCCTGTTAGCTTTTAATTGTACATTGTGAAAAGGGCCGTTAATGGAATTTGCTTTCGTTATATTTAATTCATTGTAAAGAAATTTATTTTTAGTACTTTTCTAAAAAAAATTTAGTAATTTTTTACTTTACGAATTGAGTACATTTTTTAGTACGAATTCGGTACTAAAAATATTTTTTTAAATTGTCTTTACAAAATTATTGTACGTTTTTTTAAAGAAATTGCTTTTGTTACATTTAAAATTCACTTGAAAGAAATTTGTTTTTAGTACTTTTCTAAAAAAAAAAAACTTTTAGTACTTTTTTAAGTTGCTAATTCGGTACTTTTTAGGGTTTCGTAAACCAAAGGTGAAAAGAACCCCTATTGTTTTAGCTACGCTGTCCGTCTGTCATTTCCGTCTGGTATTTTCTCGAGAACCTGAAATTTGGGCACAGTATGTAGACCTTTGGCCGCTACAACAACAAATACATGAGAGTTGGAAATTAAAGGGTGTTCCAAAACGAGCAACGAAAAATTTTAAAAGCCCATGTTATATATATACAATTGTATGTAGTATATACACTTGAATTTTGTAAGGTTAGTGTATTTTTATATAGACTACAACAATTAACACTAAAATTAAAAAAAATTTTAATTAAAGGGTGTACCATCAGTTAATGTAATTTTGACAACTTTCTGTATCTTGGAAACTGTAAGAGCAAACTTCTTGAAATTTTCAAAAACGGAAAACAAAAAAATCCCAAAATTATAAAATCGCCAAACCGAAAAAAATCGACAAAAAAATCGCCAAAAAAATCGCCAAAAAAAGATCGCCAAAACGAAAAAAATCACCATATTAAAAAAAAATTCTAAAACGAAAATAAATCGCGAAAAACCGGAAAAATCGCCAAAATAAAAAAAACGTCAAAATGAAAAAAATCGTCAAAATGAAAAAAATCGCCAAAATGAAAAAAATTGATAGCGATATTAATGACGATCATATTTGTGAATATTAATCATAATCCGGTCAAAATATTCAAACAACTAAGAGTTCATAATAACTCTCCCAGACAACGTGCTGTTCATACGATTAGCATAGGCTTAAAAAAAATTAATAATAGACATTGTGGATTGGATGCAACTCACGTCAGTCAGACCTAATGGGTTTCTTTAAATATGTAACTACAGATCGGCATTGTGTATTGCATGCAAATCATTACTTTCGGACTTACAAAGCTTCCGAGTTAAATAGGATTTAAAAAAAAGTACCTCATGCGATAGTCTTTTCCTTTTACAAATTATAAACATTTCCTACTAAGTCGCTGCCAGTTTTTACAAAAACGATTACCTTGGCTGAAGGCTTCTTCTACAGCGTAGCCAAGCTGTTGTGAAGTGAAACCAACTAAGAGGGCTTTTAAATCACGCTTATTTATTTATTGAAACATTTCTAAGGCATTCGATGTGAAACGAAATTTTAAAAATATTTTAATAAGATATAAATGGAAATATCCTGAAATTTTGTTTGATGTCGCCTGCAATAATTTGCTCCCAGATATAATACAAACATGATTTGATAGTCCTGTTGGTTGTCTTAATTTTCAAAAGCTTTTGTTCCTTGAGAAAGAAGGCTTTGGCCACAGGTACCTTTTTAGTAGAAGGCTGAAATTCAGCATGAGAAACTTATTTATCGCATGGGATTTTTTCTTTCAAAAAATCTACATACATTTAAATTATAAGTACACTTCTCTGTAAAAACTATTTCCTAATAATTTTTCTATTAAAGAAATCAATTTTTTTTACGATTTTTATTTGTAGAAAATTTTTTTAAATGATTTTCTTCAAAAAATATTTTTAGTTTTTCAATATTAAGGGCCAATTTCACCAACTCTATCTAAATATCAATTCAAATTTAAATGTCGATTTTCATTAATTTTTGTATGGAAAAATTAATCGATATTTAAATAAGCTGGTGAAATAGGCCCTAAGACGTACACTGATTTCTTTGAAATTAAAATTTTTAATTAATATAATTTTTATTATCAAAAAAAAAAATACTGTCTAACAATTTTCCAATTGTTTTCACTATGCTCTGTTAACTAACGCCCGTGGTTTAACTAACGATTTTTCTTATCAATTTTATGGGTTAAAACACTCTTCATTAGTTAACAAAAGACTGTGAATTTGAGCCTTAAATATCCTTATTTTTTTAGAAATGTTTGAATGGCTTTTTCTTCAAAAAAAAAACTGCTTCTTATGAAAATTTTCTTTCATTAAAACTACACTTTTCTAAACATTTTCCATTTTTTTTTCAATATTTTCTGTAAAAATAAATGAAAAAACTTTAGTTTATAGGGATAACTAAAAGAAAAGAAATTAAAAACATATTTTTAGGGCCGTTTTTTAAACATTTATTTATTTTTTTATTTACAGGAAGACAAATGTTTAAAAAGTTACTTAAAAATTAAACTTAAATTAGAGCAAAACAAACAAACCGGAAGACAAGTTCTTAAAATAAATTAAAACTAAAATGATGACAATTTATTAAGGAGGAAGACAATGATTGTTTTTTTTTTAATTAAAACTATGAACACTTATTGAAACAAATCACATTTAAGTTACAAGCAAAATTACACACATTTTAAAATTTAAAGCTTTTCGATGCAGATTAAACAAAATTATTTTACAACGTTTTGTTTAAGGATGACACAATGAAATCACACACAAACCTTTTCCTGTTGTTAAACTGCCTTTTGAGGGAACTGAAAAGTGCTGATTTGGTAAGTCGGGATTTTGTGGAAAATCAACAGGCTTTTCTTCGCTCCAGCCAGTAGGAAAATTATCTAGGCTGTGGGATTTTTATTTAGACGTTGTTGATTAGAGATGTTTCGTACAGGTTGGCTGCTATTTTCAAAGACAAGACGACATCGTCACTGGATGTTAGTGTTTCTCGCTAAAGGAGACAAAGATGTTGTTATGCTGAAATTCTCCGAGAAACAATACGATGTTGCAGCTGGTAATGATGCACTTGTAGTGTATGCCTGTTGCACATCGGCTGCTGGTATTTATACCAAAAAATGTATGAGAAGGAATTGTAAAAACTCACCCTCGTTTGCTACCAAATTTTAAGGGTGGTGTTTTGTTTTTAATGATAAAATATTTTACAAGGACACACAAGACACACGAATGTAGTGACATACAACTACAATAATTCACATGTATGCAGAGTCTGAGCTGATTCCAACAGAGATTCCAAAAAAGTGATGGTAAACTGAAATATTGAATGCAAAGAGAACATAAAATTTTTGCCAGAAAGTACATTTTCACAGGCGGAAAACAATATAATCCCACCGGCCTTGTGAGAATATTTTGTGATGTGATGTGATGTGGTGTCTTTTCAACTTTTCCACACAAGTCTCGCTCACTCGCATTTGTTTTTCAATACGCTTGTGCATGTCTCAAGAAATTGTGGCAGGTCATTTATTGGTTAATTTAACTGGTGAAAATTAATCACTTTTGGTGGTGGTTTTTCTATTTTCTCACTTTCGATAGAACAATTTAACTGTTTGTCATGTTTCGAGTGCAACTAGACATGGACAATTTATTTGAGACTTATTTTTTTTTTTGTCCTGAAATCTAAAAAAACCATCATACTTTTTCAGTTATCGCCGCTTTTTTATATATAGACCCTACATTTAATTAAGTCATTGATTGATGCAATAAATTTCTTTGTTGGAAAAATATGATAAATTTGCTTTTTGCTAAAAAAAAAAAGTTGATGATAATTTTGTTTTTTGTTAGTTACATATGGGCCATTGACCAGCCTAAAAATACAATCCTGGTACGTAGTGTAAAATGAGTTAAGAATATTATAAAAAATACCTGCAACAGTATTTCAAAGGTACATACTTGAAAAAAAAAGATAAAAAGTATGTATACAAAAAAAAATTTATATTTTTAAATTTTTTTGCAATTATTGGTAGAAGAAATTTATTAACTACTAATATATGCCATTTTGTGAAAAGTGAGCAAGAAAAAAATAATTTTAAATACTGCGGCGAAGGCCAAAATCATTGTTTATGGTTTCCAAAGATATTATTATCGAGCCACTGTGCGAAAAATTGCGCAACGCCACAAAACTCGCATAATTAATTGAAATAAAACGCTAATTATGAAAAGATTTACAAAGGATTGACCAAAACGCTTTAACTCCAAACCAAAATTAGAAATATCTTGCAGATTGCGTTAAATTCTACTCTTTTAGCACCAAAAATAAGGTCTCGATTTCGTATACAGGCAGGCATATAAACGTTAAAAGGAGTCAAATGAAAATCGATTCGAGTGGAATGTTTAATCATAACTTATAACTTTGATTCAACATGATTCTTCATTTTGATTTTAGCAGTACGTTAATGTTAAATCAATATGAAATAAAGTTATTTCAAAAGAGAAAAACTTTCTTTGAAAATTACTATAAATCATGTTAGATTAACATGAAACACATATGTATGTTTATGTGTATTTTAACCCTGTCGGAGAATGTGTGGTTGACTACAAAAATAGTTAACTTATAGTTAGCTTTTCTTAGACTGACTAAAAGCTAGCTGCAAAGTCATCCAGAACAAACCCAAAATTAATTCTTACGTTGAGCACGTAATCGAATTTGATGAGAGCCAACAAATTTATTCTCAGCTACTCTAAAACTCATTTCAGTTTTATATTAACATTTTGCTGTTGTTATTTTAGACGGCAGCTTAGCCGAGTGGTAGCGCGTTGAGTACACAACGTGTGATGTTACATGTTCGAACCCCAGAAGATTTTTTTTTACTGACTACCAAGTGATTTAAAAAACTCAACTTTAAGTTAGCTGAAAGTAGTGCAGAGTGTTAAAATAGTCAGTTGATTACACTGCAAAGTAATCCAAGTGTCAGTCAGTACTAGTTGCGAAATAGTTAGCTTAAAGTTAGTTTAAAGTTAGCCAAATTTCCGATAGGGAAGTTGAACTTTTTCTCTGTGTATGTTTAATAATATTGAGACACGCAAAACAACAATAATATTTGTAAAAGTGTTGTTGTTTTGTGTGTATTTTACTTGGAGATTTGTAATTTGTAGCTTTGAGAAACGGGCCAGGGATGGGCTACTGAGTTTTTACGACTGTTTTTTTAATATATGTACATATGTATGTATGTACTCGTAGATATGTACGTACTAGTGATGCACGAATATTCGTATTCGTATTCATATTCGAATTGTCGAATATTGGGCCATTTTTAGATATTCGTATTCGTATTCGCCTGAATTTTTCCAAACAAATTAAATAAATAAATGCATAAATCCTAACGAATAAATGGCTAAAAATATTAGTTTGTACAAATCCATTAAATTTTTTATAGAAATTTGTGCTCTGTATGATTTTTAAATATTATTTCATGACGATCATTAAAATTTTTGGTAGTTTTTGTTAACTTTAAAGTACGCCAAAAGGAGTATGAAGTCCTTTTTTATAAAAATTTTTTTGTATTTCATATTGCAGGCGTAAATAGAACCCCAATTTAATGTCTAAAAACTTCAAATACAATATTCGTATTCGTATTCGCGAATATCATTTCAAATATTCGTATTCGTATTCGCGAATATCAAAAATTGACATTCATTACATCACTATAGTATGTACAATAGACTTGCTGCAAAAATATTTTTCTTTAATTGATATATGTGCGCTATCTAAAATATAAGGATTGCTGCCATACGGGCCTGTGCTGCAAATCACGACATGCTTAATCACGCTGATTTAAAAAAATTAATAAAAGCTAAATCATTGCTTTTGTAAATTTAGCTTTGGAAGTTGGAAGAAAATATTCTATTATAAATGAAAAAAAAACCTAAAGCGCAATACAAAACCCACTATCAAGTCACATAAATAGTTTAGAAATCACCGTGATTTTCAGAACACGCCCGATAAATGCGGTCTTACTTTAAAATGCGTGAATATCTTTAGCGAAGATATATTTAAGGCTTAAATATCTAAGACTATAATGCAATATTAAAATATGCAAAAATATGCTCTTATCTTAAGATATTCAAAATATATGCAAAAAAAAAACAATCAATGACAATTTGCTAGAAATATATTCTAGAAAAGTTTTACACTGAAAGAATTTTCGGCATAAATTCTATGAATTTCGACATTAATCCAATGAAAAATTCATTAAAATTCAACCAACGTCACGCTTCGTTGGATTAATGAAACCAGTTTCGTCAAAATTATTTTATTGAAAACTTCATCAAATTTGTTTAACAGTGTAATTAATGCAGTGCTATAACTTCATCGAAACAATAAAATAATTTCATGAAAAGAGTGAAATAACTTAAATATAAAGGGGTTTCTTAATAATTAGAAAATATTGTTGTCATAAATCCAATAAAATATTCTTACGAAACCAGAATACAAACGAAGCAATTCTAATGAAATTCTTTCACAATATTCATGAAATTTTCATTAGATTTGTGAAAAATTTTAATGAAATTGTTTCATTGGACTTATATGAAGCAAACTTCTTTCGGTGTAGAGTGGTTATTAGAATATATAAGGTTTCTGTAGAAATTTGGTATTTGAATTTGAAAGTAAGACCCTATGCGAAAATTTTTAAGGTAAAAAGTGGCCTATATGAGCCATTAGATATGTTCAAATTATATTGGCATGTTGACAAAAGTTGTTCAGCTTTACCGGAGCTACAACTTTGCCAAATATTGTTAGCAAAAACTCAGGAGCCCCTGGAAGTTATTCTGAAAAATGTAAAAAAAAAACATTTTTTCTGAATTTGTGCAACAAAAAAGTGCACAACGAATTAATTTTTTTTTGGCATAAGATGTTAACGAGATTTCTTCGGTAGACTTTTAGCTACATTATTGTCATATACGAGTATTGGTAAAAAGCTATTACCAAGTCTGAATAAGCTGTTGGCCAAAAACTGAAGACACCATTTTTTGAGGGCCCATTAAAAAAAATTGGTCACCAAAATCGCCAAACTGAGTATAGGGGTTTACTAGACTTTGGTAGTACTATCAAACCTTTAATGTTAATACCATGCACAGTGTAATCAATCTAAATTGAGGCCCTTAATAGCAGCAACTTTCGATCGTGGACTCTAGTCGAAAGTGCTGATCAATCGAAAGAAAGAATGTCGTTATTGTGAATATCACTGTGATCTTTAAAATGTGCAAAAATTTTAAGATTTGAAGCTACGCTATGAGTAATTTCAAAACCTTTTGCGTTGAAGTCTACTAGCAAGTTTCATGAGCAGAAACAAAATGCATAAAGACGTTAACAAAAAAAAAAAACAAGCAAAAGTGCTAAGCAAAAATAAAGACTGTATGTCAAATAAATAAACTTTGTTGGTATTTCTTATATGGAATTCAAGAAATCCTTAAATCCTTAAAATTATTCGATAAAAATAAATTAAAAAAATAATAAATGAGAGAAATATTAATGTTCTATTTGCTCTGGAATTCACGGTTTAAAAATAGCATAAAAATGCAACAAATGCCCGTAACAAACAGCTGTAACAAATTTTATATAAGAAAAATTGGTTTTAGAATTTCAGTCAAACAGAACAAATCGATTCTGTGTGGCCATGTAACACAATAAAAAAAAAAACTTAGCCTTTGGGTTTCTTTGCCAGAAAAAGTTTTAATTTGGTATGAAAATACTAACAAAAAAAAAAACAAAAAAGATTTTAATTACAAACGACAGTGATTGAACACGTTAAGAAACATACAAAAAAATTTTAGGCGTAACAAATTAAATGAAATAAAGAAGTGCGCCTTTTTATATAAATGCCTACGTTTATGTGGCAAAAAGAAATGTCCTGGCTACCGAAAACCTTAAAATTGTCAAGAGTGAACGGTAAGCATGCCTGCCCACAGCAGGTTACTTTTGCTTTAGGAGTCTTTGAAGTTATATACATGATATCCAATACATTCTTGAACAAGAATTTGTAACGCCTTGAAGATTTATAAACGGCATGTAATTCAAAGTCAGGTTTAAACCAAAGAAGAAGACACTTGGCACCAAATCAATTTGTGACATTACTTTGATTTTGTATAAAACAAAAAGCAAAAGTCAACATCAATAGAACTATGTACAGCTGTTTGATTATGGCAAAAATACTCGTATCTGCTATTTTGCTAATCACTCTATTTAAAATCAGCATTTCGAATTTCCAAAGCCCTTAAATTCTTTAGAATTCAAAAAAACCATACCATGAAATTTGGCAAATTTTCTCAGTAATTTTATTGTCATCAGTTAAGTTTTGCTGTTGTGCATTTAAACAAATTGTTTAATTTAGAAATATAATGTCCTTGGAAGAAATATTTGGTGAAACCTTGGTTTTTCCACTTAATTAAATGGCTTAGTTTGTTGAAAAATTTCTAAACAAAAATAAAATTAGCGTAACAAGAAAGAATTAAAATAAATTCCATCTTAATTATAGAAGTTTACAAAATCAATAGATTTTTTAAATCAAAAGATTAGAGAAGAATTAACTTAATTTAAGAGCCATAAAAGCGGTTCATTTAAAATAAGTATTGCTTGCAATTTCGGTTGTAACTGTTGAACTTTAATGCAATTGTATTTTCTTTTGTCGCATATGACGGCATTTTCGGATTTTAACATATATCTAGCTGATATTTCAATGCTTTTCAAGCATTTTGATATAGATTTTTTGCAGGCATATTTTGGCATATTTTTTCATATTTGTGTATTATGACATAATCCCGCTTTTTTAGATTTGAAACATATTTTCAGATGATATTCATGCATATTACATATTTGTAAGAAATTATTTTCTAAAATTTTTTGTACATATTTTAGCATATTTTTGCATATATTTTTATTTTGACATATTTTTGTCTTAAGATGGCATTTTCACGTTTAGCTACATATACATATATATTCTTGCCATACCACTCAAGCTGTTTGCACATTTGAAATCCTTTTAATTATTTCGGCATCGATTTCAGAGTGCATATTTTTGCATACATTTTGCATATATTAATATTACGCTCGCATTGTGCATATTTTAGAGGAACTAATATATTGGACGTATGTATTAGCAATCATTTAACGTCGATTTTATAGTGCATATTTTTGCATATATTTTGCATATGTTAATTTTACGCTAGAATTCAGCATATTTTTGAGGTACTAACATATAGGATGTATTAGCAATAATTTAAAGATATATACCATCGATTTCAAAGTGCATATTTTTGCATAAATTTTGCATATATTCATATTACGCTCGCATTGTGCATATTTTAGAGGAACTATTATATTGGATGTATTAGCAATCATTTAAGGATTTAGCGTCGATTTTATAGTGCATATTTTTGCATATGTCAATATTACGCTAGAATTCAGCATATTTTTGAGGTACTAAAATATAGGATGTATTAGCAATAATTTAAAGATATTTACCGTCGATTTCAGAGTGCATATTTTTGCATACATTTTGCATATATTAATATTACTCTAGAATTGTGCATATTTTAGAGGAACTAACATATTAAATGTATTAGCAATCATTTAAGGATATTTAGCGTCGATTTTATAGTGCATATTTATGCATATATTTTGCATATGTTAGTTTTACGCTAGAATTCAGCATATTTTAGAGGTACTAACATATATCATGTATTAGCAAACATTTTAAGATATTTACCATCGATCTTAGAGTGCATATTTTTGCATACATTTTGCATATGTCAATATTACGCTAGAATTCAGCATATTTTTGAGGTACTAAAATATAGGATGTATTAGCAATAATTTAAAGATATTTACAGTCGATTTCAGAGTGCATATTTTTGCATACATTTTGCATATATTAATATTACTCTAGAATTGTGCATATTTTAGAGGAACTAACATATTGAATGTATTAGCAATCATTTAAGGATATTTAGCGTCGATTTTATGGTGCATATTTTTGCATATATTTTGCATATGTTAGTTTTACGCTAGAATTCAGCATATTTTAGAGGTACTAACATATATCATGTATTAGCAAACATTTTAAGATATTTACCATCGATCTTAGAGTGCATATTTTTGCATACATTTTGCATATATTAATATTACGCTAGAATTCAGCATATTTTTGAGGTACTAAAATATAGGATGTATTAGCAATAATTTAAAAATATTTACCGTCGATTTCAGAGTGCATATTTTTGCATACATTTTGCATATATTAATATTACTCTAGAATTGTGCATATTTTAGAGGAACTAACATGCTGGATGTATTAGCAATCATTTAAGGATATTTAGCGTCGATTTTATAGTGCATATTTTTGCATATATTTTGCATATGTTAATTTTACGCTAGAATTCAGCATATTTTAGAGCTACTAACATATAGGATGTATTAGCAATAATTTTAAGATATTTACCATCGATTTCAAAGTGCATATTTTTGCATACATTTTTCATATATTAATATTACGCTCGCATTGTGCATATTTTAGAGGAACTAACATATTGGATGTATGTATTAGCAATCATTTAACGTCGATTTTATAGTGCATATTTTTGCATATATTTTGCATATGTTAATATTACGCTAGAATTCAGCATATTTTAGAGGTACTAACATATAGAATGTATTAGCAATAATTTAAAGATATTTACCATCGATTTTAGAGTGCATATTTTTGCATACATTTTGCATATATTAATATTACTCTAGAATTGTGCATATTTGCTGAGGTTTCTTCACACACGCTTTTAAGCCTTTTTATATATTTCGAATATTTAAGGTATATTTTTCATATTGTTTGCCTAATTTGGAATTGCCTCTTCTATTGCGTAATTTTATACTGAAAGCATATTTCTGACGATTTTTTTTTCATATATTCATATTGGCAGCTTATTAGCTAACATACTTTTCAAATTTCTTAATAACTATGACTTCGTTTTGTTGATGCTGATTTTAGCATAATTATTGTATACTAATTCATATTTTATAGGAAAATTTGCTGCTTTTTGAGGCTTTCTTGAAGTCTTACTAATATGTTAATCTCTAGATCGTATTTTGAAAATTATGTTTGCGAAAGGATTTATATTATGCATACAGGACCGAATCATTACTTTTTGCCCTCAAAAGCAGCGAAACCGAAACTCTTGTTAGACTTTAATATGTATAAATGTTTAGGAATAAATTTTGGAACTGACTTTCATTATTAAAAAATATTTCTGATTTTCTGGTTATTACAAAAATATACAATATGTATATACATATTATTTCTTTAAGTGTAAGAGAAAAGAACCTTGCTTAGTGTCCATTATAACAATATTTAAACAGCTTCCTAAATACCTTTAATCATAAAACGGCCTGCTGCAATTAGCCTTTGAATTTCTGAGAGTTAGAAAACATGTGTTCTTCTTTCACAAATATGACTACTGCCTTTTTGCAGGCATAATTTACAATTTGTTTAACAAACATCTTGGCTTATATTTATTTAAATAAATTTTGTTTATTTTTTGACTTATTGATTTAAGAACAAAATCTGTATTTTTTAACTTTATTGATTTACTTATATGATGTTTTATGTACAATATTTTAAGCTGTTTAGCCATCATTATGTTCCGGTCACTTAACAGCGCTAGTATAAATATTGTTTGCTAAAGAAAAAATTTGCAGGAAGATTAAAGAGGTAAAAAGTAAAATAAAATGTTTTTCTTTTCTCTAAAAAAAAAATATTGACTTAGGAACCAAACTTTAAAACAATTTTCCAGCGTTTTAATGGCATCAGATCAAAGGATTATTATTAATATGTAAAGATTATTTGTTGAAATTAGCCAAGCGTGCTAAATAAAATATTGTACTCAATAGCATAGCAGGTGATTGAAAAGTATTTCATATGGTTGCCATGCCTGGTATTTGGCAATGTACTAATGACCAGAAAAAAGCAGGCTATTAATAAAACCATGATGTGTCAATCGAATGAGAATTGCTGCTTGTCAACACTCGTTTCACCAGCAAATTAATATATTCTATATAACTATTCAAGCACATCATGCATGATATTTACTTCTAATTAATTTAATTGTCAGATTCTTATGTCCTGGAATGTGTTTATTTGCTGCCAATGTTTACCTATCACATGATAAGCTTATTTAACGCATTTAACACTTATTAAATGCTTTAATCACTTGCTCTTCAAATATTCCTTCTTGCTAAATGAAACTTGAAAATAGAGCAGCATTTTTATGAAAGCAAAAAGCAGCAACAAGCGCATAAAACACCAGCATAAAAATTACAATTTCTTGCTTAAACATCTGGAAAAATTGTCAAGAAAAGATGAACATAAATATACGAGTATAATAAAAAAAAGATTCTATTGTTAATTGATATTCAATCAAGTAAAACGAATTGATTTCCGTGAGTGTGACTCGTTGCACATTCGTACAGATGATGAACACAAAAAAAAAACAGGATAATGAATCCTAGTTTCATAAAACGTACATGAATAAACTGGATAATGAATCATGTTGTTGTAAAACAAGCGTAGCTAAAGAGATGATCTTTAACAAAATATTTAAGACACAATATAAGTAGTTTGTAAATTAATGAAATGAGAGCAAAGTGATAAGCGTGGAAAATTGTTTGAACGTTAGCAATAATTTATACTAGTAGTGGTTTTACTTAATAATCCTGCTTAAGGCTGCTTGTAAAAAGGTGGTGTTATTTTTCCAGAGCCATATGTCATTATGGTTTTAAGGATTAATAACCTAAAAATGACATTTCAGTTTTAAAAAAATAAGGCGTAACTAATTTCTACATGTTAAAAGTCATGATGCATTAGGAATTTCTGAATTTTTTTTTTCTTAAGAATATCAACAATTAGATAATATATAAAAGTTTACAAAGGGCCGAGAGTTTCAATATTATATTACATACATGGAAAGGACTCAACAGTATATTCAACCTTCTTCTTTTTGAGTTCCAACTCTCTTAAAATGGAAAAATAAGCAAGCTTGTAGCACTGCTAGAATGATTTTAATTCTCGTATTCTTTTTCTTTTAATCAAACACAGCGTCACAAAAAAAAAACAATACCTGCGAAGTGTTACTATTTTTCTGGTAGGTATTGTCGAGTATATCAAAAATATGTATTTGAAATTTTCCACACTCATATAAAATCTTGAGTTATGGGCAAAAAACCGGTTATTCATACCCGTAGGCACTTATCAATCTCTAACTAAGTTAAATATCAACCGATTTTAAATTTATAAACGGATATTGAAAGAAGACACTAAGACCTTATGAATTATATACATATATCTTGTTTCAGTAAATTTAAAATATACAGTGGAACTTCCATAACTCGAATCACCATTATCCCAAAAAAAAACTCACGCAGATTTCGAGTTACAGAATTATATGTGATTTGTTCTTTTAGCGCTACTGCCAACCAAATTTGTTCGAGTTAGAGAAAATTGGAGTTAGAGAAGTTCGAGTTATGGAAGTTCGACTCGAAGTTTTTTCGGTTTTTTTCGACACTTTTCTACTTTGGACTCGTTCTTAGGCAGTATTTTTGTACTGGAACCGTACGGTTTAGAACTTTATTTATAAAACATAATTGATAAAGAGTAATTCACAGGTTTGTTTAAAAAAAATTCCCCAAAAATTTACTGAATTATTAAACATTTTATTAGAAGACTTTTTGTTAAAAAACTACCGGTATGATGTATTTCGCGTTCCATTTATACGCTTCCAGGAAGGTGAAAGTACAATTTAATAGGCGTATATGAAATATAGTGCAAAATTGATACAACAGTGATCGCCAAACTTTTTTCATGTGAACCACATTTTTCACATATACCAACCTTAATACGTGCCATAACCGCCAAAATAGCTTAAGCGACATCATTTTCGAACCTCATTTTTTGACCAAAATTGCTTATTTGCAATCGTAAGTAGTCGATTTTCGTCAAAAAAAAACGAAGTCCAAAAAATGTGTCGGCAAAATTATTATTAATTACAGCATTTTTGCATTAGTTAAGCTCACTTTGCAAATTTTTGGTACCACTCTAACTTAAATGTAGTATAACAATGAATTACAACTTGCCGTACAAATCGTATTAATTATTACAGGTATAGGGTACTAACTAGATATTAAGATACAATGCAAATAAAATACCAGCTGTTTTCCATTGCAGTATATCAAACAACGATGCCCACACCGAAATAAATGTTAATTTGGTTTAATTTAGCGGAATATATGGTTGGTATATGTGAAAAATGTAGTTCTCAAGAAAAAAGTTTGACGACCACTGTTGTACCAATTTTGTACTCTTTCTTGCTATATGTCTATTAAATTGTACTTTTATCAAAAGGTCTTAGTCTCTTCTTTTCATATCCGTTTATAAATTTAAAATCGGTTGATATTTAACTTAGTTCTTATAGAAAAAAATGCTTGACTATGTGAAGGCACACTTTTTTTTGTAAAGAAAATATGGTCGACTATGGGTTTGTATATTGTTCTAATAAAAATGATGTTTGGCCTTGAGATTACACACTTTTTGTATAGAAAATATAATAGAATAGGTGACGGTACACTATTCTAAGAGCAAAAAGATTATTGGCTCTTAGAGAAAATATGGTTGACTATGAGGTGGTAAACTGTTCGTATAGAAATAATGGTTTGACATATCATGACCCACACATATGTTAAAAAAATATGGTGGACTTGAGTGGTGGCAGTCCCTTCCTATAGAAATTATGGTTGTCTGTGTTACAGCAAACTTTTCTTATAAAAAAGATGGCTGACTGTTTGACATTTTAATTCTATTGTGGAGCAAATGACTGACTGTGTGAAAGCACACTGTTCTTTTAGAAAATATGGCTGAATTTATTCTTATCAAAAACAGAACTGAGTGTGTCACAAAACACTTTTCGCATAAAAAAGTCAACTGTGTCTTTTTGCCTAGAAATGTTGTCTTTGTCATAGCAAATTGTTTGCTTACACAAGTTAACTATAGCAGATCACTCGTTTCTTATAGAAAATTTGACTATGGCAAAAATTTGCTGCGACATAGAAAAGTCTTCTTTAAGACACATTAAAGTTGTCTGTGCGAAACTTCTGCTGTGTAACATGGGAACGTGTATAAATCATAAAAACTATTAAATGAAAAATTATTTTCTAGAACATTTTTTTCTTTTCAAAGTTTCAACATCTACAAAACACTAATTATTACTAAACTAATTAAGGAACAAAATACGAACAATTAAATTCTAATTGCTAAATGAAACCACACATCAACTTCATACACATCAAAGTGCCATTTAACCTTAAAGTCTTGTAAGATCCTTTAAGAATTACAAGAAAAAGAAAAAAACACATGCGCTCACACATGCCATTAACAAATCCAATAATAACCTCCTATTACATATAAGATTATAAAAGGCAATAACAAAAAACCACTAAAACTAGAACAAATTTTGAAAAAAAAATATCAGCATTAATGAGGAAGAAACAACCTACAAATATTCCTAAAAGTGACAAAAAAAAAATTAAAATATACCTGGTATCTGTTATCATACAACTTTAGTATGTTAGCACGTTAATATAACATATGATTTGAGTACAATATGACAGTAATTCAAATACGTAAAAAAGGAATAAAGGACTAAAGATTAAAGGCGGCAGGACACAACAAAGTCTCTACTAGCAACACCCATGAAACAAAAAAAAAACCTTTAAAGGAGCTGAAAATCACACAAGAATCAGTGAAATTGAACACCAAATAGCCAGACATTTATGTTAACAGTACCTTATTACGAATATTATGTTGCAATAAGGTGTAGCAATATTGATCATATTGTAAATGTTAATGCTGCTGCTCATTGATGATGATGATGATTATCCTTCTCTACATTTAAACGAAGGCGGTCGTCCATACACCAAATAGGTACATACATATCTGTTATTTAATTTTTCTTTGACTATCCACCCGCCACTTGTGTACATATATTCATTCAACATGTTTAGGAAAAAAGAAAATTGTATAGAGCGTAAGATAGACCACCAAGTCGAATTAATTTTTACGCTTTGATGTTGCCGTAACGAGCAGAGTCATTGTTTTTTGTTTTAGTATTTGTTTTATCTTTGCGCTCAGTGAAATCAAAAGTAGTTATTTGTTTTTTTATATTATTATAGTTTTTAGTGTGAAATTGTTATCTAGTTTGTTGCCTGTTAAATATTTAGTTCCTCTGCATCAATTGTTAAGTACGAGTATAACAAGTATAATTTTAGTTGAAGTAATTTCATTATTTTATGCTGGTTAAATATCTAAGACCACCTTGTTTAGAAATTGAATACTTGAACAGACCACCCAATAGATTTGTTACTCGGACCATGGTGTATTTTATTCTGCTCTGTTCTACTCTATTTTATTTTGCTGTATTTTGGCATTTCTATTCTATATTATTTTGAGTTTTCATACTTCTATTCATACATTTAGTTTTCCGCTCAATTCTACTTCAACCTAGTCTGTTCTATATTTTTTAAATCTCTTCTAGTTCATTCTACTGTGTGCAAGTTTGCTTTACTCTGTTCTGCTGTGTTATGATCTAGTTTAAACAACTATATTCTCTTCTTTGCGATGATATTGTGCTTCGTTTTCCCATCTTCTTTTCTATACAACCCTATTTTGTTTTTTTCTACTATATTTTACTATGTTCTTTTTTGTTTTCGCTCTGTTCTACTTTGGTACAATCTATTTTGTCGCATAATTTTGTTCTACTCTCTTCTACTTTGCTTTATATTTGAGTCTTTTCTACTCTATTTCAACATATTCTTTTCTAGTCCACTTTATTCTAATAACTGTTAAATTATTCTATTTTCTCCTGTATTCTATTTTATTCTAAAATATTCTACTGTGTGCTACTCTAGTATACTTGGTTGTACTCTATTCTCATTCTATTTTCTGTATTAATCAATTAATTACATATTGCTTTAGTTTGCTATAGTCTACCCTATGCCATTCTATTCTACTTTCTTTTAGTCTTTTCTACTCTATTTCAATGTATTACTTTCTATTCTACTTTGTTCTACTCTGTTATACTTTATTATATTCTATAATAATTTTTTTAGAATTAATATTTTTTACTTTATTCTCCTCTATTTTAGTTACTTCTATTATAATCTACTGTGTTCTCTATTTTTGTCTTTGCTATTCCATTTTAATATATTCATTTATATTATTCTTTGTTCTACTCTGTTCTATTTTATTATATTCTATCATAATTCATCTAATAAAGTAGAACAGAGTAGAACAAAATATATCCTAAAATATATTCTATCATAATTCATCTTTGTGGCAAAGGGACATAATATAAATATATATAAATATAATATAAATATATATATATATATATATATATATAATTCAACTAGTTCTATTATTTTTTACTCTATTATTTCTTGTTCTACTATATTCAACTTTATTCTATTCTATTATAATTTGTTCTGCTATATTCTACTTCTACTAATTATATTATATTTTCTATTCTACTATATTTTAGTATTTTGTTCATTATTTCAAAATATTTATTTATATTCTTTGTTCTACTCTGTTCTACTTATTCTCTTTTAGGATAATTCATTTAGTCCCAATATTTTTTACTCTACCCTATTTCTTTACTCTAATCTACTCTGTCCTACTCTATTATACTTTGTTCTACTTTGCTTTTTTTCTGTATTAATCAAACAATTTATACAATATTGTGCTCTGGTGTGCTACATCCTACCCCATTCCATTATATCCTACTCTATTTTAGTTTTGCTAGTCCATTTCTTTACATTCTTTCCTATTATTCATTGTTCTACTCTGTTCTATTCTGTTCTACTTTATTCTATTGCCATAATTGCTTTATTACTAATGTTTTTTTTACTCTATTCTACTTTGTTCTACTCAATGCCACTATTTTTTACTCTATTCTGCTTTGTGCTACTCTTTTTTCTACTTTGTTCTACTATATTATACTTTGTTCTACTATATTCTACCTTGTTCTTTTCTGTATTAATCAAACAAATTATATTATATTTTACTCTAGTCTGCTATATTCTTCCATATTATACTCCTTCATACTTTGTTCTACTCTATGCTTCTCTATATTTATCGATTTGTTTAATATTATATTTTGCTCTAGTTTGCTATATTCTATCCTATTCCGCTTTATCCTATTAGATTTTAGTATTTGCTGCTCTATTTCCAAATACTGTTTTCAATCCTACTTTGTTCTACTTTAATGTATTCTATTATAAATTTTTCAATTCTGCCATTTTACATGGTTCTACTCTGTTCTATTTTGTGCTATTGTGATCTACTTCATTCTGATCAAGTAATGAAATAGTCTGCAACACAACTATTTTACACATTTTTATAATATTCAACTCTTTTCTAGCTTCCTCTTCTTACTACAGCCTTTGATATACTGCCTGTGCAGTTTATCTCCATTTTATGCTGGTTACCTAAACTGTTGGCTTTAAGTTTTCTTAACGATTCCTCTAACTCATGCCTTTCCCTGCAACATTGATTTCTCAACGTTACATTTCATGGGTCGATTGATATAGCTATTATTATGATCCTTTAGTTCGCTTGGAGAGTCACATTCCCTCTCCATATATGCTTGTCTTAATAAAACATTTATGTAACTCAATTTTGTTAGAAATAACAAAATCAAACTCAAATTACAACATTCTTGCTTCTATTTCCATTTTAAATGTCTGCTGCCGTAATTACAACACTCTACATATTTTCAATTTCTTTGTTGCAATCCAACTAAAGTAAATAAATGAATTTACTTCTAACAATTCCAAAAATTATAAAATCATTTAATTGTTTTAATTGTTAAGGGCGGCTAAATTACAGAAATATTCTTAAAATACCGCCCAGACAGTAGCAAATCATAACGAAGACAAATACAAAGGGAACTCGATATTTTTAACACCGGATATTGGCTAAGGAACTAATTCTTTTGGCGTACACAAACATTTACACCAATTGCATACACATTTAAGTTAATAAACTAATATGAAAAAAAGCCGCTAAATAAGCATGAACACTTTAATTATTGGTTGCAACTAAAAGGCAGCAATAAGATTGAAGCAGGTTTTTGATTAAATTTTGACAGGTCTATTTTAAAGAAAAAGGTGCAAATTTTTGTTCAAGGTAGGTAATACGGGAGTAGGCAGTTTAAACTGGCAGTTTTTATAAAATGTATTATTAGCGGCATGTTCTATAATATGTGGGTATAAGCTATTTGATATTTCGTTTCTGCTTTTGTATTATAAAATCTTTTCAAAATGATTTTTTGTTAGCTCTAATCTGTCAAGTAATATCATTAAGGTCTATTGGGTATGTTTTAATCTAATCTCTTATACACTCTTCTATCCTCTTCTAAACAATTCAACTCTCTCACATTCTTCTAGTTTCTTCTGCAATATGCTACTCTCCTCTACACTTTTATATTCTCATACATTTTCTTCTGCGCTCTTTCATTCTCTCCGACATTCGTATAAGCTATTTTCTAAGCTCTATTCTGTCAGACCTTAAGCTTAAATTAGACATGACATAGCCATAATGCCATAGCCATAACCAAACCAAAATTCAATTGGTTTCAATGGTAATAGTGAGAGAGACTCGCCATAACGCCATAACTCTCACCATAGAAACCAATTGAATTTTTGTTTGGTTATGGCTATGGCATCATGGCTATGTCACGTCTAATTTAAGCTTAAAGTTAATCTGCTTGATTATACTCTTATATAATCTCTCGTGTACTCTTATAATCTCTTCTACACCCTTCTACTTTTTTCAACAGTATTCTACTCTTCCACATTTTTCTAGTTTCTGCTTTTTTAAAATTTCGTCTGCACTCTTCTATTCTCTCCGACTTTTTTCAAAGCTCTGGTAAGATATATCTTTGTTGTTTTGTTAAGCTTGACTTGGGTATACTCTACTATATTCACTCTTCTTATCTCTTATACACTATTATATTCTCTTCTACACTATTCTACTATCTCTCACATTCTTTTAGTTTTTCTACAATCTTCTAATCTCCTCTAAACTCTTGAATTTTTTTCTGCACCCTTCTATTTTCTCCGACATTCGCCTAACCTCTTCTAAGCTCTATTCTGCTACGCACTACCTTTAAGGTCCATTTGAGTATACTCTTACCTAATTTCTTATGCAGTCTTCTAATAATTTTTTCGCTCTTCTACTCTCTTCTACAATTCTACTTGTCCACATTTTTCCACTTTCTTCTACTCGCCGCTACACTCTTAAATTTTCTGCTGTACTCTTCTATTCTCTCCGACATTCATCGATGCTCTGCTAGGCTATACTTTAATTAAAGGCTCAATCAGACGTGCCATAACCATAACCACAGAATAAAGCCGTTTCAACCAAACTAATGGGCAATACCGTATTTGATTATAGGTGACTCGCCATAACGCCATAACTCTCACCATAGAAACCAATTGAATTTTGGTTTGGTTATGGCTATGTCATTATGGCTATGTCACGTTTAATTTAAGCTTAAGCTTAAGTCGTGTGATTCACTTAATCATATCTCTTATACACTCTTCTGAACTATCCTTCTCTCTTCTACCCTATTATACTCTCTCTCTCACATTCTTTCAGCTTTTTCTACAATATTCTACTCTTTTCTACATTCTTATACTCTATACAAATTTGTTTTTAAACTCTTCTATTCTCTCCGATATTGGCTTAAGCTCTACTCTGTTAACCAATACACTTAAGGTCCACTTTTGTATACTCTAATCTTATCTCTTTTACAATCGTCTACTCTCTTCTACAGTATTCTACTATCTTTTACATTATGCTCTCTCGCACATGCTTATAGTTTTTTCTACAAGCTTCTACTTTCTTCTACAGCCTTATACTCACTTGAATCTATTTCTGCACTGTTCTATTCTCTCCGACATTCATCTAAGCTCTACTCTGCCCGGCATACTAATATAAGCTCTTATAGACTATTCTACTCTTTTCTACACTTTTATACTCTCTCAAATGAATTGTAGGTAAATATACGTGAAAGATATTTTCTTTAGAAATGTTGTTGTCAATGGTTGATTTTTCCATACAAGTTTAAAAAAATATGCAGAACAGCTGTAAATATTTTTAATTTAATCATTATTCTTTAATCTATTGATATAATTATTAAAAAAAATTTTAAATTTCACAGCTAAATTTACCCAAATAGTGTTTAATTGTTGCTAAAGATATTAAAAAAAAAGTAACAAAAGAACAGTTTTTCTTTAGGCCACTCATTGCTAATAAATGCCATTTAGTCTCTAATAAAATATAATAAATTTTCAATTTTCTATAACAAAGGACCTTTGTTGAAAAAAAAACAGAAGGAATACATACGTTCCAAAAAAAAATTAAAAACTTGTAAAAGGACAAAACTTCAAATTTAATTTCAACACTACAATAATCAAAAAACAATTTCAACATATAAACCACTTTTGTAGCCCGTGTAAAAAACAAAAGATTTTGAGTACAAAAACTTGAAATCCTTTTTATATTTTTAAAAAGAACTAAAGAACATATGGCAGCAGCCAAACAATAAATGACTTTAATAATAATACTAAAATGAAAAAAGGACACTCATGTTAAAAAAAAAATTATGAATACTTTTTCAGATTTGAACTGTAGTGAAATGCATTGCCCTTAGCCTTTTATGAAAATGCTTACTAAATGTCCTTTACAATGAGTTTTATTAGAGACAAATGATTTAACAAATATTCTTAAACCATTTGAACAACATTTTCATATATTATGTGGGAGTAGAGATCATTTTGAGACAAAGACGCAGCTTGACAAATCTGATTGAAAATTGATTTCTTGCTAAAAGCATAAAACTAGTCCTTTCACACTTGAGTAGATTGATTTCTATGAAGCGTGTATTTTCTATTAAAAATTTACAATTGTTTTCTATATTTAAGTATAATTAATGTGTTGTCCTTAACTCTGAGTTTTGGTATTGTTTAACCTAAGAGAATGAAATTATCCAATTCATTATAACTATTCATTGATCATAAAAGTTGTTTTATTCTTTTAAAATTGTTTTTTAGTTTTTTTTAACAAAAAGAATTTATGCCTCGTAACAAATTCTCGGAATATTTTAAGGAGAATTGTTTTTAAATTTGTTAGAATTTGAAGAGCAATTGCACGGTTTGAGAGGCAGGTGTTAAAATGTTTTGCACAAAACTGTACATCAGAACATAATTCGCACGATATTGGCATACGATGTAATTTGGAGAATAAATAAATATTGAGACTAGGAGATTTAACGATTGGATAAGATGGCGCTTGTCACAAAAGTCAAGAAAATTTTTTAGTTTGAACAAAATTGGTGCAAAATTAATTTTAAGATATTAAGCAAAATGTTTATCAGAATGCAGTCAAAGTTTGCAACTGTTTGTGGGATTGTTTAGATTGTGTGTTTATTTTTATCTCAATCGGTACAAGGACATGTGTGCTCCTCATATATCCTTTATTTTAATATTTTTTTATTTCATTTGAACTTATGATCAGAAAGAAAAACTCTTAAATATTCGATTCAACTATAAGATTCAACTATTTTTTGAATTTTTTTTTCAATCATTTGCAAAGATATGTGCAACTGCCATATATCCTTAATACCAAAAATCGGATATTAGATTAAAAATTCAATTGGATTGCTACAATATTATTATCATTAGCAAAATTTTATAATTAAACTTGCTGGTGAGCTTCAGTTCAAATATTATATATCAGGGAGCGTCAACACCTCATATATCCTTAATCTAAAAACTCAACTTTTCAACCACATTTATGGTCAAAAAGTTGTAAAATATTTCCAGAATTACAGATTAATGACATCCAGATAATGTTATTTCAATTTAATTTGAATTTAAAAAAGAATTTGATTTTAGCTGCAAACTTGCAGAGAAAACTTTTAACTATTAAGGACACGGCTACCTGCCATTTGAATTTAAATTACATTTTTGGGATTTTAGTTATAATTACTTTCATTATGCAGTGAAAACTTTTAACACTTTCCAAAATTATGTGACTAAGATATGAGTTAAATTTTACCTCAATGGACTGAAGGACATACATGCCTGCCACATATCCTTTAATAAAAAAAAATTCAATTTCTGGTATGATTGTAAGCAGTGAAAATTTGCACATACTGGTAGTTTTTTCTATAAAAGTTTTTTGGTAAATTTATTTTCAATCGGTGGAAGGATATCCCTGCTATCAAAAATCACAACCCAAATTTTGATCAAAACATAATAAAAAAATACATGAATTTAACAAAAATCGTAAACCCTAATTGCATGTTGAATTTCTTTGGGATTGATGCTAGGACACGCCTACCTCTCGTATGTCCCTATATAAAAAAAATCAATTTAATTAAGCCTATAAAAACTTTCAGAATTGCGCAGATAAGGTATCTGATCAATTTGAGTTGAAACGGTGCAAGGACCTGCATGCTTCCCATATATCCTTTTTTTTTAAGTTCATTTCTTTTTTAATTATGAACAGAATGCAGCGAAAACGTGTAATAATTTTCAGAAACAGGCCCTGAAATGGCCTTAACAAATTTTATTTGAATCCGTGTAACAATAGTTTGAATTTATATGAATGCTGTTTGAAAGCAGGATATAGAGTAAATTAATTTTGTTTTCCACATAGACTCCTGCCGACAATGTTTTTAGAAATTAAATTTCCATCTATATCCTGTGCTTTTGTTATTTCTTCTGTGTATAAAAAAAAAACAAAAACTCTTCTCACTTCATTTGAGACACTTCAATACAAGTGTCACTTGAACATAGCACAAAATATCCTTTTGCTAGTCTTTAACATTTCCTGCTTATTCTTAAACAGCAGTAAAACTAATGAAATTGGCTAGGAATAAGATTATAATTTTTGATGAAAACTGAAGTAATTTAACATTTCGTTATGCTGGCTTAAAATGGACTTTCGTGCATTGTGCGTTTTGAAATGAACAATTTCTTTTTGGAAGGTACTCGGCTGATAAACATTAAGGTGAAACAAAAAAAAGGAAATTGTAAAGAAGTTAAAAGATTTTTTTTCTGTTTTTCAAAAGGTTTTATATAACATGCGAAATAAACGAGTGTTTAGTGTGTTTAAACAAGCCGCAATAGTTTCAATGGCACTTTCAAGTCATTTCCTGTTTTGCCATATTTTTTCTTTAAAAATAAAACTGTTATACAACTCAGTTATTCATTTATCAATAGGACGAATTGTTTTAGCAAAAGATTTGTAGATTTATTGTGTGATAAAAGAAAAAAATTCCTCGCCATTGGAGGTACGCTTCAACGCTTTTCTATGCAATTTTTTGTTTAATTTTAAAGTATTCTGTTTTTGTCATTTGCTTTATAAGAGTTTTAACTAGACTCGAGTAGAGCTGAGGAGGTATTTTAAATTTATATCGCAATGCAGAATTATTTTTGTGTAAGACTTCTTTTTGTTTCAGCATGACGAATTGTTTTCAATTGCTCTGCAGGTTTATGCATTTAATTCTCTTAAAAAATTTATTGTTTTAAATTGAAGAATAGTTAGAAAATTTGAATGAAATTTCAGGCTATTCATTTCATTTTACTGTTTGGTAGTTTTAAAAATAAGTATTGGTGAGCTGGGCTATTTGCTGGTCCTTAGAGATAATTTCTTTTTTTAATGTACAACTGTTTTTTTGCTTAAGCTAAAGTACCTGCAGTGTTTTAGTCCTTCAAAGTAACATTTTGAAGGGGTGTGCAAAATTATTCAATCAAAAATATTGCAGCTGCTGAAGGCATTCAAAATTTTTTTAATTCTGTACGAGTTTCTTAGTGAGAGAGAAAGAGAGATTTATTAGAGACAGAGAAAGGGAAAGAGATAGGGAGTTATAAAGGAGATTTATACTTCTTAATCCTTTAGGAGAATTATTCATTCAATATTATTCGGAAATTCTAACTTATCTTTATCGTTTTTTTTTTTTGTTGTCTTCGTTAAATGAGATTTTGTAAATGGTCACTATTTTCATATGATTGTTTTGAAAAGATATCGATCCATAACCGCTTAAGCGACACATTTTATGGACTTCGTTTTGTTATGAAAACCGACTATTTATGATCGAAAATACTCAATTTTGGGCAAAGTATTAAGTTAAGTTATGGCGCTTAAGTTTTTTTGGCGCTTATGGCTCGATGTCAACCACACCTGAAAAGCGGTAAGACTTAAATATTTGAATTTTTAACTATTTTTAAGTTGAAGAAATGAAGGTCATTTGCAATGATTTCAACACAGGCTTGTTCTTGCAGAATGTTCAACTTTTTGAGGCCTATTTATTGGATTGGAAGTAGTGAACGAATTCAATCGGCTGGAAGTGGACTAAAAGCCGACGCCGGCAATATTTCTAAATAGCCGACCTCTGCGGCTAATTTTCGACTTCGGCTTACCCGCTTTTTTTAAACCCTCTTTCTTTCAAAACATGCTCCTTTTTAAATCAACATTAGGTGATTTTTAGCCAACACAAACTAGCAGCCGCCACCAACAAATCAAATAAAATTCATCAATTAAGAAGATCTATTTTTTGTTGCTAATTTTTGTTATTAAACAAGTAAAAATTACCAGGGTCACAGTGCAGAGAAAGAAATCGATCGGCTTGAAGCTGGTTTTTTTTATATATCCCACCGCAGCCTGTTGCATCGAGTCAAAACCAGCTGAAATTGTATCTACTGAAAAAGACAAAGTCTTTCAATTTCGGAGAAAAAAAATTATGAAAATAGCTTTTGAATTTCCAACTTAAATTTTTTCTTTAAGTCATCAAATACTTATTTGGGCCGCCGAAAATTTTCTCGGCGCGCCGCCACCGCCGATAAGTTTGAATCGACTTGTTGCTCTGTCACAGTATTATATGAAATAACTGACACATTTTATGGCCGTTGTAGTACTTGTAATAATTTTAGTACGAAGTAAATGAGAATTCTATTATGCATACCCCTGTGCCAACTATGATGGCTTATTTAGCTGTTGACTATGACATTTTTGTAATAGACTAAAAAACACTGTCATATTATTTCTTTAATCTAGTACTAAAATGGCCCATTATTACATCGGAGAGTGCTGCACTCTTCTGATTTAGACATCAAAAAGTTGATAATACGACTTTTAAGAGGCGAAAAGAAGATGCTTAAGAAGTCATGGAAAATGTCATTCCCCTAGAACGACTTCTAGTTTTTGTTTTGTATAAAATATTTCTAACAAATCTAAACATCATTAAGTTGATAATCGGACTTCTTGAGAAGTGAAAAATTTGAACTTGTAAATTATTAGGAAATCATGAAAATGTCAGTACCGTAGAATGAGTTCTACTTTTTTTTGCTGCTATAGAATATTTCTACCGAAAAAATTTGTCACCAAACAGAATATTGTTCCCAGAATTGGCTCCTCATTCTGAATAGTTAATCACTACATCGTTACTCTATGATCCACTTTGGTTTAGTATTCATAATATGCAATACTTATTGCCAACCTGTCAAAATGGTTGCACATATCAGCTGGTATTGCCAACTTAAAATTATATACCAGTAGTTTTTATGAAATAAAATAAAAACTATTTAAGGCCTCTCTGGAGGCGAGATAAGTTTTAAATTATTTTAAATTAACATTATAAAAATTTTGTTTATGAAAATTATTTTTACCCAGAGGCGATTTCATTCCAAAAATTTCTTAGTTTATGATGCAAATTATTTTTAAAGCTTAAGCAATATTGAATAAATAATACATATTAGACTTGCCATATTTTCTGTGATTTACGTACCTGAAAATAAAAAAAAAATAAAAATAAATATATGTTAATAATCTCAAAAATATTAAATTTCAAAGGTATGAATAAATAAATGATTTTTAAAATTATATATTTTATGATCTATAGTAAGAAAATCGGCTGGAGAGAATAGGACTCAAGCGGCCAATGAAAATATTAATATTGCTCTACTGTTTTTAAAATTATTCCTAAGCAATTTTCTATACTATGCTTCTTTTATAGTGCGTTTACGTTTGAGTAAAATCTAGTTCTTATGAGATTTCGGGCGAAATCTAGTAGATTTCCAATACAAAATAAAATATGTTTCGAAATCTACTTAAAATCTAGTAGAACTTAGTGAAACAACTAGGGATTATTTAAAATTTGTACTAAAAATCAGCCTGCCAACTTAAAGAGGTGTGTGAATTCGCTACATCGCAGTTGTTTGGTTGTACTTTTGGAAAACTTCCAGTTGATATTGATAAATGTGCCATAATAGGGGATTTACATCAGCACAAAATCTAGCATATTTTGATTAAAATCTTTATGAAAATCTATACCGTTTACACCAACTTTTTTTACATTTAACAAGATTTGTTTATCCAAAACAAAACCCATAAACTGAATTGTTTCCAAAACTACAACCAACCAACTGAAATGTAGCCAATTCACACACTTTTTTAAGCAGACTGTAGCTAATTCACTCACCTTTTGTTGTACATACAGGATAGTAGAGAATAAATAAAAACATTAGCTTTTTATTAGATTTCCTACAAACCTACTGAATAATTAGATTTGTTTTTGTGTGGAAAATCTGGAAAAAAGCAGATTGATTTAGCTCAAAATCCCGAAACTGCTAAATTTCGAGACAGTGCAAATGCACTATAAGTCATATACATATTTCTTTTGTAGAGATATTAAGTCGATTACAATTGAACAAATTGAAATATATTTTTATATTATGAATCATTGTAATTTAGAGTTGTACTAGTCTCGATTTATATAAATTTATTTACTATTTATTAAATATTTATTGAAGTTTTATTTAATATTTCGAAGCAAAACTGCATATGACTTACACCACTGTCATATTTAAGGGCACAAATGTCAAAAAAAAAAACTTGGTGAAAACGTTATAGATTTTCATAAAGATTTTAATTCAAATCTGCTAGATTTTGTGCAGCTGTAAATGCCCTATTAAGAGTTTTCATATTTTAGTCTTATTTTTAATGAAAAACCTGATATGTTTTGTTAAAAATCTACTGCCATCATTTGTCACCCAAATTACAGTCAATTACTACCTTTTTTCCTCAAAACAATGATTACAAATTGTCTCTGAATTGGCTGTTTAATTTCTTAAATGCTGTGTCTGTACTTTAAGTGGCTGCTAGATTTTTCACCAAAAACTAATCAAGATTGTCTGTGTGATTTGTGAAAAAAGTGTTTATTTCAAAGATTGTCTAGTTTAGATTGTGTAGCTATTTAAAGGATACTTAAGAAGTTTTTTTATTTGTCTTTTTCTTTAACATCAGAGTGTTAATTTCAAACTTCAGTTTTAATTTTTCAGCAGTAAATATTTACCAAGGATCTTATGAAGGACACAGGTAACGCATTTTATGGTATCAATCTCTGATTACTGGCTTTTCCTTTTTTTTCTAAGGCAGGCATTTAAACTCTAATTTTGTTAGGAAAGAAAAAATACTTTTTAGCACACAAAATATCACATATCAGATATTAGATTTTACTGGAGCTCGCCATGATTTGGAATCTTTCGAAAATTTTTTATTTATAATGCCTTAGAATGCACAAAAAAATAAGGACAGTAGGGATAAGGCTGCCATAAAATAATTAATTTAAAGTCATTATGACCACTGTCATCCAATAACTATTGACAATTATGTGGGTGCTGTTAGCAGCCACACGGCAGGAGTAGTTTGAAATCCATAACCTCAATTTATGTTTTTTACATTTATGTCAAAGTGTCACATTTAATCATGACATTGAGCAACATGGATAAAAACAAGCAAGCAATAATCAAAAAAAACGGAATAATAAATAAATTAGAAGGACACCAAGCGATTGATAACAGCAAGTTTCAAGGTTTTTTTTTAATCTTTCCCCTAATTGTTTGAGTATATCACATAGCAATCTCATCAGTAATACAGAATATACAAATATATTGTCATTATTTTTGACTCAAATGCTACTGTACGTTGGCAATCACTAATGCCGTTTTTATTTTTTGTAGAAAAAGTGCAACATTTTTTTTTACTTTTTTTATTAAGAAAAATGCAATTTAGCGTTCGTTTAAAGCAACAATTTGCGGTTGTAGCGTATGATAAAATAACGTCTAATGAACTCTCACTTACTCACTCTTTCTCTCTCTCACTCATTCTCTCTCTCCCTCTTCCTCTTCAAAAAAACATTTCATTGCGAATATCCATTGAAAAGTGCAATAAATGTAACATTATTTTCTAGAAAAGAAAACGCTATAAATTTATTTGACACATTTTTTATGATTTTTCAGCACTCTAATTTGTATATTTTGAAAAAACAAAAAAAAATCATGAAATAAATTAAACTTCCTCGAAATTGCCTTTTAATTGTTAGAAAGAAATTTCTCTGGAAAAACATCATTCAACATTCTCCGGATATTAACACACACTTTCCTTATAAATTTTTTTTAACAAGTTCTGTGGAATTTTCTGAGTGCCAACAGCTAATAAACACTTGAAAATAATGAAAATAATTTTGTAAAAAAAGACTAACTAAACAAGTGCCCGGGCATTGAAAGGCAAAGGGAACTACAAATACAGAAAACACTTTTAAATGACACTAAGCTAAAAGCATTTATTTTATTTTACATTGAACAAAAATTACAATAATTATGGCATGTGTGTGGTTTTCTAAAACCAAAAAGTAAATTGCTTTTTAGTTGCTTTCTAGAACATAAGTTTTGAATTAGTAACGGCTTTCAAGAGCGGATGTCAAATCTTCAATGTCATGTCAAGTTTTTTTTTTAACAAACTAGAGTTCTTGAATGAAACACCAAAATTTGGTCAAAAATGTGTTCTCTAATTGAAGGTTAGCCGCGAATAACGTTTTAAGTGACAAAATAATAATTTTTCAGGAAAGCCAATAAACGTATTTTGAAGCAAGATTGCTTTTTTCGTTTAAATTTTTTTAGGTTATCGAAAATAATGATAACTAGCATTACCTTTTCTTTTTGTATCTCTGCTACATTTATCAATTATTTTCGACAACTTCGTTTGAATGATTTTATTAGTTACTTACAAAGTTTTGCACTGACCGATTTTTAATTGTATTTTGACGGCGATAAGATGCATAATTTTGAATGGTTTTATATTTGAACAACGCAAGAGAGTTATCTTAATGGTAATCTTTGAAAAAACTGGGTTTTTAAAAATTGTCTTTTACAACGTTATTCGCGGCTGTGCTTCAATTACGCACAAGGAAAAGCTACAATGTTACAATGTTAATGTCATTCGATTATTTTAAATTAAATTCATCCACCTGAAACTTAAATAAAATAATAATCCCGTTTCCATACCAACATTTGTAAGATCCAATGAAATTCTTAAGTATTTTGACAGCTCTATATCTATTGTGAATTTAATGAACTATTCACAGTAGTGTGGAGATCAAAAACTATTGTGAATTTTAAGGAAAATTACGTACGTTTACAACCGTATGCCATGATGCCACTACATTCATACGATTGAGGTATCACTTGATTATATTTCGTACGATTGTCGATACGATCGCGGATATAACGATTCGAGCTCTGATTTCTGTAAAATATAGAGCAATAAAAACGAATACACTGCGACAAGTTGAGGCACAAAAACGTGCATATGCAAATATGCACATTTAGAGATGGGCGCGTGTAGAATTTTTTCAACACGACACGACACGAACACGAATGCTAAGACGTTCAACACGTACAAAACACGCACGCGAAAAATTTCGTCAAGACAATACTGCACATCACGCAAGAAATATTATTGGTATTGTATTGAAGATCAGAAAATTTAATTGATTTTTTTTAAAGCCGCTTTTCAAAATATAGCACCGAGTTGGCACTGCCAGGACTCGAATTGGACAAAATTCGGAAAGATATATCGACGGACATCAAAAGTAATAGGGAATCTGGCTCAACCTCCCACGATTGAGGCATGCAAAGCTAATGATTGGAACGTATAACCAAAATCGTTTCATAGCTTTCATGTCACTGAGTCAAAAAAATCTAAGAATGCGCACAGGTTTCCGCACAGGACATTGTAGACTGAGAAAACACCTCAACAGACTTGACATTGAGAGTGACAGCCTGTGAAGCACATATTGGAGTATTGGGAACTGCCAACTCTAGACCCACTGGCAATCTTGAGATTCATCAGGAGAGTAGGTATAGATGAGATGCTCTAGCACATGGCAGGGTATACAATAGATCTATTTTGGTCGCAGAGTCCTGTGATACCCGTTTGAATTAATTTCATTCATTCATTGGCAATGCCAGCTGATACTATTTGCCACTACAGCTGATGCTATCGGTTTACGTACTTTAAGCTTCAGGGGCCCATACAATATCATTAATTAAGGTGGTGTTGTATGTTTGACGATACAAAATATTAAATTTTTTCTCTGCTGAAAATTCATTCATACATATTTTACATCTAAAATCGTTTCATGTCTTTCGTGTCAATTTTGCTCAACACCAAACGATCCGAACACGCACGAAATCAGATTTTTCTGTCACGAAAACTTCGTGTTGAGTCGTGCGTGTTCGTGTCCAGAAAAACAAACACGACACGCGCCCATCTCTCGCACCATTTGATACGAGTTGCACAAATCAGGTAAGACGATCATAGGGCATCTCTACCGAATAAAATTGATAGGTTTGAAGCAATCATTGACCAGACATGAAGCCGTAATATTATAGTATGACAACGCACGGCCCATGTTGGTATGTCCAGTTAAAAATTATTTAGAATATGTATAGTGATTGGTAAGTTTTGCCTCAAATATATTTTTACGGTTTCGATCAATGTAGAATGTTTGATTCGTTCTAATCACGCTTATATTGAATAAAAGGTGAACAATTTTGTCCCCGCAAAAATAGTTCCCATGAACAAAAAAGGGTGAACAAAATTAGAAAATAGTACACTGACTCAATAACATCGCAAAACTTGGCTACTACACATTTCACGCGAACTTTTACACCCGATAAGGGCTAAATCTAAGCTAACTAAAAGCTGAAGGAAATTTTTCTCGCCAATTACTAACGATGAGAGTAAACCAAAATCTGGACACGGAAACAATGTTGCTTGCTATTACATATTGAGATATTGATAATAAAACGAATTACTCTTTCCGCAATACGCAATACACAAAGTAATGTGAATGTCACCTAATCAATATACAGTTAATCAAATTGACCACTTTGTAATATGCAGCAAGTGGCGAGGATCTGCTTTATTGATTAAGATATGGACACTGGTCACTAAACTACACCGGCTTCAACGGATGCTAATCCTATTGTAACATCGTGCCCTCCTTCGTCGGTATTGCGTAGCAGAATCATCGGCGAAGTAAAATGGCCAATAAAATACGCCTCATTGACACCAGAGACGCTTCAACACTGCTTTCCTCTATCTCTTCCTTTACCACCTGTCTTCTCTATCACTATCCCTTCCCTCTCTCACTACATTATCTTCAACTCACAAGTACCACAAAGATATCATTGTATTGGACCCAAGTGAGCAGGACTCTAAATTTCACCCTTCCTTACCAGCCTACCAGTTAACCTAACCTAACCTAAGAGCTGTAGTAAAGTGAAAGCGATGGCACAACACAGGAACACATTAAACCAATTTATTTAGGCGGAGCATGGGCCTCATAGGGCCGATAGATTAGTGAAATAGCAGTACATTATTATTATTCTCTTATTAATGTTTTCTTTGATATCTTTCTGTTCAGTTCTCTTTGGACACTTTCCTTAGCTTCCATTAGTTACACTTATTTTCACTTTCAGTGACATTTTTTATTTATCCTGGTATTGCATAAACAAAGCCTTATTTTGAAAGAAACTTTGAGAATGCAACACATAAAATACATAAAAGTGGATGTGCAAATATCAAAAAATACTCTATAGTTATCCCTGTTAATAGACATAAATAATTTTTATCAATTACAAGAGATCTAACTCAAGCAACAGGATTTTATTTTTAGGAAGCTGAAATACAATCCTACATTTTAATCTACAAATGAAGCAATAATAAGAATTTTAAAAATGGTATACTCGTATGTACGAGTATGTGTAGCTATTGAAAGAAAAACAAAACTGCCAATACTGTTGCTAGGATTTCATGTGCGTTTTAACATACATTTAGATCAAAACTTTATGATAAGGTAGAGAAGATTTGAAAGGATTTAGATAGAAATCAGTTCATACTTAAGAGAAACAATGCACCACAGATCATATAAACATTTTTTTACGGAACATATATGTATGTAGGGATTATCTACACACTACATGCATACATACATATTTGACAGTGAATTTTAACCTGAACTATTCATTATTAAAAGTCTCTGCCTTGAAAATCTGCAAGTAGCAGATTTCATTATTTTCAAAAGATTTACATCTGCTGTAATTAATTGTTAAGAAAATTCTAAAAGATACATCTAATCATTTACTATTTTTCATTTACATATACATATTTACTCGTAAATGAATTGTTGTAGCATATGTTTTAAATAGTATCACTGAGATCTTGTTAATCATCTTTATGCTCCCTCTTTTTTTTCTATTACAATAGCTTTTGTGTGGCCAAATGTGAACTTTTTTGTGGCCTCATTAAAAATAATTTCCATGGCTTAAACACAGTAAGTATCGATTAAAATTAAGATAGTTTTGAGACATAAAATGGTATATTTTCATGCTGTCAAAGATGTGTGTTTGTTTTTAGCTTCGTATAATTAAAGATAATTGCAGAGTTAATTGGCCTTCGTTTCAATCCTTTACAGTTTATATTTCAAACACAATTTAAAGCTGCATACATACATATATAGGGTGTTTTTATTGAGGTATAGAACTTTAAGTTGGCATCACTGTCAAGTGATTAATATTTAGTTTGGTTTGCCATTTCATCATGAACAGGTTGACAAAAGAACAACGCTTGCAAATCGTGCAAATTTGCTTTATTCGAGCCAGCCGAATTGGCTTTAAAAAATCCTAATTAGCTTTATTCGAGCCAGCCGCGGCGGCCACATGCCCGAAATCATATTTAAACATTAATGGCATAAAATTATCCTTCCAATAAAGCCAAATTGATGGACATTAAAACGATTTTCTTGTGTTTTATTTAAATTCGAAGTTCTATACCTCTAAAAAAAACACCCTTTATTATTACTTTTTCTAATTCTTCTTCTATCACGTTGGATCGTCATCCAACGTGATATGTCGGGCTCGCTCGACTAAAAACCCCCTCTACAACCTTTTCTAGATGAAATTCCACCCTGGGACCGCTTACCGCATTTCTTCAAGGTGGATTCTGTTGCGGCCGAGCTTGCCGTCATCTTTAATTTTTCCTGCGTCCAGGACCCGCTAACGTGTCTATGCTACTGCATCCATATCGCGTTTTTTGATGCGCAGAATTTCTTCGCAGAATTTAGCTACTGCTCTCCAACGAGTTTCGTCCGTTGTTATTTTATCTATAATATTTTCCACTCTTAGTGGTCCAGTCACGTTTTCTGTCTCTCGGCGTTTTTCCAACCACCTGGTGCACTCAAAGAATGTATGTTCAGCATCATCCATTACTTCCTAGTTTTCGTACAGACAAAAGGGTGAGCTGCTTTTGTGGATTTTAAACAGGAACTTTCGGAAATAGCCGTGCCCGGATAGCATCTGAGTTAGGTAGTAATTTACCTCTCCATGTTTCCTGGTTATCCATCTCTGGATGTTGGGAATGAGCCTTGCGGTCCATCTTCCATTTATGTTGGCTTCCCATCTTTCCTGTCATGTTTGAAGAGTTTCTTGTCTAATGGTATCTGCTGCTGTTGGTTCAAATTCATTTGCACGTTTCTGTAACCACACTTTCCTTCTCTCTATTATGGTGAGATCTATTGGTATCATTCCTGCAATGACTAGCACGGCGGCTGCAGACACAGTACGATAAGCGGATGTTATGCGTAATGCGGCTGTTCTCTGTACTGCTAGGAGAGCGTTCGCTTTTTTTTAATTTTCATTTGTTCTCCCCAGATCTCGCAACCGTAGAGTAGTATACTGGTACTTGCTTCCAATAGCAGTTTTCGTCTGCTTGGTAAAGGTCCTCCAATATTTGCCATTAATCGGCTCAGCTGTGCTGTTATTTTGACTGCTTTTTGCGTAGCGTGCTCTATTTGATACATATACATACGTCAATTTCGAGTCAAGTTTTATTCCCAGGTAGTTCAAAACTCTCTTCGTGGTTATTTTTGTATCGTCAATCTGGATATTTATTTCTAAGGGTATATGCCGTCTGGTCAGAAGTACTACCTCTCTTTTGTGTGTAGCTAGTTACAAGCCGTGTGTACATAACCATGCTTTAGTTCTTATCATGACCTGTCTTAGTCTCCTTGTTACCTCCTCTGCATTTCTGCCTTTGATTACAGCTGCTATGTCATCGGCGTATCCCACTAAAAACGTATCTGATGGCATTTCAATTTTCAGGATTTCATTGTAGGTTATATTCCACAAGTCTGGTCCCAGTATAGAGCCCTGCGCCGCTCCTCCTGTCACTCTAGTTTCTCTTTGGCCCGTTTTGGTGTAATATATCAGCTTTCGCTTTTTGAGATAATTTCGAATCATTCGTAATAAGTACTCTGAAACGCAAAAATTTTCTTCTAAGGCTTTCAGTATATCTGTCCACCTAAGGCTGTTAAAAGCATTTTTAACGTCTAGTTATCGACCTGCTGGGAGTTGCCTGTTGTACAGCCTCAACTACGTCAGTTACGTCTTTTAGGGCTCCAATAGTTGACCGTCCAGGCCTAAAACCATGTTGTCCTTCTGAGAGGTCTCCTCCAGCAACGATGGCTTCATGTAAGCGAGGTTTTATCAGTTTTTCCAACAGTTTTCCTGCAGTATCTAACATACAAAGCGGTCTATACGATGATGGCGATTTTGGGTCTCCTTTTCCTTTACTTACAAGGACTAGTCTTTGTTCTTTCCATACCCTTGGGAATATTCCTTCCCGCAAACAGCTATTATACATGTTTCCTTTATTACTTTAGCGGGTATTCCAGCTGGTCCAGGCGCTTTGTTACGGTATACGGATATTGTTGTGAAGGGAAGTTATCGATATTAAAAATTTGCACCGACAATTATTTGGCAATAATTAATACATACATTGAGATGCCTGTTTCGAGAAATTAAGTCTTTAATCTGTGTGAGACAGAGGCAAAAATATGTTGGTATTATCTCCATATTACGGTATTGTATTTTACCTTAATATCTGCTTAAGACTAGTGAGATAAAATCAAACACTAACCCAACCCATATGCATACTGAAAACTTTTACGTACATACATGGTTGTTGCATTCACATGAGATCAAACAAGAACTTTTGTTAGAAACTATTTGAAAAAGACTTTAGATTGATATCAAAGTAGTTGTAGGAATTATACACAAAATTGATTTTATTTTTGAATAAGAGATTAGCATCAGTTGCATTTATATCTGCTGAACAAAATTTTTATTTTTATTTTTTTAAATCTAGTTCCAAGATAATATTAAGTTGTTTGTTATTTTGTACACACTTATAACCTTTTGTTGTCTAATGGAAAGTTTTTTTGTGGCCTAATTGAAGTTAATTTTATTTATCGTAGAAACATCATATTTCTTTAAATGCCCTAGAATATGTAATTACGATGGACTTCTGTGAAATTACTTACTTACTAGCATATGTATTTACGATGGACTTCTGTAAAATTACTTAATACGTTCGCTTGTGAGATTATTTGTGGCTCGAAGGACCATGTTTAAATTCGTAAACGCTAATCAGATTCGGTTTGCTTGCCCTGGATGTTGTTTTCACATTACAAACAACCAACTTTTTTTCCTCTATTTCTTTCTTCACCATCTGTCTTCTCTATCACTATCCCTTTCCTAAAAAGAAGGTAACATCTAGTTATAGTAGTAGGCATTAATTGCCTGAGTGTTACTTCTCTTTAAAAAAAAAACTTTTATAAAAAGATTTATAAGGAAATGGCTGAAAAAGTTATATAATTTCCAAATTATGCATCTTTCTACAAAAATTAATATCATTTTAGCGAATACTATTAGAAATTCTAGTCAAATCTTAAAATAATAAGTAAAATTAATGCTTATCGTAATAAAAACCATATGTAGTGATTTTAGTTTCTTTCTTTTTGAGATCATTAATAATTAATTTGAAATCAGTTTTTGCTAAAAATCCCTTAAAATATGTTTGTTAAGAAAATATGTTTATTAGTATTAAAATTTAATGAAATTATAAGCTGAAGAATAAGAATAAATATTTCTTTTGTAAAAAAAACAAATAAAAACGCATTCGGGCATAAAAGCGTTATAAATAGTTTTGCTTAAAAAAAATGTTATTTTCGGCTGTTGGGAAATTATAACACCAACAATGTGGCCACATATTTTGCCACACGCACACATATCCTCGGTTTGTTATTGGTTTGCGGCACCGTATTTTCAAAATACATTATGACTGCAGCAAAGGAATAACCAACCGACGATATGAAGGGATTACACATGTGTGCAACCAACCTTTACTCCCTTCAAAAATCTCTCCTCACACTCTTAAGTCGCAACTGAACTACAAAAAAAAAAACACCAGCTTGAAAACTCAAATTGTTCTGGTTGACCAGAACAATGCTTTAAAAATCTTTACTTTACTAATCATTGCCTACTTAAGGATTTATGCTTCAATGATGTTAATAATTTATATTGTAGTTCTTAAGAAATTGTTTCTGTTTTTCCCAAATCCTTGAAAAAACAACTTCTTTCTTTTTATTTTATTTTTCTTTTTTTCGGAGTATGCAACATTTTGATTATGTGCCTTTAAGTAACTTCATTTATGTGAGTTTAAGATGTTATTTTAGGCAAAATAATAACAATCCTTAAAATAACGACAGCTAAACAATACATTTTACTTTCACTGAGTCGCCAAATCTCTTTTTTGTTTCTTTTTAAACGGAAGTCCAGTTTCTTTTTAAGTAGAATTTGATCAAGATAAAAGGATAAGTATTCCTACGTTGAAGATTTATTTGAAAAAAAAAGAAGACTTATTATCCATGTTCACTTCTGAGCAAAGAAATATATACATACATATTTTTATGATCCTAACCAGATATTTGGCTTAAAAAAACATTAATGGAAGAGAATTTTAATTTCATAGAATAATGTTAAAAAAAATTTAGCACCACACACATTAGCTCATCCTTAAAATAGGCAAACATAGATATTTTGTAATTAACTATTTTTAGCCCAGCACACAATTTCGTTACACATTGTAAAAGGTGGCAAGACGCTTTTTTCAAACCGAAATTCTGTGGATTTTACATATATATTTCTCATTTCGAATTTATGTTTTTAAATTGTTACAGGGTTATTCATAAAAAATGTATTTTATTTTTATTTAATAAAAATTTTCATACAAAATTTTTCTTATTAAGCCTTAATAATTTTTATAAACAAGTCCTTTCTTTATATTTTAAATGCTTTTTAAAAAGATCTAATAAAATTTTGAAATATATGAACTTATGTACTGCGTATTTTTTTTTAAGCAAAGGCAAAACTTTTAACTTTTTTTTACTCTACTGAAAAAATTCGATTTTTGGACATGCGCTTTAAAATAATAAAATTTTTTTACTTAAGCCATTTATTCATCTTCAATCTTCAATTTCAAATTGAACTAACAATAATTATTTATATCTTAAATCCAAGTCCGGCCAATGCTAGACAAAAGTATTAGGATTAACAATTTCTTCTTCAGTTATCTTACGTCTCTCGTGTTTGGCCGAGAGCAAGAGTGCCGCTCCTGTGGCCTCTAAAGATACTGCGGGCTGGAGAATTAGAGTACAACTTAAGTTGTTTTATATATTTTCTCAAATTTTTTGAAAATATAGTCATAAAGCGCTGCTTTCTAAAGTTTCGGGGCTGCTGTAATCATATGGAGAATTATATTTTGTCGTTTTTGAATTTTCTGCACATTTGATGCTGAGACGGTGCCATCGGCCATAGGACCATATGGGTTTTAGAATAGAGTTGTACAACAGGAGCTTACTATCTAGACACAGTGTAGAGCTTCTGACTAATGCTTATACATATATTCATTTTGTTTTAATTTCATTTGAATAGGGTGTTTTTTATTGAGGTATAGAACTTTAAAATGGAATACAACAAAGATGAATTTTTTAAATTGACATGAAATTACTTTATTTCTTTTTTATTATTACTTTTTTTTTTCTTTTTACTTTATTTTCTTTTTACTTTTTCTTTTTACTTTATTACATTTTACTAATTTATTCGAAAGATAATCTTGTGGCATTATAATTTTAATATGATTTCTGGTATATGATCTCCAAATAATATGATCACCAGGAGGTAAAATTATAGATTACTTTTTCCAATACTTGTGGCCGTATATTGGCGGCGAATGTTGTCCTCCAAGTGGTCCATTGTTTCGGGGTTATCGGCTAGACTCTCGATTTCCCACAGAAAATAGTCTAGCTGCGTTAAATCGCACGATTTTGGAGGCAAAATCACGGCTCGGAAACCTGAAACTAAGCGGTTACTAAACGTTTCCTTCAATAAATTAACTGTGGTATGAGCTGTGTGACATGTTGTGCCGTTTGGTTGAAATAACAGCTCCTGTACATCATGGTTGTTCAATTGATGAACGAAAAAGTCAGTAATAGTTGGTCTGTAGCGGTCACCATTGACTGCAACGTTCTGACAAACATCGTTTTTAAAGAAGTACTGACCAATGATTCCACCACCCCATAAAGCAAACCAAACAGTTAGTTTTTCTGGTTGTAAAGATATCTCAACATGCACTTTAGAATTATTACCAGTCTAAAATACGGCAATTTTATATATTGACGTAACCATTCAAACAAAAGTGAGCTTCATCGCTAAACAAAATTCGCTTATGAAAATCGGGATCAACGGCAATTTTGTTTTGGGCCCATTCACCGCCCATGCGCCTTGCTAGGTGATCGTATGTCTTTAATTGATTCACGAGTTGGATTTTGTAGTCACGCAAACCAAGATCTTTCCGCAAAATCTTGCATAAAGTTGATGGACACATATCGAATTCCTGTGTACGACAGCGAATAGTTTGATTCGGGTCTTCCTCTACGCTACGCTATACAGCAGCAATGACTTCTTCTGTATGCACTGTACGAGGTCTCTGTGGATGCGTATTATCATCATTAAATCAAATTCATTGCTCTGATGTACGATTATGTTGACCGTAAAATGGACGTCGTGCCCGATACGTATTTCGAACAGAACCATGATTTTTAAAATAAATGTGCACAATTTGGAAGTGTTGTTCCGGCGTCATTATATTCGTGTTGACAAATGCCAAAGCAAACTAAACATAAATCACTCGACAGCAGACAAAATGGCCGCCAGTTAAGAAAGTGTTGCCAACTTCAAGTTTTATACATTTATAAAAAAATTCGATGTTAGGCGACGATCAAGATGAATAACTACCAAGATATTTTACATTAGATTGTTGCGGTATAGTCTGGCTGTTGGTTTGCTTTGTCGGGCATGTTTCCCTGCACAGAACAAAATAGACACAGTTTAGATTCGATAACTATGTGGCGTTGGCTACGGAGATGAATTTTGACAACTTTATCCTTTAATTCAATAATAGTGTTTATCAATACAGCGCGTGTACAACTCAAAAAAACTATTTGATTAATAAATTATCAATTATATTCATACATTCAAAAAAATAAGTGCGGATTTGACAACAACATATACATACAACAAACACAATAAAACTTATCAAATTCTACAAAAAAAAACTATTGGAAAATTCTTTGCTTTTTGAAAAAAATCTCTTTGTTTCAATAGATTATTCTTTTAACTAAATATCTAATAACTTAATTGTAATTGTACTTATGAAATATTTCTATTCACAGTACATTTAAAATAACAAAAATTAAAAATTTTAAAAACCCCCGAATATATCTAGAAAAGATATACTATCTTCTAAACGGCTGGAACGTTTTTCTTAAAACATAGCGATCAAGTCACCTTTCGAACAGAAAAAACTAAATCAAAATCGGTTTAGCCATTTGTGCTGTACTTGGACTCGTAGCGACACACAGATACACAGACACGTACTACAAACTTACTACACTCTTCTTTTTTTTTGGTCGGGGGTTAAAAAAAGTTGTTGAATACCGGCATTTTTGTTATTGAAACTGAAAAGTATTGTTTTAGTGTGTGCGCAATGTAAGCGTGACGTGTACACACTTTTGTTCGCTAACTCGTATTTTTATTTATTTCTTCATTAGGAAAAGTTCTTGCAGTTTTAAAAGTCATTAACAAATATGCTTGCTGGGTTGCTGCATTTAATAAATGTTGCATACTTTAGAGAGCAGACCAAAATATTTTGCACTCAATGATTAAAGCGAATTTTAGAGAATTGCAAACGACATTTGTCTTGATGTTTATATCGAATTTTATAATTGGCTTACTAGAGTTACTAAAAAGAAATTAAAAAAAATCAAAAAGCTCAAGGAAATTTTATAAGAAATATTTTTATAATTAATGAATAATTATCATATGGCTCATATTCATAATCAAAACAAAGTATACTTTAGGAGATTAAAACCAGTATTTTGTAATACTGGTTTTAAATTATTAAAGTATACATTTTTGACTAGGAATATGTGCCCTTATTTTTTGTGTTAGTGGAAAGCTTAAATGGAAGTACTCTTGACCCAACTGTACCTATTTTATATCACGTTCTTATTAACTCGCTTTAAGTCTTTGTAGAATCGATTTCATTTCTAGTAAATTGAAACAAATTAGTAATTTTAATTTAAAGGAAATAGTCGTTGACATATATAATTCCACACTATCAAAGGAACTAACACACAATAACCATTTAACCATCAATCATACCCGAATGTCTAGAAATAATCTGACAATAAAAAGGGAATACAAAAGTTTTTTTTTTTTTGTTGTAAATCTTAATCAAATCATTAAATTACAAGACTCTGAAGATGTAGTAAGAAAACTGAAATATTAGAATTTCCCTTTATGAGCAATTGAAATGTTTATTTGTTGGAAAACATTGCAGCTAAATAGAACAATAATATTTATAAACAACTAAAACAAAAAAAAAAACAAAATAAATAAATAGGAAAAAAGGAAATCCAAGCCAGGCAACAACACAGCGGGATATCAAACAAAAAACTCTATTGTTGAAAATACAAAATATTTGTATGCGGGCATAACTATTCAGCAGCTTAGCAAAGAGATTTTATTACATCAAAGCAATTTTAAGAAAAATTGCACTACATTTCTAATGCTGAAATTACATTTAATTGTAAAATTGACTGTATTATTTATTACTGATAAAAAAAAAACAGATTTCCAAAGACGTTTCAATTGCAATGCTGAGATCTCAGCTCTACACAAAGTATTTATAATTGTTGTAAATAACATGTGTTTGAAATTTCAACTCATAGTTTGTTGCCGCAGACTGCAAACAGAGGCCTTTCAATTACATTTATAAATTACCTGTCTACATATAACTAAATTCTATAAGTGATAGGATTATAAGCAAAAAAAAAAAAAGTTTCAATTAGTATTTTGTAATTTCTGGCAAATTTTAAAAAACTGAGCTGGGGCATGACTCATATTGGAAGTTATTTATACAAAGATGTTGGGTAATTACAAATCGCCAGAATATTTTTTTAAAGAGAAGTAACACTCAGGCAATGAAGTAAAAAAGCTAATAAAATGGCTATTAAGCTAGGCTAAGCTTCAAAAATTTAATACGCCTCATTGACACCAGAGGCGCTGCAACACTGCCTTATTAATAAACGTGCAAAAATCAGAGTTGTAAAATAATGAAACTTTGATCTGTCTCTTCCTTCACCACCTGCCTTCGCTATCACTATACTTTTCCTTAAGAAGAATGTTTAATTGCCAAGCCTTTAAATATTTACTAAGCAAGCTTAGTTTTAGTTTTAGCTTATTTTTAGCACATGAAATAGAAAGAAGGGAAAGAAGGGCAGGAAAAAATTTCTTCATCTTACAAAAATCCCTATGTCCTGAAGAAATACACAGGAAATTTAGAAATTTGGCTCTGTCCAGGGGTAGAGAGAGAAAGAGAGAGATAGATCAAAGCTTATTTAACCGAGGTTCTCAAACGAACATTATTGCATGCAACCCATATATAGTATTTTTCCTGCTGAAAATTAAAAATTAAATTCTATATTTCCAAATTTGCCTAGCATGCTTTATAAAACTTCGGCTCGAAGGACCACAAGCATAATTTTAATAGCAACAACTTTTGACTCAGTATTCATTTCAATAGAATAGTTAGACAACAGCCAGCATGATAAGTTTTAGCATTCACAGACATTCAACATTATTGCATGCAACCCATATCCTTTTCCTGCTGAAAATTAAAAATTCAATTCTATATTTCAAAATTTGCCTAGCATGCTCCACAAAACTTCGGCTCGAAGGACCATACGCATAATTTTAATAACAACAACTTTCGACTCATTATTCATTTCAATAGAATAATTAGAAAACATCATGCTAAGTTTTAGCATTCACAGGCATTAACTAATCACTTTTCTCTTAATTATAAACATAACATATCGATCATATTACAAAAGTTGTAGGGCAAACAATAGATAACAATAGATGCCATTTGGCATTCCAGCCACCACCAGCGGTTTATTTTTTAATTTTACAAAAGAAAATCTTTGCTGTAAATATTCATTCTTTTAGGAATTATGGCAAAACAAAGAATAACTATTTGGTATTGCAGGCAAAAGATCAGTTTAAATATTTTGAGTTAACATAACAAAATAATTGCACAACAGTGCGATTAGGAAGCGGCATGTTGCATGTTGTCACTGAACACCGACGGAGGCCTGACAATAGCTGAAGACATGGTACAAGAAAAGCAATATTAAGGGCCTGTTCGACTTGTCACGCACTTATTTGTGTACATTCAAAAGAAAAACAAAATTTTAAAATTTTCCAGCTTCAGCCATTGGCAGTAACAGTGTAGTTTGCGCATGTTTGGCAAAATAGAACAAAATTATTGAAATTAGCTCGAAATACTAAATGGAAATTGGTTAGTATGTATGTAGTTAGCTTTAAACAAAAAAAAGGCAACAGATATCTTGTGATATCTTGCTTGATTTTCTTATTAAAAAAGACATTAACAATTTTCCAAAAGATGTTAATAAAACTAACTGAATAGACAAAAGGAGCATGTAGTAACTCCTTTTAACAAACCCCAAGTTAAAACTTCCAAAGACAAGCAATAAAACAGGCCACATATCCTTGGCCAATATTGAGGCCTCAAGCAACTACCTTTAACATCATTGTTTATAGAATTAGTTTTTCTCATCTAAATTAAAACAAATTCTTTAGCCTTCAAGACACAACAATACTCGTATTTACGATAAAAGAAATTATTTTATTAAGAATTTGAATTCTATTCGGGTGTTGTATTCGCTACGTACTTTCAATTGCCTTTGTTATTACTTCTCTTTTCTTGCCTTTTTTTTAATTCTTTTGACAGCATCTTCTTCAGTAGAGGATTACGAAGTGTCAGTGTATAGTTTTGAAAATTTATTGAATACTACAAGCAACATTTATCATCGGCTTTTGTCATAGCCTTTTTTTAGTTTTTCTTTCAACTGTGAATATTGTGTATTGTTCTTTTAAATCGTTTGTTCAATTTCCTTTGCTTTAAATTTGTCTCAGACGTGTAAATGAGTAAATTTTTAGTTACTTTTTAATAAGAACACATTTCTGTCCAATAAAATATATACAGTTTGTCAAGGAAATGTTTTGACATCGTTAAAATCCTTTTAAATTTTAAAAGGACACCATGTTCTTACCGAAAGTGCCTTGTGTTTGGTGTCATTAGATTGACAACAACTGGAAACTTGCATGTTTTCCAGCAATAAACCCAAATTTACTCGAGCTGTCATCCAAAAAAATGCTTCAATGTATTAAGGCACTGCCCCGCATTCAGGGTGTTCTCAATACAGCAAATTTATCCCATGTTTTACACCATATACATATACATATATATATACCTCCAATCCATCAACCAAACTTTTTTAAATTTTACAGATGGGTTTATGGTTCCACTTTCCAATATTTTTAAAGATTTTTTTCCTCCATACTTTGTTAGATCCATCATTCTAATAAAGCAGAAGTTTGGTTTCGTCGCCGAAAATCACATAATCGTAGAAGCCATCAAGCTTGTAAGTATGCGTTATCACAAAAGACAATTGTTGCTGTTTGGGCTACACTCTAGAAAGCGGGGATTCCCGACCATTTATTGAAGTACAGTCGATTCTTTTGAGCAATTGTCTTTGTCTCATGGGAAACTGTTACTGAGTGGCACATCAATACGTTGAAATAATTTTTCGTCGACAGCGCGAGTAAGGTTGGCTTTATAGCTGGTAAATATCGAAGTTTTAAATTTTTATTAATGTATTGACCTCAAACATGAGGCACTTTTGGTAAGAACATGGTGTCCTTTTAATTGCGGTAAAGTTGTGAATACTCCATCTCAAGGTCCAGATCTATACCCTATTCAAAATTTATGCGTTTATTTGAAAAATAGTATTTCCAAAGGTTATTTCAAGATGTAAATGGAGATTAAAACAGTAATACGAGGGGTATATGAGAAATTTCGGCGGAATATTTGGAAAAAAAAATTTTTTTCCATGAGAAGTCGTCTTACAAGCCGATTTAATACCAATGGGGCCAAAAAAAATTTATTTTTGTACACCTTAAAATCTTTCATATTTTCTTACTATATAATAATGGGTGTTTTTTTTTGAGGTATAGAACTTTAAGTTTTCATCACTTTTTTAACTGGCGGCCATTTTGTCAGCTGTCAAGTGATTAATATTTAGTTTGGTTTGCCATTTCATCATGAACAGGTTGACAAAAGAACAACGCTTGCAAATCGTGCAAATTTATTTCGAAAATAATGGTTCAGTTCGCGAAGTTTACCGCAAGCTCCGTCCATTTTATGGTCGACATAATCGTCCATCAGAGCAATTAATTCGGTTAACCATGGATCGTTTTCGCACTACGTTTACTCTATGTGATAATACGCATCCGCAGAGACGTCGAACAGTGCGCACCGAAGAAACAATTGCCGCTGTAGAGCAAAGTGTTGAAGAGGACCCGAATGAATCGATTCGCCACCGTGCACAGCAATTGGAGCTGATAACCGACTATTTTGTTCCCGAATTGGATGGCATGAATGAGGATGAGTTGTGGTTCCAACAAGACGGCGCTACATGCCACACAGCGCACGTCACAATCGATTTATTGAAGGAAACATTCGATGAGCGCATAATTTCGCGGAATGGACCTGTCAATTGGCCACCAAGATCGTGTGATTTGACACCATTGGATTATTTTCTTTGGGGATATGTGAAGTCGCTCGTCTACGCCAACAAACCAGAAACGTTAGGGGACTTGGAAGCCAACATTCGTGGCGTTATTGCCAACATACGGCCCCATATGCTCGAAAAAGTGGTTGAAAATTGGACCTGTAGAATTAGCTTTATTCGAGCCAGCCGCGGCGGCCACATGCCCGAAATCATATTTAAACATTAATGGCATAAAATTATCCTTCCAATAAAGCCAAATTGATGGACATTAAAACGATTTTCTTGTGTTTTATTTCAATTCGAAGTTCTATACCTCTAAAAAAAACACCCTGTACAAGGATGTAAAAACATATTCTTGACAGAGAAATTTTTGAGTTTTTTTAGCTTTCATGTAATTTTTATGCTCTCACATTTTGATTTTGCTTATAACTTACTACTGTTTGTTCACTTAAATGTAAATAAAATGAAATCCATAACCAAAAATTTCATAATGCAAAGAAAAATAAAAATATTTATGATAAAAATCAAAATTTATAACGATTTTAACTATGTCAAAACATTTTCTTGACAAACTGTATATCGATTTCTATTACATGAAGCTAATTGTCTATTGTTTTTTTTTTTTTTTGTTTTAAACTGTTTACACTGCTTTACAGTGGGTTAAAGGATGTTAATAAACAGAAAATATGTACATATAAGATTTAAGAAAATAAATAAACTAAGTAAGTTAAAATAAAAAAAAATAAAACAAATAAAATTAATTTTTACATTTTGATATTGCTAGTGAAACTTCGAGATCGAATGTTTGTTTTTTGGGACAAAACTGAGTGACAGATGAACTTTTTTCGATTCATTTTTAAGTGTCACTCTCGATAGTTTTACATGATAAATGTTCGAGATACATACATATACGTGTGTGTTCTGGCTTTCACATTTTTTCTTGTGAGTTCGGATGTTAAAACACATCCTACATCTAAATTCGGATGCTAGAACACACACTATTAATTTTTATTTTCTAAATTTAAACTTAAACAGGCGTAGGATGTGTTTTAACATCCGAACTCACAAGAAAAAATGTGAAAGCCAGAACACACACGATAATCTAAATCGCTATCCATAACGAAAGTCTTAGTCAACTGGGTATACGATAGTATTTATTATTGGTTTAGTATAATACATGTCACGACAATAAATTTAAAAAATAAGACACATTTACATTTCAAGAATGCTTACGCAGGCCTCTAATGTACATACGCGTATGTATAATTTTTTACACTTAAAGCGAGTTACTCTGTTCACAATTTCGTGCGAAATGCTGTCAAACTACATACAAAAGTATTTGGTATGAAATATTTGCGAAATAAATTCGCAAGAGTAGTACTCTGTTCTTGGTGTGAAAAACACGGAAAATCATGTCTTTCTATGCAAAATTAATCTGGCATCATTTTAGTTTAGCTGCGAAACAACATGAGCAGTACTTTTTTCGCACGGAATTTTAGCAATGTTGCATACTTTCAAGCAATAAAAGCGACAAATTTATTAAAAAAAAAAACGCGAGTTGGGCTACATTTAGTACATGTCAAATTTTTCACGCGAAATAACTAATGGCACTGAAAATTTTTCACAACTTCGAACAGAGTATCAGGCTTTATTTTTAAAATATTTTCATTTATTTTATGTAGACCATATATATGTCTTATGTATGTGTGTACATACATATGTAAATACAACTGTGTACTTATTTATATATCTAATACTACGCGTGAACGACAGAAAGAAAAACATTGAACTGGCAGTAGATAGATTTTTCTGGAAACAGGGTTTTTTTAACTTATTATTATTAATTAATATTACCTATATTATATTGTATTAAGTTTTGAATTATTTTGTTCGCACATATTTGTTTCTTTGTCTATGGTTTGATTAGGCTAAAGTTGGTATCGCTCTGTAAGCCGAATTAAATGTGATAATTGTTAAGGAACAAATTGCACTAAAGACAATTGCAAATTATTATGACAAACTCTAAGAAGAACGGAACAACGTGCTGTTTACCACTATGTGTGGTGTCAATTAATGTAAACTTCAGCTCTATATGCGTATTTTACAATGCAAATGGCATACGTGAATTGTTTCGTTTGATTCAGCGTACGACAGTCTTACCTAATCGAATCATAAACACTGACACATACACAAGTTCGAATCAAATAATTAAAAACGAACTAAACTAGTTATATACATATGTAAGCAAAAAATGTTGGCATCTGTCAAGGCGAATTCAGATGGAAACCCGCGGGATTCCAACAATAAGTGCGAGAAGTACATAAATAACTGTAACCATACGGACATAATGGTAAAAATAGTCTGAATAAATTCTCATTACCTCAAAACGTAGAGATGTGATGAAAACTCGATTTTATAAAATCTGCAACTTCAATTACTTCTTTGACAGTAACAGTTTATTTTACCAATTTTCAATAAATTTTAATGGTTTAAAACCCACTAAAACACCCACTTCTATTGAAACTCCAAATACCACTTTAATTTTGGAACCTACGCATTTTCCACAAAACCTGATAGGTCAAGTGAAATGTCAGTTCCTCCAGTCACATTAATAACGCCTGCTTCAGTCCTCTGTCAGGCTGTTTTCGAGACACAAGGCACCTTATAGGCATCAAACAATATAATTGCAATTCAATTCAAATACATACGTCCGTAGTTTTCGTCAAGTCTATACTATTTTTTACAAAAGTTATACTCAGGGAAAAGCTGCTGAAATAAAAAATCTCAGCATGACTTGACTTTCGTTAAAGTTCCTTATTAATACAATATGGCTTTTATTGATTTTAAGCTGCTTTTTCTCTGGGTATATATTGAATACATATGCACCAAATTGATTGGGCTGATCGAAGAAAAAACAAGCACAGTTTTTTCCTGCGCAATAATTATTTTGGCTTTTATTATACTCGTATGTATGTACATATGTATGTAATTATTTATAGCACAAATTGAGACTTAAGGATACGAATATTTAATACAATAAACTTGTGTTGAATGATCAGACAGCACCATTATTCGCAATAGACTTTCATACCAAAACTTTTGGCTTTAATACCAGACTGGTGGGTTGTCTCTGTAATGAGCAGAACGAGGCCATCCATCACCGCGCCGGGATTGAGCATTACGGAGCAAATCATCTTGATACCGCCTCAGAGGAGTATCCGCGTATTGAGCTTTAATTTGTTGCTCTCGCCTGTTACGCGCTGCAGACCCTTGAAAGGATTGTGAGGATACCAAAGCAACCACGCACAGAAGACTGAAGACAAGTAAAATTTTCATTTTGCTTTATAAGTTGAACTCGTAGTAATATTAAAATCAAATTTTAAGTTAACTCTAAATTAATTGTCAGCAAGTACGGGTTTATATACTAAACCCTGACGAAATTAATACACCTCATTTCAACTAATTTTATTGTTTAAATAACTAAAAAAATACATACGCTCACACTAATATTTATTTTAAATTTGCATCAGAATTTCTTCAATACGATGAAATTTCTGACGTATTTAACTCATTCACATCAGAGAATGACAAAGTATCATTTTAGTTATGTACTCTTTGAGTATTCAAGATAAATATGTGTTAAGGGTGACCGATGACATTTTTCAAAAAGTGGCACCAAAAGGGGATTTATCAAAAAAAAGGGGCAAAATTAAAAAAAAACGAGAAAACTACAATAAAATTTTTATTTTTAACGTATTTTTATATAATTCACTCTAAAATAAGGGAGAAAAAAAGTGGCAAGGCAGTCAAAAAAGTGGCAAGGCAGTTGAAAAAGTGGCAATTTGCCACTTTAGTCGGTCAAACGGTCACGCTGTATGTGTTTACTTTAAATTTACGCACTACTCTTATACTCGAAACTTATGACGCATGGGATGAATATGTAGGTGAGTGAGTGCTTATATTTCCACTCCAACTTTTTATATATATATATATAATTTTTCCTTTTGAAGAATTCTATTGTGAATTGTTGTTAATAATATACTAAAAACTAGGAATGTAACGAATACCAGTTTAGCGAATGCGAATGCGAAAGCGAATAATACATTTTAATTTTTCGAAAGCAAATGCAAATGCGAAAGCGAATGCAAATATTACAATTCGTTAAAATATCACATGCAAATAAATTTATATAAGAGTAAGTATGGATAATAATTAATAAAAATTTTACAAAATATTAGGCAATCAACCCATTCCTACTTTGGCCCTAAAGCCTGGTACTCTGTTCAACATTTCATGTGAAATGCTGTCAAAATACATATTAAGAAAATTTGGAATGAATTTTTCCTGGAAAAATCTTGCAAAAGTAGTTCTGGTTTTTTTGACGTTTGTTAATCGCAAACTATTTTCATAAAAGAAATACAATTTTTTTGTCGCTTGTATTCACTTGAAATATTCGCATACATTTTAGCGAATGCAAAAGCGAGTGCAAATAGCAAAAGTAAGCGAATAATTTGAGAATGCGAAAGCGAATGCGAACATTCGTTACGACCCTACTAAAAACCATTCTGTTGTTTATTTGTCGTACATATTTTTGCATGTTTTTGACCTATTTCTTTTTGTGGCATATATTTCCATAATTTGGTCTCAAGGGTATAGTTTGGAGAGATAGATATTTATGAGTATCCTAAGTCTCTTAAGAGTTTTTGGGTTCAATTTGTTACTGCCAAAATTTTTTTTTTTTGCATTTCTTATGGCACATTTTTGCATATTTCGGTCTTAAGAACATATTTAGATAAATTTAGTTTCCAATATAGAAATAAATAATATTTTTAATTAAAAAAACTTTTAAAACACGTAAAATATTTTGCAATTTGCCAAAAACAGAATTATGGTTTGTTTCATCTAGGCTTTTTCTGATCAAAATTTCTTTAGATAAAATTTATAAAAATAATCATAGTTTCTTGTGGATTTTTAAAAGAATAATTGAATTGTTATATTAGCAGAGATTTGGATTGTAATTACAGAATCTTTTAAATAGGATTATCTGAAAAATATATGAGTGACATAGAAATTATTCGTATGATTTGAGAAATACATAGTAAGGAGAGTATGAAGTATTTTAGAGGATGCCCGCTTTAATGTAACAGAAGTGAAATATTAAATCAATTTGAAAATAATAAAACCTTACTTGAAATTTTAGTGTGTCTCTAGCAGCTAAATTTTGAATAACGAAAACAATTTTCCCTGTTCTAAATAATTGCGATGAAATATGAATTATGCTACTGCAGGTTTTTTATCTTCTTTGCAAAACTTTACATTGCGAAAGGATTTCTTTAATTTATTGAATTTCATAGAGACATATTTTAGCGTTGTAAGGTTCTGGGATCAAATTAGCAATTTCAAAAACTTTAACCAATTATAATCACTTGAAAGAAAAAATATACTGAAATTTTAACTTTTCATATCCACTGTGCGAAGACATTGTGCATATGGATCTATATATTATTAGATATACAGAATATTTTTTTTTACAAATATAAACAAAACTACAGCAAATCTCCCATCCTTACCAGGAAGCACATACAATAGAAAATATATGAAACAAACAAAAAATGGGATGTTTCAACGCTTTCTACCAATCTACTACCAACCAAATATCTATAATATCTGGCAGACATTTGTTGGCCTTAATAAGCCAGTAACTAGTGATAATGTGGGAGACAATATGATGTCTCATTTACAATAAAATTGTATTAAAAAAAAATTTTTTTGCAAACCCTTAGACAAAGCCTGGCTATTTTGTTTGTTTCCTTTTTTTTAAGCCCTAATCCTGTTATTGTCATTATGATACGGTTTGTTGTTCTAGATGGGAATAAAAAGTTAAGCAATTGTTAAGACTTTAAACCTTGTTTACAAATGTTTTTGGTCAAATATTTTCTATTAAATGTTAAAAACAAACGCAAAAAATAAATGCTCTTGCTTTTATGTTATACAAGTAAAATTTCATTTTAAATTCTCTTTATTACCAACATGACAAGGTAAAATAATTTTGATTCCATAGGTGTCATGCCCAGCTGAGGCATATTGTCATTTTGAATGTGCTTTTTTGTAACGGCCTGTAGAATCGGATTTACGTACCTTTTCACAATGTATGGTTAAAAGATAAAAGAGACTTTAACTGCAAGTTTTGTATGAATAACTGTCAGTTAAATTTCACGTTAACTCTTAACCATACATTGTGAAAAGGGACGTTAATTGTTAAAGGATTTCTTAGTATATTTATTGTATACACAATTTTATGAGCATAAAAGGCATATACACGCTTGTTAATGTCATTGAAAGATTATGATTGACATTTTCATTTCAACAACAATATTTCAGCTAGAGCGGTTGCTTAATTACATACATATATTGTCCTCTGCTGCCGGATTTTCGTACGTATTTTGAAATAAGAAAATATTTTGTGGGTGGTCGTGTAAACAGCTCTAAGTACTTGTGTATATTAGGGATGTAACGAATATCAGTTTAGCGAAAGCGAATAATACATTTTAATTTTTGCGAAAGCGAATGCGAAAGCGAATGCAAATATTACAATTCTTTAAAATATTACATATAAAAATAAATTTATAAAAGAGCAAGTATATATAATAATTAAAAATAAGTTTACACAATGTTAGGCAATCCACCCATTCGTACCTTAGCCCTAAATCCTGGTACTCTGTCAAATATGTACATATGAAAAAAACTTGGAATGAATTTTTCCTGGAAAAACCTTGCCGAAGTAGTACTCTGTTCATCTTGGGAAAAACATATGAAATATATCTTCAACATTTTAAGTTTTCATGAAAAATAATATGAGTGGCACTTGTTTCGCGTGGAATTTACATCAAACAAGGACTAGTTAATATTGTTTGGATTTGAAATTTGTTGTAATTTGTCTTAAGCAGAAAATATTTTCGCGCAAATCAAACACTGTCTTTTCTTTTTCAAAACTGAAAAATATTTCCAAACACCGCTGGATTTGGGTTTCATTTTGATACTTATGAGAACTTATTGATAGAAAAGTTTTCCGCTAAAAGATTAATGCTTTACATGTAAGTATATGTATATTTTTCATGCTGGTTTAAAATAATTTTCGTCTTTAAATTTAAAATCGAAAACTATTTTGGTAAAAGAAATACGTTTTTTTTTTGTCTTTAGTATTCGCTTGAAATATTCGCATACATTTTAGCGAATGCAAATAGTAAAAGTAAGTGAATTATTTGCGAATGCGAAAGCGAATGCGAACATTCGTTACATCCCTAGTGTATATTATTTAAAAATAATATAAAAAGAATATATATAAAAAATATGCATATACATATGTATTTAATGAAAACAACCAGCTCATTGAAATTCGAAATTTATATTGAATGTAAAAGATTTTATAAGAAACTTCAATCCATACTCCCTGCGATGTGCAGCCAAAAAGTAATAAAATCTACTGACTGCTTCAAAACACCAGCTTGATAAATTTAAAGTTGAATGTTTGTCGTGGGTTAAATAAGTATAAATGCATTTCGATACTGCTTAGGGAACTCATAAGCAGACTTCAACCATAATTTAAAAAAAAAAACTTACAAAGCCCTTATGTTTATTTAAAAGCTCTCACAAAATTATTGAGAATTGCAAACTTTTTCAAAAACAACAGTTAACAATATTATTCTGCATGTGTTGGACAAACTTTTCTGCTATGTAAGCAAATTTTATACAAGTTATTTTGCTCGTTTCAAACTACACACTTATTTAAAAGAGCTGCTACCAGCACGAAGCACAGTGGGATGACTTTATAAATTTTTGTGCAAAAACTATAAGGACTACTCCAAGATCATTGAAGAAGAAGTACATGCTGTGTTGTACAAGATGAAAAACCATTACTCTTTCTAAACGTCTCTCACTTGCACAAAGCTTGAGTCCGGCCAAAATGAGAACCGCGGGCTTCCAACAATAAGTACGAGATCAAACTTTATACCACAAAGTCCATGTCTTTCTTTCAATGCTGTAAATTTGTTGCCGATCAATTAAGCTATTAAGTTGTGACAGATTGCACTACAGACAAAGCGCACAACATGCTACAAAATTATAAGTGGAATCCGTAACGGATTGTATCAATATTGATTGCATCTCTTATCAACCTAATCTAACTTATCGACAAATTAATACATATAAACACACCCACATTCCCATATAAATAACTGTATATATACGGACGTAATCGTAAAAACCGTCTGAATAGATTCTCATTACCTCAAAACGTCGAGATGTGATGAAAACTCGGATTTTATAAAATCCACAACTTCTTTAGCAAAACTGTTACTTTACCAATTTACAATAAATTTTAATGGTTCCAAACCCACTAAAACTCTCACTTATACTGAAACTCCAAGTATGTATGTACCACTTTAATTTCGGAAACTATACTCAAAAAAGTTTTACATTAACTGAATGTAGGTTATTTAGGAAGTTTTCCGTGAAGTTTAAATTAAAGGAAAATTTAGTTATTTTACCAAACCATTTATATTTTAACTTTTTGTGTAAGTTAAACAACTTACACAAAAAGCAAACCACATTAAAATAACGATTTTCTGTGCAGTCAATATAATCAGTTATTTATAAATATGTATATATTCAGTAAAACTTAAAAAATGTGGTTGTTCTAAAAGTTTTTTTCATTTAAGTTTTACTAATATTATTTAATTATTAATATATCAAATCAAATATCAAATATATTATTAATTAATAATATATTTGAAATATAAAAAAAAAAATAAAAATTCTTTCATAATTTAAAAAAATTAAACCATTTTGCGAATACGCAAAACATTTAATAATACTAAGAGTTAATTGACTACTTGCAATTATAAAAGAAAATTTTAATTGGTAAGTTAAGTGCATCTAATATAGTATTTACGTATGTGCATATCCATGTATACATACATATGTACATATGTATTTAAATATATGTGTATGTGTATATGTGTAATGATTTTTCCAGGTGAAATTTATGAATTATTGAGGGACTGGAGGGGTTCATACATAACATACCATATTATACTATCCGACATACATGCATATATAAGTAAGTATATTTTTTAATAAAAAAATTGCATATTTTTTAACTAAATTTCATTCAGGTCTATTGCATATTTCTCTACCCGTTGTGCTTCTTCGTTTTGTATTGATCATAGAACTAAAAAAAGGTAAGCAGATATTATATACATAATGTTAATATATACATACACTCAGTGAAATAATTATTGCACTTTTTGCATTATTTTATTATGTTGTTTAGAACAAAACAAAAAGTGCTATCATTATTTGACAGAATGCATTTACATAAATTATATACATAAGTACTTACATATCGCACACTAATACCATTTTTAAATATTTTAAGTACACTTGGCATGATTAAGTGCTGCGCAACCGTTGAGTGTTTGCCTTAGCCTCATACCTAAATAAAAGCGGCAAGCGTCGCGTTATCAACAGGGTACGCATTTTCAGTACATTTAAATGTAAAAATATTACCTTATTGTACTAAAAATACGTACACTGCTGCTAACGCGACGCTTGCCGCTTTTATTTAGGTATGAGGGTTAGAAACGCAGAGTTGAGCAGTTCCGCTCCACTCAACAGTTGAGTAATATTCAGCGTGACCATATTAGCTTATTTTGAATTTGAAAATTTTCATTTAGCTCTTAGCTTATTTTTTAGCTTTTTTTAAAAACTCATTTAGCTTTTTTAGCCTTTTTTTAGTCTAAATTGCGTGTTCTCTAAAAATATATTAAAAACATAAACAACTTATAAAAATTATAATTTTTTAGCATTGTAAAATAGTTTACAAAAAATACAAAATGTAAATTATACGAAAATTTTATAACAGAAATGGAAAGAAGAAAAATAGTAGATAATGGCAGAATGGTTAGAATTTCAATGGAAAAAGTTAAATTCATATTAGTGGCCAAAACACTTTTTGAGTTTTTTGGGTATAAAATTATTTGACTTGAGTTGATCGTTCATTCAGCGGCATCAATTAACTTAAAACAAAAACCTGAAATAGCCTTAAGCCTGGAGAACACTATGTACCGATTTTTGTCGGGCCACCTCAATAAAGTCATAAGTAATAAGCCAAAATGGCATTATTACTCAATTAATTCTGGAATAAGTCTATATGGGCTTATTACCAATGCAGTGTGGCGCAATTATGTCCTTGTATTTCAAGTAGTCGATAAATTAGAGCAAAATCTTTACTTATGACTTTATTTCACTGATCTGACGAAACTCGGTATATTGTGCAGATAGTGTGATCCATGCTTTACCTTAAATAGCATTAATTCACTAATAAGCTTTCGTATTTTAGTATAAATGTTTTTACATTTTTAAAAACTTTTCAAGATTATTTTGGGGAAGTTTTTGTTTTGTTCTTCATTAAATCTAAAATGTAATAATTAACAAATAATTCCATTAAGCAAATATTCTATATGTATAATAAAAAAATATGTTTGTGTAATATTTAACGTTAGTTTAGCAATAAGAAACTATTGAAAAGTGATCAAAGAAGTGGAAAAAAGTTTAGCTTTATTTTCTAGCCTAAAATGTAACTTTTTAGCTTATTTTAGCTTTTTTTCAAAAGTGATTTAGCTTAATATTATTTTAAAATCTGGTCACACTGGTAATATTCCATCATACAAGTTTTTCGCTACCTATAGTCAACATGTTGTGCTCAGCCTGAACAGCTGATCGAATCGAGCCTTTTATATACTATGTTAGGTGGCAGGAGCAAATATTTGCAAAATTGCAAATACGATAAAGTAAAGAAATAAAGATATAAAATTAAATTATATCCATCAAGCCGTTTCTAAGACGTAACTGTTGGGGCCAATAGTTTCACAACTGTTGAGCTCAACAGCTGCGTCTTAGTTTGGAATCAAATAGTAAAAAAAATTAATAAAAATTTTTCTCTAAACTAAATCATGCTATATGTATTTAAATAACCATTGTAGGTGAGAAAGGACCACCAGCAATATGCCAAGTATACTTAGAGGACTAGGTAATAGATTTGTGTACAATTTTAAGTATTTTAAGTCACTTTTAATTATGATCTACATTCGCATTTTTGCAAACTTTTACTATTTACATACGAGTATTTACTGTAACCTAATTCACGAGTTGTTGCTCTTTTTTCGGTCTTTAAAATCAGCTCTTATGATTTTTTTTTGTTTTAATCACTCGCGAATTTGTATAATTTTTGCAATATAACGTTTTTAGTAGAAATTTGCTAAAGAAAACCGCCACGTATTTAAACATTATTGGACATTTTGTCTAAAAAGAAAAGTAAAATGCTAAATATTTAGTTACGACAGTAATATAAACATAGGGTAAAGAATTGTATTAATATAGTACACTTTTTATATGAAAGAAAATAAAAATAATTTTAAGCTAGTTTAAAATTTTCGGACATTATGACTTTATGACACTTAAGATTACCGCTTAAATACCCCAAATATTTGCCACCTTCCAATATTAATATCAATTTCTGCAATCATATGTAGTATAAAATTTTAATATTTCAATGCATTTTTCTTCTTACAGAAAAATATTTCCATCGGTAACCATCTACGAGAGCTTGCAGGAAGAATTCAATCTATTTGGAAGCCTATTATGTGACGGAGTTGCAGTAATAATTTCAGATTGTTAAAATTAAAAATTTTCACATATAATTATGTATATAAGCAATAAAATTTATTTATAAAAGACACGTATTGAAAACTCTTGAATTTTGGGGGTTAAATATATTGCATTAAAATTAAATGAAACAAACAGTAGTTTCTATTGATTCGGTAGGTTATTTTTTCTCAGTCAAAATAACTGAAAAATCAGTTGTTTTTACGGTTTTGGGTAGTAAATTTATGTAAGCTAAAATAATTGAAAAATACATTCGTTTTTACTGTTTTTGTAAGTTGTTTTCAGGCTGTTAAAAAAAATTAAAAAACAGTAGTTTTAAATGATATGTAGGTTGTTTTTTTGTAATTTAAAATAAAAGAAAATACATTTGTTTTTACTAAAATTGTATGTTAAAAAATTAACATTCAAAAATAACTGAAAAAATCGTTTGATTCAAATGAAATGTTAGTAATCCGGTTTTTAACTGAAAATACTATTGTTTTAAATGATTTTTCATTTGAATTTACCTACATAATATTTTGAGTGTACGCATTTTCCACAGAACAACTGAAACCTCATAGGTCAAGTGAAATACCAAATGCCAAATTACAAAAGTTAGATACTCGTATATTTTGTATGCACAAAACAAACACATTTTCTTTATGTACATTAGTTATTTCGGCTTTTATTATATGTATGTATAAATGTATGTATGTATGTAATTATTTATAGCACAAATTGAGACTTAAGGATACGAATATTTAATACAATAAACTTGTGTTGAATGATCAGACAGCACCATTATTCGCAATAGACTTTCATACCAAAACTTTTGGCTTTAATACCAGACTGGTGGGTTGTCTCTGTAATGAGCAGAACGAGGCCATCCATCACCGCGCCGGGATTGAGCATTACGGAGCAAATCATCTTGATACCGCCTCAGAGGAGTATCCGCGTATTGAGCTTTAATTTTTTGCTCTCGCCTGTTACGCGCTGCATACCCTTGAAAGGATTGTGAGGATACCAAAGCAACCACGCACAGAAGACTGAAGACAAGTAAAATTTTCATTTTGCTTTATAAGTTGAACTCGTAGTAATATTAAAATCAAATTTTAAGTTAACTCTAAATTAATTGTCAGCAAGTACGGGTTTATATACTAAACCCTGATGAAATTAATACACCACATTTGAACTAATTTCATTGTTTAAATAACTAAAAAAGAAATACATACGCACACATTCAAGACTAATATTTATTTTAAATTTGCATCAGAATTTCTTCAATACGATGAAATTTCTGACGTATTTAACTCATTCACATCAGAGAATGACAAAAGTATCATTTTAGTTATGTACTCTTTGAGTATTCAAGATAAATATGTGTTTACTTTAAATTTACGCACTACTCTTATACTCGAAACTTATGACGCATGGGATGAATATGTAGGTGTTTATATTTATATAAGTTTTTCCTTTTGCAGAATTCTATTGAATTGTTGTTAATGCGTACATATATGCTTAAAAAAAATTTTTTTAAAGGGAAGTAACACTCAGGCAATGAATGTCTACTACTATTACTAGGTGTTACCTTCTTTTAGGGTAGGGTTGGTTATAGAGAAGACAGGTGAAGAAGGAAGACATAGAGGAAAGCTTCTTTCTTTTACAACTCCATTGCAGCGCCTCTGGTGTCAATGAAGCGTACTAAATTTTTGAAGCTGTGTTTAGTAGCCATTTGATTGGTTATTTTACTTGGTCGATGATTCTGCTACACAATACTGATCAAGAAGGGCGCTCTGATGTTACATTTTGTTATAAGCTAACTGGCTGAACATTTTTCGGGTCCCTGCTATCTCATTTTTTTTTTTTAACTTTAGATATTTTTTACGCTCGTGGAGGTAGGAATTGTATAAAGTATGCTAGAATTAAGTTTTCTGGAATAATTCTTAAAATAATGTTGGGAATGTTGCTAACACCTCGTGCCATAACCGCCAGAAAAGCTTAACCGACACATTTATTTGGCCTCGTTTTTTTTAACGAAAATCGGTTATTTCGATCGTTGATATATTATCAATTATATTGTGGTCAAAAAATTAACTTCGCAAGCAATGTGGCTTGAGCTTTTTTGGCAGTTATTGCTCGACCTGATGATAGCTTATTCTTTTACTGACTGAATGTGTAAACGAGAGTTTATTTAGATACAAAATTACTCATATAATTCGTTGGCCTTTTTAGGCTTCGCACACCAAAGGTGAAAAGGAACGCTATTGTTTTCGCTATGCTGTCCGTCACAGGCTGTTTTCTCGAGAACCGTAAGAGTTACGAACCTGAAATTATTAGAGCTGAATTCGCTGACTTATATAATTCGTTGGCATTGTTAGGGTTCGTACACCAAAGGTTAAAAGGAACCCTATTGTTTTCGCTATGCTGTTTGTCAGAGGCTGTTTTCTCGAGAACCGTAAGAGCTACGAACCGATACACGTATTTAAATCTCTAAAATGGCTCTCCTGAACAAACCCGGTTTTTACCCTTAGGTCCCTTTCTATTTTGCGCGTCATATATATATATATATATATATATATATATATATATATATATATATATATATATATATATATATATATATATCTATATAGAGCATTGAATTACTTGTAAATATACCTGTGGTTTTCATTAATAAAAATATCTTCAGTAGATTCAGAAAAAGTTCTTTTTCAAGCTTATTTAAAAAAACGTAGAGGTTGTGCTTTTGTTTTAGAAAAATATGATGTACATGCTTCGGTATTTTTCAAAAATTTTGTATAACTTTCTAAAAAGCATTTAAAATATAACAATTTGATATCATAAACTCGAAATGAGAGAAATATGACATACGTTGTTATTAATGAAAACCACAGATATGTTGTTTGTAGAGCATTTGTTGCTTAACACACTCTTTAATTGGACTTTATTTGTACTGCAACATTCGGTTTTTTTGTTCAAATTTAGTGATCGAAAATAGGATTTTCGACAAGAAAATCCCATTGTGCCTCCTTTTATGCATTAAACACATACACCACAGCAGGTTACACGAACACATGACTTCAAATGCCGCCAGCAGCATTTGTCGCCTCTTAGCCAGCTACTTCATTATTTTGGAGACGACAGCAGCACCATCTGCACCTGATATTCAAGTACAAATACACAGTTCAGTATGGCCACTTTCATATATTTTGCATTTATAAAAATTAATTACTCTTCTAAAATATAATTATTTCACGTAAAAGTACAAAAATGATTCAATTTATTCTTTACATCAATTTTTGGATATTGTTTCTGGTAAATAATATGAAATAATTGTACGATATCATTCATTCAACATTTTGTATTATACTGGCAACACTGTATTTGCTCATTATAGCCAAAGAAATAGAAATCTGTTTAATTCGAGTACAACGACAAAATCAGCATAGACAAAAACCTGTCGCCGTGTTGCCTTGCTGTCTTCAAAATAATCATTCTCATATAAACATGTGTATTCTATTCTTGACATTTGGTAGTCGGTAGCTTGCTGTGGTGAATGTGTTTAATGCATTATGCTAGGAACACTATTGGGACGAACGCCGAATTTCGTCCACGTCGACGAATTCGTCGATAAGAGTTCGCTGCGTTAATTCGTCGTGTGAAGCACAACAACGACGAATTTACGCAGCGAATTCCTCTCTTATATTTGATAAAGTTGGTTGTTGTGTGTACAAAGACAGAGAGTGAGAGAGAGAAAATTGTTTTTTCGTCATTCGTCGGCGTACAAATTAGAAAAAAACCTATCTCAGAATTCGTCACGCACGACGAATTTCGTTGTACGGTGGTGTTGTGTTCATTTTCATATGCACACATGTGTTTTATTTTTTATGACGAAAGTTCGCACCGAAAAATTCGTCGTTCGTCCCAGTTGTGTTCCTAGCATTACTCTGTAGTCCACTTCGACCAAGTGTTTGTAATATGCAATAATTATTGCCAAGCTATAAAAATGGTGCATATACGAGTCTCAGCTGGTATTGCCAACTTAAAATTATATAGTTCTTATAAAATAAAAAATGTCTGATGTCGCTCTGGAGGCGAAAGAAGTTTTAAGTTAATAACAAAAATTTTTTAGTGAATAATGAAAATTATTTTTATCCGGAGGCGAATGAAGTTGCAAGTTAATTATATTTCAAAATTTCTTAGTTAATGATTTAAATTACTTTTTAAACTTAAACAATATTTTATATACATATACATAAATAACATAAATAAGACTTGCCATATTTTGTTGTGATTTACGCACCTGAAAATAAAAAAAAATTAAAATAAATATGTTAATAATCTCAAAATTATATAAATTTCAAAAATATAAATAATTAATTTATAAAATTATTTATTTTATGATCTATAATAAAAGGAAATACAATAGCAACTATAAGAAAATCGGCTGGGGAGAAATACTTTTTTTTTAAACAAGCGCCTTTTTGAATTTAGAAAAAAAAAATAAAATCTTACACTAAAACTTTTGTATATAATTAAAAATGTTAATAAAAATTTCCAAATAGACAAATAGACAAATTTCCAAATAGGCAAATAACATTAAATATTTCAGAAAAATATATCAACTTTTGCCAATGTTTAGCATTGTTTTGAAAAAACAAACTGCCAGATATGCTCTGCTATGTTTTTATTAAAAAATTGTAGGTGAATTCGAATACTTTTCAATTTCCAGCACTAATTGTAAAGAAGTACCAAATTAACCCATATGTTATGGTTTGACTTATTTCGGTAATCTTTTTTAGGGTTCCGTGTACACCAAAGATGAAAAGGATCCCTATTGCTTTTGCTACGATGTCACAGGCTGTTTTCTTGAGAACCGCAACAGCTATGGACCTTAAATTAAATCCCAGAATATGTAAAACATGGGCCGCTACAACAACGTACACATTTGTTGTTGACACTTAGAAATTAAATTAATCTATTAAATAATATAATATATACGAGTACAAACAATTATGAATATATATAGACGCTTGAAATATTAAAAATTATTGTATTTTTATGCAGACAACACCAATTACACTGAAATTAAAAAACCCAAAATTAAAGAGTTTTGACTTTGGAATTTTAAGTACTTGCTAGAGACCGTAAGAGGCAAGCTCTTGAACTTTTTAAAAACGCTAAACCTAAAAAATCCCGAAATTAAAAAAATACCGAAACGAAAAAACGCCAAAAAGTAAAATTATCACCAAAATATAAGAATCGACAAAAAATTAAAAAAAAAATTGGCAAACGAAAAAAACGCCAAAGTTAAAAAAACCGCTAAAGGAACTGAAGAAAAGCTAACAAAAAGCCAAGAGCTGAAAAAAATCGCCAAAACGAAAAAACCGCCAAACAACAGAAAAAAGCGCCAAAGCTTTAAAACAAATCGCTAAAAACAAAGAACGCGCCAAAAAGTGAAAAATCGCCAAAACGAAAATAGCGCTTAAACTAAAAAACGCCAAAACAAAGTTTTTTTTTTATAAAATGTCTACATCAGTACCTGTAGTGGAATTCACTAAGTTTTTCTAACTATAATAGCATCATTAAAATAATTATAACGAAAATATATCGAATTTGCTATTCAGTAACATTTTTAACGATATTCGCTGTAGGTTAATGTCAGCTGTGTCGTGTGCAACACAGCAGTGCGATTCAGTAACTTTGAACGATCCGACAATAGTAATTTTTGTCTCTACATTTTGTCGCTTGCAAGAACGATTGTGTGATTCTGTAACTTCCTTTTAACGATAGCACCCAGCTGATATTTTTTGTTGATTTTTGTCGATAAAATTAACAGCACATAAATTATTGCCGCTGAAATAACGACACAGCTGATATTAACATACAGCGAATATCTTTAAAAATGTTACTGAATAGCAAATTCGATAAATGTTTGTTATAATTATTTTAACGATGCGATTATCGTTAAACAAAGTCACTGAATCGCACTAATGGGCTCCGTAACTTCTATTACGATAATCGTTGTATCGCTATAATAAATATAACGAAAATTTATCGACTTTACTATTCAGTAATATATTTTAACGATATTCGCTGTCGGTTGGAGAAAAAAAAAATAAGTCACGACATCAAATTGATTGAGTTTTTTTTTATTATTATTTGCGCTCTACGCTTATTTTAACCTTTTCTGTACAGAGATATAGACTTGTGTCCAACAGTTCTTTTTTTTTAACTAGTTCGTTCAGTTGGACACAAGTCCGATCAAAAACATCAATGTCATGCATTAAACACATTCACCACAGCAAGCTACCGACTACCAAATGTCAAGGATAGAATACACATGTTTAAATGAGAATGATTCTTTTGAAAGCAGCAAGGCAACAGGGCGACAGGTTGTTGTCGTTGTACTCCAATTAAACTAATTTCAATTTCTTTGGCTACAATGAGCAAATGCAGTGTTGCCATTATAATACAAAATGTTGAATGAATGATGTCGTACAATTATTTCATATTATTTACCAGAAACAATATCCAAAAATTGATGTAAAGATTAAATTGAATCATTTTTGTACTTTTACGTGAAATAATTACATTTTAGAAGAGTAATTAATTTTTATAAATGCAAAATATATGAAAGTGGCAATACTGAACTGTGTATTTGTACTTGAATATCAGGTGCAGATGGTGCTGCTGTCGTCTCCAAAATAATGAAGTAGCTGGCTAAGAGGCGACAAATGCTGCTGGCGGCATTTGAAGTCGTGTGTTCGTGTAGCCTGCTGTGGTGAATGTGTTTAATGCATAAATTAAATGGGTTTGAAACAACTTTTGATTCAAACTCTCTCAAACTAGTGCAAAAAGAACTGTTGGACACAAGTCTAAAGAGATATTAAATAATATTAAATTGAATGGTGAGTAAAATAAAGTTGGAGACTATCTTCAAAAGGAAACTACAGAATCACATTATCGTTACCGCAAGGGAATAAATATGTTGATAAATATTACGATAATCGGTTCGCAAAAATGTACGGAATCCAGGTACAGCTACAGGTAATATGTTCGATTATATAGGCTAAAAGTCGTATAGTATTAAAAATGTAATGCCCGTATGGAACCCTTCGTGTGCGAGTCAAGGTCGCACTTTACTGAATTTTTAATTTTCATTGAGCATCATTAATATCAAATATAAGTGATTTTTCTTATTGTCTAATAAAATTTTGCTTCCAGAATAAGCCAGAGATATCATTATGTTTCTGATTTACTAAAACAAAAATTTATACTACCAGACGATTTTTAATTGTACAATAATTAAAAATAATTAAATAAAAGCATTAAAATAGTTCACATTTAATTGGTTTTCAAATCGAATATTAATTCTTTATTTATTTTTGTAGCTATTTTTTTTAATACTCCTAATTTCTATTAAAGCATTTAGCTGTACAATTGCACATAAATATTTTATTACAGCAATTTCCTATTTAAAATTAAAACAATAATTAAATGAGTTTAGAAAATATATTTTTTAAGCCTATAAGATGTTTCCTAAGAAATGTGCTTGACACAAAAAAAAAATGTGGAGGTTGTAATACAACGTCCCCTAAAATAATACTCTATACTTTTGACAATATAACTATAATTTTTTCTTAATAGTGTTAACAATTTACACCATGACTTTCATTTAGCACAAAATTTTTAAAACTAAAGAAAATCATTAATTTCTGTTGTACCTAGCAACGCCTTTGGAAATTTCTAAGGCTCTCCTTAAGAAAATAATAAAAATGGAGTTTGCCGGCACACGTGTTCGTTTCAGAATGAAGCCGCCGTTTCTTTTTTAACAAATTAATTTTTTTTTTAACTATGTATTTGCTTGTTTTCTCAATTACCCCCTACGGCTTTACATTGCAGACAGTTTATTCGTTTTGAGATAAAAAAATCTTTATATTGTTTATCACACAATAATAAAAGAAAAAAATCTTTATTACTTTTAATTTTTTTGTTAGTTTATGGCTTTTTCGGTCTAACCAAGAAATGGTTACCCATTTTAGGGTTTCTATGTAAACCAAGGATTAGAGCTAAATACTGTGATATAGCTAAGGGTAGTTTAGGCTTCTTTTTTTAAATACAAGTATTTTATAGTGTATTTATGTTTTACAACGAAACGAAACTGGTGCGTGTTATTTATTGTTTTAACATTAAAATCTCGTTAGCACGTACGACTGGCTGAAAGAAATCTTGGAAATCTAGATTAAAAAAATATTTAGTTTCTTTTAGTGTAGGACTGTGTGCTATATACATATGTATAAGAAAATACACTGAACAAAAAGACTGTTTGTACTGCATTCCCTAAAAAAAATTAAAGAAAGAGTGTGCAATACTATTGCGCAATAATTAATATTGTGCAATTGTAAAATCAAATTTTAAATTTCTTAAATGCATACATATGTGAGTGTAAGCTTTAGTTTACATTGCACCAAGAAAAATTGTTCTATATATTTTTTTAATATTGCGCAATTTATTGAATAGTGTGGCGCAAAACTACAATAATAATATCATTAAAGTACTCAATCGTACTGCATAGGGTATGGGAACCTTTACGAGGACAATTTTGTTGAAACATTTTAACCCTCTTACTCCTGGCCGTTTGCGTCTTTTTGGCCCTTTCCAAAAAAAGGGACGTACCTTTAAAAGGTTATATAATGTAGATATATATGCTACAAAAATATTTGCCATTAAATACTGTTATAAGTTTCTAAATACGCCAACGCAATAAGACTTAAACACTGGAAATCAATAAAAACTGGAAATGCGTTTGAGGGTTAATAAAATCTTCCTTTAGCAAACTTTCAGGTTCCGGTATATTTTATGTAAAATACTGCGAGAAACAATTTTATGGAAAAAAAGTAAACTTACTTATTACAATGGGTTAATATGTTATTATAATTTATTATATACAAATTTTATTTACGATTTAGGCCTTTTATAAATTTTTTAAATTTAAAATTTAAAATATGTAAATTTAATAAGTAATAAATAAATTTAAAATAAAATTAAAATTTTATAAATTTGTCATCTATTTATAAAAGACCTAAAGCTTAAATAAAACTTGTATGTAATGGGTTAATATCTTCTAAAAAAAATATTATCATAAGACCCTAAATACGGTAAGGCTCGAAAAAAAAACTTAAAGACACGATATCAGTTAAAACTTTAAATACGTTTGAGGGTTAATTTCCGGCTTATTCAAGCATTCGTTTTAGATAAAGAATAAGTTGTGCAGGCTTTTAATTAATCCTCTAACTCTTATCGGTACAGGTATTTTCCCTTTCGTTAAAACGAGTCGAGCAGTTCTTGGAGTGCATGTTAAGCCAAAAACAAACAAAAAATACTTTTAATTTTTTTACCTCGTTTCTTATTATAAGGTCTCTTGTTTTGCTATAAAAAATTTCCTTTTATATTTCAATGTTTCGCCGCTATTTGAGCGTGGCTTCTTCAGGAAACTATTTTCTTTTTGTTTTTCTTTATAATAATTTTTCAAATTACATATTGTCCCTACCATGTCAAACTATCCAATATGCAAATTTGTACTTTTCAGAAGAGCGTAAAGAGTCGTGTATTCTATTAGAATTTAGAACTTTTAAGCGAGGCATATCGTAGCAATTGGTGTGCCAAGGCAACGAATCTAAAAAACGAATTTTACATATTCCATAGTTTGACATGATAGGGACGATATATCAAAACAAGATAACTCAAGCTTAATAAAATTAGAAAATATTACGAGTACATATACCAAAAATGTCACATTTTAATAAAACTGTTCTCTTTCTGTAAAAAAAAAACTGTTCTCTTCATTTACCAAACTAATTACAATTAATTTCCAGACAAAATTTATTACCTTCAATATATTAATATTTATTAATTATTTAAAAAATTTTCTAAATTACAATCGATATACAGCATGTGTTTCAAAACATGACAAAATATCAAATATACAAGTATTGAACAACTAAAGAAAGCAATTTGAGATGTACATATGAACAAGACAACATGCATGTTGCAAGTGGCAACAACCAAGTATGTATGTACATATATGCATGTCACTTGAAAATTAATATTGTTGTTAAATTTTCTTCCTCGTTGTTGCACTGAACCACCCACCCATTCATTATTTATCACCAGACAATTTATGCTTGAATGAAACTCATTAAATATCATGTCAATACAATTTACTGGAAATTAATTTAAGTGTAGAACAAAATAAATGTTTTAAAGAACAACAACAACGAGTGCAAGTGCACATTTTGATTTCGTATGTGGGGAGTTTTTTTTGTTGTAAGTATTTAAAATTTAACTCAATCGTACATATAACTTTTCTCTGAAAATATGCTATATAATTTAAATAAACTAGTTCGGGGCATTCGGAAAACGTGTCTGAACTGAAATGTTGATGTTTGTAAATGAAAATGTCGAGAAATGGATTGATGTAAAATTAATAATTGTCAAACAAAATCTAGAACCGCCTTGGACACTTAAAGACTCATCGTTCATATTGAAAATGATAAAATGATATGTAATCTATAAACAAGCATTCAATAGCATTATTGAGCTATATGTCAAAGAAAAGTGGAATCTGCTATTTACCGATGGTTCTAAGTCACACGAATCTACTTGAGGATCTGATGAGGAAGGTTTAGTGGCCTTCGAAAACGGCTGGCTGTTCCGTTCAACTATGTGTTGTTGTCAGAATATTTACAACTAACTTGATGTTATTTGTTCATTAATAATTATCACATGTAATTTGGCTTAAAAAGCGTTACGAACAGTAGCCTAATTCAATTCATAAGAATTTAAGAAACATTTGCTGTAGTCCAAGCCGATAGTCAACTCGTTAAAGCTGGCTACATCGCCAACCACTGTTCCAACTTTACTGCGGAGGCATTGACCATATTTTTCGCAATGGAGTTCGCCGTTCTTAACCTAGGAAAATATATTATTTGTACAGATAGTCTTTCATCCATTCACGCTATGCAAAGCTCAAAATACGACATATTCTTTCAACACACTCAAGTAGAATGAAATTAATGTGGGTCCCATCACATGTTGGTATCTCTGGTAATGAGCATGCAGATACGGCCGTGACATAACTAAAGCTATCCTATCCCACACTAAATCCCTACGTCAGCATAAATGGACAGAGTACCAACATACCTACAAAAATGTCAATCCTGATGGCGATAAACCTATATACCCGAAAACCTGTCCCAGAAATGTAACCTCAAACATCGTTCGACTCAGGATTGGTCACTGTAAGTTCTCCCACAAGCACCCGCTGGAAAAATCAACTACCCCAATGTGTACCCTTTGCAACACAACACAACTGAACGTTTTACATGTTCTGGACGAGTGCATACAGTACAATACATCCAGACAACACATCTTTGTATCAAATCGTCCTACCGATTTTCTAAAAAAATATCTGTGATAATAATATAAAACTAATTTGGGAATTCATAACAAATAATAATCTACAACACCTAATATAATTTTACTTCAAATTCCGGAGTCGAATGCCACAGCAGCTAGTACTCCTTTCTATTCATATTAGTTACAATAATTGTATTTTGTAAGTAATAATAATAAATAAAAAAAAAAATTAAATAATTGTTTTTTTATATGAGAAATGTTACTTACAAGAATGTTTAACATTTGTTAAGGCACCGACTATCCCAGAATCTTAACTCTCTTTTTCAGTAAAATGTTTTATTTTATCAAAAATACAGTGAAATTATTATTTAATTTTTTTTTGTAAACAACGCCTATATGCATTTCGTTCCTGCTCATGAAACTCTTCAGTAGAATTCCAGACCCAAAAGGTTTTGAAATTAGCTAAAAACACTTTGTATATTTATAGTAAAACTTTTAATACATTATTGAGAATCACAATATTCAAACAAAAGAAATTTAAAAGACTCGAAACAAAATGCATATACCCGTTGCTTACCCAACAAAAAAAAAAACAAATAATTTCAAATAAAATTAAAACTTTATATCAAATAAATATGTATACTTCGATACATATGTATATCTTATATTGCTATTACCTATAATAATTAATTTTGCTGCCAGATTTTAACCCCCTAAGACTCTTAAAAAAAGGCCACAAAAAGTACCCACAAGGATTATTAAATTGGGCTAAAGAATTATAACAAGAGTTATTACATCTAAGTTCGAAATATGTATATTAAATATTAATATAATAAACATTAGTCAATGATTGATGTGGTGTTAAAGGGTTAATTTCGTATTATTCATGATTATATTTATATACATATTCTATTGTACATACATATATCTTTCGGCAGTTTAATGTAATATCATATCAGAAATATATTTATGGAATATTTTGATTTTCTAACTTCTTCTCAATACCCTGCAGAAAATGGAACTGACACAAGACTAGTCCCGTGACCGGTCCCCAAGTGATAGGGACCTGTCCGAGTTCTAACACTTCCTATGAAGCGAACCAGTCACTTTTAGATGGGCATGATGGCCTAGGATGGGGCTAATTGATGCTTTGTATGCACCTTGTGACTTGTCACTGAACTATCCCATAGGTTCGATGTATAATAATATAAATATAAATTAATTATAAATTTAATTTCGACATTTAACTGTAACAATTGACGCTTATAAGTTTTTTTTATTGTTACAAATGCAATGACATTTTATTTTTAATCTGAAAATTGTTTAAGATTCGAACCGACAACCTCGTGCATGACAGGCTGGCACACTACCTACTCGACCACAGGGCCACTCATATTTCAAAAGTATAAATACCAGTTAAACTTAGGTTAATATTTAAGTATAGTTACGGGACTGGTTCCAGAGTCACATTGAAGGGAGCAATTAACATTATATTTACACTATTTGTTAGGTTCTGTATTCGACCACATCGAACATGTTCAGTGCAGTGTACTACACCGAATTAAATTGGCTCAAGAGCAAGACGATACATCACGAAAATGCTCAATATGTCACCATTTGAACGAAGTGTCTTTTTTTCACTAATCCGTACTGTTGATAACACTCAAATTTTCTCAAGTCATAGGACGAGTACGTTTGGATCAATTGTCAAAAAATTTACTGCAGGGTTCCTACTCGGTATACCATCACACTGTGCCCTCAATCGTAAATCGTAGTTTGAAATTTATACAATGAAAACTTCCTTAGATATGGAGGTGCAGTGCAAAAACTCGAAACTCACTCACTTGCTGACTCACTCAACAATGTGGTGCAGCACTTCTGCTATACATACATAGAAAGGTGGAATTTTATACACAAGTGTGTACGTCTAAATTATTATTTAAAATGTTTGAACTATTACTTATGTATGTATGTATTTCTCAATGGCCGCTTCCTACAAAATTTTACATAAATCTATAAGCTGTGGCTTATGCTGTTAGTACTGAATTTTTATAAATGTCGAAATTATGGACTGCTGAACCAGGAAAGCGGAGCTCTGCCCATACACACACCCTTATTCTGAATAACATCTTCCCGGGAAGTGTATTCCCTATTTATTATTTGCCCATTTTAAAAAGTAATTTGCCAGCTTTCAGTTAAAATAAAACAAGTGGGGAACAAAAAGGCTGACATCGAAAAATTTACTCGTAGCTCAACAAGCTGTTTGGAATAGGTGGATTTTATTTTTAGTAGAAAAAAATTAATTCCGTGGGAATTATTTCCCCCTGATATTTAGGGTAATATATTAAGACAGAGAGCTGAAATTTGGTACATAAACAGGTTTAGACAAGTTAGGTTCGTTTAGAAAGAGGAAAGCTTCATTCTTTTACAACTCTGTTTTTTGCAAGTTGTTAATAATGCAGTGCTTGCAGCGCCTCTGGTGACAAATGAGGCTTATTAGATTTTAAAGGTGTGTTTAGTAGCCATTTCATTGGTTATTTTACTTCGCCGATGATTCTGCTACACAATAACGACGAAGGAGGGCGCTCTGATGTTGCATTAGATTAGCAACCGCTGAAGCCGGTGTAGTTTAGTGACCAGTACCTCTATGCCTTCATCTCTAGAACTTTTCACGCAACAACTGATACAAAGGGACATTAATACACATCAGAAAAATGCAGGGGTACCTCACTCCCCCTACTATACCGCCACGATTTTGTCGAAACAAGTACTTTTTTCTAAGAGTTATATGCATCAAATTTAGTAACCCTTACTATAATAGTTTGTGGAGATATGCATTAATCCGCGAAGAAGGCGAGTTTGGCCCCACTGTGCGTCAAGGTGCCATCTCATTTCTAGGCAACCTGCTTGCTAACTTCGGAATATTTTTACTTTTCTAATGCAGGATAGAATAATGGATATCTATCTGTTCACTGCTTACTATATGGGAAATGTGGCTCCATGAAAAATCGCCCAAAAATGAAAATGAAAAATCGCCCAAAATTTCAAAATGAAAAATCACCCAAAAAAACTGAAAAATCGCCCAAAATTTTCACTACGAAAAATCACCCAAAAAAAATTAAAAATCGCCCAAAAAAAAAATGAAATATCGCCCAAAATTAAAAAACACCAGAAAAAAATTAAAATTAAGGATTTTCACCACCATGGTGTATCCCGACACGGCGCTGCATAAAATGTTTTCTGCCTTGCAAACTGTTCCTGCGTAAAAACGTTTTCTTGCACTTGGGCTTAAGGATTTTCTTCACGATTGTGTTTCCCGACAGGGCGCTGCCTTGCAAAGTTTTGCTGTTTAAGAAAGTTTTCTTGCACTACCGGGATTAAGGATTTTCACTACCATGGTGTATCCCGACACGGCGCTGCCTAAAATGTTTTCTGCCTTGCAAAGTGTTCCTGCGTAAGAACGTTTTCTTGCACTTGGGCTTAAGGATTTTCTCCACCATGGTGTTTCCCGACAGGGCGCTGCCTAATAAATATTTTCAGCCTTGCAAAGTTTTCCTGCTTAAGAAAGTTTTCTTGCACTGCCGGCCTTCGGCCGGGAGTAAGGACTTTCTCCACCATGGTGTATCCCGACACGGCGCTGCCTAAAATATTTTCTGCCTTGCAAACTGTTCCTGCGTAAAAACGTTTTCTTGCACTTGGGCTTAAAGATTTTCTTCACCATTGTGTTTCCCGACAGGGCGCTGCCTTGCAAAGTTTTCCTGCTTAAGAAAGTTTTCTTGCACTGCCGGGATTAAGGATTTTCACCACCATGGTGTATCCCGACACGGCGCTGCCTAAAATGTTTTCTGCCTTGCAAAGTGTTCCTGCGTAAGAACGTTTTCTTGCACTTGGGCTCAAGGATTTTCTCCACCATGGTGTTTCCCGACAGGGCGCTGCCTAATAAATATTTTCAGCCTTGCAAAGTTTTCCTGCTTAAGAAAGTTTTCTTGCACTGCCGGCCTTCGGCCGGGAGTAAGGACTTTCTCCACCATGGTGTATCCCGACACGGCGCTGCCTAAAATATTTTCTGCCTTGCAAAGTTTTCCTGTGTAAGAACGTTTTCTTGCACTACCGGCCTTTGGCCGGGCTTAATGATTTTCTCCGCCATGGTGTATCCCGACACGGCGCTGATTAATAAAGATTTTCTGCTTTGCCAAGTTTTTTTGTTTAATAACATTTTCCTGCACTGCCGGCCTTAAGAATTTTCTCCACCATGGTATTTGGGTGTATTTTTTCCTTTAATTTTTAAATGTTTGAACAATTTTGGGCGATTTTTCATATGAATAATTACTTAAAATTTGTATGAAAAAATTTTTAGGCGATTTTTAATTTTTATTTCTGGGCGCTTTAGTTTTGGGTGATTTTTCATGTAAACATTTTTCATCTGAAAAATCGCCCAAAATTTCAAAATGAAAAATCACCCAAAAAAAAAATAAGAAATTGCCCAAAATTGTTGGGCGTTTTTTCATATGAAAAATCACCCAAATTTTGTATGGAAAAATTTTGGGCGATTTTTCATTTTTATTTTTGGGCGATTTTTCATGGAGCCGGGAAATGTAACGAGACAATTGTTTAGAATAAAATCTGCTAAGCCCGCTATAAATTTTAATTTTTTTCACATAAAATGTTTCTGCTTCTTAAAGCGCACAAATGTATTTATTAGCTTTTTTTTTAATAAAAAAAAAATCGCATTTGTAGGTTATATGCAATAAACTTTTTTTATTAATATTTTAATTTGCTTTTACCAATCGTTTTTATTGGTAACTTGTCTATAGTAGTGAGCTAAGCAAAGATGCAAAAAAATCGGGCATTTTTTCTGGTCTAATCGCCGCTATCGATAATGTGGTGATTCGATCACGTTTTTGCAGTTTGAGATTATGGCATTCGCTATCGAACAATGTAATACTATGGTTCGATATGGAATGTCATAATCTCAAACCGAAAAAAAAAACGTGATCGGATCAGCTCATTATCGAAAGTGACGATTAGACCCTTGTATTACAAGAGAAGTTAAAATATGCGGAATTGCCATACAGAATTATTGTTGGAAATACATGTGTACCGCACGATTTAATTTTACATGGAATACAGAACATGCACGAATATATTTTCTTATGCCATTCTTTATTTTAGCTATTATAATATACAAGCATAACACAAAATATAACCTTTAAGATGTTATTATTATTTAATCAATCTCGAAAAGTGATGATATCAGATGCAGTTGGGGTGTTATAGTTTTTGTCCTTAGGCCAAATTTTGTCCAAAACATCTTGAGTTATAAAGCTGATATTATTATTATTGTTATCACTTAAAATTTCTCTCGATGTCGTGGGCTCAGAAGTATTATCATCCTGATGACATAAACCTTTATTATCTTTCCCATCAGAAGTACGGATGTCGATATCAGAACGCTTTTCACATAGAATTTGTTGTTTTATTTGTTCAATTTGATCAGGATAAACAATATTAGTACTAGCGGCTACTAAAACAATCAAGCTTAAGAGACCGTAAGAGGCAAGTACAATTTTCATTTTGCGTTAGAACTATTGAAATATTGAATTTAAACTAAAATTTGACGGAATTGTCACAATCCCAGCGCTTAAATACTCGAGATTTTCTTCAATTTGTTATTAATGTACGATACCTTTTGTTGTCTTTTGAAAAAATTAAAAATAAATAAAACAAACAAACGTACGAGTAGATTAGGGTATTCAGTTCTTTTAAAAGTGAAAAGAAATCAACAAAACTAAATTTAAAATGGGTTAATGTAAGTTACTTAAAGATTGCATTTCCGAGAAATTCCACTTTTTTGTCGCGTGCGACAGCAAGCAATTAATCATGTATTTCAGAACAACGTGACTCGATTTTTCTTAAATTTTTACCTAGAGCTGCTGACGGCCTACACAAATATATAACGAAGTAAAAAAAGTTTCGTTTTCTTAAAAAAAACATGCGTATTTGCTTGGTGTCGCTCGCTACAAAAACTTGACATTCTTGTGGAAATACCCATATGCATATAAATGTATATATACATATGTATATATAAATTTGTCCTCTTCCGATTTAGTCCGAAAAGTGTTCTTTTATGATAATTTATGTATTTTTTTTAATTGAAATTAATAAATTATACATACACTACTCCGTACTTTTGGTAACAACCACATTTTTTCCAGTTATAGGACGAGTACGTTTGGATCAATTGTCACCAAATTTTCTGCAGGGTACGGCTGCTTTAACCCTTAAACGTATTTCAAGTTTTGATAATATCTTATTAATGATATCTTATGTTAAATTTTAAGCTTTGGTACTTATTTATTAAGGTACGGTCACACTTGACAAACATTTGCCCAAAAAAGCGTAACCAGAAAATACTAATGAGAAATCTTTTGTTTCGTTTTTAACAAATAGGTAAAGCTAAAGAATACAATATTATTGGAAACTATTGAACTTATAAACACGCGTCTGAATCAAAAGATTTCTCATTAGTATTTGCTGGTTACGCTTTTTTGGGCAAATGTTTGCCAAGTGTGACCGTACCTTTATGAAATTTTTTTAACCTGCTTGTGTTATCCTTTTTGTACGGCTTATTTGACCCCTTTATTACGAAAGATCTAAAGAAAACATCTTATAGAGAAAAGTCTGAGGGTTCATACATATATTCCCTTAAAGGATTTTACAGAAATACTATATACAAATTTGAATATGGACGATATTGACTCTTAAACGTATTGTCAGTATTGGCATATTGCTCTTGTTCAAATTAAATTAAGAGCCTTGGTGTCTTCAGAGACTGTTTTCGTGAAATATAAATATTTTACTGCAATATCTTCAGTTAACGAGTATTTTTTTACACTTCTTTAGAAAATGGAGAACAATGAGAAAACTAATTTAATATTTTGTTTTTATTTAAGCACGTCTAGATGCATTTTATTGCTGCTCAAGCAACATAAGCGGTTAGTCAATTGATTAGTCGCTTAAGCAGCAACGAAACAAATCTAGACTTGCTTAACCAACAACAAATATATTTTTTTGTAGTTAACATACGACTAAAATATTTGATGAAATATTCCCCTTACATCAGACTGGGGCAGTAATGATTACCTTTTGTAATTGATTAGATATCAATTACTAAAGTTAATACAAATATGTAAATGATTACAATCCGAAGTAAATTGTAATTGAAGCATATTACATTACAATTAATTGTAATTGGAAAGAACTTTTATTGTAAATGTAATTGAAATTTGTTTAATTTTAAATTCACAATGTTATTCCAATTGCAATTACATGTTATTGTAATTGACATTTTTTCAATTACAATTATAAAAATGTAATTTTAATTGAATTTTTTTTATTGTAAAATTAATACTTTTTTTAGTTTAAAATTAAATTTTAAAAAACTTTTAAATACAATTATATTCTTTTAATAAAAAAACACAAAATTTTTTAAATAATTTTTCCAAGAAACAATTACAATTTTAAAGCAATTCAACATTAAGAACTTCATATTACAAAAATTCTAGAAAAATTTTGCCATCAAATTAAAAAAAAAACAAAAAAGGATATGAAGGATTTACCGCAAACAAGATGAAAAAAGTAACCACGTATACATTCATACATATGTATTAAATTAAATATATTAAAAAAACTTACAGGCTTTCTTTATTTCTTTGCTCATTTGAATTTCAAGTGCGGCTTGACATGTTGCATTTTGAAGTAATTGTCTTTGAAGGAGTCATCAGACATTTTAACAAAAAACCCTTATTCTTTTTTAAAGAATATGAGGCGTTACTTAAAAAAAAACCGTTTTCAAAAAAAAACTTCTCAAAAAAATCTGTTCCAAAAGAATTTAAAATTATATTAATGTTTTTTTAACTCCAGATAACACTACATAATTGCTATAATTTCTTCATTTTTAATAAGTAAATATCATATTACCAGCATTTTAAGCAGAGAGAAATGAAACCTCCCTCTAAAATCCACATACAAAACCATAGCACTTGTTTTCACAAACATAAAATAATCTTTAAATACTTTAGATGCAAAGTACAAGTGTTTAAAGAGCCTCATACATACATTATCCATGTTGCATGTTTATTTGAAACCTGATCTCGTTTGGTGTTGGTTAAAATTTTATCGCTCCATGAATATGGAAGTTGTTTCAAAAGATTGCTTATCAGCTGCTGTCACAATCTAATCTTTGTCGTGTCATTATAATCGAGTGCTGAATTTAATGCTTCAAGTGTGATCGTTATGTGTTGGTGTGTTACTTTCAATGATGCTTAAACTAACAAATATGAAATTTAGTATTGAATTCATGTTGAAAATATGTGTGGTTCACTTGGGTTTCCATTTCAAATATGGGTGTTGGTAACACATGGTGTTGATTTGTCTAACAAAAGGAAAATGTATATTTGACTTTCCAACAGATAACAAATAGTAATGAATTGGAATGAAATTCATTAATCTTGTAAACAGATGATTACGTTTGAATTAATAAAAGTGGAAGCCATTAAAGTAGTAAATAGAACGATGTGAGAGTGATGGCATGCTCGTATAAGTCGAGTCAAAGGCACCCTTTCACTTTAGGCATCTTCTGAGGTTTAAAAGTCTAGCACTAAAGAAAAAGTGCTTCAGTCTACTGTAGCAGGTTTCATTCAAGGAGAGCTTTTTAAAGTTAATAATTAAAGAGCTAGTTTTTTTTTCTACCGAAACAGTTGATCTCTTTTTTGTTTTATGCCACTTTCATATTCGTGTTTAAAATAAAATTTGGTTCGAAATTATATTGGCGTACGTATCTCAATTTTAGCTTAATTCCATTTGCTTTTTTCACATAACTATACATATTATAATTAAACAATTACTTTAACATTCGTCTGGTTCGAAGGACCATTAACAAATTAAAATGAGCTCGTTTTCTTTACTCGCCAGAAATACTTTTTTACGAGAATTAAATAAATATTTGCCTGGCAAAAATATGTTTAAAATAAAATTTTGCTCGAAGGACCATTACGAAACTATATTGGCGTCATTATCCCAATTTTAGCTTAAGTCAACTAGCAACTCCTTTTGCTTTTTCCCTTATAGACATATTATTAAAAGAATTCCTTTAATATTCGTCTAAGAAAAAAGTATTTGAAAAATGTCTAGTTCGAAGGACCATTAATAAATTAAAAGCTCGTTTTTTTTGCTCCCCAGATATAAATTTTCACAAGAATTAAATTAATATTTTGGATAACTTACTTGACGTAGCACTGACTGAACTATTGAACAAAAACGTTAATATAAAATACATAGCAAAATATGTAGATGATATTTTAGCAATAATCAACATAGACGACAAGGATGAGATATTACGTTCTCTCAACGGATATCATCCGAAAATCAAATTTACCATAGAAGTTGAAACCAGGGGTGAAATCGCTTATCTTGACACAAAATTATACAGGAATATTAATACAATAGAATTCGAGTGGTATTCAAAAAATATTTCATCGGGAAGAATTATCAACTTCAACGCTACTCAACCCAAAAGCCAAATAATAAATACAGCAAAAAATTTTATCCAAAGAGTACTTGACATTAGTGACCATCGATTCCACACACAGAATTTAAAAAAAATCACTAACATATTAACAGCCAACAGTTTCCCTATTAATCTAATAGAATTCCTAATAAAAGCATACAAAAAGAAAAATTACGGAGAGCGTGGCAACCCTAAGGAAGATGATAAATGTTTTTACAGTGTAAAGTACATACCTGGTCTCACTGATTCGAAGAATATGAGAAAAATAATAAATAAAAATAACATAAGCTTTGCATATAAACCCAACAAAACAAACGAAATATTTACTAATACTAAAACAGCCATACCAAAGTTACAACAAAACAACCTTGTTTACGAAATTCCTTGTAAAGGGAATGACAACAACAACTGCAATTTAGTTTACATTGGAACCACAAAAAGGAGTTTAGAAACAAGATTAAATGAGCATAAAGGTGATATTAATAAAAATAAAGAGAGCACAGCGTTATCACAACACATATTACAAACTAATCATAAACCTGACTTCGAAAATGTAAAAATACTTAATAAAGAAAACAATGTGAGAAAGAGATTTATAACTGAAAGCTTAAGAATACAACAAAAAATTAACAGAACAATGAACAAAAAAGAAGATACCGACAATTTAAGCGCTAACTACAAAATTATAATAGAGAACAACTGATCAGTTTGGAAAAAACTTTTAATCGTTTGTGTTAGATACTTTTGTTTTGCTTTATTTATTTAAAATAACATACATACGTACATACATATATATGGATGTATGTAACTTGGAATTTGTTTAAAAAGTTTTAAGCATGTATATAAAAGTTTTCTTATAATTATATAAATTAATAATTTTTATTTGTAAGTAAACATTATGTTTTTGTTATATATTGTTATAAATTGTTAAACTTACTTATAATTTTTGATGTTTTTGATTTATGGAATAAATAGACGAATCCCTGGAAAAACTGAACAAAACATTCACGAAACGTCGGGAAATATGAAATAAAAAATTACTTTTTTATTGTCATAGAAACACGTTAGGCCTAATTAGCTAAAGGAAATAGTCTTCAACTCAAATAAATAAATTAATATTCGTCTAGCAAAAATATGTTTAAAATAAAATTTGGTTCGAAGGACTATTACGGAACTATATTGGCGTCATTATCTCAATTTTAGCTTAAGGCGACCTTAGCTCTGTTTCCATTTTTTTTTTTTCATAACTATACTATTTAAAGAGTTAATTTAATAGTCGTCTGACGAAAAAAATTCGGTTGGAAGGACCATTTGTCATTATCTCAATTTAAGCTCAGGGAGACTTCAGCTCTTTTTCACATAACTATATTATTTAAATAATTAATTAAAAATGTAACTAGCAAGAATTTGTTTAAAATAAAATTTGTTTGGAAGGACCATTAGGGAATTATATTGGCGTCATTTTCTAAATTTTAGCTCAAAGCGACTTTAGCTCTTTTTACTTTTTTTCATATAAATAACTATATTATTTAAAGAATTAATTTAATATTCGTCTGGCAAAAAAAAAAAATGTTTCAAATAAAATTCGGTTGGAAGGCCCATTTGGAAATTATATTGGATTATATTGGTGTCATTATCTCAATTTAAGCTTAGCAAAAAATTAATTGCAATATTATTAAAAGAGTTAGTTAGTTGTTCGAAAGACCATTTGGAAATTAAAAGAATGATATAAATTTTAACCCCGGGTGACTTCAGCATTTTTTCCCCCATATTTGTCTAACAAAAATAAGTTTAAAAGAAAATTTTATTCGAAGGACCGTTAGGAAATTGTATTGGCGTCACTATCTTCATTTGGACTCAGTCGACTTAAGCTCTGTTTGCTTTTTTTTTACATAAAACTACATTATTAAAAAATTACCTTAATATTCGTCTAGTAAGAATTTTCTTTTTGAAATAAAATTTTTTTATATAAATTTTGTGATAAAATGTGATATTTATACTCTAGCGAGATTTCAAATCGGTACCCAAAGCTCGATTCGAAGGACCACCAAAAAATTGTTCGGGGAAATTTAGGCTACGTGGTAAAATATGATTTTTGAGAGGATATTTCGATTGCTCTATGACAAGTCAATTATAGAGAAATCGATTACTTATAAATTGACATCCGCCAATTAAAAATCGCAGGAACACCGAAAAACTGTTGAAACATTTTGGATTAGATGGTAAATGGTTAGTTTTTTTTTAAATCGCAACAAGAGCTCTAACACAATTTAAAATCGGAAAAGGCCAATTGAAATTGGATTCAAAGGACCACCAGCAAATTGTAGATAAATTTAAAATCAGATTAAGCCAATTGAAATTGGATTCGAAGGACCACTAGCAAGTTGAAAAAATTTAAAATCGGAATAAGCCAATTGAAATTGGATTCAAAGCACCACCAACAAGTTGTAAATAATTTGTTTGCTAACATTTCAATCATTTGAAGAGTTTTAAAATCAAAATAAAATGAAAATGAGCTCGAAGGACCACCTACAATTTGGATTATAAGATTTTACAGTCACATTTTGACTGAGTTAGTAATATTTGTTAATTAAAAGTCCGAAATTCTGAAAATGCAACTATGTATACTAACACTAAATGATAGAATACATTTCTTATATATTTTTAAATAAACAAAAGATCATTTCAAATACTCAAAACTATCCATGGAAGTGTAAGCATGAATTCAAATAATTTTTATGAGTCCAGAAAAACCTTCAACACTTAACCATATTATCTTAATTGGAAACTCATTACAAGTGCTTCCTTTTTAAAAGACGTAAGGAATTAAAAGGTACTTATGTCGTCTGGCACAACAGACAACTAAGTATATATAATTTGTAAATAAAAAATAACTTACTAGCACTACCTTATTTATCTGTTTAGAAAAAACTAATCAAGCCCAATGATTGACACACATTGTGGTTACTATATTGTGGAGAAAACACAAACAGCAATTAGGATAGAAAAGAGAGTTTTAAAGGAAATGTTTACTACATAGTGCAACAGAAATACAAGATAATTCCATTAAGTCGTTAAAGGACAAAAATCCTGCAAACTTAAGTGCAGACAAATTATAGATAATGATCTATAGCTAAAGTGGTTTTTGGAGACACTAATAGCAAGCAGTTGGCCATTCATTTTCAAAAATAAAATTTAAATAAAATGAGAATTAAGGCCGAGCTCAAATACATACATGTTTCTGACGAAAGTTTTGTTCGAACGAAATATTCTTTAATTTCGCTATCTATCTTTATTTCTCTGAGAGAGACTTCAAACTAGAGATGGGCACGTGTCAATTTTGCTCAACACGATGCGACCCGACCCGACTACGCAGGAAATCAGGGGTCTAATCGTAGCTTTCTATAACGAGCTGATTCGATTATTTGATGCAAGTTTGTGAATATGGCATTCGATATCGAACAATAATATTACATTGTTCGATATCGAATGCCATAATCTTAAACCTAAAATAGCGACGACTAGACACCAGATTTTCTGTCACCAGCACTTCGTATCGAGTCGTGTGCGTTCGCATCAGGAAAAAATAACACAACAAGCGTCCTGCTCTATACCACATATCGTCAGCTGAAATGCAAAAAATCGTAACTGATAAAAATTACAAAATAACATTTTTAATTAATTAATGAAAATTGCATCGAATTACGAATTTTTAAATTAATGTTAAAAATAAAGAATAATTTCGTTAGGGCTTTTCTCTCTCCCATAAAATTTAAAAAAGTGTACATATTTACATGATTTGGCTTTTCAGCTACAAATGTGTCATTTTAGTTGAAAAAGTTTATTAAAACTCATTGAATAATGGGCGTTTTATAATTTTCTTAACTATATGTACTTCCTTTTTTTCCTCCTTCTTCTGTCACCAATATTCATTTTACATTTGCTTCAAGTCAGCCATATCCTTTTTGTATAAAATTATTTTAAACATTTGCTGCAAACCAAAGCTTATGATTTTTCAGGAAAATTATATTAAATATGGTGAATACTTTAAACTAGTCTAGTTATGGATTATAATTATTTATTTGACATAAAGCCTTTATTTTATTTGGTATTTTTGCTTAACCAAAAAAAGAAAAACAAAAATTCAAAATACCAAAAAGAAATAAACTGCAAACCTTTTCGCCCTTAAATACAACAGGAAACAATTATTCAGGCTTGAAATTTTCATTTTAAATTTATCTGCCCATAGCACTTGCATTTCATGGGAAAAAGGTCAACATTGCTGCCAAGAGGGAATTGTAACTTCCCAGGATTTCTTTTATACTTAAAAAATTCAATCTTGGTTTATCAAGAATTTTCTCTTAAAAGAGCATCAAAGTATTTTCTTCGCTAAATGAGGCATTTCTCACAAGTCACACAATCTCGCACTCAGCACCTTAACGGTTGGCATTTTACCATTTTTTTTTCTTGCATCAAGGAGAGCACCTGCTTTTTTATTATTTGTTAATAATTCTCAAAAATAGTGTCACTTGTCACACAACATTTTCATGATGCAGGACAAGTGTGAAAATATCAAACAGAAACTATAACAACAGGTCAAAAAGTCACCCATAAATAAAAGACTTTTGTCGTGAAAGTCACTGGCGCCAGTATCCCGCAGGTTTGCAGCCACTTTTATTTCTTTTTACCAGGCTTTTTTTAACCTTTAAGTTCCGGAAGCAAAACGCCTTTAGGCGCAGCGACTCTAGAAGAAAATTTACTTTATTATACAATGTATTTATACCATAGATGAAAGCGTGAGCAATTTTTTATTCACGATCAGTCACGCTCACTCACTTGTGGTTAAACTTATTTTTTCGCTTCCAAGAATCTAAGTAACAAACAATTCACGCGCACGAGAAGTCACGCATACATTAGTATGATATAGCCAAAGATTAGGGTTGTAGTTTTTTTTTTAAATTCGTACGATTGTGTAGGATAGTGAATCCTAACCTTGAGCTGAGTACACATCTGGCATTTCTTGTGTTGTCATTTTGTGGTGTCATTTTTAACATATGTATGCGCAACAGCCCCGTTCACATTATATCTCTTATATGGAAAGCAATGTCACACAACGAAAAATATTGAAAATGACAAACGTTGCCAGTACTACACACTATTGCGATGTCACAAAATGCCATAGTGTATACGAGTACTCGGCATTAAGAGAATTTTGAAAAGTAATTGAAATGCAAGAATGAAAATATTTTTTTCAGTATTATTATACTTAATTTAAACTGGTATTTTAATTTATACTATAATTCTCGTATGCTTTTTCTTTTTCTGAAACAATATTTCAATCAGACTTCCCTTTGCCTAGGTCTCTGAGGCGCATTCAGGAAGTTCACTGATACTCCTTCGATCCTCCTTTATGGAGTACAGTTTGTAAAGGATATAACGCCTAAAATCGGTCGCCACAGCCTCGTTAGTGAAAACAGGAGACACCAAGTAATTTTTGGACAGTGTATGAGATTGACTGCCTTATTCATAAAAATATTTCTGTTTAATGAGAGGTTTATGCAACAAATTTTGAAAAATCAAAATATTTTTTTATGAATTAGGCACTGACAATTTAAAAGCATTGGGGCTGGCTACTTCAATTACTTTTCCATAGACTCCTATGGCATCCATAAATATATATGTACATACATATACATATGTATACTTTAATATTTACCCTCATTGAAAGTCACACTCAGGAATTAATTTTGAAAAGTTACTCAATTGAAGAAACAAGAAAGTTTTTTTTATTAATTTTTTATTTTTATAAAGAGAAGTAACACTCAGGCAATGAATGAAAGGGATAGCGATAGGAAGAGATAGAGAAAAGCTTCATTCTTTTACAACTCTGCTTTTTTAACAATGCATTGTTGCAGCGCCTCTGGTGTTAGATTGAAACTTTTTGTAGCTGTGTTTTGTAGCCATCTTGTTAGTTATTTTACTTCGCCGATGATTACGCTACAATTTTGCAGGAGTCTTTATACGATTTTCTGCTACTACTTATTCATTTTGCAATTCTCGAATTGTTTCTTTTTTCTTTCTTTAAAAATTGATTGATTTGAGAGTTTTCATTAGCAAAGTTATTAAAATAAAATTGTATACGAGCAGGATTTAAGATGAATGATTTTCTTTTTGCTCAGCAACCTCGAAAAAATAGTATAATTTTTTAAGTGACATACAGTCCTTTATTATGAAACATTTTCGACCTTCGACTGTAGTCGAAAGTGCTGATCGAACGAATTTTAAAGAATGTCCTTATTGTAATATAACTCAGAGTGATTTTAAAATTTGCAACAGCTTGATCGAAAAATAAAAACTAATCGTTTTTAATAAGTTTTTATATTAAAATACATACCTCACCGAAAGCTAAATTCCGTTCGAAAGAAAATTCGTTGCTCAACGAAATTTTTGATGATCATAATATTAATTGCCTGCTATCGAACATCGAACGCAACTCATAAGGGCCACATATTTTGTCTTTAAATTCACCCTCGTCTGGTCTTGAACTAATATGGCTGATGAAAAAAAATATTGAGGGCAATTATGAATAAAATTTCGCGAGGAATTTTTCCCGGGAAAACAAAACAAAAATCTAATTGCAAAAGAGAGAAATTTCTCGCAGAGTTTTATTCATAATTGCCCTGATTTGACAAATAATGACACAACTTCCAGGCCAGCTAATATATATAATACCCGTCACTATTTCTTATTTTCATTGTAGCCACCCACAATGAAAAAAAAGTAAGATTTTAAAACAGAAACTTATTGTTTCAAGTTAAACTGAAACTGTACCTTTTATTTTTGAACAAAAATTTTAAGGTCTAAAAATATATCCTTAAAAATGATATAAATTAAAATTTTCAAGCAAATTTTCCACCTGCTACTTTTTAATGCGCCGTAACTAAATATTGCAATTGTGACACTGTACGGGACCTGAACGCTTATGTGGCTCTTCAACTGTAATTTTTCGGTATAAACGGTATTTTAGGCTATAAATTTTATGTGTCTGGTTTTTTTTCAACTGTATATCATTTGGCTCCAGTTCAACACGAAATAGAGGCTGGGGGATCGCCTCTCTATTGATTGTATTAGTAATACTTTTTACCTTAAATCCTTGTATGATGAGTGCCTACTTTTATTTCTTCGGGATTAACATAAGCATCAATGCCCTTCAATACGATCTGCATACCTTTAGCACTCTTAAGCTGGTAAGTATAAAAATTTGTTTTATTTTTTTTCGAATTCAGTAATAATTTTGCGGAAATCTTTTTCTTCGTGTATTTGAATTTTCGTTTCATCAATGTTACCACGTTTTATTGGAATAACGTGAATACGAGTATATAGCCAAATTTTTAAACCTCTAAATATTAACTTATATTTAATATTCAATGGGAAAAAGTTACGTAGCCCTAAGCTTTTGTTTCAATAAAACTTCATCTGTAGATTAAATATAATAGTTCTCTGAAATTTCCTGAAGCTATACTCGCAGGTTAATGTTTTCCAACAAATGCAGTAGAGTATCGACAAACATTGATATTTTTCGTCGTTTATTGGTTTCATAAGAGCCTTTCGTAAGCAGCCAAAAACCACATCCCCACTATCGGTGCAATGTACCGATTTTCGTCTGCCTCACTGCAATACAGTCATAAGTAACAAATTAGAATGGCCTTACTTCTCAATTAATTCTGGCATAAGTCTATACATATCGCTTTATTACCAACGCAGTGTAGTGTAGTCAAGTTCTTATATTTCAATTAATTGAGAAATAAAGCCTATTACTTATTATTACTTATGAATTTATACACAGAGAAGTATTTGAGCCAAAAAGCTGGCAATAACTTTTTTTTAGTTTATATTGCTTGTGAAAACTTATTAAGTACCCCTAGAATCTAGGGCCTAGATCAATGAAACTAGGCAGAAGTACATTAAGCAAATAAAAAGCATGTACAGCAAGCGCGCCGCTCTTCTAATCAAATTACATATCTTTGCTTTGTAAGATTTTTAGCTAAAACCAAAAGCAATTTGCGAATACAACTTAAGAAAGAAAAGAATATGAATTTAAAAGCGGTCCTATGCTCCTTGTAGGAAGGACGGGAACCTACACTCAGGGAAAAGCTGCAACTTAAAAATACGAACGCGTCACATTAATTCAATATAATAGAAAATGTATGGTGAGATACTTAAAATTAATAAAATTAATAAATTAATACTGTAAATTAATATTTTTCGATATTGAAATAAGAAATTTCAACATGACGAGACTTTCGTTAATGTTTTTTATTAATTCAATATGGTTTTTATAGATTTTAAGCGGTTTTTTTCCCTGGGTGTATATATACAATATATATATGTATATATATGTGACGCGCAAAATAGAAAGGGACCTAAGGGTAAAAACCGGTTTTGTTCAGGAGAGCCATTTTAAAGGTTCGTAGCTCTTACGGTTCTCGCGAAAACAGCCTGTGACGGACAGTATAGCGAAAACAATAGGGTTCCTTTTAACCTTTGGTGTACGAACCCTAACAATGCTAACGAATTATATAAGTCAGCGAATTCAGCTCTAATAATTTCAGGTTCGTAACTCTTACGGTTCTCGAGAAAACAGCCTGTGACGGACAGCATAGCGAAAACAATAGCGTTCCTTTTCACCTTTGGTGTGCGAATCCTAAAAATACTAACGAATTATATGAGTAATTTTGTATCTAAATAAACTCTCGTTTACACATTCAGTCATTAAAAGAATAAGGTATCATCAGGTCGTGGAATAACCGCCCAAAAAAGCTCAAGCCACATTATTTTCGAAGTTAATTTTTTGACCACAATATATTATCAACGATCGTAAATAACCGATTTTCGTTAAAAAAAAAAAACGAGGCCAAAGAAATGTGTCGGTTAAGCTTTTTTGGCGGTTTTCAAAAAAAAAATAAAAAATAGATGAGATAGCAGTGACCTGAAAAATTTGCGGCCAGTTTGCTTATAACCAAATGTAACATCAGAGCGCCCTTCTTCGTCAGTATTGTGTAGCAGAATCATCGACCAAGTAAAATAACCAATAAAATGTCTACTAAACACCGTTTTAAAAATTTAATACGCCTCATTGACACCAGAGGCGCTGCAACTCAGCATTGTTAAAAACGTGCAAAAAGCACAGTTGTAAGAGAATGAAGCTTTCCTCTATCTCTTCCTTCTCCACCTGTCTTCTCTATAACCAACCCTAGCTTAAAAGAAGGTAACACCTAGTAATAGTAGTAGACATTCATTGCCTGAGTGTTACTTCCCTGTAAAAAAAATTTTTTGAAGCATATACGAGTATGTACGCATTAACAACAATTCAATAGAATTCTGCAAAATGAAAAATTATATAAATATAAACAGTTGGAGTGGAAATATAAGCACTCACTCATCTACATATTCATCCCATGCGTCATAAGTTTCAAGTAAAGGGTGTTTTTTATTGAGGTATAGAACTTTAAGTTGGCATCACTTTTTTAACTGGCGGCCATTTTGTCAGCTGTCAAGTGATTAATATTTAGTTTGGTTTGCCATTTCATCATGAACAGGTTGACAAAAGAACAACGCTTGCAAATCGTGCAAATTTATTTCGAAAATAATGGTTCAGTTCGCGAAGTTTACCGCAAGCTCCGTCCATTTTATGGTCGACATAATCGTCCATCAGAGCAATTAATTCGGTTAACCATGGATCTTTTTCGCACTACCTTTACTCTATGTGATAATACGCATCCGCAGAGACGTCGAACAGTGCGCACCGAAGAAACAATTGCCGCTGTAGAGCAAAGTGTTGAAGAGGACCCGAATGAATCGATTCGCCACCGTGCACAGCAATTGGAGCTTTGTCCATCAACTTTATGGAAGATTTTGAAGATTTTGAATGTGGATGAGTTGTGGTTCCAACAAGACGGCGCTACATGCCACACAGCGCACGTCACAATCGATTTATTGAAGGAAACATTCGATGAGCGCATAATTTCGCGGAATGGACCTGTCAATTGGCCACCAAGATCGTGTGATTTGACACCATTGGATTATTTTCTTTGGGGATATGTGAAGTCGCTCGTCTACGCCAACAAACCAGAAACGTTAGGGGACTTGGAAGCCAACATTCGTGGCGTTATTGCCAACATCGGCCCCATATGCTCGAAAAAGTGGTTGAAAATTGGACCTGTAGAATTGGCTTTATTCGAGCCAGCCGCGGCGGCCACATGCCCGAAATCATATTTAAACATTAATGGTAACCTTCCAATAAAGCCAAATTGATGGACATTAAAACGATTTTCTTGTGTTTTATTTCAATTCGAAGTTCTATACCTCTAAAAAAACACCCTTTATAAGAGTAATGCGTAAATTTAAAGTAAACACATATTTATCTTGAATACTCAAAGAGTACATAACTAAAATGATACTTTTGTCATTCTCTGATGTGAATGAGTTAAATACGTCAATAAATTTCATCGTATTGAAGAAATTCTGATGCAAATTTAAAATAAATATTAGTGTGTGCGTATGTATTTTTTTTAGTTATTTAAACAATAAAATTAGTTGAAATGAGGTGTATTAATTTCGTCAGGGTTTAGTATATAAACCCGTACTTGCTGACAATTAATTTAGAGTTAACTTACAATTTGAGTTTAATATTACTACAACTTATAAAGCAAAATGAAAATTTTAATTGTCTTCAGTATCCTGTGCTTGGTTGCGTTGGCATCCTCACAAAGCTATCAAGGGTATCGAAAGCGTGATGCTCGAGAGAAAGCAATTCGAAATCAACCCCCAAATACTGACGGGTTTAAACAATCTAATTACTGGCAAGGTTCTGTACTGTCTCACTCTGCTAATTTCAGAGACAAGTAATCTGGTTTCTCGTTTTGAAGTCAAAGGTTTTGGTAAGAAAGTCTATTGGAAATAATGAGGCTGGCTGATCATCCACCACAATTTTGTTGTATTAAGTGTTCATATCCTTAAGTCTCAATTTGTGATGTAAATAATAACATACATATGTATAATAAAAGCCAAAATATTTTATGTGGATAAAGGAACTGTATTTGTTTTTTTTTTCTTCGATCAAACCAATTAATCGGGTGAATATAAAATATGTAGATAAGTATACATACAGTAGAAAGCAAAACTAAGGACACATCATCATCTAATTAAAGTTTCTTCAATTTTTCTGTTTATTTCAAAAATTAAGCAACAAAAAAAAACGACCAAATACACAAGCGCAAAGCATATTTAATAAATTAACTCGAAAAACTGTGAGCTTAATTTCATAAATATAGAATAATAAACAAAAAAATATTAGAGATACATCGTAAGCTCGAGCCGCAAAAGTAAGGACACAACTGATATATTATGGGGATTTACTTTAACAAATTACATAATTTATGCAAACATTACTTTTAAAATTTAAATACTTGGCTGGATTTGTGTGAAGATAAATTCCTATTGCAAATTAGAGATGGTACATTTGAGCTTTCATTATATAAAAAGCTTTCGACAAATTGTAGTACAATGAATCAAAGCAATTCACATATTCCATTCGAATTAAAAATTATATATTTCCATAGAGTTTAAGTTTAAACCAAACGAACACAGCAATGTATATATTGTTCCGGGTAATATATTAAGACAGAGAGCTGAAATTTGGTACATAAACAGGTTTAGACAAGTTAAGTTCGGTTAGATAGAGGAAAGCTTCATTATTTTACAACTCTGCTTTTTGCAAGTTGTTAATAATGCAGTGCTTGCAGCGCCTCTGGTGACAAATGAGGCTTATTAGATTTTAAAGGTGTGTTTAGTAGCAATTTTATTGGTTATTTTACTTCGCCGATGATTTTGCTACACAAAAACGACGCAGGAAGGCGCTCTGATGTTACATTAGATTAGCAACCGCTGAAGCCGGTGTAGTTTAGTGACCAGTACCTCTATGCCTTCAGCTCTAGAACTTTTCACGCAACAACTGGTACAAAGGGACATAAATACACATCAGAAAAATGCAGGGGTACCTCACTCCCCCTCCTATACCACTAAGATTTTGTTGGAACATGTAGTTTGTTCTAAGAGCTATCCACATAAAATTTAGTGCGCCTCACTCTTGCAGTTGGCAGATACAGATAAAAATATACACATAGAATTTTTTTAGGTTCAGAAGGGATGATATCAGATGCAGTTGATGTTTCTATAACGTCAAAATTATCCTCCTTGTCACTTAAAATTTCTTCAGGGTTAGGAGTAGTATGCCAAATTTTGTCCAAAACATCTTGTGTTATAAAGCTGATATTATTATTATTGTTATCATTTAAAATTTCCCCAGATGTCGTGGGCTCAGAAGTATTATCATCCTGATGACATAAACCTTTATTATCTTTCCCATCAGAAGTACGGATGTCGATATCATAACGCTTTTCACATAGAATTTCTTTAGGTTCAGAAGGGATGATATCAGATGCAGTTGATGTTTCTATAACGTCAAAATTATCCTCCTTGTCACTTAAAATTTCTTCAGGTTTAGGAATAGTACGAGTAGTAGGCCAAATTGTGTCCAAAACATCTTGTGTTATAAAGCTGATATTATTATTATTGTTATCACTTAAAATTTCTCTCGATGTCGTGGGCTCAGAAGTATTATCATCCTGATGACATAAACCTTTATTATCTTTCCCATCAGAAGTACGGATGTCGATATCAGAACGCTTTTCACATAGAATTTGTTGTTTTATTTGTTCAACTTGATCAGGATAAACAATCTTAGTACTAGCGGCTACTAAAACAATCAAGCTTAAGAGACCGTAAGAGGCAAGTACAATTTTCATTTTGCGTTAGAACTATTGAAATATTGAATTTAAACTAAAATTTGACGGAATTGTCACAATCCCACCGCTTAAATACTCGAGGTTTTCTTCAATTTGTTATTAATGTACGATACCTTTTGTTGTCTTTTGAAAAAATTAAAAATAAATAAAACAAACAAACGTACGAGTAGATTAGGGTATTCAGTTCTTTTAAAAGTGAAAAGAAATCAACAAAACTAAATTTAAAATGGGTTAATGTAAGTTACTTAAAGATTGCATTTCCGAGAAATTCCACTTTTTTGTCGCGTGCGACAGCAAGCAATTAATCATGTATTTCTGAACAACGTGACTCGATTTTTCTTAAATTTTTACCTAGAGCTGCTGACGGCCTACACAAATATATAACGAAGTAAAAAAAGTTTCGTTTTCTTAAAAAAAACATGCGTATTTGCTTGGTGTCGCTCGCTACAAAAAGTTGACATTCTTGTGGAAATGCCCATATGCATATAAATGTATATATACATATGTATATATAAATTTTTCCTCTTCCGATTTAGTTCGAAAAGTGTTCTTTTTATGATAATTTATGTATTTTTTTTTTAATTGAAATTAATACATTATACATACACTACTCCGTACTTTTGGTAACAACCACATTCTTTCCAGTTATAGGACGAGTACGTTTGGATCCATTGTCACCAAATTTTCTGCAGGGTACGGCTGCGTTAACCCTTAAACGTATTTCAAGTTTTGAATAATGTCTTATTAATGGTATCTTATGTTAAATTTTAAGCTTTGGTTCATATTTTTAACCTGCTTGTGTTATTCTTTTTGTAGGGCTTATTTGACCCCTTTATTACGAAAGATCTAAAGAAAACATCTTATAGAGAAAAGTCTGAGGGTTCATACATATATTCCAGCAAAATGGCCTTTAAAGGATTTTACAGAAATATTATATACAAATTTGAATATGGACGATATTGACTCTTAAACGTATTTTCAGTATTGGCATATTGCTCTTGTTCAGAGACTGTTTTCGTGATATATTTTACTGCAATATCTTCAGTTAAGAGTATTTTTTTACACTTCTTTAGAATGTGGAATCAGAAAGCTAATTTAATATTTTAGTTTTATTTAACGCATGTCGAAATAAGTACGAGTTTTAATATATGTATTTGTTTTTTTTTTTTTTTTTGGTTAAGCACGTTTAAATGCATTTTATTAGTCAATTGATGAGTCGCTTAAGCAGCAACGAAACAAATCTAGACTTGCTTAACCAACAACAAATACATTTTTTGTAGTTAACATACGACTAAAATATTTGACGAAATATTCCCCTTACATCAGACTGGGGCAGTAATGATTACCTTTTGTAATTGATTAGATATCAATTACTAAAGTTAATACAAATATGTAAATGATTGCAATCCGAAGTAAATTGTAATTGAAGCATATTACATTACAATTAATTGTAATTGGAAAAAACTTTTATTGTAAATGTAATTGAAATTTGTTTAATTTTAAATTCACAATGTTATTCCAATTGCAATTACATGTTATTGTAATTGACATTTTTTCAATTACAATTATAAAAATGTAATTGTAATTGAATTTTTTTATTGTAAAATTAATACTTTTTTAGTTTAAAATTAAATTTTAAAAAACTTTTAAATACAATTACATTCTTTTAATAAAAAAACACAAAATTTTTTAAATAATTTTTCCAAGAAACAATTACAATTTTAAAGCAATTCAACATTAAGAACTTCATATTACAAAAATTCTAGAAAAATTTTGCCATCAAAATTAAAAAAAAAAAACAAAAAAGGATACGAAGGATTTACCGCAAACAAGATGACAAAAGTAGCCACGTATACATTCATACATATGTATTAAATTAAATATATTAAAAAAACTTACAGGCTTTCTTTATTTCTTTGCTCATTTGAATTTCAAGTACGGCTAGACATGTTGCATTTCGAAGTGATTGTTTTTGAAGGACTCATCAGACACTTTAGCAAAAACCCTTATTCTTTTTTAAAGAATATGAGGCGTTACTTAAAAAAACAGTTTTCAAAAAAAAAACTTCTCAAAAAATCTGTTCCAAAAGAATTTAAAATTATATTAATGTTTTTTTAACTCCAGATAACACTACATAATTGCTATAATTTCTTCATTTTTAATAAGTAAATGTCATATTACCAGCATTTTAAGCAGAGAGAAATGAAACAGCATTTCACATGAAATTTCATTGTGGCCACCCACAATGAAAAAAAAGTAAGATTTTAAAACAGAAACTTATTGTTTTAAGTTAAACTGAAACTGTACCTTTTATTTTTGAACAAAAATTTTAAGGTCTAAAAATTATCCTTAAAAATGATATAAATTAAATTTTTCAAGCAAATTTTCCACCTGCTACTTTTTAATGCGCCGTAACTAAATATGTATATGTATGTATTTCTTAAATTATGAACAGTTTACTCATTAAATACAAATACAGCATAACTAATCAGTAGTGCAAACTACTTTGTAAAACAAATTATCTTAATTAGAATCCTATTAGTATTAAAGACCTGACCTTTACTAAACGCATGTAAAATTGAACAACTATATAATTTCAAGTCATGACCCAAATTTAACGGCGGCTTAACTTCAAACAACACATACATATTGTTAAAGTTAAGATTAAGATTAAAAAAAAATATATATACATATATACAGCCATTAGCAGAAAAAAGGATACACGTGAATCCTTTGATGTGGTCGTTAATTTACCAGTCTATGAGTAAAAGTGCCGCTTTACATCAAACGAATGGTTTTTATAATATTTTGAAAGGTTTTAAAAAAATTGATAACAAACTGTTTCAGTAGAGGAGTGTTAAAAGGATTTTGATTAAAGCGGCATAAGGATATTAAAGATAAAATAGTTTCTTCAGACGGCACAAATAAAATTCTCAAAAATTGTTCAAATAAAATTCTCTATTCTTCATCCAAATGAAAAATAATTCTTAATTATTGCTCATTTCAATAAAAGTGCAAGGTCATATTTATTCGAATGAACGATTAATATTCTCTTATTCGAAAAAAAATATTCTGCTCGTTTTTATTATTTTAAATGATTTAAATAAAGTTTATTTTGGGCTATTCATACAAATAATCGAGTAAACTTATTCAAATAAGTTTGTAAGCTAAACTAAATTTTTAATTGATGAAAAAATATATATTTTATTCATTCGAAAAAAATTTCTATGCTCGTTTTCTATTATTTTAAATTTTATTAAAAAAAAAATAAATATTTGGCTATTCATAAAAATAGTCGTTACACTGATTCCAAAAATAATTCTTTATTCAGTTAAAATAATTTTTATAACTTTCATGCTTGTTTTTATTATTTTAAATTTTGGACTATTTATCATTCGAATAAAACAAAGTTTTTCTTTTAAAAGAAATTTTTTATTGACTAAAAAAGTATATTTTAATCGTTCGAAAAAAATGTCTATGCTCGTTTTTTATTATTATAAATTGTATAAAAGAAAAACTAAATTTTTTACTATTAATAAATATAATCGTTTACACTGATTCGAATAAAATAAAGTTTTTGTTCTAAAAATAATTCTTTATTCGTTATTCAGTTAAAAAAAAATGTTTCTAATTTTCATGCTCGTCTTTTATTATTTTAAATAATTTAAATAAAATTATTCAAATAAAACTATTCATAAGAATAATCGAGTAAACTTATTCGAATAAGCTACGAATATAAATTTTTTATTGCTTAAAAAATGTATTTTATTCGTCCGCAAAAAAATTCTATGCTCGTTTTTTATTATTTTAAGTTTAATAAAAACAAATAAGTTTTTGGCTATTCATAAAAATAATCGTTTACACTGACTCGAATAAACTAAAGTTTTTGCTCTAAAAATAATTCGTAATTCAGTTAAAAAAATGTTTCTAATTTTCATGCTCGTCTTTTATTATTTGAAATAATTTAAATAAAATTATTCAAATAAAACTATTCATAAGAATAATCGAGTAAACTTATTCGAATAAGCTACGAACATTAATTTTTTATTGCTTAAAAAATGACTCGAATAAACTAAAGTTTTTGTTCTAAAAATAATTCGTAATTCAGTTAAAAAAATGTTTCTAATTTTCATGCTCATCTTTTATTATTTAAAATAATTAAAATATAGTTAATTTTTAGGCTATTCATAAGAATAATCGAGTAAACTTATTCGATTAAGTTCGTAAGCTGACAGAAATTTTTTATTGATAAAAAAATTTATTTTATTCATTCGAAAAAACTTTTATGCTCGTTTTTTATTATATCGTATTTTAAATTATATAAAGAAAAAATAAATTTTTGGCTATTTACGAAAACAATCGTTAAGCTGATTCGAATAATACATATAAAGTTTTTGTTCTAAAAATAATTCTTTATTCGTTATTCAGTTAAAAAAAATGTTTCTAATTTTCATGCTCGTCTTTTATTATTTTAAATAATTTAAATAAAATTATTCAAATAAAACTATTCATAAGAATAATCGAGTAAACTTATTCGAATAAGCTACGAACATTAATTTTTTATTGCTTAAAAAATGACTCGAATAAACTAAAGTTTTTGTTCTAAAAATAATTCGTAATTCAGTTAAAAAAATGTTTCTAATTTTCATGCTCATCTTTTATTATTTAAAATAATTAAAATATAGTTAATTTTTAGGCTATTCATAAGAATAATCGAGTAAACTTATTCGATTAAGTTCGTAAGCTGACAGAAATTTTTTATTGATAAAAAAATTTATTTTATTCATTCGAAAAAACTTTTATGCTCGTTTTTTATTATATCGTATTTTAAATTATATAAAGAAAAAATAAATTTTTGGTCATTTACGAAAACAATCGTTAAGCTGATTCGAATAATACATATAAAGTTTTTGTTCTAAAAATAATTCTTTATTCGTTATTCAGTTTAAAAAAATGTTTCTAATTTGCATGATAGTTTTTATTATTTTAAATAATTTAAATAAAACAAATTTTTAGGCTATTCGTAAGCTAAAAAAAATTTTATTCGTTAAAAAGTTATTTTATTCGTTCGAAAAAAATTTCTATGCTTTTTTTTATTATTTTAGATTATATAAAAATAAAAAAAAAATATTTTTGGCTATTAATAAAAATAATCGTTTACACTGATTCGAATAAAACAAAGTGTTTGTTCTCAATATAATTACTAATAAGTTATACAGTTAAAAAATTATTTTATTCGTTCGAAAAAATTTTCTATATAAAAAAAAATTTTTTTGGCTATTAATAAAAATAATCGTTTACACTGATTCGAATAAAAAAAAAGTGTTTTTTCTAAAAAAATTACTTGAGTTATTCAGTTAAAATTTTTTTCTGGTTTTCATGCTCGTTTTTATTATTTAAATAAAATAAAATTAATTTTTAGGCTATTCATAAAAAATAATCGAACTTATACGAATAAAAAAAGTTTCTATTCTAAAAGAAATTTTTTATTGATTAAAAAAATTTATTTTATTTGTTCGAAAAAAATGTCTATGCTTGTTTTTTTTTATTTTAAATTTTATAAAAAAAAAATAAATATTTGGCTATTCATAAAAATAATCGTTTATACTGATTCGAATAAAACGATTTTTTGTTTTTAATATTTATTCGTTATTCAGTAAACAAAGTTTTTAAATCGCTACTAATCCATATAAAACTGCTTATTCGTTATTTATTTATGTAAGTAATCGAATAAAATTAATATATTGTGCTCTTATTCGAATAAAATTTTTTATTTTTTGTTTTATTTTTTCTGCTGTCCTAACAAAATTTTTTGCACATTCTTTATAAAAATTTATAATTTACCACGTTATTCGAATAAAAGTTTTCACTCGTTGTTTATTCGATTGAAAGTTTTTATTTCTTTTTTTATTAAAGTTTACTAACTATCAATTTCAATTTATTTTCAATTTCTCCATAAATTGTTTAATCCTTTTAGAAGCAAAATACACTTTCAGGTATGACTCAAATTACTTTCAATTATTTTTAATTTTTAACATAATTTATCCACACAGCGAGCGACCCTTATGAATTAATTGCTCTTAACATACTTTTTATTGCAAGATGAGCGAAATATATTGATTGATGAACCCTAACTAAGAGACAGTGTTATTTTCAAGGGTTTTTTTTAAGTATTTTGTTGCAATGCCTTTGTAAATTTTATTCACGTATACCTATTATCCATTTTCTTTTAAACCAAAATTATAACCCATAAAATCTTTAGTATAGAAAAATTAATCCCTTACTGTTCCGTGATAGCAAATAAAACAATTCGAAACATACGAGTAATTTAAGTGAAAGAATTACTTTTTCAAATATGTAGATAAATCTTCAAAAAAAAAAACATATTGTTCTTTAGGATAAAAAATACTTTAGAGAATTTGATGAATTACGTACGCTTGATTGCAAGTATGTCAATGTTTAAATAAAAACGGGTCCATAAAACGATGGCAAATGAAAAGTTTTACAATTATTTATTATTGTAGATCAAAATGAATTGATAGGTTTGTATGTAGGTCTAACCCCTCGTCTTTCATATAATTCGTGTTTAGAAATCCTTTTTCAAGCCATTGCTTTTATGTTTATGTTTAAAAAAAAGTGATTAGTCATCAAAGCAGGTAGATAGCGTTTGATCCCCTTTTCAATTAATTTCCTTTTTTTTTGGAATTTTAACCCACGTCATACTTTCGTCAGTTTTTAATATCCTTTGTGTCATTTGTAACAATTATTTTCTGTTAATATTTTCAAGGATTATAGCTAAACGTCTAAAAATATTTTCTACCACTGCACGTCAAGTGCGACCTAAGGGTGTAAAATATTGTTCATTTTTTTGTCAGGTTGAAATTTGGGCTTCAATTAAACCTAAAGGATCAGATTACAAGTTATTTAATGGTTGCTTGCTATTGCTATTGAATCGGTTTTATACTATCATATAATTAATTATCTTAACTAACTTTTAGCTGAGAATCCTAGCCACAAGAAAAGTATGGACTTTAATGTTTGTTTGCCCACTAAATGATGTACAAAAAAATATATGTATATTAGGGCGGGTCGATTTGTATGGAGACAAAAAAAAAAGCTCAAATTACAAGGAAAATGGTATTTTAGGGATCAAAATAAGAAACTTTGCCGAAGGAACCATAACTCTAAAATGTATTTTGATGTGCCGACTTTTGATCCGAAGGGTAAAATTTTCTTGAAGGGTCTAATTTTGAAAAATCTCACTTTGACCCATTTAGAGTTCCTCAATCGAGTCAAAATGTATGACCGACGCCCACTAATTTTGGAGGGCCGACCCACCTATGCCAGTGGCACAACCCCTGGAACCATCCCTGGGGGGTTCCCAATACAAACATTTGTGATTTTTTGAAATATTCTGGAAATAATTCAATAAATTTTTGACATACCATTTACATAATGAAAAAATAAATAAAATTTGTATTGCTTATTTGCTTTACAATTTTTAAAATTTTTATTCGTTCGGAGAGATTGATAAAGTTTTTATTCTGGAAATCGAATAATTTTTTTCGTTATTTAATCGAATAATAATTGATTAGATAAGAAAAAAATTGTATTCGTTATTTAATCCAATAAAACTTTTTATTCGTTTTTTATTTATTCGAATAATCAAATGAGATTTTTATTTTGTATATCGAATTTTTTTTTGTTGGCAATTTATTCAAATAAGCAAAGAGATAACGAAAAATTAATCGTTATGCATTCGGATAATCGAATAAAAATTTGTACTCATTGTTTACGCATTCGAATAATAAAACAAAATTTTTATTCTAATAATCTCGTTTTTTTCATTATATGAATGAATAAATTAAATGATTCAGACGTACGTTCGTTACTTGTTAAAATAACCGAATACAGTTTTTTATTCAATATTCATTCGGATGATTGAATAGGACTTTTTATTCGTAAATTTGAAAAAATGTAAATATTTGCTTATTTTTTCATTGGAGTAGTCGACTTAAATTTTTATTTTTTAAATCGAATAGATTTGTTCGTTTGTTTTGTTTTATTAAAATGAAAGATAAAGATTTTTCATTCGTCTGCATACATTATTTATTAAAATAACCGAATACAAATTTTTATTCGTATAATTGATTCGGATAATTTTTTTATATGTTGTTTATTCATTAGGATAATCGAATAAAAAATTGTTTCTGGAAATAGAATAACTTTTATTAATCGTTATAATAAACGAATAAAATTTTCAGACATGCGTTTAGCCAACATAATATGTTGTTCTATTTTTATTCTGGAAAAAGAATAAAATTTGCTATTCGTTATTTATTCGAAGTAGTGAATAATTTTTTTCAAACGTATAAATTATGTACTTTATTAAGATAACCGAATAAAATTTATTGGGATAGTCGCATTGGTGTTTTTTTCCTTGGGATAATTTAATGCAATTTTTGTTCTCCATTTCGAATAAATTTTATTGTTCGTTATTGATTCGTTTAACGAATAGAATATTTAATGAAAAAAAAAATATTCATCATACATTCGGATAGTCGAATAAAAAATTTTATGGGTGTTTAAATAATCGAATACAAATTTTTATTTGTTGTTTAATAACTCGAATAATCAACTAAAATGTTTATTCTAGAAATATAATAAAAATTTTTCTCCATTATTTAATCGAATAAGCGAATAACAGTTTTCATAATTACATATATTCTACTTATTAATATAACCGATTAAAATTTATTCGGATAATCGCATTAAAACTTTTTACTCGTTTTTTTCATTGCAATCGAAATCGCATACAATTTTTTCTCCTTTATTTACTAGAATAAGCGAATAAAATTTTTCATAATTACATATATGCTACTTATTAATATAACCGATTAAAATCTATTCGGATAGTCGAATAAAAAATTTTATTGTTGTTTAAATAATCGAATACAAATTTTTATTCTTTGTTTAATAACTCGAATAATCAACTCAAATGTTTATTCTAGAAATAGAATAAAATTTTTACTCCATTATTTATTCGATTAAGGGAATAACAGTTTTCATAATTACATACATATGTATATGCTACTTATTAATATAACCGATTCAAATTTATTCATCTCCAAAATTTTTATTTTGGAGATCGAATAAAATTTTTTCTCCTTTATTTACTCGAATAAGCGAATAAAATTTTTCATAATTACATATGTATATGCTACTTATAAATATAACCGATTAAAAAATTATTCGGATTATCGCATTAACATTTTATTTGTTTTTTTTTTTCATTGCAATAATCGACTAAAATTTTTATTTTGGAATTCGAATAAAATTTTTAGCCCAGATATAGAAAAAAATTTTTGTCCTTAATTTACTCGAATGAGCGAATAAAATTTTGCATAATTACATATATGCTACTTATTAACATAACCGATTAAAAATGTATTTGGATTATCGCATTAAAACTTTTTTTATTGCAATAATGGAATAAAATTTTTATTTTGGAAATCGAATAAAATTTTTATTCTAGAAATCGAATAAAATTGTTCATAACTACTATATGATATTTATTAATATGTATAACTGAATAAAAATTATCCGGATAATCGCATTAAATTTCTTATTCGTTTTTTTTTTTTTATTGCAAGAATCGAACAACAATTTGATTTTGGAAATTAAATAAATTTTTTTTGGTTGGTTATTTAACCGAGTAAGCGTATCAAATTTTTCATAAATTTAATGTTACTTTTTATTCGCCATTAAAACTGATAATCGCACATAATTTTACAACACAGTCATAAATCATTTATTCAATTAATCGAAGAAGGGCTACGAATTATTCCATATTTCGAATAAAATTTCTTAAAATTTTCATGTAATAAATTTTTCAAAAATTCAAATGTGCTTTCTTCTCTCCGGTCAGAATTGAAGTTTCCTTAATATTTAAATAGCTTTGCAACACCTTCCATTTTCTTTTGTGCATTTATTTCTACTTTTGTACTGAATCAACACAAAAAAAAAGCACCTAAAATATGTTTTCCAATTTTAACCATTCATCTTTTGTAACGTCTAAAAATATAAAAACAAATTCTAAAGATTTTACGGAAACAAAATGTAACGTATTTTTGTCCTCTGTAGTACAAGTCCTTTTCACTAAGACGGATAAATATAATCAAGTGTAATTTAACCAGACAAGGTTTCATTTGGTAAATACGTGTCCCTTTTGTTCAAAGGATTTGCTACGCTTATATTGTATATGTATGTATATGTACTTGTAGTATTTGTAAAATGAAGAAAAATATGTAACGTATATTTCTTCAATGTTTGCAAAGGAGCATTAAATAATCTTAGGATGTTTTTGTAACGTATTTTTGCTATTATGTATGTATTTGTTTTATGAGTTTGCAGCACAAATTGTATTCTTCATCAGTTAAATCCGAAGGATTTCTAAATGTAAATGTTTGTTTCGAAATAAGACGTGGTCTTTCGTTATTTGATTTTTATTAGCAAGCAGCAGGACACAGTGGTTTTAAGGGGCATACAACACGAAAAATTAAAAGTAGATAAATCTTTACAGCCTCATTTATAAAAATTATTAAGGCTTTTTAAGAAAAATTTTGTATGAAAATTCGTTTTAGAAAACCTTTATAAAGCCTTAATAAGTTTTATAAATAAGGCTGTTAGTTACTACTTCCGTGTTAAAAGCACAACAAATTTCGAGGAGAGTTAAATGATAAGAAGCTCTTTAACAATCAACTAGAGGAAACAAAGCACGAAGAGTGCGAATTTGCGGTTACTCCACCGATGCACAGTGGGTGATTTGAAAAAAAAAAAAATGGAAATAATTATGCAGTTTCTAAACGAGCCGTCCGATGGTTATGAAATTTCACACAGCATTTAAATAGGTTTCACCGAGCTTAAGTCTGGAATTGGGAATATATATGTATCCTAAAAGGGGGCGGAAACGATGCCAAGCTGATGTTTTTGATTTGATAAAAATGAATTTCTCTATCCAAGAGCTAAAGAAAAACTCTGCTAAGTGTAGCAGTTTCGCTTACAGTGTAGGAAATATTCGAGAAAACTAATTTAAATTTTGGATTTTTTTTACCAACCTTGGTCCACTGTTCTGCTAATGGAGAAGTCAAATCTTGTACGATTTTTAAAAAAGCAACTTAGTATGGTATGAAAAGCACAACTTAGTCAAAAATTATAAGCAAATTAAATGAAATATTTAATAAAAAAATTTGCCATTTTTTTGCAGAAAAAAGTGGATTGATTATTTCGCTATTATTAAAAAAAAAATTATTTGTTCAAAAGGTAATACTATAAGAAACATTACAAAGAAATTTTTTGTGAAAAACTTTCGTTATTAAAGGTGCCCGATCGTTTTGAAATAGACATCTTTTTGTTATAAATGTGATATATAAGAAATTTTTTCTCAAATTCCAAAGCTGGAACCAAAAAATTCCTTATTTCTATTCCTATTTCCTAAAATATTATCTGCACCCGGCGAATTATAAGAGATTTTGAGATATTTTGGCATTTTATGAAATTTTTTTCGGAATTGCCGGGAAATCAAAAGCAAACTCTATTTGCTTTTAGTTTTTATGTATTAATTGCCTCATTCTCAACCTAAGGGAGAATTTTCAGCCTTCCTTTTGTGTAGGACATCTCTCCTCTCGGAAAACTCTTTATAGTTATGTTGTAAGCAGATGCAAATATTTAATTTAAATTGCTTACAACTTTTGACTTTGTTGTGCTTTTGAAACCAAACTTTTTCTAACTATTAAAAATTTTGTTCTTAGCTCATACTAGGTTTCTTTTTTAAAATCGAACAAGATTTGACTTCTCCATTAGCAGAACAGTGGACCAAGGTTGGTAGAAAAACCAAAATAAAATTTTTTTTGTTCAAATATTTCCTACACTGTAAGCGAAACTGCATAAATGTAGCAGACTTTTTTTTAGCTCTTGGATAGCGGAATATACTTGCAAAAAATCTTTTTTTATCAGATCAAAAGCATCAGCTTGGCATCTGTTTGAATTTTTCATTAACCCGAGGTTGCTCACTTTGGGGGTTTGTGGCCCCGCCCCCTTTAAAGATATATAGTCCAAATTCCAGACTTAAGCTCGGTGACACCTCTTCAAATGCTGTATCAAATGTCATAACAATCGTTTAGAAACTGCAAAATTATTTCAATTTTTTTTTTCAAAATTCCCCACTGTGCGCTGGGTAGATTGACCGACAACTCTTAATCGCTTTGAATTCGCAAAAATTTAAGATTTTGAGACAAAAAAAAATAGAGGAATGCTAGACTTCTACTGCTGCAATTCCAGTAAACATTCAACGTTCCAATATAAGTTTAAGCTTCAATAAATATGCCAAACAAACCACTGTATGAATCACTCTTGTGAAGACAGCTCTCATTACGTTCCTCTTTAGTTTTTATGTTATTTTTTGATGCTATTTTTTGTGTTTTGGTTTGCATTAGCATTTTACATATCTACATTATTTTTATCTTTCTCCTTTTGAGGAGAAAAAATTTCGTTTACTTTCTACCTGCTTTTGAAAAAAAAAAAAGAAAATACCAAACTGACCCTTGCACGTGTTCAAATTGCTGTGTCAAGCCAAAGGCAATCAGTATTTTGTTAACTTATACAAACTAAAAATTATTATTTTACATTTTATTTTCAAGCAAAGAAAAAAGGGTCTTTTTGGGTTCCTCTTATTTGGATCGTCCATATAGTTTTTTTTTTCAAGAAAAATCTGGAATTTTTTAATGCCCCATTGTTTGGTCGTTTTATTTTTCTTTCATTAGTGATTTGATGCTTAACGTTTTATTTTTGGTTAAAGGCTTTGAAAACATAAGAGAGTAATATTTTTATGAAAATTGATAATGAAATGTGTGATTTAACATACAACAAAGGGATAAGTATGTATACAAAAATGCCTACATGTCGCTCATTTACTCAAACAACGTCATAACTCAAAAAAAAACCAGGGGGCAGATTACTGGATTCGATGCGATCCGAAATTTAAAAATACCTACATATTTCCATACAAACTCTATTAAAATATTTCGTAATTTCGATAGATAACGAGTGCCGTTAGATATCGAATGCCATAATCTCAAACTGAAAAAACGTGATTGAATCCGCTCGTTAAACAAAGCCACGATTAAAAATCAGGAGTTTAATCGTCGCTTTCGATAACGAGCTGATTCGATCACATTTTTTCAGTTTAAGATTATGGCATTCGTTATCGAACCATGTAATAATATAGTACGATATCGAATGCCATAATCTCAAACTGAAAAAACGTGATTGAATCAGCTCGTTATCGAAACCCACGAATACACCTCAGCCTCAGTTTGCCAGAAAAAAGTTTGAAGTTTTCACTTTACACGCAACTTAATGAAAAAGGAAAATTTTAGTTTTCTAATTTGACGATTTGCATCGTATTTAAATCTTACAAATCATCACAGACAAATTTAATTGTTTATAAAAAAAAGTAATTTTTATTGCAGTTCAATAGTTTTTATTTAAACAATACAGGTAAAAATAACAGTGGAATTAATAACAAGTATTATTTAAAATATAGTTAGCAAAAAAAAACTTGTACAGCAAAACGCTCCGCTCGTCTAATTGAAGTCACTCTGTTGCTTTGTAAGATTTGAAGCTCAAACCAAAAGCAATTTCAAGGAAAACTAATCAGCTTTCCATAAAAAAAACTTATACACCGAAAGAATTTTACTTCATAAGTCCAATGAAACAATTTCATTAAAATTTTTTCACAAATCTAATGATAATTTCACAAATCCAATGAAAATTTCATGAATATTGTGAAAAAATTTCATTAGAATTGCTTCTGGTTTCGTAAGAATATTTTATTGGATTTATGACATTATTTAGAAACCCCTTTATATTTAAGTTATTTCATTCTTTTCATGAAATTATTTTATTGTTTCGATGAAGTTATAGCACTGCATTAATTACACTGTTAAATAAATTTGATGAACTTTTCAATAAAATAATATTGACGAAACTGGTTTCATTAATCCAACGAAGCGTGACGTTGGTTGAATTTTTCATTAAATTAATGTCGAAATTCATAGAATTTGGGCTGAAAATTCTTTCAGTGTACACTAACTTTTCCTTCAGGAAGGAGCTATGAATGAAATAAGTAATACACTAAAAATTAGTACTAAATGTGGCCACGTCTAAAATGAATTGGATTTTTGGTAATATTGGGAGGTACATATATGCCTTGGAGATCACTTTTAAGCTAATTTTTGCTCCTAAGCTACAGCTCGCGCAATTTTTTCTCCACATACGCCCATAGAATCTCGTTAATAATAAGGTTGTGCCTTCCTAGAGCCATTCTCTTATAATTGAGGACGAATGCTTCGGGTATTTATCTCGAACTAATCAATCATCTCCACCACAAAGTATACAGAGGTGAAGAAAGTGAGTGATGAAAAAAGCTAAAATCAGCTACGACACGGGTTCGGCGAGAAAGGGACAACTGTAGTACATTTGTTATTAAGTTGCTAACCATATAATCAAAACAAACAAGAAAAAATGTGTACTTTGTGAAATAACCAACAGGACATTTTTACAAAATTAAATGAAAGATTTTGTAGTGTTGAACTAGAAAACACAATGTGTTAAATGTTATTAGTGGTAAAAAAGTGATCAAAATTAGTTTCCACATAATTACAGACATCATTTTAAGCATTTTCATTAAAAAATATTACTTTTTACCATTTACTTCCAAAAAGCATATAGCGAATAATACCACAAAGAATAAAATGATAATACATTTGAACGAGTGAACATTTGTACAAAATTAAATCAAGGAATTTGTTGTGTTGAATTAAAAAACTGAATGTGAAAATGTTTATTAGTATTAAAAAAGTTATTAAGATTTGTTTTCAAACGATTCCTGATTTAACTTTGAGCTTTTTAGTTCATAAATGTTAATTTTAACATTTTAATTGCAAAAATCTCATAGCGAATGAGTACTCAAAGAATAAAATACAAAAACGTTAAACCAATGCAACTACGAAAGAAGCTTAAAGAAGACACGGGTTCGGTGTGAGTGCGAAATCCGAAAACAAAAATTATCTTCCGTCTCGTGTCACCTCTGTGTACTTTGTGATCTCCACTTACATTTCATTTGGCAGCTAACTGTGCTAAATTATGTATCTTTTAGTATTTTTAAATAATCCCTTTTATTCATTGCACGTTCTATAAAAACCGGATTTTATACACCACTCGATCCCATTGAGATCCATACCATCACATTACACCCCCATGCTTCACCGTGTTATTCAGGTTTTTATCGCTAAGGCTAATACTAGAGAGCTGTATGAGTTGATTCACTTTCGCTCTCCACTCATTTTTACAATGCTTTTGTTTGTTCTTTAACATCAATATTCAATAATGATATTGGGTTTGTTGGTGAAAAAAATCACTGCGCTGCAAATGGAAATTTAAATGTTCTAAACTGGTTCACTGAAGTAGCTAACGCATAAATAAATATCAAATATTGGTGTACAAACATGATTACTACTAAAGCAAATTATCAGCGAACTTATATTGGATTTTAAATAAAAGTTTGCACGTATGATGCAGAGCAGTGATGCATTTACGAACACAACCATTGCTTGCAGGGTTACCTATCTAACAACTGACTGTGTCATTAAGTTACTCTCTTTTTTTATGTGCCATTACCCAGTGGGAAAAGGTAATGCACATCATGTATAATTTTTCATTCCAGAATTCATGGTAACTGGTAGGAAATTAATGAATTATTTTAATACGTCCGAGGAATGAATTCTATAATTCACAACACTCGTCACAAGCAAAAACTATATATTATTCATCTGCAGATGTGGTAATGCACGTGGTAATCAATGTGCAATTATTGTATTTGATCAAATTACCCTCTTGTTTCTGAGGGAATGCATTGGCTTGCTTTGGAAAATAATACATTATTTCTCCCATTATTTATGTAATTAATTCTGGAAAGTCTTAACAGTAGTGATTCTGGTTTCAAAATTTTCACTGATGGTTCAAAGATGGATGGAGGGGTGGAAGCTGCGGTTTATTGTCAGTAGCTCGGTATAGAGGAATCTTGTAAACTTGCCGATCACTATACCATCTTCCAGGCGAATATCTATGTAGTCAAAATGGCAGCAGAGTTAGCCTTCACTCCTCTAACTTTGAATGCGCGTGTAAATATGTATATAGATAGTCAAGCAGCTATTAAAGCAATTTCAGCTGACTGCAATTACTCCTCAGTTGTGCGCATGTGTAGAAAGACCCTAAATATATTATATGCTGGTAGACAAGTACATATATTCTTGGTCCGTGGACACATGGTAATTGAGGGAAATGAAATGGCCGATACACTGGCCAAAAGGGGAATTTAATTACCGGCTGAGGAAGCGGTATATGTCCGAAAACCACTTCAACACCTTAAAGAGATCATAGACTGTAAGATGAGGGAAGAAGCGGAGAAATGTTGGCGTGCGACAAAAACTTGCAAAACTTCTAAAATCATGTGGAGCTCCTATGATTCCAAATCGACTAAAATGCTTTTATCATTAACTAGAATCAACTGCAAACATCTAGTGGGGGTATTAACTGGACACTGCTGGACGTCTTCGTATGATGTCAAAATAGGATGAATATTTGACGGTAGCTGGAGGAAATGTAAGTAACACCTGGGGTAATTGAATGTGTCACTGTCTGGCTCTAAGCCGCACTAGATATAACTATATTGGTGCTCACACTTTTCGTAGTCTTGAACTTGTATTGAGAGTGGAAATGTGTAGATTGCTAAAATTTGTTAAATATGTGTGGGAGTCATTCGAAACAGGCTCCACGAACTAGGATGCCATACTAACAGGTTCTCTTCTCATCTGCTGGTATCGCTAAGGATCAATCCCGGTCTATGCGAGGTCTTTGGACCACCCAGATTAACCTAACCTAACCTAACATATGTAATTAATTCCTACTTTACCAGCTGGTTACGAAAAAATAATGTTGACTGGATGAAGTCTTAAGTTAATAAAAAATTGCGTATTAATTAATAGTTTTTCTCGTATCAAAACAATTTATAAAATAAAATGAGCCTAGCTAATCGTATTTTATTTTATAATGTTACATAAAACTTTATTTATCAGAAGGGGTTTAAGAAGTTTTCAAAACAAGCATGCCGATTAATTGCTTTACTGAATCATATGAATGAATAGAATTTGCAAGCAGTGGCATGCATTTATTAACAACAATCTCATTGATATGAATCGTGCGATATCATCTTTCATTTTTTTTTTAATGTTAAGTGCTAGCTCAATATTCATTCTAGAATCATGCAGATCTCTGATATGTACTTGGATAACATTAACAATTATGTGTTATCAACATCTAGCAAGTCTCCTGTAGACCCTCAAATAAACTCATCAATCACAGTTTGAAACCCTACATACGTGTATTTTAGTTACTATACCAAAAAAATTACCTGCAACAAAGTACCTTCCAATATCCAATATAATGTAATTGAATGAAATCTGCCCCCGTATTCCAAAACTCGCTAAATCTAAATATGTATCAATAAAACTTCTTGCAGTCGGTTTATCGATTTTCGGCTACGAATGCAATTTTCAAATGCTTTAAAAATGTAATTCACTGAAATTTTAGTGTTTTATAGCATCGCCAAAAATTTTTAATTTTCCCTTTGTTCAGCATTTCAGTGATCGATTTTAGCTTTAGCTTTAGCGCGTTATAGAATACGGGGAGGCTGGTAGGTTAGGGCAGGAAGTAGTGGAGAACAATTTTCGAAATATTTGCCACGTCCATTTCATAAGTAATGATAATAATGGTAGTCATACATATCTACTTATTGTAGTTTTTCATAAAAATTTTCCAACTTCTCTATCAGCCACAAAAATTTTTTAATAAAGTACATACCAAGGCCTATTTATCAGGTCAACGCAACTCTACAAAAACACAGCAATACAAAAAACAACTTTATGTTTAAGTTGTCAGAAACACACACAAACATGAACTAAAGTATATGGTGCAAATAACTTTTGACAGCTTAAACACGAAAACACAGAATATCATTGCGTTGACCTGATAAATAGGCCTTGGTACATACCTACATAGTATATAAATTTTGTTTTTTAGATTGGTATTTACTCAAGTGTTTTGACGTACATATTTCCTGTTTTGAAGTGAAAAATAATAAAAACAACGTTCTCTATTATTATTTGTTTTATAACTAAACGCGCAACGTTTTAGACATTTCAAAGGTATTGTGATAGTTTCTTAATAAATTAATTAAAAAACAATTTCGTTTGGTGTTATACATACATAAACGAATAAGATAACTAAAAATAAAAAATAAAAAAAATCTTTACATTATCATGTTTCAGAATATGTACATACATACATATGTATATATGTATATGTAGTATATACATATGTATATGAAAGAAGTTTTTATTTTAATAACGTATGTATATACGCGTATATTTTACACAACTTTTAGGCAAATATATCCTGAATAACTACCCCCATAGCTCTATGCAAAAAAAATGGGACCAGTGAAGCATCTTTGAATATATAACTACATCCAGTCTTTCACAGATTGTCTCGGATTAAGATTGGCTTGACATTTATCAAAACGGAATCCACTGACTTAAATTGATTGCTTGCATGTACTCGTACTTAAGTTTGCAGCCAAGTGCACCAAGCAAGCAAATAGTTTCTAAAATTAATAAAATTTTAAAAACCAACTACATAACTATTCTTTTTCTTGTTGAAATGTTATTTAATGAAAGAGATTTTGTATTGAAAACAATAAAATACAAAAATATTTTTCAATTCGCTGCTTCGTTGTATATAGATACATATAGGGGACTATGTATGTATAAGAAAAAACTGGCATGAAGTTAGCATAAGTGGCAAAATTTAACATAATCCTAAAAAGAGTTTTGACATTAAACTTTACATTAAAAATCACGCTAGGACTTAGTAGTGGAATAAAACTATGTACGTATTGCACCAATTTTTAATATCAATTTGTATGGAGGAACTCGTTAGCACCTACTTTAAGTTTGTCACTTATGCTAACTTCATACCAATTTTTTCTTATACATAGGGCCGATAGTATCTAGAAGAAAATGTAAATTAACCAAATTTTAACATGCATGCAAGTTAATTTAACGTGATTTGATAACAAATAAAAAGCTATAGTTTTGTAATTTAAGACATCTCTGAATGATTAAAATCTTATTTTAACTACAATCAGATACGCTTTTAAAATAAATTAAAAACGCAACAATGTTTGAATAATGCTCTAAACACATAGACCACAGCAGGCTACATGACTACACGACAACAAGTGCAGCTGGCAACACATGCTGCCTGGTAGCTAGCTTAATTCAATTATTTTGAAAACGGCAGCAAAAACATAAGAAGCTATAATAGTGAAGTATAAATATATATTTCAGTGTTGCCGCTCTCAAATAATTCACATTTCCAAAAATAATATAGTTTATTCAAAAATATAAAAACAAAACAGTTTATTTCTTTATATTTTTTTTTGTGCGAATATTTACGGTTTAAGTAAGTCCCAGTTCACACTAAGCTTATCACTTTTTGTTTTTTGAACTTTCATCGGCTTATTATTCAGCTCATATTTTTATGCATAGTTTTTCTAGCATTACGAATGAGAAAGCAAAACGTATTAAAAGTACATGAAGCTGAGTACTCGTTTCTTTGCGCCTCCTCTCTCTATCTCTCTCTCTCCTACAAACTAATCAGCTTAGCAATAAGACTTGCATAGTGTAAACTAAGACTAATTCCTTCAATACATTTAGCAATTTTTCGCTAACTTGAGATTCTTTCACGTTTTTTCCAAACTTTTTTCGATTTCTCATCAATTTTAGGGATTGCTTCCGATTTAGCAAACTTCTCGATAAAAGTGTCCTTTGCTTGTTTTCAGCTTCCTGGAAGTTTTGCCGTTTTTTAAACAGCCATAGTAAGCCAATGTTCACAGGAATAAGAGCAAACAAAGCTTCCCAAAAAATTATAATGAAACTTCTTAGGTGGACCACCACTTTCACTGACAGCAAGAGAGACAGAGAGAGAGAAAGATAAAAAAGAAATATAATTTTTTTTCAATAACATATGTACCTTTTTTTTTAAATACTAAACTATACCATCTTTTAAATAGTGTGTGTTCTAATCCATTTTTTTTAATATCACATAAGCTATATGTGATTAGTTTTGAAGGTGGGCCAATTTCACTGCAACGCACTGTATTTGTTACTTTAGAACAGGCCTGCCCAAGCCCTATGTGCGTGTTTTTGTAAAAGCGCTAACTATAGGCTGTGTCCCAGATAGCATTTTTTTATCATAATCGAATCAGCTTAATGGGAAAAATAACCGCATAGGAGATCATTTTGCGATCATAAATGATACTCCCCTACAGATGAATCATACCAAAGAATCATTCATTTATGATACGATTTGCTGATGCATTTTTGAGTAATTTTCTGATACTATTAAATCATTAAATCACCTTTTTGTGATTTCTTTTGCATTTTGTTAATATATTTTCAAGAAATCATTATTTGATCATATAGATGAATCATAAGTGAATCCTTTTTCCATCGCCCAAGTAATAAATCATTTTTAATCATCATAAGTGATGCGAGGAGAGTCATATAAGAGATTTCTGCAAAAATTATCATCCTAATGCTAGCTGGGTATTAGTTTTTTTTTCGTTTTTCACTATATACACGCAAATGCAAAGCAACAACACATTTTCATTTTCCTTTGTATGAATTGGTTTTTACAACAAGAAATATTGTATAAAAATTAGTTTTTCTCTAAATGTACTGGGGGCAAAATACGGCACTAGTTATCGAACGAAATTACAATATATTTCAATAGAGTTTATATGGAAATATTTTAAAATTTCGAATCGTATCGAATGTCGTAATTTGCCCCCTGGTGTTTGCGCTTCCATAAGGAAATTTTGGGCACCCCTGCATTTAGAAAATAGTGAAAACAAGTTCAAGTTAAGTATTCCCATATTTTTAAACGTTAGAGATAATCGTTTAAAACACTAGCAACGAAAGTTGGTATGAATAAAATATGAACATATTTCCTTCATAATTCGCACAAAAAACTCATGAGCTCTTAAAATAAATTTGGTTATAAGCCTTTTTTTCTGTTTATAATTTACTTATGTATTGTTTGGCTTAACACGTCTACATGCATTTCGTTGCTGCTCAAGCAACACATCAGTAGACTTCAGCCACAATGCTTATCAGTCTTATACTGAATAACATCTCCCCGGGAGTTTATTCCTTATTCATTGTTCCCTCCCATTTTAAAAATCCATTTACATATTTGCAAGCTTTCATTAAAGTAAAATAACTGGAAACATAACTCCCTCCAACTTCTCGCTCAAATTAAAAGTTTTATCTCAATCTGCTTAGAATACGTGGTTTTTATTTTAGAAATAAAAATGAATTCCGTGGTAATTATTTCCCCGCCAATATTTAGACTTGGGCTGTATAAACTCTCGCGTTAAATAATAATAAAATATTAAAATGATACCATTTTTGTTTTAATTTGCCATTTATTTTATTTGTCGCTTGTCGATAATAGTAAGCTAGAACATAAAAAACATACATACATACATACATACATATGTACATATTTTCTTATGCAATAATTTGATTTAGCTTTTAAATCTATGTATACAAGTGTAACACAAACTGCAAGCTTTAAGATACTATTATTAATTATTTAATTTGGCAAAATTGTGACCGGATCATACATAAGCGGTTCTATATATTAATAGAGAATGTTTTCGTAGCACCAAAATGTCCAAGTTGGGATTTAACGTTTGCATTCAATCCACTGCTATGTTGAGGTTGTTGCTGGTAACGACCTGATGAAGGTTGTTGATTTTGAAATTTTGTATTGGAATTACTTGAAGCTCCAAAACTGTATCTTGCATTGAATCCCGTGCTATGTTGAGGTTGTTGCTGGTAAGTACCACTTGAAGCTCCATCATAGTTTTGTCGGTTATATTTTTGGTTATTCTCCCACTGATTTCTTTCAGTTTGTTGGCCATAATTATCTACTTGATATTTGCTTTGGCTTGAAGGATCAGAATTATAAGAATAACTACCTCCTGCAGGTAAATTACGGCTTTGTTGGGTATACCATTGGTAGTTGCCATCATATCCCGTATTATGTACTGATGTAGATACATAAGGACGATCATTGCTTGCTGGACTAGATGATTGATAAGCAGGTCTCACAGGAGCTACAGGTTCACGGGAATCATATTGCGGTTTATTTACTGGTGTCTCGTGATGAGTTGTAACATCGTCGTCACAATCTAAGCTTTCCTGAGAGGCTGCAAAAGCCTCATAACTGCCTTCTGCAGGTAAATTTTGGCTTTCTTGGGTATGCGGTTGGTGTGTAGCTTGTTGGCCATCATATCCCGTATTATGTACTGATGTAGATACATAAGGACGATCATTGCTTGCTGGACTAGATGATTGATAAGCAGGTCTCACAGGAGCTACAGGTTCACGGGAATCATATTGCGGTTTATTTACTGGTGTCTCGTGATGAGTTGTAACATCGTCGTCACAATCTAAGCTTTCCTGAGAGGCTGCAAAAGCAATTAAGCTTAAGAGACTGCAGACAATTAAAAATTTCATTTTGCGTTAGAACTTGAACTATTGAAGTTAAACTCGAAATTAACTAAATTTTGCAGCAGAACTTTGGGTTTAAATAGAAAACCCGCATGAAAACTATAGGTATTAGAGTTGTTATTGTTTTTTTCGCTTTAATATTTTAATCGAACAAAGAATATTTTTCGTAGACGAGTGCAAAATCAACAAAAAACAGTTTATAGCAAATCCATACATCAACATACACATATGTATGTATGTATATTCTGAGCATGTATGTGTGCATATAATACGGAAAGCTACGTAGTTTCATTATATATTAAATACTTCGTCAATTCGATGCTATTCGACGCAGATTAGGGTATTCAGTTATTATGTACATACATATGTATATAAAATAACTTAAAAATTTAAATTTTGAGGTTTTATAGATTGCATATTCTATGTTAGTAGAGCAAATAGCCTCTCAAGTAAAGAAAAAACTTGATTCTTTACATCTTTTGGATTCAAAATGAGCAAATAATACACACACAGAAAAAAATACCAATGTAAAATCACCATGCAAAAATTTTGATTTTTTGATCGGAGGATCGCAGGTTCGAGTCCTGGAGACAAGTGTTAGTGTTTTTTTAGGCAAAACTTTTCAAATTAATTTTATGTCAAATGATCAATTAAATAATGTTGAATTAAAATTTTATTCATGATGGTATAGAAATATTTAGTGTGTGTCATTACCCAGCAAAAAATTTTCGAAATTTTGTAATGGGTAGTAGTACTCTTTTAATGGCTTACTTATTTATATCATTATGTGAAAGTACTTATTGTAGCACTTTCCAGTTAACAAGGAAATATATCTAGAGAAAAATTTATTGATCGTGAAAATGAGCTTCGAAAACAATAAAATAACTTTGGTTTACTATAATTTTTATTACAAAATTTAAGTATTTTCGCATATTCTTCAATATACATATTCACATATATTCTTTTTAAGATTATGATTTTTAACAATCCCAAAAAAAGGTACAAGTTTTACAATTATGTTACAAAATTTCATTTATGTTAATTAGAAAAACTAGCAAATTAATTTTGAATAAATAAATAAAATTTTGCATATTTGTAAGCAATAAATAACCCATTAAATTTTGAGTACTTTTAGGCAATCAGTAATATATTAAATTTTGCGTGTTTGTAGGCAAAAAGTATAGGGTATCGCATACTTTTTGAACTTCTCAAACAAAAATAATGGGTTATTCAGTCAAATTGTAAGTACTTACGACTGAGGAGTACATACACTTTTTTGCATTTAAGTAGGCAAAGTTTTTTGGTGGGTAGATATCTACAGATATACTAGTTGACTACCATGCGATGACTTTCGAGTTCAAATCTCGGTCGTGTAAGCCAATTATATACAAAAAATTTTTCTGATGCTGTTCCGAACACACTTACGTTAAATAATTAATAAAATACAATTACTACATTAAATTAAATTCATGTTGTTTCAATTTATAAAAACTTTGATTTAACATTGTTTTTCATGTTATTTCAGTATCAAATTTATTTCAAAAATTTTCTTTTGACATTACTATATGTTAGATTAACATGAAACACATATGAAGCAAAATCACTGTAGAAAAAAGTTAAATTAACCTTGTTTTCGTGGATTTTAAGCTGAGATTTTTCTTCAATTCGGTATCTTACGAATAAATTCTTCTAAATTGTCTTCCAGTGCGTTAACCGTTGCGTGCTTGTCCCTATAGACATGAGCCTCGCAAAAAAATAGTCTACATCAGAGATCTTAAAAACCGCGCACGCGTGCGGATGCTCTCACAATAATGAAGAGAGCAATAAAAGGTAATTTGTATTTTTATTTAATTTGTACTCAATTTTTACTACAATCAGCGCTACCACTTTTATCTCAGACTATTCATATTCGCTTTAGACAACAATGGATTCTTTTTAAATTAGTTTAATTTCAGGGTTTTATATTTTTTAGAGCTTGAATAATCATATCTGAAACTATTTAACATACATCAAATGTGCATTAATCTCTTTTTGAACACGAGAAATTGACTCAAATTAGAATTATACAAATATATTACAAATATGTCTTGGCTTCCCTGCTATAAGAAGAGCAAACTATATTACGCACAAAAACGAAGCACCAACACAAACATGTGTGTGCGTTAAATCGCACGATCTCGGCGGCCAATTAAAAGGCCCAAACGTGAAATAAACTGTTCACCGAACTCGCCTCTCAATTGGGCCATTATTTCGTGTGATGGGCCACCGTCTTGCTGAAACCACATGTCAGCCAAGTCCAGCTCTTCTATTTTGGGCAAAAAAAAAAAAAAATTACACAGGCCAATTGGGCCTGTGGGCGAATAGCGCCGAATCGATAACTCACGTTCATCAACAAAACTGGCGGATACAGCTGCGATATTTTCCTCTGTCCGCACTCTACGTATGCGTGTTGTTGGTTTAATGTTAAATAATTTAATTTTGGTGCGAAATTTAATCACAACATTCCGAATAGCCGCCTCAGAAGGTCATAAAATGGAAGATATGCATCCATACTTTCTTAACCGAGCATGAATTTTGATAATAAAATTTAATAATCTGCAAGCGTTATTTATATATATGTATATGTATGTATGTACATAAGTCGATGGATGCCTGGTTAAATTGTAGACAAAACTGAACATGTTTAACAGTAACATGATTCACGAAAATAGCTGAGTTGCCAACCATAGTGTTGCCAAAAAGAAACTTGATAAAAATCAAACTTTACAAGTGGCATTTTTTCGCACTGAGATATCTCGAGAGGTCGCCTAAACCTATAAGTAGTTACTCCGAGAGGTTATCTAGCGCATAATTGCCTAGAAACTGTTTAAAATATAGATTATTAAAGAACAAAAACTACCTCCATATATCATGAAACATTTCTTTTTAATTCTTGCTAGTTATATTAGTCGATGAATGTATAATACCAACGAAACTATCACAATAATTTTTAACTATCTAAAACGTTGCGCGTTTAGTTATAAAACAAATAATTATTATTTTATAACTTGCGTTAGTATTTTTCACTTCAAAACAGGAAATACGTCAAGACACGTAAGTAAATACCAATTTAAAAATCAACAAATTGTGAAACTATAAAGATATTTTTGTGAATGATCTAGATTCTAGAAGTTAGAAAATATAATGAAATATATGTATGTATAATAGTAATTAAATTGATGTGGCAAAAAATTTTTTAATATTGTATTGTTCACCACTACTTTCTACACTAGCGTTCCAAATTTCATTCTAATACATACATATGTACATATATACTAAACCAGAGTATTGGACACTAGCTTGTTGGCGAAAGTATTTTGCTTCTTAAAATCAATTTATTTTCAAAAACAAGCTCCTTTGCTCAAATATCGTTTCAAATAATATTTTATTGTAAAACTATATTTTTAATAAAATAAAAGCTCTTTTGAACAAAAAACGTCTTAAAAAAAAAAAAGTTGACTAGCAAAAGGTATTCTAAAAAAAGAAAGAACTCTCTTAACAGAAAGCACCCCGTTCCGAGAATATCATTTTAAACAAGAATATTTAAAAAAAAAAGTTCTCCTGACCAAATTTACCTTTCAAATACCTGCTGCTTTTAAAGGAAATACTTTTTCGAACAAAAAAAATTAAATTAAAATCTTAGCTTTTTTTTAATTTTGCCGATTTTTTTGTTCAAGCAAATTTCTTTTCCGTTTTTGATACTTTTACTTTCATCATACATTCGCTTTGATTCTCGATTCTTTTGCACTTTGATGAGCGATATTTTTTTTCTTTTGAAATAAGTTTTTTTTTGGAATTGTTATAATTTAAGTTTAGCTTTAATATTCCAAATTATTATTTTACTTATTCAGTAGAATATTTTTTTTTAATAAGTGCACTGAAATTGATTATTGAGGTGTTAGCTGGATCCTATGCGCATTCCACCATTGCTTATGCAGATAGAGGAAAAATAATAACTACTTTGTTTGGGGAGGGGGCGGCGGTACCCATCACCCACTCCTACACCTTAAACATTCAACATGCAGTCTGTTCTAAAAGCTACCCATATAAAATTTAGTGACTCTCACTTTTGTGTAGTTGTACGCAAAAAAAGTGCCTTTGTCACCACTGTGCAACCAACTATTTGGCAAGGAAACCAAAACAACATCAAGCAGGTCGTTTTCGGTGCTGTAGCAATGAGATTTCCATTAATTTAATATAGTTTCAAAATTAATAAAAAGAATAAATTATTTTTGCTCGGCGTTACACTCCCTAAATGCGATGCGAAAGGAAAATGGCACCAAATCAAAAAATTAGTACATACTCATTAATCCGCTCGAGCATTAGCCACTCGTATCTCGTATTTTCCTTTTCCCAAGTCTGGTAGTCTGGTCTGCAGCAAATCAATAACCAACCGACGAAATGTCTTGCAAAGGGAGAAAAACTGTGTACATACTCGTACGTATAGAAAATATATTTTATATATATGTAAGTGCGAGTACAATTCGATATGCTTTGGTCTTTCTATATGATTTGCATATACAAACGCATATACATACATATACATATGTATATAAGTACTTATGTATATTTCAATAACATTGAATAAATGGGATTTAGGGCCAACTTTGAGGAGCGGACGCACTCCCAAAAAACACAACTTATCGCTATGAAATTTTTTTTTACATAAAATTGAACCGATTTGGGGGGGGTGGAAAGAATATAAGATATTAAAAAAAAAATAGCGGCTTCGCTAATGTACATACTAATGATTCCCGAATATTCGTATTCGTATTCGAATTGTCGAATACTCGGCCATTTTTAGATATTCATATCCGTATTCGCCAAATTCAGGCGAATGAATATTTTTCCAAACAAATTAAATAAATAAAAGCATAAATCCCAAATGAAATTTAAATAAATGGCTAAAAATATTAGTTAGTCCACTAAAATTTTTTATAGAAATTTGTGCTTTGTATCATTTTCAAATATTATTTAATGACTATCATTAAAATTTAGGGTTGTTTTTTTAACTTTAAAGTACGCCAACAGGAGTATGAAGTCCTTTTTCATAACAATTTTTTAGTATTTCATATTGCAGGCGTAAATAGAACCCCAATTTAATGTATATAAATTTCACGTATAATATTCGTATTCGCGAATATCGTTTCAAATATTCGTATTCGTATTCGCGAATATCAAAAATTGACATTCGTTACATCACTAGTGCATACCTATGCATTATTGCATTTAAAGGAATTCGCATAGTTAATTACTAGTACCATGCAATTAAACATATTCGCTTAAGTTTTTTCGAAGCATAATATGTTAAAAATTTTCAATAATTTTGGCAAGATAGTTAACTGGCGATTACTGTAATAGACTAAAAATTTGTTCTGCCTTGAACCTCTAATTGTTTAATTTTTTTAAAAACAGCAGGTGGAAACGCTATTAACTAACTAACTATTAACTAAAGTTTTAGTTTTTTTTCTCCAAGAGTATTAAAGTGTAAAAAATATTTTCTACGAATTATCATGAACCTCTAGTAAGCTCTAATAATTTATTCGCAAAAATTTTGGAAACCTCTACATACATATATCTGCAATATTTAGAGTTTTGCACCACTTCTATGATGATCCTTTGAAAATAGCAAAAGCAAGGTCCGTGGTCTTTCCGAAAGCTAGAAAACGTAGAAGATCTTAACTCAGTTTGTGCATGGACCTTTTCTTGTGACATTATATAAAATTTAAAATTATGCGTCACAATATGACAGATATCAAAGAGTTTACCTGTTGAGAAGGTATAAAATAGTTTGCCACAGCATGAGCTGACTAACGCTTTGGTGCTAATTTTTATTTTTTATTTTTAAAGAGAAGTAACACACAGGCAATTTATGCCTACTACTAGTTAAAGGTGTTTTATTTTTTAGGAAAGTGTTAGTGATAGAGTGATAGAGTGGTGAAGAAAGAGATAGAGGAGAGCTTCATTAATTTTACCAACTACTCTGCGTTTTGCACGTTTTTAATAATGCAGTGTTGCAGCGCCTCTGGTGTTAATGAGGTGCTCTCCACTTTTGAAGATGTGTTTATTGGTTATTTTAGTTTGCCGATGATTCTGCTACACAGCGAAGGAGGGCGCTCTGATGTTACATTAGGATTAGTATCTGCTGAAGTAGGTATAATTCAATGACCAGTGTCTATGCCTTCATCACTTCAACTTTCGTACAACAACGGATACAAAGGGACACTAATGAAAATCACAAACATTCGTGGTGTTGTTATTTAATGACTGCCGGACACCGGGCTCGAACCCAGGACCTTCGGTTTTGTAGTCTTAGTCTAGAGATCGTGGGTTTGATTCCCGCCATAGACCCCGGGGTGTTTCCCGCAGACAAGCTAATCACTTCGCGTGTTGTTTCTTAAAAAAAAAAATAAGTAAAGTACATATCAAGAAAGGAAATTTGTTTTAAAATCCAAAATTCTGCAAATACTTCAGCCAACGCTACCCTCAAACGTGCGAACGTTTTCCATAAATACAATTTTCAAATTTCCTCGCTCATTCAGAGAATTATTGTTATCATTATAATAGGATTTTATTGCGAATAGTTTTTTGTAAATTATTTAAGCCCACTTTTGTGAAAGGTATGAAAAAGACTCATACGGCACACAGTGGGGCCAAAGGCCCTTTTTCGCGCATCAATTCATATCTCCACAATTAAAAGCGTGAGAGCAACTAAATTTTATATGGGTAGATTTTAGAACAAACTGCATGTTGCAACAAAATCTTGAAGGTATAGGAGTGTGGAGAGGGGTACTCCCCATTACAAAGAAATTATTATTTTTTAAAAGCGTCCATACCAAGTTGTGAAAACAGGGTGCATCATGTTCAATACAAAGCCATAACTAAAACGAAAATTCAATCAGTTTCTATGGTTATGGCTATGACGTTATGGAGTACAGTGTTGTGCATAAATCAGGTTCAAACAACTTTTTATATGGCACGTTTAATCTAAGCTTTAGATTCTCTTTTCTTTATCAAATCAATTGAGCGCACTAGCTAACTTAACTTAACTTTTCTTACGTAATAAGTGAACCTCAAACTACGGCTAGGAAGCGTGCATGCAATGGGGGCAATTTCTGCCTCTCCAAAACTAAAAAAAATATGAGTGCTTGCAAAGAAATTATATTTAATTCCGGTTTACAGAGTTAAGGCTCAGTTAGCCGACTGTAGTGGAATGTAACTGCAACGGTAGGAAACAGCTGATCGATATTGTTATATGAAAAGTAATGAAAACGGTTATGGAGATGTAACCGGAATGTAAGAATTACTTTTCACATAACAATACCGATCAGCTGTTTTCTACCGTTGCAGTTACATTCTATTACAGTCGGCTAACTGAGCCTTTTGAGTTTGTAACATTTGGTGAGAGCGAGGGCGAGAGAGAGAAGAAAATATGAAGTCTATCATTAACTAAAAAATTGCCGAACAAAAGTTGAAGCGTGTGATAAATCGGAACTTACTTGCTCCTTGTCATTTTCATTTTAAAATATTTTATTTCCTAATCTGTTTCATTATTTACTACCCCTATAAAATATTCCTCCAGTGAATACGCGTGTTATGCGCATGCTTATGATGACTTTATATTAATTTCTTGGCCACTTACTTCCCCTAAACAAAAGACCTTTTCTTTTTTTTTTTTTTTTGGTTAGGGGTTTCATTTACTGACTGACGTTGGTTGGCAGCAACTAGTGTGTGTGTGTGTGTGTGTGTGTGAATCTGTCTTGCACTTCCTTTACTTCCTTTTTAGGGGTTTGTCAGTTTAGGCGGTCTTTATGACAAGGAATAAATTGAAATAAATGTTAAATGGCAAGTTAAACTAGTGTTTAATTGTGGCATGCCCTTTTTAAACACTAAAGAGAATTGAAAAAATATATATAGTGAAATCCTTAGGGAAGGTTTTAAAACAATATTGATTGCAATAAACTTACAAATATTGATCAAATAATACATATATACATTGTACAGTAGGTAATTTGAACCCAAATCTTAGCCAAAAATTGTAATTTTTGCGTTAACAATAATAATATATTTTGTTAATGCAGTGAGTTCGATTAGGAATATGTATATCAAAGCACTTATCCAAATCACAAAATTCCCGCACATATAGGGTAATAATCCCCAAAATCCCAGGAGTGCCCAGGCACTTTCCCGGAAAATTGCGGCAACACTGAAAATCTAAAACATCCGCATTAACAGCACCAGTATTCAGGATTGCCCTCATATATGTTTTTTAAAAATTAGGACTACTAGGGGAAGTAGGGGGAAGTTTCTGCCTCTCAGAAATTATCCAACCGAATTTGATGAAATTCAAAACATAGATATGTATATCTTAGTCCAAAAGAAGCCATAAGCTATACATTTTTTCAAAAATAGGACCACGGAGGGGGGAGGGCTGATTAGGGGCAATGTCTTCCTCTTTGAAACTATCTATCCAATTTTTATGAAATTCAAAACATAGATAGATTTGAGTCCACAACAAGACATATATATGCTTTATATATTTTTTTTAAATAGGACCACGAGGGGATGTAAGGGGAAATTTCTTCCTATTTGAAACTATCCATCAAATTTTTATGAAATTGAAAAGATAGATGATTTAAGTCTACAAGAAGACATAGGCTATAAATTTTTTCAGAAACAGGAGCACGTGGTGAGGTAAAGGGAAATTTCTTTCTCTTTGAAACTATCTAGCCGATTTTGATGAAATTCGAAACATTAATAGGGCGTAAGGAGCAATTTCTAAGGTAAGTAAAACGTAAACTTTTTAATGCTTGGATTTATGAAAAGAATCAAGAGGAAACACCTGATGCTGTTTACAGTTTTATTATCAGTATAGTTGAATTACATAAAGTTTCCAAACAAGATTTGGGTTCGTTGAAGCAAAAGGTACAAGGTTAGGTTAGGTTAGCAGGCTGCTGGTAAGGAAGGGTGAAATTTTAAAGTCCAGCTCACTTTGGTCCAATACAATGAACCCTTTGTGTTACCTGTTAATTGAAGAGAAGATAGTGAGAGAGGGTGATAGGGAAAGGATAGTGATATAGAAGACAGGTGGTGAAGGGGGAGATAGAGGATAGAGGAAGGCTTCATTCTTTTACAACTCTACTCTTTGCACATTTTTGATAATGCAGTGTTGCAGCGCCATCTGGTGTCAAATGAGGCGTATTAAATTTTGAAACTGTGTTGAGTCGCCATTTTATTGATTATTTTACTTCGCCAATTATTCTGCTACACAACGAAGGAGGGCGGTCTGATGTACATTAGGATTATTATCTGATGAAGTCGGTATAGTTTTTAGTGACCAGTGCCTTATGCAAAAAATTTTTGTAAAAACTTATTGTGAAGGTGACACATCCGATGATTCTGCTACACAACGAAGGAGGGCGCTGACGTTACATTAGGATTAGTATCTGCTGAAGTAGGTATAACTAATTCAGTGCTCAGTGACCATGCCTTCATCACTTGAAATTTTCTACAACAACTGATACAAAGCGACACTAATATACATCAGAAAAATTCGTGGTGTTGTTATTTTTAATGACTGTTGGATACCGGGCTCGAACCTAGGACCTTTGGTTTTGTAGTCAACGTGCTAACTACTTCAGCTACAACGCTACCCTCATGGTTGAAATTAAGTTTAAATCGAATGTCCACAGAGGCAATTCCCTCTATTATCCTCTACATAACCTATTTTCCTAGTTCTAGCACAATGCATTGCATGAGTAGGGGTTATCGTTTGAGTGGTGGTCCTATTAAAAAATAAATGAAAAAAATTGTGGTAGAAAGTGGGCCAATTTATCCAATGTGCATTGCATAAAAACCCAGTTTTATTTAAAATTTAAAACTATAAGTGCTAAACAGTGAACAGTTTTATTTAATTTAATTTAAATAAAAAACAAATTAATGCACAGAGACTATTGCGTGTGTTCTTTTGTCTAAAAAATTTTACATAGAGTATAATTCGAAATTATCTTAGACAGTTGCAGTCTTTCGTTCATTGATAAAATTGTGTTTAAACATCAAAAAAAAATTGTGCTGTAGTGCTTAGCCCCCACAACTGTGATTAGATAACTTTTATTATATTGCCGCATTAATGACTTGATTAGGGAAAGAGTGCGAGATGTTGTTTTTCAATGATTTTGTATCTTATCAGGAGGCGGCAGGATATCAGTTTGCTTTGTTAATCATTCAATGAAAGAAATGTTTCAAAATATCTTAAATTTATTTTACAAAATTACTTTTATCTTTGAGTTAAAGGTTTGTCTGAAAGTAATTAAGATAACTGAAAAAAATTAAAACAAACTATAACATCTCTACAATGGCTGAAAATGTTTACTTAAAATAAGAGTTTAACAGTTTTTTCATACGAAGTAACCTAAATTCGGTTGCTTAACAAAAAGGATTTTTTATAAAATTTTTCATTCTCTTCATTTTTAGCACTACAACACAAGTTTAAAAACAACAATTGTCAGGAAATACTTTGTATTTGAAATCGTTTTCAAATTCCTTTACAGGAGTCCATATTCATACTTGTTGTTCCAGTCACGTTTAACAACTTGTTGATAAATTCTTTGGTATTTCCTTTGTGCTAGTAATAGTAAAATCAGCCAGCTAATAGAAAACAATAAAATAAAATATATTTTTGTTTTAATAGTCGCCTATTTTTATTTGGATCTTTTGCTCATAAAGGTTAAAACTTAATTTTGACAAAAATATCACGTAGCATTTGGGAAAATCTGCATTTTAACAAAACCGAAATATTTATGCGTATTTTTCCTTTGAAACACAAGGTGCTGAATAATTAAAACAAAAAAAAAAAAAAAACATGTGTGGTATGAAAAACTCAGTAGGAAATAATAATTTTCCCTACACTTGCCAGTTTAGAAAAATTGTTGTACATAAGCAGGGAAATTCCTAAATATATTTTAAAAGGTATTTTTATGAAATTTAAAAAAAAATTCAGTACGTGTGAAAAACAATATAAAAGTATGTAGCTGAAAAAAAATATGCAACAATTTCTGCATAACGTTTAAGGTCATCCTTGTAATGTTGGGATTTCTTAAAAAAAAAAAATTTCGTTGCATTACTTATTTCATTAAGTCCTAATTTACACTATGCAAGTCTTATTGCTCAGCTGATTAGTTTGTGGGAGAGAGAGACGAGGGAAACAGAAACGTTTATTCACCCCTAGTCCCTCTCTCCTAAAAAAGTAATCAGCTTAGTAATAAGACTTGTATAGTGTAAATTAGGACTAAACAAGTAAAAATTTCAAAAAATAAACAAACCCCTCTGCGACCAACTATAAACCATTAAAGGTGCTAAATGCTCCTTCGAAATTAAAAATCATAAGAGAAACCTAAAGATGATTTTAAACTATCTGCCGCATGATACACATTTTGATAAAATTCGCAAAATTTTTTTTACTTTTTCGTATTCACAAAACGGCGTCTGCTGGCCGCACATATTGAATTTTGACTACTGTCAAAATCGACTAACCGATTGAGGTAAGAATCATAAAAATCGGCATATGCCGATTTTTATGATTTAAAAATTGCACAAATTACAGGGAAATCGTATTCTAGGGATCAAAGTAAGAAACTTTGCCGAAGGAACAATACCTCTAAAATGTATTTATTTTGATGTAACGACTTTTGATCCGAAGGGTCAAATTTTCTTGAAGGGTCAAATTTTGAAAAATCTCACTTTGACCCATTTAGAGTTCCTCAATCGAGTCAAAATGTATGACCGACCCCCACTAATTTTGGAAGGCATATGCCTCTGAAACCACCCCTGGGGGTTTCCATACAAACATTTGCGATTTTTTGAAATATTTTTTAAGTGGGTGTGCCACTGGCATAGGTGGGTCTCTCCAAAAAAAAAAAAAAAAATTATAAAGTTTTCGTTGCATATTTTGGCATATATCCATATTTTACTACACTATTGAATATTCCACTGTTAATACATATTTGCTGGTAATATTTATATATTTGTGTTACAATTTTTAATACATATTTCTGCATATTTTATTTGCATATCTCAATATAACTCCTGATTTATAAATATTTTTAAGACTTAAGAACATATTATTTGGTCATATTTTTCCAATGCTTGCCTTAGTGTATATTTTAGCATAATTTAGCATATTTTTCTGTATTTTTATATTACAACCTACTTATGCGGAATCAACTCTTGAGGATATATTTTATGTGCAATCGCCATATTATTTAATATTATTTGATATTTTTAAATTTCTAATGCTTTCCTTAGTGCATATTTTAGCATAATTTAGCATATTTTTCTGTTTTTTTATATTACCTACCTACCTACTTATGCGGAATCAAGTCTTGAGAACACATTTTATGGCAATCCCTATATGTTTTGGACGCTTTAACAAAAATCTAGCATACATTTTTTTTTTACTAATTTTTTCTCGTATTTTTCATATAAAAGTTCCATTTACGAATATGTCAGTTTTAGAGACTTTCAAATTAATTTTTTTGCAAATATCGTTCATATTTCAACATTAAGCCACAGTTATGCCGATTTTAATTTAATCAAAGCAAAATCATCGGCGAAGTAAAATAATCAATAAAATGTCTACAAGACACAGCTTCTTAATACGCCTCATTTAACATCAGAGAGGCGCTGCAACACTGCATTATTAAAAACGTGCGACAAGCAGAGTTGTAAAAGAATGAAACTTTCCTCTTTCTCTTCCCTCACCACCTGTCTTCTCTCTCACTATCCCTTTCCTAAAGAAGGTAACATCTAGTAATAGTAGTAGGCATTAATTGCCTGAGTGTTACTTCCCTTAAAAAAAAAAAGAACATAATCACTAGAGATACTTATACGTTTTAGAGCCTTCTTAACAAATCTGGCATACATTTTTTTATTACATATTTTTGCATATTTCTAGCATATTTTAATATTACACTACAAACTTGTGTTTGATTTGCAGCCAATATTTGGATGTTTTAAACATTTTAAAGAAATTTAGCATTAGTTTTTAAATACTTATTTTTGCATATTTAGTTCTTAAAACATATGCAAGCAAATTTGCATTAATTTTTCATAGCTGTCTTTGAAAGACATTTTCTGGCAATATTTAAGCATATAGGCGATAGAATCAAACAAATGTATCATATATTTTTTGTGCATATTTTAGCATATTTACTGCATATTTCAATATTAAGCTTTCCTTATACATGCATGGCCCTGAAAACATATCGTATGGCAATATGTATACGTTAAAGAGTGGCTAAATAATCTTACCATGGATTTCTAAATATGTATGATATGCAAAATGGCATATATACATACGAGTATGTGGATATTTTTGCATATTTTGGTTTAGAGATTTTTTTTTTAGATTTCTGGAAAGTTTTGTGCATCTTGATGCTAAACAATGTTTAGTTTAGCAGTTTAGAGCAGCAATTTATTACCTTAAAATTAATTTACTTTTTTATTTCACCTATCTGCCATAAAGAAATTTAGTATTTTTTTTTTTCTTAACATACATATTTTTAAAGCTAAGGCAATTGTAGACTTTTTTTGCACTCGAGATTACTTTCTTAAATAAAAACGACCATAAATTCGAGCTTATTGCGTTAATTCCCATTATGGGGAATAAAAGTTCACGCGAAATATGTTCCCTTTCCCTAAAATTGTGATCGCCAAACTTTGCGTTGTTGTTGTTGTACTATTTTCTTTTTTTTTTTGTTCACGGGAAATATTTCACGTGAACAAAATGTTTGCCTTTTATTCCCGATAAGGGTGAATTTCTGTTATAATAAATTTATAAAACATTTGGATATATTGTTTTATTATAACAACTTGTCTAAAGTTATTGTTATAATTTCACATTTGTTCTGTCTGCCATTATTTTTGTTCTATCTCTATATAATTTTGCAGAAATATATTTTATTTATATAAATTTTTAGTATTTTTTTAAATCAATTATATGCGCTGCTCAGAATAAATAATATTTGTGATTTCGTTGTTAAAAAAAAAACAGTTGCATACTTTGAACGTTTAAGGTACAGTTGCCACATTATAAAAAAAAAAATGTATAGAGATTATTTAAAATAAAATCGGACTAATGTACATGTAATTTTTTTTAGAAAAATTGTTTAGTTAGTTACGATATTCAAATTAAAACTGGGAAAAATACATATCGATGGTCACATATAGAAAAGCACAAACTCGTGTTTTCACGAAATAGAGTTTTTCAGTGAGTCCACAAAATAATAAAAATAATATTCCCCCTGTTACTATACTATGCCCCTATTATTTTTGTGTTTATTAATCTTCTTCCTTTTTCTAATTAGCGATATGAAAAATATTAAAGCAAAACTTCTGTTTAGGCAATTATTTTATGAATGAACAACAGGCTTTTAATTTTATAATACAAAAAAAATATTTATTTAATATAAGAGTATTTATCAGTGGAGTGTAACATTTTATAAGAGTAGAAGGGCAAACAAAATCAGCACTCTCAGTTTTGGGGATTTATCCCCAACTAGGGGATTTTGTAGCAATTGGGGATACAAATTGCAGAGAATTTTTTTGAATGCACTTTCTCGCTGGGGATTTTTGGACATAATGCATAATTAAAAATTTTGCTATTTATTTATTATTTTTTTCTCTTATGCCCGTAATTTCTACACACAGGTAATTTACCTAAGGTTTTTACCAACGAGTTTCCCTTATAAAATTCAATTTACACGATAGATATCTAGGCACCAATAGATATCTACTTGTAGAAATTACGGAGCTTAATATGACAAGTCTAAAAATTGTGTCTTATCTAAGAAGAATACAGCAAAAATACTGAAAAATTCCGTTTTTGGGATTTTTCCATTTTTTTATTGGGAATTGCCGGGAATTCAAAAGCGAATTCTAGTTGGTTTTACTTTTTGTGTATTTACTGCGTGCCTCCACGCATTTTTTTTTATATGCAAGATAGTTTGTATTTCAAAGCGCAAGGTGTGTGTTAAGTTTTGTAAAAATCGGTAAAGTAGAACCACTTATAATAATATATCAAATATGAAATGGGCGACACTCCGGCCATTTTTTTTAAATGCGAGATTTTGTCTATTTTAAGAGCCCAATGTTGTGGTAAGTTTCGTAAAAATCGTCCAAGTAGAACCAAGTGAAATATAATAATAAATTTTAATGGGCATAGCGCAGCCCATTTTTCAACTTTAAAATTTAGTAATTACAAGAACCAAAGGCATTTGCGAGGTTTCCCAGCAATGAAATAAGTAGAATATTCGGTCTAAAATGTACCGAGTTATGAAGTAACTAACATGTCAAAAAAAAAAAAAAATTAAATAAATACAGCCGAATTGATAACCTCCTCTTTAAAGTTGTTTAAAAAACAATTTACTGAATAAGTAAAATCCTAATTATTTGGCATTATTAGTGAGTTACATTTACATGGTTACATTTTTAAGAAATTGTGGCAATTTTTGGGATAAGGAAATAGCTATTTTAGGGTATAAAAGTATTAAATAAAACTGGAAACCCTAATTAAAACATACTAGAGAAAATTGAGAGAGCAACTTTTAAGAGAATTATAATAATAAAAGTTTAGCTCTTAAGCTTCCAAAAGAAGAAAATTATAAAATCATTATAAATAATAATAAATATTTTATATATGTATGTACATACATACATACTTATGGTACCTTAATATGGAAAGGCCATAACTCATTAATTTTTTTTTGAAATTGAGATTTTTGTATATTTCCATAGAAAAATTTCTAATGTATAAAAAAAATATGCAAAAACCTCGATACCACAAAAAAAATTAAGAGAAGTGTCTTAGGACACCCGCTTATAGCTATATTGCTTAGCTATATAAAACAAACTTCATGTGTTAAATAACAATGCAAAAAAATTATATTATATGATGAAGTCAAATTCTCTGCAAATATTTCAAAACATTTCGATTTAATTTCCATTATTTTCTTTTCTAGCGGCGCACGATTAAATTAATGTATTGTTTGTGGCCTTCAGCGGCTGTTAGCCGGTTTACAGCCGATCGGTTTCGTTCTCTGGTTTGTGCTCATGTGCAAAAACAATAAAAGAACTAATTGAGCAATCTTTCTCATTGTTTTTGTTTTGTTTTTATTTTATTCACTTCAAAGAACGAAACAAAACAAAATCAAACAATTTTTTTTGTTTATTTGCGTAATCGGCTTTTAAGTATAAAGAAATCAAAACAAAAATAGATTTATAACTGTAATAGTGTCGATTATTTTTGTTACGAAAATCCCGTCCCAACTCCTGTATCGCGCCATAAATAGCATAGCTATAATGAGTTAGGGGCTTTCTATATACAAGACAAACTAATAAAGAAGAGAAATTTTAAAATTGTCATCATATCTACTTCCTTGTTGTTATTTTTCTCTCACTTTAATCCAAAAAAGACACTGTATCTTTTACATTTCAAGCCATTTTAAGAAAGAAAATTGCCACTAACTCCCTGTTTAGTGTTACAATTTAAACCCGTTTTAGTTGTTGTTTCTTTCATTTTTGGCTTGCAAGCCATTATCATTATTAAATCTTTGCATGGTCCATTCAAATTGACCGTAAAAAAATTTGGTTTACTGTGGTTACTGTGGTGTGGTGCTTTATTTTCTTTATTTTTTTCTTTTTGCCTTCGTCTTATATTAAACCAGTTTAAAGAAACTGAGAAAATATGTTTGGCTAGAGTTACAGCAACATCAAAGGATTTCTTTTTCAAATCTCGAAAGAATTAAATACTTTAAAATGACATCAATATATGTACATACAGTGAACAAAGAAAAAACTTGTACAGCAAACGCTCCGCTCTTCTAATCAAAATATCTCTGTTGCTTTGTAAGATTTTAAGATAAAACCAAAAGCGATTTCAAGGAAAATTAATCAGCTTTCTATGAAAATCTTTAATTTTATTAACAATAACACGGTGAAGCATGGGGGGTGTAATATGATAGTATGGGGCTCAATGGGATCGAGTGGTGTATGAAATCCGGTTTTTATAGAACGTACAATAAATAAAATGAATTATTTAAAAATACTAAGAGATAATTTAGCACAGTTAGCTGCCAAATTAAATGTAAGTGGAGACTATTGATTAGTTAGAGTTAAATACCCGAAACTTTCGTCTTCAATAATAAGAGAATGGCTTCCATTCAATGGAAAAAAAATTGCAGGCACATCCTTTCTAGATCCTTGGCCTCAGTACAAATGAAATTCTGTGGGCGTATGTGAACAAAAAATTACGCGAGCTGTAGATTATGTGTAAAAATTAACTCAAAAGTGCTCTCCAGGGCATATTGGACCATATAGCTCCCAAAATTACCGAAAACCCAGTTCATTCTATGAAAATAATCTATTAGATGCTAGACGTGGCCACATTTAGTACTAATTTTAAGTTTATTCCTTATTTCATAGCTCCTTCCTGAAAGAAGAGTTAGTGTACAAGTTTTTTTTTGGCTCTTGAAAATAGTGTTATTTTATGTTAGGTTATTTTTTTAGTATTAAAATAAATTTCTTAATAAAATTAAAGATTTCTATAGAAAGCTTATTAATTTGTCTTGAAACTGCTTTTGGTTTTATCTTAAAATCTTACAAAGCAACAGAGATATTTTGATTAGAAGAGCGGAGCGTTTGCTGTACAAGTTTTTTTTTGTTCACTGTATGTACATAATGATGTGTATTTTAATAATAAAACAATTATTGAAATATATGTATTTCTAACATTTTGCAAATTTTTCAAACGATTCTTCTTAATCTGATATGTACATATACATATATATATGTATATATGTATATACACCAGAGCTGGACCCTGGGAGAACATAGAGACTAATGTATTCGCGTATGTGTATTCATTTGATGTTCAGCACTCTGGTGCCAGTTTGGACAGCCTTAATATACACTTACAGCAGTTTTCGCTCACTCTTGCCACAATATTCATTATTTCTTTAAACCACAATTAATTTTGCACAACCTTGAACTTCTAGTGCAGCATACTTGCTGCTATACAGATTTATTAAACTTCTTTCATTAACAAACAACTTTTTTTTTGTTTCTTGCTATTATCAGCAACATTAATGCCTTGTTGTTTGTTTGCTTTATTACCCAACATGAAATCATGGCTTCAGTTGCACTTAACAGCCAACTTTGCACAACAGGTGCATTAAAAATCTCTACATAAAAATCAAATAGCATCACATGGCCTCAGCATCGCATTGTATGCAACACTCATGGAATATCCACATAATGGGGAGCTTCTGTTCAGGTTATCAACACACAATTGCACTAATGCAACAGCATCACAAGATTGCAATTGCTTTCAACTTGGAGTTAAGTTAAACTTAATAAAAAAATATTTATAAGTTGACTGGAGAGAGCAATAACAGCAATGATTTTGCAGCTGTTGTTTATTTCAAAAAGCATGTTAAATAAAGCATGTCTGATTTGAAGAAAGAAAGTATAACAAAATATTGAAATTGCAAAACGAAAAATTTAAGAAACGAACTTTTTTGCAAGGAAAATTTTGAAATTTTTGAAAGCAAGTAGAATATAATTTAAATTCAGTTAAATTAAGCCTTAAAGTCTTACGGCCTGGCCCACGATGTCACGAGAAATCGTTCGATCGACAACTTGTATTGCAAACAACAACAAATTTTCTAAAGTTATTGTTGTTTGCAATACAACTTGTCGATCAAACGATTTCTAGTGACATCGTGGGCCAGGCCGTTAATTTCTTACAAGGCTGTTAGAATTCGGTGCTAAGAAGATTGATAGCATTTCGTATAACAAATTAAAAAAAAAATTTTCTAACAAATGACAGAATTTAATCAGCAAGCCAAAACAAAACAAAACTTATTTGACTTTTCTGTTTAAACAAACAGGGTATTTTAGTTAAAAATTTTCAAAAACTAAAAAGACAAATTGTGTAAACGAGAAACACATACACACAACAATATTTGTCAAAAAGAAAATAAATAAAAATTATATACATACATATTTCCTAACGATAAGATAATAAAAGGACAGAGAGACAGACAGGTAATAAATAAGGTGCCTGTTTTCTTTTCAAATTTAAATATTTATTCAACAATTTTTCATGAAAAGCGGCCATAAGAGATTAAAAAAAAAATTAAAATTTTGTTAATAGAAGTATTAAAATCACTTGTGTTTACAAAAATGTTTTTTCTTGTACATATTCCATATCTACATATTTGTTTCCTTTTTCTATAAAATTAAAATTTTTAACCAGTTTGCCACACCTTGTATGTGTTATTTAAAATTTTTCTTTTTTTATATTCCTTAGAAGAAAATTTATTTCAAGACGTATTTGATGTCTGTTTCATGGTTTCTAGCTTTATTTTACTATGAAAAAAAAACTTTTTTTTCATTATTATTTTCAAGTCTTTCCTAAAGCCAGTTTGTCTGTTTTTCTTTAGCAATCATTTTTATGTGGCCCAGGGAAAGAGAAGAAACTAATTATATCAGCAATAAGAACTTTGCAATCAGACTACCCAAAAATAGTAATTACAAAGTGATATTTAAAAAATATTATTAAAAAACCCCTAAAAAAAATGGAATAAAATGAGACTTAAAATTACTTTAAATAAATTAAAATTAAATTAAATAAGTTAAAACAAAACAAAATGAGATAAAATAAATAACTAATATAAAATAACAAAAAATTAAAAATTTTAAAAACCTCCGATATATTCCGAGAAGATGTGATATCTTCTAAGCGGCTGGACCGATTTTTTTTTCAAACATATGTACCTAAGAACACTCTCGAGCAAGTCACCTTTCAAACAGAACACAACTAAATCAAAATCGTAATCGGCTTTTAAGTATAAAGAAATCAAAACAAAAATAGATTTATAACTGTAATAGTGTCGATTATTTTTGTTACAAAAATCACATCCTAACTCCTGTATCGCGCCATAAATAGCATAGTTATGAAAATAAAAATATAAAATAAAACAATATAAAATATTTTTTTTTACAGACAAATCAGTATTTTGAAGCAAATTTTTGGAAACTTTTCGAAAATGCAATTGTTTATATCAAACGAGTAGCAAAGCCATTGAGCACTGCAACACTTGCATGTGTGTATTGTAGTGTAGCCCCAAGTATTTTCTATTGTTTGAACACACTTTCAGATTTCCAGTATTCTTTAGTATTTGTTATGTTTTCCAACTTGTGCCACTCGTGTTATAAAACTTTAACAAAGAACTTTATTTTTATGCTTTGCCAACTCTATGGCAAACAATTGCCAATGAAGCGTGCTTTGTCATTTAAACGTGCATGTTTGGGCACATAAAGACACGGGCAGAACAAAAAAAAAACGTACAAGTAATCAGGCTCAAAGCCAACCGTATATGGCCTCAAAGTAACATAAGCAACAAAATATTAACAAACGTTGACATACAACAGCATTTTTTTATATATATACATATATAAAAAAAAAGAAAACGCTAGCAACAATTTAGAGACGTCAGTGGAACTAAAGAGTTATAACTTTAAGGCTTTAAAGCAAGAAGATGAAAAAACAAAACAGAATTTCAAAAGAACACAACACAAAAAGGGGCTTATTAATTCTTCTTTTTTTTATAATAAAAGACATAAAGTCATAAATAAGGAACCTTAACTGACTTTGGGCAATTTTAAAGAAATCATCTTTTTTGTATGGCAAGCACACTCTTTCAAAACATAAGAAGTCTTCAGCCAAAAGAGAAAAAAGCAGTTTAACCACTACTTTTGGTAGAGAAAAAAATAGTTTTAGACTTAAGAAATCTTTAAGACAGATTTTATTTTAGTGGTTACTGCTTTTTTAAAGCCGGTAACCGGTTTAAGTTGTTTACATTTTTTTATATATAAAATTGTTAAAAATTACACTGTTTTCTTATATATTAAAAATTTAATTATAAAACAAACTAATGGGTGTTTTTTATTGAGGTATAGAACTTTAAGTTGGCATCACTTTTTTAACTGGCGGCCATTTTGTCAGCTGTCAAGTGATTAATATTTAGTTTGGTTTGCCATTTCATCATGAACAGGTTGACAAAAGAACAACGTTTGCAAATCGTGCAAATTTATTTCGAAAATAATGGTTCAGTTCGCGAAGTTTACCGCAAGCTCCGTCCATTTTATGGTCGACATAATAGTCTATCAGAGCAATTAATTCGGTTAACCATGGATCGTTTTCGCACTACGTTTACTCTATGTGATAATACGCATGCGCAGAGACGTCGAACAGTGCGCACCGAAGAAACAATTGCCGCTGTAGAGCAAAGTGTTGAAGAGGACCCGAATGAATCGATTCGCCACCGTGCACAGCAATTGGAGCTTTGTCCATCAACTTTATGGAAGATTTTGAAGATTTTGAATGTGGATGAGTTGTGGTTCCAACAAGACGGCGCTACATGCCACACAGCGCACGTCACAATCGATTTATGGAAGGAAACATTCGATGAGCGCATAATTTCGCGGAATGGACCTGTCAATTGGCCACCAAGATCGTGTGATTTGACACCATTGGATTATTTTCTTTGGGGATATGTGAAGTCGCTCATCTACGCCAACAAACCAGAAACGTTAGGGGACTTGGAAGCCAACATTCGTGGCGTTATTGCCAACATACGGCCCCATATGCTCGAAAAAGTGGTTGAAAATTGGACCTGTAGAATTGGCTTTATTCGAGCCAGCCGCGGCAGCCACATGCCCGAGATCATATTTAAACATTAATGGCATAAAATTATCCTTCCAATAAAGCCAAATTGATGGACATTAAAACGATTTTCTTGTTTTATTTCAATTCGAAGTTCTATACCTCTAAAAAAAACACCCTGTATAAGTTTGTGATTGGTAAAGCATTAAAAAAGGAATTATAGCTTAAACTTCGTTCAATAAGTAAAATTATGAAATTAATCGGTTTAATTTTTGTAAATAAATTATTAAAAAAACAAATAGCAAAGACTTACAGCACAAGCACAACAAATACAATTAAAACAATATTTTAACAAATTTTCCTTCGGAAATTTACATAGAAACAACAATAAAAAACTAAAAAACAATCCGTTTTCATTATGTTTTCCCAAGCGAAAATTTGTATTTCATTAAAAAAAAAGGAGAGGCACGACTCCTGCACTTTGAAACGAAAGACTTAAGACATAAGCAGGAATTCAAATAATTTCCCACCCGAAGGTTTAACAAATTTTATATGATTTCACCTTAAATTTCCCAAAGGAAAGAGATCCGAATTTCCGAAAACAAAATATCGATACCAACAATGTTCCATAATAGAAAACTTTTTGTAACTAATTTTTTTGTTTGCTTTAATTTTGGGCGGCAAAAGCCGCGTCAGAGAATTTTTTGTTAAAAGAACACTTCCATTGCAAAAAATTATCCTCCCATAGGTGACATTTTTTCGTTAACTGAGAACTTTTCATAACAGAGAATTTTCGTTAAGTGAAAAATAATGAAATACGACAACTTATAATTATTGATAACCAAAAATCTTTGATAACTTATCTTTTTCGTAATAAAATTTTTTCCATAACTATTGATGATCGCTAATGGGGAAAATATTCGATAACAGCAAGCTATGGATAAGCAAGGACTAATCTTCTTAAGCTGATGATATGCAAGAACTTATAATTTTAAATAACAAACAAATTTCGATAACTGGTAAGATATACATGCATACATATGTATTTTCGATAACTTATCATTTTCGAAATTTCAAATTCTGATGATAACTGATGATTTACAAAATGTATAATTCTCGATAGCTAATAATTTTCGATAATTCGATAACTGAGCATTTCTAAATGTATAATTCTCGATAGTTTTGAATTCAATTTTCGATAAAGCTGATAATTTCAATAGTTCGATAACTGATTATTTTCAAAATTTATAATTCTCGATAGCTGATAATTTCGATAATTCGATAACTGATCGTTTTCATGATTCTCTATAGCTTATAGTTTTCGATTATTCGATAACTGATCGATTGCAAATTTTATAATTCTCGATGGCACCTAATTTGCGATAATTCGACAACTGATCATTTGCAAAATTTATAATTCTCGATTATTTTCAAAACTTATAATTCTCGAAAGCTGATAATTTTTGATAATTCGATTACTGATCATTTTCATAATTTATAATTCTCTATAGCTGGTAGTTTTCGATAGTTCGATAGCTGATTATTTTTAAAATTTATAATTCTCGATAGCTGATCATTTTCCATAATTCGATAGCTGATCATTTTCAAAATTTATAATTCCCAATGACTGATAATTATCGATAATTCGATAACTCGTTATTTTCAAAATTTATAATTCTCGATAGCTGATAATTTCGACAATTCGATACCTGTTAATTTTCAAAATTTATAATTCCCGATAACTGATAATTTTCGATAATTCCCAATAACTGATAATTTTCGATAATTCGATAACTGATCAATTTAAAAATTTATATTCCCGATAACTGATAATTTTCCATAATTCGATAACTGACTATTTTCAAAATTTATAATTCTCGATAGCTGATAATTTTGATAACTGATTATTTTAAAATTTTATAGTTCTCGATAGCGCTGATAATTTCGCTAGTTCGCCAAGTGATTATTACCAAAATTTATAATTCTCGATAGCTGATAATTTCGATAATAAGCTAACTGATCATTTTTATAACTCTCGATAACTAATAATTACGATAATTCGATTCCGCAGTTAATTTCTATAATTCGATAACAGATAGTTTTTAAAATTCATATTTATCGATAGCGCTGATAATTTCGGTAACTTATGATTTTCAAAATGTGTATTTCGATAACTGATAATTTTCAAAATTATTAATTCTCTGTAGTGGTGATAATTTCGATAATTCTATAACTGAACAATCAAGATGAAGAATTTTTCTCCCCAACCAGAAACTATCAATACCAAAAATATTCTCGATAAAATATCTTCTAATTCTGATTCTTTATAACAGACAATTTTCCATACCAGGAAATTTTCGACAACTTATAATTTTCGATAGGGTTTTTTGTTGCAACAACCAATAACTATCGATTACAGAAAATGTTTAATAACTATGAAAAATATCTTCAATAACTGATAATTTTCAACTCTTATAATTCTGGATAACAAAAAATTTCCGACAGCTAACTGATAATTTACAATAAAGGATTTTCCACAACTAAATAAGGACTTTCGATAACAAAAATTTTTCAATAGATTATAATTTCGCGATTACAAAATGGTTTTCATAGCAGCTAATTTAAAATACGTTGTCGAAAAAAAATATCCAATCGATTACTTACGGCCTGGCCCACGATTTAGACAAGAAAATTTGTATCGCTTAGTCCCAGTTCAAACACGTCAATTTTTTCAGCTGTAAGAAAGACGGAGAAGGCAATGCAAATATCTCTTTCTTTCTATCAGCTGAGTTAAAAGTTGACGTGTGTGAACCTGGCCGTAACTTATATAATTCTCTAGAACAGACAATTTTTTTGATATGTATCATTTTCGTTTTTGTTAAAACTTTATACGAGGGCCGGTTTAACTAAGAAAAGACAAACCATTTAGGTAACATTTTTTTATTTCTTTTTAGCTCGATCACTTTTCCTAGTGGTATTCAATAGCCTCGATAACACATTTAAGCTTCATTATACGAGTACAAATTTATTTTATTAGTTTTGTATTTCCTACTGTACTTTTCGCAAACACTAGAAAGTATTAAAGATTACTAAAATATAACTCTATGTATGTTTTTTTTTCAAAAAGAACATTCAACAAAGAGTCTTATAATATGAAATGGTGCAACAGAATGACACAATACTCTCTAAAACACTCTGTTTCAATTGAATGAGAGACACAAAAATAAAAAAATACATTTACTTCGTTCATGTGTATCTTTAATGCATTTTTGCACAAATTGGGTCATGTCGTAACATGCACGGACAAAACGATTTCTGCAACAAAAATGCCATAACCCAATATCACACAAACATGTAAAATACAATGAAAAGTGTACATACATATGTATGTATGTACATAATAGGTAAATCCATACAAAAGCCTAAAAATTCCATTTAACAAAAGATCTAAAAAAGGATATAAAATAATAGCAGTTTTGTCCTTCCTACAAACTAAAAATCCCTAATTGTGTTGAACACTTGTACAAAACTAAAATAACAATAGCCAAGGATTTATGGCTTTGCGTAGCATGTAGAAATTTTTGTAACGAATTTTTTCCTGCTTTTGTTTCCTTATTTAGTGAAGGTTACTTGTTTTGTATAGATTTTGCATTTTAAAATCATTTAAAACAGGTAAAATTTTCAAATCCCAAATATTGTCTTAACGATTCCAACACAAATATTTCGTGCATGACCTGTAGCAATCAGGGATTTTCTAGAGAATCCAGCAGATAAATACATGACAGCATAGGTTGTGAAATTCAAGGTAGGTACATGTCTTATCGCATCATGTGCATAAATAATTCTTGTACTTGTTTTTAGTTTTTCGAGAAAAGTTTAGGAAATGGCGGGCGGCGCTGTACTTCACGGCAATTATTTTCGTCTTAGGCAAGGCAGGGGAGGGGGTAGACTAGACTTTCAAAGAATCTATTGATTATTGAAAAAAAAAGTTTGAAATTTTTTTATTGAAATTTTTTTTGTTATCGTTAATTTTTTTTCACAAAATTGATAATTTCTTGTTTTTTTTCAAAAACCTTTTATTATCGATTATTTTATTTAAACAACAATTTTTGTTATCGATAAATTTCTTTGAAATTTTTTTTATTTTACTAAATTTTATTATTATTCTTAGTGAATGACTACATTAAGATTCTTCTTTACGGATAGCTTTTGCTTTCTATTTATCGATAACCATCTATCGATAACTATTGCTGAAAAATTTTTTGTTGATTTTTATCCTAAAATTTGTTTAAGGAAAATTTGTCATTATCAATAATTCTTTTACTAGAAATTTTTTTTATCAATAATTTCTTGTTTTGTCAAGTCTTTTCTTATGGATTATTTTATTTAATGAAACATTTTTGTTATCGGTAAATTTCTTTAAAAAAACATAATTTAATTTTCTTAAAAATGTTTATCGAGAATTGTTCGATACTAAAAACCGAAATCTTCTTAAAAAGGCGTTTTAAGCATAAAATTGTTTTACTGATAGTTTTTTATTAAAAGTTTTTTAGTTTAGTTTGTTATTGATAATTTTATTTATCGGATATTTTTTGATATCGATCATTTTTCTTTGCACGAAATTTTGTTATCGATAATTTCTTGATTTGTCAAAATTCTTTTGCTGTCTATTATTATTTTATTTTAAGAAAAATTTTTGTTTTCGAAAATTTTTTTTATTAAAAATTTTCTAAGGATAAAATTTTTTCAAATGCAACTTTTTATATAGAAATTTTTTTTCTTAAAAATTCTTTGAAGATCAAGTTTTTATTTTGTTATCAATTTTTTTATGCAGAATACTTTGTTATCGATCATTTTCTTTTACAAATATTATTAGTTGTTGCTTTTATGGAAAGGACAAAATTAAAATTTTTCTTTATCGATAACTATTGCTTTATATTTATCGACAAATATTGCTGAAAAAAATTTTGCTATCGAAATCTTGTTAAAAAGCGTTAACATTAAAATTTTTTATTGAAAATTTCTAGTTATCGCTAATTTCATTTATTAGAAATTTTTCGTTATCAATAATTTTCTTTGCGCGAAATTTTGTTATCGATAATTTCTCGTTTTGTCAAGTCGTTTCTCATGGATTATTTTATTTAAAGAAAATTTTTCGTTATAAATAAATTTCTTTACAAAATAATTTTCTTAAAAATTTTTATAGAAAATTTTTCGGTACTAAAATCATCAAAAGCCTTTAATTGTCGATTATCTATATAATTAATAGGCGAACACGTTCTTTGTAATCCCTTTTACGCCGGAACTACTGCACCGATTTTGGAAAGATTTATATCATTTTAAAGGAATTTCTGTACAGATGTGCAGAATCTATATTTTATTGAAATTGGTTTAGTATTTTGGGAGCTATAAGCGTTTAAAGTTGCTACTACTACATGCAAACATAGTACACACGCATTTGTTAGCTTACACTTAAAAATGAAATAAAACGTGTGTGTGTGAGTGTGTGTATTTGCAGTATTTGCTATTCCCTGAAGGAAATGTCGATGGTGAAAATGTACTGAGTCGCTTTTGACTTTGTCACCAGTACTACTCTCTAATTAATCCCCATACAATACTTTGTGCTATAGACATTTAGCATGTGCTTGTCATTGAAAATCTACTAGTAACACTAAAACAATTGACTAGGTAGTGAATACATAGTTCTTATGGGAACATGGAGACATACCAACCAGACATTTAGTGGTACATTTCTATACCTTACGTACATACAATTATATGAATATTGACAAGTTGTTGCAAAAGCCACCAGAAATAGACCACATTTGTTGTCTCTCTTTCTTTTATACTGACGAATAGAAAAGAAATTGTAGACAATGTACCTACTACTAGAAATTTAGTGTTGACATAGAGACATTTGGCCCCAGTCTGACTGCAGGGTTGCTATTCCAATTTTTTTTCTCTTATTTGTTATTGTATGACAGCCATAAAACTTATAGGAAGAGAGTTCAATAAATTGAAGTAGCTTTAATAAAGGGATTTTGTTTCTGGTTTTTTTTTAATTTTATGTACGAATTATTGTTTATGTAAATATGTATGCATATTGTGTGACTGTTTTAATGAATTTTTTAGGACGTTTAGATAATTTTTCTTTGAATCTTAATATAATTATTTACATCTAGAATACGGACGATTATGTCGTCCGTTTGGTATATCTAGTTTTATTTAAAGAACAATTTTTATTTAAATTTTTTTTTTAATTTTTGTTACTAAAATTTTTTTACATAGAAGCTTTTTTCCCTCAAAAGTTGTTTGCAGAGCAAGCATTTTGTTATCGATAATTTTCTTTTACAAATATTTTCTTTTAAGGCAAATGTTTTTATTTTATTTTTTTGGCATATGGGGCCTACTTAATAAGCCTCGTGGAAAACTTCATCTGAAGATGTTTGCACAAAATAAAGATTTTGAATATTTTAACTGCCTGATCAATGGAATGTCCTGTTTTTTTTAATAAAGCCTCAAATTCACAACAAAAAACTATTTAGTTTTCTTAATTCCAAGTGGAATTTTATCAGTAAAAAAATATTAAATCTTTACTTCAGTATCAAATTTCCAGTAAAGTATCATTTTAAAAATCTCCCCTGCAAAGGTTTAGTTTAAAATTTACTTTTAAAATTCTTAAACAGGTAGTATTTTTTTTTTTTGTTTAAAATTTAAGCAACAAACAAACTAAACTGAAACCTTAAAAGAGAAGAAAAGAGAAAACATAACATTAATTTGAGATTAAAAATAAAACACCTGCTTTGAAAACTCTTGCTATTGGTGGGTAGTTGGCAAACAAAGAGAGACTTAAATTAGACATGAGAGCATTTCGGGGTGAACCGTTTTAGAGAGCTGGAGGTATAAAAGCCAGTGACAATGTGACAAAGAGCACAGTTTTCAAACCATCATTGAACAACTAACAAGTTTTATTAATTGAAGTTAAAAAATAAAAATAAAAATAAAAAACACATATACGAGTATTTTATTAGAATGGCTTTTATGTCTGGTGAATATAAGTTCGAAACATCTATTACGATGCAGAAAAAAGATCAACACACAATGGCCATGCGCAATTTTAAAAAGCTGGTCAAACCGTTAATGCGTCTAGTGAAAAGGAAGCCATTCCACAAGAAGACACTTGCTGAAGTACAACAAAACACCTACAACTCCAGCTTAGAAGACATGCGCAAAGATCCAGCTTCCCTAAATGCCGCCGAAGATAATATGGCCAATGAGGCTTTGGAGCAAAGAATATACAATGAAATTAGACAGTGTCCCGCCAATGCAGCCGTTGTTGTTCATCAGGGCCAGCAGCAGCATTTAGTACCGGTATATCAACAGCAAAACTACATACCGGTACACTTTGCCCGCACCAACAGTGGCACGTTCTTTTGGACTTCGATGGACATGACCAAACAACAAGAAATGCAAATGAGAAATCAACTGGATAGATGGGCACAAGCTTAAGTTATCACATCACAAAAAGCAACAAGCAGCACAAAAAAAATATCTAGCCTATGGGTAACAGCTTTAATTAATTAAACAAAATTTTCTCGCTTATAACTTGTGAACAAAGATATGTAGAAAAATTTGTTTTAGTTCTAATTCTAATGTATAGGGAAAAAAAAAAGTCAATGGTGATATATTAATTAGTTTGTTTTTTTACACTTCTTATTTTCGTTTTTTTTTATTAGTAAAAGAAAAATCATATATGTACATACCTACACATACAAAAACAATAGAAAATTTTTATGTTAAGCTTGAAATAATAATTGATATTCAATTGTTTAATAGAAAAATAAACATATACATTTTTTATGTGTGATTATAATTAATTTTAATAATGATCATTGTCTTCCTTTAGTTTTGTAAGAATATATTTTTTTTTTATTTATTTTTAAGCAATTGTCTTCCATTTAAAACTATTTCATTTAAAAAAGGGGGTTTTCACTATATTAAGCACAAGAGAAATATATTTTTTTAAATAAATAAAACAACAATTTATTGAAGAAAAAAAACTGATTTGACTTTTTATTTAACAAAAATAGAAAATAAAAAAAATGCCTGACTTTCAAAACGTATCAGTAAAAAGTTAGTCAACTTTCCAGATGCGAGACATTGTAAACAACATGAGCATCAATTTTGGAACTGATGTCTTAATAATTGGCGCAGACGTTTTGAAAGGGTATAGGTACATTGCAAATTTTTTGTACTGCCGCTTTATGAAGAAACACCAGAAACACTTTGTTTGAAGACAAAGCAATTTACGTTTTGGAAGTCAGCCATTATATTTCATTTCTGAATTAACGGTTTTTAGGTAAAATTGCAAAAATAAAAAGTCATTACAAAACTCTTATACAGTTATGAGATTTTAACTGAAAAAACATATGAGAAGTCTTAATTATTAGAAGAATTCACATGCTAAAATTTTCTAGTTAACAAAATATGTACATATGTTTTTGTGAGTACATCAATATACAGTAAAACTTCCCTATAATGAATGTGCATGGGATCAGAAAATCAATTCTCGGTATACAGATATTATAAAAAAAAAATGCTATATGTATAATTTTTCAGTTTTATTTAAAGTGATCAGGTATTTTAATTGGGATTACACTCTTAGATTTTTGCTTCTTCAAAAACTTGCTCTTACACTTAGGTAGTGGATTCGAAGTACAGCTGATCCTCTACTATCCGTAATGGTAGGGACCGGTAGCATTCCGGATAATTGATTTTCCCGGTTAATGGAGTAACAGCTTTTATTGTTTTTCTTTCATATTTTTGTACCTAGTTATACATCTTTGTATATATAATATAAGCAAAATTTATGGATTTTATGCTTGTGTTTTATGAAAAATGTATAAATACTCGTATGTAATATAAGGGGAAAATATTTTGGCTAAAAACGGTTGCAATCCCGGATAATAGAGGTAATCACGGTTAAAAATTAAACGGATGGACAAAAAGAAAACAATTACAATATTTCTTTTCCGGATAATCGATGTTGCCGGTTAATTGAATCACTGATAATCGAGGCCTTACTGTACATTATTTGATGAAGAAATGCTTTTTGATGCGATTTTCTTTTTTCTTTTGTTCTTATTTAAATCTTTTGTGAACTCCTTGATTATATTTTACTTCCTCTCGATAAACAGTATTGTTAGTAACAGAAAATTGTTTAAATACACTTGTCTCTCGATTTACACGATACTTTTTTTTACACGATTTCACTTTTACACGATTATTTTGGTTTCCGTGTTACTTGAGAGATTTATGAAAAACCACGATTTACAAGATTTTTATGTGTTTTATTGAATATTTTATGAATTACATTAATTTTGTTTTTGTTTTTATGAATAGCATTTAGTTTGTTTAATGAATAAAGGTTTATTTTTATGTGTTTTGAGTAAACGCTTCTGGTATTTTAAAAACTAAGTTGAAATACATATACCTATAATTTCTTAATAAAATCAATTTTTACGCGATTCAGCCTTTATTTTCGATTTACACGATTTTTCATACAAAAATTTAAAATTTCAATTTACACGACTTTCTGAGGAACGTGTAAATCGAGGGACAGGTGTAATTTATTACATGGAGGCAAAAACGCATGTGAGTCAAAATTATATTTAAATAATTTATTTATTGTAAATAAAACTTCACTGTGTAAATGGAAATTCATTATAAGGAGGAGATCAAGAAAACACTGAATTCAATGCAAAATGAGGAAAGCTTCATTCTATAGAAGTTAACTGTAGAGAAATTTAACTGTATTTCCTTCAAAAAAAAAAATATTTAAATGTGAAATTGAGACTCTTTCCTGTGTATAGAAAAACTCTTATACAAATTGCATAATTGTTCTCGTTCTTTGGGATTGGTCTCTTAATGTATAGTTGCAATCGTAGATATTTTTTTTAAATGAGTACTAAGCATTTTTTCAATTTAATTTTTTAATCGAATCATTAAATAATTATTTTACACTATTAAAAATTTTTATATTTAATAAAATTTTGTAATTCTCTACTGAAAAGCTTGCACGCACTGTACTCAAATAATTAGAAACTTGTGAAAAACATTTTAATAAGCACTAAAATATGTATTTTGAACGTAGGTATATTTCATAGCTAAAGGCAAAACCGCTTAAGTCGAGATAAGCTGATTTTGAGTTTAGGGCATTTGTGCAATCTTTATATTTAAAACTAGCTTAGGACAAAATTCCAATTAGTTTGTGCTATTTTGCAGGGAGTTATAGCATAATGAATTAATGCTTAGCTTTTTTCGACTTTTAATTCAATATGAAACAAAAGCTTAATTAAGCTTTTTTTTTAACTTTGGTATATTTCAAACCTAATGTGTTTTCCTAAAAAAAAAATTATTGAACACCAAAGTTCCCAATTTTTCTGCAAAGAAATTAACTGCTAAAGATCGACTTGAAAGTTTAAAAATGCTCTTCTACACAAACCAGTAAAATATGACTTAAGCACTTTTTCCTTATTAACACAGAATTTTTGAAATAATTTTCTGAAAATCAATAAAATTTAATAATTACGAGTACATACAGCCAATCTGTCACACGACTTGCCAGTTAAATTCACTGTAGGTATGTATTATATTTTAAATGGGTTTTTCTTTGAGAGATTAAAAAAGAAACTAATTCTGTGAAAAGTTTATTTAATTAAAATTCTCAGCATAGCCTTTCAACTCATTTATAGTTTTTGTATATTGCATAAATAAATTTTATATTATTTAACATTAAAACATAATGAATATGCAGCTTAAAATATGTATAAAAAAATTCCCCTTCAAACATTAAACGATTTATGACTTGCAATTAATTGAATTGATTTTTATACAAAAATTTTTTAGAAAAAATATATGTATAAGTCCTCAAGAATAGAGAAAACTCGCTGTAAAAAAAATATTCTTTACATTCTTATGTGCATTGAATTAATTTCCATTACTATTTAAAATGCATGAATAGTCCATTGCATACATATTTATTGAATATTTTATTTTACGCTTTAAATACATATACATATATCTCTTTCCCTCTCTCCTTCTTTCGTCTTCTAATGAATGCTTGCTTATTGATTGCATTAGATTGTTGAGATAAATGCATAGATTTGTTCTGGATGGAAAATAGTGGTAGTTTTATGGAAAGATTTTGAACGCAAAAACATTTCAAATCACAACAAAGTAGTGTTTGAATCACATTATAGGGGGTCTAAACGAAAACAAAGTGAATGGATGACAATTTCTTACAAAAAAAAAACAAACCAAAAACTACACTGAGAAAAAAAGAGTTTAAAAGGAAACTAAGTGTTATATAAATACAAACAACGTCTACTTGATTAGGCATTTCTTTGTTATAAAACTTTTTACTTGACAGTCTTATGTATAACATGTGCTTGTTCTAACAAAGATAAAAATCAATTTAAATTATTGTATATTATTGGAAAAATCACAAGCAAACAATGCCATTTTCCCAGCCTCAATTGAAAAGTAAACTCTTATACTGATAAAAAGAAAAAGTCTCTTATAATTATAAAATAACAATTACTTTTGGGAAGCTGAAAACTATAATATGTACATATATACATATTATAGCTATACGAACTCTTATACAGTTAAAATCTCTTACTGATACAAACTCTTATACTCATACCCGTAATTCTACAAAATACTACACTTACATAAACTTTTATACTAAGACAAACCGTCATAATGATACTTACAAAAACAAAAGAGATATACAAGCTCTTATACTGACACAAACTTACATATTTCAACTATAAAGAACTGTTTTTCTTATATTAAGGGTATACAAGTAACAAGAATAAGTGGCTTTACTAACACTATAACTCTTATACTGCTTTATATAGGAATAACAAGAATAAGTAGCTTTACTAAGACTATAACTCTTATACTGCTGAAAATCTCGCATTCTTTCCAAACTCTTGTACTGAAACATGCTTATAATACTACAAACACTGTGATGCGACAAAATATTACACTAACGATAACTTCTAGACACATACAAACTCTTATACTGCCACAAACTTACAAATTTTAACTATAGAGAAGTGCTTTTCAGTGATAATTCGGATAAAACGCAGAATCCCTCAATATCAATAGTATAGGTAAAAAAACAAGTAGTTTTACTAAGATTATAGCTCTTATACTGCTTAAAAAATCTCATATTTTGCACACTCTTACACTGAAACACACTTATAATACTACAAACTACCATGATGCGACAAAATTTGATACTTACAAAACCTGTTGAGACATATACAAACTCTTATACTGCCCCAAACTTACAAATTTTAACTATAGAGTGATACTTCGGATAAAACGCAGGATCCCTCAATGTCAATAGTATAGGTAAAAAACAAGTAGTTTTACTAAGATTATAGCTCTTATACTGCTTAAAAAATCTCATATTTTGCTCACTCTTACACTGAAACACACTTATAATACTACAAACTACCATGATGCGACAAAATTTGATACTTACAAAACCTGTTAGACATATACAAACTCTTATACTGCCCCAAACTTATAAGTTTTAACAATAAAGAACTGCTTTTCACTGACAATTCCAATAAAACGCATTTTAATAGACTTCCTCAAATAGTTGTGGTATAGGCATAACCATAATAAGTAGCTCTACTATGATTATAGTTCTTATACTGCAAAAAATAATCTCTCATATTTTCCACCCTTATACTGAAACACGCTAATACTACAACAAACCGCCATAAGGCTCCAAACTTTTATACTTAAGAAAAATCTTAAGGCAGAATTACCCGACTGTAAATGTAGAACTGTAAATGTAAATGTGTCAGCTGATCGAATCTGTTGCATGAAAAGATATGCAAATGCTTACCTGACTGAAATGTCACGTAAATGTAACGTCTGAACCTGCAGAAAATAGAATTTCATGACGACGTTACATGACACTTGTAGACAGTGATGGGATGTATGTATATTGAATGAGAGTGTGGCACAATAGCCCTATTTTGGTACTTTTGTTTCCTTTGATAATTTAAACTTTTGAGTTGCTAAATTTGTATACGTACATGAAATATTTAATAAATTTAGTTTTCTAGTAAAGTTTTTTTCTTTATAAAATTTAACCACAGACTGCCTATCGCATTTGTTTATTTTTTTGTTAATATACATACATATATGTATATATATGTATGAATATGTAACATACATATAGTACATTTGTGCGAACAAACAGCATAAAATGCACAAAAACTATTTTTATTTAATAATACCAAAAAAAAATTATAATATGTGCGTTTAATCATAACAATTATAATGATAATAAAAATAAAAATATTTTTATAATTATAATACATTATAATGTTTGTATGTATACATATGAAGCTAAAATTGTAATTTCACTAAATATCAAAGTCATAACATTGTTTGTAAGTATAAAATAATGATTTGATACCATTTAAGTAATTTTCGTACTTTTTCCACACAATCAAAAATAATGTGAAGATATTGAACTCCCATCAATGTTTCGAACAGCTGTTGCGCATTTTATTTGAATTTGTTATACTGATAAACACCCAGCAAACAAAAAGTAGTATATATGTGTTCTTGTTCAAAAATATAAATATGTAAATGTATATTGTTTGTGATTAAAATTAATTATTATTAGTAGGTACGAACATTAATAAGGAAAGGATAAAACGATAAAGTGGATATATATCAATGTTTTTATATGATTGAGGTGCTACTGAAACTATAGGCATTCCTTGAAATTAAGGAGTCAAGCACTTCGTCTTTCCGATGAAATTGCTCAAAATCTGTTTTGCTACTTGTAGTTACATATATGCAAATATTACGGTTAGAGGCTTAAGCGTTACAGCTGCTATTAAAATTATTACAATTGGGTTCTTTTACATAAAATAATAATTTTTAAAACCTCTAGGCACATTTTCATTATAAAAGATGTATTTTTCCAAAAACTTCATTACTTTTTTCCAACAGTATAAAACTTGCCATCAAAAGAAAGTAAATTATAATAGCTTCAGCGAAATTATTAAAGAAATCTTGGATTAATTGAAACATTACCATTTTATATATTATTAACTTCCCTGAAGGAAATGTCGATGGTGAAAATGTACTGAGTCGCTTTTGACTTTGTCACCAGTACTACTCTCTAATTAATCCCCATACAATACTTTGTGCTATAGACATTTAGCATGTGCTTGTCATTGAAAATCTACTAGTAACACTAAAACAATTGACTATGTAGTGAATACATAGTTCTTATGGGAACATGGAGACATACCAACCAGACATTTAGTGGTATATTTCTATACCTTACGTACATACAATTATATGAATATTGACAAGTTGTTGCAAAAGCCACCAGAAATAGACCACATTTGTTGTCTCTCTTTCTTTTATACTGACGAATAGAAAAGAAATTGTAGACAATGTACCTACTACTAGAAATTTAGTGTTGACATAGAGACATTTGGCCCCAGTCTGACTGCAGGGTTATAAGCAGTAATGCATACATACATATGTATGTATGATCACACAATTCATATACATTTCAATCAAAATGAATTCCATGAATTTAAATATACATATATGAACTTTTACGTTTGACTTCATATAACTCGCAATTTAAAATCAAAAATGAGTGTTTGCTGGGCACAAAGCAATTAGCATGTATGTATGTGTGCACAAGGAAGTTTTTTTTTGTTTTGGTCGAAAACACATGACACGTTTTTAAGCATTCTATAAGGGTTCAAACATTTACATTTACATTACATTTACATTACATCTACGATTTCTACAGTCGGCTAACGAGGCCTTTAGACTTAAACAAACTTTTATACGGATACAAACTTACATATTTCAGCTATAAAGAACTGTTTTTCACTGGCAATTCGGATAAAACGCATTTTAATGGACTTCCTCGAATAGTAGGGTATAGGAATAGCAAAACTAAATAGTTTTACTGAGATTATAACCCTTATACTGCTAAAAAAAACTCTCATATTTTGCAAACTCGTATACTGAAATACGCTTATAATGCTACAAACTACTTTAATGCAACAAAATTTGATACTTACTAAGACTCTTAGGGTCGTATGCAAAAAAAGTTAACAAAGCTTTGCCAAGCAATGTTAAGTAAAGTTGTATTCTAAAAAAATTATTATATCAAAATTCTAAAGTAGGCACCTACGTTTGTTAAGGGTCCTTTAAGTTGATATTTCCAAAATGTGTATTTTGTTCTTCAAATATTTTTGTTAATATAGCACATATTGATTCATGATACATCTAAAAATGAAGCTAGAAGTGTTAGCTCTTATCTTAAATTTATTATTTCTGTTATATTATGGAAAACATCACCAAATTATCCAACTGATTCGAAATACATAGCAAAATCCATAAAAAAATATTAAAATAAATTCAATTATACAAAAATGTTTTAGTGATGTACATACAGTCTAAACGAATGGAAAAAATCTGGATATTCAAATACTCATTTCATTCGAATAAAATATATTGCCATAATTTTTCTTTGTTCATCATATTATTTTTACTTTTACTTCATAAAAATGTTTATCTGTTTTCGTTCCATGTCAGAAGCTCATACTTTTTAAATTAGGTTGCTTTACTTCAAGATAATACAAATTTATTTAATAAAATAAAAAATTATTTGAATACTCGAATTAATTTGTAGTCGATGTTGTTTGTACATCATAAGCCGTGAAGTGGTTGTTGAACACGGTGGTGTTACCAGTATTTATTATTAAATTACAAAATAATTAAAGTTGTTTTTTGCATACAATTTCTTAACAAAGCAATGTTAGCCTTAAAGTGCTTGGTAACTACTATTAACTTTAAAGCTCAAGTAAAATATTTTTTTGCATACGGCCCTTACTCTTTACTGTGATTAGAACTATTATACTGCCAAAACTCTCTCATATTTTGCTATACTGAAACGAGCTCTTATACTGCTATAAAGCTCTGTACTTAAACCTTTTATATTGATACAAACTCTAATACTGAAAGAAAATCCTACACTGATACACACTATTATATTGAATTAAAGTTTTATAATGATAAAGACTCTTATATTGATGCAAAATTATATTTATGTTATTATAAATGAAGTACAGACATAATTTTGTAATTTAATTGTTAAGCTTTCAATCCACGCGTGTTCTTGAAAACTCTTATACAAAATATTTTAGTGCAAAATTATCAACACATATACATACATATACATATGTAGTACATGAGCTTCCAATACAATAACTTATACCTTTTTCTTTCACTTAATTTCTCTAAGTGTCTAGTTGGTGTCACATTGGAATTGTAAACAGTATTTGCCCTTTTCAAGTGGCATGCATAAATTAGGTATGCCTTTTGTTGAAGAAAAAGAGGGACCCTTATGTTGCACATATGAATTGAATATGGTCGCTTCATTGTTTACAATTCAAAGCATACACATATTTTTTATGAAATGGTTAAAAAATAAACCCACAAGGAATTAAGGAACATAATTTTTCCATAATTTGTTTAAGAATAATTTTAAATAAGCAAGATTTAAAAGAAGGATATCTCTGATACCAAGAAATTGAGAAATAAAAGCAATATAAAAAAGTTTTAAGTTTTATACAATTATATATTATTGTTATTGAGAAAATGTATATTAACTTTTAACTCTTATACTTGACTATTATACTGAGAAAATATATTATAAGGTTATAACTCTTATACTTGAATATTTTACTGAGAAAATATATTATAAAGTTATAACTCTTATACTTGACTATTATACTGAAGTCGTACAATAAACTCTTCCTGTCAAACCAAACCTTTATTTACTAAAATAAACCTAAACCTTTATTTTGAAAAAAAAATATATGGAAATATTTTTATTTTTTCTTAGCCTTCTTAAAATGTTTTTTTTTTTCTAAGAAAAAATGTTGCTATTAAGCCGTTATACTGAATGATAAAGTCTTATACTTCACATTTTTTAAATGACGCTTTTTAGAAGAAAAGTAAAAAAGTTTTTGCAGGGATTAGATCTCTTATACTGTAAAAAGTTTTTAGACTCTTGCAGGGCTCTAGGCTACAAAAATAGTATACCAATTGAAACCCTTATACTTATATAACCCTTATATTTTATCTTACATGTACTAACTTTTAAACTAAAGTCTTATACTTATCATACTAAATTCTTACATTACACATACATACACTTTCTTTTACTTCACTTTTATAATAAGCTCTCAGGATAAACTATAATGCATATACATATATAAATTTATATTTTCAATATACATAGTGCCATATACCAATAAATATACACACAGGGAATTTTATTGCACAATATCATAATATTGTGCAATAAATCTTGAAAATGTATGGGGCACCTTTAAGGCAAAATTTTGCCTTTTTTGGAAAATTTCACCTAATGCTTGTACTTGTTTTGTAAAATTAAAAATATTATGATTGTTTTACAGCAAAGTTTCTGTTTTGTTCTATAAATAAAACACTACAGCTTAAGTTTTTGTTAAAGAAAACTCTTATACAAAAACCATTATGTTAATTTTGATAGCTAAATTGAGCTGCAGATGAAAGAGAGTAAACTACATTTTTATTGAATATTTTTTTATATAAGTTATAAAAAAATTTTAGATAACCCTTTTATACAAAGACATTGAGATTGCATTAGAGCTTTTTTGTGTTTCAAATTTTCCCACAGTTTTGAATGCATATTTGAAGTCCTAAAAAAAAAGCTGCGACCTATTTCATTGAAGGTACAAAGAAAACCATATCAATACAATATAATTAAGAAAAACAACCTGACTAAATTAAAAATTTAATTAACATAATTTTGTTTAAGCCAACCAGATATCATACATAATTTAATGTATGTATATCATAGTTTTAGGAATTTAAAACAAGATTATTATACATTTTTAACAGGTTTCTAACGTGACTTTCAAATTACCAGAAAATTTTTACAACAAAATACAAATCCATGGCTTAAGTTTGTGTGTATGTGACAGTATTTTGTATGGTAATTTATTCAAATTATTACATGTTAAACGAATATAAAATTATTTTTCAATATTTCTTTTTTGTTTTTGTTTTTTACAATATTTTTCTTAAGCTTTGTGTGTTTGTTTATATTTTTGTCCATGATTAAGAGAGCTTAAGAAGAAAAACAATAATTAAAACAAACAATATAAAAGCAGGCAGTAAAGTCTGGCGTTTGAAAGACTGGCGACCAGAGAAACAAGGCGATCAGCACGCCGTCGCCGGTTATTTTTCCATTTATCCCGCCGTCGCTCGATTACATCGGCTCAAAACTAGTCGAAATTGTGTGTGTTCAAATAGAAAAAAATCGTACAATTTCGTAGAAAAAGTTAGAAAAATCGATTTTCAATTTCAATTTTTAATTTTCTCTAAGTTTTCATATGCCTATTTGAGCCGCCGATAATTTTGTCTCGACTTGTTTCTCTGCTGGCGACGTCATTTAAAGTACATTTTAGCATTAAATAACTTTTTTTAATAATATCATCAAAATCTTTATAACAGTGTAAAAAACTTAATTTAAAAAAAATAATCACTTGAAATTTTACAATTAAAATTCTCAGAAATATATAAAAATTAGATTTTATACGCTTTAGGACATACTTCTCTTTGCTCTTTAAGCATTAAAAGTCGTTTTTAAAATTCTATACAAAAAGTCCAAAACATAACACAATCCTATTACATAATATAATGCCGAGTATACACTATGGCATTTTGTGACATCGCAATAGTGTATACTGGTGGCAATGTCTGTCCGATATTTTTCGTTGTATGGCATTGCTTTCCATATAGAAAACATAATGGAAACGGCGTTGTACACATTTTAAAAATGACACCACAAAATGACAGCACAATAAGTGCAAGATGTGTACTCGGCATAAAACGTGTTAATCAAATACAATTAAACACAAAAAAGGCTGCATAAACTCGACAAGTCGTGTGCTGTACAAAAGGCTGTAAAAAAATCTTAATAAAACCTCAATAAAAGAGTTAAATAATCTAATATCTTAAGGAATTTCACCAGCGAACTGTGATAAAAATTAAACCCCAAAAACCTTAATAAAACAAACAACAAACACACTACAAATTTGCCACAACTAAACTGTACGTACCCTTAAAAAAATTTGCACAAAAAATCTTAAAATTTCTAAAGAAGAAAGATTTGTGTCATTCAACAAATATTTCACAATAAATTTGAGCAAAAAAAAAAAAAACAAAAAACAATGCAATACAAACATTAATTTTAAACCCCAAAATAAAATTAAAAAAAAACAACTCGAAAGAGTTTAAATAACACAAACTAAAAACCAGGTAGAAATAAACTCAAGTTTTTGGGACTCGAACAATAAAAAGATAAGTTTTGTGCAAACCTCTGCAAGAAAAAAAGGATCAATTTGGCAAAATCAAAAAAAAAAATTAACATGAGTAAAACTAAAGGAATTTGAAACCCTTAAAAAGCAGTCAAACAGGTAGACTCTGCAGGAATACTAAAAGGCGAGTAAGCAATAAGATAAATAAAAAAAGTGTGCAAGAAAAGGACCTGTTGCTGCACACAGAACGAGTATAAATACCAGTGCTTAATATTCAGTCAATATCATTCATTCGTCTTCTTTTAGTAAAGCAACATCAACATTTTAAGAAAAAAATGGCCAGTATCTACAACATACCCGCAAATATCTACAACACAACTAACATTGACAAACAAATTGAAAAACCCACTTCGACGCCTGTTTTAAGCATTTTGAAACTCTTTCAAACTGTACGTAAAGTCTTCTACCACAACACCAGCAGCAGCACCAAGAAATTCAAAATTATCAGCACACAAACGATTGAAACTTGTTGCTGCACCACTGAAGAACAATATCAAAATTGGTTAAACGAACAAGTTGAAGCTGCCGCCATACAATTCTAAAACGTATCAGTGTGAACGTGACTTCAGAATATCATTAAAGCTTTACCTTTAAAAGGATGAATCATCCATCAAAAAGCAGAGCTTATGGTGCAAACAAACGAGAGCAGCATTTTGTCATCACGCAAAGCCGCAGTCAGCTGGGCAAGCAGAGAATTGCAGCAAGCGAACTAGCTTAAAACCAGGGTTGTCAGATTTAGTCTGGCTTATTTCGCCAAATTGATTTTAAAAATCGCCAAAAGTCGCCAAAATCAATTATATGTAGTTTTTCTTATTACATATTTGATAATAAATTTGTTTTATATAAAAATTTTTTTAATATAAATTTTTACAAAATAATATTATAGAAATTTAGCAGAAAATCGCCAAAAGTAGAAATAAAGTCGCCAAAAATTATTTTGTACAAGTTTTTCTCATCCAAATTCAAATTGAATTAATTTATATAATTAATATAAGCGAAATCATCAAAATCCAGCCGATTTTATTTCTTGCAAATGAGTTCTGGTGGGATTTATTTTTCTAAACTACTCCTTCAACAAACTAATTTTGATGAATTACAAAAATTTTGAGTTTAAATTTTGTTAAAAAATAGCCACAAAAATCGCCAACAAATTTATTTATCGCCAGAAAATTCGGCATGACGCCAAACAAGTTGAAAAATCGCCACGTTTGGCGAGAAATCGCCATATCTGACAGCCCTGCTTAAAACGTTTAACGCAGCAGCAATCATGTACGAGCACGAGTACAAAAAGTTAAATTTATTTTATTTGCTTTGAATTACTATTAAAATTTTGAGCATCAATAAAAAACATAACAAAAATTTATTTATACAAAATACTTTTAACCCAATAATTCTTTTTAATAACTAATGAGAAAAACGTTAGGAGCTTTTTTTACTCACTTAAAAAATTATTTTAATTATGTTAACATATGTACTTTGGAGAGGCACACTGGGCCGTAAGCAGACAAAAGGTACTCGTAGAAGGAAGCTTTAAGAACAAATATGGTTAAGAACTGGTGAATATTTTAAGCCAATATTTCTTCTTTAATAACAAAAATTAAAAACTTTTAGTCATTTTAAAATAATACCCAATATAATAGCATATTTTTTCTCGAACTCAGGAATGGACAGCCAAAAAAGGAAAAATAGAAAGTAGCCTGAAGAGCAAATATGGTTAAAATCTTGTGAAGGTTGGTTGTTACATCCCGTATTTTGTACGCATTTTAATATTTGCATTAAAATCCGATTTTAATTATATTTACTCACTTTTTTATAATTATATTAAAGTAAAGAGAGTAAAAACACCTTTTTATTATGAACATAATTCGTTAAACAAAAACAAACAAAAAAATTAGCCAAATACGTCTAACGAAACTGGTAACGGAAATATGAATGGAATGCTATTCTATATTTTATGCATCTGGCAACAATATTGGTTGCGATATATGATAGGTTGATGCCTGCACTATTGATGTAAAATTTAAAGTCGCCATTTTAAAAATAAACAAGCGTAACACAATAGTTATTCAAAATAAAGCACTAGCTATACATATGTACTTTTAAAATTAGTATTTTTGTAATAAAAATAATAAAAAATAATTTATAAATATATATTTTCGATGAAAGTTAAATGGACGAAAATTTCGCTCGTACACCACATGCGAAAAATTTTCTATAGAAAAATTTAATTCATGCGAAAAACAATTTTTTTGGAAAATTTTGCCATGCGAAAATTTTCTTTATAAGAATTTAGCACATGCTAGAAATTTTCTATAGAAAAATTTAGCACATGCGAAAAGTTTTCTATATAAAGATTTAACTCATGTGAAAAATTTTCTATATAAAAATTTAACATGCGAAATATTTTCTATAGAAAAATTATCACAAGCGAAAAATTTTATTATAGAAAAATTTAACACATGCGAAAAATTTTCTTTAGAAAAATTCAACACATGCAAATAATTTTCTATAGAAAAATTTAACATCCGAAATATTTTGTATAGAAAAATTTAATTCAAGCCAATTTTTTTTTTAAATTTTGGCAGTCAAAAAATTTTCTATAGAAAAATTTAATACCTGCGGAAAATTTTCACATGCTATAATTTTCTACAGTAAAAAAATTTAACACGTGTGAAAAATGTTCTATAGAAAAACTGAACATGCAAAATATTTTCTATAGAAAAATTTAATTAAAGCGAATTTTTTTTTTAATTTTGGCATGCGAAAAATTTTCTATACAAAAATTTAGCAAATGCGAGAAATTTTCTATAGAAAAATTTAACACATGCGAAAAATTTTCTATAGAAAAGTTTAACACATGCGAAAAATTTTCTATAGAAAAGTTTAACTCATGCGAAAAATTTCTATAGAAAAGTTTAACACATGCGAGACATTTTCTATACAAAAATTTAGGAAATGCAAAAAATGATATGTGAAAAATTTTCTATAGAAAAATTTAATTCAAGCGAATTTTTTTTTTTTAATTTTGGGATGCGAAAAATTTTCTATATAAAAATTATGACATGCAAAAAATTTTCTATAGATATATTTAACACGTGAAAAAATTTCTATAGAAAATTTAATACACGCGAAAAACTCTATAGAAAAATTTTCTATATAAAAATTTAATACATGTGAAAAATTGTATATGTGACGTTCTCCGAGAAAAGGGGCCTAGTGTGTCAAAAAGCGGGTGTGTGTCAAAATCGATAAAAAAATGAGAAAAACATTAACCCCCTTATTCATATATTTTTAAATGAATTTTAAATGAATTTTAAATGTATTTTATTTCAAATTGTTCATACAAAATTTTCCTAAAATGGATTTCAAATTAATTTAATTTTTTTATGAATAATTTTATTTTTGAAATGCGTTTTTCTCAAAACTTCATTTTCACACACTAGGTCCCTTTTCTCGGAGAAGGTCACATGTGGGCATTTCTCCGAAAAATTACAATTTTTTGCAGCGTGCGACCGCAAGCAAATAACCTTGTATTTCTGAACAATGTGACTAAATTTTTCATAAAATTTTACCTAACGTAGAGCTGCTGACGCCCTACCCAAATGTATAAAGAAGTAAAAAAAAGTTTGGTTCTCTTAAAAAAAAAAACAAGCATATTTGCTTGGAGTCTAGCGCGACAAAAAGTAGACATTCCTGGAGACATACCCATGTAGAAAAATTTGGCATGCGAAAAATTTTCTATGGTTAAATTTATTTCATGCGAATTTTTTTTTTTTTTATTTTGGCATACGAAAATTTTTCTATATAAAAATTTAACACACACGAAAAATTTAACACATGTGAAAAATTTTGTATAGAAATTTTTAAAAAATCCGAAACATTAACACGTGAAAAATTTTCTATAGAAAAACTTAACACACAAAGATTTTTTAGAGAAAAATTTAACACATACAAAAATATCCCAAGCGATAAATGTTATCTTTAAAAAATTATCAGTGCCATAAAAAAATGTACAAGACAAAATTAGAGGAAAATATTTTCAAAAGAGTATGTAATATTCGTTTAAACTACTTGAAATTGCAATTTGGTTTTTCTATAGAAATTTGTTTTAATGTGTGGCAAAAAAGGCAGCATATTTAAAACATATTGCCTAGTATAGTTTACTGATTATTTGTGGCCTGGTGCTGAAAATAGCCCAATACTTAAAAAACCAGCAGGGCTATTTTATTTCATTTTTTCCAATTGCCGAGTAGATTTTGGCATTCATAATTAGTGACATATTGTTTGCATAAAATACATACATACGAGTATGTATGTATGTACATTAGGGCGGGTCGATTTAAAAATCGCACAAATTACAAGGAAAATCGTATGCCGAAGGAACCATACCTCTAAAATGTATTTTGATGTCCCGACTTTTGATCCGAAGGGTCAAATTTTCTTGAAGGGTCAAATTTTGAAAAATCTCACTTTGACCCATTTAGAGTTCCTCAATCGAGTCAAAATGTATGACCGACCCCCGCGGATACAAATATTTCAAAAAATCACAAATGTTTGTATGGGGAACCCTCCAGGGGTGGTACCTGGTGGTTATCCACTGGCTTATGTGGGTCGGCCCTCCAAAATTAGTGGGGGTCGGTCATACATTTTGACTCGATTGAGGAACTCTAAATGGGCCAAAGTGATATTTTTCAAAATTTGACCCTTCAAGAAAATTTGACCTTTCGGATCAAAGGTCGGGACATAAAAATACATTTTAGAGGTATAGTTCCTTCGGCAAAGTTTCTTATTTTGATCCCTAGAATACGATTTTCCTTGTAATTTGAGCGATTTTTTTGCCTCCATACAAATCGACCCGCCCTAATGTACATTCTATTGAAAAGTATAATTAAAATAATCTTACATATGTTAACCATACACAGATGTAATGAAATAGTTTTACGAAAATTTTATAAAGATGTACATATATTTTTGGATTGCTTAGAAATCAAAAGTACTTGTAAACATGTGATTAACACATTTTTTAAATCAATAACTCTTAAGATAAAACGGCTATTTGCTTACTTTCTCTCAAATTCCTGGTATGTAAAAAAAACGTCCTTTCCTCATTATCCTGTTACGTTTTCTTTTTGCGAAATTTTCTTTGTTGTTGCCTTTATTTATAGTTTGTTTTCCAAATATTTAAGATGTATTTTTTCTCACAACAAGACCTTTTTATCGCCCTTATTTGTCAAGAAAATAAACATTGAAAATAAATTATCGCATGGTTTTGTTTGATGTTGTAACTAGAGACTGTTTTGGTGTTTCTTTTACAATAGAGTTATGAGAGATTTTGTTTCAGGGATTTTTGTTTAAATTTCTGCGAATTTTTGTTTGTTCTGAAAGTGATTATGAATGAGTAGTAAACTGAGCCTGCAACAGCAAATAAACCAAGCATTCTTACCAATCAATTAGGAATATATAGATACATACATATGTGCCCTTTATTATGAAAGTGGTCTAAGTCATGTGCATTTTTGCTTCGAAATTATCAAATAAATCTTTAAAAAACTTCAACAAATATTTCAAAAATGTTGAATAAATTTATACAAATAGAGACTAGTACAATAATATAAAGATACTTTTTAGTTTGTTCAAATGTAATCTACTAAATATGTCAACCAAAGAAATATATGACTTAGACCACTTTCATAATTAAGGGCACATATATGAAATTTATAAATTTAATTTTATTTTATTATACAAACACAGCCCGCAAAGCGATTGGCTTGTCTGGGGAGAACACCCAGGGTATATGGTGGGAATCGAACCCACGATCTCTGGACTGAGAGGCTAGCATCGATACCCACCATTCAGGTGTTAAGCAAAACTTTATTAGACTTCAACCACAACTAGACATCTCTATGATGTCCGTCCGTCACTCTGGCTCGGCTGTTTTCTCGAGAACCATAAGAGCTACGGACCTGAAAGTATCACGGAATATGTAAAACTTTGGCCGCTAAAACAACAATATATTAAATACAACAACAACAACAACAACAACAACAACAACAACAACAACAACAACAACAACAACAACAACAACAACATATACAAAGTTAAAGGGTGGTCTAAAGCGAGCAGTGAATAATGTTGTAGTGAAATTTTTAAAGGAATACCTGAAGTGCGATTCACTAACTTTTTTTTACGATAATCGCAACGTTAAAATAACTATAACGAAAATTTATTGAATTTGCTATTCAGTATCATTTTTAACGATATTCGCTGTAGGTTAATGTCAGCTGTGTCGTTATTTAAGCGAATTTGCTATTCAGTAACATTTTTAACAATATTCGCTGTAGCTTAATATCAGCTGTGTCATTATTTAAGCGACAACAATTTATTTATGTTCTGTTAATTTTAGCGACAAAAAGCAACAGAAAATATCAGTTGCGTACTATCGTTAAAAAGAAGTTACCGAATCACACAATCGTTATTGCACGCGCTAAAATTTATAGACAAAAATTACGCTTGTCGGATCGTTAAAAGTTACTGAATCGCACCACTGATTTATATTAATGTGCAGTTTCTACATGTCAGGCAGACGACTCGTCTAGAAAATTTGTATAAAAATCACTCAAAAAAATGAGTGCTTTCCAAATAAATTTTATTCTTAAGTAGACCGTCTGGATTGTACCAACAGGGGTAAGCATTTTCTCATGAAATGTCATGAATTTTGTTGCACGAAACTTTTTCTATTTGCTAATTGCTGCGCTATAAAAGAGAATGTTACATAAAAAATTACCTAGAATGAATCTCTGATGCATTTTTGGCAACTTTTTTGATATAAATTGCTTCTCCAGGCCTTCTATTGGCAAATAAAAAATTTTCATGCAACTAATTTCATAAAAAAAAATGCTTAATGTAAATTAGGTATAAGTGTACTTTTATGCAGGCTACACCAATTAACACTGAAATTTAAATAAATTCAGTAAAGTTCGACTTTGACTCGCGCACGAAGGGTTCCGTACGTTGGCTTTGAGCATTTTTTTAATGCAGTGTTTTTTTACGTTTTTTCAACTGAAATAATTTTTTTTTGATTATTTTTCGCTTTTTTCTCGTTTTGACAATTTTTTTCATTTTGGCGATTTTTTCATTTTGGCGATTTTTTTCATTTTGGCGATTTTTTCATTTTGGAAATTTTTTTAATTTTGGTTTTTTTTTAATTTTGGTGATTTTTTAATTTTGGCGATTTTTTTTCATTTTGACGATTTTTTCATTTTGGCGATTTTCCCGGTTTTCCGCGATTTATTTTCGATTTAGAAATTTTTTTAATTTGGTGCTTTTTTTCGTTTTGGCGATTTTTTTTCGGTTTGGCGATTTTATAATTTTGAGATTTTTTTGTTTTACCGTTTTTGAAAATTTCAAGAAGTTTGCTCTTACGGTTTCCAAGATACAGCAAGTTATCAAAATTACATAGTCAAAATTACATTAACTGATGGTACACCCTCTAATTAAATTTTTTTAAATTTAAGTGTTAATTGTTGTAGTCTGTATAAAAATACACTAACTTTACAAATTTCAAGTGCATATACATACATACAATTGTATGTATATTACATGGGATTTTAAAATTTTTCGTTGCTCGTTTTGGCACACCCTTTAATTTCCAACTCTCATGTATTTGTTGTTGTAGCGGCCAAGGGTCTACACACTCTGCCCCAATTTCAGGCCCGTAGCTCTTACGGTTCTCGAGAAAATACCCTGTGACGGACAGACGGCCAGCGTAGCGAAAACAATAGGGTTCCATTTCACCTTTGGTGTACGGAACCCTAAAAATCAAAATTAAAGGGTATTGCAGCAGTTGATGTAATTTTGACAACTTGCTGTATCTTGGAAACCGTACGAGGCAAACTCTCAAAGTTTACAAAAACGCTAAAACTAAAAAGTTCGAATATAAAAAAATCGCCCAAAACGAAAAAATCGCAAAAAAAACCAAAAACTCGCCAAAAACCGAAAAAAAAAGAAGCAAAAATCGCCGGAAATGCAAATAATTTACCATAAGTAACAAGGTCAGCAAAAAACAAAAAATAAGAAACACAAAAACCGAAAAAACAGCCAAAAATTAAAAAATCACTTAAACTGCAAAAGCACCATAACTATGTAAAAAAATCGCTAAAATGCAAAAAAAAAAACACAATAAGCAAAAAAAATCGCCAAAAGCCGAATAAAATCGTTCAACCTAAAAATAGCGTCAAAACTAAAAAAAATTTGCTAAGTAAGATAAGTAAAAAGGTCGGCAAAAAACAAACAAGAAACCCAAAAACCGAAAAACACGCCAAAACTAAAAAAATCGCTAAAACTAGAAAACACCGCCAAACAACCGAAAAAAAGGCTAAAATTAAAAAATCGCCAAAACAAAAATAATTTTTTTTAAATGTCTACATCAGGTACGATATGTGGATATATAGGCTAACGTTCGTATACTATTAAATCCCTCTAGACGAGTTCTTATACCCATCAATTAAGTTATGCGCAAAAAATAAAGTGATAAGTCATATACATATTTGTTTTCTATTCCACTGCTTTTATATTTCTCCTTTTTTTTTTTTTGCTAAAAGAAGCCACACACACACTTGTTACTTACAAAAGCAATAAAACAAACTAAAATTCCAAATTATCCGGGACAAGTTTAAATTACGAGTATGTACCTTATACACCTCAAATCAAATTATAATAGTGTGTTGCAAGTTTTAACTAGAAACTATGGAATAAGACAACATATGGTTAACAAGGGTCGAATACTCCTTCCTTTTTCTTCAAATTACAGATTTTAAAGAGCAAGATAACAAACAATTTTTAACGGTCTCAGTGGAAATGCAAAATTTTTTTTGACAAACAATAGTTGTAAAGGGATTTGAAAACTATTCGTATTATTTAAAACTGTTAGTTATAGACACATCCACACATAACAACTATCAAATCGACAAGTAAAAGGAACCTTTTTCTTTTTTTTAAATAACAAAATCACTTTACACAAACGTTCCCACGGTTTTCAAGAAAAATATTTTATTCCAGGCTTAACTTCTTAACGCAGGTAGCATACAGAGAACCTTATAAATTTATAAAATTTATAAAATTTCCTATAGGTACACGTGCAGAGTCTTTCCTACCTTTACCTGCTTTGAATGACTAAACAAGATCGTGCAGAGCACGAGATTGTTTTGTGTTGCGGCTCTACCGTCTTGTATTCATACATACATATATTAAACAACACCACCTGCCAGCGAAATGAGCCTTGATTGGTTGTAGGTTTAAGGGTGGTTGGTGTAGAAATCTGTATAAAAAGTCAGCGATGCCAACTTGGTGCTTTTGGCACTATTTTTAGTGCTTTTTGAAGACTCAAAACGCCAAATTTTGAGCATTATGCCAGCCATACACTACACAAGTTCAGTGTTCAAGTCTGGCACTGCGTAAACTAAGCTTGTGACACACACTACACAAGTGAACTGTGCATTTTTTTATTTTAATTCGCCATAATGCTGGTGATTCTTTGTATAATTCTAGGAATTCTGTCCAGAATATTTGTTGTGCGCTCATTTCTTGTTGTGAAATCTTAAAAAATCACGACACAACTAAGCGTTTGCAACATACACTATACAATTTCACTGTACAGTTTTCAAACTTGAGCAAATATCAAAATCATTTTGATATTTACTCAGTTCACTGCGTAAATGGCACAACCACCACCATGCACTACACAAACGCACTGTACAGTGCCAAACTTGTGCAGTGAACTTGTGTAGTGTATGGCCGGCATTAGTGCCAAACTAAGAAAAAGCACTAAAAAGTGCTTTTAAGAAATTTATGTATGTATTTCTTAAAATTACTTTAATAAGAACTTGGTGTATTTATTTTCTTCTGTGTAAAGCATACCATTTTCGTTTGATATATTTCATTAAAGAGGATAATATTGCCAAAATAGAGAATAGCTTAGAAAATATTAAACATTATTAAACTTTACTCGTTTGAAACTTCACTCATTTTTCACTTTAGTGCTGTTTACGCTTTTTAGATCTCAAAATTACCCTTTTAGTGCTTTTTTAAAATTTTGATATGCTTTTAGAGCCAAAAAAGGTGGCATCACTGTAAAAAGTCCAGCTCAGAAAATAAATAGCACTCATATTTATTGGAGCAGTCAAATAAACAACAACAACATTAAAATGGCCTAAGAAACTTTGCTAAAGCATATCAATACCGCGCCGGCCAATAAACCTCAATACTGGCCAGCTAAAGTTTTCAAAAAGACTTTGACATCCTTGCGCAAACTCTTCAAGCATTATTCAATGAAACTGTTTGTGCCGTAGGCAATGCTACGCAGGCGTTCACTATTCCAGTGCAGAAGAATTGGAAAGAATTGAAAGAAGCTGCGTATCAATCAACTTAATAGAGTTTTGGCAAATATTTTTTTATTACCAGCCTTATATGGCGAGTGTTAGCACCTACATTATCTTGCCACTTTAATGACTAGTGGCTTTAGAAGTCTTTAAAACTTAAGCCAAAGCTTTAAATCATATAGAGCTGCAAGGCAAGCGATTAAAGGAAATTAGTGAGTCTTTTTAAACTGGACTTTTATGCTTTAAAAGTATTACTCGACTTATGCAGATGATAAAAAAAAACACTGTTAATTAAAGCTTTAAAAAATCAGGTCTCCCATTTTTAATTGTACTTTGTCTTGAGAAAGAGAAATAAAATTTTTTCACTCCTAACACACGATCTTTGTCTTTCATTTGCTCGGTACCTCAAAACTTCAAAGCTTTTAATAGTTTTGTTTGCGGTTTGAAACACAAAAATTCAGTAAAGTGCGACTTTGACTCGCAGACGATGGGTTCCATACGAACACTACATACATACATACATATCGTTACCTTAATATACAAAGGCCCTAACTCGTTATTTTTTGTGACATCGAGTTTTTTGTATATTTCGATAGAAGAACATCTAATGTATAGAAAAATGCAAAAAATCTCGATTTTAAGAAAGTAATGAGTTAGAGCCTTTCTATATTAAAGTAACGATATATAATACTATACCAACTTTAGAATATACATACATATATGTATATATTTATGATGTAGATATTTAACAAAAATTTTTGTTTTGGCGTTTTTTAGTTTTTTTATCGCTTTTTTCGTTTTGCCAATTTGTTTGGGTTTTGATGACCTTTTTTATTTTTGACACTTTTTATCCGTGTTGACAATTCTTTTTGCTTGTTTTTTTAGTTGAAGCGATTTTTTTTAGTTTTGTTTTGGCGACCTTTTTACTTTTGGCGATTTTTACATTTAATCGATTTATTTTATTTTTGGTGAAATTTTTCATTTAAGAGATTTTAGAAATTTTGGCGATTTTTCGTTTCGATTTTTTTTTTAATTTTCTGATTTTTTAGTTTTAGCGTTTTGGAAAATTTCAAGAGTTTAGCACTTACGGTTTCCAACGGACACTAGATACTATTTTTATACAGACTACAGCAATTAACACTAAAATTTAAAAAATTGAAATGAAAGGGTGTTCCATCAGTTAATGCAATTTTGACAACTTGCTGTATCTGGGAAACCGTAAGAGCTAAACTCTTGAAATTTTCAGAAACGCTAAAACAAAAAATACCAAAATTATAAAATCGCCAAACAAAAAAAAAATCTAAAACGCAAATAAATCGCAAAAAAACGATAAATCGGCAAAATTAAAAAAATTGCCAAAATTAAAAAAATTGTCAAAATGAAAAAATCGCCAAAATAAAAAAAAACGCAAAAAACTGAAAAAATCGCCAAAACGACCAAAAAACAAAAATCATTTAAAAAAATGCTCAAAGGCCAACGTACGGAACCCTTCGTGCGCGAGTCAAAGTCGCACTTTACTGAATTTATTTGTTTTCCTTTCTGGTTTTTGGACATTTTTATATTTTTCACATTTAATTTTCTTCCTTCACCACCTACCTACCTGTCTTCTCTATCACTATCTCTTTCCTAAAAATGGTAATACCTAGTATGTAATAGTAATGAATGCCTACATTGCCTGAGTGTTACTTCTTTTTCAATTACATAATTTTCAATTACTTTTTACCCGAAGAAGGCCACTGTGTTTATCAGTCTATGTTAGGGATGGGCAAAAAATATCGATATATCGAAATATCGATATTTGAGAAAATAAATATCGATATATATCGCCGATATTTCAAAAACCCATATATCGATACATCGATTCTTATTTACGAATATCGTGTTTCGATACTTTTTAGATCTATAGCGGTTTTTTAACTGTACGATATTGACATCACTACTAGTGATGCGAAGAAAATAAAGAGAAATTTCATAATAACATCCCAGACGAATTTATAAGGTGACCCGACTAAGGCAGGTGACTTTTTGATTTGTACATAGCATACGGGATTTTCCGGGAAAGAAATGACGGGAAATTTGTGCTGGCAACTTTAGTTTGTACAAATGTACACACTCCTCGATGAATGTCGTTATTCACTTTATGAATGCGATGGTAGAACTATATCTAAAACTGTACAACAATTACGGCCGGGACCTGAAATTGTATTATTTTTTTTACCGAAAAGTTGTTCCCACTTTCCCGGGTAATGAAAAAGTCCTGGAAGAGAAAAACTCTAACAGAAATGGACGATGCAAAACTTATCACTGAAGTGGAAAACTGTGAAACAGCTGATAATTTATTACAGAAAAAGTAACTATTAAAATTTAGAAACAGAACGGCACATCACAGATCGGCAACAGAAAGTAAAGACTAATGAAAGCTGTGTTCGTAAATGCATCACTGCGCTGCATCATACATGCAAACTTTTATTTAAAATGCAGTATAAGTCGCTGATAATCTGTTTTAGTAGTAATCATGTCTGAGCACCATATTTGACATTTATTTGTTCGTTATTTATTTCAGTGAAACAGTTTGGACATTTAAAATTCCATTTGCAGCGCAGTTATGCATTTACGAACACAGCCGAAGTCTTAAGGAGCAACAGTAGGTTACGTATAACTTAACATAAATAGTTCTTTTGTATTAAATTTCTTAAAGTGACTAATTGTGCATTCGAAATTAAAAATATCGATATATCGAAATATCGATGCTTTCAAAATATATATATCGATACTGTTCAAAAACATCGATACGATATATATCGATACATTTTTTTCATTTGCCCATCCCTAGTCTATGTACATACATATGCATGTAAATATGTGCATTCCTTTGCGGCACTATATAAACCGAACGCATGGACCGATTTTTATGTTTCTTACTTCAATCGATTTGACTTAATCCCGGGAGTGTCACTTAAGATATGTCAGTTGGCAAAATTCAATATGGCGGCCAACAGACCCATTTTGTTAAACGAAAAAAAAGTAAAAAAATGGGGAACTACCTATATCAAAATGGGTATCATTCGCAGGTATTTATAATCATCTTTAGGTTTCTCTTATGATTTTTTATTTCGAATGATCATTTAGGATATTTAGCGTTTCAAAGTTGGTAGTAGTTTTCTTATAAATATATGTATACTGTAACCATATTAAATACAAATTAACAAATAAAGAATTTTGTTATAAGATAATATTTTTCATATTTTAAATCAAGTTGAGTATTAAGCTATTGAGGTTTTATAAAAAAAAATTTTTATATAAAACCAATCATTAAAATTTTCTTATATAAACATGCCCTGAACAAAAACAAAATCCATATTCCAGTAGGAAGTTTTCATGTGATACAATATTTCAAATCCAATAAGATTTAAAACAGTTCACAATAACACTAACAGGTGGCGCTGACAATAATAAACAAGAAAATTTCAAAATGGCACCCAAGAAGGAATAACCCGATTTCTAACATACGATTATTTCTAACATAATTTATGAAAAACGATTTAAATCTGGAAATCTAAATACCTAATTAAATCTATATATTAACATATTAAAGTTTCAAATTGATTATTTTATCAACACAATAACTAAAATCCCACCATTTTTTATACTATTAATTAACAACTAAAAGCAAGTGATTAAACATTTTAAAGGCTTTATAGAAAAAAAAAAACAGCAATTTAATACGTTCTTTAACCAAAAAAAAAAGAACCTTTTTCAAAATGTATTTTTAAGTAAATTATAAATGCATTCAAAAAACGATAAAACTAGATTTTTTTAAACATTTTCTTTTGCAACATAAAAGGTTTTATCTTATACAAAAACCAGTCCCCTACACTTGTGTTGAAAATGCCATTAAAAACTCTTTAAAAGGAACTCTTATCAAGAAAAGCTTAAGTAAAAAATATCACAAAAAATAGTCAGTCAGGTCAATCAATCAACACGTTTTATAAAATAACAACACAAATTTGTTCATGAAAAAAAGAACACAAAAGAAGTGGAAAAAACTATAAAAGATGAAACCTTTTTTTAGTGAATAAAAATATAAGTGTGCGGAAAAATAAACAATATAAGTAAAGAGTTTTCTAATAGGGACTTCATGTTCATGAAAACAAAGAACACAAAAGAAGTGGAAAAAAACTATAAAACATGGAAAAATAAACAATATAAGTAAAGGCTTTTCTAATAAGGACTTCATGTTCATGAAAAAAAAAACACAAAAATGGAAAAATATTAAACCTATTTTTTTAGTAAACAAATATTTGTACAATACGGAAAAATAAAATAATCAAGGTATGTAAATGGTTTTCTAATAGAGACTTACGAGCTTTAACAGTTGACAGCGGCCATATTGTTGAAGCTAATAAGTTGGCTGTAATTTATTCGAAAGAAAATGCTTTCGAATTTCTATGAAATTTATATTCGAATTCAAAAGCATTTGCGTTCAATAAAAATTATAAAATTGTTTTATGATAAAGAGGGTGTTCTGTTCGAGCAAGGTTCCGCGCAACAAGCGATGAGGTCCATTTATGAATGAATGTGTACTTCAATACCGACCCACATGAGATGCAATAGCATCACCGTTCACACCGAAAAAAAACAATGTAAAATCACCATGAAAAAATTTTCACTTGAAATCATATTAAATCATGTTGAATTAAAGTGGAACTCATGATGGTATACATTTAGTATGCGTCTAAATAATATTTACTGTTGTTGAGGCTGCAACAGTAAGCGCGTTGACTATAGAGATCGACCGAAGCCGAACTTCGGCTAAAATCCTAAACTTCGGCCAAAACCGAAGCCGAAGCCGAATGTTTTAAATTTTAAAAATGATACTTACATTTTATATGAATTAAGAAATAAGTTTGCTTTTTTGAGATCACTGAAATAGCTGTAATATCTATTGGACACATAACAAGAAAAATAAAACTATTTTGCAATTTCTAGATTGCTTTTTCATATGATCACTTACAAGAACGTCCAAGTAAAAGAAAATAGAAAGCAACAGGGTTGTATTTCAAAGCAACCTTTTCAAAACGTTAAACACAATAGAAACAGTCGGCGAGCAACGACCAAACATAATTATTTTTCAAGCTTGGAATGAAAAATATTCGGCTTCGGCTAATCGGCCGATTTTTGCCATAGGCCGAATGTTGGCCGATTACCAATTTTTGGCCGAAGGCCGACGCCGAAGCCGATTACTCGGTCGAACTCTAGTTGACTACCACGTGATGAGTTCTGAGTTCAAATCTTGGTGGGGGAAGCCAATTATACATGTACATACAAAAAATTTTCCGATGCATGTATGTTAAATAATTAACAAAATACAATGACTACATTAAATGAAATTCATGTTGTTTTAACTTGAAATAACTTTGATTTAACATGGTTCTTTGTGTTATATTTCAGTATCGAATTTATGTTGTTCCAATTTGAACTATCTTTGATTCAACATGATTTTTCATTTTGATTTAACAGTACGGAAATGATTTAAGACTATTTAAAGAGAAAAAAAAAATTCCTTTTAAGATTACTGCAAATCATGTTTGATTAAAGTGAAATACATATGAAGCAAAATCATTGTCGAAAAAGGTTAAATTAACCTTGTTTATATAGATTTAAAGTTGAAATATTACCGCGTGTTCCATTTCCTTTGACTTCAACGATTACCAATTTTTTTCTTTTCGCCAGAATTCGATGATATGTACCCCATGTGCTGTGGTTTCAACACGATGGCCTTACGTGCTATACAGCTCAAGCAACTTTGCACATTTTACACGAACGGTTGAAGGGCCTGGTCACCTAATGTGGTGCGGTGATGATGTAAACTGCCCACAGAGATCTTGCGATTTGAAGTCTTTAGAGTTTCTTCTTGTTTCCTTAAGTCTATGTAAATAAGCCACAAGTCACAGCATTCCTCAAAGTCAAAATAACCGATGCTTTCGGTAAAATTCAGCCTGATTTATGCAGCAGAGTTATGAAAAATTTAACATTTCGTATGCGTCCCCATGCCTATATTTTGCACCATATTATATCATAAAAAACTTAGTAGGATTGAGAAGCTTTAAAGTGAATAAAAAACAACTTCGATGTTTTACTTAAATAAACTTACAGATAGCAAGTGTTTAAGGCAAGACCCTTTATAAACAACTTTTTGTGTTTTACTCTTAAGTTGTTTTTTAGTAGTGTTGATAATAAACTTAGGATTAAATTTCAGTTCAGTACTAATTTTTTTAAGATTTTATTTTCAATTCAGACAAAAAAAAGGCTGTACACAAAAAAAAATTATTACCAGGGAATTTAAAATCGCTAAAGTTAATGATACAAAAAAATTGCAACTTAAAATGTGGGTAAACAAGGTTAATTTAACCAGGAAGTTTTCGCTGGCAATGTGAAGTTTTTCGGATATTTTCGAACATCGAAATAAACAACAATAAAAAAAACAAGCCACACAACTAAGCACAATAGTGTATTGCAGCTGTTAACAAAGCAAATAAATACCAACACACTTATACAACATATTCCCCCCGTATTGTGAATGACGTCGTCGGCGTCACATCCAGACGACAGTAAATATTGCCACTTGTCTACTCTTTATCAGCAACAATTGGCTCTTAATGACAATCTCTTACTAATCTCTAAGGCTTTGTAATTAATGGAACATGTCAAAAGTAGTCAATTGTTGTCGACAAAGAGTAGACAAGTGACATTGACGACGCCATATGCAATAAGGTAGATTATTTCTTGTAAATTTAATATGAATTGCAATCAAAATTTTCGCATGGTGATTTTACATTGATTTTTTTGTTTTTTTAATTTCAAATTACAGATTTTTGTTTCAGAAAATGAATAAATTAGGAATGTTTAGTTCAAAAATAATACCTATAACAAAAAAAAATTAATTAAATAAAAGATTTGTACATAATAAAAGCAAGTCCCCGTGCAGACTTGCAAATTTTGTTACAAGAATTCCTGGTGACATCGTGGGACAGGCCTTTAGATTTTATTTGAACGAATGCTTGAAGTAGTACTACGCAGTCACGTTAATCAAGGCCTATACTCCACAGTTGCCTTGAACTATAAACTACTTAACATAGGTACTCCATTATATTTTCTTCGTGTGCAGTCTTTGCACAATTAAGGGTTCGTTTGTTATTAAGAAAAAAATCTTTATTGAAATTTAATTTTTTTTTAATTCTTATTTTTTCTTCTTTAAATTTTGGTATTCATGGCTTGAAGTTGTAAACTTCATTGTCATTTATTTTTATTTTAGATGTTTTTTTTTTCTCTGGTCATTATCATGCTTAACAATTTTTGAATCATTGTGTTTCTATAAGAAACAAAAGTGTTTTACAAAAATTATGTGGGACAATACAGGTTTTACTTTTGTACCTGCCGTACGTCATGAGGATCCCTTATTGTGGCTTTTGTTTTTTATATATTTTTATATATGCATTTTCGTAGGGTTTCATAAGTAATGGGAACGAACAAGTTATATTTCTGGCACTTAACAAATAATTCTTATTATAAAAACCTGCTCTGTGGGGATTTAAACAAGTGTTAGAACATTTATGTAATACACGTTACTTTTTTTTTGCTCAGAGGGTTCAGTAAAATAAGAGTTGGTAAAAAAAAGGTTAGATATTGATTTAACTAATTATTGATTTACAAAAAATATTGTTTGTTGCTAATGCTCTACGATTTGAAGGGAAACTTCAAACAAAAATCTACATCAACTGACACCACACACTGATGATGAAGGTGTAGTGGCCTTCGAGAACAGCTAGTTGTTCCGTTCTACCAAGTGTTTATCAGAATATTTACAATTAACTTTGGTGTTATTTGTTCATTAATAATTATCACATGTTATTTAGCTTACAAAGCGACACGAACTTTAGCCTGATCAAATCATAAATATGAAAACTTCATAAATTTACTAACCCAAGTTTGTGTAGTGTATTAACCCTACAGCTTTTCTTCGTGTGGGCCCTTTTGGAAGCCCTTTCGGATAAACAAGCCAGGGATATAGCAGTATAAAATGTTCTAAGAAACTAATCGCCAAAAAAAGTCTTAGATAAGCCTCTGAATACACATAGTAATACAAGAAATTAAATTTAAGCAGCAGAAATGAGTATAGACTTGAAATGCATTTTAGGGTTAATTTGATTTTCTAAGACGTCCGAAAATCTTTCTCTATAGAATTATAATACTATTTCTTGTATGCATTCTTTCCAATATTTTTGTATTTATTTTATCTTTATGTCTCGCACAGAAAATAAACATAAAATGAAAGTGCAAAGTTGCCAGTCTTAGCAAGCCCACTTGTTACTCGTATCAGCAAAATTAAATCGAACTAAAGTCTTAAAACTAAAATAAAATTGTGTAGTTGAGTAAAATAAATGTAAATGTGCTAGTTGTTTGAAAAAAAAAATTATTTTTCTTATATTTCCATAGAAAAATATTAAATGCTGCACAAAATAAGCGGCAGTCGGGGGTCACTTTAGTTATGACAGTCTGGCGCCTGTAATGAGTTTTAAAATGTAAACACACAATCTTATCAGTGAACACAAAATAAATATATATATGTACATACATGTCACCCATTAAGACAATTGATGCATTTATTTATGTTTACTTGTCATGCTAATGATGATAGCGATCAATACCACAGAGTTATAAATTGTCAAGACTTTTTCTTCAATATTTCCTCAAAGTTTATAGAAATTACATATTTCAAGAAAAAAAAAATAAAGAAAAATATCAGACATTTCCCTCAAAAATTATATATCTCAAAATCAATTATTTTAATTCAGCAAAATTACCAATCGAGTCATATTTAGCACCCTTACTACTACTCTGGTTTTGTAAAGTAGTATAATAAGCAGTTTTAACAAAAAGAGTAGTATTTTTTTAGTACTTTTATTAATCATATTTTTAGTACTTTTCTTAATCGTATTTTTAGCACTTTTCTTCATCGTACTTTTTCAGTTTTATACATAAAAATTTACATAAACATTACTACTGTCTTTTACCAATATATTAAAAAAAACTAAGTCTTCAATGAAAAAGTAGTATTTTTAGTACTAGTTTTAGTACCTTTTTTACTCAGCGTAGACGTGTAATTTTAATATGTTATTTATAAAGAAAAAATTTTCTTAATTTTTTTTAATTAAAAAATTTTTCTGTTAAAATATATTAGTATTTTTAGTACTTTTTAAACTTCTTTTTCATAAGCGAATATTAAAAATGTATATAAAATATTTTATAAATCTTTATTTAAGCTTTTTATAATTATAATTTAATAAACATTTTAACGATCCCAGGGCCTTAGCAAAGACGTAGTGTTTTAGTACTAGTTTTAGTACTTCTTTAATTAGCGCAGTTTTCTAATTTCAATAGTTTTGCCATAAGGAAGTTATTAGCATCAAAATTTTTGTTCTCAAACACACAAATTCAAGTCAAAAATGTTATAGTAAAAATGTAGTATTTTAGTACGTTTTTAAATTTCTTTTTCAGAAAATTATTAAAAAATTTCATATAAAACAATATATAAATCCTTATTCGACCTTCTTATAATTATGCATAAATAAATATTTTAACGATCCCAGGGCATTAGCACAGAAATAGTTTTTAGTACCAATGTTTAGTACATTTTTTAATCAGCGCCAACTTCTTATTTCAATAGTTTGGTCATAAAGAAATTATTTACTTGAAATTTATTTACTTTTAAGCATACAAGGTAAAGTCAAAAATGTTCTAGTAAAAATTTAGTATTTTAGTACCTTTTAAATTTCTTATTCAGAACCTTGTTAAAAAAAATTCATATAACGCGCTATAAATCCTTGTTCGACCTTTTTATAACTGCGCTTAAATAAATATTTGAATGATACCAGGGCCTTAGCACAGAAGTAGTATTTTTAGTACTAGATTTAGTACTTCTTTACTCAGCGTGGACTTCTAATTTCAATAGTTTTGTCATAACTAAGTTATTAATATACAATTTTTTGCCTTTAAGCATACAAATCAAAGTCGAAAATGTTCTAGTAAAAATTGTAGCATTTTTAGTACTTTTTAAAATTTGTTTTTTTAAAAGCTAATATAAAAAATTTATATAAAATATGTAGTCTATAAATTTTTATTTAGCCTTTTTATAATTGTAATTTAATAAATATTTGAACCATCGCAAGGACTTAGCAAAGAAGTAGTGTTTTTAGTACTATTTTTAGTACTTCTTTACTCAGCGTAGACTTGTAATTTTAATAGCTTTGTCATAAGGAAATTGTTTTTATAAAATCTTTTGCTTTCAAGGACAAAATGCAAAGTAAAAAAATTCTCTAGAAAAAAATTAGTATTTTAGTACCTTTTTTAAATTTCATTTTCAAAACGCTAAAACATAAAATCTATACAAATTATTTTATAAATCCTTAATTAACATTGTTCTAAGGAACTTAAGTTCTTTTAGTTTCTCTTTTTTCTCGATATTTATAAAAATTTAAATGTGTTGGCAAAGAAGTAGTATTTTTAGCACTACTTTTAGTACTTTTTTTACTCAGCGTAAACTTCTAATTTCAAAATTTAATACAAAAATATTCTAGTAAAAAAGTAGTATTTTTAGTACTTTTTTTTATTTCTGCATTGTAGTAAAAAAGTAGTATTTTTAGTACTTTTTTGTCATTCTGTTTTGAAAGTTAAATTATAAAATTTATATACAAAATTAATTTGTAAATAAAAATATGAACTTTCAATTTTTAATTTTTAATTTTAAATGAAACACCAAATTATAAAGTTTATTTTTTTTATATTTATTTTAAATTGCTGTAACAATTGTTGACTTACAAATTAAAATCATAACTTGAACAAATAAAAAAATTTTTTGGACTTAAAAAAAAATATTAGATAAAAGACAAACTTTTGCAAAAATTTATTTTATATTTTTTTTTTGTAAATTTAAGTAATAAAATAGAACAAACCAACATTAGATAAAAAATATATTTTTAGATTTATTTTTATAAATTTTTTAAGTTTTATAACAAAAGTAATATAAAATATAAATATGATTTTTGAAAAAAAAATTATTTTAATAAGTTTCTTATTGCACAGAAAAAAATTTGCCGGCAATAAACACGTTTAATTGAAAAAAAAACCAAAAACCAATTCAAAATTTTATTGAGTCAATTAAACTTTTAATTAAAATAAGTTTGTAAACAAAAGTTTAATTGGTTCTATTAAATGTTTAATTGATTTATTGTTCTTTTTCAATTAAACGTGTTTATTGCAGGCACATTTTTTTCTGTGCAACAAAGTTTTTGATTTGTTTTTACTCAACTCTTTCTTTCGAAAAGAAAGACATAAAAACTTTTCACTTTTCACAAGTCTCTTAAATAACAATTATTTTTTTCATTACAAAAACTAATGCCTTAAAAACTTTTCTATAAAAAACTAACAACTTTTTTATTCTTAAAGCTGAGCTTTATACAAAAGCTTACCCAAACTCTCCCTTGTAACATAAGCTGCTAACCTTTGAAACTTTTTCAACTTACAGTAAAATTTTTCCCTGCCATCCATCAAAGACCAAGTCGAAGTAGCCAAACTAAGCCTCTGGAAAAACACTGAAGTTTTTATATTGCCCAAAGAAAAGAAGTCAAGGAGCTGCTGAGCGTTTGTTGCAAAAAAAAAAAAACACTCGGAATTCTTGCCGAGATTCTTGTTAATATTCTCCTTAGAGTATCTTAAGCTTGAGCCCATCTGTCTAAGAAGTTCCATTCTATTTGATAGGGTTGTATGGTTTCCTTCTGCAGCGAAGTCCAAAAGAAAGTGCCAGCATTGGTGCGAGCGAAATGCACGGGCACATACAGATCATCTTTATCAACAAACTCCAATTGGCGCGAACCATCTGCATTTATTACCACTATCGCTTCGCCTGATTCACTGTATTTTAATTCCTCCATCAGGCGATCTTCCAAATGCTCATTGGCCATATTGTCCATGTCATCATGGAGCCAGTCGAATTCACTTTCTTTTTCATCCGAAGCAATGTAGGAACTGCGCTTGTTCTTGTGAGCTTTTGACTTGAAAATGCGTCCCAGCACAGGTTTCAAAAGATTCTTAAGGCGACGTGAGGGTGATACCTTGGACTTGCAGTTGGTGTAAAGTTGATTCTTGTAAGAAGCGTTGTACATGCTTGATGACATCATGATGGTAGTGGTGTTCATGTTGCACAATAGTTGTTAAAAAATATAAACAAATGTGTTGTTTGTGTAAAAATGACGTTTAGTGTTTGAATGCTGGTGAGCGTATGCAGGGGAATCTTGTAAAATGTCTTGTATTTATATGCTCTCTCTCTTTCGGTGTGAGAAAGAAAATTATGCTCTTATGTTTTTCTGGCTTTGCAAGATCAGCTCCTTAGCCAATCACTGATGAGTTTAAGGGCAGGTGCTGCTTTCTTAAATTTCTCACGTTCACCAGATTCTTATTTAAAAATCTTATGCTACAGCTCAGGCTTTTTGTTTTTTCTTAATTTTTTATTTTGGGCCCAAACATAAGAAACGTTTTTTGTTAACAATAACAATCAGAAGAAGTAACAGCAGGTAGTTTATGTATGCGTGCGTGTGTGTGTGTGTGTGTGGCAAAGTCAGAGCGTGAGAATCTTTAACGTGATTTTTTGTACCTATTAGAAATTATAGAGAACATATCTCTGAAGATCCTTAAGGCATTTAAATCATTATCTTGGGCTACAAAAACATTGTTGTTGTTGCTGCTGTGCAGGTTTTCTTATTATCCTGGCAGCAGCTATAAGCTGGAGAACATGATGAAAACATCATGTTAATAATTTGTAAGCAAAATTGCTAAGCCAGCGTGGGAAAGGACTCAAACTATTTTTAAACTCAGCAAAATTGTTTTTCTTGCACAGAAAAGATTCAAAAATATCCTTGTTTATGTAAATTGATACACTTGCCCATATGCTGTTGTGATCCTTGATATAGTTTATAAGGTTTCCTATGGATTGAAATTTGTTCAGCAATCTTGCACTGGCATATTTATTTACTTTATTTTTATTTAATTATAAAATTAGTGTTGACAAAAAAAAGGATAAGAAAACATTTTTAAGGACTCAAGAGAAGTTTTTTTTTAATAAGCTCATATTCGCAGTTTTCGTCACTTGACATTTGCTGTGCTTATGGTCTCAGCTAAATAAAATATGCTGTTTGCGGCAGCACGCCAATGTGAAAAGGTAAGTCAAGGCTAAGGAGTTGTGTTGCTGTAAGCTATGAAACACATTCAGCACGACAGGCTACTGAACTGCAAACTGTAAGAAATAGAATGCAAGTGTGTACCAGAGAATGACAAAAGTATAGTTTTAAATACTTTTTGAGTATTGGCCGGCAAACAAGTATCAATGCGCACAGCTAAAAATAGAAAACACTCTCAAAGGCAAAGACACGAATACGTATAAGTATATACTGTGGAATCTCCTTTAACGGACACTTCCTATAGACGGATACCCCCTTTAGACGGACACTTTTGACAGGTCCCGGCAGCGCTCCATTTAAATGTTTAGTTTTCTCTTGACCGGACAGTCCCCTTGTACGGACACATTTCAATGGTCCCTTCAGTGTCTGCTCAAGAGAGATTCCACTGTACATACATACAAACATCCAACAACTATGTTTATACAAATTTTACGCAGCACAAACGTGTATATCTATAATGTATAGACTGCGTGAGATACAATCACATGCATGAGCATAAAAATACTCTGACTATTAATCGGCTACAAACGCGTATATACAGGACTATTTTATTTACACACACACCCCTACCCACACATTTTCCCATTCCATTTTATATATACACATGTGTGTATACAGTGGTAAATGATGAATAAATACCCCGAATATCATGCGCATATTTCGTTAGTCTGATTAAATATCCATAGACTGAGTATAAGCATACTGAGACTATAAGTATAAGAGAGAGAGAGAGAGAGTCAATGCGCTTGATACGCATCTGCCTTTTAGTGCATTTTAGTTTTTCGCATAAACGAAATAGAGATGCTCTTGTATGTTGGAAGCGGCTATAGTCCCAATTAGGATTATGTGCAGTAACTAAAATTAAGACTATTTACTTATGTATATTTTTTTAATATTCATTGTTATTGTCTGGTGTGAACACAAAAATTATTATTTGCACTACAACACGACTGCACAACCACGGTTGTAGCTGTCGCCAATTCAAAATAATTTTTTTTTTCAAGCGACAATAAGCAAATATATAAAGGGGGGGGGGGTGTGGATCTTTGGAATTTCTATGTTATTAATATTATAATTCGAAAGCATATCCTATCGATTCGAATACGTGCGTATATGTATATATAAGCAGCTTTTCTGCACCCAAAGTTTGCTTAAAAGAGTCTTGAGTTTGTGGGAGAGAATCGAAAAGAACTTGAATTCTCTCCTCGATTCTTTCTTACAAACTCAAGACATTGCAAAGTAAACTTTGCGTGTGTGCAAAAGACTTCAATATCAGCTGCTTATAATGTCGCTGTAGCTTTCAAAATAATAACTACGTGCAGTCGTGTAGTCTGCTGTGGTCAATGTGTTTAATGCAGAGGACTTAACAAGCGCTCTATTTAAATGTTTGTGTACGTTGTAAGGCGAAATGAGTTAAGATTTCAATAAGCATAAAATTCTGCTTTTAAGAATGTGCTGGTATAAATTTGATGTGATCTATAAGAAACCGGCGAGTTGGTAAACCGCACGCGTTTTGCTTTTAATAAAGTATGTTAGAAAAAAAATTGTATGTGCTGCTTAATTTTACTCTCACTTCCAACAAGTTTTGGTAGCTTTTTCTGCAAATACCTAACATTTAAGAACAAAAAAATTAAAGTCAAGATTTTATACAAAATATGAAATTTATATGTATAAAAAGTTCTTCTTGGGAAGAATACTAGTTTCATTGAAAGGATATTTTTCTATTGTGGACAGGAAAAATATTTATTTCAATCAAAAAATTAAGTGAACATTTTGTCGAATATTACGTTCGGAGGCGAAAGTACTATTTGCCAAGAGAGTACTTCAAGTACTTTTTGTGTACAAAAAAAAGTATTTCCGCGAAATTAATCCCAGCTGAAAAAATACTATTCAGTAACATTTTTAACAACATTCGCTGTAGCTTAATGTCAGCTGTGTCGTTATTTAAGCGACTATAATTTATGTGCTGTTAATTTTATCGAAAATATCAGCTGAGTACTATCGTTAAAAAGAAGTTACAGAATCACTCAATCGTTATTGCAAGCGAACAAAATGTATAGACAAAAATTTCAAGTGTCATTACATGAAATTTCTTTGCTGCTGGTTCAGCGCTGTCTATATACATTTCATTGTCGCTGTAACAAATCGTCAGTTGATTTTAACCACACATTTTGAACAGTCACAAACCTCTTATCTTATGCACAGACTTTCAAAAACTATTTGAGAATTCACAAATAACAATATTTTTGAAAATCACATGAAATTAGAATGAATTAAAAGCTTAAATATATAAAAAAAAATTATTTAACTTCACCCTGATTTTCAAAAATTGAGTTTTCATCAGGGGCCAAATTACGGCAGTCGATATCGTACAAACTTTTATACAACTTAAATTATGTTTGCATGGAAATTTGGAAAGATATCGAATGCCGTAATGTGCCCCCAGTTCTACACGTTTTGAGGCCGTGTGAATCTATTCTAACTATTTTTCTTGTGATATCCTTATGGATGTATGTACCCCCCAAACAAAATGTTTCGACTTTTTCTGAAGTCAGACTTGTCGTACCGAATTCGTTAAGACATTTCGGTAGTTTGTCTGAACTCAGAATTTTCGTACCGAACTCGTTAAGAAATTTCGGTAGCTTTTCTGAACAATTTTTTTTAAACATTAAAACTTTGATTTTTGAGTACATAAGTAAAAGTCTGTGAAAATTTTGTTTTAAATAAATATGTATATGTTGATAAAAAAAAAGGACTGCAACAAATATTAAAAAATGTGGGAATGTGCAAATTATTTCGACAATAGCAGCAACATAACGGTGAAGCGGTACTCTGCTATAAAAGCAAAAAGAAATCGTACCTACATGTCGTTACGAATTCGTACCGACTTATCGTAACGAATTCGTACCGACTTATCGTAACGAATTCGTACCGACATATCGTTACGAAGTCGTGTCAACCATTTCATACAAAAATTGTTACGATTTCGGTAATATTTCGGTTCCGAAATCGGAAGATTTTGTCGAGCAGTCGTTACGAATTCTTTACGAATTCGGAGCATTTTGTTTGATGGGTACCTATGTATGTGTGTGTATGTAAATATCTCTTATAGATTTAGAAATAACTTAAGAGATTCGATTCAGTCGGTTTTGAAAATGTCCGAAAATAAAGTTTTCGAAAACGACTAAATCTTAAACTTAAAAACCCGTCGACTGTTGAAACAAATCGACTGATTTGTTCGAGAGATGACGTTGAAGAAGAGAGATATCGTTGTGATTTACGGCCTGGCCCACAATGTCACGAGAAATCGTTCGATCGACAAGTTGTATTGCAAACAACAACAAATTTTCTAAAGTTATTGTTGTTTGCAATACAAGTTGTCGATCGAACGATTTATAGTGACATTGTGGGCCAGGCCGTTATTTTTTTTTATTACTCCAAAAATCTTGGGCTTTGAGTTTGAACTGAACGGGAAGTTGCAATAATGGCCTGCAAGGTCAGCCCTAGCGAGAGTTTCTGATTGCAAAAGAAAGAGTAAGAAGGCCTATTTTCTTTTTATTTTGGATGTTCATGGCTTGCAAACTCCATTCCATACTCACATCTCTTTCACACGCGTTATCATTTCGGGGTAAGCCTTCCGCACTCCCATTCTTTGGCCAACGATTCTGAAAGGCCTTGGAATTAATGGATTTTGTTTTGGTAAAATATATAACATAAATGTCGCTCCTTCTCTTCTGCCTTCGCATAGAAGGGAATGCGGAATGTGTATCTTATCTTTTATGCCTTCTATAGTAATTCAATAAAAAAAATCCTAAGCAGGCCTTTAATAAGGATTCGTAGTTTTCCCGCTGTGAACTACCCAAGGAGTTATTTTTATGTGTGTTTGTAGACAAGAGAAAACTAAAAAAAGATGTAGGACACACGTGTTCAATATATGTATATGTAAATTTTCCAACATATACCAGCGGTAGAGTTAACAAGGCCTGCACCAAACAGGCCTTCTTAGATCTTCTTTAAGATTCGATACTCATTCTTTCCTGCCTTCTAAGGAAGTCCTTTATACTCCCTTCTAAAAAATTCCATACACATTCTCCATTCCCTTCTTTTGGAAGGGGCATAATTATTTCTTTTTTTTCTTTTACCGTGTAAAGTAGGCCTTCAATCAGGCCTCTTGAGTAAGAAAGCGTAGAAGGCTTTGTTCGCCAATGACATCGCTTGTAAAAAAGAAATGAATACGCAATGGGACTAGCAGGTGTTGTGTCTGCTAAATAGCGCCTTATAGAAGGCCTATTTACTCAATTTTCCATTCCCTTCTTTTGGAAGGGGCATAGAAATTATTTATTTTATAATTTATGGTCATATCAACAATTACTAAACTGCGTTAAAACTATGTAAAGTATGGCTACTAGAGTAGGCCTTCAATCAGGCCTCTTGAGTAAGGAAGCGTAAAAGGCCTTGGTGGTTAAAGACATCGCTTGTAAAAAAGAAATTAATACGCAATGGGACTAGCAGGCCTTGTGTCTGCTAAATAGGGCCTTATAGAAGGCATATTTACTCCTTCTATTTACCGCTGGGATGTACAAGTATATACATAGATACATGCATACATAAGTATCTATGTATATGTGTATGTACATATATATATAGAATATTTATAGAGTAGAAAAGAAGTCTGTTTGACTTCTCTGCTGGATTTTTTAATTTTTTTTTTTTTGTAGCTTAAATTGTTCCTCCAAGTCAAACAATTCTTATCCGGGGTTCAACTTGTTGCCAACGCACTGGTATGCATTGGATTTTAAAAATTAAAGAAACCCTCTCTTGATGAGTTTCCTGATAACTTTAATTTTTTTTTTCTATCTTCCAAACAGTTTCTTAAAACTTACGAGATGTAATTTCTTTTCTTATTTGCACTTGTTTGTTAAAATGTTTGTCTTTCATATCAAGGGAATTAATGTGTTAAAATTATACAATGGATTTGTGTTTAGAATATTTGCTTTAAAATATCAAACGTTTTGTTAGGTAAATAATGATAAAACTGATTACTGAACATTATAAAAAAAATTTAATTTTTTTCAATTGAAAGTAGAAAAGAATTGTGTTATCGAAAAAATATTTTTGTTTTATTTGATGTTTAAATATTTTCGTTTTATATAAATACGAGTATTTATTGAGCTATTGATCTTTTTACTTTTTTTATACAAAAACAAAGTGTGCTTTAAAAATTTAAAACCAGTATTATCATACAAAATATATTTAAAAACAAATTCGCTTATTGATAGTCACAACAAAGATATACTTTAAAAGTTTAAAACCAGTATTTTGCATGGTAATACTGGTTTTAAATGTTTAAAGTATACTCGATAGCACATCATTTATGCTTTCCACTAAAGAACAATTTATTGGCGTATATTCATAGTCAAAATAAAGTTTTTTTTTAAATATTGAAACCAGTATTTTGTAATATTTTGGAATACTGGTTTTTTAGAGTATATATTGCACAATCAAAGTGTGGGAATCTTTAAAACATTAATTAATTAATTCTGCCTGATGGTTTTTCGCCGTTGACAATTTTTTTTCTTATGGATTTAATGTATAAATAAAATGTTTGAAGTAAAAAATATGATCTCTTGAAATTTCCTCGTCTATTTTCCCCTTATCTCCCCTAATTTAAGCCTTTTACACATAAAATTGTTAAAAATAATTTGAAACAAAAAATCCCACATATTTCTTAAGCTGAAAAAAATCACATAAGGTCACTTGTAATCTTTCACTAATGCCTGCATATTCTAATGCTTCCCTCTTAAACATTTCCATCGATTTTAAATTTAAATCCCCCTTAATGCACTTAATGCTTAAACCTCTAAAGTCAAAGTTGTTTGAGATCACTTTCTTAGGTAGAGTATTTTCAAATTGACTTTCTTCTACACTTGTGTTGATATTTGTGGGCTGGCTGTGAAGAAAATATTCTCACGTTTAAGTTTTGTATTTACCCCCTAAAGAGTTGGTTGGTGTGGGCTTAAGAAAAAATATAAGTATGTATATTTTTTTTCTATTATTTTGTAAGTATGTACATACTATCAGCCAAAATACCAAATAATGCTTCAATTATATAAATAATTATGATTTTAAGGAATTCAAAAAAACCACAAATTAATAATAACAGACGAAGCTGTAAGTCAAGGAAATAGTGTCAAACATATGTAACACTTTAATTTAAGTCAAATTCTCTATCTTTTTTTTTAGTACAAAAAAGCATTGAACTAAAATATGCTGTAAAAACCCAATGACAGGATTCTTGCAAAAAAAAAAATTATATCCAGTATTGAAAAATTAGAAGAAAAATATATAGATAAAAATATAGGCGCGTAGTCATAGTCAAAATAAAGTACACTTTAAGAAGTTAATACAATACAATAATACCATACAAAATACTGGTTTTAATTTCCTTACAAAATACTGGTTTTAATTTCTTAAAGTGTACTTTGTTTTGATTATGACTAGGCGCCATTCTCTCTATACATAAAATATATAATCTTTAGATTGCCAGAACCACTGGAACATGTTGGTATGTACATTCAAAAGCTAAGTTAATTTTACAATGATATGAAAAATTATGCCGCAATATGAAAATATGCCAAAAAAATATGCAAAAATATGCTGGGTGACATCGAAGCCATATACTGACAGAAATACTCAAACTTAATTTTTCTCTTAATACATGTAATGTTATGAGTCTAGAAATATGCAAAAATATGCAAAATAAAAAGCCGAAATTATCAGAAATGTTTCAAGCCCATATACACATATATTATCTACAATTAGATAAGTGCCCTTAATTATGAAAGTGGTCTAAGTCATATATTTCTTTGGTCGCAATATTTAGTAGATTACATTTGAATAAAACAAAATATATTTGAATATGATGCAGCAATTAATTTTGGACTTACATTAGTCTCGATTAATATAAATTTATTTAATATTTCTTAAATATTTGTAGAAGTTTTTTTAAGATTTATTTAATATTTCGAGGCAAAAATACACATGACTTAGACCACTTTCATAATTAGGGGCCAATACATATGTATGTAAAAAGTACCGGAGTATGCGAAAATATGTCTTGACATAATGACAAGGAAAATTTATGGGCATTTGCACAAAAATGTCAACTTTTAGTAGCGCGCGACACCAAGCAATTATGATTGTTTTTTTCAAAGAAAACAAAACTTTTTTTTACTTCTTTATATATTTGTGTATACCGTCAGCAGCTCTATATTAGGCAAAATTTTAAGAAAAATCGAGTCACGTTGTTCAGAAGTACAATGTTATTTGCTTACTGTCGCACGCGACAAAAAAGTGGAATATCTCGGAGAAATGCCCATATGCAAAAATATTGCACTAAAAATCAACTACAGCTTGCAATCAAAAATCTATAAGCGCATGAAAGATAGCAGTAAACGTGATCTTAAGACTTAAATATGCCTTAATTACTATATGTAGAAATATGCAGAAATATGCAAAAATATGCACACATAAAATAAATTTCAACTTACAAGAAAAGTTCTTTAATGCATTAATGGTAGCAGCGAATGCGACCGCTGTAGTAAAATATGCAAATATATGCCTTAATATGCAAAAATGTTCTATTAAAAATCTATGCCAAAACTATAAAAAGCTGTAAAGCACATAAAATTTTATCAGAAAACACCTATAAAGTATTAAAATATGCAGTAAAAGTTCTTAATCGGTAACAGCAAATATGATCTAAGGACGAAAATATAAAAAATATGCCTTAACAAAATAAATGCAGAAATATGCAAACAACATTATAGCAAAGCTATAGAATACATAAAATTTTATCAGCAGTTACCCACAAAGAATTTAAATATGCAATAAAAGTTCTTTGAGACATAAACAGTAGCAGCGAGTATGATATAAGGACTATAATATAAAAAAACTTGATTCAATAAAATATATTGAAAAAATATGCGGTAACGATTCAATTGCAAAATGATGAAAAAGCTTTGAGAAACATATACATATATTATCAGCAACGACATATAAAGTGTTGATATATGCAGAACTATATCTTAAAATTATGGCAAACACGATATATGCACAAAAAAATCCCTTGCTACAATTTATGGTAGCAGTGAATGTGATGTTAGGACTAAAATATGCAAATACATATATGCGTTAATAAAATATGCAAACATATGCAAAAAAAATATGCGATAAAAATCATTGCCAATGTTACGGAGAAGCACTAAGGCACATGAATATTCCCAACAATAACATATGCATATATTACTGAAATATGCAAAAGTATGTGTTATATGGAAAGAAATATACATACATAGGTATATGCAAAAATATGCACTAAAAATCAATTCCAACTTGCAATCAAAAATTCCTTAACACATTAGTGGTAGCAGCGAATGTGATCTCAGGACTGAAATATGCATAACTTAATGATGTATGTATGCATATCGTCGGCTTATAGTGTAAACATACATGCCCTAATAAAGTATATGCAGTAATATGCAAAAATATGCAACAAAAAAATATGCGGTAACAAATTCGATGCCAATATTATGGAAAAACTCTAAGGCACAGAAATATTTTTAGTTATGGCATATAAAGTACTGAGATATGCAAAAATATGTATATCTTTAAATTATGACAAGGAAAATATACGCAAAAATATGCACTAAAAAATCAATACCAACTTGCAGCCAAATATAACTTAACGCATTAATGGTAGCAGCCAATGTGGTCTTGGGACTAAAATATATTTGCTTAATAAAAGATATGCAAAAATATGCACATGCAAAACCATTGTAAACGCTCTTAAAAAACTTCTATATGCAAAACAATAATCAAACACTTTGTTTTTTTAGACTATGACATGCTAAAATATGTGTTAATAAAAAATATACCAAATGTTGAGCTAAACCCTCCATGATAAAATTCTCACTAACCTAATAAATCTATAAGCATAGCCCCAATATATCATTCTAGAATATGCAAAATTCTCCCAAAAAATATGTGCCAAAAATTGCTTAAAAATAATTTTTTTATAAATATTTTTTGCATGTTTTCATATACCGCTCAAGCTAAAATATTGTTTGCACTCATAATCATTAAACGTTTATTGCGTATATTAATAATTAGCACTGTTTATTTTGGTGCTAAAGGTGCTCATGGTCCTTCGGGCAAAAGTTCTTGCCATAGACAGAAATATTGAAGGATTTTTTATTAGCAAAACTACTTACTTGTTTTAAAAAAAGTTTTTTTCACGTACCTGAAAGAAAAAAAGAAAATAAAATATAAATTTTTAGTGTTAAAAATCAAAATAAATAAATATAAAAGACTTAAAAGAAAGTATTAAAATAATTTACAAATAGATAATTAGCTTTAACGTATGCTGACCACTTGGGTCACCCCGGAGACCTTGTAAAGCTAGTTTATATCCTCAAAGTTAAAACAATGCAGGCGGAGATTCATGCTGCTGCATATTGTGGTTCTTTGACTGCGAAGGACTATCAAAAAATTAGCAATGGCGATTGTTAACAGCTTTCTCTGTTTGTTCTGGCAAGAGCAGAGGTTTGGGGTTGCAAAAAAAAAAACAAGTAGATTGCTCAGTATTATTGTGCGTATAGGAGCGCATTTCTTGGACATACTTTAAGCCAACTGTTGTGAGTTTCACTGAAACTTAAAGAGCAGCTAAATTTAATTGGACCAACATTTATTTTTATGCTTGCATCATGTTTTGGTTCCCAAATCTAAGCAGCCAAGAAATAAATCAGTCGACAAAGTTCTCAAATCGATTGAAAATTAAGAATAAAAACATCCACCCTTTTATTTTTATTTGAGGAGGTAGATAACAAAACATAAATTTCAAACTCAAGTAGCGTATAAAAATTCCGTGTAACCGCTTAAGGAATACAATTGAAAACTCCCCAACTAAGAACACTTTAGATTAAGGGAAAAACTAACATAGAGAAAAGATTTTAGTTATTTTAACACATATTCTGTAATTTCAAAGAGTTTGCTTGCCCAAGAATTAAAAGAAATTTTGTATTGTAGAATAACTTAATTGAAAAAGGGGGTGAGTGATATTTAAGATTCATGGGAATCTAAAACAAATTAAAAAAAAAACGATTTAATTTTTTTTTAATCTAAAATCAATTTTTCAAACGTCTTAAATTTTACTTTGACAAGTCATAACGAAATTCCCACACTCTTGGTAGCATTGTGCCATTGTTAAAGGACACACGTCTCAAGGCTCAATATGAAATAAATTTTGTGTTGAGTCTAAAGGCTCATTAACACACAAAAAAAAATTAAACTATACATACAATACTCGTATTGAGGTTGTTGTTGGCTCATGGCTCATTCAGTTGTTCAATAAAACTATTAGGAAAAAAATTAATAAATTACACCAGCTGTTTGTTTGAACAGATCCTGTCACAATTGCCTGCTCTCAGCATTTCCCACACCTTCAGTAGATAAAGAACAACTCGGCTAATTTTTTATTTGTATTCATAAAATGTAACAGAAATTTCTTAAAATTTTCTCATACGAGGTTTTCCTGCAAGACTTAATAATGTTGAGCTAAGGATTCATTAATATTTTGAGGCAATTTTGTTCTCATACAGTAGCTAAAGGACCTTGTGTGTTTTGTACACCCTTAGAAAATTAGTCATGAAGGATTCATATTCGTTAAACGTTGTATGTCATAATATGAAATTAAATTAAATCTAAAAAAATTTGGACTTAATAGTTCACTGGCGGAATTTTATGAGAAGAAAGCACTTGATAATCACCTTCAACCAGCATACGCATTTATCAATGAAGTTACCTTTTTTTAAGAAAATTCAAATTAAACTTTTAAACCTTTCTGTCTAGAGAAAATTGCTCTAACGAAAAAACCCTGCAAACAATTCTTCTCTCCTTTCCAAAGCCTGAACAAATCGAACTCATGTGTAATAATTATTTTAAAGAATATTTATAACAAAAATACAAATCATTCAACTATGAAAAATATCCTTTCAAAAATTAAATAGAAAATAATAAATTACATGTTAAAGTATGTCAATGAAAATGTTTTTTTTTTTATAAGCAAAAATAATTTTCTCACAGCTATACAGCATATTTTTTCAGTAAATATTTTCAAAAGAACCAAAAAAAGAACGAATAAGACCAGGATGTGGTAATAATAAAACCTTAAATCACTTATCTATTGCTGAAGCAAATCTATAAGAAAAATACACCAAAAGAAAAAATATACTCGTATTATTTCAAATATGTGGAGAGAATTTCAGTCATACCACAAACAATGAAAAAAAATACACCTAACCCTCGAAAGACAACGAAAATATTTTTATTTTATACTATGAAGAATTTTTGTTTGTTGTTAAGTAAAAAAAAAACTCCGCATGTTTATAGAAAATTTCCCAACGAATTATTGAGAATTACATGCACATTTATAAAAAGGTACTTTTTTATAAAATGTACTATTTTATAAAAGGAACTTTTTTATAGAAGGTACTTTTCTATAAAAGGTACATTTCTATAAAAGTTACTTCTTTATAAAAGGTACTTTTTTACAAAAGGTACTTTTTTATAAACGTACTTTTTTATAAAAGGTACTTCTTTATAAAAGGTACTTTTTTACAAAAGGTACTTTTTTATAAATGGTACTTCTTTATAAAAGGTACTTTTTTTATAAAAGGCACTTTTTAATAAAAGGTACTTTTTTATAAAAGGAACTTCTTTATAAAAGGTACTTTTTTATGAAAGGTACTTTTTTATAAAAGGTACTTTTTTATAAAAGGTACTTTTTTATAAAAGGTACTTTTTTATAAAAGGTACTTTTTTATAAAAGGTACTTTTTTATGAAAGGAACTTTTTTATATTTGGCACCTTTTTATGAAAGGTACTGTTTTATAAAAGGAACTTTTTTATAGAAGGTACTTTTTTATAAAAGGTACTTTTTTATAAGAGGTACTTTTTTATAAAAGGTAATTTTTGAATAAAGTACTTTTTTATAAAAGGTATTTTTTTATAAAAGGTACTTTTTATAAAAGGTATTTTTTATAAAACATACTTTTTTATAAGAGGTACTTGTACTATTATACTATTACTAAAAAGTACTATTTTATAAAAGGAACTTTTTCATAAAAGGTACTTTTTATAGAAGGTACTTTTTTACAAAAGTATCTTTTTTATAAAAGGTAGTATTTTATAAAAGGAACTTTTTCATAAAAGGTACTTTTTATAGATGATACTTTTTTACAAAAGTATCTTTTTTATAGATGATACTTTTTTACAAAAGTATCTTTTTATAAAAGGTACTTTTTTATGAAAGGTACTGTTTTATAAAAGGTACTGTTTTATAAAATTAACTTTTTATAAAAGGTACTGTTTTATAAAAGGTACTTTTTATAAAAGGTACTTTTTTATAAAAGGTACTTTCTTATAAAAGGTACTTTCTTATAAAAGGTATTTTTTATAAAAGGTACTTTTTTATAAAAGGTACTTTTTTATAAAATGTACTTTTTATCGAAAATCGATTATTTATGACCGCAAATAGTCGATTTTGTTAAAAAATAGTTAAGTTGGAAAATTATGTCGCTTAAGCTTTTTTGGCGGTCATGGCACGATATACATACATACATACATACAACTAAATACAAATATGTACTATGTATAGGTATATGTATGTGTTTTGAAATCCTTTTGCGCGATAAAACATTATCACATCTTTTTAAAATATTGAAAAGAAAAGTATATAATAATCTTGGAAATGATTAAAGAAGCAAGAAGCAAGAATACCAAACAGCAAGACTTAAGTATGCTAAACACGAGTTTGAAAGATTTTTTTTGTTTCAAATGAAAAGATAAGAAACCCACACGAACTGAGACTTTAAAACGTGATAAATGAAAAATTGTTGTATTAATATGTATGTACATGTGTACTCGTATATCTAGCTTTAAGATAAATAAAATAAATAATTTAAAAAAAAAATTATACAGGTACATATGTACATATGTATTTTGCCATATATCGTTAACTAAAACGCAAAAAGCCCTATGTGACAAATAAAATTTCAAATCCACTTTTTTTATAAATTCCATGGTATGTCATCCAAATAATAGCTACAAAATAAAACCAAATTATGGGGAACAAAAGTAGCAATTTTATTTATTTTATTACATTGGAAAAATTCGCATAAAATTTTAAAAAATTTTCAGGCAACGATATTTAGATATAATACTGACCTTTGACAAAACAACAACCAATAAGAATCTTTTTTTTTTATATAAATAAATAAAAATAAACAGAAATATACACTTAAAACTACCTGCTTCAAAGTGCAAGGCCGGCCGGCCGGGTGTTCTTCTCTTTCTTTCCTTTTAAAAACTACATTTCATAACTTATCTCTTTCCCAAAACTAAAACGTTGAAATAAATAAAATTAAAGCAACCCCAATTTCTTTTAAACATTCAAAATATACGTATTGTTTTGTTAGCAATCAGATATAAATTTTTACTTCTTTTCCATATAAATAAGCACAATATTTATCCAAGAAATCAGTTTAAGACACAACTTCAAAGTGTTTACAACTCAAAAGGAGCAACAATTGCACAAACGAACAAATTATAATAATGCAGAGAAGCAAAAGAAAAAAAGCGTTTGCGCTGCTGCTGCTTCGCTTAGTGAGATTAGAACTCGCTAAAAAATTCTCATTAAAAGGAAGAATCATCAAGCTGTGACAATACAATAAAATAAAATCTTTGCATTGGACGGATTTCTTCAGATTTTTTTGGCTTCCATCACCTCAATGTGCCTTAATTTTAACTTTAAGCGGCTTTCGTGGCAAAATCTCTCACACTGGGAATTGCTTTTAAGACAGTCTATGGTATAAAGCTTTAATACAATCCACATAATTTAAATTTTGCAGTGCTTATGTGGTCCCTATTTGTGATATTAATTAATTAACATAGTTGTAAGTAAGTAATTCAAATCATATTATTTAGACAAGTATTATATATTAAGTAGATTGTAAGTTAAATTTAAGTGATCAACTCAAAATCATTGTCTTCCGGTTTGTTTGTTTTGCTTTGAAAAAAAAAATATGTCTATTAAAAAGAAAACAATTTTTTCATACAATACTTTTTAGATTTAAGTTATAAATATAAAAAAAAAATATTTAAAGAATGCATTTAATCAATAAAATATTTTGTAAAAAGAGAGGAGAGGAAATTTTTATTTGAAAAAGATTTCCCACAGGAAGTCTGTCAAGCGCACTATAGGAAATTTTCCTTTTTTTTTTTGGTAAAAAAAGTATGTAGTTCTGATGGTAAAGTCAAATTGTTTGCTGGGTTACTTTACGGAGAAGAAATCGAATATAAATTTTTTCTTAAATCCAGTTTAAAAAAAATCTTTTTTAATGCCTGTTTTTAAATTAAAAGGTTTAAAAAAAGAGTTTTTTAAAAAATTGTCACACGTGAGTATGAGTGAGCGTGAGTGAAAAAATATATTTTTTTATAAACATATATAAAAATAATAACAATGAAAATAAATCTTTTTAAAATTTTGCTACAATTTTGATTTACTGTCGCTTTATCAGTTGTTTTGTGTGTCGTGCCATATGCGCAAAAAAAAAAGCTTAAGCGACATAATTTTCGAACTTAAATGTTTGACAAAAATCCATTATTTGCGATGGTAAATAATAACTTTTCGTTAAAAAAAAATAAATTAAGTCCGTACAAAAAATGTGTCGTTTAAGCTTCTTTAGCGCTTAGGGCTTGCTGCGATTTCAAATAAAGATTGAGTGAGTGTAGGTAGTAATAAAGGTTTCCATTATAAAAGGAATTAGTTTTTGAAAATTTAAAAAAAAAATCCAAATTTGGAGGTGACTGTATTATTAATATTAGTCAAAAAATGTCACGCGTGAGAGAACGTGAGTGTGAGTGGTAAAATTTTTTCTTCGTGAGATTAAGTGACCTTAAGAGGGAGGCTTCCAAAAAATCATTTCAATCCGCCCTGCTTTTCGGCTGTATTTAATTATGGCCACAAAATTGTTAAAATTTCCCATAGTGAAGGGTTTAGGATAACAAAAGACTTAAGCAACAAAAGCGCTTGTGTTAAAGAAGTTGTTTTTAAAAGACTTTTGTTTTTAAAGAACAATTTTTATACAAAATGGAATTGGAAGACAAAAGGTCTTTTGTATAAAAATATGTAAAAGGTTTTGTATTTTTGCTAAAAAACTATGTTCTTCATAAATTGCCTTGTACAAGGATAATGAAAATAAAAACACATTCTAAAAATATGCATATTTTTTTTTTAGTTTCTAAAAAAAATAAATAGACTTAGGGTAGACTTTGTATTTACAATAAATTTTTTCTTTTTTAAATTTGTATGGAAAACATATTTTTTGACAAGAATTTTCGCTCTTTTTCATACAAATTTAAAACGTTTAGAAACGAATTTTTTTTACAAAATTTGCCTATTATTTTAAAAAAGAATTTGTAAAAAAAGAGTAGCATTAGTTTTCAAGTTGAGTCTTTACAAAACGAAAAAAACCATTTTTTTGTAATTAAACCACTTTGAACTTTTAAAGTGAAATTTATATTTTTAATGATTTGGTACGAAACTCGAAAAACCCGACTGCGAACAACTTTATTTAAATCATTAGAGATCCTAAATGATCATTCGAAATGACAAATCGTAAGAGAAACCTTAAGATGATTTTCAAAATAGCTGTCGCTTGATACCCATTTTGATATATATAGTTTGCCGACTTTTTATTATTTTATTGGCCGCCATCTTGAATTTTTACTACTTTCATATCTTTAGTGACACTCAGAGGATTAAGACAAATCGATTGATGGTCTATTTTGTGCCACAAAGGCAAATCGTAATTTTTTTAAGATCGCATTTAAGATTGAATAAAATCTCATTTTAAGATCGAATTCAAGATTTTGTTCTTAATAAAATTCTTAAATTATTATTCTTAAAAATTTTAAAGTTTAAGATCACGTTCTTGACTTTAAGAATTCATTCTATAAATTAAGAATTTATGTTTAAATTTGAGAACGTCAATCTTACTGACCCAGTTTCAAGATTGAAATATTAAGATTCCTGTAATCTAAATTCAAGAATTTTGGTCTTGAAGTTAGATCGTCATTTTTCTCGTAGTGTATGAAAAATCACTAGAAATTATCCAAATTTTGCACTGCTGCCGGCTTGAAAATTCTACATTTTCATGGTTTCTTTTGAATGTCAAACATGAAAATGAATTACATATCCTATAGCTTTTGCTAAAGCTTTTAAAATTATTAATCTTTAATGCTGAAATATACATAAGTTAGAGTGAAAAAATTATGAAAAGTAAGACAAAACACAAATTTTAGGGGCGCTTGATTACAAAATATTTTATTGCAAAAATATTTTGTAAATTTTATTTCACTTACAATTAAACCCAGAGAATTATTTTTAATTAAATAAAAAAAATTATGTAATTAAAAATTAAACTAAAACTAAAGCAAAACAAACAAACGGAGTAATTTTTAAAACTAAAAACTATTTAAAACTAATGGAAGACTTTGTTTCAAATTAAAACTGTAGCGTACATGCTAAAAAAAAACTTAAGCTAAAATGGAAGACAACAAATTACAATAAATCACAAAGCGGCAAGTAAAAAATAAAATAAAATTAAATAAAAAATATACAAAATAAAATATGTATATATTAAAAGTGTATATAAAAAAAAAATATCACAGTTGCACAAAATCGATTTAAAATCGTTCGAATTAAAGCCGATGTATAAAGCGTTTTTAGGAGTTGTGCAAGCACACACTATTGCTGCTTAATAGAGAAGCAGCCAAACAGGAGAAATAAGGATTTCAAAACTTTGCAAACAAACAATGTTGACAGCGTTCTGCATTAATACCAAAAGCCAATAGATTAGGATTTTTCACTTGTTGTCCCAATGGAAAAGCCGCTACGGTTGATTAATGACTGCTGAAGATGTTAAGAAACAAACAGGGTTTGTTTGTTGGGATTTGCGTGAGACACCCATTAATTTCCCCCGCTGGAAGGTTGTGTTGAGAATAGAAGAAGGTGTTGGACTTCCAAAATTAGTTTTAATTTATTTTAGTTTTTCAAAACAACCTCTACACCACATTTCGTGCTAGTCCTGGCTGCTTGAGAGTTTGAGTTAAACTGATTTCTCTAAGGTGCTGTCGACACTATTTATATCTCTAGATGAATAAATAAATAATTGTTGGCTGACCATTAAGGGTTGTTAGATAGATAGATATCTTTGTTCGTTCGTATGCTAGAAAAGATGTCCTACCTACATAAGTATCTTTTTCTAACACATTTATTTGTAGGCATTTTAATAAATTTTCTTTGTGTTTTGTTAAAAGAAAAATTCAAGGTTGTTTTTCTCTTGTTTTAGTCACACTTGCTAAATGTGTGTGTGTGTGTATATGTATGCATATACATATACACATACTACAGCCCAAGTTCTTGTTTATTTCCTGTAAATGTTTTATATACGTGTGCAATTGTTAAAAAATACAATTACAAAACTAAAATGTTGAAAAGTTATTTGTGAAGCATTGAGTTCGGGAAAAAAAGGAATAGAATATATCAAAAAGGCAATAAAAATTGTTTTCAAAACAAATATGGACACACACACACACACACACACGCACACACACGCACACACACATATACACACATTAATCCCTAAATAATTCGCAAATTTTATTCATAAATTAAATCTAAAATTGGCTCAGTTCAAAATAAAATCCGCTCATTTTAAAGTGGAGACAGGAAAATTCTATATTAAACAATGAAGATTTATTATCGCGAAATAATTTTTTGCCATGTTCGAAAAATCGAAATTAATATACGAATGTGTATTCGAAGCTGGCAGGCAAACAATAACAAGAAAAATTTTAGAATGAAATTTCAACAAAAAACTTTTAGAATATATTAAATTAAAAAAAATATATCAAAAGCACACAAAAAAATTAATTTTTTAATATTAACTTATTTCCTCAAAGCTTTAATAGAAGCCTTTAAACGCATAAATATTAGTAGCAAATGAATTCGAAGAACCAAAATAAGCAAATACATGCCTTAGTAAATTATAAGCGGAAATATGCAAAAAAAATATGCACAAATAAAATTATGTTTATAAAAGTATGCAAAAGTTTACAGAAATATGCACATATACGTCAATTTGTAAGCGTCAAGAACTATTAAATACCTAAATTTGCCCAAGAAATATAATTATCCGACTAAAATATGCAACAATATAAAAATGTTCAAAATATAAGCAAAAATATGCCAAAATATGCAAAGACAAAATGCAAAAAAAGCTTTTAAGCGCATTAAGATCACCAGCAAAAGGTATCTTAGGACTAAAATATAAAAATAAATGCCTTAATAAAATATATGCAGAAATATGCAAAAAAAAGAAATATGCGGTAGAAAATCGATGTCAAAGCTCTAAAAAACATAAAATTTTATCATCTGTTACCTACAAAGTACTTAAATGTGCAATAAAGCTTCTTTAATGCTTAAAAGGTAGCAGGAAATATTATCTAAGGGATAAACTATAAAAAATATGCCTTAATGAAATATAAGTATGCTGAAATATGCAAAAAAAAAAATATGCGACATCAAATCGGGTTGAAAATGATGGCAAAACTCGCATTATTATCAATAATTACATATTTATAAAGTACTTAAATATGCAAAAAATATGTCTTCAAACAACTTGCAATAAAAAATCTTCAAACGCATTAATTGTAGCAGCGAATGTGATCTTAAGAGTAAAGTATGACTTAATAAAATATATGCAGAAATATACACAAAATATATGAAAATATATGCTTTAATAAATTGTATGTAGAAATATGAAAAATATGCAGTAGAACATCGGTGTCAAAACTATGAAAAATATCTAAAGCACATGAAATGTTATCAGAAATTAGCTATTAAGTACTTAAATATGCAATAAAAGTTCTTTAATAATTAAAAAAATGTAGCAGCGAGTATTATTTAAGGACTAAACTATAAAAAATAACTTTATTAAATATATGCATTAATATGCAAAAAATATGCGATAACAATTCCATGCCAAAATTATGGAAAAGTTCTAAGGCACATAAATATTATCAACATTCACATACAAAGTACTGAAATATGCAAAAGTATGTCTCACAATTATATGCAAAAATATGCACTAAAATCAGTTCGAATTTGCAACCAGGACTGAAATATGCAAATATATGCCTTAATAAAATATGTAAATATATGTCTTAATGATACGTATATATATATATATATATATGTATATCGTCGGCTTAGAGTGTAAACATACATGCCCTAATATAGTATATGCAAAAATATGCGGTAACAAATCGATGCCAATATTATGGCAAAACTCTAAAGCACACAAATATTTTTAGCAATAACATAATATATCATTGTACTGAAATATGCAGATATAAATCTTAAAATTATGACAAGGAAAATATATGCTAAAATATGCACTAAAAAATCAAACAATAAATTCCTTAGCCCATTAATGGTAGCTGTGAATGTGATCTTAGGATTAAAATATGCCCATATATGCTCTAATAAAATATATGCAGAAATATGCGAAATAAAAATATGAGATAGACAGTCGTTGCCAATATTATGGAAAAACATATGTATAAATTTTTATTGTTAGAAATCAAAATACTCGTAAATAAAGCTTAAAGACTACGAGGAGCGAAGGACCATCAACAAATTAGCAATAGTAATTTTGAACAGCTTACTTTGTTTGTTCTGGTAAGAGGAGAGGTTTTGGGGTGCAAAAAAACAAGTGCATTGCTGAGTGTTATTGTGCGTATAGGAACGCACTTCTTGGACATACTTTAACCCAACTGTTGTGAGTTTCACTGAAACTTTAAGAGCAGCTAAATTGAATAGGACCACCATTTCTTTTTATGCTTGCATCATGTTTTGCTTCCCAAATCTAAGCAGCCAAGAAATAAATCAGTCAAATCGATTGAAAATTAAGAAAAAAAACATCCACCCTTTTATTTTTATTTGAGGAGGTAGATAACAAGACATAAATTTCAAACTCAAGTAGCGTATAAAAATTTCATGTAACCGTTTAATAAATACAATTGAAAACTCCCCAAGTAAGAACACTTTAGATTAAGGGAAAAACTAACAACAAAAAGAAAAAGATTTTGGTTATTTTAACACATATTCTGTAATTTCAAAGAGTTTGCCTGCCCAAGAATTTAAAGAAATTTTGTATTGTAAGATAAGAAATTTTTTAAAAAGGGGGTGAGCCATAATTAAGATTCATGGGAAACTGAAAAGAAATTATAAAATCAATTTTTCAAACATTTTAAAGTTTACTTTGACAAGTCATAACAAAATTCCCACAATCTTGGGACCATTGTGCGCCATTGTTAAAGGATTTAATATGAAGGCTTAATATGAAATAAATGTTGTGTTGAGTCTACAGGCTCATTAATACACAAGAAGAAAGGAATATATACTACAATATTGAGGTATTTATATTAGAGTGGTTCGAAAAAGAAGTTGTGCCAGTCACCCCCTAGGATTAAAGATAATCGGCCATGTTCTGTAAATCCGAGTAAATTTCTCGTTTTCAAAAAATTAATAATGGTCCTGCAGACGTGTTTAAGATCATACACGATAATTTTCTTGCAGATATGATATTTGAGGACCTTTATGATAGAAAAATTAAAAAAAGTCTGAAAAAATATTTCTATTATCACGAGTTAGTTTTCTAAAATCGTGTGATTTGAGATCGATTCGGTTTACGAAACAAGGCCGAATGTAAAAAGAACTCCAAAAATATTTTTTTTATTTTTTTGCCACAATACATATATGCAATATATATATATATATATATGTATATATACATATATTTTTTCTTTTGGCTCCTTATTAGGAGCATATGGCCTCATAGCGCCTACAAATACCGCCCTTTAAGTATTTCGTTCACTGTCTCGCCATTTTTAGTCCGATCATGACATTTTGTATACCGGTGTTCATGGCTCTGTAAGGGCTATATATCTGTCTTTAACAATTTGTTACTACCACGTCATATTCTAGTCGTGACTTTTTAAACTCGGTTCGTACTCACCCTAATGCTAAATATTTTTGAACGTGGTAGAAAAAAAAACTATTAAAGACAGAAATGTAGCCCTTACAGAGCCATGAACACCGGTATTCAAAATGTTATGATCGGATTTAAAATGGCGTCACAGTGAACAAAATACTTAAAGGGCGGTATTTGTAGGCATGGCAAAAAAAAAATATTTTTGGAATTGTTTTTACATTATCCTTAATCCTGGGGGTGACTGGCACAATATTTTTTTTTGTATGGAAAGCGAACAACTCTAATGTATATGTATGGCTCATGGCTCCTTCAGTTCTTCAATAAAACTTTTACGAAAAAAAAAACAAATTAAATTAGACCAGCTGTTTGTTTGAACAGATCCTGTCACAATAGCCTGCTTTCAACTTTTCCCACAACTTCAGTATATGTATGAATAACATACCGGCTACATAAATTCAAGACATATCTTAAATTTACTTTTATTAATTTTTAAGGTTAATCTAAAATTTTACAGCAAGAAAATTCCTCAAATTATGTTTCAATCTCGGTACCTTTATCATGCTATTGTCTTCAGCACCTTCACATACGAATACATACATAAAGGATTAAATTTTTGTGTCTTAACAACACCTTTCCAAACATTATTTTCCTAGTATCTAGAAAGCAATTTTAAAGGATTTTTTTTTTCAATAGAAATTCTACAAATCCTTAACACTTGTCTTCATTTAGTATTTCAAATCAAAGTAAATTCAAGAAGTGTGACTAACACGTGAACTGAATATTTACCTTAATCAAGGATAAATAGTTTTCAATCCTTTTTTTTTAATTTTGAAGATATAAAAAATAATTTCAATTTGTTAAAAAAAAACTCGTAATTTAGAAAAGAAAACTCCCGAGTTTTTAGTGGAAGAAATAAGCAACAGCTCTACATTTCACTCACTCTTTCAAGTATAAAAGTCGAACTTCAAGAATTTTTAAAAACAACAATTTCTTAAACACAAAAACCAACCACTCCTTCAAAAACTACCACTTTAAAACATTACAGCCAATGGAAAAAATTCAAAAGTAAACCACAAAGAGGAATTTCAACATAAATACTTACGTTGAAGGGAGGGGGAGAGTCAGTTCATTTCACATTTTCAACGAGAAAAGTTAGTTTCAGTTTTAATTATTATTTGTTGTATATAAAGAGAAAAGCCAGGAAATCTTCTTTTAACTGAAAAAGCCTTTCAGTCCAGGGGCCGATGAGAGGACTCCTGGCCTGCAACTGGATATGGCGTCTCGTTAACAACATTAATGGCTTTTATTTCGTCATTTTCGTGCTTTAATGTAACCTAAGAAAGTGATTCCAACCTCTTGTGGCTCAGCTTTAAAATGTGATATTAAGAACAACAAAATAATACATAATACATTTAGAACTAACTACCTATTGGTTTAAGTTTATAATCTTTTTCTATATATTTTTTTAAATTTGTAAAAAAAAGATTAGATTTTAGTTTCAGGACAATTTCAAGTATTGCCCTTTGGTTTATGTTGCTTTAACAATAATTTATTAAAATATAACAAATATTTTTTTAAATTAGTTTTAAGTTTGTTAATTTTAACACTAATAAAATTTCTTGTATATAGATATGTACCAAGAAAACCAAAATATTTGTGTGTATTAATTTTTTTTATTTAATTAAAGGTTTTAAAATTTCAATACGGAAATTTAACAAACAAGCTTAATAAGCGTCACAATTTTCGAGCTTCATATTTTTTTTACGAAATCGGTTTATTTCCGATCGTAGATAATCGATTTTCGTAAAAAACGAAGTTTAAAAAATTTGTCGCTTAAGCTGTTTTTGAGGTTATGCCTCGATATGTATAAAATAATTTAGTAGAAAAAATATCTTATGACACTTAACAAAAAACAAAAAAAACTCGAAAACAATCTTAATTTTCGAACATTACAAAGCAATCGAATTTTTATGACTTTTTAAATGCTGCTAGTGCCGAAAACAAAAGAAATAAATTAAAATTTTAAATAAAACAATGTTCGAATTTTTTAATTTTACAAAACAAGCACTTTTTATGATTTTTCTAAACATATATGCGCCAATGAAAATATACATATTTTTTTTATATAGCAATTCGAAATAAATTTCGAATATTTTTAACTTATTCAAATATTTTATTAAGGTTTACATTAAAATATTTCTAAAGAAACTTGTAAAACATTTTTATTAAAATTATTGAATTCATTAACGGATTTTTAAATTTAAGATTATATTTAACACCTTAAATAAAAATAAAGCATTTGTTTCTTTTTGTAACATTTTAAAGAAGTTTCCGTAGTGTTTTTGGTATTTAGGCTAATTCGAAGTTATGTTCGAATGTTCGAACATTAGCAAAAATTAATATGTAGATGATTTGGCAGTTATTAATTGAAAAAATTAATATTTTTTCCTTGGTATTATGAAGTATTTTAGAATATTCGAATATAAATATCCAAAAAAATTGTTTGTGTTAGCACCTTCTATTAAAAACTAAGCAAAAATAGGAAAATAAATATTTCTCTAACATTTTGATGGAGCTTCCAAAGTATTTTTTTGTAATCAAGCCGATTCGAAATTAAGTTCGAATTTTCGAACATTAGCAAAAATTAATATGTAGATGATTTGGCAGTGATTAATTTAAAAAAATATTTTTTCCTTGGTATTATGAAGTATTTTAGAACATTCGAACATCAATATTTAGTTATAAATATCTAAATAAATGATTCTTGGCACATTCTATTGAAAAATAAGGCGACGAATTAAGCACATTATTTATTTTTTTAACATCATAATACAATTTCCGCTACATTTCTTTTATTTAAGATAATTCGAAATTTTCGAACATTAGCAAAAATTAATACATAAATGATTTGGCAGTAATTAATTCAAGAAATTAATATTTTTTTGCAGGTACGAAAGGAAAATTATCCCTCTATTAAAATATAACGCAAGAAAATAGCGCTTTTTTGTATTTTAATAAAAGATTTTCAAAGTAAATTCTGTATTTTTGCTAATTCGAAATTAAGTTCGAAATTTCTAACTTTAGCTAAAATTAATAAATATATGATTTGGCAGTGCTTCGTTAAAAAATAAATATATTTTTTAAGCCATTGCATTGACTATGTAGTTATTAATTGAAAAATATGTAGATATATGTATACATATATGTTTTTTTTTTTAGTTTAATGGCCCTTTTAAATTATTCGAACATCAAGATTTAAGATAAGATATCTGAATACGGGGTTAAGTTAACATATTCTATTAAATATTAAATCAAGGAAATGGAGTTGCCAAAGTAAATTTTGTATTTCTGCTAATTCAAAATTAAGTTCGAATTTTCGAACATTAACATAAATTAATATTTGAATGGTTTGGTAGTGTTCAATTAAAAATATATATATTTTTTAGTGTTATGGCCGATTTTAAATTATTCGAATGTCCAGATTTAACATTATTTGTTGCTATATTTTTCCAAACATGTTTTCTTAATTATGTACGTGCTAATAATTTTGATGTGTGTTTGTTTGCAAGAATTTTAGTTAGTCTGTTTGTTTGGTTTAGGTAGAAAGGTCTGATATTTAAAATAGAATTAAAAAGATTTTAAGAATATACATTTGAGACAGGTAGTATTTTTTAATATTTTCTTTTAACTATTATGTCTTATGTTTACGTGAGCCTGAGATCACTTTATGATATATAAAGTGTGGGCAAATTTAGGGTTGGGAAGTAAATTGGCTTAAAACACAGTTTTTTAACAACTTTAGTTTTATTGATACCAATGTAAAAAAGAAATATGGGAATTAATAGTGGAATATGAGGTCGGGCAAATGTCCACCTCTATCTAACACGTCGGCAGACATCCGCTCTTTTCACAAAATTTTGGACAACATTTTGCAACAAAGCTTCGCTTATCCCGTCAATGCAGCGCCGAATTTCATCCTTTAGTTAGTTAGTTGTTTCTGGTTTGCTCACGTAAGCCCGGTCTTTCAAATGACTCTAAAGAAAATAATCCAGCGGCGTTAAATCACAAGAACGAGGCGGAGCAAATCGAGAAATTACGTGACCGGCAAATTTCTGATGCAATAACTGAATTGTTTGGCTGGCTGTGTGGCTTGTGGCGCCGAATTGCTGAAACCAAAGCCCACATTAGCCAATTGTGGTCACAAAAAATCGGTTATCATGGTTTGATAAATGGGCGATATATTAATTTTAACATGGATTCAATGAGAATTATTACACATGTATGTACAGTGAATGCTGTACGTAATGAACATGCTTCTTATATGGCTATTTGCAAGTTATTCGTATGGCTTCTTCAGCAGTTAAAAATATGTATACATTTATAAATGCCTCGCAAGTCGTGTAACTGTTATTCCGTGAGGCTGGTTGTCACTTTTTTTTTAGGGGTACTAAAACCCCATTTTACATACATATGTATATAAATAGAATGTTGCGTAAGAAAGCTTAATTGGTTATGAATTCGAATTAATATCAACCCCCCTAAAGTGAAAGGATTTAATATTAACACAAACACAAAACGGGTGTAATGTCTCAAAATAATTTTTTTGTACGGAAAGTGCCTGATAACCAGGGAAACCGCAAATATGTCATTGCATGTTTTTTTCTTCTGTGACGTATTAGTGCGTAGATAAGATATTTATCCGTTTCAGAACTTTTTATGAATTTTGGCATCGATTTGTTAGTGCATATTTTTGCATATTTTACAATTTAAAGCATATTTCAGTCTTGAATGCATATTTTAGCATATTTTAGAGCATATTGAATATGCATAAAAAAGATTTTTTAGAGCATATTTCTGGTTTCTCTGCTGCTAACCAAACGACATAGAACATTTTTACTGTGACCTCAACACCTTAAACAGTGTAATTATTTCAGCTCATACAACGTGTATTCAAAACTTTTTAAAAAAAGCAATAAAATCCAAAGATCTTCACGAAACTGAATATCATTTCAAAGTGAGTAATTTATAACAAGTCAAATTTCAGCCAGTTTAAAGAATTTAGTTCAATTTATGCAAGTATGTACATATGTATAGAAATTTACCTTCGGCTAAGACTGTCTAAGTTAGACAATTATTTAAAAGAAATTTCTTAAGTATATTTTAATTTTTTTTTTTTTTGCACCACAAATAGAAAAAAAAATCTTTATCCTGTCTGCTGTAAATCCTGCTGTGACAAAAATTCAAATGCTTCGTCATTTACTGTTATCATGTTTGAGTAGGTAACGAGAGTCTATGGACTTCTTTTATTTGTGAATGTCTTGTGCTTGACCTTCCAAATAAAACTATGCATTTATTTTTTAACGAGTTTGAATAATTTTTTTTTAGATAAAGACGACGCGCCATAAATATGCTATTATGTACTTCCTTTTTTCTAGACATGCAAAGTAAAAGGAACTGAAGTAGATAAAACGGGGTAGTTTATAAATTAAAAAAAAATATTGCAAGACACAAGGACGCAAAAATGCAACGAAGCCAAGAAATTAAAGCAAGACGTATGGTCCTTCGAATAATCATAAAATAAGTATAACGTCATTCAAATAGGTTCAAAAGCTTTATTTTGGGTTTTCATAATAAAAATAAACCTGCCTTAGGCATAGTTTGCAAAAGTATTATTTAAATAAACATTCAAAGCTGGAAAGATTTAAAAAAATTTGGAGTTGTATTATTTTATGAATAAAGCAAAGCAAAATCACTAAAATTAAAGTCTCTAAAAAGAGAATTTTCTTTAGATATCGAATAAAACCTTAAAATGCAAAGTTGCAAAATTTTATAGATCGCATAAACATAAAAGTTCGTGAAACGAGAAAATCGCTAAATTAGTAAATAGTCGACAAAATAAAACTATTGAAGTCAAAAAATCGCCATATTATAAAAAACAATCAACAAAAGCAGAAAATAATCGTCAAAACAAAAAAATTACAGAGCGAAATAAACGCTTCAAGGAGGACTAAACGCTTAAGGGTAAATCCAAGGCACTTAGCAGCCATAAATAAAAAAAAATAGCCAAAATTTTTTAAACTCCAAATATAAAAAAACGTCAGAACGAGAAGTTGCTAAGCTAAAACAAACAAAAATACCTAAAATTTAAAAAATAGACTAAACCAAAAAAAAAAAAATTCAAAAAGAAAGAAAGACATCGAATTAAAATAAACGCCGCCAAAATGAAAAGAAAATCGCTAAAACCGCAAAATAAAATAAAAAAATCGCCCAAATTTAAAAAAAAAGACAAATAGCACTCAAGACAATATATAGTCAGGTGGTTATTGGTTTGCCGCAGTAATAATGTACTTTCAATATAATGTGCGGCAAACCACAACCACCCGACGATATATAAAAATCTTTTATTCAACTGAATCTAAATTATTTTTAACATTTAACTGTTTATTTTTGAGAAGTTGGTTAAATTTTTATAAGTTTTATTTTTAGCTTTTTAGCGCCAATTTTAAGTTTTCAGGGGCGTGGTCACCCCCCCCCCCTTTGGTTAAATGCAAGATCGCTTCACTTTCAGAGCTCGAGATATGTGTCAAGTTTCATAGGAATCGGTCAAACCGATTAACGCCGCATATAGCATTAAACTTTAATGGGCGTGGCTTCGCCCATTTTTTAATTTCGAGATTAAGTCATTACGGGAGGCCAAGGTATGTGCTAGGTTTCGCAGCAATCGTTTTTGTCAATGGGACCAAATGGAAGCTATACCTTTTAGAGAAAAAAATTATTTTTAAAATCGGTAAAAAAAAAATTACGCAAGGATGAATCAACGAATTGATAATTTTGAGATCGGTTCAAACCAAGCAGCCTGTGGTTTTAGTCGATTGTTTAATCAAAATTGATTATGTTTGTAACCAATTTTTTTTTTTGATATTGATACGGAGACTAGTGCCCTATATCACGGATGGAAATCATGGTACATTTGTACTTTTTATGGTACATTTTTGACCTCGTTGGTACCGTGGTACTACCGCGAGGATACCCCTGTGGCTGAGTGGCAGCGATGCTAGCCTCTCAGTCCAGAGGTCGTGGGTTCGATTCCGCAGACAAGCTAATCGCTTTGCAGGTTGTGTTTGTTCTTAAAAAAGTTACTTGGTACAATTTAAAAATGCCAATGTTTCACTATATGGTAACATTAATTTTGCCTATGTTGTCTTTAATTTTTTTGTGTGTTTTATTTTAGACGGCCAACTAACTTCTCTGTTTTTGTTGTAATGCTGTTGTCAAGGCAAATTCATGTACCAGGTGGTGTCAAGTCTGCAACAAAAAAATCTGTCTTGTACTTTAAATGTACCCTTTTAACTTGACAGCACCTCGTACATGAACTCGCCTTGGCTGTGGTTATATTTATGTTTGTTAACTACATATCGCTCCTTTACTTCAATAGTGTGTTTTAGGTTTTATCGCGCATTTTTTATTCGCATAACTTAGATTTTATAGTGCATGAAAATAACAGGCCTGTTAATAAGCAAAATAAACGATGTCTAATAAGTCTAATCTACGAATGTACCCTTATGAATGCAACAATCAATATTTTTTTATGTTATTTTTTATACTGAATTTTTATACACATTTTGTCATTTTCCTTCCCTGCTCTATTTATATTAATAAGAAATAATACATATTTTCTGTTTTTGCATTTTCAATTTTATTTCAAAAACTTATGTAACTAGAACTATAAAAAATCTTAAAAATTATAATTTCCTCTTGATATGAATGATAGTACTCGGTTGATATTTTTTAATATGTATAATTAAATATCGTATATCATTTATTGAAAGTTACATGACATTTTATACTTTAAAACTCATACACATACATAGATATATATGTACATAATTAAAATTACAATTTTTTGAAAAAAAAAAATATATATTAAACATAAAAGTTAAGGCAAGAGCACCCTGTACTTAAAAACTAATCTTGGCACTATGTAAGTCGCTATCGAAAACAATCCGAAGTTGGCATCAGAAATTTAGGGCCTGTTTCACAATAACGAAATGAAACTTTTGACTGAAAATTTATATTGCAAACAAAAAGAAATTTTCATATTTTATTGTTGTTTTCAATATAAATTTTCAGTCGAAAGTTTCGCTTCGTTGTTGTGAAACAGGCCATTACATTTGCAATTTCTTTTGAGCAAAAGTCTTTGCCAAATAACACATATTTCAATTAAGAATTTAACTCATTTTTAACTGATTGATTTTTTTTCATTGACATTACAAAATTTTTTAATTGATATTAAAAAATTATTAATAATTACTTTCTCCCAATTTTTGAGCTGGATAAGTGGCCGCAAATAGTGTATCCAAAGGCGAATATCTGCCGTCAACAGAGACTTACATACATATGTGTCTACAAAAATATGTGCTAAAAAACTATTTATAATATATTTATTTACTTATAAAAAAAATATTTTGTTACAATTTTTGAATTATATTTTAGAGGGAAGACTATTATCTAATTTTAGTTTTTAAAGCATAACGAAAATAATGCCACAAAAATATTGGAAGACTTTTTAAAGATTTTGTTGAATTTTATGCAGCACTTGTTTAAAAAAAATAAAAATAATATATAATTACAAAAATCCTAGTCAAATGAAAATTATATTCCGATTTAAATATACAAAACATATGAAATAAAAATTTTTAACAAAAATAAAAATAATTTTATTAACAAAACTTAACCTAAAATATTGAAATATATAAGATATGTATTAAAACAAATTTTAAAATAAAAACGTTATATTAAAAAATAATGTTAAAATAGCTTACATATGCAAAAAAAATATTTTAAAAAGAAAATAAATAATTCACTAAATAAAAAAAATTAAAATAAAAAAATATTTTTTTTCGCAAATTTCAAGACAAAAATATTTAAAAAATATAAAAAATTAAAAAACGAATTAAAAAATGTTCAAATTGTATAGAAAAATTAATGCGCAGTTTCCACAAGTCAGACAGACCACTCGTCTAGAAAATTTGTTATGAAAATCACTCAAACAAATGAGTGCTTTTCATATAAATTTTATACTCAAGTCGACCGTCTGTGTTGTAGAAACAGGGGGTAACATATAATTATAAAATTGAAAGCCTCATGTTCCAAAATATATTTTGTTAAATAAATTTTTTTTAAATAACATTTTTTCTTTTTTTTTTTTTTGTAAAAACATTAAAAAAAACTTATGTAATTTTTTCCCTTTAAATTAGTAAAATATGGGCTATATCCTGTTTTCACAAGTCAGTCATGAGACCCGTTTAGAAAATTTTTAATGAAAATTACTCAAAAAATTAGTGATTTGCATAGAAATTTTCTACTCAAGTCGAACTTCCGTGTTGTGGAAACAGGGGTTAAAAAAGAGCTAACAAATTGTTTTTATTAGAGAAAAAAAAACCGTTTGAAAAATCTTAAAAAAAATTAAATTTTTTGTACTTCAAACGTTTTAAGAAAAACTAATCTCTAGCAATTTTCAAGCTTATTTAAAATTTAATAGAAAATAAATGCTTCTTGAAAGCTTAAAGCTTTATTAAAGTTATTTAAAAACAAATTATCTCTTCAGATTAAATTACAAGCAAAAAAGGAAAATTTAAATTGAATTGTAAACTTTAAAAACAAAAAGAGTTTGCAAAATGAAAATATTTAAGAAAAAGTCTTATAAATAAACTTATACAAATATAACAAAATAAAACTTAACAAAAATAACACAAACAACTTGGCTAAGCCAAAATTTAACCGATCTTCCAAAAAAAAAATTAATTGTTGCTATTGCACATTTCTTAATGTCCATAGTTTAAAAGCTTTTTTGCTTTAATATTGCACAGTGGTCCATTAATGCTCGTTGCACCTCGGCAAAAAATTCCGTTTTCAAAAAGACACTTTGTATCTTCAGGCAACTTTTTGCTTGGCTTCGAATTGCACTTTATCAATTACGCCCGGTCCTGGTGTTGTGGCGTTTCAAAACGCCAAAAGCTTTTTGACTCTTTCTTTAGGAGCTTTTAGTGTTTGTTTTGTTTGTTTTTTGTGGTAAAGCTTTCTTCTTATCAACCATATGTATGTCACCAGTTTATAACCAGTATTACTTTCTCCTTACAGTTTAGACTTCTCTAAGAGCCTTAAAGCTTTTATTGCATTTTAGGATTTAAAGCTTTCACGGTTATAAATTATAGTGTTTTTTTAACACTGCATTAAAATTTAAATTTGCTTTCACTATTATTTGCAAAGTTAATCACGTTTTGTCTTTTGTTTTTAAGTGAATCTTTTCATTAAATATTTGTTTTGAAAGATGGGCAAAAACTTTATTAGTTTTCATTTTATTTATTTTATTATTTTTTTTTTGCTACAAATAATTTATGTAACTTTTTAGTTGTTTGTCTGCTGTGATCTGTTTTAGAACTGACTTCTTACTTTAAGCGTTCGCGTTATTTTATGCGCTTTTTTTCTTCTGCTGCCTTGTACATGCTGCCCTTACAACCCGCTTGGCGTGCTTGCTTATCACTTTCAGTAAACAACGCGATAGAAAGTTAAAGCAACAAGAATTTATATTCTCAACGAATACTGCAGTTATGCTGCTGCTGCTGCTGCTGCTGTTACGATAAATCGTGTCGTACATTTACAACAACGTTCCCTATACACAACAATACAATAAAAATTTGAAAAATTAAATTACAAAAAATATATAAAAGACAGACAGACAGACAGACATTGAGACTATCAGCCAGCCACTCACTACTCGTGCACTCATACAAACGTTATCGCATTTATTACACGTTACCCGCAGACTTCAACCACGGGAAAGATTTATTTTATATACATACATATGTTTGTATGTACGAGTATGTACACAGATAAGTTATTTTTTTTTTTCTTCTACGTACTCGCTTTATTGTCTCCCCAACCGCCACCACAGTTTCCATTACAAATGCTACAGTGGTCTGCGTTGTTACATTTAACGAAATAAATAATAGAATTGATTGATGGATTCTTTTTATTTTGTTAAAAAATCAACTCTGTGAGGAGAGAACGAGACCCCCTAGTGAGAGTGTAAGATTAAAAAGTATATAATAAAAAAAAAAGATTATAATTCTGAATTAATTGCTGTATATGCTTTAACTAATTGCCAAATAAAAACCAGATAATAATTGTCTGATTTTTATAAAATTAGCTTAAGCATTTTAGAAGACTCCAACTAAAGGCCAAGATTTATGATATGAAAGCCTATAGTGCTCATGACTTTTTTATACTGCAAAAGATAGATAAATAATTTCATTATATTTCTGTGAAATTTATTTTATCAACTTGTTTTTAATTATTTAATATTTATAACTCCCTTTTTAAGCGACTTCAAAAAAGCTGGAGGATTTCATATTTTTGGATCGTAAGTTCCTTATGGCGCGCCATGCACATCAATGCTTTTTCAATCAAAAGCAAAACTCAATGCTCCTAGGATTTTTGGAGATTTTTAGCAGAGTTTTTGGGAGTATCCAAGGTTCGTGGCAGTGATAGCTGAAGGTGTCTCTGCTAACTAATATTATAAATTCGAAAATAAATTTATTAGTTATTTGTTTGTTGCGCCTTAACGGCTAAGCCGCGGAACCTATTTTGATGAAATTTAGAACATAGATAGATCCAAGTCTAGATGGACACATGAATAAAATAATAATTAAATAAATTTACTTTCGCATTCATAATATTAGTAAGCAGAGAAACCTTCAGCTATCACTGCCACGAACCACTTATCCAAATTACGAAATTCCCACACACTAGGTTAACAATCCCCAAAATCCCAGTAGTGTCCGTGCACTTCCCCGGAAAATTTGCGGCATCACTGAAAATCTAAAACATCCGCAGTGACAGCACCATTATGATATGTAATTGTTGCCAGTATTCATGATTGCCCTTTATATGTTTTTTTTTAAACTAGGAGCACTAGGGGAAGTAGGGGGAAGTTTCTGCCTCTCTGAAATTATCCAACCGAATTTGATGAAATTCAAAATATAGATATGTAGACCTGAGTCCAAAAGAAGACATATGCTATATGTTTTTTCAAAAATTAGACCACGGACGGGGAAGGGCTGGTTAGGGGAAATGTCTTCCTCTTTGAAACTATCTATCCAATTTTTATGAGATTCAAAACATAGATAGATCCGAGTCCACAAGAAGACATATGCTATACACTTTTCCAAAAATAGGAGCACGAGGAGGGGTAGGGAAAAATGTCTTCCTCTTTCTTTAACTTTCCATCCAATTTTGATGAAATTTAAAATATAAATAGATCTGTGTCTTCAAGAAGGCATAGGCTATACATTCTTTCAGAAATACGAGCACGCTGGGAGGTAAGGGGAAATTTATTTCTCTTTAAAACCATCTATTCGATTTTGATAAAAATTTAAAACATAGATAGACCTGAGTCTACACGAAGACATAGGCTATACATTTATTCAGAAATAGGAGCACGTGGGGAGGTAAGGGGAAATGTTTGCCTCTTTGCAAAACATGGTTAGATCTGAGTCAGGAAGGACACAAACGCTATATAATTTTATCAAAAGTAACCCCAGTAGGGGATAAGGGGCATTTTTTAAGGTAAGTAAAACTGCAGGAAATCGAACTGACACAAGACTAGTCGCTTGATCAGTCCGAGTTGAAGCGGACCAGTCACTTTTAGATGGGGATGGCCTAGGATGGGGTTAATTGATACTTTGTATGCACCTTGTGACTTGTCACTGAACTATCCCATAGGGACCTATTCGATGTATAATAATATAAATATAAATTAATTATAAATTTAATTTCGACATTTAACTGTAACAATTGACGCTTATAAGTTTTTTTATTGTTACAAATGCAATGACATTTTATTTTTAATCTGAAAATTTTTTTAGATTCGAACCAAAAACCTGTTGCATGACAGGCTTGCACACTACCCACTCGACCACAGGGCCACTCATATTTCAAAAGTATAGATACCAGTTAAGCTTAGATTAATATTTAAGTATAAATACGGGACTGGTTCCAGAGTCGCATTGGAGGGAGCAATTAACATTATATTTACACTATTTGATAGGTCCTGTATTCAACCACATCGAACATGTTCAGTGCCGTTAACCAAAATACTAGACCGAGACCGAATTAAATTGGTTCAAGATCTACACAATACATCACTAAAATGGTGAATATGTAACCATTTAAACGAAATGTCTTTTTTTCACTACTCCGTACTGATGATAACACTCACAATTTCTCTAGTCATAGGACGAGTACGTTTAGTTCAATTGTCAACAAGTTTTCTGCAGGGTTCCTACTAGGTATACCATCACACTGTGCCCGCAATCGTAAATCGTACTTTGAAATTTATACAATGAAAACTTCCTTAGATATGGAGGCGCAAAAAGGGCATATTTTAAGTTGAAACTCACTCACTTCCTGACTCACTCAACAATGTGGTGCAGCACTTCTGCGAAACAGAAAGTTGGAATTTGATACACAAGTATGTACTTCTAAATTTTTGAACTATTACTTATGTATGTATGTATTTCTCAATGCCGCTTCCTACAAAACTTTACATGAATCCATAAGCTTTGACAACAGCATAATGCTGATTTGTTATACATGTCGAAATTATGGACTGTTTAACCAGGAAAGCGGAGCTGCGCCCATACATACACGCTTATTCTGAATAACATCTTCCCGGGGAGTTTACTCCCTTTTCATTATTTCCCCCATTTTAAAAAGTGATTTGCCAGATTTCAGTTAAAATAAAACAAGTGGGAAACAAAAAAGCTGACATCGAAAATTCTCTTTCAAATTTAAATTTTACTCGTAGCTCAACGAGCTGTTTGGAATAGGTGGATTTTATTTTTAGAAGAAAGAAATTAATTCCGTGGGAATTATTTCCCCCCCCCCCCCCATATTTAGGGTAATATATTAAGACAGAGAGCTGAAATTTGGTACATAAACAGGTTTAGACAAGTTAGGTTCGTTTAGAAAGAGGAAAGCTTCATTCTTTTACAACTCTGCTTTTTGCAAGTTGTTAATAATGCAGTGCTTGCAGCGCCTCTGGTGAAAAATGAGGCTTATTAGATTTTAAAGGTGTGTTTAGTAGCCATTTTATTGGTTATTTTACTTGGCCGATGATTTTGCTCCACAATAACGACGCAGGAAGGCGCTCTGATGTTACATTAGATTAGCAACTGCTGAAGCCGGTGTAGTTTAGTGACCAGTACCTCTATGCCTTCATCTCTAGAACTTTTCACGCAACAACTGATACAAAGGGACATTAATACACATCAGAAAAATGCAGGGGTACCTCACTCCCCCTACTATACCGCCACGATTTTGTCGAAACAAGTAATTTTTTCTAAGAGTTATATGCATCAAATTTAGTAACCCTTACTATAATAGTTTGTGGAGATATGCATTAATCCGCGAAGAAGGCGAGTTTAGCCCCACTGTGCGTCAAGGTGCCATCTCATTTCTAGGCAACCTGCTTGCTAACTTCGGAATATTTTTACTTTTCTAATGCAGGATAGAATAATGGATATCTATCTGTTCACTGCTTAATATATGGGAAAAAATTCAAATGTCACGAGACAATTGTTTAGAATAAAATCTGCTAAGCCCGCTCCAAATTTTAATTTTTTCATATAAAATGTTTCTCCTTCTTAAAGCGCACAAATGTATTTATTAGCTTTTTTTATAAAAAAATCGCTTTTGTAGGTTATATGCAATAAACTTTTTTTTATTAATTTTTTTATTTGCTTTTACCAATTGTTTTTATTGGTAACTTGTCTATAGTAGTGAGCTAACCAAAGATGCAACAAAATCGGGCATGTTTTGGGGTCTAATCGTCGCTAGCGATAATGTGCTGATTCTATCACGTTTTTGCAGTTTGAGATTATGGCACTCGCTATCGAAAATGTAATACTATGGTTCGATATGGAATGTCATAATCTCAAACCGAAAAAAAAAAAACGTGATCGGATCAGCTCATTATCGAAAGTGACGATTAGACCCTTGTATTACAAGTGAAGTTAAAATATGCGGAATTGCCATACAGAATTATTGTTGGAAATACATGTGTACCGCACGATTTAATTTTACATGGAATACAGAACATGCACGAATATATTTTCTTATGCCATTCTTTATTTTAGCTATTATAATATACAAGCATAACACAAAATATAACCTTTAAGATGTTATTATTATTTAATCAATCTCGAAAAGTGATGATATCAGATGCAGTTGGGGTGTTATAGTTTTTGTCCTTAGGCCAAATTTGGTCCAAAACATCTTGACTTATAAAGCTGGAATTATTATTCTTTTTATCACTTAAAATTTCTCTCGATGTCGTGGGCTCAGAAGTATTATCATCCTGATGACATAAACCTTTATTATCTTTCCCATCAGAAGTACGGATGTCGATATCATAACGCTTTTCACATAGAATTTGTTGTTTTATTTGTTCAACTTGATCAGGATAAACAATATTAGTACTAGCGGCTACTAAAACAATCAAGCTTAGGAGACCGTAAGAGGCAAGTACAATTTTCATTTTGCGTTAGAACTATTGAAATATTGAATTTAAACTAAAATTTGACGGAATTGTCACAACCCCACCGCTTAAATACTAATAGTTTTCTTCAATTTGTTATTAATGTACGATACCTTTTGTTGTCTTTTGAAAAAATTAAAAATAAATAAAACAAACAAACGTACGAGTAGATTAGGGTATTCAGTTCTTCTAAAAGTCAAAAGAAATCAACAAAAATAAATTTAAAATGGGTTAATTTAAGTTACTTAAAGATTGCATTTCCGAGAAATTCCACTTTTTTGTCGCGTGCGACAGCAAGCAATTAATCATGTATTTCTGAACAACGTGACTCGATTTTTCTAAAATTTTTACCTAGAGCTGCTGACGGCCTACACAAATATATAAAGAAGTAAAAAAAAAGTTTAGTTTTCTTTGAAAAAAAAAACAAGCGTATTTGCTTGGTGTCGCACGCTACAAAAAGTTGACATTCCTGTGGAAATGCCCATATGCACATAAATGTCGTATACATATATACATATGTATATATACATTTTTCTTCTTCCGCTTTAGTTCGAAAAGTGTTATTTTTATGATAATTTATGTATTTTTTTTTAATTGAAATTAATAAATTTATGAAATTTTTTTTCAACGGTTAAACGATTAATTTAAAGCAAACCGATTAAATAATCGAGCAATTAACAGATTAAAACAAAAAAACAATTAATTGAATACCTTAGTACATATGTACATATGTACATATGTATGTGTAAAAAAAATATATCCAAAAAAACTATGTAAATTTTTTTTTATCTAGTGTTGTGAAATTTTTTTATTGTACAACATTTTATTTAAAATATTATTATATTATTTTTTTTTAATTTATATTAAAAGCGCAAATTATCACAGTCATAATATGATTTGAATCATCATTCAAAGTTGTCTTAAATTACAAACCTCTAAAATCATGTTAAATTAACATGCAACAACTTTAAAATTAAATTGTTATTCTTTTGTGCTAAATTTTAGTCCATTGACCTTTTATTTTATAACACTAAGCAGAAATTTAGTTGGAGAAAAACTGATTCTGTAATAAAAACGAGAAGTTGTATTTATTTTAAAAACTATTTGCAAGCAATCAGGTAGAGTCAGTGAATTCCATTCTGATAATTGCCCTCCTACTTTTCCGAGTCAAGCTATTAAAGACTGGTTTGCAGTTGTAGATTTATAGATGCTCTACTTGAACCATTTTGACACATTGAGATATTTCGAGAGGTCGCCTGTACCTATAAGTGGTAACTCCGAAAGGTTATCATCTAGCATATAATTGCCACATATTGGGCCTTATTACGAGCGTTGTATCACTACTTCGACGATTTTGTATTAGACTAAAGAGCATTGCAACATTTTTTGTTTAATCTAGTACAAAATCGTCATAGTCGTAGTCGAAATACGACACTCGTGATAAGGCCCATTCTTAAAAATGATATTCGAAGGTATTTTTTAAGTTATTGCTGGTTATTGTATCTTATGTGCTATACTATACGAAATTATTTTTTAATTCATTTTTTAAAGAGCTATCATAATAAGAGTACTTTTGAAACGTATAAACGTTGTAGTTATGAAACAAATAAAAAAAGAATAAGCCAAATAAAACTGTTTATATTTTAACGCACATATATAATAACAGGAAATACGAAAATACATTGAAGTAAATACCAATCTAAAAAATAAACATAATTTACATACATATGTATTTTACTTTATTTAATTTTTTAATTTTTTTCGTGTCTGATAGAGAAGTTAGAAAATATTTATGAAAAACTACAATTCCATTATCAAAACTTGTTAAATGGACGTGGCAAAAATTTTTAAAATTGTTCTCCACTAGCCGAAGATATTCTATTTCCCGGTACCTTGTATGCGGGAGCTTTCTGCTTGTTAAAAAAAAGTTTATTTCCAAAAATGGAATGCTTCTCTAATAAACTGCTTTTTGAATTAATATATTCTAGGAAATTTATATTTTTCATATAGAAGAAGCTCGGTTAAAGAAATGTTTTACGTAAAAGGTAAAATTTTAAGGATGCATAGTTGTTTTAGAAAATGTACTCCTTCCGAGAGCGCCATTTAAAAAAAGAATATGTTTTCAAAAAGTAACATTTTAAATTTCAGAAAAGTTCCTATTTTTTAACAAAAATGTTTCAGAAATTTTGTTGGCGCTGTTTTGCTCTAGCGCTGCTATTAAGCAGCAAATAAAAAAGTTTCACATTTTTAGTTCACATTTCACAATAATAATACCAATAATGATTAAAAATATATTGAAATTGATTGATTGTTGAAGGGTTTAGCTGGATCCTATGCTCATTTCACTGTTGCCAACAATTTCTTAGAACAACTAGAGTTATTATGTTAAACTTTCATTTAAACAAATGAGAAGTTCAACATACGTATATGAAAGTTGAAGTAATGAGCTTAATTACGAGTGACGTATTTCGACTACGACTACGACGATTTTGTACTAGATTAAAGAAAACTGTTGCAATGTTCTTTAGTCTAGTACGAAACCGTCGTAGTCGAAGTCGTAATACGACACTCGTAATAAGGCCCAATAACTCAATAACTAATCAACATGTTTTTTATTTTCTTACTTTACCATAGTTACATTGGCTGATTTTTTTTCAGCTCGAATTGTAGTTGTAAGAAGTACAAATGTAAAGAAAATAAATGTAAATAACAACAACAGCTATTCACGAATAAAGTGTTGCCACACAAGTATTTTTGACAGTCAAGCTAATAACACTGTTCTGCAAAAATAAAAATAAAAAGTAGCGAGCAGGAACTACACACGCACACACACATTGTTTCCATCACGTCTAGTTTTTTTGAGATTTTTTTCACTTAAATAAAATACTGATATTGGAATATATATTTACATATATATGTAGGTTCCCGTCGTTCCTACAAGCAGCATAGGGTCTCAATATAATCCCTGATTATATCCCTATTCTGAGCCAACGCCTTCACTTCTCCCCAACTTTTGCCACTGATGTTTACTTCGGCCTCAATTTGTCTTCTCCATGTGTGAGCTGGAGGACGTGCCCTTCTTCTGTTCTCTTGAGGGTTCCAATCTAAGGCAGTTCTAGTAATATCGTTAGTGTACCTTCTATGGGTGTGGCCAATCCAGCTCCATTTCCGTCTCTTTATCTTAATTTATAGGGATTTTTGGGGCTGTGCTTCGCCAAAGCGTATGATTCGATATATTTCTCCGCCAGAGTATATGTAGGATCTTACGAAGATAGCGGTTCACGTATACTTGCATTTTTTGCAGGTCCCGACTGCCAGCATTCCATGTTTCACAACTGCACAAAAGGGTAGATTTTAACAATAAAAAAACTAACAAGGACTAGCTGCCGTATAAAAAACATAACAAAAATAAAGAAGAGATGTGTCTTAGGACACTCGTTTATAGCTATGCTGCTTAGCTTTATAACACAAACTTATGTATTGTTTGTGGCCAGCGACGGCTGTTAGCCGGCTTACAGCCCATCGGTTGTGTTCTTTGGTTTGTGCTCACGTGCAAAAATAATGCAAAAAAAAATTGCGCAATCCTTCTCATTTTTTTTTAATTGTTTTTGTTTCACTCACTGCAAATAACGAAACAAAATCGAACAATTTGTTTCGTTTCTTTTCGTACTCTGGTTTTAAGTACACAGAAATCAAAACAAAAATAAATTTATAACTATAATAGCATCGATTATTTTTTTTTACAAAAATCACAATATATCCCCTGTGTCGTGACATAAATAGCATAGCTATAGTATAATAAAATAATAAATAAAACAAAAATAAAATTTTATACATTGACAATGTTCCTTCAAGCAAAATCGAATTTTTATTGAAACTGACGTCCATGATAACGGCGTAATAAATAATAGAACATTGGAAATGTGATTTAGATGTTACAAAGTAGACATACAAATTTTGACAAACAGATAAATGGTTTGTAATCATATTAAAATAATAAAAAAACGTATATAAAAAATCAAAATATGCCCTAAAAGCGTCAAAAAAAAGCGTCAAAGCATTTTCATTCATGAAAAACTGTTTATGTAATTTGTCATCCTTGGCTATTAACAAAAGATGGTAACTTTGAGCCTTCATTACAAAACACATGAGCAAATTGAAATGCAATGAATCAAACCAATTCACATATTCCATTTGCAATAAAGTTTCGTATATAAGGCAGAAATTTACATCAACTGACACCACACACAGTGGACTAAAACACAGAAGAACGCTGATGAGGAAGGTTTAGCGGCCTTCGAAAACAGCTAGCTGTTCCGTTCAACTATGTGTTGTTGTCAGAATATTTACAACTAACTTTGATGTTATTTGTTCATTAATAATTATCACATGTAATTTGGCTTAAAAAGCGTTACGAACATTAGCCTGTTCTATGCATAAGAATATATTAATAGCTGACCTTATTTCATGATGCATGCGACGCATACAAACAAAAGTAGAAAGTAAGCCTACTTTATGCATTCTATGTGCACCCTGATTCTAATTTTTTGGCTTATTCAGAAACCCCAACAATGCATAGAACGGGGATAGTATGGACATTCTTTCAGCTTAATGTATTTGTACACAAAAGGAAAAATTAATTATAGTGATATAAAGCTAATGAAGTTTTGTTTTTATTTAACCCTTTCGTTCCTATTGGGACAATACGTCCCAGGGAAAGTTTGAAAAGTCTTATATACTGTCTGAAGGAAATAAATTTTATTTTAGTATGTCCCAGTCATACTTTAAGAGTTTAAACTTATGAAACAAATCAAGTTACCCCATTTCGAGTGGTTTTTTGTGAGATATTTGTGTTAGTTGATGAGAAGTTCTAGTGTAGTTGAAATAAAAAGAGTAATTTTAGCCTTGTTGGAACAAAAATTTTTTAAATTTGTTGTTCGAGTGTGCAAAAAAATTATTTTCTTGTTAAGTACAGTTTTTATTTTGCGTTTTTGTTGGTTTGGGATATATTGTCCCACTCAGGCCTTTCACTGTCCCAATCGTATTATTTTCAGAAAAAAAATTATAGAATTTGTGCATATTTCGCCACAAGTGGGACAAATTGTCCCATTTGCACAAAAAATTCGGTTTTGACGAAAGCCCCAAAAATTCTATGGATGATATATCCCAGGATAATTCAAGGACTGCGGATAAACTAACACTATGTTTTTTTCAATATCTGCAAAAAGATTTTTTATTTATATGTATCTCTGTTTCGCTATAAAAAAAAACCAGCTAGAAGCGTTAAGAAAAACAAACCTGAAATCTTTTATAAAATAATATACATACATATACATAAGTATGTGGTTTATTTAATGAATTGTGCTCACTTTTATTGTTTCGATATATTTAATTAAATAATTAAATAAAGCACATTAACACATCAATTTATTAAACATATGCTTAAATTCCCCAATATAAAAATGGAAACTATAATCTTTTAATTGAAATGCTTTGCATTCACATTGGCACAGGAACAGAGAATAAAACTAATAAAAACAACTAAAGAATTGAAGCTTTTGTTTGCTTCAAAAATAACAACTAGAACCACTGAACTAGTTCAATTGTTCACTTAACTGAATAGTTCCATTCAACCAGTGATGCCAACTATTTACAACCTAAACGCGCTATTCGCCTTCTCAAAACGCGCTAGAACGCGCTGAGTTACAGCATTGTCAATTATTTATAGCTAAAACGCGCTATTTTTCTGCGCGCTAAATTAAATTTTAATAAAAGTCGATGTATGTATTAGTAAATATACTTTTTTAAGCAACTCTTTTTCAGATTTTGCAATATTGCTTCTTCGAATCTATATCCTAAATAACTAAAATAATTTAATACAGACTCAGAATCACCAAATAATTGAAATCCTTAGTTTTTATTTCAATTTTCTTTAACAAACTTTGTACCAGTAACAACATACTCGTATAAAATATCGAATAGTTTTGCGATTCAAATGATTTTTGTACTTCATATATATATAATTTTTTGGTCACGAGTACGACTACATATTTATTGTTGTGAAATTTAAAGATATTTGCCATTTACAGTATTAAAATGCGTTATTAATTCTAATCACAGGCAAGGGATTTTAATTTGCAACAGCTGAATCATTAACGAAATTAAAAAAAAATTTTATCAGAGTTTTGGATACTAGAAAACTGGTAAATTTATACAAAAGAAGAAAAAAAATTTAACTCAAATGATGTTACTGACTTTATCCAAAACGCGCTAAGTTAGCGCTTTTTTGATTAAACGCGCTAAGACGAAAAAAAAGAGCGTTTGGAGTAGTTAAAACGCGCTAAATATAGCGCGAAACGCGCTAAATTGGCATCGCTGCATTCAACTAGTTCGTTCATGAACAGCACAACTCTACCCAGCAAAAATATAAATTTTATACAAGTAAGCACTAAAACAAAGAGAAGAAGAAGGAAAAGTACACAGTGCACCCCATTTGCCTTACGAGGATGCATTAACGTAAGCGAATGAGGAAATTTTACACAAACACTACACGAATACCAAGACGCTCAGCACGTACGAAACTGCACAACACGCACGAAATACTATTGGTATAGTATTTGAAAACCATAAAATTTAATTGATTTTTTTGCAAGAGGCACCAAGTTGGCACTGCCAGGTGATGCTATCTGCCACTACAGCTGATGTTATCGGTTTACGTACAGGATTTTAAGCTTCAGAGGCCCACACAATATCAACAAATATACTGGTGTTGTGTGTTTGACGATACAAAATATTAAATTTTTTCTCTACTGGAAATTCATTCATACATATTTTACATCTATCAATTTTGCTCAACACTAAACGACACGAACACGCACGAAATCAGATTTTTTGTCACAAACACTCCCTTTTGGGTCGTGCGTGTTCGTGTCACGAAAAAAACACAAGAAGTTTGTTCAAACCAAAAAATTTCAACTTAAAATCTACGTAAACAAGGTTAATCTAATCTTTTTCAGCAATGATTTTGCTTCATATGTGTTTCATGTTAATCTAACACGATTTATAGTAATTTTCAAAGAAAATTTTTCTTTTTGAAATAACTTCATTTCACGTTAATTTAACATTTACGTACTGTTAAAATCAAAATGAAGAATCATGTTGAATCAAAGTTATTTCAAGTTGCAACAACATGAATTTAATTTAATGTAGTATTTGTATTTCATTAATTATTTAACTTGCGTGTGGTTGACATAGACATCATAGACAAATTTTTGTTTGTATGTATAAATTGGCTCCCCCGGCCAAGATTTAAACTCAGAACTTATCGCGTGGTAGTCAACGTGCTTACCCCTGCAGCCACAACAACTTTCAATATTCTTTAAATACACACTTAATATGTATATAAAATCATGAATTTTGAATTTTAATTCAAAATTATTTCATTGATAATTTAACATACAATTTATTTTAAAATTTTTAGACTGCAAGACTAGTACACTGCCTACCAGCCAGCAGCAGTTGGTCGGCTGTTTACAAGCATCAAACAAACAGCAACAACACAGGCCTTTAATAAGGAATTTTTACGATTCCATTTAATATTCTTATCAAACTGCCAAAGACTGCCTTATAGTAGGTCTCGGCTTTTCCGCATTAAAAATAAGGTTCACATTCCACATTCCCTTCTATGAGAAGGGAGAAGAGAAGGAGTACAAAAATATGGGATACACATTCCACGTTCCCTTCTATGGGATGGAGCAAGCAAAAGAAGGAGTACAGAGGCCTTTTAGAAGGCATCCGTACTCCTTCTTTTTACCGCTGGGATATCTTTAAAGCGTGCTACACATTTGCAAGATAATTGTGCGATTTTTCGTATTGTGCAATAATATTGCTAATGTGTGTCATATTTGAAGGTGGCACAATATATTGGCGAAAATCAAAATACAACCGAAGGAAGTGAAATATACTGTGAAATGTGTTTGCAACATTGTGCAAAATTTTTCTCCGCAAAGATGAGATGTAATTTTTGCCTATACATTTTGGCGCTTGCAATAAAGATTGTGTGACTCTGTAACTTCTTTTTAAAAATAGTACGCAGCTAATATTTTTTGTAGATTTTTGTCGATAAAATTAACAGCACATAAATTATTGTCACTTAAATAACGATAAAGCTGACACTAAGCTACAGCGAATATTGTTAAAAATGTTACTGAATAGCAAATTCGATAAATTTTCGTTATAATTATTTTAACGATGCGGTTATCGTTAAAAAAAAAAGTTAGTGAATCGCACTACTCTACCTGGATTCACTAACTTTTATTACGATATTCGTAGCGCTATAGTAATTATAACGAACATTTCTCGACTTTGCTATCCAGCAATATATTTCAACGATATTCGCTGTGTCGGTTGAAGCAGGTTGTATGCAGGTGTGCCACATGATATGCAATTAAATGGCGAATTAAGAGTACAGATGTAAAGTATCGTAAAATAGAAATTACAGAATCACCGCATAAATAGGTACATATGTCGATAAATATTGCGATTATCGGTTTGCACAAAATTACAGAATCCAGTGGTGCGATTCAGTAACTTTTAACGATCCGACAATCGTAATTGTTGTCTATACATTTTGTCGTTTGCAATAACGATTGTGTGTTTCTGTAACTTCTTTTTAAAAATAGTACGCAGCTGATATTTTCTGTTGATTTGTGTCGATAAAATTAACAGCAGACAAATTATTGTCGCTTAAATAACGACACAGCTGACATTAAGCTACAGCGAATATCGTTAAAAATGTTACTGAATTGCAAACTCGATAAATTTTCCTTATAATTATTTTAACTATGCGATTATCGTTAAAAAAAAAGTTTAGTGAATCGCACTACAGGTACTGCTTCAAGCGGATTTATAATAAATAATTGTTTCGTCTTGGGAAAATGTTTTGCTGTCAATATGAAATAATAAAAAAAAGCTGCTAAAACTACTGTGCCTGCAACATTTACAATTATTTCTTCTCTCTCTCTCTCTTTTTTGTTAAGCAATAAACTAGTCATGTATTTTCGAACTATTTACAAGAAAACAAAAGCAGAAATACCAGTTCAAACTTACACATAAAAAAAGAACGTGATGTAAAAAAATCTCGCTTCTAGAAACATTCCTTTATGCTCCTTCCACATTAATAGACTCCACCTAATCAGCATGTACTCGTATGTATAGAAAACTAAGCACGAACGAACGAACGAACCTACAGTATAAATTAAAACATGAACTTTCTGGTCACACAGCATCCAAGACGAACATCAGCAAGTAGGCAAACATTTACCTAAGTATGTATGTATAAAAACTCTTTTAAATGGAGCTGCAGTTGAAACAAGAAATATCACTTCCCGCTAACAAAGCAGCATTGTATAAATCTAGTTTTTAGAGGATTTTGTTGCATGCCCTTTGCTTGTGTGCCTCACGTGTCTGCCATACCAACATACATATGTACATATATAATATATTTTTTATTCATGTATGCACATATTTTATTTTTTCAAAGTCTTTCATTGTCATGAGTATTCGTTCTTCTGGCATTCAACTCCTGTATTATTTGCTTAATTTGTATGCAACAATCTTTTAGAGTTCTTTTACGCATGCAGCAATGCCAGTGCAGTGGAAAATTGTATATTGACCGCTTTTTATTTTGCTGTTGTTCTTTTGTGCGTTAAATACAAACATGCAACGTGTTGAGTGCTTAAAAAAAACACACGTACGACGACCTCAAGCACAGCACACGTACACTGAAAAAAAAAATCCATGCAGCACATGTACGAATTTTTTCATACATTTTACGCAATATGGATTTAAAATGTTACATTTACGTCCCTTTTCACAATGTATGATTAAGAGCTAACGTGACCTTTAACTACAAGTTCTTCACACAAAACTTGAAGTCGCTGTTAGCTTTTGATCGTATATTGTGAAAAAAAAGAAGAAAGGTGCCTCAGGACACCCGGTTATAGCTATGCTGCTTAGCTACATAAAAAAAACTTAATATATTAAATAACAATGCAATAAAATTATATGATATGATGATGTCAAATTCGCCGCAAATATTAAAAAAGTTTAACATTTATTTCCCATTATTTTATTTTCTAGCGGCGCACGACCGGCTTACAGCCCATCGCCTGTGGTCTCTGGTTTGTGCTCATGTGCAAAAAACAATACGAAAACAAATTAAGCAATCGTTCCATTGTTTTTGTTTTGTTTTTATTTCACTCACTTCAAAGAACGAATCAAAACAAAATCAAACGATTTGTTTCGTTTATTTTCGTATTGTGGTTTTAAGTACAGAAAAATCAAAACAAAAATAAATTTATAACTGTAATAGTGTCGATTATTTTTGTTACAAAAATCACGTCCTAACTCCTGTATTACGCCATAAATAGCATAGCTATAAAAATATTTCGCAGATATCCATTACTTTTGTAAAACTAAGAAAATTTTGCTCTAATATTTATTTCGAAAGTTTCGTACATTTTGCTTATGCATTAAACGCATTCACCGCCGCAAGCTACCGACTACAAAGTGACAAGGATAGAATACACATGTTCTACGAGAATGATTTCCTTGAAGGCAGCAATCCAACATGGCGGCAGGCAGGCTCAAGAGCCGCCGCCCAGTTTAAATGCAACTTCAAGCCGCCGCCGATCCATGCACTTTTTATTGCAAAATTATATTATCGGCCATGTCACAGAGTTCAATTCCGTTTGGAATCGGAATTAAATCCACCCAATTTTTGTGGATTATGGTGTCTAAAAAAGAAAACTAAAATACGGAAATTTGTCAGGTGTGTCCAAGCTGTTGGGGGCGCTGGTATGCTTCAGCTGGGGCTTGACATTTTGAGGTGGATTGAATTCCGCTTCCGATCGAAATTAAGCTCTGTGACATGGCCGATAATATAATTTATATACCTATATTATATTAATTTCTACAAGTAAGCAGATTTAACATTTTTTGTATTCTTGTCCTCCTTTCCCTCTATTACAATTTAATTTTACAATATTTTTTAAGTTAGAATTTGTATATTTTTAGTATATTATTTACTTCAAGGACATTTGGGAAGGACACTAGTCCTTGAAATTTAAATGGCCAAATTGTAGGTGTGTTTTATATTATATATTGTGTCGAGTTAAACATTTAACTCACTAAAAGTGAAGACAATTTGGTTTGCTCGTTTTTTATTTTTTTGAAAAAAAGGAATTTTTGGCGTAAGCGTATCCTTTCTCTGAATCGACCGAAATTTGTACGAAGCATTAAATATGTTATAATTAGTGTCTTTACACAATTTCATTGAGTTTTATTTTATAATTTTTCTCTCTGTTATGGTAAGTTTTTATATTAGGATACATGGGAAGGACACGAATCCTTGAAAATAAAATGGCCAAATTTTATGTGTGATTATATTTTACCAATACAAAAATGTGTGTGCCAAATTTCATTTCTTTACGATAACTCCTGCTACCTTTGGCCGCTCGTTATATGAACTCACGACACTGTGCAGCGGCATTTGCAGTCGTGCGTTCGAATAGTCTGCTGAGGTTAATGAGATTAATGTATAAGTGTTCTATGGATTATTTCCAGTGTAACGTATTATTACGTTGGCTGATGGAATTTTTTCTCCTTTTTATGATTCAATTCTTTTTTTTTTTAATTCATATGAATACAATTATTAAGATGCTGCTTAGTTTCGATAGAAATGATTGCCAATTATTAGGAATAACATTTTAAAAAATTAGTCTCCTTTGAAAAAAGTTGATTGTTTGTTACAACAAATACACTTTTCTTATAAAAAAAACACACTTTTTTATAAATAAAAAGCACACCTTTTTATAGAAAAAAGTTAAATAAGTTGACTATTGGCGAATTTTCCGTTTGCACAATATTTTGATTTTGCCGGGTTATTTCGTTTTGGAGCTATTGTTATATTCACTCTTATTTCAGTTGTCGACATACACGTCACTTTGGGGCTTGTTTACTCGCTCTCGAGAGCAATTTTGTGCTACTGAGAATCTATTTCCGTTCCCTAAGGTTTAGAAAATAGCATAAATCTGCCAACAGGAGTCAGTTGTTCTCAACAAAGTGTACACAAGCCCCAATTTTTTGACATTGTGTTGAAAGTGACATCGATGCCGACAACTGCAATAAGGTTGATTATTGTACACCTGTAGAACATATTGCGAATGGGGAGTAATTTTCTGGGTTATTAGCCTATTCTTTTTTAGGGATTAACATAAAAGTAGCAACCTTCCAAAACATTTTTACAACATGCTGAAAAAGTTACATAAAGATGGTGCCTGTGTCAAACAACGCATTGGAATGTCGTCCATTCCAGCAGACTTATTCATGTTGATTTAACATGACCAGAGGCACACGAAGACCTCGCTCTTTTCGTATACTTAAAATTTTTTTTTTCTTCCAACAAATAATTTACACCTAATATATGTATGTATCTGTGGCAAAAAGGAAAAAAATATATAAACATATATATGTGACAGCGCATAGAGAAAGGACCTAAGGGTAAAAAAAATTAATTTTCACTTTTTTTTGTTTGATGTGGACAACATCTGAGCATCGAATGAGACCGATCCCATGCCCCAAAAGTGTTCCCTCCCAGAGATATGCGCGTTTTATGAAATTGAAGTAGACGATTCTAAGGTTATGTGAAAAAGTTTTCAAGGTTGACCAACACGTTCCTGACGTCATGAGATGTGTCGCTTTCAAATGAGACCAATACCAACACGCTCAGTGATGGTACACCAAAGATACACGTATTTAAATCTTTAAAATAGCTCTCCTGAACAAAACCGGTTTTTACCCTTAGGTCCCTTTCTATTTTGCGCGTCACATATATATATATATACATATCGATGCCTTAATATAAGAAAGGCGGAACTCGAATTTTCGATATTTTATAGGAGAAGCAAGAAACTGAAGAAAAAAAGGATTTACATGCAGAAATAATTTTTTAAGTTGCCACAAGTCCTCCTCTTCAAGGAGGATGCAATTATACATTGTGGCCCAGAAAACGTTAAAAAGCGATTTCGAAAAAAATTTAGATACGCCCTTTTTATATTAACCCATATACATATACATATGTATATTCTACTACTAATGCATTTTTTTAAACTAAAAATCTGCTTCAGTAAATTTTATGTTGTCAAGCGTCTGTCGGCATTTTGACCTGTCTAACTGTCAGTTGGCATTATTTGTAAAGAGCTGAATAAATATTACAAGCAAATATAATTTCCCTACAAAAAAAAAGGAGAAACGTGATCTTTACTTACGCTATAAATGTGTTCAGTATTTATTTTAAGTGTTTTTTTTAACGTTCTTCTCGTCAAACTTTTTCAACATTTGATTTCGATTTCTTGCAGAAAAAATTAATGAAACAAAATAGTATTATTCAGAAATAATTTCTTAAGCTTAAATTAGACGTGACATAGCCATAACCAAACCAAAAGTCAATTGGTTTCTATGCTAATGGCTATGGCGTTATGGCAAGTCACCTATAAACAAATACAGTGTTGCCCATAAGTTTGGTTTGAACAGCTGTTTTCTATGGTTATGGTTATGGCACGTCTGATTGAACCTTTAATCCGGCTTAAGTTCAGTGTTTTCAATTATTATAGAATGAAATATTTTTTATTAATTAATGTGATTTTCTAAAGAAGAGAAGAAAAATTAAATTATGCCAAATACACATGACAATAGTGTGCACTAGTGGCAACGTTTGTCATTTCTGATATTTTTTTTATTGTGTGGCTTTGCTTTCCATATAAAAAAAAACATAAAGTGAACGGCGTTGCACACATTTTGAAAATGCCACCGCCAAAATGATAAAACCAGAAAGTGCCAGATGTGTACTCAGCATTAGAATTTAACTGGGGGAAATGTTGCCCGCTATACACTTTATCAGCACCCTACTAGTTCATTATTTGTTTTATAATAATATGCGCAACGTTTTAGACATTTCAAAAGTATTGTGATACATATCGCTCATTTACTCAAAGAACGTCATAATTCAAAAAAACTGTGTAAAAATTTAATTTATGTTGTAAATTTAGAGATGGTAGATTTGAGCTTTCATTACAAAACACTTTTCAGCAAATTGAAATACGATGAATCAAAACAATTCACGTATTCCATTTGCAAAAAAAGTTTCGTATATAGGGGCAGAAATCTACATCAACTGACACCGCGCACAGTGGACCAAAAGACAGAAGAACGCTGATGAGGAAGGTTTAGTGGCCTTTGAAAACGGCCAGCTGTTCCGTTCAACTATGTGTTGTCAGAATATTTACAACTAACTTTGAAGTTATTTGTTCATTAATAATTATCCCATGTAATTTGGCTTAGAAAGCGATACGAACATTAGCCTGTTCAATTCATAAGAATATATTTATAAACCAATTTTGTTCTGTCTCATTTTTTTTCTATTGCAAATGGTTGCGGACTGAGAATCTCAGTCCGCATCAAACATTTGTTCGGGCATCCATATCAGAGCATGAACGAAAGTTGGACATGAGCGGTCTCCATTAGCCATTTGCGTTGTTAGACATGATGGCCATACCAAGTTCATGGATGGCTGACAGCCACTTAGCTTTTTTCAATACTAACTACACGTATTATTTGGTTATTCAATAACCAACTAATTTAAAAAAAAAAATTAGAAAATTAAAAACAGGTTAAAAGTTACATAGAGCTGTTTGTTTGAGGCCTCTTAGTCTTATGATATAATTCTCACTAACATTTGGAGAGTTTTTTTATAAACATAGGACGTTTTTTTAACCGACTTCAAAAAGAGAAGGAGGTTAACAATTCGTCTCTATTTTTCTTTTTTTTTAGTTGTGTAGGTTCATACCTCGGTGCATTTTAGACCGATTGTAAAAATTTTTTTGTTGTCTGAGAGGGTATAGCTTCCGATTGGTCCCATTTGAAAAAAGTGGGCGGGGTCACACCCACAATTTTTTAAATTCGATTTTGTGATCTTCTACTAATTTGATTGCTGCGAAACTTAGCAAACATCTTTGGTTCTTGTAATTACAAAAATTTTTAAGTTGACAAAATGGGCGGGGCTACGCCCATTAAAATGTATTATAACATTACACGTGGTTCTACTTAACCGATTTTTACGAAACTAAGCACACACCTTGAGCTCTAAAATAAACACAATCTTCTTTTTAACAAATGGGCGGGGTCACGCCCATTAAAATTTTATATTATATTTCACAGGGTTCTATTTCACCGATTTTTACGAAACTTGGCACAAAGCTTTAATAAAGGCACAAAATTGCGTTCAAAATATTAAATAGATCTATATTATTTGTAGCTTTTTAGTGCTTATTTTTGAAGTCGGTTTAATTTTTTTAAAAAAGTTTTATTTTTTAAACTTTTCTCAAGAATGTTTTTGTTTAAAGTCTACTAATGAGTTTCCTTAGCAGAAGCTATACAAAAAAAAAAAAAAAAAATTTGTATATTATCTGAGACATTAGACTTAACATTTAAAAATTATACTTTCGTATTTTTTTAATGGTTAAATTTACCTATAAATTTTTTTTTCTGTGTATAGTGCTGATGCAAGTCCAGCACATTTCGGCATATACATAAATACCAACTTTGATTTTTATAATTTTAATATTAAAATATTAACATTCCAATTTATCTCTACGAATAAGCACATTTACTTGTCTTGTGTACATACATACATACGTATGTATTTGTAAAATTATTTTAGAACTAAGAAAGAAACTTTATCGGTTGCTTTAAAACTCCTTTGTATATTTTTCCTTTTTGATTTTTATTTTCATTTTCTTTTCTTATTTAGTTTAAGATTGTCATACGAAGTTATATGCTTCATTATTACGAGTATTTTTCCCTTTTTGTAGCTGTCCAATCTTAAAAAGTCTTGAAGGAGTGGAATTCATTCTTTATTTTTTTTTTATAACAAACCATAAAGATAAAGAAAGTTGTTATGGACAAAAACACCATATAAATTCTATGAAAATAACAACAATGTGAAATGTATGTATAAAAGCAACCGGATTACGCTGAAGGCAAAATATAAAAATTTAACGATCGTAAAACGAATTGAAAAAGTCAAGATACAGGCAGAAGCAAAAGCATAGCATAACATCACTAAAGCCTAATGTGGGCTACAAAAGAATGGAATCTTTGGAGAAGTTAGGAAGGATGCTCGATCGATTGCCAAGGGCAAGTGTGAAAGAATTCCAAAGAATTACGAAATAAAGTGTTTAGATCGGTAATGACGAAATCAAAGATATTTCCTTTTTTTATTGTTTTCGCTACGCTGTCCGTCACAGGCTGTTTCCTCGAGAACAGTAAGAGCTACAGACCTGAAATTCTGTTAATGTAATTTTGACAACTTGCTGTAAACCGTAAGAGGCAAACTCTTGAAATTTTCAACAAAAATCAATCCCAAAATTATAAAATCGCCAACCGAAAAATTAGCAAAAACCCGAAAAAAATCGCCAAAACGAAAAAAAAGAACCAAACTAAAAAAATCTCTAAAACTAAAATAAATCGCCAAAATCCTAAAAAATCGCCAAAATTAAAAAAAGTCGTCAAGTTAAAAAAAAACGCCAAAAACCGAAAAAAAATCGCAAAAACAAAAAAAAATCACTAAAATTAATATAAATCGTCAGAACCGAAAAAAACCCAAAAACCCAAAAAAATACCAAAACTAAAAATAGCGAGAAAAAAATCAAAAACGTAAAAAATTCCAAAACTTAACATATGTATATGCAGGGGTGTTCTGTAAACCACGCCTTTTGATCTCGTACGATTTCCGAAATCGAAAACAGCGTTTCGCTGATCGGGCGATTTAGTGCAAGGGTGCCCAAGCCCTATGCTCTTGGTGCTCATTTGTTTTTGTAAATGCTCTTAACTATAGGCTGTGTGTTTCAATACTCACAGCATACACTCAGCATTAGCAATTCGTACGAAATACACATACACACATGCAGCACTACCCTGTCGGAGAATGCGTGGTTGACTACAAAAATAGTTAACTTATAGTTAGCTTTTCTTGGACTGACTAAAAGCTAGCTGCAAAGTCATCCAGAACAAACCCAAAATTAATTCTTCAGTTGAGTACGTAATCGAATTTGATGAGAGCCAACAAATTTATTCTCAGCTACTTTAAAACTCATTTCAGTTTTATATTAACATTTTGCTGTTGTTATTTTGGATGGCAGCTTAGCCGAGTGGTAGTGCGTTGAGTACACAACGTGTGATGTTATATGTTCGAACTCCGGAAAAATTTTTTTTTGTAATTTACTGACTACCAGGTGATTTAAAAAAGTCAACTTTAAGTTAGCTGAAAGTAGTGCAGAGTGAGACAATTGACTACCGCCTAGGACATCGCAATGTTAAAATAGTCAGTTGATTACATTGTAAAGTAATCCAAGTGTCAGTCAGTACTAGTTGCGATATAGTTAGCTTAAAGTTAGCCAAATTTCACAAACATCTTTGTCTTATTAGTTTTTTTTTGTCGTTCTTCACTGTATACACGCAAGTGCAAAGCAACACTTTTTCTTTTTTCTTTGTATGTATTAGTTTTAACAACATATTAAATAAAAATTAGTTTTTCTTGAAATGTATTGGTGTTTACTCTTCAAAAAGGAACTTTTGGGCACCCCTGATTTAGTGCATTCAAAGTTAAGTGCGTTTAAAATTTCTTAAGCATCTAAAACATTAAAACCAATTAAAAAGCTGCAATAAGTCACCTCTTTAATTGAGCTTTTTCCTGGAAATTAGGCGATTTCCAGAACACCCCTGATTATATAGGCTAAAGTTCGTATAGTATTACATATCTAGGGACCGTACGTAACCCTTCATCTGCGAGTCAAAGTCGCACTTTATTGAATTTATTAACAGACTTATCAATCAGCTTACGTTTTCTTATATAAGCGTGCTAGGCCCGGATAATTGAGGTTCAACTGTACTTGAAAAAAAAATCCGAAAAACGCTCGATAGCCTGCAAGTGCCGAGTGGTGATTTTCATGAGTAATAATAAAATAAATAATTACATGCAATTTTTAATTAGTGTAGGGCTGGCAACAGTAATTCTTGGTGGGGCAATGCACCGCCCCCCCCCCCAAAATGGGTTTCTACGCTTATGACAAAATTCAACCATAATATAATGGAGTCTATGAAAATTTTCAAAGGACTACAACAATTCATCAGATCAGGGTCATAGCGAGTCATGGTCATTAAGTATGTATCAGTGATGCCAACTTATTGGGGTATAAACGCATATCAAAATTTAAAAAAAGCAATAATGTGAAAAACCAGTGAAGATTCAAACAAGTGAAGTTTAATAATGTTTAACATTTTCTAAGTTATTCTCTATTTCGGCAATAGTATCTTTAATGAAATATATCCGAAGAAAAAGGTATGCTTTACACTGAAAAAATGAAGTTTTTATTAAAGTAATTTCAAGAAATACACAAATTTCTTAAAAGCACTACTTAGTGCTTTTCTTTAGTTTGGCACCAACTTCAAAAAGCACTAAAAATAGTGCCAAAAGTACCAAGTTGGCATCGCTGGTATGTATGTATATCTTTAGATTTTGCCACACTCGTATAATTTTCTAGATAATGATAAAAATATTCAACATTTTAAAATGTTTCTAATTTTCCTGAAAACAGTGCATTATTTTACAGTTCTGTTTTTTTCTTGATTTTTTATACAAAATATATAAACTGCATATACATCCATACAAACAAACATACATAGTAGTAACGTTCCTTCACTGTAATGCAAGCCATACACCTTGCGACTGTTGGTACAACACGTTGGATTAACAAGTTGTGTGTTTTGCCCACAAACTTTACAACAACGTGCACAACATTAGAGCACAACTTCATTTCTTAATTTTTTTTTGGAGTAAACATGACATCGGGTGTTATGTCGTGTATTGTAATGGACGGTTTTTTTTTTGGTGACAAAATAAGAAGAAGAACGTAAAAAAGGACAGAAGAAAGAATTTGGTTAAAGGAGTGATTTATATAAAAAAACGTATTCTAATAACAAACTTTTGGAAATAATAAAAGAAAGTGAGCCAATGGACTATAAAAATTACACGTGGGTGTCAAACGAAGTATTCAATGCCTTTTTGTCAAAAGTGCCGATGAATATAAAAAAGCAATTCTTCCGCGCAAACTCTTATACAATTATATAAAATCACTTCTTTCTGTTCAATTCTCCATTTTATACGCAAATTTGAATTCGAGCGCGATGTTTTTCATATGACCACAACGAAAATAAGAACAAAATGAAATGAAGTTGTACAACAAACTCCCAAATTTTACAACCTGTCCATACAACTAGACAAAAAATCAAATCTTTTTAATCTTTCGTACAACCGATACACAACTTCATACGACGACCCCACACACTTTACAATCTTATACACAACTTGATCATGTTGTACCAACAGTCGCAAGGTCTGTTGCTTGCTTAAGAGATACGATAAGAATTTTGTTTATTTTATCTGCGTTCGCTTGAAAATAAAAATTTTTTTTATATGATTGACATAAAATGCATCTCAAGTCAGACAGTTCGTTTCACTCTGGAGACTTGAAATCCCAACGAAATAATAATAAAAAAAGAATAAAATAAACAGAGAAATGATTTTTTTTAATTGACTTTTCTGAATTGAGTTTAATAAAAAGAAGAAAAAAAATGAAGCAAGATAATTTGTATATGTACATGCATATGTATTTTTGAGATTCGTTACAGTGACCCTTTCTTTTCCTTTTAACTAACGATCATATATAAAGTAAAAAGTTTTTAAAAGTTAATGAAGGGTTTGGGAGCCCCCTTTTTGTTGTTATTGAAAAGAAGCCAAGATTAAAAATTTTATTTAAAAGACCCTTCTTTGGATGCTGAAAACTTGTTTTTTATAATTTTACCTGTTTGAAATTTCTTTTTACATGTTGCTTGCTTGCTACACGGAGCTGCCCCAACAACTTATTGATTTTTCGTTATTAAAGTTGGCTTTGAATTTTGTGGTTTTTTTGTTGTTGTTGTTGTTGATGCCATTAACCTTTACAAGGGGACTGACTAATTAGCGCTGGTTTTCTTAATGTATTTTATACATACGAGTAGTACCTATATGGAAATTTTCTTTTAACTTTTATTAGCCCGCATAAAATGAAACAAAAAATCTTTTAATAAGAATAATGTTAATTTTTATTTTATTTTAAGGGCTGTTAAGTTGCCTGTTTAACTCATGCAACAATGTTCCTTCATTTACGTACATATTTTTGAATAACTATCGTATTTCAAATCTTTGCGCTACATATTGTCATTTAGGCATAAAATTATAAAAATTCATTTGATCGACCATACCACAACAAAATTATAATAAGGGATCATTTTATTTTGCTGTACAACTATTATGGATCAATTTTGCTGGGAACCAAAGTTATGTAAAATTTAGGGTGGTAGAAGAATTAATTAAAATCGTGTAACAAGTTTTTGATTTCATGTAACGAATAAACAACCAAAGTACTTAATTAAAATGCTGGTGAGCAAATTAAATAAAATTGTATTACAATTTATCCACAAATGAATTCCTAAATATAAAACACTAATGGAAAATTTTTATTTTGTAGTTATGACCAGGCACAAGGACTTCATGCATTTAAAAAAGGTGTTTTAGGCGCCTAAAATATGACATCAAAAACTCAAAATATGCACTTAAAACAATAAAATATGCACATATTTTAAAAAATTTTATTCTAAAGAAAAGTTTTCAATTTACATACAACTAAATAAAGATATAAAAATATATATTTTTTTTCAAAAGGTGCCTTTTACATTATATTTTTGCACAAGATTAAATATGATATAACGATTGTTTCACTATTTTCGGCTTTAATAGCAGGCAATTTTCTCTTGAAATTGTGGCATCACTATACCACATACAAATAATATTTTAAATACTTTTTATATTAACATTGATTTTTAATTTAACGTTTATTTTTTAGTGCTGAAATATGCACCTCTGATAAAAACATGTTTGAGTTTGTTTCTGAATTATTAATGCTCATGTGGTTTTAGCTAGACAAATAAAGACTACCATAAATGGTGACCCCGATAAAAAACAAAAAGAGTTGCAGTACAAAAAATTAAAGAAGCGATCACAGCTACTGACACCGTAATAAATTATATAAAATCTATATTATTTATAATAGTTAATCTATAATGGCTGAAGAAGGGAATCCACGACCACTGCAAAACGAAATAATTGACGCTCCCCAAGTTGCAAGGGTTTCTGTACGTATTCCTCCATTCTGGCACGCCAAGCCAGCCTTATGGATTGCGCAGATAGAATCTCAATTTACCGCAGCTGGAATCACGAACGATCGAACAAAATACCACACCGTTGTAGCAGCAATAGAAAGCAGCGTTTTGTCACAAATCAGCGACATAGTACTTAACCCACCGATAGACAATATGTATGGCGCTTTGAAATCACGTCTTTTGGAACAATATGCAGAGTCTGAGCAAAAGCGAATAAAAAAACTACTACAGGACTTGGAACTTGGGGATATGCGTCCATCGCAACTACTTCGTGAGATGAGAGATTTGGCAGGCAACGAAATGAACGACAACATGCTCAAATCTATATGGATGGGTCGATTGCCACCAAATATTCGTTCCATAATTTCCATAAGCAACGACCCACTCGATAAGTTAGCTACACTTGCGGACAAAATATTCGAAGTAAGCGATAACTCACACGTTAATGCAATTTCTTTGCCGCTGAACGAAACACCAATGCAGTCGACTCTCGAAAAACAAGTCAGTTTACTTGTAAAAGAGGTTTCCGAGTTGAAGGCAAAAAAGTGTCGTCATCCCTGCCGAAATTCAAAAAACTAAACTGTCTGTCCGACGTGGTGGCTAAAGGCAGACAAGTTTCCAGAAATTGCCGTCTAATAGTTTATGACAAAAATTCACAACTACAGTTTTTAATTGACACCGGCGCCGAGATCAGTGTAATACCTCCAACATATAACCAGAAAAAGTACCCAGAAGACAACACATATTTATACGCTGCTAATCATTCACCAATTAAAACATATGGAGACAGAAACATGACACTCAACTTGGGACTTCATCGCGATTTTAAATGGAATTTCATCGTAGCCGATGTAACTCAACCAATCCTGGGAGCGGACTTTTTGTCATATTATAACTTGTTGGTAAACATACGTCAACGCAAACTTGTGGACAACGTAACAAACATCCGCACGATATGCTCCATACTTACGAAGGGTGAGTTTTTTAACAAACTTTCTAATATTAATCAAAACGATGCTTTTAAGGACTTGCTAAACGAATTCAAAGACATCACAAGAGAAAATATAAACGCCAAAGCTGTCAAACACAACATAACACACCACATCATTACCAAAGGTCAACCAGTTTTCGCCAAGCCCAGACGCTTGTGTCCGGAAAGATTAAAAGTGGCCAAAGCGGAAATTAAAACGTTAATGGACCTAGGTATTTGCCGTCCGTCAAGAAGCCCATGGGCGAGTCCACTGCACATGGTACGCAAGAAAAATGGAGAGTGGAGGCCATGTGGCGATTTCCGCCGACTTAATAACATAACAGAGCCTGACCGTTACCCGATACCACACATACAGGATTTCACTCATTCACTTCATGGTTGCAAAATTTTTTCTACAATTGATCTACGTTGAGCGTACCATCAAATACCCGTAGAGCCAGGGGACGTAGCCAAAACGGCAATAACAACTCCTTTTGGCCTATTTGAATTTACACATATGTGTTTCGGCTTACGTAACGCCGGACAAACATTCCAAAGGTTTATGGACCACGTTCTACGGGAATTTGATTTCGCATGGCCATACCTGGATGATATTTTGGTGGCTTCAGAAAACATGGAAGATCATCGCATCCATTTACGTAAAGTTTTAAACAAGCTTCGCGATTATGGCGTAATCATAAATCCAGCAAAATGTTTATTTGGCAAACAGGAAGTGCAATTTTTAGGATTTTTGATCAACAAGGATGGAGTTTGTCCACCACCGGATCGAATTAAAGCTTTGGCCGACTATCAACTTCCTGATCGTGTGTCTAAATTACGGAGGTTTCTTGGCATGCTAAATTTTTTTCGTCGCTTTTTGCCAAAAGCCGCTGAACATCAATCCCAGCTGTACAAATTCATAAAAGGGAACAGGAAAAACGATCAATCTTTAATTGTTTGGACAGAGGAAACGATAAACGCATTTGAAAAATGTAAATCTTCTCTGTGTGAGGCCACGTTGTTAGTTTTCCCTAAACATAATGCACCTTTAGCCATTACGGTAGACGCGTCGGGCACAGCGATTGGTGCTATTCTTCAACAATTCCACAATAACATATGGCAACCCCTTAGTTTTTACTCTGAACGTCTCAACCCGGCACAACAAAAATATAGCACCTACGATCGGGAGCTATTGGGAGCCTATAAGGCTGTTAAATACTTTCGTTATATGGTCGAAGGCAGAGAGGTATGTATTTACACGGACCATAAGCCTCTACAATACGCTTTTCAACAAAGACCGGAAAAAGCCACACCACGTCAAGCGCGTTACCTTAATTTTTTGGGTCAATTTACCACCGACATACGTTATATTCCCGGTAAAGAAAACGTTATAGCCGACGCACTTTCACGAATCGACGCCCTGCATACAACGTCGGCTTTAGATTATGCCCAGCTCGTGGAAAGTCAATCTAATGATACGGAAATAAAATCACTTCAAAACGATTCCAGCCTCAAGGTTACAAAGATTTTTATTCCCGGCACGGAATTGGAGATACTTTGTGATGTTTCTACTGGCAAACCACGGCCACTTTTAACCCTACCATTCCGAAAAATTGCATTCGATTCGATGCATAACATTAATCATCCAGGAGCAGCGAAAACAACAAAATTAATTTCCGAGCGTTTTGTTTGGCCAAATATGAGAAAAGACTGCAGAATTTGGTCCAAGCAGTGTATTCCATGCCAACGTAGTAAAGTTAATCGCCATAATTCGGCCCCAATGTCAAAATATGATCTCCCCCAAAAGAGATTCGAGCATATCAATATCGACATTGTGGGACCCCTTCCACCTTCAAAGGGATATCGGTACTGCCTCACCTGTGTGGACCGCTTTACTCGCTGGATTGAAGCATACCCGTTAGAAGACATAACTTCCGAAACAATAGCATTTGTTTTTTACCAGCAGTGGATATCACGATTTGGTGTTCCCGTCAGAATCACCACGGATCAGGGCAGGCAGTTCGAATCCAACCTATTTCGCGACCTAAACAGTCTCTTGGGGATCACACACTTGAGAACAACTGCGTACCATCCTGCAGCTAACGGTTTAATTGAACGGTACCATCGGGTTATGAAAGCAGCAATTAAATGCTACGAAACGGAAAAATGGGCGGAAGTATTGCCACTTATACTATTGGGATTACGAGTTTCTTTTAAGGAGGACATTAAAGCATGCCCTGCAGAACTGGTTTATGGATGTTCACTACGAGTTCCCGGCGAATTCCTGGGTGAGAACAAAGTCAAGAAAAACATCACATATCATGACTTTGTTAACGATCTTCGCCTAAAAATGCAAAATATTAAGCCACAACAAACATCCAATCATGCAAAAAAGACACCATTCATAGAAAACCAACTAAATACAGCACCGGCAGTTTTCGTTCGCACAGATGCAGTTCGTCGACCATTACAACCACCTTACGAAGGACCTTTTTCCGTGATTAAACATTATGATAAATTTTATAAAATTAATATAAATGGCAAACAGGTGAACATAAGCATCGATCGGCTTAAGGCTGCGTTCATGTGCAAAGAGCTGGAGCAACCAGACACAGCAATAATTTCTGAGCAACCAAATGCAGATGGGAAGCAGCGAGCAGAATACACCACATCTTCTGGTAGAAGAGTTCGTTTCCGCGTTCCATGGGAAGGGGAGTAATGTGGCATCACTATACCACATACAAATAATATTTTAAATACTTTTTATATTAACATTGATTTTTAATTTAACGTTTATTTTTTAGTGCTGAAATATGCACCTCTGATAAAAACATGTTTGAGTTTGTTTCTGAATTATTAATGCTCATGTGGTTTTAGCTAGACAAATAAAGACTACCATAAAATCATCAAAATTATAATTTCCATTAAAATTGGTAGGTTCGTTCGTGTGCCAAAAAACAGTTTTGCATTAATCATTTGTCAAAAATATTTTTTGAAATTTGAATTTTTGAGAAAATATCACACAAAATCATGCGTTTGTACCAAAATATGAGACAAAAATATGCATTTATGACCAAATTATGCAAAAATATGCATTTTCAGCAAAATATGCAAGAATATGCTGTAACAAATCGATGCCATTTTTACACAAATTCATTGTTTCGTAAAGATATTTCGTTCTTGCTATTATCAGGGTTAAGGGAAAAAAAATGTAAAAAATGTATGAGGATGAGGGGTTTCATCCTGGTTATGACTGTTCGTTAGCGCTAAATTTTATTTTTATATCCATATACTAAAAATTAATAAGAACTCGTCGTCACAAGCTGTCTACGAAAGACCATCGATTCGAAACATAACTGAGCTGAGAGCATAATAAGCAGGGAAAAACCGCAAATATGCAATTGCATACTTTTTCTTATGTGACGTATTAATGCGAGAATAATATATTTATACGTTTCAGAACTTTTTATGAATTTTTGCATCGATTTGTTAGTGTATATTTTTGCATATTTTACCCTTGAAAGCAAGTTTTTGCATATATCAGTCGTACATGCATATTTTTAGCATATTTTCGAATTTTTAGAGCATAATTTACGCTTTCAGGGCAAATTTTGATACTTTATAGAATTTTTTAATTATTTTAACCTACTTGGTGCAACTGTCCCATCAAAAGGATACCCTATACCGAAAAACAAGTTATATAAAATTGTTTTCTAAGAACTTATTAAAATTTCATTTTTTAAATAAAAATTCAAGTTTTAAAGAAAAAATTCTACCGGCACTATCTGGGTTAATATGCATACAAGTTAACAGGTTGGTAAAAATTTTTATTTTTATTTTTCGCCATCTTAAATCTCATTTTCAATGTTCCATGTAGTGTATTGATTTTTCTTATATATTACGCAGTTTTACGGAAGTTAGTTTCAATACAAATGCAGTTTTGCTATTTGTGATGGACTCTGCCCCGGCGAGTAGACAGACGGTGAAGGAACATTGTCAATTTATAAAAGTTTATTTAGATGCGACAGAAACGATTTTAAGAGCATATTTTTTCAAGTTTTTAGTGCATATTTTCAAGTTTTTACTGCATATTAAATGCGCAAAAACACTTTTTTTAGAGCATATTTCTGGTTTCCCTGATAATAAGTAACTTGGATCCAACCTTATTTTATACATCAATCAGATATCCATATAAAAATTTTTCAAATATAAACAAATCTTGAGTAAAGATCTTCCCAAAATTTGAAATATGTTTAATTAAAAAAATTTTTTGTGATTGTTTTTTACCAAACAAAAAATTTTTTTTTCAATTTCCAACCCTGTAACCATATTTTTCTGTACCCCATTTCTGTAACTTGTGAGAAGTTCTCGCATCGAGAAAAATTAAATAATTATATTGGTTGTCCTATTTTACACAGGGTTACTCACATAAAAATTTATATAAACTTACAAAAAATATCAACAAATACAGTTTTTTTCTTACTCACCCTGTTTTTCATAGGATGATAACAATTTTTTCGATTCGAAAAGTTCTCACATTCCTTACAGAAACGAGGCACTGATTTTTAATACTAATTTATTTCTTTCTAAAATATAGAATATATTTAATTACCAATGAAATAATTAGTTTTATTTAATTAGTTTTATTTACCAGAAAACATATAAGTTTTTCAGGTCTGGAGCAATGTTCTTTTATTTTTCTAATTTTTTATGCCATTCATTCATTAATTCTAAAACATAAAATATAATTAATTTGTAAGCAAAAAGAAAAAATTAATTTGACCTACATAGTTACTTTTAAATTCAAAAGGAAAATAAACTTTCCAACCCTGGAATTATCCTTTTATATTTCTCGGACTCCTTATATCTATTTAGTTCTTTAAATAATATTTAAAAAATATGTGAAGTGAACACAGAAAGAAGGAAATAAGAAAAAAATAATTTTATTTAGTTACTTTAATATCCACAAAAAGTTCAAACTTTCCAGCTCTGGTGCTGTGGTTTCTATTTGTCTAATTTGCTATACCAAATTTTTCTTTCCAAAACATAAAATATATTTAATTTATAAAGAAAAAGAGAAAAATTATTTAGACCTACAAAAGGTGTAAGTTACCCAACCCTGGAATCATACTTTTAGATTTTTCTGATTTCTTACACCATTATATTTCTTTATAGAGCAAAAGGAAAAATTAGTTTTAGTAGGTTACTTTTATATATAAGAAAATTAAAGTTTTCCAGCCCTAGCAACGTCTTTTTTATTTATTTTTTTTTTATTATTAATACCAGTTTAGTTCATACTGAAATATAAGATAAGTTGATTAAAAAAAATTTGTTTAAGCTGTTTACTTTTATATGACAAAATAAGGTTTAAGTTATCCAGCTCTGAAACCGTCTGCTGGATTTTGCTGATTTTCAATAGCAATCTATTTAAGACCTTTTTTGGAAGTTTCGGAAAACCGATTTCAAGTACAGATAGACGGACGGACGGACGGACAGGACCCAGAATATATATGCATGCTTTATGGGTTGCATATTCATATTGTAAAAATTACACACGGAATGACAAACCTATATATACCCTTTACCATTTTTGCTGAAGGGTATAACTAGCCAAATGCATTTATCGCTCAGTTACAGTTATGCGCCAGCCTTTGCACGCTGTAACTGTTTTAAAGACACAAGTCCAAAGCATGCCAACCAAGCTCAAGTTAAAAAAAAAAACTCGTACTAAACTCATACCAAATTTGAATACAAAATGCAGAAATGTCTTGCAACATATCAATTGTCATACAAAGCATACACAGCACAGGAATTAACGACTTTATATGCAGACACATCCATCTTAAATATTTACATACATATATGTATACAAGAAATCAACATAAAATTTTTACTTTCTCACGATCGAAACACACCTGTGTGCCTGCCCTCTTTGAAAAATAAAAATTTAAAGCACAAAAATATCCTTTAATATCCACACCAGGACAGTCACAAGCAGATTTGGCGCTCACTTTACGCATGCGCAGTTAAAAATTGTTTTATTTATAAAATTTTAAATCTAAAATTGAAACGTGTTTTATGCATACTCGTAACAGAGAGAAAATATCACGTTACAACCCTATTTTTTTATTTTAAAAACGAACGCAAGCAAGTAAAGCAACAACTAAACAACAATAAGTAAATACATATCACCCAATTTTTTTGTTTAGTCGTCCTTTTGAATTTTAAATTTTTATCTTTGTCAGCATCTTGCCAGGAGTACAAATGCAACTTCTTGCCATTTGTGTTCCCACGGTTGCTGTTTAGCTGGCAAAAATAAAATAAAATAAAAAAAAAATAAGTTAAACTATTCGTAGCATGTGCATTTGTTGTTACAAAAAATTTATTTATTCCTGTTCTGTAATATACATACATATATTTATTTGTCCTTGTTGCAAGTGCTTTAAACATTTCGGAGGAGCATCCTCTTTTAACCCTCAACAGGTCGTAGTATAATATTTATAATGTATTTTTTTTTTACCAACATGACATGAAATTTTCGTTGCTTTCAAAGAAAGCATCAATAAGCGTATTTAGTATGTATGTTCAACTTTATAAAAGGTTCTATCGAGCCTTTGCTGCAAGATAGCGGATTGAATGAATAGTAATCATTATTTACTTAACTACAATTACATATAATTGTAAATGCAAAAAAAACTATAACTATATAGTTTTTTTGATTACAAGTTACATCTGATTAACTTGTAATCAAAAAAAAACTATCAATTATAATTACAGTATATAATTGCAATTAAAATTAATATAATTGAAATTCCCAAGCCTGCTTGAAACTCGGTTTGTGAGTGGCTTCCTCTTTGGATGAATAGATCTAATGAAGGGAGTGATACAGTATCTGACACCATCGTGCGACTTTTGAGAAAATACAACCTTAGTATTAGGGAGTTTATGAAAATTTTCAAAGGACAATACCAATTCATCAGATCAGGGTTGTATTTTTTCGTAAGTCGTGCGATTGTGTAGGATAGTGGGTTCCAGCTTTAAGAAGGGATTTTCAGAAATTCAAACGCCAAAAGGACAAAAACGGATAAAAGCTTTTATATTTAATTTCACTGTGGTACATTAAAATTGGTACTAAATTAAAAAAATATTCAGTGCAGTATGGTTTTAGTACTACAAGTACAGTGCTAAATATAAGATTTTCTACTAAACATTGTACGAAATTTGCTACTAAATTGTATGCCTGATTTTGTACTAAATTTAATTTTCCACAAAATTGTTAGAGCTAAATTTGGTACTAAAAAATATGTTGGTACTAAAAGTTGTGCTAAATATAATATATTCTACTTAATGTTGTACTAAATTTTGCACTAAATTGTATACCTGATGTATTAAACTTTGTTTTACTAAATTTTTAGAACTAAAATTGGTACTAAAAGATGTACTAAATGAAACAATTATTCATTCTTGCATGGTTTTAGTATTAAATTGTGTGTCTGATTTTGTACTAAAACTTGTGCTAAATATAAGATATTCTACTGAATGTTCTACTAAATTTTGTACTCAATTTTATACCTGATTTTGTACTCAATTTTCTTTTCCACTATTTTTTTAGAACCAAAATTGGTATTAAATTAAACAAATATTTATTCCAGTGTGGTTTTAGTAGTGAAAGCTAAGTGCTAAATATAAAATATTCTACTGAATGTTGTACTAAATTTTGCACTAAATTTTCTTCTTTACTAAATTTTTAGAAGTTAAATAGGTACTAAAGGATGTACTAATGAAACAAATATTCATTCTAGCATGTTTTTAGTACTAAAAATTAAGTGATAAATATAAGATATTCTACTGTATATTGTACAAAATATCCTATTGAAGTTTTTGTCTGATTTTGTACTAAAAGTTGTGCTAGATATTCTACTGAATGTTCTACTGAATTTTGTACTCAATTTTATACCTGATTTTGTACTCAATTTTCTTGTCCGCTAAATTTTTAGAACTAAAATTGGTAATAAATTAAACTAATATTCATCCCAGTATGGTTAAAGTACTAAAAGTTAGGTGCTAAATATAAAATATTCTACTTAATATTGTACAAAATTTGCTACTAAATTGTAAGCCTGATTTTGTACTAAATTACATTTTTCACTAAGTTTTTTTAAACAAAATGTTTGCTAAATGATGTTTTGGTACTAAAAGTTGTGCTAAATATAAGATATTCTACTGAATGTTCTGCTAAAACGTATACCTGATTTTGTACTAAATTTTCTTTTGCATTAAATTTTTAGATCTAAAATTGCTACTAAAGGATGTACATACTAAATTAAACAAATGTTCATTCTAGTATGGTTTTAGTACTAAAATTCGTACTATATATAAGATGTTCTACTAAATGTTGTATTAAATTTTCTGCCTTATTTTGTACTAATTTTATTTGTCACTAAATTTTTAGAACTACGTCTAATTCTAAACAAACACATTTTTTTTGCAAATTTCGTACTAAATTTTTACAACTGCGCTTCTAGCTAAATTCGAATTTTTATTGTTAAGCTTAAGCCGGCCAGTTTTTATCATCTTATTTTTAATATTTTAGGTTGGAAATATTTACATGCATATTATAGTCATAAGCAGGGAAACCACAAATATGCTCTAAAAAAAGTGTTTTATGCGCATTCAATATGCACTAAAAACTTGTAAATATGCGCTTAAAAGTCAAAAAATATGCTCTTAAAAATATAATAAATTGGTTTATTTGTAAATGAAAATATATTTTTTAATCAAAAATTCAACATTTGCATATAAAATAAGAAAAAAATAAATAACCAAAAAACGGAAACATAATTAACAAAGAATAACTGGGTTTGAAGTGCAGGTTAAAACAAAATTACTATAAAAATTTTTACTAAAACAAATAATACAAATTAACTTTTATTGGATGCATAAGAATTTAACTTTAATTTCAAAAGATCACGATATCAGAATTAAGGCTTTGGAACTGTATTTTGGATAAATAAGACAAGATTTTAATTTATAGTTTTTATTGCAATAAATAACAAAATATTGACCTAGAATTTCAAATAAAAATCTTTTCTGTCCCATCTTAATGAATTTTCATACATTTACAATGTTCCTTCAAGGTCTTTTCAGGGCAGAGTAAATCACACATAGCTAAACTAAATTTGTATTGCAACTAACGTCCGTAAAACTGCGTTATATATAAAAAAAAATTATACACTACATGGAACATTTGAACAGAGATTTAGATGGCGAAAATTAAAAATAATAATTTCATAAAATTTTTTTTCGGAATGGAGTGTTTTTTTAAGGATGGTGGTTCCAAGTGCGAGTTGAAATAAAATAAATTCTATAAAGTATCAAAATATGCCCTAAAAGCGTAAATTATGCTCTAAAAATTCGAAAATATGCTAAAATTATGCGTTTAAAACTGAAATATGCATAAACATGCTTTAAAGGGTAAAATATGCAAAAATATGCACTAACAAATCGATGCCAAAATTCATTAAAAGTTCTGAAATGGATAAATATATCTTGTCCCCGCATTAATACGTGATACAAGAAAAAACATGCAATTGCATATTTGCGGTTTCCCTGGTCATGAGCATTTTTTTATAAAATTTGCTGGTACAGCTAAATTATCTATGTTCTTTGCAGGGTTAAATATGAACAGTATGTATGTATGTATGTGTATATGGCTCGTTTCATACTCGTGAACTGCGCATGCGTAGAGTGTGTATGTGCAAAGGACAAGTCCGTTAAAGCAAAAAATAAAAAATTATAACTGCACTCGTCCTGCCATTATGATTCCTTATCGACATCACCGTATTTGTTGTTTTTGTCCTCTTTAAAGGTCGTCCCTCTTCCATTTGTAATTTTTACAACATGCTTCAACAGCAATTCACTTTCGTGAGAAAATATTTTCCCAGGATCTTAAAAATTACTTTACATTGAAATCAAATACATACATATGTATATACGATTTATGAATATTTCAGGGTGAGTCGTCGTATGATTATTAAGCAGGATTCAAATTAATGTTTGTACATTGATGTTTTTTTTTTTGTTTGTTTGTTTCCTAAAATTCGTTTGTGTTCTGCTATTTAATTTAGTTTACTGGTGGAAGGAGTAACACCTGCTCCCATTCATTATTAACACACAACTAGAAACGTGGGAAATATTTTTCTGACGTACATACATTAAAATTACTGAGGATTTGTCTTGGTACAAGTAATTTTAAGGAAATCTATGTATGTCGTTGTGAGTAAATAAAAATCTTAATGCTTTTTGATGAGTTTTACCCCCATTCCGCTTAATGCATTGCATGTTGAGTGAGGTCTTTAAATAAACTACAACAAAAAAAAAGGTGGTGGATCTAAGATTTAAATGTCAGAATTGAATTTTATTTTGCGCATGCATAAAGTGTGTATTGGATGAATGATTGGGCTGCTGAAGAAAGTAAGTAAGGGTGGTTAGATTTGTTGTTCGCCTCACAGGTGTCTGACGGGTTGTTTGTTCAATTTGGATTGTTGAAGAATTTAAGTGGTGATTTTACAATCGTGGGAATGTTTTACAAAATTTTCTGTTTATTCCCTTTAAGGGTATCTGATTTAATGCACATGTTAAACGCACTTGCTATGGAATTTAATAGGAAGAATAATGACCACTTTGTTATTTAAAGTATAGTGGATATAAAGAGTTTTGGTAAGGGAGGATTGTTTATGGTAGAGGATTTCAAATGATACATACAGTCGTTTTCTTTATCTACATATCGTTATCTTGGAGAAATGGTGTAATTCAATCCACCATTTTGGGGAAAGTTAGGTGGTGGCTCTAGATATCTCTAGGGCTTTTGATAGAGTGTTGCATAGTGCACTTTTGTCAAAATGTATTGCCCTTGGTGTCGGTGATAACTTCACTCAATTCTTATCGAGTTTCCTGAGGGATCGCACTATAAGAGTTGTTATAAATGGGATCTTATCAAACAATTTCTAGGTAATTTCAGGGGTACCGCAAGGTTCCGTTCTTTCACCAGCTCTATTCCTTATTATTCTAAATGACCTTCTAAGTCAAACTTTAAACCCTATCTATTCTTTTGCGGACGACAGCAGCATTTGCCATTCTTTTACATTTAGCAATAGACCAAAAATGCCGGAGGTTGAGGCTATGCGACAAATTATAAATGAGACTTTGAACTTTGATCTAACAAAAATTTCTGAATAGGGTCGATTCGAATAGGGTCGATTTTAACGCTCGTAAGACCCAATATTGTATGATTACTCATAGACACATGACCGAAAATGCTGCTCCTTCTGTAACTATGGGAGGTATAAATATTATGGAATCGGAATCTCTTGATGTTCTTGGCATGAAAATTCAGTGTGATTTTTGATATACTGAGCACATTTTTCAAGTCTCAAAAGAAGCATTCAAGTGCCTAGGATTTTTGAAACGGTGCAAGTGATACTTCAGCCCATCTGATCACCTTACTATTTATACCACTTATGTACATATTTCCAACCGAAAAGTAAATACAACTATCACGTATGAGCCGGCGGCGTTAAATTCTTCTTTATGGCTGCTCCTCCGCGTACAGGAGAGGGCGAAGAAGATCATCGATGACAGTAGGGTATCCAACTATATAGATTCATTGGAGCATCGTCGCAATGTGGGGTGCACTGAAACCCGAACATTTTTACGTACAACACGTGCTACATTCCGAGCACATTCTTTTGTAGTCGATTGGCCAATGAATCGCACTACGCATTACAGAGAGAATTCCGTTTTTAGCCGTACTGTGCGTATGTGGAATAAACTACCAGCGGCAGTCTTTCCTGTCACTTTCAACGTGGAAAGTTTAAATCGAATATCCACAGACACTACTCGCTCTATCCTACACTCCATAACCTATTTTTCTAGTTCTAACACAATGCATTGCATGAGTAAGCGTTATCCCCTGAGAAATACTATTTAATATTTGTGTAGTACAAATATAACTGTGACAAAAAGGAAAAAGTGCTTAAGTCTAGATAAGCCAATTTTCTGTAATCTTCATAATCAAAAGTACCTCTGGCCAGGGCAAAGTCCCAATTATTTTGTGAGATTTTTCAGCAAGTTATAGCGCAATAGCTTTCAGCTTATATTTTTTCGACTTATACGGGGCAATCATGAATAAAATTCCGCGAGAAATTTCTCTCTTTTCCAATTAGAATTTTTTTGTTTTCCCTATTACAGGCTTTTGTTTGAAATTGTTCCCCGTGAAAAATTTCTCGCGGAATTTTATTCATGATTACCCTTATAATCTCATATAGAACATAAGCCTAATTTTTCTTATAGGTTGGTATTTTTAAAATGCAATGCAATAGTTATAGGTAGTGTGTAGAACGATATTTCCCTAAATAAAATAAAAGTGTACAAAAAAAGTCCCCCATTTAACTGCAAAAGAAATTAGTTTCTGTAAATCTAATTGAAACTTTAACAGCCTTATTTATTAAACTTATTAAGGATTTATAAAGGATTTTTTAAACAAATTTTCATAAAAAAAATTTCTTAAAAAGCCTGTATAAAGCCTTAATAATTTTTATAAATAAGGCTGTAAGTGTTCTCCTACAAAACAGTAAAATGAAAAAATTATGTACAATATACCAAAATCACGTTTTTTGAGTTATGACACTATTGCAGCAAAGGCTATATAATGGGTAGTATGAATAATCAAAAAAAAAAAAAAGATTTGCTTTCTACTTAAAAATTTGTTTTGAAATTCAGAATTCTTAGCTTTATATTCCATAATTTTCAGAATTTTGTCATTTAAAGCATATTTTTAAGTAAAAAGGAAATACATTTTTTTTATTCATACTACCCACTGTTACAAATACGACAGTCAACATTTCTGGCAACGCTGCTTGCGATTCTCTTTTCTTTTATTTTGTCATCCCTAAAAGTATGCTAAGCTTCTATCAAACAGCAAGTATATAAATAAGCCAGAGATGATTTTTATGGTACTAAATGAGCAAATTTTTCAACTACATACTTAAAAGCGTTAGATTTAAAAATTAAAGTTGACAAAAGGAGTTACACGTTAAATTGAACTTTCAAGTCTAAACTGATAAATAAAATCAATTTTCCTTAACTAAAAGTTTTCATATTAAGCCGTTTTTTACTGTTATTATTATTATTACAGCATCTATTGATACGTAAGATTGAAAAAAACCAGTCTTAAAGTTTATAAAATCCATCTAAATAGCTTACCTTATATTATCTCGGTGAAGGCAGGTACATATGTAGTTGTTGGATGTATAGGTATATAGATGTAATCTGTAATATGTACATAAAGAAAAAATTATTATGTTAAAGTTTTATATTTTATATATATTTAAGCTTAATTTTGAATATATTTTAATTTTATATAATTATATTGATATATTTAGCTGTAAAGTTTAATATAAAAATCTTAGTTAAAGCTTTAAGACAAAAACAAACTTAATGGCCTTCGTTTTGCAAAGTACATTTTCTACTAACTTCTGTTGTAAGCATATCGATTAGAGAGTGTTTCACTAGACTTTAATTTAATACATTATCGGAATTTTTTTTACTAAGGCTACAGTGCCTCGTTTCTGCAACTTGTGGGAAGTTCTCGCATCGAGAAAAATTAAATAATAATATTGGTTGGCCTATTTTACAGGGTTCTTCATATGACAACATAAATAAACTTTAAAAAGATGTCAAGAAATATAGTTTTCTTCTTACACACTCCATGTTTCAATAGTTTTCCGACTTCAAAAGTTCTCTCATTCGTAACTTGCGTTCTCCACTTGACATATAATGACTAACTTTAACATTAACTTCAAGTTAATGTTAAGTGTGGACTGCTCAGGTTAATGTTTCTTATAAGTTATAACATTATTGTTAGTGCATTTGCTTTAACAACTTAGTTATAACTTCCACTTACAACAAAATTTCATGTCAGGTGGAGACGTAGAGTTACAGAAACGAGCCACCAATTATAATTTTTTTTTTTTCAATATAAAAGCTCTGCAGTTTATGATTTTGTTTTATGCACTATTAACTTTGCAATGCGAATGAAAATTCTTTTAACTTTCACTATTTTATTAGACAAGTGTTTAACGTTCCCTGGATGTAAGACAGTCCACAATATTTGAAATTTTAGAGCACGTTTTTCTCTTCACACCGTTATGGTTCTTAATATGAATGGCCATTACTGTGCATTTTTGCATTAATTTTTAAGCAACTGTGTTCCATACGATACTAAAAAGCGCAACCGTGCTTATCAAGGCCTATTTATCAGGTCAATGCAATCGTCCTGATGATATTCTGTGTTTTCGTGTTTAAGCTGTCAAAAGTTGTTTGCACCATATACTTTAAGTTCATGTTTGTGTGTGTTTCTGACAACTTTAACATAAAGTTGTTTTTTGTATTGTTGTGTTTTTGTAGAATTGCATAGACCTAATAAATAGGACTTGGTACTTATCAAGGCCTATTTATCAGGTCAACGCAACACTACAAAAACACTGCAATACAAAAAACGCCTTTATGTTTAAGTTGTCAGAAACACACACAAACATGAACTAAAGTATATAGTGCAAATAACTTTTGACATCTTAAACACGAAAACACAGAATATCATCAGGACGATTGCATTGACCTGATAAATAGGCCTTGGTACTTATGTTCACATTATTTTTAAATCTCTCTCTTTCTCTCTCTCTTGCTGGTAGAGTACGTTTCTTTTGGCGTTTTGTTTAATTTTTAGTAAGTTTATTAATAAATTCATAAAAAATATTGCTTATAAATTTTGCATTTGTATGGCCTCAATATTTTTCATACGAAATTTAATTCAGAAAATTAAAAAAAGCGAGTATTTGAAAGTGTTAAGAGCTAAAGGCACATGTATGCGGAATGACCATGTGAGAAGTTTGAACGAAAATAGGAAGAATTATCATGGTTCATAGATACAAAAGTGCCCTACAGTCGTAAAGCAGCTCCACCGCGGTATACCGTTGGATTCCGTTAAGCACATGCAAAAACAATTATTAAGAAAATTGGTTGAAGAACCAAACAAAAACTCATTTTTGGAGAAAATAAATAAGGAGAGGAATTAGGAAGTTCCAGCTTCATATGCGACGGTATATGTCGTTTGGAATTTTCTCGGAGGAGGCTCCTTAATACAGAAATTTTTGATGGCGGTATAAGCTTTGTGTTCGGCCAAGTAAACCTCCCATCCCTTGTAAGAACAAGGGGGCACGGAGTAACCTCAAATAAATAAACAATAAACAAAAGTTCCCTACTTTGAAAAAGTAGATAGGTAGATGATTATTACGAAATCGAAAGTTGGTACATAGTTTGTAAAATTGGTTTCTTTTGAAATCTGCATTCCTGGCCGTTCAGTTTGTTGAAAGCTGCACAGGCTTTGACTATCCCAACTATCTAGCATCTTTTAAGAATTAGTACAAATACTGTTCAGTGAAGCATAAAACAAAAAATTTCCTATATGATAGAAAATTTTAAAAATAAGAAAAATATTATAAAAAATTGCCTGCGACCCATATTTAACGAGCTATGGATGGGCCTCTGAAGTTTTCGTAGAAAACAGTGGAAGGAAGATATGTATGTATAATTAGAAGAATTATCAGGAAGCAATTCCGAAAGCGCAGTTTTTATAATCTCTTTTTTTAATTAAAATTTTTAAGAAACAAAATCTAATTCCAAGATTTTCTGGCTACACAAGCTTTGGCCGGGCCTAAGAATTTTCTTCACCATGGTATTTACCGAAACGTGGCCGCTGACTACAGAGCTTCGGTCGGGCTTAAGAATATTCTCTACCATGGTATTTACCGAAACGGCCCTGCTTGTCTAAAGATTCTCTGCACAGCTCTTATTTGATATCATTACATTCTGAAATGCAATGCATAATCACATTTTGGTATGAAAACTTAAAGATCCATGTGGCTCGGAAAATATGGGTCGCCTTTATATTTTTTATTTTATTTAACATTTTACTTCTTTTCGAGGTGCTTAAGTAAACTGCTTTTAAGCCACAACTTATCTTAAGTGATAGAGAATTTAATACTGAGAAAAATCTGTTATTAACAAAAATCGTGGCAAGCGCAAGTGCATTTACGGAGTTACGGAACTGTAAATTTTCGTATGTATTTTTGGCATTTTCTTGGTAAACATTTGAGTTAGTATAACAATATGCAGATCATATTTAGTGATAAGAGCTGTGTCCCTAAACACCGCAGAGGAGAAATTGTTTGCGCCCGGCCGAAGGCTAGCTATGCAGAGAAAATAGGACCGGTGACGGGAAATATCATAGAGAGAATTCCTGCGCACGAAAAAAAGGCCGGCTATGCAGGAAATTTTTAATAAATAGAAAACATTTTCAAATTTTCTTTAACTTCTTAAAACTTACGGCCTTATGTATAAGAAAAAATTAGCATGAAGTAAGCATAAGTAACAAATTTGAATTAGGTGTTAACGAGTTTCTATGTACACAATTTGATATTAAAAATGGGTGCATTATGTAGTTTTAATCTACTATTAATTCCTGGCGTAATTTTTAATGTGAAGTTTTATGTGCAAAATTCTTCAAGATCATGTACAATTTTGCCACTATGGCTAACTTTATGCCAGTGTTTGCTTATACATAAAGCCCTTAATGTTCCACAAAAATCATATAAAAGAATGTTTTCAAACTGCAAGCACCAACTGATTGGAGTTTAACCGTTTCTTCTATGTTTAAACTTTATATTTATAATATATCTTAATCCAAATCATTACCCAGAACCCTGACTGACTAAGCTTTTCATTACAATCTGCACTGCTGCCTCGCCCAGTGTAGCTGCCCCTGAAAACAAAAAGCAATTGTTTACATTTATTCAACATTCATCGATTCATACGCTTTGCACACAGACAGAGACTATACGAACACTTTTTTAACAGCCACCCAACTGCCACTATCATGAAATCACAACAAAAAATAAAAAAGAAAACTAGACTAGACAAAGCGAATAAAGAGCATACAAGAGTGTATTAAAACAAACAATTGATTCACTCAAGTCTTGGACAGCTAACGAAGCGCATGTACTTTTTTTTCGTGAATAAAAGCAAACTTTAAACGGCTCGGAGCTTCTTCGCAACAAAGCACCACTATTAAAAGAAAATCAATTTAATAAAAATACATACAAGAATAAAATTACCAAAATAATAATTTAATAAAAATAAAATTAATTTTAAATTTACTACCAAGTTCTTTAAAAAAACCTTCAAAACGGGTCAACTACTAAGTTTATTAACCACCTCCTTAGCATTTATACTCTACACTCATCGCACAAGGCCTTTAATAAGCTGGAAAATTCCCTCAGTGCCTAGTCTACAGCAATCAACAAATTGGATTTTAAAAATGTTCAACTATCAAAAACTAAGCATGCTTGACAACAATCATGACGATGAGATTTTAATTAATCATCCTTGCTATAGAGCAACTGGAGAAGGACGTGTGCCCATCTGTCCTGCCTATTGTGATTGTGATTTTCCTACAACAACAAAGCTGTCAATTTTCAAGGGTTATGTACCCGATTTGGTTAAATGTCGCTGTGGTGAAGATGATCCAGCCACGCACTCCTTGCACTGGAACTGGCATCAGTGTTCCAAAACGGACACAGCGATCAAAGGTCCAGATATAACATTCCATCCAACTTATTCACAGGGTACAGCGATTGTAAGAGGTGAGAAATCGCTGGCGCCCGGTATGCTGCATTTTTGGGAGATGCGTGTGCTGACCGTTTTGTCGGGTACAGATGTGGTGAGTTTTAATTTTGTGTTATTTTAGAAATAAAAGCAATACTTTTTTTACACTAAGAACAGGCAAAAAGTAAATAAAAACAACTACACTGAAACAAAAAAGAACATTCTTAAAACAAGAATTTTGGGTTTTTGTTTTCAAAATGCTGCATTTTTAAAAACAAATTCAATATCATATTGCTATATATGTTATTTTAATTTGAAATTTATTTAATGGTGGTTCAGCGTTGTCTATATTCTGACTATATGTCGAATAATAAATTTTTTAAATGTTATATAAGTTATTTTTATAACGAAACAGTTTTAAAATAGGAACGTGAATTAAACTTATTTATATTTCATTTTTCATTTCATTTCATTTATTATTATTTATTGTTTCAACCGAGCCCATGGGGCCATGTACGATTGAAGTAGTAGTACAAAAGAATAGATGTATGAAACATATATGCTAATAATATATATACAAAATGTAAGGTTGATAAGAGTGATAAACAAAAATATAACAATGTTAATAAAAAAGAAAAATATTTACAGATGCTATGCTAAATATCCTTAAATAATTAATTGAAAACAACAGTGAGTAACATGTGTTTAAAATTGCTCATTGAAAGTTCAAAATTTCTAAGGTTAATGGGTAATTCATTAAATAACCTACATGCTCTAACTGTAAACGATCTTTCAAAAACTGAATTGTTAATTTGTGGAATGATTAACTGTAAATTGCGAGTAGATCTTGAAAAACGTAACAGTTGATGTAAACAGGGGTTTGTGTTGTATTTGATAACATGGAAAAGTGTGCATAAGATTCGAATTTTGATAAAGTCCTGGAAGGAACAATTTAGAAATTTTTTAGCGAATTCAGAAACATGATCATAAATTCTAAGGTTAAAAATGAATCTAATAATACGATTGAAAATAAGTTGAATTCTACGGAGATTGGAAGACAGGCAGCCACTAAAAATTTCAAGGCAATAGTATATATGGGTCATAAGAAGAGAGCGGGCCAAATTGGATTTAATTATTAATGGCAAAGAGCAGTTAAAACTATACAACGATCTAAGTGTGCTATTAACTTTAGCTGAAACTTTGGAGATGTGATTTTCAAACGAGAGATGTTTGTCGATAGAAAGTCCTAAACAGTTTAAAGTGTCCACAAATGGTACGTGAATTCCGTTGAAAAAGACTGAGATTGAAGAGCTGTCGTAGTTACTTGGGCCAATACTGATTGCATTACATTTAGATGGGTTAAAGTTTAGTTTATTAGTAACTGACCAATTAGATGCTAGAGACAGAACATGGTTGATCATAGCTTCGTGACAATCTAAGAGGGTCGTCTCTCCAGTAAATAACAAATTAATGTCATCCGCAAAAAGGTAAGTTTTGCAAGAGGACCCAATATAACTCACAAAATCGTTCATGTATATAAGAAACATCAAAGGACCGAGAATTGAACCTTGCGGTACACCACTCGAACACATCAAAGTCGAAGAATTGTTATGACCCACACTGACAAATTGCTTTCTATTGTTGAAGTAGGAAAATAACAGTTTACAAGCTGTTGCTGAAAATTTAAATTCAAGATAAAGTTTATTAATAAGGATAAAATGATTCACCGTATCGAAGGCCTTGCTCAGATCGAGCGAAATTAATGTTGAAACTTTTTTAACATTAAGATTTTGACGTATGTTGTCCGTTAAGTTTATTAAAATTATATATTATTATATTTCATAAACGTTTCTTTTTAAAATGCAATTGTTTCATCTTTATTATAAAACTTTTTTTTTGGTGTTCATATCTTGCCATAAAGGCCAAAACAGCTTAAGCGTCATAATTTACGAACTTAATTTTTTTACCAAAATCGACTATTTGCGATCGTAAATAATCAATTTTCGTTAAAAAAAAAATAAAGTCCAAAAAAATGTTGGTTAAGCTTTTTTTGGCGGTTATGGCTCGATATGTAATAAATTGTTTGAGCCAATTTCACCAACTTATTTAAATATCAATTCATATTTAAGTCATTTTTCCATACAAAAATTAATGAAAATCCACATTTAAATATGAATAGGTATTTAAATAGAGTTGGTGAAATTGGCTCTTAGTGTAGTTCGCAGTAAAACAAGGTCAATTAAATATCAAGCCATAACCGCCAAAAAAAGTGTAACCGACACATTTCTTGCGAAAATCGTTTATTTAAGATTGCAACTAATCAATTTCGGTCAAGAAGTCAAGTTCGAAAATTTTGTTATGGTTATTGCACGATGTGTAGAAGAAATTTCGCTTTAAAACCTATGTCTTATTACAAAAAGAAAAATAGTACTATATTATTATTATATTAAAAAATTTAATTCAAGAGTGAAAAACTATAAATTTTAAAACTATATTTTGGACCAAAAATAATTAAGTTTTTGATTTAATGATCAAATGGTGAAAAATATAAAATATAAATGATATTTGAATACTGAATTTCAGCAAAGGTTCAACGCAAAACTAAAGAAAAAAATTTATTCTTAAGTACTAAATTTCAAATTAGAATATTTAATGAAAAAGTGATTGAAAGGATATATTTCACAACTTAATTTCAGTTTTAAAACAAGTTAATTTAATGCTGAAGGTAAAGCGATTTTTTTTACTGATTTTAAAACTTTTTCTTGGTACTAAAAAAATTTAGTACTGAATTGCGGTAACTAAATTTAAAACAAAAATTTTGGGGGAAATACATAGTTATAAACATTTTTTTCAAGTACTAAAAATTTAGGAATTTAGGGAAAATAGTTATAAAAAATTTTCTAGTGCTAAAAATTTAAGGATTTAGTGAAAATTATTATAAAAAATGTTTCTAGTGCATACTAAAAATGTAGGCATTTAGGGAAAATGGTTATAATTTTTTTTCTAGTATGTACATATTAAAAATTTAGTGAATTATATGCAAGAGCGAAAAAGCATTTATTTTAATACTAAGAATTTTAATATTTAAATGATGGGTTTTTTTTCTCATAATAGTAAAATAAATATAAAAATGTCAGCAAAAAAAAAAAGCAGATTAAATTGCACTAAGAATTTTAGCATTTAATTTACTTTAAAAGAAAAGAAAAAATATTAATTTCCAATTAATTTAGTACACACAACACTGGCAAGAAAATTGAAGGCAAAATTAAAAATTAAATTTTTTTCTGTTAACGAAATTTAAGGCAAAGGTATTTGAAAATTGGTTAGCCCAAAAAGAAAATTTTAGAGGAAATTATGCTGATAGGTGGGCAACGTTGCGATAAATTTTAATGCATAAATGTTAATGTACCAATTTTCTTATTAAGATGTTTTTTTTTTACTCAAGTCAAAAATTAAGAATTTCTTCGATAAGAAAAAGTTTACAAAAAAAAAATTGCATAAAAAATTTTAAAGTCCAACACAAAAGTCAAAAAAACAAAAATAAATTCATTTCCAGTACAAACAAATGTGATGATAACACATATGCGATCTAAGTTTTTACGAATCTTTTTCTTCTTCTTATATTTAACTATTTGAAAAAATATTCAGCCCAATTCTAGATATTTCTCGGGAAATAATTTCAAGGGAAGCAAACGGTGGGAAGACTTCAAATTTTCGAAGTCAAAAATTTCGTTTTCAGTTGCTTTATTTTAAAATAGGGAAAATAGGAATAGGAATTTATATTCAATAGTGTTTGTTTCAACCAATTCGATTTATTTTTCCAACTTTACTTAGAAGGCAATACTAACTTGTCTCGTGGCACATTTTTGTAATACATACAGCATAATTTGAAAAATAGTAACATATCGCTAGCTAAAATGCAAAAAGGCGTAAGTAATAAAAAAAATTCAAAATACAGTTTTTGATTGATTATTATGAATGCCATTGTTTTGGAATCCATACGTTACATACAAACATACACACATCCTGTTTTATAAAGGGTCCGCCATCTAACGTTTTTTTTTTTAACTAGTGCTTATTTCGTGAATGGTAGCACTTAGCTCATGTCTGATTTGACAGATAATTAGTTTTATCCTTCCGCTGAATGAATATGGTTGTGTATACGCTTGAACAACGCTGGGAAATATTGGGACATTACTTTGAAAATCATGGTAATGTTGCAGAATGTGTTCGGAAATTTGCGTACGGATTTTGGAAGAAGAGAAGCCCCGTCAGTTCCGTATGTTCGTTATCTCGCAAAAAAAAGTGAGAGAAACTGGCATCCTCATCGATAAACCAAAGCGTCAAAAGCCAAAAACAATGCGTACACCCGAGAATATTGCTGCTGTGGCAGAAAGTGTGCGTGAAGCGCCATCAACATCAATTCACCGTCGTTCTCAACAATTGAACATTTCGGAGACATCATTGAGACGAATTTTGCATAAAGACCTTGGTATGACGCCATACAAAGTCCAATTGGTTCAGGAGTTGAAGCCAACTGAATGAAATTATTTTTCATTATTAACCGGAAGGATTGTACTTTCAAATAAAAAAAGAAATTTGAGAAAATATTCAGAAGTTTTTTTTATAGCATTTTCAAAAAAAAAAAGTTATCTGGCGAACCCTTTATATATGTATAGATGTATATGTTGCATTAAGTCCTAGTTTACACTATACAAGTCTTATAGCTAAGCTGATTAGTTTGATGCAGAGAGAGAGAGATAGGCGAGGGGAACATAAACGTTTCTTTTCCCCTAGTCTCTCTCACCTAACAAACTAATCAGCTTAGCAATAAGACTTGCATAGTGTAAACTAGGACTAAAGGAGCGATATATCGTCGGTTGGTTATTGGTTTGCTGCAGATATAATGTATTTTGAATATACTGTGCCGCAAACCAATAACCAACCGACGATATGTATGTAGAATGTATGTTAATAATTTTAAAAATATGTTACAAAAATGTTAAAAATACATACATGTCATTTAAACAGCTGCTCAATGAGTCATTAATGCTGAGTACACACTAGCCAATCATGAAGCTTTGACTACAAGTATGCATGTATAGCGTCAACTTGATGCATTATATGTGACCTTCTCGTATGTTTATAACATATAATTTCGAAATCATTTTCTTTCGTTTCAAATTAGGTAGGTGTCTAACCTACATAGGTTTGATGCCACAAAATTAAAAAAAAAGAATTTGCAACTGAAATATATATATAAAACTATATCGATATATTACTCATATATTGACCGCCTCATGTTTTCTCTGGGCATTATTTTACTTGCCTTCAGCCTCGTGTGTACTCAGCTTAAATAAGTTGTCTGTTTTGTTTGCATAAAACAATAAGTATTAATAACAATAAGATTAGCGAAATCTGTTTTAAACCACTTTTTAAAAATTAATACATTTAATTGTTATTATTAATTATTTTCTTTTTATTTAATAGTCTAGCGTTGAAAAAATCAAATACATAATTAAAAAAAATGCCACATTTCGTTGACACCACAACAATCGCAAAAGTAAAAAAAAAATAATATGTAACATCTTATCAGTGAGACAAATAACTTTAGCTGAAAACAAATGTCTTTAGAGAGTCGTAAAGCAGCTCTGGGCGAGTCAACATCACGCGTCGTTGGCAATTATTTCTTAAATGCAACCAGGCCACTGTTGTTTATTGGCCTTCGAGAGTTTTGCGTCTCACCGCATGTGATTAGTGGTTGGCGTCGGTTAACGGTATCCACCGCGGTATCCCGTTGGTTTCCATTAACCACATGCAAAAATAATTATAAAGAAAATATATTGAAAATTGGTTGGAGAACCAAACAAAAACTCATTTTTTGAACAAAATAAACATTGAAACGTGGTTGAAGAACCAAACAAAAACTCAGTTTAAACAATTAAGGAGAGGAATTTGGGAGTTCCAGCTTCGTATGCGACGGTATATGTCGTTTGGAATTTTCTCGGAGGAGGCTCCTAAGCACAGAAATTTTGATGGCGATATAACCTTTGAGTTCGGCCAAGTAAATCTCCCATCCCTTGTTATAACAAGGGGGCACGGAGTAACCCCAAATAAACAAACAAACAAACAAATGTCTTTAGAAATACAATTTAGTTTTGAAATTTAGATTTTGAATTTGATTATTATCTCATTTTACACATGTAATATAAAAAGTTGTTTACCTCAAAAGAATATCTATACTATATATTTCAGTTACATTATAGAGATGCGGGTTAAAAGTCAAATCTATAAAAATATTATTTTTAAAATCTATACAAAGAAGATGATCCTTAGTAACATAAAATTTCTTAATTATTTATTATAATAATTTATAGAAATTAATAAATATTTAAAGGTGGCGTTTTGTGTATAATATAGTGATAAGGAAGTCTTGAAATTGTTTTTTTTTTTTGTTGTTGTCGTTAAATATAAAAAACTGAAGTTGTTGTAAAACAAATCATGGTTTGCAATAGCAATGTGGGTCATTATAAAATACAAATGTCATACATACATTACATATTTATACGAAAGTGATTAAAAATACTATTTCATTTGCGAATAATTGCATAGAATTTTTTTATATGAATGTGTTCTGTAAACTAATTGATATAAAATGAAATGATAAGGTTCGAAGGACCATATTGATATTTAACTTAATTCAGCAATTATAAGTCCTGTAGACTTATAATCAAATTGGATTCGAAGGACCTAGACTTTAATGTAACTAACGTTTTCAAGCCATGACAGCCAAAAAATCTTAACCCTTCTTTGGGTCTCGTTTTTTTTTGACAAAAATCGCAATTAATCTATTTTGGTAAAAAAAATTAAGTTCGGAAATTATGTCGCTTAAACTTTTTTTGGCGGTTATGGCACGATATGCTTATTCTAAGTTTTTTTTTATTTCAACTATTCTGATTTTTCTTGAATATATATATATGTATATATGTATGTATATATATATATATATTTTTTTTTTTGTTTTTTAGGTAGGAATAGCACTCAGGGAATAACCCCTACTCATACAATGCATTGTGCTAGAGCTAGGAAAATAGGTTATGGAGAGGAGGATAGAGGGAGTAGTGTCTGTGGACATTCGATTTAAACTTTCCCACGTTGAAAGTGACAGGAAAAACTTCCGCAGGTAGATTATTCCACATACAAATAGTAGGGCTAAAAAAGGAATTATCTCTGTAATGCGTAGTGCGATTTATTGGCCAAAAGGATGTGCCCTGAATAAAGCTCGTGTTGTGCGTAAAAATGTTCGGGTTTCAGGAACAAGTTCCCTAATTTCATTAGAACACATTCCATTGTAGTAGCGATAGAACAAGGAAATGCACCCCACATTACGTCGATGCTCCAATGAGTCAATAGAGTTGCATACCCTACTGTCACCAATGAGCTTATTCGCCCTCTCCTGTACGTGGTCGAGCAAACCCAAAATAGACTTTGAAGCGCCGGCCCGTACATGAGAGTTGTATTCCATTTTCGGTCGGATATAAGTGGTATAAATAGTAAGAAGATGAGATGGAGTAAGGTTTTCCTTGCACCGTTTTAAAAATCCTATGCACTTGAATGCTTCTTTTGAGAGCTGAAAAATGTGTTCAGTCCAACGAACATCACACTGAATTTTCATGCCAAGAACATCAAGAGCTTCCGATTCCTTAATATTTATACCACCCATAGTTACAGAGGCAGCAGCATTTACGGTCATGCGTCTGTGAGTAATCGTACAGCATTGGGTCTTACGGGCGTTAAAATCGACCCCATTCAGAAATTTTTTCTAAATCGTAGTTTAATGTCTCATTCATTGTTTGTCGCATAGCCTCAACCTCCGGAAAGCTAGGTCTATTGCTGAATGAGAAAGAATATTTTAAATGCCTCATCAGCGTCAAGCAAAGCAAATTTATTATCTATAGGAATTTGAATAAATTTAAAAAAAGAGTTTGTAAATTATTTAAAATAGCTACAGCTTTTCAAATAAATCAATATTTAATACTTTTTTTTTGTACAATATATTATTACTTTGTAATTAACACTTTGATGCGTTCATATGACAGCAAGTGTGTTTCTACAATAACTGAGTTTGTATTTATTTACATGCATATCTGCATCATACATATGTACATAAGTACATGTTTACACATACTGTTTTCTTAAACAAATAAATAAAATTGTGATTTGTTTTTTCTTGTTACAACTTGGCAAGAGATAAGGCTGTCATGTAAACTCAAGTGAAATAAATGCTCAAGTATTGATAACGATAATGAGCGTAGGAAAATTTTAAGTACTAAAAATAGATAAATTAGATAAACAATATTTTTAATTATTGATTCAAAATTAATATAAAAGAAAATCAATTTTTTTAAAATTTCTTGTTAGTAAAAAAAAAAATTACGCATTTTTCTTATACAAAAAAACGAAAATAAAAAATTTATATTAGTGATAATTTTAGTTTAAAAAAAATCAACATTATTTGTAGTACATACAAAAATTGCGTTTAAATAAATCATTATTAATTATATAAAAAAATATTATCCTGGACATATTTTGCGTGCGTTTACATCTGAGCGAAATCTAGTACTTACGAGATTTCAATAAAAATCTTGTAGATTTCCCATACAAAACAAAATATATTTTGCTACTACATTTGATCGAAATCTATTTAAAATCTAGTAGAACATAGTGATGCAACTATAAGTTTTTTTTTAAATTGTACTAAAAAATAAACCCATATAATTAAGGTGTGTGAATTTGCTTTATTGCAGTTGTTTGGTTGTAGTTTAGGAAAAATGTTACTTAATGGTTTTTGTTTTAGATAGGAAATCTTTTTAAGGCCAGTAAAAAATTGGTGTAAACGGTACAGATTTTCATGCAGTTGTAAATGTCCTAAATTACAATACAAAAAAATTGGGGCTTGTTTACTCGATCTCGAGAAAAATTTTATTTACCATAAACCTGCCAACAGGAGTCACTCGTTTTCATCAAAGGATGCACAAGCCTTAAATTTTTGGTGTTGTGTTAAAGTGACATCGATGTCGACAACTAGAATAAGGGTGATTATTTTGGTTTTTTTTGTATTTTTTTATATTTTAGAATAAAAAAATATATAAATTCCAATAAAATACAATATTTTTCTTATTAAGCCTTAATATTTTTTTTATATAAATGGAGAGTGGCGTTGAAGTAGTTACCACGTTGACTGCAAAACCGAAGGTCCTGGGTTCGATCCCGGTCTCCGACAGTCATTAAAATAACAACAACACGAATTTTTCTGATGTGCATTAGTGTCCTTGGTATCAGTTGTTGTAGGAAAAGTTCTAGAGATGCAGGCATAAACCATTGGTCACTAAACTAGCTAGATTACCCTAGTGTAACATCAGAACGCCCCCTTCGACAGTATTGTGTAGCAAAATCATTGGCGAAATAACAAATAAAATGACTACTAAACACAGCTTAAAAATTAAAATTCCTCATTGTCACCAAAAACGTGCAAAAAAGCAGATTTGCAAAAAAGAATGGAGCTTTTGTCTACCTCTTCCTTCAACACCTGTCTTCTCTATCACTATCCCTTCAACTAACAGATAGCACAAAGTGATCATTGTATTGGACCCAAGTGAGCTGGACTCTAAATTTAACCCTTCCCTACCAGCATCCTACTAACCTAACCTAACCTAACCTTATTTTCTCGGCAAATGTGGCGATTTTTCAACTTATTTGGCTTTTAAATTTTTTATTTGGCTACATGGCGATTTTTGTGGCGATAAATAAATGTGTTGGCGAACTGAACTTCAAAGATTTTTGTACTTCAGGAAAATTAGTTTGTTGAAGGAATAGTTTAAACAAATAAATCCTACCAAAACTCGTCGGCAAGAAAGGAAAACAATTTGATTTTGATGATTTTTCTTATAAGAGTATTAATTAAGAGAGAAAAATTTACAAGAGATAATTTTTGGCAATTTTATTTCTCAACTCTTGACGATTTTCTGCCAAACTCTTATGCGATTATGTAATAAAAATTTATATTAAAAAAAGTGTTATATAAAAACAAATTTATTATCAAATATATATTAAGAAAAACTGCATAAAATTGTTTTTGTCGACTTTTAAAATCAATTTTGCGAAATACAATAATTATGTACAATAAAAAAATATTCGCGTATCATTTGGAAAACCTAGAAAAAAACTTATTCCAAATATGTACATACGAGGGAGTGTTGAAATAAAATTTTTATTTGTGGCGTTTTTTTTTATTTATTTAATTTGTTTGCTTTTATATTACGGTTTGCATAATTTGTAGTGCATCTCAAAAACGAATTCTTAACAATTCAATTAATTTGTATTAATGAATGATTTATTTGTTAATAGCAGAGAGTATAAGTTACGTTTCGTCAAAAGATCAATGAATTCTATAAATATTGATTTTAGTTGCGTTAAATCTAAAAATAATTATGATCAACTTATTTCAACAAGAAAAAAAGAAGGAAAATAAGTTAAGAGTTCAGCACTAACAAATTTATAAAAGCATGTTTAGTTCTTTAAAGAGTTTGACAAAATCATCATCAAATTTGTAACAATTAAAAAAAAAAAAGAAAATTCAGCTCTAAAAGTACATATAAATAAATATGTACATTAGGGTGTATCGCAACAAAAAAAAAAGTTCGCCGCACACCACCGAGTTTCGAAAAAAAAATTGCCGAACGTAGGAGGTCGCCAAAATACATTTTCGTTATATCTTCGGCATTTGCAGTCGGATCTTATCGATGTTTTTGTCTCGAGGAGACCAATGTTTTGCTTTAATAGTCATAGCCATAACTCTCACCATAGAAACCAATTGAATTTTGGTTTGGTTATGGCTATGTCACGTCTAATTTAAGCTAATGTACCACCCTAAGATCTGGTGGGTAAATACTAGAACGGGATATTTGAGGTCAATGACTATTTAAGCAAATCATTGTTGAGGCAAAAACATCGATATATCACACTTTACGATCCAACTGTAAATGCCGAAAATACATATAACGGAAAATGTTTTTAACGACCCCTACGTTCGGCAAAATTTTTTTTTCGAAACTGCATTGCAACAATATTTTATATTCGGTGGTGTAACTCGAATTTTTTTTTCCTGTAAGGCAAGACCGTCTAATGTACAGTCATATATAATATAATATAGAAAGTCCCTAAAACGTTATTTTTTTTTTAAATCGATTTTTTCTATATTTCGATAGAAGAACATCTAATGTATAGAAAAATGCAAAAAAAAAAATCGTTTTTAAAAAAGTAATGAGTTAGGACCTTTCTATATTAAGGTAGCGCTATGTACATATGTACAGTGAAACTTTGATATAACGAATTCCAAGGGGATCCGTAAATACTTCGTTATAGCCTTTAATTCGCTATAAATATAATCAGAAAAACCTTGATACAACGAAATTTGCAGAAATACGAAAGAAATTCGTTATAACTATAGTTTTCTTTATTCAAATTTTATTTAACATGAGAATGCTAATTAAAGCTTATATTTCATGAGTTAAATAAAAAATAAAACAGTACACACATTAATAATTCGTTCTTTTGATAACTAGACTTTACAATTTTGCTATACATAATTTTATTCTTACTTCGTTGTATAGAGGCTTTTGTACGAGTATTTCGTTGTATAGAGGCTTTACAAATGTGCTTGTAAATACATTTAGACTTCGGGACTTTACCATTTACGATTTATTCTGATTTTGTTATATTGAGTCATTTGAAGGAATTCTTCGCTATATAAAGGCTTTTTTTGCTCAGAATTTGTTCGTTATAGCTATAGTGTATTTTTGTATGAAAAACTTTGCAATAAAGAGGTTTTCCCAAGGGATTTAATAAAACATACGTTATATTAAGTTTTTCGTTATAACGAAGTTTTACTGTCTATATATATGTATCTACATAATTTTTAATAATAATATTTAAGTAGCAATTTACTAACCTTTAAAAAATTTAAGTATAGACTGATAGCTCCTCAGCGAAGCGTAGATACAGGACTTACTTATTTTCGTATACGATCCCCAATTTTGTTTTTTTTAATTTCTTGCCAAAGAAACAAAATTCTATGTAACTAAAGCGCCATAAAAAATGCAGCCAGCCTTATTGGCATTTAATTTAGCTAATTATTTCGATTCAATTGCCAAAAGACATACCGGCAAAAATAAAAAAACAAAGCAAAACATTTAAGAAAATGACATCACACAGTCATAGTCGTACATAAAGCGTGCCGCTTTCGAATATAATTTTAGTATAAAAAACTTGTAGTGGGATGTATTATTTACTTTTATTTTCCTAAGCTACATATAAGCATTATTTTAATTTGCACAAGGGGACGTTAAGTGCTGTTTTCATATCTCGCAAACTATTTCTATTGCAAGTCTTTTAATAATAGTTTTATAATATTTTGCATTTACTACATGTGCATCATCTGCATACATACATACATATGTATGTAAGTATGCATGTAGATTTTTTAAGCAAACAAATTTACATGTAATTTTAGATGACAACAATAATAATAATAAAACTAAAGTGGAAAAATAGCCATAACGAAAATGCACCGGGGCTTTATAACAAGAATTAACTGAAGTGTAGTAATATTTATTTATTTTTTCCTCCGATCACTCACTATTCACGTGCTCAAGTTTTGTTTTCATGAATTATAGTACCTCTTATCTGTGACTGCGCAATGTAGTCTTATGCAGTTAGTGCATAATGAATATTTTTATTGTTATAATTATTATTATTTATTACAAGTAATGTGCGCGATAAAATCATAATGGGAAAATACAACTAACAATTCAACAATTGAAATACTAAAAAAGTCTCAAATCTTGTTTAATAACAAATCAACAAATATTTTGTTTGAGCAATAGTATGCAATTGGCTTTTTGACAAAAAGTACCTGCATAACCTTAATCTTTTGAAGCGCACCGTACTGTTATTTTCAGTTTGCTTCGTAGGTGTTTTTTTTTCAAATAACAAATTTTGGTAAAAAAAACTTCTTTAGCTTTATTTCAACATTAAATGTCCAATCAAACGTGCCATGCCATCCATAATGGCATAACCATAACCCAAGATATATTTGCATCACCTACACAGAGAAAACAGTGCCTACTAAATACCTCATATAATAGAACAAAATTAATAAGAAATCTCAAAGGTTGGAAAACCTTTTTGAAAAAATCAAGAAGAAATCTTCTAGTTTTTAATAGGTTATCTTATTGATTTTTTAAATAAGGTTTTCTTCTTGTTTTTATAAGGCGACCTCATAAAAAATAAAATAAAATTGCGTCTTTATTCTCTGTACTTATGTATTTTAATATAAATTCTATACCATATACATATGTATGTATGTATGTATGTATGCAGTATATTGTAGATGTTATTTATTTATACATACATACATACATACATACACATGTTATATTCTTAACTAACTTACTCACCAAGTATTGAACCAGCAAACTTCTGACTGATAGACAAGCACTCTAACCAATATGCTAACCATTGAAATTATTGTGCAAACATTCTTATAAAAAAATTAAAAAGATCAGGAAAAAATTGTCTCTATGTCTATTTATAGATATGAAATAACAAGACACCTCATAAAATCAAGAAGATTTCCTTATTAAAAAAATCAATAAGATTGTTTACACATAATCATATAGGAACCTAATAAAATCAGGAAGAAAACCTTATAGAAAAAATCAATAAGATAGCGTAATACAATCAAGAAGAAAACCTTTTTAAAAAAATCAAGAAGGCAACCTAATAAAATCAATAAAAAATCCCTATAGTTTACAATTGATAAGAAAACCTAATAGAATCAAGAAGTTTTTCTCTATGGATTGCTTTTTTGGTGCCAAAAATGACGGAAATTGTGTAAAAAAAGTTGTGAATAATAAGATTTCTTCTTGATTTTATGTGGTTTTCTTCTTGATAAAATTAATAAGATTTACACATAAAAACCACAAGGAATCTCTATGAAAAAATCTTCGGTTCTTTCTGCTGGGATACCCAAAACGGTTCATAGAGAAAATCTTCTTGATTCTATGAGGCAGTTTTTGCTCTGTGTATTAGTGCTGCCATAACCATAAACAGCTGTTTAGTTTTTTATTTGTTTACCAATTTCAAAAGTGCAACAACAAATATAGCTAACCAGCAAACAGCTGTTTACGGTTACAAAACCAAAAAAAAAAATCAATTGGTTTCTCTGGTTATGGCGAGTTAAGCCTGTCATATAAAGGTATTTTGTATGAAATATTTGTGAAATAAATTCGCAAAAGTAGTACCCTGTTCTTGTTGCGAAAAACACGCAAAATCTATCTGGCAGCATGCTTTTCCATGCAAAATGAATCTGGCATCATTTTAGTTTAGCTGCGAATCAACATAAGCAGTGCTTTTTTTCTCACGGAATTTTAACAATGTTGCATACTTTCAAGCAATAAAAGCGAGAAATTTATAAAAAAAAACCGCGAGTTGGGCTACATTTAGTACATGTCAAATTTTTCACGCGAAATAATCAATGGTACTCAAAATTTTTCACAACATCGAACAGAGTACCAGCCTTTACCAATAATCAAATACAGTGTTGCCCATAAGTTTGTTTCAAACAGCTGTTTTGTATGGCTACAGCACGTTTAATTGAACCTTTGAGGTTGCTTTAAGGATGCTGTAAAATTGAAAAGGTAATTTACTAGCAATTTTTTACAGCCTATTTGTGTAAGACGTTGATGTTAGAAATCTTGGCGTTTTTGTAATAGATCAAAGAAAACTTGTACATGTTTCCTTTAATCTATTACGGAAACGTCAAGATTTTCATTGCCAGCGTCTTACACAAACAGGCTGTTATGTCCTATTTCAGAACTTTAGACTTACAATTTAAATTGAAAACAACAATAAAATATGAAAATTTGTTTTTGTTTTCAATATAAATTGCAAGTCGGAAGTTTTCTTTCGCAGTTGAGAAATAGGCCATTAGTTTGTCAAATAAGCATATGTACATGTTGTTAAATTAAATTAAATATGTATATGTACATATGTACATACATACATGTATTAGGCCGAGATAGTGTTAAGGAATAGTTGCAGAAAGCTAAAGGCTTAAGGCTCAGTTAGCCGAGTGTAATGGAATGTAACTGGAACGATAGGAAACAGCTGATCGATATTGTTATGTGAAAAGTTATGAAAATTGTTATAGAGTTGTAACCGGAATGTAAAGCCTCAGTTAAAGGCTCAGTTACCCGACTGTAATGGAAAGTAACTGCAACAGTAGGAAACAGCTACAGGAAAGTAATGGAAATGGTTATAGAGATGTAATGTAAAGTAACCTACTTTTCATATAAAAGTATCAATCAGCTGTTTCCTACGTTGCAGTTACTTTACATTACAGTAGGGTAATTGAGCCTTTAAGGTTCAAATGGTTATAGAGATGTAATGTAACGTAACGTACTTTTCATATAACAAGATCGATCAGCTGTTTCCTACCGTTGCAGTTACATTCCATTACAGTCGGCTAACTGAACCTTTAAGCATTTATTACGTTCATTTAAATTTAAATTTAAGTTGGGATTTTTTTCATCGTCTCGTTTCTAATAAAATTCATTTAGCATATGCAAATTAAATGCAATATTTTCATTTGCATACACAAACGTAAGCTAAAAAAACGAAAAAAAACACATCCATATAGAATGTGTGGAAGATGTGATTGTAATAACAATTGAAATTAATTGTGAGAAATAGTTTTAATGAATATCAATTAAAATATTTTTTTTTTTGTCTTTACGTGTTAAACGTTAGCTTAAAAAAATAACGTAGGGGGTTAATAAATTTTGCTAGCAAGTATAAATACCACAACAAACAACATTTTAATTATAAAAAGTGTGCGGAATTTCGTAAATAATTTTTAAGATTCATGAAAAAAATTCCAATTTTCGAAAATTTAAACATATTCATAGTCAAAACAAATTATACTCTAATACCCCTATTTATAAAAATTATTAAGACTTTATAAAGGGTTTATAAAGCAGATTTTGTATGAAAATCTGTTTTAAGGTGCATTCACATATTTCGGAATTTTTATACAGCACCCCACCTCCCCCCCCACTGAGTAACGCTCTTTACTAAATATTCTAAACGGTAACAAATCTTTAAAAATCATATTTTGGACAATGGCAACGCAACTAAATTTGGGTTGCCAACCATAATCTACTGTTGTAGTGAAAAACGGCTGTAAATAAAATATGGTCACTCTATAATGTTCTCCTTTATTGCAGCATAGACCTATCTCAAAAAATGCATTTTCGGAATTAATAATGCAGAAGAAACCGTTGTTATATCATATTTAATCTTGAGAAAATAAACTAATTTTACATCTTCATTGAGTTGTATGCAAGTTGAAAACTAAAAAATTTGTTTCTGCAAAACTATCTTTTTTGGTTTATGCTTCTGTTGCAATAAAGGTGCGATATATGTATATGAAGAAACTAGTTTATAAATATTACGTATTAGCGAATTAATTAAAACTTTATGGAAAAACTATTAGGAGCTTAACTTTTATATGTAATATAATATCGTCGGCTTACGAGTGTAAAACTGCTAACTCACTTCAACCAAATTTTGCAGGAGAGACAAAATACTGCTAACATTTTCTATGCGTATCTTAAGAAAATAGCCTAATACATTAAGTTTTTTCGACTTGGTAGAATTTCAAATTAAAATAAATATTTTAGCCAGTCGTTGCGGCGCACAGTGGGATTTTTTGTGCAATAAGTATTTTTTTCGACACATAAAATTTAAAAATGTAATGATGCAGTTTTGTAGAAAATTGATTCAGTATGAAGAATCCATAAATTGTATCCCAAAAAACGTTTATTTGTCTTTGAAATAATGAAGTAAAGTCACATGTAAATTTTTGTCCAAAATATTGAAAACTGTTTACGCAATTGTATAGTGTTTGTACGTAAGATAATTTTATTGCTCAGATTTAAATAGTAATTTTTTTAAAATATAGCCTTTTCTGCGTATTTAAAAGATATGATAGAATAAAATTTTTTCTATAATGTGCCGTGATTGCAAACTTCCTTGGAAGAAAAAAAAAGGTTGCTCGGTAGTGCTAGGTGCTCCCGCTATTGAAATTTATAAAATAATTAGTTTTGGCAAAGAAACAAAAAGTTGTGGGAAAAATATCTGTGGCGAAAAGGAAAAAGTGCTTAAGTCGAGATAAGCTAATTTTGATCCGTAATATGCATATTTGAAAGTATCCCTGGTCAAAATCTGAATTAATTTGTGCGATTTTTCAAGAAGTTATAGCAAAATGAATTGCGGCTTATCTTTTTAAGACTTCTAATCTCATTTGGAATAATAGCTTAATTTAGCTTATACTTTGGTATACTTCAACTTAGGAGAATTTTCCAATTTACAAGTAAAAGAAATAAATTTCTGAAAATCGACTTGAACGCTTAAAAGTGCTCTCTCTACTGCAAAACAGCCAAATATGACTTAAGCACTTTTTCCTTATTGCCACAGATATAATATGGGTAATATGATCGGTAAGTGGTGGGCGTGGCCAATTTTGATGAAACTTTATTTTATTCTTAATTGAGGTAATAAAAAGCTGTGCCAAACTTAAAAAAAAAAATTGGGTTCTATGGGCGGTGGGTAGTGGGCATGGCCAATTTTGATGAAACTATATTTTATTTTTAATTGAGGTAATAAAAGGCTCTGTGCCAAATTTCAACATTCTGCGAGCACTCCTTATATTTTTTGCCAAACAATGTATGAACAAATTCCACTGTGCGGCGTTTCTCTCACTTTCGAACGGCATTAAAATGTCATATGTTATAAACAGTGGCTTTAGTAGGTTTACACTCTAAGCCGACGATATATATGTACATACATGGCGTAATTATACAGGTGACAGCGTAAGGATTTGTTATACAAAAATACGGCAACCATAGCTGTGTAAAGAACCGAAGAATGTCAAAAGCACAAAAACAATTGTACCAAAACCAAAACAAAATCGAAGTTTATGACATTCTTCAGCTACAAAGCACATAGAGCAAAAAATTATCAGCTGAAGTAACGCTGCCACCTGTTTAAATACACCTTGTGTACATATGTATGTATAATTGACAATTTTCATTATTTCATGTCTCTAATTTATTAATTTTTTTTCAGATGTTCGGCATTGGCACCGATAAAGTTAAGTTAACAAAATTCAAATTCCACTTTATCTCTGCCCTGGGTACTAATGCCCAGTCGTGGGGTTTCTCTTTTGAGGGTAGAATTCATCACAATAGAGTACATTTAAAATATGGCAAAAAGTTCTCTCAGGGCTGTATAGTGGGTGTATTGCTTGATCGTGTACATGGTCATTTAGAGTTCTTCCTAAATCGCCGTTCATTGGGTGTAGCCTATACCAACATTCCTAATGATCCTAGTGTAAAAATATATCCCATGGTTTGCTCCACATCAGCCAAATCCAGCATACGTCTCATGAATGCCACCTCACAATTGGAATGTCTACAATTAAGAGCTTTCCAGTCTCTGGTTAAGCAACCCGAGGCACTGGCGGAATTAAGAAAATTGCCTGGCTTAAAGGTCATATTAAATAACTATTGGTTTTTGGCTCCTCCCGTAAGATATTCCCGAGAAAGTAAATCTCACGAGTACGATATGCTCGATGAGGCCGTGCTTTCTTCCAAGTCCCGCCTAAGCCGTAAACATAAATATAAAGGTAGTAAATAAATGTTAATTGAGAAAAATATAAACTAATTTTTTTGAAAATGATTTTTCACAGATGACGACAGCGATGACATTAATGATCTCTATAGCAGCGCCCATAAAATTGCTGTGCATCATCAAAATGAAAGTGAAAATGAATTTGTTGGTGTGAGCGAATATTTTGATGAATATTTTCATAATTTATTTTAAAAAATATTTACATATACACTAGTGGCGAAAACTAAAGCAACTGAACTAGTATTATTACAATTCCGTACCAGTATTATAAAAAAAGTATTTAAATAAGTTTAGAAGTTCCTATTACAAACTTTTAGGGCTATATTAACCTTTTACCACCAAATTTTTTTTAAATTTAATTTAGTTAGAAAAAAAAATAACACGAAAATAAAAATATTTCATATGTGCATGGCAGAAACTAAAGCAACTCACATTAACTTATTAAAATTTTTAAATCTATTTTAATAATTAATACCGTATCTATTATTTTTCAAAACAGCAGCGCATCTTCTAGGCATTTAGGTATTAACCTGTTAATTTCGCTTTTAGAAATGCTTTCCCGGGATTCTTTTCTTTCTATGTATGTATTTTGTTTTTGTAATTTTAATTTTTTCTATACAAAATTTTTGAACTTTCTTCGTTTCTTCGACCCATGGTCCCGCTTTATATTTCTGTCGACCATATCCCTCAAGTTCTCTATAGGGTTTAAATCAGCTGATTGGACAGGCATTTTATATTTTGCAAAGGGGAAACATGACAGTTTATGAAATGTTTTTGTAGGGGTAGCGGTCACTAATTTCACTAATTTCATGCCGAGACCCGATACCATTGAGTGAAAAGCACCTCCACAGACGGATCCTTTAAGGTTAAATTTAGTTAATCAGAAAACAGTATTTTTCGCCATTCTTCAAAACTTCAATGAAAATTTTCCTTCGCAAACTCTTTTCTTGCCTGGCGATACTTCGGGGAAATAAATGGTTTTTGCAGTTTTTCTGGATCACGGCCTTACCTTCAAATCCCTGTCTCCCTGTAGTGTGGAGATTTTTTTAGTCAGTGGAATCGGGTCTCTGCATGAAATTAGAGAAACCATAGACCGCTACCTCTACAAAAACATTTTAGAAACTGTCGTGTTTCCGTTTGTAAGAGATAAAATGCCTGCTGGATGGATCTTTTAGCACGATAACAATCCAAAGCATACTTCACAACTTTTTAAGTCCTGGATTCAAGATCAAAATATTAATTTACTTAAGTGGCCAGTCCAATCACCTGATTTAGAGCCTATAGAGAACTTATGGGATATGGTCGACAGAAAGATAAAACGGGACCAAGGGTCGAATAACCGAAATTTTTTCCTAGAAAGAAAAGAAGCCCAAGAAAGCATTTCTAAAAGCGAAATTGATCAATTAATCACCTCAATGCTCAGAAGATGCGCTGCTGTTTTGAAAAATAGTGGATACGGTGTTAATAATTAAAATAGATTTAAAAATTTTAATAAGTTAATGTGAGTTGCTTTAGTTTTTGCCATGCACATATGAATTATTTTTATTTTTATGCTATTTTTTTTAACTAAATACAATTTTTTTAAAAGTTTGGTGGTAAAAGGTCAGTCAATATAGCGCTAAAAGTTTGTAATAGGAACTCTAAAGCTATTTAATTTTTTTTTTACAATACGGCCATGGAGTTTTAATAATACTAGCTCAGTTGCTTTAGTTTTAGCACTAGTGGATGTATAACTCGCAAATCTCATTTCCTTTTAAGTAACAGCAACCAGGAGGTATCTGTTGTTTTAGTATCGTCCCTCCACTTTTTGTTTGTTTAATCTGTTTAAAATGTGTTCATTTTATTTAATGATAATTAAATGATTATTTAACAATACTAATTAACTAATTTGCCTTAGAACTACAACGTCAATTTAACTGTAAAATTTTAACTATGAAAACTGTAAATTTAAATTTGTTTGTTATTGATTTAAATTTTAAACAAAAATTATTAAAAATTTATGTATTTAACCCTTTATGGGGCCATGTTGCAGATATGCAACAAAACATTCAATCCTCATAAAAACCATCAAGTACAGGCAATTGTCAATTTTATTTTAATGCAATAACTCTCAGACAATATCTAGTTTCAATCTGTAAAATTCGTTCTTAATAAAAAAATTGTATCTCTTTCATCACAACAGATTTAAAATACCCTTACGATTTTACTAAATCAATGTTACCGTAGTAGAGCAATTTTCTAAAAACTTATTTTGCCAGCGCTTTAATTCAATAAATTTTGTAAATGTCAATGTGAAAGTCAATTATTGTTTTTATTGTTAGAATATTATCAGTAAAGTTATTTCTGAATTGGAAGTTTTATTGCGAAGATATCTGACTTTATTTCCTTTTTTACTCTAATAAATAAAATTCCAATAAAATTCTAGAACAAAATTTTTACTTGTGCTATGAGCTCCTATAATCTGTAGAAAAAACTATTTTCTCAATGTTGCGTCACAAAGGGTTAAATGTAGTATGTATACATATGTAAACAAAATAATAATGTTTCTTTTTTAATTGTTACAAAATTGATAAAACCCGAAAAAACCTTTGGGCAAAATGTGCGAACATTTTTTTAACTTTCAAATAATCAAATCGTATGTAGTAGGTAATATTAAGCTTAGTATTCAGGGGAGGTCCCATATTTCGATTAACTAATATTTTGGCACTTTCTCACCCATACTATTTATATCAACTGGGAAAGGGACCTATTTCGCCAACTTGATTTTAAAAGTCGCCAAAAATATACATATTTGAAAGGAAATTTCTTTTTATATATAACACTTTTTTAAATTTAAATTTTTATAAAACAATCGTATAAAAATTTAGCAGAAAGTCGCCAAAAGTAGAAATAAAATCGCCAAAAATTATTTCTTTCTAAATTTTTCTTATCGAAACTCAAAACGCCAGTTTATATGAGAAAAATTGTCAAAATCAAATTGTTTTAATTTCTTGCAGGCGAGTTTTGGTAGGATTTGTTTTTGTTAAAAAAAAAGACATTTATTTATCATCAGAAAAATCGCCATGTCGCCAAATCAAAAATCTTAACGTCAAACAAGTTGACAAATCTCCACGTTTAGCGAGAAATCGCCATATCTGACAACCCTGTTCACATCAACTCTTGAAGTGACGTGAGCAACCTATTTTGTTGACCATTAAAAAAAGAGAAGATTATCAATTTGTCTGGATTTTCTTAGGTTTTTTACTTTATTTATAACTCCGTAACTTGTAGGCATAACTTTCATACGGTACCAATGTGAACAAAGTGGACGGCAAGAACCACGAATTATTTTCTTTGACTTTATATTTTAATCATTCGTTTGCTGCGAAACTTAGCACACACCTTGGGCTCTCGTAAGGACACAATTTCGAAGTTAAAAAAATTGGGGTTATTATTATTTCACGTGCTTCTACTTAACCGGCTTTTGCGAAACTTTGCACAAACTCTGAAAAGGACTCAATCTTGCATTTAAAAAGATGAAAGCTTAATATTATTAAATTATACGTATGTACTTCTACTTAACCGATTCCTTCGAAACTTGGAAAACATGCGCTTGAAAACGCGCGATTTTAAAATTTGCGATTTCCATAGACGAAAGTACATAATGCCCCCTGTTCTGAAAATCACGGTTATTTCAAATCACGTGATTTCAAAAGTAAACTATTAATAGTTGCCTTGGTAATGAAATTTTATTGCGTTTTAATTTTTTTTCATTTATAATAGCATATTTTCTTCCAACTTCCAAAGCTATAAAACGTAAAATTTACAAAAGCAATGATTTAGCTTTTATTAATTTTTAGAAATCACCGTGATTTGGCATGTCGTGATTTGCAGAACAGGCCCGAATGTCCTTGATTGATTGGATGATTTTGTGCATCGGAAGTTAAATTTGCAGAAATTATTTTAGGCCCGTATTATCAGCAACGAATTTTTATTTTATGACGTGCATTCGACAAAGAATTTCGCTATTGTGAATCAGAGAACATAAATGAGTAGTGAAAAAGTGAGTAGAGTTGACTCATGACTTATAATTTATTATACTTATGCGCACTCATACTTATTGCGAGTGAATCATATTCACTCGGAAAGTTTGAGCATCGAACTCATACTTAGCAACATTTATTCCGTTGTTGATTTCGACTCTCCTTGACTCAATGCCTATGGACAATGCAAAATAAGTATGATTCACAAGGCGAAGTTCGCATACGAACATTAAAGTTCTCATTATGAGGTTATGTGTTTCTACGTTGCTTTTTTTGTTTTGCAGGAATTGAAAAACCACCCTATTTTCTACTATTGTTTTTCTTTTTTTTTTTTATCAAATATCCAACCTCTAACAGAATCTCAAAATTTTTCCAAATCTCATACCATACCATTACATTTTCACTTCAACTACTTACAAACTGTTTAATGACTAAACTTTTAAATAAACATATGTACATGCATGAGTTGAGTGAGCTGAATCAATGTGAGTAGTATAAGTATTTTCCTGAAATTGGAAACTGAGGTGATTTATGAGTGTGAGCGTGGTATGACTATGATGATTTATTTCAACCTATACTTATAAATATGTGTAAATCAGAGTAGTTAAGTTTAAATTATGTGTACTCACTTATATTTAAAAATTTCATGAGTATGAATAGCGAAAAAACAATTCATTGCCGATCACTGTTGTGAATTTCACTCACTGTGATTTAAAAAATTTGCAATAATTTTAAGATTTTACGCTCAAGAATCATGTAGACTAATGGAAATTTAAATAAATTTGTTGGTCCTGCACAGCAAATTGAGGATTTTCCTCCATAAGTGAAACCTTTCGAATTGAGTAGTCCTTACGACCTAAGATCTGCATAGAATCGACCAAAATAGTCTACAATTTTGCCCAAATTCTGTTCGACGATAGTGTCTATTGAATCACAGTTGTGATTCTTTAAAACAATTATTATGTATTTATTGTCTACGTTAGAAGGTTCATGTATATTCTGCCTTATCGTGGTTGGCGTATTTCAAATACGACTACGACTGTTTGGTAATAGATTAATAGATTACTGAAAAACTGTCTTCTTTAATCTATTACCATACAGTCGTAGTCGTATTTGAAATACGCCAACAACGATAAGGCATATTATTTACGATTTTGTTCCTAAAAAATAAAAAAACAATCGCTTAACACTCAAATTATTAATTATTTTTGACATTAATTTGACATCCTGTTCGATAGAAAATTTGTTTCTCAACGAAATTTTCGATGCTCATCATAATATGAATTTGACATTCGATTTTCGATTTGATAGCCAGCGAAGATGGAAAATCGAATACAACTCATAATAGGGCCGATAGTTTGAATCATGCGATATTGTTAAGGATTATGCGGTTGCATTCACTCTATATTTTATATAAACTTTCATTAAAATATATAAACTAGTTTGGCTAGAAAAGTTACATATCGCAAACGAAATCATAAACCGTCAGTACAACTCAAAATTATCAAAATGGTTTTGTTTTTCATAAACCAGTTTCACTGAACAAATCTCTAACGACCGCTAAAATTTATTTTGCCACAGCATTTTTTGAACAATATAAAATACCGTTAATGGTTAACGGCCTGTCCCACGATGTCACAAGAAATCGTTCGATCGACAACTTGTATTGCAAACAATAACATTAGAAAATTTGTTGTTGTTTTTAATATAAGTATTCGATCGAACGATTTCTGGTGACATCGTGGGACAGGCCGTGAATTTACATAGGTTTTTTTAACATTTTATTTGAACATTTTGAATGCCTTTTGGCGGAAGAATAAGCTAAATATAGCAGTGAAAATACTAAAATGGCAACACTGATTAGATGGGGCTGTGGGGGGGGGGGAACATCACAGACTCAAACCTACATATTAAGCAAAGTAAAGAGCAAAGAAAGTGCAAAGAAAGAGCAAAACAAAAGAGTATTTCGTATTAGCCCGAATAGCAGGAGTAAAACAGAATGAGTAAACGTTGGGGGAAAATTTCAAAAAAAGGACAGTGAGCAATAAAGTTATGTATGTACATATGTTTGTATGTCCACATTATGTATATGTCCTCTTTCTAAACTCAGCTAGAAATTAGCAAAGTGAAGAAAGTGAAGGAGTGAAATTTAGTATGAAAAAAAGAGTGATGAAAATAGCACTCATAGAAGAGAGCATAAATAATGAAAAGTAAAAGAGTACTTACTACTACCTGCAGTAATTGGGTATGGGTAACAAGGGTGTAATGAACTTTGCTGGAAATGCAAGAAGAAAAAATTGAAGTTGGGTGGCAAAAAGATTTGTTGTTTATTGGAAGGGTTGGTTGGTTACGTTAAATAGGGTACATTGGCCTGAATTCTAATCAATTACAACGAAGTGCAGTGGAATTTCCGTTGCATATTTATTTAGATGCTGCTCGACGGGTTTGAGGTTTGTATGGATGCATTCAAAAGGGGCAGTGAGATTTTTTGGTAAACATCACATCTCTATGTTTGATTGTATGTTAGTATGTATGTATGTATGCATGCATGCAATATAACGAGAAGTACTTTGCTTGTACGAGTATGAGAATAGAAGCAATCGTACCTTGTTAAGGCCAGTAGCATTGAATTGTGACTTACAAGTGCAAGGACGTATGTATATATTCCCATAACCAGCGAATGCAACATAACAGACAGCGCTGCACTCGTACTCACACCAGCAGCAAGAACTCTGCCATCGTTGTTGGCATCACCAACACCAACACCATCCTATCAACAGCGTTATTATTCGCATTTTTTTTTTTTGTCGTGGTTATTATTATGTCAAAAAGGAGTCGTCAGTCGTCAGTAGTCAGCACCTTGTAGCCAGATATTTTTGCAAATGTTTTCTGTTTTATCTATGGAGGAGTCAAATGTACGACAAATGTGCTGCTGTGTCGCTGTTGCATGCGGTTGAGTCAATGGCGTGTGCATTTTGGTGGCTGCTGATAGAGGTACATACATACATTAATTTTATAAATAGACGTGGGAAACTTGTGCCTGTTGTTTGAGGCCAAGACTGCCTTAATCGCTGTTTGTGTGTTTTGCAAGAGCACATCTACTTACTGTGTACTGGCGATGTTGGCGTTAAATACGCTGTCGATGTTGGTGCTGGTGGCATTGCTACTTGATGCTGGCGATGATGGAGTTGGTGCGCTGTTGCACGATGATTTTTGTTGCCTTTAGCTTCAGTGACGACTACCTTTTACTTCGCCAGCCAGCCTTATTATTTGTTGAGTGGTATGTCTCGTATCTGTGCTTGTGCTTCTATGTGGCACAATAACATTGACATCGAACTAGGTCGAGGACGTATTTAATTTTTAGCCACCGTTATGTTACTATGTTGTTGTTGCTCTGGCATCGTTTACAAATATTTGTGTGCACAGAGCCACTTGGATATACGCGTGTGTATGTTTATACTTACATTCATCTATCTACATATCTGTACTGTATTCCGATTGAAATATTTATAATAGCCTTATCTTCTTATTGCAACCACTCTTTAGGTAACAACTCCTTTTTGTTAATGTTTTATTAATGTTGTTGCTTTTATTGTATAGTATTTGGCTTTTGCTTTGCCATATGCCAAACCATTAATGAAGTAAGTACAATACTACTTAGCTGATTGTTAATGAAATGTTTATGTTACGAGTATATACTAATTTGAGTACACATACATATATGTAAATTGTAGCATCATGTGTTTAAATAATTAATTACTGGACGACTTAAAGGTCATTGAGAAATGTATACTCATATACATAATTGTGTGTTAAGAGATAATTATTCAAAATATTTACATATTTGCTAAATAGGTTGAAAATTTAAAATTAAGCTGAAATTTAAAGCCTAAGAATTAATCCTTTATGGCTCAATGTGATATATGTATGTATCTGCAACAATCCGAAAAGCACTAACGGGAATTTTTACCATAACGGACTATTTTATTTTTAACAGAAAAATATTTACGGTTACTTTTAGCAGAATAATATGGGTAGGAAGTATGGCAATATCATCAGTTTGTATACGCAAAAATTGTGTACAACAGTCTGTCACAGAAAATGCTGGTAAGGTATAAGAAATGTACAGTGAACTCGCGATATTATGAACTAACTAAAAACAAGCCAGTTCACTTTTGCAAGATTGTTCATGTTTACGAATGGCATCTATCTAATTTCCCTTTTTAGGGTTCCGTACACACCAAAGGTGAAAAGGAACCCAATTGTTTTCGCTACGCTGTCCATCTGTCCGTAACAGGTTATTTTCTCGAGAACCGTAAGAGCTACGAACCTGAAATTTATACAGGTGTAGAACTTTGGTCGCTGCAACAACAAATACATGAGAGCAGCGAAAAATATTAAAATCCCATGTATTATACATACAATTATCAGGGCAATTATGTAAAAAATTCCGCAGGAAATTTCTCCCAGGGAACAATTCCAACTAATGGCAAATGATAGGGAAATAAAAAATTCTAATTCTAAAAGGGAGAAATTTCCTCCGGAATTTTTTACATACAGGCCAATTATGAATAAAATTCCGTGAGAAATTTTTCCAGGGGAACAATTCCAACTAATGGCAAATGATAGGGAAAATAAAAAATTCTAATTGGAAAAGGGAGAAATTTCCCTCGGAATTTTATTCATAATTGCCCTGATAATTGCCCTGTATATGTGTATACACACTTTAAATTTGTAAAGTTAGTGTATTTTTATACCGACTACAACAATTAACACTAAAATTAAAAAAAAAAATAGTCAAAATTAAAGGGTATTTTATCAGTTAATGTAATTTTGACAACTTGCCGTATATTGGAAACCGTAAGACTATTAAAATTTTCAACAACGGTAAAACTAAAAAATTTCAAAATTATAAAATCTCTAACCCAAAAAAAAAAAAAAATCGCCAAAAACCGAACAAAAAATCGCCAAAACGAAAATAACGCCAAATTAAAACAAAATTTCTAAAACTAAGATAAATCGTTAAAATCCGAAAAAATCGACAAAATTAAAAAAAAAATCAACAAAATGAATAAAAAGTAATATTTTGTAGGAGAGCCCTATTAAGGAGCGCAGATAGGGGGTTGGGATGTTCATAAAAAATATTAATGGGAATCGGTCTTAAATTATACTCCTCTAAGAGCAAATCAGGTACAGTCGTGAAGCTTTTTGTGGATTTTACTTGTTTTCCCTAGTTTTGACCCCGATGAAGACCCATTCCACCTACATTTTTTTCAATAAATTAGGGTTCCCCCCTAACGCCTTCCTGGTTCCAGTTTTGAGAATGTACACAGCCTATGTAAGCTCTAAGATGCAAATCTATCTATGTTCTAAATTTAATAAAATTGGTGTTAGCGTTTTGGAGGAGTGGAAATTTCCCCCTATCGCCCTCCTGGTCCTAGTTTTAAAAATGTACAGAGCCTATGTGAGTTTTTAGATGTTCTAAATTTCATTAAAATCGGTTCGAACGTGTCGAAGGTGCGCAATTTTTCCTCTAGAAACCCTCCTGGTACTAGTTTTGAAATCTACATGGCCTATGTCACTTTTTAAACGCATATCTATCTTTGTTCTAAAATTTATTAGAATCGGTTTGAACGTTTCGGAGGGGCAAACATTCCCACCTATCACCCTATCGGTCCTAGTTTTAAAAATGCCTTTTTGGGCGAAGATCTATCTATGTTCTAAATTTCATCAAAAGTTTATAGGGAATCTGTAAAAAAGCCATTCAATTGTTCTGGTTGCAAGATATAAGATATTTTGTTCGTGTGGGCGTGGCATAACCCACTTACGGGTACTAACAATAGTCTATAACCTATTCGCAGACCTATCGAGTGCACATACAAAATTTCATAAAAATCTGTCAAGCCGTTTCGAAGGAGTTCAATTACAAACACCGTGACACGAGAATTTTATATACATATATAGATGTATGTACATATGTATGTACTCGTATATTTCTGTTTTAACTGCCTCATACACAAAAAAATATTTTGTTTCATAAAGTGTTTGTAAAACAAATTTTGTATGAAAAACTGTTTTATAAAGCTCTTATAAATCAAAAATATTTTTTATGAATAATGCCCTAATTCAGTAAGAAGTTTTAGGACGTTTTTCTTTGAAAATACTTTTTGAGATCTTGTTTATGAATTCTCTAAATTATTTTCTTCTAAAAAGGTTGTTGTGTTTGATAATGAAAAATAAAAATATTATTGCCATGTTGTTAAAACATAAAAATTAAATTAAAGTATTATACCTATAATAGTTTGAAAAATATGTATATGAAAAAATATGTTTGGAACAAACCCCCCAAACAAAATGTTTCGACTTTTTCTGAAGTCAGACTTGTCGTACCGAATTCGTTAAGACATTTCGGTAGTTTGTCTGAACTCAGACTTTTCGTGCCGAACTCGTTACGATATTTCGGTAGTTTTTCTGAACAATTTTTTTTAAACATTAAGACTTTGATTTTTGAGTACATAAATAAAAGTCTGTGAAATTTTTTTTTTTGATAAATATGTGTATATGTTGATAAAAACAGGATTGTAGCAAATATTAAAAAGTGTGAGTATGTGCAAATTATTTCGACAATAGCAGCAACATAACGGTGAGCGGTACTCTCGAATTCGTACCGAATTATCGTAACGAATTCGTACCGACATATCGTTACGAAGTCGTGTCAACCATTTCATACAAAACAGAATTAGAGCATAAGATACGAGTGCGCATTTTTTGATAAAAAAAATAAGTAAAACTTACTTGTACGGGTATATTTATTCAGTTATTCAGAACAATTTGTGAGCACTTACCTAAAAGAAATTAAAAGAGAAAAAATTATTAATCATTGTTGCTGAAATTAAAGTTTGCTTAACAATTACATACATAGAACATATTGAATTTATTGAGTGGTTGTTTTAATAGAAAATTTTGGGCCATTTTTCAGATAAACATTTTTTTATTTCAATATTAGGGCCGAACGACGCACAGTGGCGCCGAAGGTAAAAAATAGTAGTACAGTAGAGTTAGGCAAAGTGCGTTATAACGAGGTTAAGAAAATTAAAAATTTTCTACAATTCAAAGGACTAACAAAACATTATAATACTTCACAGAGAAAACTGTGCCTACTAAATACCTCATAAAATAGAATAAAATTAATAAGAAATATCTATGGTTTTTTTTTCAATAAGGAAATATTATTAATTTCATAGCGAAAACCTGTTTGAAAAAATCAAGAAGAAATCTTGTAGTTTTTATGAGGTCTTTATTCTCTGTACTTATGTATTTTCATTTAAATTCTATACCATATACATATGTATGTATGCATGTATGTAGTATCCTATCAAACAAAATGATCCGAATTCGTAAAGAATTCGTAACGACTGGTCGACAAAATCTTCCGATTTCGGAACCGAAATATTACCGAAATCGTAACAATTTTTGTATGAAATGGTTGACACGACTTCGTAACAATATGTCGGTACGAATTCGTTACGATAAGTCGGTACGAATTCGCAACATGTAGGTACGATTTCTTTTTGCTTTTATAGCAGAGTACCGCTTCACGGTTATGTTGCTGCTATTGTCGAAATAGTTTGCACATACTCACACTTTTTAATATTTGCTACAATCCTGTCTTTATCAACATATACACATATTTATTAAAAAAATTTTTCACAGACTTTTACTTATGTACTCAAAATTCAAAGTTTTAATGTTTAAAAAAAATTGTTCAGAAAAACTACCGAAATGTCTTAACGAATTCGGTACGACAAGTCTGACTTCAGAAAAAGTCGAAACATTTTGTTTGGAGGGATGTTGTAGATGTTATTTATTTATACATACATACATACATATGTACACATTAGGTTATATTCTTAACTAACTTACTCACCAAGTATTGAACAAGCAGCCTGAATAACCATTGAAATTATTGTGCAAACATTCTTTTACAAAAATGAAAAAGATCATGAAAAAAAATTGTGTCTATGTCTATTTATAGATATGAAATAACAAGACACCTCATAAAATCAAGAAGATTTCCTTATTAAAAAAATCAATAAGATGCTTTACACATACTTACACTACTAAAATCAAGAAGAAAACCTTATTGAAAAATCAATAAGGCAACCTAATAAAATCAAGAAGAAACCCTTTTTAAAAAAATCAAGAAGGCAACCTAATAAAATCAATAAGAAATACCTATAGTTTACAATTTATAAGAAAACCTAATAGAATCAAGAAGTTTTTCTCTATGGATTGTTTTTTTTTTTGGTGCCAAAAATAACGGAAGTTGAGTAAAAAAAAGTTGTGAATAATAAGATTTCTTCTTGATTTTATGTGGTTTTCTTTTTGATAAAATTAATAAGTTTTACCACATAAAAACAATAAGGAATCTCTATGAAAAAATCTTCGCTTCTTTCTGCTGGGATACCCCTCAGCCTCCTAAAAACGGTTCATAGAGAAAATCTTCTTGATTCTATGAGGCAGTTTTTGCTCTGTGTTTGAAGCAATCTTATTTCTAAGATTGTAATAATCTAGAATAATGCATACCTAACCTTCCAAATTTGTGCACTAGAAGCACAAATGGTATTTGCTTTCACTCACTGAAAAATGTAGACGGATTTATGCCCTAATTAAATAAGAATATTTAGGACATATTTGCTTGAAAATATTTTGAGTGATTGGTTTTGAATTCTCTAAATCATTTTCTTCAACAATGGTTGTTGTCTTTGATAATGAAAAATATATGTATGAAAATAATGGTTTGGACAAAAGCGTACCATAGACAACATATAATAATTGTTTTAAAGCAGAGCCCACCAAACGTGACTGAGCGCTTTTGTGCGCATGTGTATGTTCTTTCTGCTTTTTATGTGTGTTTGTGGTTCTTTTTGCAGTTCGAGTCATCATCATCACACACACTTTGTCCGAAGTAGCTGACGAAACAGCCAAACACACAACATCACACATACTTTGTACGAAGTATACGTGTGTCACCAAAACGTCGACTGTGCAAGCCCATGGGCTTGACGACACAAATGTCGGTTGGTTATTGGTTTGCGGCACAGTATATTCAAAATACATTCACGCCTATCATGAATAAAATTCCGCGTGAAATTTCTCCCTTTTCCAATTAGAACAATTCCAACTAAAGGCAAGTGATAGGGAAAACAAAAAATTCTAATTGGAAAGGGTAGATATGTCCCTCGGAATTTTATTCATAATTGCTCTGTATGTCTGCAGCAAACCAATAAGCAACCGACGATTAGTCAAGCAGTTACAGCTTGTGTCATGACAACTGTTAAAATGGCGGGCTATTCAAAATTAAACGTCTTATGGAACACCCTGTATTATAGAACCACGTTAAATGAAGTTTAACTAACTTTAATACGCGCTTTTGGGGTTATTAAAATGAAGAGCTTTATCGCAAAATGTCCTCAACCATGATATCTAGCAAACGGATCGTATCTATCGATTTTAATCTTATTTGCGGCAGTTGTTTTCAATTTCTGTTCAAACCGCTTTTTAACCTCCCACCAAAAAAAAAGGGTCTTATAAGTACGAGTCCACGTACGGCTGAACCGATTTTGATTTAGGTTTTTCTGGCTTGATCGAGAAGGTTATTAGCTATGGTTTAAGAAAAACGGTCCATCCGTTTAGAAGATATCACATCTTTTCTAGATATATTCGGGGGTTTTTTAAATTTTTAATTTTTGTTATTGTTTCCTGGTTTAATTTAATTGGGCTTAAATTCATTCGTATTTTGAAGAAGCCAAATACAATATACACTGTCAACTTTTTGTAGCGTGCGACACCAAGCAAATATGCTTGTTTTTTCAAAGAAAACGAAACTTTTTATTTTACTTCTTTATATATGTATTTGTGTAGGCCGTCAGCAGCTCTACGTTAGGTAAAGTTTTAAGAAAAATTGAGTCACGTTGTTCAGAAATACGAGGTTAATTGCTTGCTGTCGCACGCGACAAAAAAGTGAAATTTCTCGGAGAAATGCCCGTATGCTGTTTACGAAGACCTAAACACCTTTATTATCAGCGCTCACCATGTCTTTGGTCCATTGTGTGTGGCGTCATTTAATATGTATAAACGTTTAGCCAGACAGACAGCATTCAAAAGATATTATTAAAATTCTTAAATTGTTGCAATCTATCAGCTAGAAATGGAAATCAACTGCAACTTTAAGAATCGTTTTTTAATACGGACGGGCACATTAAAATTTAAATAAAGATTTGAATGGCTTTTGTTTTGTCTAGACTGTACGCAAATTTTTTGCATTTTAGATATTTATTTTTTTCAGTTTTATAATTTTTTAGGTTTTTATATATTGATGCAATTTTCAGTTGCATGTAGATAGTTAAACACACATATGAAGTTACTGCATACACACATACATATGTATGTATGTATATATATATGCAAGTATGTGCGTATGTGAAAAGTATTTATTATACTGTACATATTATTCTTTTGTTTGTATTTAATCATCAATTTCAAATCATATACAAACATACATACATACATATGTACATATACATATGTAAATAATACACAAACAATCAAACACACACAAATCCAAAAAAAGGATTAAATTTATAGAGAAAAAGTTATTTTTTATAAATAATATAAGTGTGTAAATGAAAAAAAAAAAAATTAAAATATATAGAAATCAAATAAACGCACAAAGTTAAATACATGTTTATAGGTATGTACATGTGTGGCATGCAACATACACAAACATTGAACTGCATTTGTGCAATTTCGCATGCACATATGCATACTATGTATCTATGTACATGGATGCCCTGTCGCAGAATGTGTGGTTGACTACAAAAATAGTTAACTTATAGTTAGCTTTTCTTAGACTGACTAAAAGCTAGCTGCAAAGTCATCCAGAACAAACCCAAAATTAATTTTTCAGTTGAGTACGTAATCGAATTTGATGAGAGCCAACAAATTTATTCTCAGCTACCTACTTTAAACTAGTTTCAGTTTTATATTAACACTAGCTGAACCCGGTCCGCGTTGCTGGCCCTAAGCAAACATTAGTGTTGTATATGGAATTGGTGGTACAATATGAAAATTGGATTTTGCCCACGAATAAACTAAATATTGCGCCATCTGCCGGACGAACTTCAAACTATACAGAAACGCTCCTCACGCCCCATAGAGCATGTATATATAAATATGGCGCTATCTGTCGGACGAACTTCAAACTACACAGAAACACTACTCACGCCCTAGTTACGGTGCAAAAACACAAAAAAAACTAAAAATTGCGCCATCTGTCGGACGAATCACTATTTCTGAAAGGGGCGTAGCATTTACTGGGGTAGAATATATATAAAAACACGCGCCGGTCTTTTACAAATATTTTGTGGGGTGGAAGGCGAAAATCTGTTGGGGCATTGAAGAGTTCACCCCTAACAAATAAACGTGTTTTTGATTTTTATATATATTAAGATTTTGCTGTTGTTATTTTAGATGGCAGCTTAGCCGAGTGGTAGCGCGTTGAGTACACAACGTGTGATGTTACATGTTCGAACCCCAGGAAAAAGTGATTCAAAAAAGTCAACTTTAAGTTAGCTGAAAGTAGTGCAGAGTGAGACAATTGAGTACTGCCTAGGACATCGCAATGTTAAAATAGTCAGTTGATTACATTGCAAAGTAATCCAAGTGTCAGTCAGTACTAGTTGCGAAATAGTTAGCTTAAAGTTAGTTTACAGTTAGCCAAATTTCCGACAGGGTGAATAATACATACATACATACATATATGTACATATATATGTCTATGTATATACATATTTAGTTATGTATGTATTTCTGCACTTTTACTACAAACGTACATACATATGTATAGGTATGTACTTTTATTTAAATATTTTGTTTTTCAAAAAATCTACATACATACATACATACCTACGTATGTACATACATATATACATACATACATATATATGTATGTATTTAGATGTGTGCAGTTGTGCTTTTAAAATAAATTTTATTTTACACTTTCAAAGCCTATTTTTTATTATTGTGTTGGTAATTTTGCACACACTTGCCCAGTTACATACATACATACATATACGCACGCATACATTTGTTAAACAAAAACAATAAGGGAAAGAGTAAATTTTTAGTGTTGCAAGGCATCTACTATCTATTTGCATTATAAAAAAGATCCAAAAACAGGCAGCACCACACATTTGTATACACACACACGCATAAAAACACACAAACACGCTCACGCAAACACAAACACACATACACAGATAAAATATTTTATGAACTGGACAATCACAGGAATATATTTATGTATATAAAATCAGTTAGAGGCCCTTAAAAATACAACTCTTTAAAAAGTCCCTTCTAATAGCTATTTTTTTAAATTAATGTTTATACAAGGCTACAGTGGACTCTCGATAAGATTTGTAGCATCTTAGTAAAAAAATTAATATTTATTATTTATTTATACTTAAAAATAATAATAAAAAGCAAGTCTCGTATTCCATTTCATTAAAAATGTATTCTTAATACCTGATATTGATCACCAATCTCCGCCCAAAATAGATACGACAGGTGGCACAGAAACTGCGAAATTTCCACTACCACAGGGTCTACTCTGTAATTCGAAAATATTTTCCTTGGTTTCGAAATACAGAGTAGACACCCACTCTAACACAACTTTTTCTTTTTAACTTTCTTTAAAAAAAATCACATTACTTAATAATACCATTTTCATTAGTTGAAATAAATGCAATTCATAAATATGTATTCGAAAAATATTGTGGGCCCGCGATTTAAGATGTTCAGTTGAAAACAATCAGTTTGATGAACTGCAGAGAATTACAATGAGTACTCAAAAAAAATATATACATAAGTAAATAGTCTTAATTAATTGACTATAGCCGATTCCAACATACACTAGCATCTCTACTAAATACTACAATACGCTACAACTAAAAATCAAAAGCCACGTAGATGCTTATCACACGTATTGACTCTCTCTCTCTCATACTTATAGTCTCATTATGCTTATACCAGGGATGACAAAGTTGCTACAATTGTACTTTTTGTGGTACTATTTAAACTCGGAAAGTACAATAGTATTTCAGTACATTTAAGGAATCTCCCCAGTTTCACAAACGATTGCATACGTCAATTTTTCACTTTTGAACAATGAAACTCATATTCTTTTCACTTGAAAACAGTCTTCTGAAAGCAAAAAGCAGCAAACAGCTACTAGAGCTCATGCTATTAATTTGTATATTTTAAATTTCAACCTAAACAGTTGTAACCATATGCTTTAACATCCCAACTTACAAGCAAATTTGTGAAAATGATTCGATAGCCGGAACAAAGTCGATTATTTTAGTAAAAAACAAATAAAAATATGTATGTAATTTTAAATCTTTTAGCACAATTAAGATAAAAAAGTACAATTTTTGAAAGTTCATGGTACAAATGGCGTACCTGGCTTATACTCAAGCTGAGGATATCGGGATATTTATTCATCATTTGCCATCGTGTACAAACGTTTATGTATATAAAATGGAAAATGAGTGGTTGTGTGTCTGAAGACATGGTATATGTGTGTGTGCGTCTTGTATATACGCATATGTACATATATAGCCGATTAATAGTTAGAGTATTTTTATACTCATGCGTATGATTGCAGCTCACACAGTACATAAATTCTGCTTTTAGTTGTTGGCGATGCGTAATTTAAAAAAAAATTTATAAACATAATTGTTGGATGTACTAGTGCAACTGGTGACTTTCATGAGTAATATTAAAATAGATAATTACAAGAAGTTTTTAATAATTCCCGGGGGGTGGCATATCCCCCAGGGCTATGCAGTGACCGGAACTTGGCCGGATGCACTAAAGTTCGGATTCATCTTTTGTTCGGCTGAATTAAAAAAAATTTAATCTGATTTCGGCTTCTGCGCAAAAAAGTGAAAGGACACTAACTACTACGTAGCAGTTGCGGTTTTTTACACTTCTATTAAAAAATTTATTTTCATAGCATGTACTGCTAACACTTGTTTTAAATAATTCTCAAATTTTCCACATAGGAGGCCCCACTTAACGTTCCCTGGCACCACTTGGTGGCAGTCTTCTATTTTTATATGTATGTACATAACTAAATGTATGTTAATAAATTTATATGAAATCCAGACAAAAATTGCATATTTTTCTCTATGCATTCAACTGCTGCAGCTACGAAGACACACACCCAACAATACATTGCATCAAAAAGCCTAAGAAAAAAATTACATAAAATAAATTCTTGCAGTTTTGTACACCCAATTCTAAAAACACACGCACACATACATACATACATACATACGTTCATATGTATGTGTGTGTGCACATTTTTATTCAAATAAACAAATAAATGCAAGTGTGCATTTGTTTGTGTTGTAGGATTTGTATGTGAATATTTTCTATAAAATAAAATTACATTTTGTTATGCAAACTTTTAGGCTGGTCATCATCATCATTATCATCATCAGGATGGACACATAGATAAACACACACACACACACACACACACACATACACGCCACACATGTATCTATGCATAGAAAACTTTTTGAACAGTCGATGGATGAGGCTGTTAGTATTTTGCATACAACAACAACAACAACAACAACAACAACAACAACAACAACAACAACAACAACAACAACAATTTTGTTTTTTGTATACGAAAATGTTTATTGTATTGATGCAGTTTTAAATGCATTTTAACTACAACAACCATTTTTGCAACACACACTCGCACTTTCACACACACACACACACACACACATAAGGACACAAAATGCATGCTCCTAGTATGTGCCTGATGACTTTAAGTGCAATCAACTCTACAACAACTTAAATTACACAACAACAAGCACAACATTCAGCTGTTTTTAAGTTATCAAGCGTTGCACGTTTCAACTATAAGAGGGAGCGGTTAGAAAAGGAAATTAACAGAGGACAGGGAATTCTTAAGTACCCAATGCATGTTAAATGCAATAAAATTCTTAAAAATTTTCTACAAAATTCCCATATTTGCTTAATTGTATCCATAGTGTTCCATACTATACATACATACATACATACATAGAACGTGTAGGAGAGCCACTGTTGTGTATTGCAAACAATTAATTTCAAACAGGAAGGGATGGATCACAAAATTTTTTTAATTTTGATTTTGTTGTTGCAAATGTGATGATACGAGTAGTTTTTCTTTTAAATTTGAATTTTATGCTTTTGCAGCACTTGACAACCAAACTCAGACATATAAAATAAAATGTTTTATTGAATTTTTTATTTTTTTTAAATTGTAAAACAAAGCCATGCATATGTATGTATGTATATCAAATAAACACATACATACATGCATACATACTTGCTCACTGCAGGTTTATTTATATGTGCATACTTATGTATGTTGATTATATAAACACATACACACACACACACATATATACTGCAAATGCATTTAATTTTGTTGAAATTTAATTAAAGAATCAAACTTTTTAGCAGAAAAATTAAATGTGAAAGTTTTAGTTTGATTTTATTCAAGTAGAAATTTAAATTTTATTTAAACACTGGATTAAAACATCTAAAAGCAAATAAACAAGTAACTCACTTCTGCTGAATTTAATGAAAAATTAGTTATTGTTCATTGTCCTGAAAAACTTAAAATTAAGTTTTAGCTTTACAAGGTACGAATGTTGAAAAATAAACATATTTGTTCAATTCACGAGCTCGTATTAACTAACATGCTTTGGCTAATCGTCTAATTATACAATATTGTATATTTGTTGTTAATAATTTTTCTAGTTACAAGACTCAATTGAAAATGTTTTTCAACAAGTAAAACTTTAAACCCTTAAAGATCCTAAATGATCGTTCGAAATGAAAAATCATAAGAGAAATCTAAAGATGATTTTCAAATACTTCCGACAGGTATTTGATACTCATTTTGATATAGTTCGCCAAATTTTTATTTTTGGCCGCCACATTAAGTTTTGACCACTCTATATTTATTTATTAAATGTTACATATACAATTACAAATTATATAATAACTTACTTAATTTAAACGAAAATAGTAACAAAGACCTTCACTCGTTGTACGAGTAGTGCAACAAACCAGGGTCTACGGTGGGAATCGATCCCACAACCTCCACACTGATAGGCTAGCACACTACCCACTAGCCTACCGAGGCACCCTCAATCTTTATTATTTACATACATCCATACATTTTTTTTAATTTCTTAGAACTTTCTAAAAAGCATTTAAAATATAACAATTTGATATCATAAACTCGAAATGAGAAATATACATATAACACAGGTTTTTTATTAATGAAAACCACAGAATTGGCCCTGAAAACAATCAAATAAACCCGTCTCTTAAAACGAGACTTACAAATAAAAACGTCAACGACCATTAGTATTTTACATTCGTAGCATGTCGTCATTAGATGATGATTTTTCTATTAGTATTACTCTCGTATTATTATTCCCATTACTCGTTTTAGTGGCAAGTGCAGTTTTGTTAAAAAAATACTTTTCATGATTTTTTTTTTAATAAAGAGAAGTAACTCTCAGGCAATGAATGCCTACTGCTATTATTTAGAATAGATATGGTGATAGAAGACAGGTAGGTGGTGAAGAAAGGGATAGAGGAATACTTCATTATTTTGCAACTCTGCTCTTTTGCACGTTTTTAATAATGCACAGTGTTGGCAGCGCCTCTGGTGTCAATGAGGCGTATTAAATTCTTGAAGCTGTGTTTAATTGGTTATTTTACTTTGCTGATAATTTTGTTACACAATACCGGCGTAGGAGGGCGCTCTGATGTTACATTAGTATTATTATCCGCTGAAACCGGTGTAGTTCAGTGACCTGTATCTATGCCTTCATCACTTAAACTTTCCTACAGCAACTGATACAAAGGGAAAATGCTTAGTGTTGTTATTTAATGACTGTCGGAGACCGGACTCGAACCCAAGACCTTAAGTTTTGTAGTCAACGAGCTAACTACTTTAGCCAGCGCCACCCACAACAATAAATCTTGGTATAAAAAAGAAATAGTTTAATGATCTCGTAAAAATCCTCATTTAAACCTACTGGCAATTAATTAAATTCAATTTATTTTTATCCGCCTATCAAATAATTAAAAAAAAAAGAAATCAAAAGTTTTTTATCAATCACTTTAAAGCTTGATTTGGTTTGACATATCAGTTTTTGATGCATAGTGAAAAACTGACATGAAGTTAGCATAAGCGACGAAATTGAGTATCTTAAAATTTTAATGTTGCAACATTGTGCCATCTTAAACATTTCATTATGAGCAGGCAACGATATAACACACAGTATGTGGAAGTATTAAAGTAACAAAAAAGAAATTAAATTAGAAATTATTGTTAGATAAATTTGTTTTCATAAACTATAGCTGCGCTGAAAGTTTTAACTTGTTGGTTTAACATGACATGCTTTCCAGACTTTTAAGTTTGACACTTGGTATTAAATTTAATTTCCACACACAAACAAAAAAACAAACAACTTGCCAACCCATATTAAGGAATTAAAATGTAAACGTTGCAGTATTAAGACATATTTTAAAACGCTATTGTGAACTCCTTAACTGTATTTTATATCGTTGCTTGCTTAAAATCAGTGATGCCAACTTTTTTGGCTCTAAAGGCACATCAAAATTTAAAAAATGCACTAAAAAGCGTAATTTTGAGATCTAAGAAATGTAAAAAACAATAACGAGAAAAACGAGTGAAGATCCAAACGAGTGAAGTTTAATAATGTTTAATGTTTTCTAAAATATTCTCTATTTCGTCAATAATAAATAAATATCAGACGAAAAAGGTATATGTTTTACACTGAAAAAGTAAAAACACCAAGTTTTTATTAAAGTACATAATTAAAAAAAACACAGAAATTTGTTAAAAACACTAGTTAGTGCTTTTTCTTAGTTTGGCACTAACGATCAAAATTTTTGGCTTTTTGAGTCTTCAAAAAGCACTAAAAATAGTGCCAAAAGCACCAAAATGAAAATTTTAAGATGGCACAATGTTGCCACATTACAATTTTAAGATGCTCATTGTGAATTCCCTGCCATAGAATTCGTAAAATCAGTATTAAAAACATGTTTGTTACAAAAAAAAAACTGTCATAACTTTTTCTCTTTCCACAATATAGCCTAAAAAATTTTGTATGAAAACCATTCGTCTGAATGACCGTGCGGATTACAGAAACAGGGGGTTAACATTTTTATTTGGTCTCATGACTTGCAAATTATTGAACGTCTACTTTATATATACATATACAAAGGCGGCTCAATAAGTCCGTGAATTTTCGAACTTCGTAGTTATATAAAATGCAACACTGTTCCCATCAAGTACCACCTGTTAATAGACTACTGTAAAATTTTGAGCAAGTGTCGTCAATTACTTTGCGTTTAACAGCTGTTCAAAACATACTACCTCGTGTATTTTTCTAAAAATGGAAAAAAGTGAATTTCGAGTGCTCATTAAATATTATTTTTTGCGAAAGAAAAAAACCGTCAATAAAACCAATGAAAAGCTCGATAAATACTATATGGACTTTGCACCATAAATTTCAATGGTAAAAAAAGTGGTTTACTGACTTTCGTTGTGGTCGCACAGGTACAAATGACGCTAAATGTTCAGGATGGCCAAATGAGGTCAGTACACCCGAAAATGTCGAAAAAAGAAATCCACGATATGGTGTTGCCCGATCGAAGAGTAAAAGTGTGTGAGATTGTTGATGCCATAGGCATTTCATATGGCAGTGTGGTTTCGATTTTAAATGATCAGCTGGGTTTAAGAAAGTTGTCTGCAAGATGGGTGCCGCATTTGCTCGCAATCGACCATAGAGTTTAAATTAGACGTGACATAGCCATAATGCCATAGCCGTAACCAAACCAAAATTCAATTGGTTTCTATGGTGAGAGTCAGAGTGAGAGAGACTCGCCATAACGCCATAACTCTCACCATAGAAACCAATTGAATTTTGGTTTGGTTATGGCTATGGCATTATGGCTATGTCACGTCTAATTTAAGCTTAAACGCATGTGCAGTTTCTATACCAAAAATCCATGAATTGGACTACAAATTTCTCCCTCATCCGCTCTATTCTTCAGATATAGCCTCGACTTACTATTTCTTATTCCCAAACTTGAAGAAATGGCTCAACGGAAAGAGAGTTGACTCCAACAATCTTTCTGCAAATAAAGGCATATTTTAAGGACCTCAAAAAATCCTCGAAACATTTTTTGGAAGGGATACAAAAACTGGAGAAACGTTGGACTAAGTATATTGAGTTAAAAAAAGATTATGTTGAAAAATAAATTTTTGTTTTGCATATTTACATACGAGTATGTACACTTGAAATTTGATGTTGAAGTATGTAAGTATATTTGATTTGCAATTAAGATAAAAAGAGAAATTAGCACTTTGTAATAGTTTAAACAAAAAAATCCTTTAATACAATCAAATACATACATATGTATGCACTTCATATAATGAAATAAAATAAAAATATTATGCACATACATACGTACCACACCTCTCATCCGTATGCATAGAATTTCAATACTGAAATGAATATTTGTTAGAAGCGGCATATAAATATGCATAAAATTGCTCTTGCTAGTAGTGGAAAAGCAAATAAGAAAATAACCGTTAAATAAAAGTTTTTACGCGAGAATAACACACCATATGCACATGCATACATACATACATACAGAAATGCTAACACACACACACGATATATTGCTCGTATAAGCGACCTGTATGATGGGCAGGAAAAGGAACTAATACAAACTCATACTGTTGGCAAAAATGCACTATGCTGTTGAAAGTTGCATGCAGTGTGTATATAAATAATGCTGCAACTATGCACACACATGCGTTTGCATATTGTGTATTATTTTTTTTATGTTTTATTGTGCTGTGTGTTGTTGTCGTGTTGATTTTGTACCAAAAGTGGCCGGCAAAGTTTGGTTGTACCCCTGTCAAATCTATAGGGGGTGCAGGGGCAGTGTCTCCTTTTTTGCTCATGTGTATTTCACATTTATTGGCATCTATTTATTGGCATATGTATGTATGTGAGTGATTAGGGGGGTCTGGGGATATGTTTTTGGGGCTTGTGTTTAGAATTTTAGATTTTTAGCGTATTTTAGAATTTTATGAATGAAATTTTAGTGACTCTAATATTAGAATACATTGGTTTTTTTTATAGTTTGTTTCTAAATACTGTTACCATTTTAGGGGCTTTAGGAGTTTTTTTTTGTGTGCACAAATCCAAGCACTAACGAGAGTGCAACAGTGTCATTTGAATAAACCACAGTATGAGTTGGGTTCGAAATGACGTTGCTGTTGTTCTTTTAATAGTATAGTAGTACATAGAAAAATATATATTAAGTTTTTGGTTTAGATATTTTGTTAGTACGATTTCGATTTGTCTGTGTGGTTGGTTGTCTATCTTTTTGTCTGCATTCTTTTCAATAGTTGACCTTGTCCGTTGGAAAATAAACCAGACCAAAAGCAAAAAATAAAATTCTTATAGTTTCAGTGAGCTGTTTTCTTTTTTTTTTTTTGTTTAATGGTTTTATAGTTTAGTTGAGGTCTTGGTTGTATGTGGAAATAGTTGAAAGTTTTTGATATTTGTTTTAGAAAAAAATTAAAAATTACAATGGCAAGGTTGCTGGTTTGTATGTGTTTGTTGGTTGTAGAGTCGTTGTTTTAGAATTTATTGCTTTAAATAAATGTAGTTTAGTTTAGTTTAGTTTTTTTTAATCTTCTAATACGTTTATGAGTGTATTTGCTTGGGCTTTTTGGCTGGGGAATTTGTATGTCTGTTAGAAAATAAGAGGAATTTTTACTGGTTGTGTGGGTACGAGTATGTATGTATGTATCGCATCACTATTTTATAAACTAGTGGCATACATTTGAAGTCTGGCTAAATTCAATATGTAGTATATATCTAATTTAAATTGTGTGTGTTTAGAGATAGTTTTGAAGATGAAAAACTAATTTCAGTAAATAAAATAAGTTAAATTTATGTAGAAAAAATCGATAGTTAAATTTATTGCATGTAATAGCGTAGACAGACGACAGCGTTAATTTGCATTAAAAGCTCGCTAATGTGAATTAAATAAATATATTTGAACCGTATAAATCACCGGGCCCAGATGGTATTTTTCCGGCAATGGTGGGTACTTGTATCTTTAAGATATGCTTCAGCAGGAGGTTTAAAAAGAAAGGCTGGAGAAACGTTAGGATCATTTTCATAATCAAAGCGGGTATCGCAAGCCACTCGAAAGTCGAAGGATTTCAGGCCAATCAGTCATTTGTCGTTTCTTTTGAAAATATTAAAACGACTGATTGATATGCATTGGTACCCGCGTCATTAGTGGCGCTCAGCATGCCTATCGGAAAGGCAGGTCTGTTGAGAGTTATAGAGAGAGGACTGCAGCACAAAGATTACACACTGGCTGCCTTTAACAACATAAGTATATAGGCTATTACGGAGTCGCTGGAGACGCTTAGGTTCACAAGTGTCTAGTGGAGTGGATAGTTATCATGCTTAACAGCATAATCAGCAACTCGAGTATGGGAAGGGAAAACTGAGGAGATTAGTGACAAGAGGGAGGAGTTTTATCACCTCTATTGTGGTTGTTGGCAATGAACGCAATAATTAGGCGTTTTGACAGGAGCGGACGGAAGATAGTTGCATATGCAGACGACGTGGTTTTACTGCTAACGGAAAAGTTTTTTCCCACTATCAGTGAAGACATGCAGTCGGTGTTGGGCGATATATACTCCTGGGCCAACAGTAAAGGACTGGGAGTCATCAACCCAGAGAAAGCCGAGCTAGTCCTCTTTACCAGGAGATACAAAGTAGAAAGCTTTGTACTGCCCAGTATGGGAGGGGTGGAGCTGAGACTAGCAGAGGGAGCTAAATACCTGCAAGCTTTCTTGGAAAAGGAACATAAGGGAAAGGCTAAAGAAAGGGCTCAATTCCTACTACGCATGAAGGAACTCCATAGGAAGGAACTGGGGTCTGCAACCGAAGGTAGTAAACTGGATTTACACATCTGTTGTCAGGCCGGTTATTTCCTATGGTTGTGTGGTATGGTGGGGGGCCTTGCGGAAGGAAAGTCACAGGAGATTACTAGCTAATGTTCAGAGATGTGCCTCGATGGACGTCACAGGTGCTCAGAGGAGCATACCTCAGGCTGCCTTGGACGTCATTCTTCAACTACTTCCTATAGAGGACTTTATGGTGGGAACGGCGAATAGAAGTCTCCTTAGACTCATAGAAAAAGATTTGGTGAGGACAGGTCACACATCAATCTTAAATGAAATCAGCTTTAGTGATCAGGGATCCGTAACCCCTGGGTTTACGGATTATAAGGTCGCTGAAATCGATTTTTAGTAGAACACCCACAGTGGTAATTCCAGATAGGGACTATTGGGTCAAATCCGATAAGCTATATGAGGGTAGTGCAGTCTTTACGGACAGATAAAAAATGGGGGAATGCACAGCGGCTGGTGTCTATATCTTGGGAACGAGCATTCGTAGTTCTTTCAGACTGCCGAATGAATGCAGTGTTTTCCAGGCTCAATTCTTGTCGACCCTTGGCCAGGAATGTAGCTTGAGGTGAGAAGGTAACCTTCTACGACGACAGCCAGTCAGCGCTAAAAGCTTTGAAGGGACACAATGTCAAATCGAAACTTGTTAGTGACTTTAGGAGAGCCCTCAACTTGCTTATGGATAAATATAGTGTCAGAATATGTTGGGTTCCTGGCCACAGCAGTGAGGGAAATGAAATTGCCGATAAGCTGACTAGAAAAGGATCGGCATTAGATGAGAGAATGTCAGAAAAACCGGTGAAATTACCGATAAGTCATTATTATAGGGAACTCAGTAATTGGGTAGAAAGCAGGACGAGCAGTTCATAGCGAAGTAGGGAGGATTGTAGATTCTCGAGGGGTATGTGGCCAAAACTTGACTCAGAAAGATGCAAACTGCTACTGGACATGGATAGGAAGGCGATGCGAATCGTGATAGGCGCAACAACTTTTTTGGACAACAAAAGGGAATCACAATGGACCAAATTGGGTCTCCGAGTGGAGGTGCGCTATAGCACCACCCTTCTTAACCTAACCTAATCTAATGTCATTTAAAAATTTACCCTGACAGACGACAGTTATTTGCATTTAGTAGACAGGAAATCTTAAAATGGAAAAAATGTGTTTCGACTTTAATATTTCTTTTTTCTTTTGCTAAAATCAAATAAAATAACTTATCTGTCCTGACTTTGAATCCATTTTAATTTTGCAATAGAAAACAATTTGCCAACATTTGATTGATTGTTCGATAGCTACTAAATTCAGTATTAATTCACTATGATTTAGTGAATTTCAAATCAAATCTAATACACATTGGGATGGGAATAATTCACCAGTTAATTTAAATTAAATTAAGACAGCTAATGTAAATTAACGCTGTCGTCTGTCTACGCTATAATGCTTTTCAGGCTATTTATTATATATTATGTATATTAACATTTTTTTCACTTTTAGAGAAGATCCTAGAACGTAATTATTGTTGTTTTTGCAACGTCTTTTTTTACGTCAGTGTAGTGCCCTCCCACCCTATATGTACATCACATCATCTTTAAAGTTGCATTAGTTATTATTCCACATTTAAGCATTCTTCTCTAAGTTTCCACCCTGATGTTTATTTTTTTCCTCTTGTTTCAAGAAAATTCTCAATAATCTTCAACTTGAGGTAGATTAGTGTTTTCTAGCTAACTTTTTAGCCTCAATCTCCAAAAGGCTTTATAAGCAAAAGGCACACAGACAAGTTAAATAAGTTGTTCAAATATATTTGCAGATTTTATGCACAAACAGCAGGAATAAAAAAATTAAGATAGATAAAATTGCGTGCACAAAAGCATGTTGAATTAAAAAAAATCTTCATTGTCTAACCATATTCATAATGATTTAGAAAATGCAGAATACTATAGCTGCAACCAGCCACTGTAACTGTTTTAGTCTAAGATTTTGAGTTTTTTCTTTAACAAATTAATTTACAGGCTGTTTTGTTGTTGTTGGTACATGCGCCCTAAATAAATGTGAATGCTTGAAGGACTTCTATTAAAGTTTTTTTTCTTCAATACATTTTGCAAAAATACCACATACAGAAGCTTACTTACTTACATGCAATCTTAAGCCAACTACCATACATATCGTTGATTTAATATAGAAAGGACCTAACTCATTATTTCTTATTTTTTTTTTTAATCGAGATTGTGGCATTTTTCGATACATTCATTACATGTTCTTCTATCGAAATATACAAATAACTCGACTTCAAAAAAAAAAAAATGAGTTGGAGCCTTTCTATATTAAGGTAACGATATGAAAAACTATAAATTTTGAATTTTTGATATGAATACATACTTAGGTAACTATGTAGATATACGCACAAGTCTGTTGTACGAACTTAAAGATTTTTGTAGCATAAAAAGTGCTGCATATCATCGATGGCTTAATATAAGAAAGGTGTAACTCAAATTTTCGATATTTGAAAGGAGAAGGAAAAACCGGCATAAAAACTAAAACATTTACATGCAAAAATCATTTTTTAACTGGCCATAAATCATTTATTTTTAACTCTAACGTACTCAATTCTTTAAATATTTAATAAATCTTAAAGAAAGAAGAGAGGTGTCTTAGGACAACTGGTTAGAGCTATGCTGCTTAGCTATATATATAGTATATAAAAAACTATATGATTATGTCAAATTCGAATCAAAAATATTTCGAAACGATTCCATTTATTTCCCATTATTTTCTTTTCTAGCGGCATACAATTAAATTAATGTATTGTTTGTGGCCTTCAGCGGCTGTTAGCCTGCCCACAGCAGATCGGCTTCGTTCCCTGGTTTGTGCTCATGTGAAAAAACAGTACAAAAACAAATTGAGCAATCCTTCTCATTGTTTTTGGTTTGGTTTCACTCACTTCAAAGTACGAAACAAAACAAAACCAAACAATTTGTTTCGCTTATTTTCGCACATCGGTTTTAAGTACAAAGAAATCAAAACAAAAATAAATTTATAACTGTAATAGTGTCGATTATTTTTGTTACGAAAATCGCGTTCTGACTCCTGTATCGCGCAATAAATAGCATAGCTATAAAATAGCATAGCTATAATATAAATATTTAATAAATATTAAATAAATCTAGTACAACTCTAAATTAAAATGTTGCATAATATCAAAATATTTTTTGATTTGACCAAATGTAATCTACTAAATATCTCGACCATAGATATACATATGTAAGTAAAGGGTATTTTTTTATAGAGTGATACAAGTTTAAATAATAATAAAACAAGGAAATATATGTACATTTAATATCAATGAAACGGGCTTTATTGGAAAGAAAATTTCTGCCAAGTAGCCGCGTAGAAGGAACATTCTGGAGCAATCTGGAACACCAACAACTTTTCGCAACATTTGCGACCGTATTTCGCCGATAACTCTTCGAATGTTTTCAGGTGTTCAATTGCTTGTGGTTTATCGACAAGTGACTTAACATAACCCCCCAAAGAAAATAATCCAATGGGGTTAAATCACACGATCTTGGTGGCCAATTAATTGGGTCATTAGGTGAAATTATTTTTTCATCAAAAGTTTCTTTGAGTAAATCAATTGTAGCGCCCGCTGTGTGGCATGTGGCTCCGTCCTGTTGGAACCACATATCAGAAAGATTAACGTCACGTAATTGAGGTACGAAAAAAATTCGAATCATGTTCCTATACCGTTCACCATTGGCAGTAACATTCTGACCATCATCGTTTCTGAGGAGATATGGGCCAATGACTCCGCCAGCCCATAAAGCGCACCAAACAGTAATTTTCTGTGGATGTAATGGTGTTTTGACAAAAGCTTGTGGATTCTCCTCACTCCAATTGCGAAAATTCTGCTTATTTACGTACGTTCAACCAGAAATGGGCTTCATCGGAAAATGGAAGAAGTGCACAATGAGTTTGACGAATAGAACAATTATTTTAATTAAAAATTTCAACAATTTGCACGCGTTGCTCTGGTGTAAGTCGATTCATAATGAAATTTCAAAGCAAACTAAACATAAAGCAACTATCAGCTGTTAAATGGGTGCTCAAATAAAGCAGTGATGCCAACTCAAAGTTGTGACACTCTAAAAAAAAACACCCTTTATATGACTTGGACTACTTTCATAATTGAGGGGACATTTATCTGTTGGCTGAAGTAGTTAGCACGTTGACTACAAAGCCGCAGGTCCTGAGTTCGAGCCCGGTTTCCGACAGTCATTAAATAACAATCGGGTATGTTCTGTATTCCACGTGAAATTAAAAGGTGTGGAATTACCACAGAATTGTTGTTATAAATACATATTTTAAACAACAAATCTATGGCAATTCCACACCTTTTAATTTCACGTGGAATACAGAACATGCCCGAATACCATGCATTTTTCTGTTCTGAATTAGTGTCCCTCTGTATCAGTTGTTGTAGGAAAGTTCAAGTGATGGTCACTGAACTATGTACATCGGCTCCATCGGATACTAAACCTAATGTAACATCAGAGGGCCCTCTTTCGTTAGTATTGTATAGCAGAATCATCACAGTTTAGAAAATTTAACACGCCTCATTAACACCAGAGGCGCTGCAAGAAAACTCGCAACAAAAGAAAAGAAAAAAAGCAGAGTTGTAAAGAATGGAGCTTTCCTCTATCCCTTCTTTAACCACCTTCTTTCTTCTCTAACACTATCCCTTTCCTAACAGAAGGTAACACCTAATACTCGTAGTATTAGTGGGCATTTATTGCCTGGGTGTTACTGCTCTTTTGTAAAAAAGATGAGTTACTCCATTTTTATAATAAGCAATTGATATGTATGTATGTGTTAATGAAATAATTTTTACTTGTGTGAGCACATCAAAACCAAATGCAAGACGACATCAACAATAATTGCCAGAACAGCATCTAGCAGAACAACAGAAAAAGAATCATTTAATATTGGCCTTCCTTTTACTTCATTTGTTTTGTTTTAAAATATAGCATAGAAGGAGTGAAACGAAATAAATAAAGTAATGAAAGTACAAAAAAAAGCTGCAATAATAAATATTGGTTGTACTTTAGAAAAAGCGTGCATTTTCTTTCTTTGAAATTCAAAACCTCTTCTCTTGCTAGAGCAGAATCTTTGGAAAACATCATAAAGTAAAAAAAATCAAGTTGAATATTTGATTTTAACAACAATCTCTGCCTAAGTACAAGACATATGTATGTGCTGATGAAGTGCCTGACGGCACAGAAAAATTCCGGTATTTTCCCTCATCTAAAATCTAGCTTAATTTTCCTTCTCTTCTTTAGAAAATCACATTAAATAATAAAAGTAATTAATTCTATAAGAATTGAAAATAGTGAACTTGAGCGCGATTAAGAAATTATTCCTGATAAGCAATAAATTTAAGAAATCCAAAAACCGGACCGTAAAAAACAAACAAAAAACAAGTTCAGTAGTGCGGAATATAGTGACTTTTACATCCGACAATCATTATCCCGGTAGCATATTCGAGTGCCATTGTCATTATGACGTTAAGTAGCAATTTCGACCAAATTATCGTAAATAAAAATTTCATGAATGAATCTACATGACCATGACACAATTAAAGGGAGTTCTGCACGACAATGTCATTGAAGTGTCACTGTACGATTTGAAGATTCGTTTTGAATGTTGCCCAACGGTAAGAAACTCCATTCCATGTTCCACGCTACTAGGCTTGTTTTTTTTGCCTTTTAGTGTTTTTTTACGAATTCGTGAAATCGAAAAAGAAAATTTTGGAAGAAAATTTAGTGACACTCGCAATATTAAGACAAATCGTAAAACAGGCAAATTCGAAGACTTCTTGCACACAGAACTCGAACGGCTATTTGCATTGTTATATTATTTCAACCCTCATCCCACCCACGGTCAGTTTGTTGTTAATTTTAAAAGTCTTGTTCATGTGTACATAAAACCCAACTAATACAAACACTTTTTATGTGCATTTGTTTCTGTGTTTGTTTAATTTCTATTTTCTTTTTAGTTAATCAACAACAAAACTACCAACTTTTACATTATGTATCAAAAAAAAAAGGCAATAACAACATAGACAGCTACTACAAACAAACAAAGACGCATATTCCCTGTAGGTCCAGTTGTTAAAGATGGCATTTTCATCGATAATGTCTGGCACTTTTCGTTGCACATCTACAACTTTAGGATATGTACGTATGTATATGTTTAGGGAGCGTGTTACAGATTTACGTGAGCATCATTACAACTACGGCCTTATCTCACGATGGCCCTAACAACGAGTGAAGTTGAGCGTCCGCCAGCGCGACCATGCACCGTTAAAAAGCACTATGTGATTTGCAAAGAACACAGAGGTTGCTATCTTTGGATATAGTTATCCTTGAAGTACCCTGGTCAGAGCAGCATCTGTTGAAGGGCAGCAACACCTAGAATATTCTGTGATTGGCAATGTCACTTCAATCACTAGCATTATTCTCCCAGGGATTTTGGTAGCAACCACGGTCATTACATAAGCTTGCTTCTCCGTAATAAAACGTAGCGAACGTGGTTGCTCATACTCGACGCGGGTTCTACAAGAGAATACCTTACCAATTACCGGCACAGCGTCGTGATTGGATCAATGCATGCCCCAAATACCATCAGATCTATAATTTTTTTATAATTTTTTAGAGCCACTATTAATTATTACTCCTTGCTACTAATAATAATTACGATTTTCAAAAGATTAAATTTGCTCAAGAAAAACTGAAAAATTTTACTGCCTGTCCCACGATGTCATATTAGAACATTTTTTGTTGTTTGCAATACAAGTTGTCGATCGAACGATTTCTGATGACATCGTGGGACAGGCCGTTAATTTCTAATCAAAATCGTCCGGTCGCCAAAATGCTATTTTTGTTAACAAAAAATCGTCTAAATGACGATAAATCCTCACATCTGGCATCAATAACTGTAACGCACAAAAGTATGCACTAAAAATAAATCAACTTTAGATTTTATCAAATCTGTATTACATAGACTTTTTATACACACCAACCACACATACACACACACACACACGCACAATACCCAGTTGGCCAATCTACCGCAAAGAACACTTCATGTAAGTGATGTAATTTTTTTTTTATTTTTAAGATCAATCCACCCCCATGATATGGATGTCAAATGAATGAGAATTTCGAGACAAGGTAAAAAAATAAATAAGTTGGTTCAAACACAATATGGCGGACGGCGGAACACTATTTTTTGTCCATTGCCATGATATCAGAAATCAAATAAAAGGGATTTTTGAGAAGGAAACCTAAAATATAGTGAAACTGGACCAATATAATGTGGCGAACCACGACTTTTTACTCAGTCCTATTATAGGGGTGTCAAATGAGAGGAATTTTTTAGAAAACACAAAATATGTATACTGAAAAATTTGCGTAAAAACAAATCTACAAATATGAGTCTTAAATAAAAGTGCTTGACCATTAGATTTAAGGAAACAGAATATCAATACAGCAAGGGGCGTGTACTTTTATATTTGCCCCTCTTTTCAACCTAACCTAACCTATATTTGAATCCTATATATGTAAGTGAGTTTTAAATGAGAGAAATACCCGCTAACAAAGTAGCTGGTAATATGCCAAAAAGTAAAATTAGAAAATAGCAAACAACACAATCCCCTTATTGAAAATGGCGTCGTCGACGTCACATCAAGACTACAGTAAAAATTGTCACATGTCTGCTCTTTCTGGAGAAGAATTGACTACTATTAACATGCTACATTAATTTGCAAAACCTTAGAGATTAATAATAGAGTGTCAATGAGAGCCAATTGTTGCCGACGCCATTCACAATAAGGGGAATGTTTGGACCTTGCGATGATATACGAACAGTATATACACTTGCTACAAAAAATATTCGTACATTTAACTATAACAAATTTCGGACTAGCAAAATTATAGCAATAACTCGAAAAAATTTAGTAATATCTCTAATTTTAAATTATTGGATTATTCTCTGTTATTTATCAATGCATATGAAGGTTTATTTAATTTAAAAAAAAAATTTACAATGAAAAAAATAATTTAAAATAATAACAAAACTCACAAGAAAAAGTATTCGTACACAAAAATTAAATTAAATAAAAATTAAAGTTTTTAAACAATTTTCAGGAGTTAGTACCTGTGGAATAAAAGTTATTTTTAAGAACTTCTGCTAGACAATTTGTCATAGAGATAACCAAATTAGATATATCTTCCCTATTTATAGGATACAAAACTTACATTATTAAAAAAAATTACCATCTTTTTGGGCACGATATATGCTCCAGTAAGTCTCAGATATGATCAATAGCGATTAGAGCCATTTCCTAAGGTGGGGATTATAACTAGTTTTTTGGTGTTATAAAGCAACTCAAGCTTTACATTATGGGCCCTAAGCTAAGGATCATCGTCCCGTTGGAGTCAAACGACGTCTCATAGATCTAGTTGGTCCACCCTTTGACAACAATTTTATTTTGGACACCATAAAGCCAAGTGCATAATGTTTAATTGGTGAAACAAAATATTCTTTATTTAACACAGTGCCATTTTTCCGTAAAACTTTTATATTTTCTTTCTTTTGAAAACAAAACTTACTTCTTCCTAGAACTCTGGAAGCTTTTCATGTACTCAATTTGCAAGCTTCAACGCATTTTCTCTTGATGCCATATATACTCGCTTTTCTACTCACTATACAGGGTCGTTAACGTCAGCGTGCCACGGATGTCGTTCCCGAAAATTTCTTTGATATTATAGCAGATTTGGGAAGCCATAATTCTAGGATTTCGTTTTACAGAACCGAAACGAGGCGAATTTTCACGGGAACTATGTTTAGCGGTGCGTCTGGAACGAGGCTTTGGCGAATTTGGACAACATATTCACTCTTATCGGGAATAAAAATTCACTTGAAATGTCTTCCCTTCCCCAAAATTTTGATCACCAATTTTTGGAGTGGTTGTTGTGCCAGTATACTATTTTCTAATTTTGTTTACTATTTTTTGTTCACGGAATATATTTCACAGGGACATATAATGTTCGCCATTTATTCCCGATAAGGGTGAATGTAGCGAATAGTAACTTCTAATTGTAGTTTCAGCTATTTCACGGCAATATTTTCCTTCATCTACTAATTTAAGGACAATTTTTCATTCGTCAGTTTCAATTTCTTCGGTTTTCGAAATTCTTTCTCAAATAGGCACAAAATTTAAACAACATCTTGTAGATGCGACTTAACGTAATACAGAGGTCGTCAGACTAGTTTTGTTCGAATACTTATTCTTGTTCATAATATTAACACACTATGTACACGTTTCGCATAACAAAAATCACATATAATGGCAGCAAACTTTCCTTTACATCTTTAAAGAAAAGTGAAGATGTCAATACATCTTTTACAAAACTATACCTCACAGAAAATTTTTAGTTTTTTCTCCACTAAACACATTTAAGTTTTTCTTAAGGATGTACGGATATTTATTCCAGCAAGTGTACATAAATACATGTCATGCACGAATATTCGTATTCGTATTCGAATTATCGAATATTCGGCCATTTTAAGATATTCGTATCCGTATTCGCATTCACCAAATTCAGTCGAATACGAATACGAATATTTTTCCAAAAAAATTAAATAAATATGTAAATGCATAAATCCTAAACGAAATTTTAATAAATGGCTAAAAATATTAGTTTGTACAAATCCATTAAATTTTTTATAGAAATTTGTGATTTGTATCATTTTAAATTTCATTTAATGACGATCATTAAAATTTTGGGTAGTTTTTATTAGCTTTAAAGTACGCCAACAGGAGTATGATGTCCCTTTTTCATAAATTTTTTTTAATATTTCATATTGCAGATGTAAATATAAATTTCATATAATCGTATCGTTTCAAATATTCGTATTCGTATTCGAATATCAAAAATTTACATTCGTTACATCACTACTACATACATACTATTACAAGCTATTGGTTTAAGTGTTGGATCAATTTTTTCTGGTAAACCATTGACGAACAAATTATGAGGCAAATTGTAAGCTGAGAGATGAATAAAATATTTATTGATATACATATAATACATAATTATTTGTTACATACAAGTATAACGCAAAATATTTATACACTTTAAGATATTCGGGTATGTTTCCCGTGAAATTAAAACGTGCTGAATTGCCATAAAAGTTTTGTTGGAAATATGTATGTATTTAAAACAACAATGCTATGGCAATTCCGAACAATTTAATTTCACGTGGAATACAGAAAATACCCGATTATTATTTAAATTGGCTTAATTGTGAACATTATCGTTTCTATTATTTGGAATATGTGAAAGGCGCTGGTACACGACGGGATGGTAGTTGATATTGAAAACTAGTAGGATTATAATTTTGAACGGGTGGGCGTACATAGCCATCGCCGTTATATTGAGGATTGTAGAGATCTAAACTAGGACTTGGTACAGTGAAACCAGGCATGTTGTCAAAATAATGTTGTTTCATGCATGCAATAACATCTTTAAAGTTTGCATAATCAACACAGTGTTCAGGGAAATTACTTTGAGGACGGCTTGCAGGGACACCATGATTGGGAGGGTACATCTGTCCATGGAAATTATTTTGAGGACGGCTTGCAGGCACACCATGATTGGGAGACGGTATCTGTCCAGGCAAATTATTTTGAGGACGGCTTGCAGGGACACCATGAATGGGAGGGTACATCTGTCCATGGAAATTATTTTGAGGACGGCTTCCAGGGTTGAGATGATTGGGATTTCCATTTCCTGGGCCTAAATTAGCTGGTCGATTTGCAGGTTTCAGTCCATTAGCCTTAAGCACCTGATCATATGCGGGTGTCGTCATATCGTCACAATCAAATTCTTGGGAGGTTGTAAAAGCAACCAAGCTTAGGAGACTGCAGACAAGTAAAATTTTCATTTTTTATTAGAACTTGCACTATTGAAGTTAAACTCAAAATTAACTAAATTTTGCAGCAAAACTTTGGGTTTATATAGGAAAAATCCACATAAAAACTGAATTAAAGAACAATGATTTTTTTTTTCAGTAGAGGTGTGCAAAATCAACAAAACAATTTAGAGCAAGTACATAGTATGTATGTACATTGTACAATGTATGTGTGTATATACATATATATACATATAAATAATAAAGAGAAATAATCACTTTTGTTTTAAATTAAATACTAAAAACTAATGTTTTATGTTTTTTTTTGTTGTCTATTGAAAAAACATACGCAGACTAATTAGGGTAATCAGTTCTGCGAAAAGTTAAATGAATTCAATACAAATAACTTTAAAATAAGTTTTTAAGCCATTTGCAGGCTTTCAGGCTTTCATCATGCTCGTTATTTGTCGATTACAGTTTCTTTTAAGACAGCCTAAAATAATTCTTTCTGCCAAAAAGAACAGACTTCAATGCAAAAAAGATGCTAGCAGAAGATAAGAAGAAGTACGTGAAATACAAAATTAAATTTTAATGGGCGTGCCTCCGCCCATTTTTCAAATGCAAGGTTGTGTGTTTTTCAAGGCTTAGGGCGTATGTTAAGTTTTGTAAAAATCGATAAAGTAGAAGCACGTAAAATAAAATATTAAATTTTAATGGGCGTGACTCCGCCCATTTTTCAAATAAAAGATTTCGTCTATTTTAGAGCTCAATTTGTGTGGTAAGTTTCGTAAAAATCGGTTAAGTAGAACTGCGTGAAATATTATAATAAATTTTAATGGGCGTAACTCCGCCCATTTTTTTAATTTTCAAATTGTGTACTTACAAGAACCAAAGGTGTTTTTTATAGGTTCTGCAGCAATCAAATAAGTAGCATATCATAAAATTATATAAAAAATTGTGGGTGTGACACCTCCCACTTTTCTTTACAATGGAACCAATGGGAAGCTCTCAGGCAACAAAAAAAATTTTACAATCATTCTAAAATGTACCGAGTTATGAAGTTACACACCTAAAAAATTGCTACCTCCTCCTTTTTTTTCAAGTTTGTTAAAAAAGTACTCAAATGGTTGATGAATATTGTTCCCAGGTTAGTCTGGCGACATTCAATTTAAAATTGTGCATAATTTCATTAATGAAAATATTTTAGAAATTCTCAGTTCTATATGGATGAGGAAAAGATGAGCGAAACTGTAGCTCTTGTTGTTGGTATCATGCTTGAACTTAGCGACCATTTGTTAGAAAATTTCCTCAATGATCTGTTTGAGCTGTCGCTAACTGCTATTCCACGATTTAACATTGTCGTGCATGCGTCTTACAAGATGTCTGAAACACATGGCCAACTGGGGTGTTTTGTTTATCAGCCTACCCAGCTGGCATTTTGTATCATAATCGAAGCTTTTGCGAATCAGTTTGACGGGAAAAATAACCGCATATGAGATCATTTTTCGATCATAAATGATGATCCTGATGATACTACTGATGAATCATACCAAGGAATCATTTATGATACGATTTGCTGATTAATTTTTGAGCAATTTTCTGGTAGTATTAAATCATTAAATCAAATTTTTGCGGTTTCTTTGCATTTTGTTGCTCTATTTTCAAGAAATCTTCATATGATCACATAGATAAATCATAAGTGAGTCCTTTTTCAATCACCCAAGTGATAAATCAGTTTTCATCAAGTGATCTGAGGAGAATCATATAAGAGATTTTTGAAAAAAATTATCACCCAAATGCTAGCTGGATACCCAGCTGATTTGGTGATTAAAAACTGATTTAGCACTTGGGTAATTGAAAAAGGACTCACTTATGATTCATCTATGTGATCATATAATGATTTCTTGAAAATAGAGCAACAAAATGCAAAGAAACCGCAAAAATGTGATTTAATGATTTAATGCTACTAATGAATCAGCAAATCGTATCATAAATTATTCTTTGGTATGAATCATCAGTAGTATCATCAGGAGTATCATTTATAATCGAAAAATTATCTCATATCCGGTTATTTTTCCCGTCAAGCTGTTTCGGAAAAAATTCGATTGTGATACAAAATGCTAGCTGTGTATGTATGTATGTATGTATATATGTATGTATATATGTATGTATATATGTATGTATATATGTATGTTTGCATGCATGTATGTATGTATTTGTATGTTTGTGTGTTCTTTTGCTTCACTATCCCAGTGGTATGAAAATGAACCATTGACACCAATGACATGAGAAGTAGTTAGCGCTTTTGCTCAATTTGCACTAGGGGCTGCCCATGTGCCATTCCAATCATATCTACATCTCTCTCTAGTCACCAATGTCCAATGCTTTGATGTAACAATAGGTACCCACGTTTCGCTAGCTCCAAGTAATGCAGAAAACTATTTTTTTGCAACACCACGTAGAAAACATATTCAGATCCCGTTATAAATGATCAACACTTTCTTGTCTGCTTTTTGATGAATTTAATACATAATGTATAGATGTATAGGTATATTTCGGTATCTACGTTGCTTGGTAATGGTTATGCATAGGGGGGTCAATTGACACCTCCGTAGGACATCCCCATGTTAAATTCAACAGCTAAAAGCATGTGAAGTTGATTTTGATGTACTAGTGGTAGTTCTTTAAGAACTAGAGAATATACACGCGCGCTACACTAGACCCGTAACCCACTGGGATATAACTCAAACGCTTGGGCTGATTTTGATGATTCTTACCTCAATCGATTTGTCTTAATAGCGGGAGTGTTGTCACTAAATATATGGCAACGGACTCCATTTTGTGAGTACAAAAAATAAAATAAAAAGTAGTCGAACTACATCAAGGTGGGTACGAGTATCATTCGACAGGTATTTGGAAATTATCTTTAGATTTCTCTTAGGATTTCCCATTTCAAATGACAATTTAGAATCTTTAACATGTTGAAGTTGGTGGCAGTCGGGTTTTTGATTTTTTAAATACGAAAATATGCAAAAAGCTACAATAATAGAACATTTTTTAGACACGGCCCAGCTCAAATGTTTTGGGAGTTGTCATTAAAACTATCGATCAGTAGTGCGATTCACTAATTTTTTTTTTAGGGATAATCACATCGTTAAAATAATTATAAAGACAATTTATCGAATTTGCTTTTCAGTAAAATTTTTTAACGATATTCGCTGTAGGTTAATGTCAGCTGCGTCGTTATTTAATCGACAAATAATTTATGTGCTGTTCATTTTAGCGACAAAAATCAACAGAAAATATCAGCTGCGTACTATCGTTAAAAATAAGTTACCGAATCACATAGTCGTAATTGCAAGCGACAAAATGTATAGACAATAGTTACTGAATCGCACCACTGATCTGATTTGATTTGAGCGGAGTAACAAAAACTTTTTTTCTTCTGTGAATCGCTCTAATGTAGTTTGTTATGTACATACATATGTACGTATGTATAGATCCATATTTTTTTTTTCTTTTGCGTTTGTTTACTCAGTAAATGTACAATATGCAACAAAATGTCTTTTCAATTAATTTATTAAGAAAGAAACTAACAAGCACAATAAATTTTAAATCTATTATAAAACATTGCGCATTTACTTTTAAAACAAATAACAGAAAGAAATCTATCATCAAAAAAGAATAAGCTAAATAACATTGATATCATTTTCCACTATTGTATAGTGTATACATATGTACTATGTATTTAGTATATCTACGTGAAAACACTTAAGTAAATACCAATTCAAATACTAAGACTCTTTGTGTATGACAGCGAAGTTAGCAAAAGTTTATTTAAAAAAATGTTCAACTTAAGTAAATACTAATTTAAATCTAATGCCCTAATTTTGTTGGACGAGTGTATCGTCTTGTCTATGGACGAAAAAAAAGCCACAGTTGTGATTCTTTAAAACAAATATTATTTATTGCCTATGCTAGAAGGTTCGTGTATTTGCTTTATGATTTTGTTCCAAACATTATATCCAACACATATTTTTCATATATGTTTCAGAGTTAACAAAGCAGCTTTTAAATACTTTTCAGATGTATTGGTCGAGAAAATCGTCAGCGATTCTGTCAATTGTGCAGCTTACAGCATGCCTACGCTTTTCAGCAGAAGGAAGTTGGTTTATCAAAAAGGTGTTGGCCGGCAACTACTATTAGTGAAGTTTTGGCTAAAGTTTTAGGGATTTTTGAAAACAAACTTTGTCCGAGGTGGATTTGTTGATTGAATGTAGAAGAAAACAAACACTACAGTACGAGCTCGATTTACGCAACTTGAAAACAAAACAGTATCAGTAAGTGCAACGTTTTTTTTTATTAAATTTAAAACAATTTTTCAACTGCATTTGGTTGTTCAGAAACATTGCTAGAAAAATTTTGTAGAAAAAAAGGTGGCAAGGGGGGGGCATTATGACTGGGGTGTTTTTTTATGAGTAATATCAAAATAAATAATTACATGCAATATTTAATAATCATTGGGGCCTTCAGAATAGCCTTTCTATGCCTATGTTCAGAAACGTAGTTTCAACAAGTACTTGAAAAAATTTAATCCTGCTGCAATTTCTAAAAATTATTAAATTGTTTTATTTTTTGTTTTACTCTATTCGTGTATAAAACAATCAGGTATTTGATGAAAAACGATTTCAAACTGATCGTTTTGAAAAGGTGTGATCAATTCAGATCGATTTAAAGTATCATTTTTAAGCTACCGACTTTTAAAAAGCACACTAGAACATGAAATATAAGGAATATAATATGGCTGTGACAAGAAATTTACCAAAAATTATTGCAAAAACTATTACAAACAAAATTTAAAATTATTGAAAAAACAACTATAGTAAACAAATCACACCTTTTATATTTTTCAAATTGGTTTTGTGTCTAAATCGTTTTGCATTACATAGCTGAATAATTGTATGGCTTTGCTTAATGAATGACAACAAATAATGAATGATAATAAATAATGAATGATAATAAAACTAAATGAATTTAAGTAAAATATTGTCGGTTAGTGCAACTTTTCGGTAAAATCAACAACCCCGATTTCCTTTCGGTTGCGCAAATTGAGCTCGTACTGTACTTTGTGCTTCAGTTTTTATTCCCAATCAAAAAGTTTGTGAAAAAGTCACATGCATTTTTTGGGGAAAACCCACGGGAATAAAAGTCGGCAAGGCCATATTTCCTTTTGGAACATGCGAGTTTTTTAACATGGAAATAATCCACGAAAAGGGAAATATTTCGCTGGAATAAATATTCTCGATTAGGGGTGAATTTTTTTTTTTTTGCTTGTCTAAACAAATGAATAACAAGTGCATAAACTATTATGTTGTGTTTAAATCAGCTACGTCTAAGACATAAGTATACATAATATGCAGTTTTACAAAAGAGCCTTTGTGCTTTCACATCGACGAGAGCACAGCAGCCAATCAGAAATCGGCGATAGGAATGATTCCTCGTACTTTGCAAAGACATAAGAACAAATTCTGTGGCTATAAGGAAAAAGTGCTTAAGTCATATTTTACTGTTAAGCGTTCAAGTCGATTTTCAGATATTTTTTTTATTTTCTAGTTAAATTGATAAATTCTCTGTTAACCTTTATTTTTTAATCAAACATCGTTCTACACACTATAAGTAATACATTTAAGTTGAAATATACTAAGGTATAACCAAGTGAGATTAGAAGTCTAATAATTCAGTAAAGTGCGACTTTGATTCGCGCACGAAGAGTTACGTATGGACACTAGATATGTAATACTCGTAGTATATGAACTTTAGCCCATATAATATAGTTTTGTAATTTTTTTCGTTTTTGGAATTTTTCGCTTTTGAGCATTTTTTTAGTTTTGTCGTTTTTTTTTAATTTTTGCAATTTTTTCAGTTTTTGCGATTTTTTTCGTTTTTTGCAATTTTTTCTCGTTTTGGCAATTTTTTGGGTTTAGGCGTTTTTTTTAATTTTGGCGATTTTTTTTAATTTTGGCAATTTTTTGGTTTTTGGCGATTTATTTTAGTTGTAGAAATTTTTTAGTTTTGGCTCTTTTTTCTCGTTTTGGCATTTTTGGTTTTAAAGATTTTTTAATATGGCGTTTTTTAGCTTTGCCCTTTTGTTTTTTTTTGCGTTTTTTTTTAGTTTTTTCGGTTTTCAGCGTTTTTTTTTATTTTGACGATTTTTTTTTTAATTTTGGCAATTTTTCTACATTTTGGCGGTTTTTTAATTTTGGAAATTTTTTTTATTGGGTTTTTGGCGATTTATTTTAGTTTTAGAAATTTTTTTAGTTTTGGCTCTTTTTCTCGTTTTGGCTTTTTTCGGTTTTCGGCGTTTTTTTATTTCATTTTAGCGTTTTTTTAATTTTGGCAAATTTTTCTTCATTTTGGCGATTTTTTCGGGTTTTGGCGATTTATTTTAGTTTTAGATTTTTTTTTAATTGGGCACTTTTTTCGTTTTGGCGATTTTTTTGTTCATATTTGGCGCGATTTTTTTCGGTTTGGCGATTTTATAGTTTTGGGTTTTTTTAGTTTTAGCGTTTTGAGATTTTGAGCAGGTGTACGTACTTTCGAATATGCATTTTACAGAGGTATCATTAACTCAAAATCAGCTTATCTCGACTTAAGCTTTTTTTCCTTTTTGCCACAAAATTCAAGAGTTTTCAAAGCTGTTTACATACATTAAATGCAAATACATATAAAAGAGTCTGTGTACTCGGACGTAGCTGGTTGAAATAAATGTATGTAAGTAACTTTAAGTTTAAAAAGGCTCCTTGTGGCAATAAGATGTACGAGTATGTACACAGATGAAGATTTTTTAAGCCGTGTGGCACTGACTTCGAACAACATTGTAAGTAACACACACGTACATACTACATATATATGTATGTATGTACGTATGTATGTACACAAATACGTATCTTGGTATAACAATGTTTTATGTTGTTGTTGAGGCCGGCTAAATTTTCTTTCTAGCAAAGTTTTATTTAAGGACATACGACATACTAAACCGGCTTATCCTTGGACGAAAAGAAAGACCGCAATGAGACACTGGACATACGTCAGATAGAAAACTACAAATTTGTTTTTATAGTGCATAATTACTTCTTATAGCCATTGGCGTAGCTATAAATTTTTTCTAGGGGAGGCATTATGACTGGTGATTTTTATGAGTAAAAATAAAAAAAATAATTACGTGAAATTTTTAATAGCTCTAGGGGGGCAATGCACCCCCAGAATGTGCTTTCTACGCCTATTATTATAGCCAAATGCAAAATAAATTATGTATGTATGTATGTATCTATGTATATTAGAGACAAAAATAAAAAGATTTAACACTATGTATCAAGCCAACTACTTACATACATACATACATACATACATACATCCATAGGTAAATAAATGAATATGTACATATTTTTTATTTGGCCTTTAAGTTCTCTTGCATGTTAAACTCGAGTGGAATCAACTATTTTGTCATTTGAGCTCACGATATACTATTAATCATCATCATCGGTTTTTACCAAAACAAGGATGATGATGATGATGCCGCTTTTGTTGTTTGTTGCCGATATCTGCCTACTTACATACATACAAACCAACATTCATTCATTCACATGAACGAATTGATTATGATAACGATGACTACGACGAGACTTAACACAGACAAAACTATGAGGATACACAAAAACAACAAAGTAAGCACAATCAATCTACAAGTATTTGGAGAGTTGTATAGACACAAAAATTTTAAATGATGATGTTGTTTTGTAATAAGAATAATAAAAAAATCAAAATACCTATAAAACAAAAAATATAAAGTATACCCTATAGGAAGCGGGGGTTTAAGGTCCTCCAAGTCACCGCTTTTGTCAACTATTTTGGTGATATTGTCAACGGAGTGCCTACATAGTAATATTAGCTTTCGATGACTGTTAAAGCCTTTTATGTGTTTATTCCTTTTTATACTTTATGATTTTTTTTAATAAAACACTCACTATGAAAATTTTTGTCTCGTGCAACACCAAACAAATATGTTTGCTTTTTTGTCAAAGTAACCGAAAATTCTTTTTAATTCCTTATATATCGTATTTGTGTAGGCCGTCAGCAGCTCTACATACATAAGGTAAAATTTTAAGAAGAATCGAGTCACATTATTCTGAAATACAAGCTTAATTGCTTGTTGTCGCACGCGACAAAAAAAGTGGACTTTCGGGTGGAAATTCCCATATGCAGTTTCATTATCAAAATTTTTCCCAAAAAAAGTACCAAAAGTGTAGCGGAGAATTATGAAAATGCACTAGTGAATACCTGTTTCTAGTGTCTACATATGGTCCCAAAAGAACTACCTAGTCAATAATACTAATGTTAGACATGTTATATGTCTACACTAAAAAGCATCCGCCAGTAGTGCTGGTGACAAAGTCAACAGCAAATCAGTACTGTTCTACTATTGACACTTTCTATAGGGTAGAAACAATTACATACTACACATGTATTTGTATTTACACATACACATGCATATGTATATATGGATTTACACACACACATCGATGTATCTATAACTATAGTTACACATTTAGTTAAAACATTTGGTGCTTTAACATAAATATGGATATGTACGAGTATATACATATGTACATATCTATTTATGTACATACAATATGTATGTGCATGCTTATAGGAACGACAGCTTATGTGTAGAAAGCATAATCGTACGTAAACAACATTCGCAGAGAAGGATGGCTAAAATACATTGCTAAATCTTCAACGAAATCTATATTTCCAAATTCCTTTCATTTTGGGAATAAATAACTTGAATTTTCTTTTCTTATGAAAATCGTTAAATTTTCAAAAAGTAATTTTCGTAGTATCGAAGACGAGTGAGTCTAATGTGAAATAACTGCAGATACAGAGAGAAAATAAAATTATAGTCTATATATGTATATTTAGGATGATGATGGGATTATCCCGCTTTTCATAGGTCGATCCCGCCTCGAATTTCTATCTCGATTTTTAGAGTTTTGAAATTTTCAATATCTTATTCGATTTGTATTAAAATTTAACTGATAAAAATTCATTCCATATACATATTTTTTTAATTAAACTAGTCAAAACCCTGTATGCGCACTAGACTGATCACAGCTTGTATGGGATTTAATTTTTTTTTAATTCTTAATATGTTTGAATTGCCAATTCACATACACAATGTATGATTAAGAGTTAACGTGCACAATGTATGATAAGTGTTAACGTGAACTTTAACTGCAAGTTCTTCATACAAAACTTCCCGTTAAATTCCCTCTTAGGTTTTAATTTTACATTGTGAAAAGGGCCGTATGTCGAATAATTAATTAATTTTTTAAATATTTTTTTTATTTCAAAGCGTTTCTTTTCAGTTGAAAATTGTGTTTTCTAAGTACATACGAAACTGTTTATGGATGGGCATATTACACATATCCCTTCATAAAATATATTTACTTTTAAATTCCGCTTTTTGGCGATATTTTCTTCAAAATCCCGCTTTTTTAGGGTTCCGTGCACCAAAGGTGAAAAGGAACCCTTACACGTTTTCGCTACGCTGCCTGTTTGTCCGTCTGTCAGTCACAAGCTACAACAACAAATACATGAGAGTTAAAAATTAAAGGGCGTTCCAAAACGAGCAACGAAAAATCCCATGTAATATACATACAATTGTATGTATATAGACACTTGAAAAAAGTTAATGTATTTTTATACGACTACAACAGTTAACACTAAAATTTAAAAAAAAAATTAAAATTAAAGGGTGTTCTATCAGTTAATGTAATTGACTATGTAATTTTGAGAACTTGCTGTATCTTGGAAACCGCAAAAGGCAAATTCCCAAAATTATAAAATCGCCAAACCAAAGAAAAATCGCCAAAGACTGAAAAAAAAATTCGCCAAATGAAAAAAAAATTCTAACACTAAAATAAATCTTCAAAAACCGGAAAAATCACCAAAATGAAAAAATCGCCAAAATGAAAATATCGCCAAAATAAAAAAAAAAACGCAAAAACCGAAAAAATCGTTGAAACGAGAAAAAATCGCCACAACTGAAACAAATCGCCAAAATAAAAAAAGTCCTAAGAACGCAAAAAAACCCCCCAAAACTAAAAAAACGCCATATTAACAAAAGGCTCAAAACCGAAAAAATCTCAAAAACGAAAAAAATTACAAAACTAATATTATATAGGCTAAAGTTTGTATAGTATTACATATCTAGTGTACGTGCGGAAACCTTCTTGCGCGAGTTATAGTCGAACCTTACTGATGACTGATCCTCAAGACTACGGACCACTATTGCCAACTTAAAAAAAAAGAAAAGCGATGTCTTAGGACACCCTGTTATAGCTATGCTGCTTAGCTATATAAAACAAACTTAATGTGTTAAATAACAATGCAAAGAAAATTATATTAATGATGATGTCAAATTCTCCGCAAATATTTCAAAACATTTCCATTTATTTCGCATTATTTTCTTTTCTAGCGGCGCACGATTAAATTAATGTATTGTTTAGTGGCGGCTGTTAGCCGGCTAACTGCCGATCGGCTGTGTTCTCTGGTTTGTGCTCATGTGCAAAAAGAATACAAAAACAATTTGAGCAATCCTTCTTATTGTTTTTGTTTCACTCACTTCAACGAACTTACAAAGAAATCAAAACAAAAATAAATTTATAGCTGTAATAGTGTCGATTATTTTTGTTACGAAAATCCACGTCCTAACTCCAGTATCGCGCCATAAATAGCATAGCTATAAAAATATCGCTAGATTCTTATAAAAAGCCTTAATTTATTTAGATAACAGTTTAACAGTAGTCGTTGCAGGTACTCGTATTAATTAAACATATTATAACCAGAAAAACTTAGTTATACTTCCTCGCAATGTTCATATCAAACAAAATTGAGAGTTTTGTGCATAAGAGTTGTGTAGATATGAAAGTTTGTATCAGTGTAAAGTTAAAATTTTTAGTTAACGGAATGAAAAATATGCAGCAGTTTTTAAACAAAACACACAAAAAAAGGATAAATCATACATACGCACATTCGATGAACATGTTTGAAGTACAGACAAGCCAAAAGGACACCCAAAACAAAGAACTCATTCCTTTATATTGAAACACTATCATCATCATCATCATCATCATCATCACCCTAAATACAGAATTCAAATGATCCCATACTTATTCAATAGTTTAAATGGAGTTTTACTCATAGAAGAGCAGGTTCATATATGTTCATACATACGCATCTACATATGTATTTATGTATGTATGTATGTGTGTATGTGTGCATATGCAGGGACGTTTAGCACACATACAACCCCACCTCAAGCACATACAACATACAGCGTGCATTTAAAATTTGTTATCGTTGTCTAACTCGGCATAGTTGTTGTGTAGTCGTCAAACTTGACGCTAGGAAAAGTTTTTGTCGACATTTCAACTCGCATCACCCGTTTGTTTACTGGTTTGTTGTAGTGTTTTAAAATAGAAAATTGTGTTCCTCGTTATCAAAAACTTATCTTATTCTGTTCCTTATTTTGCAAAACGGGCAGTAACAACTTTGTACCTCTGGATAAACCAGCAAAAAAAAAAAATTCAAAGCAAAACAAAGTGGTACGTACGTATGTCCTCGTAGTAGGTACCCACTACGTATGAGTACGAGAAAAATATTTTTCATGTAGAAAAGTACAAGTACAAATTGAGTTCAAGTAAATGTTTAAGTACTTATTTCTTTGCAATACTAACGTGTGAGTGTGATAAAATAAGAGTGCATGAATTTGAGAATGCAGTATATGATGATTCCAATTTCTGTTACGTTTTTGGCGCCATTGTAGACCCAATACTGTGTGTAGCCCCTAAAAGCGTGTGAGAGTTGAAGTAGTTGTACCCATTTTTAACAAAGAAGAACAGCAAACAAAAACGTTTTTATGTGTATGAATTTTCACAGCAGCAAATAGAAAGAATCATATTCTAGTTTGTCAGACATCTTTATGATAACAAAAGGATAACACAGACTCATTTTAAGGATATACATACATACTAAGTAAGTATTGATGTTGCAATAACCAAATATGTATTTAATTATTTAACATAAGCAAATGTAAATGATATTTTTAAAATCAAATTTTGCTGCTTTATGATAAAACTTTAAACTAAAAAGATCAAACTAAAATAAGTGCTACACCAACATAATCATACTTGATCCATGGACTGACTACCTTTAGATGTATTCATTTTTATTTGTTTAAGTTTTATTAATCAACTTTACTTTTAACTTTTATTTTCTGAGTTTTACCAGAAAATAAAAGTTATTATTTTATTTATTAGACCCCTGGGTCTAATCGATGATTGATTGGACTAAGAGCTTTTGCTCATCACTAAGAAACAACAACAAAAAACGAGATTACTGAAAATTTTTCCTTTGTAATCAAAGTATTACTGCATTAAAATCTCAATTTCTAAAAAAAGTGGACTTAGAGCCTTTGCATGTTAAGCCTGCGATATGGATTTGCTTAAAAAAATTAGTGCTTATTTTTGAAGTCGGTTAAATATTTTTTTAACTTTTAGTTTTAAATTTTTAGTGCTATTTTTATGTTTTTAGGGGCGTCCGCCCACTTTTCTAAACACAACATCACGGCACTTTCAGAGCTCAAGGTGTCTGCTAAGTTTCATAAAAATCGGTCAAGTAGAAGCATGTAAAATATAGATAATGTTAAGCTTTAATGGGCATGTCCCCGCCCACTATTTTAAGCTCAAAATCATTTCATTTTAAAGCCGAAACTGTTTGCCAAGCTTCTTGGGAATCGGCTGAGTAGAAGTAAATATAATTTAATAGCAATCTTTCATGGGCGTAGTCCCGCCCACTTTTATAAATGCAATATTAATCGTTTCTCAGTGTTCAGGGTATGTGCAGTTTTGTAAAAATTAATTAAGTATCAGCAAGTGAAATATTAAATTTTGAATGAACGTGGCCCCGCCTGCATTTTTCAAACCAAGACTGTGTCTTTCTTAGAGCTCAGGATGAGTTCCCCCTGTCCACTTTCTTATACACAAGACTAGTCGTTTTTCAGAGTTCATAATATAAACAAAGTTTTGTAAAAATTAATTAAAAAGCAGCACGTAAAATATAATATTAAATTTTAATGGGCATAGTCCCGCCCACTGGTTTAAAAGCAAGATTGAGTCTTTCTTAGATCTAAGGGTGCTTTCCAAGTTTCATAAAATTCAGCCAAGTAGAAGCACGTGAAATATAATATTTTATTGGGCGTGGCTTCTCCCGTTTTTTTGTTCAAATTCTAGATTGTGTCGCTACGAGAGACCAAGGTGTATGCTAAGTTTCGCAGCAATTGTATAATTAAAAGATCGTAGAATGAAAGAAAAACACATGGGCTTATATTTGCCCACTTTTTTGACAATGGGACTAAATGGAAGCTATACCCTCTAAAAGTTACGGAGTTATGAAGCAACGAACCTAAACAAATACAGACGAATTGATAACCTCATAATTTTTAAGTCGGCTAGTCCTCTTTCAGACTTGCAATTTTTGTTGCTGCAATTTGTTTAAATTCTGCTTTGAAATTGCATTAGTGTGTATATTAAGAAATTCTTGTTTTGCAATTATGTATTAAAAAATTCTATTACACCACAAATTGTTCTGAAAAATTAACAATTCTATTTATTTTTGTTATATTTTGCGTTTTTCATACAACTGAAGAAAGAAAATAAAATAAAACGTCAAACTCACATTTAAATTAACAATTGCGAATTTCAAAACAAAAGAGAATTGCAGAACACATGAAACTGTCTACCCATCCCCAATCTTCTCACCTCTCTCACCGATAAGCTCAAGAATTTCTTCTTGACGAAGTCTGGACGAGGAACTAACAAAATAGGTTGCTCACGTCAGTTGCCCAGTTGCAGGAATCGATGTGAATACGTTTAATATTTTTCTGTTCTTTTTTTTTTGTACATAAACTCATAATATGTAACTAATATTTTCTCATCGAGATTTTTTCCTTGCATAGTTGTCATAAGTCAGACAAATTTTATTCGTAAGAGAAAAGCGAAAAGCGGAAAACCCTCAAACGGAAGTTTTCAGATAAAAATTCGATTCAATTGAGAAAGTGGGAAAATTAGTTAATAGAAATATGCGACCTCCCCTGAATAATAAGCTATATATGACCTACTACCACCAAACCACCAAACGAAGCTATTTCAACCTTTAAGGTGAAAAATGTAACCCACCATTTTGCGAAAGATTTTTTCGGGTTTTATCAATTTTGTAACAATTAAATAAGAAACGTTATTATATATTTTTTTGCATATACATACATACTACATTTAATTACATACATCTTTTATTCATTTTTGTTTAGAATTTAAATCAAAAACAAAAAATTTAAAGCTGTGCGACAGTCTAGTCCTTAACATATTCAGGGCTATCATGAATTAAAATTCCACGTGAAATTTTTCCCAGGCAACAATTCCAACTAATAGCAAGTAATTGGAAAAGGGAGAAATTTCACGCGCAATTTTATTCATGATTGCCCTGATTAAGTCATTATTTAAAACATCTCTAATGCCGAGTACACACTATGGCATTTTGTGACATCGCAATAGTGTGTACTAGTGGCAACGTTTATCATTTCCGATATTTGTCGTTGTGTGGTATTCATTTCAATATAAAAAACATAATGTGAACATACATATTATGTACTTTAAATAGTGGCTAAAAAAGGGCTAAAAAAAAATGTTTTTTAAAGCCCCATATTTCAAAAATTAAAATTGCTTTTACATTTATAAAATATATTTCAGCTTTATTATTTAAAACAAAACAAAAATTTTTGAGCAAAAAAATTTTTTTGGTTGACCTCTTTCTGGAATTACCCATATGTCTCATTTAAAAGTTCACAATTGCTAGCACAAGCTAAATTAAATTATAGCGCCTTCGTTCACTGTTACACACTCTCGTATTGCGAAAGGTTAGTTTTACACAAAAATGTTGAAAGAAAAAAATTTTTTACAACTTTCTTTTATTGCAATTTTTCTTTTATTTTTTTTGTGCATTTTTATTGCAAAAAATTTACTTTATTTTTATTTATTCTTACTTTAAGACCTACTTGTTGTGCTTGACATATAAACACGTTAAATCTTTATGTAAAACTCACGATGATGACGACAACGATACAGCATCGCAAAATTCACTTTCAACAACGCGAATGTATTTAAACGCGACACAGAAAAATGCAATAACAACAAGCAACAAAAACGGCCGGAAATAATACTTTCGTATACATATGTATATGAAACTGTTTATTTTTATAACATACATATACACGACTCTCAAGCACCCACAAAAAGGTCTTTTACTTTAGTTTGCAACCAAAGAAACTTGTGAAATGGTTTGCCTACCAACTGCACTTACACACACAAGACACACTTTGCACACATGCATACATAAGCATGGTCGTCGTCATGAAAAGCAACAAATACAACAACATCTATTCCACCATCGTCGTTGTCGTCGTGCAACAGGAAAAGCTCTTGCACCACAAAAAAAAAACAGCCCATCCAAACCTTGAATTGCATTCGGGAGCATTTTGCTTATACTTGTTCACACAAACACAAGCGCACAAGAAGCAAGCGAACGGATGAAATGTGATGGCAGTGGTGCCATTTTAGGGGATTTGTCCCCAAATTGGGAATTTTTTCGCGATTGGGGATGCAAATTTCGTATTGGGGATTTGTTGGGGATGATAACCAAATTTTAGGGCATTTAGGGTAAGTCAAAAAATGTGTTTTACTATTCATAGTGAATGGTTTCTTAATAAAGAAGAAGTATCAAGGCAGATTAAACAATAATGAACACTACCAAAATAAAAATACGTAACAAAATGCAATATGACTTGTTGGAAACACTTCTTAGAATAAACACACACTTTAAAAATAAATATAACAAAAATTAAAAATTTTAAAAACCCCCGATATATCTAGAAAAGATGTGATATATCTTCTAAACGTCTGGACCGATTTTCTTCAAACATAGTTAAGAACCATTTCGATCAAGTCACCTTTCAAACAGAAAAAACTAAATCAAAATCGGTCCAGCCATTTGGGCTGTACGTGGACACGGACAGACACACAGAAACACAGATACACAGACACACGCTACAAACTTATAACACCCCTTTTTTTTGGTCGGGGGTTAATAATTCAATTTGTTGTGACAAATTTAATCCTTCTGCTGAAATGCTAAAGCTTTTTAATACAAGTACTATGTATGTATGTACAACAAAGTTTGAGGCCGATGAATCAGAAGATTTCGAATCTGAAGTAAACTTTGGTTAACATTTTTTTATACTTGTGTATATTAAACTGTGTAATTTTTTCTTTACAAGTTTTATAAGTACAAATTAAATGAATATGAATGAACTTTATCCTATAAATATGTTATTTTTGTCATTATTTTTTTTTTTAATTAAAAAAATTTTATTTTTTTCACAAAAGAAAAAATTTGAATCAAAATAACTTAATTTGGTGATGATAAATCAAAAATTGGGGATAATCTCTAGAAAAAAACTGGCAACACTGTGTGATTGAGAGACATAAAATGACACCCACTTAGTGTTGTTGTTGTTTAACAGAACAAGTGGAATGAAAATGAATGTGTTGTGGAATACATGACCGAAGGCAGTAAACTGTTTAATACTGTATGCTGCACTAGCAATTGGAATGGCCTATCCATATTTTGCATTGAAAAAATTTGTACGAGTGTACTCTTGTGCATACTGCACACTTGCATGTTCAAGTTTATGGTTGCATATTTGCATCTAGACTCCTGGTAGTAGTACGAGGTCAACTCCAAAAGTCGTTGTATAAGGCAATGCCCCAAAATTATTATGTTTAATTCTAAAGAATGATTCTGGTAGAAACCAAAAAATATATAAAAAATACACGTTCTAGTTTCCATAAATCAGGAAGGCGGCTCGTCTAGAAAATTTTTATGAAATTCACTCAAAAAAATTTGTGCTTTTCATATAAATTTTCTACCCGAATCAAACGTCCGTGTTGTGGAAACAGAGGGTAAGTCTGAGTCTTACGGGAGTGGGTCATTAACTCAGTGACTATTTGAAGAAAAACTGATTTATATATGTACTAGCTGACCCCGGTCCGCGTTGCTGGCCCTAAGCAAACATTAGTGTTGTATATGGCATTGGTGGTACAATATAAAAATTGGATTTTGCCCACGAATAAACTAAATATTGGGCCATCTGTCGGACGAACTTCAAACTACACAGAAACACTCCTCACGCCCCATAGAGCATGTATATAAAGTTTGGTCGAAATCGGTGCAGTAGTTCTTGAGTTACGGTGCAAAAACACAAAAAAAAAGTAAATATTGGGCCATCTGTCGGACGAACTTCAAACTACACAGAAACGCTCCTCATGCCCCATAGAGCATGTGTATAAAGTTTGGTCGAAATCGGTCCAGTAGTTCTTGAGTTACGGTGCAAAAACACAAAAAAACTATATATTGGGCCATCTGTCGGACGAACTTCAAACTACACAGAAACAGTACTCACGCCCTATAGAGCATGTATATGAAGTTTGGTCAAAATCGGTTCAGTAGTTCTTGAGTTACGGTGCAAAAACACAAAAAAAATAAAAATTGCGCCATCTGTCGGACGAATCACTATTTCTGAAAGGGGCGTAGCATTTACTGGGGTAGAATATATATAAAAACACGCGCCGGTCTTTTACAAATATTTTGTGGGGTGGAAGGCGTAAAAAATCTGTTGGGGCATTGAAGAGTTCACCCCTAACAAATAAACGTGTTTTTAATTTTTATATATATTATTAAGATAAAAAGTTTTTTTTTAACATACTCTAGTCTCCTTTGAGTTTTATACACTAACCCCCTTCCCTGTTTCCAAAAAACGGACGGTCGATTTGAGTAGAAAATTTATATGAAAAGCACTAATTTTTTTAGTGATTTTCATAAAAAAATTTTAGACGAGTCGCCTGTCTGACTTGTGCAAACAGGCTATAAGTCCAACGTTTCTCAAATTTTTTTATACCTTCCGAAAAATGCGATTTGTCGAGAATCATCAAAATAGACATTTGTTTGTGAGATGATTCGTCGTTGCAGCTGTATCTCTTTTCGCCGAGCCATTTCTTCAAGTTTGGTAACAAGAAATAGTCACTCGGGGCTGAAGCAGTTAGCACGTTGACTACAAAACCGAAGGTCCTGGTTTCGAGTCCGGTATCCGTCATTAAACAAAAACACCACGCATTTTTCTGATGTGCATTAGTGTCCCTTCGTATCAGTTGTTGTAGGAAAGTGCATGTGATGAAGGCATAGTAACTGGTCACTGAACTATACCGACTTCAGCAGATACTAATCCTAATGTAATCTCAGGGCGCTCTCCTTCGTTGTGTAGCAGAATCATCGGCGAAGTAAAATAACCAATAAAATTTTTACTAAGCATAGCTTCAATAAAAAAATTTAATATGCCTCATTTAACACCAGAGGCGCTGCAACACTGCATTATTAGAAACGTGCAAAAAAGCAGAGTTGTAAAAAAAATTAAGCTTTCCGATATCTCTTCCTTCACCACCTGTCTTCTCTATCACTATCCCTTTCCTAAAGAAGGTAACACCAAGTAATAGTAGTAGGAATTCATTGTCTGAGTGTTACTTCGCAATTCGTATCCCAATTCATGCATTTTTGCCTTGCAAACTGCGCATGCGTTTGTGGTCTAATGTGAGCAAAGGCAGCACCCATCTTGCGAAGAGCTTTCTCAACCCAAGTGATCATTCAAAATGGATACCACTGAGCTATGTGAGATGCCTAACGGTGGCTTGCACAATCTCACTCACTTTCAATCTACGATCGGCTAAAGCCATATCGTGACTTTTTTTTCAATTGAGACGTCAACCGGGCGTCCAGCACGTTCGGCTTGTACGGCCCTAACGAAATGCAGTAAACCACTTTTTACCACTGAAATTGATGGTGAATGTATTTTTCAAGCTTAGCCTCGGTTTGAGTGATAATTTTTTTCCGCAAAAAATAATGATTCTTAATGAGCACACGTAATTCACTTTTTTTAATTTTCTTCACAAAAATCGCGGTAGTCTGCTATCAACGGCTGCCAAACACAATCTAAATGACGCAGCAGAGGGTTCAAAGCTATGGGTAGAGTAAAGCCTGGATCACACTATCGGCACAATGTACAAATTTTTCTTCATTTATGACATGATTAAATACACAATTTTAAAAAATTTATTTCTTAAAAATAATGTAGTCCAAGCCCTGGCGTTGTTAGGTACTCGTTTAACGTAGTGGTGAAATTTCGTATCACTTCTCTTTATTACATTTCGGATATTTTCTTTTAAAAGCCCCCAATAAAATATATTTATTCGCGTAAATATTAGACTTTATATTAGGACTGAGTTGAGGCCAGTTTATGTCATCTCTCCTAGCGATTTCAGGAAAGTCAAGTCTCTGACTGGCATCCGGGGACTTTATGCAGTTTTATTTATGTATTTCATTATAATGCAAAAGTTAGGATCACCACGAACAGACTGACAATTTTCATGTTCCCTACCATTCTTGACTTGAATTTTGTAATAATGTGCCGGTCTCTTTTTTAAACTTTTTGATGCATTTTCGAATGAGAGGTAAACTTGGCCTCGTATAAAAATATATATACGACAATACGAGTATATACATATGTATGTATGTATTTAAGTATAACATGGCATTAACTGTAAACTTAGTGTTAGTAGTATCGATGTCTGTTTTTGCCGGCCGGCTTGTTAATCTTTTGACTCCCCAAAATAATAAAATGTACTCGGTACTCGTACAGCATCAGAATTACATACATACACTTGCACACAAATCCATAAATGTAGTGTGTATATGTTAAAATATTGCAAGTATGTGTGTATACAGATACGTACATATATATACGTGCGTGTGTAATTTTTATGTTCGTGTCAAGGCTAAAAATTCAATTTCCATTGCCAAATGCAATCTACTCACATGAATGCAACTCAGAAATGCTGTGTATGAACGTAAGTATGTATTTACATACATAGTATATGCAGGCTGCATACTGCACACTAACCAAATATTTTTTATAGACTTATGTAAGTATGTATGCATGCACGTAAATGTATAATATATATTGCTGTCTGTTTATGTCTCGATATATAGAATGTGGCTAGACAAAACATTAAACCAGAGTTGTTGCCATTATTTTGATACAACTTTTGAAAAAGGGTAAGTTTTTTTTAATTACTTAATTTTCTGCCGAAATCACTAACTAATTTAAAAGTATTCATACCAGAGATCCGCATGATTACGTATCAAACGGCATAAGTTTGCCTTTTTGGAAAACGAATATTTATCTACCACTTAACAAAAAAATTAAAGTTGCTAGTGCATGATTCATATTCACAAGACTGTTGTTAATAAATACATGTCATTGCTTGCAAGTTGTGGGGGGTTATTATGTAATTCGATTCGAAACGAAAACTGTTCGAATTTGTATGTTATTAACATTGCAATTCGAACACATTTCCGTTCGATTCGGATTACATAATAACCCCCCTGTTTATTCATATGATCCACAAAAGCAGGGAATCAGTATGATTTTTTTGAAAAACTTCTTGAAGAACCTTATTCTTGTTATATCTGAATTCATTATGTTATATTTTGTTAAAAAACTTTAAAAAGTTCTTTAAATTCATTTTAAAAATGTATGAAAACATATACGCACTCTTTTAGTAACCCCCGTCTGTGTATCTGTGTGTCTGTCCGTGTCCACGTACAGCGCAAATGGCTGGACCGATTTTGATTTAGTTTTTTCTGTTTGAAAGGTAACTTGATCGAGAAGGTTCTTAACTATGTTTGAAGAAAATCGGTCCAGCCGTTTAGAAGATATCACATCTTTTCTAGATATATCGGGTGTTTTTAAAATTTTTAATTTTTGTTATTAACTTAAGACTTCATCTGTTCAACGTGCTTTTGCGAGTAATTTGATTAAGGACATTTATATTTTTGGAACGTATATAATTTAAAAACGTAAGGAGCAGAAAAATAATTTTCGCTTGGCTCAACCAATTTTCTCTCTCAGATGAGGGTTTTACACAACGATACAACGATTTAGAATATCAAAGTATACATTCAACTACATTGGTTGTTGTCTCGAAATCTAGTATATTTGATTTGAAATCTTTATCGAAATCTATATCATTTACACTAAGCTTTTTGACATTTTTTAAAATTTCGTATCCAAGACAAAGTCTTAGAGCCTATTTCACCAACTTATTTAAATATCAATTCATATTTAAGTCGACATTTAAATACTCATATGAATTGATATTTAAATAGAGTTGGTGAAATTGGCCCTTAAACTGTAACCCAAAACTTAGCTCATTCACACACCTTCAATAGAAAATTTTATAGAGCTTAGCTTATTCACTTACCATTTATATAAATATCTTGTTCAGGGTAGTAAAAAAAATTTTTAAATGTTAGATTTTGAGTAGATTTCCTACAAATCTACTGACAAATTAGATTTCGTTTTAATGGGGAATCGCAACTTGATTCAGCTCGAAGTCTCGTAAGTACTAGATTTCTAGACAATGTAAATGCCCTATAAGCAGGGTAGGGAAAAATTCTGTTCGCGAGAACAATTTTTATTAACTCGCTAGTTTTAAAATTTGTGCTCGCGAGTTCTAATTTTTGACTCTTAAAATTTGAATTCTTCTCGCGAGTCCTATTTTCAATTCTCAAAAATTAAATTCGCAAGACAAGAGTACCTCTTTTCGAGTTTAATTCGAGCACTCTCCGCACTCTGCCTATAAGCAAATAGAGACAGCATTGCCATGTTTTTTATCGTATGTTTTTGTTAAGTAACAGCCGGATATTGGAATGGAATGGAAATGGTTTCTGTTAAACAAACATGGAATTAGTTAATTTTTGGTTAAGAATAAAATAATCATACATTGCGAAAAGGGCCGATAATGTGAATAATTTTTATTTTGTTAAACAAATTCTATGTTTGTCACTTTGGTTCAACTGAAAAGCCATGTAGTTTTTTTTCATTATTGTATTTTTGTAATATTGCTGTTACCTGGAAATGAATGTTCCTTGAATAAGAGTTTAAACAATTACCCCCTTATGCAAAAACTATTGTTAAACTTAAAGTTGGTTTAACAAACGAATTTTGTATAACAAAACCGGTTTTGAAGCATGCTTTAACTTTAACAATCGTTTTTGCATAAGGGCATTAGTCAATAGTAACAATATTTTCCTAACTAGTTGAAAATAATTTTGACTCTAGGTAACCCTAGAAATGTTTATTTCACTGAATTTAAAATATTCACCCTTATTCCAGTTGTCGACATCGACGTCACCCTAACACAATACCAAAAAATTAGGGGTGTTCCCTCGCTCTCGAGAGCAATTTTGTGCTACTAAGAATTTATTTCCGTTCCCTAAGGTCTAGAAAATAGCATTAGCCTGCAAACAAGAGTCAGTTGTTTTGGATAACGGGTACACAAGCCTTTTGGTATTGTGTTAAAGTGACATCGATGTCGACAACTGGAATAAGGGTGATTATTTACTTAGTTTAAGAATATATGTATCTTCCAAGAAGAAGAAAAAGTATTCGATAGTATTAACGTTGAACTATACACCGATTTTCGGATTTACTCCCTGCTAAATAATAATATAAGATACGCTTTGCTCCAACGGGATGGCAGTTGCCGCAGCAGTAAGAGGAAGGATTTTATGGAGATTGAGATTTTTACGTTTGCAATTGAAAAACAGCTGCACATAAATTGCACAAACCTAAGCATGCAACCAAACAAACTAACCAAAAAAATACCATTACCACAATCTCTCTCTCTCTCTGCCACACACACACACACACACACACGCACACACACGCACACAAACTCGCAAATGTTCGAACATGAGGTGTTGCAAAAGTGCATTCACATTTTGTGTATGTATAACTACAAATCCTTACATACGCATACATACATTTGTGAATGCGTGTATGTATATGAGCATACAAATGTACATACATGCATGCACACTTAAATCAAAAACTTTATGCCGAAGAGTAGTTGTCATACACACACACACACACACACACAAATTCACCTCAATTTCTATAAACAGTTCGCGGCACCCACGCCAACCAACCTACACCAACAACATCCCTAAAAGCAGAGAAGGAGAATGTATGTATGTGTGTTTGTCTGGTTAGGAAAATGCATCAGCCTTCTAGTCATCCATTCTTCACAGTTTCTGTATAGGAATCCTCCGTTAACTGTATGCTACTACTTCAACGATTTTTAAAACTCTTTCGGTAGCGAACAGAAAATAGGTTGCTGTCGTTAAATTTTTAGCGTATTCTTGTTGTAAATATGTCGATTGGTTGGTTAGTTGTTGCATTATATGGTTTACGTTATATACACACACATGAGTATGTACATACATACATATTTATATGTATGTACATATGTACGTATACTCATTTAGTGTGCGATTGTCAGTTAGTCCGCCAATTTCTGGCGTTAGTGACCTCCAAAAATTTGTGCATACGTATTTACCGTCCTCCAAGTATATGAATTTCTCTAGTTATGAGTCTACAATAAATATTATTGTATTGTCTATATGTATGTATGTATGTTTTTACATACATATGTACATATGTATGTAGATAAAGTAGCGAAGGTGGTGTTGCTGATGATGGCATATTTGGTTATTGCTGCTGCTTTTCCTTTTGGCGTTTGGTTTGACTTGGGAAATTATTATTATGTACATGATATTCGGTGAAAGTAGTGACTAACAAGACTGAGGAGTACATTTCACTTTGTAATACTTATACCTACATGAAACGTCAAAAAGGGTGTTTGTGTGGTTTATTTAGTCATGTATCGCAGTGCATGAGCATACATAAATAGATACATACATACATATGTATGTATATAAGTATATCTTTGTGTAAGTATTTACTGTATCTTATGGTAGTACTACTGGTCTAAATTCTTGTTTTGCTAGGGTAAATGACCTGATTAAATTTTATATTTTCGGTTGAATTTCTATAATGAGGTCAGAGACAGAGAGTTGTTGCAAAGGATGCATGACAATTTGCTAAGAGAATGAATGAATGTATGATAATTAGATACATATCATTATTGTGTCTAGTGAGTTTTATGTACACATAATTAGAAAGTGTTTCTTGATAATTGTTAATGTAGACAGGAATATATGTACATACATATATGTACAATGTACACTCATACATATATATTTATGTATGCATCTCTATTGTTAAGAATGAATGTGTTATTAATAACAATTTTGTTTGTTCTTAATGCTACTTAGAGAAATTAATAGCATGGTTAAGCCTTTCAATTTTACTGTGTTAGGTAATCATTTACAAAATCAATAAAGTTAAGAATTTCAATTATTTATATCAAAAACCATACAAGTAATTTGTTTTCCATATATAGCAACGTCACAAAGGTTCACAAACAAAAACTTTTATAAAGCTTTAAAATTATAAAGTTACATGTAGAAATTGCTAAATTTCCCGCTAATAGCTAAACATTTAAAGTTGAACCTCAATTACTCGTGTTGCATGGAACCAGTACCCGGATTCTCCAACTATATTTATCGACATATTTATTCTTTTACGATAATGATGATGTGATTCTGCAATTTCTTTTTTACAATAGTGTCCAGCTGTAGTGCGGTTCACTAACTTTTTTTTTAAGATAATCGTATCGAAAATTTTTTTAATTTGCTATTCAGTTACATTTTTAACGATATTCGCTGTAGCTTAATGTGAGGTGTGTCGTTATTAAGCGACAATAATTTGTGTGCTTTTTATTTTATCGACAAAAATCAACAGAAAATATCAGCTGCCTACAATCGTTAAAAAGAAGTTACAGAATCCCACAATCGTTATTGCAAGCGACAAAATTAATAGACAAATATTACGATTGTCGAATCGTTAAAAGTTACTGAGTCGCATCGCAGATGTATTTTAATTCTATATCATCTGTACCTGTACCTGGATTCAGTAACTTTTATTACGATAATCGTATCGCTTTAATAAATAAAACGAAAATTTATAGACTTTGCTATTCAGAAACGTATTTTCACGAAATTCGCTATCATTTATGAAGTTTCTCTTTATTCTTCTTTGTGATTTTGGCTTATTTTTACATTTTCTATACACAGATATCAGAAAATATGTTACTGAATAGCAAAGTTTATAAATTTTTGTTTTATTTATTAAAGCGATACAATTATCGTAATAAAAGTTACTGAATCCAGGTACAGGTACAGGCTTCGCATGAATAATCGAAAAGTACGGTTAATCGCCCGCTGGTCTAAATTAGACCACTTGGCTCGTATGTATGTATGTCTTTATTTCTGTGGCAATAAGGAAAAAGTGCTTAAGTCATATTTTACGGTTTTGCAGGAGAGCACTTTTAAGCGTTCAAGTCGATTTTCAGAAATGTATAATTGGGAAATTCTCTGTTAACCTTTATTTTTTTAAGCAAACACCATTCAGCACACTATATGTATGTAATACAGTCAAGTTGAAATATACCAAAGTATAACCTAAATTAATCTATTATTCCAAATGAGATTAGAAGTCTAAAAAAGATAAATCGCAAGTCATATTGCTATAACTTCCTGAAAAATCATACAAATTGAGATTTTGATTTTTTGCTTTCGAATGTCCAGATTTCGAAGGTTCCATTAGCTCAAAACGATAAGATACCTAAAATAAGTAGGGCAAAAAAAATGTGTGCCGTATTTATTAACCCCCGACCAAAAAAAAGGGTGTTATAAGTTTGTAGTGTGTGTCTGTGTATCTTTGTATCTGTCCGCGTCCACGTACAGCCCAAACGGCTGGACCGATTTTGATTTAGTTTTCTCTGTTTGAAAGGTGACTTGATCGAAATGGTTCTTAACCATGTTTGAAGAAAATCGGTCCAGTCGCTTAGAAGATGTCACAACTTTTCTAGATATATCGGGGGTTTTTAAAATTTTTCATTTTTGTTATATGTACATAAGATTATAACTTAAAAAAAATTTTGTTTGTATTGAAACCTGAAATCTTCTTTTTTGCACGAAATACATATATAAGAAATGTAAGCACGGATAATGGAAATCAAGAAATAAAGTGACGGCATGCCGGTAACTAGATGTAGCCGGTTGATCGAGAATCAACCGCATCTATGTACATATGTATTTTCCCGAAGTTTTTAGATAAAGTTTTCAATTTTTCTTTGCACAAGAACTATGCTCTGATGAAGCTGACTCTACCGATACTTTATTATAAGTTCTCGCCTCTACACAAAATCTTCTCCCGTCACCCACCTTCCAATATATCGTGCCGTAACCGCCAAAAAAAAACTTAAGCGATATAATTTTCCAACTTATTTTTTTTTTACCAAAATCGATTATCTGCGATCGTAAATAATCAATTTTCGTCAAAAAAAAGTACAAGAAATGTGTCGCTTAAGCATTTTCAGCGGTTGTGGCTCGATATGCATACAAAATATTTCGGAAAATATGTATGTAGACCAGAGTTGGCCACGAAGAAAAACACGAGAGAATAGTATTCGTGCATATGTATTCATATGTATAAGAAGCCGATTGATGTTCGGCACTCTGGTGCTACTTTCGGCAGCTCATATTGTTGTTAAGTTTTATCCAATTTAATCGAAAATAGCGAAACTAATACCTTCATCAGATTCCCTCTTTTTTTAATCAACAGCGGCAGGGGCGACACCACCTCTGGCACCTGCTTCAATAATGGGCTCTGAAGACGATCAAATAAAAGCGTTAATCAGTGAATAAGTATTAGTATTAGCGTCATTTAGTTTTTGCTTTTTCGGAGACGTTCAAATAAAATCGTAAATCCACATTTTATGGCCTGTTTCATAATAACGAAACGAAACTATCGACTGAAAATTTATATTGAAAACAACAATAAAATATGAAAATTTGTTTTTGTTTTCAATATAAATTTTCAGTCGAGTTTCGTTTCGTTATTTTGAAATAGTCCATTAGTGTTGTGTTCATTGTGTGCGCTTGCATATACATATGTGTGTATGTACATCCATATTGTTACCTTAATATAGAAAGGCCCTAACTCATTATTTTCTTGAAATCGAGATTCTTGCATATTTCGATAAAAGAACTTCTACTGTATCGAAGAATCTCGATTTCAAGAAAATAATGAGTTAGGGTTAGGGCCTTTCTATATTAAGGTAATGATATGTACATTAGAGTGGCACTTATTTCTTTTTTTTATTTCTTATATACTCCCCCTCCCCAATTCGGTTCAGTTTTATGTAAAAAAATATATAAAAAAATTTCATAGCGATAAGTGGTGTTTTAAGGGGTGCGTCCGCCCCTCAAAGTTGGCTTCAAGCCTACATATTTATTCAATGTATTTTGTTTGCATATTAAAGTCCTGCACAAGACTATTTATAAGACCTTTCAAGACATGCGACATTTTTTAAACGCTTTACTACAGCGAAATATTCTAAAACAAATGCTAAAAAACACTGTTGGCAAGACAAGCACTCAAAAAAAAATATTGCCAACAGTATTGTTTAGCGTTTATTTTAGAATATTTCGCTGTAGTAAAGCGTTTGAAAAGTGTCGCATGTCTTGAAAGGTCTTATAAATGGTCTTGTGCAGGTCAATATTGCATATGACTATCTTTTTAAAAAACATTTTACAACAACATTAATTAGAATTAAAGATAGGTTTTTGCTAAAATTAATATTTTACAAAATAATGAAGAAAATGACCAACAAAATACCAAAAATTATATATAACAAAATTTATTTATATGGAAATTATTATTATTTTTATTAATTAATTAATTAATTATTTCATAAATATACTACGTACGTAAAAAAAAACTTAACAAAAAAAATTACATTGAATAAATGGGGTTGAGGGCCAACTTTGAGGGGCGGACGCACCCCTAAGACACAACTCATCGCTATGAAATTTTTTTATTTATTTTTTTACATAAAACTGAACCGATTTTGGGTGAGAGAATATAAGAAATCAAAAAAAATTCTCTATGCAACTAACGGCTACGCTAATGTATGTACATAGATATCGCTCATTTACTCAAACAACGTCATAACTCAAAAAATGGAGTTTTCGAGTTAATGATGCAGAATTAATCCCCATATCGTTCTTCATATTGTGTACAAATATCTTGTTAACTCAACTCTTGAAAGCAAAATAAAAAATTTTTCCGTTAAGTTGTGTGTAAACCAGGGACTGAAACTGAACCCAAACGGGTTCAGGTTCGCTGTTTATAAAGACTTTGAACCCGAATCTGTTGAACTGAAAAATTCAGCAAGTTTCGGGTTCAAAAATATAAAAAAATAGAGAGATATATAATAGAATAATAAGATCCATTACATTTCTTCCATGCAAAAAAAAATTAAAAACTAAATCAAAATTAAATAACGACCAAGGCGGATTGAACACCAGGTGTCCTTTATATGTACATATGTACGTATGTATCTGTGTAGTCTAACTTCCCAGTTGGCCAAATCGTCACAGACGACATTGTCTTCGACGATTAATGTACGACATGTCGCCTGTTCATTAGGTTTTCTAATCGAAAATTTAAAGGAAATCGTCGTTCATGACTATCTGAGCGACAATATCCATCGTTTTGTCTTCAATAAAACTTTGTTGAGGACAATCTGAACGACAATATCTATCGTTTTGTTTTCAATAAAGCCGTGTTGACGACAATCTGAGCGACAGTATCAAAAACGCTTTCGAATTTGTATGTTATTAACATTGCATTTCGAAAGCATTTGCTATCGTTTCGCATTACAGAGTAGACCCCCAGGACTAATGTTTGTTATCAAATCCTCAGTAGTGATACCTTAGAAACCATTGGCGAGCAAATAATAATTAAGTAAATATCTACATACATATGTATGTATATTGACAAATCAAATTTGCATAATTTCTTTAATTAATGTATGCAAAGAAAATATCTCTACCAAATTGTTTTTAATACTTCTCAGGTAGAATACAAAATTTTACTTACATTATGTATATACATACATACATACGCAATTATTTAAAATTAGATAGGTAGGTATTATTTAATATTTTATCTTTTAGATTCGTTTATTACATAAATGTACTAATCATCCACTACAAGGAGACAAGCGAGACCCACATTTAAACTCACCCACAATAACTGCCCTAAACGAAATGTTAGCTCTTCCTTCCTAGAACAGGAAAATAATATATACATACATACATACATACATACATACATACATACATAGAAACAGAGAAATATATATATAGAGAGAGAGAACTAATCAACATTTAAAGAGAAACTTGCTCTCACTAGGACCCACCGAAAGAAACTGTTATTCACATCCCTACACTCAAGACGACAAAACAATAACAGCAACAACATGCAGGAAAACGAATATACCAACCAAAAGACCAACCCATAAAATACTCCATAGAAGTCAACAAATACACATTCGTTCGCATAGAAAATTTTGTTTGTTACAAACTGTTGGTGACGAGGATAGACGAGTAAATCGTCTGGCGGTGCCAGTATCAAACTTACGACACACACCGTTAGGTGGTGTATAACGGTGCTTTTGTGGACGACTACAAAACATTTACTTGTTTTTCGCATATACTTTTTTCCACACTTTTTGTTTTACAACTGATTTTTTTTTTTGGGAATGTCGTCGTAGGGATATTAAGGCAGAATTTGAGCCTTTTAGTCAGTAAACAAAAAAAACCAAAAGGTTGAGTAAAGACCCATCTTGGGCAAATATGTGTTGTGTGGGTTAAACTTCTATTTTATTTTTTGCCTTTTTTCCTGTGGGTTTTGGACATTTGCGTTTTTTGCTTTTAACGTTGCGAAAGTAATACGAGAACGAGAAAAAAATTGTGGTTTGTATTGAAGTACATATGTACATACATACATACTTATGTATGTATATTACAAAGAGGTGTTCTGTAGTAAAAGAAAATATTTTTGGGTGGCAATTGCAGCAGCCGTAGTAGAAACAGCAGCAAGTGTTATAAATGCAGCAGCGACTCCTGCAATGCAAGTGAATGTAAAAAAATTTCAAATGTGGTATGAGTTCGTAACGCAGTAACATTTAACGTTGCAAACTTTTTGGTGATTTTGTATACATTTTTAATTTTTTTCTTGGTTTGTTTTCCTTTTTCATTTTTTTCTGTTCCTTTCATTTTTTTTTTTGTTAAAGAAGTGCATTGAAATGCAAACAAGGCTTTTGCAAAAGCAAACGTAGCACTCGTAACAAAAATAAGTAAAAAAAAAATCATTCATTGATTCTCAGATTGCGACACAGAAAGTGTGTTAAAAAATAAAAGCAAAATTTTAACTTGAGATAATTTTGGAGTAAATATTGCATATATTGGTCGAACGCTAAAGTAAACAACCTACACAGTGTTAGAAAACCTTTGGAAAAATAGCTAGAAAACAAGTTATTAAGAATTTAATTAATAAAAACTTAATTCAAAGAAAAAAAAAACAAAAAACTTCACCACTTATCACTATGGCTAACAGTAAAAAGCTAATCAAGGTAAGTGTTTATGCCACATATGTATCTATGTACATATGTATTTCATTGTAGCTTAAAATCGATAAAATAAAATTATAGGTATGTACCATCTGCTGCAAGAATTAAGGTTTAAGTTCAGTTTTTATTTCCTTAAAGGAATAACATCACATCATATTTTCAACCATATTAACTATTATTTTTTCAATACAATAGCTTATACATATTTTTTTTATTTATATGTATGTATGTACATATGTAAATTAGTAAATTTTATCCCTTTTACCGCTATTTTGGAAAAGGGTTGGGGTAGGTAGTTGTCTCATTATGTCCTTTTTTCTACATTAAAATTGGTTACTACATCTATTACACTATTAGTGCTGTTGTTGTTGTTGTTTTTATTTTCGTTGTTTTGTTCTTTATAAACATTTTTAGCCATTGTTTTTGTGCCTCTCTTTGGAAAGAGTATTCCTGAACAAGAGTTGCCAATCATGAAGGCTTTAATAAAAATACAACAGAGTATGTAGTTGTAATTCCAATCTCAAGAAATTGCTTTCGAGTTGTAGGTATTGGTAAAACATAAAAGTTCGAACACCTTTACTTTCGAATCAAAACAGTTGAAGAAGCTGGACTAATTTTTTAAAGGACTGCAGTTCCTTTCACATTACCTCCGTATCTACACTGTACATTATATTTTTTTTGTAAGTCCCCAATTTAAAAAAAAAAATTGAAGTTTCTAATATTTTAAGGATTTACATACTATATTGCAAAGTTCCTGAATTTTTTTTTTAATTTTATAAAAAAAAATTTAATTTTCATAGAAAAAAGTTGACTGTCAATCACAGCACACTTTTCTTACTTGCGGTCTCCACCTGACATGAAATGACTAACTTCAACATTAACTTCAAGTTAATGTTAAGTGTAGACTGCTCAAGTTAATGCTCTTTTCAAGTTATAAGATTATTGTTAGTTCATTTGTTTTAACAACCCAGTTATAAATTAAAGTTACAACAAAATTTCATGTCAGGTGGAGTCGTAAGGTTAGGGAAAAAAGTTGACTGTATGTCACAGCACACTTTTCTTAAAGAAAAAAGTTGACTGTGTGCCACAGCACACTTTTCTTAAGAAAAAAGTTGACTGTGTGTCACAGGACACTTTTCTTAAAGAAAAAAGTTGACTATGTGCCACAGCACAATTTTCTTAAAAAAAAAAAGTTGACTGTGGGTCACAGGACACTTTTCTTAAATAAAAAGTAGACTGTGTGTCACAGGACACTTTTCTTAAGGCAAAATGTTAACTGTGCAACAGCACACTTTTCTTAGAGCAAAATGTTGACTGTGCTACAGCATACGTTTCTTAGGGCACAATGTTGACTGTGCCACAGTACACTTTTCTTATAGAAAAGTTGACTGTGCAACAGCACACTTTTCTTATAGAAAAGTTGACTGTGCAACAGCACACTTTTCTTATAGAAAAGTTGACTGTGCAACAGCACACTTTTCTTATAGAAAAGTTGACTGTGCAACAGCACACTTTTCTTATAGAAAAGTTGACTGTGCAACAGCACACTTTTCTTATAGAAAAGTTGACTGTGCAACAGCACACTTTTCTTATAGAAAAGTTGACTGTGCAACAGCACACTTTTCTTATAGAAAAGTTGACTGTGCCACAGTACACTTTTCTTATAGAAAAGTTGACTGTGCAACAGCACAATTTTCTTATAGAAAAGTTGACTGTGCAACAGCACACTTTTCTTATAGAAAAGTTATAAATACATATTTCCAACAACAATTCTATGACAATTCCACACCTTTTAATTTCACGTGGAATACAGAACATACCCCATTAACTCATCATTATGAAGTTGTGTGAGTAAATGAGCGAGATGTATGCAAAGACGGTACATATCGGGCATTTACTGAAAGAACGTCATAATTCGAAAAATGGAATTTTCGAATTAGTGATGCAGAATTAATTCTCATATTGTGCTTCATATTGTGTAAAAATTTCATACAAATATGTTGTTTATTTAACTCTTGAGAGAAAAAAAAATTTCTTTTCCCATTAAGTTGTGTGTAAATTGAATGAAATCTTCATACTAGTTTTTTGGCAAAGTGTTTTGTTTTTTGAGTTATGACGTTGAGTAAATGACCGAAATGTACATACATATCGCACACTAAATCATAAGCAGTCACAACTCAAAAAATTTCAGATGCTGAGTAGTGGTAAACAACTGTTGATACTGTACAAATGACGTAAGTATGTAACATAAAAAAAGCATAATTGTATTTTATATTCTTCAAGAAGACTGTATTGCAAAAGAAATTGTTGCGAACGCTAGAGATTTGTTCTATTAACTGGTTTATAAAAAAACAAAACCATTTTGATCATTTTGAGTTGTGACTGTTTATGCTTTAGTGTGCGATATGTACATATGTATATCTAACTGGAAACAAAGCTCTGCTAAAAAAATTATAGCCAATTTGGTAACATTTAAATCATCTCCCTTGTACTCTTGGTATAAATTTCTCATTTAAAATTGCTCAAATTACTTTTATTCTCCTAATATTTCCTTATTGCTCTATACTATTACGACTATTGTTTAAATTGTAGTATGTAAATATGTTGTATGTACTATTGTATGTATGATTGTTGATATTTTTGTTGTTGGTTTTATGTTATCCTTAAATTTTTGGTAGCCAACTTCTCATCACAAGTGGAATTTCACTTTTTATTTACCCTGCACACATGTACGTACATTTGCTTGTACTGTTGTGTTGTGGCATAAGCAGCCTTAAGGGAGTTGAATAATAAAACACAGAAATAATGTTGAATACTCGTACTTTGTATGCAAAGTTAGGAGTGAACTTAAGATGTAATATGTTGACCCAACAATAAAAATAATTCGTTTCTCTTTTTAGGATTTGAAAATATCGGGATTTTAGTTTTTTTTTTTTGTAATGCTAGAATTTGTAGATATTAAGGCATAAAATCTTACACAAAATAATTTAAAACTCAATCAACTAAATATGTTATTATTAAATAAATTTTAATTAACATTTGCTTATTTTTTATATTTTACAGAAAATTTCTAAATATATTTCTAGAAGTCTGATACGTTACAATTTAGTTGCACGTAAAAAATCCTTAATTTATTTTAACACGAAAATCCTAAAAGAAAGAAAATGAATTTCACTCCATTTGGCAATCCATTTCCCGGTTCTATACCGGGTATAGCCCAATTTACTACTACCAGCACACCTCTAGTGGCGACGGTAACTTCGGCCTCGGCAGTGGCCACGGTAGCATCCACTACCACGCTGCAGCAACAGCAGCAGCAGCAAGATACTCTGACTATAACGGGGAATCGTTATCAGCAGCAACATCAACAACAGCAGCAGCAGCAAGTAACACAAATACAACCCAGTACCTCCACCATTAGTTTGACCCATTTTAATCAGCCTACTATACAAGTTGCTACTGCCACAGCTGTTGCCGCTTTGCCCACAAAGTTCCGTTCCAACAACGATGATTCCCAAGGTGATAAATACAATGGTCATATGGTTGGATTAGCAACTGCCGGTGTAGCAAATCAACAGCAGGCTCAGCAGCAGCAACAACAGCAACAGCAGCAAACTACACAATACACTACCATACCCGCTTACAATCAACAAACTGAAGATAAACGTTTAGTACAAGCCGCCATAGCTTACCCCCAAAATACCATAACAGCTTCCACGTCCGCAGCAGCTGCTGCTACTGCCTTAGGTTTACAACAAGCTCAATTACAGCCGACAACATCGACGCAACAACTGCAGACCCAGCTAACAGCGCCTCAGGAGTTAACTCAGGATTTATGCAATGCGATATTGCAACAACAAGGTGTGGACTCAAAACGTGGTGAGTTAGAATATCTTAAGTGGGCGGGTCTGAGAAGCAGGCAGTTATAGGAATAAGGGTAAAAGGGAAAAACGAAATAGGTCAGTATGTACTCGTATAACAAAAAAAAACTTCTAAATTCGACAAGACTTAAATAACTTTTTTTTGTCAATAGCAACTGTTCCATCATCAAAATATATTTTTTAGTAAATCAAACATTCCTGGAATGACTAGTCAGAGTGATATAAAACTTTACATATCGTACCATAACCGCCAAAAAAACTTAAGCCACATAATTTTCGAACTTCATTTTTTTTACCAAAATCGATTATTTGTGATTTTCGTAAAAAAAAACTAAGTCCAAAAAATGTGTTGCTTAAGTTAATTTATTGGTTATGGTGCGATATGTACATACATACATACGTACGTACAATATGTATGCATACGAGAGTAATATTTGATTTTTAAATTTAAAGAATACACCTTAGATCCGAAAAATAATCCCAAAACTCGCAATGGATACTCCCCCATTAAATGAGTTGTAAGGAAATTACACTGAAACAAATTTTTCTACATACATGGCTTTATCAAGCACAAGAAGAAAATCTTTCGAAATACAGACTAGAAAACTTTTGAGCCCTTATTGAGCATATCGTGGAGGAAAAAATTCTTTCGCCCGGCCAAAGGTTTAGAATGCATTATAAAATTTATTTAAACATCGAACACGTTCATTAAAAAAAAGATCCAAATTCTTTTTGAGATAAATTAAAGTTGTTTAACAGAAATAAATTAATTTCAAAAGTGAAACGAAATTAAACTGTTTTTGGTAAAGTTCGGTAAAATAGAGAAAATCGGGCATATCCAAAATGGCAAAAAAAAAAATAGTGGATGAATATTATCACGCTAAATGCGCATTCTAGTCATATAACATTGCAAATCGAAATAAAAAATTATGCATAAACAACTTTTGACGAAAAACTATGCGCCAGTGTAATCGTTAAAATTAATAGTGTGTTTACTTCCGAGCAAAAATTTATTAAATTTCGAGTAGATTTCCCAAACAAAACAAATTCTACTTCGTCGAAATCTACTTAAAATCTAGTAGAACTTAAAGATGCAACTACGGCTTTTCCAAAATTGAACTAAAAAATAAGACGATGTATAAATTTATATAAAGATTCGTTAAATGCCCTATTAATAAACTTAAATATATAAATACATACATACGAGTTCTATCATGGAATAAAAAAAATCCACTCACCAGGACTTCACGTTTTTGCCGCTTTCCTTGTCAGTATAAGCATTTCGAAGCATTTTTATTTTTTTAACAATCAAATCAAAACCAGGTAGAGGCTATTTTAATCCAAATTTTTATGAACAATACTATGAATTTAATAATCATATTGACCTATTCATTTTTTTCTCCAACCTTAGTGTTACAAAATACCTCATGGCAATCTTTGACACCTGGAACTACGGTTGCAGATTACCTGTCACATCTTCCGGCTAATACGTTGCCATTGTCATTGCATCATTTTTTAAAATATTCAGCAGAAAATATTAAAAAAGAGAACCAAAATGTAGTAAGTATAATAAAAATTTATGAAAAGAGGTAGCAACCTTAAGCAAACTTGAAAATAATTTTAAAACTTCGGTTTTGGAAATATCGACGGCTCCATTCTAAAACATGATAAGTGAAAAAAGCTAGTTTTGATATAAACGCCTTCAAAGTTCATTGATGATATCTCGGGAATGTTATGAGATAGAAACTTGAGACTTTTTGTAATCATATAATAATTGGAAGATAATTTTTTTAGTTTATTTGAAGTTTATAAATTTGTTGTAGATCATAGTTAAAAGTGAAATTTGCGTTTTTATTTTAAAAATTAAACTAACTTAGTTCTATTTCATTTCATTTTCATTTTCATTTCATTTATTTATTTAATTAATCGAGCCCATAGGGCCATATAATTCATACATAATTCGTCTCAAATTTAACTTTTTTCTTTTTGATTTTAAAACTTATTTTTTGGGTGTACATACATACATACAGAAATATTATCAATCATCAAAAAAAAACATTTTGCTTAAGAATTAAAATCTATAAAATTTTTCGCCCAACATGTCTTGCAGGTGCAAACGGGGCCACCATTGGCCTTAAACACTATCGGCAGCTCAACCACAATCACAATACCTCAGCAACAATTGCAACAAGTTACAGCCACAATACAAGAACAGCAGCAGCAGCAGCAGCAGCAACAGCAACAACAAGCGGCAGCAGCTACATTATCAGTGCTACAGGCACAGCCCTCTTCCAGTGTACTGACTGGTACCTTGCAAACTAATCAGCAGACTGCTACAATTGAAGCAAGTACTAGCAATGTCACAGCTACCACCGCTCCTAAACGCAAGAAACGAAAAAAGCGAGTTAAAGAACGCAAACCTAAACCACGGCCAGGTGAAATACGTTTAACCACCGCCTTAGATGGCAGCCCGCTATACATGTGCCCCGAATGCCAAGTGGCTTATCCTGAGCCTGAACTGCTAGAAATCCATTTAATAGGTCACAATTCTGAAAGAAGATACATCTGCGATATTTGCCAAGCAACCCTCAAACGAAAAGATCATTTAACGCGACATAAACAGTCACACAATCCCGAACGACCCTTCATATGTACGGTGTGCCTAAAGGCATTTAAGAGAAAAGAACAATTAAGTCTACATTTTGTTATACATTCCGGCGAGAAAAGACACATTTGTCAAGAATGCGGCAAAGGTTTCTATCGCAAAGATCATTTAAGAAAACACACTAGATCACATATAGCACGTCGAGTTAAGGCTGAACTAAGTATGCAAAATGAGAGTGAAAATGGTACCAGCATGTTGCAGCCGGTGGCAGGTGCTTTAGCTGTAGTACAGGCCACACTGCAACAAGTGCAGCAGCAGCAACAACAACAACAACAACAACAACAACAACAACAACAACAACAACAACAACAACAACCTCAAACTCAGCAAACGGCACAAGTTCAACAGCAGCAACAAGTACAACAGCAGTTGCAAGCCCAGCAGCTTCAACAGCATCATGTGGTGATCACCCAACAGCCACAACAGCAAAATACTCAACAGCAGCAGCAACAAATGCAAATGCCTAATTAGCCCCCACCTGGTGGCGCGCAGCAAGAATTTTGCAAAGTTAGCTAGTTGCACATTTCTCTTGCTGTTGTCACAACAAATACAAATACAAATACTTTACGTTTGATTTACATAGTTTACCTAACCCCACAAATTTTACTTTTTCCTTAATACCAATTTTTGGTAAATGGACACACACAGCACACTGACAAACCTACATTTATGCTTGCACTTTTAACATTTTATTTCACGAACAACACATCCATAGCGCAATTAAAAACTTTTTATGTTATTGTATATTTATTACAAACACTTATTTTACTTTTTTCCAATTACGCGGTAAAATACCGTTACAAAACGTCAATTTATTTTTTTCGTATAGCAAATGACTAATTTTTGTTATAACAATTTGTCTTGTCTGTGCCGCTGTCGGCCGTACAGCGTAGTGTTACCAGAGGCTTCTCCATAGTTGTAATTTAGTACTTTTTTATTCACTATACATAGTCGTATTTCTAGTTTAATTCTTTAGTACACGGATCAATTTAAGATGTTAATTTCAAAATGTGTATTTAAAATGTAAATAAATTTTTTAAATTATATATTAATAAAAAAACAATTACTAGAAGAATAGCATATGTGGATTTGTAAAATATTGTATGTAAAAGGAATAAAAACAACTCTATTTTTGTATTGTAGATATTTAAAAAAAAATATGTATGCAAGAATACAAAAACAATAAATAAATATAAATTGTATGTGTTTTTTATATACTAAATAATTTTTAATGAAACAAATATGTAATATTTCAATAATTTATCAAACGATTATGTAAAATAATAGTCTTAAGTATTTTATTATACAATTAATAAAACAAATAAAAATATTGTCATATTTTCATTAAATGGTATATTTTTATTTGTAGCCATACATTAGTTTATTTTAACATATGCATACATAAGTTTAATAACGATGTAAATTTCCTATTAAACAAAGCAAATCAATTCCCAAGGAAATAAAAAATATGTTTTAAACGATTGACCTGACAGGCCGTGAATGGACTAAGCTAAGCTGACGTGAATGAAAATGAATGAACCTCGAAAAATCTATTTGACAAAAATACTGTTCCGACATTTTTTAAAACGATATTTTTTGAACCGTTTTAGCGGTTTATATCAAATTTGCAATAGTTAAAGCAGCTTTTAAGTAAAAATTCAAATGAATCAAAAAAAATTATGTATTAATAAAATTATTTGTAAATTTTTGCAACGAATCAAATTTGCGGCACTTCATGAAATTTTTTTTTTCAATTCAAAACTGGATATGAGATGGACGACTTCGAGAGTTATAAAAACACTTTTCTCGAATTTTTTTTCGATAACAATATCCTTAGGACTAGTTTCTTTTAATAAAGTTTTCCAGAACATGAAGTTCTGATGATAATTCGAAAAATTATATGTAAATACAAAGATGGAATTCACATTACTGCAATTGCCAAATAAAAAAAGTTTCGTGAAACAATTTTGATGAAAAATTACACAAAAATATACGTACATACATACATACATATGTACATATAGCCAGCGGGAAATCTCAGAAGACCTTCTTACTTCAGGCTTTATTAAAGGCCTGCTTAGGATTTTTTTTCATTCAATTACTATTATCTAACTGCTAAAGAGTGCCTTATAGAAGAACTAGACTCTTTCGCATAAAATATAAGATACAAATTCCATATTCCTTTCTATGAGAAGGGAAAAGAGAAAGACATATTTTTTGCTTATTTTTTATGAAAGCAAAACAGAATTCCACTAATTTGAAGGCCTACCAGAATATCTGGTGAAAGAAGGGAAAGTGGAAAGCCTACCAATCAATGACAACTTGTGTAAAAATAATATGACAAGGAATGGAGCGAGCAGGACTTATACATCCATAAGAAGTAGTACAAAGGCATCCTTACTCTTTCTTTTTCCGACAGGGTATGCATGTATGTATGTATGTCATTTCAAGCCATTTTCTGTTCAAACGTGCTTGGGGCTATTAAACAAAATCAGACCTCCTATACATATGTATGTATGATAGAAGGAATTCCAGCGCAATTTGAAATTCTTTCTTGAAAGAATTAGGTTAAATTTAATTTGAAATTACATTCTCAAAACTGAAATGCTATAACAATTTCAGATTTTTATTTCATTAATATAATTCTGATTTATTATTTATTTTATTATGTACTATGTATGTAATAATGTATATTTTATATGGGTATAAGTTTTATAAATATTTAGAAAAAAATACAATAATTTTCACTTACCCAAACTTAGTCGCGTGACTGCTGGCATGAAGAAAACACTTTCATAATTATGTATTAATTTCTTTTTTTATATTTTTCATTTCACAAACAACATAAACGCGCAGCGCAGGTGGGGGCCTTTTCATTTAAAATTTTTATAAACAACCTTTTCATCTTTTCAATTTCTTTTTTCGCTACAAATACCTCAGGACAATATCTGATCACTAAAACAACATCTTTTCGCCAGAATATGGCAATTTAGAGAATTATAAACAAGTGTAAATACATTTGTATGTATATACACGAACAAATTAAGGTACATTAGAGCGACTCACTGAAAAAAAAATTTATTACCCCCACCCTCCCAACCACCCACAAATTAAAGATCGGACTTGTTAATGAGGTTCCTCAAAACAATTGATTGGTATATTTGTAGATTGTTATATTTGTAGATATATATTTGTAGTTTTTTGCATATTTTCGTATATATTAAAACAAGGCACACAATTTTAAAGATTTTTTCAAAACGCGCCCAACGGTGCATTAAAATGTTCCATTCGTACCATTACCAATGCGTTATTCCATAAAGTTTATTATGTTTTAAACATTTTTATATCAGGTACCACTTGTATTAAAATAAATTCTATTATTTTTTTATATTTTCTTTCACTTCAGGCATTGTTAATTTATTTCCGTTGTTACTTCTCGCAAAAGTTCGCGAGAGAACTACCAACAGAAACAAATTAACAATGACTCAAATAAAATAATACTTAAGAAATAAGAGAATTTATTTTCATATAAGTGGTACCTGCTATAAAAATGCTTAGTATTTTTCAGCTCGAAGTTTTTAGTAAAGTTTAATGCACCATTGGACGCGGCTTGAAAAAATATTTGAGATGATGTAGCTTTTTTAATACGTTGTATGGGGATAAAATATCAAAATATGCAAAAAAAAACTACTAGAATATACCTTTTTTAAACAAGGTCCAGTCGACGAACGGTAATCTCTAGACCCATCAAATGTTCTTGGAATCCTCATTAAAAATATCGATTTTTAATTTGAGAGTGGTAACAAAATCACGTTTTTCATCTTTATTCAAGGTGAGTGGCTCTAATGTATATGTACATTATGGTGACTCACTGAAAAAATTTTTATTCCCGCTCTCAAATTAAATTTTCTGCCTTTTTAATGAGGATTCCCAAAATATTTGAGCGGTATATTTGTAGTTTGTTATATTTGTAGATATATTTTTGTAGTTTTTTGCATATTTTCATATATATTAAAACAAGGCACACAATTTGAAAAATTTTTTCAAGCCGCGTCCAATCGTGCATTAAAATTTACCATTCGTATTATTAGCAATGCGATATTCCTTAAAATGTATTATTTTTTAAGCATTTTTATATCAGGTGCCACTTACATTAAAAGTTCTATTATTTTTTAAGTATTATTTGATTTGATTCATTGTTAACTTATTTCTGTTGTTACTTCTCGTAAAAGTTCACGCGAGAACTAGGAACAGAAATAAATTAACAATGATTCAAATCAAATAACACAAAAAATAATAGAATTCATTTTGATAAAGTGGTACTTGCTATAAAAATGCTTAGTATTTTTCAGCGCGAAGATATTAGTAAAGTTTAATTAACCATTGGACGCGGCTTGGAAAAATATTTGAGATGATGTAGCTTTTTTAACATGTTGTATAGGGAGAAAATATCAAAATATGCAATAAACTACTAAAATATACCTTTTTTAGACAAGGTCCAGTCGACGAACGGTAATTTCTAGACCACTCAAATGTTCTTGGAATCTATTTTTAATTTGAGAGTGGTAACAAAATCACGTTTTTCATCTTAATTCAAGGCGAGTCGTTCTAATGTACATATGTATATGCACATTATCGTGACTCACTGAAAAAGTTTTTATTCCCGCTCTCAAATTAAATTTTTTGCCTTTTTAATGATGATTCCCAAAACATTTGAGCGGTATATTTGTAGATTGTTATATTTGTAGATATATTTTTGTAGTTTTTTGTATATATTAAAACAAGGCACACAATTTGAAAGATTTTTTCAAGCCGCGTCGAATCATGCATTAAAATTTATCATTCGTATAATTAGCAATGCTATATTTCTTAATATGTATTATTTTTTAAGCATTTTTATATCAGGTGCCACTTTATTAAAATAAATTCTATTATTTTTTAAGTATTATTTGATTTGATTCATTGTTAACTTATTTCTGTTGTTACTTCTCGTAAAAGTTCACGCGAGAACTAGGAACAGAAATAAATTAACAATGATTCAAATCAAATAACACAAAAAAATAATAGAATTTATTTTAATAAAGTGGTACTTGCTATAAAAATGCCTAGTATTTTTCAGCGCGAAGATATTAGTAAAGTTTAATTCACCATTGGACGCGGCTTGGAAAAATATTTGAGATGATGTAGCTTTTTTAACATGTTGTATAGGGAGAAAATATCAAAATGTGCAATAAACTACTAAAATATACCTTTTTTAGACAAGGTCCAGTCGACGAACGGTAATTTCTAGACCACTCAAATGTTCTTGGAATCTATTTTTAATTTGAGAGTGGTAACAAAATCACGTTTTTCATCTTAATTCAAGGCGAGTCGTTCTAATGTACATATGTATATGCACATTATCGTGACTCACTGAAAAAGTTTTTATTCCCGCTCTCAAATTAAATTTTTTGCCTTTTTAATGATGATTCCCAAAACATTTGAGCGGTATATTTGTAGTTTGTTATATTTGTAGATATATTTTTGTAGTTTTTTGTATATATTAAAACAAGGCACACAATTTGAAAGATTTTTTCAAGCCGCGTCGAATCATGCATTAAAATTTATCATTCGTATAATTAGCAATGCTATATTTCTTAATATGTATTATTTTTTAAGCATTTTTATATCAGGTGCCACTTTATTAAAATAAATTCTATTATTTTTTAAGTATTATTTGATTTGATTCATTGTTAACTTATTTCTGTTGTTACTTCTCGTAAAAGTTCACGCGAGAACTAGGAACAGAAATAAATTAACAATGATTCAAATCAAATAACACAAAAAAATAATAGAATTTATTTTAATAAAGTGGTACTTGCTATAAAAATGCCTAGTATTTTTCAGCTCGAAGTTTTGAGTAAAGTTTAATGCACCATTGGACGCGGCTTGGAAAAATATTTGAGATGATGTAGCTTTTTTAATACGTTATGTGGGGAGAAAATATCAAAATATGCAATAAAGTACTAAAATATAGCTTTTGTAGACAAGGTCCAGTCGAAGAACGGTAATTTCTAGACCAATCAAATATTCTTGGAATCTATTTTTAATTTGAGAGTGGTAAAAAAATCCAAAAATTTTGATTCCCAAAATATTTGTTTGGTATATTTGTAGTTTGTTATATATGTAGATATATTTTTGTAGTTTTTTGTATATTTTCGTATATATTAAAATAAGGTATACAATTTGAAAAAATTTTTCAAGCCGCGTCCAACGGTGCATTAAACTTTAGCATTCGTACCATCAGCAATGCGTTATTCCTTAAAATGTATTATTTTTTAAGCATTTTTATATCAGGTGCCACTTATATTAAACTAAATTCTATTATTTTTAATATTCTTTCATTTCAATCATTGTTAATTTATTTCCGTTGTTACTTCTCGCAAAAGTTCGCGCGAGAACTAGCAACAGAAACAAATTAACAATGACTCAAATCAAATAATACTGAAGAAATAAGAGAATTTATTTTAATATAAGTGGAACCTGCTATAAAAATGCTAAGTATTTTTCAGCTCGTAGTTTTTAGTTAAGCTTAATGCACCATTGGACGCGGCTTGAAAAAATATTTTAGATAATGTAGCTTTTTTAATACGTTGTGTGGGGAGAAAATACGAAAATATGCAATAAACTACTAAAATATACCTTTTGTAGTCAAGGTCCAGTCGACGAACGGTAATTTCTAGACCACTCAAATGTTCTTGGAATCTATTTTTAATTTGAGAGTGGTAACAAAATCACGTTTTTCATATTAATTCAAGGTGAGTGGCTCTAATGTACCTATATGCACATTATGGTGACTCACTGAAAAAGTTTTTATTCCCGCTCTCTAATTAAATTTTCTGTCTTTTAAATGAGGATTCCCAAGACATTTGATTGGTATATTTGTAGTTTGTTATATTTTTAGGTATATTTTTGTAGTTTTTTTTCATATTTTCGTATATATTAAAACAAAGCACACAATTTGAAAGATTTTTTCAAGCCGCGTCCAATCGTGCATTAAAATTTACCATTCGTGTAATTAGTAATGCGTTATTCCTTAAAATGTATTATTTTTTAAGCATTTTTATATCAGGTGCCACTTATATTAAAATAAATTCTATTATTTTTTAAGTATTATTTGATTTGATTCATTGTTAACTTATTTCTGTTGTTACTTCTCGTAAAAGTTCACGCGAGAACTAGGAACAGAAATAAATTAACAATGATTCAAATCAAATAACACATAAAATAATAGAATTCATTTTGATAAAGTGGTACTTGCTATAAAAATGCTTAGTATTTTTCAGCGCGAAGTTATTAGTAAAGTTTATTGCACCATTGGACGCGGCTTGGAAAAATATTTGAGCTGATGTAGCTTTTTTAACATGTTGTATATGGAGAAAATATCAAAATATGCAATAAACTACTAAAATATAGCTTTTTTAGACAAGGTCCAGTCGACGAACGGTAATTTCTAGACCACTCAAATGTTCTTGGAATCTATTTTTAATTTGAGAGTGGTAACAAAATCACGTTTTTCATCTTAATTCAAAGCGAGTCGCTCTAATGTACATATATGCACATTATGGTGACTCACTGAAAAAAGTTTTTATTCCCGCTCTCAAATTAAATTTTCTGCCTTTTTAATGATGATTCCCAAAACATTTGAGCGGTATATTTGTAGTTTGTTATATTTGTAGATATATTTTTGTAGATTTTTGCATATTTTCGTACTATATATTAAAATAAGGCACACAATTTGAAAAATTTTTTCAAGCCGCGTCCAACGGTGCATTAAACTTTAGCGTTCGTACAATCAGCAATGCGATATTTCTTAAAATCTATTATTTGTTAAGCAGTTTTATATCATGTGCCACGCAGTTTTTAGTAAAGTTTAATGCACCACTTTACTCGGCTTGAAAAAATATTTGAGATGATGTAGCTTTTTTAATATGTTGTATTGGGAGAAAATACCAAAATATGCAAAAAACTACAAAAGTATACCTTTTTTTAGAAACGATCCAGCTCACGAACGATGATCTCTAAACTCCTCATTTGGGAACACTCATTAAAAATATCGATCTTTAATTTGAGTGGGGTAACAAAATCACGTTTTTCATCTTCATATATGACGAGTCGCTCTAATGTATATAATGTATGTACATAGTATGTACATAAATATGTATGGACGTATGAAAAACAACAACCCATAATTTAAGAAGATCAACTAAAATGTTAAGAAATATCAATTACACTGCAACAAATTTTCCAGAATGAGACCGACAGGAAACTGTCAGTAGACCAAAACTAAGACCAAAGATTTTTTAAATGTTAACTCGTATTGATAAGTTATAGCCACAGATGTTGTTATTATTATTTTATATGTTTGTATGCAATCCAATGGAGTCAATCAATATATAAATTAAAAATTGTAATTGCCTATTTCCAACCCAAGATGTTTAAAAAGAATTATTTTAAGTTTTTGTGGTCTTAATTGTGCGCTTCGGGTGTTTTGATACAATTGTACAATGCAATTAATGTACATATTAAGAAAGTTAACAGAAAATAAAAAATTTCGTAGAGAACACGCTTTATATTTTCTTATTAGAATTAAAATTGCGCCATCTGTCCTAAGCGATGTTAAGCAATTCTATGAGAAAAATGCGTATAAAAATTAAATTAGAAATAAACAAAATCTTACACAAAAGTACAACAATATTCAGGTTTAATAAACTGTAATCTTGGAATAAGTTGGAATTTTAACGTGACATTTTAAATTGTTTTTTAAGGGAGCAAGGCTGCACTCAGAAGAAAATTGCAGAAAAAGTCTGTTAAACTTCTGATTCAATAAAAATAATTTCGCGTTAAGCTATACATATAAGGCTGACGCAAAAAATTCGTTACTCTCATGTACTATAAACCAAAAATAATAAATAAATGCTAGTACAATTCTAATTAATGCAATTATAATTCTTCAAACTCTGAAAAAATACACAAAAACATTTGTGGAATTTGCCAAAAAAAATATATTAAATATACAAAGTTGAAACCGAAAAAACAACATCACCAAAAATAAGAATTTGAAAACGCAATTGCTTAAACTATGAATTTCCTAATATTTCCTTTAATTTCTTGTTGGAATTCATAACAAGATCAAAACTAACAGCTACACTGGAACCTTGTACGCGAATTTTACGCGGTTCTATATATGCGCAGGTTAAAATTGGCGTTTTGTTTTATAAAATTTACAATACTCAGTGCTTTTTATAATAAATAATTCGTATTTTTTGGTACTGTAACTGATTTTTCTAATGCAAAAAAGCGAATATGGCGTATTTTCGGATTACATACATATACTTTTTATAAAATCAGCTTCATATCAAACTTAACTACCACGTGAAAATAGGATTAAGTGTATTTTATTTTGCACAGCTGATCTTAAGATTTTCATATGTATGTACATATGTATGTATAATCTTCTGATAGCTAATTTTGAAGTACCTACCTATAATCTCTGCCAATAAAATTGAGGAAAACTTAAATATTACCTCCAAGCATCTACATATAAAAAACAAAATCTACAACAGTTTTCGTACACAAGGGACCACTGTTGGTTTTATAAGCTATCGACTGATCAAATACAATTACAGGGATCCAGCAAGAATGACAAGCTAGGACGGGAATAGAATAGCAACAAAACAAAACCACTCCATCTAAGCATGTGCACAGTCGATACTAAAAAATACATCCTCATGTGGTATTGACCGGTGTATCAAGTTGATTGATGCAAGTACTAGCAATGCCACGCCTAAGTGAATTATGTACAGCCATTACTCGAATGTCGAGTAGCTTATACCGAGACTCAACTGCTGGAAATCCAGCTAATAACCCAATTATATATGAAGACTCATCTACAATATTTGACAACTTACCCTCTAAGAAAACAATAAGGTAACATGTTAGTAGAACGTACGCAGGTAGCAAGTACCTACTGCAAAATTATTGTGGCACAAACAAAAGCAAGCTAGTGAATCAGAATACATATCAGTGCTTACAAACATTGCTCTCTTGCACTCTTGTTGCATTGGCTGGTACCTTTTAGACCAATCATAAGACTGATTCAACTGATGCAAGCACTAGGAACACATTTGTAAAAAACGGGGAAATTATCGCAAAGATCATTTAAGAAAACACATTAGATTACATACCAAGAGTACGTAGGTAGGAAAGTACTACAGATTGAAAATGAAAATGGCATCAATATATTGTAACAGTGGACCAAAACTTTAGCGGTAGCACAGGCCACATTGCAACAAGAGCAGTAGCGACCTCCAACTAAACCAAAAGTCGCAAGTTAAGCCACAACAATAAGCACAACAGCAACAAGCGCAACAGGAGTCGCCTCAACAAGAACAAAATATTTAATAGGAACAAGTACAAGTTCCTAATTAGCCCCCACCTGGTGGTGTGCAGAAATAAGTTTGTAAAGCTACTAACTGGTTGCGGACTTTTCTGATATTTTATAGTTTGCTGTTGACAAATACTTTAAATTTTATTCACATACCTAGCACACCTATGTATATCAACGCTTTGGAACACATTTAAATTACACTTGATTAAAACACACTTATTTTAAAATTTTTTCTCTTACATTTCCTCAAAAAGCACTTCATTTTGCAAACGACGATTGTTAACTAAATAGATACTTGCCAAGTTTGGCGGAACACTACCGAATCAACCCTAATTTTAGCGCCAAACTAGGCGCCCCCAGCGTTGTCGTATATTAGTATGTTTTTAATTTATGTTACATAGTTGCATTTTTCGTTATTTTAAGGAAACGTACTTAAAATAAATTTAACAGATGTATGTATGTATGGCCATAAATTTGAAGTGGTATGTCATATACATACATACATACATATATGTATGTGTATGTAACAAAAATTGTTTTTAATTTATATTAATTTTGATATGGATACTATGAACATTATATATTAATTATTTCGAAATTAAGGATGTGTGATTAAGACCATTTTCACAGTTATGGACATACATGTCAAGCCCTATTTTCGATAAAATCCTAAGCGACAAAACATGGTCACATTGCGAAAAGAGCAGTAGCATCCTCAAACTCAACAAAAATCACAAGTTAAACAAACAACAGCAACAAGCGCTAAATCAGTTGCAAACACAGTTAGCTTCAACAAGAACAAAATACTTAATAGCAACAAAAGGAACAAGTGCAAGTTCCTGATTAGTCCCCACCTGGTGTTATGCAGAAATAAATTTGTAAAGCTACTAACTGGTTGCGGACTTTTCTGATATTTTATAGTTTACTGTTGACAAATACTTTAAATTTTATTCACATACCTAGCAAACCTATGTATGTATATCAACGCTTTGGAACACATTTAAATTACACTTGAATAAAACACACTTATTTTAAAATTTTTTCTCTTACATTTCCTCAAAAAGCACTTCATTTTGCAAACGACGATTGTTAACTAAATTGATACTTGCCAAGTTTGGCGCAACACTACCGAATCAACCCTAATTTTAGCGCCAAACTAGGCTCCACCAGCGTTGTCGTATATTAGTATGTTTTTAATTTATGTCACATTGTTGCATATTTCGTTATTTTAAGGAAACGTACTTAAAATAAATTTAAGATGTATGTATGTATGACCATTACTATGAAAGTGGTATAAGTCATATACATACATACATAGTAAGTATGTATGTATAAACACATAGTTTTGCTTTAAAAAATTTTACATATACAAGTATTAAATAAATTTTCATTATTCAAGATCAACACGATTCTAAATTAAAATGTTGCATGTAAGAAAACTATTTTTTAATTTATATTAAATTTTTAAATAAAAACTATGTGATTTAGACAATTTTCACAGTTATGGACATACATACAAGAAATTGTTTTTGATATTCAAACATGTTTTACATACAAACATTGTCTTGTACGATAAAATTGTACATCCTTTATTTTAAAAGTCATTAACGATTTATGTATTTTGATAATTCTAAACTATTGGTATAAAAAAGTATGTTATTTTTCAGAACGTACATAAATTTATCCATACTTGAAAAAAACCAATTATATCTGGACAACAGCAACCATTTTCAGTTCAAAATGTATCCTTACTATATCCGTATCAAATTGAAATCGGTTTGACAGTATTGCTGATTAATGTAAACGAATAGAGTCAAGAGTTTTTCCATATAAAAAATAAACTAAATGGCTATTAGAAATTTGAAATTTATTGCTGCTGGTTCAGCTATTAGAAAGCTGAAATTTCCTTAATACAAATCTCTGGAAATATAACCAAACTACAAATTATAGAAAAAATACTAGATGTACAAATTGAGGTCTGAAACCAGCGAACAATTTTCCAATTTATCACTCCATCATTAAATCAAATTAATAAAAAAGATTGAAGTAATGGAAATACAAAAAATCTGATACTTATTAATAGTCACAGATCTTATGTGGTGTTGAGTGGTACATTTCAAATCAATCAGAAGATTGATATAACTGATGCAAGCACCAGCAATGTTACAGATAACCGAAATGTGTGCACATAATCATAACTTCAAATAATAGCCTGCTGTGCATACATATATTTGTCCCGAATCTCGAGGACCTTATGCTGAGACTCAACTGCTGGAATAAACCCAGCAAATAAACCCATTATAAATGAAAATCCATCCACAATATTTGACAAGTAACCCTCAAACGAAAGAATCATTTAATGCAGCATAAGCAATTACAGAATGCTCAGACACTTCTTATGTACGATCTGCCTAAAAGTATTTAAAAGGAGAGAACAATTAATGTTGCATTTTTTTATCGGAACCAGTGAGGTATATACCACAAAGATCATTTCACAAAACACATAAGGTAAAATATTAGTAGCACGTACACAGGTAGTAAATATATACTGTAAAATTTTTGTGGCATCGTTATCAGTGCTCGCAGACACTGCTCTCTTATATTGAATGCTTCAATTGATGCAAGCACTAGCAACACATTTGTAAAAATTTGGGGAAAGACTTATACAGCAATCACAATTTAAGAAAACACATTAGATTACATATCAATAGTACGTAGGTAGGAAAGTACTACAGATTGAAAATTAAAATGGCACCAATATGTTGTAACAGTGGACAAAAACTTTAGCGATAGCACAGGCCACATTGCAACAAGAGCAGTAGCGTCCTCCAACTAAACCAAAAGTCGCAAGTTAAACCACAGCAACAAGCACAATAGCAACAGCAGTCGCCTCAACAAGAACAAAATATTTAATAGCAACAAAAGGAACAAGTACAACTTCCTAATTAGCCCCCACCTGGTGGTGTGCAGAAATAAGTTTGTAAAGCTACTAACTGGTTGTGGACTTTTCTGATATTTTATAGTTTGCTGTTGACAAATACTTTAAATTTTATTCACATACCTAGCACACCTATGTATGTATATCAACGCTTTTGAACACATTTAAATTACACTTGATTAAAACACACTTATTTTAAAATTTTTTCTCTTACATTTCCTCAAAAAGCACTTCATTTTGCAAACGACGATTATTAACTAAATAGATACTTGCCAAGTTTGGCGGAACACTACCGAATCAACCCTGGGTTTAGCGCCAAACTAGGCGCCCCCAGCGTTGTCGTATATTAGTGTTTTTAATTTATGTCACATTGTTGCATATTTCGTTATTTTAAGGAAACGTACTTAAAATATATTTAAGATGTATGTATGACCATAACAACAAAGTATGTATATTCCTCTGTGGCCATAACTATGAAAGTGGTTGAAGTCATATATATATATACATATAGTTTTGCTTTGAAATATTATACATACATATGTATATTAAATAAATGTTGATTATTCAAGAATAATACGATTCTAAATTAAAATGATGCATGTAACAAAACTTTTTTTTAATTGATATCAATATATTAATAATTTCTAAATAAAAAAGATGTGATTAAGACAATTTTCACTGTTATGGACATACATATCAAGCTCTATTTTCGATTAAATAGTAAGTGACAAAAAATGGCCACATTGCAACAAGAGCTGTAGCATCCTCCCACTCAACAAAAGTCACAAGTTAAACAACAGCAACAAGCGCAACAGCAGTTGGCTCAACAATACAAAAATACCTAAAGCAACAAATGGAAGAAGTGCAAGTTCCTAATTATGCGCACGTGGTGGTGTGCAGAAATAAAATCTTCGAACTGGTTGCACACTTTCCTGCTGTGTTATAGTTTGCTGTTGACAAATACTTTAAATTTCATTCTCATCCCGAGCTCACCTAAGTATATCAACGTTTTTGAATACATTTCAATTACACTTCATTAAAACACACTTATTTTTAAACTTTTTCTTACATTTCTTCAAGAAGCTACTTTACTTTGCAAACGACGATTGTTAACAAATAGATACTTGCCAAGTTTGCGCTAAAACAACCGAATCAGCCCTAGCTTTAGCGCCAAATGAAGTACCACCAGCGTTGTCAAAATTTATTTTTTTAATTTTATGTTTGGGTGATGAATGTAAACGAATAGGAACAGGGTTTTTTAACCTCTCTATCATTAAATCAAATGCATAAAAAGATTAAAGTATTTTTGTTTATCTGAGACAGCAAAGATCATTTAAGAAAACACATTAGGTAACATATTATTAGCACGTCCTCAGGGAGTAAATACTGTAGTATAGGTAATCACAAACACTTAGAAAAGCACTGCAGATTGTAACTGAAAATTGCACGAGTATGTTGTAACAGAGGACACAAACTGTAGCAGATATACAGGCGACATTGCAACTAGAGCAGAAGCACCCTCCAACTCAACAAAAGTTACAACGTAAACAACATCAACAAGTGCAACAGCAGTTGCAAACATACCACTGTCAGCAAGAATAAAATACCCCACTGCAACAAAAGAAATAAGTGCAAATTTCTCATCAGCCCCCAGCTGGTGGTGCGCAGAATTAAATTTGCAAACCTTTCAACTGGTTGCGCAGGAAGCTGGTTTATAGTTTGCAGTTGACAAAAACGTAACTCTTCTATGTACAGCAACTTTCTTGAACACATATCAATTTCACTTAATTCAAATACACTTATTTTAAACCTTTTTTCATATATTTTGTCAAGAAATTACTTCACTTTATAAACGAGGAATGTTAACTAAATAATTGACAAGTTTGGCGCTAAGGCTACCGTTGATCAGCGTTGCCGTTTTCGTTACTTTTAACCATAGCTGGGTACTTTTTTTCAACTTGTATTATTTACTAGTTTGCCATGTTGGGTTTCTTTTTTTCAATACAGAAGTAACGTAACTTTTATTGTTAAGTGGGCACAAGTTTTTTATGGGAAGATATCTTTAAATTTCATTTCAACTTCTAGAATTTTCTAGAGGATTGAGTGGCGTCCTCTATGTGTCAAGCTGCTATCCGTTCCATATGCTTAAAGTTTCTACTACTCTTGCATACAACTCTTCTAGCAAAATTTGTATACAAGGCACAAGGCACATTAATCAGGTACCGAGGGTACTACAACAAAAATTACAACAGCAATAACCACATGTACTTTGGTGGAATTACCATTTTACTTTTTGCATCGTCAAAGTGTATATTTTATAGGAAATATCAAAAACCGTAAAAAACTGAATATTCGTTAGGTGTTTGAGGATAACCCAAATAAAAGAATGTTCTTAGGCTTATGCATACGCAATCCAAATTTGACAACTGTCTTGGTATAATTACAATCATGATAAATTAGTTTAATTATTTCATCATGATTACAATCAGCGTTCCCGTTGTGACACTTAAGTATCACTTTTGACCCTCTTTCGTGCAAATGAAACTTTTTATGACCCTTATTTTAATTTATTCCTTTGGATCATCTTAGCAAAATGTATGCCGTAAGGCAATCATATGCTCAAAAATTAGACGAAGCAGAGTTGCTAGTCCAGTTGACGATATTCGGTTCGTTGGTGTCAATCATTTTACTGGTTTGGTCGATAGAAAGCCAATAAATGGTGAAAATATTGCAAAAAATTTGACACCCAAATCCCTGATCCCGAATGCAAATTATTTCTGCGAGTATCACAATTAAAAAAATATGTATTTTAACTTACTTTTATCTTTAATCTTAATAAAACTTTTTATAAATAAAATTTAAATCAGATTTTTCATTACTTGCAAGCCGGCAAGACCATTTACGTACGGTGTTCACTATTCTTTACCTTTCGTTCGTTCCTAATGTTTTTTTACTAGTAAATTAAAACTTACGGTTCTTTTGCCTATATAAACTTTTACAAAATTATTACGACCTTTTTTTGACCCATATTTTCTTAAATACCCTTTTTATGATACTTTTTCGAAATTTTCAACGGCAGCCCCGATTACAATAGTCAGATGGTGTAGTGCTGCCACCTAATAAATGCGCCTTGTAATATACAAAAAGACAGATGTGCGTTTCATGAAAAACAGGGGTCTAATCGTCGCTTATGCCAGCCATACACTACACTAGTTCACTGCACAAGTCTGGCACTGTACAGTGCGTTTGTGTAGTGTATGGGGGTGGTTGTGTTATTTACGCAGTGAACTGAGTAAATGTCAAAACGATTTAGATATTTGGTCGAGTTTGCAAACTGTACAGTGAACTTGTGTAGTGTATGTTGCAAACGCTCAGTTGTCTCGAGATTTTTTATGAGTTCAAAACAAGAAATGAGCGCAGAAAAAGTATTCTATTTATTGCCAGACGGTTGTATGAAAATAAACTCATCTGACAAAATCACCAGTCCAAGGCCTATTTATCAGGTCAACGCAATCGTCCTGATGATATTCGTTCACACGGTTGTAAGAAATTTTGAGCACATTTTACTGGCAATATTGTAAGATCTGACAACCGTCTGTACATAGTTTAAGCTTTTGAAAATTGTGGTTGAAGTCTAAACTTTTTAAATTTTTATTAATTTTGACACACATTAATAATTATGTATTAATCATTTTATAAAGTACGTGAAATTACGTATGATTGTTATTTTTGTCTAATAATAAAAATTAATGAAAAACTCATGCAGATTTTCTTGACGATTTTCGAAATTAATATGCCGAAAATGCCGATGATTTAAAAAAAAATGCAGATTTTTCAGCAGAAACTTCTGGCAGCCCTGGATAGCAAAATAAAATACAAAATACAGATGTGCGTTTCATGAAAAAAGCAGAATTGTGATTGAAGACAAAAAAAGAAGTGAATTACTCTTAAAAAAATAAGTGAAATTTCCTTAAAACAAATTATATTAAAAAATAGTTGATATATTTATTAAGTTTTCAAAATATTTCTATATAAACGTGTTTATATGTTATGCTTTTAGCATTTTGCTCTGAATGAATTGAAAAATCTGAAACCAGTGAAAATTTAGATTTACCCTTCCCTCATAAAAGCAAATCGTAAAAAAAAACTGTAATAAAAGAAGTCAGACAGAAATGTAGAGAAAATATAAATAGTCAGAAAAAGATAGAAGTAACGGAAATAGACAAAAAATCTGATTCTTAATAGTCATATTAGATGTACATATGTACATATATACATAAAATAAAAAATTAAGATATTAAAAGTCACACGTACAAAAAAAAGACCTAAGGTGCAAAAAGCTTGAAATAGAAAGAAACTTCTGCAGAAACGTCGAAAATTTTAAGAATTGACGTCGTTAGTTGAGGGGATTGTTTTATTTGCATATTTCAAGACAATGACTATAAAGCCAGTAGTAGCACCTTCGCAAAAGCGTTCATGTGCCTCGGGTGGTGAGGGTGATAAAAAGGAGTCTCATCAAGCAGCCAATGTGGGAGATGCAGGATCTAATGCTCTCAATCAACATCGAAATGTTGCAATAGATTCCCATGGTCAGGTGTGTTTTAAATGCTTTTGGGCACAATAACGATATACATATGTATTTAATTTACATCTAACTTTGCGCAATAGAGTCCCCCACAACGTCGTGTAGATGTGTATGATGAACTTGCTAGGCATCGTCGAAGCCCCCACAAGACAACACGCAGTAAACGCCGTGACCATAATAATGATTCCTCTCAAATGCATCATAAAAGAGAACGTGCCCAAGCTGCACTTAATGAAAAACATGGAAATGTTGGCATACCAGCTTCAACTATGAAATGTAATAGTCCCCATACTTCGACGTCGTCTTCTGCAGTGTCGGGATTAAATGCTTCGAATAATTCAGTACCACATTCATCTGCTCTGGGCAACAAATCTCCAGATAATTTACTTAAAACTTCACAATCTTCCCAAACTCAAACAGGTTCTGTTGCTCAGAAAGCTAGTGGTTTGCTGAAAGCAATCGAAGATGCACATTCGGGTTATAACTCAGGTGACGAACATTTGCAATCTAAAGAGGGATTACCTACGGCCGATGAGTGGCAGAAAAAAGATGAACAATTCGCTAAATGTATGGCCGATCGTGGATATATTTTGAAGCCAGTGGAAGAGGATGGTGCTTGCTTGTTTCGCTCTATTTCATTGCAGATATATGGTGATGAGGAAATGCATGATGTTATCAGGCAACATACTATGGATTATATTGTAAGTTTTTGAAAAATTTGTGTTCGCGTAGGAAAATTTCTGTTATAAAATGCTTTTAAATACCTACTAAAAAAGTAAATTAGTCCATAGTCCATACATACATACATATGTATGTATGTATAGATTTTTAATATATAATAGCTTGCACCTTTTGTTTTTCAGGGCGTAAGCAGGGTTGATAGATTTCAATTAAATTTGCATTTCAAGTAAATTATGCAAATCGTAAAGGCACGGCCACATTTGGCAAACATTTGCCTAAAAAAGCTTAACCTCTATTATTAAATTAAACTGTTTGCAATAAAGTTGGCTTCTATGACAGTTTCTATTAGTTACACATATGGCCAATAAAATAGGTACGACCTTTATATCCAGTGAAAATGCATATTTTTCGATTTTACCTAAACAAATAGTGGATCTTCGCTCATATTTATTTCGTGCAGCATTAGACTAAATAAAAATAACAATAAAAAAGTAACATTTTCAATTAATTAACATACCTCCTATGTGAAAAAACACGAAATTCTTGGCTATAAAAATAGGTACGAAAATTATATCCTTAAAATAAAAGGATTTTTGAGAGATTTTGCACAAAAACATCATTGAGACAGCTAAATTACATCAGAAGCCACAAAGCCCACTATTAATTTTAATGTAATTATCCAATAATCAAACATGGTGGCAGTAATATAATGGTTTGGGGATGTTTTTCTTGGAATGAAGTCATCTTATTTCAGAGACAATGACGATGGAGGTCCACAAAACCATTTTAGAAGATTTCATGTTGCCTTATGCTGAGGAGAAAATGCCACTATGTTGGTGTTTCCAGCAATGTAACGCTCCCAAACACTCTTCGAAGTTAGTGAGTGGTTGCTTTCAGCAAAATAAGGTTAGTCTTATTGAGTGGTCAAGCCAATCCACCGATCCTAAGCCAATTAAATAATCTATGGAAAGATCTAAAAACAAGGATTGGACAAGAAAATATTCAATATTCAATTATGCAAAAAGTACAAAAAATATGGTATGACACTTGTCACAATATTATCTCTTCTATGCCTAACAAATTAGATAGTTACATTAAAATTAATATTGGACTTTGTGGCTACTGATGTAATTTAGCTGTTTCAATATTGTTTTTGCGCAAAAAGGCTCAATAATCCTTATATTTTCAGAATATACTTCTCGTACCTATTTTTATGGCCAAGCGAATTTCGTGTTTTTTTCGCATAGTATGTTAATTAATTTAAAAGGTTACTTTTTTATTGTTATTTTTATTTAGTCTAATGCTGCGCGAAATAAATATGAACGAAGATCCACTATTTGTTTACATAAAATCGAAAAATATGCATTTTCACGGATAATAAAGGCCGTACCTATTTTATTGCCCATATGTGTATCTTTGAAACCTTTTAACTTATAAACATGTGTCTGAATTAAAACCTCTTCCAATAGTATTTAGTGGCTACGCTTTTTTGGGCAAATGTTTGTCAAGTGTGAACGCAACTTCAGCATTTTTTTTATTTAAAACTTTCAGTACAAAAACCGAGAGTATTTTAGTCATTTCGTCACTGAAGACATAAATAGTTATATTAAACGTAAACGTCGTCAGGACTCTCACGGCAATCACATCGAAATCCAAGCCATGTCCGAAATATACAGTCGACCAGTTGAAGTCTATTGTTATAAGCCTAGTAAGTTAGGAAATTGTGTAATAAGAGTGAATAAGTAACAATAATTTTTTTTTTGGCAAACATTGCAGCTCCCATAAACATTTTTAATTCTGAACAGTCGAATAATGGTTATGCTCCTTTGCGCTTGTCCTATCAGCGGGGATCACATTATAATGCTATTATAGACCCCTATAATGCTACAGTGGGCGTTGGACTTGGTCTTGCTGGCTATAAGCCTGAACTGCAGACTAAGGAAGCGGTGCGGTTGAGTGAACAGCTTGAAATAGAACAAACTATGTTTGAGGATAAATTAAAAACAACAGATTGGGAGGCAACAAATGAAGCAATCGAGGAACAAATCGCTAGGGAATCATATTTGCAATGGTGTAGAGAAAATTTACATAAAAATCGTAATACTACATCTACCTCGGCGGCAGCTTCAACATCGGCCACTGTAACCTCAGGTGAAGCTGCTTCCGACTCGGAGGCTTCACCCTCCAAATACGCTATACAGCGTTTTAATTCATTCAGTAAGAACATGATCACTGGCAATAATATTAGTAGTACTGTTACAAGTTTGACAAGTTCCTCTTCAACTGCGATAAATAACAATAGCAATAATAGCAACTGTAATAGCACAACTTTAAATAATTTGGATCCGCACCAACACATTTCCTCATTATCGCCACACTCAAAGAAGACGGAGGATTTAGGTTTCGAAAGCGATGACACCGATATGAGTAGCACTAGTTCATTAAGTGGCAGCAAATTTTGCGAAGGATCTAGTTCACCTTCGGCATCAGTCAGGAGTAAAAAATCGAAATCACGAAATATCGCAAATACGAAAAAGTTAACCAAAAAACGACGCAGAGATGTTCAACATTCGCAACAGTAAGTGCATTTAACAACCAGCCATTTACTATTTGCATTGACTTTCATAGTTTTAGCGATGATTCTGCTACACTACGTAAAAGTCCCAAGCATGACCACTCTCTATTAAGTGCAGGCGAAGAAAAACGTGCAGCTACTCCGGAACTTGAGCAGCAGCAACCGTGTACCTCAAAACAATCTAATTCGCCAGATAAACACAATAAATCAAGCACTGCCGTAGCTGCAGCACCGCTGTCTTCTTCATCACAAACAAGTTGCTCCACATCACCCGCTTGCAAACAGACATATTCCAGTTTTTATCAAGAGCTTTTAGAGGCATCCTATGCAAACGATGGTGAGTTGTAAAATATTGCAATATGTATATCTATGTATGTATGCATATAAAAAAATTTCGCAAGTTTAGATTTCATTCAGGAAGTAATTAGGTTGTCGTTCGAGGTTAATAATGCCTGAAAGGCATGCTAATTAATGACCATTATTCATGCATTCATTAGACAATCTTAAAAATTAATTTAATCCAACATTGAGTTTAACATTTTTGAGTACTATTCTAAACTTTTTACCGCCATTATTACAAATTGGCGTTACTTAAGCTATCTCTTTTATAACTTTACTTTCGCCTTCCAGGTAGGTTGAAGTTGCTCTTAGTGCAACGTAAAGTTTTAATAATAATAAACTGTTTATGAGTCCCTCAAAATCCTACCTCATCAACTAGTAACTCTTAAGTTGTAATAATGGCCCTTAGAACAACAAATGACTACGTGATAGGTGCATATTTGATGGAAATCGGTGTTAAAAACAAATCAATTTAAAACAGAAAAAGTTAAGACGAGATTAATATTTCCGTTTTAAACATCTTTTGTAAGTGGGCTTTAACACACCTGAATAATGTTTGCCCGTGCAAAAAAAAACTACAAAAATTTAACAATTACGAATCTTTTAAAAAAGTTTATTTACTAAGAAATTAATCACACGAATCAAATCGAATCATTTTAAAATCTTACGATTTCCATCACATACCTGAGAAGATGGTGGCGTTGGCTGAAGTAGTTAGCACGTTGACTATAAAGGTACGAAGGTGCTGGGTTCAATCCCTGTATCCAACAGTTATTAAATAACAACACCAACGCATTTCTCTGATGTGCATTAGTGTCCTTTTGTGTCAGTTGTTGTAGGAAAGTTCAATTGATGAAGGCATAGTCACTGGTCACGGAATTATACCGAATTCATTAGATACTAATCCTAATGTAACATCAGACCGCCCTCCTTCGTTGTGCAGCAGAAGTAAAATAATCGATAAAATGGCTACTAACCACAGCTTCAAAAAAATTTAATACGCCTCATTTAACACCAGAGGGGCTTCAACACTGCATTATTATCATTATTAAAAACGTGCGAAAAGCAGAGTTGTAAAAGAATGAAGCTCTTCTCTTACTACGTTTATACGCGCACTATTTGTAAATAAAAATATTTGCAAATAAATTAACTCACTGTTTATACGATAGGTGTGTTCCACAAGATTTTGTACAAGTTCGGACTAATGAGAGACAAATGAAAATTACTCTCTGAATATGCAAAAGTTATCCAAAATTGATGGAACGCAAAAAACCATAATTGACCATCTTGAAATACTAGTGCTGCTTACTTTTTAAATTAAATTTTATTTTCGTGATTTTAGTCGCTTAAAACGCATAACATTATAAAAACATAAAATTTACATCATTGGCAACATCTGTAAAAAGTAAATGAAAAAAAATCTCCAAAAAGTAGAATTATTTAAAAAATCATAAAAATTATTTTATTTATATTAAAGAAATGGAAAAATAGGCACAAATGTATTTACAACTTAAGCCTTATTTCAAAAACCTTCTATTTTGGTTTTTTAATAAATCTGGGTGTAAAAACTTTTATTTCTATATTTGCAAATTTTCTGATTAATTTTTCAGTTTCATAAGTAAAGAAAAAACAGCTGACTATTCAATTCTTGTCCGAACTTACCCAGAAGAAAAAGTTCGTAATCTCTCATCTCTCAAAATTGCACAAAAATTGCTATCTGGAACGCTTTTGGATTACTTTGTACAAGTTCAGAATGTTTTGTTATGCATCTGGAACAGACCTGGTATTGTAAATGTATAAAAACTTGGTATCACTTCTATGGAAAAGTTTCTTATGTTTACAAAAAAATTATGTAAATGTATAAAGTAACAAATAATAATTTGTTTTTATTGTCATTACTTACTTCTATCAGTTTTTTATACAATATTTATCAATTTATAGTTTTTTATTAGCAAAAATTTGTAAGTGTGGCAACCTCAAGCATTTTATTTGCAAATAGTGCGTTAATCGTGAATAGTTTTCTGAGTTTGTAAAGGTGAATTCACCCATTATTTCGGAACAAAAGTTTTGTTTGGAGAATATTTTTTTTACTGAGAGTGTTTTGCAAGACGATTCATCCATTTCGAACATTTTGTCTGGAAAATCAAAGCTACCATATGAAACACGTGTGTAAACGATGAGTATTAATTTTGCAAGTGGCAGCACAGCGGCAAATGATTACAATTTGCTGTGTCATACACATCTTTTTAATTGTTTACTGCAGTGGTTTCGTTCAACTCCATACACTTCGATATGTTTTTCTTAATTTTTCTTTACTTCTATTGTAATAAATACAAGTACACTCTGTGCTTTTATTATTCATATAACATGATGTGGCAGCTCAGTTCAACTTTGGCTGAAAAATTAAAAAAGTTGGCAGCTCAGTTCGATTTTGTCCGGACAAAAATTAAAATTAAACCAATTCAAGTAGAAAATGTTCCGAACAAAATTTGTTCTCTTCTTCTCTCTCTCTCAAAAAGAGAAACGTCAAACTACATATAAAAAAATTTTGTCCGGACAAAAATTTTGTTCCGAAACAATGGGTGAATCCAGCTTAAGTCGCAATAAAACAACAAATATGGCAACAACTTAGTTTTATTTGCAAATAAGCCGTGCGTATAAACGTAGTATGTCTCTTCCTTAACCGCCTTCTCTATCACTATCCCTTTCCTAAAGAAGTTAACATCTAGTAATAGTAGTAGGCACTCATTGCCTGAGTTTTACTTCTCTTAAAAAACAAAAAGAAAAGAAAATTGTTCTAATTTAATGAGGTATATGATAAAAATCGTGTTTAAAAATGAAGCGATTTAAAATAGAAAACATTTTATGATGTGGTAGAAAACCGATCGTTTTCCAAAAGTTATGCTCTGTGAAAATTAGATCATGGTTTCATAGCACTTCTGATTCTCGTTCAGTGAAAAAGTGAGTAAAATTTGCAAATGTATTCATATGAAAAAAATTTAAACGTACCAAAACTTTTTCACAATGAAAAAATAAATTTATTTAAAAAAATTATTTTACACAGAAAATATTTAGGTGAAAAACAGTGAAGAAGCTAACAAAAACAAAAAAAGCGCACCTGCAAAAATCATATCCTTTTTTATTGTAAATTATTCTCTAAGAAATTTAATTAATCAAAAATAAGGCTTAAATCTAGTTTAGGGGCACCTCCCAAAAATGAAAAAGTATCCTATCCTATAGAAAATCGAAAAATAAGAAAAAAAAAATTAAACAAAAAAGTTGGCGGCGAGGCTTAGTTTCCGAGTTATGGCCCTCTGAAATTCTAGTATAATATTCTGATTATACGGTGTTTTCCAACGAATATGACCAATATTGGTATCATCTTAAAGCTCTTGACAATACCTTTCATGAAATGGTAAAATGCAAGAAAATTTTATGAGTCGGAAAATCTTTATCTATTAAGCTGCGCCGTGTAGGGAAACACCATGGTGGAGAAAATCCTTAAGCCTGGCTGAAGGCCGGCAGTGCACAAAAACGTTATTATACAGGAAAACTTTGCAAGGCAGAAAATCTTTATTAGGCTGCGCCGTGTAGGGAATCACCATGGTGAGGAAGATCCTTAAGCCCGGCAGTGCAGAAAAACATAAACCAGAAAGACTTTGCAGTGCAGGAAAACGTTATTACACAAGAAAACTTTGCAAGGCAGAAAATCTTTATTAGGCTGCGCCGTGAAGGGAAACACCATGGTGGAGAAAATCCTTAAGTCCGGCCGAAGGCCGGCAGTGCAGAAAAACGTTAGTAAGCAGAAAAACTTTGCAAGGCAGAAAATATTTATTAGGCTGCGCCGTGTCGGGAAACACCATGGTGGAGACAACTATAATGGGCTAATTCTGTTCAACAATTGTGTTTTTTCATTAGACGAAAAAAAGTCGCAGTCGTTGAAAAATACATCATATAATCACAATTTTGTATTACAATTTCAGAGGCCCATAACTCGGAAACTAAGCTTCGCCGCCAATATTTTTATTTATTTTTTCCTTATTTTTCAATATACTATAGAACGGGATACTTTTTTTTAATTTTGGGGAGGTGGCCCTAAACTAGATTTGTTCCAAAAATAATATGTACTTAATAAATTACTTGGTTAGAAATGTAATGAATACCAAAAATAAAATAAAAGATCTATCAGGTAGCTTGAAAAAGTGTAACGTCCGCAACAGACTAATTAAAATTTTTTAAATGAACCTAAAAATTTATCCTTTGGCTTACTCTGCAAAATTTGCTAAAAATTATGCAAATGCTCCACTTTTCTAACGTCTGCAACGTCAAATTGGCAGCCATCGATTTGTCTTTTTGAGGTTAAGGAGCTGTGAGTCGTTCTGTGGCTGTCATGAACATGCGTTTGGGACCAGTTAAAGCTCTGGTGCGGCCGATTCAATTAGCATTGTTGGAGCCTGTCGCCACTTTTAAGCGATTAATAATACTTTGAATTGTGAAACGACTTCTTTCCATTATTTCGCCTACATCTGCGTACGGATTTGCCTTGATTACGGGCTATTATTTTGCGCCGAGTGGAGTATTAATTTGCGCTGAGATTCGGGCTAGATTCTTTCTGTTTTGAAATCATTTTGTATTCAAAAATAATATATGAAGTTTTTTCTTAAGAAAAATGTGGCGTGGACAGAGATAACGGACGTTTTACGACATAGTATATCTATATAGTATATAGATCTCAGAAAATGCAATCATTAACGAGATTGGTGCCTGGGTGTGGTAACTAGGGATGCCAATCGGGATCGATTTTTGGAAATCCCGGGATTCGTGATTTTGTGATGTCGGGATCACGGGATTTTCGAGATTTCGGGATCGAATTTTTTTCGTAAAATAAATAATTTTTTTAAATAGATATAACTTTAATAACAATTTAATGCATTTTAAAAGGTTTTATGTTCATAATTTATCATTCCACAATTGTCTTTAAAGTGAACAATTTTCTAATACGAGTATGAAATAAAAATCAAAAGAATTTTTCTCATCTATTTTTAAGTTGATTAATCACATTTGATGTTATAGAATTTATAGTGAAAACAATAACTTAATATGAAAACTTGGTTTTGTTTTCAATATAAATGTTTTACTATAATCTAAACCAAAACGAATGTATCTGTGGACTTTTAGCACTACCGCTTAAGTTGACTTACGAAAATTTTTAAATTCACTTTCATACAAATAAGTTGCAAAACCAATATTGTTTTGTTAAGTATATATCTACTAACGTTATTTTTAATTGCGATTGATCAACAACAAGTATAACGGTTGTTACATACATATTTATGTATGTATACCAAGCATTATAATTTTTTATCGATTTCGTTACGACTATGACAACGATAATAAAGCTGAACACATGATACAATAATACAGGTAACCGCGAATCTACAACAAATGTACAACAAATAAAACAGCAGTGATTGTTATTGCTGTTGTGTGATTGACAAGAGAGACAACCAAGATAAAACAATATACATGTACTTGCGTTTTCTCTTGGCTTTGCAAAGTACGTTTGTATTAGTACAGTTTTAATAGGCACTGTGCGCGTGTGTGGGTAAAACATAAACACCATTTGGCAGATCACATCACGAAACAAGCAAAACAGCTGGCGCTTCGCGGTTACCTGTATTATTGTATCATGGCTGAACATGTCGAAAAATTAAAAGAAATGTATACACTATTCTAATCAAATTCCATTAATTACGTCTAACGATCACATTTTTATAGGCACATACATTAAAAGTTTGCCTGAGCACTTGAACAGTATTTTTGCTCTACTAAAAAATTTTAAAATCATACATAGGTTGTTTTCTACAAGTTCAACATACATATACTACATAAGTATTCATACGTTCGCTAAGAGGAGTATGGTTTATTAGTGTCCTGGCCTTTTACTCTGCAACTCGAATAAAACTATAATTGAGTCGAACTCATTCAGTCGGTCGTTTTTGACTAAAACTATTTATCAAACCCATGTAATTTAAATGGGTTTGATCTTAGGTTTGCGTCAAAAACGACCTAAACGGTCTAAGTAAAAAAGAAAATAATTTTGAACTGCAATGTAAAAAACATAAACACACACTCGAGCAGTTTCTTAGACAAAAAAATACTCCGCATTATTCTGTAAATATTTCTCGCTTTTACGTCAACCCGACAACAAAAAGTTTTCACTTGAAGAATATAAATGATGATTTATGATTCCAAAGCTAATATGTTTCTTTTGTTTTCAAAATAATTCTAAAATGCACATGTATTGTAGCACCTTTGATGAAAATAACCGTAAGAAAGTGGTTTATTTATTTTGCTCCTATTGTTAATTTATAAGAAATATGTCACGAATAGTCATTAAATTGTTAAAACTGTACGTATAAATTTTATGGGACTTTTAAATATTATAAAAAATACCATAAAATCAACGAAAATTTGAATTTATAAAGTTTTTTATATAAAAATTGCTAAGAAATCCCGAAAATGAAATCCCGAGATTGAATTTTACAAATCCCGAAAATCCCAGGATTTCCGGGCTCGCGATTTCCCGTTTGGCATCCCTAGTGGAAACCATATAGTTATGACTTCTTCTGCTACATGTGTTATAGAAGATCTGTTCAGTGAATTTTAATTAAAAAACAAGGATATTCGTAAAATCAATGTAAGAGGTATTAATTAATCAGAATTTATTTGGAATGGCTTTAAATTAGTGACAAAGTTGAAAAGTATTGATGTGACTGTACATAAACAAATTTATTTTTTTTTAAACAAAACGTGAGTAAAATGGTGCAAACTAAAGCGAAGGGTAATTTTCACCAGGAAACTTGAAAATGCATGTTATATGTATGTTATCATTTTGTTCTTATTTCTCATTAATTTTACTATTAATTTAAGCTGCCTTTGTATTATTTTAAGGTTTTGGACAATTAAGCGAATCTGAAATGCTGCAAAGAGCCATACAAATGTCTACACACGATTATATAGAGGATCAAAAACGCAAATATTTATATGGACCTTAAATGCAAATTGTCATCGTGCTCGTCTCGCTAAACAAAAGTTTTCAAATACACTTAAGGTATTAAAATTTCATTTATACTTACAAATTCGTGATTAAATCGAAATAACTTTATAATTAACTGGTTTCTGTTGTCACATCATGTTAATTAAATTTGAAAGTTGTTTTTTTTTTTGGCGAAAAAAAATTATAAAAATATTTTTTTTTGTACGTAAGAAAGAATATACATATAGTATACTACATACATATATATAAAAATATAAAACGATGTATACCGACACGCATATTTTAGAAGGTTTTTGAAAAACAAATGGAATAATAAATCAGCTGGTTTTGTAAAAAAATAATGAATTCATAAGAACACTTAATTGATAACTATTGAATAGAAAAAAAAACCAAATAATCAAAAGATATTATAAAATAAATGTGTTAAAAATATCAAGAAATCATTTTAGAACCCAAACATGCTTTTAATGTAGTTTCACTGAAAATGTAAATATATTTGCAATACACTTAAAATTGCAAGTCAATATTCTTTAAATATAATTTTCTAAACTCTCATATTTTTAAATACATCTTCTCTTAAGTGATTAATAAATATTTAAAAATATTATGAAAGTTTTTCACGCTTCATTTTAAAGTAACATTTAAAATTTAAAGTCCCTTTTGAGGAGATTACACTAAAAAAATGCAGCACCATAATACATTAAAAGGCTCAGCAAGTATGTCGAAAGAAAACGTTTGTTTCACAATTTGCTTTGAACAAAAAAAAAAACAAATTTTCATATTTCACATTAGGTCTGTTCATTTACTTTCCCAGCAGAAACTAGCAAAGAGAGAGTAAAGCATAAATTTACAAAATTACTCTCCCAGATATGAAAATGTAAATGAACGCTTATGCTGGGAACACAACTGGGACGAACGACGAATTTCGTCCACGTCAACGAATTCGTCGATAAGAGTTCGCTGCGTAAATTCGCAGTGTGAATCACAACAATGACGAATTTACTCAGCGAATTCCTTTCTTATGCTAGGAATACAACTGGGACGAACAAATAATTTTTCGGTGCGAACTTTCGTCATAAAAAATAAAACACATTTGTGCATATGAAAAGGAACACAACACCACCGTACAACGAAATACGTCGTCCGTGACGAATTCTGAGCTTTATTTATATCTAATTTGTACGCCGATGAACGACGAAAAAACAATTTTCTCTCTCTCTCTCTCTCTCCCTATCTTTGTACACACAACAACCAACTTTATCAAATATAAGAGAGGAATTCGATATGATAAACAAACAAAATTCCTTGACAATAAAATTGAATTTATGTAGCTTAATGAAAGAAAAACAATAAATTAAGAAAATATGTTTTCTTTTAACATATTTATTCATGTTTTTTCTTTAAAGAAATGCAAATTTTTTAGTTTTACTTTTTCATATATTCTTCAAATAATTTGAAATTAAAAGGCATAACATCTGTCTGTGATAATTCTTGCTAGTAAAAATTTTACTAGAAAAAAATTCTTACAAAAATGAAGATTCAAACGAATGAAGTTTAATAATGTTTAATCTTTTCTAAGCTATTCTCTATATTGTCAATAGTATCATTTTTAATGAAATATATCAGACGAAAAAGGTATGCTTTACACTGAAAATATAGATACACCAAGTTTTTATTAAAGTAATTTTAAGAAATACAAACATTTTTTAAAAGCACTACTTAGTGCTCAAAATTTGACTTTTTGAGTCTTCAAAAAGCACTAAAAATAGTGCCAAACGCACCAAGTTGGTATCGCTGTTTTTTAGTATACCAATTTTTTCTCTCTTTTGACGCCCTCTCCTTGCAAACATTTTTAGTTAATGAACACTTTCCAGTAACAATTGTTACAAATTCGTAATAACTTTTAGTAAATGAACAAACCTATTATGTGACAACGTGTTTATTATTTAAATGAACTAAATATCGTTATCTGAAATGCAAAATCGCGCAACTACACTTTTTACAATTTTACATGATAAAGAAAGAGAGAGAGAGAAAATTTAATTGAAAATACTGATCTTTATTTAGCCCGATTCCTGATTAAAATTAAATATATCGTTATGTGAAATGCAAAATCACGTAACTATGTACACCTTTTACAAATTTTATAGGAGAGACAGAGAGAGAGACAATTTAATTGAAAATACGGAACTTGAGCCCGATTTAAAATGTATCTTGATTAAAATTAAATTTATCGTTATCTGAAATGCAAAATCACGTAACTACACTTTTTACAATTTTATAAGAGAGAGAGAGAGAGAGAGCTAAACAAAATTATTCAAGTGACTGAAGTAAAGTTTCTTTATATTAATCTTTAATTCGGCTGGTTGTTATGATAACTTGTAGGGACATGTAATACCCAATAATTAATTTAAAATACAATTTTGAATTTTTTTTAGTTACATGGTTTTGTCTCTCAAATGACGATATACAGGGCCCGCCAGATAACTTTTTTTTTGAAAATGCTATGCAAAACATCGAGTGTAGCTTCGGCTGTGTGGCACGTAGCGCCGTCCTGTTGAAACCAAATGTTGCCAATATCCTCCTCTTCAATTTTTGTGAACAAAACTTCGTTCAACATGGCCCGATAACGATCGCCATTGACTGTAACGGCCACTCCACTCCTCTAGACCAAAATCCGCACCAAACAGTGACTCGTTTTGGGTGCGTCGGCTTTTCAATGTATGCGTGCGGATTTCCTGTGCCCCAAATGCGACAATTTTGCTTGTTTACATACCCACCAAGATCAAAATGAGCTTCATCTGAAAAGATGATTTTTTTTGGGCAAAATCGGCATCTTCTGTAAGCAATATTTCCCAACGTTGTTCAAGCGTATACACAACCATATTCGTTCAGCGAAATAAGCACTAGTTGAAAAAAAACGTAGATGGCGGACCCTTTATTTAATTTTAATCAGAAATCATTTTTTAATCGGGTTCAGTATTTTCAATTCTTATTTAGAATTAATGTGAATTCTCAAAGAAGGCGAACTTGAGCCCAATTAAGAAATTATTCCATATTTTATCATATTGTTTTCAAAATAATTTGTCGAAATAACACTTTTTCTTCCCACATCGTGAGAAGTGTTTTAAATGTAAAAGTACAACACAACTGCTGTTCTATTTATTTATTTAGTTTTAATACCGTATACAGGTGTAGTTTAAACTTCAATATATACATACATTTGGTCAATTGGCTTGGTGGCATTTTGTACCAAAAAACACTCAATTTATCAATATATGTACATAAATAAGAAATCAGCTTTTTTGTTAATTTACGACATAAACAACAAAAGACGTATTAAACACAATCACTTTTTCTCTTACTATCTATCAGCTTTACATATCGCTCATTTGCTACGAGATCGTCATAACTCAAAAGAATCGTTTTACTAAAAACGAGTTTAAAGTTTCCAATTACACATTTTGCAATATTAATGCAAAAATTGCATATTTTGAGTTATGATGTTATTAAGGAAATGAGGGATATGTTATGCGCATGTGGCTCTGACGTAATTTTGACATAATCATTAAACTACATTGGCTACATTACGTGTACTCGTAACATACTATGTAACATTCTCAAACTTACAACATATGATGCCTCTGGAAATATTTCCACTTTTGTCACACTTGTATTTTGGGACAAAACAAAAACTATTTATGAAAATTCTCGCGACGTCATAGCCAAATGCGCATCGTATACTATAGACTTAAAAGATTAATTAATATTCTTGCGCGGTTCCTCTGAGGATGGATGCCTGTTTTAATTTGCAAAGTGCTGCAAAAACAATTATGAAGCGTGAGAATAGCTGCTAGTTTTGCTATACATACATATGTACATACATATTATTATCTTTTAACATGTATTTTATGTTTTTAATATATTTT